>CM049430.1:79010918-81510918 GCA_026929855.1 Poa annua | reverse complement strand
TTTGGGCGTTTATCTTTGTGGCATCGACCTAATGAGAATCAATCGAGGGTGCGGGTGCGAGTTTTGTTGAAGGAAATCCGTCTAGTTCCTCACAGTCTGATTATTACTCGGCCTCCCTCTTTCCCGGGCATTGGTGCTTCCTGGACGGTGCCGGTTTATGTTCTGAACAGCAGAGTGTCTCACCCGGATCTGGTTAGCGATGAAGACCCTGCTCCTCCTATGAATGCGTCCCCCCACCCGGATGCCCTGCCGTATCTTACTATCATGCAAGAGTACCATCTGAAGCTGGAACGTTTTAACCAGCAGCAAGCCCTTCAGGCGTGGAACCGGCGTGCTGACGCTCCTCTGCCGCAGGATGGATGGGGTGCCTGGCCAGTGCTACCCCCCTCCCTCGTGCATTTGCTGGTGTTAATTTGCGTGAAGTCTTTGGCTATGAGGGACCGTCCATGATGGATGGGTAGAGGTTTCTGATAATGATTCTGATGATGCTATGGATGCTTGGAATGGTCACATTTCAGATGTTGAAATAGCTGCTGACAATCTGATATCTGGAACTTTTGGACCTGGGTTCACTTTTGTCCGTGCTGGCGGCTCCCTTCTTGAACTACCTGTCCCAGGCTTTACCTGCTTCCTCTCCTACCTGGGTTGGATGATGAAGAAAGTTTTCACTCGCTCGCTCTTGGATTCACCCTTCAGTAATCTTGAGTTCGATATTTCTGCTCTGCATCATTTGGTTCAGATGGCCTCTTCTGAATTCCAGTTTGCTGTTTGCGTCCGTTATGACCAACAATCCAATTGGTGGCTCAATCTGGGCCTCATGGCCCCATCTGGCCTCTCTGGTTGGGCTTCTTTTGAGATTACTGGACTGGTGGCCCCTTGTTTTGAGCCCATGACAAGCCCAGGCGTTCTTGCAGACATTGTTTCTTCTATTGAGACTACAGATAGCTATGAGCAACTGTCGTCTGCTGATGCCATGGATCTTCTTCAACTTGGTTATGTGAATGATCAGAGCATGGACATGGACCCTACCTCCTCACTGATTGTGCCCACAGCATCTAATTCTGACTCTGTTCACCTGCCTCCTCGTACGCGTACGCGTAAGCCTGAAACCTTATATCTTGACCCAAGTTCGTCGCTCTCCGCGCTTCTGTGAATCAGGTCTAATGCATATTGCTGTACCAGAGTCATCGAGGCGCCGTACCTCCAGGGTTCCACCTGCTACTCCTCCAGCAGTGCTCCAGATCACAGAGATGCAACGCATAGGCGTTGAGGACTGCCACATCGACCCGGATGACCTCTCGGAGGCGCGTCTTCGTCAGGCGAAGCACACTTGATGTCTCTTCAGCGGTTTACTGTCTCTAGTGTTTGCTACGCCGGTGTTGGTGTGGAGTCTGTGTCTTTTGGCTATCCTCTAGATCGTTTATCTTTCTTTGATCTGAACTATTGTAGTCCGTACTGGTCTGTGAATTTAAGACTTTATCTTGTGATTCCTATTTTGTACCTATGGCTGCTCTGAACCGTTTATGGAGAATTATGTGTTGGAATATCCGTGGGTTAAACTTGTCTGATAAATGGCCACTTGTGCGCAACAAAATCGAAGAGAGTCTTGCCGCTATAGTGTGTTTCCAGGAAACAAAAAAAGGGGACTTATCGTTGAATTTCATTAAACAATTTGCTCCAAAAAGATTTGACAAATATGCTTTCATCCCCTCGGAGGGTGCTTCAGGGGGCTTGCTTGTCATCTGGGTTGGCAGCATATTTACTGGTACTGTAGTGTTACATGAATCTTTTGGTATTGTCATTCACTTCACTTCTTCCATATCGGCTGAGAACTTCTTTCTGGTCAATGTCTATGGCCCATGTGAGGGTATAGCTCGCGAGAACTTTATTGCTTGGCTGTTTAGCATGGATATTAATGATGAGGATCTCTGGATCTTTATGGGGGATTTCAACTTTTATCGTTATTCTGATAGCCGCAACCGTCCAGGTGCCAACATGACTGATATTGCTACTTTCAACGAAGTCATCAGCTATCTTGGCCTCATTGAACTCCCTATCAAGGGTCGTGCCTATACTTGGAGCAATATGCAATCTGTTCCTCTATTGGAGCAGCTTGATTGGTTCTTTACGACAGCTAACTGGACGCTTAAATTCCCCAATACACTCGTTCATCCTCTTGCTCGCCCAACCTCGGATCATGTCCCCTGTGTGATCACTATCAGTACTTCTATCCCAAAAGCGGCAGTTTTTCGGTTTGAAAATCATTGGATCAGAATGCCTGGATTTTTGGATGTGGTAGCCCGGATCTGGAACATTCATTGTTGGGGTGATGGGGCTAAATGCATCTCTGCCAAGCTCAAACTATTGCGAAAAGGGCTTCGTCAGTGGTCCACCAGTATCTCTGTTCTAAACAATTTGGTGGAGAACTGTAATGCAACCATCTTTATGATTGATGAGATTGAAGAACAACGGTCTTTGGATATCACTGAGTGGAATTTTTGCAACATCGTTAAGTCTCGACTAAGCAATTTGTTGCTTTGTAAGCAAGAGTATTGGAAAAAGAGATGCACGGCCCGTTGGGCCAAATTTGGCAGTGAAAATTCTGCCTTCTTCCATGCCATGGCGACCATCCGATACAGAAAAAACACCATCTCTTCTCTAACTCGTCCAGACGGCTCCATTGCAACTGAACACCATGACAAGGCGGGCATTCTGCGATCCTCTTTCAGAGAGAGACTTGGCACGGTGGTTCAGCTTGATCCTTCTTTCAATTTTTTGGATTATATTCATCCAGTGGAAGGTCTGGAGGTTCTCTCGGTTCAGTTTACCCACAAAGAGATTGACGAGGCTGTGGCGGACCTCCCCTCGGATAAAGCTCCCGGGCCTGATGGTTTCAACGGCTTATTTGTGAAAGTGTGTTGGCCGATCATCAAGTATGATTTCTATCGGATGATAGATGACTTTTGGCATGGAACTGTTAACCTTCAAAGCATTAATGATGCCTTCATCACCTTGATCCCCAAGATTAATGCGCCAGAGTGCCCTAATGGTTTTAGGCCGATTTCTCTGCTAAACACCTGCTTTAAACTGATCACAAAGCTGATGGCCAATCGCCTTCAGAAAAAGATCCTCAGTATGGTCCATGTGAATCAGTATGGTTTTTTGAAAACCCGCACAATGCAAGACTGTATTGCGTGGGCTTATGAGTACATCGATCAAGTGAAGAAGACAGGATCTGAAGCAGTTATTCTCAAACTTGATTTTGCTAAAGCTTTCGACACCATTGGCCATAATGCTCTCTTGGAGATTCTTCGTTGTAAAGGCTATGATAGTCGGTGGCTCGGGTGGATTAAATCCATGTTCTCGACTGGTTTCTCTTCAGTACTGCTCAATGGGGTCCCTGGTAGGAAATTCCCTTGCCGTCGTGGTGTTCGACAAGGTGACCCCCTCTCCCCGATCCTCTTTGTTGAAGGCGCTGATCTGCTGCAATCTATGATCAATAAACTTGCCCTGGATGGTTCTCTTTTGGCGCCTCTACCGCTACCCAACACGGACTTTCCAATTGTCCAATACGCCGACGATACTTTGCTCATTGTTCAAGCCTGCCCTATCCAACTTCAAACCTTGAAGGAGGTGATTCAAAGCTTCTCCAATGCTACCGGGCTGCTAGTGAACTACTCCAAAACCTCGATGATGCCCATCAATATTTCTGCTGACAGGCTTCAGTCACTGGTTGCGACCTTTGGATGTGTCACCTGCTCTTTGCCATTCCCTTACTTAGGGCTGCCTTTAGGCACTACTCGCCCCTCGGTGAATGATTTTTCCCCTCTGGTTGATCAGCTGGAGAGGCGCCTCAATGCAACTGCTCGATTCCTAGACTATGGTGGCCGGGTGACATTTGTGAACTCTGTTTTATCATCACTCCCTACTCACTTTCTTTGCTCACTTAAAGTCCCGAAAGCCATCATCAAAAATTTTAACCGTGGAAGAAGACATTGCATGTGGGCGAAAGAGGAGGACAGTGGCACCACTCATTCTCTCGCTGCTTGGGACTTGATCTGTCGGCCCAAGAGACATGGAGGTCTTGGGATTATCAACTTGGAAATTCAGAATACTGGTCTTCTTTTGAAGCAGCTGCACAAATTCTTTTGCAAATCTGATATACCTTGGGTTAAATTGGTGTGGTCTTTGTATGGAGAGGGGCCTCCCCACGCCCAATCCGTGCGTGGTTCCTTTTGGTGGCGGGATATTTTTAGTCTCATCAATATCTACAGAAGCATCACGATCACCCATGTGGGAGATGGTACGTCCACTTTGTTTTGGAAGGATTTTTGGCATGGATCCAACCTGCTATCTGAACGATTCCCACATTTGTTCTCCTATGTATTGGATGAGGATTTATCGGTTGCATCGGTCGTTGTTCAGTTTGGGGATCCTTCAAGACTGTTGGCCCTTCCAATCTCTGTACAAGCCCACGAGGAACGGATGCACTTATCTGATATCCTAATATCGGTGCAGCTCCAGGCAAACTCTCTTGATGCCCGCTCCTTCGCTTGGGGGAATTCCGCCTAGTCATCAGCAAAGTATTATAAGTTCATCTTCAGTAAAGCTCCTACAGATCGCAGTCTGGATTTGATATGGGCTTCCAGATGCTTACCTAAGCTTAGAGTGTTCCTGTGGCTACTTTTGTTTGATCGACTGAATACCAAAGACCTTATGATCCGCAAGCATTGGCAGTTTGATGGTGGGCCACATTGTGTTCTTTGTAATTCTCATACGCTGGAGGACCGAGATCATCTGTTCTTCACTTGCCCTTTTGCAGTGAGCTGCTGGACAAAGGTGGGCATTTCTTGGCTGATGAGCATGAGGATTTCTCCACGAATGATGGAAGCCAATTCGGCGTTTGTTGGACCATGTTTAATGGAAGTGGTTGCAGCTGTGGCGTGGAATATATGGAAGTGTCGAAACGACCTTATCTTCAAGGACCAGTCGTGCTCTGCCGGGAGATGGCGAGTTAGATGCCAACATGACTTATTACTTCATCAGTTTAGGGTTAAACCCGCCTTAGTGACTCCTCTTGTAGAGTGGATCCATCTTACTTTTTGAAGGCCATGTATTTTTCTTATTCATTTCCTTTCCTACCCCCCTGAACTTTGTACTCGGTGATCAGTTGGTCAGTTGGTGCATTTCTCTTGCACCTTCATTAATTTAAAATCTACACCATAGGGGGTTTCCCTACGGTAATGGCCTTCAAAAACAAGCTGTCCCCGATGTGGGAAGGTCCCTACAGAGTCACCCACATCGCCAGGCCTGGCGCGGCTCGCCTCGAGACGGAAGACGGCGTCCCCGTCAAGAATCCATGGAACATCATGCATCTACGCAAGTTCTACCCGTGATCATCATCACGTCAGGGCATTTAGCGAAAGAGGCAGCCCACGGCTCAACCTCTAAGCACCTTTTTGTCCCTCAAGGTTGAAAGCTCAAGGCTTAAACCTCTCAAACCTTTGTATCCGCCAGGAACAAGAAAAAAAAGTGATTATTGTCACGCCCGTGATCATTGTCACGACGAGACGTCAAGCGGACAAGGCAGCCTGCGGCTCAACCTCTAAGCATTTTTCGTCTCTAGAGGTTAAAACGCCGAAAGGTTTAAACCTCCAAAAAACATAGCTTTGTCTCCTAAAGGAACAAATGCCAAAGTGGTCATTACCACACCCGTGATCATTGTCACGTCGAGAAAACAAAGCGGAAGAGGCAGCTTACGGCTCAACCTCCAAGCAATGTCGACTCTAGAGGTTAAAACGTCAAAAGGCTTAAACCTCAAACAAATTCTTTGTCTCCTAAGGGAACAAACGCAATCGTGGTCATTGCCACGCCCGTGATCATTTTCACGTCGAGACTCCTAGCGGACGAGGCAGCTTACGGCTCAACCTCCAAGCATTCTTGTCTCCGGAGGTTAAAACGCCGATGGCTTAAACCTCCAAAGCCCCAAAGGCTTCGCTCGAGGGAAAAACCCTCCGAGCTATCAATTAAAAGAGCCACCTCAGGACGCTGAGGGTCTCTGCCACCAATGAGTGGTCCCCATGCCTCGACATGGACAGAGCATTAACTTGGCAAGCCCAAGCATAATGACTCAATCTCGTTCCTAAGTGAACTTAGCGCTTCAGCGCCGCTTAAAAAATGTTTTTGGGGGGTTTTATTTACGCATTACTATTGTCGAAGTGTGCGCTTATACCTCTCCACATGCATACCTCGCGAGCGGGGGCTGAGTATGGTGCCAGTGCCTCAAATGACACACCAGCAGCACTGCAAAATCCAAGAGTTCGAGCTCTGACTGGAGGGCAATTCCCCCACAAACAAGCCATCTCTAATGAGGACCTTGGTACTTACTCTCCTCGCAAGGAACGCCTGAGGGGACCTATAGGCGCGCACGATCCCTTGATCCGTGTTCTAGCGTTTGGGTTCGCCCCTCTAATACCTGCAGGGAAGAATTCCCCTTCGAGCCTGAAGGGGCATCCGAGAGTGACCCCTCAAGTGGCCAACCTCGCCAGGCCAAGTGACACCCGTGAGTGACCCCTCAAGCGGGCAACCTCGCCAGACAAAGAGCCTCCCCAAGAGCGACCCCTCAAGTGGGCAACGTCGCTAGGCCAAGGGACATCCGGGAGTGACCCCTCAAGTGGGCAACCTCGCCAGGCCAAGGGACACCCGTGAGTGACCCCTCAAGCGGGCAACCTCGCCAGACAAAGAGCCTCCCCAAGAGCGACCCCTCAAGTGGGCAACCTCGCCAGGACAAGGGACACCCGTGAGTGACCCCTCAAGTGGGCAAGCTCGCCAGGCCAAGGGACACCCGTGAGTGACCCCTCAAGCGGGCAACCTCGCCAGCCAAAGAGCCTCCCCAAGAGCGACCCCTGAAGTGGCCAACCTCGCCAGACAAAGAGCCTCCCCAAGAGCGACCCCTCAAGCGGGCAACCTCACCAGGCAAAATGCCTTCCCAGGAGCAACCCCTCAAGTGGGCAACCACGCGGATCGAAAACCTCGAGAAGCTAAGTCTCGCACCCGCACTTCAAGAGCATTTCTCTCTCCCTATCGCGCGTTTCTGCCCCTCGAGCGACTTCGCTTTCCCTTACGCTTCATGGACTACTCGCTCGTCTAAGGGGGGCACTTGAGCATCGTGACTCAAGGCTCTTACCTCTCCTAGGCCTAAACTCCCCCCGGCCTTGCGGAGTCTTTGCTCCTGCTGCCTGAGGTGGCGGAGTCATAGCGCGAAGAGATGGGACCTAACGACGCAGAGAACAAATAGACATGAAGTTGAGTCCAAAGAGACCTCAAGGGGGGCAGACGAGCTCGAATTAAAACAGCAGTTAAAGTATATTACAAGCCAAAAGTCTTGAGATGTCTAAAAAGCACACAGCTGGTGCAGATACAAACGCTCGCAGGCGCCGTAAAGGATGGTTCAATGAGAAGCAGCACCGTCTTGGACCTCTTCCGCGGCGGCCTCGTCAGCCTCTACAGAGCAAGCCTCCTCCTCGCTGTCCTCCGGCGCAGCCTCAGCGCGCCTGAAGCAGTTGCAGAAGGCGTCCACCTACTCGCAGAGGGAGCTCGAGACCCGCAGTGCGTCCTCGCCTTGGGCGGCCTCGGTCACAGAACCTAGGTCGAAGCCCGGCGTGAGAAGCTTGAGGTTGGTGAAGATGCGGTCCACCACCACTCCCAAGAGCTGCCGACTCTCGTCCTCGATCATCTCCCGAAGCTCGGCGACAGGACCCTCGAGCGCGGCGAAGAGCTGCTCGAAGTAGACCAAGTACATGGCGGCGTCACCGTGGCCCCGGACGTCGGTGTGCGGCGCCTCTGCTCCAAGCTGCGAAGCCAGCTCGTTGCCACGAGCGACCAGCGCCTCGAACATGCGCTGGCGCTGCTTCGTAAGTGCCCGAGCCGCGCTGGCGGAGTCCAAGGCCTTCGCCGCCCGCTGCATCACCGGGGCCGCTTGCTCCTCTACATCCTTGGCTAGGGAGTTGAGGTTGTGGACGGCCTCGGCGTGAGCCTCCTCTGCTCGGCGGCGTCCATCCTTGGCGCGAGTAAGGCGGGCCTCTAGCTTGGAATTGGCCTCCTCAAGCTCGGCGATCTTCCGAGCGTCTGCGGCATGCTTGGCCTTGAAGCGGTCCTCTTGCGCCTGGGCCATGTCGCGATACTTCTGAGAAGTGGACCTGCAGAACTGCTTCTCGCGCTCCGCGAGGGCGTTGTCGGCCTCCTTTTTCTTCTCAGCGAAGCGCCGCTCGAAGCGCTCGTAAGCCACCTTCTGGGCTGTGACGTTGTCCTCGTACTTCTGGGTTGCCTGGGCCAGCTCGCCCTCTCGCTCCTCGAGGGCCTCGCGCTGGGCAGCCAGGTTTTTCTCCGCCTGGAGGCGCTGCTCCTTGCGCAGCTGCAACTCCTTCTACTTGAGGACCAGCAGCTGCTCGCGCTCGGCAAAGGCCTTGCGGTCCTTCTCTAGAGCAGCCGATGCGGTCTGGTGGGTGGAGAGCAGCTGAGCCTCTAGCTGGCCCAACTCGCGGCGCTTCTGCGCCAACGAGCCCTCCATTGCCTCGTGTTCCGCCCCGACCTCGCGCAGGAGCTTTGCCGCGGCGTCGCGTTCCGCCTGGAGGGGTTGGAGCAGCTCGGCGGCGTCGCGAATGGCCGCCTCATGGGTCTCCTTGGCGAAGGTGGTGGCTTCTTCACGGGCAGCCTGCAGCGCCAAGTCCTCCTGCCGGCGCGTCTCGACCGCCGCGTGGAAGGACTCCCACGATTTCGCCAACTCCTTCTGCTGCTGAGCGAGCCATATATCCCCAAGGGTGAGGTGCGCCTCCAAGCCCTCCAGGGACTCCCTCACGAGGCTGAAGGCGGCCTCGCGGTGTCCCGCTCTCCATTCCTAGCCGCGGAGCATCAGGTCTCGGCTCGCAGAAGTGCCGGCCTCGGCGTCAAGTCCCGCAGGTCCGGCCGCGTGAAGGACAAGGGGGCTGGCCTGAGCCCCTCCCGAGCCTGTGCCCGCTTCAGGCCCTGCAGCCATGAGGTGCTCCTCGCCTCCAGCCTGGCGCGGAGAAGAGGAGGAACCGTCCCCGGCAGGCACGTCCGCTCCCGCCGGCGCCTCGAAGGTCTCCATCACGGGCTGCGCAGAGGCGTTGGGCGCAGGCGACGCAGCAGGCGCGCCCGGAGGAGTCGACACGCGCGGCGACGCAGGCTCGCGTGGCGGAGTGGCCTCGCGCGGAGGCGTAGCCACACGAGGCGGAGTGGCGGCACGAGGTGGCGCATAAGTCCTCGCCTCCGAGCCCTCCACCAACGGAGACTCGTGCGGCGCTGCAGGAGCGTCCGGGCCTACGGCGCCCTCCTTCTCGGGCGGACCAGCCGCCCCCGCGAGGGGCGCCGTCGCTTCAACTTGAGGCGCCTTCTCAAGGGGGACCGTTGGGGCCGCCCCCTCAGGCCTCGCGGCCTCGTCAGTCACGGCCCCTGCCGTGGCGGTCTTCACCTCGGACGCCTTGCGGAGCCGACGGCGCTTGGCAGGCGCAGGTCCACTTTCAAGGGCGCAAGGAAAAACTTCAGCAAAAGAGGAGGTGGAATGAGAAACCAAAAGGGGAAACCACCCTACAACGTATAAACTCACCCTGGAGGGGGAGCGCCAGCATCGACCCACACGAGGCCTGACGAGCGCCAGGAAGGAAAAGGCTTGCTAGCAGGCCTCGCGGGGGGCGCCTCCGCTTTCCTCTTGGAAGGGACGTCAGAGGGCCTCTCCCCTGCGTGATCCACGACGGCCTTGGTGCGAAGGCCGCGCCTCCCCGGAGAGTCCTCCGCACCTGAGGCCTCCCCTTCCTCAGCTTCCTCCTCCATGGGGCGCGAGGGCACCACCACGAAGGCGTCTTCGTCTCCTGATGAGATATCGCGAGCCTCGTCAGTAAAAGGCCCATCCCTAGAAGAGGAGACCTCCCCGGCTGCGGCTTCCTCCTCGCCAAGGCCAGCTCCGGAGGCCGAGGGAGAATCGGCCCCCTCCGCTCCCCGCAGGGCCGGCAGCGGCACGTCAGAGTCCGCCGGGCCTGTCGGGGAGAACGAAGGCATCTCCTCCAGGCGAGCCATGCGCTCCGTCAGGTTGTACTGGTGAAGAGGCCGGAGCGCCACGCGGACCTCGTTTGCAGGGAGCACAGAGGGGTTGACGAAGAGCGCGGAGAGGATGTTGTCGACGACGTCCTTATCGTTGTCCTCAACGTGGAGCCGCATCTTGTCGTTCGGCCCCGAGTACATCCACATGGGGACCGAGTGAGCTTGGAGGGGCGCGATGCGATGGGTCACGAAGTCCGTCACGATCATCTGCCCTGTCAGGCCCTCCTCGCGAAGGAAGCTCAGGCGCCCCATCAGGCTTGTGTTCTTGGCGCCGTCAAAGATTGCCTTGCCCCAGTGAGAGTTCTTCATCGGAGGCTCGTCCGGGACCTCAAGGAAGGCGCAGGGACGCTCCACCCCGACGAAGAACCACTTCTGGCGGAAGTCGTCTACCTTCTTCGTCACGGCCGTGATGGCCCTGCCCTCGCTCCAGGACATGGGGATATAGACGCCTCCCATGCCGTCGACGATGCGGAACGAGACGCACCCGGAGCGCTCATTCTTCGCCGTGTTTCGGAGCGCGTAGAAGCACCGGAACAGCCCCACCGTGGGCTTCAGGCCCAGGTGCGCCTCGCAGAGATAGGCGAAGACGGCGAGGATGAGGACGGAGTTGGCGTGCGGGTGCAGCAGCTGCACCTGGTAGAACGCCAGCACCGCCTCCAGGAACGGAGAGAAGGGCGGCACCAGTCCTGCGGCCAGGCAGTGCTGGAAGATCGGGAAGAATCCGCGCGGGCGCTTCCCGTGCGCCGCGGGCTTCAGGGCGGTGGCGCCGTGCTCGTTCGTCCGGTCCGCCACCAAGTAGCGGACCTTGGAGAGCGCTTTCTCGTTGACGTGCACGCCGAGAAGCGCTGCGCCCATCACGGTCTCCGTTGCATCCGCCTGGGAAGAAGACCCCGCGGAGGCCTTGCCTTTGCTCTTGAGAGGACTCATCATCACGGGCATGAAGGCTGGAAGGAGCTGGAGAATAGGAACTCGCAGGAGAGCGCGGAGGCGGAGAGCTCTGTGGAGCGGAACTTTCTGCGAAGAGTTGGAAACGGTAACGGCTCCCTGCAGCAGCGCTCGGGCTTTATGTCCCTCCAAGAGCAGTTACCGGGACGTGGTGGGACCCCCACGACTCACGCCCCGGATCGTGCAAAGCCGTTAGCCGTCCGAGTGCCGCGTGGCTCGGGCCGGCTGGGCACTAAGGGCCCACGACGCTTCGCCTAAGCCCATGGGCTCAGTCGTGCTCATCATGGGCCCGGGGGCTACTGTCGGCCTAGTGGGAACTGGGGTATCAAGATCCCATTCCCCCCAGGCCTCGCTCACGGACCAGACGGACAAAACGGCTAAGGACTAGGCGACTCCACCTTACGGAACCCTCGAGAGGCCACTCCCCTCGAGGGCCTGAAGAAGGAACGAGGGCCTCAAGGGACGTCTCGCCTCAGGGGATCCTCCCCGTCAAGGAACCAACCCGCCTGAGGCAAGTCCAGCAGAAATCTCCCCTCGGGCCTGGAGGGAAACGTCGTCGCCAAGGAATCCCGACAGAGAGCACGTGACCTCTGCCCCACCCGTACAGAGGCGCTCACACCCCCGTCGCTATCCCTGGCGATAAAGCGGTCAACAAAGCTGCACCACCTGCTGCACAGCTGTGAGGACCTTCTACTCTGCCGGAAAAGCGGGTGGACGGCGCAACCCTCCAACAAAGATCGTCATCATGGGCTCCACCTCAAAGACTGCCCGCCCTGCGGGTAGTACGAGCGCGGTCGGCCGCTGGTCGGCCACGGCGCCACCTTTATCAACAATGCACCGAGTCCATGGACGAATGATGCGTGGTGGACTCGTGGTCCGCCCCGCCACTGGCAAGTGGGAGCCACCTTGAAGGCCGAGCCGAAGAAGAAGGCCGGAGGCGCCTATAAAAGAGGGAGGACCTCCATCGTAGCAAGGGTCGGCTCCTAGCGTGAAAAACACCCGTGTAAACCCTAGCAGCTCAAGTTAGGTTAGCCTCTGGCTGGAGGAGGAAGAAGATCATCGCTTCCCTCCACAGGCAAGAACTGCCTCAAGGGGGCTTCCGGCAAGCTCAGTTGTACTATAACCTCCCACATATAATACAGACAGGCAGGAGTAGCGGTCTTACCTCTTCACGAGGGCCGTGAACCTGGGTAAAGGACGGTGTTTTCCTTGGTCGGGTGTGCGTCCTCTTCGGGTCCGACGAGCAACGTCACGGAGCCGCTTGAGGGTTTAGACCTCCGCGTTCAATCCCCTCTTGAACTACACTTCAGGAAGTGACTACCCCTGATTCCCGGGAGTCATAACCCGACACCCAGGAATCGGGGGTAGTCACTTCCTGAAGTGTGATTCGAAAGGGGATTGAACGCGGAGGTCTAAACCCTCAAGTGGCTCCGCGACGTTGCTCGCCGGACCCGAAGAAGACGCACACCCGACCAAGGAAGACACCGTCCTTTACCCAGGTTCACGGCCCTCGTGTGGAGGTAAGACCGCTACTCCTGCATGTCTGTATTATATGTGGAAGGTTACAGTACAATTGAGCTTGCCGGAAGCCCCCTTGAATCAGTTCTTGCCTGGGGAGGGAAGCGATGATCTTCTTCCTCCTCCAGCCAGAGGCTAACCTAACCAGCGTTGCTAGGGTTTACAAGGGTGTTTTGCATGCAAAGGGCCGACCCTTGCTACGATGGATGCCTTCTCTCTTTTATAGGCGCCTCGGGCCTTCTCCTTCGGCTTGGCCTTCAAGGTGGCTCCCACTTGCCAGTGGCAGGGTGGAGCACGAGTCCACCGTGCTCCATTCGTCCATGGACTCGGTCCATTGTTGATAAGGGTGGCGCCATGGCCGACAGGCGGCCGACCACGCGGTACTATCAGCAGAGCGGGCAGCCTCTGAGGTGGAGCCCGCGATGACGATCTCCGTTGGAGGGTTGCGCCATCCACCTGCTTTATCGTCAGAGTAGAAGGTCCTTACAGCTGCGCAGCAGGCGGAGCAGCTTTGTTGACCACTTTATCGCCAGGGACAGCGACGGGGGTGTGTGCGCCACTGCACGAGCGTGGCAGAGGTCACGTGCGCTCTGCCGTGCTTCCTTGGCCGCGACGTTTCCCTCCAGGCCCGAGGGGAGAATTCCTGTTAGACTCCCCTCAGGCGGGTTGGTTCCTTGGGGTGGGTCCCCTGAGGCGAGGGGCCCCTTGAGGCGAGGGGTCCCTTGAGGCGAGGGGTCCCTTGAGGCTCTCGTCTCCTCTTCAGGCCCTCGAGGGGAATCGCCTCTCGAGGGTCCCGCCAGGCGGTGACGCCTAGTCCTTAGTCGTTTTGTCTGACTGGCCCGCGTGCGAGGCCTGGGGGGAATGGGCTCTTGATACCCCAGTTCCCGCTGGGCCGACAATAATGGAGGTTTGGAAGGCCAACGGAAGAAAGACTCACAAATCTATAGATGATCATTAGATAAGAGAAAGTCATACAATCGAAGCTATGCAAGGAATAGTGATTGCCATACAACGGATGCACAATGAGCTATAAGTATATGAAATCTCTCCAATGGAACTAGTGGGGGTGCATCCAACTTGATTGCTCACGAAGACCTAGAGCACTATTGATGAGGCTCATCACTGGAATATACAGGCAAAGTTCTATAGTGTAAAGTTCCCCACATAGTTATGCAACTAAGATATGAAAACTCTCTCTTATGGAGTAAAGGTGCTAAACATGAGCACAAATAATGATCACAAATGATATGGTGCTATAACTTGAGCACAAGTAATGACTATATATGATATGGTGTTGTAACATAAGCACAAGTGTGTGATAAAGAATAATAATGTTGCCCCCTTTTTTTATTTCTTTCTTTTTTTTCTTTTTTTTCTCTTTTGTTTTCTTTTGTTTTCTGTCTCTCTTTTCGATGGCCTCCATGACTCTTTTAGGGGCAAGCATCCTAATATGATACATGATGTATGACAACACACTTATGATGATAAAACAACATACTGATAATATAAGTAACTATATGAATGTGCCATAAGAATACATATGACAACGATGCATCTGCCAGTGTAGCAGGTTATGCAGTGCTCTAGCGTAACATGGGTAAAACCACACATCAGCTTTATAGAAACACGCAAAGCAATAAATAAGTAATGAATGATAACAAGTCATGTAATGTAAGATGGATGTGCATGGCAATATATCTCAGAACAGCTATGGAAATGCTGTAGTAGGTAGGTATGGTGGCTGTTTTGAGAAAGATGTTTGGCTTATGTGTAGGAGAACAAGATGAAGATCTCCCACGAGTTTGGATGTACCCGCGAAAAATGCAACAAATCTCAATGTGAGAAAGGGCAAATCAAAGTACCAAAGAGGCTAGCAATATGGTGGTGGAAGTTCCATGAAACCGCAGTTTTAGAACTCACAAGTAAAAAGACCCCAAATAAAAATATGATCATGCAAGGCATAATGAAAATTACTCATACAGGTGTTGTGGCAAATGAACAAGTCACTGTTGGGGACCCGACCGTAGCGCATAACATAAAGCCATTACGGTTGCCTTCGGCAAAAACAAGTCATATACTATTATGCAATCAACTGGAAATTTAAGTGTGGCACAGTTTTCAATTTTCTCTAGACCAACCATTTAATCATTCCACTTTACTAAACCATCATGTCTACCATAAGCAAATTAATATCTCAAAACAACATCAATGATTCAAGTGACACAATTTAATGATCTATAAGATCAGTATATCATTTAATTATACCATCTACCACATTTAGCATTTTCTGTTCTCAACCAAACACCAATCAACTTATTTAAAAGATAAACTCTCCAAGTAATTAAACAATGAGATATGAGAGTGTAACATAACAAAGCTAACAACTCTAACAAGAGATGCATGAAAAACAAGATCTAGAGAGCAAACAATAACAAAAAGGGTCAATTGGTTATGTGACATGGTTCGCTGAGTTTTATCGGTCTGTGCCCTACCCGCGCTGTTTCTCTGTTTTGTGCCCTGATTTGCTCGCATATCGCCCAGACGCTCCTCTCCCTTTGGTCAACCTCCTTTGACCCGCACATGGCCTGACTGGAGGGGTAGGCCTGGCGCGGCTCGGCTCGTTTTTTGGCTCGGTTGGGATTTCCTGGGGTCGGCGCGTGGGGCCGGGGCACTAGTCTGACTGGTGGGGACGGCGCGTGGGGTAGGGCGTTAGGTCGGTGTGGGGTTGGCGCGTGGGGTCAGCATAGATATCTCGCCGCCGACCACTTTAACCTATCCACGAGTCGACGATTCCGGCTACCATGGACACCCTTCCATGGCACCTCCGCCAGGAGCGCCGCCGCTGCGTCAAGGCCGACAGAGCGCGCACGCGCTCGAGCAGGCGGTGGACACTGAAGGGAATGGAGCCGCCGCCGTCGCTGTTGCGGCGGGAGACGGAGGAGTTTGATCTCCTCCACGGTCTCCTGCTAGCGCCGCCCGCGCTGCCGTCACCTCCCACGGACGAGGAGACCTCGTCCGGCTCGTGGACCTTGTCGCCATCGTTGCGCAGCCCAGCCGAAGTCGCCGTGGACGAGGAAGGGTTTGAGATCTATGATCCCGCCGCCTTCGAGTCCCCTGTGACCCGCGAGGACTTCGTCCCGACGAGGTCCTCGAAACGGTCACCGAAGCCGTCCAGGCGCGCTCCTTGGAGGAGGTCCAAGCGTACACAAAGCACCGCTACAGGGGGGTCGAGATCGAGCAGGACCGCCTCCACCACGAGCAGGAGGCCGGTGCGAGCTCGAGCAAGGGGAAGGCCATCATAATCTACGTCGACAACGACTCCTCCAACGAGGAGTGAAGCACTCTGGCGACAGCGCGGCCGCACCCTGCGAGCTCCGGTGAGCTAATTTTGCTGCTTAGGGTTAGGGCCGCGTAGTGTACATAGATTTGGGAATATCGTATGTAATCTCCGGCGAGCTCCGACGAGCACGCTCTGAATGTAATCTCCCGCGAACGAAGAACTATATGAATTTTAAATATGCGGGTCCAATTTGCTCCGGCGAACACAATTTTCAGCGAGTCCACCATTTTTGCTTAGAAATGGGGCGTTTACCCTACCTTTGGAGCTCATTTCAAACACATTTTCCAGCGAGTCCAACATTTTTTCTTAGAAATTGGGCCGTTTAGCCTACCTTTGGAGCTCATTCGCAACACTTTTTTCAGCGAGTCCACCAATCTACCTTTGGAGCTCATTTGAAACAGTTTTTTCAGCGGGTCCACCAACCTACCTTTGGAGCTCATTTGAAACACTTTTTTCGGCGAGTCGACCATTTTTGCTTAGAAATGAGGTCGTTTATCCTACCTTTGGAGCTCATTTTAAACACATTTTTAATGAGTCCACCACCCTTCCTTTGGAACTCATTGCAAACACATTTTTCGGCGATTCGACTATTTGTTCTTAGAAATGAGGCCGTTTACCCTACCTTTGGAGCTTTTTTGAAACACATTTTACAGCGTGTCCACCACCCTTCGTTTGGAACTCATTTCAATCACATTTTTCGGCGAGTCGACCATTTGTGATTAGAAATGAGGCCGTTTACCCTACCTTTTGGAGCTCATTTGAAACACATTTTTCAGCGAGTCCACCACCCTTCCTTTGGAACTCATTTCAATCACATTTTTCGGCGAGTCGACCATTTGTGCTTAGAAATGAGGCCGTTTGCCCTACCTTTGGAGCTCATTTGACGGTGGAGGTTTCCATTTTAGTTATTAGTTGCTTTATTAAGGGCAAGTGTCAATTAAGTTATTAGCTGTTGATCTATTTTTGTTGTTAGTTGCTTTATTAAGGGCAATGGCCTTGTGCTTGACGTCTCAAATTGTGTGTGTAAATCCAATTCAGCTTGCAAATTTTTCGGCGAGTCCATCATTTTTGCTTAGAAATGAGGTCGTTATCCCTACCTTTGGAATTCATTTGAAACACATTTTTCAGCGAGTTCAAGCTCATTTGAAAATTTATATGGATTCAAGCTAGATTTGAGCAAGCTCATCGCTATCCCCAATTGGTTTGACAAAATACCCATTTGATTACGACGGGTAACAGCCGAAATCCGCATTTGGTGCGCCAAAATACCCATTTATTCTCACTAAGGCAAATGGGGGTGGGGAGCCAAAATCCCCATTGGGTCCACTCGTCAGTGGGTGTACAGCCCTTGTCCTACGCGCGCGTCCAATCAGATCGCAGAACGAGTTTCTCGCGGATCGCCTACAGATTCCCTCTGGAGGAAATCGGATGGCTGCATATTCCTTCTAGAGAAATCGGACGGCTGCAGTTTGATCGACATTTGAAATGAGCTTCAAATATTCAAAAAATATGAAAATAGGAAAATCCTGCGCACATAGCCGTCTTGTGTCATATACTAACGACTCAAGTTGAAAAACATGTTCTACATACATTCAAAAGGATAAGGGCATGGAGATCAGGTGATATCGCATAACTCAAACTATGAGGTCTAAGGTTGGAGAGAAGTGGTTTTGGAATTGCAACATGAAATTTTCAAAAACCTTACAAAAGTTTTGGTTTGGAGTGACTAAGAAGTATCCATGCTTAGTTTTTCATTTTCATGTTTTAAACTTGTTTAATGTTGGTCAAACGTAGGTTTGACCGATTTTGAAATAACCTTAAGAAATTTAAAAATTATCGAAAAATTGAAAAACCGACGACATAGTCTTAATATGTCATGTACTAACGACTCATTTGAAAAATATGGTCTACATACATTCAGATGAGAAGGGCGAGAATCTCATGTGATATCGCATATCTCAAATGTGGAAATGAGAATTGCAACATGATAATTTCAAGATACTCACGAAATTATCATTTAGGACTGACTAAGAATGGTCTAGACCCAGTTCGCGCACAAATTTTACACAAATGTGCGCATGTTCGCGCTCGGAGCACGCCGGGCACGCTCTGAGCGCGTCTGGAGTCCGCACTTAAGGTGTTCGACATAAGTACAATAACATATATTCAAACGATTCAAGTTGATAAACAAGGTCTACACACGTTCAGATCACGTAACTACACAGAGCGTGCAAGTTCACGTCCAGTTCGTGTCTATATTGTGCTTGTTGTGTTAGCACGGACAGTTCGTGTCCACTCGTACTCGTCTGGAACGCGTCCAGAGTGCGCACTTAAGGTGTTGGACAGAAGTACAATAACTCAGTAACATTAAGTACAATAACGCTATATAGAAGAGAGGTTCATATTCGAATATCCCTAAATTCATTATATATATGAAGATAACCCCAAGTTCATAATTCGATGAAAATAAAAAGGCTGATACATGAGTGTTCAAACAAACAGAGAGAGCTCCCTCTATAGCAGCTGCTCTTTCTTGGCACTGCAGGAAGACACTACTTGCCTCTCTTGGCCATCTCAACAGCGAGGAGCTCACTCTATAGCAGCTGCTCTTTCGTGGCCTTCTCCTCCTTCTTGTCGAGGCGCTGCTTCTCCAGTGTCATAGCTTGGTTTTCCAGGGCTAAAGCTTCATTCCCCGCCAAGTTGTTGTCCATCTGGAGGGCCAAAACCTTCTCATGAAGATTTAGGTTGTTCTCCACCTGGACCTTCAGCTTCTCGGACAGCTTCTCAGCGAATTCCGAGGCCATGAGGAACTGCTCTCTAGCTTCCACCATCTCGTCCATGTACTGATTAGCTTTCTTCAAGGCTGCAACTAGTCGTTCTTGTAAGTCCTCAATCGACTGCGTGAGGGAGGCGATCACCGACACCTCCTCCGGCGTGCGATCTGCCTCCGCTGCATTATCCCTGCTCACAAAATCCGAATATATATGATGTTACCAAACCATGAGACCGGATGTAAACAACAGATACAACCGTAAGGAACTAACAATCGGAATCAGACCACACACATCATGGTAGCGGAGCGCTTGAGCGGCGATGCCATGGATGGTGAAGCCGCGACGGAGTACAAGAATTTGGATGAGCGGCGGCGTCGGGAAGACTAGAGGATGAAGTACATACGGGAGGGGGTGTGCACCTCTATTTATGCGAGACTGTAGGATGAAGTACCCCACGGACTTGTTTCCCCACGCCCCACAACTGCACGTTTCCCACTTACTCGCTTCCCGCGCATTTCCCACTTACGCGCTTCCTGCGGGCGCGAGGCTGTGCTCTAAATTGAGCCGGTGTGCAGGAGGCCGGTACGCCCGCCTTAATGGCGACGCGTTTCTACAGGCGACGAAGCGACGGGACGGCGAGCCATCTGCGGCACGCCTTGAAATTAGGCCGGCGCCCAGGCTTTCCCGGCTTCCCAAGCGTCGGCGTGGCCGTATCTTGTCGCCGCCGCAATAAATCCGACGCGACGCATGCTCACCCACCCACCGCTTCCCGCCTAGTGCCACTGCTTCCCGCCTCCGTTTCCATCCCCTCTCCGCCTATATAACTCCTCCGCCGTGCCCGTAGCCTCCAAAGCCAACACCAAGCCTCGCCGCCTCCAGACCACCTGGGCCACCCTCACCTGCGCCCACCCTTTGGGGCAGGGGGACCAGCCGGAGCAGGCGCCGGAGCTCCAGCCTATCGGCGACGTCTTGCCCCTCGACTGGGCGGACGTCGACGTGGAGGACCAGGAGGAGGAGCCGCCGTAGGAGAAGGAGCTGCCACTATCGCTGTGGCCCGACCAGGTGGCCGCGGTGAACTCCATCGACACCTTGGATGAGGTGGATGATGACTTCGTGGAGGCGGTTGCGGTTGCGGTTGATGACTTTGCGGAGGCGGTTGATGTCTACGCGGAGGCGGCGGACGCGGTTATTGACGCCATGGAGACGGTTGCTGACGCGATGAACTCCATCGACACCTACATGGCCGCCGAGCGCGTGGTGTATGATGACCTCAACGCCCAGCTGGAGGCAAGCCAGGGCGACCTAGACGGAGTTTAGAGTAGGGATAGTTAGGGTTCAAATTCCAAAACAGCCGACCATCGGTATTAAAATGGAGCCGCGGTATTACTAATTCATCCAACGGTTCATATCGAAAACAGCCGACCAAATCCCAACCGAGCCGCACATAAGCCGAGTCGTGGAAATTCCTGCCGAGCTGCGCCAGGCCGACCCCACCAGAGGGTCAAAGGAGGTTTACTAGAGGGAACCGAGCGTTTGGGCGATATGCGAGCAAACCAGGGCACAGAACAGAGAAACAGCGCGGGTAGGGCACAGACCGATAAAACTCAGCTCGGCATGGCACAGAACCAATTAACCCTAACAAAAAAGAATACTCAACGAATGTAAGTGAAGAATACGAATATTCATATGAAAAAGCGGAGCGTGTCTCTCTCCCACACAAAAGAATGCTAGGATCCATATTTATTCAGAGAATGAAAATAGCAAAAACAAAAACAAAAAACAAACTGACGCTTCAAGATAAGCACATAAGATGTGACGGAATTAAAATATAGTTTCACTAGAAAGGACCTGATAGTTTGTCGATGAAGAAGGGGGTGCCTTGGGCATACTCAAGATTTGACGCTTGAGTCTTATTAAATTATATTGGGGTGAATCACCGGGGCATCCCTAAGCTTTGGCTTTACTATCCTCTTGATCACATTGTATCATCCTCTTCTCTTGATCCTTGAAAACTTCCTCCACACCAAACTTAGAGTAACTTTATTAGAGGGTTAGTGCACAAAAAAATATGATATTATGTAGGAACACAATTGCTACCATTGCTACTGGACATTAGCTACAACCACTGATACTTAAAAGGATAAAAAGATCTAATCAAAATAGCAAAAGAGGCATTACAAAAGAAAATGGCAGAATCTATAAAAAACAGAACAGTCCGTAAAGACGAATTTTTTCGAGGCACTTAACTTGCTCAGATCAGAAAACTCAAAACTAATGACAGTTGCGTATACATATGAGGATTATGCACAAAAAGGGCAGATTTTTCTGACGTTCCAGTGAATGATTATAATTTTTCCGGTGGACACCACAAATCTGTTTCAGCATAGGAATTGAATTTTAACATCAACTTTCTACTAGAGGCTTAACTCGACACAACATTGCAATAAAAATAAGATACAAAGGAACTGCTACAGAGGTAGGCATGTTCCTTGACACAATCAAAACGGATTAAAATAACAAGAATAAAAGTGGGTTGTCTCCCATAAGCGCTTTTGTTTAACGCTTTTGATCTAGGCACAAAGTGAAACTCAAGTATTATGAGATGAAGCATCAATATCAATAACTACCTTCAAAACATGGTTGGTTGAAATAGGTGTTTTTGGTATCCATCAGTATGTCCTATTATGTAAACCATCATTTTTAGGCATATTGGGAGGTTTGGGTTTGGGAATATAATTGAACTTTTGCTCTCTTCCTACAAAAGCCTTATCTCTCTTAGTTTTAATAGAAGCAAATGTTGAACCTAAAGTTTCCATAACATCTTCCAATTCATCGATTCTATGATTATGAGTATCAACGGTGTTGCTAGTTTCTAAAGCAGTAATTCTTCCATTAATATCATTCATTTCTTCCCCCTTTATAGGCTCAGTTTTCCCTAGTTTCTCAAGTGCATTAATAATATCTACACATGTGCCAAGCATATTAAATCGATCAAAAACTTTCCTAGCTTCTATGACAACATCACCAAATTCTTTAAGCAAGGTTTTCATGATAAAATCTTTCTTTTCGGCATTTTTAACATTGTAAAGATCAAGAAACATTTGTTGCATTATGGGATGAAGGTTAACAAACCTAGTTTCTAGCATGTGAACTAAGGAAGTTGCAGCAGTTTAATAGGTTTGGGGCAAGTTCTGCTATGGATTTCTCCTCAATATCACTATTCTTACTAATATGATTAAATAATTCTCCAATATTTTCTTTTCCAATTATAGAACCACTACCGGCTGAAAGATCTTCGAAAGTGTACTTAGGAAGCAACATTATAACAAAAATAAAGCACAAACCGAAATAACAAAATTAAAGAAAAATAACACAAACCAAAATAAGAAAAGCAACAAAACTGAAAATAAAAGTGCAACCGAAATAAGAAAAGTAATGCAAGTAACTATTTTTTTATTTTTTTATATTAAGCAAACAAAATAGTAATACAAATAAACTAAGCAAGACAATAACAAAATAAAAAGATTGGAAGTGCGAAAACTCCCCTCATGAAGAATGCTTATCTCCCAGGCAACGGCGGCAGAAAAATGCTTGATGCACACGGGGTGTGTTGTTGGGAGACCCCAAGAGGAAGGTATAAAGTAGTGCAACAACAAGTTTCCCTCACTATGAAACCAAGGTTATCGAACCAGTAGGAGATGAAGGATTCCCTTGAGGTGTCAACGACGCCAAAAAAATGCTGGTGCTAAGTTAACGTGGAGCCTGCACACAAACAATCAAGATAATTTGCCCCAACTTAACAGTGAGGTTGTCAATCTCACCAGCTTGCTGGAACAAAGGATTAAACGTATGTGTGAAAGAAAGAATGATGTTTGCAGAAAGTAACAGGTTTGCAATTTGTGGTTTTATCAGATTAATGAGAAGGACCGGGGTCCACGATTCACTAGTGGTGTCTCTACATAAATAATAATAACATCCATCCATGCATGGTAAACAAATTACAGCTAGGCAATTGATAGAATAATGATAAACAACCCAATGCATATACTAATGATATGGTGTCTAGTGTGAGATTCATTCGGGCATTACAACAATATACATAGACCGTTCCAACCGCATCTATGACTAATAATCCACCTTCCGGTTAGCGTCCGCTCCCCTTTCAGTACTAAGTTGCATGCAACAGATTATCGCCTTAAGCACTGTGTGTAAAGTAAGTAAGTAACATCATCCTTAGACAAAGTACTACTGTTTTATCCCTAGTAGCAACAGTACATCTACAACCTTAGAGCTTTCTGTCACTGCCCCAGATTAAATAGAGACATGAACCTACTATCGAGTATAAATACCCCCTCTTGGAGTTACAAGCATCTACTTGGCCAGAGCATACCCAAGTAACGGAGAGCATACAAGATCATTAAATAGCACACACATGATATATTATGAAGCAATAACTTTAGTACTCAATATTCATCGGATCCCAGCAAAGACAACATGGAGAATTACATAAAGATGATCTTAATCATGATAGTCAGCTTACAAGATCTAAACATGATAGCACAAAAGGAGAAGACAACCATCTAGCTACTGTTATGGACCCGTAGTCCAAGGTAGACTACTCACGCATCAGTCCAGAGGCGGTCATGGCGACGTAGAAGCCTCCGGGGACGATTCCCCCTCCCGGCAGGGTGCCGGGGAGCAGTTCTGATCTCTCCCAAAGTGGTGGAGGCGACGGTGGCGGCTCGGGACCCGTGGAGTAAAAAGTGATTAATCGTTCAGCGTTTTTAGGTCAGAAGCATATTTATGGGCGAAAGACCTAGGTCGGTAGGCGCCCGAGGGCGTCACACCCCCTCCCGGCACGGCAGGCATCTTGGTTGCGCCACGGGGCGATGTGGGCCCCTCGGGGCCCGTCTTCGTCTCGTCTTCGGTTCTTCTGGTCGCAAATATTCCAAAAATAAATACTGGTTGGCTCGTTTCCAATTTGGCGGATATTTCCTTAAGAGCTTTTCTGAAACCAAAAACAGCAGAAAACAGGGAACTAGCACTATGGCATCTTGTTAATAGGTTAGTCCCAGAAAATGCATAAAACTATATAAAATGCATATAAAACATGCAATAACATGATATAACATAGCATGGAACACAAGAAATTATGGATACGTTGGAGACGTATCACATACCCATATTTGTAGGACGTAGTCATTACGCCTTCGACCGTGAGATCAACTCTTATTGTTATTTCTGGAAAATACTTTGATCGCACCAAACGTCGTATCTTATATAGTATGACAATAACGGTGATACTTTTGGGTATCGGAAGGGGGTAGTTGAGAAGGGGGTAGTTGAGAAGGGGGTAGTTGAGACGAGGGGTCAAGAGCGGGATTTGCCAGTCCGCATAGCAGGATAGATACTCTAGGGCCCACTCGGTGAGATTATGTCTAATGAGCTTGCAAGCATGTGACTAGGTCACGGAGACATGAAATCATAGGCGAGTAGAATATAGTGTTGTCGGTAACGAGGTCAGCTAGGTATGGAGATATCTATGAACGATGCTCGGACACGCTAAGTCGCTATGGAAAAAGGTTTACGACTTAACGTTAAGGTTTGATAGATGAGAGTCATTCGTTATATCACATGGATTAATTCATGGGGTCCAGGCCTACGAGTTAATCAATGATCGGAGAGGAGTTTTGATCATGCCTGTTATTATATCGAACCGCTAGGGTAACACACTTAAGGGGTTTCGACAAGACAACCGGAAAGGAAAGAGATCACCGGGAACGTCCCGGGAATGGTCCGATGGAGATCAGGCAGTGACGAAATAGTTTTCGGAACTAGAATAAATTATATATAATATGTTTGACATTAATTAGTGTAATTAATGTTTAAATATGATATTATATATTTATTTTCAAATTTATTTAGGCTGATTTTCCTAAATGGGCCTTCTGCTGGAAAGAAGGCCCATGGGGGGGAAATCCCCAAGAGAATTCGGTGGGGGCAGGGAGGCCGGCCTAGGTGGGCCAAATGGGGCCCACCAGGACCGGCGCACCAGCCATAGCCGCATCAGGCATGTGGGGGTTAGTCCCACATTGCCTGGCTGACAAGTTGGCTCCCTCCTGGGAGCCTATATAAGAAGGGCACCCCTGGCCTTTTAATTCACCAATTAATTCCCTAATTCTCTCTCGATTTCGTGATTCCCTTTGTCGGAGTTGCGCCGAGAAGAGAGGGGGTCTCTCCACCAGAGCCCGCTGCCGCGCTGCTGGTGTTCCGGTCCAAGTCTTCCGCTGCTCGTCTTGGACTGGAGCTTCGGAGGTCGTCGTCTCCACCGTACGTGTGTAACGCCCTGCGAGGTGCTGCGCTAGCGGTGCTGGGAGGTCTACTTCCACTACACGACCTTGAGGTCAGCTTCGTCGGTCTTCATCGTCAATGTTTGTGCGGGAATGTAATCCCGCTTTCGGTCTACAAGGGTATGTATTCCGTTCTCCGCTGTACTTCTATATCTGCATATTATAGATCTTGGCTAGTTTAAGGATATCGTTGGTAGGAATTTTTTTTGTTTTCTGCATGCAATCCCCTTCAATTCTAACAATCATTCTAAACTTCTTTTACAATTCCTTTGCTCTTCCAAAGGATTCACCTATACATGACATTTCAATCTGGATTCCTATTCCTACACTTTTCCTATCCTATGAATCAAACATGCCCTAAGACTTGGAAATCAAGAAGTGCAATCTAAAAAGATGAATGCCTCGTGTTTTGAGGGGTTTCTCTACAGGAAATATGTTATCTTTTGACCCTCAAAATTGGTCACCAAAAATGGTCACGTTTATGACCTTTTTGTAACAAAAAAATTAGTCAAAAGATGAGCGACACTAATGGCACAACTTGACCTTTTTCGTGAATCGTCAAAGACGGTTGAAGGTCACAGATTCTATTACCAAACTTGTTGGTCACTGACAATCTAGCCTGACCACATCAGATCCAACGTGGCAAAAATGACGTGGTAACATTGTGACCAAATAAAATGTTTGTATAGCAAAATCAGCCCATTCTAGTTCTGTGATTACATGCTTGAGCCCAACAATTCAAAATATTTTCCTATTGATTATGGTTGACTAAATGGGCGAAGCCCAATGCTTAGGCCTTTATAATTTTGGGTCATGGCCTTTCTTGGCAAGTGGGTCCAAATTTCCAGGTTCGTATATTGAGTCCCAATAGACAGGCACCGTCAGTGGGTCAGATTTGCCATGTTATGGTTAGTGGTTCCCAATTATTAGGTTCTATTTAGAACTGGTCCCATCCGTCAGATTTCAGAATACCTCGTTAGATAGCGTTGCTCGCTCACCTCACACCTCTCGCCACTCACTCTGTATCTTCTTCCTCCTCCGCTTCTGGATCAAGTGCCATGCCATTTCTTCCACCTCCTCCTCTGGATCGCCATCTTCTTCCTCCGAAGTGGTTGCGACATTCAGGGTTGGAAAGCACTAGACCTGACATAATACACATATTGTTGTTGTTGTTTATTTTGATCAAGGTGAGCAACTTTAATTGTTTGTTCATCTCATTACATGATTATAATTGTGTGAAACATAACTTCTGTTTACATCATCATAGGATAGTATTTGCACAATCAATATACTTTTGTAACTGCTAGAGTACAGAGATCAGTGGTTGCAGCATTCAAGGCTAGAAAGCATTATACCAGACTTAATGTGCTTGTTGTTATTGATTTTGATCTAGGCTCTCATATGTCTTAGCTTGTGGGGAAGGGTTATCTCGATGCAAGTATTCTTGTAGGCATCATGCATTGGTCTGACTTGGTAAGTGTCCATGTTGACACCCGGCCACCCGCGGTGTCCACAAAGGAGTGTGGGAATAGGGCGCTGTGGTGCCGGAAGAATTCTTTCCGGGATACCCCACCCTGGGGGGATAACGCCGTAACCAACCTAGGTCCCTACGGCAGGGACGCCGGGTCAGAACAAACATCCTGCCTACGTGACGTGGAGGGATAACCACGACGCGTGGAGGTGCAGGTGGCACCTCCCAAGACCGCAGTCAGAAGGAAGACGACACTTTGCTAGCGACGGATGCCTCGTGGCGAAACAGGGCACGCGTCATACACGGTGGACACATGAACGGAAGCTGGATGGATGGTTGCATCCATGAAGAAAGGCGAAGAACAATAGTTCCATTCTCGGGCGAACAACTCGAGGAATAGAGAGAGGGGAGGAGATTATCATTGTACTCATATACACACTATAATATATACAAGATCAGACAAGCGGGACGTTGGATCAGACAAGAACACGAGAATGGTAAGGAATAGAATGAATGGAAAAGACAATCAGACAATCATGTGTTGGTGCTGACCGTGGCTAAAAATAACATCAGGATGGTAAGGAATAGAATGAATGGAGAAAAGAAGGTTGGACATGATAGCCGATGATTTTCTATGAGGTTACACGTTTTTTTTCACGGCATGTCGGCCTAATATGTTGGACGTATCAAGTCGAACAAGGAAAATATTTAAATGGGTTAAATCGTGTTCAATTTTTTCTCTTCCGCTGTTGACATGGTTTTCCACGTTAAATCTCGTGTGCCCGTTGTGTTGATCTTTTGTTTGTTCATCGTTTATAACACTAGCCAACGCAATTAAAAATATGAACTAATAGCAAGGTCTATACAATCCACATATATATATGCTACAACAAATAAAAAGTGTGAGACGGCGAGAGGAAAAAAATAAGAGAAAAGGAAACAAGAGATAGATACATGCATCTACCAAATAGATGTTTCCCGTGATACACCCTACACACTAAAAACAAGGGCAAGAAGGCATACAAGACAGACATTTGTAACATCTTTAAAATGGAATAGGGAGTCTAGAACCAACCACTCAAAATAAATCCTTAATTTTTATTTACAAAGAAAGGTGAATTAACTCATGCAGTACAGTAGTATCTATGTACATCCGTCAGGTGATTGAGTTAATGCATCCTTGTGCTTCAGGTCGATTTCAGCCTGTCCAGTTTGTGCTCAACCTACAAAACAACCCTATTGCATCAGATAAAAAAACATCTTCCTCGCATTGCAACCAATCTTAGCGTGAAGATATCTCACCAAAATGGTATTGGTCTCCTCTAGCAGAGGCTGGACAAGGGAGACCAAGATCATGACATCTCCTGCAAAATCCTCAGGGTCCTGGCAGTTCCCCATCAACAACTGAATGAATATCTCTCTCTCTGGAATGAGACCCAATGCTACCTAACAGTTTGCAACTATGCTCAACAGATTAGGTCAGTGGATATAAGTCAAACCAACTGATGACTGTAACTCAGCAAACCAATCTACATGTGCAATCAGTGCACTATATTTTTCGTGTAAATTATCTTCAGAAATGTTAATCGATTTGTTATTATGCAGAAGGTATGGTAAAGAACAACAGTATGCCAACTGATCATACCCTGTAAGCAGCTGATGAGATCCACCCATGAAATGGCTTCAGAGTGCTTTCGTATGCTTCTTCCACTATCTCTTTCAGGCTTGTCTCTGGGTTCTTCAGTAATCTCTCCAGCAAATGTAATGAGAAATTCATTGACCTGAACCGAAGGATACTTGAGAGAATAGTTTGCAAGTTGCAGCTGGAATATACATATATATTATACATAAAGAACGCATGTTATATGAGAAGAAACTCCTAAATTAGCTACCTAGACAGCCAGATAATAGCCCTGGTGCAACTGTTAGTCTTCTTTGAGATCCCTTCCTCTACTTCTCCGGTCACAATTGCCGTCAAGCTCGCATATTTTGAAGGGTCTCTCGCATGCAGATCTTGTAATCTCTGCAAATGTAGTACACATATATATCTTGCCCAGTTTAGTTATATGCAATGAATAATACGGACAGGTCACCATGGCAATAAGTTACTCCCAGGAGAAAATGGAACAAGTTAATTTGCTGAATCCAAAGAGAAATGTATTACCTGAATATTTTGTTCAATGTCCTGCCTCAAGACTAGTAATGTTGGTCCAATCTCATCTTTCATAGCGAAAGAAAGCATTTGTCAGTTCAACTTTATTTTACAGATGCATAATGGAAAAAGGATCAAATGGAAAACGAATTTTCAAAGAAGAGTAGCTCTGGCATTCAGTTCCGACAAAGTCAATTTTAGTCAATTTCATTTCAGTCAATTTGCTCCTTTGTTCCTTTAACCCCACTTCAGGGGTTTAATATTTTCACTCTCATGCTTCATGAGAGAAAATCGTTCAAATTACAGCAAGAAAAGAAACATATATGAACAAAGAAAAGGTTCTTCATGTCTATAACACCATAATAGCGTAATCTTGCTGTAAGAAAAATAACGGCCTCATCTTCTTAAAATTTCACGCTTACTGAACAAAAAGAAGGAACAAACAGCACGATATTTTGCATCTTAAAGAATATTGAGTAAGTAACCAACCAAGGACATGGAGAAGCTGTTTGGAGACACAAACGAGATCCATGGTGGATGACCTCTGCCGCAGCTGCTGCTCTTGCTGCTGATCGTCTCCATCTCCTGTGCTGAGCAAGCTGAGCTCTTCCATGGCCATCCTCAGCTCTGACTTGCCCCTCTCCATCTTCTCCCTTTCTGTCTCCATCTCCATATCTCCTAGCTTCTATCACATTTAACTTGACATCTGGATCAATTAATCCCCTGCTTATATACACGCAAGGTCACCTCATATGCTGCCATTTCTTGGGACAAATTATGGGTCAACTTCTTCATGCTGTTTTTTATGTAATAAATGTTATGTCTTGGAGCTGTTCTTTACACGCCTCGATGTGAAGTCAGAAGCAGCGAATGGTGCATTATTAGGAGTAGAGTAAGAGGTGGTGACTCTGTCGCCTAGCTTAGGATAGTTTTGTTTACTTGATGCAGTTGTCATAGACTTGTTTAACAGTTAACTACTTCGCCTTGTACTTGCTGTAGTGTAATTAAACCATTGGTCATTAATTTACACGCGGCTCTAGCTTGTAAGGATATTCTTCTGTACGGAAGGTGCTAGTAGTTTGCTTCTTAAATAGGGAATCATTACAGGGAATACACGAGAATTATTTTACTCCCTTTGGTTCAGTTTACAGAGCTTACATGTATCCCTAGATTGTCAATTGACCAACGTAATAGAAGATATATATTACAAAAAATATACAAATATAAACTTTAGATGTTATATTTCCAAATGATACAATTTGTGTGCTATATAAGTTTATTTTACATCGGTAAAGCTGATGACATAGGTATAAGTTTCATATTATGAGGCGGAGAAAGGGTTATCTATTATCGAAAAAAGGATTTTTCGGAGAGATTCTCCATGATCTGCTTTACTTAAGGAATACATATATGATCATCATGTCATCATCTAAAGGAAATCATCATGTCATCATCGGTCACCGCCCCACCATGGTCATTGACATTACTCTGATCCGTGCATCTTCCAAAGCTATTCGCCGGTAGGTATCAGACCATGCGTGACCGTGCTTTATTAGTAACTTGGTTCTTGAGATGCTGTCGGAAACAAAATGGTTCTTGAGAAATCCAGCAATGGGTGTCGACTGTCGAGTGTCGACTACGTGAAGTCATATTTATACAACAATGTACCAGTAATTTGTATCATCATTAGACATTTCAATCTGTGAGCTTGCTCGATCAGAGGACTATGAACCCTAGTCGATCACCGATTCACCGTCAGCTTCTACTTTGATCATGTTTCATGCGTATGTCTCTGCTCATATATCCTCCATAGTTTTTTTTACAGGGTCCTTCATAGTTAATTGTTCCTCTATTAAACGTACAGTGGGATCGATGTAGTCAACAGCTTGATCGATTGGATTACCCAAGGTAATTACAAACAAGCAAGCTCAACCTAGTAGCTACAGAACCTGTTTCAGGTTGGCCAACACAGATATAGGCGACTACTCTGATATATCAAAGTCAGTTACTAATGGTTAGCGTTGGGTTTCAGTCAGAAAAATAGTAAAGCCAGCTGTAATCGACCGAAACTGAAACTTTATAAGTAACTATCTATGCACAGGTCAGCAGTAATAGGATATAACCTTTTCTTTGTAGCAACTGCAGGATCTAGAACCCTTTTAACTGTCATGATATATCATATATGGTCGATAAGCCGGCCGGCGTGTACCGTGCTTTGCTTCTTCAGATGGATAGGCTTGGGTTCATATGATCGATCATGATAAGATTGACAGGCTCAAGTTGATCAACAGTTTTCTGATTGCACGATCGATTTGTAGCTATATAAGCTGCTCGATTGGTGGCTGCTACTACAGACATTTGGCCAATAAGAGGCACGTACGTACACTGGTGTTCATTGTTTTATGTATGGAAGAATCTTAAAACCTAGCAACCGTTTTAGTCCTGGCTGGATTACCCAGCAGCTCCATTGTTGTGATTAAATTATACGGAGATTCAAGGGAAGTGCGTGCGTGCATGATGCATGCCGTATCACTATGTACAAGTAGATGTTAACTATAGTTGCAAGCTATGTAGCTAGCATCTTTGTGATGTGTCCTCTCTGTGGATCAGTGGATAGGACAGAAAAATTAGAAACTCTATAATGAGATATACTGATGTAGAAAAAAAGTCTAATAAATGGAAAGCTCATTCTCGATTTTTTTAAAAAGTTTTTCAAAACACAGTGGAGCATGCATTAGTTTTTTTTTTTTGAGAATACGGAGCAGGCATTAGTGTATCTCATTATAGCTTTATCGCAGGCATTAGACTTCTCCGTGCTGGCTTGTGGGTGATTCCTTGGGCTGGTCCAGGGAAAGGAGTGTGGACTTTTAGTGGGTATTGGGTAACATCAAAACAAAGACGAGGCCCAAGTCCGCAGCAACCTGTCTGCTCCTTTGTTGGAAATCCTTAAAAAAAGCTTCACTTCGTGAAGGTCTATACTCGTCCATTCCGCGTCTGACACGTATCGTAATTTCGTTCATTTTCAATTCCCACATTTCTTTCGCGTGTGACAAGTGACGGCTTTCTGCGCACCGGTTGTACGGACATTTATTTTGAGATTCCTTTTTTTCAAAATAAAATATCTTGAGAACCGTTTATCCGAATTACGAAAAATTCCACTTTTGAACTCCTAGGTTTCGACAATTTTTTTTTATACTTCGGATTGTGTATAGTTTGTACAACCAGTTATGTGTAGTTGTACATCCAACTGAATCTGAGTGTAATTTTACATACAACATGATCTGTACAATCTGATCTGTGTAGTTCTACGTTTAACCATGTTCTGTACAACCTGATTTTCTGTACAATTTGATCTATATAGTTGTACGACCTGATCTGTACAACCTGCTGTGTAGTTGTACAACGTGATCTGTACAACATGATTTGTGTAGTTGTACGTACAACCATGTTTGTGTAGTTGTACTAGTTAAATTTGTTTTTGTTCATGGTGTTGTGTGATGTTTATGCATCTTATTTAGAATTAAAACTGAATCTGGATGTAGAGCAGACCCACGCTTCGCCACGTGGCAGGATGAGGAAGCGTGTGAGCGGCCTAAAGAGACCTTCCCCTTCACCTAATGATACCCTTCTCCACGGAGAGAGGAAAATAATAGCCCAACTTATGGAAATCTAGAGGATGAAATGGGAACTCACATGCTTACATTGATTGGCCATGAGGGTTTTTTTAGTCAGGCAGGCGGTGTTTTGGCGCATAGGAGTATACCCTTATAGAGAAAATATATTAAATGACAAAAATATCTGATTTTTTTGTGTACATAAGAAATTCAAAATACTTTATGATAATGAACCAATTTCACCAAAAATACTTTATGATTAAATTATAAGGAAATAATTTTAAGGATTTAGTCATGAGGATGCACACAACCATTTTATTACATTTTGTAGTACCAGATTCAGATTTTAGATTTCAAAGTTTACAACCTAAGGATCACAAACTGTGGTGACAAACACTAGCCAGCGAAAAAAAAAAAAGGTTGAGACACTTATACATCATTAAGTCTATTAAAAAATTATCATCCGGCTAAGTTGTAGAACACTCGAGCGAACATTTTTAGGCCACACCCAAACATCATCCCCTCCCATTGCTGCGAAGGGAGGGGGGAGACCACTCGTCAAGCAGGGACGTAGTCTTGTAGATGACCTACAAATAATCATATTTTTCATTTTGTTAAACACAAGATCATTTCTGCATGTCCACAGGGACCAAAGTATAGCACATATGCCGACCCACACATGTGGCTTATCAATTTTTTGCACCCCTCTCAACCAATTCCAAACATATTTGTGAAGTTGGTGGTGGTAAATTAAAGGAAAACTCTATAATTCTCCAAATAAATCGTGCAAAAGGACAAGCAATAAAAAAATGATGAATGGACTCCTCTGAATCACAAAATTCACATTTCGTACACCCTTTCCATTTTCGCTTTGCTAGATTCTCCTTCTTGAGGATATATTTTTTTAATAAGAACCACATAAAGATCTTAATCTTTAGAGAAACTTTAAGTTCAAAATATATTTCCGTAGAAACGATGTATGATCATTCATTATGTCGAGATACATTGATTTTAACTGAAAAGATACCCGACGGAGTTAAATTCATACAAAAATATCTGGCTCATTAGACATCTCAACCTCCATCAGGCGTAACACCTAGTGCACCCACCGACCCCAGATATAACCCAGTAAGTTACATCTAAATTCAACATTTATTGGAAGATCAGACAACAATTGTGCCATCAGAACATTTTTCCTTCGCACAATATTGTATAAGGACGGATACTGAATCGTGAGGGGGCCTATCCCCTAGTGAACCGAGTGTTCGTTCCATTGCCAACAAAAAAATGTCGTCTTGTAAAGAAGACCTCTTTAATACCCATGAGACCCTTCCAAAACGGCGAATCCGTTGGACTAGTTGTCACTTGTGACAACGTAAGATATTTATTGTGAAGCAATCCCGACGTTCGTAACCTTATCTGATTATAGTGAAGGTTTGTTGGGTGGCATCCGTAGTTTTTTCTCTTCCTTATTAAAATGATTTCCACGTTAGATGTAGTGTCCCCGTTTACAGGAACACTTCGGATTCAGCAAAGCTACCTTCTTAACAGACAATGCAACGTTAGCGACTGCGGCCGCGTCGCAAAACATGATGCTTGCTCCTGGACATGGGTCCATCGGACCATAGCCCTCTCAGATTGCAACCTACACACTTTGATGCCTCGAGGATATATCATATCAACAGAGGTCAGAATTTTAGAGCTCATCAGGCCAAGTTGGCACCAAGCATTCAGAATAGCCCATTTTTTTTAAATAATACTTTTTTATTGAAATTTCGGGAAATATTGCGCAGATTTAGGAAATTTTAAAAATAATACGGCCTCGGCCTGGAGGAGGCCGACTGGGTCTCGTCGGCCCAGAGTTGGCCGACCAGGCCTCGTCGGCCGCATCCGCGCCTGCACGGATCTGGCATGAACCTGGTTGGCCCAAAGCAGGCCGATTAGTCCCTGTCGGCCCAGGGAAAGCCGAGCCCTGCATGCCGACGGGCCTTTCGGCCGTGACGTGGCCGAAGCCTGGCCGCTCGGTGTCGATCAGCCACTCGACCGGCCCGTGATCCTCTCTCCCCCCCTGGTCGGCCAGCTCTGGGCCGACGAGCCCAAGTCGGCCTCCTCCAGGCCGAGGCCGTATTATTTTTAAAATTTCCTAAATCTGCGCAATATTTCTCGAAATTTCAATAAAAAAGTATTATTTAAAAAAAATAGCTACAGGTATATATATCTTCAAGTGCAGATACTTACCTAAATGCAGATATAGCTGCAGTCTCATGAGTCATGCAATGCAAGAAATCTGTACATGTACACTGTTGTTAAATCAACGAGAACTTCTCTGTCCAAGAAAGAAAAAAGAGCTGCATGGAAGAAGAAGAAGAAGAAGAAGAAGAAGAAGAAGAAGAAGAAGAAGATGGTAAAAGAAGAAGAAGAAGAAGAAGAAGAAGAAGAAGAAGAAGAAGAAGATGGTAACTGCGATCAGCTGGGTGGCAGCCACCACAAGAGCGACAGGTAACGGAACCATACGTGACGCTGCTGATGAAGACCGTCTCCGCATCCACCACCAGAGACCAGACACACCAGTACACACCATCCACTGGAGGATTTCCCTACGCGTTCAATTTCATGGTCTCGGCCGAACATTTTGCGTCGTGTATTTTCTCGAGATCAAACACGCGTGAACGAGCCGTTTGTTTGGATCGTTGGAGTAGTAGTATCTGAAACAAAGCCACGAGTTTTAACTAGTACACGCCAACGCAAGTCGGCGCCGGCCGTGGAGTTGGCCTAGATATTCAGTTTTGGGAGAGGGCAAGAGAATGGATCGAAGAGGCCACCGCACGACGGACGACAGACTGAAGTGCATCCATCAGTTGCAGAAACAGCTGGTGCCATTACTGCCGAAGTTGACCTAACATGATGCTGCTACGCTAATAGATTATCCATCAACTGCCAACCATCGCCAGCAGCAGTGGCGTATCTAGGATTTTAGTAGAGGGTATGCCACACTAAAAATTTATTGGGTAAAAAATCCTTCAGTTACTCTAACAACAAGAGAAGGACGAGTTTTCGGTATTTTCTCTTGTAGGTTCTCTTTTGTTCAACTATCTCTCGTTTTTTCTCTCTCTTTTGGCTAATTTTAAAAAATCTGGAATTTCTAGACCGATCAAAAGCATGTCAAGCATTTCAATTTTGTTGGATGGGAATCATGCATAGTGGAAGCTCTACTTTTTTACGATATTTTGTACAAACGTGTTAACAATATACATACGATATTGCGACATATCGGTTAATTAAATTATTACCTTAGTAATTAACTAGCTCTACTTCCAGAGCTGCCTATGCATTGAAGACATGGCTAGCTACAACACCTGCGCAAATTTACCACATTGGTTGTGAAGGTCAGAGGGATTAATCAGTGCATGGTCTAGAGCGTGCATGTCGTGCATGCCTAGGTTGCGTGTATGGTAACCGGTAAGGTAAGAGAGTACTAGCAAATTGATTTGCTGTTTGGGATTAAGTGCAAGTATACAACAAGGCAGGAAATCTTGGGGTATGCCACGGCATACTTGGCATACCCCTTGGATACGCCACTGGCCAGCAGGCAGCAGATCTATCATACTTTGAACAAAACAAACTTCTTAATGGTCAGATACCCCCGGTTGATATTAACGATTACGGGGTGCCTCACCTGAGTTTGGTTAGTTAAGTAGGAGTAAGTGGTTCGCTAGATCTGTGCATATTCCAACCATATTAGTCATCACTTACTCGGTTTTATGTTAATATGCATCTTAGTTTTGATCAAAGCCAAACTTTACTATGTTTGCGTAGATCTTTTTGACCTATGGTTGAATTGCTGAATATCTTTGGTTCATTCAAGATGTATATTGATATGGTACAGTCTTTTAGTGCCCATTATATCTATACACGCATGGATCATCATCTTAGGGTTTGTAGTACATGTACAAGGAAGGGGGACCGGATGTCAAAGTGACAGAAACCTAAGAACTCAAACCTGAATTTTACATGTATGGGATAAAGAAGACCATAACTTAATGCTATAGTTACGTGCCTTCAGATGACCTTAATGTATCATTAGTAGTCGTGGATGCTTGGTAAAGTTCTAATCATATATCATATGTAATCACAAGTAGTTGAGAACATGTATATTTTTCCTCTCCCACGTAAAAACTGCATCAAAGATGATGAACCAAGTAATTTCACTAATTAATCTTGTGCAATTCCGTCACACTTTCCACAACTTTTCCATACTCATGGTTCTATTACTTTATGTCACTTTTTGTTTCCTTATTGCTGCAGCAACTAACCTTAACATTATTGATCTTTATTATCTTGCAAAACTATCCTTTCACAACTGTATTATTTTTTATGGTTTTATTTCCTAGATGGAGCAAACAGGAATATTGCCTTGAACTCTCGGTAAAGATCTTTAAGTATCACGTGGCTGCAAGAGTCTCCATTAGGGTGACAACGAAAATGGCTAGAGGAAGAGGAATTTTAGGTGCAAGAGGGAAGAGAAACACATGTTTACACATGCAAAGGTAGAGGAAGAGGCATGGAAAGAAGTGATGAAGCTAGCTCATCTTAAATTACAACAATTCCTGCAAGAGGTGGAACAACAAGAAATTCATACAACACAAAACCGACATATGTCCACTATAATTATTTGGTGATGACAATCAACAAGTAACACTGCTTGACCTGAATGAAGAAGCTGCAAAAGAAGTGGGGATAACACAAAATGCACATGAAGCTGAAATTTAGTTGTTTCATGTTTGCATTAGTGAGGTAAGTATTATGTCCCGGACATGAAATGTGAAGCTAATTTTCGTCTCACAAATACTTAGCTCACAAATGAACACGAGCTCCCAAAAAAAATGAAAGCAATACTTAGATCACAATTGAACATCAATTTTCAGCTTCAATTCTCTGCTACAATGTCTCTAGCAATACTTTTAAATCTGCACTCATTCTTCACACCAGAGTCACACCCCGAATCATCATCCAACTACACAACAATGTGCTTCCCATATGCTCACTACTATTGCTCTCAAAGTATAGAAAATCATTACTCTCAATATTGAGTGTATCCAAATTATAGAGACATCAATCATCCACGTGTCTTAGTACACTAGAGCAGTAACCATAGACCATTCCTCGTCGTTGACAAAGTTGTTGCGTTGTGCGCCAATGGCGGCTCCAGGAATTGGAGGCTGGGTATTCACCCAATTTTTTTTCTCTAAACATATTATATAAACTACACATCACAACACTAACAAATATGAAGAAAACAAACTGAAAATAGTACGGCATAACTGTGACATAACGGTAATAGCAATATTTCAAATGTAACAGACCAAAATAATTGTACATAAACATGAATACATAAGTACCTTTTGATGATAAATTGATGATATCCTTACAATATAACTTTGCGGGTGCCTTTTTTGGAAACGATTGATGACATCCTCGTCCTTTACTTTATTGAAGAATTCTCTCTCTACAAATGTAACCAAGCAATCATTCAAATATTCATCACCCATTTTGTTTCTTAGCTTATTCTTCACATAACTCATTGAAGAGAACACCCTTTCAACACTAGCAGTAGCTACTGGCAGAATCAGAACCAACTTAAGAAGCTTGTAAACAATATGATAATGCTCATGCTTGTTTGTCTCGACAAGTAAAATTGAAAGCTGACATAGATTTTTCAAGTGGTGAAACCTTTCATCTCTACGCACATAAAGAACATACATGTTTAGTTGCCATGAAAGTCTTGCCAGTTCATCAGTTGTGAAATCATCAGCATAAAAATTTGTAGCAAGCTTAACCAACTTCTCTTGATTATAAGCAGCAAATAGACGAAGTGGACAAAATACTGACATGCAAGAAAGTAGTTTTGTGTTTACCTCATCAAATCTGCCATTCAGCTCACTGATATGTCTATCAATGACACTCACATACATATCAACTTTGAAGCGGTTGTAATTCAATACTCCATTGAAACCCCTTTTAGGCCGGCCAACGGGAATGTAAGGACCATCCATATCAACAACTTTGATCTTATGCTTTGTACAAAACAATGTGACCTTTTGGAGAAAATCATCCCATCCAAAATCATTCCTCATACACTCCAACTAATACTTTGTGGAATCAACAAGGTCAATAGCATGAACAATATCTACATCTTGACTTTGCAAAGCTCTACTCAACTCATCAGTGTATCCAAATATTTCCTGCATCAAGTGTGCCATGAAAACAAACTCAAACGATCGAAATGTTGTCAATATGGATAGAGCCGCTTGTGCCTCGGCACCATGGTACTCGTCTCCAATCTTGATGAGGACTCGTCGTAGTACACCATACATAGAGATGACATGGTTCACAGTTTTGAAGTGAGAGCCCCAACGTGTATCACATGGCCTTCCCAAACCCATTTCCTAATTTAAGCCCACTCCTTGTTTCTATCTCTTCCAATTCCAGTGCAGCAATTAGTTCTTCGGCCTGAGCTATCCGAAGCATTCTCATCTTCTTACAAGACATGCTAAGAGCATTTAACAAGTGTGCAAGTTGCTGAAAGAACCAAGTACAATCACCACTCTCCTTAGCAACAGCAACAAGAGTTAACTGTAGTTGATGGGCAAAACAATGAACATAATATGCATAAGGAGACTCATCCATGATAAGTTTTTTCAGGACATTAGCATTACCTTTCATGTTACTAGCTCCATCATATCCTTGCCCACGAACCATTGCAAAGGTCAAATTATGGTCTATAAGCATTTTCTGAATTGCAGCTTTAAGTGTAAGAGAGGTAGTATTTGCAACATGAGCAAGACCAAGAAATCTAACAACTGCTCTTCCTTTCTTATCAACATAACGCAAGCAAACAGCTAGCTGCTCATTCTGATACACATCACTAGACTCATCTGCATATATTGAAAAATGACCACCATCAAGTTTTTCAATGATCAGTTTAGTAGTCTCCTGTGCACAACATTTTATCACCTCTTGTTGTATATCATGGTGAATCATTTTGCAATTATGTGGAGCATTGTTGAGAACAACCCTGTCAACCTCGTCAAAATTTCCTGCTAACAATTCAAAAGCTCAAGGAAATTTCCTTTATTTAGTGAATCTTCACTTTCATCATGCCCTCTAAATGCCAAGCCTTGCTTCAACAAAAATCTCACACATTTGAGTGTCCATGTCAAACGCTGCATGTACAAAACCTTGTATTGTGTGGTGTTTGAAGCAATAGACTCTCAAATTGATGACTGTGGTGTACTGAACCTATCATACTTCTCTTGAGCTTCAGCATGAGCACTACTAACCTCACCTTCATGTTTATTCAATCTCTTCTTCATGTTCCAGTTATTAAATCCCTTGTTCACAAAAGCATCTCCACCGGGACATCTTGTTTTGTCCTTGAACAAATAGCAAACGAAGCAAAAAGCTCTATCTTTTTCCACACTATATTCAATCCATGGAAATTCTTTAAACCAAACATTGCAAAAGCGACGTTCTTTTCCACTTTTACTTGTAAACTGAAACTTATGATTCTTTGGTTGACATGGCCCCATCTCAATAAATCTCCTCCTTACTCTATCTTGGTCATTGACAGCATACAATGAGATGGGAATCCGTTTACCGGGATCATGTTCCAGTGCCTCCAAATCTGCGTGCATCGGTTCATCATCTTCATCAATAGATTCATCATCTTCTACTTCTACATGAGGTGTTGAGGTTTCTCCTCTACTCTCCGGTTCTTGCCATACCACCATTTGCAAACTGCTCTCAACATGAACATGAGAAGTAGCTTCTGTTGTCTGATTTGGTGTGGTTGATTCATCCATTTTCCTTTTTTTTGCAGCCTTGTCCCACATTGCAAAATCTACAGATCAAAAAACACAAGGACATAGCAATTAAAACTGGCACTACTCAATTAAATCTAGAACTAATTCATCAACAACTGAATCTGAAACTAATTCATCACATAGAAATTCAAAGAGCCTGGCCGGAGCGCCGTCGCGACGCGGCGGCGGCCGTCGAGATGCACAGGCGGCCAGGCGAGGCGGCGAGATGCAGGGCGCTGAATCGCTGATGCGTTATGTCGTGCGTGCGGGCCTGGGCAGATGCGTTACGTGCGGGCCTGGGCTGCGTATATGGTATACTTGTACTAAAAAAATCCCTACCAAAATCTTGGGTATTCCTAGGAATACCGGGGCATACCCCTGCCGTCGCCACTGTTGTGCGCTGGGCTGTGGCGGTGGTCAAGGTCGACAGGGTGGCAACTCCCATATTGTGGTTGGGAGACCATTCTGGAGGGTAGTGGGTGAGTCAAATGTGTGAATGTTTTTCCAAGGCGGTGTTGCTAGCGGGTATCATTACCCTCTTGAGGGGGTTGTTGTGATTACATTCAATGCGTTAGGGTTTCAGGTGAAAACCCTTGACCATCCCGGTCCCGACGATGCATGGCGGTGTGTGACGTCATAACCCTCTTGGGGTTCGTCGTGGAAGCTGATGGCAAGTTTGATTTTTTTTTCTTCCTTTTCCTATCTTTGGTTCGGTTTGTAAAGTTTCCTTATCAATTTGTATCGGTCATTGAATAAATAAAGTGGGCCAAGAGTATGTTTGGAGGAAGAGCATTCGGTTTAATGAGTCGGTGTAATTAGCATGTTCGCATCGATGATGTCGCTCACTGCAACACACACGATGACGCAGCACGGCAGCCTCACGTGGTTCTGTTAATACTCCTCCTCCGTATCCGCATCAACACTGTTTGGTTTCTTCTAATTTTCCTGTGGAGTGTGGAGTGTGGAAGCAACTAGCCCAGATCAGCAGCCCTAACCTCATCTAAACCAAATCCTCCTCCAACCCGGCCCAATCAATAACCCACTGCCACGCGGGCCAACCTTAACCAGCCCCACACCGTCAGTCACCAGGGTAGACTCCAATGGCCAGAAAAAAGCAAAGCGCGTTCCCTTCCAGGCTAGCAGCAAAGCAAGGCTAGCGCCACGGAACGCCTCGACGCGGCGCGCGGGCCACACCACAGTCAGCCAATCCAGCCCCACGCCGAGGCCGCCCTGGACCGGGTCTACGAGCGGGCGCGCGCCGGCGGCCGCGGCTGGGCCCGCGTCGCACGCCGTGGACCCTGCACGGCGCCGTCCAGACTCCAACCAAAGCTGTCGCACGCCTCTCTCCTCCTTTTCTTCTGGTTTGCTTTTCTGTTCTGTTCTTTTCTTGTCTAATTGTCTGTTTGCGCGTATTGGCCTCTGTGGTTTCTGCGATTTGCTCGGACGTCCCTGGGTGTCAGTACACACTTTGGTCAACTTCTCTCCCGTTTCGGACACGGCTGTTTGACCAGAACAAAACCTCCCCGTGTGGCCGTACGTGTTGGAACGGTTCCCTATTCTCCGCATGCCGTGTTGGAAGACTTTGTAGTAGGGGACAAAGATGTGGCACATACGTACGTACTGCTTCACTCTCCATCTTAGCTCTGTTAATAATGCGCGTTACGAAAGTAGTAGTAATAGTCGTTTTTTTCTGAATGGAAAGTAGTAGTAATAGTCAAGGTGGTGACTTGAGACTTGTGACGGATTTGATGTACCACTATAGCAGTGTTCCGTTTCGTGGCATGAAGTGTTTTTTCTCGGCCTCTCGCGTCGCATATCCGACATTAACTACATTCACTATTCTCATTTTGATTGACAACGGATAAAACGAGACCAGTCGGAGGAACTGACCCATGCGATATTTTATTAAGAAGGAAGTGTGTGACACACATGTTAGGCGAACTCGCGTTGCCCGGAGGTGCCACTGCCCTCTTACCACTGGGCTAGCAGGCTATCCACATTACATTTGATTTCACCTAGTTCTTTCTTTCACCAATGATCAATGGCCGGTTAGCGCCAAGATTATTATTTTCATCATGTCATCATGATTTACATTATATATTCCACACTACCAATAAAAACAACAAATTACACAACGAAAGGCCGCGATGGGTAAGTCAACATAGTGCGGACATGGAGGAAATGCTAAATCCTAACAACGCACAACCAAATGTAGTATTGAGAAGAAAAGAACAAAATTTATAAAATAACATAGAAACAACATGTTCACCGTGAATATCAAGAAAAACTTTGCTATCAAGTTAGCATAACAATCGCTCAATGAACTGTAATTGCTTTTTTTAATAGAAACAATAATTTTTGAAACTTAAAGAAATACGAAAAATGAAAAAGAATAGTCGCATTCACTAAGGCCTTGTTTGGTGACAAAGTATTTTTAAAGTATTCTTGAAATACTTCAGTATTTGGAAAAACTGAAGTTTTAATTACTTTGAGTTGTTTGGTTACAAAATAAACTACAGTTTTATAAACTTCAGTATCCTCAATACTGCAATTTTTTTGGAGTTTTGGAAAAAGAGCTTCCGACCTATTTTTTCTAAAACAGAGAAACGCTCGCCCTCGTTTCCTGCAATACGACATATCGTTCTCCTTCGTCTCTTTTCTCCTACGGTGGATGAAGCCAGAGGAACACTACGTGAATCTCTATTCCTTCCCTTTTTGGGCGGTGGCGGCAGCAGACACGATCAGTGCAGGGCTGCTATAGAATTATCTCTGTGCGCCGGAACCCATGCATGTAGCTCTAGGAGCCCTTGCATGGTCATCGCCTTCCGATCCAGCAACTCTTCTTGTTGTGTAGCGACCGGCCGGCGACGCTATGTTGTTGTCTTGACGCTTTTAAGCTAGCTAGGAGAGATCAAGAGTACCATTAGACGAAATAGAGGAGAACAACAGCTTACGAGGCTTACCCACAACTGCGAAACTGAAATGTTAGCAGCTTCAACCGTGCAATTACACAATCTGTCAAAACTCAAAAGGTTATCATCCATGCAGCAACGCGTGCGACGGTCATGCAGCTACACTCCATTAAAGGGTTGATTGTCCATGCGTCATGTTTTTGCTAAAACTAAGAAAAAACACAGTTTCAAGATAATGAAGTATTTGTTTACCTGGCACCGAAATACTTCAATTTTGCAATACTATGGTTTTGAAAAAACTTTGCTACCAAACTAGGCCTAAGCCATGAGACATGAAGTAGGCACACCAAATTAGACCATAGAACATGAAAAAGCATGTATGAGCAAAGATCTATAGATTTTTTTAGCTTGTTTGATGACTTCGCACAGAGTTAACGCCGGCAACTAAATTGTTGGACTACCATACAATATCCCCTAAGTGAAAATATAGTACGGTATGACATTGTGATTAGATGAGAGAGATAATTATAATGTCATAGGTATGTAAATTTGAAAAGTTCACATTGTCATTTGCAGTAATATACCCCATTTTCATCGAACAATTTGACTTTGAAAGTGTCTGGATAGTCGTCGCCAATACTGTGTGTGAAGTTTGACGACGAAGCTGACAACGAAGACAATACTGCGATACCTAGCAAAGACGCCCATAGAAAAGACAGGGTGCAATCTGCAAAACGAGAAATTGGATTAAAATTTCTAATAACACCATACCTTCCATGCTCTCTCTCTCCCCACCTGAGTCTCCTCCCATCCCAGTGAGATCACTGCGCGAGCCACCCCTGCCATGGCTCCGCCGCCGCCGGCGATGAGACACTAGGGACGCTTCTCCACTCGACTGCGGCCAACCCGGGTTCGTGTGTGATATTTCCTGTTCTTTTTTGTTCCCCTCAGAAGTGATCGATCTTGTGGTTCGATTAGTATCCCCCTATTCTTCTTCTTCCCCTTCGCAAAGAATGCTCTTTTCGCTATATCTATGGTGTACATCGTGCCGCTGCATATGAGAAGGGCGATTTTCCGGTTATTTACTCATCTGTCTCGTGGATTCAGGCTTGGATTTGTCCGGGAGGGGAAGAAAGATCATAGATTGAACTCATTGAAGGTACGGTAGGAGAAGATGGCTTCGGAAATGGTGAAGGCGGCGACGAGCGAGAAGCTCAAGGAGATGGACTGGGCCAAGAACATCGAAATCTGCGAGCTCGTCGCGCAGGATCCAGGGTAATTTTGCCATTCCCTTTGCATGCTACTACCTTGTTCAGAAAAATTCAGTTACGCGTGTAGCATTGCAACTTTGCTAGTTCAAGATTTATTTAACGATTTGCAACATAGTATATGGTATTTATGCATTCGCCTAAAAATTATATTTCATCCCCTTGATTTTCATTGAACGGTGGGTCGATCTGAAGGAGCGATCGGTTCTTTTTCGCTTAAGATTGTTCTTCAGAAATTAATGGCTCGTAGGGTGCCATTTGGAAAGAAGGCTTTGTTTCCTCAAATGATCCATTTTTTCTCTCCTCCTGTTATTGTCACCAGGAAAGCAAAGGATGTGATCAAATCCATAAAGAAGTGTGTAGGAAGCAGGAGCAAGAATTCCCAACTTTATGCTGTCATGGTGAGTTATATCTGCCGAATCAGCTTTCATTGTGGCCTGATTCTTTGATCAACTGCGGTGCTTAGGGTTCTAGATTAGTAATAAGAACCTCTTATAGTATTTCTTCATATCTGGAAAGAGATTAGCTGTGTCTCTGTGCTATACAAAACAAAACCCAAAAAATCCTTCTGGTGCAAACCAGCCTCCCCAGATCCCAAACCGCTGCTTTGCTATTAGAGAGCATAGAGGTACCTAACATGTTTGGTGTGAGCGGTTAATTGTGTGTAGGTCTAGGTCAGATGGTCGGTCTAAATTTCCTCCTACCATAACTAAATAACCTGTCATATTCCATGGAGAAACTTAGTAAACCCATTTCCATCTGTAACCAACATTTATTGGCTGTGGTATTTCTTCCAGCTATTGGAGATGCTCATGAATAACTGCGGAGAGCCTATCCACAAGCAGGTCATTGATAATGGACTTCTCCCAATACTTGTCAAAATAGTGAAGAAAAAGGTGACTTCCTTTTCCGCTGATTATTGGAGGACAGTTGTGTACCTTTACTAATTGATGTTGACATAACTAATAGTCTTCCCTGCAGACAGAATTGCCAGTTCGGGAAAAGGTATTTCTTTTGTTAGATGCGACCCAAACATCCCTTGGTGGAGCTAAAGGAAAGTTTCCCAAGTACTACGAGGCATATTATGAATTAGTGGTATGTAAAGTATCTTAATTACTTAACTTTATTTCTTATTTCTTCCATGATATGGAGACGGTGTCAAGTGGTTTTGTAGTAGTATAAGGAATTAGTTTATTAGAATATTTTCCCTGCACCAAGAGAAATACATGTGCTTATCTTCAACCCGATTTTATTATTAGTTTTTACAGTCTTAAATGGGAGGTAGTTTTATCTACTGGTCGTTATATGATTTAGGCCTTAACTACCTCTACAACTCCAGTATAGGGGCTATACAGTGATTCTTTGAATATTTGATAGTTTAGAGTAGAAAATAACTACTTTTATTGTATCTGATAATTGTTTTCTTGTTCTTAGTCTGCTGGAGTGAAATTTTCAAATCGTCCAAATGTTATTGTTACACAAGTACTAAATCCAGTGCCAGAAGCAATAATCGAACCAGATAAGGACAATCTACCTAGCAGATTGAATGCCAGACAAAACGAAGCTCACGCGCAGCCTGTTTCTGACTCAAGGTATTTATGGAGCTTATAGTAATCATTTCGTTCTTTAACCCTGCAAGCTACCTTCGAGTATATGTTAAGAAGTCATGCTTGATTAACGAAAATGACTACTATTTGCTAATATAATGCAACTCACTTTGGTCCTTCCGGGTGAATAGTTATATGCTCATGATTGCATTTGACACTCCCATGCTCACTCCGTGTCATTTTAGCAACATTTGTAGATTTGTATTGTACATGCCTTGACCTCATGGGCTTTGTGCTAGGTAATATGGATGTACGATATGGTATGGGGTAAGGACTACAAACGTGCTAGCACTTAGAAGGTGTCTCGTCTCTGATTTAAGGAAACCATTTATGTTACTCAACTAAACCAGTTTGTTGTTCCATTGGACGGGCCATCTTTGTTGTGGCGTGAGCTATCTTTGTTGGCGTTGTATGGTAGGAGCAAGTAGCATGGAGTTATGGAGTTCAGCTGTACACATATTAGGAGAAAATACCAAGGATAAAAACTGCTTCAGCATGATACTGTTCGATATTTAGTAGCTTGTATACCCTCTGTTGCTTACTAACAAGCTATTTTTTTTATGTAAAAAATATTGTATTTCATGTGCTGATTATTTAAATGCCTTTCGGACATTCAACTGAGAGTACTCTTTTGTGTGCTTCAGTGTAATTCAGAAAGCATCTAGTGTCATGGAAGTTTTGAGGGATGTGCTTAATTCCATGGATCCTAGACATCCTGAGGTATATGTTAGCCATTATTTACATTATCAATTATATGGCTGATATGCTGCAGATATTTTCCTGGGTTATAATTTTAATGGGTAGCACTCAGTTGTCCTTTTTAAAGATTAAACTTCTGTGAACTCTTACACCAGAGTACTCTATATTGTAGGGAGCAACAGATGAGTTTGTGTTGGATCTTGTAGAGCAATGTACATTTCAAAAGCAACGAATAATGCATCTGGTCATGACGTCAAGGTAACGGTTGAGTTCCGGTGTTGCTCGTTGAGTTTCCTTTTGAGTTTGCTCCTGCGATTTGTCATAACCTGGTATCATTGTGTTGATGTTTTATTACTACTATTTAGTAGGGATGAAGTGGTGGTATCGCAATGCATTGAGCTGAATGAAGAATTGCAGAAGGTTCTTGTACGTCACGATGGATTGCTTTCAGTTAACCCAACTACGACAACAGTGCCATCCAATATCATTGAAGACAACGAGGAAGAAGACGCTGAAAGTCTTTACCGGAGGTATGTTCCATAATCCTCTTCATGCCTTCGTTTGTTGAATACGACTTACTTACCAAATTTCCCTCGATCACTGGATCAGACTGCGGAAGGGGAAGGCTTTATCGCAAGACTACCTAGAAGAGTCTGTGCCACCGTTTCGATCCATACCCGAGGAAAAGATGCGCCGCCCGCTCACCATCCAACCACCTCACCTCGATAGCAAACCCATTGCGCTGAATATCCGCTCACCAGACCACCAGGAGGCGAGGCACGCCCCCTCTGCTGTCTTGATCCCGCCGCCCCCTGCCAAGCATGCTGAGAGGGAGAGGTTCTTCCGTGAGAAGAGCATGGACGGCGTTCCAGGCCACCTCAGGGGCCCGTCGTCAAACAGCAGCAGCTCGTGCAGTGCCAGCACGGATTACGGTGACTGAGGGGGGCGTGGTGGCAGCGGTATGGTATATACAGTTATTTTTTTGTTCTTCAGAATGATCCTTCTGCGTGCTGCTTGCCCGACGATACATTTATCAGAGATCGGAGGGAGGCGGAGTTCGTCTTGGCCTCTGCCTCATAGTTCTTGTTACTACTGACCAGCTCTGTACACAGACTTGTTTGGCTTGATAGTTCTTTTCCAGTTTCTTCAGCTGACTGATGTTGTTTTAGGCTGTTGGTCGGTGTTATGATGTCAGTTATTTAGTTACCAGCTTTATAGTAGATAGATAATATACTTTGTCAGTCTGGGTAACGAGTTGTGATCCATCAGCACCTGCTCGCCTTTTGTTTGCTGCTCTGTTCCACTTTGTACGTTTTGTCAGAGTCTCGGCGTGCTCCATTGCTTTGAGAATCTTTAGCGGACAGTCAATGTGGTGCATCATGGCTACTGGAGAGGCTTTAGGCATGAAGAGAGTGGATCAGCTCATCCGTGGATGATCGTGGCATGTGCTACCGAATGGCTCTACTCCTTCCCCGTATCCTCTCTGGAGGACAGATCTAGGAAGCAAACCTGGGAGAGCGGTAACACTGCTGTCTGTAGTAGTGGATGGGAGGGACGAAATGTCGCCTCTCAGACTGTAGCAACGGAGGAGGAGCTTGAGGTATGGGGGCCCCCATCAATGGTGGTTCGGCCGGTGGGTGGAACGGAAGAGAGACGGAGCAGGTGGACTTGACTGGTCGAAGAGGGGGAAAGAAGGGGGTAGGACGGTATTTCACTCGGGCTAGTTGGTACAGAAAACTTGGTATTACATCAAGAAACGTTATTTTCACAAGGATAGTACCTTTGTGAGGCAATAGAATGTACTCCCTTTTTTCTTAAACTATAAAATGTTTGGATATTTGAATATGAACTACATATTGAACAAAATGAGTGGACGGAATTGGCCCATGCTATAATAATAATCGTTTCTTCTTTCTTATAATATTTTGTGCTCTTTCCTTAGGGCATCTCCAGCCGTTGATGCCCCTCCCCCCTCCCCGGCGTTTTGTCAGCACCAAAATGGGTTGTCTGGGAGCCACTAGCGCTAATTCTTGGGCTGGGGGTGCCGGTTCCCAACAGTGAACCCAAGAGACACGGCCATGCATTCAAAAAATTAAAATTTCAACAAAATGCATTCATATTTAGATGAACTTCATTTATATAGGTGTGGACCACTCGGAGAGGCCGACAAAGACGAGCTGGCCTCCACGGTCCTGTCCACGCCCTCGGGCACCGACACCCGACCGACGATCAACTTCTAGTCGTGGGAGACACGTATATCCAGATGCACGTGGGCTGACCTCATAGAGGAGGCCGGCCTCCCAATCTTGGAGCCAGCGGCGGCCGAAGCCGTTCGACACTGCTTTGTCGACGTTCGTCATTTCTCTAGGTGCTCTACTCACTGTGCGAGTTCATGGGATGGAGAAGACAGAGAGGGATGGATGGCGTGCTCTAGCCACGGCGAGAGCGGGGAGAGATTTATAGCGGCGGGGAAGGCACGTGAAGGTGACCGCTGTCTCGCCATTACTCCACCGAGTGGCTCATGATTGGACGCGTGAGCTGCTCGCCTAAGAAAGGCTGACCGGTGTGGTGGGCCATTAATAGGCGCGGAGGCCGAGACAATGAGGACGACAAGTTTCTTTTATTTTTCGCGTTTTCTCGTTTAGTTGCCGACATGATAGGCCCACGCTCTTTCGCACACTTTTCCTCTCCGTCGGCACCCGTATGCGCTCCGAACGGCGCCTGGATTTCGACGAAACCAACCCGACTAAATTTGAGGGGTGTGTGTGGGGTGTGGGGTGTGTGTGTGTGTGTGTGTGGGGTTGCCGTTGGTCTGAATGTGTGCCATGGTAATGAAGAAAAGACAAGAGACGTACTCTTTTTTAAGAGGAACAATGCAATGTGGAGTACTTGTGTCCATAGAAGCGAGCTCTTGGAAAAACAAAACCGCATGCCACATATGGTTTGTTCTCTTTTCAACTCGCTCCCATGGGCTTATAGTAGCAATTAAGACAAATGAGCAGCAACCACAAGGTTTAGAATTGGAGACGCCTTAGCGGACTGGGGGAGGTCAACCAACGTTTCAAGTTCACCGAGCAGGAAGGAGCACTGTCTTTAAAAAAAAGGATTTATCATTTTATTAATTACGAAAGAAGTTTTTATAGTGTTTCAAGTTAACATCTTAGCCGAGACTGGTCCAGCTCACAAAAGGTCTACTGTCGCGGCATTATGCTACTTAGCGTTCTGGCTCCGGCCAAACACCACATATTTTATCTTGGCAATGATCATGATCGAAGTTGCATAGTCGTTGTGTTCCTAGTGATTCTTTTGTGACAAGCATGACGAGGGTAGCCAAAGCCTTTGTTAAATCTTTTCTGTTATGGATCACATGACGCCACCATTCTTGGACGGGTACCAATTGCATGCCAATTTAGATACAGACATACGACCCCAACTCGACCAGGTCTCATAAGGTATGCCCGATCCTTTCTAATTCTATATCCTGTCGAAGGAATCATCCGTAGACGTTTACAAACACGCACGTACAGATATCACTATGATCGTACACACGTAAATCATATCCCTATAAACACCTCCGAGAGACTAGTCCGGTATATCTTGAGATTGACAAAGTCACCACGGGCGACTCGCTGTTGACGGGCACGTCACGTACCATTAAAAGCATAGCGCCGGTTAAATTCTGAAAAATACGAGCACCCATGCCAAGTTTAGAACTTGAATCTAGGTGGACTAGTTCCACCACAAGAAACGAAACCAGTTGAGATAGGCTCACTTCACGTCGCATGCCAATTCTTAAGAGTGAAATCAAGAAGCTTGAACCAATCCTTCAATGAAGACAAAATCTCGTGGTGAAACGGATTTTAAAGAGGAGATGCGCAACCGTTCCTTACAAAGTTCAGAATTTAAAACACAGTCTTTTCATTCAAAAAGAGAAATCAAGTAAGATACATCCACTTCTTGGCAAATCTGATACAATTATCTTGAGACGGAGGGAGTATGTATAAACGCGAGGCATGTTCTATGCCAAAACCCCTAGGAATGCCACCACACTACTGGGAGTGGGATGTCAAAAACTGAAGATTGACAGGGAAGGAATAACAGTGAACTGCAACAAGTCCACGACTCGACTTTTTGACACAACTTAAAAATCCCGTCGCACTCAGTCGCAACCTTTTAATCTACAAGGTTGGGATGTACCGAAATGAACCTACTACCTACTGATAAACCAAAGTCGACTAAGTCACCTTCACTGAGATCAACCCAAAAGCAGTCTTAATCTCCCGAGTAGCATGCCCATGTGTATCCGCCTTGAACGAACAACCACGTTTAGCTGAACTAAATGGCCCTGTGCCATCGAACTTGAGCTTCAAATCCATAGTGGAACCCTTCACTAGAGCGATGACAGACCTCTCCAAGCTACATGAATCGGCGATAACACACTAGAGCAAAACAGGCCACTGGTCCCGGGCCGTGAGGGTTTTTTGTCCTGGTCACGCGCCCGGAACAGCGTGTTCAGGACAAATAGCCTCCCATATTTGTTCCGGGCACGCCACGGCCCGGGACCAATAGGGGGGCCACGTGGCCAATCAAGACAGTCTCTGGCTATGACTTACGAACCGGGACAGTATATATGTTTTTTTTTTCTTTTATTTTGTTTCCTGTTTTCTATTTTTGTTTCTATTTTCTATTTATGTTACTGATTCTTTTGTGTTTGTGTTTTTTTATTTATGTTTCATTTCAAACAAGATCGAGTTGCATATTATACGTTACTATGTAATATATATCATGAATACACGATTTTTTCCTCGGGATATAGTCATGAATACTACTAGTACACGAGTTCTCCCAAACAAATATTTACAACCCGAAGATCATGTCTAAATATTTACAAACAGAGATCATTATATTACAGAGAAGCATTAGACCCTATTTTTTCCTCGGGATGGTCTTTTTTGGCGGCCGGATTATACTGCATTCTGCGCCTGGCTTTATGACATAGTCAAGCAGAAAGCCCGCAATTTCCTCCGCAATTGGTAGTAGGCGGTCTTTTGCATCAAACCTGTTCCGGATCTTTTCAAACTAAAAAGGAGAGATCAACACCAATATATCAACCATTATGAAAATAATTCAATTTGAAAAGTGAACAAGTTTGAATGAATTGTTAACGTACCCTATTCCAGTCTACACCCTCATTGAAGTGAATTCGGATGAACTCGCAGACATAGAATCAACACCAATACATCAAATCATTTCGTGAACTCTCTCGGGCATTTCATCAAACACCTTGCATGCATACAAAAAAACAGACTAGCACACGCCCCCTCCCTCCATTTTAAAAAAAAATGCCTCTAATGGTTTTGAAAGGGGCTGCTGATCAGTATATATAAGCACCCCCTATTTGTCCCGGTTTCAGTCACAAACCGGGACAACAAGGAGGCCATTTGTCCCGGTTTGTGACTGAAACCGGGACAGATGGAGGTTTTTTCATTTTTTTATTTTCTTTTTCTGTTTTCTGTTTTAAATAACTTTTGCAAACTTTGGATTTTGGAAAAACTATGAATATGAAAAATGTTTGAATTTGACTAACTAATACAAAACCATTTTCTGTTCTCTGTTTTAAATAACTTTTGCAAACTTTGGAATTTGAAAACACTTTTGCAAACTTTAGATATATTTCGGTCAATACAAGAGAACACGCGCACACAGAATTTTTGCGTAACGGAATACATAGATAGTCTACTCATCAACGACATTAAGATGATCATTGTCCGTATTATAGCCGCGTAGACTATCCTACTTCCGTGCAATCTCGAAGCCAAGGCGAGCGTCTAAAGCAGCATATACGACTTGATCGTAGCTCAATGGAACGTTGCCCCATCCGAAAATTAGGTCTTTTTGTAACGTGTCTTCCTTGTCGTCGTCCGTGTTCTTCTTCTTCTTGTATTTCTTCTTCTTCTCAAGATTTGTCCCAATGACCGCATTAGAGAGAGCATATAGACTAGGAGTAAAATTGCCGGTAGGGTTTCGGCGATCCCTCTGCAGGTCGACCGCGGACCGAATAATAATTCCGTAGTAGGCTAGCATCTTCATGTCATTATGGATTGCCACGTCGTAGAATTTGATTGTCTCATCACCTAAGAAATCCACGAGGACCTGTGGCACCCGATCAGCTTTATAAATTTGGAAGACAAGAGTCTCGGTCGCCACCGAGAGTTGAAGGACGGCGGCGCACTACGGAGTATCCTTCCGTCGAGGGTCGGTGAACTCGCAATCGAGTCCAACGGCTTTGATCGGAGCGGCGTCGAGGAAGTAGTTCTTCACGTCGCGGATCCACTTCTCCACGCGCCATGCACGAAGGGTGACCCACACCTTGAACCGCATGCCTTCCTTCTCGTAGTCGTAAAACTCATCGGACCGAGGCACGAGTGGCTCCATAGGGACGGAGAAAAGAGAGGAGAGATGGCCGGAGAAATGGTGTGTGGAGGAGTCGTACTGTGCAGTGCATTTTATAGCGCCGGAGAGGAAGATGAATCGCCGGCGGAGAGCAGAGGAATTAATCGCCGGAGGGCAGAGGAATCGCCGGCGGCGCCATATTTCCGCCCGTCTTCCGTGCGCGTCAAAAAAACGCGGCGATGACTCGGCTTCCGCGCACGCGAATGACATTTGTCCCGGTTCGTGACTGGAACCGGGACAAATGGGTGTCGCCTGAAGCGCTCGGCGGGTGCTACCTCATTTGTCCCGGTTCGTGGCTGGAACCGGGACAAATGGGTGTCGCCTGGATCGTTCGGCGCGTTTTATGCCCCATCTGTCCCGGTTTACAGTACGACCGGGACAAATGGGGTTTTGGAGTTTGGTCATTTATCCTGTTTTCTACTAGTGACACCATCAAAGACCTGAATTTCTTTATCAAAGCCACCGATGAAACAACAAAGACACAAGTTGAATCTGCTTTGCACTCCTGATACGATAACTTCTACGGTTCCCTCAACCCCGCGAGCAATACGTGATGTGGCCAAGTCAATTTGACCATGATCGCCAGGGATGCGTTTCTTGAATGGACAGTTCCATAGGCCCCCCATGTCGTCTATGGCTGTTAAACCGTCAATCAGCTGAAGATCATCTTCTGCTTGCTCGCCTGTCTTGATCCTCATGTCAAATTCGATTAGAACTCTGCCAAACAAATCTATCCCTTGCTTAGGGCCAGTCATCTTGATCAGGGAACCCTACAAAATCGCTATTATTTAGTAGCTCTTTGTATGATAGTAAAAACAACTGAAGCTAAATATATCTCTTAAGCTGTGTTACTTGTAACAGTATTTACTTGAGGGATATTTTACAATTGATGACCAAAATACTTGTCACCTATCAAACTGAAATGACTACAGAGTGATAATTGTGTTACAGAGGGAAAAACTGTCCCCAATGTTTAGTTGGTTTTGTTTGAATCCCAAATATGTAATTGAAAAGCCTGTTGAAATGAAAAGAGAAAACAAAGTAACTTTATTTGAAATACATGATACTTACTTTCATAATTTAGAAACTTCCCTGTAAATATCATTTCACAAAAAAACATGGTAAGGTAGTGCTTATACAATCCAAACTACGATTCTGCTACTTATATATGATCCAATATAATTTGTTCTATGCATGCTAAGTTCAGCTTTGTAATGTGAAATAAATAAAGTAATTTGAAATCAGGCATAAGTCTACTTAATCCACTCAAGTATCAAGGTTCGTCTTCTTAGCCTTCTCGGCCCTGAAGTATTCCATACCATCTAAATCATTCCCTGGGATGGTTGTGCCCACGTGGTGATTTGAATGGTATAGAATACTTTAATGAGCAGAATAACTGGTTTCCTCAAGGGTGTTAAGTAGATAACCTCAATACCAGAGAAGAAACAGAAGAGATAATTATTAAAAATCTATCAAAGCAGCGTTCCTTATACACCCAAAAAAATTACAATATCTTCCTTACAATTATTGTAAGGAATCTGCTATAGTTGCTATGATAGATGTCAATGCACTGTCAGAGATAAAAGGAAATCTCGTCAAATGGTACTTGAGCGGTGCATTTGTTAGGTTTTGCAGAAGTATAGGAGAGAAACTAAACGTACTTGAGGTCGTGATTTGTTGGAGATCATATCTTCCCTTAATTTTTTCGATTTTCCAGATAACAGCCTTACCTAATTTGGTTCACCTTTACCCCTTCCCTCCACAACTTTCTTTTTGTTAGAATAAATTGCACATCCCACTAAACTTCGAGGCACTTGTTTGCAGTTTCCTCTTTTTCTTAGAATGGTTTAAATTAATTCCACAATGATATTTATCCTTTTGGTTTTTTATCACTTCTATATTTGAAATTTGTGAGGTGAGAGCAACTATAGCAGAATTCTTATGTCCCAACTATTCCTTAAAAGTTCTAAATATAAGGAAAAACCTACTCAAGCAGATTCCTTAAAACACCCCCTTCCTTACAATTTGTTAGGATCTCCCTGAAACTACCCTCTGCATCCTTGAATTTAAGGAAAACTGGCCCTTTGCTATCATGTTCTGTAAAACCCACGAGCCCTCCTGTGAAAAAGGAGGCTGGAGGTCGACAGCGGTGAGGGAGGCATGAGTCTATAGCGGCGTGTTTGAGCAGAGAGGGATCTCCTGTTGGGAGGTCTTTCGCACTACTGGTACGCTCTTCCGGGACATGCTCCTCCCCTGGCCAGAAGTGAGGCCGTGACGCTCTTCCTGCAGCTGACTGTGGAGAGCTCTTGCGTCGCTTCCTCACCTGTGGACTTTATTAGCGGTGGGTACTGGAGGTCCGGTGACGCTCTACTCTCCCGGACGAGCACGCTCCGGTGTCCCGTCGAGTATAAGACCAGTGGCGATTGTCGCACCAACAAGCGACGAATTGCGTGCAAGGTCTTTTTTGGCAATTGTTTTTGTGTAGAATGAACTCACTTGCCAAAAAATAATGTATGCATCTTATGATTTATTTGGTAATGCGGTGGTAGAACTTTTTGAATGAAACAGAGATGGACCATTACATCAATTATTGTCAACTTTATTCAAGTTTAATAACTATCGATTTCAAATGTTGTTGAGTTTTGTGTGGTGAAACACCATTTGACGAGATTTCCTTTTATCTCTGACAGTGCATTGACATTTAACTTGTAAAAGTAAAGAAAGGAAGATAAATCAGCCTCAAGGTTTCGACAGAGCATAAGAGTTGATCCTATAACTAGAAAAATGTTCTCGTAGTAACAAAGGAAAAGAGATATTGTTGAACCGGCCCAGGGCCCAACCCACTTAGTGTGACCTAGAAGATAATAGAGGAGGAGGAGAGGAGGTAATCGACATATACAACACAGCCATGCCAGCCGCCGCGTCCCAGACAACTCCACCACCGTGAGGTTAGCTCTCCTTAGTACTCTACATGGTATCAGAGCACGGGTTGCCGGCGGAGGCGGCGGCGCACGGGTTGCCGGCGGTGGCGGCAGCGGTGGTATAGTCGCCGGCGAGGCGGCGGGGTCCTGCAGCCGGGAGACGGCGGCACATCTAGACGGCCGTGTGCGCGTGCGAGAAGGAGGAGGAACTACAGGAGCTGCTGCTGTGGTACGAGCTGCTGCTGCGTGCGGCTACTCAGGCGGAGAAGAAGCCGGAGCAGGACACAGCGGCCTCGGAGAAGAAGTCTGCAACATAGGCGGAGAAGGAAACAGAGTCTGAGAAGAAGACTGAGAAAGAGGAGGCGAAACCGAGCTGGTTGTTGCTGCCTTGTGTGAAGGGCAGCTGTTGGCAAGCGTACTGAGGTGCAGCTGACTTCCGGAGAAGAGGAATTTGCTGTTAAGTACAGCTAGTTTGGGACTGAATCAAAAAAAATCGTGTGCTGCTTATCTTCAAGCAGCGCAGATGGGTGAGCAGAAAATTCTAGCTGAGGCTCTCGAGAAGCTCACGATGTTCCTCACCTCCCAGACGGATGGCTCAAGCTCGGGGGCTATGGTTCCTCGGCAGGAAGTTGTCCAGAAGATCGATTTGCTGCCCACCGAAGTTAAGTTAGAGGGTGCTACCAACTATCTGAGTTGGTCTCGGAGGGCAATGCTAGCTGTGGAGCAGAAATATCTTGATGGATACTTGGTTGGTATCGTTGAAGAACCGTGAGACAAGACTAGTGCGGAGGGGAAGAAGTGGAAGGCCATCAATTCTCTGCTTGTTGGATGGTTGTTGAACTCGGTGGTGCCCTCCATTGCTCGCTCAGTGGAGGGGCTAACCACAGCCTCGGAGATGTGGAAGACTCTGTCTACGCAGTACTCCGGAAAGGGCAATGTCATGCTTATTGCTCAGATTGATGGGAAGATACATCGTCTTCGCCAAGGTGAAATGTCAGTGATGGCATATGTGGCAGAGCTGCAGGCTTTGTGGGCGGATCAGGATAATTGTGACCCTCTCAAACTCTATGATGCAGCCAGCATCGAGTCAGCGCATAAGTGGATTGCACGAAGGCGTGTGCTGAAACTTTTAGATGGCCTCGACCGTCGCTTTGATGGTAGGAAGGCTTCCCTGATGCACCAAACTTCACTGCCTACTATTGAAGAGGCTATTGCAGCAATGAATCAAGAGGAAGTGCGCCTATCTCTTGAGAAAGCAGATGAGAAGGTTGTGTCGACTCCGATGTTTGCAGTTACTGAGCGCATGGAGTGGAAGGACACTAGAGACTGTTTTACCTGCGGGGAGAAAGGTCACTTGAAGTGGAACTGTCCAACTCGTGGCAGAGGCAGGGGATACTACAGAGGGGGAGGAAGCAGGACTTCTTGGGGCAGAGGTGGATACTCAGGGGGTCAGAATGCTAGATGCAGAGGTGGATATTCGGGATACTCAGGGGGGCAGAAGGCACACATGGCAGTTGAAGAGTACAATGGGACGTCAAAGGACACAAAAGTAGATAATGCTACCTATGGAGACTTTGCTCACTGGGCATCCAATGAAGGTAATTCTGAAAGGGCATCTCTTGCTGCTAATGAAATTGATACAGAATGGGTTCTAGACTCTGGTGCTTCTAAGCATGTTGCGGGTAAATTCTCTGTGTTCGAGTCTTACAATAAACACCCTCCTACTCACAAGGGTACCATTCAAACAGCTGATGGTACAAAACAACCTGTTGCCGGGGTTGGCACAGTAAAGTGCACTCCCAACATCTCTTTGTCCTCGGTTTTGCATGTGCCAGCGTTTCCTGTCAATTTGGCTTCTTTAAGTGCACTAATTGATCAAATTGACTGTAGTGTGACTTTTGACAAGTTTGGTTGCTTGATTCAGGAGCGACAGACGAGGCAGATGGTTGGGACTAGTACCAGGCGTAGGGGCCTTTGGTACATGGACAAGGGCGTGCAACCAGATTTTGTGTATGCTGCCACCATGGAGGACAAAGAGAAGCGTGCGATGATCCATCACTGTAGGATGGGGCATGTATCTTTCGACAAGATGAGTAGAATATTTCCTGATGTTATGTGTGGAATAAGTAAGGACAAGTTGTCATGTGATGCTTGCGAGTATGCTAAACACACAAGAGCCTCATATGTGAGTAAGGGGCTGAGGAGTATATCTCCTTTTATGCTTATTCATTCGGATGTGTGGACATGTCCAGTGGTGTCAGTTAATGGAATGAAGTATTTTGTTACCTTCATCGACTGCTATTCTCGTATGACGTGGGTTTACTTGATGCGTCATAAGGATGAGGTGTTTAACTGTTTTCAGAAATTTCATGCATATGTGAAGCATCAGTTCCAGGTGCAGGTGAAAATAATCAGGAGTGACAATGGCACAGAGTATGTGAACACCACCTTTGGGTCCTTCTTGTCTGCCCAGGGAATTCTTCATCAAACATCCTGCCCAGATACTCCTCCCCAAAACGGTGTGGCGGAGCGAAAGAACCGCCATGTTTTGGAGGTAGATCGCTCGTTGATGTATACGATGAATGTTCCAAAATTCTTGTGGAGTGAAGCAGTCATGACAGCCACATACTTGATCAACCGCACTCCTTCCAGGATACTAGGTATGAAATCCCCATGTGAGCTGTTGTTTGGAGAAAATAAGTTTGTCGTCCCTCCGAAGTTATTTGGAAGTACTTGTTTTGTTCGGGATCATAGGCCATCTATTGGAAAGTTAGACCCACGGGCACTGAAATGTGTGTTTATGGGTTATTCATCGAGTCAGCAAGGGTATAAGTGTTGGAGCCCCTCTGCAAAACGCATGTTTGTGAGTATGGATGTCACCTTCAGGGAATCTGAGCCATTCTATGGTGAACCGACTGATCTGAGTCTATTATTTGCAGAACTTGACCACCTACACTCTGTGCAATATGGTCATGAGGGGGAGAAGGTTGTACCATGTACTCAGGGTGATTCCGTGAGTACTAACACCGATGATGATGTACAGGTTCAACCAACAGTGGGCACAATTCAATTTGGTTCTCTCCAGATTCCTGTTCCTGTTCGAGATCGTTGGCCGCAGAATCTCCGAGTGTACTCTAGACGGCAGCCACAAGTGCAGGGGGAGCAACAAGACACTGATATGAGCTCATCTAACACTGCGGGACAGCAGACACATGTGCAGGGGGAGCAGCAATGTAGTGATGCTAGCTCATGTGACACTGTGGACCTTCCTATTGCCTTGAGGAAAGAACCACGAGCTAAGGCAGGAAAGCCTCCTGAAAAATACAGGGATGAGCAGGATACTATAGTGGCAAAGAAGGCACTACAAAATATACCGTGATATTGGATGATCAGGATACTATAGTGGCAAAGGATGATCATGATATTGAAAATTTTGTGTCTTATGAGGCTTTGTCTCCTTCCTATAGAGCCTTTGTTGCCTCTCTCCAATGTGTGTCAGTCCCAAAAGATTGGAAGAGTGCAAAGCAAGATCCAAAGTGGCGTGATGCAATGATAGAGGAGTTGGAAGCACTAAAGAAAAACAAGACGTGGGTGCTAACCACATTGCCGCCAGGAAAGAAAGCCGTGAGCTGCAAATGGATTTATACCGTGAAGCAAAATCCAGAAGGGAAGGTAGAACGGTACAAAGCTAGATTGGTCGCTAGAGGGTTTAGTCAAACTTATGGAATTGACTATGATGAGACATTTGCGCCAGTGGCAAAGATGAACACAGTTAGGATATTGGTTTCCTGTGCTGCTAACTTTGGGTGGAAGCTACATCAACTAGATGTCAAGAATGCTTTTTTGCATGGTGACCTGAAGGAAGAAGTGTATATGGAGATACCACCAGGCTTTGGTACCTCGGAGACCACAGGGAAAGTATGTAGGCTGAAGAAGTCCTTGTATGGATTGAAACAATCACCGAGGGCATGGTTTGATAGGTTCAGACGTGCCATTTGTGGTATGGGATATGGTCAATGTAATGGTGACCACACGGTGTTCCTCAAACACTCTCTTGCCGTATATGTGGATGACATCATCATTACGGGAGATGATCAAGAAGAAATCAAGAGATTAAAGGAGTGCCTGAGTAAGGAGTTTGAGGTAAAGATTTGGGCAACCTAAAATACTTTCTTGGCATAGAAGTGGCCCGGACAGAGAAGGGAATCTCTTTGTGCCAACGAAAATACACCTTAGATCTCTTGAGTGACATGGGCATGATGGCATTTCGTGCAGCTCCCAACCCGATTGAACAAAATCATCAAGTGACAGCACAATCAGGTGAGCTAGTGAACAAGGAAGATTATCAAAAACTGATTGGGAGGTTATTATATTTGTGTCACACTAGGCCTGACATTACATACGCCGTGAGCGTAGTGAGCAGATACATGCATGAACCAAGAAGTGGGCACCTTGATATAGTGCACAGAATCTTGAGGTACCTGAAGGGGACTCCGGGAAAGGGGTTGTGGTTTGCAAAGAGTGGACATCTTGAAGTGGATGGTTATAGTGACTCAAGCTGGGCTGATTGTCAAGATGATAGAAGATCAACAACAGGCTATTGTGTGTTTGTGGGAGGAAATTTAGTGTCCTGGAGAAGCAAGAAACAGCCAGTTGTGTCTAGATCAACAGCAGAAGCTGAGTATAGAGCCCTTTCCCAAGGGTTGAGTGAGATGCTCTGGGTGAAGCACCTTCTGGATGAATTGAAGCTTCTGAGGAAGGGGCCTCTGAGAGTGTGGTGTGATAATCAGTCGGCTATCAGCATTGCAAATAACCCAGTTCAACATGATAGGACAAAACATGTGGAGATTGATCGCTTCTTTATAAAGGAGAAACTTGATGCTGGGATCATCAGTCTCACTCATGTTAGCACTGAACAACAGTTTGCTGATTGTTTAACAAAGGGATTAGGAACAAAGGATTGTAACTTAGCATGTGACAAGATGGGGTTGATAGATATCTACCATCCATCTTGAGGGGGAGTGTTGAACCGGCCCAGGGCCCAGCCCACTTAGTGTGACCTAGAAGATAACAGAGGAGGAGGAGAGGAGGTAATCGACATATACAACACAGCCATGCCAGCCGCCGCGTCCCAGGCAACTCCACCACCGTGAGGTTAGCTCTCCTTAGTACTCTACAGATATTGACCACTTACTCTCACTACGGTCCATAACGTGAAAATCTCTTTTCCATACATGAGTGCCCATATTATATATAGAACCATCACGATGTGTGCTTTTAGGAAGAATTTCCCGCCAATATCGATCTTCTTCTTCTTCTTCTTCACTGACTACCACTGCACTCTTGCGCTCCATGGTTGTGCTCCTTCTAACCTCCAATGATGTGCCCCTCGCCTCTACCTTTTTCATGGCTTGGCTGATGGCAGAGTGATTGTTGGTGGAAGAGATTACAGACCGCCTGCCTGGTTTGACAGACTTATAACCTTCCACTCCACTGGTACTGGCCATATTCCGAGGTCCATGAGAAAATCTATCACCAAAGAGCATAGAAAGCCAATGTCAGCATCCGACACAAATCTCTCTTTTTGTCCTTATTTTCCTTACTAAACCAACACAAAAGGCTAAACTGAAACCCATAGTTTCTCAGAATCCAGATCCGTCACTATATCAACTGATTAAAGGTGCAAACTTCACCATGGGATCAAGAAAACCTACCCCGAAACACGGTGGAGAGCCGGATTTGGAGCCATGAGTGGGAAAACTCGCCGTGCAAACGCATAGTGAGGCGGAGTAGAGGCCATCAAAGAGACGAGAGGTCGCGAGGTAGAGGAGAGGCGGTGCATTGGAGAAGAGACGAAGAATCGAGTGAAGGATTTGCATCCGATCTCGCGGCGCCGCGGGCGGGAGAGGGGAAATAGGGCGCACAGCGCATGTCTTCAGGATCGGAAACCTGTGATCAACGGTGTGAATAGTTCTGCTCTCCGGGAAAAAAAATGGATTTCGCCCCGGATCCGGAAAAGGCAGTTATTTTCTAGGACGAGGGCTTAGCCCGTACCCCGTAGGCCGTAGCCTCTACTCCCTCCTCTACTCCCATGCACTACTACGGAGTGTACATTTTATTCCCCGTTCCTAGCTCGCTGGGTCATGAATTTCTTTTCCTCCTCCCACGCACTTCTTAATCTAAATCATAAACTTTATTCAGTTCATCCACTCCGTACTTGTGCTTAGGTAAATTAGACCGATCTACATGATTTTTTTTTATCTGAAGAATTATTAGCCATGGACGATGTGGTCTCGTGTTGCTATGATTGGTAGTTCAGATTCATATTTGAGCCACGACACATTGGTTTGATCTTTGATGTACAGTAAGAGAACACCGGCTGGGCACTCAGGTTCTATACACGCTTCAGGAGAAAGATGATTTTTTTTTAGATAAGAGGAGAAAGATGATGGCCGGATGGGGACAATGAATCGACGATTCTCACGACCATGGGAGAAGCGGCAGCAGCAGCGGCGGACAGAAAACAATGAAATGGAGGAGGAAGAAGATATAAGTGCTTTGTGATTCGTGTTGGCACGCGACGTTCAGTGAGAGAGGTCTACCATGATGAAGAAATAGACCCGGTCTCATAGGATTTTTTTTTCCGTATCTGCTCCTACTACTCCTTAGATGCTAGAGATGCTCTGAAGATGAAACAATGCGATGAACTTCTAGTGAACTCCTGGAAAAAACAAAACCGGGCACGGCACATATGTCCTTGATCTTGCCTCATCGGCTTATACTAGCAACTAAGACAAATGAGCAGCTACAACGAGAGAACCTATGTCTGCCAGGTTTGAGTTAATTACAAAAAAACACCATAATTATGGTTAGGGTTTCTAAAACCATCGGGATTCATAAAAATTACACGCGACCACCGGTTCAACGTTAATGATTTTCAAACAGCCACCACTCGTCTAACCGTGCACGAAACTCAACTAAAACTGATTATGACAAGGGGACCCAGTTTCAGGTGACACGTGGCAAAGTTTAACACTGCACTCTGAACAGTCAATTAATTCTGGACTTTTGTGCAAATTTCCATAACTTAATTATCCAGAAAAATAAAAACAAATGGGGAACAACACATCTTCTTCCTACCTGTGCTCTGCGGGCCTCCACTCCCGGCCAAGGCCGTCGCGGCGCCCTATACCAACACGCGTCGGTCCGGCTCTATCCTCAACCGAGGTCACCGCGCCGGCCGGCTACTGCTCGCCGCGCCCGATGTGCCCTACCGCCCCGCACCGACCGCCTGCCGCGCGCCGCCCGGCCTGCTGCCCGCCTCGCGCCGCGCCCTGCCGCGCCGCCCGCCCTCCACTACCACGCCGCGCCGCCCGCCCGCCTTGCTGCCCGCCGCGTGCCGCGCCCTGCTGCCCTGCTCCGCGCCCCGCATCGGCGTGCTAAGCCGGAGGTGTGGTTGTCTCTGCGGGGGCTCGACACCTACTCCCTGGACACGGCAGGGCCACAACGCACCTAACGGAAAGAGGGCTCGACACCTGGACGACTGCTGGGGTTCTGCCCTGACCGACGGTGCCTGTGCGGCTGCGACATGGACGCCCGGCCGCCGGTGGTGACGGAGGCGTGGGAGGAGACGTGGCAGTGGGAGTGCTTCAGGATGGGCTACGGGATCTCCTCCGTAAGCAACCTCGTCTACCTAAGGAGCGGCAGCCAAGGCGAGCGGCGAGCTGGCAGCGGGGGGAGGGGGGGGGGCAACGGGGAGCGCGGGCGGCGGCGGCGAGCAGAGGATATTGTCCCGTACCCGTTTTATATATTTAATTTTGGAAAATTGCAAAAAAGTGCTCTAAAACTTGCGCAGTGTCAAACTCGTCACATGTCCTCTGAAACGGGCCCTCATGTCAGTTTCATGCTTAATTGAGCTTCGTACATGGTTAGACCATGAGTGGTGGCTGTTTGAAAATCATTAGCGCTGGACCGGTGGTCGTGCATATTTTTTATGAATCCCGGTGGTTTTATGAATCCCTAGCCGTAGTTGTGGTGCTTTTTTGTAATTAACCCGCGAGGTTTAGAGCTGGATACACCTGGAGTTGGTCGACGTCGACCAAGGTTTTAAGCTGTAGTGCATCCTAGATTCCCAGTTCACCAGACAGGAAGGAGCACTGCCTTTTCATTTTAAAAGAGGAATCAGAATGTACAAACGCGAGGCAAGTTTCATGACGGAGCATGCCAAAACCTCCAGGAAGACCCCCACGCTGACTACTCTTGGGAGTGTTGCACACCGTAAGATTGACAGACTGACAGGGAATGAATAGAGGTGAAATGCCACAAGTTCCACTCCGCACAGTCACAACAACTTCTTGGTCTAAGGTTGGGATGTACTGAACTAAACCTAGTACCCGTGAATCAAGGTCGACCAAGCCACCTTCACCGAGATCAACCCAAAATCAGTCTTTATCTCTTGAGTAGCATGCCCATGCGTGTCTGCGTTGAAGGAACAACCATATTCAGCTGAACTGGATGATTCTGCCCCTATCTTGAACTTCAGATCCATAGCGGAACCGTCCGCGAGAGCAACAACAGACCTCTGTAAGCCCTGTGACTCACCAATGATACCATCGAAGAGTTGGATTTCTTCATCAAACCCACTGAGGAAACAATAGAGACACATATTGAATCAGGTTTGCACTTCTGATACGACAACTTCTACAGTTGCCTCAACCGCATGATGAATACGTGATGCGGTCAAGTCAACTTCACCGTGATGCGTTTCGTGAATGATGAATTCCAAAGGCCCCCCATGTCGCCTATGGCTGATATACCGTCGATCAGCTGTAGATCATCTTTTTCTTGTTCGCCTGTCTTGATTTTCATGTCATATTCGATTAGAATATTGCCATACAAATTTATCCCTCGCTTAGGCCCAACCATCTTTATGAGAGAACCCTACAAAATTGATAGTATTTAGTCTCTTTGTATGATAGTAAAAAAAACAACTAAAGCTAAATACTTCCTCTAAGCTGTTAACTAGCAGAAATGTCTAGTTAGGGTTTTTTTAACAACCGATGACCATGATATGTCTCACCGATCAAACTGAATGGTTAGAGTGAATAGTGGTGCTACAAATTGAAACCTGGTCTCCGATATTTTTTTGATTTTGTTTCAATCCGAAATATGTAACTGAAAAAAGTCTGTTGAGATGAAAAGAAAAAATAAAGCAACTTTTTAGCAATGAGATCATTCATTCTATGCATCTTCATATACCCATAAAAAAATATGTGTGGTGTACTATGTAGCAACTAAGAGTTCAAAACTACTCTTTTTTATTTTGTTTCTTTTTTTGCGCTGATTTTTTATTTGGTTTTAAATACATGACTCTCAATTAGTTTCATAATTTAGAAACTTTAGCATAAATCATCATTTCACAATATAAACTTGGTAAAGTAGTGGCTTATACAAGGAGGCGCTGTTTCAGCTCATACTAGGAGTAGATGCTCCCATCATAGAAAATGTATTTTAAAAACATTTCAAAATGTCAAAAAAGATCCAAGAAAATCTAGGCGTAACGAGAAAAAAAATGTGGCGTGTAAAAAAGACAAATTGCGGTGCTCCAAAATGACTCCACGTGACATTTCTTGTATTTTTTACACAAGCCACAAAAAGGTTTTTTCGCAAAATTTGTGTGCAAACATTGTACACCCATTTTTTTTTACATTTTGAAATGTGCTTTTGGGCAGTGGGAGAATGTGCTCCTATGAGCCAAAGTGGATTCCCATTTATACGTCCAAACTATGATCCTCCTACTTCTGGTTTTGGACCAATAAATCACATGGAAGTATCTTTAATAACTGAAAAGAGATTAAGTGGTTGTTGTATGCCATCGAGAGTATGTATCTCATCTCATCTGTTCTATGCATGTGCTAAGTTTAGCCTTAGAGTGTGAAATGAATGAAGTAATTTGAAAAAAGGAATAAGTCAACTTAACCCCTTCCAGCATTGAGGTTTGTCTACTCAGACCCCTCTAGTATAAAATCAGGTTTGAGCCCCCAAGTATTTCATACCATCTAAATCATTCCATGGGGTGGTTTTGCCAACTTAGCAGCATCCACCTAACGTGAGAACTGCCCCAGGTGTGATTTGGACGGTATAGAAGCTAAAAACTGTTTTTTTACTCAAGGGGCTCAAGTACAAGAACCTCAATGCAATGGGTGTTAGATAAACTTATTCATTGAAACAATTGCAGATAAGTATGGATGTTCACCCGCTCCACGATGATAGGATGATCCCTGCTTAAATTGACAACATAATTTAGCAATGGATCCAGAGTATCCCGCACTGCTGTGTATCCATACAATTCTACTGGGCCAATATCCACAAAAGGTTTAGCAAACTTCGGTGAAAAAATCTGGAACATGTGACGAGGTGTATGCTCCGTGCAAATTCCATCACAGATCACGCAATCTGTGGGATTAGATAACATCATTGTTGGAATATTAGACACAATTTTCATGATTAATTCTACTATATTAAACATTACTACAACAGCTACTAGCATGTTAATCTCGCAAATACTAGATGTATTAATTAACATGAACAACAGTAAAACGTCTACACACATAGACATACTAAATCGGCAGATGGGCACGTGATGAACGTACCGAACAACTGTAGATGAAGTAGTAGTAGTCGTAGTAGTCGTGGTAGTTGTTGCAGCAGCAGCAGCGACGGCAGCAGCTTCCTGAAGGCGATGGCGACGTTGTTGACGAGCAGCCCGCGAGTCCGGCGAGCGTACAGGAAGGCGAGCCGTGATGAAGAGGTTGAGAGCAGTCGCGTGGAGCGCTTCCCAAAAACCTTATTCGCCCTCTCCCGTACAGGATCACAAGGACGAGGGTTTCGGAGACCTGCTGTCCCGTTCGCCGGTGCACGTCGGCGCTCGGGATGGAGTAGACTACGGTGGCGGCGCAAGGCACGAGGTGGCAAAACCTAGATTGGTTCGGTTGTTTGCAGCGCACTCAGTGTCAGCACGGCTAGGGAAAACCCTAACGGGTACAACATGGGCCAAGTCCACGTCCCGCACGTTTAGGTCGGTTACAGTAGCCCACGATCCGGGAGCGACCCGAACCGACTATCTATGACGCGTCCGTCCAAACCGTTTTTCCCAGACTGCAAAAATAAAGCTCGGCGAGACAGCGGGGCGGTGCGTGCGAGCAACGGAGGAGGAGGAGCGCGTGAGAGAGGCTCATGTTCTCATAAGCTTACCAAGTAGCACAACACTCCACTATATAAGGTGGTGCCACTCCTTTTAAACTAGCAATGTGGGACTAAACTTTAGCTCCCACTCCACTCTCATGTGTGCTGCCATTTTTCCATGGATTTTGAGATTTCAGAAATTGCTAATTGGACTTCCCACTCATGGGACCAAATTCCAACAATCATAGCCTCCAGCCGAGCTTCATAAAAAAGACAAGTTACATCGCAATTTGAAATTAATGCATTAAACAAGATTAGCCATATGAAGAGTGACAGTGCTGCTTGGTGGAATCTAGCCGAGCCGGCTCGTTGCTCGGCTTGGTCAGGCTCAGGAAAACTCGAGCAGGTTAGCTTAGAAGTGAACCCGTCTTGAAAAAATTGGGCTCAGAGGAAGGCCCGTTTGGCTCACGACTCGGCACCCCAATCGAACTAAACTTAGCGTCCCGCAGCGATTCCCCTTTCCTCGACTCTGATTAACCTGACCCTGCTTTCGCGCGCTAGGTTTAGCGACGCTGCTGCCACCCACACACTTGGTCACCGGAGTACGACCGTTCCTCTCCTTGATCTCCACACAGACCACACCCACCGACGCCGTTCCTCTCAGACAGGCACGGCACCGATGGCCCTCCGCCACTCTGTCCAGTCTGGCAGCTCCTCTCCTCCCCCACATGCTCTACCACCACCACCGGCCACGGCCAGCACCGGATGGTCCTCTCCTCGACCACTGACTGGCTACTCCTCTCCTCTACCACCACCGGCTGCTGTCACCTATGTCCATGTTGTGGCCGCTTGGAGATTCGGTGCCGGTGCTGGCGATAGAAGGTGGCAGGGATTAGATGTAGAGAACTGAGAAGTGTCGGGAATAACAAGTAGAAGATAGATTGTGTTTATTGCTTGCCCTAAACATACGGGATACACATCCTCTATAGGAGGACCAGCCGCCAGGTGACTCCAATACCTGTTGTACGCAACTAGGACTCTATTTGAGTCTGACACAAACTAACTCACGAGATATCCTATTTTCCCTAATTATTTAATCCTGCAGTAATTGAACTGGACTCTAGCTATTAAGGCCACAACAGTCCATGAGATTCTTCCTCGTGTTTTCTTGCACTTTGCAATTAGTATGTTTCGATTCGCGCCTTACAGCTGCAGAGAGAGAGAGATCGGTTGATGTCTTCCCGTCCATGCTGCAGGTGTGCTTATGATTCTGATATTTGCGTGTTTAATATATTTAATTATCCGCTTGTTGAATCTTTGTATATAAAACAGCTTAAAAATATATTCATGCCCCGGGTTCTGCCTAAAACTGTCCCAGTATTGCTCCATAGATATACGGATGAGCATCTTGTGATATTTTGTTATGCCATGTCGCTTACTGAACACTATGATTGCTTGCTGCACTTCGAGTTGTAATTTGAGGAAGCTATATGGAGAAATGCTATGGCCATTATCTTTCTAAAACAATTGAACATGCCCTAAATACTATGTTATGGATCATAGGATTGTGAGTTGTTAATTTTTAGCAATGACCATGATGATTTTGTGTGTGCGTTGATCCTTTTGAGCCAGCTTGTCGAGCTTGGTCGGAAGGCTTAGGCTTAGGCTTGGCTTGTTTGACCTTCGAGCCGAGCTCTGTCCACCCCTAATTCTGCGGCGGCACCTTCGGGCAATGAGGGACCACTTTCTCAGAAATGGATCAACAATAGGGACCACTTCCTCAGTAATGGATCAACAAGGCGATTAGGGGGCGGGAGGGGGAACAGTGGCAGCGTCAGCGAGCTGGCAGTTGGAGGAGGACACAAACATGGGAGATGCGCTTCGGCCTCTTCTTTTCACGGGCTATGTGGGTTTTACATAACGTGATACGGAAGGGCCGGTTTTCCTTACACTTATAGAAATGAAGAGGATTCTTTTTTTCGAGAGTGCGCGAAGGGCGCACCATAATTTTATAGAAGCAAACATCCAGTACAGGGGCCAAATCTCGTGACACAAGGTTCAGCAAAACCAAAACCCACACCACTCTAACGCCTACTCTAACATGAAAGAATGGGATGTTTTGAGTAATCTGCCTGGGTAGGTTTTTTTTCCTTTTATTTGGAGTTTTTATAAGGAATGGAAGGAATATAAGGATTTTGCTAGAGTTGCTCTCACCTGACAAATTTCGAACCTACAAGTGATGAGAAACCAAACGATAAGTATCATCGGAGGATGAATTGCAACCGTTCTAATAAAAAGCAGAAATTGCATTGCCCACCAATGTCACCAATCTTTGAGGCAAGTGTTACGCAGAGCCGGTTTGACTACCTAAGTACGGTTTATTTTTTTCTCTCCTACTACTGCAAAACCTAAGAAATGCAACCCTTGAGTACCGTTTGACGAGATTTCCTTTTATCTCTGCAGTGTATCGATATTTAATTTGTAAAAGTAAACAAAGGAAAAAAATTGGCATAAAGATTTCAACAGAGAATATATGAGCTGATCCTATAGCATGAATAAATGGGCACATAAAAAATTAAATTAGGAAAAGAGATATTGACCACTTACTCTCACTACGGTCCGCAACGTAATATTTCCTTTTCCATATATGAGTACACATACCCATATTATTATTATATATAGAACCATCACGGTCTGTGCTTTGTGGAAGAACTTCCAGAGTGATTACATCTTCTTCATCATCACTGAGACACTGAGTACCACTGCCTTCCTCTTGCGCTGCTTGGTTGTGCTCCTTCTAACCTCCAATGTTGTGCCCCTCGCCTCTACCTTTTTCATGCCCCTGCTGATGGCAGCGTGATTGTTGGTAGAGGAGATACGTGATCGCCTGCCTGGTTTACCAGGCTTATTGTAGCCTTTCACTCCAATGGTGGTGGCCATATTCCGAGATCCATGAGAGAATCTATCACCAAAGAGCATAATAAAAGGCCAATCTCAGCACACGACACAAATCATAATTTGTTGGCCCCTATTTTCCTTACTAATAAAAATCAACACAAAAGGCTAACTAATTACCCGTGGTTTCTGAGAATCCAGATCGAAAACTATATACCAGCTGATCAAAGGTACAAACTTTACCATCTGATTAAAGAAAACCTACCTCGAAACACAATGGCGAGCCGGATTTGGAGCCACAATGAGTGGGAAAACTCGCCGTTCAAGCGCAGAGTGAGGCGGAGCAGCAGAGGCCGTGGAATAGAGGAGAGGTCGGGAGGTATAGGAGAAGCGGCGGTGCATTGGGACGGGAGAGGTGGCAACGCCAGGTCGTCGGAGGAGACGAAGAGTCGAGCGAAGGTTTTGCATCTGAGCTCGCGGTGGGCAGGAGAGGTGAGAGCAACTCTAGCCCTGCGGTGTGGCCGTGCCGGGGACGGGGAAACAGCAGGGCGGCGCAGCGCAGGTCTTCTTTTCTGACGTTGGAATTGGATGCAGGGCCTTCCGGCCTCTTTATTTCTTGCACAACAAACAGGCAAATACAAAGCCGAGCAAGCAAAAAAAGCCCAACAAAAACAAACCTATGTAGGCGCATGCTAGATAGATTTCTCGATATTCTCAAAAAAAAAAAGGATAGATTTCTCGAAAAACTATCAATCAAGAGCTAAGATAATTCTCAGGTCACCCAAAGTTAGCAAACATCTTATTTCTTAGCCAACAGGGTTACATCATTGATTAAAAATGGTAGAACGAACCCATGGGGCTCGCTATTCCAGCTAACAACATAGTTCGCCATCAAAGTATTAATTGCAAACAACATTCTTGCGGGATCAGCAACCACCTCGCCTTTCACAACTTCTTTGTGCTGCCACCAAATCAGTGGCGGAGGACGGAAAAAAAATGAGGTCGGGCCAACTCTGAAAGAAAGAAAAAATTGATGCAAGAAACTAAAATTGACTAGACATATCGATACTTATATTATACTAACCATCAATCCGTTCGTACAATGATAACAACACCATATTTGAATCAAAATAAAACAAACAAACAAACAAACAAACGTACCAATAATGAAACTTCAATGCCTTCGAGAAGTTCCAGGCAATGGCAACGCTCTACCTTTCTTCTGAAAATCCTCCTTGATTTCACCAAGATCAATACTTTTAAATATCTCTCGCTCGATGTAGACCACCATCAAATCATTAAGCCAACCATCGGACATCTTGTTATGTAACTCGGTCTTGATGATCTTCATAGCTGAGAATGCCCTTTCAACGGTTGTTGTCGCCACCGGTAAAAGTAATGTCAACTCAATGAGACGGTAAACTGTAGGAAACATGACGTGCCTCTCAAGTTCAACCATCTTTGTAGCTAGGCTTGCAATATCAAGACAACCTCTGAAATCATCAATTCTCCTCACATGAATAATAAAAAGATCAAGAGAATCTCGTATATGCTCCCGCTCATAATCAGAAAAATCTTCAAGATAAATCTCTGTAAGCTGAGCAAGTTTGTTCACATTGAATCTAGCAAATGAGTTTGTTGGATCAAGACAAGAGAAGTTCTGAATAACCTCTGTAGATGCCTCATTAAAGCGATGATCAAACTCGGTCATAATAGAGTCTATGGCAGCATAAAAGGTGTCAACCCGATAAAAGTGATCAGTGGTAACCTGGTGATGTCCACCTTTTCTTGTTCTACCCCATTTTGTTACCATTGTATCCATGCTTGGGATTTCGATCTCATTTTCAATGCAAAATGTTTTGACATCTTCCAAGAGTGACTCCCAACCATCATTCCTCCAATTGATCAAACATGTTCGAACATCCATAACCAAACACAATGCCTGAAATGATATTAGAAATATGATTTGACATATTAGAAGTAGATTGGTAGAAGTATTGATGAGATACCTGAACAATATTTTGATCCTTCTTTTGCAATAGATGAGATACATCATTTGTCATACGAAGTAGTTTTAGCATCATCTTCATGATGAACACAAAGCTAAAAGCCTCCATTTTATGCACATAGCCTCCGGCCTTACATGGAACACGCGCGTCATCATCAACAATGCCCAAAACTTCTATCACTGCCTCCCACATTGATTCAATACGACATAATGTTTTGTAGTGAGAACCCCATCTTGTATCTCCAGGTCGGCACAAGTGAGTTTCTTGATTTTGTCCTTTTCCCGTGGGCATCTCACCTGCTGTAATCTTAGCTAAAAGGATCTCTTTGTGCCTATCAAGTAATATATCCATCCTCTTGCAGGATGAACTACAAAGGTTGGCAATCATGGCGGCATCATCAAAGAAATCCTCAAGACCTTTGCAACATCTTGATAGAGCAACAACTATCAATTGCAACTGGTGGGCAAAGTAATGAACATAGAAAGCATATGGGTTTTCATCTCGGATTAATTTTTGAAGGACATTAAATTCTCCTCTCATGTTAGATGCTCCATCATAACCTTGCCCTCGCAGTCTTGCAATAAGTAGACCGTGAGTATCAAACTTTTCCAAAAGAGCTTTCCTTAAAGCTACAGATGATGTGTTGGGGACATGTTGATTACCCAAAAATCTTTCAACAAGAACTCCTTTCTTGGTCACGTACCTAGAAAATGATACAATTAGTTAAATTACACTATATATAAAAGAATGAAGCACACAAGTAAATACATAATTAACATTAACACAATAACACGTACCTCACAACTATGGCCATTTGTTCTTTGATCGATATATCACGAGATTCATCAATAAGAACAGAGAAAAGACAACCATCCATCTCTTTTTTGATGCAGTTGGTCACAGCTTGGGCACAATGTTTGGCAAGTATTTTCTGAATAGTTGGAGAGGTCATTTTGGCATTTTTAGGACATATCTCATCAAATGCAAGTTGCACTTCCTTGATCCTTGATTTATACCAATCAAGCATCTCCAAGAAATTGCCTTTGTTTAAAGACAAAAGAGATTCATCGTGTCCACGGAATGGTTCACCTTGCAATGCTAGATGACTTACAATGCCCAAAGAAGTATCCACGCCAGTTTCATACTTTACAAGTGAATCATTGGAATAAGTTGTAACTTTGCTTTTCACACTTGTCTTTTGATTCGTAAAATCATCACATGCTTCCCTTGAGATATTATGGATCCTACATGGCCCACCCACATGCTTGCGGAATGCATCTACCGCATTCTTCCAATGGTCAAACCCAATTTTGTTGTACACATCATGCCCAAATTTCTCATCCATCCGGTGATGCTTAAAAAGATAACAATAGAAGCAATAAGCCTTATCCTTTTCCACACTATATTCCAACCAATCAAATTTCTTATACCATAGTGGCCGAAAGGATCTATTATCTCTATTTAGGGGGAAATTATGGACAGTTGGTTGAGTTGGACCATTGTTTAGATAAGCAAATCTAACATCGTCTATAACATTAGGGGCAAACCGATCCATTTGAATTCGAAGTCCAGGATCAAGGTGTATGTGTTCTATGAAATCAGTTATACCTCCAGCTCCTAGACCCTCAGCATTCTCTTCCACTACGGCGTCAGCCGAATTTTGCACTTGTTCCATATCGGTGGCCATATAACCTCCAGCCTCTCCTTCCACTTCTTGCTCTTCATGTGCCGTTCCACTTCTGTTTGCACTTTCCCGAGTGCTTGGTTTGGAGCTACTGCCACTAGCAATTGGCATAAAAAATCTCTTCAAATCTGCAATTAAAGACAGTAAAAACATCAGTACTTTACGTCTTTGCCTATTACAGTAGCCAGTACACATAATAGCCTCCAAAAACAGTAAAAATTAAACAAATCTTACCTCCCCCTTTGCAGCGGCATGTCTTTTGCCCTTTTTGTCCATCTCCAAAGAATTGCCTCCAAATCGCCGTCGGGGAGCCGCCGGCCGGAAATCGAAACCCTAGATGGTGCTAGAGGCTGTCAGCGACCAGGAAAAAGGGTAAAGGGAAAAGGGAAGCTTGCCGGCGAGCTGGGGAGGGAGGAGCAGGAAAGGAGACGACCTTCGGATCCGAGCACGGAGGATGTCGGGGGGCTGCCCCCCGGGTAGGGGCAGATCCCGGAATAATTCAGTAAGGTGCCAACAGTACTTGACCTTTGGCGAGAGCAAGGGACACCTCCTGGTGTGCTGAAAGGGCAACTTGACCTTTGAGCGCTGGTAGAGTGCAAAGTGCCTCCTGGCAGGCGCGAGGGTCAGCTCTAGCGACTATAAATAGACACCCCCGGCCTTCACAATGGCAGCACAAGCATCAGCGGGTGGTTCCTCTAAGAACTAGCTTCTCGAAGATGTCTTTGCTGATAGGCTAAGACATCTTCGGGAGGCTAGGCCTAGAGATACTCATCCTGAGACGAGCTCGGGCGCCTCTGGAAAGGATCTCAGATCTCGGGCTCAGAGGAGACTCCCGGAAGGAGGTGTACTCGGTTTTACCGGATAGGTGGTCCGGGTAAGTGCTAACCGGAGTGTATGTCTCGGTCTTGATCTTATGTAGGAGAGGCTCACAGTGGCAAGCGAGGAGGTAGCCGGAATGAGGGATCCCGGTAGGACGTCAACGGTCTATAGCAGGCTTTCCCGTCTGTTGCGGGGGGAAGTACAATTCCGCCTGACACGGAAGCATGGTCACCTCCCGCCTGACACGGAAGCATGGTCACCTCCCGCCTGACACGGGAGCGCGTCAGCCGGTACGACAACGGTACGACAAGACCTGACATGCCTAGTCCGGCAATCCGGAAAAGGCTATCCAGGATGGGCCAAGACATGTCTTATCTCTGACAGGGGGACAATGATGGTTCAGGATGGCGCCTGCTGTCCTTATCGAGATGATGACGAAGGGGCTACGCCGGATAACGCGGCGACTAGGTCGCACTAGCCGGTGACGACATGCCGGTTAGGCCTGTCCGGTGGGGCCAAGCCGGTTTAGGGTTTCCGGCCCTCCTGGCCGGAACTCTATAAAAGGCGCCATAACTGCTTCTGTGAGAACAGGACCAACTTGGGAGCCAAAGCTATAGTTGCATTCACTCCTAGAGCATTTACTTCTTTACACCTTGAGTTCATCTAGTTCTTTGTGTTCTTCCCTTCGAGAGATCTACGAGCAAGTTGTAATCCTTGTACCACACTTATATAGAAAGGAAAGGCAGGAGTAGGGGTGTTACCTCCTCACGAGGGCCCTGAACCTGGGTATATCGTGTGTGTGTTGTGTGCCTTCGTGCATTTGTTCTTGTTTGTTAGATCTTCCCCCTCACACTTTGATCTTGTTTCTCGTTCTTGGGAGATCTCGGTTACGCCGGGATCCTCCTCGCGTGGGCTAGTCAGCTCGCTATCCCTCCCCGGATCCACCAACGTCCATCGACCCCACTCATTAGCCATCCTATGGCATCTGCCGTGACACCACCACGACAGTTGGCGCCCACCGTGGGGCGGACAGAGGCGTTGGCTGGTGTACACATCCGGACGGGCTCCCCTGTTCACTTCGACGTTCGGGTTCTCTCTGGCCTGGTCGTAAGGCTAGGGGAGATGGACTTCGTCAGCGACAATGCAGGATGCTTCCGGAACAGACCTTTTCCGGTAAACGGATGTCTCATTGACTTTGGTGGTTTCACCACCTACGTCGCCACCGAGGTTATCTGTAGCTACCCGGACGTGGTCCAGGAAGCTGAGGACCCTCCCATGCTCTGCGCGGCTCGGGGTCTGCGTGCCGGTCGCCCCCCGAGTTCCGTCGCGGTGATGATGGTCGGGGCAACCGAGGAGGAGTACCAGGACGCTGACGGCGATACCGGGAGCGGCCACATCCGTTTGGCCAAACCTCCTCAGGAAAGAGGTGCGGCCCGGGATGGCGATCCACAACCGTCCCAGCCGCGACGTCGCCCGGATCCCCTCTCGGGTCTGGTGGCAAAGCTGACTGTACCTGTAGCCGCTGAAGCGAATACTCAGGCCACTTCGGCTGAGTTGGAGGAGCAGCGAAGGTTGCTACTCGCTGAAGCACAGGAGATCGCCGAGATCCGGCGCGAACTCAATGCCAGTCTCCGGGAGTACAATGCAGCTCACGGATTCCTTAAGATAGACTCCGGGACAAGCGCATCGCGGAGCTGCGCAAGAAAGGAAGAATGGTGAATGACGAGCTGGCAGGTGGAGCCACCACCAGTCAGACGGGAAGCCGGATCTCAGCGGGGAAGCCGGTGTACAGCTCACCGGCGAAAACTCTCAGGGCTGCCGAGGCCGCCATGGCAGAGTTGGTAGGGTTATCCGGTGAGGCCCTACGCAAGCAGCAGGAGCGAGTAAACGAGTTGGTAATCGAGGCCAACCGTCAGAATCAGGCATTCAAGAAGAAGAACCCCGGGGCAGGATCCCAAGTGCACTCAGCTAGACCCAATAGCCAGAAATCGGACGGGGAGGCCTCTTCCCCACATCCGAGCAAAAGCAAGAGCAAAAGCAAGAGCCGGAGCCGGAGTCGGGGTTCCGGGAAGAACAAGCAGCTACAGACCTACGATCCGGCCTTCGCCGGTATCCAGCAAGCCGGGCAGCGTAACTCGGGGCAGGCGGGAAGTACCTGTGAGGATGGTAACCTGGGTGTAGGAAACAATAACCCGGTCGGCCGTGGTAATCCACCCCGGAACCCTCCTCATGTTCAGGGAAACCCGCAAAGGGAGGTCGCCTCTGTTCCACAACAGGCCGTGATCCCGGCGCAGGACAGGCTCAACGATGGCAACTCGAGACTGCAACAGCTCGGATACCAGCCAGACGAGAACCCTTTGGGATCTCGGATAGGAACCAGACAGCTGAATCCGGCAGATGCCAGATTCCGGCTCGACCGGATTCACCAATCCGAGCTAGTGGAAGAGCAAGGGCCTCCGGGACCTGCCTGCTTTGGACCCCGGATCATGCGAGAACCACCAGTTCGGAATTTTCAGCTCAACAGGGGTGCCAAGACCTATGACGGCAGCAAGAAGCCAGAGGACTGGCTAACCGACTATGTAACTGCAGTAAGCATAGCCGGTGGAAACAGACGATGGGCAGTACGATACGTACCGCAGATGTTGGAAGGACCAGCCCGGATCTGGTTGAACAACCTGAGAACTGGCAGCATAGACTGCTGGTTAGACTTTGAGGAGGCATTCATCAGCAACTTCACCAGCACGTACAAAAGGCCAAATAGGCCTCAGCAGCTCGCCATCTGTAGGCAAAGGAGTAACGAGACTGACCGGGAGTATCTTACCCGGTGGAGCAATATTCGCAATTCTTGCGAAGGAGTGGTAGAGGCACAGGCCATCTCCTGGTTTGCACAAGGATGCCGGCATGGCTCAATGCTGTGGCAGAAGTTGCAGAGAAAGATGCCGACGACCTTGGCAGAGACCATGCGCATCGCCGATACCTACACGCTTGGAGATCCCATGCAACCCCTAGTGGATGTCGGTGACTCCAACAGGAGGAATGCGGGACCTCAGCGTTCGGGACCGAGCAGGAGCCATGATCGCCAGGATTTTGGCCAGAAAGGAATCACCCCGAGTACCACCATGCCGCACAGCACGTCGCAGCAGTGACCCGGGAGCAAGAGGATGCCGGCAGCAGCCAGCGTCAAAAGACAAGTGGCCCGACTTGGGGTCAGAGTCAGGAGGTGCAAAATACCTGGGTGGAACAAAAGAAGCCCCTGACATATGAGGAGATGCTGAACAAGCCATGCTGCTACCATACTCTGGAGGCCAACAAGCCAGCAAACCACTCTACTCGGCAATGCAGTTGGTACCAGCGCACATTGCAGGAAGGCAGCTCGGGAGTTGTTCGGCCGAGTGCTCCGACATCTCGGCCCAACATTCCGAGACCCCCTCCTCCGATGTCGGGAGCCAATGCTATCCGAATCAACCCGCCTCCACGAGGACCCCCACCTCGGCCAGTGAATACGGTGCACACCCGGAACGACAACGGTGCAGGCCCCAGTAACCAAGCCGGACAGCAGGGCAACTACCGGGAGGCACATCAAAGTTATGTGGTTTTCGTGACCGAACCCACTGACCGGAGAAGTGTGCGGCAGCGTGCCTTGGAGGTGAATGCCGTGATCCCAGCAGTGCCCAAGTTCTTGCACTGGTCCGAGATGGAGATCACATGGAGCCGGAAGGATCACCCCAGGGTTATGCCCAAGCCGGGAGCATATGCCTTGGTGGTGGACCCAACCTTTGTCGGACCCAGCCTCAATGTCCGCTTCAGCCGAGTTCTGATCGACAATGGCAGTGCCATTAACATCATGTACAAGGACACGATGCTGAAGCTGGGGGTGTCCATGAACACCTTGCTGCCTACCGAGACGACCTTCCACGGCATTGTGCCCGGAGTCTCTTGCTCACCCATGGGAAAAATCTGGGTTGAAGTGCTATTCGGAACTCGGGAGAACTGCCGAACCGAGAGCTTGGAGTTCGAGGTCGTGGACCTCGAGAGCCCGTATAACGCGCTGATCGGCAGACCGGCCCTGGCCAAGTTCATGATCTCAACTCACATGGGCTACCTGAAGATGAAGATGCCGGGACCTAACGGCGTGATCACCATCTCGGGAGACCACAAGCGCTCCATGGAGTGTGCCTCGGCGGGGTCATGCTTAGCTGAATCCCTGGTGATCGCTAAAGAGAAGAAGAGGATCCAGCAGGTGGTGGCAATGGCCAAGACCTCCCAACTCGGAATGCCCGGGATGGTGAACCCAGAGCAGGGTGCGTCATTTCAGCCCCCCAAAGAGACCAAGAAGGTGAGTGTGGACTCCAGCAACCCGGAGCGCCAAGTTATCATTGGCAGCAACCTGGACAGCAAATAGGAAGGCGAGCTCGTCGACTTCCTCCGTGAGAATCGGGATGCTTTTGTGTGGTCGAGTGACGATCTGCAAGGTGTACCGAGGGAGTTGGCTGAGCACTCTCTGTTTGTTCGACCGGACGCGAAGCCGGTGAAGCAACCAACTAGGCGCCTCTCGGATGAAAGAAGAGCCGCCGACATGGAGCATCTGGCTATACTGCTGGCTGCGGGATTCATAATGGAGGTGCTGCACCCGGATTGGATATCGAATCCGGTCTTGGTAGAGAAGAAGAAGGATGATCCCCTCCTGCTTAAGGTGTGGCGCATGTGCATCGACTTCACCAACCTCAATAAGGCATGCCCGAAGGACCCCTTTCCACTGCCCCGGATAGATCAAGTGATAGATTCCACTGCCGGGAGTGAGCTTTTGACATTTTTAGATGCATATTCTGGTTTTCACCAGATACCTTTGAATCCGGATGATCAATTGAAAACTGCTTTTATTACCCCTTATGGGGCTTATTGCTATCGTGTCATGACTTTCGGTTTGAGGAATGCTGGTGCTACATACCAGAGGTGCATGCAGAAATGTTTGCATGACCAAATAGGCCGGAATGCCGAGGTCTATGTCGATGACATAGTCATAAAAACAAAAGAAAAAGCCTCACTAATAGATTATCCGAGGAAAACATTCAAGAACTTAAGAAGATTCCGGATGAAATTAAACCCGGATAAATGCACATTTGGTGTTCCGACGGGGAAATTACTCGGTTTCCTCATCTCAAGCCGGGGAATCGAGGTCAACCCGGGTAAGATTCGTGCTATCGAGAGCATGAAATTGCCCGTACGTCTCAAAGATGTGCAGAAGTTCACTGGTTGTCTTGCATCCCTAAGTCGGTTCGTCAGTCGACTTGGGGAGAAGGCCTTGCCCTTGTACCAGTTGATGAAGAAAAGCAAGACATTTGTTTGGACCCCGCAGGCTGATGCGGTGTTCAACGATTTGAAGAGGATGCTCTCGACATCACCCGTGTTGGCATCCCCATTACCCAAGGAACCTATGCTGCTATATATCGCTGCAACCAACCGGGCAGTCAGTGTGGCAATGGTGGTAGAAAGGGAAGAAGGGGGCAAGCTGATACAAAGGCCGGTGTATTACCTCAGTGAGGTGATCTCGGAATCCAAACAGAACTACCCACACTACCAGAAAATGGCGTATGGGGTGTACATGGCGGTAACCAAGCTCAAGCACTACTTTCAGGAACACCCGATCACAGTGGTATGCGAAGCTCCTCTGGCCAAGATCATCGGTTGCAAGGACGCTAGCGGCCGGGTAGCCAAATGGGCCATCCAGTTGTCTCCATATGCTCTGGCGTATGAGAGACGAGATGCCATCAAGTCGCAGACGCTGCCGGACTTTCTGGTAGACTGGGCCGAGATGCAGTATGAACCTCCGATGCCGGATTACAATTTCTGGAGGATGCATTTCGATGGCTCAAAGGCTAAAATCGAATTGGGTGCCGGAGTGGTCCTCACTTCCCCGAAACAAGATGTACTGAAGTATGTTCTGCAAATCCATTTTCGGGCATCTAACAATGTCGCGGAATATGAGGCCCTGGTTCATGGACTGAACGTTACCAAGGAGATCGGCATCCGCCGGATAGAGTGTTTCGGTGACTCCGACCTCGTGGTGCAGCAGGTGTCGGGGAATTGGGATGCCCTTGATGCAAACATGGCCTTGTACAGATTTCATGTGCAGAAAATATCCGGTTTTTTCGAAGGATGCGAGTTCAAGCACATACCCAGAGGAGAAAACGAGGCAGCGGACGTCTTGTCCAAGCTAGGATCATCTCGGGATGCCATCCCACCCGGGATAGCTCTGGAGCATTTGAGGAAGCCATCTATTCAACCCTCACCCGAGTCAGATTCTATCTTCATCCCCAAGGAGCCTGGTTCAGATGCCGTACCCATGGAAGTAGATGTCGGGAGCATAACATCGAACCCGGGGACTGCGGTACAGTGCTCAGAGGGGCAGAGAAAGATGATGATGGAGGTGATGTCGGCAGAACCAATGGACATAGACGCTCCTATGTTCCCGGTTCGACCTGTCCCGGGATGGGCACAGCCCATTATGGCTTATATCTTGGAAGGAGCCCTTCCGGAGAATGAAGTGGAAGCCCGGCAGATAATGCGAAGGTCAAAAGCATACACCGTCATCAATCAAGAGTTGTACAAGAGGAGCGTCACTGAGGTACTCCAGAGGTGTGTAGAACCGGCAAAAGGACAAGAGATGCTCCTGGAAATACATCAGGGGGAGTGTGGGCATCATGCATCATCCCGGGCCCTGGTGGTGAAAGTGTTCCGGCATGGGTTCTACTGGCCCACTGCATTACAGCAAGCAGAAGATATTGTCCGGAAGTGTGGAGGATGCCAGAGGTTTGCTCACCGGATACATATGCCGGCGTCAGCACTGAAGACCATCCCTATCACTTGGCCATTCGCAGTATGGTGTTTGGATATGGTCGGGCAGTTCAAGCCGGCAAGAGGCAATATGACACATATACTGGTTATGGTGGACAAATTCACCAAGTGGATAGAGGTCAAGCCAATCCGGAAGTGTGATGGACACACCGCTGTGCAATTCCTGAAAGACATCATTTTGAGATACGGGTACCCGCACAGCATTATCACGGATAATGGCACCAACTTTGCTGTGGGGGAATTTGCTCGATTTTGTGCTGAGAAGGGAATCCGGCTGGATGTAGCATCAGTTGCACACCCGGAAGCAAATGGGCAAGTCGAAAGAGCAAATGCCTTAGTCTTAGCCGGCATCAAGGCTCGTTTGATCGAACCACTGATGAGAACTCAGGGATGCAGGATAGAGAAGTTGCCGGCGGTTTTATGGGGTCTCCGGACTACACCAAATAGATCTACCGGGTACACGCCATTTTTTATGGTATACGGTGCCGAGGCAGTACTCCCGACCGACATACAATTTTATTCCCCGAGAGTGACAATGTTCACCGAGACCGAGGCAAAGGAGGCCCGAGAAGATGATGTTGATTTACTCGAAGAGGCAAGAGAATTGGCATTGTCTCGGTCTGCAATTTATCAGCAAAATCTCCGTCGCTATCATAGCCGGAAGGTGCACCCGAGAGTGTTCCGAGAAGAGGATCTTGTGCTGAGGCTCATCCAACGCACGACCGGAATGCATAAATTATCACCTCCATGGGAGGGACCTTTTGTGATAAGCAGGGCATTGCACAATGACTCTTATTACCTTGTAGATGCACAGGAGGCTAGGAAAGGTGTAATGGACAAATCCGGTGAGGAAACCAAGCGTCCATGGAATGTAGCACTACTTCGCCCCTTTTACACATAAAGGGCTCAGTGTATGTTGTATCTCAGTTTTCAGTATTAATGAAAGTAAGGCACCCCGGGAGGAACCCGAGGACTGCCTGGTTGTGTGCCTATTTTTTGTTTTTAGTTTGTCAAGTTCATTTGTTATTTTTACCGGCATCTCGGGAAGGAACCCGGGGACTGCCGGGTAACTATCTTCTGTATTATTTGTATGCCGGGAAAGTTCCGAGTTCGATTCTCAAAGTCAGAGTAATGTATGTCATGTGAAATCATCTTGTGACTCGACTGACGCACGCCGAAATGGTAGTCAAGAGCAAAGAGAGTAAAGTGTGGGGAACACGAAAATGGTCTCGTGGACTCGGAGAAGAAACTTATCCGGCATACCTGTTTTTTGCTAACCCAATTATTTTTTATGTCGGGAATTCGGTTAGCCAGAACTCGGATTATCTTAAGTAATGTATGCCGTATGTGGAGTTTTGTGACTCGACTATCGAACGCCGAAATGGTAGACAAGAGCAGAAATTACCTAAGTACGGTAAACATGAAAAACAACTCGGGAGCTAGTAACGGAATAAATTGGCATAACTTGTTCGAATAGATAATTCGGTACGAAAAGAAAATATTAAATAGTGTATGATACATCTTGCACCCGGCATCCAGGGGATTTAACGAATCTACTCTTAAGTCTTTCTAAGTGATAGGAGAAGCCGGCTTCTCGGCGGAGACGTCGGCAGAAGCAGCGACCTCGGGAGCAGCAGCGGGAGCAGCAACAGGAGCAGCATTGGCTTCAGTTTCAGCGGCGGTACTCGGGGCGTCCGGGCGCACCTCGGCCTGAGAGGCCTCGGGTGTCGGAGAAGTAGCAACATCCCGGGGAGCCACGGTCTCAGTGACAGCACCGGAGGCAGCGTCATCTTCTTCCGGGATCTCGTCATCCGCATCGCCGGTCGCGCCGATTTCTTCATCGTCCTCATAGTCGGATCCGGAGTCAGAAGGAATGACGCTGGCGGTGAAGGCGCGGATGCTGGACCACGAGGCGATGCGGTGCGCCACCTCTTGTCGCCGCTGGACCTTAGCCGGATCGCTCAACCACGGCGAGATCGTCCGCAGGCGCTGGATCGCGTCCAGGTCGAGACCTTCGTACCAGCTAAGTACTTGGGTCAAGACCTGGTCGGCACCAGCCCGCGCACCGGAGCGCTTCCAAGCGTGGATGCGCCTCCCGGCACACCGGAGTGCGCTCGCGAGTTCGGAGACCGAGAGCGTCGCGCGGATACTCGGCCACAGCGCGCCGTGGACGTGGATCGCAGCACTGAGCAGCTCCGTCCCGATCGACCGGAGAGGCACTATCCGGGCCTTCAGGGCGGTGAGGTGGTCCTCAATATCCCAGGCATCCGAGACAGCACCCTTCCCGGCACGCTTCTCCCGAGCAGCAGCAACGGCAAGGACAGCAGCCTCCCGGGAGTGCTCGAATTCCCCTTTAAAAAGAAGAGCTGTCAAGCGACTAGAGCATAAGCAGAACTACAACAAAAGAAAAGAGAGCAAGGAAAGCATGGGGGATGTCGGTCCACTTACTGTTAAGGTCCCGGTTCAGTACGGTTAGCTCGGAGAGCCAACTATCAGACCGTGACCGGAGAAGAGCCAGCCCGGTCTCCGCGAGATGCGCGCGCTCCTCGGACTGATCCAAGGTTTCCCTTTGTTTCTTCGTCGCCTCAACGAAGCGCGTCTTCATCTCGGTCGCGGCAGCCTTGGCCTTTTCAAGCTCGCCGTTGAGTCGCGCGATCTCGGCTTGCGCAGTAGCGAGTGCGGCCTTTTGATCTGTCGAGATCTTGCGCGCAGCATCCCGCTCCTCCCGGAGGCGCCCCTCGCACTTCTTGGACTGACCGAGGTCAGCAAGAACTCGGTTGAAGATGCTGCAGCGTTTCTTGCTGCACTCCTGAAATCAAAACAAAAAAGGATGAGATCAATCCGGGAGAAGATGTAAGGAATTCGGGAGATTCCGAGATCAGTAGCAAGTAATGGCTAACCGGTTGGGAGGATCTCGGGGACTCGGTATCCGAATCCTAAAAATTTCTCTAAGAGTGGAGCCTAGTGGTCTGCTATTCGGTGGAATCTAGAGCACTAAGCACCAATCTCGGGGACTAGTGGTGATGGAGCAAATTTTGAAACAAGTTACCCGGTGGGGAGGATCTCGGGGACTCGGTGCCCGAGTCCTGAAATTTTCTCTAAGATTGGAGCCTAGTGGTCTGCTATTCGGTGGAATCTAGAGCACTAAGCACCAATCTCGGGGACTAGTGGTGATGGAGCAAATTTTGAAACAATCTAGCCGGTTGGGAGGATCTCGGGGACTCGGTGTCCGAGTCCTGAAGGTTTTCTCTAAGATTGGAGCCTAGTGATCTGCTATTCGGTGGAATCTAGAGCACTAAGCACCAATCTCGGGGACTAGTGGGGAAGGAACATATGTTTATTGGAAAAAGAAAGGAAACAAGCTTACCTCGGTCACCCGAGTAACATCCAGCGCGGCCACCTGGAGAGCGTGCAAGGCTTGAGCGTTGCGGCTTGGGCCTGCAGCGTGCAAATCTCCCACGATCTCGGAGGCGTCGGCGGCAAGCCATGCCTGGTTGTATTCATCAACAACGCGTATGCCGGAGCCGCCGGGCGCGCGAATAGCAGCAACGTCCCGAGATCCTGGAGGCACAAAGGAGCTTACGGTTGCTCGCAACATCCGCAGGGCGGCAGTAGGGATCTCGGCAGGAGGCGGTGGTAACGGTGAAAACTTACCCGTGCGCAGCGCCAAGTCTTGGGCCGAGGATGGCGGAGCAGCAGTAGGTTTGGCAGAGGTTGTTTTCTGCCCGGCAACCTTGCCGCGCGACTTCGCAGCAAGTTGATCGGCTGGCCGGGAGGAATCTGCGGGCCGGTTCTCCGGCGCAGTCTTGTTCGCGGCTTGCCGGGAGGGACCGCTGGGCACGAGCTGCCGGGGAGGGCTTAGGATCTCTGCCTCAAGCCCGGGCACCCGGCGTGGACTCTCCGGAAGAAGAATGTCTCCCGAGGTGGTCGTGGCCTGCACCGGGGTCTCTTCGATCACCGGGCATGCATCCGGATTCGCAGCGGTAGCCGGTGCGATACCGGAGGCGGCAGGTTCGCTTCCTCGAGTAGAAGGGCGAGGTGGAGAAGAGGCAGCCCGAGCCGGGCTGGGAGTCCGAGTTCCGGGAGGAGGAGGAATAGCGGGTGACGGGAGGTCGAGTGCGTCCCTGAAAGAAAATATCTCAGTAATAATTTATGGAGAAGGCAAAGTCATGTAGCATAAGGCAAGGAGAATGTACCCGGAATCCACAGTGGGAGGACCCCTCTGCCGGCGCCGAGGAGGCTTCTTGGCCGTTTGTTTATTCGGCTTGCTCCTCTTGGGGGGGTTGCCGGAGTTATCGGCAGCCTCGGTGTCGGAAGCCGCGCGCTTCCGGCTCTCGGCGCGTTTGGTCCCGGCCGTCGGCTTCGGAACCACTGCTGAGGCCCAGTTGAGAGGGAGAGCGTCAATCACATCGAGAATTTGGCAGTCAATCTCATCCTCATCATCCGAAGAAATGGAAACTGCCTCTGAGGTTGAAGGGTTACCCGGGGCGGCAGCTTTCACCAGAGGAACGGCGGGGTGCTCCTCACCATCGGGATCTTCCCTCGGCATCTCTTTCGGTGCTGGGAAGTTCGGCGCGAAATTCCCGTTGGCGTGGATAGCGTCTTCCTCGATTTGCCGCTCGAATAACTGCGCAAATAAATCACCACATGATACCCATGTCGGTTTCCAGCAGAACCCGGGTGCGAATACAAGTTTACGAAAGGCAGACAGGAACACCTGTTTCAGGGGCTTTTTCCGGGATCCCCCGATGGCACCCCAGGAGTAGTCATCCGTCATCTTCGTCCGAGCAATGGCTCGAACGCGTCGGACGACCGCAGCATGGTCTAACCCAAAAACACTGGTCCGGGTAGGGTCTAGGTTCCCGGCCATGTGACACATCTTGTGTACTCGGGTTTGGAGGAGGCAGACGCGGCGAATGATGAAGCAACGCAGGAGATCATCGCCGGTCATCGTGTCGGTCAGCACGTTCAGGACGTCGTGCATGCACTTGACCTCTTCGGTGTCGGGGAACCGTTTCCAGAGGTTGAATTTGCGCGGAGGCCCAATGGCAAACTCCGGCAGGTTGATGAAGTCCAGATTCGAGGATCCCGGAGCATCGCCCGAGCTCGCCCGGTTCTTCACATAGAAGAAGCTGCGCTGCCACTTCCGGCAGGACTCTAGTCCCTTGACTATTGGGAATCCGGAGTCAGCGCGGGGGATGACGGTGGCAGCTCCGCAGTCGACCAAGTCTTTTATCTTCTGGTCCGGATTGGGGATGACTTGGCGATGAAGGATGAAATACCTGGCCCAGAGGTCCAGGAATGGCCATACACCGAGATATGCTTCCGAGTAGGTGGTGAAGACCGAAAGCATCATGATGGCGTTGGCTGGGAGATGATGGGGTTGGAGACTGTAGGTGTCGAGGAAGTCGCGGAAGAAGGGGCTAGCCGGAAGCCCAAACCCGCGCTCGAAATGCGTAAGGAATACAACGTATTCCCCGGGTTGGGGTTCCGGTTGAACCTCGTCCTCCGGAAGACGGCTCTCAACTTCTGGCGGTATCCGGTGAGTCCGGTACAGCCAGTCCAGGTCTGACTGTTTGGTCCCGGATCCATCCCAGCACCCCCGGATACTTTCTTCACCCATGCCGGAGGAGTCCGCAGAGGTATCTGCAGGCGCAGTGGCGGTTAGTCGGGGTTAGTCTATCGGGAGCTAAGATGCCGGATCGCAAACTCCTAAACACAACCGAGTTCAGCACGAATAAGATCTACCATGTGCTGATAAATCGAAACAAAAGTGAGGAAAATAAGCTCGGGCTAAACTCGAACAGTACGTAATGTGAGCGAAAGGTCTAAGCCCTATCGCAGCGGTGCATCTACGCCGCGCACCCCATGCGCGCCGCTCGAGTTTTGCTCGCCGGCGGCGGCGCAACCGCGCGTGTGTTAGGGCACGACCGAAGGCGAGATATCATCCTACTAAAGAAGATCATCGGGGCGGAGAGAGCAACTCACCAGAGAAGAGGAGGTCGAGGACGCGCAAGAGGAACGGCGGCGTTCGGGCTCCGGCTCCGGCGAACAGCGAGGGCGGCGAAGTTCGGGCGACGGGCACGGCTGCGGCGATGTGCTCGAGACGACGGTGGCGGAGAAGAGAAGAAGATGAAGAAGAAGAGGAGACCGTTCCGGTCCCCTATTTATGGGGGGATTCCGGAGCGGTTTCCAGTTTTCCCGCCCACGATCTCCACGATCGTGGGTGGGATCTAGTTTGTGCAGCGCGGCACGTGGCGCTAGCCGGAGCGCCCGAACCGGCCACACCGAGGGCCACACGGCCCCAACGGTTGGGCTTCGGATCGGCTGCGGCTCCCGGCGCGCGAACCCAAGCGACGGCGTGCTCGGACAGAGGCACTCGAGTGCATTTCTGGTCGGACGGGACGTCGGATGGGACCGAGCTCGAGATCTCGAGTTCAATACGGAGCCAACGGTCAAGATTCACTGAGACTGCACTATCCGGTTGCAGGCTTCGTCTCCCGGTTAAAACAGTCTCGGTAAGAAGATCTCGGGAAGAATCGATCTCGGCAAGTAAACGAAGGATGATATCATGTGCTCTCGGAAAATAGTTGTTATTAAAGCTGATCCCGCACATCATCCGAGGTCGCTGTGCAGCACCAGCTTCGGGGACTAGTGTCGGGGGGCTGCCCCCCGGGTAGGGGCAGATCCCGGAATAATTCAGTAAGGTGCCAACAGTACTTGACCTTTGGCGAGAGCAAGGGACACCTCCTGGTGTGCTGAAAGGGCAACTTGACCTTTGAGCGCTGGTAGAGTGCAAAGTGCCTCCTGGCAGGCGCGAGGGTCAGCTCTAGCGACTATAAATAGACACCCCCGGCCTTCACAATGGCAGCACAAGCATCATCGGGTGGTTCCTCTAAGAACTAGCTTCTCGAAGATGTGTTATCTGATAGGCTAAGACATCTTCGGGAGGCTAGGCCTAGAGATACTCATCCTGAGACGAGCTCGGGCGCCTCCGGAAAGGATCTCAGATCTCGGGCTCAGAGGAGACTCCCGGAAGGAGGTGTACTCGGTTTTACCGGATAGGTGGTCCGGGTAAGTGCTAACCGGAGTGTATGTCTCGGTCTTGATCTTATGTAGGAGAGGCTCACAGTGGCAAGCGAGGAGGTAGCCGGCATGAGGGATCCCGGTAGGCCGTCAACGGTCTATAGCAGGCTTTCCCGTCTGTTGCGGGGGGGAGTACAATTCCGCCTGACACGGAAGCATGGTCACCTCCCGCCTGACACGGAAGCATGGTCACCTCCCGCCTGACACGGGAGCGCGTCAGCCGGTACGACAACGGTACGACAAGACCTGACATGCCTAGTCCGGCAATCCGGAAAAGGCTATCCGGGATGGGCCAAGACATGTCTTATCTCTGACAGGGGGACAATGATGGTTCAGGACGGCGCCTGCTGTCCTTATCGAGATGATGATGAAGGGGCTACGCCGGATAACGCGGCGACTAGGTCGCACTAGCCGGTGACGACATGCCGGTTAGGCCTGTCCGGTGGGGCCAAGCCGGTTTAGGGTTTCCGGCCCTCCTGGCCGGAACTCTATAAAAGGCGCCATAACTGCTTATGTGAGAACAGGACCAACTTGGGAGCCAAAGCTATAGTTGCATTCACTCCTAGAGCATTTACTTCTTTACACCTTGAGTTCATCTAGTTCTTTGTGTTCTTCCCTTCGAGAGATCTACGAGCAAGTTGTAATCCTTGTACCACACTTATATAGAAAGGAAAGGCAGGAGTAGGGGTGTTACCTCCTCACGAGGGCCCTGAACCTGGGTATATCGTGTGTGTGTGTTGTGTGCCTTCGTGCATTTGTTCTTGTTTCTTAGATCTTCCCCCTCACACTTTGATCTTGTTTCTCGTTCTTGGGAGATCTCGGTTACGCCGGGATCCTCCTCGCGTGGGCTAGTCAGCTCGCTATCCCTCCCCGGATCCACCAACGTCCATAGGCCCCACACATTAGCCATCCTATGGCATCTGCCGTGACACCACCACGACAGAGGAGGCGGGCGACGGCCGTCGGCGGCGGAGCGGGCGAGTGGCGTCTCGCTGTCGCTGGAGTTTTGCGGCCGGGGCGCAGTGGAGCGGGCGAAGCGAAGCGAGATGCGAGCGAGGCAGCGAGCGAAGCCTTTTTTTCCTTCGCGAGCTAATGTGCGCGGTCCAGTTTGCGGCCCAGCGAGCCCACATATAGCCTTTTTTCATTTATCCTTTTCCAGACCTTCAGAAAATACGGGAAATGATGTGTATATCACAGAAATGCCTATATATACTCGATTTTTTGCCAAAAATCAAGGTAGGGCGGCTGCCCTACCTTGCCCTAAGGAGAGCTCCGCCACTGCACCAAATATACCAGCATGCAACCGCATTGGCGCAACCATTTCATGAACGTTTAGCATCCCTAAGACTTGAGATTGTGTCAGTTGTTAGGGTGATATTCCTTATAAGAGTGTTGATCGAGATCTTTCAGTACCCACTCATTGCTCAATAAAATTCCACAGGGACAACATGTGAACAAAAGGTGTCTAATGTCTTCAGGTCCAGCATGACATACCGGACATTCCACAGGGACACACGGGGGCGAGCCAATGCTCATGTTCTCTAACAACGAGCTATAGGAGTTCCCACGCACAAGACCGTAAACCAGATTCAAACTTTTCTTGAGACTCACAAGTGAATCGAAGACAATGCTACACATACCTAACTTTTAATATTCTCATTAAACATCAATAACAACTATATGAAGGGGATCGTGTGCAGAAAACAAAAAAATTCCTACCAACGATATCCTCAAACTAGTCAAGATCTACACTATGCTGATATAGAAGTACGGCGGAGATCGGAATACATACCCTCGTAGACCGAATAGCGGGAATTACGCTCCCGCACAAGCGTTGACGATGAAGACGCCGTAGCCGACCTCTAGGTCGCGGAGAACTCGGTGCGACGAAGATGACGAAGATGACCCCGAGGTCGGGTGGAGGAAGTAGGCCTCCGAGTACCGCTAGCGCCGCACCTCGCAGGGCGTCACACACATACGGTGGAGACGACGGCCTCCGAAGCTCCAGTCCAGGACGAGCAGCGGAAGACTTGGACCGGAACACAAGCAGCGCGGCAGCGGACTATGGTGGAAGAGATCCCCCTCCTCTACTCGGCGCGGCTCCGACATGGGAACCACGAGATCGAGAGAGAAATTGAGAATTAATTGGTGAATTAAAAGGCCAGGTGTGCCCCTTCTTATATAGGCTCCCGGGGGAGCCAACCTCCCTAGCCAGGCAATGTGGGACTATCCCACAGCCATGGTGCGGCTAGGGATGGTGCGCCGGCCCTAGGTGGGCCCCATTTGGCCCACCTAGGCCGGCCAAGCCTCCCCCACAAAATTCACTTGAGGGGTTTCCCCCCCATGGGCCTTCTTTCGATCAGAAGGCCCATTTAGGGAAAACAGCCTAAATAAATTCGAAAATAAATATATAAAATCATATTTGCATATTAATTACACTAATTAATATAAAACATAATATATATAATTTATCCTAGCTCCGAAAACTCTTTCGTCGCTGCCCGATCTCCATCGGACCCCTCCCGGGACGTTCCCGGTGATCTCTTTCCTTTCCGGTTGTCTTGTCGAAACCCCTTAAGTGTGTTACTGAAGGAGATATGCCCTAGAGGCAGTTAATAAAGTGTATTCTTTATCATATCTCGTTTGTTCATAATAGGTTTTTGTGTCATGCTAGAACCGTATTAAGCGGAAACATTAATGCGGGTGTGATACGTAAACAACCAGGTCCCTAGTAGCCTCTACTAAGACTAGTTTCGTTGCGCGATTGATGATCGAGGTTTCCCGGTCATGGGGCATGGCGCCAGTCGGCAATGAGAGTCATATCGCTGGAGAACGATGTGATGGACATACCCAGATTTGGAGAACGTAGTCGTTACGCCTTTGACCGTGAGATCAACTCTTATTGTTATTCCCGGAAGATACTTTGATTGCACCAAACGTCGTATCTTATTTAGTATGACAATAACGGTGATACTTTTGGGTATCGGAAAGGAGTAGTTGAGACGAGGGGTCAAGAGCGGGATTTGCCAGTCCGCATAGCAGGATAGATACTCTCGGGCCCACTCGGTGAGATCATGTCTAATGAGCTTGCAAGCATGTGACTAGGTCACGGAGACATGAGATCATGAACGAGTAGAAGATAGCGTCGTCGGTAACGAGGTCGGGATTAGGTATGGTGATATCTATGGAACGACGCTCGGACATGCTAAGTATCGCTATGGCAAAAGGTCTAAGACTTTACGTTCAGGTTTGATAGATGAAAGTCATTCGTTATATCTCAGGGATTAATTCATGGGGTCCAGTCCTACGAGTTAATCGTTGATCATTGAGGAGTCTTGATCATACCTGATATTATATCGAACCGCTAGGGTAACACACTTAAGGGGTTTCGACAAGACAACCGGAAAGGAAGGAGATCACCGGGAGCGTCCCGGGAGGGGTCCGATGGAGACCGGGCAGCGCCGAAAGAGTTTTCGGAGCTAGGAAAAATTATATATATTATGTTTGATATTAATTAGTGTAATTAATATGCAAATATGATTTTATATATTTATTTTCGAATTTATTTAGGCTAATTTCCCTAAATGGGCCTTCTGGTCGAAAGAAGGCCCAAGAGGGGGAAAATCCCTAGGGGATTCGGTGGGGGCAAACGTGGTCGACCTGGATGGGCCAAGGGGCCCACCAGGGGGCCGGCGCACCAAGGCTAGCCGCACCAGGCATGTGGGGATAGTCCTACATTGCCTGGCTGGCAAGGTTGGCTCCCCCTGGGAGCCTATATAAGAAAGGGCACCCCTGGCCTTTTAATTCACCAATTAATTCCCAATTTCTCTCTCGATCTCGTGGTTCCCAAGTTGGAGCCGCGCCGAGCTGAGGAAAGGGGGATCTCCTCCACCATAGCCCGCTGCCGTGCTGCTGGTGTTCCGGTCCAAGTCTTCCGCTGCTCGTCCTGGACTGGAGCTTCGGAGGCGTCGTCTCCACCGTACGTGTGCGACTCCCTGCGAGGTGTTGCGCTAGCGGTACTCGGAGGCCTGCTTCCTCTACATGACCTTGAGGTCAGCTTCGTCGGTCTTCATCGACAACGTTTGTGCGGGAACATAATCCCCGCTTTCGGTCTACAAGGGTACGTATTCCGATCTCCGTTCGTACTACTATATCTGCATAGAATAGATCTTGGCATGCTTTTAGGATATCGTTGGTAGGAAATTTTTTGTTTTCTGCACACGATCCCCTTCAGTGGTATGAGAGCCGATCTATCGTAGATATAGTTGTACGCTGTTAGAACCCGTGCTCTGCACGGGGGCACCGTTCCTGTTATTTGCTACCCTCTAGCGTGCACTTGTGTATTCCAGCGGCATTGAGTTGATGAAGCGGCCCGGACCGACTTTACGCATACGCTTACGCGAGACTGGTTCCACTACTGACATACGGCTTGTACCGTATATGTGGCTGGCGGGTGACAGTTTCTCTCTCTTTAGTTGGTCTTCGCATTTTCAAAGGAGGGCCCGAAAGGGATGCTTAAACATGCAATTATTGGATCGTTGCTGTGGTCATAAGATTCGTAGGTATGAATCGGTTCTATTTACGAAAGCCCCAAGCCACGTAAAATATGCAAAAGATAAAGTAGAAGCGTGTAACTTTATTTTGCAGGGGCTTTGTGATATGGTCGAGGTAGGTTTATTAAATTGTTTATAAACTGCGGGCGCCAAGAAGACCATGTCGCAATGGACTATATCACATTGCATTACATTTGATGTTTTGTGTGCATCTTATTTTGTGTGATTGTGTGTATAGTATACATTAGTTACACGGCGGTAGCTGAATAAGATGATCCCTTCAAAATACCACTAGTGTTCTCCCTCCAACGCGCACCACCAAGAAAGTTCTACGTAATGAGGCAGGCCGTGATGATCGGGTGTCATACATCTCGTCGTTCGCATACAGTGGGTGTAAGCCATGTTGCACAAGCGTCATCGTGGAGGTCTTTGGTGACGAGCCTAGCATACTCAGAGGTATGGCCTCGGAACAGGAAGACCGAAAGGTCGAGCACGAGTCACAAAATTGGTGTGGCGGACGATTTTTTCTACTCTTGAAGTTGTGCCGCCGGCTTTGATGATGAGGGGTGGTGCAATGGATGGGGGTCGTGTAATCGCTTAAACGACCAGGAGGGATGTTCGTTTGAGTGGGAGTTATGTTAGTTATTTTCTAAAATACTATAACTCAAAATTATTATGAACAAAGTCTTATGTTGTTGCAAATTCCATTGTAGATGTCTCGCCCCTCGTTTAACCTAGGTCTGTTCCTTGAGAAAGAAAAGCTTAAGACCAATGGGTCAAACTTCATGGCCTGGTTCCGCAACCTGAGGATCCTCCTCACTCCCCATAGGGTGGCCTACGTCATTGAGGCCGCCATAGGTGACCCTCCTGCAGATGATGCCTCTGAGGATGAGAAGAAGGTCTTCCAGACCCGATCGGAGGATTCTGCCTTTGTCCAGAGTGGCATGCTCTACGCCATGGAAGCCGACCTGCAGAAGCGCTTTGAGAAGATGAGCGCCTTTGAGATCATTTTGGATCTTAAGGCTGTCTTTTCGCCGCTGGCTAAGGCTGAGAGATATGAGGCTTCTGAGCTTTTCTTCTCAGCCAAGATGGAAGAGCATAGCAGTGTGAGCGAGCATGTAGTCAAGATGTCTGGCTATGTTCAACGCCTGAATGCTCTGGAATGCAAGATTCCCGATGAGCTGGCGATTGACAGGGTGTTGCAATCGTTGCCGCCAAGCTACAAAGGCTTCCTCATGAACTACAACATGCAGGGCATGGCTAAGTCCCTGGGTGAAGTGTTCGTGATGCTCAAGACTGCTGAGGTAGAGATTAAGAAGGAGCACACGCTGTTGATGGTCAACAAGACCGTTGATTTCAAGAAGTCCGGTGGCAAGGGAAAGCAGAGCTGGAAGTCCCGGAGGGAGGTAAAGTTGGCTACCAAGCCCAGGACTAACAGGTCTGGTCCCAGAGCTAGCGTGGAGTGTTTCTAAATCAAGGGGAAGGGTCACTGGAAGCGCAACTGCCCCAAGTATCTGGAGGATAGGAAGTCTGGCAAGACGGTCGACAAAGAGCAAGGTATATTTGATATACATGTTATAGATGTGTACCTTACATCCGCCCGGAGCAACACGTGGGTATTTGATACTGGTTCTGTTGCTCATATATGTAACTCTCGGGAGGAGTTACGGAATAGAAGGCGGCTGGCGAAGGATGAGGTGACGATGCGCGTCGGCAACGGATCAAGAGTCGACGTGGTGGCTGTCGGCACGCTCCCTCTGCATCTACCATCGGGATTAGTTTTGGTTTTAAATAAATGTTATTTTGTGCCATCCTTGAGTGTAAACATTATAAGTGGGTCTTGCCTGTTACAAGACGGTTATTCATTTAAATCAGTGTCAAGCAATTGTGCTATTTATATGAATGATATCTTTTATGTTGATGCTCCCGAGAATAACGGTTTATTCTTGTTGAATCTCGATCGTAGTACTCACATCCATAACATAGAAGCCAAACGGATTAAGTGTGGTGACGATACCGCCATGTATTTGTGGCATTGCCGTCTTGGTCATATTGGTGTAAAGTGCATGAAGCGACTCCACTCCGATGGACTCTTGGACTCGTTGGATTTCGGATCCCTCGATACATGCGAACCATGCCTTATGGGCAAAATGACCAGGACACCGTTCAAAGGTTTCGTTGAACGGGCGTCGGATTTAATGGGGATCATACATACAGATGTGTGTGGACCGATGAGCGTTTCGACACGCAATGGTTATCGTTACTTCGTCACCTTCACTGATGACTTGAGTAGATACGGTTATATCTATTTGATGAAACACAAGTCTGAAACGTTTGAAAAGTTCAAAGAATTCCAGAGTGAAGTTGAGAATCAGCTTAATAGGAAAATCAAGCATCTCCGATCCGATCGCGGTGGAGAGTACTTGAGTTTTGAGTTTGGCACACATCTGAAGAGTTGTGGCATAGTACCCCAACTTACGCCAGCCGGAACGCCGCAGCGTAACGGCGTGTCCGAGCGACGTAATCGTACTCTACTGGATAGTGTCCGATCTATGATGTCTCTTACCGATCTGCCAGTGTCCTTCTGGGGTTATGCGTTAGAAACAGCCGCATTCATTTTAAATAGGGCTCCGTCCAAGTCCGTTGAAACGACGCCGTATGAATTATGGTATGGACAAAATCCTAAGTTATCGTTTCTGAAGGTTTGGGGTTGTGAGGCGTACGTTAAGAAACTACAGCCCGACAAACTCGAACCGAAGTCGGAGAAAGTCGTCTTTGTAGGATATCCGCGGGAAACCGTTGGGTACACCTTCTACAACCAAGCTGAGGGCAAAACTTTTGTCGCGAAGACCGGTACCTTTCTAGAGAAGGAGTTTCTCGCGAAAGGAGTAAGTGGGAGGAAGGTAGACCTCGATGAAATCGTTGATCCTGAACTCGAGATTCCGAGTGGCGCAACGGAAGCAATTCCGGAAACGTCCTCCGTGGAAGGAGTGGGAGAAACTGTCGAGGAAGATGTTCTACCTCGTAGGTCTGGTAGATCTCGGATCGCACCAGAATGGTATGGCAACATGGTTTGCACCGTCATGCTAGTCGAGCAAGACGAACCTACGAACTACAAGGAGGCGATGGAGAGTCTAGAGTCCGAGAAATGGCTTGAAGCCATGAAATCCGAAATAGGATCCATGTATGATAACAAAGTGTGGACTTTGATGGATATTCCCGAAGGGCGCAAGGCCGTCGAGAATAAGTGGATCTTTAATAAGAAGACTGATGCTGATGGTAATGTGACCGTCTATAAAGCTCGGCTTGTCGCAAAGGGTTTCCGACAAGTTCATGGAATTGACTACGATGAAACTTTTTCACCGGTAGCGATGCTTAAGTCTATTCGGATTTTGTTAGCGGTAGCTGCCTATTATGATTATGAAATCTGGCAGATGGACGTCAAAACGGCCTTCCTAAATGGAAACATTGAGGAAGAGTTGTACATGGTACAGCCGGAAGATTCGGGAAATGCTAACAAGGTGTGCAAGCTTCAGCGATCCATCTATGGATTGAAGCAGGCATCTCGGAGCTGGAATCTTCGCTTTGATGAGGTAATCAAAGGTTTTGGATTTATCCAGAATGTGGAAGAGACCTGTATTTACAAGAAAATGAGTGGGAGCTCGGTTGTGTTCTTAGCACTGTATGTTGACGACATATTGCTAACAGGGAATGATGTGGAACTTCTGAATAGCGTGAAGGAATATTTAAACAGTAAATTTTCCATGAAGGACTTAGGAGAAGCTGCGTATGTTTTAGGCATAAAAATCTATCGCGATAGATCAAGGCGCCTATTAGCACTAAGTCAGAGTACTTATCTTGATAAAATACTGAAGCGTTTCCGTATGGAGAAGGCAAAGAAGGGTTCTCTGCCGGTTATCAAGAATAAGATATTGCGTAAGGCGCAGTGTCCGGTGACGGAACTGGGTAAGGCCGAAATGACGAAACATCCTTATGCTTCAGCCATAGGATCGATCATGTATGCAATGTTGAGTACTAGACCGGATGTGGCATTAGCTCTAAGTTTGACAAGCCGGTTCCAGAGTAATCCTGGAATGTCGCATTGGGTAACTGTTAAGAGCATTCTTAAGTATCTCAATAAGACAAAGGAAATGTTCCTTGTGTATGGTGGCTGCGATGAAGAACTTGGCGTAACGGGTTACGTAGATGCAAGTTTCTGCTCAGACCCCGATGACTGTAAGTCACAGACAGGTTACGTGTTCAAGGTGAATGGAGGCGCCGTGTGCTGGAGAAGTGGGAAGCATCCCATAGTCGCACAATCTACAATGGAGTCGGAGTATATCGCTGCTTGCGAAGCCGCGAATGAAGCTGTGTGGCTGAGGAAGTTCGTCATCGAACTTGGAGTGTTCCCGAGCGTGCAAGACCCCGTGATCCTCTTCTGCGACAATACGGGTGCCATTGCTAACGCCAAGGAGCCAAGGTCTCACTCCACCGCCAAACACATTCTCCGACGCTTCCATGTGATACGTCAGTATGTACAAGGAGGCGATGTGAAGATTTGCAAAGTGCATACGGATCTGAATGTGGCAGATCCGCTAACGAAGCCTCTCCCGCTTGATAAGCATGAACAGCACCAGTTAGCTATGGGTGTTAAGCTTTTACCAAGTTGTAATCTAGATTAAGTTCTACTCTAGTGCAAGTGCGAGACTGAAGGAGATATGCCCTAGAGGCAATTAATAAAGTGTATTCTTTATCATATCTCGTTTGTTCATGATAGGTTTTTGTGTCATGCTAGAACCGTATTAAGCGGAAACATTAATGCGGGTGTGATACGTAAACAACCAGGTCCCTAGTAGCCTCTACTAAGACTAGTTTCGTTGCGCGATTGATGATCGAGGTTTCCCGGTCATGGGGCATGGCGCCGGTCGGCAATGAGAGTCATATCGCTGGAGAACGATGTGATGGACTCATGGACATACCCAGATTTGGAGAACGTAGTCGTTACGCCTTTGACCGTGAGATCAACTCTTATTGTTATTTCCGGAAGATACTTTGATTGCACCAAACGTCGTATCTTATTTAGTATGACAATAACGGTGATACTTTTGGGTATCGGAAAGGAGTAGTTGAGACGAGGGGTCAAGAGCGGGATTTGCCAGTCCGCATAGCAGGATAGATACTCTCGGGCCCACTCGGTGAGATCATGTCTAATGAGCTTGCAAGCATGTGACTAGGTCACGGAGACATGAGATCATGAACGAGTAGAAGATAGCGTCGTCGGTAACGAGGTCGGGATAAGGTATGGTGATATCTATGGAACGACGCTCGGACGTGCTAAGTATCGCTATGGCAAAAGGTCTAAGACTTTACGTTCAGGTTTGATAGATGAAAGTCATTCGTTATATCTCAGGGATTAATTCATGGGGTCCAGGCCTACGAGTTAATCGTTGATCATTGAGGAGTCTTGATCATACCTGATATTATATCGAACCGCTAGGGTAACACACTTAAGGGGTTTCGACAAGACAACCGGAAAGGAAGGAGATCACCGGAGCATCCCGGGAGGGGTCTGATGGAGATCGGGCAGCGCCGAAAGAGTTTTCGGAGCTAGGAAAAATTATATATATTATGGTTGATAATAATTAGTGTAATTAATATGCAAATATGATTTTATATATTTATTTTCGAATTTATTTAGGCTGGGCCCAAGAGGGGGAAAATCCCTAGGGGATTCGGTGGGGGCAAAGTTGGCCGGCCTGGATGGGCCAAGGGGCCCACCAGGGGGCCGGCGCACCAAGGCTAGCCGCACCAGGCATGTGGGGATAGTCCCACATTGCCTGGCTGGCAAGGTTGGCTCCCCCTGGGAGCCTATATAAGAAAGGGCACCCCTGACCTTTTAATTCACCAATTAATTCCCAATTTCTCTCTCGATCTCGTGGTTCCCAAGTTGGAGCCGCGCCGAGCTGAGGAAAGGGGGATCTCCTCCACCATAGCCCGCTGCCGCGCTGCTGGTGTTCCGGTCCAAGTCTTCCGCTGCTCGTCCTGGACTGGAGCTTCGGAGGCGTGGTCTCCACCGTACGTGTGCGACTCCCTGCGAGGTGCTGCGCTAGCGGTACTCGGAGGCCTGCTTCCTCTACACGACCTTGAGGTCAGCTTCGTCGGTCTTCATCGACAACGTTTGTGCGGGAACATAATCCCCGCTTTCGATCTACAAGGGTACGTATTCCGATCTCCGTTCGTACTACTATATCTGCATAGAATAGATCTTGGCATGCTTTTAGGATATTGTTGGTAGGAAAAAATTTATTTTCTACACACGATCCCCTTCAGTTACCCTAGCGGTTCGATATAATAACAGGTACGATCAAGACTCCTCTATGATCGACGACTAACTCGTAGGCCTGGACCCCATGAATTAATCCCTGTGATATAACGAATGACTTTCATCTATCAAACCTGGACGTATAGTCTTAAACCCTTTGTCATGGCGATACTTAGCGTGTCCGAGCATCATTCTCCGATATCTCCATACCTAGCATGATCTCGTTACCGACATCGCTATCTTCTACTCGTCTATGATATTATGTCAGCTGGTGACCTAGTCACATGTTTGCAAACTCATTTGACATAATCTCACCGAGTGGGCCCTAGAGTATCTATCCGGCTATGCGGACTGAAAAATCCCGTTGTTGACCCCTCGTCTCAACTACTCCTTTCCGATACCCAAAAGTATCACCGTTATTGTCATACTAAATAAGATACGACGTTTGGTGCGATCAAAGTATCTTCCAGGAATAACAATAAGAGTTGATCTCATTGTCTTAAGGCGTAATGACTATGTCCTATAAATACTGGGTACGTCCATCACATCGTTACTCCTAACGATATGACTTCCATTGCCAACCGGCGCCATGCCCTATGATCGGAAAACCTCGATCATCAATCGCGCAACGAAACTAGTCTTAGTAGAGGCTACTAGGGACCTGGTTGTTTATCTACCACATCTGTATTAATGTTTTCGCTTAATACAGTTATAGCATGGTATAAAACATATAATGAACGATTGGGATATTGCCAATAAACTATGTTTATTAAGTGCCTCTAGGGCATATTCCCTTCAGTCTCCCACTTGCACTAGAGTAACACTTAATCTAGTTTACAACCTGGTAAAAGCTCAACACCCATAGCATCTTGGTGCATGCTCGCCTCGTGGAAGAGGAATATAGTCAATAGACCTCACACATTGAGACCTATATGTGCTTTGCAACACTTCTATGTCACCTACAACCCGTATCTTACGATGACGGTGAAATATATCCCAGTGGATGGAGTGAGACTCGAGCATTCGCGTAGCATGCGCCTTAAAAGTCTAAGAGATCTATTAAGGGGACCACCTACGCTCGGAAAACTGCTCAGTCCAATCACACTTGCTACTTCTAAAGTCGCGATATATTTCTATACCTATGTAGATTATGCGATCGTGCATTCATATGCGACTTCGCAAACTAACCATGTCTATCTTCAAAATAAAGGACATCTCCTATATGAGATTTCTAGTCTTATGGGTCAGTGTAATAACTTGCATCATCGTAACCGCTTTACGGCAAGTTGCCATTCCACTCTTACCCGTTACTAGAAAACCTATCTTCAGTTCTCATAGACACTCTAGAACCTGTTCTTCAACCAAGAACTCGGGTCACACTAAGTCGAGCTTTCAGTCTGATAGCATCTATGTCTGATACATAGATAATGTCGAACATCATTTGCTATAACTGAAAATGCCAAGATAAACTTAATATTTTACCTAGTCATACAAGCAAGAACTCTTTCTTTGCTTGTCCTATTCTGAAACACTTCAGAATCTTGACTAAGGAAATATTCCGACTTAATGTTATTAAGCCCCTTCTGATCTATACAATTATAAATCGGATGCCTAATACTCCTAACTTCATTTCATAGAAAATTTAATCACTTAAATAATCCTTTACACTCTACTAGAGGATTTGTGTCATTCAATATGTCGCTACATACAGAATCACAAATGACACCTAGCTCCCACTCAAATATGCCTTCCGCATATAAGATCAAGGAAAGCTACTTAGCTCCCACTCAAATATGCCTTCCGCATATAAGATCAAGGAAAGCTACTTTGCTCCCACTCACTTCTTTGCAAATGTAGGTTTCTTCAACTATTTTGGACAACTCCAAAATCCTTTGATCACATTATCAAAGTGAAGATTCTAGCTCCGATATGCTTGCTTCAGCCCATGAATGGACCACCGAATTTTGCAAACATGTTTAGCATCCTCAGGATTACAAACCATTCTTAATGACACTATTAAGAACCATGGTTTTCGCATCCATCTATCAATTTCTCATTCGAAATTATAGTAATTGTGTAGCGTACCTGCTCTTAAAATAAGGCAGATACCTGTGTATAGTGCAAATCCCTGGATCGTTTCATTTGCACACACAGTTTACGATGTAATATCACAACAAAGCATCAATTTTATTACATCGATGATCCAGAATTACAAAATATTCTTTACAAATTGCATAGCATAAAGCTAGCTTTGAAAAGTACACAGCGGAAATACAATAGCAGTGAGTCTCTATAACTTTCATGCTGCCACAGGCGAAAACATGTTGGTTGTAGACTCGAAACCTTTACGAAACCTCACTCGTCATCTGATCAAATCTGCAATAAGAAAAATATTGCAACAACGTGAGTCAGATTCCATTAAAAATGGAGTCTGGCAAGTGACACTATGGTGGACACTTATGGAATAACTCTAAAGCCTATATGAATATTTGGCTGGTGGAGTTCAAGGCTAATTTGCATAAAGCCAATTTTTCCTACTCTTTTGAAAACACTTTTCTTGAAATCGACGAGTATGGCATGAAAACCATAAATCTCATCTTCCCTTGTTCACCCATCAACTTTTAACTTAGAAATTGGAATGGTGGAATCCTCCGTTGACATCCTTGATCAGCTGCTCAAAATTGTCCGTAACCGGGGACACGGCTAAGTACTTAGTTTTTCACTCTGCAGAGGTTGTGCACGTTCACCATTGTACCCATTCAGCCCAAGGTATCCTTTACACACCATTTGTGATAAGGAAAGGAGAGAATGAGACGAGATCTTTCAGAAGCATTTTCCCTCCCACCTGGCTTGACCCGTTCCACCTAACATCCCCCTACATCTGCTTGTCAAGCCGGAGAGAGTCCACGCAACATAATTGATCAAGCCAGAGCCCATATGGCAATGGCTGCACTGGAAGCAATCGTCACTCAGAGTTCTTCAGATTCCTCTGTTCCTGGGTGGCCATTCTCAAGTGTACATACTCTAGGAACCATAGAAATGGACCTGAGTAGCCACTCAACATAAACCATCCGACCAATTACCACCCAGGTGTTTCATTCTTAACTTAGTAGAATTTAGATTTTCACAAAACAACATTTGCATAGCAACAATAACTCTACTAAGTATTGCATAGGAACCTAGACACATGAATAAGGGATTCTACACAGGTTTAGCATAGCAACACATGCATATAAAAATACACTAAGTAATGCATATAAAAATAGGAAGTTTATGAGGTGTGCCACTTGCCTTTGAATGTTGTCGTTGTTCACAAACTCTTTTCAACAACGAACGTTTGCTCTCCGTTTAATCTAAACATTAATAGCAAACAACAATACAACAATCAACAAACAACAATCATCAACATACATGCTCATATCCAATGAACAACAAGTTTTATAAAACTCCTAAGGAAAACATGTCATGTATGATATGCAAATTATTTCTAAGGGCTAGAGATGCATGTTATGCTATGAAAAATCTCTTAAGTTAATGCAAGGCAATAGATTGGTCCAAAAAGGACTAAGGGCTAAGGTCTCAAGTTGGATAAAATACTTTGTTTTATATCATCTTTAAACAAGCACTCTACTGGCTTAGCCATGATGTGCAAAATACTTAGAGAAAAATACTATGTCATTTGTTCAAGATGATCAACCATTATTATCAACTCTTAGTACATTGGACATTCACTATAGTGAGAGAGACAGACACCCGGCCAGCCACTTAAATTGTGGAACAGGTCTCATGTACGTGGACATGTAAGGTTTGTTTCCAGGCCGCTTCATCTCACTATGCTGCTAGGATCCAACAACTTCAAGATGATAACATCATGATCAAAATTTGTTTAAGTCTAAAGGACAAGATTAGGAAAGAGGGAAAAGATAGAAAGAAAGATGTAGTTGTCCTCCAGGCTTCATCTCCAGACTTGTAACTTTCTTATGGATGATGTCTTGATTGAGTTCTTGGTAGTCTTGATGAATCTTCAGACTTGATGATTCTTGTATCCTCGAGGCTGGTCTTGGATTTACTTAGTCTTCATGAAGTCTCAGAAGAGGAGAAAAGACAGAGAGAGAGACTTAGAGAATAAAAGGGGGTTGGCCTTCTTGAACTTCTTCTCACTTTTCTTCTAAGTGCTTGACATCTTGAGGATGCTTCCAGAGCCTGTTTTCTTCTAAGTCCTTCATGAAGTTTCAGAGAAAAGAAAGAGAGAGAGCAAGACTTGGAAAATATTTGCTGGTTGGTCTTCATGAACTTCTTCTTGATTTTCTTCTAAGTGTTTCTTCTTCTTGAAGATACTTCTGGAGTCTTGTTTTTGGCTAAGTCCTTCATTGGTCTTCCAGCTCCATGTTGAAAATTACTAAGTATCTAAATGTATAGCACTTTTCCCAAAATACTAAGTTTGAAAATAATCCTAACTTAGAGAAAATGGGGAGGAGTTTTCCTATGAGAATAAAATATGCTATGAATGAAATGAAATTTTAAATCACAAGAAACATCAAAATAACTTTTGTGATTTCTTTATAAATATGCATGAATCTATAAATGCAATTTAATTAATTTCTAATTTTGGAAAATAAAATAAAAGGAATAATTAAAGTTTCCTATGATTAAATTTTTATAACAAAATTTTATAATTAGTGTTAATAGACAGAGAGCATTTAATTAGATCTATTGCAATTGGATTTAATCAAAATTAATGTTTCTATTAAAAGTTATTTCAAAATTAGTCAAACTATTCAATTTAAACACACAACTATGAAATCATTCAAAAATTACTCAAAAATATTTATAACAGTAGCATTAATTTACAAATATTCTAAAGTTTCTAAAACATATTTATTTGTAATTTTTGGATTTATAGATTTAAAGTTATTGCAAATATACTCAAATTCACCATTTGAAATTTGAATATTTTATACTGAGTCAAATTTGAATTTTGTCAGATCCAAAATATTCTACATGTCGAGAGCTTTCCAAATATATAAAAATTATTAAATTTGGAGTTGTGGTTAAAAAGTTATAGATGTTTTAATTACAGGGATTAATCTACAATTTTTCCAATTAAAATTAAAATAGAAAATGAATTTACACGCTGGCACTGACGTGGCTGACACGCGGCGCTGACTGGGATCGCTGACGTGGTTAAGTTATCTGATCTGGGCCGTCCGATCTGGATCTGGCGGTCCAGATCAGAGTACCGGTTCGATTTGGAACCTTCTAATCCACACCACACGATTTGGATCGGATGGATCTCGGGCGTTGACCCAATCCTGGCGGCGCAAGCTCACCGGAGCACGTTTGCCGACGGCGGCGCCGGCTCAGCGATCGTCTCCTACGCGATCTAGGTGGTCTCAGGGAGAGCAGCTCATACCAGGACGTGCGGGAGGCCGTGGCGAACTCGGTGGCGAAGTCGACGATGCTGGGGGCACGAATGCGCCGGAGGTTGCTCGCCGGAGTTGCTCCCGCGGGCGGTTTTCTTCGGGCGAGGAAGAACGTGACGTTCTGGCACACAAACTCAAAACCGATGGTGTCAAGAAGATGCGCAAGTGGACAGGGAGTCGAGAGGGAGTCGCGGAAAGCTTCGAGGGGCTTTGTACTCACCGGTTTTTGAAGAACACGGCGGCGGCAATGGCGGACGGTGGCGGTTCGATCTGAGAAGCCTTTGGGCGATGAAGCTAGGGTTTTTGGGTGCGGGGGAAACGGCGGAGGTGGGTTTATATGGGGGGGCATCAGAAGAACTACTCCCTGCGATAATCGCGGCGTAAGCCATCGTATCTGGATCGAACTCCTCTGCTCTGTTCGTTGCGATAGGGAAGGAGAGGGATGATGCGTGGGTCCCGCGCGTCAGAGAGAGCGCGCGGCGCGGACGGAGTTGGGCCGCTGCTGGGCCTCGGACGGCTGCGTGCGCGGCAGACAGGAGATGGGCCTCGGCCCAGTTGGCTCGGCCGTTTCTCTTTTTCTTTTTTCTTTTTTGACAAATCATTTTCTGTTTTCAACTTTTAATTCAAAATTGATTTTTAAACTTAACCAAATCTTTTCAGAAAAATTCATAAAAATATGTTTTGGAATGCTAATTTAATTTAGGACTTTTTGGTAGTATTCTTGCCCAAAATAAAAATTAGTAAATTGGAATATTTTGAAGGATACAATTTAACATGTATTATGGAATAATTTCTAAAATAACATATCATTAAATATTACATTTCACACTCTTATTTAATTTAAGCCACAACATGGAATGGGGTTTATGCCTGAATGCATGAGTGCAATGCTTGAATCCTCTTTCAAAAAGTAATATTATGTTTTATTTTAAGATAATCTTTTGAACTTCATAAACAACCCTGGAAAGGAATTTTGATTTAATTCTTTTCTTATACAGAATACATATTCATGAAAATCATTTTAGGTGTTGAAAATACATGGAATTCATTTTAAGTTAATGAAATGTTTATTTGGATAATCCATGTTTTAAATAGTTTAAAAGGATCACTTATAAATATTATTTTAATTTATGAATGGCTATGGCTATGTGATTGGAAATCAATTTCTTATATGTAACTATTTACTTAAAATTAAAATGGATTGTAGTTTGTAAAATATTTGTCACATTATATTTTAAGGTTTTTGAATTACAGTGGATAATAAAATATTTAAACTGTGATATTTGGAATATTAAACTCTTTCAATAAGTTTTGATGTCTTTTATAGTTGGTTTCCTTATGCATTTAATATTTTATTTTAATAAAAGAAAAGTTTTAAATTTTAGTGATTTTTGAACATTCCAAAATGTTGGGATGTTACAGACTACCACCCTTAAAGGAATCTCGTCCCCGAGATTCGGAGTAGCTAGAAAGACAAGACAAAAGCTTGAGTGATTCTGATAGCTCGAGGTGTTTTGGGGGAATGAAATTTCTGACATGGAAACTTAAAAACTTGACAGTGAATGGTTTTTCTGATTAGAAGGATGAAAAGAAGGATAGTTTGAGATCTCTGTGTTTAAGCGACTGGGTTTGAATTATCTAGGTGGCTACCACCCTTAAAAGGAATTTTTGTGGTCAGTCTAGGAACTTAGTTTAATCTTGTTTATTCCTCTGATGTAGAGCGTACAAGTGTTCAAAATACAATGGCATGTGGTGGATACAGAAAGTTTTTAGCACTCACTCTTTCCACTCGGTCCTTGGTGAGATTTATTCTTCTTCCACTCGGGGCAGCCACTGACATGGTGTCATGTTGCTCCGCATCCGCGACATGTCAAGGGACTGTTGATTTTCTTGTGTGAGCGGTTAAGGCATTTCTCCTTCATCTTTACTGGGCACTTATCAGCATAATGTCCTTTGCCTTTACATTTGTAGCAAATTACGTCACTTAAGTTCCTCTTCTTCTTCTTAGATGTTTCCAGGGCTAAAAGTTCTTCCAAGTCTTGTTTGCCATATTCCATCTCAATTAATGAAGTCCAGTCTCGTTTGATGTGACAATTTCAAGCTAGGTGATCTCCTTCACATTTATAGCAACACTTGGAGGTACTTTTGGATTTCTTCGGAAGTGACCTTACTCTTATTTCATTCTTCACCTTAGTATGACCCACAGTCTCATTTTGATGAAGATTTGGTTCAGTATCCTGACCAGTCCTTTTTTTTTTGCAGCCCCATGAATAATGTCCTAGTTCTCCACATGTAAAACATGTTATATGGCTAGTATCTCTTTTGTGTTCCTCCTTGTTTTCTTGTACTTCCACATGCTTCAGGAGATTTTGTTGTATCCCCTTTTTGGCTTGCTGACTGACTTCTTGTGCCACGGGGTAGAGTTGATGTTGAGTTGGAACGTGATTTGTTGCTTCACAAAAACAGCAAGGCATCTGACTTGTGGGGCATTCCCTAACTGGATGTTCGGTATGACCATGGGGCCACTCATCAGTGCATTCTTGGGACGAATGTCCTATCTCTCCACAGGTTTTGCATGCCTTTAGTTTGGTCGTAAGGGTCCCTTCAACATCACCATGGTTTTGATCAATCTTAGGCAGTTGGTCATTGATCATCTTCAACAGCTGACTCTGGTTCTCTAATAATAGTCGCATAGTTGTATGCAAATCATTGGTGTTGGTGTTGGGGTGAGACATCTGTTTATTTTAGAAAGCAATGAGTTGAATTATTTGTACTATGGAGGAATCCTAGTTCAACAAAACAAAACAAGGCAACCAATCTATAACATAATCAATCAACATCTAACAAACATCAAGCAACAAGGTTCACAACAAACAAACAATCTAGTATTGTCATATAGCCAAGTTGATATAACACGATATCGTCATTCTATTTTTGGTGGTGGTCAAATCTACCTCCTTCATGACTGCTTCAAGTTCTTGTTCAACTTTCTTGGATACCTTAGAAGTGTTGGTCGAAACCTGGTTCTTCAGTGGTCTTCCATGCATGCAGAACTTCATGATTAATCATAGCTTTTCCATATGAGGCATCAGAATCAGACTTAGACTATAAGAACATGGTCATCTAGAAAAAGGATAAGAGGTTTTCAGAAGGTTGATAGTAGATGAGAATATGAGAAAGACATAGTGAAAAGGTTTGTTTTTAGAAAAGTGAAGAAAAATAGATTTTCAATCCTATGGTCAAACCTATTTCTATCCAAACCTAAGGTTTCGAACCTACAGGCAACACAGTGCTCTGATACCATCTGTAGCGTACCTGCTCTTAAAATAAGGCAGATACCTGTGTATAGTGCAAATCCCTGGATCGTTTCATTTGCACACACAGTTTACGATGTAATATCACAACAAAGCATCAATTTTATTACATCGATGATCCAGAATTACAAAATATTCTTTACAAATTGCATAGCATAAAGCTAGCTTTGAAAAGTACACAGCAGAAATACAATAGCAGTGAGTCTCTGTAACTTTCATGCTGCCACAGGCGAAAACATGTTGGTTGTAGACTCGAAACCTTTACGAAACCTCACTCGTCATCTGATCAAATCTGCAATAAGAAAAATATTGCAACAACGTGGGTCAGATTCCATTAAAAATGGAGTCTGGCAAGTGACACTATGGTGGACACTTATGGAATAACTCTAAAGCCTATATGAATATTGGCTGGTGGAGTTCAAGGCTAATTTGCATAAAGCCAATTTTTCCTACTCTTTTGAAAACACTTTTCTTGAAATCGACGAGTATGGCATGAAAACCATAAATCTCATCTTCCCTTGTTCACCCATCAACTTTTAACTTAGAAATTGGAATGGTGGAATCCTCCGTTGACATCCTTGATCAGCTGCTCAAAATTGTCCGTAACCGGGGACACGGCTAAGTACTTAGTTTTTCACTCTGCAGAGGTTGTGCACGTTCACCATTGTACCCATTCAGCCCAATGTATCCTTTACACACCATTTGTGATAAGGAAAGGAGAGAATGAGACGAGATCTTTCAGAAGCATTTTCCCTCCCACCTGGCTTGACCCGTTCCACCTAACATCCCCCTACATCTGCTTGTCAAGCCGGAGAGAGTCCACGCAACATAATTGATCAAGCCAGAGCCCATATGGCAATGGCTGCACTGGAAGCAATCGTCACTCAGAGTTCTTCAGATTCCTCTGTTCCTGGGTGGCCATTCTCAAGTGTACATACTCTAGGAACTATAGAAATGGACCTGAGTAGCCACTCAACATAAACCATCCGACCAATTACCACCCAGGTGTTTCATTCTTAACTTAGTAGAATTTAGATTTTCACAAAACAACATTTGCATAGCAACAATAACTCTACTAAGTATTGCATAGGAACCTAGACACAGGAATAAGGGATTCTACACAGGTTTAGCATAGCAACACATGCATATAAAAATACACTAAGTAATGCATATAAAAATAGGAAGTTTATGAGGTGTGCCACTTGCCTTTGAATGTTGTCGTTGTTCACAAACTCTTTTCAACAACGAACGTTTGCTCTCCGTTTAATCTAAACATTAATAGCAAACAACAATACAACAATCAACAAACAACAATCATCAACATACATGCTCATATCCAATGAACAACAAGTTTTATAAAACTCCTAAGGAAAACATGTCATGTATGATATGCAAATTATTTCTAAGGGCTAGAGATGCATGTTATGCTATGAAAAATCTCTTAAGTTAATGCAAGGCAATAGATTGGTCCAAAAAGGACTAAGGGCTAAGGTCTCAAGTTGGATAAAATACTTTGTTTTATATCATCTTTAAACAAGCACTCTACTGGCTTAGCCATGATGTGCAAAATACTTAGAGAAAAATACTATGTCATTTGTTCAAGATGATCAACCATTATTATCAACTCTTAGTACATTGGACATTCACTATAGTGAGAGAGACAGACACCCGGCCAGCCACTTAAATTGTGGAACAGGTCTCATGTACGTGGACATGTAAGGTTTGTTTCCAGGCCGCTTCATCTCACTATGCTGCTAGGATCCAACAACTTCAAGATGATAACATCATGATCAAAATTTGTTTAAGTCTAAAGGACAAGATTAGGAAAGAGGGAAAAGATAGAAAGAAAGATGTAGTTGTCCTCCAGGCTTCATCTCCAGACTTGTAACTTTCTTATGGATGATGTCTTGATTGAGTTCTTGGTAGTCTTGATGAATCTTCAGACTTGATGATTCTTGTATCCTCGAGGCTGGTCTTGGATTTACTTAGTCTTCATGAAGTCTCAGAAGAGGAGAAAAGACAGAGAGAGAGACTTAGAGAATAAAAGGGGGTTGGCCTTCTTGAACTTCTTCTCACTTTTCTTCTAAGTGCTTGACATCTTGAGGATGCTTCCAGAGCCTGTTTTCTTCTAAGTCCTTCATGAAGTTTCAGAGAAAAGAAAGAGAGAGAGCAAGACTTGGAAAATATTTGCTGGTTGGTCTTCATGAACTTCTTCTTGATTTTCTTCTAAGTGTTTCTTCTTCTTGAAGATACTTCTGGAGTCTTGTTTTTGGCTAAGTCCTTCATTGGTCTTCCAGCTCCATGTTGAAAATTACTAAGTATCTAAATGTATAGCACTTTTCCCAAAATACTAAGTTTGAAAATAATCCTAACTTAGAGAAAATGGGGAGGAGTTTTCCTATGAGAATAAAATATGCTATGAATGAAATGAAATTTTAAATCACAAGAAACATCAAAATAACTTTTGTGATTTCTTTATAAATATGCATGAATCTATAAATGCAATTTAATTAATTTCTAATTTTGGAAAATATAATAAAAGGAATAATTAAAGTTTCCTATGATTAAATTTTTATAACAAAATTTTATAATTAGTGTTAATAGACAGAGAGCATTTAATTAGATCTATTGCAATTGGATTTAATCAAAATTAATGTTTCTATTAAAAGTTATTTCAAAATTAGTCAAACTATTCAATTTAAACACACAACTATGAAATCATTCAAAAATTACTCAAAAATATTTTATAACAGTAGCATTAATTTACAAATATTCTAAAGTTTCTAAAACATATTTATTTGTAATTTTTGGATTTATAGATTTAAAGTTATTGCAAATATACTCAAATTCACCATTTGAAATTTGAATATTTTATACTGAGTCAAATTTGAATTTTGTCAGATCCAAAATATTCTACATGTCGAGAGCTTTCCAAATATATAAAAATTATTAAATTTGGAGTTGTGGTTAAAAAGTTATAGATGTTTTAATTACAGGGATTAATCTGCAATTTTTTCAATTAAAATTAAAATAGAAAATGAATTTACACGCTGGCGCTGACGTGGCTGACACGCGGCGCTGACTGGGATCGCTGACGTGGTTAAGTTATCTGATCTGGGCCGTCCGATCTGGATCTGGCGGTCCAGATCAGAGTACCGGTTCGATTTGGAACCTTCTAATCCACACCACACGATTTGGATCGGATGGATCTCGGGCGTTGACCCAATCCTGGCGGCGCAAGCTCACCGGAGCACGTTTGCCGACGGCGGCACCGGCTCAGCGATCGTCTCCTACGCGATCTAGGTGGTCTCAGGGAGAGCAGCTCAGACCAGGACGTGCGGGAGGCCGTGGCGAACTCGGTGGCGAAGTCGACGATGCTGGGGGGCACGGATGCGCCGGAGGTTGCTCGCCGGAGTTGCTCCCGCGGGCGGTTTTCTTCGGGCGAGGAAGAACGTGACGTTCTGGCACACAAACTCAAAACCGATGGTGTCAAGAAGATGCGCAAGTGGACAGGGAGTCGAGAGGGAGTCGCGGAAAACTTCGAGGGGCTTTGTACTCACCGGTTTTTGAAGAACACGGCGGTGGCAATGGCGGACGGTGGCGGTTCGATCTGAGAAGCCTTTGGGCGATGAAGCTAGGGTTTTTGGGTGCGGGGGAAACGGCGGAGGTGGGTTTATATGGGGGGCATCAGAAGAACTACTCCCAGCGATAATCGCGGCGTAAGCCATCGTATCCGGATCGAACTCCTCTGCTCTGTTCGTTGCGATAGGGAAGGAGAGGGATGACGCGTGGGTCCCGCGCGTCAGAGAGAGAGCGCGCGGCGCGGACGGAGCTGGGCCGCTGCTGGGCCTCGGACGGCTGCGTGCGCGGCAGACAGGAGATGGGCCTCGGCCCAGTTGCCTCGGCCGTTTCTCTTTTTTTTTTTTTGACAAATCATTTTCTGTTTTCAACTTTTAATTCAAAATTGATTTTTAAACTTAACCAAATCTTTTCAGAAAAATTCATAAAAATATGTTTTGGAATGCTAATCTAATTTAGTACTTTTTGGTAGTATTCTTGCCCAAAATAAAAATTAGTAAATTGGAATATTTTGAAGGATACAATTTAACATGTATTATGAATAATTTCTAAAACAACATATCATTAAATATTACATTTCACACTCTTATTTAATTTAAGACACGACATGGAATGGGGTTTATGCCTGAATGCATGAGTGCAATGCTTGAATCCTCTTTCAAAAAGTAATATTATGTTTTATTTTAAGATAATCTTTTGAACTTCATAAACAACCCTGGAAAGGAATTTTGATTTAATTCTTTTCTTATACAGAATACATATTCATGAAAATCATTTTAGGTGTCGAAAATACCTGGAATTCATTTTAAGTTAATGAAATGTTTATTTGGATAATCCATGTTTTAAATAGTTTAAAAGGATCACTTATAAATATTATTTTAATTTATGAATGGCTATGGCTATGTGATTGGAAATCAATTTCTTATATGTAACTATTTACTTAAAATTAAAATGGATTGTAGTTTGTAAAATATTTGTCACATTATATTTTAAGGTTTTTGAATTACAGTGGATAATAAAATATTTAAACTGTGATAGTTGGAATATTAAACTCTTTCAATAAGTTTTGAAGTCTTTTATAGTTGGTTTCCTTATGCATTTAATATTTTATTTTAATAAAAGAAAAGTTTTAAATTTTAGTGATTTTTGAACATTCCAAAATGTTGGGATGTTACAAATTGCTAAACGACCCAGAATAGATTTAGGCTTCGCCACTTGAGACAAACTCTCATGTGGTCTGTCGGAACTGTTTCACGACAAATCGAATCTGCTCAATGTCTACTCTCTCATAAAATTCCATATACTATTAACATCCTAGATGCCATCAAGAAGATCTCCCAAGTTAATACCTGGTAATCGTATATGGATTTTATTTCAGATCATAAATGACTCATAGCCATTTCTCGGACTTAGGTCCACCATCTCTTCTTCGTAGTTCGTAGGTCTGTCATATTCCATTAATATGAACTTCATAGCAAGATTGTCGTAACACACAGTGTGGAACACAAACTCGTATACCTACGCTCTTAGTATGAGCTCAGAACATCATGATTTTGAATCATCAGCTTTTTCAAGTTGTGGAGCCTGACACCGAATACACTTTCGGTTGCGCCACTCTGATGTCTGGAGAGGAATTTCACCAACTTCGTCTTGCTCTACTTTCTTTCTCACTTATACCCTCGGACAAGAAACTATTTCTTTCGCAAGGTATATCCCGGCAAAAGTTTTTGCCTATGTCGTGAGACATGTACCCAGCTAACTCTTTAGGTAGGGTATACTACAAAGATTAATCCATTTTAGGTTCGATTATATCGAAACACTAAATTGCTAAACGACAATCCAGGCTAAAAGCCATGCCATCACTCGTATGGTATTGTCTCTATGGATTCAAATGGTTTCCCTATTTGCTAACGTGAGTGTTTACATTTCTACCATATGACTCTAATGATCACAATAATTCGGTAAGAGATTTATTTACCACACACTATCCGATAGAGTGTAATTACGACGTCCTAACACACCATGACACTATGGTGTTCCATGCGACGTAATTTGTGCAACTCTTCTCACAAGTCTTCCAATGATGTGCCAACATTATAACTCAAATCTTTATTTCCTCGATTTGCATCGCGGGAATTAGATTTTCTTGTTAAGTTTATTTCCTACTTCATTCTGAACTTCGTTTGATCGAATCAAAATTTCAGACTAACATTCCCCGGAGTGGATATCCATATATCTACTCGGAATATTCATGAAGTCTATGAAATAAAGACTTCCACTACACGTTAAAGTACTTCATTGATTCACATACACCCATATGCACGATTCTCAACAAGCTATACTCAAAACGTTCAGTGAAGTTCACGAAATAAAGGTCTCCACTACCCGTTAATTACTTTATTGAACCACATACATCTCTATGTATGTCTATCAATAAGTTATATGCCCGTTTTCCGAAAACGGTGTCACAGTTATTTTGTAAGTGTCAAAAGATCAAATCTTAGAACTTGTAGGTCCATCCGGTGTGGAGCAAATGCATTGACTATAACATTGACATGACTAAACGGTAGTGCCACACATATGTGGTGTCTTTATTAAGTTTGTATCCTTTGGCATTAATATTATGAATGTGGGAGCTTCTACCATCTAAATTCAAATCGGCATATGATCATTATTCATAAATATAGGACACCAATTTGTCACTATCATGTATGAACAAGTGTCTCGCTAGAGGAGACACACTCGTAACGATCATACCAACACCCGATCATAAAGAATTTATTCAAATGGTAGATCTAGAGGGAGAGTGTCTATGGCCGTCACAACAACTTGACTGCCATTATCAACACGCAATGTCGCCTCATCCTTTCAAGCTACTCAAGCAGTAAACCTGGTTTTTCACAAAACATGACTAGTTCAAGACTTAGTCACTACTGCGAGCACTTGCTTAGCTAAAACATTCATAACATGTATATCATATATACACCATCATCATTGATGACTTCCGGCGATCTGTTTCATCTTCTTGATACTTCCACCGTAATCAAGAACCATGAAGGTGAACGATTCCCCTTGCATGACATAGTCTATGACAGAGGATTTGCACTTGGCAACGATGTCTGTCATCCAGTAATTGAGCTGAGCGAGGCGTCTCAATGTTCATTAATCATGAACATATGTCATTAAGTATGACAGCCACGTGCTCCCTCAATGTGTGTATTCTCTTCCATCTTGATTGAGAAGACAATCAGTCAACGTACTGATAAACTTCATCAACCCAACGTTTGGGGTACCCCGAGTTTAGCGACCATATCATATGTTCGCGATCTAAAAACTCGTACCCGCCGTTGGTTCTTTATGGCAGAGATCATAGCATACACTGGACTATGATGATATCATCCGCACAAAATCTGATAATCCAAATTATCTTTTGTTAGCGGAATCTCCGGATTTATCTCCTAGAGGGTATTGTAACACAAAGAGCTAACGGTTTAAACAAGGAGTATCCTCAAGCTAAAGTATAAAACTATGAAGTTTGGACCCAACCTTTTAAGTTTCTCAATCGCAGGAATGAGCCTAATTTGAAAAGATGCTATCACAATGGTTAATATCTACAAAGGTTTGCAAAACAGACTCTGTTCATTATATTCTGAGTTCTAGTATTTTAGAAAATAACTATCCGAACTCCCACTCAAACGAACATCCCTCCTGGTCGTTTAAGCGATTACACGACCCCCATCCATTGCACCACCCCTCATCATCAGAGCCGGCGGCACAACTTCAAAAGTAGACAAAAGTCCGCCACACCAAGTTTGTGACTCGTGCTCGACCTTTCGGTCTCCCTGTTCCGAGGCCATATTTCTGAATATGCTAGGCTCGCCACCAAAAACCTCCACGCTGACGCTTGTGCAACATGGCTTACACCCACTCTATGCGAACGATGAGATGTCTGACACCCGATCATCACGGCCTGCCTCATAACGTAGAACTTTCTTGGTGGTGCGCGTTGGAGGGAGAACACTAGTGGTATTTTGAAGGGATCATCTTATATAGCTACCGCCGTGTAACTAATGTATACTATACACACAATCACACAATATAAGATGCACACAAAACATCAAATGTAATGCAATGTGATATAGTCCATTGCGCCATGGTCTTCTTGGCGCCCGCAGTTTATAAACAATTTAATGAACCTACCTTGACCATATCACATAGCCCCTGCAAAATAAAGTTAGACGCTTCTACTTTATCTTTTGCATATTTTACGTGGCTCGGCGCTTTCGTAAATAGAACCGCTTCATACCTACGAACCTTATGACCACAACAACGATCCAATAATTGCATTTTTAAGCATCCCTTTCGGGCCCTCCATTGAAAATGCAAGACCAACTAAAGAGAGAGAAACAGGCACCCGCCAGCCACAGATACGGTACAAGCCGTATGTCAGTAGTGGAATCACAAGTGCACGCTAGAGGGTAGCAAATAACAGGAACGGTGCCCCCGTGCAGAACACGGGTTCTAACAGCGTACAGCTATATCTACGATAGATCGGGTCTGATACCACTGAAGGGGATCGTGTGCAGAAAACAAAAAAAATCCTACCAACGATATCCTTAAACTAGCCAAGATCTACACTATGCAGATATAGAAGTACGGCGGAGATCGGAATACATACCCTCGTAGATCGAATAGCGGGGATTACACTCCCGCACAAGCGTTGACGATGAAGACGCCGTAGCCGACCTCTAGGTCGCGGAGAACTCGGCGCGACGAAGATGACGAAGATGACCCCGAGGTCGGGTGGAGGAAGTAGGCCTCCGAGTACCGCTAGCGCAGCACCTCGCAGGGTGTCACACACATACGGTGGAGACGACGGCCTCCGAAGCTCCAGTCCAGGACGAGCAGCGGAAGACTTGGACCGGAACACCAGCAACGCGGCAGCGGGCTATGGTGGAAGAGATCCCCCTCCTCTACTCGGCGCGGCTCCGACAAGGGAACCACGAGATCGAGAGAGAAATTGGGAATTAATTGGTGAATTAAAAGGCCAGGGGTGCCCCTTCTTATATAGCCTCCCGGGGGGAGCCAACCTCCCTAGCCAGGCAATGTGGGACTATCCCACAGCCATGGTGCGGCTAGGGATGGTGCGCCGGCCCTAGGTGGGCCCCATTTGGCCCACCTAGGCCGGCCAAGCCTCCCCCACAAAATTCCCTTGAGGGTTTTCCCCCCCCCATGGGCCTTCTTTCGACCAGAAGGCCCATTTAGGGAAAATAGCCTAAATAAATTCGAAAATAAATATATAAAATCATATTTGCATATTAATTACACTAATTAATATCAAACATAATATATATAATTTATCCTAGCTCCGAAAACTCTTTCGTCGCTGCCCGATCTCCATCGGACCCTTCCCGGGACATTCCCGGTGATCTCTTTCCTTTTCGGTTGTCTTTTCGAAACCCCTTAAGTGTGTTACCCTAGCGGTTCGATATAATAACAGGTACGATCAAGACTCCTCTATGATCGACGACTAACTCGTAGGCCTGGACCCCATGAATTAATCCCTGTGATATAACGAATGACTTTCATCTATCAAACCTGGACGTATAGTCTTAAACCCTTTGTCATGGCGATACTTAGCGTGTCCGAGCATCATTCTCAGATATCTCCATACCTAGCATGATCTCGTTACCGACATCGCTATCTTCTACTCGTCTATGATATTATGTCAGCTGGTGACCTAGTCACATGTTTGCAAACTCATTTGACATAATCTCACCGAGTGGGCCCTAGAGTATCTATCCGGCTATGCGGACTGACAAATCCCGCTGTTGACCCCTCGTCTCAACCACTCCTTTCCGATACCCAAAAGTATCACCGTTATTGTCATACCAAATAAGATACGACATTTGGTGCAATCAAAGTATCTTCCACGAATAACAATAAGAGTTGGTCTCACGGTCTTAAGGCGTAATGACTATGTCCTATAAATACTGGGTACGTCCATCACATCGTTACTCCTAACGATATGACTTCCATTGCCGACCGGCGCCATGCCCTATGATCGGAAAACCTCGATCATCAATCGCGCAACGAAACTAGTCTTAGTAGAGCCTACTAGGGACCTGGTTGTTTATCTACCACATCTGTATTAATGTTTTCGCTTAATACAATTATAGCATGGTATAAAACATATAATGAACGATTGGGATATTGCCAATAAACTATGTTTATTAAGTGCCTCTAGGGCATATTCCCTTCCCTATATAGGTCATAGTCTTCCATTTTGTTCATTTGACTCTCTTTATATTCATGTGCGATTTGAAGCATCCTCTACATTGGAGACCATTCATTATTTTCATTATAAGTTTGATTTATATTTCTATTGTAGAGTGATGTTTTGTAGCCCGGGCTACATGTAGCCGCGATATTAAAAAAATAATTTTAAAATTAAAAATCAGGAAATAATATGTATATTTAGACACGAAATATATCCTACAAGCATGAATAGTGCCCACCAAATCTTCTATGAATTTGTCTTTTTACGTATTTGAAACTTCAAAATACTGTTTAATGCCTTTTGCTATATGGTTTGCATGTGAGTTTTAAAACTACCACATTTAAGAGTTTTATCACGGAAAACTACCACTCGCATTTTGAATCTCACAGAACTACCGGATTTTTTTGAAGTTTTCGCAAAAAACCCAAATCCCTGGCAGAACGCGAATTGACAACGTTTCTGACGAAGCGGGCCCACTCATCAGGTTGACCTGGCGTCGTCCGTTAACGCCCGTTAGCGGATGACTTTTGGGCCCACCTGTCAGGCATGTCTGAGGGATAAGGTGCCCGTTTTTCTTGATCTCTAGGTCGCGACTGTCTCCCGCGACTGTCTCTTTGTCCCTCTCCATGGCGGCTCCCGGCGGCGGCGACCCCAGTCCAGGCGCACGAGGCTCCGGCGGAGGAGACCGTCCTGTGAATGTGGACTCCGACTCGTCGTCAGGAGCCCCCGAAGTTGCTTCCCCTTGGGGGGCGCATTCTCTGCGGTGGAGGGCGGCGACAGCGCTCGCGCAAGCCGTGATCTCGTCGCCGGCGGCGACTAGCCACCGGTTTACTTCGGCGTTCGGCGGCGTATAGTAAGTGCTTTCGATCTCCGAAACCAAGTTATAGCTCTGGGTCATCATTTAGATACTGTATTGTGCTCGTACTGAAACCTAGTTCTTAACTGAAACCTAGTTCTTAACTAACTTGTAGCTCGTACTAAAACCTAGTACTGAATTGCTCTCTCTTTAATTTGTAGTCTTGATGATGAAATATGGGAAATTAGGTTTCATTTCCCTGGACTCGATAATTTGGAAAGAACACTCACCAAATCAGATATAACAGTACTGAATCTGCTAGCACTCATTGAAGCTCATGGGTATGGGATTAGGGACAATATGTATTATGTGAAAGAAAAGGGTATAGGCCAACAGGGCATGGAAGTTCTGGACAGCATGGCAAAGGTAGAGGAGATGCTGGCTATTTATGAGTCTGAAAAGATATTGAACATCACAGTGATTAAAAAGAGTGCCACCTGGCCATTAGGGCTTAATGTTGCTGAAGAACAAGTGACACCCTTGTGTGAGGATGTATTCTTTGTAGTAGACAGTCAAGGTGTGAATCACATATCAGAGGATGAAGTTTTAATTCATGTGGCAGTGGATTATTCAGATGTGATGTATGTTGGCACCCAGCAGAGCTGCAACCAGTCTGAGGCCAAAACAGCACCAAGCAAAGCTTTTTTTGTTCATGTTGAGGTTTTATTTGAAGATGATGAGTTAAGTTATTATGATGGGCAGTACAGACCTGAAGAACACAACAGAATGGTACAAGCAGAATTAGAGTTAGTGAAGGAGTTGAAGAAAAAGAAAAAGGAAAAAGCACCCACTGTTGAAGAAGTCCAAATATTGGAGAGGTTGGCAATGCATAAAAAGCAAACAGAGGATCCACTGCTTCATTATGAGGGAGACACAGATGTTGAAGAGTTGTTTGTACCTGAGGAAGATAGTCAATCAGATTCAGACTGTGAGGAATTGCCTGAACCTGATTACTTTGAGACCAAGATAGTAGTAAAGAATCCAGGGCCAACTAGTAGGAGACACCATGAAGCACACCATGATTACATGCCTAACTTCATGCCATCTAGTGATGAGGCTCATAGCTCTGACTCTCTTGACTCCAGTGATGATGATGGTGCACAACTAGCACATTTTACTACCAAGTGGGCTGAGAAGTAAGTTCAAGAAGCAGAAGAAGAGGGTGTGGTATGATCCTAGTAGGGCAGATTCTAGTGAGCAGTTCTGTGAGCAGCTCTGCTTCAAAGATATAACTGAATTCATAACTGCCCTCAGGAATTACCACATTGCCCAGCTGAGAGAATTCAAGTATCATAGAAATGAGCCAACAAGGATCATTGTTAAATGTATTGACAAGGGAAGGGAGCTAGGATGCCCATTTTACCTCATTGCTTCTCTGATTGCAAATGAGAAAACCTTTTGCATTAAAAAATTCTTGCCAAGGCATTTATGTCAACCTCTTAATGAAAATACAAGAGTTACAATTAACTGGTTAACTGCTCAGTCAATGCAAGCAGTTATAACAGAACCAAACACAAATGTTGACACTATCATTGACAATGTGAAGCAAACCTTTGGAGTGGAAGTGCCAAGAAGCAAAGCTTATAGTGCAAGGAAGAAGGCTTTTGCCACTGTTATTGGTGATCACAAGGCACAATACAAAAGGATTAGGGATTATTTACAGGCTATTCTAGATACTAATCCAGGCAGGAGGTGCATAGTGACCACCAAGCAGTTGATTGAGCATCCAAGCCCAACCCCAAGATTCCATGGGCTCTTTGTCTGTCTTAATGCATCAAAGGAGGGTTTTCTTAATGGTTGCAGGCCATTCATAGGTATATAGTACATTTGTTCATTCTCTGACACACAGATACTTGTTGTCTTAATGTATTCTTACTCATGTAATTAATTGTTTCACTGACTGGGGTTGATGGATGTTTCATCAAGCTCACAACTGGACAACATATACTTGCTGCTACTGGGAGAGATGGGAACAACAACATTTTCCCTATTGCTTTTGCTGTTGTTGACCATGAAGACACTGCTAGTTGGAGCTGGTTTTTAACCCAGCTTAAGTACTGCATTGGAGAGTCTGGTCAATGGGGCCCTTACACTATAATTTCTGACAGACAAAAGGTAATATCTGGCAACAACTTGACATATTACTTACTGTAATTCTATCTGATATGAAGTTGCACTAATGTAGTTTACTCAATTGTGCAGGGATTGTTGAAGGCTATTGCAAATGTCTACCCCAATTCTCCTTCTAGGTATTGTCTTAGGCATATTTATGCCAATTTCCAGAGAGCTGGCTTCAGAGGCCCTGAGCTAAAGAAGTTAATGGATAAAGCAAGTTACTCATATACCAAGAATGAGTTTGATCTAGCAATGTAAGCTCTGAAGGTTGGTTGTGAGGAAGCATACAAATGGCTTGTGCAGATTCCAAATGAGTCTTGGGCTAGGCATTTGTTTGATACAAACTGCAAGACTGACCTTGTTGTAATCAATATCAGTGAGGTTTTCAACAAGATGATATTGGATGTGAGGGGCAGACCAATTAGGACCATGATTGAAGGCATAAGGAATAAACTGATGGTCAAGTACAGTGGCACCAGGGAGAAGGTGGAGAACTGCAGATGGGAGATTACACCTTTTTACTATGAGAAGTTGGAGGAGTCCAAGAAATGGTCCAGAGATTGCAGTGTGAAGAACTGTGAAGTGGGTCTTTGGCAAGTCACAGGCAGGAGTGGAAGGGTTGTTGTTGTTGACTTAAGAAAGAGAACTTGTGGATGCAGACATGCAGTGGTTGTCATCATGAAGATGCAACAACATCCAGAGGACTATGTCCATGAGTTCTTCAAGAAGCCTATGTACAAAAGGGCATTTGAGAACACCATCTACCCTGTGCCTGGACCTGATGATTGGACAAGGACTGATACTCCAGACATAGAGCCACCAGTTTTCAAAGACACATTGGGAAAAAAACAGACTAAAAGAAGGAGAGAACAATTTGAGCCACCAGCCCCTAGAGATTCATCAAGGATGGCTAGCATTACTTGCAGCAATTGTAAGCTAGTAGGCCACAGGTACACTTCATGCACCAAAACACTTACTGCAGAACTTTAGATCAGAAGAGCCCAGCACAAGGTATGAAATTGTCCCACTTTTTCTCATCCATGAGCTATAATCTATATACATGTTCATATTAATCCCATGTTTCTCATTTCAGGCAAACAAAGCTAACTATAGTGAGTGTTCTTCTACTTCTGGCACCACAACTGGACAACCTGGCCCTAATGCACCTACTGCTCCAACTCCAAGGGCACCTGCTATTCCAAGGCCACCTGATGCTCCAAGGCCATCTGCTGTTGCTGCTACCCCAAGACCTGCTTTCACTGCTCCTACCCCAAGGCAACCTACTGCTCCTACCCCAAGTGCTGGTCCTGCTCCCTTCCAGGCCCCTAGAGCTACTGAATCATCAGGTGGCACCAGGCAGTTAGGAAAAAGGAAGCCCAAATACATCTCCAGGATGCTAGGGTACTTCAGTGCAGGGAAGCATTCTGCCTACAAGAAGTGACAATGTGTGAGACTATGATGTATAAGACAATGTTTTGGCCAAGTTTGACAATGTGTGAGTCTATGATGTGTAAGACTATGATATGAGACTATGATGTGTAAGAATATGTGATGCTGAATTCTGTGAGACTATGTGATGGTGAATTATGCTAGAATTTGAGCTATGATGTTAAATTTGTGCTTTGATGGGAGAATTATGCTAGAATTTGAGCTATGATGTTAAATTTGTGCTTTGATGGGAGAATTATGCTAGAATTTGAGCTATGATGTTAAATTTGAGCTATGTGATGGTCTTTTATGACTCCATGAGAACTAAGAAAAAGTCGTCGAGGCCTCTCGGGGGGTCTCGACGACCTTTTTATGACTCCATGAGAACTAAGAAAAATTCGTCGAGACCTCTCGGGGGGTCTCGACGACTTTTTTATGACTCCATGAGAACTAAGAAAAAGTCGTCGAGGCCTCTCGGGGGGCTCGACGACCTTTTTATGACTCCATGAGACTAAGAAAAAGTCGTCGAGGCCTCTCGGGGGGTCTGGATGACCTTTTTTTTACTCTCTGAGAACTAAGAAAAAGTCGTCGAGGCCTCTCGGGGGGTCTCGACGACCTTTTTATTACTCTCTGAGAACTAAGAAAAAGTCGTCGAGGCCTCTCGGGGGGTCTCAACGACCTTTTTTTGACTCTCTGAGAACTAAGAAAAAGTCGCCGAGGCCTCTCGGGGGGTCTCGACGACCTTTTTATGACTCTCTGAGAACTAAGAAAAAGTCGTTGAGGCCTCTCGGGGGGTCTCGACGACCTTTTTATGACTCCATGAGAACTAAGAAAAAGTCGTCGAGGCCTCTCTGGGGGTCTCGACGACCTTTTTTTTGACTCTCTGAGAACTCAGAAAAAGTCGTTGAGGCCTCTCGGGGGGTCTCGACAACCTTTTTATGACTCTGTGAGAACTAAGAAAAAGTCATCGAGGCCTCTCGGGGGGTCCCGACGACCTTTTTTTTACTCCATGAGAACTAAGAAAAAGTCGTCGAGTACTCTCGGGGGGTCTCTACGACTTTATTATGACCTAACTCGACACAATATTGGTACCTAAATAAAAATGGTAAATGAGGGTACATACTAGTAGCACAAATTGGCCACACAAATAACAACATTGGAGATACATTTTAACTTGACATAGTACACTGATTTCTCTGACACACAGTTGGACAAATTGGAAGTACCAACAACATAGTTCAAACTAGCACACATTGCACTCTAAGTTCACATAGTACACTAATTGACAACAAATTTAACATAGTTCAGACTACACTACACTCAGTTCGAAGTACATTAACAACCATTTTACACTTTATTTGCCTTCACCAATTGGCTCATCACAAATGGCTTTTATCCTCTTCACCTTATCCTTCACTTTGAGAAGATCATATATAATGTACTCTAGCTTTTTCTTTTCAGCAACAATAGCTACTCTTGCATTGTCCCACTCCTTATTCCTAGCCTTCATCATGTCTGCCTGAGTCTTCTGGTCATTCTTGAGCTCAGCCACCTGTGACTCTCGCAACTCAATAGTCTCTTGCATCTTTTCCTTCAATTCTTTAGCTTCACCCTCCTTGTGAATCCTCTGGTAATTTGCATGCATATTAGATTTGCAGCTGTCCTTAAGCCATGTGTTGACCTCTTGAATCATATCTTCATGTTTCTTCTTCCACTTGTTCTTCTCCTCAGACAGTTCACACATCAGCTTTGTGTGCTGATCCCTCTCATCAATTTTTACTGCAAAGGAGTCATCATACATTCCCCACAACTTGGATAATGCATACTGAATAGAATCAGACCACTCATCATCTACCCAACACACAAAACCACAGTTCTCAACCTGTAGGACAGTAAACAACATTTATTCCACTAAGCATTATATAACATAGCATCAGTTCTGACTGCATCATCTAACATAACATAGCATTGTTCTAACTGCATCTAACATAACATCATCTAACATAGCATAGCATTGTTCAAAATATTATGATCTTTCTACTGCATTGTTCTAACATAGCATCTGATTGGTCTGACTGCATTGTTCTGACTGCATCTAACATAGCATCATACATAGCATCTAACAAAGCATCTACCAAGTACACTGATTGGTCATACCTGCATTGTTCTAACAGATAAAAAGCAGAATTAGAACTTCAGACAAATGCAGGACAAAGCAAAATTTATCAATATCTTCAGAAATGCATTACAGAGATGGGACTTACACTATCCACCAGTGGACACTTGTAGAATTTACGCCCAGTGTCAAATCCTTCAAACGCAACGCACCTCCGAGGCTCCAAGTTGTAGATGCGGCAATAGCGCGGCACATCTTTGTCTATCCGGCACCAGGTTGGATCATCCAGTATCAGGAACAAGAGATCGGTTCATGATGTCCTAACATCCAACGAAAGAATCAATTTTGAAGCACAAATCCACCAAATCGATCTAATCAAACCCTACGAACTCTAGATGTACAGAGGGAGAAGAGGGAGCAGCTGACTTACCCCGATTTTGGTGCCGCTCGACTGCGATTCTTCGTCCCAGCTAGGCATGGCGGCACACGGACACGTCGCCGGCGGCGGATGTGGCGGCGACGGGCGCTGGAGAGAGAGACGTGGGGGAGCGAGAGGAGATGAGATGCAGATGCAAGAGAGAGAGCACCTTATCCCTTCAGACATGTCTGACGGGCATTAACGGACGACGCCGGGGTCAACCTGACGAGTGGGCCCGCTTCGTCAGAAACGCTGTCAATTCGCGTTCAGCCATCGATTTGGGTTTTTTACGAAAATTTCAAAAAAATCTGGTAGTTCTGTGAGATTCAAAATGCGAGTGGTAGTTTTACGTGATAGACCTCTTAAATGTGGTAGTTTTATGTTATCAACTCTCTGCATGTTTGCTGAAGAGAGGACGCCTTGACCTCATGGTTACGAACTCATAGGAGTACGCCTCCAGACGGGGAATACACTATCTTCTGTGTCTTCTTGCCCCTCTCCGTTCGTCCCCATCGTTGCGCGCTTCGATCGGGATCGATGGCGGCGGAGGCGGACGACCCGACGGCGACGGCGACGCTGGAGAAGTTCCGCCTCTACGAGACACGCGCCGTAAGCATCACTTTATCCCCTTCCCACGTACGAAGATTCGCACCGGCGGCGGAATTGCTGCTTAATTGACGCACGCGCGTCCGAATTGGCTGTGCTGTGCTCGGCAGAGGTTCTACGTGATCGGGAGCTCGCGGGAGAAGCGGTCGTTTCGGGTGCTCAAGATCGACCGCTCAGAGCCGTCGGAGCTCCACCTCAGCGAGGACCCCGTGTGGTACTCCCAGCAGGAGGTCAAGAGCCTGCTCCAGCGCATCGCCGAGGGCAACCGCTCCACCGGCGGGCTCACCTTCGTCACCAAAGCCTACGGCATCGCAGGTTCCCTCCTATACCTCCTAATACGTCCTATCACCCACGACGTTCATTCATCCAGTTGCATTTGGATTGAATTTCATTGTTAACCTGGTCTGAATTAATATTTGGGGAATTTCACTCGTCATACATACGATGTATGTTAGCTCAAGCCTTCAAGGAAATAATATATATCATGAGATTTATTGTGTTGTGAATGGTGGATTCTTTACTTGATAAATTATCTGTGTTGGAAATTGGCTGTGATTTCCACATCTCAAATCCCTGCTTGTTTTGGTCAACTGGATTGTCGTAGATAGGTGTCATTGATGACGTGTTTTTTTGGTTCTGGATTCCAAAAGACGACAAGGACGCACTCAATACCCTGCATAACATGCCTTTGAATCTATTGCCAAAGTTTGTTTGTTGCTTCCTAGATTTACTCCTGGAGGCACGTGCGATACCAACTAGCTATCCTCCAGTCAAATGCTAGTAATTGAATTGCATAGATAGTATTGATGTGATCTGAGAGATAATTATTAGCAATATCTTTCTTATTTTCTTTTGTGATTTGGTAATCACCTTCCGGTGAAGATTTGCATCCTTGTGCCATCTTTTTCTGAGCTCATATATGTGTTCGTTTCTGTCACTGTGTAGGCTGCATCAAGTTCTTGGAGTCATACTACCTGATTTTAGTCACCAAGCGCCGTCAAATTGGGTGCATTTGTGGCCATGCTATATATTCTATAGATGAGAGCCAGATGATCACCATCCCGCACTCAACTGTACAGACAGATGTCGCAAACTCTAAGAATGAGCTGAGGTATAAGCTATATTTTACAGTTCTAACTTACGTGTAGTTATGTAGTATATACATTCTCATTTACTAAATGTTGTGAAATATGATGCTTTTGTAACAGGTACAAGAAGCTGTTGGATAGTGTTGATCTCACCAAGGATTTCTTCTATAGCTACACATACCCAATCATGCAGAGCTTGCAGCAGAATGTCACTTCTGCAGAGATGAAGGAAACACCTTATGAAAATTTGTTTGTATGGAATACTTTCCTGACAGAGCCAATTCGATCAAGGTGCCACAATGCTCTCTGGAATGTAGCTCTGGTCCATGGGCACTTCAAGCAGGTTACACCTAACAAATAGTCTGCCACATGGATTGGTCTTGCTGCTACCACTAGTATTTCTGTAGTTTGCTTCTCCATTTCTGATATTACTCATAATAGACTCGGAGCTATTCAATATTTGTTCCTTTGGCTCTTGAGAAAATCGCGGTTGGATGCCACTACCTGATTTTGATAAGGACTGCATACCCAATTGCTAACTGAAATTATGATAGCTGATCATTAAAAGAGTAGAAATCAGAAACAATTGTGTCCTAGGAGAAAAGTTCTATTATTTCAATTGAATATTCTATTCCCATCATAGAAAAGAAGTTGAAATAAAATGTTGCAATGACTTGTAATGCTGGACAAGGGCTTTGTAGTTGACATCTCCGTGGTCCTTACTAATGATTCAAGTGGCGCGGCGACAGGATATCCCATGTCCCGCATGCTCTGCCTGCTGGTAGAATCGGGATAAACGGAGTTTACGGAAGCGGACAAATGGATCCTGTGTGACCCGCCAGATGCTCTGCAGTTTAGGGAAGCGGACAAATGGGTCATGTGTGACCCGTCAGATGCTCCACAGCTGCAAAATTCCGCAGATGGCCGCTGCTACTGTAAATTAGCTTCTTGTTCAGCTTATACGGAAAAATAATTCCCAACTTGCAGCTGACCTGTATATGAGTGCTCAAGTAGATGTTTTACAACTTATGGCTATTGTTTATAAACTTTCCATATTACAAGAACTAACACAATATATTTTTCAGGTCAAGCTGTCAATTTTTGGCAGGGACTTAAATGTTATACTCATTTCTAGAAGATCTCGACATTTTGCTGGGACACGGTAGGTTTCATGTGTATTAAGACTAGCATATTTCTGGATTTTCTTTTACTTTGTAGAAGTCGAGTTCATGTTTCCTGCTTACATCCTATCATCTTGTGTTCATTTGATTTCTATTGATTTATCCCATGCATGTGCAAGGTCTTGTATTGGGTAACTTGGTGTTTAGGCTTACTTCTCAAATCAATATTTGATGGTCATATGCTATTTATTTGCTCTACTTTGCTAACTGAGGGGTACAGAAAGGTTGTCTATGCTCCGGTAGTGAATTTTCATTTTTATTTAATAAAAAATAAAAAACTTACTACCATATATATGTAGGTATTTAAAAAGAGGTGTGAATGACCATGGGAAGGTTGCCAATGATGTTGAAACAGAGCAAATAGTATTTGAAGAGGAAGCTGGTTCCTGGAAGGGAAGAATGAGCGCTGTAGTACAGATGCGGGGATCAATCCCTCTTTTTTGGTCACAGGAGGCTGGCCGACTTAGTCCTAAGCCTGATATTTTTGGTAAATTCTTTAGCTACTTATCTCATAACCTCTCAGCTGAAATTAATTTTTATAGTTCAGTTGGGGAATTTTCATTTATGAGGCCAAATTTCTTATCTGGACATTCATCTAAAAGCTTGAAATGTATAATTTTTTCTATGCATTCTCACATTTGGATTCTGGTGCAGTGCAGAGGTATGATCCTACTTATGAAGCAACAAAGTTACATTTTGAGGATCTAGCTAAGCGATACGGACAACCTATCATAATACTTAATTTAATAAAGGTATGTGATTGCTAGTTCTAGCTGAATTTTTCTTTATCTATTGTGAATGACGATTTTGCTGCCGTTCCCTTTAACTTTGAGCTGAAAAAGGAACTTATGATACCTGTGCACCATACACAGAAAAGGTCATTACTTCAATGGATGTCAAAATCTTTATCTAGCTTGTAGATTTGGTATTTAAGGTTTGACGTCAAATTCCGTAGCTCAACTAACTGAGTTACGCATAAGGTTATTTGCTAAAGTTGCACCCTCAGGATTTATTGTGGGTTTCTTGGTTGCACTTGGTTCTTAATGCTCCCAAGTGTACAACTTACTATGCCACATGCATAAAAGGATATCAGTTTTCCTCTTAGTTCTTCCAATTTACAACTTGTTTCCCCAGCAGTTTTACTTAGGCGTCTTCAGTTGTGGTGTACAGAATTGCTAGCCCACTTTGACTTGTTTGTACAGCTAACCATTACCTTTGTTCCTTAATACATGACTCCTTATGTTTTGTGCTGTTTCTGTAGACTGTTGAGAAAAGGCCACGAGAGATGATGCTCAGGCGTGAATTTTCTAAGGCAGTTGAATATCTTAATCAAAATGTGCCAGAAGAGAGGAAACTGAGATTCATTCATTGGGATTTTCATAAATTTGCGAAAAGGTTTTATATTGATTGTTGATAAATAGTAAGTTCCAATTTGCCTGAGTTTTGTCTGTTAATGTGCTAATGTTTCTCTGTCTGTTATGTCAGCAAGTCCGCGAATGTACTAGGTGTTCTAGGAGGTGTAGCGAGTGAAGCACTGGACCTTACTGGATTTTACTACAGTGGAAAGCCAAAAGTTCAAAAAAGAAGGTCAATCCAGCTTAGTCGAACTAGCACTGCAAGGTACATATATCAGTTCATCAGCAGTATACAATTCCATGTAATGCAACTAAACTAATATACATATATATCGATTCGTCAGCAGTAACAGACATGTGTATTAACCCCATAAACTCTTAAGCACTGCATAGACCTGACAAATACAAAATAAGAATATGTTATTGAACCCAGTTTATCTAGAAAACAAGTACAATCACTGGCCCATTACATTCAGCCAATGACTAAAAAACTGTTTATGGGAAAAATCACGGACCACTGCTGTACCGTTCTGTTGTAGTTATGAATAAGGGCTGTGGCCTGAAGTGGAATCTACTCTGGTCCAAAGAGGAAACATATCATAACTGCAAAAATGATACTATGCCCCAATTTCCTTCCACAGGGATGGCTCCATTGATACAAGAGCTAGTTCTGGAGACCTTCCAAGACTTTCTAGTAGTACCGATGCGCTTGGTTCTACAACTTCTCAAAATATGAGAAAAAATGATGGCAAACAAGAGCCTGTCGGGGATGCTCCTTGTTATCAAACTGGAGTTCTTCGTACAAATTGCATAGACTGCCTTGATCGCACGAATGTCGCCCAGTATGCTTATGGCCTTGCTGCTTTGGGGAGGCAGCTTCACGCAATGGGACTGACAGATATTTCAAAAATCCACCCAGATAGCAGCATTGCTTCAGCTTTAATGGAAATGTACCAGCGCATGGGGGATGTACTTTCTCATCAATATGGAGGCTCTGCAGCACATAATACAGTCAGCATATTTTCACCTCTTGCTCTCTTCTTTAGTTTGTGTGGATGGAAAATGGGGATTAATATGGCTGAGTATCTTCTTGCATATGTTATTTTTTGTGGCATTGTTGTTGGTCTGGCCAGTGACTTGGCCTCTTCCCTAATCTCGTCAATAAACCTAATTTTCCACTGAACGTAAACTGTGCGCTTGTTTCTTCTCAGGTTTTCACTGAGAGGCAAGGGAAGTGGAAGGCTACTACTCAGTCTAGGGAGTTTCTGAAATCAATTAAGCGATATTACAGCAATGCCTACACTGATGGTGAGAAACAGGATGCTATAAATTTGTAAGTCTCTCATGTGAATCTTCACCAGACAAGATAGTTAATGGAGCTCTTCAGCTGTTTAATGCTGGTATACGGAATTTGGGTACCTGCACTAATTGTTAGTTTGGTGATATTACCAGATTTCTGGGTTATTTCCAACCTCAAGAAGGAAAGCCAGCTCTCTGGGAGCTGGATACCGATTACTATCTCCACGTGACAACAGCTGGTGATGATAGCTACCATTTGAGGTAAATGAGTTCTCGTTCTGTACTTCAGGTTATCACGCTAGTTCAGTTTTACTCCCTTAACATGACAAGGTGTGGCACTTGGTGTGGTGTGTAATTTTCTGCAATAAAATGTTCATTATTCATGTTAATTCACAGTTCTGCACCTGGAAATAATGTGTCCGGGGGATCTGGAGATGCCATGAGCCCTAGATCCACATTGAGTCCCGTGCCAGCATGCAAAGAGGACTTCTCAAGGATGAAGCTTACTTCATTTGACAAACTTATTGAAAGGACCTGTAGCTCAATAAGGGATGTGAGGCTTCACCGTGATGCTGATCTAAAGCTAAGTGGTGGCGCAGGAGCTTCTGCAATGGCACAAGATGCAGCGTACATATTCTTTCCCTCCTAATTCTTGGCTGAATATACTTTCTGGATGTTGCACTTACAGTTTGTTTTTATGATCCAGTGAGATACAACTTAAAACCCCCAACTGGTTGTTTGGTCAAAGAAAACATGCAGAGACAGCTCCAACAACAAAAGTTACTGCAGTGGAAAATCTGAACGAGGGAAACAGAGATGACGTGAATGTCTCTATATGTGGGGAACTGAACTGGCTTTCCTCCGCAGCAGATTCATGCGAGGAGGACAATTTCAGAAGGTGGTAGCAGGATAATGCAGATGGATATGTTTTGTCGGTGCTTCTGATACATATCATGTCTACCATGGAAAATATCTGAACATTTTAACTTAACTCTTAATTGTGCAGGTATCTAGCATTCACAACAGCAGATGTAGAGACTGGCTGGTATGGTGGAACGCTGATATACGACCAAGACGAGAACAGCGGGGCTTATAAACATTACTCCGAACTATGCCAGGTTGGCGAACTCTCTAGTTTATGCACCGTCGTGACAGTTTCTAATGTCTCACCTTCATGGTGCTTATCTACACCGTCACACGCTTAAGCTCACCTGTTTTATCTCCTTGTTTGCATTGGTATTCCAGGGACCAGTCATGGACCCTTTTGAGCACGACCCCGAGAAGGAGCGTCATTACGCGGAGGCTCTTAGCGTGGAGATCGCCATCACGGATGATGCGCGGGTGGAAGCAGAAATGAAAGCGGCACTTGATGACTACCAGATAATAGGTTCAGACCTGAGCATCATCCCGTCGTGCGGTGCCCTCGCCGAGGACCCGAGCCAGCTGACGAGGTGGATCATCGGCGATGAGAAGCTGCGTGTCGTTGGCGCCGTGCAGTAGCCTGGTTTCCACCAAGATAAAAGATTGTACAGATTGCTTGAACATGCCGCGATTCGTTTCGTGTATATAAATCCGCTTACTGTACAAAAAGAAGGTCCATTTTTTGTTGGGAGGAAGTGAATAATCGTTCCTGGAGGTCTTAGTGGATATAGGATTGGAGAAGGCAAACACGGGTTCCGGCTGTAAAATAAGGATGAGAAGGTGCATGTACATGTGTATATTCAGACTAGTCTCATCGTGTTGAATCAGATTCATTTATTATTGATTTGCACATCCAGTAGTAGTTTAAATCAAAGCAATTTGTCGTCGAGTTACTTAGCAGCCTTTGCGTTTGTACACTTGTCTCTGAAAACGACTGCTATCTGCTGCTGATGTTCTGTTCTCCAAGGATAAACTAGGCACCACTTGCTTATTGATTTTGATTTCTTGCTGAGCATTGGTCTTTACATGTGCAGAAACAATGAGTTCTGACCCGGTCCTCCTTCTCTTTGGTTGGACGGCGTAACAGCCTTTTTAAAATCATCTAAAATATGTATATAAAAAAGAAAGAGATTGTGTTTTTTAAACCACTTGTGTCAAGAAGGTCCAGTGGATCAGCAAGACAGCAAGGAGTAGAGTAGAGCAGCTGAGTCAGCAGTGGATCATCTCCATCTTGCAGATTTGCACTTGCAGAGTTCGCAAGCAGACACTCCATGTCCATCTCCACCGCTTCCCGGCGCGCCCTCAGCCGGATCGGCGGGGCCCTCCGGCGGTCCTTCTCGGCGGCGCCGGACTCCGCGTCGGCCGCGGGGTACCACGTGTCAGGCGGGCCGAGCTTCATGCGCGGGGCGGTGTTCTGGGAGCCCGGCCGGCCGCTCACCATGGAGGAGTTCCGCATGCCGCGCCCCAAGGCCGGCGAGGTCCTCGTCAAGACCAAAGGTCCCGCCCGATTCTCTCCCCACTTCCCAATAGATAGATCACTTGACTTACTTGTTAATTTAATCAAGAATGCCCAGTATCCAAGTGGATAAAGCGTATGCTAATGGTGCCTGTGGTATGCTAATGCACAATAATCCATCAATTTGTTCGTGGAATGGGGTGGTGGACTATCAAAGTCAAATGCCCAAATTAGCTAGGAGGATAACGGGGTGCCAAAGCTCCATGGATGGGCCCCCGAGGTTTTGATCTGACTATGGCCTATTGGCACCCTCGACTTATGCAGCTTGTGGAGTTTGCCACTCTGATCTCCATGTCATGAAAGGTGAACTCCCTTTCTCCAGCCCTTGCGTGGTTGGCCATGAGATCACCGGGGAGGTCGTCGACCATGGCGCGCACACGCCTACTGAGATCGTCAACAGGTATATCCCGACTCACAATACGGATGGATGCTGATTTGTTCGTCAACCTGTTGACTTTCTTCTGATGGTGGTGTTTCTGGAATTGGCCGGTCATTCCTAAATTAACAGGTTCCCGGTTGGCAGTCATGTTGTTGGCGCCTTCATAATGCCTTGTGGGAATTGCTTTTACTGTGTCAAGGTACCACCCTCTCACCTGGATTACACCACAAAACTGCTGCTTTCTTTTCTTGATTGCATCCATGTACAATGATTCAAATCGTCAAATAGGGCCAGGAAGACCTCTGTGAGTCTTTCTTCGCGTATAATCGTGCTAAAGGAACACTATACGATGGTGAAACCAGACTGTTTCTACGCAGCAATGGTAACTTGAGGATATTCCTTTGCATGATCTGCCCCTGTTGGCGCAATGTAATGAATTGTAATGATGCTTATATGATTGAAATGCTTCCAGGAAAACCAGTGTACATGTACAGCATGGGCGGGCTTGCGGAATACTGTGTTGTGCCGGCCAATGCACTAGCGGTTCTTCCTAACTCGTTGCCGTATGCAGAGTCAGCGATTCTAGGATGTGCTGTGTTCACTGCATATGGCGCTTTGAGGCATGCTGCTGAAATGCGTGCTGGTGATTCGGTAGCAGTAATTGGGGTTGGAGGGGTGGGATCAAGGTTAGCTGATATAAGATTTTTTTTTTCAATCCTGCTGTTTGAAGAAATGGCTAAATTCCTTATCGCCTAGTAGCTTATGTTACTGTGTCCTCACAACTCCAACCTTGCAGCTGCTTACAGATAGCAAAGGCCTTTGGAGCTTCTGAAATCATTGCGGTGGATGTTCTTGATGAGAAACTCCAGAATGCTAAAACACTTGGAGCAACCCACACTGTAAACGCAGCTAAAGAAGACGCTGTTGAAAAGATCAAGGTATTAAACCAAATTTGTGATTTCCACCTTAACGAGTGAAGTTTTATATTACAATACAGTTTGATGAGGTAGTGTTTCTATCTCATCCTGATCGTGGGCTGTGTCCAACCGTGCATCTTCATTCTTAGCTAGTGTTCTCATTCAGATGTGAATATCGCATTGTTCACAGGAAATTACTGGTGGGAGGGGTGTGGACGTGGCTGTGGAGGCGCTTGGTAAGGCATTGACGTTTGCCCAGTGTACTCAGAGTGTACGAGATGGAGGCAAAGCTGTTATGATTGGCCTTGCTGCAACAAACGTAGTAGGCGAGGTGGATATAACCCGTCTTGTTCGCCGACAGGTACACAATCTAGCCCCAAGAAACTTTCATTAATCTAGAAGTTAGGCTATCTCCTGCTGATATGTTAATTTATGTTTGTGGCACTTGTAGTGACTTTGTTCCACGTTTACTTGTATAGTCTTGATGCAGCGACCTTTTCTGCCTGAATCTAATGTTATCTTGATTATAGATCAACTGCAGCATTTTGCGTCCATTATCTCACACAATTGTCAAATACGACCATATGACTGGATTGCCTTGCTTCGTTCTGTTACATTCTTAGTTGCTAACATTATTACTTGGAACCAGGTCAAAATCATTGGCTCTTATGGGGCAAGAGCCAGGCAAGATCTTCCTCAGATTGTCAAGCTCGCTGAGAGCGGCGCTTTCAATCTCGAGAACGCCATATCAAGGAAATGCAAATTCGAAGAGGCAAACAGCGCCTACGACGATCTCAACGAGGGCAAGATCATTGGTCGAGCTGTAGTTGAAATCATGTAGTGCTGATCAGATGATCATGTGGTTTGGAACCTGGGTCAAACAAATAAGTATAGGCTGTGACAAACGGATTCCATGATCAAATAAGTCCTTGATTTGAGTTGGATGCCAAAAGTTGTTGATTAAAATATGGTTAAAATTTACATGGAGATGTCTATCCACTTGTTCTTTCTGTCAACTGTAAATGTTGGTGGGTATACACTTTCTTTATATAGTTCTACAGCCAAATTTCCACTGTACTGTTACAAAATCATCACAAAAAATTCCCAGCTAGCACATGAAACATCTGACACACTAAGGATTAGAATAAGAAAACAGGGACTGAAAGCCCTGCAACCCCAATGTACACTGCAAACTCAAGCTAACCCTTCCATGTGGGCTGTATAAATCAATGCATTCCTGAATAAATACATGTACGTTCACAGGACAGCAGTGAGGCATATACATCCACGAGACAGATGGGTTTCTAACATTCATCCTACCAATGCTTTGTCACCTGCATTTGTCTTGAAAAACAAAATAACAAAACCATACTTCAATGGCATGCCCAATTTGCACAGCTTTCATTTGCTCATGAGCTATCCACCATCTCTGTTTCTTGAAAAACAAAATAACAAAACCATACTTCAACGGCATGCCCAATTTGCACAGCTTTCATTTGCTCATGAGCTATCCACCATCTCTGTTTCTTGAAAAACAAAATAACAAAACCATACTTCAATGGCATGCCCAATTCGCACAGCTTTCATCTGCTATGAGTTAGCCACCATTTCTGTTTTCTTACTGAGGCTGAAAGCGAGCAGCCTGTCGATCTCACCAAACACATCTTCCACCGTGGTATCTCCTTTTACCTAAATCACACGGGTCATTTAACGGTGCATGTAACTAGATGCAATACGATTCTGCATGTTTCCTATATTTTCCATGAGTAGAAGTAATGAATACAGTACTAATGCCAGCTTATAAAATAAAGGTAAAAATAATGTTTAGTTGAAAGTGTAGCGGAAGATAACTTCCACAGAAAAAGGTAGAAACAAAACTATAAGAGATACTCTATCTAAGTAGGAGAACAAAAATACATTCAGGATATTTGATAAATATAGTCTTTTGCTGACTTTAAATTAATCTGATAGGATAACTCAAAGGAATATATACAACATAAACTAGAATAGCATTATCAGCCTCGAGCAGACGAATAGGGTGGAGAGTTCTCAGTTTGAAAGAGATATATTGCTTACATTGACTATAAGAGCTTCATATATTGAGACCAAGGATTCAATATTCTGATAATGAGTCTGCAACCTCAGCTTAACCTGTAAAAGAAAAGAATCACACCGTAAAAATCAGATACTGATAACACTATGATCTTTGATTATCATAATCCACATAAATAGATAAGCTGTCGATGCGAAATGTCAGATTAGGAAAGAATAATCCAAAACAACGGCAATCCGTCTAAGGTTCCATCAACACAGTAAGCAGTTCAAGAGCTGGCATGCTATACATTTCAGCAACTTTACCACCGGAATTCACAACTAATCTCCACGGTCACAAGACTCACAACACACCATCAGATCAAAATACCCTGGAACATCAGTGCAAGTGCCTTTTTATTGGACACTTATATATAACAAAAGTGTACGACTTCCATGCCATGAACTGTGGTCCACAGGGGCATGATAAGTATCTCAAGCTAGTGTAAATTAGTAGCAGGAAAAAACAATGTGTTGAAACACCACATACAACATCTCCAAGACTCTAATAACAACTATGCACTTCCACCGAGTCTAATAATAAATGCACAACTATGTTTGCCATTTATTTTTCTACTTAATTAATATGCAAAAACATGTACCTTTTCTTCTGTATCATCAAATCTTTGTGTAAGCCTGGAGGCAATTTCTTCATTCTCTGGCGGAGAATACTTAAGATGGTATATTTTACCAGTTAAAGGATCCAGCCGTCTGCCAACCACCCTTTCAACAAGAAGTTCATCCGGAACCTACATTTGCGACGAATGAGCAAATATTACCCTTAAAGCCATCCATTGCAGAATCTACTTATTAATCACAGCTATTTTAAATGTGATAGAGAAACCATGAAAGACACATCAAATGCTCGATTTGAAATTAAGATTTTTTATGTATTCTGGAAAGAATGAATCTTTAAGTTTTATTATGTAACTAAAAAAGTACGAAAGAACGCAAATATTTATCTCCATTTTTCTAAAGGAAAATCAAATTGGTCACAGCTGTGTTTGTCCTGTTCAAACTACTAGTTAAGCAGGGGTTGCTACCAACAGCATTTCAAGGTCTAGAAGCAGTGTTCAAAATTCAGAGAAATATAATTGGTACCATACAGCAATAAGGTGAACTATGCTTCATAATTTGCATCACAAGTTTGATATAGTTGGGCTTGGGCACTTACATCCAATAAAATGAAAATGTCAGGCCGGATGCCAAGAGTTTCCAGTGCCATTGCCTGAGAATGACTTCTTGGGTAACCATCCAAAAGCCAACCCTTTTCCTGAGCATCTGCTTGAAGTAGACGTTCCTTCACCATCTGACGATAACCCAAAAATGTTTCTCACTATTACCACTTACTAACTTGAACCACATTAATGAAAATGGAATAAAAAGATACCAACATTAACAACAATCTCGTCGGGGACCAGCTGTCCCTTCTCCATGAACTCCTTGGCCCGCTTCCCATTCTCAGTGCCAGTGGCGATTTCCGCCCTCAACAAATCTCCAGCAGAAATGTGCACCAGACCATACTGCAAATTACAATGCCAGTTACTTTCTTTTGCAATGTACAATAAGGAGAACTAGTCCATGATTCTCAGACAAATACTTGCAAGAGTTTTACCGCACTGTTGTTAATGTCCAAGGCTAAATACATAGTCATCATAGTATGACATAACAACAGCACAAGACTAAATTCCAATCCAGATGGTGCATCATAAAAGGAAGTAAATCATGTACACGGCTGAATCCAAGTTTACAATAACTTACTTTAGCCTTGATGAGCTCGCACTGCGTGCCCTTCCCGGACGCCGGAGCACCCGCTATCATGACATTTAGGGGATCAGCATTCTCTGCCGCCACAGCCTGGAATTCCCAATCAAGAAACCAACAGTGAGAGGCTGTGATTGATAGATACGTAAATTGTGCCGCTCTAGGAGAACAGAGCTGACCTTGGTTGCTCTAGGCGCCGGAGATAGCCCACGACGTCCGGCGGAGTTGAGCCGCAGGGGGCTGGAGCCGGCCCGGGTGCCGCGGAAGAGGAGGCGGCCTTGGGGAACTGGCCTCTCGGCAGCCACGGGCGGCGGTGAGAGGTACGAGACCGCGGCTGCGGCGGAGGCCGTGGAAGAAGCCATGAGCGGCGCCAGCGGAGCGACGCGAAGCGATGGCAGACGAAGAGAGACGCGGAGCTGAGAGCGCCGCGCCAGCGCCGGAGGGGATCGGAGATAGCGAGGGAGAGGGGACAAACGTTCTTGTACTCCGTAGTAAGGAAAACGAAAAGGAAAAAAAAAGAATACTGAAAACAAAATTGAGCCAGAAAGTAAGGGGCTCTTGTTATCTCTCCGCGCGTGTTTTAGAATCACACATTTCGATTTTTTGTTTCATATATAATAGTAATGTGAAAAGATAACATGTTCAGTGTTTTTCTTTTGAACATCCCATGGTCAGTGTTTGCAAAGGACCGAAATCTGCATTAGCTCGCGACCGCTTCTTGTACGCGCCATTAGACGGTATAAAACTTTATTGACGCTTGGCAAGTAAAACAAGTGGGCACATATTTGTGTTGGTGCATGTGCTTTGTTATGGGTTTTTTCTTGATTTATAAAATTGATGTGGTTTTTATCAAGAACGGAAGTGTTACTTCTTTGTAGGTTATCGTCATAACCCGGTTCGTATATGGTCTTTCCTCCTCTCGGAGAACGGTGAGATATGGATAGGGTGGCATTCTAATACAACATATGTTGTGTAAGTGTTTCATCTTATTTATAATCGGATGGTTGGTCTTTTGTGATTCATGATATGTACTCTCTTTGTTTCTAAATACAAAATGTTTTGTGTTTCACACTAGATGTGCACCGAAATGAGTAAACAACTAAAAATGATTAAACAACTAAACATACACTTTACAATGCGTTTACGTACATGTAAATCTGCAAACTGAGCCTAACTTAGTTAGTTGGTTCCTTATGGTGGAATCAGTCCACCAAAATGTAAGAATGACTCCAATGGGGTGACTCGCCTTTTGTTCTTTTTTTATCCGTTTGTGTTGCCGAACGAACAGGGTCTGGCCCATGTCTACCCTTTGTTGGCCACCGTCCCAACGGGCCAACGTATTGAGTCCGCCAGGTCGTTTATTTTTTTCATTTTCATTTTTTTATTTACAAAGATTTGCATACAACTTCTATAACCCTAACCGAGAACTTAGACTAATATGCAAAAAAGTTAACAACTCACCACCTCACTATGGTCGGCTGCCCGGAAAAGGGGAGAAAAGGAGGACGCCGGATACGCCCATGAGTACCGTGTAGGCCTTGTTAGACCCCGTACGACACAAACTTTCTACCTCTTCTTTGTCCGTGGCGCAGAAGCTGGACTATCTCGCTCCTCCTCCCTTCTTCTTTCGAAGCCAGGAAGTACGTAACGGCAGCGGCTTCATAGGGAACTTTGTCACTCCACCGCCGGAGGGAGCATGTCAATGGGAGTGACATGTTCCTCCTGCTTCGGCTCCGGATGCCTCCTTGGGCTCCTGCTTGTCGCGCTGCCGTTTGTGCAGAGTGCACGCGCCGTGAACTCCGCAACCCTACGCGTATCCTCTGTATCGGCCTCCATCATCGCATAGGCACAGGCGCGCGTAGCGGCCAAAAATTCAGACGCCCTCATCTGGTTCAGCTCCATGTGGGACGTCCGCATACGCGTCGTCCATGGAACTATAGATGGCATGCACGCCCTCTGGCAACCCGCCGCCCCAAACTCCGGCTACGTACTCCTCCTCGTTGTGGTCGATGGAGTCTGAGTAGGTGGCCTCCATTGTCTGCTCCGGCAGCCGCAGCCGTGGCGGTTGCGGAATCATCCCGGCCCACGTCAGGCTCGTCACCATCCGGCGGGAGAAGTTGCCGGTTAGCGACCACGCACTCTCATACGCGCCTGTTCGACCTGGTCGAGCAGATCTTGCGGTGGCATCGCCGGTGGCCGTGGATCCATGTTCTGGTGTCCTAGAAGTGCATGTTATGACTGTCGTGGTTGGAGACGAAGGTGCGGGGCTAGGGTTTGTGGCTCTAGGGTTTGGCCACCAGCGCCCTTTTAAAGAGCTCCACCACCCATAGTTAGTGGGATAGGTGGCCACTCGAGCCAATGACATGCGGGGTCAGGAGAGGACATGGGGCGGACACAGAGACGGTGTTCGCGTCCACAACCGGGCCCAAATTTTGGCCAAGAATGGGTCTCGGTTGATAGCCCCGTTGGGCTGTGAATTTAGGTCGTGCGAACAGAATCAGACACGGACGAACTCGATGGGTCGACCCGTTGGAGTCATCCTAAGTCACAGATTTGACATGGTGCTCATATTTTTCTGAATTATTCCAGTATTTAACCGGCGCTATGATTTCAGCTAAGTGACGGGCTTGTCAACAACGTTCGTGTTGACTTCGTCAACCTCAAAATCTGACGGACCAGTATATCGGTTCATAGCAGTGTATTAAAGAGTCCCTGGTGCTTATTTAGATACATGGGACTGGGAGAAAATCAAGCTACAAGTCAACCCTTGCCGTTTCTGTGTACTGAGTAGTGAGTAGAGACCTGCAAAGCGATCACCTTTAAGCAAAAAGAGGATGTTGGAAGATTTTGGTTAGATTCGACGGAGTCAATCCATCCATCCTATCTTCTCTAGCAAACAGGTAATACCTGCCTCAGGTGTTCGATCACTTGCCTGCAAGCACTAGGTCCACTAGATGTTATCATCTTCTACGAGTAGCTAGCTAGTGGCTGACATGATACAGCCACACAGACCGCAGTGCACACCAGGTGTTCGATCATTTGCCTGGCGGAGACCCGCGCCTGTTTTGCGTTGCCATGACAGTGTCCTGGCAATAATTTGATCTTGTTAGCCTGTTCCTCGCGTATGTCGAAGGAGAAGTGAAGAAAATGAATTACACCTCGCAGTTATGCCTTTTGTGTTTTTTCAAAAAATACTATATTGCCCAGATGAAAGTGTTGGCCTTTCCGGACCCCATCACTCGGTTCATCTCATAAATATGCTTTAATTTGTCCCACAAGTGTCACTTCGTCCTGCCTTTTTTCTTCCCTTTAATTCTCCTTCTTTATTTGTCCTTTTGTTTAATTACTCGTGTTAATCAATGGGAATAACTGCATAAAATGCCAGAACGGTGCAAACTACAACATGCAGTTCCCTCAATGGTTCTTAATGTTCTTCACTGAAGAAAAGGCAAGAAATTCAACTCAGCCAGTTGACAGAAGACAATTGTAACATCAGTACAAGAGATGATGCCTGCAACATATAAACAAGGTATTAATCCAATCTGCCTCTTTCCAATTACTTGAAACCTTTTCTATAAAATAGTGAACTCCCATCACAGATTTCCATGAAATAATCATCCAGCGTTTTTTCAAACTTTTGATGACAAACAAAATAAAAGGCAAGAAATTTGAAGTGCCAGGCCTACAGGCTACTTATGTTTACTTGGAACTTTTCATGTCCAAATAACTTTTGTACTGTTACATTTACAAAGGTATGATAAATCGAAGCACAAGAAAGAGACTAGAGGATCCCTGACTCCTCATCATTTTGAGCTTGAATCTTATGCTGTGTTAAGATAAGTCAACAAAGCTTCCCATTATCAAGTCCACTTAACGCTCTGCAAATGGCATGGCATGTAGAGCAGACAGGACATGTTTCTGCATCGCTTATCATCGGCCTACTCCTTACGCACTAAGGAAGAAATATGTACCAAAGGGTTGTTATTCCAGTGGCTTTTATTAAATGAGGGTTTTTAGATGGGACAAGATACTCTACGTTTGCTTTGGCATGTAATTAGGCAGGCCAATCCTGGAGAGATGGAACTTAGTTAGGGGGATAGCCTATAGGTTTGCACTTTGTACTGATGCATATATTAGTAGATCTTAACATCATTCTTAAGAGATGTCCTACTAAAGATATGCATGCAAGTGGTAAAGCTAATAAGTGAAAAGATGAGTGTCTTTCCAGTAAAGCTCCTCAGATTACATGTAAAGAAGAGATACTAAACAATATGTTTACATGGAATGTGAGGCGCTGTCGATGCATAGAGAATCAGGAACAAAGTAACATTTCTTTTCTAGGATATAAAAAATATGGTACAATTTGATAAAATTCTTAGGAGTTGGTGAGGATCTTTAGGTATATGTAGGTGCAGTATGGAATAATATGGCTTCCACATTTATGAAGATATCTCAGTAAAGCATAGATAATCCAACCTGTCGGGCGTAACATACATGGGTAAGTTTGGTTAAAGTTGGTAAGTAATGCAGAAGGGAGGAAATGTCCCTCTTCGTTAATTTACCAAGGGCTCATGTAGGCCAGAGTTGATAAAGGTGCATTTGATTTAGTGAAAATTGTTTGTGTTGCAGAACGCAAGAAAAACAGGTTTTATTTGCCTCAAGTCTATAAATTATTTATTGCAAGTTGAAAAATTATCCTGAATTTATTCTATAGTTAGCAAACAAAATAAATGCGAAGTGTGTTTGATCGTTGGAAATGCTACAGGTACTTGTTTTCTGTCTATGTGAATATGAATAACTGCTTTTGCTACCCAATTTGTTCACAGCTACTCTATATCTCAAATTAGCTCGACAAGTATGATACACTAGCTAGAATGTAGTACATATTTTTGCGATTAGAAAACTACTTGTGTGTCACCAAAACCGAATCAGAAACAAAAAAAGCAAATTAAAAGAAGACAGAACAAAGGCACAAACACTATGCTAGGACATATAAACTTTTTTATCGAACTTACCACAGTTGAAAGAATTTCCATATAATCTTAAGACTCATTTCTCTAGACGTCGACATTCACAACATGGGATTCATCGTGACAGAAGCTCACATGTGTTTCACGGATTACGCTTTAAAGTTTTCATAATGAAATAAAGCAAAAGTAAGAAAGCATCTTCAGGAGCATATTCAGGTTCACTGTTACTGCTATCTAAACTGCAAATTTCCTGCAGAAAGGGGAAAACACAGCAAAGTACAGGGAGCAAGCTCACTTTCAGGAGAAAAACTGAAGTGGACTGATGTTTCAGATGGAGCTAATACACAAGGTCAGAAAAAGCCAATAAGGAGATGTACATCCACTCGACCACTTGTGTTTCCATTCAGTTTCATGCACTTCTGGGAACGGGTGTATCTGCTCACTTCCGCTTACGCATTGCATCGACCTTAAATCTTGATGGAGTGAATATATTTTTTATTTTCTTATCACCAAATATCAGGGATAGCGCAACTTAAATGAACACATGAACCTTAATTTATTTACTCCCCTTTTCTCTTCAATGAACAGACATTGCTCCTGCCAACCTTTTAAAAATACACTAGGTAAACATGATCCCATACGAATGGAATCAAAATCGAAACTAGAAATTTTTAACCGCATGAATGACGCCTATATGGCCATCATTATCACTTGATACTTTTGTTAGACCCCACTACTCCACTTTAGTACTCACCAAGGCTCCCCACAAAGCCACCTGCCTTTCTCATCAGCTGCCCCTCACTTGCCTTTAGTTATTCCATATCACAGTTACCTCAACACACCATAAAAGGCCTCTCCCACACACTCTCACAAATTGCACACCCAGCTTCTATAGCTACAACTTGGGAGAAGCCATGAAGAACTCTTCAGTTGCATCAAGCCTGAAAAAGGAGAAAGTAGATGCTAGAAAACTGCAGGAAGGTGTCCACAACAACCTTGAGCTTAGGCTTGGTATCTCTTCTGACAATGGCCTGTTTGGTGGTGGCGGCACTACTAGTTCATGGCTAGGTGTTGGAGTGCACCCATGGAGCCTGTCTGCTAAGCAAGATAAGGCAGCCCTGGAGCAAGATCAGCAGAGGCCTAATGAGTGCAACATACAAAGGTTTGGCTATCAGTTAGTACAAAGCAATAACTCTTTCTCATGATGTCATGTAGGCTTAAAGGAAAAATAGGTCTTATTTTAGAAATTCAACCTCGTGTATCTTTATGAATTTAGAAAATGCTTTGATTAAATATGGGTTCGCGTATGAGCAATTTTATGTTTGTGCCTATTTTCACCTCATCAGAACATATTCTGGCATAGCATAAGAAAGACATGTCAAGAAAACATATTGGAGAGAATAAATACATATTGCACTATAGATAGAGAGACATAATTCGCATGTAAAGAGAAGAAGACACGAAGAGTAAAAGAGGAAATAAATATGAAGCAAAACAAGATAACGAGAAACAAAACAATTAGATTTAGCAGAGAATAACTGGACTTGTATTGTGGTAACATACTAGTATCTCTCAAGTGCATTTCTTCCTTCTTGTCATGAATTCCACACAAAGAGGTGGTGAATCTTGTTTGCTTGTCTTTTTCACCATCTCACCAAATTCAACTAACAATATCCAGAGAAGATCGCCCACAGCTGGTGGGATGGCCACCAGTGTGCACATTCCGCAAGAACCTGTCCACCACATCCACAAAGCCTGCATATTCTGAAGATCTGAGCAAAGTGGAACCCTGTTCTGAAGAAGAAGATCATGGAAGCACTGGAGTTTCAGGACAAGACAGGCCAGCTATGTTCGTGAAGGTGAACCTGGAAGGATACGCCGTTGGGAGGAAGATCGACATCAGTGCTCACCGTGGCTACACCTCACTATCTGGGGCTCTGCAGAACATGTTCCACGGCTTCCTGTCAGGTGTCTTTGGTTTCCACTGCACTGTACCCCCCCCCCCCCCCCCCCCCCCCCCCATGCATGATTAAACTCCATCCTGCTCATGTCACTGACATCAGGTGGCTGGTTGATTTCAGATGGCCATGGGAGAATTGCAACCAGAGAGGATGAAGAGCAGCTGGACTATCAGAAGGGAAAGGGCGCGATGAAGAACTATATCCTTCTGTACGAGGACAACGAGGGTGACCGCATGCTCGTAGGCGACGTCCCGTGGGAGTACGTTGAGAGCTGAATGTATGAGATTTGTTTATGGCACATGTTGAAGTCGTCGCTGATTGATCTTTCTTGCATATATTTATGCAGGTTGTTCATCACTTCAGTGAAGAGGCTTTACATTACCAAGGACCCTAGAGCTGAAAAAGCAACAAGAAGAACAATGGTGTGCATTACACTTACACACTATTCTTTCTGACGATCTTTACTGTATTTATTTGTCAAGTGACAGTACTGCCTTGTTGCTTTTGTAGTTACAGGGTGATTAGGTGCTGAGGCAGTTTGTGTGCTTCTACCAGACTGCAAATGACAACAGGAGATTGCATATGTCGACATGCATGGATCTCAAGGATCGCAGGCGTTTATGTCTGTGCCGACAATTGTCTGCAGAAAATCTGCATTCGAAGCTTTGAATTAGGTCACCTGTTAAAAACCTTTTTATTTGACCTTGTTGCCGTGTATCCAGGTGTGTAGTTCGATTAAAACTAATGTAGGAAGTTTTTTTGTGTGCAATCAGATAGATAGTGGGTTAGCTTATATTCATGTAAAATAGCACTGGGTGCAATTATGCATTATGGAATCGGTACACTGACCTGCTAAATCGTCTCCACACAGTGTTTTAGAAATCTCTGTGCAGCTTAATGTTTTATTCAGGAAATGAAAGCTTTATTACCCTGTGTCTGTACATACTAGATGTATGAGGCCTTGATTATTACATTGTTTATTACGAACTAGCATAGACATAGTGTGACTCTCGCATTCGCGATGGCATCATTTTTAAGTGCTAACTATTTACAGAAAAATGGACAGTCATTTTTTGTCTGACCATTGTTATGGGAGGCGCAGCAGCCAGAGGCTTCATCAAGGAATTGTAGCAGGGATTTCTTAACACTGCCCAGTTTGTTACCCATATCTTGGTCCATCAAGACCATTTGATCATCCTCTTCCGCCACTGTATCTTGTTCTTCATCAGATTCCTCCTGAAAATCATGCTGAGTGTGAGTGCAGTACTCCATGCCAGCTGATCTTTCACCCATTCGGGATAGGGTATAGTCATCCATGTCTTCTACGTTAACGTGTGAAAGGTGCTTCATCCAAACCATCCCATATCTTGTCATCCAACAGACCATAGTCAAGTTTTCCAGGTAAGAATTTGGTAGGGGAGATCACTCGACTGACATCAAGCCCATCCGAAAACCATGCCAACTTTTTGCACCACCAGCCAAAAGGGTTGACTTTATAATGAGAACCACATGATCATGTCAACCGGAAGGATATAATTCGGTGAATTATTATTACACAAAGGGTGCACCTCCCTGTCCAGCTTAGAACAGATGGCGTTGTGGATCCGGTAACAATACATTGATATCTTTGGATCATAATAAGACAGAAGAAAACATCACAGCTGAACTGTGTTTGTAGATTGATCATCACAGACAAATAATATGGGTTCAGTGCCACATGTCCATAACTTTTTGCTCTGATAATTCTGTTTGTTTTTTCGCCAACGCTGAATTTGATTTATAAGAAGCTAGCACAAAGGTAACTCATAGGGACAATAAAACTGAAAGCACACATTTCTGCAGTGTAAGAGCAGAACGCACATCATCATTTAAAACAGAAGAAACATCAGTATACATACAGGGCTTTCTTCATTGTTTCATATCAAGACAGAAGAAAGATCGCAGCTCTGTGGATGGATCATCGCTGATATATTTGCTAAGACCAACAGTGAACTTAAACACACAAGCGGTTAATTCATAACAGAGGTTACAACACTGTGTATTGTATCATCATCACGGCATTACTACTACATCGATCGATAGGTTTACAAACTGCTTCATCGATCAGGACCACAAGTTCATAAAAATGTTCTTGAGATCTTGGTCACAGTGGATGCGTTTGAATGCCTTGTCTCGTGCTTTGTCGCAGCATTCTCGGACCTTGGCCCTGGCAGCCAGGAAGTCGTCATCCACCTCGACGTATCCCTGTTTTTTTTTTCTTTATCGAAAACGAAGCACCTTTCTAGAGGCCTGGCATCCTCTTCAACCTCTCGGGCGAGGATCGAAGCAACCTCCCGCTGCGGCAGCCGCGTCATCTTTTTCGCCTCACTTAGCAGTTAGCACGGAGCAAGATTTGGGGACGAATCGAATCGAATGGAGGAGTCCTAGCTAGCTCTCGAATCCTAGCTCTGGAATTGGGGAAGCAGGAGACGGTGGGGTGTGGAGAATACAAAGACAGTGCCTTTTTATTTCTGTTTGATCCTGGTGTACAGGGCCGGCCCTGAGGGGGGTCTGGAGGGGCGGTCGCCCCGGGCCCCTGAATTTTAGGTGCCCAAGTATATATGTATGTAGCATACTGGAAATAGCATTATTCTGCCAATTGAGCCGCGTACGTCTGGCAGGCCTGCTGCGTGCTTGGGCCCGTATGCAAGGTTGAACTCGTGAAGCGTGATCGATTTAGTGTCTGTCCGTGATAGCAAAGGACACAGAGTTATTCTAAAAAAAAAAAGACACAGAGTCACAGACGAGGCCTCGCTTCATCACTTGTCCGATAAAAACACATCTTTTAATCGCTCCATCGGTCGAGTTAAATGATGTAATTTTGAGTTAATGTTTGAAGTTGACCTTATTGGATAATTTTGAGTTAATTTTGAGCTAATTTTGAATAAAGTTTTAGACTGTTAAAACTGTAACACTCCTTCATCATAATGAAATTATGCATTCGCACGTCGTGATTTTTCCCGTAAAGGTTTTCCACGTAAATATTTATTTATTTTTATATGGCCCTAAATTTTAATTTTGCCCCGGGTCCTTAAAATCTCAGGACCGGCCCTGCTGGTGTAGTGTGGAGGTTGAGTGCGAGCGGGACTCGGAGTCCGAGTCGGGTGCTTCTTTCTTCTGTTCTGTGCGTGGGCTGGAAATCGAGAGTGGTTTTTCCGCACGGTCGCTCGCCCGCCCGTCTTATCCTGGCCGTTCGTCCTCGGCGATCCGGAAAAGCGGGCGGAGTGGGCGCGAGCTTTTGACGTAGCGTAATCAGAAGAGAAAACTGCATAAGTAAAGGGAATCTTTGTTAGGGTTTGGGGGTGGGGTCGAGTACTTTTGTTCGTGGCCTTGATATCGCGGTGGACGATCGGCGGCGAGCAGCCGTGGTGGAGCTATGCGAGGCCCTGCGCCGACACCAGCACGATCCGGTACCGGACGTCCCACTCCAGCTGCGCGCCGCCGCCGCCACGCTTGTGCAGCACGGCGTCGAGGCTACCGTTGGCCATGTAGTCGTACATGAGCAGCCGGGTGCTCTGGTTCCAGCAGCAGCCCAGGAAGCGCACGATGTTCTTGTGTCGGATGGAGCCCAGCGTGCGCACCTCCGCCGAGAACGAGTCACGGCCGGCCTCCTTGGACGCGACTGCGGCGGCGGTCGTGGCGGGCCAGAGCTTGTTAACGGCGATGGTCTCGCCGGAGTCCAGGCTCACACGGTACACCACGCCGGACACGCCCTTGCCGATGATGTTCGCGTCCACGAGGCTGCGCACAACCTGGTCCACCGAGAAGATCACCTTCTGGAACGGCGTGAACTGCCATGGCCACCCAAGGTCCCCGCCACTCCCGTTATCCGAGTCGCTGCTCCCACCTCCACCGTTACCTCCTTTCACGCCCATCCCGAGCGCTCGCAGTATGTCGATCATCCCGAGCACCATCGCCACCGTCACGGTCACCAGCAGCGCGATGGCGAGTTTCAGTGCTACGATCCACTCTCTGATACGATTACTTCCTCGGATATAGTGTTGGATACAGGAATTCAGTAGGCAACCAGAGAGGAATTAGGGGTAGGGGAAGGAAGAGGATTACACCGGATCGGAGAAGGAGGAAGTGAAAGAGGAAGGGAGAGAGAGATAGACTAATTAGGTGAACACATAATCGATGCCGATCCCCAGGTCTCGCCTCCTTCTTGTAGCTTAGTGAGACCAAGTCTCGGACGGGTAGCGTGTGCTTGTCTTCCTGATACGTCTCTGCTGTTGGGCTGGCTCAGCAGCAGGTACATGGGCTTCTGGTCGCTTTGGGCCCATGACATCCCTCCCCCCTTCAACAGCGGCTTGCCCCCAAGCCGGTGCCCGTGGAAAACGAGCGAGCAGCTCCGCCTTGTTCTCCCAGGTCGCCAGCGATGCCGGCATGTCGGACCAGCGCACTCTCACTTGCTCCAGCACCTTGCGGCCACGATGTACTTGTCTGGTCTCTAAGACCGTCTCAGGAACTTGCATAGGGGCTCTTGAGTCATCCACCTCCGGCAATTGCTGATGAACCTCCTCCGGCGGTGCCCCTTTTCGCAACTGCGACACATGGAAAACGGGATGCAACTTGCAACCTGAAGGTAGTCGGAGGCGATAGGATAGCGTACCAACTTTCTGCTCCACCAGGAATGGTCCAAAGAATCGAAACGCCAGCTTGGCATTTGCTCTGATCGCTAGCGACGTCTGAACATACGGTTGTAACTTCAGATAAACCCAATCGCCTACCACAAAGCTGCGCTCCGATCTTTTTCCATCAGCATAGAATTTCATGCGGTTGCTAGCACGGTGCAAATGCTGACGAAGCAGTGCTGTCATCAACTGCCTTTCCTCCAACCATTTCTGCAGATCGCTCACGGGAACTGACGCTGCTGTAATGCCAAAGTAGCGAGGTGCATGTCCATACAGTGCTTGGAAAGGGGAGGTTTTGTGGTATGAAGTGTTGTACCAAAATTCGGCCAAACCCAGCCATTTGCTCCACTCTTTTGGGCATGAGCTAATGAAACATCTGAGGTAAGTCTCCATACACTGATTCACTCGCTCGGTTTGTCCGTCCGTCTGAGGGTGATACGCCGTGCTCATGCGTAGCTCAGTTTTGCTGAGTTTGAACAGATTCTGCCACAGTTTGCTAGTGAACACCCTGTCCCGATCAGATATCAAAGCCGCAGGCATGCTATGCAGTTGGAAGACTTGATCAAAGAAAACTTGTGCCACTTGAGCTGCCGTAAATGGATGTGCTAATGGCAGAAAATGGGCATACTTCGTGAGCTTGTCCACCACCACTAAAACTGAATCAAACCCTGCTGACTTGGGAAGTCCCTCCACGAAATCCATGCTCACCACTTGCCATGCTGAATCTGGCACTGGCAAGGGCTGCAGCAGGCCTGGGTACTTCACTCGCTCTGGTTTGGCCTGTTTACAGACGGTGCATGCTTCGACAAACTGCTGGACCGTCAGGCGCATACGAGGCCAGGCAAACAACTGTCGAACTCGATATAGTGTGGCATGCACTCCCGAGTGCCCCCCAATCGCCCCTGAATGTAGTTGGCGTAGGATTTGTTGCTGCATTGCTGTGTTGCCGCCCACCCAGATTCTTCTTTTGTACTTCAGTAAACTGCCTTCCCACTCAAAATTCTTGTTGGTATTTGCAGAAGCCTTCTGTTGTTGAAGCATGCGTTGGGTGATCGCATCCGTGGCATACCCTACGCTGATATCCTGCAACCACTCTGGCTTCCCCACTGTGAGCGTCAACACTTCTCCGAGCGCAAACGTTGGGTGTCTGGACAGTGCATCTGCCACCTGATTGGAGCTCCCCTTTTTGTACTATATGCTGTATTGCAGACCGAGCAGTTTAGTCAAGGCCTTTTGCTGCCACGGTGTCGTCAGTCGTTGCTCATCCAGATGAGACAACGCCCGCTGATCTGTTCTTATCACAAAGGGTGACTGACGTAAATACGAGCGCCACTTGTCCACAGCCAACAAAATGGCCAGGCTTTCCTTCTCGTACGTTGACAGACCGCGAAGGCGAGGGCCAAGAGCACGGCTGAGGTACGCTAGCGGGTGTTGGTCTTGCATCAGCACGGCGCCGATCCCACGATCGTTGGCATCCGTTTCAACCACAAAAGATTTCTGAAAATTGGGTAAGGCCAACACAGGCGCTGTCAACAGAGCATGTTTAAGTGACTCGAACGCTTGCTGATGGTCTTGTGTCCACACGAACAGTTCATGTTTCTTGAGTAGATCAGTTAATATTCTGCTAATCAAACCATAGTTGGGAATGTACTTACGATAATACCCTGCCATGCCGAGGAATTTACGAACATCTCGCACATTCAGAGGTACTGGCCAGGCCTGAACCGCAGCTACACTTTTTGGGTCTGTCGCCACCCCTGCCGCTGAAATAATATGACCTAGGTACTTCAGCTGTCTCTGCCCAAAAGAGCATTTGGATTGTTTGATTTTGAGGTGATGTGCATCCAACAATTTGAACACTGCTCGCAGATGTTTCTGATGCTCCTCGAGCGTCTTGCTATATACCAGGATGTCGTCAATGAACACAAGCACGCATTTGCGCAGCAACGGTGCTAAGATTGTGTTCATGGCGTTTTGGAAAGTTGCTGGTGCACCCGTTAACCCATACGGCATCACTTTGAACTCGTAATGCCCTTGGTGTGTTTGGAATGCCGTTTTGTGTTCCTCGCCTTCCGCTAAGAGAATTTGGTGGTATCCCGCTCGCAGATCCAGGCTGGTGAACCAGGCTACTCCTGACAACTCATCCAGTAGTTCGTCGATGACTGGCAAGGGAAAACGGTTCTTGATGGTCAGGGCATTCAAATACCTGAAGTCAATACAAAAACGCCAGGTGCAGTCTTTCTTCATAACCAGCAGCATCGGTGAAGCGAAAGGGCTGGAGCTTAGCTGAATGATCCCCTGTCTCAACATCTCCAGGATTTGCTTTTCAATCTCATCTTTCTGATCAGGATTGTAGCGGTAAGGACGCTGATTAACTGGCTTAGCCCCTGGAATCAGTGGAATCCTGTGATCAAATTCGCGCCGTAGTGGCAACCCTTGCGGTTCGTCGAACAATTGTTTGTACTCTTGCAACAGTTGTTGTACTGGTTCGGGACAAGGACTCTTTTCATCAGGTTCTTTCACTTCTCTTAATTGCACTAAATGGCAGATGGCATTTTCCTTTGCAAGCATCTCTAGTTGGTGCAGCGCAATCTCCTGACAACAAGTAGTGTCAGTTGTAATCCCCTGCAACTGCACTGCTTTGCCTCTGTGTTGAAAGGATAACAGTTTCTGACCCCAATGCACCACCATCGATCCAATACCTTGTAGCCAATCCATGCCTAAGATAATATCATAACAACCCAGCGGAAATAACCTGAGCGTTGTGCAAAATTCTTCTCCCTGCGCCTTCCACGGACATGCTGGAATTGCAGTGTCACATCTCAGTTTGCCCCCATCTGCAATGGTCACCTGCATTGGCCTGCACTTCTTGATCTCTGGCCAATGTTCTGCTAACTTGTCGCTGATGAAGCTATGGGTGCTTCCTGAATCCACAAGCATCAGCACTTCCTTGTTGCGCACCGTTCCTCGCAGTCGAACCGTTTGAGGAGGTTCAGCCCCTTGCAAGGCAGCCTGGGAAATGACACACAGATCGCCCACTGCGTCGCCCTGCGAGGAATCTGTGTCCGTCTCGCGGCGAAACAATCCCAGCAATTCTTCCACAACATGAAGTTGTACTATCGGCCCACAAGTATGCTCGCGGCTGTAGCGCTCGCCGCAGGTGTAGCAGAGACCGCGGGCACGCCGATAAGTGCGAAGAGCTTGTATCTTCTCGTCCGTGCTTGGCGCCGACGTGGGAACAGGTGGACGTCGTTCGTCCCCCCGAGTCCCTGCTGGTACGCCAAGTGGTCGCCCCCCCGGCGGCGGTGGAAGGGGCAACGCCGAGCGTGGCGTATGGCGATGCGGCGTCGACGAGCTCGCTCCAGGACGCCAAGTGTCCCGCATGAGTCCCATGGCCTCTTCCTGCAATGTAGCGAGGGAAACAGCAGTATCCACATTCCGAGGTTGCTGAATCATGACCACAACGCGAATTTCATGTCGCAACCCATCCACAAAATGAGTCACAAAGTATAAAGGATCCCACGAACGATGGTGAGATAACAGACAGTTCATTGCTGTATTGAACTGAACTGCATACTCTGCCACCGTCCCAGTCTGACGAAGGCGAGCAAATTGTCGGAGGAGTTGTTCAAACTCACGCCGCCCAAACTTCTCACACACTTTCGCCACGAATTCCTCCCATGAACCGACTCCAGTGTGAGTGTTCGTCCACTGCAGCCACAACGCCGCCTCCCCTGTGAAGTGAACCACGGCCGTATCGATCCACAATTCCCGATCGACACGGCACACTCGAAAGTAGGATTCACACTTCAATTTCCATTCGAGGGCACCTTCCCCATCGAATCCGGGACAATCCACACGGGGTGGTCTCCCTCCAACACGCTCCTCTCTCTCGCGTGGCGAATTAACTGACGGAGATAGAAGATTTTCGCACGTACCCTTGCCCGGGGTCGTGAGGGGTGGATACCCCATCAGCGATCCCCGATTGTAATGCTCGATGCGGTTGCCAACTGGCCCACTTCGTTGCAGCGCCTCCGATCGCGGTTCCGGTGCGATCCCGAGAAGAGACGGCGAAGGAGAAGGCGGCGGTGGTGGCGAAATCCCCGATCCCGCCGTGAGGAAGTTCTCGAGTCGTTGACGAAGCGCGCTCAGATCCGCTTGCAGCGCCCCAACCGCGATGTCCACCGTCGGCTTCCACAGCGCCAGATCGGCCAGCGCCGGCTTGATTTCCTCCAGTGCGACGACCTTGTTCTCGATGGAGTCCAACTTGAGCGTTTGCCTCTCTTCAATTGAGTCCAGCTTGCTCATCAGGGACACGATTTGATCCTTCAACGTCAACTCCGCCATGATCGCGTCAAGAGTACGCGTGCGAGGTGCCAGATCGAAGGGCTCTGATACCAGATTGCTACGATCCACTCTTTGATACGATTACTTCCTCGGATATAGTGTTGGATACAGGAATTCAGTAGGCAACCAGAGAGGAATTAGGGGTAGGGGAAGGAAGAGGATTACACCGGATCGGAGAAGGAGGAAGTGAAAGAGGAAGGGAGAGAGAGATAGACTAATTAGGTGAACACATAATCGATGCCGATCCCCAGGTCTTGCCTCCTTCTTGTAGCTTAGTGAGACCAAGTCTCGGACGGGTAGCGTGTGCTTGTCTTCCTGATACGTCTCTGCTGTTGGGCTGGCTCAGCAGCAGGTACATGGGCTTCTGGTCGCTTTGGGCCCATGACATTCAGCCGGTGCGCATGCAGCCATGAGGGCCGACCGTGATGAGGCACGCAGCCACCCTGGCTACCAACACGAGCTGCACACACTGCCGAAAAATAGAGGTCGAGTCAGGTTTGTCCATCAGACACTCTTCAGCGACTCCGGTTTCACCAACTCCGATCACCTAGGGCCTAGGGAGACCTTGCCAAAGTGGCCTTGTGAAGCTCATACCGGCCTATGCAAAACAGATGGCACTTCGTGCAGAAACCTGACAGCTCCGATCGTGATGAGGAGCTCTGGAGAGGTGATGGACCCGCACCGCCGTAAGATCACACAGGTCAATGTATGCCGCCTGCAGCAGCTCCAACTTCACAACTGGAGAGGTCCAACAGGAAGACGAGTCGGACACAGTGGCGAAGCCCACAAAATTAAGCATTGGGTTCATCTACCTTAGCATGCAGGATCAAACTAGGTGATACATGGTGCTAAGTAGCTATTTAGCCTGGATTAGAGCAAATTCATTGGGTTCGCAGTATGTAGGTCCCCGCCACTCCCGGCCTCCGAGTCGCTGCTCCCACCTCCACCCTTACCTCCTTTCACGCCCATCCCGAGCATGCCGATCATCCTGAGCACCATCGCCACCGTCGCGGTCACCAGCAGCGCGATGGCGAGCTTCAGCCGGTGCGAGCGCTGCCCCTCCTCGTCATATCCGGCAGTCGTACTCCGTCGGTGCCGACGAAGCACACGTCACCGCCTCTCGTGCACAGCCCGGCGTTCCTGTCGAGGCTGGACGCCGAGAGCTGCCGGAAAAGCTTCGTGTCCGAGAGGTACCCCGAGAGGTTGTTGTGCGACACGTTGAGCGTGACGAGGTTGTCCAGACCGGCCAGAGGCGCCAGGCCGCCAGCGGGCGCGTTGTAGGATAAGTCGAGCACTGACAGCTTGCTCAGCTCCGATATCCTCGCCGGTATCGCGCCGTTGAGGCCGTTGCGGCTGAGGTTGAGAGCGATGTCGAGGCCCGTGAGGCTGCACAGCTCGTCGGGGATGTCGCCGGACATGCAGTTGTCGCTGAGGTCGAGGAACTCCAGCGCGCGGCATCGCCCGAGCGCCGCTGGTATCGTCCCGGACAGCGCGTTTCCGGCGAGGACGAGACGGCTCAGCGCCGCTAGCTTCCCGAAGGAGTCCGGCACGGACCCGGTGAGCAGGTTGTGCGAGACGTCGATCTCCTGCAGCCCGCGCACGCCAGCGAGCGACTCCGGCAGGGACCCCGTGAGAGTGTTGTTGCTGAGGTCGAGCATCTAGAGCTGCGAGCAGTCGCCGAGCTCAGCAGAGCTGAGAAAGGGGATCGCGAGTTCGCGACTGCGAGGCGAGAGAAAGGGGATTGCGACTGCGAGGCGCGAGGTGAGAGAAAATAGGCATGCTGGGTTAGGCAGGGATTGTAACTCTCAACAGAGGGTTGGACTCGGCGCTGGGGGCGTTAACTCGCACGAATCTTGAAACAAGTGGACGGGGGGATAGGACGGGCGGGAGGACGACCATCTGGTTTATGATTTCCGCTGGAAATCTGGACGAACCATCCGTCTCGGACAACCTACGACCTAGTATAACTTGCATGCCACTTTTTGTGAGTATGAGGAAGTATCACTTTTTTTTTCATAAATCATACTAGGATGGTATCAGTTTATTTTGAATTGTATATGGAGGTATCAGATTTTCTGTGAGCTTTCGGAATAAATCCAAATCCAGACGATTTAGACCCACCAGGCTGACGTGGCATGGCAGAGGGAATTAACACTTCCAATAAAAAAATAAAATCTATTTCCTTACCCCCTCTCACCCCCGTTGACCGAGAGGCCATGGACGAGCAGGGAGCGGGAGCTTGCCGGTCAGTGGAGCTCTTCCCGTCACCGTGCCCGTGGAGAACTCCAATGCGAGCGGTGGAGCCGGCCATGGAGAATATGTGGTGTAGGAGCCGCAGACGACCACCAATGACGAGCGCGCGCCTATTTGAATAGTAGAAATTTCAAAAAAATTACATGATTCTAATCCTTAGAATTTTTTTCCTATGAATTGTTTTTGGTTTACAAGAATTGTGTCAACAAAATCTTATGGATTGGATTTCTATGCCTCGATTTCATAAGAATTTAAACATCCACTCCAAACTCTTTTCAACCCTCCAGTGCGTAGGATCGAGCCACTTTTACTATGTTTTATCAAACAATAATTCCCGTATTTTTCTTTTATTTTACAATTATCTGGTTTACATTTGCGAACCCGTCAAAATTTCTGTATTTTTTTCACATTTCTATGTTTTTCAACCCTATGATTTAAAGAGGCCTAAATTGGTAATTCACGTGTCGTTGACGCGTGGGACCCAGCCATTAGCAAAGATAAACTATTTCTGTTTACTGGGACCCAGTCGCCAGCGTCCCAGCCATTCTCCTCCTTCCCCAAACCCACCATGGCGGCAACCACGAGGCTCTCCCGCGCCGCCCAGCGCCGCTATTACACCGTCGCAGGTCGCGCGGAGCCAAGGTGTTCGCCGACGTCAGGCGCAGGGACTTCCATCACCTCAAACCTCGCCGACGGCAGTGCGCGCCTCGCAGATGCAGTGCGCCGCCGCCGCCGTTCCCCTCTAGTTCGTCTGGACCCTCGGTAATGTGAATCCAAACCTCCTTCCCGTTCCCGAAATCTCGCTGTTTATTCGATTTCGTGGGAAGGGTTCCGGCGCCCAACACTAGCAGACTAATTAATCTGACACTAGCCTGTGTGTGTATGCAACTCTGTTCTGACCCGATCTAAGTTTTTTTCTGTGGCATCAGCTGAACAGCCCACAACACACATGTATTCTTGGTTCGTTGGTCGATTCCAGCTTGACGCAAATATTGTATCAACTGCGGTAATAATGATGATTACCGATACCTAGCTAAAATTTATTGATTTTATCTAACGTTATCCTACAACTGTAGTCTGGTTTTATCTAAACTAGAAGATACCCCGCGCGTTGCGGCGGGAATTACATGATGTAATTTTATACCCATACGAATTGAAGAACGATGGTATTCAATTCTTATCACTGGATCTTTGATGGGCAAAATTGCGATCACATGTATCATATAATTCATTAAAAATAATTCACCATATACATGTTCCTAGTTATTTGTGGAGGATTTTTCAGAGTAAATACTGAGTCGAACTATTTCTTAATATGTAGAAGAACCCGCCTAACCGGAAGATAACCTTGTCAAAATTTATTTTAGAGATGTCTTTGACAGTACTGAGGCAATGGACAAAAAATGAGAAAAGAAAATTATGTTAGGAACTTTTAAATGTTAAAAACATGGGTGAATCAAGTCTAGTTATCTTTGTACCTGCTTACATTGGAACGATTTAACCTTTCAAAATATGACCCAACATACAAAGTTCATGGTGAATCAATATAGCATATAGCATATCAATACATATAGCATTAGCAAGTCACGTCCAATGCAACCGTGTATACAATTGTTTTATGCATACGTATATTGCAGCAAAGGGGTTGGGGAAACCCAACTCCATTTTGTAACCTGAAGGAAACAATATATCGATCACCGGAGAGAATATCTGAGAACAAAAGGCATGAAAAAATAAAATCATAACCTAACTATGGTGCATCATCAAAGAGGCAAAGACATCATTATATGAAATTAGACAGAAACTACAAATGGAATACGGTCGCAGACTCGCATGCTTCATCTGTTAAATGTTACCTTCATCTAAGAACTGTCAAGAACGAAGCGCATGGTAGGTTGCTGCACAAACTGATAGAAACAAAAATGTTCAGGTTGAAGCAAAGGGAAATTCACCAGAGGGTAAGTTGAGCAGCGTTTGATTCCTGCAGAGAAGGTCTCACCTTTGGAGCACCTGAACTACAATAAAAGAAACATAGCATGACCGAACAAAATACTAAGTCTGGTAACCCCGAACATACCAAACTAGATATGATACAGGATACTATTCAATGGCAAGTACCAAATTCCCTGCAGAAAGATGTTGCGGCTAGCTTGCACCGGGGCAACGCGTTGGTTCCTGTGAGGCAACGGCTGTAGAATGTAGAAATATAGGAGGAACCTGTCGTATGCAAAGATTGGAAGCATGATCGTAACTGACCTCTGTTTCTCATTTTCGTTTTGAGGGCAAGAGTAAATTGTGATCGAGATCTTACCAAAGAGCTGAGCTGACACCAAATCCCTCTCTAGAAAGAATTACCTGAAGATTAAGGAATCTGAAACTTGATAGGTTTTATCTCCTTGTTGTTGGTGTACGAAATTGAGAAACTATCTGGTGAAAAATAAGCAAAAGTTTGAGAAGAAGTGATGGCATGGGGGTCCCATGATAATCTAAACAATGGTGACCTACGGCTGTGTTAGGAGGTTGGGAATGGACCTAGGTATTTAAATAGGAAGGACAATTATTTTTCAGCCTCCCTCAGTTTATTCTTCCTAATTGCTTCAGTTTCTTGTTTATGATGGAGGTATAATTACGTAGTGGAATATAGATAGCAAGGGTCTAAACTGCAGCGCCTGCCTCCGTGGGTTTCTTTTCCCTAATTGCTTCAGTTTCTTGTTTATGATGGAGGGATAATTACGTAGTGGAACGTATAGATAGCAAGGGGTCTAAACTGCAGCGCCATTGGTCGTGGAGAAGAACATGCTCTCGGCAGGAAAAAAAACAATTTAGGCTGACGTGGTAGAGTTGAAGAGATGTGGCTGCCTAGAATTGCTCATAGATGTAGATGAGGTGGACACCTTGCATGTTGAGAGAAATACTTCTAGTGGGTTGTTCCTATTTAGATATAGAAGATTTATCTGTATCATCCACACAACAACTAACAACACGACACACATATATTTTCGGCTCTTTAATTTCTGTTTCTGTAATTAGCCACCTAACTGAATACGGCTAGAGCTACTGGGCAGTGTTAGTAGGGATTGCCACTTCAGTGGAGGGGTTGTTGGATCTGCTGATAAAACATACAAACTTACTGTTAATTCAGATCTCTAACACATTTGGCTGCATGGTGTACAACTTTACATGTACAGCTGCTCATTGGCTTCTCCCAAACAAGTCAGAGAATCGACAACTTTCCACAAATAAGCTAAAGTTTCCCCAAAATTTAAACTAGAATTCCACAAGTAAACTAAAGGTAAGAAATTAGTAGGATCCTACCCTACATCTCCAGCAAAAAATCCCTCACTCTTTCGATATTCGGACGCTCATGTGGATCTGGCAGGACACACATGAGCCCGATCTCCAAAACAGTTTCGATTTCCTTGTCAAACTGGCCCCTCAGGCTTGTGTCGGCAGCATCAAGTATTGTGTTGTTCTGACTACATTCTCGAACCTTCTCAATAAGGCTATTTTTGTTATCGTGCCGGATAAATGCTTTCTGGCCGCGCACGACCTCAAGCAACATCACACCCAAGCTGTAGGCGTCAGACTGACAGCCTGCCTTGCCGCTCTCCATGTATGCTGGGTCAATGTATACCGGAGTCTCCGTTACTTTGTCCGAGGATTGCGGCATCACCAGCCAAATGTTGGCCAGTTTCGCGTTGAAGTTCCTGTCCAGCATTACATTACGTGTCCTCATAATTCTGTGAATGAGCCCATCCTCATATTCAGTTTGAATGTATGCAAGACCGGAGACTATTCCAGTTAGTATGTTGCGCCTGAAGCATGTAGAAAATGGAAATTAACACTTGTCTAAATTCGCATATAAAATGTACATTTTCTCATATTAATAAGAGGTTTGCGTGCTTAATTACCTTGTTGGCCAGCCTAGCTCTGAAGACGTGCGATCATCAATCTTGCTGTAAAGATGCGTCTCAAGGTTACCCTTCTCTATCAATTCGTATATAAGAAATAGATCGGCGTCTGCATTGCACCAACCCACAAGACTTATGATGTTCCGGTGGTACAGCCGTTTCATAATCTCAATCTCGTTACGGAAGTACTTCTTTGCCTTATCTGACGATGTGTCTAGAATCCTTTTTATTCCGACGGGCTGCTCTATACCCTGTAGTCTACCTTCATACACAACGCCAAACATGTCATGTCCAATCATCGTCACGAATCCTCTTGTCGCACGTGCCAACTCCTCATAAGTGAATGATCTAGGTGCATACGCTGAAAAGAGAAAAACGAAGGTAACATGTGAGCGCCTAAGACAAAGTAACAATCAATACCCTGAAAACTTTAGCAATACGATTCAAAATAAAGAAAATGAAAAAAAAATACTATGCTTGTGGTCGCTTCACTTAAGCCACCAGAACCTTTGACACTGGAAGATATTTGTTCAGACACAGTTTGAATCACAGAGAATGATTTCAAATCCGTCCTAGACTATATTTACGTGTACCAACTGGATGTATTGATTTTATTTCTTTCGTTGACCGAAATAGTAGGATTTGGCTGTCAAGGTGGCCGTTAAATAGAAGTACATGTAGTTTAAGACTATATATATTGCTAAGAGATAGCTGACCCTCTATTCGGGAATACATGTATAGTTTGGACATTTAAATTGTCTCCAATAACAGTGTTTTACGGTTACCAGCACTATTTTGTATGTAATTTAAAATGATGAAAATCATACTACAGAAATACTGTTAATGGTAAATCGAATGGTTTTATTTCCGAAACTTTTAAAACAACAATTATTGTACAGATTAAGAATCAAATTCAGAAGGGCACCATAAATGGGAGAATAAGACGATATGGCCGAGAATTCTACACAAGTCCAAATAGGATGGGAAAGGAACAATTTGTAGACAAAAGACAAGTGAAAATAAAAATATGCTGGAGCACTTACCATACGCATCTTTAATAACTGATGATCCCATCGCACTCGATCTGGAAAGGATATGACTTGAAGTGGAAAGAGCAGATAATGGGACAGTTGGCTGGATTAAAAAATACAAAACTCTTCTGATATCTAGCCGGTTATGAAGATCTGGGCGGACACACATGAGCCCGATCTCCAACACACGTTTGATTTCCCCATCAAACTGGCCCCTCAGCCGTGTGTCAGCTGCATCGAGAATTCTACTATTCTCGGCACATTCCCAGACCTTCTCAATTGGTATTTTTCCGCAGACAATCTCAAGCAACAGCACACCATAGCTGTAGACGAATGCTGGGCCAATATACGATCGGGTGCCAATGCCATTGTTCGCCTCGAGCAGGGTTTGGGTATGGTTGAATTGGATCCCCGCACGGAAGTCACATAATTTTGCATTGAACCACCTGTCAAGCATTACATTATCTACCTTGATGTCAATGCTCACCATGGCCTTGGGACATTCAGTATGGAGGTACAGAAGACCAGAGGCTATTCCAATCAGTATGTTGTGCCTAAAACACATAGGAAACATTTATATTTTACTCTGATAAAGGGAAACATTTAATATGTGCAGAGATGTTCCGAAGATGTACCTTCTCCGCCAGTCTAGCTCTGAAGATGGGTCATCAAACTTTACACCGGGATGTTCTGCATCCATGGCGACATTCGTAGGGTAAAGATGGTTCTGAAGACTACCTTTCTCTGTTCTTTCGTATATTAGCAATAGATTGTCGTCTTCCTTGCACCAACCCAGAAGATTTATGATGTGGTGATGGCGCATCTGACTCATAATGCTAATCTCATTAGCGAAGTACCTTTCTGCTTCATCTGACGACGTATCTATAATCTTTTTTACTGCCACGGGCTCTTCTATGCCTGCTAGTCTACCTTCATACACAACACTAAAAGAACTCTGTCCAAGTTTATTTTTCACCGCGAAGTTGCTTGTTGCATGGAGCAATTCCTCATAAGTAAATAGCCTTGGAATATATACTGAAAAAAGAGAAAGGTACCTTGTAAATGTCTAAGCTTAAGTTGTACCATGGAAAACTATGTAGCAATATAAAAAAACATGGAATATATATTGTGCTTGTGTCGAATGATGTCGCTTGTGCTGTTTTATTTACTTTTCCATTTGCTCTCTTCTAGGCTCATTAAATTTCAGAAATCTTGGAATAAGTTTCGAGAAATTCAAATAACTACTTGGCGACCAGTAACAGCAGAGGATCTTAGCGGTAATTTGCGAGTCCTTTGTACCCCATAGTTCACGTTTGTGTTCTCTAGTGATTGTAGTAACAGTGTGGGACTCACATTTCAGAGCAGAAAATGGACGTAAGAGTTGAGAGCTTTAGAGCTTGAACCTTGGACTTCACTTTAGCTAAAGGGTTTATGATAGCTAGTTACCGCCAAAAAATCTTCTTGTAACACTACTGAACCCAATGAAAAAGTTTGTCATATTTTAATCCCTAACATCACATTTATGACATTGCTTACTCCATTTAAGATTTCACCCCACATTTTACCCCAAAAATTCACATCTGTGACACTAATTACCCCTTTTTTATATACCAAAGAGTTTTGGTGTTACTTCAATTTTTGGCCAACATAAAATAAGCTCAAAACAAACGTTTAGTGAACATATTCATAAAAAAGCTGAACTGCATTACTGCACCCTGCAAAATATCCCCAATAAATGCATAATTTTTTATAGATATTCTATGAAATTTAAAGGGTTTTTTCAAAGAACAAATTAGATATAAGGCTCGACGAGCCCGAGTTTGAATTAACAAAGCCCTCAGCCGAGAAAAACAACACCCAAACATCTACAGAGAAAAACTACAACAAGCAAGAAACTAATGAAAAGGATAAGCTGAAATCTTGGTTGACTGACATCCCCCATTCAAGTTGTACAAATAAAATTAGAGTTACACCTAGTATGCATCTATAGTTTAGTCAATTAAATTCAGGTATATTGTGCAGAAAAAATAAAAATCCAGTTGCAACCATTATGCAACTGAAGAAAAATCAGTTATGACAATATTAAGAAATTTAGGTGCAACAAAAAATCAGTTGCAACCATGGGGCAACTTAAGATTTTTTTGACCAAGCTCTAAGCTAATTCTTGACCGAGAATTAGCAAACGTGCAGATTTATCATATATTGTCTGTTCACATTGTATTTCAAAAACAAAGTAAACAAAATTGACCAAAGAAAAACACACACAAAAGAACTCTACATCTTGATGCTTCTTCTGGTGTAAAAAGGCATGCATTTTGTGTGTATTAAAGAAGAAGAAAAAGTAAACAAAAGTAGAGGCCAAGATGTTATTTGAAGAAAGTGTGCACATCTAGACAACATTGATTACATGATGAAGGGAGTTTGATAATATACCTGATGTAGGTAAGTAATTGTCTGTGGCAATCTTTTTCAGTTCATCGATAATTTTTGTTATAGTGGGTCTTCTCTTTCTGTCAGTGTCCACACATCTCAATGCTATCTCTATACATGTCTTAATTTCCTGAGATGTACCTGACGACATTCTTGCCCCTATCTGCTTTGCCCAGTTCTCATGCACCTGAATAAAACATAAAGCCAAAAGGTTGGCACGCGTGTACGGACATACAAGCCACATAATATTGACATGGACTGCCCATAGGATTATTTTTCCTTACCTGGTCAATAAATTCCCCTGGAGGGATTTGTGCAAATCTAGAGTAGCCAACCTTTCCTGCCATTATTTCTATGATGATGACTCCCAGACTGAATACATCAAATTTAGGTGATATTTGTCGCTTGTCGATATATTCCTTTGGCATGTATCCACTGCATTGCATCAAATACAATAAGATCTAGAAACATAAACAGTATTTAATCATTTGTCCTGAGTTTTCAACAACTTACAGTGTTCCTCGAGGATTGGAATCCGTGACAATGGTCTCGAATGATTCAAAGAGTCTGGACATCCCGAAATCTCCAATTCTGGGTGTCATGTACTTGTCTAGAAATATATTAGCGGGTTTTAAGTCCAAATGGTAAATCGGAGGCTTGGATCCATTATGAAGATAATTTAAACCCTCACACACTCCTTTAATTATTTTATAACATATGTGCCATTCAAGTTTGCAGGGTTCATCTGTAAAAGTAAATAAAAAACGATATTAGACAGGCGTCAAATTAGAGAACTTCCTTTTTATGAGCAAAAACGGTTTTGTTACAGCACAATTATACCAGAAAGATGCTTGTTGAGGCTTCCCGCCTCCAAGTATTCAAGGCAGAGCGCTCTTTCTTCTACTTCAGCATGAACAAGTTTTCCTTGGTGCTCTACAACTATCTTTCCTCGATGATGACAGTATCCAAGTAACCGAACGATATTTTCATGTTTGGCCCTCTTAAGGTTGTCAAGCTCACTCTCAAATTTCTGGTTTCGAAGCCATGGCATCTGATGGAGCTTCTTAACAGCAATCTCTCTCCCATCATCTAGTACCCCCTGTTCAAAATGTCTTGTGAATATGGCGCAAGGAATGGTTTATGGGTAGAATTGTTTTCTGTAAAACAATAAGTAACAATAATACCTTATAAACTGTTCCGAACCCCCCACGACCAACTTCATGCTCATCAGAAAAATTATTTGTAATGTGTTGTAACAACTTGAGTGTAAACTTCTTTGGTGTCTCTCTTCCATTCTGTAACTCTTTCTCCATGGTATGTCTATCAAATGGAACATAAATTCTTTCACATAAGATAAGGGCATGTTAAAGAAGAAATGCAAGCGGCTAACTCAGAGGACATGTAAGAAGGCTAATACAAACTATGCCACGTGCATGGTGTGATGGTTTTCGTTTGTTTTTAGTGGGTCCTATGAGGATTGGAGCTTCTTTTTCATGGCTCTGGACCCTGTATTAGCTTTTAGCTCTTTCTGTCACCTCGTTTCTGCTTTGTACAGGCTTTATACTAATAAAAAAAATGGAGAATTGTGCGAGAGAAGCACTTCACCATGTTATTGACGTGTGTACCATCAAAAACCTTTTCGTTTGTGAACATGTTGAAAAACTAGGTAGACCACTACAACAACCATCATAAATACTCGGATAACTTATTGTCCTGATGTGCCTAGCAGAATAATTACTATCTAAGAAAACCAACAGAAAAAAGGAAACAGCTGGCAGCTTCTCAAAAGGATAAGACGGTACAGGCCTAACCTGGAGAGGGCCTCCTGAAGCGAGAACGGAGAGTAGTAGTCAGTCACTGCTTATTTGCTAGTCCTTCATGGGTAGGATATATGTAGGAGTCATGGAGCTTATAAGCTCACTGGGGTATGATGAGAAGAAAAATTTACACAAAGGATGGCATTGTTAACTAGGACGACTTTGGCACCCTGTTTGTGCATTGAAGCATTTCAACTTGGTCTATCAACAAAATGCAACTTGTTTCAGTTGACCTGAACCATGGCAGGAGTCCTGACGTTTCTTCCCTAAAATAAGGTCCTCTAGCGCTTGGCAAGTTTTTGTCAAACTGACACTCCAACAACTGGCAACTTGATTAAATGTGGGGTCAGTTCAATGGTTTTAACCTAACACCCTAGTGTGCTTGGTTTTTCTCACTGGTGTTGCATCTTAAATTACCGAAATATTTTGTATAGGTGGTAGTTGCAAAAAATAGACTTGGTTCGATTCTGCTGCCGCGTCCTGTTAAGCGGTTAAGTGTTTGATCGTTTTGGTTAGTTCTTGTTATGTGTTGGATGTAAAAAGGTCAGAAACCAAAACTGTTATAGCTCTTTCACAGGGTGGTCGTTTTCGTTAAATTACCGAAATATACTACTAGCTCTGATGCATAATAAGTGTCAGTTTTGAACTAACCCTAGTTTACATCTGAGACACTTATTATGAAACGGAGGAGAGAGTATCATATATACTACATGAGCCAGACACATAAATGGCGATGAACTTTTCAGCGATTTCCAATCCAATTATGCAGTGCCTTTCAACTGAGGAACCATTGGACACCACCTTTTTAAATGGAAGAAGGTACTCCGGGTTCTGTACCATATATATTTCAAGGTCATGGCCTGATACAAACATGGATCAAGCAAAACCTTTTCTTGTTTTAGGGAGTCAATGGTAGTAAACTGGCACGGTTTGCCTAAAGAAAAGCAATCTGCATCTAGCTCACACAAATTCGGGGCAACTTGTTTTGATTTCATAAAAAAAAACAAGACAAAGTTTCTATATTAGTAGACTAGCTAGTATCCTGTTGTTAACCGCAACTCCATTAGTCTTCTCTTGCATTAATTAGGTGTTCTGTTAGACTTTGTTTTTTAAAGCAACAAGCCCACTAGTCGATTTCCATTAAAAAGAATACCAACATTTTACAAACTCCATGAAATGCAAAATAAGGAGAATAAAGTGGTCGGGAACCGTACCAAACTAAAGCCAGGTGCACATCAGGAACCATACTGTTTTGAGAACGCAATAAAAAGCAACAAAACATCTCTTCTTCTATCCAAAAGAGATCCAAAGCGAAAGTGGTCTGCAATTTTTTATTTCAATTGCACCATCGGTTCTTAAACTCAAGGCGGATATAAAATTGCACGGTCCAAACGGAAAAGGAAGGGAATGCACTGATAGTTCAACACACTCCTGCATCTCCTCCATCACCAGCCGCAAATGCCCCTCCTTCTACTTTGCCCGTGGGGATATCTCCGGGGAGGTGGGGAAGGTGAAATATCTCTCTCTTCATGAGAGGCCCTCCCGTGCTCCGTTAGATTGTTTTTCAGTAATGATGTTTTTGTTTGGCTCAAATGCTCAAGTAATACACGCATGTGGTCTGTTATATTGATGGCTTTATCCACATTCATTCTCACTTGGTGGACAAGCGCCAACATATGTTCCTTAACTCTCTTTTATCTGCCCTTTTCAAGGAACTATGTGATATAAACCCACATGCCCTGAAAACTAAAAATGGAGCCCAGGCTAGGTGGTGCTTGTTTTTTCAAAATTTCGATATCAACATTTTCAAGTTTTTCAAAATTTCGAAATCTCCACCTGCCCACTCTTCTATCTCGATTGCAAAGATAAATACCTAAGAAAGCATCTTAAAAAACACATATATTGGCCGGTAGGCCAGCCAACTCTTAAAAAATATGGAGTGTGTGTACGTGTATCCATTGTTTCTCCTATTCCAAATAAAAAAACTGATTTGCAGAAAGTCGTTATAGCTTGTAAACTTTTGCAGATCGTGGGAGATTAGACCTACTAGTAGTTGTATATAGTACCACATAGTACTGATCGTGTAATATATCAATACGTAGACAGTGGGTATTGATTAGCATCTGAGACTGCAAAGTGTAGGAGTACAGTACTACTTTTACGTATGGTCAACTTAATCGACACATGATGGAGCATCTAGGACTCTCAGTTTGCAATGAAATCTAAAAGAGTGGATAAGACATGGATGTGTCTCGGCCAATGGATGGAAGGGCAGGGCACAGGACTAGTATACAAACTGGTACGTACTAGTACTATACAGATTTTGAAGTCGGCTTAAGAGTATACCAAAAATCAGGGACGCGATGGGATCGACCAATAAGCAGTGTGCGTGCCAGCTCAATTCAACGAACGTAGCATGTTGTCACGTGGGATTCATTGGTTAGATCAAACAGCACAAATAGTTTTTCACAAGTTACTAGTACTGCGGATGATATTCAGCGTATTGATGGCATGCAGCTGGGGTACCTTCATCCACAGCCCAGATCACTATTATTTCATGGAAATTGTAGGATATTCCTCCGATGGTTGTTTTACAGCCGTTCTGGGTTCAGGTTGAGGGGGTTCCTCATGCTCTTCGTCACTTCCATGGACTTTGGGTGATAGCCTCCCTGTTGGGTGCACCTCAGGATGTTAATCTCGTTACACTTCGGAGTCGTGGAATTGTCCGCGTTCAGGTGGCTTTGTTAGATACAAAGTGTTTCGGAAATTTGGTTGATGCGTAATTATGTTCGGGCTGTGGTTATGGTACGCCTGTATGGGTATGAATTTCGGTTTCGTCGCGAGGCTGGGGATTTTGTTCCGGATCCTAATTTCATGCCACACTTCTGGAAACGGAAAGATGATGATGATATGGATGGGGCTGCTGGCTTTGATGGTAGGGGGAAACAAAATGATTCTTCGGATCGCCGCGCCAATCAGTCGATGAACAACATGGAGGTTGATTCTACTACGGTGGGCAACACGACATCCCATGGAAAATCTGTCGCTGTTTCATCTTTGCCGCTTGGCCATCAGTTGATCGCGGTGACACCCTACAACCCGTGCCCCTCTACGCCTCGTGCAGTGGAGATTGTGGAGAGGGTCAAACGGGTGTCACCGAACCTCGTCGCTGCTCATGATCGTGCTCTGTCGACGGGTGTTACTGTTGCTCCTTTGTCTCGGTCGGTGTCGCCGGCGCGCGGACGACCGAATATGTTGAAGCGGACAATTCCCAGTCCTGGACTTACGTTTCGCAGTCCGTCTCCCTCTTCTAGAGCTGCTTGTGTGCCGGCCGGAGCACAGCAGGAGGCACAACGTGTGTCGTTGGCTAGCAAGCCTAAGCTGCTGGATGATCCACAGCTGATCCGACCCAAGCAAGCTGATCAGATCACAACGGACGTGCATGTGCATGTTTTGGCCGGCTCTCAGTCTTCCGCGCTGGGGATGTTGGACGTCAGCTCAGCCCAGAAGATGGATCAGGCGAGGACGCTGGCTGCTGCTGTTATAGGGCCGGTTGACTCTCTTTCCTCCCAGCAGGAGATGACGAAGGCCGCCGATGACACTGATGTGGAGCCGCTCCCTGTGGCCTTGGATAGCGTGCATGGCGTGGCGTTTTCTTCTTCGGCATCACCGAAGTACCCGAGCTCGCCGACATTACACGAGCTGCCACGGACTGTGACTTCGGAGAGTGTCTCTACGCCACCTTTGACACCTCCGGGGGTTACGGTTCGGGCCGCCGCTCCTTCCTCTACTCCGACGCCACCGAGGCCGCCCACGCCGGTGACTCCTGCACCACCCTTGTCGCTGAGGCGGAGCGGGAGACACGCGGTGGGTACATGAGGTGTTTCGGTGTCCGATGAGGATGTCACCTTGAAGGCGATGCGTCGGAAGGCTCAGCAGAACCTGGATAGTAGTGGTAACTCTCACTCTTCTAAGTCTTTTTTGCGTTTTTCAGATTCCCGTATAGTATCCAGTTTAGGTAGTCTAGGCGTTTCTCTTGGTAAAAATAGTAATGCTATTTCGGTTTCTGCAAGTGTGTTGAAACATATGGAATATGACCGTCTAACGGTAATTCCTAAAGTTTCCACCATGTTGGATGACCATACTTTTGACGATGAGGAGGCGACTGCCACAATGGATGGTCAGCTTCTCTCTAGTCTTGTTGGGGTCGTGTCTGAGGTTGGTTTGGATGAGACAGAGCTAAGTTCATTATATGATCTAAGAGCCTCGGGTCGCAAATCCAAAACTTCAGCAGAAAAGCGATCTAGTAAAAGGCCCAAAGCTAAAAAAGATAAAATTGTTTCCCGATGAATGGCATGTTTCTAAATAGCAGAGGTCTAGGTGACTTGGCTAAACATGTTCACATTGCTGATTGTTGTCGGTGAAGGGGTTACGGTGCAGAAAACAATAATTTTCTAGCGAGCGAAACCCTAACTAGCCAGGATCTATCTATCTAGTACATGCGATAACGGTGGCGGAACGGGTTACATTACCTCCATGTAGACCGATAGCGGGGATTACGCTCCCGCACAAGCGTTGACGATGAAGTCGTACGTAGCCGACCTCGAGGTCGCGGAGAACTTGCCGCGATGTCGGAGTCGATGACGCCGGGGTGTCGACGATGATCTGCGTCGACGGGCGTCGGGCGGAAGAAGGCAGAGCGCCAGCACCGGGGGTGGCGCGCTGGCAGCAGAGGGGGGTGGCGCGGCGGCTGCAGGGGGCGAGACGACGTCGCCCAAGCTCCTCAATAGAGTAGCCTCCGAGCACTCGCAAACATACGGAGCCTAGCGACAACTCCCGGTCATTCAGATCCAGCTGAAATCGCAGGAGTAGATCTTATCTGGAATCCCGCAGAGCAACGACGCTCTGCGGTATGGCTTAGGTGGAGAGAGACCCCCTTCCTCAGCTCGGCGCGGCTCCAACTTGGGAACCACGGGATCGAGAGAGAAATTGGGAATTAACTGAATTTCCTATGAATTAAATCAATTAATATGCCTTGCTATATAAAGGGGGAAGGGGTGTGCCAACCCCCTTGGCTCCCCCATGTGGGACTAAAGGAAGAGAGGGGAGGGGGGGTTCGGCCGAACCCCCTTGGGCCTCTCCCTCTTCTAGTCCAATTCGGACTAGGGGGGGGAAGGCCCCCTTGCTTGGTGCGACACCCCCTCATGGGCCCTCTTTGGGCCCATTTAGGTGGGAGCCCCTTTTTTCCTTTATTTAATTAATATTAAATTAATATAAAAATCCCATTAATTCATAATTAATATATTTATATATAATTCAATATCCCATGACTCCGAAACTATTTCGGAACCACCCGAACAACTTTCGGACATTCTCGGAACCCTTCCATAGCTCCCCGGAACTCCTTCCGGACCACCAGAACTCTTTCCGGATCATTTCTTTCTCTCCAATAAAAACCTATAAAATTCCAGAACCTATCTCCTAGCGTCGCTAAGACCTTAAGTTTGTTACGCTACGGTTCGGGAACACTCCAAACATGGTCGAGACACTCCGCTCACCAATGATCGTCAGGGATACCTGGAAATATATGACGACCCCTGTGCATTCCACGAATATCGTCGTTGAACCATAAGTATGATATTCATTCCCTTTGTCTCTGCGATACTACCTTGTCCGAGATATGATCGTAGACACACCGATGCCTTTGCTGTATCTCGTTACCGACGAAGGTTATTAACTCGTCTGCGATATTACATCTCCATGACCTAGTCATAAGCTGCGCAGCTATATAGATGCAATATCACCGAGTGGGCCCAGAGTATCTTTCCATTACAAGAATGAACAAATCCCGCTCTTGATCCTTGCGTCTCGATGCTCTTTCGGAATACCCAAGATGGACACCGTTATTGTCATGCTATATAAGACACAACGTTTGATGCTCTCAAAGCACTCCTACGAAGCAACAATAAGTACGGTCTCACGGTCTAAGGAATAAGCTATCATACTCTTATCTATTGCAAATGACAAACATCGTAATACGATCTTATTGCAATACTTTGCGTATGTCCACCACCTTATTCTATTAACAAGACGACCCCACTGTCAACCGACGTCATTGTCCTTGATCGGGAATCTCGATCAACTGTTGCCCAATGGACTAGCTCATATAGAGGCTTGCTAGGGACCTGGTTGTCTATGTATCACACGTGTATTAATAATTCCGATTAATACAGTTATAGCATAATACATAAACCTATTATAAACTTATGAGATAATGCAATAAATACTACTTATTTATTTGCCTCTAGGGCATATCTCCTTCAGTCGGGATCATAATTTAGATTTTTTGGCTATTTCGGAGACGGGTAGACGAGACTACACACCAAGTTTCCTCAATCGCCTTTCTGGTGGTAGGGACTATGAGTGGGTTTCTCGTCCACCTCGAGGCCGTTCGGGTGGCATCCTTGTCGGTGTACGAGCTGATACAATGGACGTTTTAGCTAGTTCGGTTGGTGATCATGTTAAACTACACATCCGTAACAAGGCTGATAATTTCCATTGGAGTCTCGTAGCTGTTTATGGAGCTGCTCAGGATGTTTTCAAGGCTGATTTTTTACGTGAGCTAGTTAATCTTGCAAAGGATAATCCGCACCCTATTTTAACTGGGGGCGATTTTAATTTGCTTAGATTTGTGCACGAGAAAAGTAAAGGCCGTTTTGATAGTCATTGGCCTTTCTTATTTAATGTTGTCATCGACAGCTTAGATCTTAGAGAGGTGTCAATGGTTGGTAGGCAATTCACGTGGGCTAACAGTCTCCCTTCTCCGACATACGAAAAACTGGACCGCGTGCTAATGTGCACCGACTGGGAAAACAAATACCCAATGGTGACGGTTCGCGCTCTAGAACGTATTGAGAGACTGTCGGATCATGCTCCTATACTTCTGAACACGGGAACGCCACGCCCTATGTGTAGGAAACCGTTCAAATTTGAACTTGGTTGTCTACACAGGGAGGGCTTCCACGAGATGGTTAAGAATGTATGGGAAAGACCTGTAGTGGGACGTTCCCCAGTTGAGAGATGGAATAACAAAATGCGTGCATTACGTAAACATCTCTCGGGTTGGGCACGTCATGTTACAGGTATTCTTAGGAAGGAGAAGCAACGGCTGTCAACCATTATCGATGAGCTTGAGGCCCTCGCGGAAGTGAGGTCACTACTTACACATGAGATTGAACTGAAAAGTCAATCTAATGCGCAAATAGCAAACCTACTACGTGAGGAGGAACTCAAGTGGTATCAACGGTCCAAGTCTCAATTTATTCTTGAAGGAGATTCGAATACTCGATACTTCCATAGTGTTGCTAATGGCAGACACAGGAAGAAATGTATTCATTCTCTTGTCCATGAGGATGGAAGAATTGAAGGCCATGAACAGATAAAGGCTTACATTACTAATTATTATAAAAATCTGTTCGGCGAACCTGATGAAGGTAACTTCACAATGGACGAAGGCAGAATGGAGGATATCCCTCAAGTTTCCGCTGAGGAGAATGGCTTACTTTCAGCCCCCTACACTGAGGAGGAAGTAAAAAAGGCCATTTTCCTTATGGAACATAACAAAGCTCCGGGTCCAGATGGGATGCCAGCAGAGTTTTATCAAACTTTCTAGGACACCATCAAGGATGACCTGCTAGTTATGTTCAGCGCTCTTTATGCTGATCAACTCGAGTTGTTTCGGTTGAATTTTGGTGAAATTATTTTGTTACCTAAGGTCAATGAGGCAGAAGGGATTCAACAATTTAGACCTATATGCCTCCTGAACGTTAGTTTCAAGATTTTTACAAAAGTAGCCACGATTCGTCTGAATACAGTTGCTGAACATGTGGTGCGACCGCCTCAAACTGCCTTCATGCAAGGACGTAATATTCTTGATGGGGTAGCTGTGTTGCACGAAACGGTTCATGAGTTACATTCCAAGAAGCTTAATGGGGTCATTATTAAATTAGATTTTGAAAAAGCTTATGATAAAGTTAAGTGGTCTTTCATCCAACAAACTCTCAGAATGAAAGGTTTTTCTGATGAGTGGCGTGCTTTGATTCGTAATTTCGTATCTGGAGGTAGCGTGGCCATCAAAGTTAATGATGACATTGGACGTTATTTCCAGACTCGAAAAGGTCTTAGACAAGGTGATCCATTATCCCCTATGTTATTCAATATAGTGGCGGATATGCTTGCTATTATGATTGAGCGCGCTAAAGTTGATGGTCAGATTGAAGGGTTGATTCCTCATCTTGTTGATGGGGGTCTCTCAATCCTTCAATACACCGATGACACAATTCTTTTTATGGAACATGACATTGAAAAGGCTCGAAATCTGAAATTAATTTTAGCAACTTTCGAGCAACTTTCAGGCCTGAAAATAAATTTCCATAAGAGTGAGTTGTTCTGTTTTGGCGAGGCTCTGGACGAGGCCGATTGCTATGCCGAACTATTCGGTTGTGGGCAAGGTCAATTTCCGATTCGGTATTTAGGCATCCCGATCCATTATAGGAGGCTTACTATCGCTGAATGGAAATGCGTCGAAGAAAGACTACAAAAACGTTTAAGTAGTTGGAAAGGAAAATTGCTGTCCCTCGGAGGAAGACTGGTACTCATAAATTCGGTGCTCACTAATATGGCACTGTATATGTTATCTTTCTTCCTTCTGCCAAAAGGTGTGCTCGAAAAACTTGATTATTATCAGTCTAGATTCTTTTGGCAAGGGGATAGCGAGAAGAAGAAATATCGACTGGTCAAATGGAGTGTGGTTTGTACACCCAAAGATCAAGGAGGGTTGGGAATTCATGACCTTGAGGTCAAGAATACAACTCTCCTAGGAAAATGGTTGTTCAAGTTGCTGACCGAAAATGGTCAGTGGCAAACCCTCCTGAATCGGAAATATGTTGGCTCCAAACCGCTGTCACAAGTTTCTTGGAAACATGGTGATTCGCATTTTTAGGCTGGTCTGATGGCTGCAAAATCACAGTTCTTCAGATTTGGACATTTTTCGATTAAAGATGGGTCTCAGATAAGGTTCTGGGAGGACTCGTGGTTGGGCAATACCACGCTCTGAGAACAATATCCGGCACTATACAATATTGTTCGTTACAAAAGTGATACCATTAAGAAGGTAATGGCAACCTCACCTCCAGATGTAACGTTCAGGAGAGATTTGATTGGTCAGATGATGGTTGCATGGCAAACCCTTTTACAAAGGCTAGCCAATATACAACTTTCAGCTGGGCCAGACGAATTTCGATGGAATCTACACAAGAATGGTAAATTTTCGATAGAATCCTTGTATAAGGCTTTAACCCATTCTCATATACCGGTTGATAAAAACAAGTTGCTTTGGAAGATGAAGATACCACTTAAAACCAAGGTATTTGGATGGTACCTTCATCGAGGAGTAATTCTAACAAAAGACAATCTTGCTAGACGGAATTGGCAGGGAAATAAGAGTTGTGTTTTCTGTCATCAGAATGAGACCATTAAACATCTCTTTTTTCAATGTCGGTTTGCGAGGTCTATATGGTCAATCATCCAAGTAGCGTCTAACCTTTATCCTCCACGTAGTGTGACCAATATCTTTGAGAATTGGTTACACGGTATCGATAATAGGTTTAGGAAGCTAATTAGGGTGGGAGCGCTTGCCATTATTTGGTCGTTTTGGCTGTGTAGAAATGATAAAGTGTTTAACGATAAATTGTCTACTCCCTTACAGGTAATCTACCGGTGTACCGGTACACTCCGTTCATGGTCCTCTCTTCAGCGGGTGGAGCACCGAGACCTATTTACGGAGATCTGTGCACGGTTGGAGTCCACGGCGAGGGATACTTTTTCCCGTCATGGGTGGCAACATAATCTAAGGATTGAACCACCACCACTTCAGGCGTAGTTGCATTTGCTCATGATTTGATATGTAATACGTCTTTTTTCAGTTTCGGATTTTGTCTTATGGGACAGCTGTGTGCATCTTTGTTATGCAGAGGCTAGGTGTAAACGTTTAAACCTTTTAAGTAATAAAGCGCCCTTTATCGAAAAAAGAATGAACATCTCCGAATAATCTCCATGTGCTAAAATAGAAAAGCTTGTTCCTTCTATGTTATGGGGAAAAAAATAGCTTGGTCCTTGTTTTTTCTCTCCAAGAATGGCACAAGTGGTATGATGATGATTGCCTGAGACTTTGAAGGTGTCCAAGATTCAGAGTGTGTGATTAATTGATGAGGTGCAGTAAATATTTCTACCTTATTTGAGATTATAAAAAGAAAACATCTACTGATGGTATGCGGTTTACACCATCTGGGTGTTTTTTCTCACGCTGCATTCCCATTTGCCTTGCTCTCTCTTTCTCTCACGGATGTTTTTCATTTGTCCCTCCACTAAGCAACATCCAACTCTGACAAGGAGGAGACGCACCTCGGGTGATCCTCCTACGCGCTGGGATACAACCGACGAGGAGGGGCCGCACTAACTGTCGGGGACAATGGGAGGGCGCAGCTACATCAGACAAATACCTCAAGTTTACTCGAACCTTGGAAAAGATCTATTCTACGAATCAGCGGAAATTCGTATTCGTGATCTCTTCGCCATCAAGGTACAAATCAAGCAGGGGTACATCAAGTTGACATTTGAGAAGGTCAGCGACAACGTCCAGGAGTTAAGTGAAGAAGAGGAGAATGAACATATCAAACAAGAGGTTAATCAAGAGTCGAGTGACTAATCTTACTTTTAGTTTGTATTTTGTTAAGTGATTACTCTTAACAAACTTGTATATTTTTTGTGCTTATGTGGAACAGTTTAAGTGTGCCTTTTGGGCCTGCTCCGGGCGTGGCTCTGCTCCAAGTTTGTTTAGAAAATTGTTCTATTTCAAGCTTATGATCTTTCCTGATACTAGTACACTAGAAAGGAAGATTCCCCTAGAATTTCAGATTTTTTTACGGTCTTGCATTAAATAGCGGTAAATCCGATTATACTTGTTTAATGTACTCCATCGAGATATTCCTGAATTGTGCCTCCATCGAGATATCATATCTGTGAACATTGTGAAAGTCCAGTTTGCAGTCTTATTTTTTGTACCATGGATATGGTCATCATAGCAAAAAGATAGCCATGGATAAAGATGAAAACAGAGTGGATACAAACGAAACTGAGTGGTGTGATAACTACAAACGAGAACAAATGAGAAATTGTCCAAAATATGGTACGAACATGAACAAAAAGACCCTTAAATAATGGAGGAAAATTCAAATAAATCAACAAGCTTGTCAAAACTTTAAGATGAAACGAAATATAAGAAAATATCATGAGTAAGAGGAACATCATATGCAAATACAAAGGGCCTAAATATGGTCGCTTTAGAATTTTTTTATTTTTTATCCAGATATTAGGTTCTACCTGAATTTCCATAGAAAAACAGAAAGTTTTGTATTATCAGAAACAGAATTTATGTTCTTATGGAATATGTTGTTTTGTTTCTGTTTCCGTATTTCCATTCCGTTTTTTATTTTTTCGTAGAAAAGTCAGAAAGTTTCCGTTCCGTTTTCATCCCTAGCCAGTAGCCATGACCCCGGTGATCTATCGTGAAACCCATGAATCTTCACACAAGGTAGAAAACTTGTTTTTTTATTCTTGAAATCCAAGTTTATGTTTTTTCCTTGACACTAGTACGATAAAAAGAAAGATTCATGTAGGATTTCGGATTTCTTGAAGTTTTCTTGATTCATGCGTGTTTTCTCAAAACAATGTCAAAATCAGCGGGTGACCATTCATAGCCAAGGTATGAATTTTCTGATTTTTGTACGGTCTTGCCTAGAATCATGCTATAATACATTTATATTAACTTTTTATACTTTTATGACCAACACTTGTAGATCAAATCTTGTTAAATAGCGGTTGACGAGGTGTTAACTCGACAAGTCCCAGGGTTGTGCACCCCGGGTTGATTGATGGGGAGAGAGATGAGTGCTGGTGATCACGACGGCTGACAAGCAAGGTTTTACCCAGGTTCAGGCTCCCGGAGGATAACACCCTACTCCTGCTTGTCTGATTATTGATGCGAGTAGCGATTACAATGGCGAGATTGCGATCTCGCTAGGGTTTGCCGCGGCGGCTATGAGCGTATCTTTTTCGTTGGTCATTTTGGGACGAGCCACCCTCCTGGCTTTATAGGTAGCCAGGTCTCGGGTGGTCGATGCCGATGGCAATTACAGATATGGCAGGTTATGCGACCTAACCGACTTGGACTAGGTTACATGGTACCCCGCGTAGGCCTTCTGTGGGCCTCCAAATCCTTGGCGCAGCCCAGGTAGCCTTATCGTGGGCTACCCGAAAGGTAGCCCCACGTCAGTAGCCCCCGAGTGCTTGGTCGAAGCGTAGAGTCGGGCAAAGGACTTCTTCATCCTGGACGCGCCATTGGATTGCTTGATCTTGAGCTTGAACTCGATTTCTTCAGTCGAACCGGCCTCTCCCGATGGGAGTAACCTTTGCAGTCGAATTACTTTGCCTTGGTCTTCTTGTGAAGCTTGCTTCTATTCGGCCTGTTGGTTTACTCGTAGATCTGATTCGGCTGCAGGAGCTTACTCGATTTTCTTTGTCACCCGAATGACTCCTTCGGGTTCTCAGATTGGCACTATGTCTTGTTCCTGAAAACGATAGTTAAAGAAATTTGACTCCGGCCGTTGAGGGCTTACAGAGGATGCTTTAGTCGTTAATTCTTCGACTGAGTCTATTGGGAGCGCGAACAGTGCTCCCGATGGGAGTAGCCCCCGAGATTAAGCTGAATTGCTTGTAATTGAGGTTAATCTCAAAAACTTCTCAGTCGAAAAGAGATCTCTGACACCCTCCCGATGGGATTTTACGTTTTAGGAACTCGCTGATGGAACCACTGTCCTTTTTTATTTGAGTGCTCATTCAGCCCGACGGCCTACTTGGTGGATTCGACAAACATATCGAGTATTTGCTCAGCCAAACGGCCTACTGCATTGTTGGACCTGTATGGCGCAGCCCCCGAGTGTTCGAGTGCGGCCTAGGTTTTCTTGTTGGACATGTATGGCGCAGCCCCGAGTGTTCGAGTGACGGCCTAGGTTTGACTTAGACCTGTGCGGCGCAGCCCCCGAGTGCTTCGGGTGGCGGCCAAGGATTTTTCGAGTTATACCTGTATGGCGCAGCCCCCGAGTGCGTCGGGTGACGGCCTAGGTTTGACTTAGACCTGTGCGGCGCAGCCTCCGAGTGCTTCGGGTGGCGGCCAAGGATTTTTCGAGTTATACCTGTAGGGCGCAGCCCCCGAGTGCGTCGGGTGACGGCCTAGGTTTGACTTAAACCTGTGCGGCGCAGCCTCCGAGTGCTTCGGGTGGCGGCCAAGGCGAATTTGTTTGTGACCTGTGCGGCGCAACACCCGGGAGAGCATCAGGTGTGGCCGAGGCGAATTTGTTTGTGCGCGGCGGACTGGAGTCGACGCGGCGGAGTGGTGCCGTAGAGGCAGTCGACGCGGCGGACCGGAGTCGACGCAGCGGAGTGGTGCCATAGAGGCAGTCGACGCGGCGGACCGGAGTCGACGAGGCGGAAGTAGTTGAGATAGATCTTGATTTGACCGACCATGTGACGAGTTCGAGTGGCAGCTGAGGATTTTCTGATAAGGCCTGTATGGGGTAGCCCCCGAGTGAGTCGAGTGGCAGCCTAGGATTACAAGTGTTACCTGTTTGGCGCAGCCCCCGAGTATGTCGGGTGGCGACCTAGGATTTTGAACTTGACCTGCGTGGCGCAGCCCCCGAGTGATTCAGGTGGCGGCCTAGGATTTTGAACTTGACCTGCGTGGCGCAGCCCTCGAGTGATTCAGGTGGCGGCCTAGGATTTTTGATTTATGCTTGTATGGCACAACTCCCGAGTAGTTCGGGTAGCGGACTAAGCTTTTCTTTCAACCTGTGTGACGCAGCCCCCGAGTGGTTCGAGTGGCGGCCTAGGATTTTTGCTTCCGCTGTGTGAAAGGTAAAGGAGACAGATTTTCTTCAAATCACTTTATTGATTCTTGCGAACAGGCCGCCTCATTAAAACCCTTCCAGTCCCCTTAGGTACCCTCGTGAGGGAAAGAGTGCGTCTGAAACCTGCCCCGCTGATTTTTCTTGTACAATGATTGGGTCGAACTAGGCGTAGAAACGGCGAAGTTGTGCCACGTTCCACGGGTTCCTGCTCCCGTCTTCGAGTCATTCAGGCGGTAAGCTCCGTTGCCGATTGCTTCTATCACGATGTAAGGGCCCTCCCATGGGGAAGCGAGCTTGTGCACCTTCTTCTACTTGAGTCGAAGAAACAAGTCGCCTGCAGCGAACGCTCTTGGTCGCAGCCTCCGAGTGTGATAGTTGCGCAGGTCTTGTTGATACACGGCTGATCGAGCCGGAGTAAGTCGGCTTTTTCGGCGCGTCTTCTCTCACCTTCCTTGCGCAGCAAGTACTGGACCGCCAGGTGGTCGTCTTGAGGTGCGTTGGGTGGGGGGAACGTGCCCTCGTCCACATGCTTCATGGCTTGGATCACCGTCGCCATGTGGTGCTGTGCCGGCCATGAAGAATTGCTTGGGGTAGACTTGAGTCGGGGAGTTGGTGCTGCCGCTGCTGCTTCTGCCGCCCGGGTCTTGCTCGGGGTCGAAAATTGCTGCAACGTGGCGCGCGGCGCAGTCGTTGTCGCGTCTTCTCGCGATCGTCCCTGCGTTCGCGCTCGCCGGGGCGAGTGCGATTGGCTTGGGGTATATTTGGGATTTCCACGAAGATGAGGGCGCGCGTGACGTGGCTGTCGGGCGCGAGCTCCTGGTTGCCCGTGCGGGTGCGACGGTCGAGGTAGATCTTGACTTACTCGACCGCGCGACCGAGGTTGGGGTAGTAGACTCGATCCTCGCGGCCGTTGCCGAAATTGTCGATGTAGTCGACGCAGATGCAATCTTCGCGAGTGCGGCGGGCACGCTCTCCGCGGGTGCGGCAGATGCGATCTTCGCGGGTTCGGCGGGCGAGGCCTCCGCGGGTGCGACAGATGTGATCTTCGCGGGTGGTGATGAAGGCGCGAGGGTTGCCGATTCGAGTGACGTCGCCGCGCGTGGCGCGGTAGCCGTAGACCTGAGTATTCCACGACTATCGATGCAGCAGTATATGGAGGCGAAGGTGATGTGTATACCTTTGTCCAGATCGGCGTACACCGAGCGGTGGGCCGGCGGGTGGAGGACGTACTCGAAGGAGCCGAAGCGGATCGACTCCTCGCGACGGACACGCCGATCTTCATTGTGGATGGAGTCGGAGCGACCATGATTCCAACACTTGTTTGACTTCCCACAGACGGCGCCAATTGACGAGGTGTTAACTCGACAAGTCCCAGGGTTGTGCACCCCGGGTTGATTGATGGGGAGAGAGATGAGTGCTGGTGATCACGACGGCTGACAAGCAAGGTTTTACCCAGGTTCAGGCTCCCGGAGGATAACACCCTACTCCTGCTTGTCTGATTATTGATGCGAGTAGCGATTACAATGGCGAGATTGCGATCTTGCTAGGGTTTGCCGCGGCGGCTATAAGCGTATCTTTTTCGTTGGTCGTTTGGGGACGAGCCACCCTCCTGGCTTTATAGGTAGCCAGGTCTCGGGTGGTCGATGCCGATGGCAATTACAAATATGGCAGGTTATGCGACCTAACCGACTTGGACTAGGTTACATGGTACCCCGTGTAGGCCTTCTGTGGGCCTCCAAATCCTTGGCGCGGCCCAGGTAGCCTTATCGTGGGCTACCCGAAAGGTAGCCCCACGTCAGCGGTAGATCCCATTATACTCGTTTAATGCATGGAATCTGACTAAACTTCTCAACAAGATATTCAGGGATTGTCCTTTTTGAGATATGCTACCTGTGAAAAATGTGAAAATCCAGTTTGCAATCTTATTCACGGTACCTACTTTGAAAGAAAAAAGTATTTTGGCACCAAAATGAATATAAAAAGATGTTCACTTTTTTTCAAAACGTTCTTTTGCCAATCTTGTTTGCAAAGTCAAACACACATGTTTGTGCCGAGTTTGTTCATCATAGCAGAAAACTAGCCATGGATACAATAACCATATTGGCACTTCTTGACATTCAATAGTTGCAGCCGACTGTTTATAAAGTAACCATCTTCATCACATATGGCGCCGAGATTGTGAAGAACTAGGAGTCTTGAAGTCTATCTCGTTTTGTTGAACTATGCATGTTTAGTTGTTGTCAGTGACTGCACTATGACTGTTGTTTACGTCTATGAATGTTATCGCTGGTAGTGATTCATATGTTGTCTAGGTGTATATGATTGTAAGTGGTGACAGTACAAACATGACATGGACGCACTTGACCAAACATCCTGCTTTCCATCCAAGTTCAACATATAGTCGACCAAATAATAAGGGTAAAATCTTACACTTAGCTAAACATACCAGTTTAGAACATTATTGACAGCCAAACAACTAGGTAACATGTGAAAGAGCATTTTCCCTCATGTGTGGTTTTGGTAATTGAATGACAATCTCTATGGACTAATGTTTGCATTGAGATATCATTATAGATCATGTCCATGGAATTGTGGAGTTCATGTGTTGAACTCTTGAAGCTCATGTGTTGAGTGAAGGTTATTGCAAGTATGTCACGAAGATTCAAGACATCATCTTAGTGAAGAAAAGATGAGTTGTGCAAGACCAAGAGAAGCTTTCTCGAAACGATCCTATGCTTGGTGCTTGCAATGGATACATGAAGACGAAACTTAGCGAGACTCTCCCATTGTGAGCATGGGGGAGTATTTGGAGAAGTCTTCACCAAGCAAGTGATTGGACGCGCAATCAAGAAAGATGACCCACTTGAAGAGATCAAGATAGTCATCATCTAACTCAAGTGGAATGCTCAAGGCAAAGGTATGATTTTGATAGGGCTATAGGATAGATAGGCGTACTATCAAGAGGGGCTCTCAAGTTAGTAACTTGATCGCATTCTTGTGGAGAGCTCAAACCTTTGCATACTTGGCATATCATGTTTCTTGGTTCTTATTTGGCTTTTATGTTGGTGAGGAATTAGAGCTTGGTTCATCTCCATGTCAAGCTCTAGTTCATCGAAATCGGTTTTACTTTGGACAACTTGTTGCGTTTTCGGTGGCGGAAATATTGCCGGTTCTACCTTGAGGAAAGTCCCACACCTTGCCATGTGTGGAGATTTTACTCTATTTATGGGATGCAATATTTCCATAATTTTTGTTGGGTAGTCATCGTCGCTATCTTTTCAACAAAATTGGTCTCACCTCATTTGGAGTTCATTTGCAAAAGTTATAGCAGTTTTCTTTTCGGTGTTTTTGCTGATTCGGATTATTGGGGTCGGATATTCCGATCTACCGGAATTTCCGGTTCCCCAACTCATCCAAGAAAACGGCTAAGGAAAGGAGAAAAAGGGTTCTGACTCCAGTCGGAAATTGTGCTCGGAAATTTCCGTCTACCGGAATTTCCGAGTGCACCCAGAAAGCCCTCCAGTTTTGGCTAAGGAAAGAAGGATTTTTGGTTCTGACTCGAACCGGAAATTGTGCTCGGAAATTTCCATATACCGGAATTTCCGAGTGCACCCATAATAGCCTTCCAGAAACGGCTAAGGAAAAGTTTGGTTTTGCTTCTGACTCCAGCCGGAATTTCAGCTCGAAAATTTCATGGACTCGGAATTTCCGGGTGACCGGAATTTGCGAGCCTCTCTTAGACCGGAATTTCCGAGTCTCACTTATACCGGAATTTCCGAGTGTCGAAACAGCCAACGGCTGTATTTCCTGGAGGGGTATAAATACCCCTCCCCTTCTTCTTCCCCAGCTAATCCAAGGCAGCACGACTTTCCCCTCTCTCCTACTCCATTGTTGACCTCGGAAAGCTCACTTCCCTCTCAATCCCTCCATTGAATCTTCCATATTCTTTAGGGAAAGTTGAGAGGAGATCTAGATCTACAATCCTACCAATCCATCTCTCCTCTAAGTGAGGGGAACTTAGTGGATCTAGTTCTTGGAGTTCCTTTGTGGTTCTTCTTCTTTGTTCTTCCTCTCTTCTCCCCCCATAAGCATTAGTTGCTTTTGGTGGGATTTGGGAGTGAAGGATTTGACTCCTTTGTGGTTTCCTTTGTTCTTCATCTCTTATTCCTCCATAAACATTTGTTGTTGTGTTGGAATTTGAGAGTGAAGGACTTGAGCACTTCGTGTGCTCTTGCCATTGCATTTGCATCGGTTTGCGCCCTCCACGAGGATTCGTGGTGGTATTACTTGAGAGCTTGTTACTCTTGGGTCTTTGGACCCTAGACGCCTTTTGTGGCCAAGACCTTTTGTGGTCAAGACCTTTTGTGGTCACTTGAGAGCACCCAATTAAGTTGTGGGTGTGTGCCTCAAGACTTGGGAGCCCCCAATTAAATTGTGGGTGTGTGCCTCAAGACTTGGGAGCCCCCAATTAAATTGTGGGTGTGTGCCTCAAGAGTTGTACGAGATTCGATCTCCGCCCCAAAGGAGATCAATAGTGTAAGGTGAACTCGAACCTTTTGTGGTTGAGTTCATCAGGAGAAGAAGGTGAGCCTTTATGGCGTTGCGGCTAACCTGTTGTGGTTACGCACACCTCTCCAAACGAGACGTACACCTTTGGGTGGAACTCGGGAATACATCCTCGTCTCCGCGTGCCTCGGTCATTTCTATACCAGAGCTCTTTACTTATGCACTTTACATTGTGATAGCCTTCGTGCTTGAAGTCATATATCTTGCTATCATCTTGTTACTTGTATTGCTTAGCTTAAGTTGTTGGTGCACATAGGTGAGCCTAGTTTATATATCTAGGTTGTATGCTTGTTAAAGTAAACCTCTAGTTTTATTCCGCCTTTATCAAGCATACCGGAATTTCCGGGTCATTCGTGGACCGGATATTCCGGCTACTCGGAATTTTCGGGTCACTCTTGGACCGGATATTCCGGCTCCTCGGAAAAAGTTTTATATCGCCTATTCAAACCCCCTCTAGGCGACGTCTATCCGTTCAACATGGTTCAGCCGGATGCTCCTACTTCATGACCTGTTCGTGCGGTAGTACGCAGCCGCACCCCCACCATTAATTGGGCCGAGCCATTATGCTTCGTTGGTTATCTGCTCCGCACGAAATGAATATTTTTTATTTTGATTAATTTTTAAATTTGGAAGATATTCGTATAAGAACAAATTTTAAATTTGAACAATTTTCAGATCTGAAACTTGTTTATTTAAATAAATTTTAAATATGAACAATTTTCGAATTTGAACAATTTTTAAATTTAAACAATTTTTAAATATGAACATTTTCAAATTTGATTTTTTTAAATGTAAACACAAAAAATCCTATGAACATAAAAAATAATAGAGAAAAAGAATTAAAATATCATAAAAATAAGAAATGAAATTTTAAACAAAACAAGAAATACTCTCTCCGTTCATAAATAAGTGTCTTAAATTTATCAAAAAGATGTATCTAGACATGATTTTATCTAGTTACATCTTCTTTTTGACAAATTTAAAACACTTATTTATGAACGGAGTGAGTATTAAAAAATGAAAACAGAAAAAAACGAAATATCCTAGAAAAGAAAACGAAAAATATAATCTGAAAAAGAAAAAGAAACTTAAACAGAAAAAAAGAAAAAGAAGTCAGGTCGTGCGCTATTAGGCCGGCCCACATCGCTCCGAAGGGGGTGGGCGTGAAATAGGATTCGCCGGTTCAGCCTACGTTTTCCCACGCTGAGTTGGGCCATCCTGATTGGCAGCATCGGAAGTATGAGCCCAGCCCATAAAAATCGTTTGGAAATTACAGCCCAGAAGACGCATAGAGAGCCCAGTTCGGGTGCCGAGATTTGCAATCCTCTTCTTCTTCCTCCTCTCGCCCAACTCCGTCTCTCCTCCGATTCCCCTCCCAAATCCCTCCCCTTCCCGGTCTTTTTCTTTCTACCTCCGAGCCACGACCACGACCAGCCAGTCCCACCGGTACCGGCCTTCGCTCGGATCGCTTTCTCTTCGCCGTCTGCTCCTCCCGCCGGTAAGCAACCCTAGCTAGCTTCTCTCCTGCCGCCGGCAGCGAGCAGCCGTACCCTCCCTCCCTCCGTTGCCCTGTATGCTCGGCAACTCATTCATCAGTAATCTAACACATCCATCCATCCATGGCTGCTCCGACTAGGTTATTCTGATCCAGCGCGGCGCGAGATCGACCCCCTCAACCTCCGGAGAAAAATCTTGTTTTTTCGGCTTGCTAAGACAAGGAGGAGGAGATGAAGCGCAAGCGTGGGCGTAAGTCCGGCACCAAGACTTCTTCGAAAGCCGACACGTCAGACGCCTCGCGGTCGTCCCCGTCCAGCCCAAGCACCGAAGAGAACATCCCAGCGGAGAGTGCGCCAGTCTCTGACTCCAGCCCGGCTGTGGCTGAACCAGCGCCGCCTCCTGAACCACCGAAGGCGAGCGTCTCCGTTGTGCCGCTACCGGTTGCGGCGCCGGCAGCTAACCCCGCTGCTGCCGACATACCGTACGCGAAGCCCAAGGTGGGGGTGGTGTATGGTCGCGTGAAGCTGAAGTTCAAATCCTCCAAGGCGTTAGAGCCCAACCATAGTTTGTTGGAGGCAAAGGCGCCCGCCGATGCTGGTAAGTCTCAGGCTGCTGCTGCGGCTGAAGGGAGCAAGCAAGTTGTTGCCGAAAAGGTCGTTGCTGCCTCCTCAGATGGGCAGACAGCTGATGGGCAGGCTTCGGAGCTGAGTGGTTCTGATGATAAGGACAAGCTGGCGAAGAAAGTAGCAAGTGTTAAGATCTTGTCCGCGGGATTGTCTTCTTCGGTACAAGATAACACCCAGGACAGGAAAACTGATCTAGTGGATGAACCTCCTCCGAGTAACAAGGAAATTGTTTTAGTGGACGATGAAAGTGTTGGTGCATCGGAGCCAAGGAACTTGCACGAGTTGGAGGGAAATCAGTCTACTCTAGAGCGTCAGCGCGATGAGAAAGAGTTAGCTGCTGCACTTGTGGTGGGTTCAACTTTACAGCGCGTCTTTTGGTTCTCCAAACATCGCATGATAGTGATCTGAAATACATGAAATCTTTACTGAAATTCTCTTTTTCTCTCAGGCGATTAAGAAGGTTATGAAGGTCGATGCAGCTGAGCCGTTCAACATCCCAGTAAATCCTGTCGCTATGAATGTACCTGTGAGTATTTTCTCGTTCTGTTTCTTTCATTTGAATTTGAAATTATCGGGATATTTTTGGTAGGCATCCCACAGGTCTATCTTCCTTCCAAAATGATCTTTAAGACTTAGTTGACTCAGCCCCACATTGATTTTGGTGTCGTATCAACACGTCCACCTAATGTCTTCAGTGCTGCAGTATTGATCACTTCTGTTTTCTAATCGGTTCAGATATCTACTTGCTTTGAGTATGCAGTTTTCCATTTCCCTTGTTTGTGATTTTACTGCAATTTTTCTGGGGCAACCCTATTTAGTGAATGGGTGGCTGCCCTGCATTTGATTCTATGGTCGAGTAATTGGAGTTCCTATTAGTAGATTCAGTTTCTCCACTCTTGTTGATTATTACAGGGCTATTATCTGTAGCTTAGGCGAAAGCTCTACCCATGATTATTTTGCTGATTCTTGTCAGGTCCTTCCTCACAAGATCAAGTTTTGAGCCCCAATATATTTTATTTTTCTTTAACATAGCTAAGAGACTAAGAAACAAATGTCACACATGAGGATCATTTCCTCTGCAGCTTCCCATTGTTGCTCTAACTACCTAAGATACTAATTGTAGAAATGCTTGCTCTTCTTATGGAGAAAAACTTCACTTTATCTGTGTGTGATTTATTTGTTTTCGCTCACACTTTAATTTTGTAGGATTATCTCGATGTTATCGACACTCCCATGGATTTTGGCACGATACGTCAAGATTTAGAACGTGGTAACAAGTACATGAATTCAGAGGATGTCTATAGGGATGTGCAATTTATATGGAATAATTGCACCAAGTACAACAGTAAAGGTGATTACGTAGTGGAGCTTATGAAACGTGTAAAGAAGGCGTTCATGAAGACTTGGCTGGCAGCAGGCTTGTATTCTGATGTGCAGGACAATGGTAAGTATTGGACAGATGGAAGCTCCCAGCTTGTCCTGAACTTATATTTTCTCTCTGATATTTAGCTTGCATGAGTTTTTTGAATTATTTACTGTTTCAAGTAGTAAATTGTGTACCGCAAATGAGTCAATACCAAGTATGGAAGGAAATACTTTATAATAAAATAATATTTTACCGTCAAGTCATTTATAACATCAGTATTTATGATTTTATTTTCAAATTATTTGACATAGTGCAGAAAACAATTCAAGTTTTGACTTCTCCTGTTATTGCACTAATTCATTAAACAACAGAGCAAACAAAAAATAATTAAATACTCCCTCTGATCTGTATTGGTTGTCGCGACAAGAGTAGGAAATTGTACTGGCTTAGTGTACGTTCGCTACAATCATTCTCATTCCTGACCGGAGGTAGTACATTAATGCTGTTATACCACTACCCTTCCACATCTCATTGTATTAGAATTTTAACATTGATATACACTTGGTGGTCATTCTTGTGAGTTGCATATAGTTTGTTTTACCTGGCCAAATGCATGTGTTCATTTGTGTCGTGATTTTTACCCAAAATTGTAGGTGGCAATGACAACACTGGTGATGAGGCCGTCAAAGGTAGTTCAAAAAGCAAGTCTAAGCAAAAAAGACGACGCCCAGGGTATGTAATTCATCTTGTGAGTTGTGACAGTCACCCTCAAGATATATTTGTATTCCAGAGGCTAGACTATCATGGGATATAAAGTTTTGTGTGCTATGTGCATGCTCTTCAGGAATCATGTCAACTAGAACTTGAAGTTTAGAACGTAATGTGAAGTAATTAGATCGGAATACCATCTACTAAGACTCTTCAGGAATCATGTCAACTAGAACTTGAAGTTTAGAACGTAATGTGAAGTTTAGAACTGCCGATATCGACTTCATTAGTATGATAGTATTATTATTTGCCTTTTGGGACTAAAACATAACATAGATATAGATCTTCGAAGATCATAACAGAGATATGCATGTTTTCTTTGAAGTTCTTACAGCTATTTAGAGGCTATAATACTTTCCGTTAGTATATATGGATGGAGCATGTACTATTGTCCTGACCCATGTTCATGCTGCAACATGTTAGTTGCGAGGCGTTGAACCATTGTTCCCTCAGATGAATGTGCATAGTTAGCTGAATAGTGAACCACCAAAAAACAACACTTATGACACATATTTTCCTTGATTATTCCTGTTAGGTTAATATTATCCAAACGTGCCATGTTTGTGGGACTGAATTATTGCGTATATATTGTGGGTAGGTGTCAGGCACACACATATGCTCCTTGATTATTCTTTTTTATCGATATTATTTGACAGGAACACAGTACACTTTCTGGTGGGTTTTGTAATGAACAGAAAGAACATTAGCCCAGTATGTCCACCTGCTGATTTTACGGTGATATAGATATTATTCTATACTCTTACATGATGTCTTTCAATACAGGAATGATCGACACAAAAATGACTGTGGATGTGCTGTCTGTCAAGTTACACGACGCAAGAAGGAAAGGGATGAAACTTTGTCTGTTGATAATGAAACCATTGTAGTCAATGATGACATTTCTGAAGAACAAAACATGGAGGTTAGAATCAACAACTTGGTTCGAGTGCCCATTGAATTCTTTGTGTCATGTATACAAGAAATTTCTTCTGTTGCAAATTGGGCTGAGGCTGTTTGTGTAATGTACATTGGATCTATTTCTCTAGCGTCTTCCTTTATATTTGGGTGTCACATTGTTCTCAGTAGAACTACCAGTGTCTATGTTATCTTTGTTTGTACTCTTCACCATACTATGGACACTTAAAGTGTCTCTAGTGTCATTTTGGCAATTCCATAATTGTGTAGTATTATTAGTTTATTGTGTCATTCATTTAGTTGTCTTTGTTGTAGGTGTGGTTTCACTTCCAAGATAGTTTGCGCACTTTTATTCTCAGAATGTAAATTTGTGTGTCCATCTACGCTGATTGTCTTACCTTGAATAATGCTTCAACTAACTTATGCTTTTGCACGCCAGGTAAACTTTGGTGTTAATAATCCTGGTAGTCATGACACACCCTCTAGTCAGGAGCAATCTCAGCACACTAATGTGTATAAACCGACAGTGGAAGCAGACATTGCACAGACTCAGATGGAAGATCTTGGTAAATTCCTGAATAATCCATCTCTTGACCATGAAGATCAGGGCTCCAGACAGTACTCCGAGGAAAAAGAAGAGGAGGAGTATAAAGATCTGAACAGTCAGGGCGAGCATACTTCAACACAGCCTAATGATAACTCAGAACTTGAGCATCACCAACAGAAGGTAAAATTAACCAGGCTCTGTCAAAGAAATTTCTTTTTGTGTATGGTATGTGGTTATTTAGCAATGTTGCTAGAAACAACAATGGCATAAAAGGCATAAAAAGGCTCATACTTATCTTGATAGAACAATCAAATTGTTCCGGGCAATGTGGAATTATATGGAAATATTGCATCAGTTGACATAGACATATGTTGCAATGTGCTTTTGGTCCCACTAACATGCCCTGTCGGTACACCTATTAGTATTTAGTGCTACTGTACCCACATCAGATCTTAGTATCCAGACCAGTAGACATCCTATAGTGGGCTAAAAAGTCATCTATGTATGCCTTAATATTTTGGTAAAAACTAATAATGTGACCTCTGCTTTTGTAATCTCATGACAGGCACAGACAGAAACTAGCCGGGAGGTTGAAATGGAAGATTTCCCCATTCAACAGGAGAACCAGTCATTCTTGCAACTCTGTGCGCGCCTTTTCCCCAGCAAACAGACCTCTGCTTTCAGGGGGCGCCATTCCCTGTTCCGTCAGCAGCGCCGAGCGGCACCAAAGGAGAGCCCCCTGCACGCCGCCATGACAGCGATAATGAAAGGTTAGGAAATCGGTTTCTTGCCAGAGAAGCCCCAGGCGGCGTTGTTACGACTCTGAGAAAGCTCTTCCCTGAAGACATGGAAGCTGGTTGGTATAAAGCTGATTAGTCAGAACGTTTCTCCAATCCCTGGTCATCTGGTATGATGTGGGTACGAAAATTAGTTGGAGGACACCTGTCTTGTGCGGGAAGAATTCTCTTGGTGTATACACTTCATTTTTGTATCGAGCTAATCGTGACAGTCACATGTCGTTTCATTGCTTGATGGCCTGGCGTAGGGTTGGCCTGGAGGCTATATTAATTCTAGAGGATTTGATTAGTATTTGTGCCGATTCTTCTGGCCAACTGCTACCTGATGACTCTCCAGTTGCTTGCCCAAACCCAAAACAGAAGGTTGATGGGGACTGGGACGCATAATTCAGAATTGGGTATTGGGAGTGAAGATTCATACATACATTCTCTAATCAGTTTGTCCTAAAACCTGTCACCTACTCCCTGGAGCTGCCTTAAGAGTATAGTAAGAACGACGTGTGGACAAGTGGTGCTTTTCTAATGTGTTTTTGCCGTTGTGCTGATAAGGTCTCTCTCTGCTTGGCCTTAGCCAGTTATTGCAGTAACAGTTTGACATCTGTTACCTTGTGCTGATATGGTAAATCACGGAGGTAATAGTATATACTCCTCGTGTAGTACATCCAAAGGCTTGGAACTTATCGTTGCAGGAAATTTCCCAGCCCACGTAAGACGAGATAGTCTGGATTTAGTGCATAGACCCAAACTTGGGTTCAGGGTTAATTTGTCCACGGAATAATTGTCCAAGTTATAGGAGCCAGTGAATCCACTTAGCCAGTTAGTGGTGCAGAGTAAATGAGTAATAGTTTGCCATCTGGTGCCTTCGTTTCCCTCTCAATGATCATCTAGTACGTTTCTGAACCACCGCATGTGGTAAATCACCGAGGAATAGTTGTGCAATGCATCCAAAACAAGGTTGGAACTTTTCCTTACCCACGAGAGAGCCTGAATCTACTGCCTTGACCGAAACTTCGTCGAGGGTAAATGTCAAAGTTCTGGCAACCAGTGAACCACTACAACTAACCTTCTCCAACTTAGCCGCAAGGCTCTAGGCACAGTTACACACTAGGTGTTGGCGAAAGGGAACACTTTTTGTTTGTTGCCATACTGATACTGGAGAGATAATGCGCTATTAGCATGGATTATTAAGGGCATGGAATTTCTCTGTCTCCTTACATATGTGAGGATTAATACTTGCTGAATCCTGTCAAGAGGAAAAAAAAGACTGGCACCAGATGTTATCTTATCTATCGAATCTAATTTGGTTCTAATCATGACATGCTTTTACATTTATACAGTTATGAATTGCGAAAGGTATTCGTATAAGCTGTTTCTCTAGACAGCGTGGAGAGCTTAAGAGAATACTGGCAGTACTTGTCTCCTGTTAGAGATGCTCTAGCAAGTGCTTATGCACTAATTGCATCGGCCTAATCGAGCAATCATTGTTAGTTTGGAATTAAGCTCTAAGCAGTTGCCGCCTGGCTGAGGGGAGAGGAGGAGGAGAGATTCACAAGGCAGCATTGACACTTGAATTTCAACGGACCTAGTCAAGTCTACCAAACCGAACAAGAACAACCTCCTCACCTCATCATCGATCCATCATCACCATCACATATATTTGTTTAAAATTGGATGATTCATTTATATATTTATATATATGTATGTATAAAATACAAAAGTAAAACCAACCAAACGCGTTGTCTTCGACTTGTTCTCCATCCTTTCACCTACAACCCAAGGCAACAAACCCAAGCAACGCAAAGCGAAGCAAAGCAAACCACCATCCATCCATCCATGTCGTCTTCTCCTCCTCCCTCCCAATGCTAATGTCTCGCCGCCACGACCTCGTCACCAACACAACACCTCTGCTCCTCGTCGTCTTGCTCGTCCTCTCCCTCGCCGCCGTCGTCCCGCCCTGCTCGGCGGGGGCGCGCCAGCTCTCCACGGTCGCCATCTCCCACACTCCCAACTCCACAATCGTCTGCGCCCTCATCATCGACAAGACAGACGAAGATGGCGTCTACGCCACCGGGGGCAATTCCAAGCTCCGCTGCACCTCCTTCCCCGACGGCGAGATCAGGACGTACCCTTCAGCTGATATCCCGTTCACCGCAATCGCCGCCGGCAAGGACTTCCTCTGCGGCCTCATGGCCCCGGCCGGCGGCCACGCTGGCATGCGATGGTGGTCCTTCACCGAGGAGGCAGCCGCCAACCGCTCCCGCCCAGTAGGCCGCCGCCTCTACTGGGGCCCCTCCCTCCGCTCCATGTCCGCCGGTGGCGCTCACGTCTGCGGCCTCTCCGACGACCACGAACCCAACTGCTGGGAGTGGCCCGGCCTCGACCTTCCCAAGGGCGTCGACTTCTCCCTCATCGCGCTGGGCCAGAACTTCCTCTGCGGCGTCGACAAAGGCAACGGCACCACCATGAGCTGCTACGGCGGCGGCATGCCGCCGCCGCCACCGTCGGCGTACGGGGAGGCTGCCTTCACGCGCATCGCCGCCGGGCGGCGCCACGCGTGCGCGGTGGACGTGCAGGGCGGGCTCGTGTGCTGGGGCGACGGGAACCCGTCCGTCCGCGCGGACCAGCTGCCGGCCGACATGGCGGCCATGGCACTGGGCCACAACACGACGTGCATACTCGCCGGGAACGGCACGGTCAGGTGCTGGGGCGTGAAGGTGCCCAAGGTGTACGCGCACACCGCCTTCACGTCAATCGAGGCCGACGGCGACACCGTGTGCGCCGTCATGACCAGCAACTACTCCGTCGTCTGCTGGGGCAACGACGGACGCTTCGACTGGAATCATCTCGTGTACAACAACAGCCTGCCGGGGGCATGCGCGCCCAAGACTAGCTGCGCCTGCGATGTCGTCTCCGGCTCAGGGATGCTCTGTGGCACCGGCGGCGGACTGAACGACGTAGAGCTCGCCGTGTGCCAGCCTTGCAGGCAGATGCTGAACGCGTCCAGGATCGTCGTCGCCAATGGGTGGACGGCGGCTCCCGACGACGCTGGGAAGAAGAAGGGTCTGGCGATGGCACTCGGCGTGGCCGGCGCCGGCGTGGCGGTGCTCGCGGCCGTGGGTGTGGCCTTCTACCTCGTGGTGTTCAGGAAATGGGACAAGAAGGCGCACGTCACCGTCCGGCTCGGGATCGGGGAGTCGTCCTCGAGGCGTCTCTGCCGCGACGGCGACGTCGAGAGCATGGTGATGCCGGCGCTGGAGCGTTCGCCGCTGCAGCCGGCACGGCCGCTCGGGTGCGAGGAGTTCACGCTCAAGGACCTCTCGCGGCTGACGAACGGGTTCGCGGAAGAGGCCAAGATCGGGAGCGGCAGCTTCGGGTCCGTGTACCGCGCGAAGCTCCCCGATGGGCGGGACGTCGCCATCAAGCGCGCCGAGAAGAAGGGCGAGCGGCGGCGGCGGCGGTTCGACTTGGAACACGCGTTCCGGTCGGAGCTGCGGCTGATGTCCCGCGTCAACCACCGCAACCTGGTGACTCTCCTGGGCTTCTGCGAGGAGAAGGGCGAGCGCATGCTCGTGTTCGAGTTCATGCCGCACGGCGCGCTCCACGAGCACCTCCACGGCGCCAGCGCCGGCGCCGGTCATTCCCCGCTCTTCTCGTCATGGGAGGCGCGGATCCAGGTGGCGCTGGACGCCGCTCGTGGCCTGGAGTACCTGCATTGCTACGCCGTGCCGCCCATCATCCACCGCGACATCAAGCCGTCCAACATCCTGCTCGACGACGACTGGACGGCGAAAGTCTCCGACTTCGGCCTCTCCCTCGTCAGCGGCTCCGCGGTTAAGTCGGCGAGCTCGACCACGACGTCGGCGACGGCAGGCACGGTGGGGTACATGGACCCGGAGTCCTACCGTCTCCAGGACATGACCCAGTGCAGCGACGTGTACAGCTTCGGTGTGGTGCTTCTGGAGCTCGTCACCGGCAGAAAGGCGATCCACCGGGATCATAGCCAGGAAGGTAGCGGGTCGCCGAGGAACGTCATCGAGTTCGCCGTGCCGGCCGTCCAGTCAGGCAACATCTCTTCGATCCTCGACGAGCGGGTGCCCGCGCCCCGGGGGCACGAGGTGGAGGCGGTGGAACGCGTGGCCAAGCTCGCCGCCGAGTGCGTCCGGCCACGCGGGCGCGGCCGGCCGGTCATGTCGGAGGTGGTCGCGGAGCTGGAGTGGGCCGTGTCGCTGTGCGAAGAGTGCGTCGTGCGAACGACGAACAACGGCGACCGGAACAGCAGCTCCCGGCATGGCGGCTCCGACATGTCTCGGTCGCGGTCGAGGTCGGAGTCCGAGGACCCGAGCCCGTTCCACACGCGTGAGTTCAGCTTCGATTCAGGCCGGGTCGCCGGAGTCGGCCATGCCAGGTCCTACTCAAACATGTAAAGATTTGTTTTTTTCTTCTTTTTCTCTTCTTTCACAGTGCTTATGTAGGATGGATCGATTAGTTCTTGTCCATAAAAATTTTACAGGAAAAAAAGAGAGAGAAAAATAGATTCTCATTTTCCAAGCTGAGATGGATCAATGGAATTTGCTGTAAATTGTTGCGATTAATTTAACTTGGTGACTCGTGAAGTAGAAAAATAAGAAATCACAGAGTTTGTGAAAACCCGAAATGCAGATTTATTGAAGTAGTGGTGGGTTTGTACTTCAAAGTTGTAGGTAGAGTTGTATATATGGTACCTAAAAATTCAACAAACAGCTGTTGTAGGTTGAGCTGTATATACTATTAAACAAACAACTGTTGATATATATCATTGATGCAACCATAAGTTGGACCATGATTTGATTCTCAACCGTCTGTTATACTATTATTACAATAATGTTCCTTGCTGCTAGTTTTTTATTCTCACTTCATTCTCTGCAAGTAGAAGTTGTATGGAGCTGGAGATTACTTGCTTTTCATGTTTCAAGTTCTGATTTATTCCTTCCCCGCATAGTTTATGGCTTAGGATGGGGTAAATTTAAAAAGGCAAGCGCTAGGCGACAGCCGGCTGTAGCAAAGCATTGTTACAGTCCCTCCCGCACCGTCGGATTTGTTTGAGTGGACCGCTCCCGTGCGTCCGATCTATGTAACAAAAACGGTTCACGTGTAACACTTTTTAAATATACATGTAACATCGATATGTAGCAAAGAAATTTTAGAAATGTTGTGTTTCATAAATGTAGCAAAAAAAGTCAAACACAACATTTTTTGTCACATGTAGCACTCTGTGTAGCAAAAATTTATTATTTTGGTCATGTAGCAAATAAAGGTGTAGCACATTAAACACAGTCGTGTAGCAAAAATCAACAAAAAATATAGCAAATCCAAAAATTAGTTGTGGCAGTAGCTAAATGTGAAAAATGTACACTGAAATCAGGGTAGCAATTTGTTCATGCTTGCACAACAAAAAACGACTCACACATGTAGCCAAAAACAACACCATATGCAACATCGACAAAAAAAATCCCCAAAACTGACCTTAGCTATCGACCATGGAGACGCCACTGCCCGATTCGAGCTTGTCCTCCATGAATCCCAAACCCATTTGCGTGTGGACGTCGTCTTCTTCGGCTCCGATGGCGCGTGACGAGCTCACCGTCCATGGAGAGCCTCGGAGCTCTCCTTCTCGCCATCCATGGAGATGGGAACACTCCATCCTGCAGCACATGGGCGCGACAGGGAGCTGGTCGCACTGGAGCAGGGAGGGGGCACCTCTCCGGCGGCGGCGCACGGCGAAAAAGAGGAAGGAGGGCGCTCGCGCCTCGGGCGAGGAGCTCCGTGGCGGCGGCGGGCGCAGGCGGACGGGAGGAAGGAGGGCGCTCGCGCCTCGGGCGAGGAGCTCCGCGGCAGCGCCGCACGGCGGACGAGAGGAAGGAGGGAGGAGGGCGCTCGGGCGAGGAGCTCCGGGCGGCGGCACACGGCGGACGGGAGAAAAATAGAAGGCGGCGGCCGGTCGTCGTTGAGCGGGATAGAGAGAGAGCGCAGGAGCGACGGAGAAAAAAGGTCCGCGTGATCAGTTAGATGGAAAGTGCACGACGTGACGAGCCGGTTGTAGCTACAGCCGGCTGTCAATAAGCGTTTTCCATTTAAAAAATATCTTTTAAATGTGAACATCGGTACAAACATCCGGAAAGTCAAAACAGAAGCCAAGCTACATGTAGCTGGTTATGTTTCAAAAATCAAAAACACATTTTGAAGTTAAAAAAAAAACTAAAATAATCGTGGATGTAGATAATAGTGCATCCTATCAACGTGCAAAATCTTAGCTTAAAATAATTCATATTCTATGCTACACAAACTCAGATTTTGCACTGTTCTCCGCTTTAAAATTCTGATTATTTTTCATTTTTGCAGAGTCCAAAGTATAACATATTCTAGTTGAGCTTTTACACGTCGGTCGAATACAACATCATCTATATCCAGAATTTTTCCTCACATTTTTATAACTATATGAGATTCGATTTTTGTTTTCAAAATAAAAGACTATGTGTAGGTCGGCCTCCATATCGCCGCTCTCTAACAAAAGCCACAGGTTTACAACTCTGTTGATAGGTACGGAGCGCTTATGGATAGACAAGGATGGAGCTGATTTGCTGTAGCGTACGCACAAACTAAACACCCTCGAGGACATTAATTGTGTGTTGAAAAACTTGATGAGATCAACAACAACAATTCTTTGGTTACAAGTTGCTTAACCATGCATCAGATCAGCATCAGTTAGTGAAGTCTCCAGTTGCTCACCAAACAAGTATGGAAAACATCAAAGTACAATTAGTAAGCCCTCTACCCTGGTAGACTGGTAATATACATATACCCTGTCAGAGATGTACGCATGCAAAGATGCTAGTGGTACTTTGATAACTATAATCTGACTGGTAAAAGATATCCGATACTTACGTAGGCCCATGCAACCAGCTGGCCCGGGTTAATTTTCTACTAAGATATAGAATGGTGGACTAGGCAATATGAAATATGAATATGAACAGAGGAAGGTAGGGTGGCCACCGCTCCACCGAGGGCAGAGGCGCTCAATTGGATCGATTCCGTCCGGACCAGGCAGAGGCAGGCAGACCTTTTCCATCCATCCATACCAAGAGGAGAGAATACTAGAAGAGAAAAGAACAAAAAGATCAAAAGGCAAGAAAAGCTATTTTGTTGGTGAGTCACGGAAATATGTTATATTTTCCAAGGTCAACCCCTTGAAAAGGGGATCTGGCTCGAGAAGGTCAGCTCCACACACACAAGCACACGTAGTTCCAGCTGTGTTCTGGAGAATGGGAACTCTTCTCTTCCATACACATCCATCCCTTCCACGCGGTTTTCTTCGTTGTTCTTTGTGCTCACCACACCACACGATGGATGATCTTTCCTTGCAGTCTGGACACCGCCACAAAGAAACGAAAAGGGCACACGGCCGGGGACGACGAAGATAGGAAGATTTCCGAGGAAGAATCCTTTGGAGACAGACGAGCCTTTCCGAGTTTCTCGTGGCAGGTCGGCCGCCGGACTGACCGACGACGGTCACAGAAGAATACAGTTGCCATGCCGCGTACTTGCCGTTGTAAGCTAGCTACAGTAGATCCGAATAAGCCTGTGGTCCGAAAAGGTCCGGAGGATATACGGTTTAGGCTATTTTATGTTACGAGGGCATTTAGTGTTATCCCCCGTTCCCTCCGCCGTTAGGGTTAGATAGTTTCAGCGAGCAATTAGCCAACTTCGTTCACTTATGTGATAAATCCATGGTGGGCTCGGCCATGCACGTTAGTAGCAGATATGGCGGACGCGCGGAGGTCGTTCATCTCTGGGAGAGGAGAAGGAGGAGGGCCAGTCGCCTCCTACGTTCGGTCGGCTCAGGCAAGCGCCGCCATATTCGACGTTTCAAGGGGGCCGGGTTGCTCCTTCCAGGCAGCGTCTACGAGGACGTCGCGTCGTTCGAGCGGATAGTTGCTCCCGCGTGGTGCTGGAAGATGTGTGGGACGAGTTGGTGACCTCCGGGGCCGCGATTGGCTTTGATGTGCTCTCATGCCACACTTTCAATGGACCCGCCTTACCGACGATGAACTTGCTAATGCTACCAAAGTGGTGGCCAACAACGATTCCGGGTTTCTGACCCACCTCGAAGCCACCAAGATGGAGTACAAGCTCGTGTGAGCACTCTTCTCTTTCGAGCAAGAATGCCCGTGGAGAATAAGATCGTCGTTTTCAAGTTCTATTATATCTATGTAGTTCTATCTTTGAGCATCTCTATGTAGTTCTACTATGTAAAAAAGTTTGATAAACTTGTCTAGCTAAAATCTCATGCATACTTTTTATTTAAATTTCAAGTCCAAGTGTAACGGATGTGTTCTGCCTAAAACCGCAAACCTATATCTTGGTGACCTGATAGAGATTCTCTAAGAGCATCTCTAACGGCTACCCTCTATAATAGGATGTGTCCTATAAAAACTAACTTATATGGCAGGAAACACAATCGTGCTGAACCCCCCCCACACACACACAACATAAATCTACTCCATGCGGCAAAACAGCGAGACCCCGCACGCGCAGAGAGCAAGTGCAGCAGTTCTCCTACAATGTCTCCCCTATATGTCTATGTAGGGGACTTCCCTAAAAACATCTCCTAAAACTTGTTCAACTCCAGCAGTTTCCCTAAAACATCTCCCCTATTTAATATTCTAAAAATATTGTGTAACTAACATTTAAAATCCAACGGCTACCCGTGAGAGGCTGTAGGCGTTGCCGAGATAGGGGAGTCCTCCACCTCCCCTGCTTGTAGGGGAGACGAGCGAGTAGAATCGATGCGCCTATAAATCAGGTAACGTTAAGGGAACTGTTGGGCGGTTGTTTTGGTGATTTTTCCCCTAAAAACGTATAGGGGATAGTTTGAGGGAACTGCTGGACTTGCTCTAACTGCCGCGGCGAATTTTCATTTTTCACTCCCACCGAACTGCCCCTCACCCTGTCCCACCGCCACCGGCAAGAAGTCGACCGTCATAGCTCCTGTCAGCACAACACCGCCACTGCTGTGTCTCTTCCTGCCTCTTTCTCGTCGTTGCCAGCCACAAGTCCGCTCGCCGGTGAGTTGAATCGGATGTGCGCTGCCACTGCGGTTGATTTTGGTTGATTCAGTCGCTGCACCGGCAACGATCTGTCCACTGCTCCTGCCCAGGACCGGCACACTTTTTTGAGACCTACCACGACATTCATGAGTCCGACATGCACGAGGATCGCATAGAGTAGAGTTGGTCATGGTATGAAAAGCAAAAATCAAAACCTTGCACTTGATATATGTTGACAATTGCTATTTGTGTGCAACTCGAATGAACCATTTGATGAACATTTTGTATTTGTGGTGTAATGATGAAGTACCATTTCATCTTTATTTGTTTGAATTCATTTTAGATCATCCTTCATTCTCTCTATTTGACATATGTATGCAAATATGTAAAAATATTGTGTCCTAAAATAGGGCAGCCGTTTTCCTTCTCTAAAACTAAAAACCTAGTGCCCTATAATGAAAGAATGGTGCACTTAATTCTCATCCTCGTCTTTTCTCTCCTCCCGGCTGACTCAAGCTCCTCTTTCTCTCGGGCCGAACCGAAGCCTATATCGTCGGTGATTTCAGCGGGGAGGTGCCCGATCTAGATTTTGTACATACTAGATCATGTAGGCGCGCGTTGCCGGCGTTCGTCCATTAGAAAAATGTTTTTTTAGGTGCTGACGAGGTGTTAACTCGACAAGTCCCAGGGTTGTGCACCCCGGGTTGATTGATGGGGAGAGAGATGAGTGCTGGTGATCACGATGGCTGACAAGCAAGGATTTACCCAGGTTCAGGCTCCCGGAGGATAACACCCTACTTCCTGCTTGTCTGATTATTGATGAGGGTAGCAATTACAATGGCGAGATTGCGATCTCGCTAGGGTTTGTGGCGGTGGCTATGAGCGTGTTCTTTGGGATGAGCAACCCTCCTGGCTTTATAGGTAGCCAGGTCTCGGGTGTGAACGGGAATCCGACACCTAGAGGGGGGGGGGGGGGGGTGAATAGGTGCTATTACAAATTTTAGGTCTTTTCAAATTTAGGCTCAACACAAAGGTAAATTCTCTAGATATGCAACTACGGTGAATTTACCTAAATGAGAAACTAACCAATAATAAGATAAGCAAGTAAGGGAGAAAAGGTAAAGGGAACCAAGTGAAGCACGCGGAGACGAAGATGTAATCCCGAGTTCCACCCAAGGGTGTACGTCTCGTTTGGAGAGGTGTGCGCTACCACAACAGGTTAGCCGCAACGCCACAAAGGCTCACCTTCTTCTCCGATGAACTCAACCACAAAGGTTTCGAGTCCACCTTCCACTATTGATCCCCTTTTAGGGCGGAGATCGAATCCCTTACAAACGCTTGAGGCACACACCCACAACTGAATTGGGGGCTCCCAAGAAGACCACAAAAGGTCAAGGACCACAAAAGGTCAAAGTAACACCAAGAGTACAACAATGGTGAACTAGGTTTTCCCACCGGAAACCCTAGCCACGAAATCCCCAAGTGAATGGGGGAGAAATGCAAATCCCTTCGGTGAGGATGTAGATCCGGGCCTTCTCCTCCAATCCTCCAAAGATCAATGAATTTGGGTGGGGGGATTGGGAGATCTTGATGATTTGAGTTTTCAAGAATGGTAGGAGAGAGAAAATCTGAGAGCTAGCTGTTCTTGAGTGAGTGAGGGGGTATTTATACTCCCCCTCAAAATCTGGCCGTTGGCTGTCTTGGGCACCCGGAAATTCCGGTATAAGTACCACCGGAAATTCCGGTCACCCGGAATATCCGGGCCTTTGAAAATATCCGTGCTGAATTTCCGGTTGAGATCAGAACCAATTATGTGCTTGACTTAGCCGTTTTTCTGAGGTTGACTCGGAATATCCGAGTCCTTGAAATTTCCGAGCTGAATTTCCGATTGGAGTCAGTGCCACTTCTGAATCTTGACTTAGCCAATTTTCCTGGGGTTGACTCGGAATATCCGGGTTGGTGAACCGGAATATCCGGGTCCTTGAAATTTCCGAGCTGATTTTCCGATTGGAGTCAGTACCACTTCTGAATCTTGACTTAGCCAATTTTCTTGAGGTTGACTCGGAATATCCGGGTTGGTGAACCGGAATATCCGAGTCCTTGAAATTTCCGAGCTGATTTTCCGATTGAAGTCAGTAGTACTTCTGAACTTGACTTAGCCAATTTTCTGGGGATGACCCGGAATATCCGAGTTGGGGAACCGGAATATCCGGGTCTGGGAAGAATTCCAGAAACTCTTTTTCTCTACAATTTGGCTTTAGGATTTGTGATATGAGTTTCACCCAAACTGAAATACTTAGCAATATGATTAGTATATCATTGGTATTGTTAACTAACACACAAAACACTAGGGATTAAGAAATGTTCTTTCAATCTCCCCCTTTTTGGTGTTAGATGACAATACCAAGATTTGCATAGAAACAAAACGCAATATCATGTTTTTGGCAGAAAATGGCTCCCCCTAAATAAATGCAAGAATGCACCACAAAATAACAAAGGATAGGAGCAATTTTATAACAACAACCACAAGATATCACAAAGGAGAAACGAGACAAAAAGTAAGATTATGGAAGCAATTGAGACTAGATAGATTTTCATACCTTGTGTATATAGAATATGAAGAGAATACCAACACAATCAATTCGAAGTCTCAACCATAATATAAAGATAGCATCAACCATTGTCTCAATACAAAGTTATCACAAATGAAATATAACTTAAAACACGATAAATGCACACAAGCGCAAATAAATGATAAACGCATAAGCTTGTGCCCGACCCTTGCAAATCCCCGAAGAAGTCCTAGTATAGCAACTTCTCCCCCTTTGGCATCGAAACGCCAAAAAGGAAGAAGAGCGATGCTACGTCCCTATGGAAGTCTTCAGTCCGAGGGGTACTCCTCATCATCATCATCACCATCATCAGCCTCCTCCTCATCATCATCGTCCTCATACTCCTCAGACGCTGCCTCCTCATCATCATCTTCCTCCTCCTCCTCATAGTCATAGCCAGTGGTGTACGAGCTGCCGCCAAGGTCCTGGTCAATCAGTGTCCAGGGAGCCAAGGAACCCTGGTTCCACTGAGCAAAGGTCAGGGGCTCAGACATGGCAGCAGGAGCAGGAGAGCCAGAAGCATGGTGAAGGATCAAGTCTTGCTTGTAGTCCAGCTGACGGCGATCCTTGTAGGCATTGTATTGCTCTTTGCGGATGTCCACATTCATGCAAAGGATGTTGCGCTGGAACCAGTTCAGCTTCTTGACATGCGCATGAGTGGTAGGAACATGAGTAGAGGTAGCAGCAGCCCTCCTAGCATCACCCATGAAAGATCCACCTGTAGCTGATGTAGTAGAAGGCCTAGGAGGGGGCTTGACCACAGTCTTCTTCACATAGAGCTTCTTGAAGTCATGTGGCACCAAATCACTGCTGCTGACGTTGAGGTTAGGGAACTTAAACTGGAGGAGCTTCATTATGTACGGAGCATAAGGAATAGAGACCCTGGTGGTCATAGCTTCATACATCTCATTGTAGATGTAATCCATCACATCTACTCTCCAGTCAGTATCAGAACCCGAGTCCTCCACAATGTGGTTGGCGTGAAGGAGCAGGTTGCAGAGAGGGGTAACCACGTTGTCGTTGTTGCCACCACTCGGTGCAATGTTCTCACGCAGGATGCGCACAAGAACATCATACAAAGGAAGCAAGTCACGAGTGAATCCAGGGGTGGCTCCCACACCATATAAGTGAGCTGTCTCCTTCTTGTTGAGCTTGTATGGGGAGTGCATGCGAGTGCCTTGGGGATTGTCACCATCAAACCTGTAGCCCAGTACCTTGGCAAACTCCTCGAAGTTGGACTCACAATATGATTCCCCAGTCATCCACTTCATGGTCTTCTTCGAGTCACCCTTGACCACTAGGGTGGCGAAGAACTGCATTACAAACTGCGCGTTGTAGGCACAACGGATGAGCGCCAACCTCTCCAAACCCATGGTCTTCACAATGTGGATGGCCTCAGCAAATGCGGTTTTCTTCTGCAGAGATGCAAAGTCAAACGGGTGCATGGGTCGAATGGGCTTCAACAGTGAGAGATAGAGATCCACGAATATGTGCTCTTGTGCTTGGCATCAAAAGCTGCGATCATCGAGAGAGGTGTCTCTTGCGCTGAGGTACCGGTCCCCCTGCCTCAGCTGAGAGTAATCCAGAGAATTCATCTTGGAGTAGTCCTGACGTTGGGGACTAGGGACATTCTTTCTCTTCTTGGATGAGGGCTTGCTGGCAACAGCTTTCTTCTTCCTCTGAGTTACAGGGGCCTTTCCCTTGTTGACTGGTTGCTTATGGACAGGTGCTCTACCTGTGTTCCTTGATCCCCCTGCGGACGGACTTGAAGGGGATCGTGTGCAGAAAATAAAAATTTTCCTACCGACGATATCCTAAAAGCATGCCAAGATCTATTCTATGCAGATATAGTAGTACAGACGGAGATCGGAATACATACCCTTGTAGACCAAAAGCGGGGATTACGTTCCCGCACAAACGTTGTCGATGAAGACCGACGAAGCCGACCTCAAGGTCGTGTAGAGGAAGCAGGCCTCCGAGTACCGCTAGCACAGCACCTCGCAGGGAGTCGCACACGTACGGTGGAGACGACGCCTCCGAAGCTCCAGTCCAGGACGAGCAGCGGAAGACTTGGACCGGAACACCAGCAGCGCGGCAGCGGGCTATGGTGGAGGAGATCCCCTCTTCCTCTTGCTCGGCGCGGCTCCAACTTGGGAACCACGAGATCGAGAGAGAAATCGGGAATTAATTGGTGAATTAAAAGGCTGGGGGTGCCCCTTCTTATATAGGCTCCCAGGGGGAGCCAACCTTGCCAGCCAGGCAATGTGGGACTATCCCCACATAGCCTGGTGCGGCTAGGGAGGTGCGCCGGCCCCCTTGGTGGGCCCTTGGCCCACCTGGGGCAGCCCTCCTGGCCCCCACCGAATTCCCTTAGGGAATTTTCCCCTCTTGGGCCTTCTTTCGTCCGGAAGGCCCATTTAGGGAAATCTGCCTTAATAAATTCGAAAATAAATATATAAAATCATATTTGCATATTAATAACACTAATTAATATCAAACATAATATATATAATTATTCCTAGCTCCGAAAACTCTTTCGGCGCTGCCCGATCTCCATCGGACCTCTTCCGGGACGCTCCCGGTGATCTCCTTCCTTTCCGGTTGTCTTGTCGAAACCCCTTAAGTGTGTTACCCTAGCGGTTCGATATAATATCAGGTATGATCAAGACTCCTCAATGATCAACGACTAACTCGTAGGCCTGGACCCCATGAATTAATCCCTGAGATATAACGAATGACTTTCATCTATCAAATCTGAACGTGCAGTCTTAGACCTTTTTCCATAGCGATACTTAGCACGTCCGAGCGTCGTTCCATAGATATCTCCATACCTAAACCCGACTTCGTTACCGACTTCGTTACCGACGATGCTATCTTCTACTCGTTCATGATCTCATGTCTCCGTGACTTAGTCACATGCTTGCAAGCTCATTAGACATGATCTCACCGAGTGGGCCCGAGAGTATCTATCCTGCTATGCGGACTGGCAAATCCCGCTCTTGACCCCTCGTCTCAATACTCCTTTCCAATACCCAAAAGTATCACCGTTATTGTCATACTAAATAAGATACGACGTTTGGTGCAATCAAAGTATCTTCCGGGAATACCAATAAGAGTTGATCTCACGGTCAAAGGCGTAATGACTACGTTCTCCAAATCTGGGTATGTCCATCACATCGCTCTCTAGCGATATGACTCTCATTACCGACCGGCACCATGCCCCATGACCGGGAAACCTCGATCATCAATCGCGCAACGAAACTAGTCTTAGTAGAGGCTACTAGGGACCTGGTTGTTTACGTATCACACCCGCATTAATGTTTCAGCTTAATACGGTTCTAGCATGACACAAAAACCTATTATGAACAAACGAGATATGATAAAGAATACACTTTATTAATTGCCTCTAGGGCATATCTCTTTCAGTCTCCCACTTGCACTAGAGTACAACTTAATCTAGATTATAACTTGGTACAAGCTTAACACCCATAGCTAACTGGTGCTGTTCATGCTTATCAAGCGGGAGAGGCTTCGTCAGCGGATCTGCCACATTCAGATCCGTATGCACTTTGCAAATCTTCACATCGCCTCCTTGTACGTACTGACGTATCACATGGAAGCGTCGGAGAATGTGTTTGGCGGTGGAGTGAGACCTAGGCTCCTTGGCGTTCGCAATGGCACCCGTATTGTCGCAGAAGAGGATCACGGGGTCTTGCACGCTCGGGAACACTCCAAGTTCGATGACGAACTTCCTCAGCCACACAGCTTCATTTGCTGCCTCGCAGGCAGCAATGTACTCTGACTCCATTGTAGATTGTGCGACTATGGGTTGCTTCCCACTTCTCCAGCACACGGTGCCTCCATTCACCTTGAACATGTAACTTGTCTGTGACTTACAGTCATCGGGGTCTGAGCAAAAACTTGCATCTACGTAACCCGTTACGCCAAGTTCTTCATCGCAGCCACCATACACAAGGAACATTTCCTTTGTCTTATTGAGATACTTAAGAATGCTCTTAACAGCTACCCAATGCGGCATTCCAGGATTACTCTGGAACCGGCTTGTCAAACTTAGAGCTAATGCCACATCCGGTCTAGTATTCAACATTGCATACATGATCGATCCTATGGCTGAAGCATAAGGATGTTTCGTCATTTCGGCCTTACCCAGTTCCGTCACCGGACACTGCGCCTTACGCAATATCTTATTCTTGATAACCGGCAGAGAACCCTTCTTTGCCTTCTCCATATGAAAACGCTTCAGTATTTTATCAAGATAAGTACTCTGACTTAGTGCTAATAGGCGCCTTGATCTATCACGATAGATTTTTATGCCTAAAACATACGCAGCTTATCCTAAGTCCTTCATGGAAAACTTACTGTTTAAATATTCCTTCACGCTATTCAGAAGTTCCACATCATTCCCTATTAGCAATATGTCGTCAACATACAGTGCTAAGAACACAACCGAGCTCCCACTCATTTTCTTGTAAATACAAGTCTCTTCCACATTCTGGATAAATCCAAAACCTTTGATTACCTCGTCAAAGCGAAGATTCCAGCTCCGAGATGCCTGCTTCAATCCATAGACGGATCGCTGAAGCTTGCACACCTTGTTAGCACTTCCTGGATCGACAAAACCTTCCGGCTGTACCATGTACAACTCTTCCTCAATGTTTCCATTCAGGAAGGCCGTTTGACGTCCATCTGCCAGATTTCATAATCATAGTAGGCAGCTACTGCTAACAAAATCCGAATAGACTTGAGCATCGCTACCGGTGAAAAAGTTTCATCGTAGTCAATTCCATGAACTTGTCGGAAACCCTTTGCGACAAGCTGAGCTTTATAGACGGTCACATTACCATCAGCATCAGTCTTCTTCTTAAAGATCCACTTATTCTCGACGGCCTTGCGCCCTTCGGGAATATCCACCAAAGTCCACACTTTGTTATCATACATGGATCCTATTTCGGATTTCATGGCTTCAAGCCATTTCTCGGACTCTAGATTCTCCATCGCCTCCTTGTAGTTTGTAGGTTCGTCTTGCTCGACTAGCATGACGGTGCAAACCATATTGCCATACCATTCTGGTGGGATCCGAGATCTACCAGACCTACGAGGTAGAACATCTTCCTCGACAGTTTCTCCCACTCCTTCCACGGAGGATGTTTCCGGAATTGCTTCCGTTGCGCCACTCGGAATCTCGAGTTCAGGATCAACGATTTCATCGAGGTCTACCTTCCTCCCACTTACTCCTTTCACGAGAAACTCCTTCTCTAGAAAGGTACCGGTCTTCGCGACAAAAGTTTTGCCCTCAGCTTGGTTGTAGAAGGTGTACCCAACGGTTTCCCGCGGATATCCTACAAAGACGACTTTCTCCGACTTCGGTTCGAGCTTGTCGGGATGTAGTTTCGTAACGTACGCCTCACAACCCCAAACCTTCAGACACGATAACTTAGGCTTTTTGCATACCATAATTCATACGGCGTCGTTTCAACGGACTTGGACGGAGCCCTATTTAAAATGAATGCGGCTGTTTCTAACGCATAACCCCAGAAGGACACTGACAGATCGGTAAGAGACATCATAGATCGGACACTATCTAGTAGAGTACGATTACGTCGCTCGGACACACCGTTACGCTGCGGCGTTCCGGCGGGCGTAAGTTGGGGCACTATGCCACAACTCTTCAGATGTGTGCCAAACTCAAAACTCAAGTACTCTCCACCACGATCGGATCGGAGATGCTTGATTTTCCTATTAAGCTGATTCTCAACTTCACTCTGGAATTCTTTGAACTTTTTTCATCAAATAGATATAACCGTATCTACTCAAGTCATCAGTGAAGGTGACGAAGTAACGATAACCATTGCGTGTCGAAACGCTCATTGGTCCACATACGTCTGTATGTATGATCCCCAACAAATCCGACGCCCGTTCAACGAAACCTTTGAACGGTGTCCTGGTCATTTTGCCCATGAGGCATGGTTCACATGTATCGAGGGATCCAAAATCCAACGAGTCCAAGAGTCCATCGGAGTGGAGTCTCTTCATGCGCTTTATACCAATATGACCAAGACGGCAATGCCATAAAAACATGGCGGTATCATCACTACACTTAATTTGTTTGGCTTCTATGTTATGGATGTGAGTACTACGATCGAGATTCAACAAGAATAAACCGTTATTCTCGGGAGCATCAACATAAAAGATATCATTCATATAAATAGCACAATTGCTTGACACTGATTTAAATGAATAACCGTCTTGTAACAGGCAAGACCCACTTATAATGTTTACACTCAAGGATGGCACAAAATAACATTTATTTAAAACCAAAACTAATCCCGATGGTAGATGCAGAGGGAGCGTGCCGACAACCACCACGTCGACTCTCGATCCGTTGCCGACGCGCATCGTCACCTCATCCTTCGCCAGCCGCCTTCTATTCCGTAACTCCTCCTGAGAGTTACATATATGAGCAACAGAACCAGTATCAAATACCCACGTATTGCTCCGGGCGGATGTAAGGTACACATCTATAACATGTATATCAAATATACCTTGCTCTTTGTCGACCGTCTTGCCAGACTTCCTATCCTCCAGATACTTGGGGCAGTTGCGCTTCCAGTGACCCTTCCCCTTGCAGTAGAAACACTCCACGCTAGCTCTAGGACCAGACCTGTTAGTCCTGGGCTTGGCAGCCAACTTTGCCTCCCTCCGGGACTTCCAGCTCTGCTTTCCCTTGCCACCGGACTTCTTGAAATCAACGGTCTTGTTGACCATCAACAGCGTGTGCTCCTTCTTAATCTCTACCTCAGCAGTCTTGAGCATCACGAATACTTCACCCAGGGACTTAGCCATGCCCTGCATGTTGTAGTTCATGACGAAGCCTTTGTAGCTTGGTGGCAACGATTGCAACACCCTGTCAATCGCCAGCTCATCGGGAATCTTGCACTCCAGAGCATTCAGGCGTTGAACGTAGCCAGACATCTTGACTACATGCTCGCTCACACTGCTATGCTCTTCCATCTTGGCTGAGAAGAAAAGCTCAGAAGCCTCATATCTCTCAGCCTTAGCCTGCGGCGCAAAGACAGCCTTAAGATCCGAAATGATCTCAAAGGCGCTCATCTTCTCAAAGCGCTTCTGCAGGTCGGCTTCCATGGCGTAGAGCATGCCAATCTGGACAAAGGCAGAATCCTCCGATCGGGTCTGGAAGACCTTCTTCTCATCCTCAGAGGCATCATCTGTAGGAGGGTCACCTATGGTGGCCTCAATGACGTAGGCCACCCTATGGGGAGTAAGGAGGATCCTCAGGTTGCGGAACCAGGCCATGAAGTTTGACCCATTGGTCTTAAGCTTTTCTTTCTCAAGGAACAGACCTAGGTTAAACGAGGGGCGAGACATCTACAATGGAATTTGCAACAACATAAGACTTTGTTCATAATAATTTTGAGTTATAGTATTTAGAAAATAACTAACATAACTCCCACTCAAACGAACATCCCTCCTGGTTGTTTAAGCGATTACACGACCCCCATCCATTGCACCACCCCTCATCATCAAAGCCGGCGGCACAACTTCAAGAGTAGACAAAATCGTCCGCCACACCAATTTTGTGACTCGTGCTCGACCTTTCGGTCTTCCTGTTCCGAGGCCATACCTCTGAGTATGCTAGGCTCGCCACCAAAGACCTCCACGCTGACGCTTGTGCAACATGGATTACACCCACTGTATGCGAACGACGAGATGTGTGACACCCGATCATCACGGCCTGCCTCATAACGTAGAACTTTCTTGGTGGTGCGCGTCGGAGGGAGAACACTAGTGGTATTTTGAAGGGATCATCTTATTCAGCTACCGCCGTGTAACACACAATCACATAAAAATAAGATGCACACAAAACATCAAATGTAATGCAATGTGATATAGTCCATCGCGCCATGGTCTTCTTGGCGCCCGCAGTTTATAAACAATTTAATAAACCTACCTTGACCATATCACATAGCCCCTGCAAAATAAAGTTAGACGCTTCTACTTTATCTTTTGCATATTTTTCGTGGTTTGGGGCTTTCGTAAATAGAACCGCTTCATACCTACGAATCTTATGACCACAACAACGATCCAATAATTGCATGTTTAAGCATCTCTTTCGGGCCCTCCATTGAAAATGCGAAGACCAACTAAAGAGAGAGAAACTGTCACCCGCCAGCCACAGATACGGTACAAGCCGTATGTCAGTAGTGGAACCAGTCTCGCGTAAGCGTACGCGTAAAGTCGGTCCGGGCCGCTTCATCAACTCAATGCCGCTGGAATACACAAGTGCACGCTAGAGGGTAGCAAATAACAGGAACGGTGCCCCCGTGCAGAGCACGGGTTCTAACAGCGTACAACTATATCTACGATAGATCGGCTCTGATACCACTGAAGGGGATCGTGTGCAGAAAACAAAAAATTTCCTACCGACGATATCCTAAAAGCATGCCAAGATCTATTCTATGCAGATATAGTAGTATGGACGGAGATCGGAATACATACCCTTGTAGACCGAAAGCGGGGATTACGTTCCCGCACAAACGTTGTCGATGAAGACCAACGAAGCCGACCTCAAGGTCGTGTAGAGGAAGCAGGCCTCCGAGTACCGCTAGCGCAGCACCTCGCAGGGAGTCGCACACGTACGGTGGAGACGACGCCTCCGAAGCTCCAGTCCAGGACGAGCAGCGGAAGACTTGGACCGGAACACCAGCAGCGCGGCAGCGGGCTATGGTGGAGGATATCCCCTCTTCCTCTTGCTCGGCGCGGCTCCAACTTGGGAACCACGAGATCGAGAGAGAAATCGGGAATTAATTGGTGAATTAAAAGGCTGGGGGTGCCCCTTCTTATATAGGCTCCCAGGGGGAGCCAACCTTGCCAGCCAGGCAATGTGGGACTATCTCCACATAGCCTGGTGCGGCTAGGGAGGTGCGCCGGCCCCCTTGGTGGGCCCTTGGCCCACCTGGGGCAGCCCTCCTGGCCCCCACTGAATTCCCTTAGGGAATTTTCCCCTCTTGGGCCTTCTTTCGTCCGGAAGGCCCATTTAGGGAAATCTGCCTTAATAAATTAGAAAATAAATATATAAAATCATATTTGCATATTAATAACACTAATTAATATCAAACATAATATATATAATTATTCCTAGCTTCGAAAACTCTTTCGGCGCTGCCCGATCTCCATCGGACCTCTCCCGGGACGCTCCCGGTGATCTCCTTCCTTTCCGGTTGTCTTGTCGAAACCCCTTAAGTTTGTTACCCTAGCGGTTCGATATAATATCAGGTATGATCAAGACTCCTCAATGATCAACGACTAACTCGTAGGCCTGGACCCCATGAATTAATCCCTGAGATATAACGAATGACTTTCATCTATCAAACCTGAACGTGCAGTCTTAGACCTTTTGCCATAGCGATACTTAGCACGCCCGAGCGTCGTTCCATAGATATCTCCATACCTAATCCCGACTTCGTTACCGACGATGCTATCTTCTACTCATTCATGATCTCATGTCTCCGTGACTTAGTCACATGCTTGCAAGCTCATTAGACATGATCTCACCGAGTGGGCCCGAGAGTATCTATCCTGCTATGCGGACTGGCAAATCCCGCTCTTGACCCCTCGTCTCAATACTCCTTTCCAATAGCCAAAAGTATCACCGTTATTGTCATACTAAATAAGATACGACGTTTGGTGCAATCAAAGTATCTTCTGGGAATACCAATAAGAGTTGATCTCACGGTCAAAGGCGTAACGACTACGTTCTCCAAATCTGGGTATGTCCATCACATCGCTCTCTAGCGATATGACTCTCATTGCTGACCGGCACCATGCCCCATGACCGGGAAACCTCGATCATCAATCGCGCAACGAAACTAGTCTTAGTAGAGGCTACTAGGGACCTGGTTGTTTACGTATCACACCCGCATTAATGTTTCAGCTTAATACGGTTCTAGCATGACACAAAAACCTATTATGAACAAACGAGATATGATAAAGAATACACTTTATTAATTGCCTCTAGGGCATATCTCCTTCAAGACTTCCACCTGAACCTGTGAATTTGAGCATAGAGGGTAGCATAAGGTAAGTGCACACAAGTCAGGAGATAATACACACATTAGATAGGCATTTGATGAATCATATGTAGTTAAACATGAGTTAATCTTAAAACTGCAGTGTTTGACTCGGAATATCCGGTACAGATATGACCGGAAATTCCGAGTCAATCTGAACCGGATATTCCGAGTCAGACAGAAACTGCAGATCTGAGATTGACTCGGTCTAAAACTAGATCGATCCAACATAATGCAAAACTAATGTATGTAGAAGGCAGGGAATAGTCCTAGGAACAATCTCTACCACGCAACATTGAAACAAATAACTCCACATCAAGATCCAAGTGCAAGCACATAAGGAAGAAGAAAAGTGAAGTTACCCTCATCCATTGAGGCCATTGCTTGGAGGAGTGAGTTCCCGGGGCGGAGGAGGAGCAGATCCGGCCGAGAAAGAGGTTCCCCGGCGGTCGGAGTGCTCCGGAGGGACTTGGGAACAGCAGGGGCGGCGGCTGGAGGAGAGGGAGGCCGGGGGTGGGAGAAGGGCACTAATGAGCCCTTCACCCCGAGCCTGCCCTTATATTTCTGGACAAACTGCCAGACCGGATATTCCGGGTGTAACTTACACCGGATATTCCGAGTCACCGGATATTCCGGTTCAAAATGAACCGGATATTCCGACCTGCTGAACCAAAATCCCAGTTTTCAAAAGGATGACTTGTGTGCAATAGAGAGAAATGTTTTCAGGGGAAAGTAGGCTTGGGATAGATTTCCAAACTGATATTGGTACACCATACTCAACTCACAACAACCAAATCGAACCAAAAGAGCCAAGTTGAGTAGGTTTCCCACATGCATGAAAAAGGAGGGCAAATAGCAACAATAAGCTCCAAATAAATTCAACTCTTCAAGGAGAAGAGGTCGGTGGCCGAGGCCACCATGTAGGAGTGTATGGCATGTTACCGCGAAGATGTATCTTGGGTACATAACCATTACTCATCGTTTTAGCTCATTAGTCACAAGAATGAATATAGAGATAAAAGAACACTTGCTATCGGCATAATGGGGGGAGGGATGTTCCAATGTATTAGGACCGCACTCCCCCTATTTCCATGCCTACATCTAAACTAGATAAGATGCAATTACGCCCTAGGTGAGTGTGCAAGCGATCAAGCCAAGGACCTCGAATCAATGATATTAAGCTCATTCCTCAAAAAGCAAAACCTTCCTTCCTCAAGGGGCTTCGTGAAGATATCCGCCAATTGATCCCTTGTGCCCACATATGATAAGTCAATGTCTCCACGGGCCACATGATCTCTTATGAAATGATGGCGGATCTCAATATGCTTGGTTCTTGAATGTTGCACCGGGTTGTAGGCAATCTTGATGGCACTTTCGTTGTCACATAAAAGAGGCACTTTGTCGCAATCGACTCCGTACTCCTTTAAAGTTTGCCTCATCCATAGCAACTGAGTGCAACAACTAGCGGCTGCAACATATTCGGCTTCGGCGGTGGAGAGAGATATGCAATTTTGCTTCTTAGAAGACCAACTCACCAAGGACCTCCCAATAAATTGACAAGCACCGGAGGTTGACTTCCTATCATCATGATCTCCCGCCCAATCGGAATCCGTGAATCCACATAATGAGAAATTTGCATCCTTGGGATACCACAATCCATAAGTTGGGGTATAAGCCAAATATCGAAAGATTCTCTTGACCGCCACATCATGGCTTTCTTTAGGAGCCGCTTGATATCTTGCACACACTCCTACGGCTAGCACTATATCCGGTCTAGATGCACAAAGGTAGAGGAGAGATCCAATCATGGAGCGGTATACCTTTTGATCCACATCCTTACCCTTCGGGTTGAGCTCAAGGTGGCATTTGGTTTGCATTCGAGTAGAGGCACCCTTGAGATCAAGCAACTCGAACTTCTTGAGCATGTCTTGAATGTACTTTGCTTGGTTGATGAACGTTCCTTCCCTCAATTGTTTGATCTCAAATCCGAGGAAGAACTTCATCTCGCCCATCATAGACATCTCAAACTTGTCAGTCATAAGCTTAGAGAATTCTTCGTTAAATGCTTTGTTAGTCGATCCAAATATAATGTCATCCACATACAATTGACAAATGAAAAGCTCCCCATTAACTTTCTTAGTGAAAAGTGTGGGGTCGATTTCCCCAACTTGGAATCCATGGTCTACAAGTAGTTCTCTAAGGTGCTCGTACCACGCTCGTGGGGCTTGTTTAAGGCCATAGAGTGCCTTATCCAACTTGTAGACATGGTTCGGATACTTGAGGTCCTCGAACCCCGGTGGTTTCTTAACATAAACAAGTTCATTTAGTGGACCATTTAGAAAAGCGGATTTAACATCCATTTGTTGCAACTTAAAGTTATGGTGAGAGGCATAGGCAAGAAGAATACGGATTGACTCAAGTCGAGCCACGGGCGCGTAGGTTTCTCCAAAGTCAATGCCTTCAATTTGAGAGTAACCTTGAGCCACCAATCTTGCCTTGTTCCTTATCACCATGCCATGTTCGTCTTGCTTGTTCTTGAATATCCACTTGGTGCCGATAATATTGCGGCAATCTTTGGGTCTTTCCACCAACTTCCACACTTTGTTGCGCTCGAAGTTGTTGAGCTCTTCATGCATAGCATCAAGCCAATCTTTATCTTCAAGAGCTTCAAAGACCTTCTTGGGTTCCACCATGGAGATGTGAGCTTGATGTTCACTAAAGCTTGCGAGTTGTCTTCGGGTAGAGACCTTGCTTCTCACATCACCAAGCACCTTGTCAAGAGATAGAGCTCTTAATTCTTGTGAGGTGCCAACCCTATTCAAGCGGCGGATCTCGATTTCCCTCCGAGTGGTGGGAGGAATCGCTTGATCATATTGATCATTCATGTCTCCGCCTTGACTGAATTGATGGCCTTGATCAACCATTGGAGTGGTGGCCATTAGTGAGGGAGAGGGTTGATCTTGGCCTTGCGAACTGCCACCGGGAATGTCAGCAGGACCGGATATTCCGGGTTCAGGGACAGGATATTCCGAACCACCGGAAATTCCGAGTCCATGTTGAACCGGATTTTCCGGTCCTCCGGAAATTCCAGGAGCATCTGTAGATTCTTGTTCTTCTTCTTGGCAAGGTGCATTGGGCACGGTGTTGTCGATGGGTGTTTCTTGTGTTGGGGTGGTCACCACTTGTGAAGAACTTGGTCCTTGTTGATCAACCTCATAGTAGAGTTCAACGGGGCGGTGGACTCCCAACCCCATTCTTCGGATAGCATCTTGAGGTTCATCATCACCTACACCGGAAACACCACTTTGCTCCACGAGGGAGCCGTCATTCTCCTCGAATACCACACTACAAGTTTCTATGATTATGCGCGAGGCCTTATCATAGACTCTATAAGTGTGGGATTCGGATCCGTAGCCCACAAATGTCCCTTCAAGAGACTTAGAATCAAACTTGCCCAAACGAACACCTTTGATGAGATAAAAACACTTACAACCAAATACTCGGAAGTAGGAGATATTGGGCTTGTTCCCGGTAAGCACTTCATAAGGTGTCTTCATGAGTCCTTTGCGAAAGAAGTGCCGGTTGGATGAATGGCAAGCGGTGTTGACGGCTTCGGCCCAAAAGTTGTGAGGGGACTTGAACTCGGCCATCATCGACCTTGCCATCTCAATAAGTGTGCGGTTCTTCCTTTCGGCTACACCATTTTGTTGGGGAGTATAAGCAGCGGAATATTGATGACGAATCCCTTCTTCACTAAGGAACTCGTTTAAGGTGTAGTTCTTGAACTCGGACCCATTGTCACTTCGTATCACCAAGATAGGGACATTGTGTTGACGTTGAGCTTCATTGGATAAGTCGATGATAGTTTGTTGAGTCTCCATCTTCGTCTTGAAGAAGAAAACCCATGTGTATCTTGAATAGTCATCAACAATCACCAAGCAATATTTCTTGCCACCAAGACTAGCTTCCGGAATGGGACCAAAGAGGTCAACATGAAGAAGCTCCAAAACCCTCTTTGACGAAACGATGGTCTTGCTTGGATGGTAGATGTCATGCATTTTTCCTTCAACACACGCCCTACACATTCGATCCTTCAAGAAAGAAACATGGTCTTTTAGTCCTAGGATATGGCCACCCTTGTGGAGACTTTGCAAAGTCCTCATGTTGACATGGGCTAGTCGGCGATGCCATAGCCAACCCAAGTCCGCCTTTGCGAATATGCACATTGTATGGGAAGTGGTGACTCCGGAGAAGTCAACCACATAGATCCCATTCTCAATGTACCCAACGAAAGACACATTGAGAGACTTGCTCCGCAAGAGAATGACCATTTCCTTTTCGAAGACAACGGTATAACCCAAACAAGTTAAGGAATGGACGGAGATCAAGTTGAAACCTAGGGACTCGACAAGCAAGACATTCACAAGTGTGATGTCCGGTGCCACTACCACCTTGCCGAGCCCTATTACCTTAGACTTAGAATTATCACCATATGTAACGGTCATTTGATCATCATTGGGCTTCAACTCCGTTACAATATCCTTGCTTCCGGTCATATGACTAGTGCACCCACTATCAATTATCCATTTCGATCCTCCGGAAGCAAGGCCCTACACACAATCAATTCTTGGGTTTAGGTACCCATTTTGCAATGGGTGCCTTTTGGTTAGCAACAAGGGTCTTTGGTACCCAAATAGCATATTCAATGTAACCATCAAAAGGACCAATGTATCTAGCATATACATCCCCATAATAATCAACATATAAAGTATAGTTGGGGTTAGATATGCCCGCAAAGTCATTACGAGTGGGAGTGCCCCTTGTGGCATTTCCACTCGCAATGTCAACCTTCTTGGCTTGTGCGGACTTGGTCTTCTTCTTGATCTCCTTCTTCTCCTTAGCAACATAGCCTAGACCTTCCTTACCCTTGTGGGGCACTCGCTCATGAAGAGGAGTAGTGAGTGTCCCCTTACCTTTATCAAGAGAGGTCTTGGGCTTGGTTGCCATAGAAGGAACAAACATAACCCTAGCAATACCCTTCACAACATTTGCATTAGCATCCAAAGGAGTAGAGGTGCTAGGTTTCTCAAGAGTAGATATCCGAGATTGGAGTTGATCACGAGACTTGAGAAGACGTTCGTGATCACTTGTCAACACCTTGTGAGCATTGTCAAGTGACTCGAAGTCTTCGCAAAGTCTAGCATGAGCAACTACAAGCTCGGACTTTTCATTTTGCACAATTTTACATTTAGCAAAGTAGAGATCACGATCCTTAGTGATCTTAGCAAGTTGCTCCTCGAGGAGAGCATGAGCTTCTTGTTCATCTTCGAGAGAGGATTGGAGAGACACCTTAGCGTGTGCATCCTCTCTCTCAATCTCACCTTTTAGTTCAAGCTCATCCTCAAGCTCACCTATACGACTCATGATTGAGCCAAAGTGTTTCTTTCCTTCTCCTTGCAAGTTAGTCATGATTTTATCAAAAGAAATGATTTCTTCCTTGACTTCTAAGCTCATAGCATCATCAATGTCATGTGATATGGAGTTGGGGGATAATTGTACCTCGGATGTCTTTGCCATAAGACATCTTGCATTCTTGACGATGGGGCTCTCGTTTGGTGAGGAGAAGAGTGATGGAGGTGTGGAAGACATGGCTAGTGCGGCCACTTGCGTTGGAGTATCGTCCTTGTCACTATCTTCATCATCGGTGGGATATTGCTCTTGAGTCACCAACACAATCTTTTGGTTCTTCTTGAAGAAAGGCTTCTTCATGGGCATGGGCCCCTTGCCCTTCGTCTTGGCCACGAGCCTCCCACCATGATCCTCTCTTCTCCCCCATGGGCAATCGGCAACAAAGTGGCCCTTGTCATCGCAGTTATAGCAAAGCCTCACTTTGTTGAATGGCTTTCCTCCGTTGGGGGGGAACTTCTTGTCAATCCTTGCTTTGGCCCTTCCGGGGTTCTTACAAAAGGTTCTTGCCGCAAGACCCATGTGTTGAGTGAGAGTGCTTGAGAGAGCTTCACTAGATAGCTCGACTTGATCATCACACTCCTCTTCATCCTCTTCTTCAACGGTGGCCTTCAAAGCAATTGAGGCATGCTTGTGCATCCCTATGGCTCTAGCTCTTGCATCTTGTGCAATCTTGGAGGCCACCTTGTATGCGGTCATCTCTTGCATAACTTCATTGGATGTCATCTTTGCAAAGTCATGTCTCCCTTGGAGTGTCTTCAAATCCGTGTCCTCAAAGGGCATGAGAGCGGTCACAAACTTCCTCTTGATCCAAGCATCATTGATGTACTCCGCCCCGAGGTTCTTGAAGGAGTTGGCAACCAACACCAACCTCCGGTACATGTCCTCGTGGCTTTCTCCATCCAACTTGTAGAACCCTTCCACCTCATTGCATAAGGCATCATACCGGTTCTTCTTCATGCTCTCATTCCCAACGAAGATGTCGGAAAGAGCATTCCAAACTTCCTTGGCGGTGGAGAATTGTTGAATGAGCGCCATGTCCTTCTCTCCAACGGCCATTTGGAGTTGATGAAGAGCGGTGGCGTTGAGTTGGCTATCAACCACCTCTCTTCTTGTCAAGTTGGTTGGATCATGGGGCTTGTATTCTTCTTCAGTGATGCGCCAAAGCTCAATGGAGGCACTACATAGATGAGACTTCATTAGAAATACCCATTGAGAGAAATGAGTAGGTTTAAGCTTAGGAGGATCACTTCTAAAGTTTACATGAGGGTGAGGGATAGGAGGGTTAGGAGAGTAATTATGGTTGACATTATGAAATTCCTCTCCTTTGGGGGTGTTAGAGGAGCTAGGTGGTTCATCCTTTTCCGCCATCCCGGGAACACTTGAGGTAACATCTTTGGACCCATCCGAAGATGACTCCTTAGAGTTCCCCGCATGTTCCTTAGGAGGAGGAGAGGGAGAAGTAGCCTCGGGCTCCTTAGACTTCAAGAGTGCCATGAGCATCTCATTCATCTTGAGGAGTTGGGCCTCCAAGGACGATCTCATATCAATAAGATCGGCCATGGTTGCCCCTTTGGCTAACGCCTCCTTCTCCGCCTCTAATTTTTCACGGGCGGCCCTCTCGGCATCAGATTCCGTCATCGTTGCACTTAGGCGGTTAAGCCCTTAAAAGTGAACCTGGCTCTGATACCAATTGAACGGGAATCCGGCACCTAGAGGGGGGGGGGGGTGAATAGGTGCTATTACAAATTTTAGGTCTTTTCAAATTTAGGCTCAACACAAAGGTAAATTCTCTAGGTATGCAACTACGGTGAATTTACCTAAATGAGAAACTAAGCAATAATAAGATAAGCAAGTAAGGGAGCAAAGGTAAAGGGAACCAAGTGAAGCACGCGGAGACGAAGATGTAATCCCGAGTTCCACCCAAGGGTGTACGTCTCGTTTGGAGAGGTGTGCGCTACCACAACAGGTTAGCCGTAACGCCACAAAGTCTCACCTTCTTCTCCGATGAACTCAACCACAAAGGTTTCGAGTCCACCTTCCACTATTGATCCCCTTTTAGGGCGGAGATCGAATCCCTTACAAACGCTTGAGGCACACACCCACAACTGAATTGGGGGCTCCCAAGAAGACCACAAAAGGTCAAGGACCACAAAAGGTCAAGGACCACAAAAGGTCAAGGTAACACCAAGAGTACAACAATGGTGAACTAGGTTTTCCCACCGGAAACCCTAGCCACGAAATCCCCAAGTGAATGGGGGAGAAATGCAAATCCCTTCGGTGAGGATGTAGATCCGGGCCTTCTCCTCCAATCCTCCAAAGATCAATGAATTTGGGTGGGGGGATTGGGAGATCTTGATGATTTGAGCTTTCAAGAATGGTAGGAGAGAGAAAATCTGAGAGCTAGCTGTTCTTGAGTGAGTGAGGGGGTATTTATACTCCCCCTCAAAATCTGGCCGTTGGCTGTCTTGGGCACCCGGAAATTCCGGTATAAGTACCACCGGAAATTCCGGTCACCCGGAATATCCGGGCCTTTGAAAATATCCGAGCTGAATTTCCGGTTGAGATCAGAACCAATTCTGAGCTTGACTTAGCCGTTTTTCTGAGGTTGACTCGGAATATCCGAGTCCTTGAAATTTTCGAGCTGAATTTCCGATTGGAGTCAGTGCCACTTCTGAATCTTGACTTAGCCAATTTTCCTGGGGTTGACTCGGAATATCCGGGTTGGTGAACCGGAATATCCGGGTCCTTGAAATTTCCGAGCTGATTTTCCGATTGGAGTCAGTACCACTTCTGAATCTTGACTTAGCCAATTTTCTTGAGGTTGACTCGGAATATCCGGGTTGGTGAACCGGAATATCCGAGTCCTTGAAATTTCCGAACTGATTTTCCGATTGAAGTCAGTAGTACTTATGAACTTGACTTAGCCAATTTTCTGGGGATGACCCGGAATATCCGAATTGGGGAACCGGAATATCCGGGTCTGGGAAGAATTCCAGAAACTCTTTTTCTCTACAATTTGGCTTTAGGATTTGTGATATGAGTTTCACCCAAACTGAAATACTTAGCAATAGGATTAGTATATCATTGGTATTGTTAACTAACACACAAAACACTAGGGATTAAGAAATGTTCTTTCAGGGTGGTCGATGCCGATGGCAACTACAGATATGGCAGGTTATGCGACCTAACCGACTTGGACTAGGTTACATGGTACCCCGCGTGGGCCTTCTGTGGGCCTCCATGTCCTTGGCGCGGCCCAGGTAGCCTTATCGTGGGCTATCCGAAAGGCAGCCCCACGTCAGTAGCCCCCGAGTGCTTGGTCGAAGCGTAGAGTCGGGCAAAGGACTTCTTCCTCTTGGACGCGCCATTGGATTGCTTGATCTTGAGCTTGAACTCGATTTCTTCAGTCGAACCGGCCTCTCCCGATGGGAGTAACCTTTGCAGTCGAATTACTTTGCCTTGATCTTCTTGTGAAGCTTGCTTCTATTCGGCCTGTTGGCTTACTTGTAGATGGATTCGGCTGCTCGAGCTTACTCGGTTTTTCTTTGCCACCCGAATGATTCCTTCGGGTTCCCGTATCAGCAGTCGATCCTACTTTGTTGGTTTCAGCTAAGAAGCTTACTACTCGAATCACTCTGTCGAGTTGTTTCAGTTGTTTTTGGAGTCGTTGGCTTGATGACGTCATTGGTGACGATCCATTGCACTCCTCTGCGCCCGATGGGACGTGACGTGGCGGGCCCCACTGTCAGAGCTGACCGCGGTCAGCAATTGTCACGTCTCCGAACTGGGCGCGAAATTTGCACGGCATGATGATGACGCCTCGGTTTTCGTGCGTAGTGGACGAAGTGGGCGGCGACGGTTGGTTTCTTCGTGCGACACGTGGACGGCTGGATGTGTCTGCTTCGAACCCTTGTTCTGTGGACGGTTGAGATGAAACGTTTTCGAGGCATAAGTACTGCGTTTTGACGCGAGGGCCTTCATCTTCTCCAATCGTCCTGGCCTCCTTTTCCTCTGCGCTCTACCATTTTCGCCGCCATCCAGAGCTCCGTGCTTTTGTCCGTGCACCTTGCGCTGCCTTGCGGCGCCATGGGCAAGCCGAAGAGCGCCGTTGGTTCCTCCGCCGCCGCCGACGAAGCCGGGCTGATGAAGAAGCCCGATGGCGACTGGCAGAGGTTGTCGGTGAAGAGGGCAGAGGTCGAACTCCTCCGCGCTCAAGGTCTTCTTCCACCTGCTGATCAAGTCCAGGTACGCGCTCCTGGCAAAGAGGTTTTCCCCACACCCCGGGATGGGGAACGCGTTTGCTTCGTGGATTTCCTTCTGCGGTGCTTCGGGTTCCCCATGCACGATTTTGTGCGCGGTCTCCTGTATGCCTATGGGGTTCAGATCCACGACCTGACCCCCAATGGAGTCTTCAGCATCGCGGGCTTCATTGTGCTTTGCGAGTGCTTTCTGGGTGTCGCGCCCCACTGGGCACTGTGGAAGTCGCTCTTCCTCGTTCGCAAGAACGTTGGAAAGAGCGGGTTGCCCTTCCCCGTGGGCGGCTTCGGAATCCAAGTGCGCGGTGACACCGCGTACTTCCAGATGAAGAAGTCGGACTCCGTCCAGGGGTGGCGCAAGAGATGGTTCTACGTCCAGTCGAGCCAGGACGGTCTGGTGGCATTCGACAGCGAACGTGGGCTGCGGAAGACGCAAGCCTGGACGCACCCGCTGACTGCTGGGGAGAAGGAAGTCGTGCGGCCTCTGCTGGGCCTGCTGCGCGATCTCACCAAAACCCTTGGGCGCGAGGCGGGTGGCGTCTTCTTGATGGCCACCTTCTTCCGTCTTCGGGTGCAGCCGCTCAGCGCTCGGCCCCACCCGATGTGGGCCGTCAAGGGCGTCAGCACCGAGCCACTTGACGATGAGGAGGTGGAAACCAAAGTAAGGTCCATCACCAACCTCCGAGTCGCGGATACATGCAACGTCAAGTGCCCGGTTGCTGCTTACGGGGCATCGAACCCCGTTCCTGAGGTGAGTTCTTGACTTGTTTTCCTTTTGTCTTTATTCGACTTGCGTCTACTTGCTTCTTGATTCGACTTGCGTCTACTTGCTTCAGGGTCGGTCCCTGCTGATCAGCCTTCCTCCTCTTCCCGAGAACGGACCCGACGACGAGTCGAAATTTGTCGAGGAGGAGGACGACGACGATGAGATTCCTTCCGCTCATTCTCCCCACGAAGAGGTGGAGGACGAAGATGAAGAGGAGGAACCCGTACGGAAGAAGTGGAAGCTCCCGAGTGGTGGCGATTCTGCTACTGCGTCGTCACCCGCTAGGGATGCCGACGTTGCTCTGGAGGAGGCCGTCGCGACATCGTCGGGTGCGCGGTCCTCGGGTGGCTGGAATGAGCCCTTAGTTGTTCCTCCAGTCAGCTCCGCGGCTCCTCGTTCGTTTGCGCGGATGGCGTCGCCCTCCCTGGGGAGTTACGACGACCTTGAAACCACCAGGTGAGCTTCTTGATGATTTATTTTCTTCGAGTTGTGTTTTGTAGCTGCAACCTTTGAGCTGACCAGTGTGCTTGTCTTTGCTGCAGCCATCGTTCTGGCGATGTTAGCTTCCCCCTTCGGGACGTGGAGCATACATCCGCTCCTTCGACTGAATTGGTGACTCAGGTGGCGGTGGAGGAGGCGCGCGCACAGCCTGCTGGCATTGCGTCGTCGAGTCGCGCTCCTCCTTCGGCTTCAGAGGACCCTAACCTCCTGGACCACGTAAGCCCTTTACGCTTGTACTTGTACTCTTGAGTTTTCATCGGGTGCGCGATCAGCGCTCCCGATGGGAGTAGCCCCCGAAGGTGTGGGTGACTAGTATAGTCGCCCGCAACTTTATTAATATCTTGATTTTGTTTCAGCCGTACTACCGCCAGCAGCTTGACGCAGCCGCGGCCTATGTTTGCCTGGAGAAGGAGAGGGACCAGCTGCGTGCTTCTCTGGACCAGGCTACCGGGCGGGTTGCTGAGCTTGAGAAGGCTCTGCATGAGTCTCGAGAGCGGGAGCTGGCGCGGTTCGCCCAAGAGAAGACTCAAGTCGACCGTCTCCTCTCACTCGCCGGTGTTCTTGGGGGTAAGTTTCGGCTTAATGCCTACTGTGTCTTGATCTTTTCTTTGTCTGACCTTGAATCCCTTGCGCAGAGATTTGTGGTGGAGCTCCCCCGGAAGACACGTCGAGTGACGCGGTTGATTTGGCGACTGCTGTCGGCTTCCTCGACCGGGTCTGCGCCTATGCGTCCGACGCGCTGAAGAAGTCCACGGCCGCGCTGAAGAAGTCGACTGGAGCCCTTACTGTGGTGCACCGGAGCATCTTCCCGAGCGACCAGTCACCGGCAGCCGTGGACGTCCTTGCTGCGCCGTTTGAGGACGCGACCACCATCGCCGACTTCACGCGGTCGCAGACGGTACGCGGCTCCGAGCTCACCTTCTAGCTCCTCTTAGGACATCAGGTTCCAGGTGACTTTGAGAAGGTCGTCAGCGGCTTTCCTCGAAGACCCGATGGCCGAATCGCGTCGCTGGGTGGTGTGAAGGAGCGTGCTACACAGCTGGCTGTGCAGCTTGTGGCACTCTTCGAGAGGGCCCTTGCTAAGGCAACTGAGGCGGCTGCTACTCGGAAGAGTCGCTCCCGGTCGCAGTCTGCAGCCTTAGAGTAGATGTAGCATAGGAATTTTGCAGTCGTGGTCTGTACCTTTAAACTTTTGGCCCTGTAATGAATATTGTCCTGCCAGGTCTTTTGGCCTTCAACAATGATTTTGCTAGAACTGAATATCATTCTGTCGAGTTTATCTTTGCTGCACAGTCGTATGATTGTATTGACTCTGCGTATTCGTGGCAGACTGTCGTGCGCGGTGGTGCTTCTTCTTCTCCTGCGACTGAGCCGAGTGGCGATGCTTCTTCTTCGGGTGCTCGCCGTCGTCGGGCGGCGCCGGCTCCTCCACGTAGTACAAATGATCAGCGGATAATCACGTACCTGAAGAACAAGGTGGTTGAGCTTGAGGCGACCCTGAAAAATACTGAGCTGCTGCTGCACCGCTCCAGGTCGCATCCTACTGCAGACTTCTCACGGCGTGAGGATTTTTTGCTTGGGGAGATCGATCTGATCAGTCGACAGCTACAAGGTTGGTATCCTTTTGGCGGCTGCTTTCTTTGTTGAAACTTGCACGTTCTGACTTGTAATTTGCGCGTGCAGATGTGAACCCAGATTGGCAGGCTGAGCGGGATCACGTTGAGGAGCGAGTCGGCCGAGAAGCGTCTGGCGACTCCTATGAAGCTCGCCAATTCAGGGTGAACAAGTCGAGAGGGCGCGCCCTTGCCACTATGCTTGATCGTACATGGCGTGTGGCTTTTCTTCTGGAGAATTGCCAGAAGACACTCTGGCATATCAATCGTGTGTACTTCCCGCATAATGCTCAGCCGAACGGGCTGTCCGCCTTGCTGGAGAGGTTTTGCGACGGTGAGGGGCTGAAGGAGGTCGTCCACGCCCAACTTGTGGCTGGGGCGAATGCGGCGTTGAAATACGTCCGGATGCATCGGCCACATCTTCCGCTCGATAAGGTGCTGGATGGCCTGCCTGGTGATGACGACTTCGCCGAGACCTTGGCGGCTGCACGCCAGATTATCGGGCAGGTTCAGGGGCTAAGTGAGCGCCTTGTAGGTCCACTCGATGCGCCGAAGGTCGAGCCTGCAGTTTAGAGTAGTTGTCGCCTGCTGTACAGGGTTAGCTATAGATGGCAAATGTGCCTGTGCAAATCGCAATGTACTAGATTAAAAATACTTGCGAGTAATGAGAATTGAACTACTTGCTCGGAAGTGTAAATGCCTGTTTTGATTTTCGACCTGTGTGGCGCAGTCCCCTAGTATGTTAGGCGACAGCCTAGGTTTTTCTAAGTGTGACCTGTATGTCGCAGTCTCTGACTTTATCAGGTGGCGACTTAGGATTTTTGTAACTTGACCTGTATGGCGCAGCCCCCGAGTTGTTCGAGTGGCGGCCTAGGATTTTTGCTAAGGCCTGTATGGCGTAGCCCCCGAGTAGGTCGAGTGGCAGCCTAGGATTACAAGTGTTACCTGTTTGGCGCAGCCCCCGAGTATGTCGGGTGGCGACCTAGGATTTTGAACTTGACCTGTACAGCGCAGCCCCCGAGTGGGTTCGAGTGGCGGCTGAGGATTTTCTGATAAGGCCTGTATGGCGTAGCCCCCGAGCGAGTCGAGTGGCAGCCTAGGATTACAAGTGTTACCTGTTTGGCGCAGCCCCCGAGTATGTCGGGTGGTGACCTAGGATTTGTAACTTGACCTGCATGGCGCAGCCCCCGAGTGGTTCAGGTGGCGGCCTAGGATTTTTTGACTTATGCTTGTATGGCACAGCCCCCGAGTAGTTCGGGTAGCGGCCGAAGGTTTTCTTTCAACCTGTGTGGCGCAGCCCCCGAGTGGTTCGAGTGGCGGCCTAGGATTTTAGCTTCCCCTGTGTGAAAGGTAAAGGAGACAGATTTTCTTCAAATCACTTTATTGATTCTTGCGAACAGGCCGCCTCATTAAAACCCTTCCAGTCCCCTTAGGTACCCTGGTGAGGGAAAGAGTGCGGCTGCAACCTGCCGCGCTGATTTTTCTTGTACAATGATTGGGTCGAACTAGGCGTAGAACCGGCGAAGTTGTGCCACGTTCCATGGGTTGATGCAGTCTGCTCCCGTCTTTGAGTCCTTCAGGCGGTAAGCTCCGTTGCCGATTGCTTCTGTCACGATGTATGGGCCCTCCCATGGGGAAGCGAGCTTGTGCACCTTCTTCTGCTTGAGTCAAAGAACCAAGTCGCCTGCAGCGAACGCTCTTGGTCGTAGCCTCCGAGTGTGATAGTTGTGTAGGTCTTATTGATACACGGCTGATCGTGCCAGGGCGATGTCGCGTGCTTCATCCAGGGTATTCATGCTGTCTTCGAGTGCCTCTTCCGCATCCGACTCGTCATAGGCGACCACTCTCGGTGCGTCAAATTTGATGTCGCAGGGGAGAACCGCCTCTGCGCCATATACCATGAAGAATGGAGTGTATTGGGTGGATCTGTTTGGCGTTGTTCGTAAGCTCCAAAGGACTGACGGTAGTTCTTCCACCCATGCGCCCGCTGCGCGTTTTAGTGGCACGCGTAGTCGCTTCTTGATGCCGCTGCAGACGAGGCCATTGGCTTTCTCCACTTACCCGTTGGATTGCGGGTGCGAGACGGATGCATAGCTGAGTTTGATACCTTGCTCTGAGCAGAAGTCTTTGAATTCTTCGGCTGTGAAGTTCGAGCCGTTGTCGGTGATGATCTCGTTCGGCACTCCGAATCTAAAGATGATTGACCTGATGAAGTTGACTGATGTGGATGCAGTCGAACTTGTGATGGGCACGGCTTCGATCCACTTTGTGAACTTATCAACTGCAACCAGGAGGTGAGTGTGACCTCCGGGTGAGGATTTCTTCAGCGGGCCCACCATGTCCAGACCCCATTGGGCGAAGGGCCAGGCTAGTGGTATTGTCTTAAGTTCTGACGCTGGCGCGTGTGGCTTGTTGGCAAACTCCTGGCACCATGTGCATTTCCTTACTAGTTCCTCGGCGTCCTGCATGGCTGTCAACCAGTAGAACCCGGCTCGTAGTGCTTTGGCCACCAATGCTCGACTGCTGGCATGATGCCCGCAGATACCCGCATGGATGTCGAGTAAGATGGCCTGGCCGTCGACTGGATCTACGCACCTTTGCAGGATTCCTGAGATGCTTCTTTTGTAGAGTTCTCCGTTGATGACGGTGAAACTTTTGGAGCGCCTGATGATGCGCTTTGCTTCGACTGGGTCGGCTGGCAGCTTCTGATGCAGTATGTATGCCAGGTATGGTCCTGTCCATGTAGCTTCGACTAGCATGACCTCCATGGGGACCTTGTCTTGGCTTGGCGGGTTAGCATCGCCTTTTGTTGTTGCAGTGCTTGCTGTGTTTTGAATCTTGATGGATCTCTGCGTGATGCGCTCGAGGAAGACGCCGGGTGGAACTGGAACCCTGTCTGATCCCATGTTAGCGAGGACGTCGGCTTCTTTGTTGCTTTCGCGGCCGATGTGCCACAACTCGCAGCCGTCGAAGTTGCCTTCCAACTGGTTGTAAAGGTCTATGTAGGCGATCATGTTGTCGGCGATGGCGTCGCAGGACTTCATGGTTTGTTGTACCACCAGGTAGGAGTCGCCGTATATCATGAGGTGCGTGGCGCCGCAGTTCTTGGCCATCCGCATGCCGTGGATCAGGGCCTCGTACTCGGCTTCGTTGTTAGACGGTGTCGGAAAGTCCATCTGCAGGACGTACTTGAGCTTGTCGCCTTTGGGGGAGATGAGCACAACTCCTGCCCCGGCTGACATGAATTTCTTGGAGCCATCGAAGTACATTGTCCATGCGTTGGACAAGTCGGGGACATTTGGTAGCTGGGCTTCTATCCACTCGGTGGTGAATTCTGGGAGGACTTGGGCCTTGATGGACTTCGGGTGAGCATATTTCAGCCCCCATGGTCCTAGTTCGACAACCCACTTGGCGACTCGACCTGTCGCACGTTGATTTGTGAGAATGTCTGCTAGTCCAGAGGAGCTTACCACCGTGATCGTGCTCGGAGAAGTAGTGGACGACCTTCCTGGAGGTCATAAAGACTCCATACGCCAGCTTCTGGTAATGCGGGTAGTTCTGCTTGGACATGGTGAGGACTTCGCTGAGGTAGTAGACGGGCCTTTGCACCGGGTGACTGTGCCCTTCTTCTTCCCGTTCGACTACGAGTACCGTGCTCACCACCCTGTTTGTTGCTGAGACGTATAAGTATAACGGCTCGTTTTCCAGTGGTGCCACGAGGACTGGAGAAGTTGTCAGGGTTTTCTTGAGATGGTCGAACGCGTCCTGCGCCTCCTCTGTCCACTCGAACTTGTCCGTCTTCTTCATCAGTTGGTAGAAAGGTAAGGCTTTCTCTCCCAACTTACTAATGAACCGGCTGAGACCTGCGACTCGGCCGGCTAATCGCTGCACCTCGCAGAGTTTTGTTGGTGCTGGCATTGTGAGAATGTTCTGCACCTTCTCGGGGTTCGCTTCGATTCCTCTTGCAGATACGAGGTACCCTAGTAGTTCTCCGGCTGGCACGCCTAACACGCACTTCTCTAGGTTGAGCTTGATCTGATATACATCGAGTGCGGCGAAGACCTTGCGGAGGTCGTCGACTAGGGTATCCTCCTTTCGGGTCGTGACGACGATGTCATCGACGTAGACTTGGACGATCTGCCCGATTAGCCCTTTGAGGCACGCTTGCATTGTCCGCTGGTAAGTGGCACATGCGTTCTTTAACCCGAACGGCATCGTCTGGTAGCAAAAGACGTCATCGGGTGTGATGAAGGTCGTTTTCTCTTCGTCCTCGACTTTCAGCCTGATCTGCTGGTAACCTGAGTAGGCGTCCAGGAAGGACAGGCGCTCGCAACCTGCTGTCGAGTCGATGATCTGGTCTATCCGCGGGAGCGGGAAGAGATCCTTGGGGAAGCACTTGTTGACTGCGGTGAAGTCAACGCTCATGCGTAGTTTCTTCGTCTTCTTTTTCTCCACTAGGACCGGGTTGGCGACCCAGTCCGAGTCTTTGATCTCTCGGATGAATTTGGTGTGCAGTAATCTGTCGACTTCCATGGTGATCGCGTCTCGCTTGGGTCCTGAGAAGCGTCGCATGGATTGTTTGACTGGTCTTGCGTTCTTGTGGACTTTTAGAGAGTGCTCGCCGAGTTCCCTGGGTATCCCTGGCATGTCAGAAGGTTGCCATGCAAAGATCTTCCAGTTCTCACGTAGGATCTCGACGAGCGCGCTTTCCTATGCGGGGGTCAGACTTGACGAGACCTTGACCGTCTTTCTGCTGTCAGTCGGATGGACTTGGTGGGTGACGGTGTCGTCGTTCGTGTTGAATGATGCGTCCTTAGCTGGCTTCTTGCGAGATGGAAAGAGGGTCTTGTCGTTGTCGGCTGATATGGCCTTGAAGTGCTCTTCGACCCCGAAGAACTCAGAAATCTTGGCAAACTCGCGGTCGCAGCTGTTGGATTGCCCGAAGTCGCCGCGTACGGTGATTACTCCTTTCGGCCTGGGCAGCTTTACCATCAGGTAGGCGTAGTGGGGTACTGCCATGAACCTGGCAAAGGTTGGGCGCCCGAGGATGGCGTGGTATTGTGACTTCCAGTCGACGACCTCAAAGTCTATCGACTCCTTCCTGAAGTGCTCGGGTGTACCGAGGATGACGTCGAGTGTGATTGTTCCCATGGGCGTGATTGCTTGCCCTGGTACTATGCCGTGGAAGGTGGTTTCCGATTCCGGCAATTTCTCTGTCGACCTGTTCATTCTTCTCAGGGTATCGGCGAATATGATGTTGATGCCGCTGCCTCCGTCCATGAACACCTTCTTCAAGCTGTAGTCGCCGATCAAGGCCTCAATCACGAGTGCGGCGTGCCCGGGTCGGGTTACCTCGGATGGTTGATCTGCCCTGGAAAACGTGATGGGTGTCTCAGACCCGCGCAGGTAGTCTGGTACCGCGCGCGGGCTGTTGATGGCCTGGAGTACCTGGCGGGTGATGAGCTTTTGGCGCCTGTTTGACGGGGGTCCCTTCTGGATCATGTTCAGCTGTCCCCGTGCGGGTGGGTACGTGTCGGTTGCTGCCGACTGACCTTGTTGCTGTTGCTGTGGCTGGGGGAATGCTCCTGCCGCCTGCACCTGGTTGTTGTTTGCGGGTGCTGCCTGGATGGCTAGCTGCGGGGCTGCCTGTATTGCCTGTACTGGAGCGATGATTTGCTGCATGGCTTGGTATATCTTTCTTGCTTTGCGACAATCCTTCAGCAGGTGGCTGGAACCCCATTTGCCTGTCTCCGGGTTGCGGAACGAGTGATGCTTACAGGGTTGCATCAGCTCCTCTGCTGGGGTTAACGGGCGCTTCCACTCGCGCTTCTGGCTTCCATCATTGTGGCCAATGTTGTTGCTGCCACGGTTATACTGACTCGAGCTAGACTGTCGACCTTGGTCGTACTGTCGACTGTTGTCGCGTTTGTCCTCACAGGGGGTTTCATAGCCCGCCGCTACTAGCTCGATTGAATCGTGGGTGTAACGTGGCTTCTTCTTTTGGCGTGCCTCACGCCAGTTGCTTGTTTCGACCTCTTTCTTGGGGGAAGTTTCGCGAACGTAGTCCTCTCCTTCGGCCCACTGGTTGGCTGTCTTCATGAGCTCTATTGTGGTCTTCGGCTGGAGCCTACTGAATTCCTCGCGGAGGTCGCGGCGAGCGACGCCGTGCATGAAGGCGTCCATCACCCGATCTTCTGAGACGGGTTCCATGGTGTTGCGGAGGAGTGTCCATCGCTGGATGTAGGAGCGGAGCGACTCATCCTTTCCTTGCTTGCAGGCCTGCAACTCGATGTAGGTCGTTGGCCTTGCGAATGTTCCCGAGAAACTCTTGATGAAATTATCCTTGAATTCTTCCCATGTTCGGAAAGAGTCTTTGGGTTGGCTTGTTAGCCACCCGCGTGCCGAGTCCGTCAGCATAAGCTGGATGTACTGCATTGCCGTAGTCGACGTCCCGCCTTGGCAGGTGCAGGCGATGAGGTAGTCTTCGAGCCACAGTCGTGGATCTTGCTTCCCGTCGTACTTTTGTGTGCCTGCTGTCAGCTTGAAGCCCTTAGGCATGCGGGTGTCGCGGATGTTGAAGCTGAAGCATGCCGCGTCGCACGGCTCGAAGTCGCGGTCAGCGTGGTCGTCTGTGTTTGCCGCACCAGCCGAGCGCTCCTTGCGGTTGCGATCCACCGTCTTCTTCGTGAGGACGTCGCGAAGGTCCTTGACTGGTTGTCGCTGTGCCGCTGGGATGCCCGAGGTTGTTGGTTCGTGCGCCCGGTTGCTTGGCCCCTTGGCCGCTAGCGCTTCTTCGATTGCCCTTATGGAGGCAATTTGCTGCTTGTGGAGAAGGGAGCGCGCGTCCCCCTCCGGTGGCTGCGTGAGGCGGAGGTATGTCTCGACTGAGATCAGGGCGGCGTTCGCCGTCTTTGGGACGGGTATCCCGTTCTCATCTTCGGCGACGAAGGACGAGTCGAGGTTGCGGGTGAGCCTGGTTCGATCGGCTTCTGCCATGAGGGGAACGCGGGCTCTGTTTCGCCGTGCTCCTTGGTTAACCTCCGTAGAGGATGTGAAGGAGAGGGCGGCTCGCCTAGCACTCGATGCGTCTGCGTCCCTCTTGCGCCGGAGTAAGTCGGCTTTTTCGGCGCGGATTCGCTCGCCTTCCTTGCGCAGCAAGTACTGGACCGCCATGTGGTCGTCTCGAGGTACGTTGGGTGGGGGGAACGTGCCCTCGTCCACATGCTTCATGGCTTGGATCGCCATGTCCCGCGTGATGACAAGTTAAGTCTGGTCCGGCATGTCCACTTCTAGCGGATATGCGGGTTCTTCGTCGTCACCATGTGGTGCTGTGCCGGCCATGAAGACTTGCTTGGGGTAGACTTGAGTCGGGGAGTTGGTGCTGCCGCTGCTGCTTCTGTCGCCCGCGTCTTGCTCGGGATCGAAAATTGCTGCAACGTGGCGTGCGGCGCAGTCGTTGTCGCGTCTTCTCGTGATCGTCCCTCTGTTCACGCTCGCCGGGGCGAGTGCGATTGGCTTGGGGTAGACTTGGGATTTCCACGAAGATGAGGGCGCGCGTGACGTGGCTGTCGGGCGCGAGCTCGTGGTTGCCCGTGCGGGTGCGAAAGTCGAGGTAGATCTTGACTTAGTCGACCGCGCGACCGAGGTTGGGGTAGTAGACCCGATCCGCGCGGCCGTTGCCAAAATTGTCGATGTAGTCGACGCAGATGCAATCTTCACGGGTGCAGTGGGCGCGCTCTCCGCGGGTGCGGCAGATGCGATCTTCGCGGGTTCGGCGGGCGCGGCCTCCGCGGGTGCGACAGATGTGATCTTCGCGGGTTCGGCGGGCGCGGGGGTTGCCGATTCCGGTGACGCCGCCGCGCGTAGCGCGGTAGCCGTAGAACTGAGTATGCCACGACTATCTATGCAGCAGTATATGGAGCCGAAGGTGATGTGTATACCTTTGTCCAGATCGGCGTACACCGAGCGGTGGGCCGGTGTAGTGTACCTGCACTTAAAATAAGGCAGATACCTGTGTATAGTGCAAATCCCTGGATCGATTCATTTGCACACACAGTTTACGATGTAATATCACAACAAAGCGTCAATTTTATTACATCGATGATCCAGAATTACAAAATATTCATTACAAGTTGCATAGCATAAAGCTAGCTTTGAAATAGTACACAGCGGAAATACAATAGCAGTGAGTCTCTATCACTTTCATGCTGCCACAGGCGAAAACATGTTGGTTGTAGACTCGAAACCTATATACGAAACCTCACTCGTCATCTGAACAATCTGCAATAAGAAAAATATTACAACAACGTGGGTCAGATTCCAATAAAAATGGAGTCTGGCAAGTGACACTATGGTGGACACTTAATGGAATAACTCTACAACCTATATGCATATTTGGCTGGTGGAGTTCAAGGCTATTTTGCATAAAGCCAATTTTTCCTAACTCTTTGGAAAACACTTTTCTTCTATTCGAGACATCCGTGGCATGAAATCCACTGTCTCATTCTACCCTTGTTCACCCATCAAGTTTTATATTTTTGAAGTTGGAATGGTGGAATCCTCCGTTGACGTCCTCGTTCAGATGCTCAAATTGTCCGTGCCGGGGACACGGATAAGTACTTAGATTTTTAACTCTGCAGAGGTTGTGCACGTTCACCATTGTACCCATTCAACCCAAATTACCCTTTACACACCATTTGTGATAAGGAAAGGAGAAGAATGAGACGAGATCTTTCAGAAACATTTTCCCTCCCACTCTGGCCTGACGCGCTCCACCTACAAATCCTCTACCACCACCTGTCAGGCCGGGGAGAGTCCATGCAGCTTAGTTGATCAAGCCAGAGCCCATATTGGCAATGGCTGCACGAGAAGCAATCTTCACTTGGAGTTCTTCAGATTCCTTTGCTCCTGGGTGGCCTTCCACAAGTGAATATTCCACAGGTAAAACCCCTGGGAACAACACTCAACTCATACAGCCAAGCAACCAATTTCCACCCAGGTGTTTGATTAAAACTTAGTAGACTTATCTTTTTCATCAAAATAGTTTTTGCATAGCATCACTATTCTACTAAGTAATTTCATAGGAACCTAGACACAGGAATAAAGAGGTCTATCATGGCTTGCATAGCAATGCTATCCTACACATGCTTATAGAAAATACTCTACTCATGCATAGAAATAATAGGACTTTTATGGGGGTGTGCCACTTGCCTTTGGATGATGTCTTTGCTCACAAACTTTTCAACAACGAACATTTGCTCTCCGTTCAATCTAAACAATATAAGCAAATAACAATACAACAATCAATATAAAACACAACAAACCTGGACAACAACACAAGGCGTATAAAAGCAAAAACAAATTTCACAAAGGTTCATCACATAATTCAATATGCAAAAATAATTGATGTGCTGAATAATGGTTTTTAATGGGATGGTCTTAAATAGAAATTTATCACACATTAATTTGGTAAAAAACATTTAAATCAAACTTAATGGTCTTAAAAGGCTTTTAATACCACTTAATTACCTTAAAAACACTGTTAAGACACTTTAAATGTTGTACCATCAGTTTTAACTTTTTTCAATAATTACAATTTTATTCAAAACTTATAAACAATACTACTGGTTAAAAGATAAAGTTTGTGAAATTTTGCAAAAGAAACATATTAACATTATTCATAGGATTAAAGTGTAACAAAAATACTTAAATTAAGCCTCTGCTTTTTAAACCATCAAAATAATGCTCAAAATTGTTTTCTAACAGGGGCATAAAACTTCACATATTTTAAGGTTTCTAAAACTATTTTATTTGCAAAAATTGGATTTATAGAATTAAAGATATACCATATTTACTCAAATTGCTCATTTGCAATTTAAATAAATTTAGACTACTAAAAAAATGTAAATCAACATAACCAAAGTATTCTACATGTCAGGGGCTTTCCAAGGATATTTACTATATAAATTTTGAACTTATAGAATTAAATCAATACCTAAAACAATGTTTTACACGTTTCTGTAAAAAACAAGTTAGTGCACGATTAAAATACAAGTTTTTATTATACCACTGTATTCTACACGTTCATACGATTCCATAGACTACAAAAACATCAAAAACGGAGTTACGGTTGATTTAATATGAATTTTGGAAGTTATGTCTAGTCAGAAAAACGAAAATATTGAATAGGTGACCTATGACGTTTTTGTAATGGCTAATGCCCTTCATGAAGTGATATGTACGTAACAAGATAGAATGAAGCACATCAGCATCTCACCGGCGAGAGAAGATGACGGCGGCGGTGGATCGGCCGGGCGATTGCAGGCGGACGCGGACGGTCGGCGTGCTGTGGTCGTCGACGACGGGTGTGGACGGCGACAACGTTTCGGAAGCTTCCGGACGCGATGGAGACAACGGCGACGCGCGGCTGGACACGGCGGAGAGGAAGACGGTGTCGGAGTTGAGCGGCGATTCTCGGAGCTGCGTGGAGAGGCGGACGGAGTGGCGACGGCGACGATGACCTTCGGGTCGAGCTCGGCCTCCACGATTTGGCTGTGGAAATGAAGCAAGGAGGGTGTTTAAAGGAGCACACAGACGTGAGAAAGAGTAAGGAGCAAGAATCGGCGGCGGGGACTCACTCTACTCGCCGGAATCAAAGAAATACGGTGGCGGTCGAGCGAAAACTCCGGCGAAGAAATTCGTCGGCCTGGGGGCGTATTGGAGAGAGCTTTTGGGGGGAAATGGAGGAGGAGGTGGAGGGCTATTTATAGAATCCGACGGTGCTTGATTTGGTGCAGTAATTTTCCCGCAATCAATTGGACATTAAATTCGACCAAAAACGCTCATGTTTAATGGCGGACGAAATTAGAGCAATTTAGTGCGTTTAAGAGAGGGCTTTTATGGGGGAATGAAAGAGGAGATCAAGGGCTTTAATTAGAAAGAAACGGTTCGTCATTTGGTGCTCTAAATCAACGGGAATCATGTTGAGAAGTGGGCACGGGAGAGATTTTCGCGTGCGGGGCGTTGCTGGAGGTTGAAGACGACGCTGACGTCGTCATGACGTCAGCCTTTTTTTCTTTTTCTGATTTTTCTTATTTCTTTCATAACTTTTGATTTTTAAGACTTCAAATCAAGTCAAAAAAAATTCTACAAATTTGTAAAAATAATATCTTTGTGTTAAACCAGTTGTGAACATGTTTTGAACACTTTTCAAAAATCAAAATTTTGAATTATTGATTAATTACAAATTTGCCACTTAATGTCAAATTTGAAAACATGGCTTAAATAATTTCGTTTTTGGCTAAATAAAATTTATAAAAATACAACACTTATATAAGTTTAAAATTAAGTTATTTAAACTCATTTTCCAATATTAAATAATTTTTTGCTTTAGTACAATATTAAATAACATCACACATTTATTTGAAATAAAAGGGAAACATAATGTATTCGTTTTTAATTCAAAATATTTTGTGCACCATTAAGTTTTATATTAAGATAATTCAATTGAAACCTCATAACAACTTTGGAAAATATTTTAGTTTTACTTCATTTCTTATATAGAAAATATATTCATGAAAGTCATTTTATGTTTTGAAAATAAATGAAAATCATTTAATCTAATGAAATGTTTATTTGGATATTCCATTAAAAATATGAAGTTATTAAGGTTATAAACTATAGACTTGTAATATCCAAACTATATTTTGAACTCAGGTAAACGAATAATAATCTTTTGGCAATTAGACAATGTTTTCAATAGTTTAAAAATAACACTTGTAATTATTATTTTAATTTTATGAATTGCTATTGCTAAGTAGTTGAATTCAAAAACTTATAAAGAAACCTTTTATTTCATGAATATGGTTTGAAGGTTTGTGAAACATTTGTCATATTAGATATTGAGGTTTTAATAATTACAATGGATAATAAATTGTTTAACTTGAAACAACTTTTGAAAATAATATTAACTGGGATATTTGAAAGTATTAAACTCTTTCAATATGTTTGAAGTCTTTCATAGTTGGTTTCTTATGGATTTTAATATTTTATTTTATTCAAAACAAAAGTTTTAAATTTTAGTGATTTTTGAACATTATAAAATGTTGGGATGTTACAGACTACCTCCCTTAAAAGGAATCTCGTCCCCGAGATTCGGAGAGGCTAGGAAGGCAAAGCAATGCTTGAATGATTCTGATAACTCGGGATGTTTTGAGACATGAAATTTCTGACATGGAAACTGGAAACTAGCAGGGGATGAATTTTCTGATTTGGGGAGGCCAGAAGAACAACGGTTAGGGATCTCCGGATTGAGGTAACGGGGTTTAAATCAATCTGGGTGGCTACCACCCTTAAAAGGGATTTTTATGGTCAGTCTAGGAACTTTGTTTAATCTTGTTTGTTTCTCTGATGTAGAGCGTACAAGTATTCAGATTACAATGGCATGTGGTGGATACAGAAAGTTTTAACACTCACGTTTTCCACTCGGTCCTTGGAGAGATTTATCCTTCTTCCACTCAGGGCAGTCACTGGCATAGTGTCCCGTATCTTTGCACTTGTAGCATCTTATGTGGCTAAGATCTTTGTTGGATTTAACCCTTTGTCCTTGTTCCTCCAGGTTCTTCATGAGAGACTGTCGCATTACTTCCTTGGCTTGCTGGTTAGCTTCTTGCACCAAGGGATAAAGTTGACACTGAATTGGGACATGGTTTGTTCCTTCACACAGGAAGCAAGTAACCCGTCTTGTGCGGCATCATTTAATTGGGCGTCTGGTATGACCATGGGGCCACTCATCAGAACAATCTTTGGACGTATGTCCTATCTCTCCACAAGTTTTGCATGCCTTTAGTTTGGTCATAAGGTTCTCTTCAAAATCACTATGGTTTTGATCAATCTTAGTCAGTTGGTCATTGATCAACTTCCACAACTGACTCTGGTTCTCTAATAGTAGTCGCATAGTTGTATGCAAATCATTGATGTTGGTATTGGGGTGAGACATCTGTTTGGTTTAGAAAGCAATGAGTTGAATTATTTGTACTTATGGAGGAATCCTAGTTCAATAAAACAAAACAAGGCAACCAATCTATAACATAATCAATCAACATCTAACAAACATCAAGCAACAAGGTTCACAACAAACAAACAATCTAGTATTGTCATATAGCCAAGTTGATATGATCAATACACTAACACGATATCATTATTCTATTTAGGTGGTGGTCAAATCTACCTCCTTCGTGAGTGCTTCAAGTTCTTGTTCAACTTTATTGGATATCTGAGAAGTGTTGGCCGAATCCCGTTTCTTCAGTGGTCTTCCATGCATGTAGAACTTCATGTTGCATCGTAGCTTTTCCATATGAAGCAGCAGAATCAGACTTAGACTATAAGAAAATGGTCATCTAGAAAAGAAAAAGATAAGATGTTTTCGGAAGGTTGATAGTAGATGAGAGTATGAGGAAGACAAAATAAAAGGTTTTGTTTTCAGAAACTGAATAAAATAGATTTTGAATCCTATGGTCAAATCCTATTTCTATCCAAACCTAGGGTTTCGAACCTACAGGCAACACAGTGCTCTGATACCATCTGTAGTGTACCTGCACTTAAAATAAGGCAGATACCTGTGTATAGTACAAATCCCTGGATCGATTCATTTGCACACACAGTTTACGATGTAATATCACAACAAAGCGTCAATTTTATTACATCGATGATCCAGAATTACAAAATATTCATTACAAGTTGCATAGCATAAAGCTAGCTTTGAAATAGTACACAGCGGAAATACAATAGCAGTGAGTCTCTATCACTTTCATGCTGCCACAGGCGAAAACATGTTGGTTGTAGACTCGAAACCTATATACGAAACCTCACTCGTCATCTGAACAATCTGCAATAAGAAAAATATTACAACAACGTGGGTCAGATTCCAATAAAAATGGAGTCTGGCAAGTGACACTATGGTGGACACTTAATGGAATAACTCTACAACCTATATGCATATTTGGCTGGTGGAGTTCAAGGCTATTTTGCATAAAGCCAATTTTTCCTAACTCTTTGGAAAACACTTTTCTTCTATTCGAGACATCCGTGGCATGAAATCCACTGTCTCATTCTACCCTTGTTCACCCATCAAGTTTTATATTTTTGAAGTTGGAATGGTGGAATCCTCCGTTGACGTCCTCGTTCAGATGCTCAAATTGTCCGTGCCGGGGACACGGATAAGTACTTAGATTTTTAACTCTGCAGAGGTTGTGCACGTTCACCATTGTACCCATTCAACCCAAATTACCCTTTACACACCATTTGTGATAAGGAAAGGAGAAGAATGAGACGAGATCTTTCAGAAACATTTTCCCTCCCACTCTGGCCTGACGCGCTCCACCTACAAATCCTCTACCACCACCTGTCAGGCCGGGGAGAGTCCATGCAGCTTAGTTGATCAAGCCAGAGCCCATATTGGCAATGGCTGCACGAGAAGCAATCTTCACTTGGAGTTCTTCAGATTCCTTTGCTCCTGGGTGGCCTTCCACAAGTGAATATTCCACAGGTAAAACCCCTGGGAACAACACTCAACTCATACAGCCAAGCAACCAATTTCCACCCAGGTGTTTGATTAAAACTTAGTAGACTTATCTTTTTCATCAAAATAGTTTTTGCATAGCATCACTATTCTACTAAGTAATTTCATAGGAACCTAGACACAGGAATAAAGAGGTCTATCATGGCTTGCATAGCAATGCTATCCTACACATGCTTATAGAAAATACTCTACTCATGCATAGAAATAATAGGACTTTTATGGGGGTGTGCCACTTGCCTTTGGATGATGTCTTTGCTCACAAACTTTTCAACAACGAACATTTGCTCTCCGTTCAATCTAAACAATATAAGCAAATAACAATACAACAATCAAAATAAAACACAACAAACCTGGACAACAACACAAGGCGTATAAAAGCAAAAACAAATTTCACAAAGGTTCATCACATAATTCAATATGCAAAAATAATTGATGTGCTGAATAATGGTTTTTAATGGGCTGGTCTTAAATAGAAATTTATCACACATTAATTTGGTCAAAAACATTTAAATCAAACTTAATGGTCTTAAAAGGCTTTTAATACCACTTAATTACCTTAAAAACACTGTTAAGACACTTTAAATGTTGTATCATCAGTTTTAGCTTTTTTCTATAATTACAATTTTATTCAAAACTTATAAACAATACTACTGGTTAAAAGATAAAGTTTGTGAAATTTTGCAAAAGAAACATATTAACATTATTCATAGGATTAAAGTGTAACAAAAATACTTAAATTAAGCCTCTGCTTTTTAAACCATCAAAATAATGCTCAAAATTGTTTTCTAACAGGGGCATAAAACTTCACATATTTTAAGGTTTCTAAAACTATTTTATTTGCAAAAATTGGATTTATAGAATTAAAGATATACCATATTTACTCAAATTTCTCATTTGCAATTTAAATAAATTTAGACTACTAAAAAAATGTAAATCAACATAACCAAAGTATTCTACATGTCAGGGGCTTTCCAAGGATATTTACTATATAAATTTTGAACTTATAGAATTAAATCAATACCTAAAATAATGTTTTACACGTTTCTGTAAAAAACAAGTTAGTGCACGATTAAAATACAAGTTTTTATTATACCACTGTATTCTACACGTTCATACGATTCCATAGACTACAAAAACATAAAAAACGGAGTTACGGTTGATTTAATATGAATTTTGGAAGTTATGTCTAGTCAGAAAAACGAAAATATTAAATAGGTGACCTATGACGTTTTTCTAATGGCTGCTGCCATTCATCAAGTGATATGTACGTAACAAGATAGAATGAAGCACATCAGCATCTCACCGGCGAGAGAAGATGACGGCGGCGGTGGATCGGTCGGGCGATTGCAGGCGGACGCGGACGGTCGGCGTGCTGTGGTCGTCGACGACGGGTGTGGACGGCGACAACGTTTTGGAAGCTTCCGGACGCGATGGAGACAACGGCGACGCGCGGCTGGACACGGCGGAGAGGAAGACGGTGTCGGAATTGAGCGGAGATTCCCGGAGCTGCGTGGAGAGGCGGACGGAGTGGCGACGGCGACGATGACCTTCGGGTCGAGCTCGGCCTCCACGATTTGGCTGTGGAAATGAAGCAAGGAGGGTGTTTAAAGGAGCACACAGACGTGAGAAAGAGTAAGGAGCAAGAATCGGCGGCGGGGACTCACTCTACTCGCCGGAATCAAAGAAATACGGTGGCGGTCGAGCGAAAACTCCGGCGAAGAAATTCGTCGGCCTGGGGGCGTATTGGAGAGAGCTTTTGGGGGGAAATGGAGGAGGAGGTGGAGGGCTATTTATAGAATCCGACGGTGCTTGATTTGGTGCAGTAATTTGCCCGCAATCAATTGGACATTAAATTCGACCAAAAACGCTCATGTTTAATGGCGGACGAAATTAGAGCAATTTAGTGCGTTTAAGAGAGGGCTTTTATGGGGGAATGAAAGAGGAGATCAAGGGCTTTAATTAGAAAGAAACGGTTCGTCATTTGGTGCTCTAAATCAACGGGAATCATGTTGAGAAGTGGGCACGGGAGAGATTTTCGCGTGCGGGGCGTTGCTGGAGGTTGAAGACGACGCTGACGTCGTCATGACGTCAGCCTTTTTTTCTTTTTCTGATTTTTCTTATTTCTTTCATAACTTTTGATTTTTAAGACTTCAAATCAAGTCAAAAAAAATTCTACAAATTTGTAAAAATAATATCTTTGTGTTAAACCAGTTGTGGACATGTTTTGAACACTTTTCAAAAATCAAAATTTTGAATTATTGATTAATTACAAATTTGCCACTTAATGTCAAATTTGAAAACATGGCTTAAATAATTTCGTTTTTGGCTAAATAAAATTTATAAAAATACAACACTTATATAAGTTTAAAATTAAGTTATTTAAACTCATTTTCCAATATTAAATAATTTTTTGCTTTAGTACAATATTAAATAACATCACACATTTATTTGAAATAAAAGGGAAACATAATGTATTCGTTTTTAATTCAAAATATTTTGTGCACCATTAAGTTTTATATTAAGATAATTCAATTGAAACCTCATAACAACTTTGGAAAAGATTTTAGTTTTACTTCATTTCTTATATAGAAAATATATTCATGAAAGTCATTTTATGTTTTGAAAATAAATGAAAATCATTTAATCTAATGAAATGTTTATTTGGATATTCCATTAAAAATATGAAGTTATTAAGGTTATAAACTATAGACTTGTAATATCCAAACTATATTTTGAACTCAGGTAAACGAATAATAATCTTTTGGCAATTAGACAATGTTTTCAATAGTTTAAAAATAACACTTGTAATTATTATTTTAATTTTATGAATTGCTATTGCTAAGTAGTTGAATTCAAAAACTTATAAAGAAACCTTTTATTTCATGAATATGGTTTGAAGGTTTGTGAAACATTTGTCATATTAGATATTGAGGTTTTAATAATTACAATGGATAATAAATTGTTTAACTTGAAACAACTTTTGAAAATAATATTAACTGAGATATTTGAAAGTATTAAACTCTTTCAATATGTTTGAAGTCTTTCATAGTTGGTTTCTTATGGATTTTAATATTTTATTTTATTCAAAACAAAAGTTTTAAATTTTAGTGATTTTTGAACATTATAAAATGTTGGGATGTTACAGCCGGCGGGTGGAGGACGTACTCGAAGGAGCCGAAGCGGATCGACTCCCTGGCGGCGGACACGCCGATCTTCACTGCGGATGGAGCCGGAGCGACCATGATTCCAACACTTGTTTGACGTTCCCACAGACGGCGCCAATTGACGAGGTGTTAACTCGACAAGTCCCAGGGTTGTGCACCCCGGGTTGATTGATGGGGAGAGAGATGAGTGCTGGTGATCACGACGGCTGACAAGCAAGGATTTACCCAGGTTCAGGCTCCCGAAGGATAACACCCTACTTCCTGCTTGTCTGATTATTGATGAGGGTAGCAATTATAATGGCGAGATTGCGATCTCGCTAGGGTTTGTGGCGGTGGCTATGAGCGTGTCCTTTGGGACGAGCAACCCTCCCGGCTTTATAGGTAGCAAGGTCTCGGGTGGTCGATGCCGATGGCAACTACAGATATGGCAGGTTATGCGACCTAACCGACTTGGACTAGGTTACATGGTACCCCGCGTGGGCCTTCTGTGGGCCTCCATGTCCTTGGACGGCCCAGGTAGCCTTATCGTGGGCTACCCGAAAGGCAGCCCCACGTCAGGTGCTAATAAAAACATACTTAATTTTGAATGGTCCTCTAGTACATGGGCTTCGGTGGATATTAGGAGCCCAATTAACCATGTTGGTTCAATTTGATGCCCAGAGCAGCGTCCCTCAATGACATTTGGCCCATTTAGCATGCACAAAGAAATCGAATGGTCAGGATTGTGAGCTGAGCCGAATCCAACGGTTCAAAAGTGAGGTGTCCTGAGAGAGCTCGAATTTGACACAGTTATAATATCCCTAATTAGTGCTAGATATTGTCCCTTATGGCATCTAGGAGTAGGTTGTCGGATCTAGCCAGCCATATTTGGGGATTCTTGACTATGCTCGTCTCTCCGGCGAGGCTCCGTGGTGAGTTGTTGCTGGCGGTCGAGGTGGCGTGAAGCATCTCCGTCAATAAGGTTGTACTGAGCTGTTGTCTGGCATACTATCATGACACCAAACGGTCGTCCCTTGTTCTTCATCGTTCTTCCGATGTGGGAGGGCAGGCTTGGGGAACTAGGATCGGGCTCCTGCAATAAGTGCTACGTCTCCTGGTGTTCTGTCTTGGTATGTTTCTCCATCCTCTTGGACGACCGTGGAGGCTAGGGGGAGGTATGGAGAAGTTCTACGGTGACCGTTTTTTGAAGCGGTGGTAGAAAAGTTGACCACCGCTATATGTGGTCTTCGTGGATCTCCTTTCTGAGTGGCGGCGTTGTTGTTTTATGGTGATCCAAATTCATATGATGAAGTGAAGTGAGCGGCTAACTTCGGAGCGAAGCGGAGGCCCGTCGTCGGGAGGCTTGTTTGTAAGTTGAAAAGGTCTCTCTACGGTTTAAAACAATCCCCTCGTCAATGGTATAAACGGTTTGATTCATTTATGTTGTCACATGGCTTTAAGACGTCTGAATTTGATAGTTGTGTATACATTAAGTTGGTTGATGGATCGCCTATATACTTGTTGTTATATGTCGATGACATATTGATTGCTGCCAAGAGCATGAAAGATGTCACTGCTCTCAAGTCACAGTTGAGTAGTGAATTTGAGATGAAGGATCTTGGTGCTGCTAAGAAAATCCTAGGTATGGAAATTACACGTGACAGAAAGTCTGGGTTCTTATTTCTTAGTCAACAAAGTTATATTAAGAAAGTTCTTCATTGTTTTAGCATGCATGATGCAAAGTCTGTTATTACTCCTATTGCTTCTCATTTTAAGTTGTCATCTACTCAATGTCCAACTATTGATGATGATTTGGAGTACATGTCTGGAGTTCCCTATTCTAGTGATGTTAGTTCCTTGATGTATGCTATGGTCTGTTCTCGTCCTGATTTATCATATGCTATGTCTTTGGTGAGTAGATACATGGCTAATCCTGGTAAAGAACATTGGAAAGTTGTTCAGTGGATTTTCAGGTACCTCTGTGGCACGTCTGATGCTTGCTTGAAGTTTGGCAGAGCTAGTGAGGGACTCGTTGGCTATGTGGATTCAGATTTTGCTGCCGATTTGGATAAGAGGAGGTCCCTCACAGGTTATGTGTTCACCATTGGTAGTTGTGTTGTTAGTTGGAAGGCAACACTTCAGCCAGTTGTTGCCAAATCCACCACGGAGGCTGAATACATGGCCATTGCAGAAGCAGTTAAAGAAACTGTTTGGTTGAAAGGTTTGTTTGCTGAGCTTTGTGGAGTTGATACTTGCATTAACCTGTTTTGTGATAGTCAGAGTGCTATTTACCTTACTAAGGATCAGATGTTCCATGAGAGAACAAAGCACATTGACATCAAATACCATTATGTGTGTGATGTTGTTGCACAAGGTAAGTTGAAGGTATGCAAGATTAGTACTCTTGATAATCCAGCTGATATGATGACAAAACCTGTTTATGTATCTAAGTTTGAGCTATGCTCAGACTTAGTTGATATCACTGTTTAGCCCAAGAGGCTATTTGGCGCCGAAAGTGTTCTCTTTGTTGTTTCAGGGGTGAAGGTTCTCGTTCATACTACAAGATGGAATTTGTCTCAAGGTGGAGTGTTGTTTTATGGTGATCCAAATTCATATGATGAAGTGAAGTGAGCGGCTAACTTCGGAGCGGTACGGTTGAACGGGAATCCGGCACCTAGAGGGGGGGTGAATAGGTGCTATTACAAATTTTAGGTCTTTTCGGATTTAGGCTCAACACAAAGGTAAATTCTCTAGATATGCAACTATGGTGAATTTACCTAAATGACAATCTAAGCATTAACAAGATAAATAAGCTAACAAGACAAGCAAGTAAGGGAGCAATGATAAGGGGAACCGAGTGAAGCACGCGGAGACGAATATGTAATCCCGAGTTCCACCCAAGGGTGTACGTCTCGTTTGGAGAGGTGTGCACTACCACAACAGGTTAGCCGCAACGCCACAAAGGCTCACCTTCTTTTCCGATGAACTCAACCACAAAGGTTGCGAGTTCACCTTCCACTATTGATCCCTTTTTAGGCGGAGATCGAATCCCTTACAAACGCTTGAGGCACGCACCCACAACTTAATTGGGGGCTCTCAAGATGACCACAACAGGTCAAGGACCACAAAAGGTCAAGGCAATACCAAGATTACAAAAATGGTGAACTAGGTTTTCCCACCGGAAACCCTAGCCACGAAATCCCAAAGTGAATTGGGAGGAAATGCCAATTCCTTTGGTGAAGATGTAGATCCGGGCCTTCTCCTCCAATCCTCCAAAGATCAACGAATTTGGGTGGAGGGATTGGGAGATCTTGATGATTTGAGCTTTCAAGAATAGTAGGAGAGAGAAAATCTGAGAGCTGACTGTTCTTGAGTGAGTGAGGGGGTATTTATACCCCCTCCCAATATCTGGCCGTTGGCTGCCTCGAAGACCCGGAAATTCCGGTATAAGTTGCTCCCGGAAATTCCGAGTCACTCGGAATATCCGAGTCGGTGAAATATCCGAGTTGAATTTCCGGTTGAGATCAGAACGTCTTCGACATCTTGACTTAGCCAAATTTCTTCAAGTTTCTGAGGGTTGCCCGGAAATTCCGAGTCAGTGAAATTTCCGAGCTGATTTTCCGGTTAAAGTCAGAACCACTTTCTCTTCTTTCCTTAGCCAAATCTGGAGTGGTTTTTCTGGGTGACTCGGAAATTCTGAGTCATGAAATTTCCGAGTTGAATTTCCGGTTTGAGTCAGAACCACTTCCTAACTTTTCCTTAGCCATTTTTCTGTTAGAAATAGGAGACCCGGAATTTCCGATCCTGGAAATTTCCGGCTCCAATACTCCGATTCTGGGAAGAATTCCAGAAACTCTTTTTCTCTACATTTTGGCTTTGGGGTATGTGATATGCAACTCACACAAACTGAAATACTTAGCAATAGGATTAGTACATCATTGGTATTGTTAACTAACACTCAAAACACTAGGGATTAAGAAATGTTCTTTCAATCTCCCCCTTTTGGTGTTAGATGACATACCAAGATTTGCAATGAAACGAAATGCAATATCATGTTTTTTAACAGAAAATAGCTCCCCCTAAACAAGTGCATGTATGAAACACAATATGACAAAGGATAGGAGCAATTTTATAATAACAAACACAAGATACCACAAAGGAGTAAGGAGACAAAATGTAAGGTTATGGTATCATTTGAGACTAGATAGAGTTTCATACCTTCTGTATGAAGAGAATACCAACACAATAACCTTGAAGTCTCAACCATAGGATAATGATAGCATAATATTGTCTCAAAACACATAGATAATAAAAGAGTTTAACAAACAACCACAAATAAGATAAATGGACACAAGCGCAAAGAAATGGTAAACGCATATGCTTGTGCCCGAACCCCTGCAAATCCCCGAAGTCCTACTAGAGCAACTTCTCCCCCTTTGGCATCTAAACGCCAAAAAGGAAGAGGAGCGATGCTATGTCCCGTGAAGGTCTTCAGTCCGAGGGAGTCTCCTCATCATCATCATCTGCATCCTCATCATCATAATCATCATCTGCCTCCTCCTCATCATCATCATAAGCATGTCCAGTGGTGTACGAGCTGCCGCCAAGGTCATGATCAATCTGTGTCCAAGGAGACAAAGAATCCTGGTTCCACTGAGCAAAGGTCAGTGGATCAGAGAGATCTGCAGGAGCAGGAGAGCCAGACACATGATGAAGGATCAAGTCTTGATTGTAGGCCAGCTGACGACGATCCTTGTAGGCGGTGTATTGCTCCTTGCAGATGTCCACATTCATGCACAGGATGTTGCGTTGGAACCAATTCAGCTTCTTCACCTTCGCATGAGTGGCCGAGACATAAGTAGGAGCAGCAGCCCTCCTAGCATCACCCATAAAAGATCCACCCTGAGCTGAGCTAGAAGAAGGCACAGGAGGAGGCTTGACCACTGTCTTCTTCTCATATAGTTTCTTGAAGTCATGCGGCTCCAACTCATCATCACTGAAGTTATAGTCAGGAAACTTGAACTTGACGAGTTTCATGATGTAAGGAGCATAGGGGATAGTGACCCTGGTGGTCATGGCTTCATACATCTCATTGTGGATGTAATCCATAACATCCACACTCCAGTCTTCATCAGGGTCAGGGTCCTCCACAATGCGGTTGGCATGAAGGAGCAAGTTGCACAGAGGGGTCACCACATTGTCATTGTTGCCACCACTTGGTGCAATGTTCTCACGGAGGATGCGCACAAGGACATCATAAAAAGGAAGCAAGTCTCGAGAATTGCCGGGTGTGGCTCCCTCACCATATAAGTGCACGGTCTGCTTCTTGTTGAGCTTGAAAGGGTGGTGCATGCGATAGCCTTGAGGATTGTCACCATCAAACTTGTAGCCTAAAACCTTGGCAAACTCCTCAAAGTTGGACTCGCAGAAAGATTCACCAGTCACCCACTTAATTGTCTTCTTTGAGTCACCCTTCATCACAAGAGTGGCAAAGAACTGCATCACGAGCTGAGAGTTGTAAGAACAACGATTGAGCACCAGCCTCTCCAAGCCCATAGTCTTGACAATATGTATAGCTTTAACAAAAGAGGCTTTCTGCTGCAGAGCCCCAAGGTTAAACGGATGCATAGGCCGAATGGGCTTCGATAGAGAGTAGTAGAGGTCCTTGAGTATGAACTCTTGCTCTTGACACCAAAATCTGCGATCATCCAGAGTGTTGTCCCTTGGCCTAAGGTACCAATCCCCTTGTTAGAGCTGAGAGTAGTCAACAGAGCTCATCTTTGCATAGTTTTGACGTTGAGGAACAGGAGCATTCTTCCTTTTCTTGTATGGAGGCCTGCTAGCAACTGCTTTCTTCTTCTTTGGAACAGCTGGGTTGCTTGAGGTGGCAGGACCCTTACCCTTGTCGACAGGGGTCTTGTGAACAGGTGTCCTTGAGGTGTTCCTTGATGCCCCTGCGAAGGACGGACTCCCACTTAAACCTGTGAATTTGAGCATAGTGGGTAGCACAAGGTAAGTACACACAAGTCAGGAGATGATACACACATTAGGTAGGCATTTGATGAATCATATGTAGTTAAACATGAGTTAATCTTAAAACTGCAGTGTTCAGCTCGGAAATTCCGATTCATACTTAACCGGAAATTCCGGGGGACCGGAAATTCCGAGTCAGGCTGAGTCAGATATTCCGACCTAAACAGAAACAATGCAGATCTGAGATTGACTCGGTCTAAAACTAGATCGATCCAACACAATGCAAAACTAATGTATGTAGATGGCAGGGAATGATGCTAGGAACAATCTCTACCAAGCAATCTTGAAACAAATAACTCCACATCAAGATCCTAGTGCAAGCACTTAGGGAAGAGGAAAAGTGAAGTTACCCTCATCCATTGAGGCCATTGCTTGGAGGAGTGAGTTCGCGGGGCGGAGGAGGAGCAGATCCGGCCGAGAAAGAGGTTCCCCGGCGGTCGGAGTACTCCGGAGAGATCTTGGAGCAGCAGGGGCGGCGGTTGGAGGAGAGGGAGGTCGGGGGTGGAAGAAGGGCACGAATGAGCCCTTCACCCCGAGCCTGCCCTTATAATTTTTAGACAACCCGCCCGATCGGAATTTCCGGGTGTAACTTACACCGGAAATTCCGAGTCACCGGATATTCTGATTCATAAATGAACCGGATATTCCGACTTGCTGGACTAAAATCCCAGTTGTCAAATGGATGACTTGTGTGCAATAGAGAAAAATGTTTTCAGGGGGAAGTAGGCTTGGGATAGATTTCCAAACTGTCATTGGTACACCATACTCAACTCACAACTACCAAAACGAAACATAAAGCGCCAAGTTGAGTAGGTTTCCCACATGCATGGACAGGAGGGCAAATAGCTACAATAAGCTCCAAATAAAACCAACTCTTCAAAGAGAAGAGGTCGGTGGCCGAGGCCACCATGTAGGAGTGTATGGCATGTCACCGCGAAGATGTATCTTGGGTACATAACCAATACTCGTCGTTTTAGCTCATTAGTCATAAGAATGAATATAGAGGTAAAAGAACACTTGCTATCGGCATAATGGGGGGAGGGATAGTCCAATGTATTAGGACCGCACTCCCCCTATTTCCATGCCTACATCTAAACAAGATAAGATGCAATTACGCCCTAGGTGAGTGTGCAAGCGATCAAGCTAAGGACCTCGAATCAATGATATTTAGCTCATTCCTCAAAAAGCAAAACCTTCCTTCCTCAAGGGGCTTCTTGAAGATATCCGCCAATTGATCCCTTGTGCCCACATATGATAAGTCAATGTCTCCTCGGGCCACATGATCTCTTATGAAATGATGGCGGATCTCAATATGCTTGGTTCTTGAATGTTGCACCGGGTTGTAAGCAATCTTGATGGCACTTTCGTTGTCACATAGAAGAGGCACTTTGTCGCAATCGACTTCGTACTCCTTTAAAGTTTGCCTCATCCATAGCAACTGAGTGCAACAACTTGCGGCGGCAACATACTCGGATTCGGCGGTGGAGAGAGATATACAATTTTGCTTCTTAGAAGACCAACTTACCAAGGACCTCCCAATAAATTGACAAGCGCCGGAGGTTGACTTCCTATCATCTTGATCTCCCGCCCAATCGGAATCCGTGTACCCACATAACAAGAAATGTGCATCCTTGGGGTACCACAATCCAAAGGTTGGGGTATAAGCCAAATATCTAAAGATCCTCTTGACCGCCATATCATGGCTTTCTTTAGGAGCCGCCTGATATCTTGCACACACTCCTACGGCTAGCACTATATCCGGTCTAGATGCACAAAGGTAGATAAGAGATCCAATCATGGAGCGGTATACCTTTTGATACACATCCTTACCCTTGGGGTTGAGCTCAAGGTGACATTTGGTTTGCATTGGGGTAGAGGCACCCTTGAGCTCAAGCAACCCGTACTTCTTGAGCATGTCTTGAATGTACTTCGCTTGGTTGATGAACGTTCCTTCCTTCAATTGTTTGATCTCAAATCCGAGGAAGAACTTCATCTCACCCATCATAGACATCTCAAACCTGTCAGTCATAAGCTTAGAGAATTCTTCATTAAATGCTTTGTTAGTAGATCCAAATATAATGTCATCCACATATAATTGACAAATGAAAAGCTCTCCATTAACTTTCTTAGTGAAAAGTGTGGGGTCGATTTCCCCAACTTGGAATCCACGGTCTACAAGTAGTTCTCTAAGGTGCTCGTACCACGCTCGTGGGGCTTGTTTAAGGCCATAGAGTGCCTTATCTAACTTGTAGACATGGTTCGGATACTTGAGGTCTTCAAACCCCGGTGGTTGCTTAACATAAACAAGTTCATTTAGTGGACCATTTAGAAAAGTGGATTTAACATCCATTTATTGCAACTTAAAGTTATGATGAGAGGCATAGGCAAGAAGAATACGAATTGACTCAAGTCGAGCCACGGGCGCGTAGGTTTCTCCAAAGTCAATGCCTTCAATTTGGGAGTAACCTTGAGCCACCAATCTTGCCTTGTTCCTCACCACCATGCCATGTTCATCTTGCTTGTTCTTGAAAATCCACTTGGTGCCGATAACATTGCGGCAATCTTTGGGTCTTTCCACCAACTTCCACACCTTGTTGCGCTCGAAGTTGTTGAGCTCTTCATGCATAGCATCAAGCCAATCTTTATCTTCAAGAGCTTCAAAGACCTTCTTGGGTTCCACCATGGAGATGTGAGCTTGATGTTCACTAAAGCTTGCAAGTTGTCTTCGGGTAGAGACCTTGCTTCTCACATCACCAAGCACCTTGTCAAGTGATAGAGCTCTTAATTCTTGTGAGGTGCCAACCCTATTCAAGCGGCGGATCTCGATTTCCCTCCGAGTGGTGGGAGGAATCGCTTGATCATCTTGATCATTCATGTCTCCGCCTTGACAGATTTGATGGCCTTGATCAACCATTGGAGTGACGTCCAGCGGTGAAGGAGAGGGTAGATCTTGGCCTTGCTGCGAGCTGCCACCGGGAATGTCAGCAGGACCGGATATTCCGGGTTTAGTATGGAACGGAATTTCCGACTCCAATTTGAACCGGATTTTCTGGCCCTCCGGAAATTCCAGGAGCAGCTGGAGAATCTTGTGCTTCTTCTTGGCTGGGCGTGTTGGGCACGGTGTTGTCGATGGGTGTTTCTTGTGTTGGGGTAGCCACCACTTGTGAAGAACTTGATCCTTGTTGAGCAACCTCATAATAGACTTCAACGGGGCGGTGGACTCCCAACCCCATTCTTCGGATAGCATCTTGAGGTTGATCATCACTTACAACGGAAACACCACTTTGCTCCACAAGGGAGCCGTCATTCTCCTCGAACACCACACTACAAGTTTCTATGATAATGCGCGAGGCCTTATCATAGACTCTATAAGTGTGGCATTCAGACCCGTAGCCCACAAATGTCCCTTCAAGAGACTTAGATTCAAACTTGCCCAAAAAAACACCTTTGATGAGATAGAAACACTTACAACCAAAAACTTGGAAGTAAGAGATATTGGGCTTGTTCCCGGTAAGTACTTCATAAGGGGTCTTCATGAGTCCTTTGCGACAGAAGAGCCGGTTGGATGAATGGCAAGCGGTGTTGACGGCTTCGGCCCAAAAGTTGTGAGGGGACTTGAACTCGGCCATCATCGACCTTGCCATCTCAATAAGAGTGTGATTCTTCCTTTCGGCTACACCATTTTGTTGGGGAGTATAAGCAGCGGAATATTGATGACGAATCCCTTCTTCACTAAGGAACTCGTTCAAGGTGTAGTTCTTGAACTCGGACCCATTGTCACTTATTATCACCAAGATAGGGACATTGTGTTGACGTTGAGCTTCATTGAAGAAGTCAATGATAGTTTGTTGAGTCTCCACCTTCGACTTGAAAAAGAAAACCCGTGTGTATCTTGAATAGTCATCAACAATCACCAAGCAATATTTCTTGCCACCAAGACTAGCTTCCGGAATGGGACCAAAGAGGTCAACATGGAGAAGCTCCAAAACCCTTGTTGAAGAAATGATGGTCTTGCTTGGATGGTTAATGTCATGCATTTTTCCTTCAACACAAGCCCTACACATTCGATCCTTCGAGAAAGAAACATGGTCTTTTAGTCCTAGGATATGACCATCCTTGTGGAGACTTTGCAAAGTCCTCATGTTGACATGGCTAGTCGGCGATGCCATAGCCAACCCAAGTCCGCCTTAGCGAATAGGCACATTGTATGGGAAGTGGTGACTCCGGAGAAGTCAACCACATAGAGCTCATTCTCAATGTACCCAACGAAAGACACATTGAGAGACTTGCTCCGCATGAGGATAACCATCTCCTTTTCGAAGACAACGGTATAACCCAAACAAGTTAAAGAATGGACGGAGATCAAGTTGAAACCTAGGGACTCGACAAGCAAAACATTCACAAGTGTGATGTCTGGTGCCACTACCACCTTCCCGAGCCCTATTAACTTAGACTTTGAATTGTCACCATATGTAACGGTCATTTGATCATCATTGGGTTTCAACTCCGTTACAATTTCCTTGCTTCCGGTCATATGACTAGTGCACCCACTATCAATTATCCATTTCGATCCTCCGGAAGCAAGTCCCTACACACAATCAATTCTTTGGTTTAGGTACCCATTTTGCAATGGGTGCCTTTTGGTTAGCAACAAGGGTCTTTGGGACCCAAATAGCATATTCAATGTAACCATCAAAAGGACCAATATATCTAGCATAGACATCCCCATAATAATCAACATATAAAGCATAATTAGGGTTAGATATGCCCGCAAAGTCATCACGAGTGGGAGTGCCCCTTGTGGCATTTCCACTTGCTATATCATCTTTCTTGCCTTGTGCGGGCTTGGTCTTCTTCTTGATCATCTTCTTCTTCTCCTTAGCAACATAGCCTAGACCTTCCTTACCCTTGTGGGGCACTCGCTCATGAAGAGGAGTAGTGAGTGCCCCTTGCCTTTATCAAGGGAGGTCTTGGTCTCGGTTGCCATGGAGGGAACAAACAAGACCCTAGCTTTATCCTTGACAACATTTGCATTAGTATTCAAAGAATTAGAAGTACTAGATTTGTCAAGAATAGATATCCGAGTTTGGAGTTGATCACGAGACTTGAGGACACGTTTGTGATCACTTGTCAATACCTTGTGAGTATTTTCAAGTGACTCGAAGTCTTCGCAAAGTCTAGCATGAGGAACTACAAGCTCGGACTTTTCATTTTGCATAATTTTACATTTAGCAAAGTAAAGATCACGATCTTTAGTGATCTTAGCAAGTTGCTCCTTGAGAAGGGCATGAGCTTCTTGTTCATCTTTGAGAGAGGATTGGAGGGACACCTTAGCGTGTGCATCCTCTCTCTCAATCTCACCTTTTAATTCAAGATCATCCTCAAGCTCACCTATACGACTCATAATTGAGCCAAAGTGTTTCTTTCCTTCTCCCTGCAAGTTAGTCATGAATTTATCAAAAGCAATAATTTCTTCCTTGACTTCTAGACTCATACCATCATCAATGTCATGGGATATGGAGGTGGGGGACAATTTTACCTCGGATGTCTTTGCCATAAGACATCTTGCATTCTTGATGATGGGGCTCTCGTTTGGTGAGGATAAGAGTGACGGAGGTGTGGAAGAAATGGCTAGTGCGGCCACTTGCGTTGGAGTATCCTCCTTGTCACTATCTTCATCATCGGTGGGATATTGCTCTTGAGTTACCAAGACAATCTTTTGGTTCTTCTTAAAGTAAGGCTTCTTCATGGGCATGGGCCCCTTGCCCTTCGTCTTGGCCACGAGCCTCCCACCATGATCCTCTCTTCTTTCCCATGGGAAATCTGTAACAAAGTGGCTTTTGTCATCACAATTATAGCAAAGCCTCACCTTGTTGCTTGCCTTTCCTCCATTGGGGGGAAACTTCTTGTCAATCCTTGCTTTGGCCCTTCCGGGGTTCTTCCAAAACGTTCTTGCCGCAAGACCCATGTGTTGAGTAAGAGTACTTGAGAGAGTATCACTAGATAGCTCGACTTGATCATCATACTCCTCTTCATCCTCTTCTTCAACGGTGGCCTTCAAGGCAATTGAGGCATGCTTGTGCATCCCTATGGCTCTAGCTCTTGCATCTTGTGCAATCTTGGAGGCCACCTTGTATGCGGTCATCTCTTGCATGACATCATTGGATGTCATCTTTGCGAAGTCATGTCTCCCTTGGAGTGTCTTCAAATCCGTTTTCTCAAAGGGCAAGAGAGCGGTCACGAACTTCCTCTTGATCCAAGCGTCATCAATGTAGGCTGCCCCGAGGTTCTTGAAGGAGTTAGCAACCAACACCAACCTCCGGTACATGTCCTCGTGACTTTCTCCATCCAACTTGTAGAACCCTTCCACCTCATTGCATAAGGCATCATACCGGTTCTTCTTCATGCTCTCATTCCCGACGAAGATGTCGGAAAGAGCATTCCAAACTTCTTTGGCGGTGGAGAATTGTTGAATGAGCGACATGTCCTTCTCTCCAACGGCCATTTGGAGTTGATGAAGAGCGGTGGCGTTGAGCTGTCTATCAACCACCTCTCTTCTTGTCAAGTTGGTTGGATCATGGGGCTTGAATCCTTCTTCAATGATGCGCCATAGCTCAATGGAGGCACTACATAGATGAGACTTCATTAGAAATTGCCATTGAGAGAAATGAGTAGGTTTGAGCTTAGGAGGATCACTTCTAAAGTTTACATGAGGGTGAGGGATAGGAGGGTTAGGAGAGTAATTATGGTTGACATTATGAAATTCCTCTCCTTTGGGGGTGTTAGAGGAGCTAGGTGATTCATCATTTTCCGCCTTCCCGAGGGAAACACTTGGAGGAACATCTTTGGACCCATCCGAAGATGACTCCTTAGAGTTCTCGCCATGCTCCTTAGGAGGAGGAGAGGGAGAAGTAGCCTCGGGCTTCTTAGATTTCAAGAGTGTCATGAGCATCTCATTCATCTTGAGGAGTTGGGCCTCCAAGGACGATCTCATATCTATAAGATCAGCCATGGTTGCCCCTTTGGCTAACGCCTCCTTATCCGCCTCTAATTTCTCACGGGCGGCCCTCTCGGCATCGGATTCCGTCATCGTTGCACTTAGGCGGTTAAGCCCTTAAAAGTGAACAAGGCTCTAATACCAATTGAACGGGAATCCGGCACCTAGAGGGGGGGTGAATAGGTCCTATTACAAATTTTAGGTCTTTTCGGATTTAGGCTCAACACAAAGGTAAATTCTCTAGATATGCAACTATGGTGAATTTACCTAAATGACAATCTAAGCATTAACAAGATAAATAAGCTAACAAGACAAGCAAGTAAGGGAGCAATGATAAGGGGAACCGAGTGAAGCACGCGGAGACGAAGATGTAATCCCGAGTTACACCCAAGGGTGTACGTCTCATTTGGAGAGGTGTGCACTATCACAACAGGTTAGCCGCAACGCCACAAAGGCTCACATTCTTTTCCGATAAACTCAACCACTAAGGTTGCGAGTTCACCTTCCACTATTGATCCCCTTTTAGGCGGAGATCGAATCCCTTACAAACGCTTGAGGCACGCACCCACAACTTAATTGGGGGCTCTCAAGATGACCACAACAGGTCAAGGACCACAAAAGGTCAAGGCAACACCAAGATTACAACAATGGTGAACTAGGTTTTTCCACCGGAAACCCTAGCCACGAAATCCCCAAGTGAATGGGGAGGAAATGCAAATTCCTTTGGTGAAGATGTAGATCCGGGCCTTCTCCTCCAATCCTCCAAAGATCAACGAATTTGGGTGGAGGGATTGGGAGATCTTGATGATTTGAGCTTTCAAGAATAGTAGGAGAGAGAAAATCTGAGAGCTGGCTGTTCTTGAGTGAGTGAGGGGGTATTTATACCCCCTCCCAAAATATGGCCGTTGGCTGCCTCGAAGACCCGGAAATTCCGGTATAAGTTGCTCCTGGAAATTCCGAGTCACTCGGAATATCCGAGCCGATGAAATATCCGAGTTGAATTTCCGGTTGAGATCAGAACGTCTTCGACATCTTGACTTAGCCAAATTTCTTCAAGTTTCTGAGGGTTGCCCGGAAATTCCGAGTCAGTGAAATTTTCGAGCTGATTTTCCGGTTGAAGTCAGAACCACTTTCTCTTCTTTCCTTAGCCAAATCTGGAGTGGTTTTTCTGGGTGACTCGGAAATTCTGAGTAAATGAAATTTCCGAGTTGAATTTCCGGTTTGAGTCAGAACCACTTCCTAACTTTTTCTTAGCCATTTTTCTGTTAGAAATAGGAGACCCGGAATTTCCGATCCTGGAAATTTCCGGCTCCAATAATCCGATTCTGGGAAGAATTTCAGAAACTCTTTTTCTCTACATTTTGCCTTTGGGGTATGTGATATGCAACTCACACAAACTGAAATACTTAGCAATAGGATTAGTACATCATTGGTTGGTATTGTTAACTAACACTCAAAACACTAGGGATTAAGAAATGTTCTTTCAACGGTACGGATTGTATCCGAGTCGGATCGCAACCGACTTAGGGTTTCTGCCCTCTATAAATACATCTTGTAAGTCGCCTGTTGGGGTAAGTCACACATTGTAAACCCACGGCGTTTGTAACCTCACCCCGATATAGTGAAGTATTGCTGGCTGGCGCCCGTGGTTTTTTCCTCTCCTTTGTTTAGAGGGGTTTCCACGTTAAAATCTCGTGTCCCCGTTGGTTTGGTCGTTCCGCTCTTCATCGTTTCTTGCTATCTTTTATTAGAGGCGTGCGCCTTGCCTATCCAAGTGATCTCCTCGGTGGAGGAAAGCTTGACATTCATAGTAAATCGGCGACAAACGCGGACCTGATTGTGTTTCTATGTTCTCTGTAGGGTTCTATTCGCTTAAACCATGGAGCAAGTTGTATTTTTTACTTTTCTCGTGGCTCTTTTGTAATTGTACACTGATTAATTCAGACTTTGGATCCTCTGGGCTGTTACCGTGCAATTTTTTAAAAAAATGAGCACCGGTTAGAGATGCTCTAACTCGATAGCTGGGTGGGATCCGGCGTGTCCGCGTGGTGTGCACATCAAGCGAGTACGTGGTCGCGATCGATTCGCGAGCTTCTTTCGATCGTATCGAACTGCCTTTTGCTTTAGCTTGCCGGGTGTGTGTGCTTTACTGCGAGATACTACTCCTGCTAGGCTGCTACTACATGTAACATGTACAGGAAGCTTCATGTTTCACACCTGGCCGGCCAATTACGAATCCTGCCTACGGAAGTTGTTTTCAGCTTCACATCTGGCCGGGTCTCATGCATGCGGCACAGCTAGCAGGAGTTCTTGATCCGAGCTAGACGCGATGTGCAGTGCAGTGCAGGTCGTTTTCGGAGTGGTTGCTACCAGCAGCAGCCGCCTTTCCGGCTTCTCTGTTGCGGCGTTGCTTCCTTGTTTCCTTTTCTTCAAGGTCGGTGCTACACCGTGAGCTGAAGCGAGAGCAACAACCTGCAGCCGCGCGGGCTCAACTAACGCTAGGCTATCCTTTAATTTGCTAGGCATGTTTCAGTAATATCAATTATCAAGTCCTCCTCCGGTTAGCAGCTAGCTGGTGCTAAATAGTCTTAAGTGCGTCATGGCTGCTGGTGATTAGCGATCGATCGTTGGGTCACCGACTGCGTCACCGTCGGTTTCTCCATGCATGATGGTACTAATTATTAGATAGTCAGGGCCCGTTTAGGTTCATCGTGTTGTTCCATAGTCAGTTGTTGCACTAGTAGTCTAGTACGCACCCCTCGAACATGCGTGCATCTGGCCGGGCAATGTAGCCATGCATCTTGATGTTAGCTCCTCAATTAGTTAGCAGTGGCTCACGGTTAGTATATATTAATTTATAAAGCGGGGCGTTGGGCGTTGTGCTGTCTGGCCCAGCAGCGGTCTCAAACGGTGTGGCTTTATTTATAAAGCGGGGCGGAAGCCTGTTTCGAGAGAGTATATATTAATTTATGTGGTTAGTACCTGCAGAAGAGGTTATGGACACTGGTGTGTTCACTTGGGTACTACTATCAAGCTGAGCATCCACTGTGTTAATCCTAGCCATTATTCACATATGATTCATCAACCAACCTATGATCGTTCATTTTAAGCAAGACTCTTGTTGTGTAATTCGTGAGTCGTCATGGAGAACCACCACCGTCTTTCTTAGATAAAAGGTACGAAAGACCAAACTTAAATTAAGCCACCAGGTTCGGAGAGATTGCGGTTATTACATGTTGCGGCTTTTCAGTTTTCATCAACTTGACACACACACAATACCCGAGGTTGAACCCCACACCAACTACTGAGGAAGAGAGCCAGCACCATGCATGAGACATACTCAGCACCACGAGACAGGTGTCTAGCCACCACCGACGGTACTATAAATAAAAAGAATACGCCATTGAAAAATACGTCATTGAAAGGCGTATCATTTTCATAGATAGAAGAGGCCAAGCGGCCAGAACCACGGTCCGAAGGCTCCATACATCATGAGTTCGGGCCAGAACCACCAACGGTACTAGGGGGATTGAGTGTATAGGACCCCCTCAGCTTGCTGGTTAGGCTCTTAGGCTTGTTCTGCCGTCCACCCTTGACATTTAGGATTACAACTGTAAGAAGACGGAACATCTGAATATGTAATCGGCGAGATGATTAATGAGCTATCTCTCTATAACAAGTTCATTTCAAATATTCTAAAACGTTTAAAATTGCATGGAAATTCTCGGAGTCTATGAAGAAAGATGTACCAGCTGACTAGCTATATACACTGGATCAATGTTAAAATATATATTCTAGCCCTATTCATCAGCTAAACCGGAAGCATGATCTGTACGCGAAGCAATGAACTCTCGTGGAAGAAGGTAAGAAGAAATAGTGAACGAGATGGAAGAAAGGCATTCATGGAAGCTTTGCTTTTCGTTTCTTCAGTCGGTTCGGTCGTTGGTTAGGCACACGCAGTGGCGAATCCAACAGGGTGGAAGGGTGGGGCCTGCCCCACCCTAAGAATTTGGCCCAATACCCCTACTATATAGTATACTTCAGAAAAAAAATCTAGGCCTAGCCCATGAAGCAATTAGCACTTTATATGCTAAGTTATATACTGTACTATTTATGAAACCTTATATAAATATATTCATGTTCAGCTTATTGTAATTTATAAACAGGTGTATTTGCAAGTTATTTTTATATTACTAAAAATATTTAGTTGCCCCACCCTAGCACAAATTTCTAGATTCGCCAACTGCTTGACACAGACCGTCCAGGCAAGTCAAAGGCTGCTCATCAACAACATGCATATGCATGCAAAATGAACCGGTGGATGTCGTCGATCTCGGATTAATTTAATTACCTCCCTGTATATATGTTCGACATCGAAGCTTCCAAATCATGTGCTGAATTTTCTTTTCTCCGGAAACATTTGTATGCATGCATACACGGACTGAGCATGAAACACCTGCCCTCTTATTAAGGATGTAGAGTTCTGCATGGACTTTTGACATCCAGAATGTAGTGTATTAAGAATTTAAGATAGAAAGAAAGAAAGAAAGAGAATGATTTTGCATGCAGTCTTTTAGCTAGATCTTCGCTTTGCTTACGTACGGTTTATATGTTCAACATCATGGCTGTACATGTTGACATGGGAGTGGGACAAACACGGCATATGCAGAGGATAGTACTCCATATATATGGTCTCGGAGAACATTGGTACAGTCCTCTCTGGGAAGGGTTTTTCAGTACTGGTGTATCTAATCCTCCAAGTCCAAGGAATAGGTACTAGTACTAGATATATAGGCGATGGATGGACATGGTCTCAGTACGCTAAGATCAAACCAATCAAGACGCATGCATGGAAGCTTCTCTTGAGACGTCGTTGAGGTCGGTCTCCAGGTCGGCGAAAATGAAAATATAAGCAGATAGACCCGAACAAACTGCTGACATCGATCGATCGACCGGGCAAAGTCAAGACTACGTAGGTACGCTCGCTATGAACAAGCTAGCTACTCCGATCGACCACACATCGATCGGCAAGGAAACTTCTTTCTTAACGTACGCGCGCGCGTGTCAACGTTTGCTGCTGTGCTGGATCGTAACATTTCATTTTTCTACTGATAGATCGTGCGTACGCATGCATCAGCAAATTAAAAGTGAACTGTTCCGTCGTCGTCCCTTTTACGTTCGATCGGTCTGTATGTGTTTTTGTCAACTGTTTGACATCGCGATTTTGATTGCAACGTTTACCTGCTACAAACTCTCAACTCCAGCCTCCAGGTTTCACATACACTACATATGTACAAATTCTAAGTATTATAAGTTTCTTACAGAAGCTCAAGATCTAAGTTATAAGTTGGAGCATATTTGGATTTTGAACTTTTAGGAGAAAACTGGTGGGAGAAAGCCCAAAAGAAGTGTGACTGAAGCTGCGTGATTCTGGAGTAGAAACTTCGTCGACGTTTCAGGAAAAGCAGCAGCTGCTAGCCTGCTACAGTTCTTTCACAGTATATATTTTTTGCTGCTAAATGCTAGACAGCGAGAGTGACACTGACAGAGGCAGCTAAATCCTGATCCATTCGCTGCAGCTACAATCATTTCGCATTCCAATTTTTTATTTGCTAGGGCTACAGGATGAAGCTTCGATCCATCCAGCTATTTTGTTTCTGATCAGAGCGTGAAATACGTATGCTAATTTTTATTTTGTTGTGTGAGAAGACTTCATGGATTAGTGGCATGCAGTTGCCGTCCGATCAACGTATACCCCATCGGCCTTCTGCGAGAGTTCTTCAAGGTTGATCATGCACACGCCGTTGTGGATACGAAAACAGCATAACACTGTCGTCTTGGATAACATGTAGTCAAGACATGCTCAGCGAAATCAAGACTAACAGCATCTTTCATCGGCAACGGAGCCCCAAAACAAACCATAAAAAATCGAACGCAAGCAAATCGAAAGTTTCAAATTTCATTCAAATTTTGATCATATATTACAAATGTTTGAATGAAATTTGACCGGCACCTAGTTCTCCCCCTAGGCCTAGTCCTCGTCCTCCTCGTTCTCGAGCTTGTCCCAGATGACGTCGTCGTCGAGGGGCACGACGGTGAAGGAGGAGGGCTTCTACCACCTGTGGTGACGTGCCGGTGGACGGCTTCGATCGCGCTGTAACACCATGTCGGATTGCATGTCCGGGACCCCCCGAACAAGCTCCTAACATTGGAGGGTGTCTTGGGGGTGCCGGATGAAATTCGGCTCGGCCCAGGCAGATGGGGATGGGGGTGACGGTGTGAACATTTTTTTTGGTCCGAACACTCAATGAGTCTTTGGGGTCCATTTGGGAATGTCGATGGAGGTGCTCTAAGTCTTGATTCTGGACGAAACGGGACAGGGGGGTGAAATGTCCTACTACTTGGGGATAGGGATTGTTGAGCCCTTATGTGTGCAATATTGCAAATTTCGGGTGTTTGTTCGTTTATGGGCTTGTCCATATTATTTCTTTTATCATTGCATGAGACACAAATCTCTTGTGTTTTTTTCTAACATAGCGGTAGCCATAGAGTTCCGGTTGTTGCCTCATTTCTCCTTTGTTCATAGCTACTCCTCCGTCCGAATAAAGTGTCGGAAGTTGTACATACAGTTGTACATGATATGTTCAAATTTGGCTGACATATACGGATTGGAGGGAGTATTACTTTTAACTAGCTTGGGCCTTAGTTCCTTTTGGGTGTTTTCCTTACCCGTGTAAACCCTTGCACTCTCTTAAAAACTAATACAAAATTACACATATTTTAGCACGTTGTCTCAAGAAAACGATTGGCGCTATACCCAATCAACAGATATTATTACAAAAGGATGTATTTTTCCTAGAGGTTCACTAGCTTCATAGTATCCGTATTCATATTATTATCTTACCACAAATCAAAAGGTCACTTATTTTCGTGTTTATCTATTGGGTTCCATGATTTAAAGATCAACCATTGGTATGTTGGAAAGATTACCGTTGGTGTAGACCTGACGCCGCACAAGAACGACTGACTTCACAAAAGTGACGGTGAAATAGACGATCCATTATTAGTACATAGCATGGCCGAAAGGTGCTGCATCCATGCCATCATGGATGGCGGTTAATGCATGCTACACATGCTTAACAGGCTGATGTGCCTTTGATTGAGATGGTGGATGATTGCCAACTAACTTAAAATACATCACCACTAGTTCTACCTATTCTGAAACGAGCGTTCAACAAAATAGGTTTCTACACTCTCTTTTTTGGATCGTCAATAGTGCTGCTGTTGCTGCGTTCAAATTTCAATTTCTCGGCACCTGCTGTCCTGTTCCGATCACAAAGTCACAAACTTCATTAGATTTGTTTGTTTCATGTGTATGTGTCATTCATGGAAAATGCATTCTGAAAGGAACCATGCAGATCGAGTGCAGCAGAGCCATCTCTAATTCACCATCATAGCTCGGGGACACACGTCACGGTTACATGTAAGACTTTAGCCGACGTCGTTTTCATCTCTAATTCCTCCATGACTTGTTTAATTAATCATGCGAACATATGTTGTCAGCTCTAGCTTGACCACGGACACATTATCCGACTTAATTAATTAACCAGTTGCAGACTTCAAGAATGAATTTTTTTAAAAATCTGTTTCAGGAACTCGGTTCTTCCAAGTTATTGACTGTTTCACTGTTGCCAACCAGAGTTGAGTTCAGACATACAGACAGTACCATAATACAACAGTATGTTAGTTGACGTCTCTCAACGAAACAATGACTTCGTGTACGTTGGTGACACACTGGATGAGGATATAGATCATGGATGGATCTCTTCTTGCCGTGTGCGACTTAACAATTTGTTTTTCTACAGACGTCCACGGTATGAAACCTTGAAACAGAACTATGCTGCATTCTTCCTGCTAATGTGGAAGGGTTCATACATTAATCCATCTTACTTTGACTTGATTCTTCAGTTAGTAATATAATTGACCATCCACAGCACACGCGCTAGGAGTTTTACTCGGCAAACATGTACATAGTCAGCAACCGTGGCCGAGTCTTCAATGAGACTCACCTAGCTAGTTGGCTACTTGATACAGACTGTGTAAACAGCAAGTTTCCTTTCAACAAACTAAATATAATAGTAAAATCAGATCGATGGAGTAAGTAACCATGCCATGGAAAATAATGAGCGCTAGGTGCCTTGTCGAACAAATGTACCAAACTACATATTGTATCACCATCTTTGTGGTTATGTTTATGATCGACCTGTGCCCACTGGAGATTGCGTAGAGTTGAGACCAAATTTAATGTGCTGATTATGCAACTGCGTGCATGCCGTGATTAGATTGCTCAATTGATACTGCAAGCAACGAGCCTCTGTCGCGTTTACTCGTGCAAATTCAGTTCTAGCTGAAAAATGACCCAAGGGTGAGCTTAATTACCACATGCTACTTAACAGCTGAGTGACATTTGAAGGATGAACAGACAACTATACTCTTTTAGATCTCCGTGAAACTGTTACAGCAGAAAATTTTGCTCCGGCATGTTTAATCAATTTGCAGAACAGAGAAAGAAATATGAAAAACAAACAATCGGTTCCACCGAAAAAGATCGACAATGTGTTGTTTCAGATATGAACAGATATGATGGTTTTTAACAAATATTATAAAGGAAATGTTAGGTAGGCGGCAGCTAGTGCAAGTTCCTGGCGGCACACATGATAGCTGCACTGCAGTTTGCAGAAGAAAAAAAACTCACCAAACTGAGACCTGTCATCAATCCACCTATCTAAATCACAGCTTTTCTGCGCCGTGCAAACATGCAACAGTTCATGGCGACGGCCTACCCAACCGGCCATTCATCAAACAAACCGCTACCCAGACCAAACTGATAATCACTTCCCTGATTAATTAAGTTGGTAGATCGACCATCGTGCGTTTTTAGAGAAGTAAATTAGTATGAAACGAAAGATCAAGAGATGGACATCGTGTGCATTTTTTGGCAACGAGCGGCAACTTTAGCTTTAGATCAAGCTCATGGACTCCCTTTTTTCCGATGTCGAGATCACGAAAAAGATTTGACGGACGGGAGCAGCATGATGGGAAAGCGGAAAAGTTTATCTTAGCTTGTGCTGTGTTGTCTATGAAGTTTCTTCCTGTCGACTCTGCAAACACAGCCACGACATGCACTTCTAGACCAGCAGCATTTCTCAAGATTCATCTGATGAATCTTCAAGAAAACTGAATGCATATGATTCATGGCTATCTAGATCGGTGTGCGTGTAAACTTGCCATACCACATAAATAAAAACACATCTCTTCTAGAAGCACGACATATATCTGTTTTTAGCACATGCGGGAAACTAAGAAACAGACGTTTATTTGTTGTTGAAGAAACTGAAATGAAAAGTATTTCATATTCTTGTGACAAATACACGAAAGCCAAAACTAACAAAGTGACCTGAACCTGAAGAAGATACTCGGCCCACCAGCAATTAATCTAGAAAAAAGGGAGACAGGAAGAAACAGCTGATGCTAAATGATCTGGAAAAAAGGCACAAGTGGCGTAAGATGAGAAGAAAAAAAGGTTTCAGACAACTTAATTTTCCAGGTTATTAGGAGGGTCACAATCCCAAGAGTAGGTAATCGGATAGCCTTACCTCATAGGAAGGGTGGGGAACGCTAACAAGGCGTATGTCCTGACAACAACTCCCTCTTCACCCCCACCCGGACACGCCAGCCACACGCCAGCCACCGCGACCTAACCCTAGCAGCCAGCCGCCGCCTCTCCCTCCTCCCTCCTCCCTCACCCCTCCTCCCTCGCGCGGCCGCGCCGCCCCCGCGGCGGCCGGCCGCGGCCTCAGCTCCTTCTTGCTCGGCGACCCTTCTTTCGCGGCTCACGGTCGGCGCCGGCGGCGGCGGCGTGTCTTCCCCCGCGTCGGGCTTGGAGGAGGCGGGGCTCCTCCCTCCGACGGCGGTGCGTACAGGGTGGCGGTGGTCTGGCTCCGGCCGGGTGGTGGCGAGCGACGGCGTGCCCGTGGTGTGTGAGGTGCACATCGCCATGGGACGGTGGGTTCTCTACAGGGCTGCGGTGGTCTGCCTCAGCCCAGATCTGGGCCCATCTGGGTTGTGGCGGCCTGAACAGCTCTCGGATGACCTGTTCTGCAAATCGAGTTGGTAGAGCTCGGGATGGGATGCAGCAGCGACGACGGCAGCCCTGGTTGCAGCGCGACTGCGGGCTTTGCTGGACCCGGTTGGAACTGGCAGGTAGCTGGATCTAATTGGGACCGGTGGGGCTGCGGTTGCGTCCGGTCAACTACCGTCTTGGCGGTGGAGGCAGTTCCCTCCGCGCAACCGTGGTGCCGTTGCCTCTGAGTCGAGCTTCTCCTCCTCCATTTTGTAGACCTCGTGGTAGTCGCTTCGAGGAGACGACGACGGTGACTTCGTGACTGTAGTGGCGCAAGCTGGTGGGCGGCGAGTCTGGGTTGACAAGGCTTCGGCTTTGCGGGGCTCCTACACAAAGTATCGCTCGAGTGGTGGTTATGGTTTCGGGAGAAATCCTTGTCAGCTTGTCTGATACCGGCGTGGTGCCACCCTCGGTGGCATCATTCCTTCTTGAAGGGCGTCGTGGCTACCCTCCATCCACTATCCTCGATGTGCCAGGGGAAACCCTAGGACCAGCAATGGTTCGGGCAGCAGCGATTGCTTTCCTTCTTAAACGTGCTGCTTGGCACTCAACGATCCGGTGTTAGGAGTGTGGCGGTAATTCTCTGGAGGGCGCAACAGTTACGGGTGACCTTAGTTTAGTCTTCTTGCCTATGTTCTCATTTCTTTTGTTTTGGGCATGTGGTGTTTGCTGTTGCCCCAGCTTGTGTGGTGTGTGTGTTGTCTCTTGGGCGTTGTGCTGTCTGGCCCAGCAGCGGTCTCAAAACGTGTGGCTTTATTTATAAAGCGGGGCGAAAGCCTGATTCGAGAGATAGGAAGGGTGGGTAAATACTACTCTCTCCATACCAGTTTATAAGAAGCAATTCGAAAACCAGGTATTACCGTAATATAAGATGCAATTTTGGTATTAATTGACATAGGAAAAAGGAATGCCCACCATCCATTTAATTGTGAGGAGAGAGGAAAGCCCGGTGGGAAAAAGACTGGTTTTTAACCGTGTGTGCATGATCGCATGCAAATCGATCGCTGGTGGGAACGGTTTCTGGTTTCAGATTATGGCATTAAAAACTGCTCCGAAATCCTAAAAATAAGCCTCAATTTGGCTAATTAACTCCAAATTTCAGCCCAATGGTTGCCCACCTTGGTTGCAGAGATTTTTGAATTGCTTCTTATAAACTGGTATGGAGGGAGTAGTGTAATAACCTTGTCTGGTCGTGGAAGCAATGCACAAATAACTGATAATAATAGTTACCTCCAAGCTCCAAGCAATGAACCAAGCCAATATGCTCACAAAGATTTTTCATTTTCCCTCTGAGCAATGCCCTTGACCACTTCAGGTTCCATCTACCATTGATCTTTGTATAATTCGTCGCTTACGATGCATGGCCGGAAACATAAGCAAGTAATAATGATATTCTGTCACGCTATCGGCATCCTGATTTTTTGTATGTCAACCGACATCATGTTCATAACGTGATCTCAGATACTAATTCTGCCTCAGAAGCTAAGTCAGGAACTGAAGACGATTTCTTCATTTCCCTCCTTTTTCTTTGCAGCACATCTTGATCCACACGGACTTCTGAATTGACATGCCAACTTCTCAAACTTTTCATGGGGATCTTGTGCGAGACCAATTTAACCAGGAAAAAAAGGAACCTTTTAATTTTTCACGACATCATCAAGTTCAGTTTTTCACCGATTTTATGGGGAGAGCTGACACCAAGCTTGACAGCATCAACGTGTGCCACATGTAGCAATTTTAAAATGGTTGGTATTTTTTTACTAGCAGTAATAAGGTGCAAGTTGGTTTGAAAAGAAAGAAAAGTTTGGAAAAGTACTACTTTTTTCTTTTATATGCCAGAAAAACATACTGAAGACTTGAAGAGACCCGCAGAACAGAACAAAAACAAAGATAAGTAAGCAAAATGGATGAAAAAAGTCTCATTTCTAGATTCAAAAAGCAGCAAAGTTCCAGTGCCGACAGATTCACCGAAAAATTGCCAAATAACATGGCACAAGGCATCATCATAGATAGAATGTTCTACTCCTCTGATTCAAGAAAGTGTAGTGACTAGTACTATTCGTATACATAACTAGTTCATTTCCAGCGACAGTCAAACTGGATCAGAGGGAGTACCTTTGTCTGTGACTTCTACAAGAAGAATAAGCAAGCAGAAGAAAATATCTTCCTTCTTTTGGCGTGTGGCAAAGACATTTTGTTTTCTTTGTTATCAACCCGACACTAGTATGATAAATGTTCACAAGCAGTATTTCAGCTGAAAGAAGAGTCTGGTTCAATGTACACGCCCAGTTGTGCAACAACACTTGTTCCCCAAGATTTTTTTGGTAATGAAACTGTTGTGTAAACTCTGGCACTGAAAACATGACAGGAAGACAACATTCATATCTATGTGATTTCTAGCTTCAACAAGTTCAGCATACAAACTACAGAGTACAAGGTCTGACAAAGATCAGTCCGGCAATAAGTGCCGGACATGTCATCGTCTGTGAATTCCTGGTTTATTCCTCATCATCTAGTGCATCTCCAGAACCATCCTTGAGATGTAGGTGCTTCTCTCTCCTCTGGAAGTCAGTGAGGCCTTTCCCGCTCCCGGTGACACCAACCTTACCTCTGTGATCCTCCGGTGACTTGAAGATGCTCTCCTTTTGGCGGCCAGAAAAGAACCCAACCTGAAAGGAAAATAAATAAATTAGAGGCGCCTAAGTGACCAATATGATCGATCAGTTCTAGACTGGCTAGTTAGCAAATCGTTTGAATGCTCGACTAAATGTAAGGGTTAGCAAACACTTCTGATCATATTTCGCCATTATAATGAGAATGTTTTGAAGGATGACTAGCAGTTTGACTCGCTGCCCTCTGGGGGTAATTCCAAAGGCTGCCCTAGCAGGTAGGAACAGAGATTAGTACCTTTTTTGCTTTCCCTTTGGTTGTTTGAAACTGTTGCCATGCATTCTGCCGCTTATTCTGTGCAAATTCTAGTTGCTCAAAGCGAGCTTTTGACTTGAAAGCATGTATCTTCTTACGCTTCGCAATTTTCTGCAGATACAAAGGTCAGTAAGAACTCAAAACACATGAACCTAGGTATCAAAAAAATACAAGGCATGCTATCTGCATGTATTATATTATGCATGATCAGAAGGGTTATATATGTGAAAACACAAATGTGTCGTTAATTTTAAAAGAGACAATGTGAACAACACTTGATAGAAATAATGCAGAAACCCCAAGGTTTGTCATAAGCTATACCTAGGGTTTTCATGAACATAAATGCACATGTGTGTAATATATCAATATTCAATCGTCAAATGAGGATTAGTCAACCTTATTCCATTAAACGGAACAAAAGGTACATGTTTCCTTTACAGCTGGAACAGCACATGATGAATGATCGCAGATGGAGATAGAAGTTAAAAGTATAAACAAAAGACTTCACTTACCACATCTTCCGGATCATTTGGATCAATCTTAAGTTTGGTGGGCAAGCTACGAATCTGATAGTCAGATGTTGCTGCTTGTTCAATTTTTCTTTTTAGTGCCATTTTGGTCGCTTCGGCTTCTTTTTCAGCTTGTCCCAAAGCATTGGCAGGTTCCTCGTCAAGTTGTCTGACATTAGCAGGGTCCACCTACATAAGGCAGCAAAATTAACAGACTACACACCAACATACAGAAAGAAGCAAAAAGTAATTTGGTTTTCTTCCATAACTGAACAGGACTGGAATACAAATTGACCCCACTGTCTTTATTGTATATTACATAACCACGCACCAGGTTAAATTTAAGAAACTATTAGTAGAAATTGGGTCACAAAACAATAGGCCAGTGGTTATTAAAAGTGAAGAAAGTGAACATGAAAACATGAATAGCTTGTAGAGCAACAAAAAGGATCCTAAACAGGAGGAAACATCAATCAAGGGATAAAAAAGGACAATAGATGCAGCCCCAATAATGCTATTACACACTATTTTACGTAGAGGGAAGGTATACAAATCGAAAACGTATAGAATTATGCATTTGTGACAACTCAATCACTTGTGCACCAGCGAAAAAACATAATGGCGGCAACACGAATATGCAAATTTGCAGCCCAATTTCTTTATGAAATACAGGGACACACTGCCCTTTCAAGGTTCTCGGAAAAAATGCAGCCCAATCTCATCAGTACCACATGAAAATGACACATTTTGCTAGGAAAGCTGTCAAAGATAGGGACTCAGTCATAGAGAAATAATTTTAAGCGATACGAACAAAGATGAGCATACCTCCTCCTTGTTTCCAAAGTCATCATAGCTTACATAATAGCCAATTGGTGTCAGACCTTCAATTGTTGCATTGTACCTAATAATTCAGCTAATCAAACACATTGTAAATGAACTACATATGGAAGAAACAGAAGAAAGAATGTACAATTGCAACCATACACAGGTAAATCAAAAGAAATTTACCACTCTCCATCATCACTAAACACAGCTTGCACTTTGGTACCAACTGCTAATTTTTCATGCGACTGGGAAAGGTCATCCAATGCCTAGAACCAGGTAAAACACATTAGTGTAATGATACGGTTAAAAAGATAAAAAGTGCACTTGTACCGTCAAGGTGAACAATTCAGATATCAAAACAAAACTACCTCTGAATGCACTCCGGCTGAAAATTTTGGCAGTGATAGACCTACATCATTCTGGGTGCTTTCACTTTGATTTGCAGTTGCCAAAAGCTCTTCAGTTAATGTAATAACCTGCAATTCATGCAGAAAATACATTTAGCACAATAAACAAACCCAGACTCACGATATCATTTAAACTGCCCAAATTCTGTGATTCTCTTAGAACAGCAGCATCAACACCCAAAATCTGAAGGAGGTACTCTAGCATGACACAAACCTGCAATCAATCAAGATAAAGGGTAATGGACACCTTTGAAGGCATGGAATTTCGTATTTAGTGTTCATTACTTATATGGTTGCTCAAACGGCCCCTACCATTGTCATAATCAACCTTCTCACCTTTCAAGATTACAATAAAATCTAAATGGCCCAAAAACAAATCCACTGTTCCAAGCTGCCTTTTCATGATTGCTGGGCATGGCTCCTTGTAACAAAGAAGAGAAACGGATTGATAGAAGAGGCCCCAAAATACAAAGAACAAAGCAAACATCCTTTTCAACAAATAGTTACTACTCATACCAGCATCGGAGTAACAGATCAGCATGTGATAACTAGCGGGCACCACATAAGCACACAATAGCATAAAATAAAACATGCAAGATGACTAACCTCTTGAAGCTCCCTTTCCATATCAACATATTCATCAATTCCAGCATCACCCTTTTTCTCCTTGATAAGCTTCCTAACCTGCAATACGACGAAAGATTACTCACAATGACATGAATTAAGTTTCTCAAAAGCTTCACCACGAAGTGATTTTGTATCTTTATTCTTGATGTCCCATCACAAAGTGATTTTGTAATAGGTAGAAGGTAAAAGGAAGTAGCTCAAAACTGCAGTAAGAAGGTATGTTAATAGCAATTGGCTTGCCTTCTGTCATAGTGCAAGCTACTCACTGTTCCATAGTTTCGTCAACAATTGCATGGCTTTGTTAGTTTTCAGACAGATCAAAAGAGGTATCTTATCTATTTGTAGAAGATCATGCGCTCCTTTGTGAATCTAGATCAATTGTCTAAAACAGAAAAGATGATAACCATTAATAAGAGCAGGTTTTAATTTTAACATTTTGACTGCAACAACTAAAAGCTCAGGATTGGAACATCACAAAGATTTCTCAAGTTAAAATTCAAACACAATGTACATTCTAACGAGATAACCACACGAATGAATATACAAAGCAGTACGCTTGATTTGTGAATCAACGAACTATTGTCTTCTCCACGCATGTCAATCAACAAACAAAAGCACTAGGTGACTAAAATGCGCCGGTAGACATCAAGACATTTTCAGCCACCAAGAAGCACTAACATAGTCCAAGAGAAACTTATTTACACCATGGAAATCAAACTGCAATATGCACGTACAAAGTGCTATCAAATATGTAGCTCTAAGACAGATGTGCCTAAGGATTTTCTGACTCTTAAGTTCAGACCAATTTAGTAACCACGTACCAGCTGTGAGGCAATTGATATGAGCAGGTTGATAATCTATCACTGATTTCTCAAGTACCCAGTGTTCCTTTAATTAAGAATAAAACTATTTCATGTGACGCATAGGAATTCCGGCGTTGCCGATGAATTTTGATCCCGAAATCGCTAACGGAGGTGGCTTCCCCAAACCCTAGAATCAGAAACACTAGCTCCACATCCAAAACCTAAATCCCCGAACAAACAGCATCCGAACCCCCACAGAATTGAACAGGACGCAACTGCGCCTAAATCATGGCCGTAAACACGGAGAACACTTCTGAAACAACAATACATAGAGACAAATCGCTGCAAAAATAAAAATAAGAACGTGGAATAGATTCGATGCCGAGATGAGGAGGGGGAGAGACCTCGCGGAGCTGGTCCTTGTAGGTGGAGAGGTTGGAGGCGAGCTCCTCCACGCTGAGATCGTCCATGCCTGCCGCCGCCTCCGCTGCTCTCCTCCGACCCGAGCTCGATTCGATTCGTCTCGCGCTCACCGAAGTTTCTTTTCGTTTGTTTTGTTTTGGGGATTTTTTTGTGTGTGTGTTCAAGGTGGGATGGTTATCGGGAGGAAGAAGAGGCCGAGTCGATTTGCCTCTTTTACTTGGGCCAGGCCGTAGGAATCAAAACTTTCGGCCCATCATGGATTTGCCGGATTTGAAATTTGGCCACCTTTCGCTAAAAATAAAGAAATTTCACTACTTTTTTTTAGCGGAAAGAAATTTCACTACCAAATACCAATAGCACTAGCCGAATGGGGTCAGGGCATGAAAAGCTTCATCGACGCCCCCAAGAGTTTGATTGGCCCAAAAATTATCCAACGACCCTTTTTGTCTGTCCTAACCTTCGGAACTGGCTCACGAGTGTCCAACACGTCGGTCACGTAGGACTCTCACAGGACACGATAGTTTTCTCCCACCCCTCCCCCCATTGAATTGCACCGAGGAGTTCTCAGTGACTAGGCAGGTCGACCTCCCACTGCTACACCGGTGTTTGGGTCATCATTAGCCAATCACCGATCTCTGCAACTCATCAATCAGCGGCCAAGAAAGTCTCGCTCCCTCCTTGTACGCAAATTGTTTGATCCTTGATCATTTTCTCAAATAAGTATCTCCTAAATTTTCCTCATCTTACTGGGACAAAACTATGTGGGAGCACTTCATTTGAATTCAAAAAGAAACTCTTAATGACTCGGCTAGATTTCGAAGATTTGATGCATGGGAGACCTAGACCACCAGTCAGTCATCCCCCGTGTCTATGTCTGCTCCCTTCTCATGCTTGTCTATATTGAGCATCATCTCCTTTCCATAGATAGGCAACAAAATGAGTGTGAGGTGACGTTACAATAGTCGGATAGTTTGAATCCAACATTTGAGTATAATTTGAAAACATGGTGTTGTTTTTCTCGTCGAGCAAAATGAGCGGATGTAACCCACTTTCCATTGATTATGTGAACGCCGAGGCAAATGATCTATGAGAGAACCATTGAAATTATTGATTTTGCTTAGTTAGTTTGACTAGGCCCTAGCTCAATCAACATCTCAATTGCTATGGTGGACACGATTTACTTGGAACCCTCCTAGATCTTGTGTTCATGTAGTATACCATTAGTCAACGATGATGGCAGTGGAGATACTAGTATTAGTTTACATAAGGAACAAGTTACTTAGGCATATTATACTTTGCAGCAATACTTATTCTGAAATTATTGTTCCATGGTACAACGGATCTACGGATGAATCTGTGATGCAATATTTGTAGATGCTACTAGTAATATATACAGACACCACACTCGATGCAGACACGAACACGATGATGCAATCAATGGGACATGGGAGTAGTTTGTCTTGACGATCAGTTAGTTGTCGCTGTCGGACCAGGTGATGCCTTCCATGCCGACATTTTGATCAAGCCCCAGGGCGTTCCACACCGCCGGCGAGGCGTCGACGATGTTGTTGGCGCATGGCGGTTCGTAGTTGTGCTCGCCGTCGCAGCCATACACGGAGTCGCACTCGTCCACCACCTTGGCGTACACAGAGTTACCATTGGCAGTGATCTTGATGCGGTGCCCACAACGGGCCATGCCCTTGAACCAGCCGGTGGAGAGTGCGACGACCATCTCCTCGTCGCTGTGGTAGGCGTTGTCGCACTCCGACGGGCCACCGCCATCTTTGCCCTTCTCGAAGCTGTTGAGAGTCAGGACGGCCTTCGTGCTCGCCGTGACCGGAGGCGAGCAGTGGTACTGCGGGTACCTCTTGCCGTCCTCGCAGCAGTCCGGGTCGTTGCTCTTCTCGCAGTGACCCGATTGTCCTGGGAGGTAGCCGCTCGCATGGCAGACGCCGAGCCCCGGGCGAAGCGAGGACGCGACGTGGGAGGTGGAGAGCGCCACCAGGAGGATGACTGCCATGGTTGCTAGAGCTCTTGCGGTTGCCATCTTTGGTACTTAACACTCTTGAGAGTATAACGATCCTCTCTCTTCCTTGGTTGCTGCTACACTGAACTGTGAGTTTGCTTGCTGTGACTGCATTGTGGTTTGAGGTCGAGCTTATATAGGGATTAACCTGCTTTAACTTCTGAGAGGGTAGTTATGAACGCCAGTTGGATGTTCTCCACGGCAAACCGTTGCGGCGTTCAGGTAAGGCAGTCCGTGCCGTGTCAAATGGTGTGATTTTTATGTAAGGATCTGCCGTCTCATCTGGGTCGTCCGAATGGAGGAGATTACAGGAATGATCTGATACAGATATAAAAAGGGAAAACATCAAGTATTGCAGAATAAGTCTATGTAACTAAGTGTTGATGTGGTGTTGGAAATCATCAAGTGACTGCTCCCGTTGGGCCAAAGCCGGGGCCAAGGAGCCCAAGCTTCTGTCGTCAATGCTTTCTGCAGTTCATTAGACTTGCAAATGCATACGCAAGCAAAGAAAATGGCAGAAACAAAGGCCCAGATTTTGTGTTTGGCAAATACTGATTACTGGATTATAACAGGAATGGTGTAACTTCACAAGACTGCGTCTGCGCAGGCTCCAGGTGTTATAGAAGATAGCAAGAAACGACGAAGAGCGGAACAATCAAACCAACGGGGACACAAGATTTTAACGTGGAAAACCCCTCCAAACAAAGGAGAGGAAAAAAACACGGGCGCCAGCCAACAATACTTCACTATATCGGGGTGAGATTACAAACGTCGTGGGTTTACAATGTGTGGCTTACCCCAACAGGCGACTTACAAGATGTATTTATAGAGAGCAGAAACCCTAAGTCGGTTGCGATCTGACTCGGATACGATCCGTACCGTACCGCGGGGCTGCCGCCCCCGCACCCCCGCGAGCGCAGGATGGGCCGGTGGGCTAACTTCCTCGCTACGCTACGGCCCAAGCCTCCCAGCGACGGGCCTCCACTTCGCTCCGAAGTTAGCCGCTCACTTCACTTCATCATATGAATTTGGATCACCATAAAACAACACCAGGTACTTGACCTTGACCTAGGCAAAGGCGCAAAGGGCCTCACAAACTAGTAAGACAGAATTCTGAACATCTGATGATTACTCAAGATACAACAATTCACATGGTAAAAGATCTCTCATAGGCCCATCAACTATACTTGATCGTCACAAAAGAAAAAGTAACACTTCCTCAACTAACTACATTATTCTCATCTCTGGCTGAGCCAGAATGGATGGTTCCAATTAACCCATGTATCTCCTTTTGTGAATTGCAACCTATGTGCTACTCATTTCATGTACATACATATCACATCCAGGGAGTCACGATTTCTCGGTGTTTTCTTCTTCTTCTTCTATTGTCTTGGCTTTGCCCGGGAACAGCGTCGACGGAGCTTCGATCTGCGCAATCTCAACCAAGATCTTGTGGAGAGACTGAGGCTTCGAGAAGAAGGGGCAATGGTCGCCGCCCTTTATCTTGAAGATCCCATTGGGCGGGTTCTCCCGGACCAGCTTCTCCTGGACATCAGGGGACAGCATGTGGTCGTCGAGCGTCTGGATGAAGTAGCGGCGGACGGTGCCATAGTTCTCCGTGGTGAGGGAGAGCTTCTCCATGATTGGGGCTAAAGGAATGGGCCTCATGGATACAGTGGCCAATGCGATATCCTACAACAAGCGTACTCTTGTTAGCTACAACTAGTCCACGGAAAACAGAGATTGGCATGACAATGTATGTAAACAGTACTTTTCAATTTGGAACACACGAGTACAGTACAATGTACCTTGGAAGGACTTTGGTTGAAATATAACCCCTTGATCTGCTGTTTGTCAAACCTGAGCCCAGTTGGAGGCTTATCCTTTCCATTTCCATAAAGTAAAAACTGCGATTCTTGCAAGAAAACATCTGCAGACGCAAGCTGCAAAATATGACGTCCTGTGAGTTGTTGCTCAACAAGAACATACAAGTGCACACGGACACATCAAGGGAGTGCATACTTCTTCAGAGAACACGTCGAAGGGCCTCTGGCTATCCTTTACCATTGTGGCAGTAAGAAATACAGCCTTTGAGATTTTCTCTGGGCACTGCTCTAAGGCATACGACACACTTGCACCTCCACAACTATGACCGACCAAAACTACCTGCATTAGTGTCAACATTAACACTCCACTCAGATACCCAGCTCAATTTTGTTTGCCCATATGAAGAAAAACAGACGCAGTACTCACCTTCTCATTGTCAGGGAGTTGACGAAGGTATTCAATTAGTGGCTTGGAGTACTCTTCCAATGTAGCTATGCTGTTTGCATCAGTGTGATCTATACCAGAACCTGCGAGGTCTAAGGCAACAGGATCGAGACCAGCTTCCTCCAAGAGAGAGATGGTCTTGTACCAACACCAAGCGCCAAATCCTTCCCCATGAACAAGAACGATTTTCTTGGTTTCTAAGTTCTCTAAAACAACTTGGACCTGAAAGTGTCATTTCAAAGAGAACACAAAGCATGAACAGATGTAATGGACAAAGGGGATTGCTTCTCCTACTGTATGGTAACTCCATGATAAGGCACCATAAGATTACTATGTCCAAGTGAAAGCATATGCCAACAATTATTGAGAACTTTCTATACAAACTATAAACATAATGTATATCCGTTGTGTGGGAAATGGTTGCTGTATAGGACGGGGTTCATTGTTGATGCACGTGTTGTAATATCCATCTAGCTCTCGTCACTTGTACTCTTGCTGTGATGTTTGGTTGTAATGGCCTATTCTTAGGCTTGTACATCATTCCTTGTATAATACACAATGTGTTTGCGCTTTCTCAGAAAAGAACATAGCTAGCATGAGATTATTATGGATCTGTTACGTAATTTGGATGTAGACATAGCTAAGGACAAAAAAATTGAATAGTTGGGACAAAATTGTTGACCACCAACACACAGTTAAGCCTACAGTTACTAACCTTAGTCACTATTGGTAGATTTACATTGACAAATCTTAGTAGACAACCCATCTTCCGTTCACGGTAATACTTCAGAACCTCCAACATTAATATGGCCTTTCTGCTCATTACAACTAAAAATCAACCCAGCAAAAGAACCATGGAGAAAATGACTAAATACATCCTGGTGTTTCCTCGCAAAAAATAGAAAGTGTCCTTCAACAAACATACAGGTACACATATAGATGCTAGACAAGTCATTGAATTCTCCCCCCATTCGAAGCACAATCCAAACTAAGAACCAATTTACTAGTCTAGTGGCCAAACCTAGAGCAGCCAGACGTTAAACAATTTAACACTCTATAGGTATCTCACAATCTTGTGGTACCACTCTGATAATGACAGGATTTTGCCGACCAAACATCTTAAACAACAAAAAGGAAGTACAACACTAAGCTAATGCCAAATCATTAGGGTCGGAGCGCCAACTGGTCCTGCAAAAGTCTTGCCAATTGAAAAGGTTGGTACTATAAACAGAACTAAACACATGTTCGTAAGAAAAATCAGAACTTTCTTTGAGATGATGGAAGAACAAAGTTTTACCAACATCAAATGCACCTCAGAATCGTGCAATTGCATAGTTGCATTGACAATGAAGTTGTTACGTGGTATAAGACTGATTTGCACGGCAAGGAAATAAAGCAAGTATTATGCAACAAGGGAGCGGAAAAGCAAAGTTGGGGAGCCTTACCGCCTTGGCATTCGTGACGGAGTCCGGGAGGCTGCCGTGGCGGCGGGAGCTGGTGTTGCCGGGTCCGATTCGTCGGGACATGGAGCCGGCGCCGGCGTCGATGCGGCGCGACATGGAGCCGCCGGCGTCGAGGTGCTGGTGGATGGCCATGGCGAGCGCCTGGCGGTGCAGGAGCTCCTCCTCCGCCGGCGTGAGCTTGGCCGCCCCGCCGCGCGGCGCCCGTGCGCTCCCCATCCGCTTGCTGCGCGACGCCAGGGCCGCGCCCCTGTGCTCCTTGCGCGGCATGCACGCGAACGCGTTGCCCATCGATTGGCTTGTGGAGAAAAGAGAGCTCGATTCCCAAAGAAACAACAACGGAGCTGAAGCAGAAGAACAGATTTTTCTCTCCTCCTGGAATGGAAGAGCAGGAACGACGGTTGGTTGCGCTGTCCTCGAGAGCAGAGGTGGTTGCTCTTCTTCCTCCTCCGGCAGCCAGTTGCTGCTAAAGAAGAGAAGCAGAAGAGCACGGAGCAGATCTGAATGAACAGGCGGAATTTATGAGTGGTCCTCACACCTAACCGAACTCATCTCCCCACACGCGAATCTCGCCAGAAAAGGATTTATTCCCCGTCCCTCCTGTATCTTTTGGATCTTCTCGCACTCACCGCGCGCGCAAGCAACAAAAGAAAGATTAAATCTTTGGAAGCAACAGCGAGCAGAGACAAAGGGAGAAGAAGCTAACTTTCTGCAGCTTCCAGGGAACTGTCTCTCTCTCTCTCTCTCTTGTGCTTTGCTTTGCTGGCGGAGCCCTCCTCCTCCTCATCCACACTCTCTCACTGCATTCTCTTGCACAAGAAGAGGAAATTGACCACTTTCTTGTTATTTTCTCCCAGCAGTGTGTACTAATTCTAATTTGATTCTCTTCTCTCTCTGGTTCACAAATTGTCTGGCTTGGCCGGCCTTTTGACCACCACCCTGTCCTTCTCCTATTATTATTCTTCAGATAAAATGACAACCAGATTATTTTCCTTAACTAATTATTTTCTCTCTTTCTGATTTATTCTTGAGGATGTCCTGGTCTGCCTTTCTCGGATCCGAAGGCCCTGCCTCACACCTTTATGTCTGACCTCTTTGAGCTCCATGATCCCATCTCCTTTTTTGACTGTGATTGTACCTGTGCATTGCGAAAAATGGTGGCACCTGGGACGAACGGATCCGGAAGCACTGCTGGTGTAAATTCGTTGTGTCATGTCCTTCCCGGCTCTCTCAGTCGGTGCACCGTCTTGATTAATTCTCCACAGTGGAACGTTAGTACTACTGATAGTACCGCCACGACGGCGACGTAGGAAATGCAGGTGTTGTGAGGACCAGTTACGGTTACTGGCCGGTTTGATCCTACTTCCCTAGCTTGTTGTATTGTGACAGTGAATATCATGGAAAAATATTACTCCCTCCGTTTAACAAAGGATGTCTATTCAAATATAGATAAAGTCTAAGCCATTTTTTGTTAGACAGAGGGAATATAAAAGTATTAATATCTGCTGCATAAAATGGTTTTTTTCTGAAATATGAGGTTTTTCTATCAGTCGTAATAGGCATAGATCTAAATTTAATCTATATGAAACGTTCGTATATTTAATCGTTTAAATTGATGAGGTAAAAAATTGTATGGTTAAAGGAATTTGTAATTTGATGAATATCATTAATAAATATGGGATGGCATGGATAAATGAATGGCTTAAATGGTAAATTATGTGGTGATGACATGGATTAATGAATGACTCAAATAGTTTATGATGTCGACACTTTGCATGTACAGATGGACTAACTTAATGCATGTTAGTGGGGTTTTGCTTTTATAAGGATCATGAAATATCATGGAGATTCCTTCGACTTATTGTTCTAATGTTGATTACAAAATTCTTGGTTTGTAAGAATGAAGAGTATATAAAAGTGAAAATGTGTCTCACGAGTGGTGCAGTAGAAGTTGTTTGGTTGCAACGCATGAAATATGCAAGCACTTAGGTTTTCGGCATAATTGAGCATAAATGTAGAAGAAATTGTAGTCGGCTCAACTTGTCCAAATCCCTATAAAATTGTGCATATTTGTGTAGAGTACATGTTAAAAGTGTCATGTCATCTCTATAGAAGAAGAATATGTCGCGTACAGGGCTCTGAAATGGTTGCAATGCCACTCGGCCTACAACTCACTCTTAGCAGCGACCAACATCAACACCATCTCTCACCGAGTGACTCCGCGAGCAACCTAGATAAACACATGTAAGGAGGAAACAACACTGTGACATTGTTGTCGCATCCGTAGATTTGAATATAGTGTTTTCTCGATGCTCATGACTGGTTAGCACGACCACAAAGGAGTATACGAGGCAGTTGGTGCCACCATCGTCAACTTCACCGTCACATAGGGATTTTCCCCTTATCCGGTCGATAATTCCAAGGTTCACCTGAACAAGGCACAATGGAGGCGCCACCACATCGGGAGGCTAGCCTCATCTTGACTCCGTTAAGGGCAAGACATTGTGAACCACCACCAAACAAAGCTGAATGGTGGAGAACTAGAGATCAAGTGTCCATCATGGCCTAACCGGCCGACGACACCACTGCGGTGCTACGTCACCAAATGCCACCACGCCACACTCTGCTGCCACACGCGGGCAAGCCCAAATCATAACGATTGCGGCTTCTATGTAGGGAGCGTCACACACTTCCCCTCCATGTGGTGGTGCCATGTGCACTGCCAAGCCACCATAGCCCAGCGAAAATCACAACTTCCACCACCGCCATAGGAGGAGAAAAGGCCTGCAACTGTCATCACCGCCAAGTCCTTACTAGATGACAACCGTGGAGGCGGCGGCGGGAGGGGGTACGTGAGGGAGGGGTGTGCTTTTGATATTGCTCGTGAACTAGACCGACACAAAATTTTCTATGGCTTTTCAATTTCACGGATCAAAGAAGCTTGAGTCATCCGGATGAAATTCATTTAGTTATGCTATTTTGTTACTTCTTTTACTGGGATATTGCTCAAGCGTGTTGAAGTATATAGTTGGTAGTTGGTGGACTCATGCGCTTGTAGTGTGTATGCATGTGTGTCCTTTTTGTCAGGGCAAAGCTGATGGCGATAGTTAAACAATAGGTCAACACAAAACTGCTCTAGGATGCGCGGTTGTAACGGCACGCCGCACGCCTTAATGTCTCTTCTTCGATCCATCGACTCTTCACACAATACGCATTATAAAATGCGTTCAAGTAAAGGCGCTGAGAAATTTAGTATAAAACAGATCAAAGATCAGTCTAAACAGGGAGAGCAGATCAATACTACAGTACTACACTGGCAAAGAACAAAGCTCTAGCTGGGAACGATACGGTCCAAGGACTGAATACCGCGTTGGTGCCTGCAGAGACAACAACGAACCCCGGAAGTGTGGATAAGCCGCCTAGAGCAGAAGTGCAAAACCAAACTAGAGTACAGGAAAATCCTAATTCAAAGATTTCGTAAATATCCAAATTATCTGTATTATTTGAATCAAAGAAGCCCATCGGAGAATGCATCCATCCTTGTAGCGATTTCATATTTTCAGGGAGTGTCCCCTGTAGCAACGCCACCCGACCTTAACGGCCACCGAACTTATATTCTCGGTCCAATAATTCGGTGGAGTCCAAAACTTGCATGAAATCGACCATCAATGATTTGAGGTGAAAGAAATGCAGCAGGCAGAAACTATTTATAATTGCCAACCAAACCACTGACCATAATTATATGTGCCGACGACGACGAGGAATCTGCAAAATGAAACGCAACGAAAAAATCGCTGGAAATTCATACCAGGAAGCAGAGAAAATGAAGGAAGGAGGAGCACAACTAGAGTCTAGAGGTGCTCTGTCAGGAGGCGTAATCCTGTCCAGGAGACACGATCGTCTGTCAAGGGATTCGCCAGCCACTAATCAAGATGGTTATAGTATTCGTTGCACGTCGTGCATGCGCGATCTGATTTTTTTCTAGAAAGAAATGCATGCTGCTTTATGTTCCTTTCAGGATGAGATGGACACTTGTTTCTAATTTCTGTTGCTTTCAGCAATCAATTTGGATCAACGTTTCTTGATGGGCTGCCTGGGTCTGACGCACTGTTAGTCCAATCAACGCTTTGCTTCGGCGATCCACCATCGGCTGGTGCCAACACCCAACTAATACATGTTCCATCTAAGTTATACTCCTTTCGTTTTACAATATAACATGTTTTAATGGTTATCCTATTTAGACATGTTTTAATGTGCTTGTTCACTCAATTTAGTCTGAATCTAGATAACATATGTGAAACACCTCAAACATTTTACATTTAAAAATGTTGGGAGTACTTAGTAACTTTTAACTGCACTATCTAAAAGTTGACTATCACAACTGCCTATATGGGTACCACTGCCATTTTCTTTTCCTTTTTGGGGTGCAAAACAAAGTCATAGTGTTTTCAAGAGTTACAATAGCGCAAATATCTTTTTTGCGAGAACACCAAACCATGACCGACAAGCACGTGAAATTTCATGGCGACTCAACGCCCATTGTGTCGCTCATGCATGGACGACGTGAGGGATTTTTCAGCAAACTATGACGAAACTATTTTTGGAGGGCTTAGGCCTGTTTACTACAAGAGTTTTCTACTTGATGGGAGGAATGAGGATGTGAGTGGATTTGGTGAACATCCAATCCCACAAATACTCTTCCCTATATACACTAGCATAGATTAGAGTTTTTATTTTAGATAAAAATGAGATGGTTGGTAGGGGATATCTAGAGATTATCCCCTCTAATCTTCTAAAATATACTAGAAGTAAATAAACTAGTAGGGACTTTCAGCGATCCGGAATAGTAATCTCCAGTTTCCTAAAATACATTAGAAGTAAACAAGAGGAAAGAAAATAGTATTTCACCCCCGGGAGCCGTTTGTGTTGTGTGTCGGATTGGGAGGATTTATGTTTTATACAAAAGAAAATTAAGCATGTGCATGCAGTCATGTGTGGATGTCGGCTTCTATGTGTTTTTTACAACGGGTGTGATTCATGATTTCTCCATGCGAGAACATGTCTGTCACTCGTCTCGCTCAGCCCAGACAAGGGGATTATGCCAATGTCCATGAGAAGGAGAACTAGGGTGTATCGATGAGTCGATGCTGATCTTCCACAATCTTTGTCAACGAGTCTGCTGCAAGAATGAATCTCGTTTAGGCCAGACAAGGGGGTCATGCCAATGCCCATGCGAATGATGGATACGTGTGCGGATTTATTTATTTATTTTGCTGCGAACATACGTGTGTGTGGATGTGACACTACCTGAGCGTAATACGGTAATGCAAGGGTAGAAAGAGAAGATAATAGATGAAAATGCTCTACTCCTTTATGCTTGATTCAAAATTATATAAAACATCCAAAATGGTGCTAGAGGAATATTTACTCTAAGAGACTGCATAAGACATAAGCAAAAATTAAACCAACTTTTAAGCACGTATAGAGTGTCGATCGGTAGCAGTGACGTCCACGCACATGCATTGAACCAAGTAAACTTTTAAGATTAGGATGGATCTAACTGTCCTAAAAAAATACCAAAAAACACCACATCCAACCTTGACCTTAAGAAAAATTGAGGCATGCGAAAAAAACACCTCTCCAACCTTTACAATCATGGGCTGCAAGTTTGACCCGACATTGCCTTGTATCATAGAAAACAATTGACGAGAGGGAAGTTTCAGCTACAGTACCTCCCTTACTTGTCGCGGGTGGAGATCGCTTTCGGCCATACCCACAGGCTACATTCCAAGTTCAACGTGGAACTGCTTATGCTGGCAATTCTCAATTGGTTCCCCATGAGCGTAGACGAAGATTGGCGACGACCACCTTGGCCGGTGCGGGCACGAGCTGAACCTAATTGATCAATTTATGCCCATTTTCATTCATTTTTCATAGTAGTGCGCCAATTTTAACACAAAGGCGTGTCTTAACCATGCCAAACAATAGTGCCAAAAAAGTTACTCCTCCATTTTTGAATAGAAAACCACTATAAAAAATAAAATGTTAATGTTGCCTGCAGCCACACATAACATTTTTCCATATATGTGCAGTAGGAAAATATTGTGATGGAACAATGAAATTCCTCAAAAAACAAAGGAAAATTTTCATGTAATTTAAAATGTTATTAATGGTTCGATAAAATATGGTTGGTATTCTTCTGTGATGGAGTAATGAAATTTAATCATAAAAAATCAACTGATGAAATGAAATACATACTTTCTGAACATGTTTATAGAAAAAGTAATATAAAAAGTATACCCATTGGTTACTTTTTTTTGCGAATCATTCACTGATAAACCTAAAAGGCCATACAAAATAAATTAAAAGCAAAAAACAAAAATAAAGACGAAATAAGTAAATAGAAAAACAAAGTGAAGGCCACCCACTCTGAACAGACCGGCCCAGTTACACTCTCGTAAAATGTAGCTCGGCCCGCTGGTGCTACCCATACTGATCCGCAGAGGACAGGCCAAGATCCAACAAAACGAACGCCGGAATTCTTCTACTTAATAAAAAAAAACATTTCATCTCGCGCCGGCTGGTCATCGCGAATTCCCAGACACAGCGAGCAGCCACTCTCCTGAGGCCGGCCAGCCATGCGTCCCTCCGCCGCCCTGCCGCCCCTCCCCGCCGGCCGCCGCCGCCGCCTCCCCATCCACGGCGGCGCTCCCGTACCCCTCCCGCCCCTCCCATCGTCGCCGATGGTAACGCCTCCTCCCCTCTCCCTCCCTCCCCGTCCGTCTCGTCTCTCGCTAACGGTCCTTTCCACCTCCGACCAGAACCCGACGGCCGACCCCAGAGAGACGGCTCCGATTGCCCGTTCCCATCCCGATCCGCCGACGGTGAGATCCCTCGCCCATTTTTTTTGCTCTTCTCTGTTCCGCGTATCATACTGTATGTTCCCCATGCTTTAGTTTCATCCTAATGCATGCTCCTGGGATCGTGTCGTATACTGCGGCCCGGGTAAGGATCTGCTCGTAGCCGGGTGAGCTTGCTGAAACCCCCAGGGAATTTCTGGGTTTCGGTGCTTCCCCGTTGCCACTGCCACCGTGGTTGGGTTGTTCCTGGCTTAGATGGGTGCTCCGGGTGGTGTAGACCCGTAGGAATTTAGGGGAAGTGTTGGTGCTGTGCCGATGCTTCCCGATCTGCTGTGCCTGTGTAGCTTGCTAATGCTGGGTTTAGTTACTGCTTCGGATGGGGGCCAATTAGGCCGTCTGTCTATGATCTCCTGTGGATTCACTTGGTTTGGGTCCTGGAGCAGCTCGTCCATTTGCAAGGGAGCTATTAAGGGATCAAATATCGGCTTTCTCCATGGGGAGTTATTCTTCCCGCATTTCATTCTCCTAGTAGGTATGAAATTGCAGGTCTAGGAAGGGACAAGATGGACAGTGATAGGGAGGGAGTTCATATGGAGAAGCTGGCTTGGGGTAAGGAAGGAGGAGGGATGCCATAGCAAAAGACAAGAGCAATAGAGAGGGGAGGCGGGGGGTTTAGAGGTCAAGACGGCGTCGCGGGAAGCTGTTAGTTTGTATGCGACAATTGGTTATGGGCGTTATTTGCCTGCCAACACGTGGCAAGTGGCATGATGCGGTTTGCTTGCACGCGACACATGCGGCAATGTTTTTGTATCCGCCTATCTAGCATCAGGATGTGGAAACCGTTAATTGATTATGGCTCTTTTGTTTGGTCAACACTTCTACTCAATATGTTTGGGGCGATAAGGACGGTACGGTACACGGCAGAAAAAATAGTGCTCGGGATACTATGTAAAGCTCTAATCGACCTTTTGAAGGCGAGGATAAGATGTTCAAGGCCAGGATGGGGGTGGCAGGTGGGAAGTGATTGTTTTGTATCAAACAAGCAGCCATAAATGTTATTTCGCTGACCCAACAGGTGGGAAAGGATGGATGAACTACGAAGGAAGAAATCCGTTTGTTTGTGTGCAAACCATGTTCATTTATTCATCTGCCAGTTGGCAGGAGAATATTCTAGGATAATTTATTTAATAATTGTGACATCTGTTTGTTCCGTTCAAAATTATTGTATGGCACACGGTGTGAAAAGCATCAAGTTTCATCTGACATAAATGAATTTATTTACTATATTTGAAACTGGGTAAACAAAATAGCAAATGACTTACAGTTTAGTGTTAAAATTCTCGCTGTCGCTGCCGCAGGTAAGTTTGAGTAGGTGACAATTTCCATAGTACCTCCGATGCCAAAATTAATGAACAGTGAAGTCTGGAAAGGCAATGAGGGCTAGGGGTTTGGGGTGTGATTAGCTGATTGGGCAACGTATACAGAAATCAAGATTTATTTCGTTTGTTGCTTGTTGGACGTGCTGATACTTTTGATTTATTTGCAGCCAACAGATGCTCCTCGATCTGGTATGGATTACCCTTCTGGAGTTGGACCTAGCAGGCATATGAAAGCTGATGGCATCCCAGGGGGCAGTTTGATATCGCTTTCTTGTTCAATACTAGCGGACAAATTACTTTTCACGACAAAGGAAACTCTGCTTGCTCATTTCAAAGAAGTGGTTGCAGAAGAAATGACAAAGGTGATATGCCCTCAGTATGAGGGTAGTATTAGTCAGGTGAGACACATGATACTGTAACAACATATATAACTGGTCATATGCAAATTCCCAAATAGCTAATCGTCATTACAACATAATGTATGTACATATGTTTGCAGGAACCAGCAGATACATGTGAATCTATGGATAGGAGTAGGACACCGCCACATGTTTCTCAAACAACTACAGATGAATCATCTAGTTTAGCTGCAATGCAGAAGAATCCACCTTATTTGGCACTTATCTGGCAAAATGATAGTCATGTTACCATGATAAAACTTGCTGATGATCCTTCCAAACATGTGGAAGATTTCCTGTCAGATAATCATGCTAGTGAGTGTTTTGGTGCCTGCTATGTAGCTCCTGTGAACAACATTCAGGAGGTGACCAAGAAGGAAATTATAGCGGATCTCAATGCTAATTTCCATTTTAGTAATCAGCGACACATGGAACGTATTTACTCCAGTGGAATAATGGGTGAGATATTAGTGTTTTTTGTTCTTCACCCCTACAGTAATTACTTATGTTGAATCTGATGTGATTCTTCCTTTTGCAGAAGACAGACCTTATCATATGAAACAGAAAGATCGGATTGATCAGGAATCACCAACCAATGTAGGTGCTTTCCCCACAAGTCCTTCCAAGAAAAGAAGATGTGGAAACATGTCAAATCAGACACTAAACGGGCCAAATTACCCGAATGTGAAACGTCCAATCGATCAGGCATCACCTAGCGACGTTGGTACTTCTCCCACAGGTCCTCTCAAGAAAAAAAGACGTACAAGGCTGATCATGGAATTGCTAAATACAGTCCCTCCCTGTGATGCTGCTAACCTGGAGAGTCAAAAAGATCTGAAGCCTGTTTCCCCCAGTAATGGTCGATGCACCAAGGAAAAGCCCCTGTGTAACTACATGGAAAAGAAAACGATCCCGATCCCATGCAGATCGAAAGGTAGCGCACGGACTTCCATTGATGGATGGCAGTGGCTTCAGTGGTCGCAAAACGCCACTAGATGGGAGAAAGACAGTGTTAGAGGAGGGAATGATGCAGTGCAAGCAGAGAGAGCCAGTTTTGGAGAATGGAGCTTTACAAAGCAAAGCCCGTGCATTGATGCTCGAGCTTATCGAGCCAAAGCACGAAGCCTGATGGTGAGGGCTGCATGTCCTCAGTTAGCAAACTCTATACAGATGAAGGTGACAAAATCTGTTGAATGCACACAAAATTTCTCTGTTATTCGAATAATCAACCTTATTTTTTTGTATGACTTAATAGGGGAGGATAAAAGAATTGCGTGTTGAAAGGAGCATGATCCATGGGTGGGGTGTACTGGCTGTTAAGGAAATTAAACATGGTGAACTCGTTGTGGAATATATTGGGGAAGTAATAAGCAAGATGGTATGCAACATTCATTTGATAATCCCATCCCGAATGTGCTAAAATGCATGCAGGAACTTACATAATCTATCCCCTACAGGTGTCGGACATGCGTGAACTTCAATATGAGAAAGCTAGCCGATGTGATTATTTCTTCAAGATTGATGCCAACCATGTGGTAAAAAACTAGTTTAGAGTTGATTTTCTGTTTATTGTGTTTCTTTGGGTTATCGAAATGAACTGTGAACAGTATCTTTGTTTGTTTATGACTTATACTTAAACAATGTTTTAACACTTTAAACATTGCCTCCTCGCAAAAAGAACCTTAAAACAATGTCTAGCCTTTTCAGAAGATAGTAACAAAATTTGTAATTTGTATATGCATCTGTACAGAAGTTGCTGATGTTCAAAATTAGTAATAAAAATAATAATAATGTAGTGAAAGGCCGGTAGCATCGATTCGGTACCTGTTGGCTGGTTTTAATAGGCTTTTGATGGATAGTGATGGTACTCATGTATCATGATAGCTATGCAAGCTCAGCCTGTACCCAATGTTTAAAGTTTCTCATCTGAGAACAGCACCTATCTTGTACTTTCAGAGTTATTTCCCAAGGACTTGCCATGTTAAGAGGGAGATGGGGGAAGAAGCACACTTCGCTTCCTTTTGATTGCATGTGCCTTTTTTTTGTAGATTGACGCTACTCTACGTGGAGGGATCGCTCGATACATTAATCATTCTTGTGAGGTATGCATTCTGTTCAACAACAAACAGTTACTTGCAAAGAGTATGTATAGGTAGTATGGAGTATATAAGACTTGCGGTACTATATGTACTACTTTATGTAGTATGTACCAGTTTTTCATATACTTATTTTATGTACAAACTGAAGGTATTTTAAAATATAGTACAAACAATGCACCCTCTTGCATCTTTTTCATGTAACTCTCTTTAACATATCTTTTGGGGGGCTTCTAACGGTCAGTAGCTGAAAATACAAATGGCCACCAGACACTTTTTTCTCTCTAGTACCTCATTACGCTCTGTCATCTTAGTCCAACCGAAAAAACCATTTCAGTCCGAGTTTTTTCCCGGCTCTTTTTCAGCTAAAACACCCCCCGGATTTTTTTTGTTACAGTGAGTCATGAGTGTAAACACGTGCGTTAGCACTCTGGCATTACAAGTACACAAGACAAACTTGGAATTTCATAAGCCTAGGAATATTCGGCAAAAAGATACCCATTTCCCGCTTATTTTTTTTCTTCATTTGTGGCTTTAATGATTTTTCACATGTGTTATATTGCCAGTTACAAATGTGTCTAATGGCTAATTCCAAATTAGGCTAGCTGAAAGTTAGAATGAGTGTTTTTTTTACGCTGGACTGTAGGTCAACCGCCCCATAGTAATTTATTAAATAATAGGGCAATATTTACAAAATATGAAAACAGGGAGAGAGGCTAACCTACCTAGAAGAACATATTTACATCAACTATGGCAAAGCATCCAACCATGCCTCTAGACCAGCAAGATTTTCAGCTCTAATCCTATGCTTAAGTAAGGAAATGTCATGAATGAAGCCTGCTTTCCATCTACCAAAGGTAGGTCTCTCATGCCGAAAAATCAAACCATTTCTCTGCAGCCAAATATGCCTAGAGGCCAGGCGACAATGTTCACTTCCCAAAAGAAAACATGTCTAAAACTTCTCTTGGCAAGGCTTATCACAGTCTGGATATCGTCATAAGCTGACCATTAGATCTGCAAATAGTTCCATACCCTTTGGCTCAAATTACATGTGAAAGAGAGGTGCTGCCTGTCTTCATAGGTTCTGAGTGGACATAGCACACGATTAAAATCATCTGTGACCTCCCAGCGTATTCGCTTCAAAAGACCCTTTGTATTCAGCCTCTCTCAAAAGCAACCAGGCAAACATTTTGTAATTCATCGTACAACAAGATTTCCAAATCCAGTTATAGGACTTTGGGACTATCAGATAGGCATGCACATGATCATAGAACTTTTTAGCTGTATACTTCTCTCTCCAACTGTAGCTCCAAACATCTGGATCATTGCCCAAAGGATTCTCAGTCAACAGAACTTGCAGCTCTTCTAACTCCTCAAAGGTCTGGCGAGACAATGGCAAGCTAAACGGAGAAGACAAATTCCCAGCCAATGCAAAAACAGCTGCTGCAGATATATTTAATTTAAAGCATAGGAGCATAACCTAGGAAACCTTGTCTGCATTGAGGCAACAGTACCATTTACTTTCCAATTGTCAGACCGGAACAAGAAAGTATCACCAGAACCATGCTGCACATATGAAACACCTCTAAAATTGTCCACCAGCTTCATTATGTCCCTCCACCAGGAGAAATGAAATGATGCAAAATTGGTATAACATACAATAGGAATTTGCTGGAATTCCAAATGAATTGACATGCCAATTCCATGACAGCCAAACAGGTTGGGTGTGGAATCACAAATGAGTTCCATGATTCCGGCTTGAAATGATGGGTGCCAAACGAGCCCTAAAGTATTATTCCCTTCGTTCCTAAATATGATGTTGTAGCTTTTCTCAGTTATCTCAGATTTGTATGCATGTAGACGCGTTTTAGTGTGTATGTTCACTCATTTGAGTCCATATGGAGTCCACATTGCAATATCTAAATCATTTTATAATTAGGAACAGAGGGAGTACATATACTACCCAATGGGTGTAACTACACCCAGGAGTAAGAAGTATTTATCTATATAGGACAAATTTCTACTGCTCTCGCCTCTTGGGTGTGAAGTATATGGCTTGCTAAACAATTATGTCGTTTTACTCTTACAGCCAAATTGCGACACCAGAGTGATCAATGTCAATGGACAGAAGAAAATATTCATTTATGCAAAGAACAACATTGGTGCGGGTCAAGAGCTCACCTACAATTATAAATTTCCTTTCGACGAAAACAAGATTTTGTGCCTATGTGGCTCAAAGAGGTGAACTCCCTCCCTGTGCATATACAGCTTTTTTCCTCATATTCCACAGTAGCTGATATAATTACTAATTTACTATGGTATTTTAACATTTTCATCACGCCTTGCCATCTTTTAATATGCTAACGTAGATATTAATTGACCACTCCGCTTAACATTTAAATACATGATTAGTTTCCTCTTTAAGCTCTGATGCTAACATGCTCCTTCAGTTTTTTACATTCCTTTTACGTTTGGCTCTTATGTTCATCTGCAGATGCCGTGGAGTGATGAACTAGGAAATGGACTTGACAAGGTATGTTCTTGAATCTTGATGAATAGTTGCATGGTTTGCCTTTTCTTAGTGGAAGTTCTCCATGGTTTGACTTTAGTTTCTAGTGTTGGTTGTTTATTGTATATACGGAGGTGTAAATTTGATTGTCTCCATACCTGTTGGTTTTGCTTAGTTCTATTTGCAAATCTAAGACGCTAGATTTTGTCATATTGAAGATCACTTGGTTTCTATAATTATGCTGGTTGTAGTACTAGGTCTAGGGAAGGCGCCTGCTTTGGTCCACATGACTGCAGTTTAGCCTTGTAATCTTTGGCCTTTTGAATTCCTTACTAGAAATCGCATAACAGAATGCATGAGGAAATCACTAATGATCAGTTTTAGGATTTTTGTTTTGTTTTAGGATCTACTTCTTTCTTTGAGACTGATTCTTCTCATCGTGTTACATTCTTACTGATGAATGTTACTCTGTCGGAGTTTGCAACCCTGATGAACCGTGAGGTCCTGATTTTAGTCCAATTTGATCCCTGGAGGTATGAATTTGTGTTAAGAATTGATTTACGTGCTCAGCATCCACCTGAAAGCTTGAGCTTTTGAGGAAATGTGGGCAACCAGTCTCTTTTGCTTCAGTAATAAGAAGTTGAGCAACATTTAAATGTTGGGTATGGTTGATATGGAATAGAGTGCTGTGTGCTGGGTTTTGGGGCGAGGTAGGGGAGGGGGGGCCTCGCCCCTGGTGGCAGAAGAATTATTCCTCTTAGAGGGTCCTCTTTATATTGGGACCCAGTAAAGTACTCCCTCCGTCCCAAAATAAGTGTCTCAAGTTTGTCAAAAAGAAGATGTATCTAGACATGACACTTATTCGTGGACGGAGGGAGTAATAATTTAATCAAACTGCCTAATAGATGAATTATGGGGAATGGAGATCCTCCCTCTAACTTGGTGCTGTGTGGAACATGTACTGATATGCATAACATAGAGTGTTTCTCCATCTATTGGCTACTTCCATCACGTTTGTTTTTCTCTTTCTTGCTCCCTTTTTTTTGCTAGTCTAACTATAATCTGTTTAAATGATGCAGGTATTGCTGGTGGCTCAGAGTAACTCAATATTCCAGATCCCTTTAGTTCATGTGTAAAATCAGTCGCTGGGGTTTCTGGCAGGTTCTTTGAATAACCTAGCAGCAGGCTTCCTGCCCTGAGAAACATTATGGATATCATATGTTCTTATTATTATGTTTGCAGATTATACACTTCCTATTTGCATGTTGGTGATTAGATGGTAAATTTTCTTTATCACTTGGTAACACTTCATGGACACCAAATGAGTTAGTGATAGGTTTATAATGCTTGCGTTTAGGCTGTCTATGCCTTGACAAGTTGACATCATTATGTTTCTCTTAAATTTTATATGGTAACTCGAAGTCATAACAATCTTGTTAATACCAGTACAGTTTACTATGGTATTGATGTCTCTATAAAATCACCGCAAATAGTTGTCCATGCCAATGTAGCACCACAGGACTACCCATCTGGACCGACCGGCAGCGATATCCCTCTGTTCATATCAGTCGAATTACATCATATCTTATAGTTGGTTCTGTATGAACCATTGGATTGATGGCACGCCAATCAAGTCCATTAGTCCATCCATTTGGGCAGTAATCGACCACTGATCTGTGCCACAAGAACCATTGTTCTGGCTAGATACACCACTGGTGCACTGACCAATCCCCTTTTTCCGTGTCTTTGAAGTGTCGTTTCTTGCTCTGACTTGTCCTCCAACGTAGTCACTGGACGGCTGGTATGTTTGGAGCGCCACCATGGAGTTACTTCCTGCCTACCTATTGGCATTAAGCCGTTGAGCCTAACACCTTGTACATTTTCTGAGCTGAAGCCTAATCGTAAAAAAAATTCAGTTCACAAACACCACATATTTAGAACTGTAAATTAGCAACGAAAATCCACATAGGATATTACCGGATACATAAACGATTATCAGTAAATCACAGGATTTTCTTTTGTTCATTTCAACTTTAGAGGCCCAAGTTTTTTTAAAAATAGGAAGTCCCATAAATTGGCTCTAAAACACTACAAGCTTTGCAAGTTGAGCTGGGAGCAGTATAACCAAACTTCATGCAAATAAGCACTAGAAATTGACTCAGTGACTATCGTTTATCACATGATGGAGTACTAGAATGTAATTTATATAGCCAATACGGTTTTCCCATAAGGTTGTCCATGAGACAATTTGAAGTCAATAGTGTTGCATTTAAGCGAGCACTATAGTAGACGCCACGACCAAGATGACAAGCCAGACACTAGCACATCACTGAATCTATAGTCTGGTGAAGGAGAGGGGCAATTGACTAGGTAACCCTAGTTTTTTGTTCAACATTAGGAATCATCGTTCCTTTTTTGTGCATGTAAGATGTACAAAGAAAAGAAAGTGAATATAGGAGCGGAGAAGGCATAGTAGAAGATAGAACATTGTCATGCATTGATGTAATGCCATACTGGAGATATCCTTATCTTGTGGCAAAAAAGTCGATAGAGAAAATTGAAGAAATGCACATTAATGGTTTTCAGTTATTGTTGTTGAAAAAGATACAACTGAATCTTGTAGAACCAAATGCCTATAATATACAGAGACAATTTGGCAGCATCTTGAAGTAATAATTACAACAAAAAACAATACTACATGCAGGGTATTAATTGCACTGATCCTTCATACCTAGGAACATGACGGAAATATCGGATGATCGAAATTACTGCAACAAACTCATAAAATAACGTGCACTATACACATGCACACAAGTCCATTTAACTAAAATTGGTGTTCAATTCTAATAAATAAGAAAATAGTTGCTATTTCAGCTTTTGAAAGCCTGTTGACACAAATACATGGGCGTCCTACTGCTGAACGACCCCACAAATTGTGAGTCTGGGGAAGGGAATATCTAGGCCTGAGGCTGATTTGAAGCAATACAACTCACAGTTAATTAAGATAATGAGCCATTCCCAGCTGACAAAGCTGGAAACATTCTCTGCTTTTTAGATGGCAACATGGACTGAACTAGAATATTTCTGTGACATCGCGGTTTCCATAAAGGGTAGAAATTTACTCATGTCAAGTTTTCGTTTTTATTTTGGCAAGTTTTGAATACTTGTAGCATTGGGTGACAGGCTATTGAATTAATGAGTTCCTTTTATAGAAGTATGCAACTTTGCAGTAATAGGTAAGCAGTATGAAAGTGCAAAACAAAGATGTTTCACATATCCTCTTCAACCTGTGAACTCGATTTTCTCTAAACATATGTGGTTGCCTCATTTATCACCATTAAACATCCATGGAGATATGACATTGTCAATATAGGACACTTTTCATAGTAAGTACTGGTAACTAGAAAATAACAAATAGTGTGGACGCATTTCATAGTAAGTACTGGTAACTTAATTAATCATTGAAGTTTTCTTAGAGACTTAGATAAAAGAAAATAGTCACTGCATTAATTAATCATTGAAGTTTTCTTAGAGACTTAGATGACACTTTATGTTTTGCCACCCCAGACTTCCTCCCTAGCTCCGCCACTGCATTAACACCTTATATTTGTGTATGGTTAATAACTAGCTTTCCACTGGATTTAAGACATCAGAATTTGGGGAAAATTTCAAACAAAATTTGTCGCCAAATATTCAGCAGGAGAAGAACAGACAGATGTGGATGGAATTTGGAAACAGACACTTTTTTTTAAAAGCATTGACTCCAAATATAATGGACACATTTTAGCAAGCATTGACAATTGTGTTTTGGTCTTTTCATCTTGTTTCCACATACAAATAGTGCTTTTGTTGTTTGGCAGAAAAGAATGTGACATGTGTAACTCAGTTCGTGCATGAGGACCTCTCATCATTATTTTGATAAATCACGCTACTAATTGCATGATGGTACATTTATGGGAAGTTGTTTCTCTTATAAAGACAATGAACCTGCATTTTTCTTTCAGGTACGTAAAACCATATGGTCTTGGACTTTTGGTGTGCATCTTCAAACTTGCAAACTTATCAGGTATGTGCTCCATCTCTTGCTTGCCCCATCCTCTTTCGAATTTGCTTGTAGAAGTTGAAGGCATCAAGACATGTTTTTCTTTGGTTGGTTTGGACTCTATATGACCATAATATGGAGATTGGCGACACATGCTCTGTCACATGGGGCTGAGTTGTTTGCTTTCTCAATCTGTGTAATGGGTGGATAGATTCAGGATTGAAAAGAGAAGATGGAGCACTCTAAAACCCATCTTTGCCTATCTGGTGATTCTTGATCCCATGGGAGCTTACATATCAGTTTCTGATGGAAAGAAGTTGATTTGTAAGTCAAGATTAGGATAGATTAGGAAGGTTTGGAAATGGCTCTAGTTGTTGAAACCACTGTTGTTTTTAAGAAACATATGGTTTGCTGAGAATTTTGTTTGCCATAGCAAAACAAATTATGTCATTGAAGTTCCTAACTTCTGCGTTTGCTAGACGATCAACATGCATTTAAAGGAAGATATGTTGTATCATCTTTTCAGATAATGCAGATCATGTGAGTGTGCTCCGTAGACCTGTGCCAAGCGCCTAAAATTGTTAATGATGTTATTATAGCACATCTGTACGTTTCTTTCATTGGCATTCAATGTACTAGGACGTTATTTTGGAACTTTGTGCTGGATGTATCAGTGGTCAGTAAAAGAGCAAATCAAGGTACTAACATTTTCTCCAATCACATTTGCAAGCATGATAACTCTACCCTTTTTGGCTTTGCAGCATTAAATCTGGTACTAGTATGCAGCTACTGAGCTACATGCCATTTTGAGTGGAACATGTAGTACATGGACGGTGCCATGTTCTGGTATGTTTCTGTTACCTTCTATCGTTTCTTTCAGCAATCACCTACTCAGTGCTATCATGTCACCGGCCTTTGCTCGATTGGAAGAGCCGAAGAGTGTTGGATGGCTTGGGTTGAAAGACCCTATGCTCCTCCTTCGTAGCCGGTTCAAATCCGGCAGGCTGGCGTTTGTTTCATTATCTGTGCTCTTGTGTAAATAATATCTTTCCTAGCTTGCAAATTCCACTTCCATTTTTCATCCGTATTGCTTTATGCCTTGGTCCCTGTTAGATCATACATTCATGGGCAGAGACGCAGAGTCTCAGCAAAGGCACTTACTGCTTGCCTTGAAGCATAAAGTGTTTTTTCAGTTTGTTTTTATGGCGCATGATATGGCGTCAGTTCATCACCAAATGGAGTGGGAAATATAGATTTGTCCCTTTCTGTAGGTACTTGATACTATCTTCTTTGGGGCAGATGCGAAGCAAGAAAGTTTGGTCACACAAGGTACCTCTACCTCGTTATGTTGTCTTGTCTGTATTCTGAATCTGAATTCCTACTCTGTCATACTGCCATCTGTAGCTGATGTGCCGAGATCATTGTTCCTACAAATACATGTAGAACAAAATAGGCAGTTCTTAAACACCCTCTGAATCATGTGACATTGTCCGTTCTTTATGATGGAGAAGTCCCAGGGATAGGCCTACCGAAAGTGGGCCCTGCAAGAATTCAGGGCAGGTACAGCCCAGAAGGAGAACTGCCCAGTCAGATCCTTTTTTATGGGATAATCTACGATAACCCCCCTGGTCACTTAAGTATCGCCCACAAGACCCATGTTGATGGGTCACTGATATGTGGGGTTTAAGTGACCCGGGGGGTTATTAGGGAATCTCCCCTTTTTTATGGGCTAGGACCTATTTCTAGAAGCAATTTCCGGTCGTTGACGTGAGCTGGGCTGCCGCTGTAGCCAAACTGCCAAACCACTGACTTCTCATGGAAGTAGTGGTTTCTGTAACATGGTTTTCTTTTCGTTTTTTTCATTCTCTCGTCGTTTATCTCTTCTTTCGATATATATATATATATAGATATATATTTTTTTTTTTTGAGATACACAGTATATATGCAGACGCTCATAAACACGCACGTACAGACACCCCTATGATCGCACACACGCAAACCCTACCCCTATAAGCACCTCCGAGAGACTGGTCCGACATATCTTAAGGTTGACCAAGTCACCACGGACATTTTTTCTGTTTCGCTGTCTTTTTCGACTTCTCCTGTTTTCGCCCGTTTTTTTTCATTTCCCCTTGAGCTTGTGCAAAAAACACGTCGAATAAATTGACACAAACACGGTTGTGTCGGACACTACCAGATGGCTCCCTATGGTGATTCTAAAAAAAAAAGATGGCTCCCTATGGGGCAGGGTTGACCTGATTGCTGGACGTGTATTTTCGTCCACAATAGATGGCTCGATACGCTTGTTTTCCAGTGTCTCCATATAATCATAGTATTTGAGAACGACGATGTGAATTGGTGTAATGAACTGTAATAAAAAAATGTTTTCATGCTCCTACAACACACTAAAATACAAGCTTATGATTGACTGTTCAGTTCCAGCCAGACACAGCTGATAAAAGCTCAAGCCAACATAATGTGTCTCCTGTCACCCACACAATCAAAATCAGTGGCTATAACTTCAGATTGTGTGACAGGAGACATATTGTGATGGAATGGAATTATGTCTCCATATAATCAATTGGCTTGCAATTCAGTTCTGAGTTTCTGCCATTTCTGAAGTTGTGATGGAATTATCTGACACATATGTCTCCTGTTACCCACACAATCAAAACCAGCATGGTTTCGCATCTTCAGGAAACAACTGCTTTGAACTCTTTGGAGTTGTGATCGGTGTGTAAATTTGTATTCAAGATTACACTCCAGTTTCCAAGTTTATACAGGTACTGGAAACAGCAAATCCATGACCACTCTAGCAGAATTAAATCCAATGTGGCCTTGTCTAGCAATGACGGTTTTCATATCAAGGTATGGATTATTGAGCACATAAACACATAATTCCATCACAACTTCAGAACTTGGCAGAAACTTATAACTGAATTGCAGTACGAGCAGGAATATACAAAAGGTCTAGAGAATGGAAGACAATGAAACAAATTAGCTATATCATCTGCACAAGTAGCACAAAAAGACAAACCCCGAGAGTATGAGACTCGTGGTACAGGAAGACCACAAGCATGCCACATTTGTGGAAAAAATTATATGGAAATCACATGTACAAAAGATGAAGCATATGTACATCTTCACCACATCAAGTGTTTTCTTGGCTTGTATTTACCTTTCTGGAAAGGAACATACCAAAACTCATTGCATTCTGAAACTTCTCGGTGGCAGCTACGCAATTTAATCATCCAGACACACACTGGAAACCTTTGCAGACTGCAAGCCAAGCAGCAAACAATATCACACAAATGACAGCATCAACAAATATAATGATCTTCACATGGCGCATCCACAGTGACCGCTTCCGTAGCCTGGATTGGCTCGTGCTGCGCTCCAATGACATGCCGCTTACATCCTCTGACGGCACATCAATTCTTATAGCTCTAGTGCCATGGAGTTCGTCGTCATGATCCCCTGTTGACACCCCCTTCTCCTTTGCCTTCTTCTTATCCTTCCTTCCCCCGCCTTTTCCAAGAAGAGGCACCTTCGACGATGTGCAGTTCGATCCATCATTCGGCCCTCCTCTTTGTGCACCATACTCGAGAACGAGTGTAGCACGGGGCATCTTCTGCAGCGAAGCCACCAGCCTCTGGACAGCTGGCACCAGCGAGTCATGTAAGCCGTTCCTATTTGTGTTCCTGAACTCATCCCGCACACGCTCCAGGAAGTGCAAGGCAGCTGCATTCCCGACAGTCGGGTCGATGATGGCGAAGAATGTATGTCCGTCTGCCATCAGAAAGCCATAGCTCCTCGACCCCGAGGTGTGGATGTAATGCCGGTGGTAGGGAGGCGCGTGCTCAAGGCAGAGCGCTGCCGTGGCCTCTGTCTGCGAGTCGCCATCCTTGCTGCTGTAGCTATATATGACATTGCTCCCCTTGGCAATGCAGCAGTACACGGTGTTGTCCGCCGACGAGCTCATCCGCTGGTCCTCCTCGGCAACGTCGACCTCGAGGGGCTTGGCGCGCGCGGACAGCAGCTTGACAGACCTGGCTCGGCGAGAATTCATCAAACGTCCACCAAGGACGAAGCGACAGCTCCACCCTTCGTACGGACAAACAATAACCTGTCCCTAAATTTCAGGACCGCAAGAATCAGGGTCTTCCCTCTCCGGCAGAATCCAATCCGCAGGAACGGAATCGGGCAACGATCCACGCGGGGTCGCCCTCTCCGGCGACCAGGCGGCGGCTTCCCGGCAGACGACGGCGGGCGGAGAGGATCGCGGATCAAGAACTGGAAATCAGCGGAGCACAGTTAGTATCCACCCTCCCAAATTCGCGCAAGATCACCACATCCTTGAACCCGCACGGCATTTCCCACCATTACCAGCCTAAATTAACGCATCAAGACCCATTCTTGGTGATCGGAAAACCACAGGAAAAGAAAGAAAGAAAGAAAGAAAGAAGGAAAGAAAATACCTGGATAAAAATGGCGCGGCCGCGGCGCGAGGGGGAGGATGGCGGATCAGAACCAGCGCGGGGATTCCGAAAGGGAGATGGAAGGAGACCGTGGAAGGGGGAGGGGAGGAGAGGATATTATTGTCACGAAAGGCGAAGACTTGGTGGGGATTTGACTCGGCAACGAGGAGGAGGAGGAACGGTGACGCGGTTTCAGAGGTTCCACTTCCAGCATCACCATCTGGTCGTCGTCTCTCGTGTGTGCTTCCTTCTTTTCCTTGGAAATCGTCCAAAGCTTTCCAATCATTATCAAGTTGTGTGGAAATGCATTAGAAGAATGTTTTCTCAGGATGCAATTTGCCCTACTTGGACGTTTGTTTTTTCTTCCATCTTTCGGGCTTCTTTGTATCATAGGATTATAAAATAGAAGAATTGAAAAAAACACATGAATTTAATAGAATTGTATGTGTAAACCACAGGATTGAAGAACATAGTAAAACTATATGAATAGTCATTTGGATGATACACAGGAAAAGTACCTCGATTCTAAAAAAGAGGTTAGAGTAGATGCTAAAATTCCTATGAAATTGGGCTATAGGAATACAATCCATAGGAATTGTGGATGTGTCATTCTTTTAATTCAAATCCTCTCCATTAAAATACTTCAATATTCTTATAAAAATACTATAATCCAAAGAGGGCCTTAATCTTTCATAAACATGGTGTACTCCTTTTGGGTTCAGATTTGAGGCATGTATTTCAAAATGTAGGTTTGATCATTATTTCACCAATGAAAATGTTGGTCATATGGGACGCAAGTGGCACAATTGGATTCATACGTTTAGAAGTGTTATTTCAAATTCTTGAAAAAGTGTTATTTCACTTTTACCTCATGAGAAAGCTAAGTTCTTTTATCGTCTTGGTGCTTTAATGTCCCGTTAGCTAGATCAATTTTATACCATAAAACTCGTGTTGTATACGAGTATCCCGAAATCAGTCTTGGTCAACTAGAGCCCCTTCTAAAAAATATCCAAAAACACATTCTAAAGTTCAAGAAAAAAAAAGATTAATCTCTTATATAAATAAATACACTCTCATGGCAGACATGTAAAATTTAAGGGAAAAACAAGCCCACCAAATCGTCCTACATATTGGAAGTGAGGTAGTATGTCACCCTAAAAAGATGTGGATCTATAATAGATATATTATTAAATAATACGGTCTCCACCTTTGGCATTTTTATTCAAACCACAAATGAATATGGTTATTGGGAAAATCTTAAGTGTACATAGAACACATCCAAATGTAGTGCACGGATTTGTTCAAATTTCAGGGAACTTGAAAGTACAGTTTTAGTAAAAAAATACTTTTCTGAGTGACCCAGGAGCCACCCCACTACTTGTTAGAACCTTGCATCTTGAACAAACTAATTTATCTTCGTCAGGTGGTGTGTGAGTGTGTCCGTGTGGTGGTGGTGTCGTGTCTGCATCTATGTGAACTTGGTGTTTTTAAATACTTGCATCCGTTTTCAAATGTAAGATGTTGTCTACATGCATACAAGGAAGCTTGGGGGGCCGCCGTCCCCGCCCCCCTCCCCCCCCCAACCCATGGGCTTACAAAGAAGAATTAGTATTATGACTTTTGTTTAGGGATAACAATAACCTAGAGTACATTTTTGTCATCAGGGGCTTAATTTCTTTCGTATCATATTCCTCTTATTTGATTTATACTCTAACAAAGTAGTGTTCCAGCAATCTGCCTTACAAAGGTATGTCTTCGGACATGGTGCATTTCAGGGGTCTAATATTTTTCATGGCGAGCTATTCATGTGGCTCTTTAAGACCTTTGAGATTACTCTACCTGTGTAGATTTGATCTTGTGCAATTTCATTGACTCTAGTCATGGAGGGAAATCACGATGCAAAAGGTCAAACTAAAGATGACCACATCGGACTACATTGTTGTAACTTCATTTTTTGTATTTATTGGATGACTTCTATCGGACAGACTACTTTGTTCGGTTAACTAATAACTGAAGTTGATCGTTCATTAAAAATAGTCATTCGTTTTACAAATTTCTTAAGAAAAGAAGTTAACGAAGAAAGGGAGACAAGTTGCAGCTCATTCAATGAATCACAAATTGAGAAAATTTTGGGATTTTTCTGGAGTTAATTTCTACCACTTCCACTTCCACATGCTACTTGGGATGTTTACTACAATTTAATCTTGATCCATAGAAGCGTCATCCATGCATATGTTCTGCGGAACACGCATGCTTGTCGGGAGACTGACTTTGAAGGGTTCAAATGAAGTTGCTGCCTTGTGCAAATAAACGAGAAACCTATGAGAGGAACATATATTTTATGTAGATGGGCTTGGTTTGACATATATCACTGTCATGACCTAATCTGCCTTGTTCCGAATATATGTACTTCTCATCACCCGAAATAAATAGATTTTTATACTAATAAGAATAACAACAGATCGATGTAGATGGTTCACATCAATGGTGTATTATATAAAAAGACACATGGTTCTGATTAATTTATGGATCCACACATGGTCAATGAACAATCTTAGTTTTCCTTTGGAGAATATCCAATCAAATTCAAAGGACACATGCAAGAGAAGAAAAGAGAGATCAAAACTTAAATTTGAGGAGGTAGATGTGGGAAAGACCGATAAAAGGAAGATGTCAAAGCTTTCCATCCATAATCCATTAGTTTCTGCATGCATGCTATCCTTTGTTCATTGGGAGTGTTTTTTTGTTTTGTGATAACTATTGCATGGATCTAGAACACACCATGCAATGGCATTTAAACATTGTGTTTACCTATCTTGTGCTTCAGAATCGCGTGGATCAAGGAGTCACTAACTTGTGTTATTAATTTTTTCAATAAAGAATACTATGTCATTCGTATATGTTTCTCTTTGTCCCTAATATTGAGGATCCTAGGCAATAGCCACCTTAGTTCCTTTTTATTATCAAATTTAGGAGCTTTATTGCATAAATAGTAGAGTTATGAATGATATTAGCAAGGAAAGGTGAAGTTAATCCACAAGCACTAATCATTCGTTTCTAAAAAAAATTACTAATCTCCTCACAAATAGCAGCAACTTCAGATCCGACACATATCTTCTCTGCACAGCCTGACGTCCCTGTCTTAACGATAACACGCATAGTAGTCTCATGCAGTGGCAGAGCCAGGATTTGAATATGGGGGGTGCGAGATCTGACGAAGTCTAACTGAAATCACATATCAATATATGTTTGCCAAAACGCTAATAACACTAAATGAATGCAAATTGTCTCAAACATTAAATTGATAACCAAACCAACATTTGTTTGGCTATTTTTCACAAATTTAAACTAACCTGCTCTGGCTAAATAGAAGCGAAGAAAAGAAAGATTTGAGATGATTAGACCAGACTAGCAAGTACATCCTGTATCACTGTATGTACCCTGACTAACTATCTGATTGTACGGACGATGGCAAGCTCTCAAGCTCTCAAGCTCACGGCCAGCATATATATATATATATATATATATATATATATATATATATATATATATATTTATATATTTAGTTAGCGCTATAGCTGCTGCCAATCTAGTCAATCGTCTTGCGAGACAGCGGGAGTACGATTAGCAGTAGTAGCTAGATTGATAGATCGGTTGACTGAGAACTGAGTGTTGACTGAGAACTGATCGAGTGAGAAGCGAGACGACGAGAGCAGAAAGAACGACCAAAGGTATCCACGATCGATAGAAGAAAGTGTTAATTTATTAGAAATTTTCTATATGATTTAATCCATAAAAACATTAGATAAAATATAGTTAGAGAAGTATAAAACAGAGAGTATTGATATAGCAATTCTACACATCCTGCTAGAAGAAAAGTCTGAAAGATGATCTCGACTAGACAGAATAGGAAGACGTATGATCCAGTGGAGGAAGATCTGTTTGCGGTGGCAGACATGTTGTCGAAGAGGGCGTCGACGTCGGGGAAGAAATCGTCGTTCGGGAAGTAGTCGTCGGAGTCCGTGTTGGGGAAGAAGCCAGTAGTCGCGTGAAGACGCTCCCCAAAAACCTTATCGCCTCTCCCCCGTACAGGATCGCGAGAGACGGGGTTCTGGAGGCCTACTGTTCCGTCACGCGGTGCACGCCGCGGAACGGAATGAGGAAGACTTGATCGGCGGCGCAGTGCTCGAGAACCATGAGGTAGGCGCATAAGTTGCGGCTGTGTTTCGGTGTATCTAACCTAGAGGAGCGACCTCTATTATATAGGCACACAGATTGGAGGCGAACATACACCGCAGGAGATGAGACGAAAAACCAGGAGGCAAATTGAAGAGGTAGCCATCCGTTTTCGTTTCGTATTAATCTCCCATTAGTGCTAGCGTTTCCGTTTGTATTCATTTGCATTTAGAGCGAAACGTTTCAGCTTCGTGCAACTGTTTACCTTCATATTTATCCATTCACGTGTGGTAAAAAGAATACATCGGCTCGGCGAGATTCCCGCAACCCGCGTGCGCGTCGTGACGAGGCGAGGCGTGGCGAGGCGGGCGGCGGAGTAGGAGGAGCGTGCGTGGAGCTCTCTCCTATTCTCATGCTCATACTAGTGCTAGAGTAGCTCACCTTATAAACTTGTGTGACACTCTCTAAACTAGCAATGTGGGACTAAACATTTGTCCCATCTCTTGCCATGAATGAATGGGCCACATGGGCTTTTAGGATTTTTAGGAATTATGGAAAAGGTTAAATGAGCTAGTCAATTTAGGCTAAAATTCCAGCAGAAAGCACTATGCATTACTCCAACCTATTAACATGTACAGTACTGGTCTCATGCCGCAGCCCATTGGTAACGTCGATCACGGTTTATAGAGTAAAATTCATGAAACATCACTGAACTTTAAGTGGATAGTCAATACGGTCACTGTACTTAGACAATACACTTATACGGTACCTGAACTCGCGAGCATGTGTCATCAACGGTCACCCCCTTCATCTCAGCGATGTATTTGCTGACGTGGCTTGTGCGGGACCCACTGTCAGGAGAAGTGGACGACTTGTTCATGATGGCTGTGTTTGGCAGGGGTGTTTTTGCAAATCGCGCATCGTATACATCGCTCTCCTCTGTTTTGTTCGCTGGAGAAATTTCCCATTGCTTCTTCGGCGGAACCCTAGCCCCCTGTCGCCTTCGATTGAGAGCTCCCGTCGCCGCCGCTGATCGATTGAGCTCCGACGGAAGCGCCGCCATGTCGAGCGCCAGTGGATCCCGTAGCGCGCTTCAGCGAAGGGGCCCTCGCTTTCCTCGCATCCCCTGCCCCCAGTGCTCTCGCTTGGTGGTGAAGCGGGTGTCGACGACGGACGAGCTTGGCTGGGTGTACTACATGTGCCTAAAGCATGGTGTAAGTGGTCTTCAACCTTTCTTCTCATTTGGTATGATTTGTGTTTTGATTTTGCGGTTTGGTATGAACTTTGTGGTTTTGCTAATGTACTAGGTGAAGGGAATATGCCCTAGAGGCACTTAATAAACATAGTTTATTGGCAATATCCCAATTGTTCATTATATGTTTTACACCATGCTATAACTGTATTAAGCGAAAACATTAATACATTTGTGGTGGATAAAATAACCAGGTCTCTAGTAGCCTCTACTAAGACTAGTTTCATTGCGCGATTGATGATCGAGGTTTTCCGATCATAGGGCATGGCGCCAGTCGGCAATGGAAGTCATATCGTTAGGTGTAACGATGTGATGGACATACCCAGTATTTATAGGACATAGTCATTACGCCTTAAGACCGTGAGATCAACTCTTATTGTTATCCCTGAAAGATACTTTGATCGCACCAAACGTCATATCTTATATAGTGTGACAATACGGTGATACTTTTGGGTATCGGAAGGGGGTAGTTGACACGAGGGGTCAACAACGGGATTTGTCAGTCCGCATAGCCGGATAGATACTCTAGGGCCCACTCGGTGAGATTATGTCAAATGAGTTTGCAAACATGTGACTAGGTCACCAGCTGACATAATATCATAGACAAGTAGAAGATAGCGATGTCGGTAACGAGATCATGCTAGGTATGGAGATATCTGAGAATGATGCTCGGACGCGCTAAGTATCGACATGACAAAGGGTTTAAGACTAGACGTCTAGATTTGATAGATGAAAGTCATTCGTTATATCACAGGGATTAATTCATGGGGTCCAGACCTACGAGTTAGTCATTGATCGGAGAGGAGTCTCGATCATGTATGTTATTATATCGAACCGCTAGGGTAACACACTTAAGGGGTTTCGACAAGACAACCGGAAAGGAAAGAGATCACCGGGAATGTCCCGGGAGAGGTACGATGGAGATCGGGCAGCGACGAAATAGTTTTCGGAGCTAGAATAAATTATATAAAATATGGTTGATATTAATTAGTGTAATTAATGTTTAAACATGATTTTATATATTTATTTTTGAATTTTTAAAGGCTGGTTTCCCTAAATGGGCCTTCTGGTGGAAAGAAGGCCCATGAGGGGGGAAAGTCCCCCCAGGGCTTCGGATTGGATGGGGGCCGGCGCACTCCCCTTGGCCGCACCAGGCATGTGGGATAGTCCCACATTGCCTGGCTGGCAAGGTTGGCTCCCCCTGGGAGCCTATATAAGAAGGGGCACCCCTGGCCTTTTAATTCACCAATTAATTCCACAATTCTCTCTCAATCTCGTGATTCCCTTTGTCGGAGTTGCGCCGAGTTGAGAGGGGGATCTCTTCCACCATAGTTCGCTGCCGCGCTGCTGGTGTTCCGGTCCAAGTTTTACGCTGTTCGTCCTGGACTGGAGCTTCGGAGGCCGTCGTCTCCACCGTATGTGTGTAACGCCCTGCGAGGTGCTGCGCTAGCGGTGCTCGGAGGCCTACTTCCTCCACCCGACCTCGAGGTTATCTTCGTCGTCTTCGTCGCGCCGAGTTCTTCGCGACCTAGAGGTCGGCTACGTCGTCTTCGTCGTCAACGCTTGTGCGGGAGCGTAATCCCCGCTATTCGGTCTACAAGGGTATGTATTCCGATCTCTGCCATACTACTAGATCTGCATAATGTAGATCTTCGCTAGTTTAAGGATATTGTTGCTAGGATTTTTTTTGTTTTCTGCACACGATCCCCTTCAATGGTATCAGAGCCGATCTATCATAGATATAGCTGTACGCTGTTAGAACCCGTGTTGTGCACGGGGGCACCGTTCCTGTTATTTGCTACCCTCTAGCGTGCACTTGTGATTCCAGCGGCATCGAGTTGATGAAGCGGCCCGGACCGACTTTACGCGTACGCTTACGCGAGACTGGTTCCACTACTGACATACGGCTTGTACCGTATCTGTGGCTGGCGGGTGCCTGTTTCTCTCTCTTTAGTTGGTCTTGCATTTTCAATGAAGGGCCCGAAAGGGATGCTTAAACATGCAATTATTGGATCGTTGTTGTGGTCATAAGGTTCGTAGGTATGAAGCGGTTCTATTTACGACAGCCCCAAGCCACGTAAAATATGGAAAAGATAAAGTAGAAGCATCTAACTTTATTTTGCAGGGGCTATGTGATATGGTCAAGGTAGGTTTGATAAATTGTTTATGAACTGCAGGCGCCAAGAAGACCATGGCGCATGGACCACGTCACGTCGCATTACATTTGATGTTTTGTGCATCTTATATTGTGTGATTATATATATATTAGTATATATTAGTTACGCGGCGGTAGTTATATATAAGATGATCCCTTCAAAATACCACTAGTGTTCTCCCTCCAACGCGCACCACCAAGAAAGTTCTACGTTATGAGATAGGTCGTGATGATCGGGTGTCAGACATATCGTCATTCGTATACAGTGGGTGTAAGCCATGTTGCACAAGCGTCAGCGTGGAGGTTATAGTGGCGAGCCTAGCATATGCAGATATGGCCTCGGAACACGGAGGCCGAAAGGTCGAGCATGAGTCATAGAGTTGTTGTGATTGACAATTGTCTACCCTTGAAGTTGTGCTACCGGCTCTGACGATGAGGGGTGGTGCAATGGATGGCGGTCGTGTAATCGCTTAAACGACGAGGAGGGATGTTCGTTTGAGTGGGAGTTCGGATAGTTATTTTCTAAAATACTAGAACTCAGAATATAACGAACAAAGTTTGTTTTGCAAACCTTTGTAGACATTAACCATTGTGATAGCATCTTCTAAAATTAGGCGCATTCCTGCGATTGAGAAACTTAAAAGGTTGGGTCCAAACTTCATAGTTTTATACTTTAGCTTGAGGATACTCCTTGTTTAAACCGTTAGCTCTTTGTGTTACAATACCCGCTAGGAGATATCTATTTTTTATTGATATCTTTTCTCTTGCATTTCTTGAATCCTCAATATAATTTGATCCCCCATGTATTCGTTATTGTATATATGCATTTGATTTCACTCATATCATGAGAAATGCATAATTTATGGGGAAGCTCTTATTATATTGGCCTTCTAGATTTTTCTCCCATTCCGGCAATGGATGCTAATGGGGGAGAGATTTAGAGGGTTTTAAGGGATTTAGTTCTTTTCTCTTGCAACCTTGCTTTGCTTAGTGTGTTGCATGGTTGTTTTTAATTCCTTATATAAACCCTCGTAAAAGGTATTGTCATCAATTACCAAAATGGGGGAGATTGAAAGGGCATGTGCCCTCATGCATGGTTTTGGTAATTAATGACAATCCCTAAGGACTAATGTGTGTTTTGAGCATATTGCAAGTATGGCTTGAAGTTGTCAAGCCATCACCTATATGAAGAAAGATGGTATCTTCCATGAGCTTGCAACAAGAAGATAAATTCATATAGCTCATGGAGGATGATGTCATGCCATGATCGTCATCAAGGTTGACTAGTGCAAGACCAAGGAAAGCTGTCGGAGACATGAAGACGAAGCTAAGCGAGACTCTCCCATGATGGAGTATGGGGGAGTATATGGAGGAGTCTTCATCAAGCATGTGCTAGCAAGCGCAATCAAGAAAGGTGGTCCACTTGAAGAGATCAAGATCGTCATCATCTAGCTCAAGTGGATTGCTCAAGGCAAAGGTATGATCTTGATAGGGCTATAGGATAGATAGGCGTACTATCAAGAGAGGCTCTTGAGTGAGTAACTTGATCGCATCTTTGCGAAGAGCTCAACCCTTTGCATGCTTGGAATTTCATCTTTCTTGGTTCTTATTTGGCTTTTCTCCTTGTTGGTTTTTGGTGCTTGTCGTGATCTTCATGACAAGACCAAGTTCTTCGAAAACAGTTTTAGTTTGGAAAAGTCGTTACGTTTTCGGTGTGGAAATATTACCGGTTCAACCTTGAGGAAAGTTCCACACCTTCACATGTGTGGAAACTTTGCTCTATTTATGGTTTGCAATATGTTTTGGTATCCCTCTCCTTGTCAGTGCCTTTCCAACGGAGTTGGTCTCTAATCATTCGGAGTTTATTTGCAAAAGTTCTTGCAGTTCTGTTGTTTCTGCAGTTTTTCAAAGGGACGGAATTGTCCGGACCTTGCTCAGAGATTTCCGGCGCTCGGAGATTTCCGTGCCCCAGTCCGGAGATCTCCGAGTGACAGAAGATTTTTGCTAAGTCCAGAACTCAGTTGCGTACTGACTCAGTTCAGGTTTCCATCGGATTTTCTACCGGAGATGTCCGGGATCCGGAAATCTCCGGCCCTGGTTCTGATATTTCCGGACATCAAGTTGCAGTTTTTCGCCAAGTCTTATTTTCCTTCAGCACTGATCTTTCTCAGCTCGCGTCGGAATTCCCACCGGAGATTTCCGGGGTCCGGAAATCTCCGGACCTCAGTTCGGAAATTTCCGGACTGGCGATTCCCAACGGCTAGAAATCAGGGAGGGGCTATAAATACCCCTCCCCTTCTTCTTCCTCAAGTTGACGACCTTCCCCTCTCTCTCTTGCCATTGTTGACCTTGGGAAAGCTTGCCCCCTCTCAAATCATCCCATGATTCTTGCATATCTTTGAGGGAAAAGTGAGAGGAGATCTAGATCTACAATTCTACCAATCCATCTCTCCTCTAAGTGAGGGGAACTTAGTGGATCGAGATCTTTGAGTTCCTTTGTGGTTCTCCCCCTTTGTTCTTGCTCTCTCTCTTATCCCCCCATAAGCATTAGTTGCTTGTGATGGGATTTGGAAGTGTAGGATTTGTCTCCTTTGTGGTTTCTTGGTTCTTCCTCTCTTATTCTCCCATAAGCATTTGTTGCTTTGTTGGAATTTGAGAGTGAAGGACTTGAGCACTTTGTGTGTTCTTGCCATTGCATCTTGCATCGGTTTGAGCCCTCCACGAGGATTCGTGGTGGTGAAATTCGTGAGCTTGTTACTCTTGGGTCTTGGACCCTAGACGTCTTAGTGGTCGCCTTTGTGGCATATGACCTTTTGTGGTCAAGGCCTTTGTGGCTAGTTGGGACCTTTGTGGTCAAGACCTCTTGTGGTCATTTGGGAGCCCCCAATTCGGTTGTGGGTGTGTGCCCCAAGGTTGTTGTACGGGATTGTTCTCCGCCCCAAAGGAGTTCATAGTGGAAGGTGGACTCGGACCTTTGTGGTCGAGTTCATCGGAGAAGAAGGTGATGCCTTTGTGGCGTTGAGCAAACCTGTTGTGGTTGCTCACACCTCTCCAACGAGACGTACACCTTTTGTGGTGGAACTCGGGAATACGTCATTGTCTCCGCGTGCCTCGGTTATCCCTATACCCGAGCTCTTTACTTATGCACTTTACTTTGTGATAGCCATCGTGCTTGAAGTCCTTTACCTTGCTATCCTTTGTTATTTTTCTTGCATAGCATAAGATGTTGGTGCACATAGGCGAACCTAGTATATTTTGGTTGTGTCATTGATAAGTTAAACTCTAAGTTTTATTCCGCATTTATTAAGCCTAAATTATAAAAAGTGTTCTCGCCTATTCACCCCCCCCCCCTCTAGGCGACGTCTTTCCTTTCAATTGGTATCAGAGCCCAGGTTATCTCATAATTAGGCTTTACCGCCTAGATATAAAGATGTCGTTTAGAGAATTAGTGCACAATCCCATTTATTTATTTGATGGCACTAATTATGATGTTTGGAAAATTCGCATGCTTAATATCTTTAGGGACATGGATCCTAATTTAGAGAGAATTGTAGATATGGGTTTTTCTCCTCCAAAAGATTCCCAAGAATTATCTTTAGAGGATGAGAAAAACTCTTATCTCGATACTCTAGCTTGTAATGGTCTTATCTATGTTTTGAGCGATGTAGTTCTTGCGTCAATCATGCCTTGTCGGAACGCTCATGAATTATGGACAAAGCTTGAAGATAAATATGATATGTCCAACACTACCAAGGATGATTGTCCTCCTTCCACCTCCAACCGGGATGAGCTTCTTCCACTTCACCAACATGTGGCTTGCCACAAGGTAATGATATGGTGAGTGGTGATAGAGATTGCATTATTGATGGTGAATCTACTATTGATCATATTTCTCACCCATCTTATTGCAATGCTCTATCTTTGGACTTAAAATCCTCTAGCACCATAAATGCCTTACATGCTAGTCTCTATAGTCCTTGCATATCATGTCATGATGATATGCTTTTCTTGTCTTGTTTCCATGATAAAAATGTTTCTATTTCCTCTAGTACTTGTTTGACTAACAATGTAGAGGAATCCAAACATTTGTTGGAACAAGACATGGATCTCAATGGTGCTTCAAGTAATTCTTCATCTTCCTCATCCATTACTCACTTTTGCCTTATGGCTAAGGAGTCTAAGGTATCTCCTACCTTAAATTCCAATATATCTAATGATGATGATATTAATGATGAAAGTGATAATGATGCCTCCATTGAAAAGAACTTTGATATTGTCTCTCATGCTCTTTTAAAGAAAAAACATGCCCATGATAGCTTCTTAGAAATCATGACCATTCTTATTGAGCGCAAGGAGACAATTGAGGCCTTGGAGACTCGTTGTGATGAAGGATGGGGTCTTGCTCGTGATTCCGCGGGTGAGATCCACAATCTTGAGATTGCTCTTAAGGAAGAGCAAGAAACTCAAGTTTCTCTTGAGGAGAAGCTAGAAACTAGTGAGGAGTTAAATAATGAAATGATTGCTAAACTCACTAAAAAATGTGACCATGCTCTTGCCAAACTAAAAATGGGCAAATCAAAATCTCTTGAGGAGACTCTTACTTTAGAATTATCTAAAGTAAAAGAAACTCGTGATAGAGCTCTTGAGGAATCCATCAACTTCAAAAGAAAGTATAATGAGCTAGTTAAATTGTCCTCTTCTATTCCCAATGATAATGATGCTTGTGCTACTAACTCCATTTCTTGTGAAGCATCTATTTTGAAGGAAAATGTTGAGCTAAGGTCTCAACTTGAGTTGCTATCTAGCAAGTATGGGAAGTTGGAAGAATATCATGAAAAGCTTTCGAGCTCTAATGATGATCTTGTAGCATCCCATGCTATGCTAGAAGGTGCTCTTGAGGCAATCTCTACAAAGGTAAAATCTTGTGAGCCTCTTGTGATCACTAGCACAATATCTAGTAAAAATACTTCATTGCCATGTGCTAGTTCTAGTAATTCATCCACTCACAACATTGTTACATCTTGTGATGAATTACTCTCCATGCCTTGTTGCTCTAACAATGTAGCATCTACTTCCTCTAGTATTTGTGTTGATACTAACCATGTAGAGGAAATCAAAGAGCTCAAGGCACAAGTCACTTCTTTGAAGAAAGACTTGATCAAGGGTCATGAAGGGAAGTCCACCTTCGACAAGATGTTGAGAGCGCGAAGACTTCCTCATGACAAGAGTGGACTTGGATTCAACTTCAATATCAAGAACAAGTCCATTGACAATATGGATCACAAGTTCATCAAGAAGAAAGGTCAAGATCAAGCTATTGATTCGGCCAAGATTGTGTGCTTCAAGTGCAAGGTCGAAGGGCACCATGTTAGATCTTGCCCCTTGAAGAAGAAGAAGCCTCTTAGTGAGAAGCAACAAGGGAAGCAACCTCAAGTTCAAACTCAAGCTTCCCAAGTTAAAGGATCTTCACTCCCCAAGAAGAAAATAAAAGGCCGAGTGTGCTACACATGTCGTGGGAAGGATCACTTAGGCTCGTCATGCACCCATGGTAACTTATCCAACCCCACTATACTTGATCATGCTTATTTGCTTCGGAAGGATAAGGTTGGCAATTTGTTTGCCAAGTATGTTGGTACTCAAAGTGGTGTTAATAAAAGAACCATTTGGGTTGCCAAGCCTATTGTGACTAACCTCTTAGGACCCAACTTGGTTGGGGACCAACAAGCTAAAACTTGATCAATAGGTGGAGTCGGAGGACATTGAAGACTTGGCTACATCATGAAGAGTTAAGGGATCTTCATCAACCATATTCTCTCAAGCCAAGTCAATTGGATTATATTGCCTCATCCTATATCCAATGTTCCTCCTTGCGGTAACTTGTGTTTAAATTTTATTTACATTGAAAGTTACTTGCACCCTTGCATGTGTTTGGTTTTGTACCTTACTAGTGTTTTATATGTGTTGTGCACTCTACTTACTTTTGATTGAGTAATCAAGCTTATGTATGATGGTTTGCACACCATGTATGTTCTTGAGCCTCTTGTCTATTTGCTTTCATCTTAATTGGCTCTTTTAGGGATTTTAATGGACTATCTCATTTTGAAGAGTGATGTGCCTTTTGGTAACTCATTATCCTAAAAATGTGTATGCATGAGGAATACCACTTAGTGGTGATATTTCAATATTATCTACTCTCTTTGTGGTATGTCTTACTCATGAGAAATTCAAATTCTAATGTCCATTAATTATCTCTTGTTGGATTTCTTTTGCCTCTTGTTAACAAATAATGTATTATCAAATTATGGGGGAGTAATAAGCTATGTGCATATTACAAGCCTAGAAAATGTGAACATGTGAGGTAGTGTCATCTAGAGTTGATTTTGTTGATTTTCTTGTTCCTAGGTGGCATGGTACTCAAACAAGTTCCATATTTGCTTAAATGCATTTTGTTCACCCATCTTTTGGTATCTTGTTTGTGAGAGAGCTTCTTGATGCTTAGTATGATCATTGAATATGTGAAGTCATCAAGAATCTCTAGAGAAGCATGTTTTTCAATTCTTATTTTTTGTCACATGCTTATGTTTTGTGAATATGATCTTGAATACATATATATGTCATGAACCACCGAGAACTATCTATATACAATCATTGTCTTTGACAAGTGATAATTATATTTGTGGTAAATGTATTGATCATATTTTCATTGGCTTTTGTTCATATTGTCTTTTTATATCACCAAGTTTGTTTTGGTCTAACCACCCTTTTGTCATCCTTGCTTCATTTGGATCTTTTTGTTGCTCTACTCATTTTGTGTTGTGCTTTCTTTAGTTCGGACAAGCAAGGATCCCATTGTTGTGCATTTACATTCAAAGAATCAATTCTAAGTAATGCATCATCCTTGGGGGAGCTATCCTACATTGAGTAGAACATCATCCTTTTAATTGTAATCGTGTCTTATTGCTTTTCTTGAACTTTGTGCTCAAAAGGATATATGGAAGGTAATGATCCCACTTGTGTGCATTTTGTATTTACATACAAGATCTCAAATAATGCACTAATCATGGGGAAGCTACTCTATACTCTTTAGAACACTATTCTTTAAATTGGTTTGGTATCTTATTGCTCTTCTTGAACATGATTAATGCTTTAACAATAAATATGGAGAGTGATGATCTCATTTGTGTGCATTTTGTATTCAAATACAAGATCATAAGTAATGCACTAATCTTGGGGGAGCAATCCTATACGTTGTTGAATATTAGTTATCTTTAATTGGTATTTGATCCCAATGACATGTCTCTTTGAAAGACAAACATTTTTCGTCTTGGTACTTTGTGCCATCATAAAAATTGTAGAGGGCTTGGTTTATTTGTTGGAACCTTACTCCTCTTTGTGGAGTTGGCTATCTCATCTCACGGTTCTTAGTGTACCTTCTTGGATGAGATGAAACCCTCGAGCATGTTTGCTTGTTTTATTTCCTATGCTCAATGGTTTAGCCTTGACCTTGTTTTCATTTGATATATTTTCTTATTGGTTTCTCCAATCATGTGTTGGTTTGAGTCTTTGATACAATGAGGACAAATCCTTCTCTTGCCACACTGTTGTGTAGCTTCTTGATTTAATTGGTGTTTTGTTCAAATTGTATCTCGTTTGGTTCTTGAAAGTTTTGTGCATGCATATTTACTATATAGATCTTTTGTCATGCTTACTTTCCTTGTTCCAATATATAGTATAAACTCCACCAAATCCTAAATGGCTAAGATGTGCTTGAAATTCAATTTCATATCAATAGGCACATATTTATGTGGAGTTTGTCCTATGTATTGTAGTTGCTCTAACTACTTTGGACCCAATGAGTTTGGGTACCACTTTGTACTTAAATTTTTTTTAGGTACATTGGAGATGCATTGGAAGCTTGTCTCAATTACAAGGAGGAAGTCCTCATCATGTGCCTTTTAAGCCAAGCTTGGATGATCATGATCACCTACCTTCTACTTCTTCAATGCTATCTCGGTAACAAGTATCTATCTCATGCATACTCTTCTAGCCCTCAACCTTGTGTAGGTTGTTTCTTGGCATGAGTCTCTCGAGTTGCTTTTGATATGGTTTTTGCAAAGTTCCCTTCAAATCGTCTTTATTACAAATATGAGCAAGCCGGGATGATTACATAGTAAAGGGAACATACTTGATCGTGTTCATGATTCATCAATTCCAACTATGTTAATCTAGCAATTCTTCTTATTTTGTCTCATATGCAATATGGATGAATTTTCAAAATCATTTGCCGCTTGAGAGAGTGTTTACCATTCTCAAAGCATCTCAACTATCACTTATTATTTTGGGTATTTGAGATACTTTGAAGAGTGTGTGTTGGAAGTCTTCCTAGCTTTGTGCTATGGGTGTAGGCAAAATTCTTATTGGTTTATTTAGACTTCCAAGTGAATATCATGTTCTTTATCTAGTACCTATTTTGTGTGTGCATGTTTCTTTGTGGACTTAGTGCCTACTTAGAAACTTATATACATGAGATTAGGTACATCTTTAATTGATATTCAAAATCTTTATTGATCATCTTTATTGCTCTCTTGATCCTTTTGTGATCTCTAAAAGGCACACGCTTTGCATTTGATTTGGTATCCTCTTGCCTCTTAATAAGCTTGTGAATCTATTTGATGTGTTTCCGTTGGTGTGCTTGTATGCGAAATACATGATATGCACTATGTGCCATATACCTTGGGAATGCCTAGGATCATCCTTCTTAGTCTCCTAACATGTGTTTCCATATCACATCCATCCTTTCTCGTTTGAGCAAGTCTTTGATTGTCTCGTTTCTTTTCGTTTGCTCAACATTTGTTTGTTGCAAAGTGCATTCTTTCTTTTTCCGTCTATGCACTCTTGCACTTATTGTTCAAATTAATCTAGGAAGGAACGAGGATTCCATGTTGCGCAACCTTTATTGAATTAAAAATTCTTCATTGTGCATGTTCCTTGGGGAGTTCCATCTTGATTCATTTGAACACTTGATTGCTTTTATCATAACATCTTCTTGTGTCCAATTGGTTTTCGGATCCTTTGATTGCATCTTTCGAGTTGCAATTGATATCTTTCTATTTTTTTATTGATATCTTTTCTTTTGCATTTCTTGAATCCTCAATATAATTTGATCCCCTCCATGTATTCGTTATTGGATATATGCATTTGATTTCACTCATATCATGAGAAATGCATAATTTATGGGGAAGCTCTTATTATATTGGCCTTCTAGATTTTTCTCCCATTCCGGCAATGGATGCCAATGGGGGAGAGATTTAGAGGGTTTTAAGGGATTTAGTTCTTTTTCTCTTGCAACCTTGTTTTGCTTAGTGTGTTGCATGGTTGTTTTTAATTCCTTATATAAACCCTCATAAAAGGGATTGTCATCAATTACCAAAATGGGGGAGATTGAAAGGGCATGTGCCCTCATGTATGGTTTTGGTAATTAATGACAATCCCTAAGGACTAATGTGTGTTTTGAGCATATTGCAAGTATGGCTTGAAGTTGTCAAGCCATCACCTATATGAAGAAAGATGGTATCTTCCATGAGCTTGCAACAAGAAGATAAATTCATATAGCTCATGGAGGATGATGTCATGCCATGATCGTCATCAAGGTTGACTAGTGCAAGACCAAGGGAAGCTGTCGGAGACATGAAGACGAAGCTAAGCGAGACTCTCCCATGATGGAGTATGGGGGAGTATATGGAGGAGTCTTCATCAAGCATGTGCTAGCAAGCGCAATCAAGAAAGGTGGTCCACTTGAAGAGATCAAGATCGTCATCATCTAGCTCAAGTGGATTGCTCAAGGCAAAGGTATGATCTTGATAGGGCTATAGGATAGATAGGCGTACTATCAAGAGAGGCTCTCGAGTGAGTAACTTGATCGCATCTTTGCGAAGAGCTCAACCCTTTGCATGCTTGGAATTTCATCTTTCTTGGTTCTTATTTGGCTTTTCTCCTTGTTGGTTTTTGGTGCTTGTCGTGATCTTCATGACAAGACCAAGTTCTTCGAAAACAGTTTTAGTTTGGAAAAGTCGTTACGTTTTCGGTGTGGAAATATTACCGGTTCAACCTTGAGGAAAGTTCCACACCTTCACATGTGTGGAAACTTTGCTCTATTTATGGTTTGCAATATGTTTTGGTATCCCTCTCCTTGTCAGTGCCTTTCCAACGGAGTTGGTCTCTAATCATTCGGAGTTTATTTGCAAAAGTTCTTGCAGTTCTGTTGTTTCTGCAGTTTTTCAAAGGGACGGAATTGTCCGGACCTTGCTCAGAGATTTCCGGCGCTCGGAGATTTCCGTGCCCCAGTCCGGAGATCTCCGAGTGACAGAAGATTTTTGCCAAGTCCAGAACTCAGTTGCGTACTGGCTCAGTTCAGGTTTCCATCGGATTTTCTACCGGAGATGTCCGGGGTCCGGAAATCTCCGGCCCTGGTTCGGATATTTCCGGACATCAAGTTGCAGTTTTTCGCCAAGTCTTATTTGCCTTCAGCACTGATCTTTCTCAGCTCGCATCGGAATTCCTACCGGAGATTTCCGGGGTCCGGAAATCTCCGGACCTCAGTTCGGAAATTTCCGGACTGGCGATTCCCAACGGCTAGAAATCAGGGAGGGGCTATAAATACCCCTCCCCTTCTTCTTCCTCAAGTTGACGAATTTCCCCTCTCTCTCTTGCCATTGTTTACCTTGGGAAAGCTTGCCCCCTCTCAAATCCTCCCATGATTCTTGCATATCTTTGAGGGAAAAGTGAGAGGAGATCTAGATCTACAATTCTACCAATCCATCTCTCCTCTAAGTGAGGGGAACTCAGTGGATCTAGATCTTTGAGTTCCTTTGTGGTTCTCCCCCTTTGTTCTTGCTCTCTCTCTTATCCCCCCATAAGCATTAGTTGCTTGTGGTGGGATTTGGAAGTGTAGGATTTGTCTCCTTTGTGGTTTCTTGGTTCTTCCTCTCTTATTCCCCCATAAGCATTTGTTGCTTTGTTGGAATTTGAGAGTGAAGGACTTGAGCACTTTGTGTGTTCTTGCCATTGCATCTTGCATCGGTTTGAGCCCTCCACGAGGATTCGTGGTGGTGAAATTCGTGAGCTTGTTACTCTTGGGTCTTGGACCCTAGACGCCTTAGTGGCTGCCGTTGTGGCATAGGACCTTTTGTGGTCAAGGCCTTTGTGGCTAGTTGGGACCTTTGTGGTCAAGACCTCTTGTGGTCATTTGGGAGCCCCCAATTCGGTTGTGGGTGTGTGCCCCAAGGTTGTTGTACGGGATTGTTCTCCGCCCCAAAGGTGTTCATAGTGGAAGGTGGACTCGGACCTTTGTGGTCGAGTTCATCGGAGAAGAAGGTGAGGCCTTTGTGGCGTTGAGAAAACCTGTTGTGGTTGCTCACACCTCTCCAACGAGACGTACACCTTTTGTGGTGGAACTCGGGAATAAATCATCGTCTTTGCGTGCCTGGGTTATCCCTATACCCGAGCTCTTTACTTATGCACTTTACTTTGTGATAGCCATCGTGCTTGAAGTTCTTTACCTTACTATCCCTTTGTTGTTTGTCTTGCATAGCTTAAGTTGTTGGTGCACATAGGTGAACCTAGTATATTTAGGTTGTGTCATTGATAAGTTAAACACTAAGTTTTATTCCGCATTTATCAAGCCTAAATTGTAAAAAGTGTTCCTCGCCTATTCACCCCCCCCCCTCTCTAGGCGACATCTTTCCTTTCAGAAGGCATATTTGACTGGGAGCTAGGTGTCATTCGTATTTTGTATGTAACGACATATTGAATGACACGGATCCTCTAGTAGAGTGTAAATGATTATTTAAGTGATTAAAATTTCTATGAAATGAAGTTAGGAGTATTAGGCATCCGATTTATAATTGTATAGATCGTAAGGAGCTTAATAACATTAAGTCGGAATATTTCCAAAGTCAAGATTCTGAAGTGTTTCAGAATAGGACAAGCAAAGAAAGAGGTTCTTGCTTGTATGACTAGGTAAAATATTAAGTTTATCTTGGCATTTTCAGTAATAGCAAATGATGTTCGACATTATTATGTATCAGACATAGATGCTATCAGACTGAAAGCTCGACTTAGTGTGACCCAAGTTCTTGGTTGAAGAACAGGTTCTAGAGTGATCCTTGTGTGGATCAATGAACAAACTTTAAGTTTATTCTTCAGTATCTATGAGAACTGAAGATATGTTTTCTAGTAAAGGGTAAGAGTGGAAAGATAACTTGCCGTAAAGCGGTTACGATGATGCAAGTTATGACACTGACCCATACGACTAGAAATCTCATATAGGAGATGTGAAAGGATCGGTATGACACCTAGAGGGGGGATGAATAGGTGCTAATTCAAATTTTAGTTCTTTTTGAAATTAGGCTTGACACAAAAGGTAAATTCACTAGATATGCAACTAAGGTGAATTTCCTATATGACAAGCTAGCAACTAAGCAATATATAATAAGGCAATAAATAAGGATAGAGGTAACCGAAGTGAAGACACGAGACGACAAGGATGTATTCCCGAGTTCCTCCCTTAAATGGGAGTACGTCTCGTTGGAGAGGTGTGAACCAACACAATGGTTCAACGGCCACAAAGGCCTCACCCTAATCTCCGGTGAACCGCACCACAAAGGTTTGGTCCACTTTCCACTATCGGAATCCTTCGAGGCGGAATCCGGAGCCTTTACAACAACGATTCGGGGCACGACCCACAAAGGGTTTGGGGGCTCCCGAACAGCTACAATCTGTCACAAAGACAATAGGTAAGTACAACAATGGGCTAGGTTTCCTAGTGGAAGCCCTAGCAAGTGTTCCCTCAAATGAATGAGGGAGAAATGAAGAACGGCTCGGTGAAGATGTAGATCGGTGCTTCCTCCTTCAATCCTCCAAAGGTCAACGAGTTTGGGTGGGAGGATTGGGAGAGCTTGGAGCTTTTAGCTTTGCATCAATGGAGGTGAGAGAGTGTAGAAGCTCCAATCTTCAAAGGTAGGTGAAGGGGTCCTTTTATAGCCCCTTCCAAATCTGGCCGTTTGGAGCAATAACTCCCGCAGCGGTACTACCGCTGGGCCCGGCGGTAGTACCGCTGGACCTTTGAATCCAGCCGTCGCCCGCTTCACGCGCAATACAGAGACTCCAACTTCACGCAGCGGTACTACCGCTGGCGGTACCGGTAGTACCGCTGAGGAGCCCGGTAGTACCGCTCCGGTACCTTGACTTCGCGCTGGTCCTGCGAACCTGCAAAAAACACGCAGCGGTACTACCGCTGGAAGGGCCGGTAGTACCGCTGAGCAACGGTAGTACCGCCCTGGTACCGCTGGGGGTACCGCACCGCGTAACAGAGCGCCGAAAACGGCGGTAGCTCGGGCGGTACCGCCAGCGGTAGCCAAGGCAGCGGTACTACCGCTGGAAGGGCCGGTAGTACCGCTGAGCAACGGTAGTACCGCCCTGGTACCGCTGGGGGTACCGCACCGCGCAACAGAGCGCCGAAAACGGCGGTAGCTCGGGCGGTACCGCCAGCGGTAGCCAAGGCCAGTGCAGCGGTACTACCGCTGATGCCAGCGGTACTACCGCTGATGCCAGCGGTACTACCGCTGCCTGGAGCAAGGCTTGCTGGATAACTTTCGCGACGCCCGTTTCGATCGTTTCCTTTTTGCTAAAAACTTAGATACAACCTGCAACTTTAATAGCCATGTTAGAACACATATTGTGTTGTCATTAGCACCAAAACAAGGGTCAATTAGAAGATGCTCTTTCAATCTCCCCCTTTTTGGTGTTTGATGACAACACAACATAACACGCGAGGGTTCATAAAATTTCGACGGAGCTCCCCCTAGATGTGTGCATATTCTTAGAGTGCTTTGAATACACGAATACACAACATCTAGAATCAACACTCCCCCTAAATTTTACAAGCCAAGCCACAAAGATAGCAATCACAAATGCAATATTAATCATAAGACAAATAAGCCACAGAGATAGAAAAACTAGTTTCACATGTCTTACACCATGCATACATAAAGGAGTTCCACAAGAACTAATAAATTTAGGTGTTCACAAGCTAAAAAGGTCGAAATAAGTGAAAAACGAGCTCGTGACACCCACCCATGCAAATTCCCGAGAGCAACCTAATAGTTATCTCTCCCCCTTTGGCACCAAAGCACCAAAAAGGGAAAAGATCGGACCTACACGCCCCAAGGGTCCCAATCCGTGTAAGAGGAAGAAGCACCATCATGTTCCGGGCTCGACCACATGATGATCTCGCCCTCGTCATCCTTGGCTTGCCATTCATCCCACGTGGGGATGTGTTGCTCGGACCCGGAAGGCACATCTTCCCCCTCGGCACGGCGGCAAGCAACCTCAACTTGGCGGGCCTTCATCTTCTCCTTATGGTCATCATATTGATGCCTCTCAACTTTCTTGGATAGTTGGAAGATTTTCTTCATAGCACGAGCCATCCAAGCAAAAGAACCACCTTTGGAGGGTTTGGAGGGCTCGGCTTCATCCACCACTTCATTCTCCTTCCTAGGTTTGAGCTTGTGGGGCTTGATAAGGAGCCTCTTGCCCTTGTGAGGGGTCCACTTCTCGGTGTCACCGAGATCATCAATGTCATTGTGCTCAAGCCACTTCCACACCACGATCCTCATGATCAAAGGAGCAAAGGAGATGTTCTTCTTCTTGCTAATCACATGCCATAGCTCATGCCAAATGAAGTCCATCACATCAAGTTTCTTGCCTTGTCCCTTCATTTGCATAGTGAGAACCATCAAGTTCTTCAAGTAGCCATGGATTTCATCAATGTTGCCTACTTTTGGATTGATTGTCTCACGGTAGATGCGGTGCATGATGTCCCAAGTGGGGTATAGGCCTTTGGAATCTCCATACCTCCACCTATCCGCACTATCCGGGTTGTAGAGGGGAGCAAGCTTCTCAACACCAAATGCACTTCCTCCTTGGAAGTGAACACGGAAGTGAGTCTCATCAAACTCTTCCGGAGGAAAAGGGCCAAACTCTTGATAGTTGAGGGACTCGGCAATATCTTCCCAAGTGGCTTCAAACACTTTCTCTTTAGTCATCCACTTGATTCTTCTTGTTGTCTCATTGCCCATGTGCACGGTGGCTAAGAACTGAGCCACAATCTCCTCATCATAGTCTTGCTCAAGCTCCATGATGTGAAAGAGGTCAAATTCCTCACAGATTTCCAAAGCTTCACCAAAGTAGTTGGGCTTGGACCTCATGAACTCAACGTTGATGTGGTGTTGTGTCACGGTGTTGTCCTTTGGTTTCTTCAAAAGGATTTCCCGGTAGCATTCTTCTTGGAAGGTGTTGTGGAAGAAAGGATTGTTGCCGCGAACGGAGGGTATTTGATCCATACGATCAATCACATAGAAATCCACAGCTCGCTTTGCCACAAACTCGGGCTCACTGAGTTGACTAGCTGTTTTCGGGCGCTTGGGAAGGGACTTGGATGATGCCGGGAACCTTCGGCGCTGCAATCCATCAAGGGCATCTTGTTCATCAGTGGAAGCGGTCCTTTGCTTCTTCCTACTCACAACGGACTTGGTACGACCACTACCTGTGAATAGCAAGAGATGGAAAGCATATAGATGAGAATGCACAAATTTCATGAATTATGAACGAAGAACACGAGTGTACAAAATTCTAGGAAGAGTAAATCTAGAGGTAAAGTACCACATTTGGGTTTGAAGGTGCAACAATGAGTAGATGTAAGGCTTAAGACAAGCATTAGACCTAACTAGGGTTGCTCCAACAAATCTAAGATGAGAACTTTAAATCTAGCCTATAACTTTCCATGAAACTTCTACACAAGGTTCTTAATCCATAAAGAAGCATCTCTACCAACTCATTCACCACACATCCGAAGAGAAAAGCACTAATATCATCTCTATCCATCAACTAGATGAGAGAGAGGGATTTGGCTTACCGGAGCTCATGGTGAAGGATCGAGGAGGAGGAGAGAAGCTAGAGGCCTCCCGGAGCGAGGAGCACAAGGTCCTAGGCCGGGGAAGGGCTCTTCCCGGCGGTGGAGTGGCCGGCGGCGGCGGGGATGTGGAGGAGAAGGAGATGGGGTTGGGGGAAAGTGAGAGAGTGCACTCTCAAACCGCCCAGCCCCGTGCCCTTGAGTCCAAATCTCCCGCGGCGGTAGTACCGCTCGGTCAAGCGGTAGTACCGCCCCGGTTCTGTCGGGCGCCCGAGCGCAACTGCCGCTGCGCCCGGTAGTACCGCTGTATACAGCGGTAGTACCGCTTGGTGCGACGCAGCGGTAGTACCGCTAGGGCGACCGGTAGTACCGGCGCCTGGGGTAAAAATTGTTGTGGCTCAAAACGATGCCCACAACGCGTTTTTCACGCCGGTTCCGACCATCCACACAACCAAGATCATGAAACAAAGCATTTAGAGGTAGAAGGGCTGTAGGGAAGTGAGTTAGGGCTTAGGATAGAAACTCAAACTGAGAGTGGTACTTCACACGCACTTTGCAAAACGCATGAAACTCAAGAAGACCAAAATGAGTGTGTTTCCCACAAAACCAAGATGAGGCAAAAGAAATCCACGAAAAGGTCATGAAGAACCAACTCTTCTTACAAGGAGAAGAGGGCGGTGGCCGAGGCCACCATGTTGGAGTGTATGGCATGTCACCGCGAAGATATATCTTGGGTACATAACCAATACTCGTCATTTTAGCTCAATTAGACATAAGAATGAATATAGAGGTAAAAGAACACTTGCTATCGGCATAATGGGGGGAGGGATAGTCCAATGGATTAGGACCGCACTCCCCCTATATCCATGCCTACACCTAGAACAAATATATAGCTAAGATAGAGGTGTGCATGCAAGGTAGTCAACCAACGCTCCTAGAATCCACGATATTTAGCTCATGCCTCAAAAATGTGAACCTCGCTTCATCAAGTGGCTTCGTGAACATGTCGGCGAGTTGGATCTTCGTGGGAATATAACCAAGCTCAATGTCACCCCGGTTGATGTGATCTCGAATAAAATGATAGCGAATCTCAATATGCTTTGTTCTTGAGTGCTCCACGGGGTTGTGACCAATCTTGATAGCACTTTCATTGTCACATAAAAGAGGCACTTTGTCACAAAGGACACCGTATTCCTTTAAAGTTTGCCTCATCCAAAGTAATTGAGTGCAAGCACTAGCGGCCGCCACATACTCGGCTTCAGTGGTAGATAAGGATATGCAATTTTGCTTCTTGGAGGACCAACTCACCAAAGATTTCCCAAGGAATTGACATGCACCGGAAGTAGACTTCCTATCATCCTTGCAACCGGCCCAATCCGAATCCGTGTAACCGGCAAGAGAGAAGTTGGACCCCCTAGGATACCACAAACCAAACCTTGGGGTATGAACCAAATATCGGAAGATTCGATTCACCGCTATCAAGTGACTTTCTTTAGGAGCCGCTTGATACCTTGCACACACTCCTACACTCAACACAATATCGGGTCTAGATGCACAAAGATAAAGCAAAGAACCAATCATAGAGCGATAGAGTTTTTGATCGACATCTTTACCCTTAGGACTAAGTTCAAGATGGCATTTGGTGTCCATAGGAAACCTCTTCTCTTTTGCATCTTGCATCTTGAACCTCTTGAGCATGTCTTGGATGTATTTGGCTTGAGAGATGAAAGTCCCTCCACTTAATTGCTTGATTTCAAAACCAAGAAAGAATTTCAATTCTCCCATCATGGACATCTCGAACCTATCCGTCATAAGCTTTGAAAATTCATCATTGAAAGCTTTGTTAGATGAGCCAAAGATAATATCATCAACATAAAGTTGACATATGAAAAGTTCCCCTTTTACCCTCTTTGTGAAGAGAGTGGGATCGATTTGCCCCACTTCAAAGCCACGGTCTAGCAATAGCTCTCTTAGGTGCTCATACCAAGCTCGAGGTGCTTGTTTGAGACCATAGAGGGCCTTATCAAGCTTGTAGACATGGTTTGGGAAGTGTGGGTCCTCAAATCCCGGAGGTTGCTTTACATATACCAACTCCTTTAAGGGACCATTAAGAAATGCACTCTTCACATCCATTTGTTGCAACTTAAAATTAAAATGAGATGCATAGGCAAGTAGGATACGGATGGACTCAAGACGAGCCACGGGAGCATAGGTCTCTCCAAAATCAATGCCTTCAACTTGAGAGTACCCTTGAGCTACCAATCTCGCCTTGTTCCTTACAACCAATCCATGCTCATCTTGCTTGTTCTTGAATATCCACTTGGTGCCAATAACATTGCGGCAATCCTTTGGTTTTTCTACTAGATTCCATACTTTGTTGCGCTTGAAGTTGTTGAGTTCTTCATGCATGGCTTCCAACCAATCCGGATCTTCAAGTGCTTCAAACACCTTCTTTGGTTCAATCATAGAGATATGAGCTTGATGTTCACTAAAGCTTGCCAATTGACTTCTTGTGGAGACCTTGCGAGATACATCACCAATGATGGCTTCAAGCTTGTGACACTTGATTTCCAAGTTTCTCTTGACTCTTTCTTGACGACGGGTTTCGATATCCCCATTGTTGCGTGGGATTTCGGCTTGATCACCTAGATCATTTGAGTCCCCGTCTTGACGGTCTTGATGAGCATTGCCATCTTGTTGCACATTTTCCAAGATGGGAGAAGATGGATGCTCTTGCTCTTGATCTTGACTAGGGTTGAGAATAGGAGTTCTTGAATCTTGTGAGACCTCTTGGTCAACTTGAGGAGGAACTTGATCTTGTTCTTGGATAGGTGTCTCATTTGCTTCCATAGAGGGTGCCACTTCAACTTGTGATGATGGAATCTCCACTTGAGTGGAGCTTGTACTTCCTTGAGGAATCTCGATGGGGCGATGAAATCCAACACCCATCCTTTGTATTGCATCTTGAGGTTCCTCGTTATCTACATCACAAACATGAAATTGCGCCACTTGGGAGCCGTCATTCTCATCAAACCTCACACTACAAGATTCTACAACTCTCCCTAAGGATTTTTCATAGACTCTATAAGTGTGAGAGTTTGCACCATACCCAACAAGAACACCTTCTAAGGCTTTAACTTCAAACTTAGAAAGATGTACACCTTTGATTTTGTAGAAACACTTACAACCAAAGACTCGATAGTAGGAGATGTTGGGCTTGTTGCCGGTAAGCATTTCATATGGAGTTTCCTTCTTCCCTTTGCGAAAGAATAACCGGTTGGAGGAGTGACACGCCGTGGAGATAGCTTCGGCCCACAAGAAGAGTGGAGACTTAAACTCCGCCAACATGGACCTAGCCATATCCATAAGAGTCCGGTTCTTCCTTTCGGCTACACCGTTTTGTTGAGGAGTATATGCGGCGGAGTATTGATGTCGAATTCCCTCGTCGCTAAGAAACTCATTTAGGGTGTAGTTCTTGAACTCGGAGCCATTGTCACTTCTAATGGCCAATATGGGAAGATTGTGTTGACGTTGAACTTCATTGGAGAAATCGATGATGGTTTGTTGAGTTTCATCCTTCGTCTTGAAGAAGAAAACCCAAGTGAATCTTGAATAGTCATCGACAATCACCAAACAATATTTCTTCCCACCAAGGCTAGGTTGAGGTACGGCACCAAAAAGATCAACATGTAGAAGTTCCAATACCCTTGATGATGAGATGATGGTCTTGCTTGGGTGGGGAGAATCATGCATCTTTCCTTCAACACAAGCCCTACAAAGACGATCTCTAGAAAAAGAAACATTCTCATTTAGTCCAAGAATGTGGCCACCCTTGTGAAGACTTTGCAAAGTTCTCATATTGACATGGGACAAGCGGCGATGCCACAACCACCCCACGTCGGCCTTTCCGAATAGGCATATTGCTTGAGTGTTGGTTGACCCCGAAAAGTCTACCACAAACAACTCATTTTCAACATGCCCAACGAACATGACCTTTAGAGTCTTGCTCCTCAAGAGTACCACCATATCAAGAGTAAAATAGACATCAAAGTTCATCTTATTAAGAGCACGAACGGACATAAGATTGTAACCTAGAGACTCAACAAGCATGACATTTACAAGGGTGATATCCCTTGCAACTACCACCTTGCCAAGACTCTTTACCTCGGCTTTGGACTTGTCACCATAAGAGACGGTTGAGTGATTTAAATTTGGTCTCAACTCCGTCATGATCTCCTTGCTTCCGGTCATATGACTAGTGCATCCACTATCAATCACCCATTTAGATCCACCGGAAGCATAGTCCTACAAGAAATCATTTCTTGCATTTAGGTACCCATTTTTCAATGGGTCCCTTTCGGTTAGCAACAAGGGTCTTAGGAACCCAAATAGAATAGTCAATGTAACCATCATAAGGACCAACATATTTTGCATAAACATCACCATAATAATCAACATAAAGAATGTAGTTGGGATTGTTATGCCCCGCAAAGTCACTACGAGTGGACTTGGATTCAACTTCAATATCAAGAACAAGTCCATTGACAATATGGATCACAAGTTCATCAAGAAGAAAGGTCAAGATCAAGCTATTGATTCGGCCAAGATTGTGTGCTTCAAGTGCAAGGTCGAAGGGCACCATGTTAGATCTTGCCCCTTGAAGAAGAAGAAGCCTCTTAGTGAGAAGCAACAAGGGAAGCAACCTCAAGTTCAAACTCAAGCTTCCCAAGTTAAAGGATCTTCACTCCCCAAGAAGAAAATAAAAGGCCGAGTGTGCTACACATGTCGTGGGAAGGATCACTTAGGCTCGTCATGCACCCATGGTAACTTATCCAACCCCACTATACTTGATCATGCTTATTTGCTTCGGAAGGATAAGGTTGGCAATTTGTTTGCCAAGTATGTTGGTACTCAAAGTGGTGTTAATAAAAGAACCATTTGGGTTGCCAAGCCTATTGTGACTAACCTCTTAGGACCCAACTTGGTTGGGGACCAACAAGCTAAAACTTGATCAATAGGTGGAGTCGGAGGACATTGAAGACTTGGCTACATCATGAAGAGTTAAGGGATCTTCATCAACCATATTCTCTCAAGCCAAGTCAATTGGATTATATTGCCTCATCCTATATCCAATGTTCCTCCTTGCGGTAACTTGTGTTTAAATTTTATTTACATTGAAAGTTACTTGCACCCTTGCATGTGTTTGGTTTTGTACCTTACTAGTGTTTTATATGTGTTGTGCACTCTACTTACTTTTGATTGAGTAATCAAGCTTATGTATGATGGTTTGCACACCATGTATGTTCTTGAGCCTCTTGTCTATTTGCTTTCATCTTAATTGGCTCTTTTAGGGATTTTAATGGACTATCTCATTTTGAAGAGTGATGTGCCTTTTGGTAACTCATTATCCTAAAAATGTGTATGCATGAGGAATACCACTTAGTGGTGATATTTCAATATTATCTACTCTCTTTGTGGTATGTCTTACTCATGAGAAATTCAAATTCTAATGTCCATTAATTATCTCTTGTTGGATTTCTTTTGCCTCTTGTTAACAAATAATGTATTATCAAATTATGGGGGAGTAATAAGCTATGTGCATATTACAAGCCTAGAAAATGTGAACATGTGAGGTAGTGTCATCTAGAGTTGATTTTGTTGATTTTCTTGTTCCTAGGTGGCATGGTACTCAAACAAGTTCCATATTTGCTTAAATGCATTTTGTTCACCCATCTTTTGGTATCTTGTTTGTGAGAGAGCTTCTTGATGCTTAGTATGATCATTGAATATGTGAAGTCATCAAGAATCTCTAGAGAAGCATGTTTTTCAATTCTTATTTTTTGTCACATGCTTATGTTTTGTGAATATGATCTTGAATACATATATATGTCATGAACCACCGAGAACTATCTATATACAATCATTGTCTTTGACAAGTGATAATTATATTTGTGGTAAATGTATTGATCATATTTTCATTGGCTTTTGTTCATATTGTCTTTTTATATCACCAAGTTTGTTTTGGTCTAACCACCCTTTTGTCATCCTTGCTTCATTTGGATCTTTTTGTTGCTCTACTCATTTTGTGTTGTGCTTTCTTTAGTTCGGACAAGCAAGGATCCCATTGTTGTGCATTTACATTCAAAGAATCAATTCTAAGTAATGCATCATCCTTGGGGGAGCTATCCTACATTGAGTAGAACATCATCCTTTTAATTGTAATCGTGTCTTATTGCTTTTCTTGAACTTTGTGCTCAAAAGGATATATGGAAGGTAATGATCCCACTTGTGTGCATTTTGTATTTACATACAAGATCTCAAATAATGCACTAATCATGGGGAAGCTACTCTATACTCTTTAGAACACTATTCTTTAAATTGGTTTGGTATCTTATTGCTCTTCTTGAACATGATTAATGCTTTAACAATAAATATGGAGAGTGATGATCTCATTTGTGTGCATTTTGTATTCAAATACAAGATCATAAGTAATGCACTAATCTTGGGGGAGCAATCCTATACGTTGTTGAATATTAGTTATCTTTAATTGGTATTTGATCCCAATGACATGTCTCTTTGAAAGACAAACATTTTTCGTCTTGGTACTTTGTGCCATCATGAAAATTGTAGAGGGCTTGGTTTATTTGTTGGAACCTTACTCCTCTTTGTGGAGTTGGCTATCTCATCTCACGGTTCTTAGTGTACCTTCTTGGATGAGATGAAACCCTCGAGCATGTTTGCTTGTTTTATTTCCTATGCTCAATGGTTTAGCCTTGACCTTGTTTTCATTTGATATATTTTCTTATTGGTTTCTCCAATCATGTGTTGGTTTGAGTCTTTGATACAATGAGGACAAATCCTTCTCTTGCCACACTGTTGTGTAGCTTCTTGATTTAATTGGTGTTTTGTTCAAATTGTATCTCGTTTGGTTCTTGAAAGTTTTGTGCATGCATATTTACTATATAGATCTTTTGTCATGCTTACTTTCCTTGTTCCAATATATAGTATAAACTCCACCAAATCCTAAATGGCTAAGATGTGCTTGAAATTCAATTTCATATCAATAGGCACATATTTATGTGGAGTTTGTCCTATGTATTGTAGTTGCTCTAACTACTTTGGACCCAATGAGTTTGGGTACCACTTTGTACTTAAATTTTTTTTAGGTACATTGGAGATGCATTGGAAGCTTGTCTCAATTACAAGGAGGAAGTCCTCATCATGTGCCTTTTAAGCCAAGCTTGGATGATCATGATCACCTACCTTCTACTTCTTCAATGCTATCTCGGTAACAAGTATCTATCTCATGCATACTCTTCTAGCCCTCAACCTTGTGTAGGTTGTTTCTTGGCATGAGTCTCTCGAGTTGCTTTTGATATGGTTTTTGCAAAGTTCCCTTCAAATCGTCTTTATTACAAATATGAGCAAGCCGGGATGATTACATAGTAAAGGGAACATACTTGATCGTGTTCATGATTCATCAATTCCAACTATGTTAATCTAGCAATTCTTCTTATTTTGTCTCATATGCAATATGGATGAATTTTCAAAATCATTTGCCGCTTGAGAGAGTGTTTACCATTCTCAAAGCATCTCAACTATCACTTATTATTTTGGGTATTTGAGATACTTTGAAGAGTGTGTGTTGGAAGTCTTCCTAGCTTTGTGCTATGGGTGTAGGCAAAATTCTTATTGGTTTATTTAGACTTCCAAGTGAATATCATGTTCTTTATCTAGTACCTATTTTGTGTGTGCATGTTTCTTTGTGGACTTAGTGCCTACTTAGAAACTTATATACATGAGATTAGGTACATCTTTAATTGATATTCAAAATCTTTATTGATCATCTTTATTGCTCTCTTGATCCTTTTGTGATCTCTAAAAGGCACACGCTTTGCATTTGATTTGGTATCCTCTTGCCTCTTAATAAGCTTGTGAATCTATTTGATGTGTTTCCGTTGGTGTGCTTGTATGCGAAATACATGATATGCACTATGTGCCATATACCTTGGGAATGCCTAGGATCATCCTTCTTAGTCTCCTAACATGTGTTTCCATATCACATCCATCCTTTCTCGTTTGAGCAAGTCTTTGATTGTCTCGTTTCTTTTCGTTTGCTCAACATTTGTTTGTTGCAAAGTGCATTCTTTCTTTTTCCGTCTATGCACTCTTGCACTTATTGTTCAAATTAATCTAGGAAGGAACGAGGATTCCATGTTGCGCAACCTTTATTGAATTAAAAATTCTTCATTGTGCATGTTCCTTGGGGAGTTCCATCTTGATTCATTTGAACACTTGATTGCTTTTATCATAACATCTTCTTGTGTCCAATTGGTTTTCGGATCCTTTGATTGCATCTTTCGAGTTGCAATTGATATCTTTCTATTTTTTTATTGATATCTTTTCTTTTGCATTTCTTGAATCCTCAATATAATTTGATCCCCTCCATGTATTCGTTATTGGATATATGCATTTGATTTCACTCATATCATGAGAAATGCATAATTTATGGGGAAGCTCTTATTATATTGGCCTTCTAGATTTTTCTCCCATTCCGGCAATGGATGCCAATGGGGGAGAGATTTAGAGGGTTTTAAGGGATTTAGTTCTTTTTCTCTTGCAACCTTGTTTTGCTTAGTGTGTTGCATGGTTGTTTTTAATTCCTTATATAAACCCTCATAAAAGGGATTGTCATCAATTACCAAAATGGGGGAGATTGAAAGGGCATGTGCCCTCATGTATGGTTTTGGTAATTAATGACAATCCCTAAGGACTAATGTGTGTTTTGAGCATATTGCAAGTATGGCTTGAAGTTGTCAAGCCATCACCTATATGAAGAAAGATGGTATCTTCCATGAGCTTGCAACAAGAAGATAAATTCATATAGCTCATGGAGGATGATGTCATGCCATGATCGTCATCAAGGTTGACTAGTGCAAGACCAAGGGAAGCTGTCGGAGACATGAAGACGAAGCTAAGCGAGACTCTCCCATGATGGAGTATGGGGGAGTATATGGAGGAGTCTTCATCAATCATGTGCTAGCAAGCGCAATCAAGAAAGGTGGTCCACTTGAAGAGATCAAGATCGTCATCATCTAGCTCAAGTGGATTGCTCAAGGCAAAGGTATGATCTTGATAGGGCTATAGGATAGATAGGCGTACTATCAAGAGAGGCTCTCGAGTGAGTAACTTGATCGCATCTTTGCGAAGAGCTCAACCCTTTGCATGCTTGGAATTTCATCTTTCTTGGTTCTTATTTGGCTTTTCTCCTTGTTGGTTTTTGGTGCTTGTCGTGATCTTCATGACAAGACCAAGTTCTTCGAAAACAGTTTTAGTTTGGAAAAGTCGTTACGTTTTCGGTGTGGAAATATTACCGGTTCAACCTTGAGGAAAGTTCCACACCTTCACATGTGTGGAAACTTTGCTCTATTTATGGTTTGCAATATGTTTTGGTATCCCTCTCCTTGTCAGTGCCTTTCCAACGGAGTTGGTCTCTAATCATTCGGAGTTTATTTGCAAAAGTTCTTGCAGTTCTGTTGTTTCTGCAGTTTTTCAAAGGGACGGAATTGTCCGGACCTTGCTCAGAGATTTCCGGCGCTCGGAGATTTCCGTGCCCCAGTCCGGAGATCTCCGAGTGACAGAAGATTTTTGCCAAGTCCAGAACTCAGTTGCGTACTGGCTCAGTTCAGGTTTCCATCGGATTTTCTACCGGAGATGTCCGGGGTCCGGAAATCTCCGGCCCTGGTTCGGATATTTCCGGACATCAAGTTGCAGTTTTTCGCCAAGTCTTATTTGCCTTCAGCACTGATCTTTCTCAGCTCGCATCGGAATTCCTACCGGAGATTTCCGGGGCCCGGAAATCTCCGGACCTCAGTTCGGAAATTTCCGGACTGGCGATTCCCAACGGCTAGAAATCAGGGAGGGGCTATAAATACCCCTCCCCTTCTTCTTCCTCAAGTTGACGAATTTCCCCTCTCTCTCTTGCCATTGTTTACCTTGGGAAAGCTTGCCCCCTCTCAAATCCTCCCATGATTCTTGCATATCTTTGAGGGAAAAGTGAGAGGAGATCTAGATCTACAATTCTACCAATCCATCTCTCCTCTAAGTGAGGGGAACTCAGTGGATCTAGATCTTTGAGTTCCTTTGTGGTTCTCCCCCTTTGTTCTTGCTCTCTCTCTTATCCCCCCATAAGCATTAGTTGCTTGTGGTGGGATTTGGAAGTGTAGGATTTGTCTCCTTTGTGGTTTCTTGGTTCTTCCTCTCTTATTCCCCCATAAGCATTTGTTGCTTTGTTGGAATTTGAGAGTGAAGGACTTGAGCACTTTGTGTGTTCTTGCCATTGCATCTTGCATCGGTTTGAGCCCTCCACGAGGATTCGTGGTGGTGAAATTCGTGAGCTTGTTACTCTTGGGTCTTGGACCCTAGACGCCTTAGTGGCTGCCGTTGTGGCATAGGACCTTTTGTGGTCAAGGCCTTTGTGGCTAGTTGGGACCTTTGTGGTCAAGACCTCTTGTGGTCATTTGGGAGCCCCCAATTCGGTTGTGGGTGTGTGCCCCAAGGTTGTTGTACGGGATTGTTCTCCGCCCCAAAGGTGTTCATAGTGGAAGGTGGACTCGGACCTTTGTGGTCGAGTTCATCGGAGAAGAAGGTGAGGCCTTTGTGGCGTTGAGAAAACCTGTTGTGGTTGCTCACACCTCTCCAACGAGACGTACACCTTTTGTGGTGGAACTCGGGAATAAATCATCGTCTTTGCGTGCCTGGGTTATCCCTATACCCGAGCTCTTTACTTATGCACTTTACTTTGTGATAGCCATCGTGCTTGAAGTTCTTTACCTTACTATCCCTTTGTTGTTTGTCTTGCATAGCTTAAGTTGTTGGTGCACATAGGTGAACCTAGTATATTTAGGTTGTGTCATTGATAAGTTAAACACTAAGTTTTATTCCGCATTTATCAAGCCTAAATTGTAAAAAGTGTTCCTCGCCTATTCACCCCCCCCCTCTCTAGGCGACGTCTTTCCTTTCAGAAGGCATATTTGACTGGGAGCTAGGTGTCATTCGTATTTTGTATGTAACGACATATTGAATGACACGGATCCTCTAGTAGAGTGTAAATGATTATTTAAGTGATTAAAATTTCTATGAAATGAAGTTAGGAGTATTAGGCATCCGATTTATAATTGTATAGATCGTAAGGAGCTTAATAACATTAAGTCGGAATATTTCCAAAGTCAAGATTCTGAAGTGTTTCAGAATAGGACAAGCAAAGAAAGAGGTTCTTGCTTGTATGACTAGGTAAAATATTAAGTTTATCTTGGCATTTTCAGTAATAGCAAATGATGTTCGACATTATTATGTATCAGACATAGATGCTATCAGACTGAAAGCTCGACTTAGTGTGACCCAAGTTCTTGGTTGAAGAACAGGTTCTAGAGTGATCCTTGTGTGGATCAATGAACAAACTTTAAGTTTATTCTTCAGTATCTATGAGAACTGAAGATATGTTTTCTAGTAAAGGGTAAGAGTGGAAAGATAACTTGCCGTAAAGCGGTTACGATGATGCAAGTTATGACACTGACCCATACGACTAGAAATCTCATATAGGAGATGTGAAAGGATCGGTATGACACCTAGAGGGGGGATGAATAGGTGCTAATTCAAATTTTAGTTCTTTTTGAAATTAGGCTTGACACAAAAGGTAAATTCACTAGATATGCAACTAAGGTGAATTTCCTATATGACAAGCTAGCAACTAAGCAATATATAATAAGGCAATAAATAAGGATAGAGGTAACCGAAGTGAAGACACGAGACGACAAGGATGTATTCCCGAGTTCCTCCCTTAAATGGGAGTACGTCTCGTTGGAGAGGTGTGAACCAACACAATGGTTCAACGGCCACAAAGGCCTCACCCTAATCTCCGGTGAACCGCACCACAAAGGTTTGGTCCACTTTCCACTATCGGAATCCTTCGAGGCGGAATCCGGAGCCTTTACAACAACGATTCGGGGCACGACCCACAAAGGGTTTGGGGGCTCCCGAACAGCTACAATCTGTCACAAAGACAATAGGTAAGTACAACAATGGGCTAGGTTTCCTAGTGGAAGCCCTAGCAAGTGTTCCCTCAAATGAATGAGGGAGAAATGAAGAACGGCTCGGTGAAGATGTAGATCGGTGCTTCCTCCTTCAATCCTCCAAAGGTCAACGAGTTTGGGTGGGAGGATTGGGAGAGCTTGGAGCTTTTAGCTTTGCATCAATGGAGGTGAAAGAGTGTAGAAGCTCCAATCTTCAAAGGTAGGTGAAGGGGTCCTTTTATAGCCCCTTCCAAATCTGGCCGTTTGGAGCAATAACTCCCGCAGCGGTACTACCGCTGGGCCCGGCGGTAGTACCGCTGGACCTTTGAATCCAGCCGTCGCCCGCTTCACGCGCAATACAGAGACTCCAACTTCACGCAGCGGTACTACCGCTGGCGGTACCGGTAGTACCGCTGAGGAGCCCGGTAGTACCGCTCCGGTACCTTGACTTCGCGCTGGTCCTGCGAACCTGCAAAAAACACGCAGCGGTACTACCGCTGGAAGGGCCGGTAGTACCGCTGAGCAACGGTAGTACCGCCCTGGTACCGCTGGGGGTACCGCACCGCGCAACAGAGCGCCGAAAACGGCGGTAGCTCGGGCGGTACCGCCAGCGGTAGCCAAGGCAGCGGTACTACCGCTGGAAGGGCCGGTAGTACCGCTGAGCAACGGTAGTACCGCCCTGATACCGCTGGGGGTACCGCACCGCGCAACAGAGCGCCGAAAACGGCGGTAGCTCGGGCGGTACCGCCAGCAGTAGCCAAGGCCAGTGCAGCGGTACTACCGCTGATGCCAGCGGTACTACCGCTGCCTGGAGCAAGGCTTGCTGGATAACTTTCGCGGCGCCCGTTTCGATCGTTTCCTTTTTGCTAAAAACTTAGATACAACCTGCAACTTTAATAGCCATGTTAGAACACATATTGTGTTGTCATTAGCACCAAAACAAGGGTCAATTAGAAGATGCTCTTTCAAGATGTCCTTTATTTTGAAGATAGACATGGTTAGTTTGCGAAGTCGCATATGAATGCACTATCGCATAATCTGCATAGGTATAGAAATATATCGCGACTTCAGAATTAGCAAGTGTGATTGGACAGAGCAGTTTTTGGAGCGTAGGTGGTCCCCTTAATAGATCTCTTAGACTTTTAAGGCCCATGCTACGCGAATGCTCGAGTCTCACTCCATCCACTAGGATATATTTCACCGTCATCGTAAGATATGGGATGATGTCAAACTAGATGACATAGAAGTGTTGCAAAGCACATATAGGTCTCAATGTGTGAGATTTATTGACTGTATTCCTCTTCCACGAGGCGAGCAGGCACCAAGATGCTATAAGTGTTAAGATTTTACCAAGTTGTAAACTAGATTAAGTGTTACTCTAGTGCAAGTGGGAGACTGAAGGGAATATGCCCTAGAGGCACTTAATAAACATAATTTATTGGCAATATCCTAATTGTTCATTATATGTTTTACACCATGCTATAACTGTATTAAGCGAAAACATTAATACAGGTGTGGTGGATAAAATAACCAGGTCCCTAGTAGCCTCTACTAAGACTAGTTTCATTGCGCGATTGATGATCGAGGTTTTCCGATCATAGGGCATGGCGCCAATCGGCAATGGAAGTCATATCGTAGGTGTAACGATGTGATGTACATACCCAATATTTATAGGACATAGTCATTACGCCTTAAGACCGTGAGATCAACTCTTATTGTTATCCCTGGAAGATACTTTGATCGCACCAAACGTCATATCTTATATAGTGTGACAATAACGGTGATACTTTTGGGTATCGGAAGGGGGTAGTTGAGACGAGGGGTCAACAACGGGATTTGTCAGTCCGCATAGCCGGATAGATACTCTAGGGTCCACTCGGTGAGATTATGTCAAATGAGTTTGCAAACATGTGACTAGGTCACCAGCTGACATAATATCATAGACGAGTAGAAGATAGCGATGTCGGTAACGAGATCATGCTAGGTGTGGAGATATCTGAGAATGATGCTCGGACGCGCTAAGTATCGACATGAAAAAGGGTTTAATACTAGACGTCCAGGTTTGATAGATGAAAGTCATTCGTTATATCACATGGATTAATTCATGGGGTCCAGGCCTACGAGTTAGTCATTGATCGGAGAGGAGTCTCGATCATGTCTGTTATTATAACGAACCGCTAGGGTAACACAGTTAAGGGGTTTCAACAAGACAACCGGAAAGGAAAGAGATCACCGGGAATGTCCCGGGAGAGGTCCGATGGAGATCGGGCAGCGACGAAATAGTTTTCGGAGCAAGAATAAATTATATAAAATATGTTTGATATTAATTAGTGTAATTAATGTTTAAATATGATTTTATATATTTATTTTCGAATTTTAAAGGCTGGTTTCCCTAAATGGGCCTTCTGGTGGAAAGAAGGCCCATGAGGGGGGGAAAGTCCCCCCAGGGCTTCGGATTGGATGGGGGCCGGCCTAGGTGGGCCAAATAGGGCCCACCTAGGGCCGGCGCACTCCCCTTGGCCGCACCAGGCATGTGGGATAGTCCCACAATGCCTGGCTGGCAAGGTTGGCTCCCCCTGGGAGCCTATATAAGAAGGGGCACACCTGACCTTTTAATTCACCAGTTAATTCCCCAATTCTCTCTCGATCTCGTGATTCCCTTTGTAGGAGTTGCGCCGAGTTGAGAGGGGGGGATCTCTTCCACCATAGCCCGCTGCCGCGCAGCTGGTGTTCCGGTCCAAGTCTTCCGCTGCTCGTCCTGGACTGGAGCTTCAGAGGCCGTCGTCTCCACCGTATGTGTGTAACGCCCTGCGAGGTGTTGCGCTAGCGGTGCTCGGAGGCCTACTTCCTCCACCCGACCTCGAGGTCATCTTCGTCGTCTTCGTCGCGCCGAGTTCTTCGCGACCTAGAGGTCGGCTACGTCGTCTTCGTCGTCAACGCTTGTGCGGGAGCGTAATCCCCGCTATTCGGTCTACGAGGGTATGTATTCTGATCTCCGCCGTACTACTATATCTGCATAGTGTAGATCTTGGCTAGTTTAAGGATATCGTTGCTAGGAATTTTTTTGTTTTCTGCACACGATCCCCTTCACTAGGCTTGTTGCCATTTTTGGAACTGGGAGCTGGAATACATCATGTATCTGGCCGAGAATGGATTCATCGAAGGTGGTGAGGCCGTAGACGCACTTGCTTGGGCTGACAAACGCAGGGAGGAACTTCTTATTCGCAAGGAGGAGGAGCGGCTGACATGTGCATCAAGTGGACTGAGGAGAGGGCAAGCACTGGATCGCGTGCAGCTTGGGCGGATGGAAGCAGAGGATAAGAAGATGTTAGATGGAATGGCACAGCTGGTGCTTCTACTCAAGATCATTGCAGGCCTGCTGATTCTGCTATGTGTAGGGATAGTTGTGAAGAAGTGAACTTAGTAGCTGTCAGATGAAATGCATGTTCTATGTAGGGAACCAAGTACTGAATGTAGTTGTGTTGCTGGATGTTGTGTAATGGACCAAGTACTGTGTTGTGTTGCAGTTGATGTTATGTGTAAAACATATGTATCAGTGATGCATGTCTTGTCTAATGAAATAGTATTTGTGTTATATGTCAAGTCAGTGTGCAATTGAGGTGATACTGGCAGTACAAACACATAATAACATTGCATTGTTTGATAGTACAAAACTTTAGCATTGCATTGTTTGGCACTTGTTGAGTCATAAAACATAGCACTGAGAAGCTCACAAAAACATGATTTATCTTAGGATTACAAGCTACTTTTTCCTGGGACATCTAAACTCATCAAACATTCTAACTTTGGGTGGGACAACAACTTGATTTTGAGCCTCAACTTGCTGTGCTGAGGATGTCTCCCTCCTGTAGGCTTCCATTTCAGCATCTCTATCTGATATCTTCTTAGCAAGCTTCTCTACAACTATGGCCTTCTTCTCTACAAATTTTTTCTGAGCCTCAACTTGCTTCTTCTTCTCAGCAAGTTCCTTATTTACCTCTACAATGATCCTCCTAGTCTTTGTCTTGGCCTGCTTGTTCAGCTCAGCTTCTTGTCTTTTCTTCTCTCTTTTCTCTGCAGCCTCTCTAGCTTTCACTGTTGCTTGCTCAGCCTTCCTTACTTCTTGTTGTAGCTTCTTCTGAGTTTTCTCCTCTGCTTTCTTCAGCCAGCTTCATATTTTGCTTCAAGTATGGCCAGCTTTCTATCCTCATTTGCCTTGTTCTTCTCTTGTTGCATCTGCAACAATTTTTGAGCTAGTTCACCTTGCCTGATAGTGGTAGATGAAGGACCAGGATGGTCCACTCTTGCTTGAGCAGCACTGATGAAAGATGGGCTTGGAATAGGCCTTGCTTCCATGTCCCTCTGTGATGGCCTCTGCAACAGTAAAGCATTGAGTTAGTGCAAAGCATTGCAGTGTTAACAACAAGTATATAATTAGTTCATTACCTCATGTACCAAGGTGTTCACAAAAAGATCATCTTGATTCCTACTTGCTTCAGGTGGTGGCACATTGTGCTGAGGTTCAGGTGGTGGCACATGTGCTCAGCTTAAGGTGGTGCCACATTGCTCTCTGCTCCAGGTGGAGGTTGTCCAGCCTTAAGTGTTTTGCAACCAACATGTTGTGATCAGGGAGACCACAGTAGTTGCACTGCATTATCACACCATGTCTAGACATTTTCTTCCCTCCTCCTCTAGCATCAACTTCTCCAGGTCATTTCCTTCTTACTTTTGTTGGTCATGTTTAGTGTACATTGGAGGTAATATAGGAGGTCCATTCATACATTCCCACTCTGATCTGTCTTTGCATGGATAAACAATATTTCCATATGCTCTGTTGTGCATCTCCACTGAGTAGCATTTATCAACCAGTGTAATTGGATCAATGTCTTCATGCCTCAAACAGGATATGACATGTGGACAGGGTATACCAGTCTTCTGCCACCTCATACAACTGCAAGTATTGTGCTTGAGATCAACAACATACTCCATTGGTGTAGCTGACACAAGTTCTCCAACTGCTCCATCAGCATAGCAATTATTTGACCAAAGGATCGTCCTGTCTAGTTTCTTTTTTATCTTAGGAAATATAGAACCAGTCCAGCCTTTTGCCTCATTTTGCTTGTTATAATGTATGGTCATTATCTGAGACTTAATCCTCTCAAGCATAGCTAGCACTGGCAGTTCTCTAGCTTCCAAGATGTATTTGTTAAAAACCTCACAGTTATTGTTCAGTAGTATGTCACATTTAGGCAGATCACTCTGAAATGCCTTCACCCAAGTCTTGGGGTCCAGATTGTTCAACCAAGCATGAACATCCACATTAATTTCCTTCATCTTGAAAGGAAAGACGTCGCCTAGAGGGGGGGTGAATAGGCGAGGAGCACTTTTTACAATTTAGGCTTGATAAATGCGGAATAAAACTTAGTGTTTAACTTATCAATGACACAACCTAAATATACTAGGTTCACCTATGTGCACCAACAACTTAAGCTATGCAAGACAAACATCAAAGGTATAGCAAGGTAAAGGACTTCAAGCACGATGGCTATCACAAAGTAAAGTGCATAAGTAAAGAGCTCGGGTATAGGGATAACCGAGGCACGCGGAGACGATGATGTATTCCCGAGTTCCACCACAAAAGGTGTACGTCTCGTTGGAGAGGTGTGAGCAACCACAACAGGTTTGCTCAACGCCACAAAGGCCTCACCTTTTTTTTCTCCGATGAACTCGAGCACAAAGGTCCGAGTCCACCTTCCACTATGAACTCCTTTGGGGCGGAGAACAATCCCGTACAACAACCTTGGGGCACACACCCACAACCGAATTGGGGGCTCCCAAATGACCACAAGAGGTCTTGACCACAAAGGTCCCAACTAGCCACAAAGGCCTTGACCACAAAAGATCCTATGCCACAAAGGCGGCCACTAAGGCGTCTAGGGTCCAAGACCCAAGAGTAACAAGCTCACGAATTTCACCACCACGAATCCTCGTGGAGGGCTCAAACCGATGCAATATGCAATGGCAAGAACACACAAAGTGCTCAAGTCCTTCACTCTCAAATTCCAACAAAGCAACAAATGCTTATGGGGGAATAAGAGAGGAAGAACCAAGAAACCACAAAGGATACAAATCCTACACTCCCAAATCCCACCACAAGCAACTAATGCTTATGGGGGGATAAGAGAGAGCAAGAACAAAGGGGGAGAACCACAAAGGAACTCAAAGATCTAGATCCACTATGTTCCCCTCACTTAGAGGAGAGATGGATTGGTAGAATTGTAGATCTAGATCTCCTCTCACTTTTCCCTCAAAGATATGCAAGAATCATGGGAGGATTTGAGAGGGGGCAAGCTTTCCCAAGGTCAACAATGGCAAGAGAGAGAGGGGAAAGTCGTCAGCTCAAGGAAGAAGAAGGGGAGGGGTATTTATAGCCCCTCCCTGATTTCTAGCCGTTGGGAATCTCCAGTCCGGAAATAGAGCAAAGTCTCCACACATGTGAAGGTATGGAACTTTCCTCAAGGTTGAACCGGTAATATTTCCACACCGAAAACGAAACGAGTTTTCCAAACAAAAACCGTTTTCGAAGAACTTGGTCTTGTCATGAAGATCACGACAAGCACCAAAAACCAACAAGGAGAAAAGCCAAATAAGAACCAAGAAAGATGATATGCCAAGCATGCAAAGGTTTGAGCTCTCCACAAAGATACGATCAAGTTACTCACTCGAGAGCCCCTCTTGATAGTACGCCTATCTATCCTATAGCCCTATCAAGATCATATCTTTGCCTTGAGCAATCCACTTGAGCTAGATGAGGACGATCTTGATCTCTTCAAGTGGACCACCTTTCTTCATTGCGCTTGCTAGCACATGCTTGATGAAGACTCCTCCATATACTCCCCCATACTCCATCATGGGAGAGTCTCGCTTAGCTTCGTCTTCATGTCTCCGGCAGCTTCCCTTGGTCTAGCACTAGTCAACCTTTGATGATGATCATGGCATGACATCATCCTCCATGAGCTATATGAATTGATCTTCTTGTTGCAAGCTCATGGAAGATACCATCTTTCTTCATATAGGTGATGACTTGACAACATCAAGCCATACTTGCAATATGCTCAAAACACACATTAGTCCTTAGGGACTGTCATTAATTACCAAAACCATACATGAGGGCACATGCCCTTTCACATCTGTTCCATATGCTTATCAAAAAGTGCAATTGTGTTGCTCCTCTCTCTCTCACCTCGAAACGCCATTGCAAGATAGTTAGAATGTGCTTGCTGATATCGAAACACTCCTGGGGACGCCTGACCAACGCTTGATGCTCTTGTAGAAAGAACTCTATTTTGATCTAATCACTGGAACAACAGCTTTAGGGCAGTATCCCACAGCTGGCTAATAAATATGCCTTTGCAGTGTGCCTTGCTCCTGGCTATTGTCCATAATTGGTTCTTCAATACATCACCCTTGAAAACTTGTTGGAAATTTTGCCACATATGTCTAACACAAAACCTGTGCTCTGATTGTGGAAACATATCTCTAACAGCATTGATCAGCCCCTGTAATTAACAACAAAACCATCAGTTCAAGAAATGCTAGAATGTAAGTAAATGCACTGTAGCAATTCATTTGTCAGTCTATTACCTTTTGCTTATCAGACATTATTGTCTAGGGTGTAGTGTTGATTATACCTAAATCAGCCTTAAGTGTATTTAAGAACCATGTCCAAGTTGCAGTATCTTCAACTTCAACACTAGCCAGAGCAATTGGGAAAATGCAGTCATTTGGATCCATTCCTACTGCACACAACAACTGTCCTCTGTATCTGGTCTTGATATGACATCCATCAATGAAGATCACTGCAACCAGATAAGAATCCTCTCTTGCATGCTTCCAGCCCCATGTAACAATTCTTGAACTTGCCAGCAGCATCAAGTTCAAGGAAAAAGTAACTGCCTGGATTACTCCTTCTGATCTCATTTACATAATCCCATAGCAGGTTGAACTGTTTTTCTCATCTCCATAGATGATTTTCATTGCATGCCTTCTAGCTCTCTGTAGTTTGCTCCTACTAGGTGTCATGTTCCAGCCCTTCTATACTACCCTAGAGAAATTCTTAAGATTCATGTCTTGATCAGCTCTATAGCTCTCTAGGTATTTACCAGCAATGAATTTGGTTGTGAAAGCATAGACCCTCCACTTTCCACCACATGTGTGATTAGGAACATACTTCTTCACCATAAAGCTCTTGGTTCTGGAGTCAAAGCTACCCCACAGGTACCAGGTACATGTCTTCCCACACACAGCTTTTACCCTCCCTGTGTCATTTATGGGAAGTTTAATGTCCTTACTGTGTATACAACTGTATGCCCTCACTGCTTTCCTAAGCAAGTCAAATGAACCAAAGACTTGATCTACATGAAAATTAGGATCATTCAGATCTTCATCTCTGAATGTTTTGAATCTGACAGGAAGTTTATCATCATCAAAGTCAGGTGCCCATAGGTCTTCTCCCTCTGAGTCCTCCTCTTTCACTTCCTTCCCTAAGCCTTGTGAAGATGCAGTATTGGCAGCAGATGAATTCATGGCCTCTCTCTCATCCTCATCTATCTTATCTGCATTCAATTCATCCTCGCCATCACTTACTTCATTATCTGAATCTACACATTCAAAATCTGAGTCATTAGCATCATCATCATCATCTTCTTCACCAAGTTGTTCTACATTCACAGGTTCCTTCATATGCAGTTTTCTCTTACTCTTCCTTGCTGTAGCAATTTCCAACTCTACAATATGTTCTACAACAGTAGGATTCACTTTTGTTATATGTTCCTCTTGAACTACAACTTCTTCATTAACAGGTGGAACTGAAGCAGCTGGAGCAATAACCTCATCATCCAAGCCCTTGAACACAATGCCCTCATCATGATCAACATACAAACTGAAGCAATGGTGCCCAATCTCAACCAGATTTAGCATTGTTTGAGTATCAGTGTCATCTCTAATCTCCCTGAGTCCATTTTTTATGATCGAGAGGATAGGAAGGCAGTACCAAATCTTCATTCTACCTGCCATCTCATACCCTATTTCCTCCACTATTTTCTATTTTCTCTAGCATCAGTGTAGACTAAATGCCAGAGTCCACATCATCATACAGCTAGTTTTTCCATCAACATAACAATGATTGATACCACTGCCCATGAAAAAAAAACCATGATTGATTTCAAGAGTGAAATATGAGTTGCGCTTTCCTTCAATTCAACAGTTCAGATAACACTTGCTGAGTTACTGTCATAAAATTCAGACTTAACAATTTCGTGTTCATGCAAAAATCGAAACTTTAACCCAACAGTATCACATATATCTTCAAGACATCTAATAAATCACACCCACATAACCGTGGAGTCTCCTAAAAATCAATCCTTTCCCTAAACCCTACCGCAAACCCCACGAACATCCCCTGCTCAATCTAGACCCCAAAAACATCCACTGGCCTTAAATAACTCTAATTAGACAACGAAAACTCTAAATCTGTATCTAAAACCATTGATTTGTGCCTTCTACCCGCCGTCGGCGTGATCGAGGTGGGGCACTAACCGTAAGCGGGAGCAGGGGCGCCTTCTGTGCGCTGGTGCCGCGACATCGCCGCCGAGCACAACCACGACTTGGCGCTGCAGAAGCCTTCTCGCCGCAGACGGATTCCAGCGGCAAAGCGGAGCGGGAGGCGGCGGAGCGGGGCGCGGTGGCGGTGGCGACGTAACCACGACGTAATCGTGCGGCGTGGAGCTGAATGGCGAAAACACCTGATTTTAATGTGTCTGAGAATCCCTGGGGGTGTGTCTGCAAATTATCCCCCTCACATTCTAGCTTAGACACTGACAGTGCGTCCCGCAAAAGCCATGTTAGTAAATACATCGCTGAGACGCAGGTGGTGACCGTCGGTGACACGTGCTCACGAGTTCAGGTACCGTATAAGTGTATTGTCTAAGTATAGTGACCGTATTGACTATACACTTAAAGTTCAGTGATGTTTAATGAATTTTACTCCGGTTTATATACCCATCATCAACCGAGTGGCATCTGACATGAAAGCAAGCATCATATACACATTAAATGCATTCGTAGATAAAAAAATGCTTAATACCCCCTCCATTCCGTCATATAAGCCTTTTAATAAGCTAAACTAGGTAGCTAAAAATACTTACGCTATGGAACAATGGTACTAAATGAGTTGTATGGTACGAGTGGCGACACCACTTTGGATGGAGGCCATCGTGTTCAGCCACCGGTGCAAGATTAGGATTCGGCGGTGCCTGATTTACTGATTTGCGCAGCTAAAGCCACCGTTGTTCGGTATCAGAACACCCAAGGGAGCCTCTTATTTTAGAGGTAACAGGAGCACAATTTATTTCCACAGACCGGATCCTTGAAAAGGAATTCAGACTGAGCTCCTCCGCTCCGCTCCTCAAGGGCTGCTCCATTTCTGCTGAGTGCCTCAAACCGAGCTCCACGTTTGTTGTTAACTTTTTTTGCTGAGAGCAGCAGAGTTTTGAGAGCAGAGAACTTCTCAACAGGCCCTAAATCTTCAATGGGATTGCTCTACTGAATTACAGCTTGGGCTTAAAAGATGGGCCTTCTTCTGGTCCACGTAGTATCTTTTAGCATCGACTGAACCACATGTATAGGTGTGTACCATGATTATTCTAAAAAAAAAGGTGTGTACCATGATGGATTAGTCATGGATTGCAAGGGCACAAGCCTAAAATACTTGGCCATGCTCGCTTGATCACTTTGCCTACACAGAACACAGTAAATTATAAGGAACTTTATCTTCAGAACTATTTTCGCACTCGGAAACAGTTCAATTTCCGTATCACTTACAAGTATGGTCACGCGTTCAAAACAGGTCCATATCCGCTAAATTTCATAGAATTTATGTTGATTCATTCAGGAACATGCAGGCTTGTATCACTTCTTGGGAAGGCACCATTCAACCCCATCTTTATTTCTTGTCCAAAATCGACCAGGTCATCAGCAAGGAACAGAAACAGTCACTTTCACCCAAAAATAAAAAAAATCTCACAACCGTTTCAACGCCTTTACACTTCATGACCTCCACTAGAATTGCACCGAATATCTAACCAGAATCATCCTAGACAAACACCACATAAGAGTACTTTTCATAATATGAAATACTCATACTCTCTAAACTTGCTGGCTTATAATACAGTAATCACTGGCCCAGGGCACAACAAGGGTGTGGGCTGCCCTTCCCACCAGCCTAAATCATGTCTCCCATGTTCGCCAACCAATCTTAGTTTTTTGCAGCTGCCAAACGCAACGGCCAATTAAGCATGTTCTTTACAATATGATGCAATTCCACCTGCAAACAAGTACTCTCTCCGTTCTAAATTAATTGACTCAGATTTAGTACAACTTGCACTAAATCTGAGTCAATTAATTCAGAACGGAGGGAGTAGTACACTCTGTCTGTAACAGCACTTATGTCTGAACAAATTAAGAATTTGTAGGCCTACTCATGTGTGCCTTTCAAGAAGAACCCAACTTTTTTTCTCTATGTTGTAAAGATGTGGTGACACAGGGTGGTGGCATATTCTGCCTACATCCACAAACTTCTCTATCTGGCTTTTCTGGACCATACCATCCGGGCCTCAACAACCAATGACAAGCTGTGACTTGAAGATTTAGAGGCTGGCTATGTATCAAGTGTATAGTGACATCTGGCAGCACCAGACTTGAAGCAAAACAATGATTGAGGAGTTATATTCACATAAAATTAGTATCCTGACCAAGTCATTACAATAAGATGGTGGCAGAAAAGAAAAGATCTATCACATAGCTATGATATTAAAAAAAAGAATAGGAGGAGAAAAAGTCCTCTCTGAATGTAGTGCCATTCGTCCAATACTCGGGAATCAGCTCCAGGATAAGTGAAGTAAGTTTCACCGTCCCATGCAGCCTCATCCGCCAGCGACACGTCGTCGATAGCTGCCTCTGATCTATCTAAGAAGAGACACATGTCCCTGAGCTAGCAGAGTAGTAGCTCTACTCCCTGGTGACCGGTATGCAGCGTGGCGATGGAGATAGCTCGATAATGTAATTGCCGATGAGGGTGTTGTAACTCAAAAGTCCAACACGGTGGAAGTGAGGTTCATCAACGGCCCCAGAGCACTGGGAGCAAACTTCCTAGCGAAGAGGTAGCAGACAGAGGTATGCTTGGAGTTGTAAGTGCACTGCGTACCATTGTTCCTGATGGCCTGGATGAACTCCACATTGATGTTTCCAGCACCATACCTTGCTGGATGTGGGCCTCCTCTTGACCAATCAACCCATGTGATGGTCCTGTTGGCGTTTAGCGACCCATGGAACAGATGAAGATAGGTTGGTATGTAATGCTCATCCGGATAGCAAGATGGTCTGCAGTGCTTCCTGAAGATTGAGTAGTACTTGTAGTCGGCTACCACGCGCACAGCCAATTCACGGTTAAGTTCAAACCACTCCGACCCTTTCCTCCACTGCTCGGGCAAGATGTGAGGTGCCATCCGGCGGTTGTAGCGGCCAGCGCTCTGAGGGGTGTCGATGTTGTAGGACTCGACGAAGCTGTGCTCCGAGTTTATGAGGTACTCGTAGACAGTTGGGAAATTGAACACCGGGATGCAGCTCTCCGAGAGCAGAACAAACCGCTCGTTCGAGTAATCCAGCAGGGCATTGGCCAGCAGGCGCTTCTCAGCATCTACGAGGGTTATCGATCCCCAAGACACTTCCTGCATTGACAATAAGCAATAAAAGATCAGAACGAGCAGCGAAACTAGCCGTTAGCTGAACATTGGGGGCACTTGCAATGCAATGTGAAGTATTAAATTCGCAGTTGAGTTGAAACTTTAGCCCCAAAATAGTATATAAGGAGGAATCAGGCACCAAAAATTAAATATCCCAGGTCCCAACCATAAGACATCCCCAATGTCTTGAATGGTTGTTTAGTAGTACAGTAGTACTAGATAAATTCAGTCGATGATGAAGCATATCTAAATAAATCCCATGATTAACACTAGTAGGTAGAATTCGTGAGCGCCACTAGTTTGGAGAAGAGTTCCATCAAGTAGTTTACCCACCATCCCAGCATGGGGCCGAGCAAACAAAGAGAGCATATTCCCCTTCCCCTGGAGGAGCCGTTTGCACACACATCCCAATCATGAATTGGGTAGAGGAGCGAGCGCACATGGCAAGCACGTCGGGCAACGGTTGTCCGTCCGAGTCATTCCACCAAGGAACCAGCTAGCTAAGCTAACGAATCAATCAACCTCTCAAACGACACGGTTCAACTAATTCGGCGCGAATCGAGGAGTGTAAAGCAATGGCGATGCGGTAAAAAACCAGTCATGAATCTGTACCTCGCTGGGGATCTGTCGTCCGTAGAACGGCGACGTCTTGGAGACGTTGAGCTTGTAGTCCGGTATGGTGTGCAGGTAGATGGAGAAGAGCCCCTGGTGGCCCCTGAAGAACTTCTCCCAGAGCGGCGCGAACGGCAGCGGCCCACGGGTCATGAAGAGGAAGGCCACCTTAGGCACCCGCTGGAACGGGAACTCCTCTGCGGCCGGCACGAGCGTGGCCCGCCAGAAGAGCTCGTCGTCCGTCATGGAGTGCTTGAGCGCCGGCGGGTGCACGAAGGCCTTGAAGCCCCCAGGCCCGCCGGCGCGCGGGTCGGTGTATGTGGCTGCGGGGAAGAAGAGCTCGGTGTGCGAGTTGTAGTAGTAGCGCGAGACGTTGGCGCTGACGGAGAGGCCGATGACGACCCCCGCCATGAAGATGACCATGGCGGTCACCAGCTTGAGGAGCCCCGCGGACCACCAGGCGTCCTTGCGCGGCGCTGTGTGGGAGAAGTAGTCGCCGTCGGCGTCGGCGCCGAGGCCCGGGGTGGACCGGGACTTGAGCATCGGCTTCGTGTCGCTACCCCACATCGCGGAAGGGGGTGGCTAGGGTAGGGTATGGCCGGACCGGATCGGGGTGGGTGGGTTTGTGGAGCGCGCTTCTGCCCCGGGAGGAATCCGCGGCGGCGGCGAGGAGGAGGAGGAATTAGGAGGCCCGATCTGCTGTGCCGGCGCCGGAGAGGACGGGAATCCCAATCGGATCCGAGGACACGCCCGCGCGATGGGGAACCAGCGGAGCGGGGGGCACGCGGAGAGGCAGAGGAACGAAGACGGCGAGGCGAAGGTGGGAGGAGGCCGGCGCTGTTTCCTTCCGTAAGAAAACTCGCTGGCTTTTTCTTAGTGGGTAAGGAGGAGGAGGAGGAGGAGGAGGAGGAGGTAGAACGCGTGGTGGTGGTGGCGTCGGGGAGGTCACTGTCGTTTCCGATCCAGCTCCGCTCGGCCGAGGCGACTGGGGGTCGGAGACGCGGGCGAGGTGAGGTGGTATTTATGGGCGGCGGAAATTTCTTCTCCTCTTCTCTTCTCCGAGTCGTCGTCGTCGCGGACGGCGAGGGAGGGGAAGAGGAGAGGAGGTCTGGCTCTGGGCTGTGGCCACGGCAGCGGGGATAGATAGATTGATCGATTGATTATCTGACGCGAATTAATAATAGAGCGAGATTAGTGTACTCCTACTGGTGATTGATGATTATGGACGGATCGATTTGGGTGGGAAGAAACGGTCTAAAAGTGGGCGACCTGGGTGGGCCCGGCCTGTCTGTCACGGAGAGCATCCGGTTCACGCGTTGGGCGGGGCCCGCTTGCCAGCTGGTGCCGCGCGGTCTCACCGGTGAAAATAGTACTCCGCTTTTGGTTGCCTGGAACGGTCGGCCGGCCACGGCCAGCAGCGGCGGCGAGCGGACGTGGTCGCGTGCGGCGCACAGCCTGACGTGTGGGGCCAGGCCGGCGAAGCTTTCACGCGGGACGTGATGTGATGGGAGTAAAGTAACGGCCGCCGGTTTTTCGTGCCGTTGGGATGCCGCCGTTTCTTCCTTTTTTTTTTCTTCTCTTATTAATTCTTTGAGCCAGAGCTCTAGTCTAGTGTACTTTGCATGTGCGCGGTCGTTGCGCGTATCGGATGCTGGCTAGGTTAGAGGAATAAACTACTCTGATATTATACCCGAAAGGAATAATGCATTGATCTTGATAATCTACTTGAGGACAGACAGCTACAGGCACAACACTGTTGGATCATGAACAAGCAGCCAAGCACCATGCATGATTAGTAAGTACATATCAGTTCACAAAAATGAGTACAAGCCTTGCACCCTCTGCAAGATAAAATAAAAAACCACAGCTAGCAGAGAAGAACTGTGCCAACTATGTGAGGGTTGCACCCTTGAATGCTTGACGATGCTGCTTGCTGGTCATGGTGTGGAACTGCGGAGGCGGCCCGGAGCAAACACTTTATGCTGACTTTTTTGGATGCGAATCGGTTATTTCTGTCTTATAAGAGAGAGAAACTCTATGAGCCTATATACAATGCAAGGTGGTTAGATAGATGCTTATAAAAATAAACCAAGCATTCTCATAAACACCGGTGCCTATTTATGTAGCAGGGGTGTCTAATGAAGCCTTTATCTAGTACAAATAAGCATCAGTGCTTAACTAAAAACCGGTTTATTTTCTAAACACCTTGCATTGTACATGCCCTGAGGGTGCAGAAAATTATGCATTTTTAAAGATCGAAAGTCCATTATCTACTTCATTTTTTTTACAAAAACCATAGTACAAATACATATGGACATCTACCATGTACATAAATTTTCATCAAATTATGTTTCATATGTGACCTACAACAAAGAAGACAACGTGAAGACCACAATCGATATTTTTAATGCCTACTTAGAGGCACCTATTTTTATGTTTTGTGTAGCCCAAACCACAACACTTCTCATCAAAATTTGACGAAAGGGCTTTGGCGCGCACACAGGATCCGGGAGACGCGCCCGTTGCATAGTACGGCTCCGGCCGTGGCCCTTGGTCAGCCTGTTTCTTGGGTTGTTGTTTTTTTCATTTCATGTGGGCCGGTGTTCTGTAATTGAACTCTACTTTTCTATCTAATCGAATGGCAAACAAATGCCTTTTCCTCAAAAAAAAAAATTTAGACGACCAAAAAAGTCATCCTTACATTTTCATCAACAATACGAGAGTTTTGCTCAATGTTTACATGTCATGGAGCACTCACGATTTAACACGTCCCTAACAAATACATGTAACTCAACATCATTTGTTTCCACTCAAAATATGTATATCGTCGGAAAGTTTTTCCATGTTTCGGAAGAGATAACCATGCTAGAAAGGATGATACAATATACCAAACTAACCCTAAAACATGTCATCCCGTCAAACTTGAGGTCCATTGTCACCATGTTCACATCACTTGGTACAAGCAACTGAATAGTCCATGGTCTCGTACATAAGCAAGCAAGTAAAGCATGTCTCGAAGTAAGTAGGAATCGGTTAGAGCAAATCAGTCACAGGCTCGGAGCACATGCACGTGTACGTGCATCTTGAATTGTGTACTACTAGTAGGTTAGTTACAGGAGGGGAGCGGAGCGACCATGTCAAACGGTCAAACCAACCCAGGCAAAGTGTGGTCAAATCAGGCAACTGACCAAAAATGTAAGCCTGACAGGGACGGAACAGACCCGTCAACGTGCCAGATATTACAAGGGATCGTCCAGGCTACAATAATCCATCTTTCTTTTATATATACATAATCCTCAAGTTTAACTATACTCTGACCAAATTTTCTGAAACACACGAGATGAATAAATCTTGGCTGATAGAGTACCAGAAGACTCATCATCTTAACCAAGAACCTCTTCAAGTGAGCACAGAGCACTGGGCATCTACTTCGAGTTTGGCAGATCACGGTGTGACTCCTCTTGCTGTCAGATGTTTGGCTAGATCGGCAGACCACGGTGTGACTCCTCTTGCTCTCTGATGTTTGGCTAGATCGACATTGGCAAGGCTCTACTCTGGAGACATGACATGAGAACACATATCTCCTTTTCTGCAGATGCATGCCATTCTGCCATCAAGCTCCTACTGCACTGAACGAGTCTTGGGCTCTGTTCTCCACCTGGTGCTGAACTGCATTAAACTAACCGATCTATTCTAGTCTCTCCTCTTTACGTATGTATGTACAACATGAACACTACATACACTGATGAACAAGTTTATACACAGCAACTGCTGGCCTGTGATATTCTATGTGCAAAGCACATTCACCCAAAGCGGGTGTGTTCTTTCCTCCTGTATCTGGTGCCGAGTGCTGATGATGTTCCAGCTATGTATCCCTTTATGCAGGAGCTTTTCCATGTTTATGTACATCATGCTTCTGCTCGGTGAGAGTTACAAGACAGCTGCAACAGCATGACCTGCGCAGAAGAACAGACCATTGTGCATTAACTAGTCTTCGTTCGGTGGAAGCCAAGGCGCTTCCCAGCCTTCATACACATGCTCGAATAACAAGAATACACTTACATGTCAACATACCCATCAAGAGACTTCACAGTTCTCATCATCCTCGGCTCTTCTCGAGTAAGTTTTCACTTTTCTCGAGAACTCCTTAACCGAAGAGTGATCTGAAAATGTCAAGGGGGTATCTTCAGCAATTGGATCCCTCACATAGAACAGCCTAATGGGTACCCTTCCAGTCACATCTGCCGGAGGTTCTTCAGGAATATCACGGTACAAATGTTTGATCATGAAGAGAGCAGTATCTTGATCTCGCCAATAATTGCTACAGGAATCAACCCACAGGCTTGTTAAAGTGTGAAATACACATGTGAAAAAACGCTTAGCAAACCAACAGGAATGATGAGTGAACTCACGTATGAGATCCCAGGGCGGATAAATATGGATGTTGAAATGTTTTCTCCTGCAGTTAGATCAAAGTTTGAAAATCACGAATATATGGGCATGTGCATCTCTGAGAAACAAAGTTACTCATGCCAAAGCATTGCATAATAACTTTCCAATAGACAGTGGAGCATGCATTCTAATGCCTATGCTAACCAATAGAAATAGTAGAAATTGCTATTGATTTAATTGCAAGAGCTTAATAACCTGAAGCACATGATCAACCCGACCAGCTGGCGAACCTGTCAACCTTTCCATCATGATAGAACCATATGATCTCTCTTCCTCATGGGTACTCTCACCGTCCTCTGAATAATAATAATAAATGATTAGAACATCTGATAGTTTCTGGCTTGGATTGTGTAAAAGCTGATAAATAAGGATGTATCAGTACCTTCTGCGTCATTTTTGCTCAGTGATAGCAATGCAGCTACTGCTTTAACCTAAAGAGAACAAACAAACCAACTCCTTATGCAAGAACCATGCTAGCAGTTCTCTATCATTCACATGTATCAGAGGTTTATGATCAAACCCGACCCAGATTCACATAATTGTTTTAAACTATATGCATTACATTCACATAAGAATTCTGGAATAAAGAGCAAACCTTCAATGACTTGAATTGACGGGCAATAGCTTGAGAACGTGCAGCAACATCTTCTGTGAACTCCTGCAAAACATCAACCCAAATTAGGTATATAAGAGGCAAGCAAAACAGCCTCAAGATACTGTGAGCTCAGTTAAAATGGCATACAACCCACCTGCACTCCTACATGTATCCTCTTTCCACCTCTATGGTAGGGTATAACAACGGGTCGCTTGTTCAAATAATCTTCACATACAAGTGGTTCAACTCTGCATAAAAGCCCACCTAGATTTATGTTTCATGCCCCCTCACTGTGCAACAGATAAGTTCATTCTCTTCCAGTACAATAAAGGAGCATATCTAAAAGTGACGAAGCTTAGTGCCTTCTTGGGCATTTGATAGAAGTGATGCACTTATGTAAAATGTTGATTCATACTCCTACCAGATTAATACTTATTTAGTTTTATCATGAATTCATGATATTGCATATTTGGTCCGCTGTATAAAAATACGGTTAAAAAATTATATGCAAGGAAGCTGCAAACCTGTATGCTACAGGATCATAAGGATGAAAAATGTTGAACATCTGCCGGCAGCATGGCATCTCTTCAACTATGTTCTTGTCTTGCCAATAATCTTGTCCCCTGCCTTTAAAAGAAACTATGAATTTCAAAAGTAAGATAGCAGATTATCGGCTGCCAACTACCCGGGGCAATGACAAATCATAAGCTGGCCAGGTCCCCCATACACCTCTCCAAATTGAAAAATTATAGAGAAACTGGCGAATGGACAGGAACAGTAGCTACATAGAGGAAGATATGCTAATAATGACTTGACAAGCATGAGGACACCGTCCATGTTAATAGAGCAGGACCGACACCACAATTCATCTCTTTATACAGTAATTTCAGTTCACTCAAGAGAATAACATTCTGAAAAGTTGACAGGATATATTGTTGAGTCCTGCATGTTGTTTTACTGGCCAGTGCTTTCTGATATCCTGAACTAGATAATTCTTCTAGTAGCTACTCAGCAAACAATTCAGTATCCAAATGCTAAAAGTTTTATACATATATAATATATACCTGCTGTTAAATAAGTGGTTATTAAATGTTAAAATACTAGTCCCTCCGACCCGAAAAGAATGTGGGTTACACTGTCAAATTGTATGTACGTAGTTCTTTCCGTATGACAGTTAAAACAGATTGGAGGTAGTAGATAGAATCTAATTCTAAACATGAGACGAATGCTGCGGAAAGTATCCAAACAAAAAAAGGAGTAAAAGTGTCAACACGGGTGTGGCACAACATATTATTAGCCAAGGTGACATACCAACACCAATACGAACATTCCGTAGTGACAGAAAGACTCCCAAAGGGGATCCAACAGCAAAGAATGTGTCAACCTGAGTATCAAAAAATGATGGGATGATGGTATAAACACTACAAAAAGTATAAAAATATCAATCAACAAGAACAAGGATATGTTACCTTAAAATTTAGCTTAGTGTATCGAATACGTGGTCTGTAGGACTGACTTGTGCTGCCTTGGCCCATATTAAGCCCGCCTGATGCCAGGCTCACTGTATAATTAGAATCTGAATACATAAAGATCTGAAAATAGACATTCACAGAGGCAACAAAATACAGTTTTCCAGAAAACATCATGGAACAAAAGCAGCAGTTACCTTGATGAGACTCAACATCACTGATGCTTCCAGTCAAATCATTATGTCGCTCAAGTTCTGCAACTTTAGCTTTAAGGCGTCGCACCTGCAGTGAAGATAGAAATCTAGGCATCAACACAATATGCAAGTTGCGCCGTTGCTTTGCTCCAATATAACACCCTCAATTTTCCGCTCTGAAACAATTTATCAATCTTACGCATATATTCTCTGATGAGTTGATCACAAGGCAATCAACATTTGGGAGCCTTCTTACGAAATACAAATGTCCTAAATGACAAGCACATACAAACTTAGGAAAATTCAATAAATCCACACCTCTTCTTCCAATGATGAGATTGTTTTTTCTTTGTCGATGACCTCTTCATGCAGTTTCACAGCAGGCCTCGAAACACATTCAGCATCTTTTGTGCTTACAGCTGAAGTAGCCCCTTCTCCAGTACATGTCATCTGGTGATTCTCATTCTGATTTTCGAGTTCATTTTGTACCCCATCAACTGCAACAGGTGATGCGAGTGTGTCATCATTGTTTGGCACATTCTCAAGCATACATGGTGAGGCGATCTTGTCTGTCAGTGAAAGGTCAATACTGGTGTTGTCTTCATTTACACCATTTACATTATCAGCACAAGAATGTCCTGAAGTGGACGAAGTATCATGCTCTTTTACGTCAGAGTCATGAACATCAGTCGTGTTGGGTGCTTTTCCTACTTGGCCTTCATCAGGCGAAACTTCTAAATTAAAAAGATCTGTTGGAAATGGGGCAGAAAGGGACTCTTGATGGCAAAGTATATCGTACGTTAGAACACTTCCCAACGAGTGGCCATATAATGATACCTGTCAAAAAAGAAGGCGCATCTTGTTTAACGGACAGAAAATACATAATCATGACAAAGAATCTGAATGAGCTATGAGCAGCAAACCTTTCCACTGTAACCAGGATTTCTCTTCAGAAACTTCATATACAGCCGGTTCAGCTGACTTGAGACCTGTTATAAATTACTAAATCAGCATCCTCACTACTTAGAAGACTTGGTGAATGGGGTGATAGTTCACCCCTTCCACCTCCTTCAAATACAACAAAAATGCATGCCACGGCACAATTTTTTTCTCAAACAATGATGCGACAAACTAACTTGTAGCAAGGAAAAAGCAGATATGACCAATATCCTACTTCACGTTTAACAAAAGTAGTTGGTGGCGCTCCATTGCCATAATTCCATCCCAGTATGTGAACTTTGTGTGGGTTCCACGTTCCAATGCAGACAATTTTGAGGTGGAATATAAGAAAGGAAATATACTCGGACACCAGCATTTGAACTAGAACTACCAAAAGTAGTGTAAAAGTGTGACTAGAAAGAAAAAAATACCGAGTCGATTATATGCTGGCAGTAGATAGGACTCATGTAATATAAAACATCATGAACGGTGGCGCCTAATGCTACTCGAAGACCTTTAACTCCATCCAGAGTAATCTTCTCAACTGTTCGTTCACCACCGAGTTTCAAGCTCTTCCTCCACTGCAATAGTAATCGTCACTATTAAGCATAAAAAGGCTCCAGTGGAAACATAGATGAAATCGGAATTTATACCGTAATAGAACAAAGGTGCAGTATCTACTCTGTAAGTGCAATGTACTAAGCTATACACATAAATTACGGCCGTCGTTGATTAACTAGATAAGTGTGTTTGCGACACAAATGACAAAATATACAAAAAACTTCCAGTGCTCCTACAGTAATCAATACCAACCTGCCATACATGTCTCGTTCATTTTCTGGAGAACTAATGAAACACATTGATCACAATTCTAAAGTACCTCTGTAAAGTGCTGCATATGTTTTAAGTTCAGAAGATGACATTGCATTATCATGTTATAGACAAGTCAACTGTTCTGTCCTTCGCAACAAGGGAATCAATGAATAATGATGCTAGAGATCTCCATATGAGGCAAGATAACAAGTAACTTAGCTCTAAAAATTTATTAATGTTACCTGACACGGAATATACAGAACCCTCTGTGTACTTCTTTGATACGGAGTTAAGTATCTATCAGCTAGGTTAGCAGTGATACGGCGAAAATCGACAACATCATCAACAAGATTAGCTTTCTCCAATCTCTGCCCGATGCCATGAACCATGAATACCAGATGACCAACTGGAACCTATTAAGAGGTAATCGGAAAGTACGTCAGCGTCTGCAAGTTTCCGTAAGCAATAAACTTGGTGAAATTCAGGTTAACTTCCTTACACATGCATTTAAGTGGAAAAGCAGAAGCCACGGTGTATATATTCCTTTAATGTGGCATAGCTGTAAGGTGGGTGAGTGGGTGACTAAGGCTAAGAAGTTCAGACTATGGATGAAAGTACTACTACCTCCGATCCGGTATAACCGTATAAGTGTGGGGAGTTGTACTGTTAAGTTGTACAGAATCAGTTTGTTTCTCGCGACACTTTTATAGGATCGAAGGGAGTACATTCAATGCTAATTATCAGATTAACTGGTTATTTCAGTGGAAGAAAATGCTACTACCTCTGTTTTTTAATGTAAGACGTTTTAGACATTATACATGTTAACTAGATGCATATTTGATTTGGTGAACATGCACATTAAAACATGTCTAGATACATGTGAATCTAGATAAAAGCTAAAACATCTCATATTAAAAAACAGAGTGAGCATAAAGTCCTTGTCTTCAATATAAGTATATATGAATCCTTGGGTTGGGAGGTAACATAATAAAGATTATGGAAACTAACGTGGAAAGAGAAAAATGCTTGACAAAAGAAATACCTGAGAGCAGTAATCATCTGTTTCCTCTTCTTTCTGCTGACGCAACTCATCCTGGCAGCAAACCAAATTACAGTTATACACCACACAGATATCAAATGCAGACTCCCCTAAATAAAAAAGATAGCTCAATGCTTTACAAAGAGAACCCTGCAACAAGATGCCAGGTTTTCATTCTGGATTTGTACTAGCAGGTGCTGATACGAAATCCAAACTAAGAAAAAAAAAGGATTGCACCGTGAAATGAGCACAAATAGATTGGCTCATTTTGGGTGCAAAAACTTAAGCAACAACACGCCTAGAAATTGACGAGATAAAGACATTCAGCTATGCAGTCTATAGCATGATAAATACATAACTAGTTTGGCAATCCTTCTTGAAATTGTTACGGTCTTGAATCTTAAGGATGATACATCCCCTACAGCTAACATATAAAACCAGAAGACAACATTTTGTGTGCATAAACCAAAATGGCAATGAACATCAATATTTTCATAATGTGAGGTTGAGAGCACCAGATAGACATAAATAGTTTTAAAACACTTATTATCGTTGTTCACCTGGGTAGGATTTGCAGATCCAGAAGAAGAGAACCCGCGCCTTAATTTTATTGTGTTGCTACCTAGTTTAGGGCCTGTATCAAAGACGAGCCAAGCTTCCCAAGTATCATCCTCTCCAGTAAAGAGAGCATGCAAGCCCTGCACAAAATACACTTTAGCCATCAACCGACTCTCTATTTCACTTTTTTAGGAAGGTATATAATAGTATATTACATACCTGTGTACTTCCTTCGAGATCAATCCGTGCAGCAAACAAGCCTGAAGGTTGAAAGTTGCGACGACGCCAGGCCTAGTGCGACAACAATAGGGTGTTCAAAAGTTTTATAAAGCAAGGGAATTGTAGAAGGGAGTATGCGTAAGAAGAGAACAGACGCATAAACATGACAGATTTTTTATAAGGAAATTGTATATCCATCCTGCAGATGCGTCCAGGGGTACATAGTCAAATGCAATTCATTGCCATCGTAACCATGTCAACCACTGTTCAAAATTAAGCTCACAGCAAATTTATACTATCTAGTGAGAAGTTCTGTTATTTTCTCTAGGGCATTCGAAGTTATAAGAATACTAAAATAGCACTGCTAGCAAAGTATTGATTCACAAAATGGTAGTATTTCTGGGATAATGTTGCTAAAGAGGAATGGCATGCCATATTTTCGCACCTTATGATTATATGCTAACTCAAGCCGTTCAGAAACATCTTCACGCAAGGGAATCCAATCAAGACCTCCTTTTCGAGCAAACCAGTGGCCTCTCAAAACACGTCTATTCTCACCATTCCAATATACAGGAAAGCAATGACGTCTCATCAAATCAACCTGCAATAGTGTATGTTGTTATCACAAAAGAAACTCACTAGCCAACATACTAGAAAGAAAAAATGTCATATTACAGCCACATAATCAAACTAAAATCACTAGCTAACATAATGTACTTCTTGTATAACACTCAAAAGTTTCAAGTAAATTAGTTTTACAAATTCAATGAGGAAAGGAAGTTGCAAATCGCTCTGTATCCAAGTTTGTGGTTCCGGAGACCGTAGCAACACGGGTGTTCTGAATTACACTAATGTTCACTTGTGTGATGAGCTAACAAATCTGAGTGACCGTGTGTGGCAAGGCATGGGCACTCGACTAGTCAATATTTTATTTTAATCCTACTTGTCTTCTTACTTAGTCAATAGTTATGAGTACAAAGTAAATGTGGATGAATATAGCCATAACTGGTTTTGCGAGCAAATAAGAAAGACTGGCTGCATATGTGTACTGACAGAACATAGCGTATAAAAATACAAACCTCATATAGTCCACCTTTCACAGGAACCCCAACCCGTTCCTCCTCCACCTTATACAAATATTCAGAGTCTGACATATCAGCTTTCACCAAGGAACCTGCTGGTCCCACACTGCATTCCGCATACTCCCTCCACCAGTAACCAAGCAGTGATTCCTCTCTCTAGAAACAAGTAAGACAAATAATGATTTACGAAATATAGAGATTCCCCTAATACTATAGAGTAGGTACGGGCTAAGAGCATAAAACAAGTTAAAAAGACAAAATGTAAACTCCTGTAGATAAACTAGCACAGCCCAAGCCTAGAAAATTCCACCGGAGATAAACTATGTACCAACATTATTGCTTCGAAATGAACTGTATTTCAAAAGCTACGGCACTTCAGCGAACTATAAAGTTCACTACAGCTTATGTGATCTTGTGAGTAAACATTCAGCAGTACATGGGCATCAAGGTATTACCTCTAAGAAAGACGCCTCCAACGCCAGACAGTCCCTCATGCTGAACCTGAAATAGTCCCCCCTCCCAACTATCTCCGTCTGCGGAACCGAAGCAGAGAGCACTGCATCAACAAAAAAGCACATAAATCGACCAAGAGTCAGTTCGGTAACTGGGTCAGCTCACAAATCGTTGTTTCAGCAGTTCATTTCACAGAAACAATCAACAATAACCACAGAGTGGTGCTGGACAGTGATGTAGGAAGGCATGTCATTCTCCAGTACGACTCTAAAGCACCAAGAGTCAGTTCGGTAACAGGTTCAGCTCACACGTTGTCGTTTCAGCAGTTCATTTCACAGAAACAATCAACAATAACCACAGAATGGTGCTGGACATTGATATCGGAAGGCATGCCATTCTCCAGTCCGACTCTAAAGCAGCTAGTTGACTAGCTGCACGGATCTTCAATTACAACCCGGCTAGCAGATTCAAGGAACCAAACAGCGCACGAGTGTGTGTGTGTGTTTTAACATCGTCCTATGCTAGAGTCAAATCAGAAAGAGTTTGACACTGAAACCTATTACTACATCCCAATTAGCGTCTGGTGATGATCGTGGGATCAGCTAGCCAGGCATAGCATAGATGATGACTAATACGAAGCAAACGACGATCAAATAGCGCATCTAGTACACGAGACTCGAGCGTATGGAGTCTGCGGGCGAGCGAGCGAGGAGTGGAGTGGGGGGAGAAGGAGGGAGGAGGCGCAGCGCACCTCTGTCGGCCAGGGGGAGCTTGCAGAAGTACCACCGGACGTCGTCGCCGTCGGAGGGGCTCTTGGTGCGGGCGAGGTACTTGTGGCGGGCGGCGCAGTTCTCGATGGCGTCCTCGAGCCTGGCGATGTTGGAGGGCGTGTTCTGCAGCGAGTCCGGCGGCGCCCCCACCGGATGCGGCGGCGGCGCAGCGTGGCTCGTGGACGCGTCGTCCCCCGGGGAGGCTTCCCGCGCGTGGCTGTCGTCGGGCTGCGCCATGGCGCGCCGCTTCGAATCCGGGGACGCCGGCGAGGGGAGGTGGGGAGGAGGAGGAGGAGGCGGTGGAACGGGAGTGAGCCGGCGAGGTGGGTCTCCTTCCTCGGTCGCCGTGGGCCGGAAGGAAGGAAAGAACGGGACGGATCCAGACGGTTCCTCCCGGTCTGACTCAGCGGGCTGTTTGGTTGGGCTCTCCGTTCTCACGTCCAACCGCCGGTCGCGTGACACGCAAAGGGTCGGACTAGCAGGTGCACCGCATCGTTCTCGTAAATGCATTTTGAAAAAACTTTTTTCTGGAAAATATATTTATGTCATGTTTCTCTATATAAATGCACCTGACGTGCCTCGCATGAACATCAGCTGAAAATATCAACAACAAAAAAACTGACAGGGTATAAAACAAAATGCAAAACTAGACCTCGTAAAATACAGTAACTTTGTTTCTTTTTGCCATTAAAGTGGTGTGCTTACAAATACATAGAGGAACTCGACAAAAAAATCAACAAAGTCCTCACATTTTACAAGAAAAAACCTAAAATAGGATAATCGAGTTGTTCACCGTTGATGCTCCGAAATTCTCAAGGCGCGGCCACCCATCTCGGCCTGGGACGAGACCACTTGGGTCGAGACTAGTGTGGGGTTGCTACAGTCATCCCTAACGGCTTGCCGGCCTGGAGGAAGAAAAAACCCCAAGTGTATGAAACATCCGAGCGGGAGTAGCCTCCTTTGAGCCAACAATAACACTCCCGCTAGATCTTGCCTTCGACAGCTTCACGGACTTGTTGAGAAACTGGAGATCTTGATGCCGACTCCTTACTTTCACCATCGGGATAATAAGGGAAAGAAGGAATGGCAACAGCTTGATTTCCTTCGAGCTTATTGGAAGAGCCTCCACTAGATGATGACCTCCTCCTCATATACCTCCACCTTGAAGGAGAAGCAAAAAGGAGCTCACCAGATACTCCAAAGCCGTTGTCCGCCAACGGTCGAAATCGACTCACACACAACATCATAACGTCTGGTGATGACTGTTGGGATCCCAGGTGGGAGGTATAATGTATTGCATCAACAAAATTCTGTCGATTGAGAAACCAAGGTTTATCGAACTGGTATGAGTTGATAGTATACCTGGCCATGTGTCGGGCCGGGGCTGGAAAAGCCCGACACAGAAAACCCAGGCCCAGGCCCGGCCCGGCCGAAAAGCCCGACGGGTTTCGGGCCACGGGTCTTCTTCCTGTTTTACGCAAAAACCAAAGCCCAGGCCCGGCCCGGCCGTCGGGCCTAATTTTAAGGCCCAAGCCCGACTTTTTCGGGCCGGGCCGGGCTAATTATGCCAGGACTAGTTGATAGCGACGCGAAGTTGAAGTGGACCTACAAATAAGAAACAATACAAAAATGCAAACTTCCAACTGTCAAAAAAAAATCAAATCTATTCATTCCTTCACTTTCATTTACTCGGTAAATTTTGCCTTCATAAATACTGAGTTTATCTCTTGAGCAGTGCCAAAAGGATAAAAACATTGTTAAATAACGGTTAGCGGTTTCTTGTACTAGATGTCTAGTGATACTACTATTTTAAAACTCAAAACAGATATTTAAAATTTTAAAAATTATTAAAATCATTCATGTATTTTATGATGTATCCTGTAAATATGTAAAATCACAAAGCGAAATACTTTATATTCAAACTACAGAAAATGACAAATTTAAAGATTTTAGTGTAGTTAACAATGTATAGTTTTAAATCTCTCCATTTTATAATTTTGGTGTAGACTATAATATAAGAAGCTGTATTCATATTTTGCGTGATTGTAGTATACATCATGGCGGGGAACATATATGTTTTTTCACATTTTTCGTTTTTTGTAAGTAGCAGCGCACCGTTAAAGTAAATCCATTGATAGTGTACTTGCGGATGCCAAGTTTCCGCGTTTATAGTTGGCTTGCGGACTTCAGTGAATACGTTTCCTTTCACGGTGCGCGTAATACCTCAAGCAAGAACACACCTCTGGCCGCGCTTTATATAATCAAGACAGGCCAAGGCACGGGCTCTCTTCTCTTCTCGCATATCCCCCGCACCTCCAACACCCGTACGGACACGTGGCGAAAACCCTCAAACCCTAATCCCCATGGCGGACTCCGACGAGACGGCGCCGCCGCCGGAGGTAGCGCCCGAGACGCAGACCCCCGCCGTAGACCTCCCCGCCCCCGTGCAGGAAGACGCTGCATCCGAGCCTGCCGTCCCCGTCCCGGCCCCCGCGCAGGAAGAGGCTGCCCCGGAGGCTTCCGAGGGCGAGGGCGACCACAAGAGGAAGCTCGAGGAGGTGGACGCGGGCGCGGAGGCGAACGGTGACGGCGAGGAAGCCAAGCGTCCGCGCGTGAATGGTGACGCCGCAGGTCGATCTCTCTCTCTCTCTCTCTCTCGTGCCCCACCCCTCGTCGTACCTAGGGTTTAGCGTTGTCGTGGACGCTTGTGTGTCAGACATGGTTGGATTCTTTTTGAAGCCTGGGTTGTAGCCTGCTCTGATCCGTTTGTTATCTCTGTTGGGGGACCAGATGCGCAAAACAGCGCTTCCTCCGAGAAGCCTGAGGAGCAAGCCCCTGCATCTACCGAAGGGGAAGCTGATGCTGAGAACGGCAAGGTTGCTCCTGCCGAGGATAAGCCGCAGGAGACGGCAACAGACACCGTCACTGAAGCACCGCCGCAGCAAGAAGGTGAAGCAGCCGGTCTTGGGCAGGAGACTACCCGCCTAATTGATGTGCCAAATACCAAGGTATATATAATCAGCGGCTTAGGTTAATCCTATTGTGTTGTTCCACTTCACGTGAAAATTGGAAAATAGATGTTGATAGTATGCGGTGTTTTTTATTGTGGAATTTCGTGCAGGTTGGTGTTCTTATAGGAAAGGCTGGTGAAACGATCAGAAATCTCCAGATGAGCTCGGGCGCTAAGATCCAAATTACAAAGGATGCAGATGTTCCTTCAGATGCTGTTACTCGGCCTGTGGAATTGGTTGGAACTCCTGAAAGTATCGACAAGGCCGAGCAACTTATTAAGAGTGTTATAGCCGAGGTATGCTAAATGTATTATATTTCTTGCGTGTGTTTGTCAGTTCGTTGCTGTAACTTTATTTCTTTCCATGAAAGTTACATCTCTAAGAGGCCCCCCATACATCTATTACAGGCCGAGGCTGGTGGTTCCCCTGCCTTGATAGCTAAAGGTTTTGGGTCCGGACAGTCAGGCTCAGAGCAGTTTGAGATGCTTGTCCCTGATAATAAGGTTAGGTTTCAATGCTAACGAGGAGCCAGACTATTTCATTTGCTTAACCGATTCATCAATTTGCTAGGTTGGTTTAATTATTGGAAAAGGTGGCGAGACAATAAAAAATCTGCAAACTAGATCTGGTGCTCGAATCCAGGTAGATAGCTTACATGTTATGTTGGCATTATTAACAATTATAACATAAGTTATCTGAGGGTAAAAATAAATGTCTGTAGTTAATTCCTCAACATCCCCCGGCGGGTTCTACATTAACCGAAAGGACTGTACGTGTTACTGGCAATAAGAAGCAAATAGAAGCTGCCAAAGAATTGATTAAACAAGCTATGAGTCAGGTGACGTGATCCTGCTCTGTGCCTTTCTGTTGTTCAATTATTGCTGTGATGAACCCACTGATGCTAGAGGCTAATGTGATACTGCTTTATGTTTTTTATCATCCATCTATGCTGTGATCAACTCATTATGGTACATGCTTGTCTGGTCCATTTTCATTTGTGCTGCGATGAACTTTATGATGCTTACCTTCTCATCTTCTACCTGTGCTGTAATGAACTTAGTAGTGATGATTTGAATTTAAATGATTTTTGTGTATTTATGTTACTTCATGCAAAATATTTGCATGTACTTTGCATGTGTATCTCATTGCTACATTGGTCTGGTTGTTGCACCTATCTTTGGCTTGTGGTTCAATTTTAGTCAATTATATGTTAATAACTACGCCCTACTAGTGGCGATGCCCTAGGTCCCTTTTTAACTTGTCAATTTGTTTAAACTGGCTCATTTATTAATAAATGTAGTGTTGTTTGGGGGATATTCACTTTGTTAGTTATTGCTATAAAGCATGTGTTTTTTGTTATATACTCAAGTAAAATCTGTCTACTTAATTTATCCATGTGTCCGTTGTAACACTCAACAGTTGTGGCTTCATCAACATCTACATCTTATAAACCTGAGCTAAGGTTGTTCATGTGTATATGGGAACACATTGGCTTTCGAGAGTAATTTCAGAAATATCCTATAATTTAATCATGGTTCGGGGTGTTGTATTTTTGCCCATTCATGTTACTGAATGGTTATAGACTAATATGTGTTTTCTACGATGGGCTTTGTTTGAAGTACCAGTCTTGAAATATAGAAGTGCCTTATTGGACAGGAAGGTAAGTCCATTGTTTGCTCTATTTTCCTCGATTGATCAATCAGTCAGTCGATGCCACCACTTTGGTAGGGTTTGTAGCAGTTTCACCCACATCAGTTTTGTGTGGAATATTTGTTATTAGAGTATCACCAATCACCAAAGACCTTCAAGTATGTAGTGTCGTGTTTTCTTTCTCATTGATATCTCTGGGAACCTTCTATGGCTCATCAACCACTGTAGTTTTCATGGAGTACGAGATGAAATATGATGTGCATCATCAATTATATATAAATAAAACTAAAACTTGAAAACATGGTTCAGTTTATCAGTTATGGTTAATATTGAACATAGTTCTAGTGTAACTGGCTTGACAATTTTGTCGTTCATATTAAGACAACTCAGTGTATTTAATTGAAATCTTTCTTATAGTGTTTGTACTTCACCAGATGATCATATTTTGAATGAAAGTGGAGCAAATGCTTTTTTTTGCTGGATTATTTAGCCTGATCCTTGTTTTAGGCTTTGCAATTACTGTGATACTGTACGCATGTTTTGGCCAATTAGCTTCTTGCTAACTACTAGATAAGATCTGATTCTGTTTCGTACATCAGAAGTCATAGCTGACACATGAGGTTCTATCCCTTCCAGTTTCCATGAATTATCTTTTGTTGAAGGTGCCAATTTGGAGTTGGCTCAGTATCCTAATGCAGATTCAGCTAGGCTTTCCTGATGGGGTCATCTCCTTCATCCATTGCATGCACAGAAGAGGGATATTGATCACTATCCCTTGCCCTTGCATGGTTTTTGTAGTTGGGTAACTGGTAAGGTTGCTCATGGCTGAAACAGAAAGAAAAAAACAATGTGACACCAGAAGACTGCACCAAATATCTCATTGCTATGACAAGGATACTGCATCACCATGTCTAGGTTTGCTAACCTAAATTGTTTGTGACTCTTGTCTATAGAAACACTTCTCTTTAGCTGAAAACTACACTTCTGTCACATCATTTGTCCTAGTTCCCTGATGTGTTGCCGCTCGCAACTGCAATTACTGTCACTTTAGTTGAGGCCAAATAACTTTTGCTATCATTATGTCCTTCACATGTGATCGCACCATGTTTTTATTTCTGAACTGTTCGAAGATGACTATGTTGAAAACACTGTATTTTAACTTGTCAAGGTTGTGTTGCCTTATATTTATACTAAAGGTGATGGTCTTGTTGATATTTTCTTTCTATTGTTAGTGTCTCATCTCAGTGACATTATCCGTTTATTTATGTACTATGGCTCAGATGCCATTGCCTCTTGTGTTAAACTTTTTTGCTTTAGATGCCCGCAGAAGTCAATGAAATGATTGAAGATATTTAATTGTGATCTTTCTGTTGGAAGACTAATTTATTTGATTGCGTAGCTATCCAGTTTTTTACTAGAACTTACATGCAGGTTATTGTTGTACAACTTTGATATGACACATGCGATCTGTCTATTTAGTATTTACACTTCTGCATTATGCCTTCTTTCTTACGTTTAGGCTTTGAACTGCACTATCTGGTTTCTAACACGCTTTCTATAACAGACGTTTCCAAGAGGTGCGACTCAGACTCCTGGCTATGCTCCGCAACATCACCCTCAGGGTCATGGTCCAGCTTCTCAGTGGGGACCACGTTCTCAACCACAGCAGTACGGATATCCACCAAGGGGCCCCCCACCTCAGAATGTGCCATACTCTCAGCCCCCGTATGGTGGCTATCCACAGCAGCCACCACCAAGAGGTGGCATGGGCTGGGATCATAGGCAGGGCCCACCACCCCATTCTTCACATCAGGGTGGTGGTTATGACTATTACAAACAGGGTTCTCAGCCATATGAAAGCCAGCCACCAAACTACCCTCCTGGACCAGGTAACTACAACAGTTATGGGCCATCATCGGCTCCTAGCTATGGACAACCTCAGTATCCGCAGTCTGCACCTCCACAGAACTATGGCCCTGGATATGGTGATCCTAGGTACAGTGCTCCAGCACCAACCCAGCAGTACTATGGGCAGCCACCAGCAGGCCCACAGCAAGGCTACCCTCAACAGCCAGATCCTTATGCCAGACCTCCATATGGTGGACCTGCACAATGGCCACCCAGAGGCGGCGCTCCTGCAGGAGATGGTTCTTACCAGGCGCCGCCCCCTGCATCTTATGCTCCGCCAGCTCAGCAACCTCCTGCTTATTGTCAGACGTACCCGGCAACTGGACCTGATGCGTATGCTCAGCAGGGTTACCCACAGCAGGGCGGTCAAGCGCCGGCAACATATGGTCAGAGTGCTCCAGCAGGACCAGGGTACAGTCAGCAAGGTGGCTATGCGCAGTATCCTCCGTCCCAACCTGCATATGGTGATCAGTCAGCTCAAAACAATGGCGCCTATGGTTATCAGGGAGGTCCAGCTGATCCGAACTACGCAAATGCCTACCCACAGTCAGGATATGCTGCTGCACCAGCAACTGCTCAGCCTGGCTATGGTCAGGCAGGATACACCCAGCCACCTGCAAATCCGCCAAGTTATGATCAGTCTGCGCCACCAGCAGCAGCTCAAAGTGGTTATACTGCACCGCCTGCAAATCCACAGCCTGCGGCTGCAAAGGTGTCACCGCAGCCTGCTGCTGCTGCCGCTGCTGCTGCTGGATACGGGGGGCAGTGGACTGCTTGAGTGTCGTATGGTGTCTGAAATCCACAGTGAGATACAGTTGAAAGCTATGTTTTGTCTTTCAAACGCACCCGTTATGGTGTCTGAAATTCTTGGGATGCTCCAGTGGTTCTGAACTGTGGAGAGCCAGGATTTTCCTTTAAAATGCGTTGTAACCCTTGTGATCTCTGTAGTACCCTAGTAGATGGTCAACACAACTATAAACTTCCTATTCAGTTGAGAATAGAACTTCGTTAGGTTATTGCCCTGGCAAGAGTAATTCATGGATATCCTTCCTGTTCGTTTCGTGTGGATGTCGTTCTAAGTGGTTATGCTTACTGTTGAATTGTGACTTATTTTAAGAATATGCTGTCGGTATCATATGCTACGCTTAAATGTTATTCACATCATGCCATAACAAAAGTTTGTTGTCTTGATGTGTATCATCATGACTTAAAAGGTTGGCGTGATAAAGATACCACATAGTATGCTTGGTTACATCTGGTGTGGTTTCATTCATTCTTTGATTCCGGATGCCGGGATGTACTCTACAATTTAATTTTTCATGCTCGGAACTTTTTATATAACTAGTAAATGTGACCGTTGCAATAGGTTATTACTATTACTGAAGTCATTTTGTCCATAACAAACATGGAAACATTCCTCATCAAGAGGAGGTTCTTGCCATTGAGGGGGTTCGGGTGTGCAGAAACGCACCATCAGTATCACATTTATTATTTACTGATGATTCTTTCCTTATGAAGGCAGACTTAGTTAATGTAACCTCGTTGAGACAAGTACTTGATATCTACTTTGCAAATTCTGGCAAAGTAGCATTTTCTTCAGTCTGAATGTTGATGTGTGGGTGAAAGGTGATATATGGCACTGTATGATAAATATTTAGGCCTCCCAGCAATGGTTGTCAAGGAGTGATAACTTTTTATACTTGATCGAAAGGGTAATAGCTCTTCTTAATGGGTGGAAGGAGAATCAAGTATCAATGGGTGCAAAGGAGATACTTCTAAAGGCTGTGATCCAAGCTATTCTTGTGTTTGCTATGCCAATTTTTAAGATCCCAAAAAATATTTGCAAATTGCTCACTGATGTCATGGCTGCATTTTGGTGGGATGATACAGAAGACCAAAAGCGTATGCATTGGAGTGCCTGGTGGAAGATGTGTATACCAAAGAAAGATGGAGGTATGGGTTTTCGTGATTTGCATGCTTTTAATCTTGCAATGCTCTCAAAACAGTCTTGGAGGTTGATTACACAACCTGACTCGTTGTGTGCCAAGGTACTTCGGGCGAAATATTATCCTGATGTTAATTTTTTGTGTGCGGGTCCAAAGGCGGGTTCCTCTTTTACTTCAATCGGGGAAGGTTTTTGGTGACAAGACCTGGAGATATCAGAAGTGAGAATGCTGACATGAGTAACGAGAAATCCTGTGAAAAACACGATCGCCTGCCAGTGGAAGGCTTTCTGCGTTCAGTCAATCTACGCAGAGTGAATCGGTCCCTAAGGAAGGACTAATCTATGCAGTATAATGAGAAGTAATACTATATAAATTTTGAGAAGTAAGAAGTAGTACTATAAGTACTATAAAAAAAAGAACTCTATGGCAGAGTATTGTTAGTGGCCTTCAAACTTTTAAACGAGGCCATATATGGCGTGTTGGTAATGGGAGAAGTATAAATATCTGGAGAGAACGGCTAGAGGTAATTGTCTATTTCAAACAGTGGATGAATTGATTAATGTTGAAACTGGTTTGTGGGATGAGGAGACCATCTGAGACATTGTTAATCCATTGGAAGCTGAGATGGTGCTGCGTATCCCTATTAGCTCTAATCTTTATGATGACTTCGTTGCTTGGCATAAAACAAAGATTTTTACTTTCTCGGTCAGGTCTGCGTACTACACTGAATGGGAACATCAATTCGGAGGTAAGATTTCATGTAGATGAAGGGGATCGTGTGTAGAAAACAAAAATTTTCCTAGCAACGATATCCTTAAACTAGCCAAGATCTATTCTATGCAGATATAGTAGTACGAACGGAGATCGGAATACGTACCCTTGTAGACCGAAAGCGGGGATTACGTTCCCGCACAAACGTTGTCGATGAAGACCGACGTAGCCGACCTCAAGGTCGTGTAGAGGAAGCAGGCCTCCGAGTACCGCTAGCGCAGTACCTCGCAGGGAGTCGCACACGTACGGTGGAGACGACGCCTCCGAAGCTCCAGTCCAGGACGAGCAGCGGAAGACTTGGACCGGAACACCAGCAGCGCGGCAGCGGGCTATGGTGGAGGAGATCCCCGACTCCTCTTGCTCGGCGCGGCTCCAACTTGGGAACCACGAGATCGAGAGAGAAATCAGGAATTAATTGGTGAATTAAAAGGCTGGGGGTGCCCCTTCTTATATAGGCTCCCAAGGGGAGCCAACCTTGCCAGCCAGGCAATGTGGGACTAACCCCCCACAGCCTGGCTCGGCATGGGAGGTGCGCCGGCCCCCCCTGGTGGGCCCCTTGTGGCCCACCTAGGCCGGCCCTCCTGGCCCCCACCGAATTCCCCTAGGGAATTTTCCCCTCTTGGGCCTTCTTTCGTCCGAAGGCCCATTTAGGGAAATCTGCCTTAATAAATTCGAAAATAAATATATAAAATCATATTTGCATATTAATAACACTAATTAATATCAAACATAATATATATAATATTTCCTAGCTCCGAAAACTCTTTCGGCGCCGCCCGATCTCCATCGGACCTCTCCCGGGACGTTCCCGGTGATCTCCTTCCTTTCCGGTTGTCTTGTCGAAACCCCTTAAGTGTGTTACCCTAGCGGTTCGATATAATATCAGGTATGATCAAGACTCCTCAATGATCAACGACTAATCCGTAGGCCTGAACCCCATGAATTAATCCCTGAGATATAACGAATGACTTTCATCTATCAAACCTGAACGTGAAGTCTTAGACCTTTTGCCATGGCGATACTTAGCACGTCCGAGCGTCGCTCCATAGATATCTCCATACCTAATCCCGACCTCGTTACCGACGACGCTATCTTCTACTCGTTCATGATCTCATGTCTCCGTGACCTAGTCACATGCTTGCAAGCTCATTAGACACGATCTCACCGAGTGGGCCCGAGAGTATCTATCCTGCTATGCGGACTGGCAAATCCCGCTCTTGACCCCTCGTCTCAATACTCCTTTCCAATACCCAAAAGTATCACCGTTATTGTCATACTAAATAAGATACGACGTTTGGTGCAATCAAAGTATCTTCGGGGAATATCAATAAGAGTTGATCTCACGGTCAAAGGTGTAATGACTACGTTCTCCAAATCTGGGTATGTCCATCACATCACTCTCCAGCGATATGACTCTCATTGCCGACCGGCGCCATGCCCCATGACCGGGAAACCTCGATCATCAATCGCGCAACGAAACTAGTCTTAGTAGAGGCTACTAGGGACCTGGTTGTTTACGTATCACACCCGCATTAATGTTTCCGCTTAATACGGTTCCAGCATGACACAAAAACCTATTATGAACAAACGAGATATGATAAAGAATACACTTTATTAATTGCCTCTAGGGCATATCTCCTTCAGTCTCCCACTTGCACTAGAGTACAATTTAATCTAGATTACAACTTGGTAAAAGCCTAACACCCATAGCTAACTGGTGTTGTTCATGCTTATCAAGCGGAAGAGGCTTCGTCAGCGGATCTGCCACATTCAGATCCGTATGCACTTTGCAAATCTTCACATCGCCTTCCTGTACGTATTGACGTATCACGTGGAAGCGTCGGAGAATGTGTTTGGCGGTGGAGTGAGACCTTGGCTCCTTGGCGTTCGCAATGGCACCCGTATTGTCGTAGAAGAGGATCACGGGGTCTTGCACGCTCGGGAACACTCCAAGTTCGATGACGAACTTCCTCAGCCACACAGCTTCATTCGCGGCCTCGCAGGCAGCAATGTACTCCGACTCCATTGTAGATTGTGCGACTATGGGCTGCTTCCCACTTCTCCAGCACACGGCGCCTCCATTCACCTTGAACACGTAACCTGTCTGTGACTTACTGTCATCGGGGTCTGAGCAGAAACTTGCATCTACGTAACCCGTTACGCCAAGTTCCTCATCGCAGCCACCATACACAAGGAACATTTCCTTTGTCTTATTGAGATACTTAAGAATGCTCTTAACAGCTATCCAATGCGGCATTCCAGGATTACTCTGGAACCGGCTTGTCAAACTTAGAGCTAATGCCACATCTGGTCTAGTACTCAACATTGCATACATGATCGATCCTATGGCTGAAGCATAAGGATGTTTCGTCATTTCGGCCTTACCCAGTTCCGTCACCGGACACTGCGCCTTACGCAATATCTTATTCTTGATAACCGGCAGAGAACCCTTCTTTGCCTTCTCCATATGAAAACGCTTCAATATTTTATCAAGATAAGTACTCTGACTTAGTGCTAATAGGCGTCTTGATCTATCACGGTAGATTTTTATGCCTAAAACATACGCAGCTTCTCCTAAGTCCTTCATGGAAAACTTACTGTTTAAATATTCCTTCACGCTATTCAGAAGTTCCACATCATTCCCTATTAGCAATATGTCGTCAACATACAGTGCTAAGAACACAACCGAGCTCCCACTCATTTTCTTGTAAATACAGGTCTCCTCCACATTCTGGATAAATCCAAAACCTTTGATTACCTCATCAAAGCGAAGATTCCAGCTCCGAGATGCCTGCTTCAATCCATAGATGGATCGCTGAAGCTTGCACACCTTGTTAGCACTTCCTGGATCGACAAAACCTTCCGGCTGTACCATGTACAACTCTTCCTTAATGTTTCCATTCAGGAAGGCCGTTTTGACGTCCATCTGCCAGATTTCATAATCATAGTAGGCAGCTACCGCTAACAAAATCCGAATAGACTTAAGCATCGCTACCGGTGAAAAAGTTTCATCGTAGTCAATTCCATGAACTTGTCGGAAACCCTTTGCGACAAGCCGAGCTTTATAGACGGTCACATTACCATCAGCATCAGTCTTCTTCTTAAAGATCCACTTATTCTCGACGGCCTTGCGCCCTTCGGGAATATCCACCAAGGTCCACACTTGGTTATCATACATGGATCCTATTTCGGATTTCATGGCTTCAAGCCATTTCTCAGACTCTAGACTCTCCATCGCCTCCTTGTAGTTCGTAGGTTTGTCTTGCTCGACTAGCATGACGGTGCAAACCATATTGCCATACCATTCTGGTGCGATCCGAGATCTACCAGACCTACGAGGTAGAACATCTTCCTCGACAGTTTCTCCCACTCCTTCCACGGAGGACGTTTCCGGAATTGCTTCCGTTGCGCCACTCGGAATCTCGAGTTCAGGATCAACGATTTCATCGAGGTCTACCTTCCTCCCACTTACTCCTTTCGCGAGAAACTCCTTCTCTAGAAAGGTACCGGTCTTCGCGACAAAAGTTTTGCCCTCAGCTTGGTTGTAGAAGGTGTACCCAACGGTTTCCCGCGGATATCCTACAAAGACGACTTTCTCCGACTTCGGTTCGAGTTTGTCGGGCTGTAGTTTCTTAACGTACGCCTCACAACCCCAAACCTTCAGAAACGATAACTTAGGCTTGTGGCCATACCATAATTCATACGGTGTCGTTTCAACGGACTTGGACGGAGCCCTATTTAAAATGAATGCGGCTGTTTCTAACGCATAACCCCAGAAGGACACTGGCAGATCGGTAAGAGACATCATAGATCGGACACTATCCAGTAGAGTACGATTACGTCGCTCGGACACACCGTTACGCTGCGGCGTTCCGGCGGGCGTAAGTTGGGGCACTATGCCACAACTCTTCAGATGTGTGCCAAACTCAAAACTCAAGTACTCTCCACCGCGATCGGACCGGAGATGCTTGATTTTTCTATTAAGCTGATTCTCAACTTCACTCTGGAATTCTTTAAACTTTTCAAACGTCTCAGACTTGTGTTTCATTAAATAGATATAACCGTATCTACTCAAGTCATCAGTGAAGTTGACGAAGTAACGATAACCATTGCGTGTCGAAACGCTCATTGGTCCACATACGTCTGTATGTATGATCCCCAACAAATCCGACGCCCGTTCAACGAAACCTTTGAACGGTGTCCTGGTCATTTTGCCCATGAGGCATGGTTCGCATGTATCGAGGGACCCGAAGTCCAACGAGTCCAAGAGTCCATCGGAGTGGAGTCGCTTCATGCGCTTTATACCAATATGACCAAGGCGGCAATGCCACAAAAACATGGCGGTATCGTCACTACACTTAATTCGTTTGGCCTCTATGTTATGGATGTGAGTACTACGATCGAGATTCAACAAGAATAAACCATTACTCTCGGGAGCATCAACATAAATGATATCATTCATATAAATAGCACAATTGCTTGAGACTGATTTAAATGAATAACCGTCTTGCAACAGGCAAGACCCACTTATAATGTTTACACTCAAGGATGGCACAAAATAACACTTATTTAAAACCAAAACTAATCCCGATGGTAGATGCAGAGGGAGCGTGCCGACAGCCACCACGTCGACTCTCGATCCGTTGCCGACGCGCATCGTCACCTCATCCTTCGACAGCCGCCTTCTATTCCGTAACTCCTCCTGAGAGTTACATATATGAGCAACAGAACCAGTATCAAATACCCACGTATTGCTCCGGGCGGATGTAAGGAACACATCTATAACATGTATATCAAATATACCTTGCTCTTTGTCGACCGTCTTGCCAGACTTCCTATCCTCCAGATACTTGGGGCAGTTGCGCTCAGGTGATCCGATGGTTACCTCCATCTTCTTCAGCTTGATTTCTAATTCGGCCACTTCGAGCATCTTCAGGATTTCCGACAGGGGTTTTGACGTCCCTTTCATGCCGTAGTCCACTATGGCGTTCTTATAGCTAGGGGGCAGAGAAATCAGCGCCCTATCAATCACCAACTCCTCTGGGATCACACTTCCCAGATCACTCAGAAGTCGAGCGCAGCCAAACAACTTGGCCAAGTGCTCACTGATATTGCCGTGCTCTTCCATCTGGGCTGAGAAGAGAAGCACAGTTGCCTCGTACGTCTCAGCCTTGACTTGTCGTGCAAAAACAACCATGAGTTCAGTGATTATTTCATAAGCACCCTTGTTCATGAAGCGGTTTTGTAGGTCAGCCTCCATGGCAAAGAGCATGCCACTCTGGACATAAGAAGAAATCTCCGCTTTTACCCCATGGACAATCCTTTCGATTTCCGGGGCAGAGCTGGGAAGATCACCTAAGGGGGAATCAAGGATGTAGGCCACCTTGTGGGTTTCAAGAATGGACTTCAGATCGCGGAACCAGGACACGAAGTTAGACCCATCGGTCTTAAACTTCTCTTTCTCAATGAACAGGTTCAGGTTAAAGGAGAGGTGAGACATCTACAATGGAATTTGCAACAACATAAGACTTTGTTCATAATAATTTTGAGTTATAGTATTTTAGAAAATAACTAACATAACTCCCACTCAAACGAACATCCCTCCTGGTCGTTTAAGCGATTACACGACCCCCATCCATTGCACCACCCCTCATCATCAAAGCCGGCGGCACAACTTCAGGAGTAGACAAAATCGTCCGCCACATCAATTTTGTGACTCGTGCTCGACCTTTCGGTCTTCCTGTTCCGAGGCCATACCTCTGAGTATGCTAGGCTCGCCACCAAAGACCTCCACGCTGACGCTTGTGCAACATGGTTTACACCCACCGTATGCGAACGAAGATATGTATGACACCCGATCATCATGGCCTGCCTCATAACGTAGAACTTTATTGGTGGTGCGCGTTGGAGGGAGAACACTAGTGGTATTTTGAAGGGATCATCTTATTCAGCTACCGCCAGATTGTCTTGTCGAAACCCCTTAAGTGTGTTCCCGGTGATCTCCTTCCTTTCCGGTTGTCTTGTCGAAACCCCTTAAGTGTGTTACCCTAGCGGTTCGATATAATATCAGGTATGATCAAGACTCCTCAATGATCAACGACTAATCCGTAGGCCTGGACCCCATGAATTAATCCCTGAGATATAACGAATGACTTTCATCTATCAAACCTGAACGTGAAGTTTTAGACCTTTTGCCATGGCGATACTTAGCACGTCCGAGCGTCGCTCCATAGATATCTCCATACCTAATCCCGACCTCGTTACCGACGACGCTATCTTCTACTCGTTCATGATCTCATGTCTCCGTGACCTAGTCACATGCTTGCAAGCTCATTAGACACGATCTCACCGAGTGGGCCCGAGAGTATCTATCCTGCTATGCGGACTGGCAAATCCCGCTCTTGACCCCTCGTCTCAATACTCCTTTCCAATACCCAAAAGTATCACCGTTATTGTCGTACTAAATAAGATACGACGTTTGGTGCAATCAAAGTATCTTCGGGGAATATCAATAAGAGTTGATCTCACGGTCAAAGGTGTAATGACTACGTTCTCCAAATCTGGGTATGTCCATCACATCACTCTCCAGCGATATGACTCTCATTGCCGACCGGCGCCATGCCCCATGACCGGGAAACCTCGATCATCAATCGCGCAACGAAACTAGTCTTAGTAGAGGCTACTAGGGACCTGGTTGTTTACGTATCACACCCGCATTAATGTTTCCGCTTAATACGGTTCCAGCATGACACAAAAACCTATTATGAACAAACGAGATATGATAAAGAATACACTTTATTAATTGCCTCTAGGTCATATCTCCTTCAGTAGAGATGGACAACGACCTTCCAGACAAAATCCGGTTTGGGAAATACTTTGGAATCTGCAAATTCCGGCAAAGGTAAAAATCTCCCAATCCTAGAGAAGTCAACAAGGTAGCGCATAACTTAGCTAGATCCAGTTATGATTCAGATAGGTCTTTTATTTGGGATGGGATCCCCCAATCTGTGAAAATCGATTTAATAAACGATGTATCTATATTTGATTGAGGCGGCAAGTACCAGACGCGCTATTTTTCTTATCAGGGTACCTAAGGGGACTGGTAAAGTTTTTAATTAGGCGGCTTGCTGATCTAATATAGTGTGGTAAAAATTCAAAAAAAAACATGGAAACATTCCTACCATTGCATAGCTACATTACGACTACCCTAGCTTCCCTCATTACTATTGAATTGAACTGATGTAGTTTTGCAAATGATTGGATTGAAAATAATTTTGGTATAAAATCTTGTCGATCTTGCTCCGACAAGCCGTGATAGCAGAATGGATTGTGCTAATGATGGTGATCAATTAGGCAATGATAGCATCAAGGTGAATATGTAGCTATTGACCCAAACCAGATTGTGATTAGAATTTGGAGACGCACAAGCACCTAAGTTCTAAATTCGAGGGTCCGCCCATGAATGGCAAAAATCGAAATTCCATACATGATGGTCAGCGGCCAAAACTAAGGCACATATGATTAAAGCTTTTATCTGAAAAAGATAATCATATCACGTTTTTACTCCTGCCTAGGGAACTGTCGATGTCAGCACTCGAACGGATGACACAGCTTGGTGACGGTCGGTGGACGCACACGGTGTTTAGTCCCACCTCGCTAGTTGAGGGAGGCCGACACCAGCTTATATAGTTGGGCAAACCTCTCCCTTCAGTCCGGGCTTTTGGGATGAGAGAGGCCTTGGGCCTCCAAATACACTGGTCGAGTGTGGGTTGACCTTTGGGTTGCTAACATCTGGTATCAGAGCCAGGTTGTGTGCATCACTATTAGGTGTGTGACAGTCGCTATCGCTCCTGTTTAAGGGGATGGGATGTCAGCACTCGAACGGATGGCACAGCTTGGTGACGGTCGGTGGACGCACCCGAGGTTTAGTCCCACCTCGCTAGTTGAGGGAAGCCGATACCAGCTTATATAGCTGGGCAAACCTCTCCCTTCAGTCCGAGCTTTTGGGATGAGAGAGGCCTTGAGCCTCCAAATACACTGGTCGAGTGTGGGATGACCTTTGGGTTGCTAACAGTCGAGCACCTGACGGGCAACTCGAAATTGAAATACAAGCAAGGGAGTGATCGCTGTAGCAAACTATCCAAGGGGGTCAAAACTGATTTGGTCTCGGGGATAAGAGGTCACCGAGATGTAGGAGCAGGTGCGGACGACGCGCATGACGTGGTTCTACGTGTGCGCGAAGGCGGCGTCACATAGGTGCGCGGCGAGGATAAGCTTGATGGAGCTGGGGCCAGACGACGAGCAAACACTGGCGGGTTCGGCGTTGACTTGGGAGCGTTGGCGGCGGTCGGAACGGGGCAGAGACTGGCGGCGGTGGATAGGAGGGGCGAGCGCGAGCTGGTTGTTTTGCCGTTGTAGGAATAAGTTCCGAGTGGATAGAGGAGGTTCGGTGCAACGTCGGTTCGTTGATGAACGAGTGGGCAGTTTTGGTGCCTTTCTTTTTGTTCCGAAACGTTTTCTCCTAGCAGTGGCAATTTGGTTGCATATACAAGATAAGCTAGTGGCAATCTATCGTACCGCTTCATCGGAAGCCGGCCGGAAACACACAGAATTGGGTTCGCAGTAGGAAAAGGCTGGTTAGGTGCCTGATCCCGGCTGCTGTGTACCTCGAAGCTGTTTCAGGAGGCAAAAGTAGTGGCTCACTATCAGGCCGCCCATACAACTGGGGTAGTAGGTTGGAGGCGATGTAGTATTCATCTGAGCTGATCTACGTTGTAAGGAGTAGCGAGTAGAATGGAAGCCATTCGAGCCATTCTCTCTTGACTCAGCCCCAACACTGCACGCTACTATGAGCAGGCGGAGGAGCGCGAGCCCAGGAGGAGGGTATTGCCCAACTAAAATGAGGGTGGACCCTGCCTAAAAAGGAAGGAAAATGGAATCCTCGATCACCACAAAGTCATGCATGCCATGTACGCAGGAAACATTATTCCCGAAGAATAAGGCCTCGCTTAATTTGAAGAGAATTTGAGCTTACATAAAATAAAATAAAATAAAATAAAGTAGTTGGATTTTCGTGGTAGAAGATTGTGTTGGGAGTTGCGGCGTTGTGTTGCGTATGTCTTGCCTCTGTCTTGTCACGTCGTAACAAGCCCTTTCATATCCACCATCCAATGTCCATCCAACAGAAGAGATTGTCCAAAAAAAGTGAACTCGAAATTGAAATATTTCATAAAAAATTGAAAAAATTCCAGCAAGTCATATATGGTCTTCTGTGAAAATATTTCATATTTTTAGTTGATCTTAACCGTTAGATGGAGAGCGAACGGTGGATACATGGACGCGTTACGTTGTGACAAGCCATGGCAAAGTCACTGAATCCCAATCCCCGCTCTACTCTGCTCCGCGTGCAGTTCGACTGACCCCGAGGCATTGACCACGTGCGTGCACGCGGCCTGCTACTAAGATCCATGTCAGATACGCATGGCGGCATCTAAGATCCAGTTTCATGTAGATACATTGATATTCTTATGTCAATTAGCTAGCTACAATGACAACTTAATGGCTGGATAAATAAACTATACATAATGATCACTCGGGTTTCATCAAGAATGATCAAATGGAGAGGTGAATCGAGGCTGAACCATAAAGCAGGTAAGCAGAACAGAACCAGAATCTTGACATATCAAAGCTAGGTACAATTAGGTGGTGATTGTATGATCCATACTTCATGCTACATGCATGTAGATGGACAAAAGGCTAAATCAAATCAAGAGAAGTGCTCCGGTGCTTTCCCAAAAAAATAAGTTGAACGAATTTTAAAGCGCATCGACGGCTATGATTAGGCCCCACCCCTAATCACAAACATCGATTTGCTTTAAAATTCGTGCAACATATTTTTTGGGAAAGCACGGGAGCATTTCTCTCAAATCAAAATTGTCTCTGTGAGTGGAATATAACCCTGGAATAATGGATTGAACGAAGGTGAGCATGAATCTGCAAGATGTTGATTTGGTACTTCAAACAACATTACGACAAGTATTAGAATCTTGTTCTTATCTGACATGCTTACTGCTCAGAATTGCAAAAAAAAAAAAAACTGATTCGTAGTGGCCAACAGCGCCAGATTGTCCTGAGTTTTTATTAAACCGTGACTGCCAAACCTCAATAGACTTGTGTGTAAGTACTAAGTAGAAGTGAAACACTGAGATTCCAGTATGATATATCAATTTCATAATCTGATAGACTGATCTGCGAGAGCAGAAGTCGAACTAATAGACATATTGAGACAAATAGAAGCAATTTAAGATTTCCTCTCATACAGGGATCTAGTGAAATTGCAAAGTGAAAGTGAAGATGAGAATTTTCAGGATAATAATACATAGGGTTAGTCCCCGGTTGAGCTTCCAACCTGGAAGATAAATATCTCCTGCCTGAGATTCCGGTGGCAGCCGATGCCCCGCAACTGTGCCAAGTTCAACCGCTTTGCCCTCCTGGTCTATCAAAAGTCCTCTGCTCAGTGCACACTAATCTTGATTCAGCAGAGAAATATCCAATGGTTCTCGCATACCTGATCAACTTTCTCTGAGGAATAATGGGAGAACTTTTCCAATTTGCGGTGGAGAATGTGGCCGGCGGGCGCGAGGCTGGCCGGGGCAGCAAGTCGGGGTACCTCCCACATGTTCTGGCCGGTTGCTCAGGAACGAGATGAAGGCGGCTCCCATTCAGGGAAGATGTAGCGCCGAGGAACGGGAGAGAGTGAGCCTGGGACTAGAGCGGAATGGAGTCGGTGCGGGAACTGCGGCAGGAGAAAATTGCAGATAACACCAACCTTTGATGCAAGAGTTGCATAAAACACAGAAATCAAACATCTTTTGCAGCTAGCACCGTATATTCGTCTAATAAGTTGCATCTAGCCCAAAACATTGATTTAGGGGCTTAACAAGATTCTGACGTGTGGGTACATTATCATTATATTGTATATTTACATTGTATATCATAATTATATGATATTATGATATATATTATAACAAAGGTAGTCGATTATGTGACTGCATCGTTTATGTTTTCTGGCTAGATTTTGTTTTTACAATGTACCACCATCACCATGTCATGACATACACTCACACACAAGCTAATTAGTTTGAATATCCCGCGCATATACATCTCTTCATGTTTGAGTTTTTTCTTCTTAACGGACTAGCTAGTATATTATCTTGACACACGAGTTTCAGTTTTCAACGTCTGATCAAACATGAGAATTGTTTTTGTAGCGGAAAATATGAGAGTCTAAAATGGATAAAATGGACCGCCGAAGAAAAAAATGTACATGTACATTATTATTATATACAAAATGATTTTTCATGTTGAGAGTATTTCAACTTAATCGTGTCAACCTAGATTAGCTGGTAAGATATCTATAATTATCTTGTTAATTATTAGTCATAAATTTTAGATCCAACCATTAAATAATATAAATGATGGAGATTCTCGTATAGTTATGATTTATGGTATAATAATACTCATGTTAGTTAAATGTTAAGCCCCTAAATCAATGTTTTGGGCTAGATGCAACTTATTAAGCGAAAAACTGGGACTAGCCGCAAAAGATGTTTGATTTCTGTGTTTTGTGCAACTTTTGCGGTGTTATCTGCAATTTTCTCCTGCGGGCGGTGGCGGCCGGTGGGGGAAGAAGAAGAATGGATCGTGGAAGGGGGCGCTTTGATGACCGGTTGTCCGACTTTTTTGCGAGCGGGATTCAACGGGATTTTTCTTTGCGGGAAACCACGACCTACCACGCAAAGATTATGTTGGCTGCAAAGAGTAGCTAGTAGAATGGAAGCCATTCGAGGTCATTCTCTCTTGACTCGGCCCAGCACTGCACGCTATTACGAGCAGGCGGAGAATATGGATTCCTCCACCACAGGGCCATAAAGTCATGCACACTCGAAAGGAGTCCCAAAGAGTAAAATCTCGCTTAATTATTTTGAAAGAAATAGTAGTTGGCTTTTTTTATTTTGAAAACATGAATCCGTGTAATTATTTTTAGAAAGCAAAGGCAAAAGATTTGCCTTATCACATTCCGAATCACAACCACCGTTGGCATGGTAGAGACGTGGCGGAAAACACGTGCATTGCGTTCATTACAAATCTCCGAACATGCGAGCATGATGAGCGAAGCCAAGGATTTTCGTCGGATGCCATTGGTGAAGATGACAGACCTCCACGGCTCCACCACTCTTTAATGAACGAAAAGGAGGGCCATTGGGTGGTGTCAACCGAAGCAATGTCAAGCCAGACAAACACCAGGTTCCACACCCGAATGGTGTAGCGACACTTAAATAAGAGATGCACCGTTGTTTCGTCCTCCCTCCTGTAAAGTTGACAAAGGCCGCAATTTGGCGATCCACGAAGTTGAAGGTGTATAGTTTTTATGTAAGGCGTATATTTTTATGAAAAAAAAAACATAATATAATGTTTATTTTCTATTTATGAGCAATTTGACCCATAAAAATTGAGACCTAGTCTCGATGAGGGATTTAACGGATTATATTTATTTAATGCCTATTAAGCAGTCATCTGTCGCAAAATATGAGTCCACTATGTACAGAATACACATGTCTTAATATTCGTGTAGAAAATTATACATTCAAAACGGAGGGAGTATAATTGTGTGTTCATGAGCTTATTTTTATACAAATTTCATCAAATTCATCGGACACGTGATTGGCCTTTTCATTTTTTTCGTACCATTAGTTCTTTTTGCGAGGAAGGAAAATATGTTAGGTTACAATATCAACTTACAGACATTGAAATTTCATGAGGAAAACTCCGTGGCCAACGCTAACCATTTTAATTTTAGCGTCATGACTAATCTTAGTTTTTTTTTTCAATATAACACATTTTATCCTTTTTCGACATTCACATGTTCAAACTTGTATCTAGACATGTTTTACCTATTCCCGTGCGACCTCGGTCCTGCTGTCCACTGTTCATTTTTGTCCTCACCCTCTCTCGGGCAGCTACTTCGGTGAGACGACGATGGTGGCATCGGGATCGCTTTGGCGCATGCTGGTGGACGGATAGTTGGGTGGATTCGAGGCTCGTCTTCGTGGGGTTCTTGTGCCGCGGATCGTCCGGGGTTGTGGATGGGGTTTTCGGGAGAAATCCTTGTCGGTCCGTACAACACCGACGCGGTGCCGCCTTTGGCTGGCATCTTTCCTTCTTGAAGGACGTCGTGGCTACCTTTCGTCCACCGCCCCCTTGTAACGGAGGAAACCCTAGGACCAATGCATTGGTTCGGACAACAGCGTGACTTTCACTCTTGAGGGTGTTGCTTGATACTCGTTGACTCGGTGCTAAAATAGTGGTGGTACTTTGTCGGAGAGGGCGCAACATTTTCGGGTTACCATCAGAGTCGATCCGCCTATGTCTCCATTCTATTTTTTTTCTTTTCTTTTTTTTTGGTGTGTGTTTGCTGTTGCCCCAACATTTTAAAACAATTGGTTGTATCAGTTGGTTGCTATATTTATATAGCGGGGCTACGGCTGTTTCGTGGATCATACAGGTAATTCCAGCACCCCCATTATTTGAAAAGGCTCCGTCGACGTTCAGTTTAGCTTCGCCTCGATCTGGTAGAGTCCATCTCTTCCTCACCTTTTGCCGACCATCATCACGAGCAGGTTCGATCTTGAATCCATGTTTTTTTTCGAGTCTTGAATCCATGTTCATGGTTGATTACCATCTTTCCTTTCTGGACATCTGCAGCTGGAAACTGTTTAGTCATTAGTGGAAGTTTTTAAGTAACTTACTTGGAAACGCCTCGAGCCTTCGATGGATGGGCACGGTCGTTCGCCAGGTTGCGCCTCGATTCTGTTCTTTGCATGCTTTTTGACAGTCCAAGTCGATATGCAGTTTTGACAGTGAAGAGGCCTCACCTCGCTTCTACACTGATATGGGGCTCCATTGCCGACCCTCGATATTACTCCCTGATTTAGCATTTCTAAGCCATACTAAATTGCATACCAGGTGGATGAACTATTGCCTGAGAACATTGTATCTGTCAGAATCCCATCATTGCCTGAGAACACTGTAACTATTGACTTGATCCGAAAACCTCAAAGAATTTCTAGAAAATCTAAAAAATACTTTACGTCCAAATTGGGCTAACCATCAAAACCAAAAGCATCGTCTTCGTACCTTTTGACAAAAGAAGAATAGCTTTTACACCAGCAGAAAATTTGCTCAAAATAGCCAGGCTGACAACATACACCCATATGCGGTATCCAGAAGCCCCATATATGTTTAGCCAACATACATTACATTCTAAATAAAATTGTATCACCCTTTGGTGTGCATTACATCTCTAAAATTAAGGCATTAAGGAACACTTCAGAGCAAATTATCCTTGGTTCAAACTAAATGCTGCCAGCCTGCCAAAACAGCCAGATACAGAGCTTGCTTTTCTGTAGAACGCATGGCTGATTTGTCCAATCACTCAGCGCTGTTTATGTCTTCAGGCATACAACAAATGGAGTTAAATTATGTCGAAAAAGCTTGTATCCCCAGGTAAAGGAGGCGTGGGCGACAGAATCATCAGCAGTAAAGAACCATCTCTTCTGCTGGTCTTTTGAGGAACAATAACACTCCAGTAACTCTGTATCTAAAAAAACACTCCAGTGACAACCTCGTGCCGATTTCTGTTCATCGACCGATCGATCGGTTTATTCTTGAGCTAACTAAGATTATTCAGACTTGTTGAGTTGCACACTTGCACTCCAAGAATCAGGTGGGTGTCATGCCGGGAGCACAATCTGCCGGAGAATATGGTATAGAGCCCGAAGGAATCCCTCATGTTCAACTTCCTCAGGCAGCCTCAGCATGCTCGCCACCTTCTCAAATTTCTCCTGCCCCAGGGAAGCGTCTCCAGGGGAAGACACCAACCCAAGGTCTCTGTGGAGCTCCGGCGGCGACAGCGCCCACTGCATCGCCCAGATGCAGAGGGGCCGCATGTAATGCAGCCCGCGGTAGCCACCTTCCGCCGTCCATGCCTCCGGCGTCTGGAACGCATACCTGCATTTTAGTTTGTTTACTCGTTGTCAGTCAGTCGGTGACGACATGGTACATTTTCAGGCTGCTCTGTGGTGTACTAACCCGAAGCCGTCTTTGGACCAGCTGGCATCGTGGGCACCCTTGGCCGTCCGGAACGCGGCCTCCAGCATGCCCTCGTGGATCATGCCGGCCGCGACGGCGTAGGTGGTGCCAGACCATATCTCCTTGGACTGCGTCGATGAAATGTCGATGCTGCCGTCCGGCCGCATCCCGTTCACCGCCCCAACTGTCCCGCCCTTCACACGCATGACGTTGTAGTCCAGCACCGTCCCCAGTGCGCTCCGGGCCTTCTCCTCCTCCACGACCGGCTCCAGCCCGCACGCGCGCGCGTACCACTGCCCGGCGAGCTGGTCGGCCATGATGGACTTGCTGTTCCCTCCTCCGCTGTTGTCGTAGTCGAAGTAGGTGCCGTTCCAGAGCTCGTCACCGTACACGAGCTTCGCCCTGTTGTACCGCGCACGGAAGTAGCACTCGGCGTCACCGTCACCGACGATCCGTGCCATGGCCGCGGTGGCCTGTAGCGCCACAACCCAGATGCCACCGGTGTAGGCGCTCACACCGGACACCGACCATAGGTCGTATGTCTGGTCAGGGCGGCCCTCGTTCTCGATCATGCCGTCCCTGTCCCGGTCAAACTGGTCCATGTAAGCCATGGCCAGGTACACTGCCGGCCACGTCGCGCTAGCGAAGGTGACGTTGCCCGTGGCGATGACGTCCCGGTAAACCTGCAGCACGAACTTGGGGTTGAGGTCCTTCCACCGCGACGGGTCATGGATCATGTATGCGTTCAGCTCAAACCATGGATCATTCAGCCCCACGTCGTGCGGCACGGAGCCGAGAACCTGCACAAGGTTTTGTTCTCGTCATGGCAAGAAATAATGAACGTCAACCCCACATTGGCATATATATATATATATATATATATATATATATATATATATATATATAGGTAAAATGGTTTCTACCCTCAAAGGTAACTACCCCACGTCTCATATACCAACTTACGGAAGTACTTTGTCATAATTTATCGGTTTGAGTATGTTCGTATACTATATCTAAGATACCCAAAAACAACTTTAATGAAAAAATTGCAAATGGCCTAATATTTTACACTATATACTCGAAATATCGTTATATATGCATATAAAAGAGAAGTATGTAGAAGTTTTCTACATACTACTAAAAAAAGTATCTATAGTACTGAAATAGCATTATATACTCCATACTACATGATACATACCTCATGTTATGATAGATACTCCATACATTGTGTGAAACACACGTGGGGTAGTTACCTTCGAGGGTAGTATGAATATGTAATATACACACCTTGCGTGACACGGTCTTGCCGTTGAGGGTGCGCATGGGCCGAGGGTCGTGGAGGAGGACGGCCCTGGCAAAGTCGCGCTGGAGGCTGAGCTCGATCTCCGGGAAGAGCGCGAGCAGCGCGAAGGAGGCGTAGAAGTGGACGTCGTAGGTGTTCCACATGTGGTACTCCATCCCCTCCAGGTACAAAAACTGCCCAACGTTCTCCTCGCCGTTGCCAAGCAGTGCCGAACCAAATGCCGCTGCCGAGTGCAGATTCTCCGTCACGGATGTCACCTCGCGCAGGACGCCATCAGTCGCGGTGCTTGTTGCGCCCTGCAGGTCTGTGCTGAACACGTCAAGTGAAAATGGCTCTGTCCCTGTCCCCGACGAGGCAACACTGATCTTTGGAGGCAGCCCGTCTGTGACACTTGTCATGGAGATTTGTGGTCAGCTCCGTGTTAAGAATTCTGTATGGGAGACCAGGACGTTGCAGATAGTGAGAATCAGCAATCACCTGTCCATATCGTGCCTCCGGCGTTCAGATAGTAGAGTTCGTTAAACAGCGCAATCGGATACCTGAAAATAAATATGACGTCAGGTTTCAATTGAAGAATTCAAGGCATACAATCTTAGCTTATTAATACCAACTCGGACATTTTCTAGCAGCAATCTAGTTTAGGTACTAAGTCTATATCACTTCTTCCCTTGTAACAAAAAAAAATATAGGCTGGAATACTAATTCGATAAATCCCTTCTTCCCTTGTGATTTTATGGACTGGGGATAATTTTGTTTGTGTGATAGATGTCAACTATAATGACTGTTAATATTTTTTTACATGCAGCATTGTCATCGAAAAAACTCTGAAGAGACAGTCGAGTAATGTAATACGAAATAATTACCACTCAGGCAGTCTTTTGTCTTGCAGAATAGGTCTCTGCCACTCTTCGATTTTAGCCTCCCAATCCATGTGTTCTACATCGAGAGATGGGATAGCAAATGAGCACTAGAGAACTGACCAATAGTGCATTTTTTCCTCTGTCTAACAGTCAAATCTTACCAAGAAGGGCATCATGAGCCAAGCTCTCTGCAGCTGCGTCTCGATCGAAGCCATAGAATTTGGTGTACCTCCTGTTCCACAAAACCATGTCAGTAACAAGGAAAACCAGCTAGCCGTAAACCATGCAGCATGAGAAAATACAGGACCATCACCTGTGATACGTTTTCCCGTCTGGGAACTTCACCTCGGGGCACGACCATGACAGTGCGAACGACACCACACGGGTTCCCTCTGCTGGCACCGTTGTCGTTGCCGCAACTGCTGCTCCGATGGACGATCCAGGCTTCGACACCCTTGGCTCTTTGTTGCTGCTGGCTTCGCTGAAGGAACCATGCTGTTTGCAGCAGATGTGCAATGGTCAGAATAATACATGTTCAGAGAACACCGGAACGAGTTGGGAGCAAACTGGATGGAATGCTGACACGTGGCTGAAGGGGGGGTGTGTGTACGCTGTGAAGTGTACCTTCTTGATCTCCTCCCACATGTTCTTTGCTGTGAAGTCGCCGGAGTCGGAAGATCCCATCGTGAAGAAAGGGCAGTCTGTGACACGGACGTCCTCTGTTTCTTGAGATGCGATTGCAAATGTCACCGGTGGGTGCCCATCTGCAGTCCTACATTGGTGTCATCTTAAGTTTGTTTACATTGCATTTCTTTATCATTTGAGTTTGGCGGATGAATTATTTGACACACCTGTGACGGAGCAGTACCCCATGCACACCATCACGCTCTCTGTGTGCGAACAAGGAATAGAATGGGAAGAACTAATTAAGGTTGTCAAAGAGATCGCCGCTACACGGCATGAAATAAAACGCGTGACAAAGAAAAGTGAGACGTGATTTGACGTTCATTACATCATCTTAGAGTTGGTGTGATTTCCTGTCAGCTCTGATTGCCCACCAACTGAATTCTATAGATTGAATAAACAAAGGTCAAGTCTTCACTCGAAGATGTTCTATTTTTGTACTGAAAGAGAAAAATGCTGACTTAAGCTTACAGCCCAGGTGAAGAGCAACGTTACATCCGCAGGTATGCTCCCAGAATTATGCACCTGCAAGACTCACCAGCCGAAGCAAAAGAAGGAACAACTCAATTAACATCAACTACACATGCAGCAGTCAAGGAAAAACAGTAGAAGCTATACCGTAAATGTGAAAACTGCAACAGGGAAGCTGCTCTCCCTGTAGTTGTGAGGGAGGAATGGTGATATCTGACGGCAGGTGATTTTGATTTCAGGATCAGGTTCACCTACATTGCAATTGTGTTACCTTAATCAGTAATGGTGCACCAGATAATGTTTTCAGATAATTCACATGTATCTGTCAGGTAAAAGATAAAAGTGCATATGGAACTTTATTGCGGTAAATTACCATCATATACAGTCCAAGATCTTGGAAATAAGGCATGATAAGTACAATTCTTATCCTTGAGTTTCCAATCCCAAGATCCAATAGCGGCCTTATCTGTTCCCCTGCAAGTATATGCATAATGAACGATATGTCTGGTTGAGTGGTCAGAAATAAGCTTGCTGAGATTCACAACTTACTTGAGGACATCAGCACTCGGTGCAGACAACACAGTGGAGTAGCTCTTTCCGTTGGGACGTGAAATAAAAGCCTCGACAAGTGAATAGTGGTAATAATTCAGTTAACTCTTTACGGTTACGAGTGAGGGTAGGCATTCCAAATCAGGAAATGGAAGAGTAAAGTATAATTACTGAAAACTGATTTGCAAGGATATGCCTTTCTTCATATATCGCTGGGAATATCTGAAAATGCTGAAAGTAACCTCTGTAGCTTCTCCCGATGCTTCCTGCACTGATAAAAGGTAGTGTTTTGAGAAGAGAACTGTACCATAAGTTCAATCAGCTAAACACCACAAGAACATATTTGAGTTAAAATCAACAGGCCAAGGTTAAATGTGACAGAAAACCCTATTTGTACCTGATCGGTAGTGAGGTTAGCTAATTTAGAATCTTGCACAGAAAAGGCAAAAAGAACTTACCCTAGCCCACCAAGTGGTAGGCCACGGTAGCAGTTGACCATCCACTTCTTGAAGGGATCATAGATTACTTCCTTCACAAGTGAATAATTGTTTGTTTTAGTCCGTGACAAGGCAGAGTAAATTTACATCAATGCTTGAAGACCAGAAGGGTGATGATTGATGTATTTCCTAAATTTTAACAGTTTTTTTTAGATAAAAGGCCCCATAGCCCGGCTTTGAATTAACAAAGGCACATTTTTCAACACTTACTCGGCCCTTTCCCTTTTCTTCGGCAATTATCATCAATCCCTTAACAATCATGGGTACCTACAGTACCAGCAGCAGAAATTTGGTTAGAGTTAAGCCCACACATGAAGTAACATACATACACTCACTTATCAAAGAAACTGACAATGGTTTTCAACTTGTCAGTTTTATTTTCTGACAAGGAGCTTGTCAGTTGATGGAGGTGTCAGCTGTGGTTTAAGTTTTTCTAACCAGTTCATTAATAAAAAGGCGCACAAAGGAATCATATTCTTCAAAATACACTCACACAGATATCTGGGAGACATAGGGCATGTTCAAATACGTACAATTGATAACACATCATGCATGGTCATGCTAAACAATTCAATCTTCTTTCCAGCATCGTCGAATTTCCTCTGCCAGGTTCTTGCCGGTGGTTGCGCACAGTTGATGTGTGAGTGCGCCTAAAGTACAGAAACATATATCATGCCAGTTTACTGAAGGCAAAGACAGTACAAATTGAAGTATGCGTAAAGAAGATCATTGATCCAAAAAGGCTCCCTTTACCTTTATTTGCTCCAACTGTGAAGTTCTCATCTTGGTACAGATAGTGTTTGGGTTGAAGCAGATCAGCTATTTGGTTTTGACAGACATGCACTGTTAGAAGGAAAGAGCAGAAAATAAGCATCCTACTTCGAAAAGGAGCTGAATCGAGATCCAGCTTAATGATCTATGATAAGCTTTCTAGGCATGTGCTATTTTTGAGATGGTTATTTGGATCATTGTGTAACAGATGACGAGTATTGTGACAAAAGTTTCGGAGCTTCTTTGGTTCAAACAATGAAAATGCAATATAATTTGCAAAAATATCTCTCCATTCAAACCAATATTTTCCCTTCTCTAAAAGAAAATATAAACCATTTTGAGTAGCAAATAAAGTATCGAATCATGTGTTATAACGTCAAAATTTCAAGCAACTAGAGAACTAACAGAGGGAGGAGGAGACCAGTACCTGGATGGCTGGATCTGAATGCTTTCACTCTACCACACTTGCATTGCTTGGCTCTGATCCTCAACTTTGCTTTATAGAACTCAATCACTCACCCCAGTGCACAACTCAGGGTCTTATTGTCAAGAAAAATAATATATTTTTGTCCTTGTGTGTCAGGGTAGTTAAATAATGTGTCGTTTTTGTTCTCTTATCTTTATGGCAACAGTAACATATAGCATGGGTACATATTATTGCTAAGGGCACTAGGCTGTTGAGGTTGCCACTTGCCAATCAGAAACCTCACCTTCTGTAGTTATTTGTTCAATAGCCTCTTGTTATCTTAGCCCTATGAATATACCGGAATGCCGGAGTCGGACTCCAATATGTAAGGTGGGTGCTAAAAACCCACATTTTGCCCAAAAGGAAAAAGGCTTGCACTTTGACAGGTTGCATGCTAGGACAAGATTGGTAAAAAAAAGGATCCATGATGACTACTGACTAATCAGGTTACTATAACAACTTGCTCTTAAACTAACAGGACAGAGATGCGACAATGAGTAAGTTGAAATATGCATTTCGGCACTTTTGGTAGCATGCAAATAGCCACGGGAAGTCTTCCAGGTATAGGTCCAATGCAGAAAGCGGCATCTAGCTCTAAAATGTAATACACTCATGATGTCGACAAGTAACCAAGAAGATTATCTTAGACATCAGTTCAGAACAAAACAATGAGATCAGAGATGCTGTTTGTAGAATGACGCTGTTTGTAAGTTGAGTTGGGACAGAGGCCGTGTGCAAATTGGCATCGGAAAACGATCCGCGCAGTACAATACAATAAAAAAAACTTGAACGCATAAAGAATGAAACAGCTTCAACCTGCTGAAGATCGCAGATCTGCTTAGTTTGTTAAGTTCCATCTACAGAGTTATTGCCAAATCTTGGCACATCACAGACTCGATCTTGCGTCCTTGACGAGGAACGAGCTTATCCACTCCCATACGAAAGTAAAAAATGTGGGGGAAATCGAAGCGGAAAACTGATCTCCAAAAAGACACGATGGTATGCTTCTATAAACTGAATCAGTTCTTGCGATTCGATATCTTTACAAAGAAATGACCCCGGTACAGAAACGACTGGACTGTTTCTTGACCTTTTGCTTCGAAGTTCGAACGGATTGGAGGACCGTCGCCGTCGTGGGCAGGCCACCGCCGAAGCTGCCGCCGCATCCAGCCAGCCGCCAGGAGGAATCCAAACCGGGCGGGTGGAACCGCATTAACGTTATCCATTCTTGACTTTGCAAAAGCTACGGTTGAAATGATCTAAACATAATGCCTATTCCCGATTAGTTACATCAGATGGAATCACTGTTCAGTTCAAGATATCGTCAGATATCCCAATTTATCAGCCGATTTATCGCTTATTATTGTCTTATTAATAAAATAAAGTGGCCGATAAGTCGGACGATATACCGATAAATCGGTCGATATGCCGATAAACCGACCGATTTAGTACTTATGATAGGTCGGCCGATAAGTTTCTGATAAGCGATATCCTAACATTGGATGAAATGGAATATCGATTTTGATGCTCAAGAACTGGCTGGAGATGGTCCGGTTGGAGATAGAATGAAATATCGATTTTGATGCTCAAGATTTTCATGTGTAACTTATTGTAAGTGTGGTTCCAAATTAAGTTTCACTTATTCAGATCTTTCCACATGTTAAATTCTTAAGATTAGATAAATCCTGATTTTACCACGGCAATGCCAAGCATCACAAATTCCTGGTCATAAGAACATTTCACCAGCAAAGATTAAGTCACACTGGAATAACAGTTACAGGTTCTAAATGTATCAATAAGACAACGAAACAATAGTAGATTTCATAACATAACAAGAGAAAAAATGAAACAAAGTCGAGAATACAGCATATATTTACATAACAATCATACATAGCTTATGTCCATCCTTCCAAGAAACAACAAGCAGCACTTAGTCCCAATCCAAACCAGCGAATAATTCAGTTAATAGTACAAACAATCATCCCAGGATCCTTTCAGTTGTGTTCTTTTGTCCATGTTTTCAGGGATATGAAACAAAGCGGCACATATCTAGGACAACGGCAAAAAATAATTAATCATTATCTAACGTGGAAAGTTACTCGTTGTGCAGGGATTGGCGGATAGAGGGAGTGACGAAAATGGGGTTATCACTGCAAAAACATGGCTTAGCATTGGGACTGGTATCCATTCCTTTGTTCCGATGACCTTCGACTGATCTTGATTATTTTTCATATTTTTCGGTATATTCACGTCTCCCCCAATTAAATCAGAAAGTTTCTAGAGCTAGATAACTTTATTGTGCTCTATAAAATCAGCAACAACTTTTGTTTTCTCTTTTTGCAACGTTGCAAATGTCTTTTCTTCTATGCTTTTGTGCTATGGTTTCTTGCTTCGGCGTAGCTCGGGAAGGCAAGGTAGGGGTGGGAGCAAAACACCGACGCAAGAGGGCAAGGTCGAGAAGATGCTCTGCTTTTCTTGGGTTGCATGAAACATACGCCGTGGGTGGGTTGATGGGCATATAGCTGGGATTCACGATCCAAAACCATGTATTACCTATTGACTTTCAAATGAGTAGGTGTAGTACTCAAGAGCAAAGCAACTAAAAGAAGTGTTACCTTAATGTTTAAAATGTAGAGAGGGAGGGGGGGCATTTGCCCCCCTTGACCCCAATGAAACACGGGTCAGTTGCATGTGACCTCCATTACCTGAGCATAAATTAAAGCATTGATGACCCTTTTATGAAAACAACCAAGAAGATTACAACATAATGCATATTCCCGAGTAGTTACATCAGATGAAATGAAATAGGAACATAGTGAGGTCTGGTTGGAGATGGAATGAAATATGGATTTTGATGCTCAAAATTTCCAAGTGTAACTTATTGTATAGGCGTGGTTCCAAATTAAGTTCCACTGATTCAAATCTTTCAACATGTTAAATTATCAAGATTAGATAAATCCTGACTTTACCACGGCAATGCCAAGCATCACGAATTCCTGGTCATAAGAAAATTTCACCAGCAAAGATATAAGTCCCACTGGAATAACAGTTACAGGTTCCGAATGTATCAACAAGACAACGAAGCAATAGTAGATCTCAAATCATAACAAGAGCAAAAATGAAACAAGTCCAAAAATACAATATATATATTTACATAACAGTCATACATAGCTTCCGTCCATCCTTCCAAGAAACAACAAGCAACACAGTCCCAATCCAAACCAGCGAATAATTCAGTAAATAGTACAAATAATCATCGCAGGATCCTTTCTGTTGTGTTCTTTCGTCCATGTTTCTAGGGATATAAACAAAGTGGCACATATTTAGGATAGGGAGCTGTCTGCTTTTTGCTGTTTTCCAGGGTGATGCTCCTCTGCTCATCCGTCACACTGTTGTATATAATTTCACATTAGATCAATAAAGTGCCAATGTTCTAAAAATAACAGTAGTAGCTAGAGGCACTATCACAGCATCATGCACAGATGAACAGAAGTATGTACTGGTTTTCCCCAAACATACGGCATCTGTGGATGGTAAGAAGAAACAATTCATGTCCTTTTCCTAGCCCTTGACTTCTTGCTTGTTGCACTGGCTCTGGGTGTGGTTTTTGGCGTAGCGGTAGATGCTCCGGGAGCAGAGATACCTTCCTCTGCCAGTTGCCTGCACATTTGGAAATAGTAAAAATGCATCCCATCGTAGATTCTCAGCTACAAGTCTACCTTATGAAGCAGGTAAGACGTCTACTTGGGCTATATATAGTTCGGCTTCAAGTCGCAGGTCATGTGATTTCATTAAGTGCAGGAAAAGGTATTGAAATGGCCTCAAAAGCTCAGTGATCTAACCTGCCCACCTCCTCAACTCGTTCCAGGAAAGGGTTGACAGTACTCATGTAGGTGTCAAACTGCAGAAAAGTTATATTAGCTGTTTACATATTATTGAGAAGAAGCATGTTTACTGATGATTTTACGAAACAGCCTTGTGAATCTGACATACCGCCTTCAGAATATTATCGAATTTTGCATGTATTTTCTGTTGTTCTCCTGTAGCAGCCGTCCTTACTGAAGCAGCTTCTGAACATAACTTTGTAGCCTGTGTGGTGACATGGGCAAAGTACAATCAATAAATGAGGCGACTAAATCTGCAGGCTTTAAGAGTCAAAGAGATGGACAGCTAGTGTTGTTTTTCTGTATTGGCAATAAATACTAATCAAGCCTCACAAGAATCACCATAAGTAAGTAGTGTACAGGTGGACACAAAATTAATGACTCCTTCAATTTCAGAAGGATATTAAGTTAAAAAAACTATAACTTCAGAATAAGCACATCACCTTCGCGATCATTGCCTCTACTTTCCTTTCTCTAGGTTCAAGGCACCGTAGTTTACATTCAGTCTCGGACCTCAAATTACCCAGCTTCTGATTTTCATCTGCTATTATTTGATTCCTTTCTTGCAATTTCGCCTTGAGACGCTCCTCCATTTTATGTACTGGTTGGAAGGGAATCATGTACCAACGTAAGGTAAAGAACAACCTTCAGAACGGGAGGAACATACAATATTTTAGCAGTACTACAAAATATACAAATAGATATCAGAAAGATAACCTTTTCCTTGCCATTCAACAATCTGTGCGTCAAATGACATGACTGAGACACTTTCATCATTAAGCTTAGCTTTGCGAGCTTTAACTTCCTTTTCAACTGTTCTAGCAGCAGCAAGCTAGCAGAAACAGTAAGTAAAAGCATTAGGCCAAGACTTATCATTCAACAAATCCGGGTACAGAATCCGATCACGCTTGGCAGCTACTCTTACCTGTTCTTGTACATCATTGATTTTAGTGTACTGCTTCGCCAGTTTTTCATGAGCCTGTGAGATGGAGATAATTTAGGATGCAATCAAAGGGGTATCTACAGGACTGCAGGTGAAGGATAACTAGCAACAGCTGTAAGTGCCACTCCCATACGAGCTAGAACAACCAGAGGCACTAGCTGTAAGAAACGAAATCCAAGAGATATATCATGAGGAAACTACATGGTCCCAGCATACACATATGTAGCAGATGGTTTCATTTTTCAAGCTCCATATAAATAAGTCCGAAATCAGTTGTTGCAGTCAACGGTCGTAAGCAAAACACATTGAATTAGCATATTCTAATGAGAAGTGGAATCGGAATACCTTAGTAATTAACTCCAAAGTGGCAGTTTTTTCTTGAACATTTTGCATTGATGTTTTCTCAGACTCCTTCAACTTAGCACGTACTGATTTCTTCTCTTCCAGGGCCCTCTTTAATAGGAAGGAAAAAACAAAATTAGGTATGCAGGCTTATACAGATCTCTTATAATGATAATACATTTACGAGTCCAAGTTCAGTTCTGTATATAACAGGTTAATCAGGTCATAGATCTTGGTAGGCTTGATATTGAGCCAAATAACAGGACTAAGGCCCCTCCACGAGCCGTTGATGGAAAAACTGATGTAACAGGTCTACTAGGCTGGTTATGTTGTGCAGATATGCAGTCAACTAGTAGTAGGCAAATTACAAAAACGAGTAGTTGATTTCCCATATATAGTCATCACAATACCGGATTACCGAATAAATATCACCTGGCTAAGTTTGGATTCGGACCTTGCCTGCAGCAACAAAAGAAATGGAAGATGTCTCACCTGAACCTTTTCTGGGGACTTTACTAATTTGGACCTCAGTTTGGAGTTTTCTTGGGCATGTTTAGTCAACTCAAAATCAGCCTGAGTTATCTGCAGCAGGAAACATAAATGCAACAAATACAACATTATGTAGTGAGCTTTGCTTTTTGTGCATGATATAAAACTATCAGCGTAAATAAGGAGAGCAGTGTATCAGTTGTTCAATGTTCTCATTCCCGAATATAGCTTAATACCAACTGGTCATGAGCAGATGCCAAGACTCGTGATTATATTGTGGATACACAACCAATTTAACAAGTTGTGCAGTTGTTCACTTTTCACATGGTAAATTGTAGATAGGCTGGTCCTATGTGTGCTGGGGTGCTTCTAACCTGTGAAAGGTGGATGGAGCTTATGACTTCTCAGAGTCAAGAAGCTGGAGCAGGAATGTGTAAGGGCCAGCAGCCCTGATCAAATATAATCTATGGCCTTATAGTTAAAGATAGTATTTAATCTTACAAGCTATAACCAATCACCAGTAACTCAACTGCTTGTGTTTGAGGATCAGACGTTTTCAAGCTACTTTAAATTCATACCATTTTTTCTTGGTCAGATCTCCTGCCTTCAGGTTCCAAAAAGGAACCTAGTTCGTACAACGGGGGGCTCCTATTTTATTGGCATCGACCGTTCCAGCCTCATCTATGCTCCTACTTGGGAGGCTTGGAGCTGTATAGTTTGACCAAGTAGCTCTAGCTTTTATATAGAAAACCAGAGCCAAAGTCACGACAAAGGGCGAAGGCTCACTAGATTACAGCACACACTCCACAAGTCTGTTCATATAAGCCGGAGCAGATCCCCATTTCGAAAAAAACAAGGCTGTTCATATTCACCTTAATATGGCAACATGTGGTGTATTTTATCGGAAACTCATATGTGTTCCGTTATTATTCATGTTCTAGGATACTAGGCATAGAACATGTAGCATGCTTGATTATTTAGGACATAACAAACTCCTGAGCAATAACTAGATCGTTTGATTACCATGTAAAACAGTTAATGCCAGAGATTCATAGAACGTAGTTGGTTTTTTGGATGGAGAGTGATAATAGTGGATGGAGAGTGATAATAGACGAAGAAACATGATGCTGGCACGAGGCAGGAATGAACACACCTTCCTGTGTATTTCTTCTTTCTTGTCATTGATGGCCGTAGCTTTTGCTCGCAGGGCCAATTGCTGCTTGTTGTAAACCTGAACTTTCTGCTGCAGAGCATTGACGTCCGCTTCCAGCTGCTGGGCCATGGGCTCTTCCATCTGCTCCGCGAGGTCATGATCCGCAATCTCCTTCTGAAGCTGCAGGTGATTAACCCAGAACAACAAACAAACAAAAAGGCAATTTTATTTAAGAATCTCAAACATGTGAGCATTTCCCCGAACAGAAGAGCTGCAGAAACTCTGAAGAGAGCGAAGACCTGGGCGATCTTGGCCTTGAGCTCCAGGGTGCGCTCGTGGTAGTCGGGGGTGTCGTTGACGATGGGGTGCAGGAGGCTGAGCTTCTCCTCCCTGTAGAAGAGGAAGTTGATGAGGGCGCTGAGGACCTCGACGACGCGGCGCGGGGTGGGGCGGAGGAGGTCGGCGAGCGTGAGGTCCTTGAACTGGATGGATTCGAGGAAAGCCCGCGACTTGTCGTATAGGCGCAGCACCCGGATGGCCTCCGCGTGGTGCTCCGGGTTGTCCAGCGCCTCCAGGTCGCTGAACCCTAGCTGCCCGTCGTTGCCGTCCCTGGTGAAATTGAAATTTAACCCGGTGAGTGAGCGGCGAGTGGTTTGTGACTAGGGAGGAGGAGGAGGAGGAGGAGGAAGCGACGGCGCGTTTGTTACCCGGGGGCGTCGACGAAGGAGGCCAGGAAGCGGGAGAGGACGGCGGGGAGCAGGTCGGGCTGGGGTTTGGCGATGTCCTCGGGGCGGAGGTTGGCGATGGGGGCGATGCCGAACTGGACCAGAGCCTCCGCGATATCCGCCGGCGAAAGCATCGGGAACCCGAAGCCGGACGCCATCGAGTCGTCGGCGGTTCTCCTCCTCCTCCGGCTACCGGCGGCTGCCCGTGTAGATGGTTCTTCCCCCAAAATCGAAATGTTTTGGCGGTGGCTCTAGCAATTCTTTCCCGCCGTTGGCCGACAGACGCGGTTTTCTACGGCGGCGTACTGGGCCGAATTTGGGTTCTTCCCCCAAAATCGAATCGCCGGCGCTTCCCCTCCTCCTCCGGCTACCGGAGGTCTCTCTGGGCCGATGTAAAACGGCCTGTTAGTATGACAACCGGAGAAGTAAACAATGTTTGCACGATTAAAAAAAAGACACAGTGTTCGCCCGGTTTCCCTAAAATAATAAGATCAATTATATTGTAACTAGCAAAATGCCAGTGCGTTGTAACGGAAAAACGTTTTAAGAGAGGGATAAATATCATAAAATATAAAATTGATATTTAAAACTTCATACAACAATAAAAAAAGCAAGCAGGATTGAATGAACACAAATAATTTCATTGAATCCTCATCATTGTGTTCAAAGGAGAGATAGAAAATAGGAACCCTTTAAATTTCTATGTTTGTATTACTAAAAAACAATTTGCAAGAAATTGAGCTTCTTTGATAAAAATCCTATTGCATGGACAATGTGTGTTCATCTTGGCTAATTGAAATGATCGGTATGACACCTAGAGGGGGGGTGAATAGGTGCTAATTCAAATTTTAGTTCTTTTTCAAATTAAACTTGACATAAAAGGTAAATTCTCTAGATATACAACTATGGTGAATTTACCTATATGACAAGCTAGCAACGAAGCAAGATATAATAAAGGCGGTAAATAAAGATAGAAGTAACTGAAGTGAAACCACGAGACGACAAGGATGTATTCCCGAGTTCCTCCCTTAAATGGGAGTACGTCTCGTTGGAGAGGTGTGAACCAACACAATGGTTCAACGGCCACAAAGGCCTCACCCAAATCTCTGGTGAACCGCACCACAAAGGTTTGGTCCACTTTCCACTATCAGAATCCTTCGAGGCGGAATCCGGAGCCTTTACAACAACGATTCAGGGCACGACCCACAAAGAGCTTGGGGGCTCCCGAACAGCTGCAATCTGTCACAAAGACAAGAAGGTAAATACAACAATGGGCTAGGTTTTCCTAGTGGAAACCCTAGAAAGTGTTCCCTCAAGTGAATGAGGGGGAAATGAAGAACGGCTCGGTGAAGATGTAGATCGGGGTCTTCTCCTTCAATCCTCCAAATATCGACGAGTTTGGACGGAGGGATTGGGAGATCTAATGATTATTGGCTTGCAACAATGGAGTTCCTCTTTTTTCTGGTCGAGCAAGCTAGTTGGAGGAAAGAGGAGGGGTGTTTATACCCCTCCAAAGATGTAGTCGTTGCAGCCATTCATTAGGCCGGAAACTCCGGTCCTAGTGGCCGGAAACTCCGGTCGCAGGAGGCCGGAAACTCCGGGCCCCACCAGCGGCTGAACACCAGTTTCTCCAAACTGAGCTTGGACATCTTCGAGGTCCCTGCGCCCGGAAAGTTTGGCCATGGGCGGAAACTCCGGTCCTCAGGACCGGAAACTCCGCCCCCCACCAGGGGCTGAGCACCAGTTTCTCCAAACATGGCTTGAACATCTTCGAGGTACCTGGGGCCGGAAAGTTTGGCCAGGGGCGGAAACTCCGCCCCCCACCAGGGGCTGAGCACAACTTCAGCAACAGAGGCTTTGGGAAAGATTCCGGTCCTGAGGGACCGGAAACTCCAGGCAGGGGCGGAAACTCCGGCCCCTGAGGCCGGAAACTCTGCCCCCCACCAGGGGCTGAACACACTTTTCAGTGCTGCCTCTTTTTCTCCTTTTTGGTGCTGATGCATCTGAAATGTTCCTAAATTATCCTGCATCACTTAGCACCAACATAATACATCCACATGTTGTTAACTAACACACAAAACACAGAGATCATAGAAATGTCCTTTCAATCTCCCCCTTTTTGGTGTTAGATGACAACACATGGATTTGCAATAAAAGTAATTCCACTAACATGTTATGATAACTGAAAGAGCTCCCCCTAGATTTGTGCATCAAGAATATTTGCTTTGAAATGCACGTGCACACATATAGAGGCAAGTTCGAACAACAATTTGCAAGCATGATAAGTAGGCAATACATTTCACAAATAAGACATAGTATAGTATGGGTTGAGTTTTAGGAGGTAAACCATACCTTGTGCATAAAACTGAAGATATTAACCCCATATAACCAAGGCACAATAGTAGTCTCAACCACATAATATAAGAAATCCAAATGTCTTACACACACATAGTTCATGACATAGAGAAGGAAAATAAGTTCGAAAGATCCAAATATCAAATAACACAAGCGCAATAAAATGATAGAGGCACATGCTTGTGTCCCAACCCATGCGAATCCCGGAGAGAACCTAATAGAACTACTTCTCCCCCTTTGGCACCGAGACACCAAAAAAGGGGAAAAGAGCATAACTAACGAGCCCATGTAGATCACTCGGTGTCTTCATCCATGTCGTCATCTCCTTCGTCATCGTAGTCCTCATCAGAGAGGTTCATGGGAGCCTTGCCGGTGTTGTGAGATGAGGAAGGAAAGGAGGTCACATCCGCATAATCAGCCCAAGGAAAGACATCTTGGTTCCATTGTTCAGGGACCGTGTCAGACGAGGATGAGGAAATGATTGGAATGCCAGCTTCATCTTCTTCCGGAGGAGGAGTAACATTTCCATTGTTCATTTTGCGCATCTCCTTGATCATCAAGTTTTGGTTGCTCAAAATGTGTTTCTCTCTCACGTAAGACCCATGATTTTCCTTGTGAATAGCAACATCCATGCACATCAGTTTCCGCTTCCACCAAGAGAGCTTGCCAAACTCCGCGTTCACCTTGGCTTTCCCTTGAAGATGAGAGGGGGGATCGACATTCTTGCTTCTCCTCTTAGGCATAGGGGCTTCGTCTTCGTCACTAGGTTGGGGAGGAGGTGCGCGGGGGGAAGACGCTTGCTTTGTGTGCTTGGAGAGAGTATGAAGAGTACCATTGGCATGCTTGGTGAAACTAGAGCGATCAAGTGTGGGCACCTTGGAGAGAATGAGCTTCATCACATAGGGAGCATAGAGTCGGTTCTTGTGCTCGAAAATGGCCCAATGCATCTCGCACTTGATGAAATCCATCACATCCACTTCTTGGCCTCGGCAATCCGGACCGGCTTGAAGGACCTTGAAAGCATGGTAGAGTAAGTTGACAAGACCTCCTCGAATAGCATCCACATTCCCGGCTTGAGGAGCAAGGTTGAGCCGAACCATGCGGAGGAAGATGTTGAAAGTGGGAAGGAGGTCTTGATTAGATCCCACTGAAGAAGCAACGGTGTAAAGAGGGCGCAAGCGGCGCTTGTTGTATGCAGTCCCTTCCACATGCATCCTCATCCCACCTGGAGTAGTGGCCCCCTTGAAGTCATAGCCCAAAGCTGTCGCAAACTCCACAAAGTTGGAGGTGCACTTGCGCGGTCCAGTCATCCAAGTCATCGTGACATCATCATCGTGGTCAAACACCACCGTGGCAAAGAACTGGTGCACCAGTTGAATATCATAGTCCTGCTGAGTGTTAGAGATGAGATTTTCCAGACCAAGCTTCCTAGCAATCCAAACAGCCTCCTGAAAGTAAGCTTTCTTGTTCAACGCCTCAAGATCCAGAATCTTCTGTTCACAGACCGCGTGCTTCTCAATCCGGGCATAAATCTCCTGCATAATCAGTTGTTGCTCCCTCTTTGGGAAATTGGGGTCGGTGGTGTTGGGAGGCAAGTCATAGAACTGTTGTGACATCATACGACGGAACTCTAGCTTCCCCATGCCACGAACGGTGGTCAAAGAGTCAAAATGAGCTTGCTCGGCCTCTTCTTCGTTATCAAAACCACCAAGTTCAGCTTGTCTAGTGGCCTCCTCATCGATGGTGCTCTTTGTCCCGTGTTTGAGCTCTTTCTCTACTTGAAGCAAGGAGTGGATTCCGGGTGACTGTCTTTTTCCTCTGACCTGTGAAACATAGAGTACAGGGATAGCATGGAGATAAGTTTGCATGTCCAAGAAAGCCAAAAGGAGAAAATTAAAAGTGTCAAAATTTCTCTCAGATATGAGTTAGACCGGAGTTTCCGGCCACAGGGGCGGATATTCCGGCCTACACTGGAGCATCTGGTGTGTGAGGACCGGTGTTTCCGCCCTGTGGCAGAAAACTGCAATCTAGTTCAAATCTAAGGAAAATTTGAGCAAGGCTAATTTTCTAGAGGTTAAAATTCCAACACTAGGGTTCTACACCATGCAACACAGGCAAAACTTCTCTCAAAACAAGATCTAGAGTGATAACCTAGAGAGAGAGAGAAGAGAACCCCTGCCCGACATGGTGAAGGTCAAATGCGGGGGAGATGGATCCCCAGCACTTGTACGGAGGAGGAGCCGGTGGCACGGCGGATTCCAGCGGCGGGGAGCGGCCGGAGAGGTCCTTGGAGGCGGCGGCGGCGACTGGGAGAGGTTTGGGGTCGGGGGTGTGTGGGGAGTTGTGGATCAACTCCTCACCCCGATCCCCTTTGTAGATCCCAGCAAACTGCCCAGACCGGAGTTTCCGGCCTTAGCTACCGGAGTCTCCGGCCCAAGCCAGAGATTCCGGTGCTAAGGGCGGAAACTTCAGTCAGACCGGAGTCTCCGGCCTGGAAGACCGGAGTTTCCGCCCCACCGATTCCAAATCCCATATTTAGGTGTTTGGACATGCAAAATGCAAGAGGAGCAGGTTTTTAGATGAGATAGGCCTGGGATAAGACACAAAGTCACTGGAGATGGTACTATACACTCAAGTTTGGTAAGAGGCAACAAAAACAACATTAAGAAGCAACGCTTGAGTGTATTTTCCATAAGAGCAAGAATAAAGCAAAGAAATTAAAATAACACCACAAGAAGATCAAATCTTCACAAGGACGATGTTGGTGGCCTAGGCCACCATGTATGAGTTTATGTGGTGTGACACCGCGAAGATATATCTTGGATTCACCGCCATTACTCAACATTTAGGCTCACAATTCATTATAATGAACAAAAGGAGACGAAAACAATTCTTACTATTGGCATAATGGGGGGAGGGATAGTCCAATAGATTAGGACCGCACTCCCCCTATGTCCATGCCTACACCTAGACCAAATAGAGAGTTGAGATAGAGGTGTGTATGCAAGGTAGTCAACCGACGCTCCTAGAATCCACGATATTTAGCTCATGCCTCAAAAAGGTGAACCTTACTTCGTCAAGTGGCTTTGTGAACATATCGGCAAGTTGAATCTTCATAGGAATATAACCAAGCTCAATGTCACCCCGGTTGATGTGATCTCGAATAAAATGATAGCGAATCTCAATATGTTTCGTTCTTGAGTGCTCCACCGGGTTGTGACCAATCTTGATATCACTTTCATTATCACACAAAAGAGGCACTTCGTCACAAAGGACACCATATTCCTGTAAAGTTTGCCTCATCCAAAGTAATTGAGTGCAAGCACTAGCGGCCGCCACATACTCGGCTTCGGTGGTGGATAAGGATATGCAATTTTGCTTCTTGGAGGACCAACTTACCAAGGATTTTCCAAGGAATTGACATGCACCGGAAGTAGACTTCCTATCATCCTTGCAACCGGCCCAATCCGAATCCGTGTAACCGGCAAGAGAGAAGTTAGACCCCCTAGGATACCACAAACCAAACCTTGGGTATAAACCAAATATCGGAAGATTCGATTCACCGCTATCAAGTGACTTTCTTTAGGAGCCGCTTGATACCTTGCACACACTCCTACACTCAACACAATGTCGGGTCTAGATGCACAAAGATAAAGAAGAGAACCAATCATAGAGCGATAGAGTTTTTGATCGACATCTTTACCCTTTGGACTAAGTTCAAGATGACATTTGGTGTCCATAGGAAACCTCTTCTCTTTATCATCCTGCATCTTGAAGCTCTGGAGCATATCTTGGATATATTTGGCTTGAGAGATGAAAGTCCCTCCACTTAATTGCTTGATTTCAAAACCAAGAAAGAATTTCAACTCTCCCATCATGGACATCTCGAACCTATCCGTCATAAGCTTTGAAAATTCATCATTGAAAGCTTTGTTAGATGAGCCAAAAATAATATCATCAACATAAAGTTGGCATATGAAAAGCTCCCCTTTTACCCTCTTTGTGAAGAGAGTGGGATCGATTTGCCCCACTTCAAAGCCACGGTCTAGCAATAGCTCTCTTAGGTGCTCATACCAAGCACGAGGTGCTTGTTTGAGACCATAGAGGGCCTTATCAAGCTTGTAGACATGGTTTGGGAAGTGTGGATCCTCAAATCCCGGTATTTGCTTTACATATACCAACTCCTTTAAAGGACCATTAAGAAATGCACTTTTCACATCCATTTGTTGCAACTTAAAATTATGATGTGATGCATAGGCAAGTAGGATACGGATGGATTCAAGACGAGCCACGGGAGCATAGGTCTCTCCAAAATCAATGCCTTCAACTTGAGAGTACCCTTGAGCTACCAATCTCGCCTTGTTCCTTACAACCATTCCATGCTCATCTTGCTTGTTCTTGAATATCCACTTGGTGCTAATAACATTGCGGCAATCTTTTGGCTTCTCAACTAGATTCCATACTTTATTGCGCTTGAAGTTGTTGAGTTCTTCATGCATGGCTTCCAACCAATCCGGATCTTCAAGAGCTTCGAACACCTTATTTGGTTCAACCATAGAGATATGAGCTTGATGTTCACTAAAGCTTGCCAATTGACCTCTTGTGGAGACCTTGCGAGATACATCACCAATGATGGCTTCAAGCTTGTGACACTTGATTTCCAAATTTCTCTTGACTCTTGCTTGACGACGGGTTTCAATATCCCCATTGTTGCGTGGGATTTCGGCTTGATTACCTAGATCATTTGAGTCCCCGTCTTGACCGTTTTGATGAGAATTGCCATCTTGTTGCACATTTTCAATGATGGGAGAAGATGGATGCTCTTGCTCTTGATCTTGATTATAGTTGACAATAGGAGTGCTTGGATCTTGTGAGGCCTCTTTGTCAACTTGAGGAGGAGCTTGTTATTGTTCTTGTATAGGTGTCTCATTTGCTTCCATAGTGGGTGCCACTTCAACTTGTGATGATGGAATCTCCACTTGAGTGGAGCTTGTACTTCCTTGAGGAGGCTCATGATGAATCTCGATGGGGCGATGAAATCCAACTCCCGTTCTTCGTATTGCATCTTGAGGTTCCTCGTTATCTATATCACAAACCTGAAATTGCGTCACTTGGAAGCCGTCATTCTCATCAAACCTCACACTACAAGATTCTACAACTCTCCCTAAGGATTTGTCATAGACTCTATAAGTGTGAGAGTTCGCACCATACCCAACAAGATAACCTTCTAAGGCTTTAAATTCAAACTTAGAAAGATGTACACCTTTGATTTTGTAGAAACACTTACAACCAAAAACTCGATAGTAGGAGATGTTGGGCTTGTTGCCGGTAAGCATTTCATATGGAGTTTCCTTCTTCCCTTTGCGAAAGAATAACCGGTTAGAGGAGTGACACGCCGTGGAGATAGCTTCGGCCCACAAGAAGAGTGGAGACTTAAACTCCTCCAACTTGGACCTAGCCATATCCATAAGAGTCTGGTTCTTCCTCTCGGCTACACCATTTTGTTGAGGGGTATATGCGGCGGAATATTGATGTCGAATTCCCTCGTCGCTAAGAAACTCATTTAGGGTGTAGTTCTTGAACTCGGAGCCATTGTCACTTCTAATGGCCAATATGGGAAGATTGTGTTGACGTTGCACTTCATTGGAGAAATCGATGATGGTTTGTTGATTTTCATCCTTCGTCTTGAAGAAGAAAACCCAAGTGAATCTTGAATAGTCATCGACTATCACCAAACAATATTTCTTCCCACCAAGACTTGGTTGAGGCACGACACCAAAAAGATCAACATGAAGAAGTTCCAATACCCTTGATGATGAGATGATGGTCTTGCTTGGATGGGGAGAATCATGCATCTTTCCTTCAACACAAACCCTACAAAGACGATCTCTAGAGAAAGAAACATTCTCATTTAGTCCAAGAATGTGGCCACCCTTGTGGAGACTTTGCAAAGTTCTCATATTGACATGAGACAAGCGGAGATGCCACAACCACCCCACGTCGGCCTTTCTGAATAAGCATATTGCTTGAGTGTTGGTTGACCCCGAAAAGTCTACCACAAACAACTCATTTTCAACATACCCAACGAACATGACCTTTAGAGTCTTGCTCCTCAAGAGTACCACCATATCAAGAGTAAAGTGGACATCAAAGTTCATCTTATTAAGAGCACGAACGGACATAAGATTGTAACATAGAGACTCGACAAGCATGACATTTATAAGGGTACCTTGCCGAGACTCTTTACCTCGGCTTTGGACTTGTCACCATAAGAGACAGTTGAATGATTTATATTTGGTCTCAACTCCATCATGATCTCCTTGCTTCCGGTCATATGAATAGTCATCCACTATCAACCACCCATTTAGATCCACCGGAAGCATAGTCCTACAAGAAATCATTTCTTGCATTTAGGTACCCATTTCTCAATGGGTCCCTTTCGGTTAGCAACAAGGGCCTTAGGAACCCAAATAGAATAATCAATGTAACCATCATAAGGACCAACATATTTTGCATAAACATCATCATAATAACCAACATAAAGAATGTAGTTGGGATTACTATGCCCCGCAAAGTCACTACGAGTGGTCTTGCCCCTAGTGGCATTACCACCTGCAATGTTAGTCTTAGCTTGTGCGGGCTTGGTCTTGTTCTCCTTGGTGTTGCTCACCTTCTTCTTTGCCTCGGCCACATACCCAATACCTTCTTTCCCTTTGTGTGGTTTTAGCTCAAACAAATCAGCAAAACCCTTATCTTTACCTTTGGAAATAGAGGTCTTAGCATGATCCACCTTCAACCTAGCATTTTCTTCAATGACATCTTCATGAACACGAGGAAGAATGGTTATGCTAGTTGAGCAAGTTTTAGAGAGTTGAGTTTGGAGTTGCTCATGTGACTTAACAAGGATGGAGTGGGTCGTTTCCAAGACCTTGTGAGCTTTATTAAGCTTCTCCATATCCTCAAGAAGTCTAGTATTCGCAACCCCAAGTTCAACTTTCTCCTTTTTAATCACTTTATATTTGGCAAAGACATGATCTCTATCCTTAATGATTTTATTAATGATTTCATCATTTTTAGCATCAAGAGACTCAAGTCTTTCCTCTAAAGTGGTTCTATATTCACTTTCTTCATCAAGAGAGCCATTTAGAGATACTATGGAAGCATTCAAAGATGCAATGGTGAGAGAATCCTCTCTCTCAATCTTACTCTTTTCTTGAAGAAGTTCTTCGGCCGCACATAGTTGTCTCACGAGAGACTCAACATGTTCTTTGGCTTCACCTTGCAAGTTAGCCACCAAAGTATCGAAAGAAACTAGCTCTTTCTTAATCTCAAGACTAGATTGATCATGAGTAGTCTTAGGTGAGGGAGATGATACCTCGGTGACATGAGCCATGAGGCACCGTGCGTTGTTGGTGGAGACATTGTCATTGGGGGATTCAAAGAGTGACGGTGATGATGGTGGAGTAGATACAATAGCCAATGCGGCAACCTCTTTATTAGCTGTGTCTTCATCATCGGAGTCACTTGTGACATATTCTTCTTGTGCCACCAACACAATTCTTGGTGCCTTCTCGAAGAAAGGCTTCTTTGGTCTTGCGGACTTCTTTTGAATCAACTTTGAGTGGTCCTTCGGGACAAGCTTCCCACCATTTTGCTCACGGTTCTCGTAAGGACACTCTCTTATGTAGTGATTCTTGTCATGACAATTGTAGCACGTCTTTGTCCTTGAGGCAAGCTCTTTCTTGCCACTTGAGTTGTTATCTCGATCAACATGAGCTTTAGCACTAGCTGGGTCATTCCAAAACACTCTTGTGGCAAGTGCAATGTGACCATTGAGGGCTTGCTCAAGATCATGTGGAGCAATGTTTCTAGGACAAGCTTCAACTTCATCATTGGCATCTATGCAAGTCACCTTGGCCTTCAAGGCAAGAGAGGGACCTTGTCTCATTCCCATGGCCCTAGCACGGTTATCTTCGGCATTCTTGGTGGCAACCTTGGAGGCTTGGACTTCTTGCATAACTTCATGGGAAGACATTTGATGATAGTTGTATCTTCCTTGAATAGAATTCAACTCCATTGGCTCCGAAGGCAAGAGAGCATTCACGTACTTCCTCTTGACCCAAGCATCATCAACATAAGTTGCTCCCACATCATAAAAGGCTTTGGCAAGAGTCTTGAGTCTCCCATACATCTCTTCATGGTTCTCGTTGTCAAGCATGTAGAAGCCTTCGGAAGCATTGCTCAAGGATTCATATCTATTTCTCTGCATGCTATCATTTCCAAGGAAAGCACGCTCAAGACAATCCCAAGGTTCTTTGGCGGTGGTGGCATGTAGAACATGATGCTTGTCGTTGTCGCTCAAGGAGAGTTCAATCATGTGGAGAGCGGAAGCGTTTAGTTGCTTTTCGGCGAACTCTCTCTTGGTCATGTTGCTTGGATCCTCCACCATATATCCTTCTTCAATAATCCTCCAAAGCTCGATGGAGGCACTGTTGACATGAGATTTAATTGAGTGTTGCCAACTAGCAAAAGCTAATGTTTTAAGCTTAGGTGGGGGACCTAAAGCGCTTATGCGGGTAGTGATAATTGGATCGGGAGAGTACCATCCCTGAACGGCATGATACCCTTCCTTTTCCTCATGCGAATTGTGAGATGACTTAGGCTTATCATTGGCTTTCACCTCCTTCTCTTTTTGTTCTTTATTCTCCTTGGAACCACCCTCATCGGAGTTAGAAGCTTTTTTCAAGCGGGATGATATCCAAGGGCTTGTCGTTAATGAGTTTATTGAGCAAGTCATGAAACTCGTTAAACCTAGCATCCATGGAAGATGTCAAAGTTGTTTCCAAAGCTTTGATATCGTCCATGGATGTCGTGGTGGCTTGGTCCTATTTAAGGGACTCATTAGCCTCGGCAAGCCTTGCGGCCTCATCCTCACTTTGTGTCATACTTCTCTAAGTCGGTTAAACCCAACAAGAGAGCCAATGCTCTGATACCAGTTGAAAGGATTATTATGACACCTAGAGGGGGAGGTGAATAGGTGCTAATTCAAATTTTAGTTCTTTTTCAAATTAGACTTGACACAAAAGGTAAATTCTCTAGATATGCAACTATGGTGAATTCAACTATATGACAAGCTAGCAACTAAGCAAGATATAATAAAGATGATAAATAAAGATAGAAGTAACCCAAGTGAAACCACGAGACGACAAAGATGTATTCCCGAGTTCCTCCCTTAAATGGGAGTACGTCTCATTAGAGAGGTGTGAACAAACACAATGGTTCAACGGACACAAAGGCCTCACCCAAATCTCCGGTGAACCGCACCACAAAGGTTTGGTCCACTTTCCACTATCGGAATCCTTCGAGGCGGAATCCGGAGCCTTTACAACAACGATTCGGGGCACGACCCACAAAGAGCTTGGGGGCTCACGAACAGCTACAATCTGTCACAAAGATAAGAAGGTAAGTACAACAATGGGCTAGTTTTTCCTAGTGGAAACCCTAGCAAGTGTTCCCTCAAGTGAATGAGGGGGAAATGAAAAGCGGCTCAGTGAAGATGTAGATCGGGGCCTTCTCCTTCAATCCTCCAAAGATCGACGAGTTTGGACGGAGGGATTGGGACATCTAATGATTCTTGGCTTGCAACAATGGAGTTCCTATTTTTTCTGGTCGAGCAAGCTAGCTGGAGGAAGGAGGAGGGGTATTTATACCCCTCCAAAGATGTAGCCGTTGCAGCCATTCATTAGGCCGGAAACTCCGGCCTGGGGTGGAAACTCCGGTCGCAGGAGGCCGGAAACTCCGGCCCCACCAGGGGCTGAACACCAGTTTCTCCAAACTGAGCTTGGACATCTTCGAGGTCCCTGCGCCCGGAAAGTTTTGCCAGGGGCGGAAACTCCGGTCCTGAGGACCGGAAACTCCCCCCCCCCCCACCAAGGGCTGAGCACCAGTTTCTACAAACATGGCTTGAACATCTTCGAGGTACCTGAGGTCGGAAATTTTGGCCAGGGGCGGAAACTCCGGTTCTCAGGACCGGAAACTCCGCCCCCCACGAGGGGTTGAGCACAACTTCGACAACAGAGGCTTTGGGAAAGATTCCGGTCCTGAGGGACCGGAAACTCCGGCCCCTTAGGCCGGAAACTCCGCCCCCCACCAGGGGCTGAACACACTTTTCAGTGCTGCCTCTTTTTCTACTTTTTGGTGCTGATGCATCTGAAATGTTCCTAAATTATCCTGCATCACTTAGCACCAACTTAATACATCCACATGTTGTTAACTAACACACAAAACACAGAGATCATAGAAATGTACTTTTGTCGTGGTATCGGCATAATTGATAGGAGACGGGGGTCCTCTAGCCTACGTATGGATTGTGGGGAAGAAGGTTGGTGTCGTCGAGGACGGGATTGAACACGGCGAGTTTACCCAGCTTCGGATCCCACGGTGGTGGCGAGATCCTACGTGCTGCTATAATTCACTATGAGGCAATAGCCGTGAACAGGTTACAATGTGTATGATGCCTATTGAAGCGTCTGCCCTAAAGGCTCCCTGGTGGCCGGCTTATATAGGCGGCCAGACCCCAGGGTACAAGGTAAGTACTTGTCCGGCAAGTAAACAGAGTCCTAGACCTAGCCGGTTTAGTTGCCGCCTTCCGTCTTGGGCTTGGTGGCTGGATGGGCTTCGGCCTTCCGCCTTCCTTGTACCGTCCGCCTACTTCCTTGTACGCCAGCTATCTGGGCCGCCCGACAGGCTTCGGCCTTACCACCCTTGGGCCACCCTGGCCTAGCCGGCTTGATCCATGTTGGTTATACCCCTAGTTGATATATCCCCAACATTAGCCCCCAGAAAGGTTGAAGTTCTCTAGGCGCTGACTTCTTCTTGATTCTTCATCTGCCAAAGTTGGCGCCTGCAGGACTTGAACCATTCTGAAAATCAAAGAGGCATGTGTGTCTTGACATTGACATGCGGCCGCCTTTATCCATCATGGGAAAAGACGGTTACTCGGCAATCTTGCCGAGCATTCTTCTTGACGGTTTCCCCCTAGCCGGCTCACGACAGTTTGAAAACAGTCTAGACGGGAATCTCGCCATGATCACAAATTGCGGGAAAAGAGGAGGCATGGAGATCGTGCAATCGTGTGCTGCAACGGATGCTAGACACGTGTCATACTAAAAGCGCCGTTGCACAGGGAGCAACGCCTGGCCCTATAAATAGGTAGCCAAACGGTCCATTTTCACCACCCTGCCTTTGCTCTCCGTGCGCTCCTGCCCTTTCCACTTCTCCGCTTCCTGCTTCCGAGCGAGCTCCGGCGAACTCCTCTCCTCCGGCGACCTCTCCGCGCGGCGATGTCCACCGGTCAGACTCTTTCCACGGCGTCGAGCGGTCCGGCGACCGAGACCACGCCCACGACGGCGATGGGCGGCGCGATAACTCGTCCCGCGACGGCGGCGACGGGCAATGTCGCTACCGTCGCCCCCCGGACTTCCACCGCGCGAGCGCCAGCGGCGGGTCCTTCGGCTCCTCCACCAACCACCGCGCCGATGACGACGGCGGGCGCCCCCGTCGACGAGGAAGAGGAAGCGGCGGACCTCGGGTCCCGCTACTGGCTACCTTCCATAGTCGACGAAGACGCCCTCCAAGATTTGGAGGCCGTCGGCTACCTCCCCACTCGGGAAGATTGCCGGTGGAGGGCCGCCTATGGAGACGTCATCCCGGCCCCGAGAGCCGGGGAGCGGGTAATCCTCACCTCCCATTTAGTTAGGGGGATGGCGCTTCCGCCTTCCGCCTTCTTTAGCGAAGTTCTAGATCACTATGGGCTCCAGCCCCACAATATAGCACCCAATAGCATATTAGTCCTAGCCGGCTTCACAGCTCTGTTCGAAGGCTACCTAGGTATTAGGCCTAGTTTAGACTTCTTCAGATATTGCTTCCGTTGCCGGTGACAGACGGTGCCGGACGGCGGGCTGGCAACCTGCGGCAGCGTCACCTTCAACTGCCGCCAGGGCCGCCAATGGTATCCTAAGATACCATACCTCGAGTCCGTCAAGGGCTGGACCTCCACATTCTTCTACTGCCAAGATATGGCAGCTCCGGGCCGCCAAGTCGGCATCCCGACATTCGTCAACGCGCCACCTATGCCTCGGCCATGCTGGGACGAGGCGGTGCCCAAGTTGACGGAGGAACTCCGCCTTATTCAAAGGCGGATTGAATTCCTCACGCGGACGATGGCTCCCCCTCTGCTGGATGGGGTCGACACCGTCATCTGCTGGCTCGGCCGGCGGATCCTCCCCCTACGGTACAGCCCGCACAAAATGTGTCAGTATTCGCCTACTGACACGGCCTCTCTCCGCGTGAGCGAAGAGATGTTGCCGGTTGCCGACCTGGCGTTCCGGATCCGCAGCCTTGTCAAGGCGGGGCTGGTGAAGGCGGTGGAGGGCGTGCCCATGCACACCCACGACAACCCTCCCCTCGAGGTAAATATCTTCTTCCTTGCCCCTTGTTTGATAGCTTTGTCGGCTAAAATTGAGCTCCATTAAACTTGTCTTCTTATTCAGCTCTCCGCCTTGGGGGAGGATGACCTGGCTCCCGACTTCTACGAGTCGGAAGCCGGGAAGACAAAGAAGCGCAAGGCGTCCGGCGCCGCTTCCTCCACGGTGAATGCCGAGAGGAAGAAACGGATCGCATCGGCTACCGAGCCGGCTCTCGCCAACCTTGGCGAGAACGCGGGGATTAATATCCCCCGAAGGTACTCAATTTTGCCTTTAATAGACGACAAACCTCTTTAATACTGGCACCCAATTGACTTGTGCTTGCTTTTTATTGACAGGGAAAGGGTCGCAACTTCCCGGTTGACGACCAGGCTTCTTGGCAAGGGTAAGCGGCCACAAGGCAGCTCGCCGGCTACCGTGCCGCCAACTCCTCAGCTCCAAGCCGGCAGCTTTATGGGCGACGCTCGTCGTCAGCCCCCGGCTCCGGCTTCAGGCGCTCCGCCAAGGGCCTCTTCCACCGACCGCGCGCCCAAGACTCCCATACTGCTGGCTGAGGCTACGGCCGATGAAGCCGCTCAATTGCGCGCCGCCAATGAAGGGTTGCTGGAGTCGACTGCCGGCGGGTCTCGGAGGGCAGCCCCGACTGCGGGAGGCGGCAAGGTCAGGGACCCTTGTTCCACCTTTAAGGAGGCCAAGAGTCAACTTTGGCTTTCGCCAACTTCGCCTCGCAGGCCTTCGCCGACTTGGAGGGCGACCTATCTGTAAGTTCTTACCACTCCGGCATATACATAGTCTCTCCCCCGAGCACTTAGATGGCAAGTCAAAAATAAAAGAATTATTGACTGCCGGCTTAGTGGTTACTCGACAATATGTTTTAAGCCTTTGTTTGTCCTGTAGGGCCTTGTGTCCGCCAACGTCGAGCTCCTCTCCTCCCGAGTCGAGATAAACCAGCGGTGCCGCGACCTGAAGAAGGACTGCGAGGCCAAGGACCTGCGGATTGCCGAGTTGGAGGTGGCCCGCAAAAAAGATGAAGGTAGGGTTAATCCTCTTCGCCTTCAGCTATACTTTCGACTTATGTTGCCGTCAATCATTTAGTTAGCGAATCCATATTTGTAGAACTGCTAGACCACGCCCAGGATATTCTGAAGGCGTCCACTGATATGCAAGCTCTTTAGAATGAAGCTTCTGGTTTGGCGGCCGCCAACTTGGAGTTGAAGGAGGCTCACCAGAAGGAGATGGAGGCCCAGCAACTCAAATTTGCGCAGGAATCTAGCCAGCTCACTGGTGAGCTGGAAAGCCTGCGCAATAAGTTGGCGGAGCCGGAGAAGACGGCTGCCGAGGAAATCTCCAAGCAGACTTCTCGCGCCCAAACTGCTGAGGTTGCGCTGGCAACTCATATGATTGAGCTGTCCGCTTTCCATAACACGGCCCTTGGTAATTTCTTACTCCTTATTTGATTTTGCCATTTTGCTTTAGCCTGAGCCAAACTAATGGCTTCATTTTTGATACAGTTCCCGCCGGTTTAGGCGACGACAAGGTTGTCAGCCCCGCCTGGATCGCCTTGCGCGTCTAGGCGAGCTGATCACCGAGACTTTGGCGGCGTCCAAGCGGTTTGCCGCCAAGTTTTTCACCTCCTCCGGCAGCCAGGAACTGACCGAGTTCAGCGACGTGCCCGCTATCTTGGAGCAGGCGACCAAACTGCACAAGAGCTCGCTGAAGTCAGCGGCGCGGGGTGGTGCCAAGACCGCGCTTGGGTTATTCATGGCGCACTACCCCGAGGCGGAGATAGAAGCCGTCACCGAAGGCATGCCGTCAACGTATGAATACGGCAGCGAGGTTGAGCCGACCGCTGTTCTGGACAACGTTGCCGGCTACGCCACGCGTGTTGCCGACATGGTCGACACTTCAATCTTCTATCGGCGCCATCCTGTGCCTGGCGGAGAGGGAGCTGAAGCTGCCGGCGCGGCCGAGGCGGAGGGGAGTGATAGTTCCGGGGCTGAAGTTGTCAGCCCCCAAGCCTGATGTAGACGCTCCCCCGAGCCATATCTTTTCTGTCCTTGCCTCCTCTTAGCCTTACTTGTCGGCCCCTGAAACAATGCAACATTGACTTGTAATATTTGTATATACTTTTGTTCCTGCTTTGTTAGGCGGAAACTAGCTGACAAGTTTTATTTTGTCTTTATTTATATGGCCCGCCTTAATTTTACCCTGACTTATATGTTTGACTTTTTGCATGTTGACAAAATCTCAGCCGGTAACTTTAGCTGAAACAACCAGGGCTAAACCATGCGTTTAGAATCAGAGACCAAAGCCAACATGTTGGTGTCAAAGACATACTACTAGGCGAACCACATATAAGTAATCAGAGGTAAAGGAATTAGGCGGCGCAAAAAAGTTTATTTTTGCTTTGGGTTGGCTCGAAAGCTGCAAGTATCTACCAGTTTGAACCTTTGCACGGAGCTAGAAAATAGGTAACTTAGATACATAGGGGAAATATGCTTGCAAGAAAGGACAAAAGATGGCATGCTTCTCAACACAGATGAGGAACCATAGACTTTTATTTCATAATCATATTTAACTTATTACAATTATAAATTGCTAAGTGTAGAAAGGACGTAGCTGCTCAATATTCCAAGGCCGTCTTGTTTGCTCGAACGGATCGTCAATGCCTTTTTTGCGCTTGGTTCCCCTTTTTCCTGCCGCCTTCTTGCGCATTTTCTTTTCGTCTTCGTCGCGGATGTCGGCCAGGTAGTAGGAACCATTGAGCAGCGCCTTTGTGACTATAAACGGTCCTTCCCATGGCGGGGATAACTTGTGCAAGCCTTTTCTGTCTTGAATTAGGCGGAGAACCAGGTCACCTGTTCTGAAGCTTCGCTTCCGCACTCTCCGGCTATGATAGCGGCGAAGTTGTTGCTGGTACAAGGCGGAGCGATGGAGAGCGACGTCTCTTTCTTCGTCTAGCAGGTCTAGGCTATCCTGTCTTGCACCTTCTACGTCTTGCTCGATGTAGGCTTGAGCTCTTGGGGAATCGTACTTCATGTCGGTAGGTAGCACTGCCTCAACGCCATATACTAAGAAGAAAGGAGTGTAGCCGGTAGACCTGTTTGGCGTTGTGCGCAAACTCCATAGTACCGACTGTAACTCATCTGCCCAAGCGCCGGCTGCCCTGTGTAATGGAGCTTCGAGACGAGGCTTAAGTCCTGATAAGACTAGGCCGTTTGTACGCTCTACTTGTCCATTAGATTGAGGGTGTGACACGGATGCCAAATCAAGCCGGATACCCAGACCGCTGCAGTATTCTTCTATGTCGCCTTGAGGCAGGTTGCTGCCATTATCGGTGATAATGCTGTGTGGAACTCCAAACCGAGAGATAATTCCCCAGAGAAAATTGGTGGCTGTTCGTGCGTCAAGTTTGCTGATCGGTTTAGCCTCGACCCATTTGGTGAACTTGTCGACAGCGACCAATAGGTGGGTGTATCCACCACGCGCCTTTTTGAAGGGACCCACCATGTCTAATCCCCAGACCGCGAACGGCTAGGTGATTGGGATCGTCCTTAGTTCCTGTGCCGGCAAGTGAGGTTGACGAGCGTACAACTGGCAGCCTTTGCATGTCTTTACGATGTTCTCGGCGTCTTCTTTGGCGGTGAGCCAGTAGAAACCTTGGCGGAATGCTTTGGATACAATGGACCTGGCGGAAGCATGATGCCCGCAGGTGCCAATATGTATGTCCTTCAGAATTTCCCGGCCTTCTTCCGGCTGTATGCACCGCTGATAGATGTCGCATGTGCTTCGCTTATATAGCTCGCCTTTTATTATCGTGAATTCCTTGGCTCGCCTTATGATCTGCCTTTTTAGCACCTCATCGTCCTCCGGCAACTTTTTGTCGATTAGAAAATCGAGATATGGGACTGTCCAATCCGGGTTTGTCAAGTAGACTGCGAGACTTGCCGCTTCTACCGGTTCTTCTGCATCGGGGTCCATCTGATCGGCGCCTTTAATGGATGGCTTGTGCAAATGCTCCAGGAAAATATCTTTTGGTACCTTTTTGCGTTCCGATCCTAGTCTTGCAAGTGTGTCCGCCGCCTCGTTCTCAGCTCTTGGAACATGCCGGACTTCGTAGCCCACGAAGTTTTTTGCGAATTCGTCAACTTTGGCTCTGTAAGCCGCCATTGTTGCGCTTTTCGCATCCCATGTTCCGCTTACTTGCTGCGCGACCAAATCTGAGTCGCCATAACAGAGGATTCTTTTGACGCCTAGGTCGTTTGCCACGTGTAACCCATGAAGCAAGGCTTCGTACTCGGCAACATTGTTGGTTGCTGTGAAGTGGATTTGTAACACGTAGCTAAGCTTGTCACCTTTAGGCGTGCGTAGAACGACTCCAGCCCCCGAGCCTTTGAGCATCTTTGATCCGTCAAAGTGCATGACCCAATATTCTGATTCGGGGAGTGTCGTTTCCTCCATGGCCTCTGTCCAGTCGGCGACAAAGTCTGCAAGCGCTTGAGACTTAATGGCGGTCCGTGGTTTATAGACTATATCAAAGGCGGCAAGTTCGATGCCCCATTTGGCAACTCGACATGTTGCCTCTGCATTGTTGATTATGTCTCTCAACGGTGCCTTGCTGACTACTGTCACTGTGTGTTCCTGGAAGTAATGCCTAAGCTTTCTGGCGGCGAAGAATACACCATAAGCCAGCTTTTGGTAATGCGGATACCTCTGCTTGGAGGCGGAGAATACTTCACTGATGAAGTAGACCGGTCGCTGCTCACACGTCGCGGCTTCGTTCTCCTTTCTTTCCACAGCCAAGACAACGCTGACAACAGCTCCTGTTGCCGCGATGTACAACAGCATTGGTTCCTGTGATCGAGGTGCTGCCAATATTGGAGCGGATGTGAGGGCCTCCTTAAGTTGCTGCAAGGCGGCATCTGCCTCTGCTGTCCACTCGAAGTTGTCGGATTTCTTCAATAGTCGGTAGAGAGGCATTGCCTTTTCCCCTAGGCGGCTTATGAAACGACTGACGGCTACCGCCAATCCGGCTAGGCGCTGCACGTCCTTCAGACAAGTAGGTCTGGATATGTTTTGGATGGCCTTGATCTTTTCCGGGTTAACCTCGATCCCTCGTTCTGAGACGATAAACCCGAGCAGTTTGCCGACTGGAACGCCAAAAACGCACTTGGCGGGATTGAGTTTCATCTGATACTTCCGGAGATTCTGAAACGTTTCTTCCAAATCCTCTAGGAGATCTGCCTTCTTTTTTGACATTACCGCGATGTTGTCTACATAGACGTGAACATTGCGGCCGATCTGTTTGTGCATGCAATTTTGCATACAGCGCTGGTATGTTGCCCCTGCATTCTTCAGGCCAAAAGGCATTGTAATGTAGCAGAAAGTCCCGTATGGAGTGGGGAAAGATGTTTTCAGCTGATCTGACTCTCTCATCTTGATTTGGTGGTATCCTGAGTAGGCGTCCAGAAAACAAAGCAGCTCGGAGCCTGCTGTGGAGTCTACGACTTGGTCAATTCTAGACAGCGCAAAGGGATCCTTTGGGTAGCACTTGTTAACACCGGTATAGTCAATACACATCCTCAGCTCTTTATTCTTCTTTGGGACAAGTACATGATTTGCCACCCAATCGGTGTGTACAACTTCTTTTATGAAATTGGCGGCCTCCAGCCTATTTATCTCCTTTCCAATATCCTTGCGTCTCTCATCTCCAAAGCGTCTTGTTGCTTGCTTCACCGGCTTGGATCCTTTTATGACGTTGAGCGAGTGCTCGGCAAGTTCCCTCGGTACACCAGGCATGTCGGAAGGCGACCATGCAAAGATGTCATGATTCTCACGGAGAAACTCGACGAGCGCGCCTTCCTATTTGCTGTCAAGGTTGGAGCCGATGACAACTTGCTTAGACTTGTCACCTGGGATGAGGTCCGCCTTTTTGGTGTCTTCTGAAGCTTCGAAGGTCTTCTTGACATCAATCTTTGGCCTTGACATGGAGTTGTCTGAATCCGCCCCGAGCAGCGCGAGTTCTTCCTTGTGGATGACGGCTTCCGCGAAGGCGGCCATGCCACGCTCGCACTCCTTGACTTTCTTGAAGTTGCCGGAAATCGTGATGGTTCCGTTTTCCCCCGGCATTTTAAGCTTGCTGTATATGTAGCCCGGCCTTGCCATGAACTTGGCGAAAGCCGGTCGTCCGAAGATTGCATGATAGGCGCTTTTGAAGGGGACAACTTCGAACCGTAGGAACTCTGAGCGGTAGTTCTCTTTTGGTCCGAAAGTTACCTTCAGCCTGATGCTCCCCATTGACTTTGCTTGCCTGCCGGGCACTTTGCCATGAAAAGTGAGGTTGCTGTGGTCCAGCTGATCCTCTGATAGGTTCATGCGGCTTAGTGTGTCATAGTACAGGATGTTGAGGCTGCTGCCGCCATCCATGAGTACCTTTGTGAGTCTGAAGTTGTCGACAATGGGATCGACGACAAGGGCGTACTTGCCTGGGTGAGGAACGTGATCAGGGTGGTCGGACCGGTCCCAAGTGATCGTTGATCCCGACCAGTTCAAGTATTGAGGGACGTCCGGCATTGTCGCGTTGAGTTCGCGCATTTCCGCCTTATCCGCCTTAGCCGAAGGCGTGCCGACAAAGCACACAAGAGATTCTTTGACCTTCGAATACGGCTTCTTTTTCTTGGCGGCTGCGTCGTCTTCGCTTGAGATAGACATGTCGTCGTCATCCTCATCCTCCTTGTTGTCTTTCTTGTCGTTCTTCTTTGACTTCTTTGACTTCCAGCCGACTGTGTGATCCTTTTTGAAGTCGTCCATGAAACGGCACTCGCCAAGCATATGGTTGACCTTGCCCAGTGAGGCGTGGATGGGACATGGCAAAAGCTTTGCATGTTCATAAGTGATTCGTGCCGCCTTAGGCCCGGAGCCGGCTTCGCGACTATCTTTCTTATTCTTCCACTTCTTTTTGCCGGCGTTCCCTTGGAATGTTGCGGCTACCTCATTGGAAGGTCCGGCTTTGTCATCTGCCGCCTGCTTGCGCTTGTTGTTCCGCTTTGGTATGATGTTGACGTCTGGGTCATCGTCCCGGGCGTCGTCATCCGTCGCCGCGTATTGGGCGGCCAGGTTGAGCATCTCACCAAGGTCCGTGATTTGCTCGCGGACGAGCCTATGACGGAGCAAGGACTTCTTCTGTAGGCCCGTGTAGAAGGCGTGGATTGCCTGTGCGTCCGAAACACCATGACAGTTGCCTTTTTCGGATATCCAACGGCTGACAAAATCTGTCATGGTTTCGTCCGGCTTTTGGATACAGCGTTGCAAATCCGTGTAGGTATTTGGACGCTTGTATGTTCCTTGGAAGTGCTGGGAGAAAACCTTTTCCATGTCGTACCAGCTATGGATGGACTTTTCAGGAAGGTTGTCGATCCAAGCTCTTGTCGTGCCTTCCAACATGAGAGGTAGGTAGCGGACGGCAATATGGCTGCTCCCGCCGGCAATTTCTATGGTCATGGCATAATCGGATAGCCATGAGTCCGGCTTAACGAGGCCGTTGTACCTAGAACAGTTTTTTGACACTGATGTCATGTCCTTAGGGAACGGCTCTCTGCGGATGGCGTCACCGAAGCACTTTGGTCCAGAGTATAGCGGCTCCTTTCCTCTTGCTATGTCTTGTAGGCGGTGTCGTGCGTCTTTTGGATCGAGTTGCCGTGCGCCTCTGTTTGCGTCCGGCTCGTCCTGCGCTGCCCGGCTTATGCTGCGCCTGGGCCCTTCTACCTCCTCTCTCTTCTTGCTGCCGGTGCTATGCTGCGGAGACCGGCTTCGACCTCTCCTGGGAGGGTTGTTGCCGACATCTTTTCTAGGCGGCGGCCTGTTGTTCCGGCTACCGCCGTTGTCGCGTCTTGGCTGTGATGGAGGTGGAAGGTCTCCTCTGCTTCCTGTCCTAGAATTCTCGTCCCGCCTTGGCTTTGGCGGTGGCGCCTTCTTTGGAGGTGGCGTTGCCTTCCTTTTGTCGCCATGGCTACTGGAGCCAGACGGGCCTTCGGGGTCGGTGCCGGGTGCAGCTTTGCACTTTCCCGACTTAGACTCTAGGTCTCCCCCGCGAGCATCCGCCATGTGGCCGTAGGAATCAGCGCGAGCTTGTTGTTCTAGGGCCTTGCTTACGAAGTGTCTTGCGTTGGCCAGCTTTTCTTCCGCCGTGTAAGTGTTGTCGTCCAGGGTATCTAGCGCGGCGGCCGCGTTGAGGATAGGGGTGCAGAAGACAACATCTCCCCTTCTGTCCACGCGCTGTGGTGCCGTACGCCAGTCGAACCCTAGATCTTGAGCCGCTGTTGTTGCTTGCGTAGGCGGCTCTTTTCCATGGCGGTTTTTTGATGACCTTTTCTCCTCGAAGAGTTGCCGGCTTGTTTTGGCCGACATCTTCTCTTGTTCTTTCCCGATCTTCTTCGCAAGGCTCTCAACATGCTCCTCTCTTTTTCGTAGGAAGTCAGAGTGCTTAAGCATGTTAATACTAAGCTCTTCCACTTCGTCGAGTGGGTGCCTTTATTCATCGGAGTATTCATGATCTCGTCTACTTCTTTGATGACGGAGAGCAAATCCGTGGGTTTGCTGCTGCCGCCTTTCTCGAGGCCAGTTTTCTTCTTTGCGCGCACCTTGTCGGAACTTTCAATGAGTTGGCCGGCAGTGGTGTCGCCGGCATCTTCCGCCGGCTTGTTTTGCGCCTCCGAAGTAACTGGGGTTGTCTCGTGACCGACAACAACCATCATAGCCAGCTTGTCAGGCATGTCAGTATCCGATGTGCCCTCTGAAGGAGCCGGATTACCACTGGAAAATCGGGTTTTGATCTTCTCTTCGAAGAGACTAGCATCATCATCAGAGTCAGAATCTACGTTGACTTGAACGGTAGATCTGGATCCGGCATCTGACATCGCATCCTCCTGTAGAGCAGGGAGGATTGACTCAGGATCGTTGTTTTCCGGCTGGGAGTCTGATCCCTGTCCGACAACTCCGACGAAGTGGAAATCCGACTCGGCCGACTCCTGGGAGAAGGCGGATTCAGATCCATCTTGTCGGTCGACTGCTTGGTCGAAGGGTTGGTGGGTGGGGTTGTAGAAACGCGGTAGGCCGTACGCCTCTGGCGTGTACCCGATGAAGACGTCGATCCCTCCGATCGGTACGATTGCGCATCCGATAAGGTAGTCGTCCGCCGGGAGCCAGGACTCATCCGAGTTGACGTAGCTATGGCCGCCATACCTCGTGACGCGACCGACGGCGATCTGCTTGCCCACGCCGCCAAGTGTTCCCGCCTGGAACGTGACGCCAGGAACCTTATGCCCCACGGTGGGCGCCAACTGTTGTGGTATCAGCATAATTGATAGGAGACGGGGGTCCTCTAGCCTACGTATGGATTGTGGGGAAGAAGGTTGGTGTCGTCGAGGACGGGATTGAACACGGCGTGTTTACCCAGCTTCGGATCCCACGGCGGTGGCGAGATCCTACGTGCTGCTATAATTCACTATGAGGCAATAGCCGTGAACAGGTTACAATGTGTATGATGCCTATTGAAGCGTCTGCCCTAAAGGCTCCCTGGTGGCCGGCTTATATAGGCGGCCAGACCCCAGGGTACAAGGTAAGTACTTGTCCGGCAAGTAAACAGAGTCCTAGACCTAGCCGGTTTAGTTGCCGCCTTCCGTCTTGGGCTTGGTGGCTGGATGGGCTTCGGCCTTCCGCCTTCCTTGGACCGTCCGCCTACTTCCTTGTACGTCAGCTATCTGGGCCGCCCGGCAGGGTTCGGCCTTACCACCCTTGGGCCACCCTGGCCTAGCCGGATTGATCCATGTTGGTTATACCCCTAGTTGATATATCCCCAACACCTTTCACTAATTCCATTGTTATGCATCTTTTCAAAAACAAATAAGCTTTCTTGAAATTCACCAATCTTTGCATACCCACCCATCAGTATATTTCATAGAAGTAGTATGTTGCTTTTTGCATGATATGGCATCAAACACCTTTTGCGCATAGCCATTTCACCACATTTCACATACATGAATACCAATTTGGATCCCAGATTTTCATCAACTCCTCTGTCCAAAGATTCGAGCTCCAGAGTAGTCTTGTTTTCACAGAGTATACTTTTTTTTGACATAAAGAGCCAAACGGCCCCCAATTTTACAGCAGCAAAACCACCTACTGACCTAATTAGGATGAAACACTCTTCCAGCAAGCTCGTAGCCTAATTCAGCACAAGCAGGCAAAACACTGAGCATCATCACTGAATCAATCTCCACACCTTCGAACCACGTTTCACTAAAATGCTCAACAACCCTACCATGCCGTCCATTTGAAAAGCATCAACTGATCACAGAGTTCCAAGAAATAGCATTTTGTTGAGGCATTCCTTCGAACACCCGCATAGCATCCTCGTTACATCCACACCTATAGAGTATAACAGAGCGGCCAACGACGGGGCTGGGAGTTGCTGTTCAAAAAAAAACTTGACCTGAATATTCTCGATCTGACGTGGGGCTGGGATCGCCGGCGAGCGGCCAGCGACGGGGCCGGGTCGAGGGTGATCTGCAAGACATGGTTGTCTTGCGAGCGGCGGGGCCGAGTTACCAGCGAGCTGCGAGGATGGGGGCAGCGAGCAGCGCGGCTGTGTCGCCGGCAAGCTGTAAGGATGGGGCCGGCTAGCGGCGAGGATTGGGCCGTGTCGCCGGCAAGCTGCGAGCGGCGGGGCTGTGTCGGGCTGGCGAGCGGCAAGGATTGGGTGGCTGCGAGCGGCGGGGTTGTGTCGCTGGCGAGCAGCGAGGACAGTATGTGTCGCTAGCAAGCTGCGAGGATGTGGCCGGCTAGCGGAAGGGCTATGTCGCCAGCGAGCTGTGAGTACAGTCTGTGTTGTCGGAGAGCGGCAGGCTATGTCGCCGGCGAGCGGCAAGGATGGGGTGGTCGGGTGAAACTGAATGGAGACCGAGTGCATCGCCTGAATTGAGGTGAGCGACGGCCGGGACTCGCTTGCCGTGGCTCTAGGCGTGGCCTGCCAGGCATATTAGACAAAGCGAACCGGTATTTTGACTTAGGCGGTGGCAAACAATGTAATATTGCCAATATTCGTAGGGGTAATTTTGAAATAAAAAATGAGCGTATCGGACACCTTAAGCTGTATTATATAGTAGAGATAACAAAGGGGGTGTGATATGTGAAAACGTGTGCATTAATTGTAGAAACAGGGCGTGTGGAATAGTGACCGTCAAAAACTTGTAACTCACTTAAGTTTTTACCTTTCTTTAGTTACCTCACTAGGGATAAAGAAAATACCATGATATTGGAATCTTGAGAAAAATGCAAGATAGACGTGCTTAGAGCTAGCATGTTATTGTTCTAATTTTATGTCGTAGTATTTAAAGCTATACTCTGATTTTAATCTTAATTCTAAATTGTTTGGATTGTCCCTTTTTAGAAGAGTATAAGAGAGATGCTTAGTAATAACATCTTTATGTTAGGTGATGTCCATATAAATGTTATCTTATACACAAATACGTTGTACTAATATTATATCAATTGTTGGTCCTATATCCACACCACACTTGTAAGAGAGGGTGCATAAGTGTAAGTGAACCCATGAACCCGGTTCGTATTTTATCATTAGAAAACACTTTCCAACACTTTTACCATATATTTTATTTTCAGTTATTCATAAATCCGAAAATAAAAAATGCATTTACTTTTTGCGTTTACAAATCAAAACCCAAAAACACTTCCTTATATCATTTTCATTATCATTGTATAGCATAGTTTACTTTATTGCATGATATTTACCTTGATCGTATTTTATTTCAGTTTACCATCTTGTGTTTGACAACCACACGGTAAAGTTCCCCGAGTTTGAAGAAGGGGAAAAATAAATCATTCCGTCATAATTCCTTGAGAGTTTGATTCAAACCGTCGAGTCACACTCGTGGGGAAAATCAGACGTACTACAACACTCAGCTTTTTGCGTCTCAAGGAGAAGGTGTCACTCATATCGGTGTGATAATTATAAAACGCCTTTAAATGTCATATTTTGTTACAAGTTTTAATTTTTTAGTATCCAATGAATTAATTATGTATCTTTTCTATTTTGAGGACAATAATGCCAGAGTTATTATGCAGGTATTTCTTACTATTAATACATTATAGAAATTTAGAGATTTAGCTTTAATGGGATTTACTCTGATAAGAAGGATCTTCCTCTCACTGTGCTAGCATACACAATACTCGTAATGACTAAACAAACCTTTTCAGAGAAGGCCAACGTCTATATATTTTTCCTTTTTTCCTATTGTGTAGTTCAGGGATGGAAAGGAATACTAGCAGCCTAGGAATCTTTATCGTTTTCCTCATGGTGCAACTCTGTTTGCTCCTGATGATAGCGGTGCCATCAGCTCTGGCAGCCGCAAGGCCTTTGGGATACATTTCAGGTTGTTGCCCTAGAAACATCTTTTGTTGTGGAGTTGGCGGCTTGGTGACCAATGGATCTATTTCTTTGGTTGGTAATTGACATATAGTTTTATTCTCCTTCACGGTAATAAGTTAGGGCACGACCTCAAAACTTGTACTGCTACTTTCGAATAAAATCGGAGGAGATTTTTATCTATCTTGGTTTTAATATGTTGCAGAGAGATTTGAAATGTTGTCTAGTTCATGATCTTTAAAAAATAGTTCTCAGAGTTGACTTAGCCACAACCTAAGATTGTATTTGCATTTGTTATTACGACTTCAAGAAAAGCTGGAGACTCGTGAGAGGCTCGACATCGACTTATCTTTTCGTTTGAATCGACCTCCTTGAATCGTGTTTAGGCAGACAAGGAAAAAATGAGATAAATATGAGCATCCTTTATACCTCAATTGAAAAAAAGTGCTTATCTAGATCTATAAGTCGAAAACTAAAAATAATACATTGTGTATTTTGATTTAATCTATCTATCTACCTATTATATCATCCATAAAAAATCTATCTATTATATTATCAAGACAACAATAAATAGACTGTGAAGATTTGTCGCTCTAATAATGTGTCATTTTTGTTCTCTTATCTTTATGGTAACAGTAACATATAGCATAGCTTCCTTTTCTAATTTGTTCCACTGCTTTCATGGTCTCACTAGTCAGCACTCAGCACCTCAGTTTCTTCCATTTTTTCATCTGCTGCATGTCTCTTGGTGTGTAACATTCTTATTATTTCCAATAAAACTCCTAAATAAACAAGATTGTTATGTTTTCCCAGTCCACTAATTTACTCGCAAATTCTACTCTAGTAGTGTGAATTGTTCTTTTACTAAGATTTTAGAATCATTAGGGATATTATAACTGCATAAAAAACAAGCTCTCTCAGGCTATGACCATTTTCAACCGTCCGTTTACTCTCCTTATTCAATCAAGACCGTTTATTTTCTCTCAACCCAAAATCCCTAGGGGACGCTGCTCCCGGCGTCAAATCGGCCCGCTGTGGTTGATTTTGGGCCCAACACGCGTAAACACACCGTCTCTCTCGCTGGATGTCCCCTTTCGCCTCATCTTCCTCCTCCTTTCATTGTCGCTCTGTCTCTCAGGCTCTCAGCGCCTCTCGAGAACCCATGGTGGTATGGTTCCCTAGAACCGGTGGTATGGTTCCCTAGAACCCAAACCAAAGTTTCGATCTCCCCTATCTCAAATTCGACCTCTTTCAGGCCATCTCACTTTTGGACCGTTGGATTCGACTCAGCTCACAATCCAGACCGTTCGATTTCTTTGTGCAGTCTAAATGGGCCAAATGTCACTGAGGGACGCTGCTCTGGGCATCAAATTGAACCACCGTGGTTAATTGGGCTCCTAATATCCACCGAAACCCATGTACTAGAGGACCATTCAAAATTAAATATGTTTTCATAAACACCTAAAAAAATATTTTTCTAATAGACGGACGCGGCAACGCGCGCCTACATGATCTAGTGTAATCAAAAGTAGGGGTAGAGCTATGTGTAGTACTGGGGGGCCGCTGCCCCCAGCCAATCAGCTATCTAGGCTAAAAAAATTGAAACAATGCCGACTTGCCCTAGAAACATCTCTATCTAGCCTAGGAATCTTTATTGTTTTCCTCATGGCGCAACTTTGTTTGCTCCTGATGATAGCAGTACCATCAGCTCAGGCAGCCGCAAGGCCTTTGGGATACATTTCAGGTTGTTGCCCTAGAAACATCTTTTGTTGTGGAGTTGGCGGCTTGGTGACCAATGGATCTATTTCTTTGGTTGGTAATTGACATATAGTTTCATTCTCCTTCCGGGTAATAAGTTAGGGCACGACCTCAAAACTTGTATTGCTACTTTCGAATAAATGTGAGGAGATTTTTATATATCTTGGTTTTAATGTTGCAAAGAGATTTGAAATGTTGTTTAGTTCATGCTCTTTAAAAAATAGTTCTCATAGTTGACTTAGCCACAACATAAGATTGTATTTGCATTTGTTATTACGACTTCAAGAAAAGCTAGAGATTCATGAGAGGCTCGACATCGACTCATCTTTTCGTTTGAATTGACCTCCTCGAATCGTGTTTAGGTCGACATGGAAAAAATGAGATAAATATGTGTATCCTTTATACCTCAATTGAAGAAAAAAAATGCTTATCTAGATCTATAAGTCGAAAACTCAAAATAATACATTGCGTATTATGATTTAATCTATCTATCTACCTATTATATCATCCATAAAAATCTATCTATTATATTATTTAGACAACAAAAAATAGACGGTGAAGATTTGTCGCTCAAATAATGTGTCGTTTTTGTTCTCTTATCTTTATGGTAACAGTAACATATAGCATAGCTTCTTTTTTCTAAATTGTTCCACTGCTTTCATGGTCTCACTAGTCAGCACTCAGCACCTCAGTTTCTTCCCTTTTTTTTCATCTGTTGCATGTCTCTTGGTGCGTAACATTCTTATTCTTTCTAATAAAACACCTAAATAAAAAAGTTTTTTATGTTTTCCTAGTCCACTAATATACTCACAAATTCTACTATAATCATGTGAATTGTTCTTTTACTAAGCTTTTAGAATCATGTAATCAAAAGTAGGGGCGGAGCTATGTGTAGTACAGGGGGGCCGCTGCCCCCTAGCCACCAGCTATCTTGGCTAAAAAAATTGAAACAATGCCCACTTGTCCCCCCCCCCACCCCCAAAAAAACAGGCCCATACCTCTGTAATAATGGCCTTTTAGCCTATTTTGCCCCCCCCCCCCCCCCAAGGCCAAGCTACGCCATTCAAAAGGCTAAAATTACTATCAACTGATGAGTTTTACCAAGAGCCAAGATATATCTTATATGAATAGCAGCTCTACGAATTTATTTGTACTCTGGTTGTAAAAGAAAAGAGTCTATCAGTACTTTATTACGAGTGAATGTTTCCGGTTGTAAGATGTGAAGTAAACGCTAACAATGTGGATCATGATTTCGGGAGGAGAATCTGCCGGATAATCTGGTAGAGAGCTCCAATATATCCCTTGTGCTGCCCTTCCCCGGGAAGCCTCAGCATGTTGGACACCTGCTGAAACTTCTCCCGTGCTAGGGCCACATCCTCCGACGATGCTACGGCTGGCACCGTCCCCGGCGATACACTCAGGTCCCTGTGGAACTCCGGCGGCGACAACGCCCACTGCATCGCCCAGATGCAGAGGGGCAACATGTAGTGCTGCGACCGGTACCCGCCACAGTCGTCGGCCGTCCACGCCTCCGGCATCTTGAATGCGTACCCGTACCCATCCCTGCTCCACGCGGTGTCGTGCGCGCCCTTCGCCGTCCGAAACGCCGCCTCTGGCATGCCCTCGTGGATCATGGCGGCGGCCACACCATAGATGACCCCGGGCCACACCTCCTTGGACTGCGTCGACGACTCGTCCACGGTGCCGTCCGGCCGCATCCCGTTCACCGCCCCCACCGTTCCGCCCTGCACCCGCATCACGTTGTAGTCCAGCACCGTCGCCAGCGCGCTGCGAGCCTCATCCTCCTCCACGATCGGCTCAAGCCCACATGCACGCGTGTACCATTAATTGTCCAGCTGGCGCGAGGCGGATCAGGAAAAATAAACCATTCCGTCATAATTCCTTGATAGTTTGACTCAAACCCTCGAGTCACCCTGGTGGGGAAAACCACCCATACTACAACACTCTGCTTTTTGAGTCTCAAGCAGAAGTTGTCACCCATATCAGTGTGTTAATTATAAACCACCTTTAAATGCCATATTTTTTTAGAAGTTTTAATTTTTTAGTATTAGTGAATCAATTATGTACCTTTTCTAATGCCAGAGTTATTATGCAGCTATTTTTTACTATTAAAACATTCTAGAAATTCAGAGATTTAGCTTCCATGGGATTTACTCTGATAAGAAGGATCTTCCTCTCACTGTGTCTATGTAAAGAGCATACACAATACTCCTAATGACTAAACAAACATTTCAGAGAGGGCCAACATCCATATATTTTTCCTTTTTCCCGTTGTGCAGTTCAGGGATGGAAAGGAATACTAGCAGCCTATGAATCTTCATCGTTTTTCTCATGGCGCAACTCTGTTTGCTCCTGATGATAGCAGCACCATCAGCTCAGGCAGCCGCAAGGCCTTTGGGATACATTTCAGGTTGTTGCCCTTGAAACATCTTTTGTTGTGGAGTTGGCGGCATGGTGACCAATGGATCTATTTCTTTGGTTGGTAATTGACATATAGTTTCATTCTCCTTCCTCGTAATAAGTTAGGGCACGATCTCAAAACTTGTACTGCTACTTTCGAATAAAATGGGAGGAGATTTTTATATATATTGGTTTTAATATGTTGCAAAGAGATTTGAAATGTTGTCTAGTTCATGCTCTTTAAAAAAAGTTCTCAGAGTTGACTTAGCCACACCATAAGATTGTATTTGCATTTGTATTACGACTTCAAGAAAAGCTGGAGACTCGTGAGAGGCTCGACATGGACTCATCTTTTCGTTTGAATCGACCTCCTCGAATCGTGTTTAGGTCGACATGGAAAAAATGAGATAAATATTAGTGTCCTTTATACCTCAATTGATAAAATGTGCTTATCTAGATCTATAAGTCGAAAACTCAAAATAATACATTGCCTATCCTTCGAAGAAGTAAGCTCCCTAAAAGTAGAGCTCTCTTGTTTATCCATGTGTCAACATCCTATTGGTTTAAACCATGGTTAAAATAATATTCCTTCAAAGAACTAAGCTCCCTAAAAATAGAGCTCCCTTGTTTATCCACGTGTCAACATCCTATTGGTTTAAACCATGGTTAAAATAATATTAGGTGTCCATCCAGGTTAATACAAAAAGTATCAAAAAAATAGAGCTTATCCACACCTCAACCTTCTAATAGTTTAGACCAAAATAAAAATAATAAGGCACTGAAGTTAATACAAAACTTATTTTTCTATCTACTACATACAAAACGACGGTGTTGCCCCTCTATTAGAACATTTTCAATAGCTTTCCTATTTTAGGGCATAACTCTTTTTAGATAATTTGATGTCAAAATTTTGCTCCATTAGCTACCTTTACAAATTTTGTTATCATTTATAATAAAAACACGGAGTGTTGTAAATATAAAACATTCAGACTGATGCTAAATAATAGAAAGACGAACACGCACAACGCTAACTACCAACCAGAAGTTTTATGTCGCCCTCACACCTCCTACAACCGTACCTATTCTCACATGGATTTTGCCTCGATTCTTGCAGTGCCGCCACAACTCAGACCTATTCGACGAATCCACCACCACTGTACAAACAATACACATCAGGAGGGTTTCAACCTCGATAGACGCCAGCCGTTGCTCACCCCCACCCCACGTGGGCACCATCGATTCTCGTCCAGTTTAGGTCATTTGGGACCAAAATTCTTGCTCAAGTAGTTGTCTTTGAAGTAAATTATCCCAATTCTTTTGTCAAACCAAAAAATAGCAAGTGTTGTAAAACTAAACACTTGGGTTGTTATAAAACAGAAAGGCCAACGTGCGCATGACAATTGCCAATCAGAATTTTCATGTTGCCCTCGCGTCTCTCGTCTGGTGACCACAATTGCCTCTTGTCCCATCGATTTGGCGTCAAATCCGGCAACTCCGCCACAACTCTGCCGACTCGACCGCAAATTCACCACCACTGCTCAAGGGCACCACTAATCGGAAGGGATTCAACATGAGTGATGTCCCAACTCTCCTCCCGTGCACGGCAACCAGTGACTCCCTTTTGTGACTCTGGCTAACGAGTCACCCGAGCAGCCCTCCTATCCTCCCCTTTTTCACTGTGCCTCATTCTTCCCTGCAAGCACGAGCTCGATCGACAAACAATAACTCTGACTTCGGCTGCACCTCGACTAGCCCTTCCTAGCATGACCCCTCCGTCTCTACAAACCAGCTGTCAGGATCGTCTCGGTAAAAGACTGACAAATTTAAAGTTGTTACTTTTATATTATATATAGTTTATAAGTTGCTAGCAACGGTACATACAATATTTTTCTAAAGAGCTATGAATTTATAGCTGGTAATGTATGAGACACTAATATTACTCAGATGACCACAATATTACCTCGGGCGCAGCAAAGCACGCATTCCCCTTCTAGTTATGATTTAATCTATCTACCTATTATATCATGCATAACAAATCTATCTATTATATTATTAAGACAACAAAAAATAGACGGTGAAGATTTGTCGCCCTAATAATGTGTCATTTTTGTTCTCTTATCTTTATGGTAACAGTAACATATATCGTAACATCTTTTTTTAAATTGTTCCCCTGCTTTTCATGATCTCACTAGTCAGCACTGAGCACCTCAGTTTCTTCCTCTCTCTTTTTCCCAATCTGTTGCCTTAACATTCTTATTATTTCCAATAAAATATCTAAATAAACAAGATTATTATGTTTTCCCAGTCCACTAATTTACTCGCAATTTCTACTCTAATCATGTGAATTCTTTTTTTACTAAGCTTTTAGAACCGTCTAATCAAAAGGCTAAAATCATTATCAGATGACAGAGTTTTACCAAGAGGCATCTTTTATCGGCATCGTCAGGATCGGCGGATCAGGCGGAGACTGCGTTGCAGTCCCGCCGGACGCAATGAGTATTTTATGCTTAAACTGCCGGGGACTTGGGTCAGACTCGGTAGTTGGAGAGCTCCGCTGGCTTGTGCGGACATATAGACCCTCCTTCCTCTTCCTGTCTGAGACGAAGATGAAGGATACAAAGGCACAAAACTTTATGTGGTCATTTGGATATTCTTGTAGTTTCGCTGCCAGTGCTTGGGCCAAAGTGGAGGTCTCGCTCTTTTCTGGTTACATGATTTCACGGTGACTCTCAAAGGCTTCAACTCCCATTGTATTGATGTGATGATCTCCTCCGAGAGAATGTCCCCGTGGCGTGCAACCTTTGTCTATGGGGAACCACGCAGAGATTTTAGGCATGAGTTCTGGGCCCTTCTTCGTCGTCTTCGACCGGAATGGGATGGCCCGTGGATCTGCTGTGGTGACTTCAATGAGGCTCTTGTTCAAGATGAGCATATGGGATCAACCCCTCGATTAGAAACTCAGATGTCCTTATTCAGAGATTGTCTGGACGACTGTGGTTTAGCTGATCTTGGTTTCTCAGGACCAAAGTACACGTGGAATAACCGTCAACAAGGTGTTGCTCATGTTAAAGTTCGTCTGGATCGAGCGGTAGCTAATGGTGCCTTCAACAACTTATTTGCTGAATGCTCTGTGGAGAATGTTATCACTACTGCTACAGATCATTTAGCTGTTTTCATCAATCTGGCTGATGGTACAACTGAGAAAGTTGGCCCAGTCCATCAGGCCTTTCGATTTGAAGCAGCATGGTTGCGGGCCGAGGACTACAGGGAGGTGCTGGAGAAATGTTGGGCTGAAAGTGGTGGTGATGGCCCACCGTCCCTGCAGCATACCTGGACCACTCTCCACGGAGTGGCCCAATCTCTTAGGAAGTGGAGCCGTGATTCGTTCGGCTGTGTCCGGAAGAAAATTCAAAAGGCCGAACGAAAATTGAAATCCATGCGTATGGATGATCATCCGAATAGTCTGCTGGAAATTCGCAAGGTTGAGAAAGAGCTTTGTGAACTTTTTGAGAGAGAGAGGAGATCATGGCTCGCCAAAGGTCCCGCGTGGAGTGGCTCCGCGAGGGTGACCGTAACACTGCCTTCTTCCATTCTAAAGCTTCGGCTAGAAAGAAGACAAACAAAATTAAAGCTCTGGTTCGGGAGGATGGCTCAACATGTGAAAATATAGACGAAATTAAAGGTATGGTTCAGGAGTTTTATGGTGCTTTATTCTCCTCTGAACTTTCTTTCTCTATGGATTCTATTCTGGACTGCATTCCGGCTAAGGTTACATCCGAGATGAATGCGGAGTTGGCCCAAGACTATTCTAATGAGGAGATTAAGTGTGCTTTATTTCAGATGGGTCCGACCAAGGCGCTAGGGCCAGATGGCTTTCCCGCACTTTTTTATCAGACCCACTGGAATTTCTTTGAGGAGGAAATTTGTCAAGCTGTTAGAAGTTTTTTGAATGGTGGCACAATCCCGGAAGGTTTTTGTGATTCTATCATTGTTTTGATTCCTAAGATTAATAACCCAGCCCATCTCAAGAATTTTAGACCTATCAGCTTGTGCAATGTCTTATACAAGATTGCTTCGAAGGTTTTAGCAAACCGTTTGAAGCTTATTTTGCACGAGATTGTTTCTGAGAATCAAAGTGCATTTGTTCCCGGCCGTCTTATTACTGACAATGTAATTGTTGCCTATGAATGCCTACACACCATCAGACAACAACGTGCAAAACAGCCTTTCTTTGCTCTCAAGCTTGATATGATGAAGGCCTATGACCGAGTTGAATGGGACTATCTGTCAGGGTGCCTCCACAAACTTGGTTTTGCTCAGCAGTGGATCGGGACAGTGATGAGATGTGTAACAAATGTCCGATATGTTGTTTGTATCAATGGTGACCTGACTGATCCAGTGGTTCCAACCCGTGGTATTCGTCAAGGTGACCCAATTAGTCCCTATCTTTTCCTTTTGTGTACGGAAGGATTATCCTGTATTCTGCAACGAAAGGAGGCCCAAGGTATGCTACAAGGTCTACGTAATGGTCGACTTGGCCCTCCTATTTCTCATTTACTGTTTGCAGATGACAGTATTTTCTTTGCCCGAAGCGATGGGAGAAGTGTGAGTACTCTGAAGCTGGCTCTAGACAGCTATTGTCAAGGTTCAGGTCAAAAAGTGAATCTTGATAAATCATCTATTTTCTTTGGGCATCATTGTCCAGAGTTGGTCAAGAAGGAGGTTATGAACAAGCTAGATGTTCACAATGAGGCATTGCAGGAGTCTTATCTGGGCATGCCAACAGATGTGGGGCGGTCTGCGCCTCGCACCTTCAAATTCTTGCATGATCGTATGTGGCAGCGCATGAGTGGTGTCTCGGGCAGACCTTTGTCTCGAGCAGGGAAAGAAACTTGGCTTAAAGCAGTTATTCAGGCAATTCCCACCTACGTCATGAGTTGCTTTATGTTGCCGGCATCCACATGTGATGATATGAGGAGATCTCTTGCGAATCAATGGTGGGGTGTGGAGAATGGCAAGAAGAAGATCCATTGGCGTTCTTGGAACTGGCTCTCCACCCCTAAAGATTTAGGGGGGATGGGTTTCCGCGACCTAAAGTTATTCAACCAGGCTATGTTGGGTCGACAATGTTGGAGATTATTGACTGAACCCAACTCCCTTTGTGCACGTGTGCTCAAGGCTCGTTACTATCCCGATTGTGATTTCTTGGAGGCGCCAAGTCCGAGATCAGCTTCATACACTTGGAGAAGTATTCTTTTTGGTAAAATGCTCTTGAAGGACGGCATCAGATGGGGTATAGGAGATGGAAAGAGAACTAAAATATTGACAGACAACTGGATACCGGGATGCCCTCCTTATATGATTCGTATCCGCGAGGATGTTAATATCTCGGCTGATCAGACGGTTGATTTCCTTTTTACTGATAATTCGCGAAGCTGGGACCATGATATTGTGCATGCTTTCTTTCATGAGGGAACGACACGACAGATTTTGCTGGTTCCTATTAGTCGCCATGGTGGCGAAGATTTCATCTCCTGGCCACATACACGTTTTGGAGTCTACTCGGTACGCTCAGCCTACAACTTGGCTCGCTCGGCTAAGGTTCTGGAAGGTAGGAGTAGAGGCAACTTGGGTTCCTCCTCTGACCTGCAAGGTGAGGCGAAAATTTGGAGGAAGCTTTGGGCGTCTAAGGTGCTAGGTAAGATGAAGATCACAATGTGGCGCTTCGCACATGATTGTTTGCCGAGTGGAATCCAACTTCACCGACGTGGACTACCAGAAGCTGGGGCATGTATATTCTGTGGTCAAGAGGAGTCAGTTGCACATGCACTCCTTTCTTGCACTTATGCGCGAGAGGTGTGGCAAGATGTGAAGTCTGAATTTCCAGTTCAGCTTCATAGACGAGCCCTCATCTCTCCCAGGGTGTGGGTTTTAGATTTCCTATCTCGCTGCTCAGATTTGGAAGCCACGACGGTGATGACAACTTTTTGGCACATATGGGATGCACGCAACAAAGTCCGGGAAGGCGACCCGTTGATGCACCCTAGTTCTATCGCCACAAAGGTAAAGGCTTACATTTCTATGATTGTGCAACATCTCTTTAAACTTGTTGTCAGCCACAGGCGTGAGTCTATGACGATCCACAAGTGGTCTCCGCCGCCGGCAAACAAGGTTTTGGTTAACTCAGATGCTGCGATTTTCTCTTCATCAAACAACATGGGTTTTGGGACTGTTATCCGAGATTACAATGGCTCATGCCTTGCTGCATGCGGCGAGCATGTTGAAGGGATAACTTCTCCAGAGTTGGCTGAAGCTCTGGCTTTGAGGCGAGCTGTTTCCTTTGCTGTCGAAGAGGGTTTCAGTCATATGATTGTGGCTTCAGACTGCCTTTCTGTTATCCAAAGGGTGCTCAGCTCGAAGGTTGATCGTTCGGTTTTGGGGGCTGTCACACAGGATATCAAATACCTGGCTCAGCTTGGTCTCAGATTGCTCTTTTATTCATGTTTACCGGGGAGCTAATGTTTGTGCTCATTTTCTGGCTAGATCGTGTGAGTTTTCTAGTGTGATGTCGCGTGGTGTTGCTCCGGATTGCGTTCGGATGCACATTTGTAATGACATTATGGTTATGTGATCAATAAAGCACACGTTTTACCTTCAAAAAAAAAAGAGGCATCTTTTATTTTGAGAGAGACATAACCAAGATACATCTTTTATGAATAGCAGTTGTACGAAATTATATGTACTCTAGTTGTCAAAAAAGAAGAAGTTTATCTGTACTTTACGAGTGAAATGTTTCCGGTAGTAAGATGTCTAGTAACAATCTGAATCATGATTCCGGGAGGAGAATCTGCCGGATAATCTGGTAGAGAGCTCCAATATATCCCTTTCCCTTGTGCTGCTCTTCCTCCGGAAGCCTCAGCATGCTGGACACCTGCTCAAACTTGTCCCGCGCCACGGCCACATCCTCCGGCGACGCTACGGCCGACACCGTCCCCGGCGACACCCTCAGGTACCTGTGGAACTCCGGCGGCGACAGCGCCCACTGCATCGCCCAGATGCAGAGGGGCCGCATGTAGTGCAGCGACCGGTACCCGCCGCCGCCGTCGGCCGTCCACGCCTCCGGCGTCTGGAACGCGTACCCGTACCCGTCCCTGCTCCACGCGGCGTCGTGCGCGCCCTTCGCCGTCCGGAACGCCGCCTCTGGCATGCCCTCGTGGATCATGGCGGCGGCCACGCCGTAGGTGACCCCGGGCCACACCTCCTTGGACTGCGTCGACGACTCGTCCACGGCGCCGTCCGGCCGCATCCCGTTCACCGCCCCCACCGTTCCGCCCTGCACCCGCATCACGTTGTAGTCCAGCACCGTCGCCAGCGCGCTGCGAGCCTTCTCCTCCTCCACGATCGGCTCAAGCCCGCACGCGCGCGTGTACCATTGTCCGGCGAGCTGGTCAGACATGATGGACTTGCTGTTCCCGCCGCCGCTGTTGTCGTAATCGAAGTAGGAGCCGTTCCAGAGCTCGCCGTCGTACACCCGCTGCGCCCTTTTGTACCGCTGGAGGAAGTATCCCTCGGCGCCGCGGTCGCCGACGACGCGCGCCATGGCGGCCGCCGCCTGGAGCGCCGCGACCCAGAGGCCGCCGGTGTAGGCGCTGACGCCGGAGACGGACCAGAGGTCGTACGTCTGATCGGGGCAGCCCTCGTTCTCCACCATGCCGTCCCCGTCCCGGTCGAACTGGTCCATGTACGCCATGGCCAGGTACACCGCCGGCCACGCCGCGGCGGCGAAGCCCACGTTGCCGGTGGCCACGACGTCGCGGTACACCTGGAGCACGAACTTGGGGTTGAGGTCCTTCCACCGCGCCGGGTCGTGGATCATGTAGGCGTTGAGCTCGAACCAGGGGTCGCCGAGGCCGACGTCGTGCGGCACGGCGCCGAGGACCTTGCGGGGCACGGTGCCGTCGAGGGTGCGCATTGGGCGCGGGTCGTGGAGGAGGACGGCGCGGGCGAAGTCGCGCTGGAGGCTGAGCTCGAGCTCCGGAAACAGGGAGAGGAGCGCGAAGGAGGCGTAGAAGTGCACGTCGTAGGTGTTCCACATGTGGTACTCCATCCCCTCCAGGTACAAGAACTGCCCCACGTTCTCCTCGCCGTCGCCCAGAAGCTCCGTGCCGAAAGGTGCCTCCGGCGAGTGCAGCCGTTCCTCCGCGGTCGCCATTGCGTGCAGCATGCCGTCCACCGCGGTGGTGCTTCCTGCGCCGTCGCCATGGAAACCGAACCCGTCGAGGGAGAAGCTCTCCATCCTCGTCCCGGTCCCGGACCTTGACGAAGCAAAGCTGGTCTTCCTCGGGGGCATCCCATCTGCAGGTGACAATGAAAAAGTTTTGTTCTTGATTTTCTGAATTTGTTGAGATGGATTCGACAGTGAAATAGGATCACCGTAAATGACCTGTCCAAATGGTGCCTCCAGCATTCAGATAGTAGAGCTCGTTGAACAGTGCGACAGGATACCTGAAAAATAAGTATCATGCCATCGTTCTAGCATCAAACTATCATCAATTTCGGTGTTATACTAATCAATCAGAACTTCTTAATACCAATCAGGCAGCGTCTTGTCGTCAAGAACAGGTCTCTGCCACTCATCGATCAGAGACTCCCATCTCGTGTGTTCTGCACGCATGGACAGTAAAGTTTTCAGAAACTTGTTCTCGAGAGTTCAGAAACCTTCGTCAGTCACTCCTACGATATCTCACCAAGAAGGGCGTCGTGAACCAACTGTTCCGCCGCCGCGTCGCGATCCAGGCCGACGAACTTGGTGTACCTCCGGTGGTAGGTCCTCCCGGAGTGAAACTTCACCTCGGGGCACGACCAAGACAGCGCGAACGACACCTCGCGCGTGCCCCCCGCCGGCACCGTCGTCGTCGCCGCGACCGCCGCCCCGATGGACGATCCGAGCCTCGACGACACTCTCTGCGTCGCCCCGTCGGTGCCCTTCCCGAAGGAGCCACCGTTCTTGATCTCGTCCCACATCTCCTTCGCCGTGAGCTGCTCGCCGCTGCCGGAGCCTGATGGGCCCATCGCGAAGGTCGGGCAGCAGGAGACACGGACGTCGCCGGTCTCCTGGGACGCGATCCCGAATGTCACCGGCGGGTGCCCGTCCGCCGTCCTGTGACGGAGGAGGACGCCATGGACACCGTCGCGCTCTCTGCACGTAACAAGGAAGAAGGATTTGTCAGAGATCGCTGCCTGTTACCACATGGCCTCAGACGAATTGTTGTTTGAGAAGTTACTTCATTCTGGAATTGGTGTGATTCCCAGTAAGTTCTGATCTGCCACCCACTGAATTCTGCATGGATGAACAAGCAAATTAAGGTCAAATTATCTCCTTCACCGCAAAGATGATCTGATTAGGATAGCAGAGTGTTAGCTCTGCTTTTGCACTTACTGCCCATGTGAAGAGCAATGTGACATCTGCAGGTGTGCTCCCTGCATTTTCCACCTGGTGCATTGCAAGCATCAGAGATCCAGAGTAACCGACCGCTGAACAAATCGTGTCGGAGCATTTGCAAGAGGAGAAAATGTACCGTAAAAGTGAAAACCGCAACAGGAAGGCTGCTCTCCTTGTAGTTGTGAGGGATGAAGGGCGATATCTGACGGCAGGTGATCTTGATTTCAGGGTCAGGCTCACCTACATTGCAATTGTGGAACCTTGTCAGACAACCTGATAGGCTAATCCACATGATTCCGACGCCCGAAAACAAATATATCTGTCAAGTAAATGTCACAATCTCAGTTGAAACAATACAGAATGTTACCATCATATACTGTCCAGGATCTAGGGAACAAGCCATGGTAATTGCAATTCTTCTCTTTGAGGTTCCAGTCCCAAGAACCGATGCCAGCTTTATTTATTCCCCTGCAATTTGCACAATGAATTACTATCTCTGTTGTCTGTCCTATCCAGATGAATTAACTGAAGGTGAGATTTTTTTTGTGGATTTGTCTGTTTACTTGAGGACATCAGCATCGGGTGCAGACAACACAGTTGAGCATCTCTTCCCGCCAGGACGCGAAACGAATGCCTAGACAAGGGAATGTTGTTCAGATTTTTATCAAGGTAATTAGAATACTGTTTAGCATTGCAACTGCAAATCATGAATGGGATCGTAAAATTGATTACTGAAAACTGGTTGGCCAGGACAGGCTTCTCCTCATAAATCCTGGGGAATATCTGAAATTGCTGAAAGTACCCTTTGTAGCTTCTCCCTATGCTTCCTGCACTGGAAAGGGAAACAAAACATGTGGTTTGAACTAAATTGTCATCTGAATTTCAATCAACTCACATGCATGTAAGTTTTCAAGTAAAATTAAAGCCTACAACATGAAAGTACTTACCCTAACCCGCCAAGTGGTACCCCGCGGTAGCAGTTGTCCATCCATTTCTTGAACGGATCGTAAACCGATGCCTTTTCGGAAGCAGATAATTGTTCAACAACTCCAGTGATTACTGACTAGGCAGAATAATTTGCACTGATGGTAGAAGACTAACTCACCTCACCATTCGCGATACCTTTCACGTGTAGTCGAAGTATCTTACCAATTAAGGGCACCTGAAGTACCACCAGGAGCATGGTCAGTATTAATCGAACAAGGCCTTTATCTAAAAAAAATCGAACAAGGCAAGTATTCCATCTTACAGCTACATATGAAGGCCAAAAGTTTACATCACTACAGCCTCTGTTCGAATCCTTACCACTGTCATAATATCGTTCATGGTCATACTGAACATTGCAATCTTCTTGCCTTCATCGTCAAACTTCCTCTTCCAAGTTCTGACTGGAGGTTGCGCACAGTCAACGTGCGAGTGCGCCTGAAAAGCAGCCATGTCATACTAGCTACTTTGCTTGTTGAATTCATAATGGATCAGAAGTTTAAACCCATGAAGGATATTGGAGATCATGGAAGAAACAGTTTGTCGAAAAGGGGAAAATCTTCGAGGAGAAGAACCTCGAGCGCTACTTGAATAGACAGAACAAGTCAATTTTTTGTAAACTGTAAAGTCGAGTAATTCCACCAGATTAAGAAACCAAAGAAATCAATGGAAGTGTGGTTTCAGAAGATACCTTCGTTTGCTCCACCTCTACACTTCCCATCTTCAAAAACCAAGCAGATATCTGGATTTGGAGTAGACACTATTAAGCACTAGAAGAACAAGATCATTGGACTTAGAGTAAACCAAGATTAACTGAAGCCCATTTAGAAGAAAAAAACTAGCATAAGAGTACCAAGGCAGGAGGGCTAGGGAAATACCTGAACCTGAATTTGCTCGACTCTTTCAGGCGATACTCAGGTTTCGTTTTTGTATAGAACTCACTCAAGAGGGGGAGGAAGAAGAGGAGGCAGTAGAAGAATAGTCAGTCCAGTGCAAAAAAGAAGAAGAAGAATAGTCAGTCGGCTTCAGAGTCAGATATTTTCCCTTTTTTCGTAGGTGCGTGAAGAAGCAGGCATATCACACTCGTGAGAGTTGTTGAGGAGCAACTCTAGGCTAGGTCGGATGACTTGACTGCATTATGCTTGCTCCCAACCGGAATCCCTACTGACCTTTCTTTTAGATACTTTTACGATTTATATTGGTCTTATGTCTGTTAAGTATAAGATTGCAGATGCAAAGTGGACCTGATTCCCACATCATGTCAAGAAGGAACAAAGCTTTGCTGAGATAGTGAAGCATGCATGACCCTTGTTGCCTTGTTGGGTGTCTTCACTTTCTCTGTTTCTGAATAGTGTACCATGATAATTATGTTCTTTTATTTACATTAGAGGGGGGCTTTAGGACTGCAAGATCTGTAATTATGTACATGAATTTAGTATTTTAGCGCACTAATATTGTGGTGTGAACCTTAATACAGTATGGTCGAGAAAATTATAGCTACAACCGTTTAAGATTTGCGACTAGCAAGATCCATAAATGAATTTATGTTGAGCTATATCTATGGGTATACTAGTGGAAAGCGTGTTTTTTTGAAAAAATGTACTCCCTCCGATCCATATTAATGGACTCAACTTTGTCTAGATTCGTATGTATCTAGTTAAGTGTTTAGACTAGATGCATTCGTATCTAGACAAAGTTGAGTCCATTAATATGGATCGGAGGGAGTAGATTAAACTGGAACAAATATTTGACCAAGGTCAGAGATTAAGCTGAAATCGAGGGAGTACTTTTCTGCATGCTTAGCAGCCAGCCAGCCACGGTAGCAGTCCACAATCGACAACCATGGAAAGTCCACCTGACCTCACATACTATATCCTCTTGGTCCAAGTCTTTCAGCAAATCAAAATGGAGACAAAATATACATACAGGCTAAGATTATTTTTTTGGTCTAACAAAGCAACTGCCTCGTGTAGTCTTCATGATGGCAACATGTCATCTAGAAGGACGATAATTACTATAGTTTGGACTTTGGGGGTACTCTAGGTGCACAAGAACGTTCTTTTCTCTCTTGAAGGATTCTAAAATTCTGAATATAATTCACAACATTTTATTCTCTCTTGAAGATTCCATTTTCTTGCATACATATTCCTTGTAGCTCGAGAAATGGGAAAAGACAAAACCAATATGATTTGGCCTGTTATCACTATCTTCATACTATTTGTTTTTTTAATAGATCTAAAATTAAGTTTTAATTGCTGAAATATATTGTCCATTCTTCCACGTCAAAGATGGTTCTTCAAAAACTACATCTCACCACTGAGTTAAAAGACGGTTCCCCTTAATCTTAACCTACATCTCGGTTCTAAGCTGAAAGGTGGTTCTCATATCAGCTCCACGCCTATGGAAGGATATCCCAAACCTACATATCAGCTCCCAGCCAAAATATGGTTCTACTTTTCTTTCGCTTAGAGTGCCCTAACTTACTTTTTTTTCTTTGACCTTGGTCGTTTCATGTTTGCTTCTACTATATCAATATAAAAGGCAAATCCTTTGCCCGTTTTTTAAAAGGTTCTATAAAACCTACATATTGGCTCTGTATCGAACAAGGGCTGGAAAACTTTCTTCTCCCCTAGCGAAAAACCTAGGGTTTCTCTTTCCTCCGGCGATTCCGATCACCGTGAGTTTTCTGAGATAGAAGTAAGATCGGAGAGTTTGTGCTCTCCTACGTTCGTTTCCGTCCAGGGCTGCAGCTCTCGGGGGTCTACTGCGACTTGGGTTATGGACAAGGCGGAGTCAAGTGGACCGGGAAGCACTAAGAAAACTGAGGGGGTGGAAACTCTGCTTGGTAGATTGCATCTGGAGGAGGATGAGGTTGAGGACTTCGTCTGGGAGGATGAGGCTGATCAATCAGAGGTAAAAGCAAAGTGGCTTGCTATTGCTAGGGTTCATACGGACAAGTTAGGGTTTAGCCAAAGCGCTCTTTTTGCTGATATGCGATCTGCATGGAACCCTGTAAAAGATGTAATGTGGAGGAGGATAGAAGATAATCTCTTTACTATTTAGTTCAATTGCTTTGCGGACTGGGATAAAGCTATGAATCAAGGACCATGGTTATTCCGTGATCAAGCTTTGATCATGGAGGAATATGATGGGTTTACGAATCCACTATCAGTGAAGCTGGATAAATTCATTGTATGGGCACAAATTCATAAGTTACCGGACAATTACCTTAAGGACAAGGCCATTAGGGTATGACGAGAGGAGTTGGAGAGATCAAGGAGGTACAGATAAAGCTCCCAGCTGGTTTTGTCGGCAGTTTTGTGAGGATAAAGGTGAAACTGGATGTCAATAAAAAGCTGAGCCGTTTTGTTTCAGTCACAAGGGAAAGAATAAAGGATTTCTATCAGGTGAAATATGAGAAGATGCCTGTCTTTTGCGCTCATTGTGGTATGATTGGGCATTGGTATGGTGAGTGCGGTTCAAGAGAGCATGATCCTGGATCCCTCGAATGGGGAAGTTTCATATTGGCGGATGGAGGTACTGGACGAGGCCGAGGTAGAGGCGCAAGTCGAGGGCATGGTGGAAGAGGTAGTGATTATCCATGGGGTCAGGGTGGCAGAGATTACACTGAACCCTAGGGCCGTGGTAGGGGTAGAGGAGGTAGTGATTATCCACGGGATCAGGGTGGTAGAGATTACACTGAACCCTGGGGCCGTGGTAGGGGTAGAGGCTTTAATAATTTCCCGACTGAGGAAACAACGGGTGTTTCGGCTGTGGATGAAGAAACAACACTAATGGAGTACGAGAAGTATCAGATTCATAACCCGTTTATTCGTAAGAGGCTAGCTATGAATTCAAATTCGGAGGACTCCACTGGAAAGGAGCCGGCTCCCGAGTTAAACATTCTTGCTCTGAATACAGTGGCGAGTAAGGTGGACAGGTTTGAAGGAAGCAAAGGTACAGTTACCGATATCCCGGGGAAAAGCCCCATCAAGAAGAAGCTCAAGTCCGGTGATGATGTTGAAGCTTCCACTTATAGCATATCGGCGTCCCCTTTCGAGGGTGACCGCCGGGAGCAATGAAAATCTTAAGTCTCAACTGCCATGGCCTCCGGGGGGGCTGCGGCAGTTACATCGCTTGTGAACCTTCACAAACGTTGGGGTGCAAATGTTTTGTTTTTATCGGAAACTCATTTGGATGATTGGCCTGCGGAATGTTTGCGACGTCACCTGCAAATGGATCACAAGTTTTTGGTGCGTAGTGATGGACGTAGTGGAGGTTTGTTGTTGCTTTGGAAAAAGGAAGCTGCGGTTGATCTCAGATTTAAGTGTGATAACTATATTGATGTTACAATTGGCCGTGGAGTAGATAATATCTGGAGATTCACAGGTTTGTATGGTGAACCTTCTTGGACAAATAAACACTTGACTTGTGAAAGAATTAAGAAGTTACACGCAGAACGTACCATGTCGTGGATTATTATGGGTGATATGAATGAAATTATGTACCAATTTGAGAAGGAAGGAGGTAACCCGAGACCTCAACGTTGCATGAGAGCATTTAGAGATGTTTTGTCCGAGTGTAATCTCTCGGACTTTGGATATATAGGAGATAAATTTACCTGGCATAGAGGCTTGATTAGGGAAAGATTAGACCGGGTTGTGTCTAATGATGCCTGGAAGATTAAGTTTTCAGGAGCAATTATTGAAAATTTTCCGTATTGTAAATCTGACCACAGGAGAGTCTCCGCCCTTCTTCCACTCCTTCCCGAAGACTAACTAAGGGTAGAATGCTCGATGCTTGGGACCACGTTACTATTGTTCCTTTCTCCTCCTTCATATTTATCTTTTCTATTTTGGCCAATAAATGATGAGCTACAAAAGGATTCGTTTTTTTCGTGTCACAGCTGATTACTCCTTTTTTTTTTCTTTTTAAAGAGTGGCATTCTATGTCCAATATCTCGATCGAAGTATGGAGGTCAAAATAAATAGAATAATGATGAATGAAAAAAAGATAAAAATCCTTCGGCCTGGAAGAACTACCTGTACAGGATACACATGGACCCAGTGTACTTCGTTTTGAGGCTCGCTGGTTAAAGGAAAAGGACTTCAGAGGAGTGGTTCAAGGGGCTTGGGAAGCTAGTGAGTTTTCTAACTTCGGTGGTTTGGCGGGAAGATTGGCTTTGGTTCATGATCGGCTGCATAGGTGGGATCGGTCAGTGCTTAAGAGTTCAAAGAACAAAATAAAAAATTGTGAAAGAGAGATGGAACGCATTGCCAGAGATACTCTAACCGATGCAAATATAGCACGTCAAAAGGAGATAGCTCTAGAAATTGAAAAATTACTTGAGCAGGAGGAAATATATTGGGCACAAAGGAGTAGAATTAATTGGCTCCAGTTCAGCGACAAAAATACTTCCTACTTCCATAATTTTGCTAGTGCAAGGAGGCAACGGAATAAAATTAAGAAACTTCGTGATGGACAGGGAAACTGGTTGGAAGGTACAGCGTACCTTAATCCCATGATTTCTGATTACTTCTCTGGTCTATTTGCTTCAGAAGTATATGATACACATCCGAACTTGTTAGAAAAAGTGAGACCACGTGTTACTTTGGTCATGAATGATGCACTGCTAAAACCTTTTACACCCGAGGATGTAAAGAAGGCTTTATTTTCAATCGGGGATTTAAAAGCTCCTAGAACTGATGGCTTACATGCTATATTCTTTAAGAAGTGTTGGGATTTTGTTGGTGAGGCGCTGACCCAAGAGGTCCTGGAGGCGGTTAATAATAAAATTATCCCTGATGGCTGGAATGACACGGTGATAGTCTTAATTCCCAAGGTTGATGATCCCGAGCTTATTTCTCAATATAGACCAATCAGTCTTTGCAACGTCCTTTATAAGGTAATATCTAAAATGATTGCATTTTGGTTTAAACATATTCTGGATGAGATTATTTCGCCTGTCCAAAGTGCTTTTGTTCCAGGTAGAATGATTACGGATAATATTTAGTAGCCTATGAATCCATGAACACCATTAAGAATAAGAAGAAAGGCAAAAGTGGATTTTGTGCCGTAAAACTGGACATGCACAAGGCCTATGATAGGATCGAGTGGAATTTTCTGAAGAAAATTGTTGATCAGGCTCGGCTTTCATGAGGAGTTTGTTGAGTTGCTTATGGCTTGTGTCAGATCGGTTAACTACAAAATTCGATTTAATGACCAAGAGACAGAGGGTTTTGTTCCCACCAGGGGTTTGAGACAAGGGGATCCCCTATCCCCTTATTTGTTCTTAATTTGTGCAGAGGGTTTATCAAGTTTATTGGCTCATCAAGAGGAGGTTCGTGGCATTGAAGGAGTTAGGGTGTGTAGGAATGCACCGTCAGTTTCACATCTTTTATTTGCTGACGATTCCCTAATCCTTGTGAAGGAAGATTTGGTTAATCAACCTCGTTGAGACATGTCCTTGATCAATATTGTGCAAATTTAGGGTAACTTATTAGTGAAGCAAAATGCAGTATCTATTTTAGTCCGAATGTGGATGTGGGTGTGAAGGTAAATATTTGCACTGAGCTTAATATTTTGACTGAAGCTATTTCGGATAAATACTTAGGCCTTCCGGCCATGGTAGGGATGGATAGAAGTGAGAATTTCATTTATCTGTTGGAAAGAATTATTGCTCGTTTGAATGGATGGAAAGAAAAGAACCTATCTATGAGAGCAAAGGAAATTTTGTTGAAAGCCATCATCCAATCAATTCCTGTTTTTGCTATGGCCGTCTTTAAAATACCTAAAAATATTTGCAAAGAGATCACAGATGCTATGGTGGCTTTTTGGTGGGGGGACACTCAGGATCAGAAGAGAATGCATTGGGCTGCTTGGTGGCGTATGTGCATACCGAAGAAACAAGGGGGTATGGGGTTTCCAGACCTACATGCTTTTAATCTGGCAATGTTGGCAAAACAGACTTGGAGGTTACTTACAAAACCAGATTCCCTATGTGCTACTGTTTTGAGAGCAAAATATTATCTTGATGGTAATTTGTTGAATGCTGGACCGAAAAAGGGCTCTTCTTTTACATGGCAAAGTATTATATGTGGGCTGCAAACTTTCAAGTGAGGACACATTTGGAGAGTTGGTAATGGTAGAAACATCGACATTTGGCGGGATCATTGGATCCCTAGCAGTAGCTCAAGGCAAATTGAAACTTCAAGAGGTCATTGCTTGTTACAGATGGTAGATGAATTAATATCTCCCGATTCAAGTCAGTGGGATGAACAAATTATTACGGATATTTTAACCCTTTAGATGCCCGGAGGATCTTGCAAATACCCGCTAAGTACAAACATGGAGGATGATTTTGTTGCGTGGCACAAGACAAAAACGTTTAGCTTCTCTGTCCGATCAGCTTATTATTCGGAATGGGAACATCAATTTGGTAGCAGAACGCGAAGACATGATGGACAAGGGCCAACTGAAGCTAACCCGGTTTGGGACTTATTGTGGAAGTTAAAAGTACCATAAAAAATTAAAATCTTTGCATGGCGAGCGCTGCATGGACTTATTCCAGGTAAATGTTGAAGGGAAGATGCCCTAGAGGCACTTAATAAACATAGTTTATTGACAATATCCCAATCGTTCATTATATGTTTTCACCGTGCTATAACTGTATTAAGCGAAAACATTAATACAGGTGTGGTAGATAAACAACCAGGTCCCTAGTAGCCTCTAATAAGACTAGTTTCGTTGTGCGATTGATGATCGAGGTTTTCCGATCATAGGGCATGGCGCCGATCGGCAATGGAAGTCATATCGTTAGGTGTAACGATGTGATGGACATACCCAGTATTTGTAGGACATAGTCATTACGCCTTAAGACCGTGAGACCAACTCTTACTGTTATTCCTGGAAGATACTTTGATCACACCAAACGCCGTATCTTATTTAGTATGACAATAACGGTGATACTTTTGGGTATCGGAAAGGAGTAGTTGAGACTAGGGGTCAACAGCGGGATTTGTCAGTCCGCATAGCCGGATAGATACTCTAGGGCCCACTCCGTGAGATTATGTCAAATGAGTTTGCAAACATGTGACTAGGTCACCAGCTGACATAATATCATAGACGAGTAGAAGATAGCGATGTCGGTAACGAGATCATGCTAGGTATGGAGATATCTGAGAATGATGCTCGGACACACTAAGTATCGCCATGGCAAAGGGTTTAAGACTATACGTCCAGGTTTGATAGATGAAAGTCATTCGTTATATCACAGGAATTAATTCATGGGGTCCAGGCCTACGAGTTAGTCGTTGATCATAGAGGAGTCTTGATCGTACCTGTTATTATATCGAACCGCTAGGGTAACACACTTAAGGGGTTTCGACAAGACAACCGGAAAGGAAAGAGATCACCGGGAGCGTCCCGGGAGGGGTCCGATGGAGATCGGGCAGCGCCGAAAGAGTTTTCGGAGCTAAGAAAAATTATATATATTATGTTTGATATTAATTAGTGTAATTAATATGCAAATATGATTTTATATATTTATTTTCGAATTTATTTAGACTGATTTACCTAAATGGGCCTTCTGGTCGAAAGAAGGCCCATGGGGGGGGGGAAACCCTCAAGGGAATTTTGTGGGGGAGGCTTGGCCGGCCTAGGTGGGCCAAATGGGGCCCACCTAGGGCCGGCGCACCAGCCTTGGCCGAACCAGGCATGTGGGATAATCCCACATTGCCTGGCTGGCAAGGTTGGCTCCCCCCGGGAGCCTATATAAGAAGGGGCACCCCTGGCCTTTTAATTCACCAATTAATTCCCAATTTCTCTCTCGATCTCGTGGTTCCCTTGTCGGAGCCGCGCCGAGTAGAGGAGGGGGATCTCTTCCACCATAGCCCGCTGCCGCACTGCTGGTGTTCCGGTCCAAGTCTTCCGCTGCTCGTCCTGGACTGGAGCTTCGGAGGCCGTCGTCTCCACCGTATGTTTGTGTGACGCCCTGCGAGATGCTGCGCTAGCGGTACTCGGAGGCCTACTTCCTCCACCCGACCTCGGGGTCATCTTCGTCATCTTCGTCGCGCCGAGTTCTCCGCGACCTAGAGGTCGGCTACGTCGTCTTCGTCGTCAACGCTTGTGCGGGAGCGTAATCCCCGCTATTCGGTCTACGAGGGTATGTATTCCGATCTCCGCCGTACTTCTATATCTGCATAGTGTAGATCTTGGCTAGTTTAAGGATATCGTTGCTAGGAAATTTTTTGTTTTCTGCACACGATCCCCTTCAGTGGTATCAGAGCCAAGTTATCGTAGATATAGCTGTACGCTGTTAGAACCCGTGTTCTGCACGGGGGCACCGTTCCTGTTATTTGCTACCCTCTAGCGTGCACTTGTGTATTCCAGCGGCATTGAGTTGATGAAGCGGCCCAGACCGACTTTACGCGTACGCTTACGCGAGACTGGTTCCACTACTGACATACGGCTTGTACCGTATATGTGGCTGGCGGGTGTCAGTTTCTCTCTCTTTAGTTGGTCTTCGCATTTTCAATGGAGGGTCCGAAAGGGATGCTTAAACATGCAATTATTGGATCGTTGTTGTGGTCATAAGGTTCGTAGGTATGAAGCGGTTCTATTTACGAAAGCCCCAAGCCACGTAAAATATGCAAAAGATAAAGTAGAAGCGTCTAACTTTATTTTGCAGGGGCTATGTGATATGGTCAAGGTAGGTTTATTAAATTGTTTATAAACTGCGGGCGCCAAGAGGACCATGGCGCAATGGACTATATCGCATTGCATTACATTTGATGTTTTGTGTGCATCTTATATTGTGTGATTGGGTGTATAGTATACATTAGTTACACGGCGGTAGCTATATAAGATGATTCCTTCAAAATACCACTAGTGTTCTCCCTCCAACGCGCACCACCAAGAAAGTTCTACGTTATGAGGCAGGCCGTGATGATTGGGTGTCAGACATCTCGTCGTTCGCATACAGTGGGTGTAAGCCATGTTGCACAAGCGTCAGCGTGGAGGTTTTTGGTGGCGAGCCTAGCATATTCAGAAATATGGCCTCGGAACAGGGAGACCGAAAGGTCGAGCACGAGTCACAAAATTGGTGTGGCGGACTTTTGTCTACTCTTGAAGTTGTGCCGCCGGCTCTGATGATGAGGGGTGGTGCAATGGATGGGGGTCGTGTAATCGCTTAAACGACCAGGAGGGATGTTCGTTTGAGTGGGAGTTCGGATAGTTATTTTCTAAAATACTAGAACTCAGAATATAATGAAGAGAGTCTGTTTTGCAAACCTTTGTAGATATTAACCATTGTGATAGCATCTTTTCAAATTAGGCGCATTCCTGCGATTTGAGAAACTTAAAAAGTTGGGTCCAAACTTCATAGTTTTATGCTTTAGCTTGAGGATACTCCTTGTTTAAACCGTTAGCTTTTGTGTTACAATACCCGCTAGGAGATAAACCCGGAGATTCCGCTAACAAAAGATAATTTTGATTATCGGATTTTGTACGGATGATATCATCATAGTCCAGTGTATGCTATGATCTCTGCCATAAAGAACCAACAGTGGGTATGAGTTATTGGATCGCGAACATATGATATGGTCGCTAAACTCGGGGTACCCCAAACGATGGGTTGATGAAGTTTATCAGTACGTTGACTGATTGTCTTCTCAACCAAGATTTAAGAGAATACACACATTGAGGGAGCACGTGGCGGTCATACTTAATGACATATGTTCATGATTAATGCACATTGAGACACCTCGCTCAGCTCAATCACTGGATGACAGACATCGTTGCCAAGTGCAAATCCTCTGTCATGCAAGGGGAATTGTTCACCTTCATGGTTCTTGATTACGGTGGAAGTATCAAGAAGATGAAACAGATCGCCGGAAGTCATCAATGATGATGGTGTATATATGATATACATGTTATGAATGTTTTAGCTAAGCAAGTACTCGCAGTAATGACTAAGTTTTGAACTAGTCATGTTTTGTGAAAAACCAGGTTTACTGCTTGAGTAGCTTTAAAGGATGAGGCGACATTGCGTGTTGATAATGGCAATCAAGTTGTTGTGATGGCCATAGACACTCTCCCTCTAGATCTACCATATGGGTAAATTCTTTATGATCGGGTGTTGGTATGATCGTTACAAGTGTGTCTCCTCTAGCGAGACACTTGTTCATACATGATAGTGACAAATTGGTGTCCTATATTTATGAAGTAATGATCATATGCCGATTTGAATTTAGATGGTAGAAGCTCCCACATTCATAGTATTAATGCCAAAGGATACAAACTTAATAAGGACACCACATATGTGTGGCACTACCGTTTAGTCATGTCAATGTTATATGCATTAGCTCCACACTGGATGGACCTACAAGTCCTAAGATTTGATCTTTTGACACTTGCAAAATAACTGTGACACCGTTTTCGGAAAGCGGGCATATAACTTATTGATAGTCATACATAGAGATGTATGTGGTTCAATGAAGTAATTGACGGGTAGTGGAGACCTTTATTTCGTGAACTTCACTGAATGTTTTGAGTATAGCTTGTTGAGAATCGTGCATATGGGTGTATGTGAATCAATGAAGTACTTTGACGTGTAGTGGAAGTATTTATTTCATATAATTCATGAATATTCCGAGTAGATATATGGATATCCACTCCGGGGAATGTTAGTCTGAAATTTTGATTCGATCAAACGAAGTTCAGAATGAAGTAGGAAATAAACTTAACAAGAAAATCAAATTCCTGCGATGCATATCGAGGAATGAAGATTTGAGTTATAATGTTGGCACATCATTGAAAGACTTGTGAGAAGAGTTTCACAAATTACGTCGCATGGAACACCATAGTGTTATGGTGTGTTAGGACGTCGTAATTACACCCTATCGGATAGTGTGTGGTAAATAAATCTCTTACCGAATTATTGTGATCATTAGAGTCATATGGTAGAAACGTAAACACTCACGTTAGCAAATAGGGAAACCATTTGAATCCATGGAGACAATACCATACGAGTGATGGCATGGCTTTTGAGCCTGGATTGTCGTTCTCAGCAATTTAGTGTTTCGATGTAATCGAACCTAAAATGGATTAATCTTTGTAGTATACCCTACCTAAAGAGTTAGTTGGGTACATGTCTCACGACATAGGCAAAATCTTTGCCGGGATATACCTGCAAAAGAAATAGTTTCTTGTCCGAGGGTATAAGTGAGAAAGAAAGTAGAGCAAGACGAAGTTGGTGAACTTCCTCTCCAGACATCAGAGTGGCGCAATCGAAAGTGTTTTCGGTGTCAGGCTCCACAGCTTGAAAAAGCTGACGATTCAAGATCATGATGTTCTGAGCTCATACTAAGAGCGTAGGAATACGAGGTTGTGTTCCACACTGTGTGTTACGACAATCTTGCTATGAAGGTCATATTAATGGAATATGATAGACCTACGAACTACGAAGAAGAGATGGTGGACCTAAGTCCGAGAAATGGCTATGAGTCATTTATGATCCGAAATAAAATCCATATACGATTACCAGGTATTGACTTGGGAGATCTTCTTGATGGCATCTAGGATGTTAATAGTATATGGAATTTTATGAGAGAATAGACATTGAGCAGATTCGATTTGTCGTTAAACAGTTCCGACAGACCACATGAGAGTTTGTCTCAAGTGGCGAAGACTAAATCTATTCTGGGTCGTTTAGCAATTACTATAATTTCGAATGAGAAGTTGATAGATGGATGAGAAAACCATGGTTCTTAATAGTGTCATTAAGAATGGTTTGTAATCCTGAGGATGCTAAACATGTATGCAAACTTCGGTGGTCCATTCATGGGCTGAAGCAAGCATATCGGAGCTGGAATCTTCACTTTGATAATGTGATCAAAGGATTTTGGAGTTGTCCAAAATAGTTGAAGAAACCTACATTTGCAAAGAAGTGAGTGGGAGAAAAGTAGCTTTCTTTGATCTTGTATGCGGAAGGCATATTTGAGTGGGAGCTAAGTAGCTTTTCCTTGATCTTATATGCGGAAGGCATATTTGAGTGGGAGCTAGGTGTCATTCGTGATTTTGTATGGAACTACATATTGAATGACACAGATCCTCTAGTAGAGTGTAAAGGATTATTTAAGTGATTAAATTTTCTATAAAATGAAGTTAGGAGTATTAGGCATCCGATTTATTATTGTATAGATCGTAAGGGGCTTAATAAAATTGTGTCGGAATATTTCCTTAGTCAAGATTCTGAAGTGTTTCAGAATAGGACAAGCAAAGAAAGAAGTTCTTGCTTGTATGACTAGGTAAAATATTAAGTTTATCTTGGCATTTTAAGTTATAGCAAATGATGTTCGACATTATCTATGTATCAGACATAGATGCTATCAGACTGAAAGCTCGACTTAGTGTGACCTGAGTTCTTGGTTGAAGAACAGGTTCTAGAGCGATCCTTGTGTGGATCAATGAACAAACGTTAAGTTTATTCTTCAGTGTCTATGAGAACTGAAGATAGGTTTTCTAGTAAAGGGTAAGAGTGGAATGGCAACTTGCCGTAAAGCGGTTACGATGATGCAAGTTATTACACTGACCCATACGACTAGAAATCTCATATAGGATATGTCCTTTATTTTAAAGATAGACATGGTTAGTTTGCGAAGTCGCATATGAATGCACTGTCACACAATCTACATAGGTATAGAAATATATCGCGACTTTAGAAGTAGCAAGTGTGATTGGACTGAGCAGTTTTCCGAGCGTAGGTGGTCCCTTAATAGATCTTTATGACTTTTAAGGCGCATGCTACGCGAATGCTCGAGTCTCACTCCATCCACTGGGATATATTTCACCGTCATCGTAAGATACAGGATGATGTCAAACTAGGTGACATAGAAGTATTGCAAAGCACATATAGGTCTCAATGTGTGAGATCTGTTGACTGTATTCCTCTTCCACAAGGCGGGCAGGCACCAAGATGCTATGGGTGTTGAGCTTTTACCAGGTTGTAAACTAGATTAAGTGTTACTCTAGTGCAAGTGGGAGACTGAAGGGAAGATGCCCTAGAGGCACTTAATAAACATAGTTTATTGGCAATATCCCAATCGTTCATTATATGTTTTACACCATGCTATAACTGTATTAAGCGAAAACATTAATACAAGTGTGGTAGATAAACAACCAGGTCCCTAGTAGCCTCTAATAAGACTAGTTTCGTTGCGCAATTGATGATCGAGGTTTTCCGATCATAGGGCATGGCGCCGATCGGCAATGGAAGTCATATCGTTAGGTGTAACGATGTGATGGACATACCCAGTATTTGTAGGACATAGTCATTACGCCTTAAGACCGTGAGACCAACTCTTATTGTTATTCCTGGAAGATACTTTGATCACACCAAACGTCGTATCTTATTTAGTCTGACAATAACGGTGATACTTTTGGGTATCGGAAAGGAGTAGTTGAGACGAGGGGTCAACAACGGGATTTGTCAGTCCGCATAGCCGGATAGATACTCTAGGGCCCACTCGGTGAGATTATGTCAAATGAGTTTGCAAACATGTGACTAGGTCACCAGCTGACATAATATCATAGACGAGTAGAAGATAGCGATGTCGGTAACAAGATCATGCTAGGTATGGAGATATCTGAGAATGATGCTCGGATACGCTAAGTATCGCCATGACAAAGGGTTTAAGACTATACGTCCAGGTTTGATAGATGAAAGTCATTCGTTATATCACAGGGATTAATTCATGGGGTCCAGGCCTACGAGTTAGTTGTCGATCATAGAGGAGTCTTGATCGTACCTGTTATTATATCGAACCGCTAGGGTAACACACTTAAGGGGTTTCGACAAGACAACCGGAAAGGAAAGAGATCACCGGGAGCGTCCCGGGAGGGGTCCGATGGAGATCGGGCAGCGCCGAAAGAGTTTTCGGAGCTAAGAAAAATTATATATATTATGTTTGATATTAATTAGTGTAATTAATATGCAAATATGATTTTATATATTTATTTTCGAATTTATTTAGACTGATTTCCCTAAATGGGCCTTCTGGTCGAAAGAAGGCCCATGGGGGGGGGGGGGGAAACCCTCAAGGGAATTTTGTGGGGGAGGCTTGGCCGGCCTAGGTGGGCCAAATGGGGCCCACCTAGGGCCGGCGCACCAGCCTTGGCCGAACCAGGCATGTGGGATAGTCCCACATTGCCTGGCTGGCAAGGTTGGCTCCCCCCGGGAGCCTATATAAGAAGGGGCACCCCTGGCCTTTTAATTCACCAATTAATTCCCAATTTCTCTCTCGATCTCGTGGTTCCCTTGTCGGAGCCGCGCCGAGTAGAGGAGGGGGATCTCTTCCACCATAGCCCGCTGCCGCACTGCTGGTGTTCCGGTCCAAGTCTTCCGCTGCTCGTCCTGGACTGGAGCTTCGGAGGCCGTCGTCTCCACCGTATGTGTGTGACGCCCTGCGAGATGCTGCGCTAGCGGTACTCGGAGGCCTACTTCCTCCACCCGACCTCGGGGTCATCTTCGTCATCTTCGTCGCGCCGAGTTCTCCGCGACCTAGAGGTCGGCTACGTCGTCTTCGTCGTCAACGCTTGTGCGGGAGCGTAATCCCCGCTATTCGGTCTACGAGGGTATGTATTCCGATCTCCGCCGTACTTCTATATCTGCATAGTGTAGATCTTGGCTAGTTTAAGGATATCGTTGCTAGGAAATTTTTTGTTTTCTACACACGATCCCCTTCAAATGTATTCTTGCAAACAAGCATATAAAAGTCTCACCGGAATGTCTGATTTGCATGCAGGGGCCTGAAGATATTAGGCATTTATTCTTTACCTGTAAAATTGCTAAGGAGGTGTGGAAAGCACTGGGTTTGGACCGGTTTATCATGAATGCTATTAATGTTGATAGGTCCGGATCAGTGGTGCTTGAAAGTAGTATAAGACGAGAGAATAGTCATTCTTCGGTGGTCGGTTTGCTCGGGTTAAAAGAAACTGTTATTGTTGCTGCTTGGTATATTTGGTTGCAGAGACGGGAGGTGGTTCATGGCGAGAAGGTTGCATCTGCAACGAGATCTACGTTTTCAATCCAAGCTCTAACACTGAACTATGGGCGTGCAGCTAAGTTGTCAACGCCGAAAAGTACTTTCTGGTGTAAACCTCCACGCAACCATTACAAGCTGAATGTAGATGCTGCTTTTTTCCCTGATGGAACTGGGGCGTCTGGCGTTATCATACGAAATGATCATGGCGAAGTTATTGCAGGGTCGGCTAAGCCAATGACAAATATTTTAAATGCAGCGATGGCTGAAGCTTTTGCCTTTAGAGATGGTCTGAACCTGGTGGAACGTATTGGATGCATCAATATTATTGTAGAATCAGATAATGCAGAGTTGATTGAGACTTGCTCGGGAGGTTCTGAAATTTGGAGTCCACATTCATCTATCATGGCGGATTGCTTTATTATAGCGGGAGGACTGGGCAATATCTCTTTCAAGCACTGCCCAAGAGAGACAAACAAGGTGGCGCATAATTTAGCTAGAAAATGTTATGATTCTGATGTAATTTTTATTTGGGAGGGTGACCCACCCCTTTCGGTGGCTCAAGATGCCCTAAACGATATATCTGTACTCTCTGGTTAAAAGCGGCAAGTTTCAGACGCGTTCTTTTCCTTACCAGGATACCTAAGGGGACTGGAAGGTTTTTAATGAGGCGGCTTGTTGACTTAATATAGTGTGTTTTAAATTAAAAAAAGGTTCTCTGGAACCGGCATCTTGGCGGTTTCCCGTGTTGGGGCTATTAGTAATGTAACCATCAAGTCAGGTTGATTATCCATGATTCAAAAGAATTACAAAGTTCGGCTAGACGATCATCATATTCGAAATCCGATGAAGAAATTACGCCCCGGTTAATGGCATTATGGAGTTTTACTAGAGAATCATCCTGACTAGAGTTTGATGAATCAGCTTGGGAGTCAATTGCACCGGCGGTCACTGAACTCGTCCACTATATGCACGTAATTCACACATCTGAAAAACAGATTTTTTTTTAATCTCACAACTAAACATGCGTACAGATCAAAACCCCCACATTTCACACCGTTTTCCGTTATGGGGACTACGACTTTTTGCACATAACCCCTACGATATTGTACGGTGAACTAATTTATAAAACCGTGTTGTTATAGATCGAATCCCCATCGATTTATTCCCATTTCGCATCAATTCGTTCCCCATTCCTTACCAATTTAAAACACTAGATCGGTGGCGCCGCTCATGGTGAGGGCGCCGAGAACACGCGGGCGCCCGCGTGGTCGTCCTTCAGCCGTGACCGGTGCCATTGGACGTGGTCGAGCTCACGGCCGAGGACGCGTGCACGGTTGCGGTCGAGTGACAAAGGGGATTGACAGACTAGGCCGGGCTAACTTTTGAGTAGATAAGGGTAATTTGGAAATTTATGGTTTATACGAGCCTGACGAGCGGAAATAGTTTGACATGTGACGGGGTGGCTCAATCCAAATTATAGTGGTAATTTGGCAATCTTGGCTATGTTTTCAGTGGTATTTCGAAACTCGGTTTTCTGCAAGACAACAATTGGTTCAAACATAACAAATTACTATCAGCACCGGCAAACTGGATGAATCTTTCCAGAATGACGTACCAAGAATGCGGTAGTTCGTCACAAAAAGTCCATCAAAATCATCAATCGAAAAATGAAAGAACTGAATGCGGCCATTCTCACTGACAGTCTTCACAGATGAACTGATCGTCTGCAACTAGCCGCGCGAGCGCCTCCGGCGCGAGGCACATTTCCAGCGCAATGCTCCCACCGCCGCCGCGGCCCTCGTACACCGTCACCCTCCCGTCCACCTTGTTCGCGCCACCGCTCCGCACGGCCACGGGTGCGCCCCACCCGAAGTCGTTCCCGTACGCGTCGAACCGTGGCGAGTTCCCGGTCACCACCATCGCCGGGTTCCAGAACCCCGCCAGGTACGCGAAACGCGGGTCCATGTGCCACAACGACAGCGACCCCACCATGGCCGCCTCGTCCAGCGCCGCGACGCGGTCCACCCCAGACCGTTGTCCAAGATCTCGCCGGCAGTGACCCTCGCCGTGGCGCGCACCACGGCGTTGCCCGCGTAGGCCTGGGGCACGCGCTCGACACGGCCGCGGCATCCGACGAGCACGGTGTACGTCGTCTCCTCTTCCGGCGAGAGACGCCGGGCGCGGGACACGGCGCGCCACACGTGCGCTAGCAGAGACTGGAGCGAGGAGATGGTGGCCGAGCCGTACGCCGCCTCGGCGTTCGCCCTCGCCTTCAGGCTCTTGACGCGCTCCCCGGAGAAGTGGAAGAAGCACTCCTCCACCGGCGGGCAACTGAACCGCCGGACGATGTCGTCCAGCTTGGCGAAGGGGAGAGGGATCGGAACAGGGCAGTCGTCGGGGAACCACCGTTCCAGTACCGGTTGCGGCGTGGAGATCTCGGCGCCACCGCTCCGACTCATCTCGGACCAGGTGTTGAAGAGGTGCCAGAACGTGCTCCCGTCGGCGACGCCGTGGCTGAGCGACATGGCGACGAAGACGCCGTCGGCGAGCTCCGTGACCTGTGCGGCGAGGACGGGGTGGGATCCCGCAACGGCGTCCGCGCCGACGAGCCCGTCCAGCGGGAAGAATGACCACACCACGCGAGGCACGTACAGCGACGCGGCGACATCGGCCACGGAGACGCCGGGCGCCACCGCGTGGACGAACTCGGCGCCCTCGCCCGTGCAGCGCAGCGAGACGACGACGCCGGCTCCCTCCTGCCGCTCCTCGACGGCGAGGCGGCCAGCGAAAGGGTAGAAGCGTCTGTTTCGCTAGAAAAGGTAGCGGAAACTCTTTCCACTAGATGATACCCCACGCGTTGCAGCGGGAGATTATGTCAATAATGGTTGATTTTCTGTAATATGCTCATAAGAGAAAATAACATTGACTTTATATGCATAGTACTTCTAAAATTAATAGTAAAGACCTTTATCAGTTAGTTATTAATTCTGGGGAACACCATGGTTCGATATAGGTATGTTGTTTCCTATTGAAATGTAAGCATGGGGAGAAAGCGAGTATACATTGTTTAATATTCATCCTTGTTATCACCGCCGACGAAGTAGATATATATTGTCCATGAACTGATTGGTAGATATATAATGTCCTTAAACTGATTGATAAATTTATTCAGTTCCTCAATTTTGGCCCTGGCTCAGTACGTGCATATATCTATATGATATGATGTTCTTTTCTCAAACATCAATCCGTAAGAAAATATCATAGTTAATTGAGTGTGAAGCAGAACCATTTGTATCACAATAGACCATCACAAAGGATCATAAACAACTACTGTTTGTGATCCATGAGACGGTAAGAGTATAATATATTACAACACAATGATACAGAAGTTGAATAAAACAGGTCGTAGCACTACCTATTTGATCTTGTAAGTGAAGGACATTCACTGCAATTTAACTACAATACCTCGTTAGTTCCAATTTGTAATAAGAATGGGACCAAAATGCAGGAACCTGATTAGTTTTTTTGATAACGGCAGGTGAGCTGCCATATTCTTTATTAAGAAGGAATAAAGGAGTTACAAAATGTAAGACATCACATCATGTTAGGGAAGAGAATACAATAGCCTAAATTATGAAAAAAAATAGCTGGGGATATCTAACGGTGTGTGGCGGCAAACTTAGCGTGTAGACATATTAAGACAACCTCCAGGTGATTGAAGCCGTAATAGTCTTCGGTTAAAAATAAAGGTGTAATGTCGAGTTGTAAACTCTCTCTCCATTTTGGTCATTCAAATAAGAAGACATTCTTGGGTGAGGTCATGCGGAAGTGGTAGAAAGAAAGATATTTTAATCTGAATGGATACTGGTATTGCTCTGATCAAATACGGAAGACACTCAAGCCACGCACACATGCACTAAGAACTATGTTATCATCGAAGCGTAAGATTCTTATTCCATTGCCCTGCATAATCAGATAAATGGCAATGAATGCAACAAACAATAAGAAAGCGGTTGATTATAGTCTTCAGATGAGCAATATCCAGATCTGTAACAAATAAAGTATTACACGATGAGAAAAGATTGGTAACCTGTAACAGTATCACCAACATCATCGAGAACCCCAGCCCCCCATGCCGTGAGAAATAAGTCGTGGTAGTAGGTAGGCTCCTGAGATTAGAAGGCAGCAAAAACATAGACCGATCGAGATGGTGTTTTTACATCACCAACCGGAGGAGCAGGACGAAAGCATGGCATGGGGATTCCGCAGGAAAATTCATGGAGGAACACTTTATAGATCATCAACGGAATTGAGTGGACAAGAGGTATAAGTGGAATCAGGATGGCTGAAGATTAAATCCATCAGTTTCTCTTGGATAATTAAATGGGAGACCTACTGTGCAGAAGATGGGAGGTGCTATGTAGTGCAGAATGGAAGATGGGACGAAGACGAACATCATGACGCAATAGGCAGTAATGCCCTCATGAAAGCTGACGGGGTGAGCAAGTAAATAGCTTGCAGTCGTGCTTACATAAATTTCAGACGGATCCATATTGCAGGGAGGAAGCGCAGAAGATAAAGTGATTGGGTGATTTAAAAGAAATAATTAGCTCGTAAAAAAAGGAAACAAAAAATAGTGACATGGCAGATTGCTGACATGGAAGGCTGGGATTGCTCCAAAAGGCTTGGTGAGGTGTATAGCTTGCATGTTAAGAGAATTATCTATAGTGGGTTGCTCCCATTTAGATACTATAGATATGTATAGAGGCTTTTACTAAATACGTATATGATAGTACATAATGTGGACGTGCCATCTTGTTAATAAAACAAGCAAATGAAACAACAGTAGACAAACAACACAATATACAGGAACACTAGATTTTATTAATTTCATTGCATTGTTCATATACAAATTGCATATTCCTGTAAACTATATCTATTTGTCTTCTGCGTCGCGCTCATGGAGTATCTGACTTTAGGAGATTGCGTAGTTCATGAATTCCCGGTGCTTTTTGAAAGCAACCGGTTAATTACATCCGCAGGATCAAACCCACAGAATACCTCCGATTAAGCTGCGCTGATGGTCGTCGTCATGTTTGGATTGCTCATCCATATGCATTGTGATATTTGTGTATAAATTGTGTGGGTGGGTTTGTTTCGCCGATACCCAGTCAAGGTACTATCGCCATGTTGATATGACCAATAGGATATATATATTGATGAAGGGGATGACTTTCGCCTCGCCGGTGCCCAGTCATGTAACGCCCATATTTCATCAGATGCGGACATGTGTGTTGCTATTGCCTCGTCGGTACCCAGCAACGATATGTGTCCAATCCCGTAGGTTTTGTGACATGTAGATAGAGTGGTGACCCGGCCTCGTCGGCACTTGGCCATGGTTTCGTCTAGCCTCGTCGGCATTAGACGTATGATCAAAATAACATGTATAGCCTTTGTCTCAATCGACATTCGGCAAACATATCGATGTGGATATATCACTTTGCATGATGGATGATACTTGTCAAATATATTGATCTTACTCCTTATAGGATCAAGATCAATGTTGTATATGATCTTCGCCTCCTCGTGAGGGGCGGTGTAGATGTAGATAAAATTAATCATGCTTCCTCATGAGGAGCAAGATCGGTATATTGATTTGACTTCTTCATACTTAGACTTAGCCATGTACGTTCGTCATGATCTGTACCAAATACCAGTTGACCACCCTCATTGGAGTAGTCATACTGTGATTGTATACTTTCTATAGATAATTTCATCACATCGGAAAGTTTTGATTTTAGCCTCTTATCGACGGTGAAAGTTACAATCGCACGGATGTTGCTTTCGGCACTTAGCCGGATCAGTCGGCGATGATGAACACGCATACACCATAAAATAATTTCACCATGAAGAAAGAGGAATAGATCTGACATGATTACTTACCAACGCAGAAAAACTTCAAGGGTGGCGCCATGTCGGCCATCAGAACAACCCGTGAGAACACTTGTAGCTAATCTTATTTGTTGTATGATCTGATCTGAGATGTAGCCCTTTGGGCAAATCAATTCAAGATTGATCGTGTGACGTTCGTTGTCCCGCGAATGCGCTTTGTGTTGCAACCTTTTCGCTAAGATCAACGAGTCTGTGCGTGTTTGATTTCCGTGAGGAGTCGTTTCGCGTGTTTGTGCGTCGACTGCTCTCACATATCGTGCGGCGTCCGTGCCTCGTGCGTATGGCGTGTGTATGTCCTCCAAGCGATGCTGGCCTTTATATAGACGCTCGGCAGGCTGCTCGTGCTGCTCGTTGGTTGAAACCGCGTCCGATCGATCCGATCCATCATAATAGGAGTTTAAATCGTATCGTACTTATCTCAATACGTAAGACATGGCATCACGTACGTTTAAACACCTGCCCCCGTATCCGGCCATGCATGCATGACGTGCTCGTGTATGGGGCAGCAACATGTTAACCCAACGATCGATCGAACTTGCAAGCCCGTACATGTACACCTCAATACTTTGGAGATCATATTTCTTAAACGATGAATCGAAATATTAATCCATTTGTGCCATTGCGTTGTGGCTAATGAACTCTACAAAATAAGTCCAAAATCAAATATATATTCTTTTAAAAATAATTTGTACCTCGTGGGTCCCACTTGTCATAGACAAAGGTTGTGCTAAATTAATTTATATCTCATGAATTTTGATACCAAAAATTCATCAAACAAATGCCCCCTCGCCAAGTTTTGTTCATGCGCGGAGCAGAATGGGCTAAGCTTGGCGAAACCAGGAAAAATAAACTCAATAAGGATCTTACGATCCCTTTTATTAATTTACGAAACTTTGTTGCCATGTCTGACCAACTGATACAACTTGTGCGATTCATTCATCAATATAGTTTGACGAATTAAATTGTTGGACAAGATAAAAACTTATCCATATATGTCAAAAATATGTGAAGCCGAATCTTTTATTGAATGGGGCATGTCCATACTAATATACTGAACCAACCCTGAGATGGGGTCGAGTATAGTTATATTGAAATATGGCGAAAAACACATGTCATATGCATATTGCTTTTATCCCTTTCCATCGTGACCATCTACAACATGGTGCCAGCCGATGGTGTAAGTCGTCGATTCACCCAAAAGATGGTTCATATGTAGACATAATTTATCAAGATAGATGCGACCATAAAACGATGTGGTGCCAACCATCTGTCTTGAAGGGTTTCACAGGTTGACACTGGCCGCACTGGCGTGTCTTGCTGCTCCCATATATCTGAGTTTGATGCGATCGTAAAACAAATGCACGATGCCAGCCATCACACTCAGAAGGGTTTCACAGCTTGGTGCATGCCGCACTGGTGCACCTTGCTGCTCCCAATATTTATAGCGTCAGAATGTTAGTGACCATTCCGTCGTAGATGAACTAGGAGATGATTGTGTCCCCTTATCACTATGACAATAATTAGAGGGGTGTTGCCCCCAGTGTTGCTGCTAGGATCACTAGAGGAGAGATGCCCCCAGTGTTGCTGCTAAGATCACAAGAGGGATGGTGCCCCCAAAAGCGATGCATATGCTTGTGTAACTTGATAGCTGTCGGATAATCCTTCACTATGTCATGTATGACTGCTTATAATCGTATGTGTAATTGTTCTTCACTTGCTGCACAAAACATTAAAGAATGATATGGATGATGGGCAAAAGCAAGAAGCATGGAAAAAGAAACCAAGAAAACCAAAGGTTTTTGTTTTGTTTTGTTTGGAATTTTGGCTTTTCCGGTAGACACTAGCTATTAGTGTGACATCAAAAAAGGCTGCCAAAGGACTAAATCGTTGGGAACCGTCGAAAACCGTGACGATTATCATTCAACAACTGATCCTTCTATGTGTGTGAAAGTGTGTGAGAGTGACGTGCTTGAGATAGTCCCGAGAGGCAACAAAGAATCGTACCCTAGCCCATCAGAGCACTGAGTGGCCTCCACAGCTCCACCACGCTTCCTTTTATGCCTCAAGAACACAGAGAACATGGGAAAGGAGTGATTAAGGTAGATGGTTTTAGGATAACATGGCTTTGTAAAATTTTATCATGCCCTTACGTCAATCGACATTTTTTTTTGAGGGGTGGTGAACAACTGCCAACCGCCTTCTTTCCAATGGTTCCATCACTGACTTGCTTCTTGGAGTTGATGAAGATTCTTCCTTTCTTCGGGATTTCTTGCATGGACAATTTTTTTTTATGTCTCTTGACTTCATGAGATTGTTTCTTCTTTTGATGTTTCCTTGGACGTGCTTTGTCGAAAACTTTCCTCGATTGCTTGAACTTTCTTCGAGATTGCTGAGTTTCTTCTTAAGGAACCACCTTGAGAATTTGGAAGGCAGCCATCCACCGTGGTCAACTAAAACCCTCAGGCATATTATGTGGAGCTTTTTGGTGGCACACCCCAAGGTTGTCAAGCGGCTACGCACCAAGTCCAACTTTTGTCAGGTTGGGCAGCCTTTTCCTGATCTTTTCTTACGGTCTACCTCAGGGTGCGGTGTTTCCGGGAACCTGAGGCATATCCAAAAACATGGAGGTGTGGGGACTCAATGCTGAGAAGTCGCCCAAATATTCTTCACCGTTGCCTCTCGGAGCGTGTATATGGTGGTTTGTGTGTTGTGGGTGAAGGTGTTGCCGTACTTACCACAATGTGCACCATGTGTCCGCTAAACAAGTCTTAGGGCAGCCAAATCATCCGTCACGAGCATAGTGTGATTGGGAAAAGCCTTTTTATTGTAGGACAAAGATGTCCATGGTAAAAAAGAATGTTTTCTTTAAAGAAGAAAAACCAAACAAAATGAAATAGCGCAAACGAGAGAAAAACGAAAGCAATATCAACATGCGGAGATGATCACGCGTAATATTTCTTTAAGAACCTCCCATTAATGGGTGGCATTGGGCGTTCCCCATGTTGATCAATCAGTTGATATGCACCACCATCATACACTTGTTCAATGACAAATGGCCCTTCCCATTTAGGCTCAAGCTTTCCTTTAGCTTTGCCTTTTACCACAATGGGGCGCCTAAGCACAAGAATGAGCTCTCCTTTTCGGGAAACTCGTGGTTTAACCATCTTATCATATGCACGAACCATGTTTCGACGATATAGTTCTAACTCTTGGAGTGCATTGAGTCGATCTTCTTCCAAGGAATCCAGCTGTTGAAAACGCAGCTGAATTTGCGCATCTTGGGTAATCTCATCATGAATGGCCACTCTTAGAGATGGAAGTTCCACCTCTAGAGGAAGAACAGCCTCACTCCCATATACTAAGGAGTACGGCGTAGATTGTGTTGGCGTACGAACTGTAACACGATATGCCCATAGAGCTTCATATAGGTGATCATGCCAGTCACGATGATGTTTGTGAACCGTCTTTTTCAAGATTTGACCAAGGGTCTTGTTAAATGCTTCCACTAAGCCATTGGCCTGTGGATAATATCCTGTGGAATAATTCCATTGGATTTTGTATTTGGCCATGAATTTGACCATTTTGTTGGACTTAAAAGCCTTCGCATTATCCGAGGTAATGCGGTGTGGTACACCAAAGCGGTAGATGATATTGCGTTCAAGAAAATTTATAATATTGTCACTTTTTACTTCTCGTAGTGGTACTGCTTCTGCCCACTTAGAAAAATAATCTGTAGCCGTGAGAATAAATTTGTGCCCCCTAGAGGATGGAGGCTCAAAGGCACCAATGACATCTATACCCCATGCATCAAAAGGCCATGCGGGTACCGTTGGATGCAACGGAACAGGTGGTTGATGTTTTATAACGCCATGAATTTGGCAATTATGACATGACCTTGCCACCCTAAGGCAGTCTTTCATGATTCCAGGCCAATAATAGCCGCATAATTTGATACTATGATACATTTTTGGTCCGCTTTGATGTCCACCGCACACACCATGATGAACCTCTTGCAAGACTTGATCGGCTTCATTTCGAGATACACATCTTAGCAGCATCTCTTGCCCAAAAGAACGTCGGTACAAAGTTCTTGCTTTAACTATATAGGAAGGCAAGCGACGTTACGCCTTTCCACTTTATCATTTGGCAATATCCCATGATTAAAATAATCAAGAAATGGTTTGCGCCAGTCATCATTACCACTAATATTGGTGACAACATGATGTACTTCACACTCAGACGAGATTAATTCTAATACTGCTGGAAGATGCCACCTTTCTTCTATTTGTACTTGAGCGGGTTCCCCTTTAGGGAGCACTAACGCTGCTGCTAGTTTAGCCAAAGCGTCTGCAGGAGCATTCTTGCTTCGTGGAACATGTAATAATTGAATGTGTTCAAATTTCTTCATAAGGATTTGGGCCGCAGTGTGATATGGCACAAGTTCTGCCTTGCGTACCTCATATATGTTATTAACTTGGCGAATGATGAGCTGGGAATCACCATACACTATTATGTTACGCACGTCCATGGAGAGTGCTAAAAGAAGGCCAAAAAGAAGAGCCTCATATTCAGCTTCATTGTTAGAGCACTCCTCTTTAAGAAGAGAGAAAGAATGATGTATGATTCCCCCCTGAGGTGTTTTGAAAACTAGCCCTGCACCGGCTCGACGTCTTGCTCCACCGTCAGGATCCATCTCTGTGCGAGAGGATCCATCAAAATATAGTTCCCACTGTGACTCAATGTCGACGGTAAATACTTCCTCATCGGGAAGCTCGACGATCAAAGGAGAGTCATCGGGTAGAGGATGTGCTGCAAGAAAATCTGCTAAAGCTTGGCCTTTAATTGCCTTTTGGGGAACATAAGTAATATCATATTCCATCATGGATACAACCCACTTACCAAGGCGACCCATGAGTGCAGGTTGACCTAGCACATACTTTATAGGATCAACACGTGCTACAAGCTGTATCTGATGTGCCAGCATATAATGTCGTAACTTTTTTAAAGCAAAAATAAGGGTTAAACATAACTTCTCTATGGACGAGTAATTATGCTCAGCGCCGGCCATAGTACGACTCAAATAGTAGCATGCCACCTCTTTCCCTTCATCATTATGTTGAGCCAGAAGTGCACCAACAGAGAAGGGTTGTGCTGCAATATAAAGAATAAGTGGTCGTCCTTTAGTCGGAGCAGCTAGGACAGGAGGGTTTAGTAAATATTGCTTAAGACTTTCGAATGCATTTTTGGCATTGTTCATCCCACTCAAAAGGTACACCTTTTCTCATTAGTCTATTGAATGGTTGTGTGCGCCCAGATAGATTAGAGATAAATCGTCGGATATATGCCAAATGACCTTGTAAGGATTTTAACTCTCTCAAGTTCTGAGGTGGCGGCATGTCTCGTACAACTTTTATGTTCTTTGGTGAGATTTCAATGCCACGGTGATGAAGAATGAAACCCAAAAATAGACCAGATTGCACGGCGAAAGCACATTTAAGAGGATTCATCTTGAGTTGGTGCTTCCTTAAGCGATTAAATACAACACGTAGATCATCCTGATGTTGTAGGCGATCTCTGGTTTTGACAACCATATCATCCACATAACATTCCACAGTATTATGAATGAGATCCCCCAAAACGACAGTCATAGCACGTTGATATGTTGCGCCTGCATTTTTTAGTCCAAATGGCATTACGGTGTAATAGAAATTTCCCTTGGATGTTCGGAAGGCAGCGTTAATCGCATCATGCTCATCCATCTTGATCTGATTATAGCCAGATGACCCATCCATGAAGGATAAGGCACCATAACCTGTAGTAGAATCAACAACCATCTCAGTGATTGGTATAGGGAAATCATCTTTGGGACAAGCACGGTTTACATCACGAAAATCAACACAAATCCGCAATTGTCCAGTCTTTTTCTCTACCGGGACAATATTCGCTAGCCAACTAGCATATTGTACCTCGGTTATGAAGCCAGCGGCAATAAGTTTGTCCACCTCAGCTATAATGCTATCTTGCAGTTCTGGGCGAAAGCGACGTGGTAGTTGCTTCACTGGCCTGAACTGCGGATCAATTGCTAGTTTGTGAGTGGCGACCTGAGGATCAAGCCCTGACATTTCTTTATAGGACCATGCGAAGCAGTCCCGGAACTCTATGAGGAATTCCCGATAAATTTTGCGCTCTTGCAATGTGAGAGAGGCGCTAACAAAGGTAGGACGTGGGTCATCTTCTGTACCCAGATTAATCTCGACCAACTCGTCGACGGTGCATTGTCCACCATCTTCAAGTTGTAATGGTGCAGGAGCAACATCAAGCACTTCTCCTTGACTAATTGTCATGGCTCTGTGAACCCCCATCTGTGTAAAATGTTGACTCTTGCTTTTCCTTAGCTTGAGAATCATTTACATAGGTCATATGACACGTAAAACGTTGCTTGGCACCATCATCTTCATCCTCGCTTTCAGAGGAATCTGAGTGGATATAGCCCAAACCATACTTTGGCCTTATCTCTTTCTTTCTCTTAGCAAGCCTTTCTGCTTGATCCCACCACTCTTCGCATATAGCGGGTGGTGATGGCAACCTGCAGTTTTTTTGAAGTTTAATTCCAGATTTTTCTAATAAGCGCACCATTCTAGGTTCCGCCTTCATAGTAGTCAATGCTTCGTCAATGCCAAAGCAAGATGGAGAAAAATTAATTATAAAGTCACAAGGCTGTGACTGTGGTACCTTATAAAAGAGAGTAGGTTCGGAGCCTCTATGTTGTCCTGGGATTAACCGGACTTCCAATGGCATTGCTACTGATACATACATGGATGGGGGCTGCTTAAGTAGAGCTCCCTTGGAATTTTCTATCTCCTTCACTCTTTTTTTTACTGTTCCTTCTGGCGGCGTCGAGCTTTGAGCTATGGGCATTCGTAGCACGCTAGGAGAAGGTGCTTTACCAGCATTTTTAAGGAGTTTAGGAACTCCTGCACATGTAGAACTTGATTTAGATATAGCATCAGATGGAGACAATGTTAATAAGGTAAAAGAGTCTGTATTTTCAAAGTCTTGCATTTTAGAAGACTCGGATACATACCTCAACATGAGTGGAGCTTTGGTAGAAGATTCCACACTTGGTAGGAGTGGTGGCGTTTGTAATGTAGCGGTAATAAAACCATCATTTCCAAAAGAAGAATGACCATAGTTGTGTATCGTCGTTGCAGAGGATCTACCTCTCCCACGACCTCTGCCTTGGAATTTTCTAGAGAAGCTCAAAGACTCGGTTCCTGCTGACGAGGTAGAGCCTGGTGTGATAAGTATATTCGCAGGCGGAGTCACCCTCCCTTGTTGTGTTTGTGGCTCTTCACTCGGAAAATAATATTTTGCATCCGCATGATATGCCTCCTGTATGGTATAAGGGTTCGCATTTCCAGCTATACGGTGTTGATCTCCACTACCGTCCACAAATTTTAAACACTGGTGCAGTGTAGAGGGGACTACTTGGTACTTATGTATCCATGGTCTACCCAATAATGCTGAATATGAGGTCTTTGCTTCAATAACAAAGAAGCGTACTTTAAAACTGAAAGATGACATCTGAATCTTCACCGTAATAGAGCCCAATGCTGACCTCCCTTGATTATCAAAGCCACAAATGACAACTTCCGTGGGTTCTAAGTCATCCAACGTGAAGCCAGCACGAGTTAAGCTTCGAATAGGTAAGATATTGACGGCGGAACCAGGATCAATGAGAATGCGTCTCAAGTGAGCCACGCCAATATTTCCTTCTATGTAAAGGGGGCGATTATGATTATCATTTGCAATCACTTTATCCTCCTCTGTGAATGTGATCTCATTTGTGCTCAAGAAGTTGCACATGATATTATGTTTTTCCATCGTTACTTCATAACGCTTTGGATCTTCTAGTGCTTGAATAAGAGCTTGGCGAAGTTCAGGCACCAACATCAGTGCATCATAGACACTTAATTGTACTGGAATGCGTTTCAAGTGTGCTACTACATTGTAATCTATATTTGGAGGTGCTCCATTTACCTCACCAGGATTACCTTGTGCATCACGCTTTTCAGCTGCAAGATCCTTAGGAGCGTCTACCTTTTCTTTTGCCACTTTCTGAGGTGGCGCTTTCAGAAGCTCTGGAAGAACTTTCCCTCCTCTGAGATTCATATTTACTTCTACTTGAGGCTCAACTAATGAATTTTCTGTATTTAGAGACTCTCTTTCTTGTGGTGTTACAGCGTCACCCGAAGAGACGCTAGTACCCGAGGAATAGTCAAGTATGACGTTGCATGTAGCTTTACTTGGCGGAGTCTGAGGTGTAATTTCCTTCACTTCCTCCTCCATAGCACTAGACACCTGCCCCCAAGTGCTGGGCATGAACTGCTCTAGCGTGGGAAGTCTACGAATTGGCCGAGGGTACGATTCATCTCCCTCAGAACTCGGCACAAACCTTGGCGGCATGCGGCGCTGATTTGGGTTGTACCACCGCACATGCGTTGAATTGTTGAAGTAAGGAGACGCAAAGTGCGTCCCTATTTCATGTGATCTTTTTGACGAAGGCATGTATAACTGGGCCTCACGTGTTGATGTTCTATCACCAGACCTAGAATTCATGTGACTTGTTCTTAGGCTAGTTAACCTCTCTTCAATTACAGATAAAGGCACCCATGTTTCATTTTCATGTTTTGACATTGAATTAGTATCCACTGTCACCATATTGACAGCATGATAGTTTGGATTTCTAGCATCAGGTTGTATTTGGAGCCTCTTGTCGATAATGGCTCGCTGGAGCCATTCCTTAAAAGCAATACAGCCCTCAATGACATGACCCACATACTGATGACATGGACAATACAGAGGATTGTCCTTCATGTTTACTTGATCAGGCCTTTTTGAATCAGGCAAACGCAAATGATTATGCGAAATCACTTGAGTGAAGAACCCTTTTATCACTTCCCGTCGGAATATGTACTGTGTTAAGGAGTTCTTGAAGCATAGGGCGTTGCCTGAACCCTCCTTGCATGTTTCTCTCACCATACATAGGCACATTATTTGGTTGCATAAAAACAGTTGCGTTCACCTCATTGGACGCCTTGGGCTTGTTCACGACAATTGGTTTTCCGGTTGAGTTGAAACGCTTATTATGATCTTGTGTACCAGCATTCTTATACAACTCCATAATTTGAGGAGATTTTTCAAACTCCAACTTAGTAGCGGCCACCGCCGAGCTAAGTGCACTGAATGTTTTAGGTTCCCGTCGGGATACCTCGAGCGACCAATGTTGTTGCATCCCATGGACACATATTTCAATGGCGTCTTCGGTATGCATTTCTCTTGAAAGACGCACAAAGATTTTGCAGAACCTTACTACATAGTCATCAATTTTTTCATCATGTCTTTGTCGAACTTGAGCCAATTCGACAATGGAGAAATCTTTCTTCATTGTTACAAAATGAGCACTGAAGAGATTTTTCATACTTCTCCAATCAGGAATGGAACCAACGGGAAGGCGACTATACCAATGGAAGGCAGCGCCTGTCAAAGAACCCGAGAACTGTCGTAATAAGAGGGAAGAATTACGAGCGGTATCACCACATGTTGCCTCAAAATAGGCTAAATGTTCTCTCGCATCTCCCGTTCCATCAAACTGACGGAACTTAGGTGCATGCCACCCTGAGGGAAGGGTACAAGATCATGCCATGACTCATATGGTTTGTCAAGCTCACTTTCAGAAGATTGAGGAGCTTGATCTGCAGTGATCTGTTTCATTTTCCTATTAACCATGTCCTCAATAATACTATGATAATCTCTAAGCATATCTGGTTGAGCTGCTGGACTATTAGGAAGAAGAGCAGAACTTGTAAGAACTGGGGTGGCCTGTTTATTTGGATCAAGTACCCTGAAAGCTTCTAACTCTTCAATTTGTGGGTCAATGGTTCTATGGTTTGTGCCGGGAGGTAACCCCCGGTTTGAAGCATTAAAGAAATTTAACAGTTGATCAAACTTTGATGTAAGTTGATCCAACCGCTTTTCTTGTGCGAGCAAATGCGACACTAAGTGTTCATCACGAGAGCTTGATGTAGCACCATCAGTTTGTAGCAATCCAGTATCATCTTTTGTTTTATTTGGATCACCTTCCTCTGTACCAACCTTATCCAAATGATCAGAAACCACATGAGCAGGTACGATATTTTCATCTTCCAGCTCACATTCCTCATCTGCCAGCATGGAACGTGCAAATTCAGAGTAGCGAGGGGATTCCGACAGTCTCTCTAATGAGGAGCTTGAGTCTCTGTCTGAATCATCACTTTCATGAACTTTTGTATGAGTAGAGTTATTTCCCACTCTTTGTAGGCAATGGACCTCAAACGAGTTGCCATTCCTTCGCGCTCCTGATATTGCTGGAGCAAAATAGGGTCTTGTGGAAGACGTGACCCTAACTTTACATAAGGACGAGAATATTGTGAGTCCTCTGATGGTGATGGAGCATCACTGATAGGAAGACAAGGTGCAGCCGATGAGGATGGCGCGTCCTTATCACTCTTATCTCTTTCCGAGCTCTTGAACCATTGACGTACTTTATCCAGATGCAAGACGTTCTTAGAGAAGGAAGCCTTAGGATTTGGGAGAATCTCCTCATCAGAAGGATACGCGAATTCTTTTTCAACTGGTGGGAGAACCCAATTATGATGAAAATGCTCTGTGTGCTCACTCAAAGTGCCACATATCACAGTGTCCTTGACAATGTCATTTGTACCTTCATTTTCTTTCTCTTTATCCATATCATCTCTCCCACCTGGAGTCAAATTCATGGAAGCATTTGCAAGTTCGTCTCCATGAGATGGTGATGAACATATTTGCTTTAACCTTGCAACATTTACTACGCTGTCACTTCCTCTCCCAACATCCTGAGAAAGAGTTGGTAGTTTTTTTCTTGTCTCATCTACCTCCATGAGCTGAACTCGGGGTTGAGATTTTAACTCGGTAGATCCCTCTTGAGGGGTCATCACCTGTTCTTTCTCGTTAGCATCCTTATGAGGGGACGCTGTAGCATTATTGGAAGGCTCTTCTGGCTTCTCACTTGTTCCATCTTGTTGTTGCCGTGGTTTTGGCACAAGATTTTCAACAAGGTATTTATAACTCTCATCTTGCAACAATGTTTGTGAGAGTCTTAGAGTGATCTTATCATAGAACGGATGAACACGCCCATCGGATCTAACTCGAACGTACACATTACCGAGTACAAGTTCTTGGTAAAGAGCTCGCCGATTTCTTCTACGCTTATCACGTTTGTGATGGTTTGCTGAAAGTGGATGGGGAGCTCTTTGTGGGAAAGAAGGAGTTGGAAGAATGCCCCCTCCAGCTTCCACTATGGGAGGAGTATGAGAATTGATGTTCTCTGGCCGCCGCTCTATGGGCTGCGGAGGTGGTGCTTGATATCCATGCCCCCTGTTTGAGGACGTATGTGGTACCGTACGTTCTTGATTGTGTTGATCTTCTCTTGGCGACCTAGGCCGCCATTCTTGACGTGACCAGGCGTTCCATCGAGGTGGAGGGTATGACTGCCTTGGCCGATGCGCTGAAGGTGGCGAGAACTTCCGTCGTGGAGCTAGCGTTCTACGATCATGGTGAGGGCGATAACTAGGAGCATGATTCCTAGCGGCACCCTGTGATGATGATTCAGGAGCTTGTGAATAGGGGCCATGATCTTGAACTCGTGGCCTACCACCATTATGAGATTGAAAGTGAGGGTATTGCATGGGAATATCATGTCTGGTCGTGCCCCCCGTATGTGAAGGTGGCTCACGACTATGAACTTGTTCCTGTAGTGTTCTCAGCTGATTTTGAAGCTGCTGCAACTGACGTTGCACATCACTAGAGTGAGGCGCTGGGGCCTCATTGGATAACACATTAAACTTGTTTCCATCCTTTTCATTTCCAGCAATAATGTGGCATGCCAAAACTAGCACATCTGGATTGAAATGGTATAACTTGTTACCAATTGAAGGGTCGCATCCTAGGAAGGTAGCGTCGCGCTTCAAAATGCGAGTCCAAAACTCGTTCATGATTGCTTGACGAACAAGCTCCTTCTTCTGATGTGGCCTTGTGATCCACTCGGCAGGTGACAGAATGTAAGGTTCACTCACTGGGTCAAGATACTCGTCGTCATCAAGTAATGACGGCATATCTGTTTCCAGGTTATCATTACTCAACTGAGCATGTAGCTTCTTCAGATTACCACGCCTTCGGCGAAGGTTACGAAGAGCATTATTGTTTTTGCTGGATCGAGCCTTGCTAACAGACCAGGACAGGCGGTAAGTAGCCTTGCTGAGGTCCTCCAACAGTTTAGCTTTATTGCTTTCCATGGCTGCGGAAGGTAAGCCTAAGGAAGCATCAGCCTGGGTTTTCAGCATATTGCGAGCCTCCATGATCATGGTCTTGCGTTCCTCCCTGGCCTCAACAACAACACGTTTCTTGGCCTTTTTGGTCTCAGCAATACATATGGATCTCGGATCACGTGCCTCATGACAGTAGATCGTGCTTCCGTGTTCAATGGCAATCATGGGAGGTAGCGATCCAAACTGAATCACAATTGGAGCAGGAGAATGCTTCATGGCCTCTTCAACAGTGATCTTGGGGAAGGACTCACCTACATAAGGGAATCCCTCGATTAGTACATTTCCACTCGAGAGAACTTGTGAACTTTTAATAAAAGCATCAAGTTACACTAGATAAATATCAAAACGTGCAATGCTCCTTTGTTTGCATGCACGTTCATTATATATACTCATAACCATGTTACACTCATAAGAGTGATTTATCCAACGAATGTGCGTGGATTTATTTTGATCAATATGCACTAGTCGACCACTTTATGTGGGACTTGCATTTTTCTTTGTATGCATAATGTCTTGACGACAAACAAAAGTATAGATAATTTTGACGACCACAGAAACGCAACAAAGATGGGAGGAGAACCCAGTCCCACCGGGCGTGCCATTTTTGTTTCGCTAGAAAAGGTAGCGGAAACTCTTCCCATATGTATAGGGGTTTTTACTAAATGCGTACATGATAGTACATAATGCGGGCGTGCCATCTTGTTAATAAAACAAGCAAATGAAACAACAGTAGACAAAGAACACAATATACAAGAACACTGGATTTTATTAATCTCATTGCACTGTTCATATACAAATTGCATATTCCTATAAACTATATCTATTTGTCTTCCGCGTCGCGCTCATGGAGTATCTGACTTTAGGAGATTGCGTAGTTCATGAATTCCCGGTGCTTTTTGCAAGCAACCGGTTAATTACATCCGCATGATCAAACCCACGGAATACCTCCGATTAAGCTGCGCTGATGGTCGTCGTCATGTTTGGATTGCTCATCCACATGCATTGTGATATTTGTGAATAAATTGTGTGGGTGGGTTTGTTTCGCCGATACCCAGTCAGGGTACTATCGCCATGTTGATATGACCAATTGGATATATATATTGATGAAGGGGATGACTTTCGCCTCGTCGGTGCCCACTCATGTAACGCCCATATTTCATCAGATGCGGACATGTGTGTGTTGCTATTGCCTCGTCGGTACCCAGCAACGATATGTGTCCAATCCCGTAGGTTTTGTGACATGTAGATAGAGTGGTGACCCGGCCTCGTCGGCACTTGGCCATGGTTTCGTCTAGCCTCGTCGGCATTAGACGTATGATCAAAATAACATGTATAGCCTTTGTCTCAATCGACATTCGGCAAAGATATCGATGTGGATATATCACTTTGTGTAACATCCCAAATTTCACAAAAATTTAAAACTTTCAAATTGCATTCATACCATGCAACTTTTCATTGCATTTGCACCTTTGTTATCAAATTCTAAAAGAATTCAAAATTTGGACTTTTAAAATGTTGCAAAGTGCTTCCAAATAGTTACTTTGTTAAAGAATAATTTTTCAAGAATTCACATTCTTATTTGAGTTCATTTGGAGTTGTAAAACAAAAGTTATGAAATATTTCAGAAAAAGGAATAATAAAAAAATAATAATAAAAAAGAGAGAACTGGCCGAGCCGACACTGCGGCCCATTTCTTTCTCTCCCGCGCGCGCAGCTCGCCTTGGCCCAGCAGCGGCCCAACTCCATTTCCGCCCGCGCCGCGCTCTCTCTCTCTGTCACGTGGGGCCCACAACTGACAAGCCGTATCATCCCCAACCTCCGGCAGAGGATTTCTCGGCTCCGAACTGATCTCAAACTCGAGATCGATTCGGTGGTTTAAGCGATCCTTATCCCGTGCCCGAGCACCCCATAAATACCCAGCCCTGCCGCCTCTCTCCGCACCCCAAACCCGAGCTCAAACCGCCCTCAAGCTGTCCACAAACACCGCCGCCGTCCGTCCATTGCCGCCGCCGTCTTCTTCAGTTTCTGGCGAGTACAGATCGCCTAGGGCCACTCTCCGCTTCCTTGCTTCTTATTTTCTCCTTGCGCATCTTCCTGACTTGGTCCCGTATTTGTTGGTGCACCAGAACGAGCGATTCATCCCCGGCCGAAGCTCACCGCCGACAACAACTACTCCGGCGAGCAATCGGAGAAGGACCGAGACGCTCCGACCTCCGCCACCTCGCCATAGACATCGCATCGTCCCCCTGCACGTCGTGGTATGAACCATTCGTCCCATAGCTTCTTGGATCTTGTAGAACGTGCGCTGCCGTCCGAGTCGCCGCCACGGGAACGTCGCCGGCGAGGTTTCCGGTATTCTAGCGCCGCTCCCGTAGGGGCATTAGATCTGGACCGTTAGATCTCCATCCGTCCGCTTTGTTTCACTTACCCGAACCGGTACTAACGAATGGGAGGAATCCACGTCATGCCTCGTCAGCGCCTCGTCAGATCCATTCAGCGCACAGTCAATGCCTCGTCAGCTGCCACGTGGAAAATGAAATTCTTATTTAGATTTAATTGGCAGTTTTGCAGAAAAGCCCCTGCCACTTAGATCTGGCATAACTTTTTAACCACTTATCCAAATTTAACAAACTTTACATTTTTGGAAAGCCCTCAACATGTAGAATATTGTAGATCTGCCAAAATTCAAATTTGACTAAGTTTAAAATATCCAAATTTCAAATGATAGATTTGAGTATTTTTGTAATAACTTTAAATCTGTAAATTCAAAAATTGCAAATAAAATTGTTTAGAGACTCTGGAATAATTGCAAATTGATGCCACTGTTATAAAAATATTTTTGAGTAATATTTGGATAAATTCATGGTTTTATATTTAAATTGAATAGTTTGAATATTTTCAACATAACTTCTAATATAAACATTATTCTTGAATAAATCCAATTGCTATGAATTTATTTAAATCCCCTCTGTTATTTAATACTAATTATAAAATTTTGTTATAAAAATTTAAATCACATAAAACTTTAATCTTATAATTATTTCTTTATTATATTTTGTGAAAATAGAAATTAATTAAATTGCAATTATAGCTTTATGCATACTTTATAAATATCACAAAAAAATTAGTACTATGTTCCTTGTGATTTAAAATTGCATTTCATGCATAGCATATTTTAGTTGTAATTATATTTCCATAAGAAAACTCCTTCCCCATTTTCTCTAAGTTAGGATTATTTCCAACTTAGTATTTTGGTAAAAGTGCTATGCACTAGACACTTAGGATTTTCAACATGAAGCCAGAAGAGCAATGAAGGACTTAGAAGAAAACAGACTTTGTAAGCATCACAAGATGTCAACCACTTAGAAGAAAAGTGAGAAGAAGTTCAAGAAGGCCAACCTCCATTCTATTCTCTAAGCCTTTCTCTCTGTCCTTTCTTCTTCTCTGAGACTTCATGAAGACTAATTAAATCCAAGACCAGCCCAAGTGATGCAAAAATCAACAAGTCTGAAGATTATTCAAGTCTACCAAGAATTCAATCAAGACATCACTAAGGAGAATACTACAAGTCTGGAGATGAAACCTGGAAGATAATCAACATCATTTTATTCTATCTTTCCTAATCTTGACTTAAAACAATTTTGATCATGTTATTACCATCTTGAAGTTTGTTGGATCCTAGCGGCATAGTGAGATGAAGCGGCCTGGAAACTAACCTTACATGTCCACGTACATGAGACCTGTTCCACAACTTAAGTGGCTGGCCGGGTGTTTGTCTCTCTCACTATAGTGAATATCCAATTTACAAAGAGTTGTTGATAATTATCGATCACCTTAAAGAATAGACTTAGTATTTTCTCTAAGTATTTTGCACATCATGCATAGCATATTTTTGTATTGTTATTTGAGTTTGTATGTTTATGTGTGTTTTGTTTGATGTGTTAGAAATTTCGGAGGGAAACGACAACTGTTGCAGCTGCTGTTGCTATTCTTCTTGTTGCCAAGGCAAGTGGCACACCTCATAAAATTCCTAAGTATTTTCTATGCATAACTTAGTTATTTTCCAATGCATGAGTAGAGCTTAGTAGATTTTCTATGCAAGACTTTAGAATTCCCTATTCCATTGTGTCTAGGTACCTATGAGATGACTTAGTAGAATTTTGATGCTATGCAATTGATGAAAGGATTTACAAAATCTTCAGTGGCTACTCAGTACCATGTCTATGAGGGTTTTCACCTGAGATAGTCTTTACTATACTTAGGATCATAGTATGTGGGGGTTTTCACCTGGGGGTGCACATCACTAATTTAATAAATCATCTGGGTGGATTGGTTGTTTGGTTTATGTTGAGTGGCTACTCAGGACCATGTCCATGAGGGTTTTCACCTAAGATAGTTTCTACTATACTTAGGATCATGAACATGGGGATTTTCACCTGAGAGCACACTCGTGGAAGGCCACCCAGGAACAAAGGGATGTGAGGAATAAATGGAGAAGCTTGTGAAGGACGCAAGGAGAGTATTCCAAGTAAAGACTACAGCTGATCAAGGAACATGGAGGAATCCCAACATTCTAATTTCTTAATAAAATTTTGATAAGTAAACAACAGTGGACTACTCAGGACCATGTTCATGGGGGTTTTCACCTAAGATAGTTTCTACTATACTTAGGACCATTGAATGTGGGGGTTTTCACATGAGAGTGCACCTAAGGACGAGATATCTTTTGGTCCACTGGAACTTGCCAGTGTTGCCAACTATGATGTTGAAATTGTTTTTATAAAGTGATAGGATAAAATTTGCTTTATGCAAAATAGCCTTGAACTCCACCGGCCAAATATGCATACAATCTTTAGAGTTATTTCCATTGAGTGTCCACCATAGTGTCACTTGCCAGACTCCATTTTAATGGAATCTGACCCACTCTGTTGCAAATCATTATTTGTTACAGAAATATCTGACGAAGAGTAAGGAATACGTTTTGGGGTTTCGAGTCTGCACCAACATGTTTTCGCCTGTGGCGTATTATGAAGATGGAGGCTCATTGATGATTTATTTCCGCTGCTTTAGTGTTTTGAGCTAGCTTTAAGCTATGCAAAGATGTATCAAACTATTTATTTTACCAAGTCTGGATTATTCGTGTAATATTGATACAATGTTGTGATATTCATCGTAAACTGTGTGTGCAAATGAATCGATCCAGAGATTTGCACTATACACACGTACCTGCCATATTTTTAAAGTGCAGGTACGCTACACTTTGCATGATGGATGATACTTGTCAAATATATTGATCTTACTCCTTATAGGATCAAGATCAATGTTGTATATGATCTTCGCCTCCTCGTGAGGGGCGGGGTAGATGTAGATAAGATTAATCATGCCTCCTCATGAGGAGCAAGATCGGTATATTGATTTGGCTTCTTCATACTTAGCCTTAGCCATATACGCTCGTCATGATCTGTACCAAACACCAGTTGACCACCCTCATTGGAGTAGTCATACTCTGATTCTATACTTTCTATAGATAATTTCATCACATCGGGAAGCTTTGATTTTAGCCTCTCATCAACGGTGAAAGTTACAATCGCACGGATGTTGCTTTCGGCACTTAGCCGGATCAGTCGGCGATGATGAACACGCATACGCCATAAAATAATTTCACCATGAAGAAAGAGGAATAGATCTGACATGATTACTTACCAACGCAGAAAAACTTCACGGGTGGCGCCATGTCGGCCATCAGAACAACACCGTGAGAACACTTGTAGCTAATCTTATTTGTTGTATGATCCTGCGAATGCGCTTTGTGTTGCAGCCTTTTCGCTAAGATCAACGAGTCTGTACGTGTTAGATTTCCGTGAGGAATCGTTCCGCGTGCTTGTGCGTCGACTGCTCTCAGGTATCGTGCGGCGTCCGTGCCTCGTGCGTATGGCGTGTGTATGTCCTCCAAGCGATGATGGCCTTTATATAGACGCTCGGCAGGCTGCTCGTGCTGCTCGTTGGTTGAAACCGCGTCCGATCGATCCGATCCATCATAATAGGAGTTTAAATCGTATCGTACTTATCTCAATACGTAAGACATGGCATCACGTACGTTTAAACACCTGCCCCCTAATCCGGCCATGCATGCATGACGTGCTCGTTTATGGGACAGCAAAATGTTAGCCCAACGATCGATCGAACTTGCAAGCCCGTACTTGTACACCTCAATACTTTGGAGATCATATTTCTTAAACGATGAATTGAAATATTAATCCATTTGTGCCATTGCGTTGTGGCTAATGAACTCTACAAAATAGGGGGCAGGTGTTAATCCATTTTGTTGGGTAGTCATCGTCGCTATCTTTTCAATAAAATTGGTCTCACCTCATTTGGAGTTTATTTGCAAAAGTTATAGCAGTTTTCGTTTCGGTGTTCTGCTGATTCGGATTATTGGGGTCGGATATTCCGCCGTACCGGAATTTCCGGTTCCCCAGCTCATCCAAGAAAACGGCTAAGGAAAGGAGAAAAATTGTTCTGACTCCAGTCGGAAATTGTATTCGGAAATTTACATATACCGGAATTTCCGAGTGCCCCAAGAAAAGTCATTCAGAAATGGCTAAGGAAAAGTTTGGTTTTGCTTCTGACTCCAGCCGGAATTTCCGAGCTCTCTTAGACCGGAATTTCCGGGTGACCGGAATTTCTGAGTCTCTCTAGACCGGAATTTCTGGATGACCGGAATTTCCGAGTCTCACTTCTACCGGAATTTCCGAGTGTCGAAACAGCCAACGGCTATATTTCCTGGAGGGGTATAAAAATACCTCTCCCCTTCTTCTTCCCCAGCCAATCCAAGGCAGCACGATTTTCCCCTCTCTCCTACTCCATTGTTGACCTTGGAAAGCTCACTTCCCTGTCAATCCCTCCATTGAATCTTCCATATTCTTTAGGGAAAGTTGAGAGGAGATCTAGATCTACAATCCTACCAATCCATCTCTCCTTTAAGTGAGGGGAACTTAGTGGGTCTAGTTCTTGGAATTCCTTTGTGGTTCTTCTTCTTTGTTCTTCTTCTCTTCTCCCCCCATAAGCATTAGTTGCTTTTGGTGGGATTTGGGAGTGAAGGATTTGACTCCTTTGTGGTTTCCTTTGTTCTTCCTCTCTTATTCCCCCATAAACATTTGTTGTTGTGTTGGAATTTGAGAGTGAAGGACTTGAGCACTTCGTGTGCTCTTGCCATTGCATTTGCATCGATTTGAGCCCTCCACGAGGATTCGTGGTGGTGATACTTGTGAGCTTGTTACTCTTGGGTCTTTGGACCCTAGACGCCTTTTGTGGCCGGCCTTTTGTGGCCAAGACCTTTTGTGGTCAAGACCTTTTGTGGTCACTTGTGTCGTGGTGGTGTCACGGCAGATGCCATAGGATGGCTAATGTGTGGGGCCGATGGACGTTGGTGGATCCGGGGAGGGATAGCGAGCTGAATAGCCCACGCGAGGAGGATCTCTGTATAACCGAGATCTCCCAAGAACGAGAAACAAGATCAAAGTGCGAGGGGGAAGATCTAACAAATACGAACAAATGCACGAAGACACACAACACACACACGATATATCCAGGTTCAGGGCCCTCGTGAGGAGGTAACACCCCTACTTCTGCCTTTCTTCTCTATATAACTGTGGTACAAGGGCTACAACTTGCTGCTCGATCTCTCAAAGGGAAGAGTACAAAGAACTAGATGAACTCAAGGTGTGAAGAAGTAAATGCTCTAGGAGTAAATGCAACTATAGCTTTGGCTCCCAAGTTGGTCCTCTCTCCACAGAAGCAGTTATGGCGCCTTTTATAGAGTTCCGGCCAGGAGGGCCGGAAACCCTAAATCGGCCTGGCCCCACCGGACAGGCCTAACCGGCATGCCGTCACCGGCTAGTGCGAGCTAGTCGCCGCGCTATCCGGCATAGCCCCTGCGTCATCATCTCGATAAGGACAGCAGGCGCCGTCCTGAACCATCATTGTCCCCCTGCCAGAGACAAGACATGTCTTGGCCCATCCCTGATAGCCTTTTCCGGATTGCGGGCTAGGCATGTCAGGTCTTGTCGTACCGTGGTCGTACCGGCTGACGCGCTCCCGTGTCAGGCGGGAGGTGCCATGCTTCCGTGTCAGGCGGGAGGTGACCGTGCTTCCGTGTCAGGCGGAATGGTACTTCCCCCCGCAACAGACGGGAAAGCCTGCTATAGACCGTTGACGGCCTACCGGGATCCCTCATGCCGGCTACCTCCTCGCTTGCCACTGTGAGCCTCCCCTACATAAGATCAAGACCGAGACATATACTCCGGTTAGCTCTTACCCGGATTGCCTATCCGGCTAAACCGAATACACCTCCCTCCGGGAGTCTCCTCGGAGCCCGAGATCCTTTCCGAAGACACCCGAGTTCGTCTCAGGATGAGTATCTCTAGGCCTAGCCTCCCGAAGATGTCTTAGCCTATCAGCAAAGACATCTTCGAGAAGCTAGTTCTTAGAGGAACCACCCGCTGATGCTTGTGCTGCCATTGTGAAGGCCGGGGGTGTCTATTTATAGTTGCTAGAGCTGACCCTTGCGCCTGCCAGGAGGCACTTTGCACTCTACCAGCGCTCAAGGGTCAAGTTGCCTTTTCAGCACACCAGGAGGTGTCCCTTGCTCTCGCCAAAGGTCAAGTACTGTTGGCACCTTACTGAATTATTCCGGGATCTGCCCCTACCCGGGGGGCAGCCCCCCGACAACTTGAGAGCCCCCAATTAAGTTGTGGGTGTGTGCCTCAAGACTTGGGAGCCCCCAATTAAGTTGTGGGTGTGTGCCTCAAGAGTTGTACGGGATTCGATCTCCGCCCCAAAGGAGATCAATAGTGGAAGGTGAACTCGAACCTTTTGTGGTTGAGTTCATCAGGAGAAGAAGGTGAGCCTTTGTGGCGTTGCGGCTAACCTGTTGTGGTTGCGCACACCTCTCCAAACGAGACGTATACCTTTGGGTGGAACTCGGGAATACATCCTCGTCTCCGCGTGCCTCGGTTATTTCTATACCCGAGCTCTTTACTTATGCACTTTACATTGTGATAGCCTTCGTGCTTGAAGTCATATATATTGCTATCATCTTGTTACTAGTATTGCTTAGCTTAAGTTGTTGGTGCACATAGGTGAGCCTAGTTTATATATCTAGGTTGTATGCTTGTTAAAGTAAACCTCTAGTTTTATTCCGCCTTTATCAAGCATACCGGAATTTCCGGGTCGTTTGTGGACCGGATATTCCGGCTACTCGGAATTTCCGGGTCACTCTTGGACCGGATATTCCGGCTCCTCGAAAAAGTTTTAAATCGCCTATTCACCCCCCCCTCTAGGCGACGTCTATCCGTTCAATTGGTATCAGAGCCAGGTTATCTCATTATTACGACTAACCGCCTATAGATAAAGATGTCGTTTAGAGATCTAGTGCACAATCCCTCTTATAGATTCGATGGCACAAATTATGATGTTTGGAAAATTTGCATGCTTAATCTTTTTAGAGACATGGGTTCTAATTTAGAGAGTATTGTAGATATGGGTTTTTCTCCTCCAAAGGATTCTCGAGAATTATCTTTAGAGGATGAGAAAAACTCTTATCTCGATACTCTAGCATCTAATGGTCTCATATGTGCTTTGAGCGATGTAGTGCTTGCGTCAGTCATGCCTTTTCGGAGCGCTCATGAATTATGGACAAAACTTCAAGATATATATGAGGTGTCCAACATTTCCAAGGATGATTGTCCTCCTTCCACATCCGGTCGTGATGAGCTCACGACTTCCTCCACTTCACCGACATGTGGTTTGTCACAAGGTAATGATATGGTGAGTGGTGATAGAAATTGCAATCTTGATGGTGAACCTACTATTGACTATACTTCACACTCATCTTTTTGCAATGCTCTATCTTTGGACTTAAGCACATATAACACTCAAAATGTCATACATGCTAGTGTTGATAGTCCTTGCATATCATATAGTAGTTGCTTAACTAAATCTCATGATGATATGCTTTCCTTGTCTTGTTGCCATGATCAAAGTGCTTCTATTTCCTCTAGTACTTGTTTGGCTAACAATGTAGAGGAATTCCAACAATTGTTGGAACAAGACTTGGACCTCAATGGTGTTTCAAGTAACTCTTCATCGTCTTCATCCACTACTCACCTTTGCCTTATGGCTAAGGAGTATAAGGTAGGTTCTACCGTGCACTCCAATATATCTCATGGTGATGATGATGATGATGTTGATGATGATACTAGTCTTGAAATCAAACAAGAAATTATTGCTTTTGATCATTTCATGACTAACTTGCAAGGAGTTGGCAAGAAACACTTTGGCTCTCTTATGAGCCCTTTAGGTGAGCTTGAGGATGTTCTTGAGCTAAAAGGTGAGATTGAGAGAGAAGATGCCTATGAAAAGGTATCTCTTCAATCATCTCTAGAAGATGAACAAGAAACTAATGCTCACCTTCAAGAGCAACTTGAAACTATCATGGAGTCTCATAACTCCAAAATTGCTAAACTCACTAAAGAACATGACCAAACTATTGCTAAATGTAATGTGCTTAGTAAACAAAATGCTAAGTTAAATAGTGAGCTTTTCATGTTGTCTCCTTCCATTTCTAATGTTAATGATGCTTGTGCTACTAACTCCACTTTGTGTGAAGCATCTATTTTGAAGGAGAATGTTGAGCTAAGGGCTCAACTTGATTTGCTAACTAGCAAGTATGGGATATTGGAAGAAAATTATGAAAAGCTTTCAAGCTCTAATGAGGATCTTCTAGCATCCCATGCTAGGCTAAAGATAGCTCATGAGGCGGTCACTACGAAGGTAAAATATTGTGAGCCTCTTGTGGTCACTAGCACAAACTCTACCTCTAATGCATTATTGCCATGTGCTAGGTCTAATAATTCATCCACTCATAAAATTGCTACATGAATTACCTTCCTTGCCTTCTTGCTCTAACAATGTAGCATCTACTTCCTCTAGTATTTGTGTTGAAACTAACCATGTAGAGGAACTCAAAGAGCTCAAGGCACAAGTCACTTCCTGGAAGAAAGACTTGAAGAAGTGTCATGAAGGGAAGTCCACCCTCGACAACATGTTGAGAGTGCAACAACTTCCTCATGACAAGAGTGGACTTGGATTCAACTCCAATAACAAGAACAAGTCCAATGTCAAGAAGAAGCACAAGTTCATCAAGAAGAAGGGCCAAGAACAAGTTATTGATTCAGCCAAGATTGTGTGCTTCAAGTGCAAGGTTGAAGGGCACCATGTGAGATCTTGCCCTTTGAAGAAGAAGCCTCTTAGTGAGAAGCAACAAGGGAAGCAACCTCAAGTTCAAACTCAAGCTTCCCAAGTTGAAGAACCTTCCCTTCCCAAGAAGAAAGGTAAAAGACGCCTTTGCTACAAATGTCGTGGGAAGGATCACTTTGCTTCTTCATGCACTCATGGTACCTTATCCAACCCTCCTACTATTGATAATGTTCATTCTCTTCGGAAGGATAAGGTTGGCAATGTGTTTGCCAAATTTATTGGTACTCAAAGTGGTGTCAAGAAAAGAAGCATTTGGGTTGCCAAACCTATTGTGACTAACCTCTTAGGACCCAACTTAGTTGGGGACCAACAAGCTCAAACTTGATCAATAGGTGTAAACGGAGGACATTGGAGACTTGACTACATCATGAAGAATTAAGGGATCTTCATCACTCATATTCTCTCAAGTCAAGTCAATTGGATTATATTGTCTTAGCATATATCTAATGCTCCTCCTTGCGGTAACTTGTATCTAATTCATATGTATACATTGAAAGTTAATTGCACCCTTACATGTGTTTGGTTTTGTGCCTTACTAGTGTTTCATATGTGTTGTGCACTCTACTTACTTATGTTGAGTAATCAAGCTTGTGTATGTTGGTTTGCACACCATGTATGTTTGAGCCTCTTGTCTATTTGTTTTTATCTTAATTGGCTCTTTTAGGGATTTTAATGGACTATCCCATTTTGGGGGAGTGATGTGCTTTTTGGTAACTCACTCCCTTAAAATGTGTATTCATGAGGAATACCACTTAGTAGTTATATTTCAATATTATCTACTCTCTTTGTGGTATGTCTTACTCATGAGAAATTCAAATTCTAATGTCCATTAATTATCTCTTGTTGGATTTCCTTTGCCTCTTGTTACAAAGAATGGATTATCACATTATGGGGGAGTAATAAGCTATGTGCATATTACAAGCCTAGAAAATGTGAACATGAGAGGTAGTGTCACCTAGAGTTGATATTGTTGATTATCTTGTTCCTAGGTGGCATGGTACTCAAACAAGTTCCATATTTGCTTAAATGCATTTTGATAAACCATCTTTTGGTATCTTGTTTGTGAGAAAGTTTCTTGATGCTTAGAATGATCATTGAATATGTGAAGTCATCAAGAATATCTAGATAAGCATGTTTTTCAATTCTTTTATTTTGCCACATGCTTATGTTTTGTGAATATGATCTTGAATACATATATGTCATATACCACCGAGAAATGTCTCCATACAATCATTGTCTTTGAAAAGTGATAATTATATTTGTGGTAAATGTATTGATCATATTTACATTGGCTATTGTTCTTAAGTTGTATTATTCTATCGCCAAGTTTGTGTTGGTTTAACCACCCATTTGTCTTCTTTGCTTCATTTGGATCTTTTTGTTGCTCTACTCATAATTTGTGTTGTGCTTTCTTGAGTTAGGACAAGCAAGGATCCCATTGTTGTGCATTTACTTTCGAAGACTTAATTCTAAGTAATGCACTATTGTTGGGGGAGCTATCCTACATTGAGTAGAACATCATCCTTTTTATTGTTCTCGGGTCTTATTGATTTTCTTGAAACTTTGTGTTCAAAAAGATATATGGAGGGTAATGATCCCACTTGTGTGCATTTTGTATTTACATAAAAGATCTTAAAAATGCACTAATCATGGGGAAGCTACTCTATACTCTTTAGAACACTATTCTTTAAATTGGTTTTTAAATTGGTTTTGTATCTTATTGCTCTTCTTGAACATGACTAAATGGTTAACAATATATATGAAAAGTGATGATCCCATTTTTGTGCATTTTGTATTCAAATACAAGATCATAAGTAATGCACAAATCTTGGGGGAGCAATCCTATATGTTATTCAACATTAGTTGTCTTCAATTGGTTTTTGTTCCCGATGACATGTCACTTTGAAAGACAAACATTTTTCGTCTTGGTACTTTGTGCCATCATGAAAAGTGTAGAGGGATAGGTTTATTTGTTGAACCCTTACTCTTCTTTGTGGAGTTGGCTATCTCATCCCATGGTTCCTAGTCTACCTCTTTGGATGAGATAAACCTTCGAGCATGCTTGTTTGATTTATTTCTTATGCTCATTGGTTTAGCCTTGACTTTGATTTCATTTGATATCTTTTCAAATTGGTTTCTCCAATCATGTGTTGGTTTGAGTCTTTTGATACAATGAGGACAAATCCTTCTCTTGCCACACTTTTGTGTAGCTTCTTGATTTAATTGGTGTTTTGTCCAAATTGTATCTCGCTTGGTTCTTGAAAGTTTTGTGCATGCATATTTACTATTTGTATATCTTATGGCATGTTTACTTTCATTGATCCAATATATAGGATAAACTCCATCAAATCCTAAATGGCTAAGATGTACATGAAATTCTATTTCACATCAATATGCACATATTTATGTGGAGTTTGTCCTATGTATTGTAGTTGGACTAACTACTTTGGACCCAATTAGTTTGGGTACCATTGTGTACTTGATTTTTTTTAGGTACATGAGAGATGCATTGGAAGCTTGCCTCTATTTAAAGAAGATGTCTTCACCATGTGCTTCTTGGAGTCAAGCTTGGATGATTGTGAACTCTCATCTTCTACACCGTCAATGCTATCTCGGTAACAAGTATCTAACTCATGCATATACTTCTAGCTCTCAACCTTGTGTAGGTTGTTCTTTGGCATGAGTTTCTCTAAGTTGCATTTGATATGGTTTTTGCAAAGTTTCTTTCAAAACATCTTCATTGCAAATGTGAGTTAGCCGGGATGATTAAACATCAAGGGGAATATATATTTATATATAATCATTTTTATGATTCACGGATCCCCAGTATGTTAATCTAGCAAATTCGTTTCAAAATCTCTCATGTGCAATATTGATGAATTCTCTTAAACCATTTGCCTTATGTGATATTTGTTTTGTGTCTCGAAGTATCCCAACTATCACTTATCCTATGTGGGTATTTGTGATGCTTTGAGAACTTGGTGTTGGAAGTTCATCTATACCCTTTAAGAATAATTTGAGCTATGTGCTTTGCTTTTAAGCAAAAACTCTTATCGGTGTATTTATGACTTCCTCTTGAATATCATGTGCTTGACCTTGTACCTACATTGTGTGTGCATGTTTCTTTGAGAACTGAGTGTCCACTTAGAAACTTATACACATGAGGGTAGTTACATATTTAATTGGTATTCAAAATCTTTAGTGATCACCTTTTACTACTTTCTGGATTCTTTGGTGATCTCTAAATGGCACAAGCTTTGTTTTTTTATTGGTTTCACATTGCCTCTTAATAAGCTTGTGATCCTATTTGATTTATCATCTTGGGTGTGCTAGTTTGCAAAATACATGATACGCACTATGTGCCTCATAATTTGAAAGACTATGATGTTGCTTAGGCTCATCCTTGTTTAGTCTCCTAAATTGTATTTCCATGTCACACCCATCCTTTCCCGGTTGAGCAAGCCTTTATTCAAATCTTGCACCTTTTTGTGTTCAAAATTATCTAGGAGGGAGCGAGGATTCCATGTTATGCACACCATATTGAAATACAAATCTTTTCATTGTGCATGTACCTTGGGGAGTTCCCTCTTGATTTTTGGAACACTTGGTTGATCTTATCATAACATCTTCTTGTGCTCAATTGGTTATTGGATCCCTTGATTGCTTGCTTCTTTGTGAATGCTTTTCCCCTTTGCAATTGGTATCCTTCCAGTGGATTTCAATTGATATCTTTCTTGTGCAATTTTTGGATCCACAATATAGTTTGATCCCCTTCATCTATTCGTCATTGGATAAGTGCATTTGATTTCACTCATATCATGAGAAATGCATAAATCATGAAGGAGATCATATTATGTTACCTTTCCAAAGCCTTTCGCCCATTTCGGCAATCGTTGCCAATGGGGGAGAAGTTTTGGAGGGTTGTATGGAATTGGTTTTGTACTTTGGTTTATTCTTGAGTATTTCCCTTCCTTGCCTTTGCATTCGTTGCTTGGTTTTATATATAGTGGAAACTCCACCATCGGTAATGGTCGATAATATATGCAATGAATTCATGTTCATACACACGTGCATAAATTATGGGGGAGTTTGCTCTATATATGTGGATGGACTAACATCACATACCTTTGTAGTATTTGATGTTAGTGCAACCATTCTTGTTCGTTAAATTCCATATTATAAACCCTCTCAAAAGGGATTGTCATCAATTACCAAAATGGGGGAGATTGAAAGAGCATTTTCCCTCATGTGTGGTTTTGGTAATTGAATGACAATCTCTATGGACTAATGTTTACTTTGAGATATCATTATAGATCATGTCCATGGAATTGTGGAGTTCATGTGTTGGACTCTTGAAGCTTATGTGTTGAGTGGAGCATATTGCAAGTATGTCTTGAAGGATTCAAGACATCATCTTAGTGAAGAAAAGATGAGAGTTGTGCAAGACCAAGAGAAGCTTTCTCGAAAAGATCCTATGCTTGGTGCTTGCAATGGATACATGAAGACGAAGCTTAGCGAGACTCTCCCATTGTGAGCATGGGGGAGTATTTGGAGAAGTCTTCATCAAGCAAGTGTTTGGACGCGCAATCAAGAAAGATGATCTACTTGAAGAAATCAAGATAGTCTTCATCCAACTCAAGTGGAATGCTCAAGGCAAAGGTATGATCTTGATAGGGCTATAGGATAGATAGGCGTACTTTCAAGAGGGGCTCTCAAGTTAGTAACTTAGTTGCATCGTTGTGGAGAGCTCAAACCTTTGCATACTTGGCATATCATGCTTCTTGGTTCTTATTTGGCTTTTATGTTGGTGAGGAATTAGAGCTTGGTTCATCTCCATGTCAAGCTCTAGTTCATCGAAATCGGTTTTACTTTGGACAACTTGTTGCGTTTTCGGTGGCGGAAATATTGCCGGTTCTACCTTGAGGAAAGTCCCACACCTTGCCATGTGTGGAGATTTTACTCTTTTTATGGGATGCAATATTTCCAACAAAATTGGTCTCACCTCATTTGGAGTTCATTTGCAAAAGTTATAGCAGTTTTCGTTTCGGTGTTCTGCTGATTCGGATTATTGGGGTCGGATATTCCGCCCAACCGGAATTTCCGGTTCCCCAGCTCATCCAAGAAAACGGCTAAGGAAAGGAGAAAAAGGGTTCTGACTCCAGTCGGAAATTGTGCTCGGAAATTTCCATATACCGGAATTTCCGAGTGCCCCCAGAAAAGTCCTCCAGAAATGGCTAAGGAAAAGTTTGGTTTTGCTTCGGACTCCAGCCGGAATTTCCGGGTGACCGGAATTTCCGAGTCTCTCTAGACCGGAATTTCCGGATGACCGGAATTTCCGAGTCTCACTTATACCGGAATTTCCGAGTGTCGAAACAGCCAACGGCTATATTTCCTGGAGGGGTATAAATACCTCTCCCCTTCTTCTTCCCCAGCCAATCCAAGGCAGCACGATTTTCCCCTCTCTCCTACTCCATTGTTGACCTTGGAAAGCTCACTTCCCTCTCAATCCCTCCATTGAATCTTCCATATTATTTAGGGAAAGTTGAGAGGAGATCTAGATCTACAATCCTACCAATACATCTCTCCTCTAAGTGAGGGGAACTTAGTGGGTCTAGTTCTTGGAATTCCTTTGTGGTTCCTCTTCTTTGTTCTTCCTCTCTTCTCCCCCCCATAAGTATTAGTTGCTTTTGGTGGGATTTGGGAGTGAAGGATTTGACTCCTTTGTGGTTTCCCTTGTTCTTCCTCTCTTATTCCCCCATAAACATTTGTTGCTGTGTTGGAATTTGAGAGTGAAGGACTTGAGCACTTCGTGTGCTCTTGCCATTGCATTTGCATCGGTTTGAGCCCTCCACGAGGATTCGTGGTGGTGATACTTGTGAGCTTGTTACTCTTGGGTCTTTGGACCCTAGACGCCTTTTGTGGCCGGCCTTTTGTGGCCAAGACCTTTTGTGGTCAAGACCTTTTGTGGTCACTTGAGAGCCCCCAATTAAGTTGTGGGTGTGTGCCTCAAGACTTGGGAGCCCCCAATTAAGTTGTGGGTGTGTGCCTCAAGAGTTGTACGATATTCGATCTCCGCCCCAAAGGAGATCAATAGTGGAAGGTGAACTCGAACCTTTTGTGGTTGAGTTCATCAGGAGAAGAAGGTGAGCCTTTGTGGCGTTGCGGCTAACCTGTTGTGGTTGCGCACACCTCTCCAAACGAGACGTACACCTTTGGGTGGTACTCGGGAATACATCCTCGTCTCCGCGTGCCTCGGTTATTTCTACCGAGCTCTTTACTTATGCACTTTACATTGTGATAGCCTTCGTGCTTGAAGTCATATATATTGCTATCATCTTGTTACTAGTATTGCTTAGCTTAAGTTGTTGGTGCACATAGGTGAGCCTAGTTTATATATCTAGGTTGTATGCTTGTTAAAGTAAACCTCTAGTTTTATTCCGCCTTTATCAAGCATACCGGAATTTCCGGGTCGTTTGTGGACCGGATATTCCGGCTACTCGGAATTTCCGGTCACTCTTGGACCGGATATTCCGGCTCCTCGAAAAAGTTTTAAATCGCCTATTCACCCCCCCTCTAGGCGACGTCTATCCGTTCAAGGTACCTGCCATATTTTTAAAGTGCAGGTACGCTACAGATGGTATCAGAGCACTGTGTTGCCTGTAGGTTCGAAACCCCTAAGTTTGGATAGAAATAGGTTTGACCATAGGATTGAAAATCTATTTTTATTCAGTTTGCTAAAACAAAACTTTACTAATTTTCCTTCTTGTAACTATCTTATCTATTTGCTATCTAAAAATACTATATCTCCCTTTTAGATGGCCAACCTCCTTGAATCACTCAAGAAGGGACCAGTGATGACCATGACCCTACAATGTGAGACAGATTTTCCAAAAGTACTTAAAGATAACATGAAGAGCTTGGGCTTTGAAGGAGAAGCAGTATACAAGGGATTTCCTTTCATGGGTGAAGGTCAAGAGTACTGGTGGGTGCAGCTCTATCTATACAAAAGCAAAGAAGATGACCACAAGACCAAGGACTACTCCATGTTCACCAACCCAATACTTTACACATCAATCTTTGACTCAGCAAGAAGTGCAGCATGCGAATGAAGGGGTTACGGTGCAGAAAACAATAATTTTTCTAGCGAACGAAACCCTAACTAGCCAGGATCTATCTATCTAGTACATGCGATAACGGTGGCGGAACGGGTTACATTACCTCCATGTAGACCGATAGCGGGGATTACGCTCCCGCACAAGCGTTGACGATGAAGTCGTACGTAGCCGACCTCGAGGTCGCGAAGATCTTGCCGCGATGTCGAAGTCGATGACGCCGGGATGTCGATGATGATCTGCGTCGACGGGCGTCGGGCAGAAGAAGGCAGAGCGCCAGCACCGGGGTTGGTGCGCCGGCAGCAGAGGGAGGGGAGGCGCGGCGGCTGCGGGGCGAGACGACGTCGCCCAGGCTACTCAAAAGGAGTTACCTCCAAGCACTCACAAACATACAGAGCTTAGCGACAACCCCCGGTCATTCAGATCCAGCTGAAATCGCAGGGGTAGATCTTATCTGGAATTCCGCAGAGCAACGGCGCTCTGCGGTATAGCTTAGGTGGAGAAAGGGGGCAAAGCGGGCGGAGAAACAGCTCGGCCGGCCTGCATACAATTAATTGTATTTTCCAATGAATTAAATCAATTAATATGCCTTGCTATATAAAGGGGGAAGGGGGTGTGCAAACCCCTTGGCTCCCCCATGTGGGACTAAAGGAGGAGAGGGGAGAGGGGGTTCGGCGGAACCCCCCCTTGGGCTTTCCTACTCCTAGTCCAACTCGGACTAGGAGGCCCAAGCCTCCCTTCCTTGTGGGGTGCGGCTCCCCCCTCTTGGGCCCTCTTAGGGCCCATGTAGGTGGGAGCCCCCTTTTTTCCTTTATTCAATTAATATTAAATTAATATAAAATTCCTATTAATTCATAATTAATATATTTATATATAATTCAATATCCCATGACTCCGAAACTATTTCGGAACCACCCGAACAACTTTCGGACATTCCCGGAACCATTCCATACCTTCCCGGAACTCCTTCCGGACCACCGGAACTCTTTCCGGATCATTTCTCTCTCTCCAACACAATCCTATAATATTCCAGAACCTATCTCCTAGCGTCGCTAAGACCTTAAGTTTGTTACGCTACGGTTCGAGAACACTCCAGACATGGTCGAGACACTCCGCTCACCAATGATCGTCAGGGATACCTGGAAATATATGACGACCCCTGTGCATTCCACGAATATCGTCGTTGAACCATAAATATGATATTCATTCCCTTTGTCTCTGCGATACCACCTTGTCCGAGATATGATCGCAGACACACCGATGCCTTTGTTGTATCTCGTTACCGACGAAGGTTATTAACTCGTCTGCGATATTACATCCCCATGACCTAGTCATAAGCTGCGCAGCTATATATAGATGCAATATCACCGAGTGGTCCCAGAGTATCTTTCCATTACAAGAATGAACAAATCCCGCTCTTGATCCTTACGTCTTGATGCTCTTTCGGAATATCCAAGATGGACACCGTTATTGTCATGCTATATAAGACACAACGTTTGATGCTCTCAAAGCACCCCTACGAAGCATTACTAAGTACGGTCTCACGGTCTAAGGAATAAGCTATCATATTCTTATCTATTACAAATGACAAACATCGTAATACGATCTTATTGCAATACTTTGCGTATGTCCACCACCTTATTCAACTAATAAGATGACCCCATTGTCAACCGACGTCATTGTCCTTGATCGGGAATCTCGATCAACTGTTGCCCAATGGACTAGCTCATATAGAGGCTTGCTAGGGACCTGGTTGTCTATGTATCACACGTGTATTAATAATTCCGATTAATACAGTTATAGCATAATACACAAACCTATTATAAACTTATGAGATAATGCAATAAATACTACTTATTTATTTGCCTCTAGGGCATATCTCCTTCAGTCTCCCACTTGCACTAGAGTACAAATAAACCAGCTGCATTTTACTTTATCAAAATCCCTTATCAAATAAGAATTATTCGATGATGCTTGCTTGTGGAAGAGTGTTACTCTGACAATCTGCACAACACACGATTTGTGCAAACTTTTGCGATTCACTAATATCAACTAGCTTGATATCACCATGTTGTCCAACAACATATATGCAAATACCGTAACTAAGTGAGACTTCCGTTCCCAGCGCTTACTCTGATTATACTAACCAGATAACTGCCCTGAAAAACACACTCAGCCATGCAGAGCCCCTTGTAACAATTACAAACTCGCGATATCTACATACTTTCACACCAATGTAGAAAACTTGACATTCAAATGTCAATCCCTTAACTAACGCACTTCTACTTCCAGTAAATTCCAAATTTACTTTCATAACTGCTCTTATTCCAAGAACATCGGTTATATTTCATCGAGCAGATAATATGATTTCTATATGATGTCTAATATTACATAATAGACTCACATGTCATACAACCATTACTTTCACGCATCATTACTCTTAATGATCAATTGGATTTCAAAGGACCATACTTTTGATTCTACTCTGACTCCTTAGATATAATCCAAAATACAACTCGACTAACTATTTAAAATTCCCTTTCTATTTCAAAATAGACACTAACTTTCAAATAGTTTCACAACTTCATCCTATTCTATTGATACAGTCTCACAATGTGTTAGCTGCACAAGATGAATTCGTCTCCCACTCAAAATATGTTTCCACATATTTAACAACACGAGCTCCCACTCAAAAACGTGTTATCCACATATTTGAGTTCCTGAGCTCCCACTCAAAAATATGTTCTTCACATATTTCACCCGAGTGAACCAACTATGACTTCCACTTAAATCGACATTTTGGTCAAATCAAAATCATTGATCTGCTATCAATTCGAATTTAATACAAACTACAATATTACATTAATACAAAGCCCTCAGACTTTAAGCATGTCTATATAAATGTAGTCAACAAATTTGATCTTGTCCAAGACACATTTCTTGACAAGACATGCTACCACGTCTTTCTTATAGTCACATTTATCATATAACACCTTATATGACGATCAAACAATCTTATTCCTCTGATAAGAATTGCAGCAACAATTACTCTCTTAATCCTTTCAAATGTAACTTTGGATTTCCAGGCTCAAAAAGCCTTTGTTCGTATTCCGATATTTTCTCAACTTTCTTTGTATTCATAAAGTGCACCTTGATCTGTCAACAAGATCTGTAATACTTAATACAGTGCTGTGACCCGACAGCAATATTAAATATAACAGCACTTTATTTAGAAGTTTCTTTCATGAAAATATTATGATCTTTATGAAGAGGATTGCAAGCAGAAAACAATTTTCTAGTCTCCCTCACTCTTAATCACTAAACTTTCATTAGCAGACATATACTCTTTGGAACACTTTCCAACATAGGTCTGACACTTTATTCCAAACTTTCTAATTCCAATCCATAAACCATAATTCGAAAATCACCTTTTCCTCGGAATTACATAGACAACAAACTGAACTTTGTTTCCAATTGATTTTGGAATACACTCTCATCCAATGCGAGCAATCTACAAAGAACCACTCACGTATATTCCAAATTATCGCATAATCATATACATGTCGACACTACTGTCGATTCTACGAATTCTTGTTGAGAAAAATATCTATTTTATAAAGTGGACATCGACTATAATGTTTCGAACATATTAGGAGATTCTAAGACTGATTCTGACAGACCACACTTTATTTAAAATAGAGCATGATTATAATTCCCCACATATCACTATATATGACATTATAATTTTGTGAAGCAAATTTCCACAAGTCTCTTGTGTTGAAAACATAATTCAAAAATACTGTCCTTTGATCGAATTTTGTGAATACAATGTTCACTAATCTTTCTTTTGAAAAACCCCATTTGATCTATTATCAAATTAATCTCAGACTCCATAATTTATCGGGCAAATACTCCTATTTACCAAAGTCATGGAGGAATTCGGATCAAGTAGTAAACACCATTAATTAATCATTAAAAATGACACTCAATTAATTTCCGCTAGTATTGCAACTTCAATACTTGATTTCAAGCTTAACCAACTCAGCACTCGAAATACTTAAATGGACCAAAGCATCCATTACTTCTTTCATTGCTTTTATGACTAAACTCGACGGTGTTTGTTCTAGCAATAGAACCTTTGTTCATGGGACAAGCTATTTTATCATTTCTACAATTATGAATACTTATCATACAATCAATGTAACTGAGATGTGGAAGCTTTATTCATAAGATAAAACAACTGACTTGTTCCATAACATAAAACAACTGAACTTGTCTTATTACATGAATAACTTTGTCTTGCAACAATCAAGACACACACACTCGCTCACTATTACAAAAGATCGTATCAAAAACTATTAATGATAACTATGATAACTTGAGGACGTGAACACCAAAAGGCCATCAACTCTTTGACTACCAGCTTCAGCGCCAGGTCACATCAAACTGCGCCGCATATATGTGATAATCAGGACCTGTTTCACAAACAGAACAAGTATCAAATACTTCATCATATACCAAGGGCGAATTCATAATTCTGCATATATCAAATATATACCTGTAGCATCGAAGATCTCTCCTTCGATGGAATCAACCTTCAGAGATTGGAACTCACGTACGAACTTGTAGAAGTTCATATCGTCGGCTTATAAAATGTACTTGCGCACATGCTTCTCATAGCTAGGAGGTAGAGATATCAGGACAGTCCGAATGGCACAAGAATCTGCCATCCAGTAATCGAAGACCATCGTCAGCTGGAAGTAGATGTCATACAATCTCTTCAAATGTGTCTTCAGACAGGTATGCTCCTCCATGTGAATGGTCTGGAACATTCTAAGCTGCCTGAATTGCTCACGCTTGAATTCATCTCCGAAGTGTGTCTTTATCGCATCCATCATGACGCTTGGCTCCTTGCGTCGAAACAACTCTTTCAACTCGGGTGCCAGGCATACGGTCATGGTGATCTCCACTTCAATGAATATGTCTCGACGCCTACGGAAATCATCTTCCTCCTCCTCGCTAGCAGAATCTCCTGGTCCTTCTCCTAACGGTTCATCGAGAACATATAGAATGTTGTTGTGTTCGAGAATGTTTCTAAAACCCCTGTACCATCTGATGAAGTTGGACCCGTCGGCTTCTAATGTAGCATCCGGCCTCTTGAGGAAGTAACCGAAGTATAGTTGCGTAGTCTACAGATGTGATCGCAAAAGAGGTAAGGTTAAGTTTATAATACGCAGGTGAGTTTTAGTTTTACAATCTAATTATCTAAAACACACCACACCAAGATTATTATCCCTAAAATAATAATGGCGATGACACGACCCCCATCCACTGCACCACCCCCGATCATCACGGCCGGCAGCACAACTTCAGAGGTGGACATAAAATGTCGATCACAACAACTCTGTGACTCGTTCGATCTTTTGATCTTCCCGTGTTCCGAGGCCATACCTCTGAGTATGCTAGGCTCGCCAATCAAACCTCGAAGACCCTGCGCGTGCAACATGGCTTACACCCACTGTATGCGAACGACGAGATGTGTGACACCCGATCATCACGGCCTGCCTCATAACGTAGAACTTTCTTGGTGGTGCGCAACGAGGGAGAACACACTTTTGGTATTTGTTAGGGATCATCCTATTTATGATGCTACCGTTGTATATCTAGCATATAAGCAATCAATAGGATGCACACACACCAACACACAATAATGGTGCAATGAAGTGCGATGTGACATGGTCGATGCGCCTGGACCTTCATGGCGCCATGTGCCTGGCCCCCGGCGCCCCGGCATGGCTCCGAGTCTACAGAGCCCTCCATTGCCTCCGACAGTACGAGTAATATCAAAACTTACCGTAACCATGTCACATAAAATAACGCCTCTGCAAAACAAAGTTAGACGCCTCTAGCTTTATTTAGTTTTGCAAGTTTTACGTGGCATATAGGCTTATTCGCAAGAGAATCGCTTCCCTACCTACGAACTTTGTACCACAACGTCGATCGTATAATTGCATGTTTAAGCATCCCTTTCGGGCCCTCCATTGAAAATGCTTTGCCGACTAGAGAGAGAGAGAGACAGACACCCGCCAGCCACAGATACGGTGCAAGCCGTATGTCAGTAGTGGAACCAGTCTCGCGTAAGCGTACGCGTAAAGTCGGTCCGGGCCGCTTCATCAACTCAATACCGAAGGAATCGCAAGTGCACGCTAGAGGGTAGCAAATATAAGAAAGACGCCCTCATTCAACATGAGTTCTAACCGTACCAGCAGTACTACACATAGATCGGCTCTGATACCACTGAAGGGGTTACGGTGCAGAAAACAATAATTTTTCTAGCGAACGAAACCCTAACTAGCCAGGATCTATCAATGTAGTACATGCGATAACGGTGGCGGAACGGGTTACATTACCTCCATGTAGACCGATAGCGGGGATTACGCTCCCGCACAAGCGTTGACGATGAAGTCGTACGTAGCCGACCTCGAGGTCGCGAAGATCTTGCCGCGATGTCGAAGTCGATGACGCCGGGATGTCGATGATGATCTGCGTCGACGGGCGTCGGGCGGAAGAAGGCAGAGCGCCAGCACCGGGGTTGGTGCGCCGGCAGCAGAGGGAGGGGAGGCGCGGCAGCTGCAGGGCGAGACGACGTCGCCCAGGCTACTCAAAAGGAGTTACCTCCGAGCACTCACAAACATACGGAGCTTAGCGACAACCCCCGGTCATTCAGATCCAGCTGAAATTGCAGGGGTAGATCTTATCTGGAATTCCGCAGAGCAACGGCGCTCTGCGGTATAGCTTAGGTGGAGAGAGGCGGCAAAGCGGGCGGAGAAACAGCTCGGCCGGCCTGCATACAATTAATTGTATTTTCCAATGAATTGAATCAATTAATATGCCTTGCTATATAAAGGGGGAAGGGGGTGTGCAAACCCCTTGGCTCCCCCATGTGGGACTAAAGGAGGAGAGGGGAAAGGGGGGTTCGGCCGAACCCCCCCTTGGGCTTTCCTACTCCTAGTCCTACTCGGACTAGGAGGCCCAAGCCTCCCTTCCTTGTGGGGTGCGGCTCCCCCCTCTTGGGCCCTCTTAGGGCCCATGTAGGTGGGACCCCCCTTTTTTCCTTTATTCAATTAATATTAAATTAATATAAAATTCCTATTAATTCATAATTAATATATTTATATATAATTCAATATCCCATGACTCCGAAACTATTTCGGAACCACCCGAACAACTTTCGGACATTCCCGGAACCATTCCATACCTTCCCGGAACTCCTTCCGGACCACCAGAACTCTTTCCGGATCATTTCTCTCTCTCCAACACAATCCTATAATATTCCAGAACCTATCTCCTAGCGTCGCTAAGACCTTAAGTTTGTTACGCTATGGTTCGAGAACACTCCAGACATGGTCGAGACACTCCGCTCACCAATGATCGTCAGAGATAGCTGGAAATATATGACGACCCCTGTGCATTCCACGAATATCGTCGTTGAACCATAAATATGATATTCATTCCCTTTGTCTCTGCGATACCACCTTGTCCGAGATATGATCGCAGACATACCGATGCCTTTGTTGTATCTCGTTACCGACGAAGGTTATTAACTCGTCTGCGATATTACATCCCCATGACCTAGTCATCAGCTGCGCAGCTATATATAGATGCAATATCACCGAGTGGGCCCAGAGTATCTTTCCATTACAAGAATGAACAAATCCTGCTCTTGATCCTTACGTCTTGATGCTCTTTCGGAATAGCCAAGATGGACACCGTTATTGTCATGCTATATAAGACACAACGTTTGATGCTCTCAAAGCACCCCTACAAAGCATTAATAAGTACGGTCTCACGGTCTAAGGAATAAGCTATCATATTCTTATCTATTGCAAATGACAAACATCGTAATACGATCTTATTGCAATACTTTGCGTATGTCCACCACCTTATTCAACTAATAAGATGACCCCATTGTCCACCGACGTCATTGTCCTTGATCGGGAATCTCGATCAACTGTTGCCCAATGGACTAGCTCATATAGAGGCTTGCTAGGGACCTGGTTGTCTATGTATCACACGTGTATTAATAATTCCGATTAATACAATTGTAGCATAATACACAAACCTATTATAAACTTATGAGATAATGCAATAAATACTACTTATTTATTTGCCTCTATGGCATATCTCCTTCAGCGAAGCCATCGAGAACCTTGGAAGAAGACTTCGATTTAGGCTTCATAACACCCAAAAGTATCTTGATGAACTCAAGGAAATAGAAGAGGAACTTGATGCACTCAGGAAGGAGATAGACTAGACCACCCATCTATTAGAGTAATGAGATCCTAATGATGTATTGACCTATCAAATTGTGGTATGGCAGTATCATCGTATGTGCTCTCCATAATATCGGTGTACTACATTCGAAAACGATTAGTTAGGCTTTTCAAAAACAAGTTTGGAAATTTAATGATTGTGGTTGACTGTGCAATTGCTTGTATGGGTAGGAATTTTTCTCCTAGATCTGTCTATCTTTTACTTATCTATGCTAAAACCCACAGATGCCTCCCCGACGTGCACCTGGGAACAACAACAACAACAATGATGCTATGCAGCAACTAATGGCCGCTCAAGATCAGCTGATGACTATGATGACTCAGTTTATTGCAGCAAGCAACAATAACAATAACAACAACAACAACAACAACAACAATCCTCCACCACCACCACCTCCCCAAGTGGACAGGCTTACCAGATTTCTGAGGCTTAGGACAAACAAGTTCTCGAATGCAACAGAGCCAATGGTGGCTGATGACTGGCTACGTTCTGTACAAAAGGATCTGGTGACAACTGAATGTGATGATACTGAGAAAGTCAGGTTCACCGCACATCTGCTCGAAGGACCTGCTGCCCAATGGTGGGAAACTTATCAGATTACTCACCCATTGGACACCTTGACCTGGGAGGAATTCAAGGAAGGATTTCGTAATGCTCATGTCTCCACGGGGATTATGAATCTGAAACAGGAGGAGTTTCGCAATCTGCGTCAGGGTAACAGAAGTCTTAAGGAGTACATGGATGACTTTCATGCCTTGTCTCGATATGCTCCTGAGGACATTGATACAGATGCAAAGAGGAAGGCAAAATTTCTCAAGGGACTATGTGATGAGCTGAAGATACCTCTGACTGTTGCTTATGCTCCAAACTATCAGATACTTCTGGATCAAGCAATCACCCTTGAGGATAGCATAAAGAAAGCTGAAAATAGGAAGAGGAAGATGGACAAGCACTCCTCTGAACCCTCATTCAAGAAGCACCTTGTTCATGATGTGAACAGTGGCCACAAACATGGGAATCACCATAATGGAGGAAGTCACCACAAGCATCATGATCACCATGGTGGATCCAAGGGAAGCAATGGAGACCATAAAGGAAATGGATTTGCCGGCCATAACCATAACAATGGACACCATCGTCCAAATCCTGAACACAAAGATATCAGTCAGGTGCTCTGTTACAAATGCAAGAACAAGGGTCATTACGCCAACGAGTGTCCAGCAAAGAAGAAGGCCGAAGAAGCTGCCAAGTCAAATCCTTTTGTTAACGGATATGTGAACCACATCACTGTGGAAGAAGTGAACGGTACATCCTGAATTAAGTTTTCATATTGAAGTTTCAATACCAACAAAGATTTCTTTTAAGGGTGGTAGCCCACCCGGTTAAACCAGTCACAACCTTTTGCTAGCCTTCTCGAATCTCGAGGACGAGATTCTTTTTAAGGGTGGTAGTCTGTAACATCCCAAATTTCACAAAAAATTAAAACTTTCAAATTGCATTCATACCATGCATCTTTTCATTGCATTTGCACCTTTGTTATCAAATTCTAAAAGAATTGAAAATTTGGACTTTTAAAATGTTGCAAAGTGCTTCCAAATAGTTACTTTGTTAAAGAATAATTTTTCAAGAATTTACATTCTTATTTGAGTTCATTTGGAGTTGTAAAACAAAAGTTATGAAATATTTCAGAAAAGGAATAATAAAAAAAAAGAGAGAGAACTGGCCGAGCCGACACTGCGGCCCATTTCTTTCTCTCCCGCGCGCGCAGCTCGCCTTGGCCCAGCAGCGGCCCAACTCCATTTCCGCCCGCGCCGCGCGCTCTCTCTCTCTCTGTCACGTGGGGCCCACAACTGACAAGCCGTATCATCCCCAACCTCCGGCAGAGGATTTCTCGGCTCCGAACTGATCTCAAACTCGAGATCGATTCGGTGGTTTAAGCGATCCTTATCCCGTGTCCGAGCACCCCATAAATACCCAGCCCTGCCGCCTCTCTCCGCACCCCAAACCCGAGCTCAAACCTCCCCCAGGCTGTCCACAAACACCGCCGCCGTCCGTCCATTGCCGCCGCCGTCTTCTTCAGTTTCCGGCGAGTACAGATCGCCTCGGGCCACTCTCCGCTTCCTTGCTTCTTATTTTCTCCTTGTGCATCTTCCTGACTTGGTTCCGTATTTGTTGGTGCACCAGAACGAGCGATTCATCCCCGGCCGAAGCTCACCGCCGACAACAACTACTCCGGCGAGCAATCGGAGAAGGACCGAGACGCTCCGGCCTCCGCCACCTCGCCATAGACATCGCATCGTCCCCCTGCACGTCGTGGTATGAACCATTCGTGCCATAGCTTCTTGGATCTTGTAGAACGTGCGCTGCCGTCCGAGTCGCCGCCACGGGCACGTCGCCGGCGAGGTTTCCGGTATTCTAGCGCTGCTCGCGTAGGGGCATTAGATCTGGACCGTTAGATCTCCATCCAACGGTCCGCTTTGTTTCACTTACCCGAACCGGTACTAGCCAATGGGAGGAAGCCACGTCATGCCTCGTCAGCGCCTCGTCAGATCCAGTCAGCGCCCAGTCAATGCCTCGTCAGCTGCCACGTGGAAAATGAAATTCTTATTTAGATTTAATTGGCAGTTTTGCAGAAAAGCCCCTGCCACTTAGATCTGGCATAACTTTTTAACCACTTATCCAAATTTAACAAACTTTACATTTTTGGAAAGCCCTCAACATGTAGAATATTGTAGATCTGCCAAAATTCAAATTTGACTAAGTTTAAAATATTCAAATTTCAAATGATAGATTTGAGTATTTTTGTAATAACTTTAAATCTGTAAATTCAAAAATTGCAAATAAAATTGTTTAGAGACTCTGGAATAATTGCAAATTGATGCCACTGTTATAAAAATATTTTTGAGTAATATTTGGATAAATTCATGGTTTTATATTTAAATTGAATAGTTTGAATATTTTCAACATAACTTCTAATATAAACATTATTCTTGAATAAATCCAATTGTTATGAATTTATTTAAATCCCCTCTGTTATTTAATACTAATTATAAAATTTTGTTATAAAAATTTAAATCACATAAAACTTTAATCTTATAATTATTTCTTTATTATATTTTGTGAAAATAGAAATTAATTAAATTGCAATTATAGCTTTATGCATACTTTATAAATATCACAAAAAATTTAGTACTATGTTCCTTGTGATTTAAAATTGCATTTCATGCATAGCATATTTTAGTTGTAATTATATTTCCATAAGAAAACTCCTTCCCCATTTTCTCTAATTTAGGATTATTTCCAACTTAGTATTTTGGTAAAAGTGCTATGCACTAGACATTTAGGATTTTCAACATGAAGCCAGAAGAGCAATGAAGGATTTAGAAGAAAACAGACTCTGTAAGCATCACAAGATGTCAAGCACTTAGAAGAAAAGTGAGAAGAAGTTTAAGAAGGCCAACCTCCATTCTATTCTCTAAGCCTTTCTCTCTGTCCTTTCTTCTTCTCTGAGACTTCATGAAGACTAATTAAATCCAAGACCAGCCCAAGTGATGCAAAAATCAACAAGTCTGAAGATTATTCAAGTCTACCAAGAATTCAATCAAGACATCACTAAGGAGAATACTACAAGTCTGGAGATGAAACCTGGAAGATAATCAACATCATTTTCTTCTATCTTTCCTAATCTTGACTTAAAACAATTTTGATCATGTTATTACCATCTTGAAGTTTGTTGGATCCTAGAGGCACAATGAGATGAAGCGGCCTGGAAACTAACCTTACATGTCCACGTACATGAGACCTGTTCCACAACTTAAGTGGCTGGCCGGGTGTCTGTCTCTCTCACTATAGTGAATATCCAATTTACAAAGAGTTGTTGATAATTGTCGATCACCTTAAAGAATAGACTTAGTATTTTCTTTAATTATTTTGCACATCATGCATAGCATATTTTTGTATTGTTATTTGGGTTTGTATGTTTATGTGTGTTTTGTTTGATGTGTTAGAAATTTCGGAGGGAAACGACAGCTGTTGCAGCTGCTGTTGCTATTCTTCTTGTTGCCAAGGCAAGTGACACACCTCATAAAATTCCTAAGTATTTTCTATGCATAACTTAGTTATTTTCCAATGCATGAGTAGAGCTTAGTAGATTTGCTATGCAAGGCTTTAGAATTCCCTATTCCATTGTGTCTAGGTACCTATGAGATGACTTAGTAGAATTTTGATGCTATGCAATTGATGAAAGGATTTACAAAATCTTCAGTGGCTACTCAGGACCATGTCTATGATGGTTTTCACCCTAGATAGTCTTTACTATACTTAGGATCATAGTATGTGGGGGTTTTCACCTGGGGGTGCACATCACTAATTTAATGAATCATCTGGGTGGATTGGTTGTTTGGTTTATGTTGAGTGGCTACTCAGGACCATGTCCATGAGGGTTTTCACCTAAGATAGTTTCTACTATACTTAGGATCATGAACGTGGGGGTTTTCACCTGAGAGCACACTCGTGGAAGGCCACCCAGGAACAAAGGGATGTGAGAAATAAATGGAGAAGCTTGTGAAGGACGCAAAGAGAGTATTCCAAGTAAAGACTACAGCTGATCAAGGAACATGGAGGAATCCCAACATTCTAATTTCTTAATAAAATTTTGATAAGTAAACAACAGTGGACTACTCAGGACCATGTTCATGAGGGTTTTCACCTAAGATAGTTTCTACTATACTTAGGACCATTGAATGTGGGGGTTTTCACCTGAGAGTGCACCTAAGGACGAGATATCTTTTGGTCCACTGGAACTTGCCAGTGTTGCCAACTATGATGTTGAAATTGTTTTTATAAAGTGATAGGATAAAATTTGCTTTATGCAAAATAGCCTTGAACTCCACCGGCCAAATATGCATACATGATTTAGAGTTATTTCCATTGAGTGTCCACCATAGTGTCACTTGCCAGACTCCATTTTAATGGAATCTGACCCACTCTGTTGCAAATCATTATTTGTTGCAGAAATATCTGACGAAGAGTAAGGAATACGTTTTGGGGTTTCGAGTCTGCACCAACATGTTTTCGCCTGTGGCCTATCATGAAGATGTAGACTCATTGAGAATTTATTTCCGCTGCTTTAGTGTTTTGAGCTAGCTTTAAGCTATGCAAAGATGTATCGAACTATTTATTTTACCAAGTCTGGATTATTCGTGTAATATTGATACAATGTTGTGATATTCATCGTAAACTGTGTGTGCAAATGAATCGATTCAGGGATTTGCACTATACACATGTACCTGCCATATTTTTAAAGTGCAGGTACGCTACACTTTGCATGATGGATGATACTTGTCAAATATATTGATCTTACTCCTTATAGGATCAAGATCAATGTTGTATATGATCTTCGCCTCCTCATGAGGGGCGGTGTAGATGTAGATAAGATTAATCATGCCTCCTCATGAGGAGCAAGATCGGTATATTGATTTGACTTCTTCATACTTAGCCTTAGCCATGTACGCTCGTCATGATCTGTACCAAACACCAGTTGACCACTCTCATTGGAGTAGTCATACTGTGATTGTATACTTTCTATAGATAATTTCATCACATCGGGAAGTTTTGATTTTAGCCTCTCATCGACGGTGAAAGTTACAATCGCACGGATGTTGCTTTCGGCACTTAGCCGGATCAGTCGGCGATGATGAACACGCATACGCCATAAAATAATTTCACCATGAAGAAAGAGGAATAGATTTGACATGATTACTTACCAACGCAGAAAAACTTCACGGGTGGCGCCATGTCGGCCATCAGAACAACACCGTGAGAACACTTGTAGCTAATCTTATTTGTTGTATGATCTGATCTAGATGTAACCCTTTGGGCAAATCAACTCAAGATTGATCGTGTGACGTTCGTCGTCCCGCGAATGCGCTTTGTGTTGCAGCCTTTTCGCTAAGATCAATGAGTCTGTTCGTGTTTGATTTCCGTGAGGAGTCGTTCCGCGTGCTTGTGCGTCGACTGCTCTCACGTATCGTGCGGCGTCCGTGCCTCGTGCGTATCCAAGCGATGCTGACCTTTATATAGACGCTCGGCAGGCTGCTCGTGCTGCTCGTTGGTTGAAACCGCGTCCGATCGATCCGATCCATCATAATAAGAGTTTAAATCGTATCGTACTTATCTCAATACGTAAGACATGGCATCACGTACGTTTAAACACCTGCCCCCTAATCCGGCCATGCATGCATGACGTGCTCGTTTATGGGACAGCAACATGTTAGCCCAACGATCGATCGAACTTGCAAGCCCGTACATGTACACCTCAATACTTTGGAGATCATATTTCTTAAACGATGAATCGAAATATTAATCCATTTGTGCCATTGCGTTGTGGCTAATGAACTCTACAAAATAAGTCCAAAATCAAATATATATTCTTTTAAAAATAATTTATACTCGTGGGTCCCACTTGTCATAGACAAAGGTTGTGCTAAATTAATTTATATCTCATGAATTTTGATACCAAAAATTCATCAAACAGCGTCCCAGAGCCGCGGCATCCGACAAGCACGGTGTATGTCGTATCGTCTTCCGGCGAGAGGCGCCGGGCGCGGGACACGGCGCGCCACACGTGCGCTACGCAGGGACTGGAGCGACGAGATTGTGGCCGAGCCGTCCGCCGCCTCGGCGTTCGACCTCGCCTTCAGGCTCTTGACGCGCTCCCCGGAGAAGTCTAAGAAGCACTCCTCCACCGGCGGGCAACTGAGCCGCCGGACGATGTCGTCCAGCTTGGCGAAGGGGAGAGGGATCGAAACAGGGCAGCCGTCGGGGAACCACCGTTCCAGTACCGGTTGCGGCGTGGAGATCTCGGCGCCACCGCTCCGACTCATCTCGGACCAGGTGTTGAAGAGGTGCCAGAACGTGCTCCCGTCGGCGACGCCGTGGCTGAGCGACATGGCGACGAAGACGCCGTCGGCGAGCTCCGTGACCTGTGCGGCGAGGACGGGGTGGGATCCCGCAACGGCGTCCGCGCCGACGAGCCCGTCCAGCGGGAAGAATGACCACACCACGTGAGGCACGTACAGCGACGCGGCGACATCGGCCACGGAGACGCCGGGCGCCACCGCGTGGACGAACTCGGCGCCCTCGCCCGTGCAGCGCAGCGAGACGACGACGCCGGCTCCCTCCTGCCGCTCCTCGACGGCGAGGCGGCCGGCGAAAGGGTAGAAGCGTCCCAGAGCGCGGGCGAAGGACGACGCGAGGTGCCCGACGAGATGCTCTCCGCTGTCGCCGCCGGTGGGAGGATTGGGCAGGAGGACGCCCTTCTGGATGTAGTCCACGGTGAGCATCTGGAGATCCCACGGCGTCAGGTGCACCGTCTCGGCCGCAGGCTCGGAGGCCGTCGTCTCAGCGCTCGACGACGGCCGGACCATGCTGCGGGAGACGATGCGGACCTTGGCAGGCATTGAATCGGTAGAATCCTCCAAAATCATGAGCTATTTCTGAGGTACCTTTCCAGTAGCAAGAATCTTGCATATACAACTCAAATGAGTCAACCAAGCTCACGTAGCTTCGAAATATGCTTCAACCAAGAGCATCTCTAATTTGCAACTTGTCAAATCATCCCTTGGAAGTACATGTCGACAAGTGAGTTTGAGGGTCGACTTTGAGGATGCAGAATAGTATCTATGTTGCTTTCATCAAACGAAGTGGGTTTATTCACTTGTTCATAAGTGTATCGGTTAGAATGTGATGGACATAAGAACAGCGTATGTGCACAAAACGAAAAGGCAGAGATTTTACTGCGGGCTTCACAATGTGTTGCCTACATCGATACATGCATGCCCAATGCACACTCCCAACTTTTTCATTGGGAGGGAGGGAGGGAGACATTGTGTTTTATCAAAATATACCGACAAGGCCTATTTTAGTAGGACAAAACGCTCTGATTTAACCCACACCAGATTTATAATCCTTCACCAAAGGATCACCTCCCTCCAGTCTAGGCAAGAAGAAGGATCGTGTACCTGCAGAATAATGGGATGGAAAATATCAGTGTACAATTCTCAATGATTTCTACTATTTATGATACCTAGATATTCACTTTGCCTTGCTGCTGGCAGCTCATATCAAGACCTTCCCAGGCCTCTTGACCTCTGCCTCCTCTAGGTAAAATTAGCTCATGACCCTGAAGATCAGCTGTTGTAGCGAACTAAATGTAAGATGTGTTAGCCTTTTTTCGTCCACACATATGTAGACGTGCTTTAGTGTGCTGACAGCTACTCCCTCCGTTTCATATTATTAGCAAACTAAACTAGCTTATTAGAAAGGCTTATACTCTATATATGAAAGGGCGTCACTTTCACCCCAGATTTTGCTGTCCACGTCACCCGTTAATCGTAAGCCGTCCGATCGGAGCGTTGGACGGTCGGGATGCGCCCGCGGAATCCCCCAAAGTGTAGTTACTGTAGCACGGCCGTCTACACCAATCGTGTGCTGCCACGTCGCCCGGTCACCAGCCAGTTCCCCCCGGTTCCGCCGGTGGCCGAGCCATTTTGCAGAAAAGCATTCGAAAGAATAAGGTCGTCGCTCCGCAGTCCACAAGTTAACACGTCCAGGGACCGCGCCGCAAATTCATGAAAACCGACGGACTTTTTCGCAAAAACTCCATGGAAAGCCAGCACGCTCCTTCCTCTCCTCCCCCGCGTCCGAGGTCGCCGCCGCCGCCTCCGCGCCGCGCCGCTGCTACGGGCCTCCTCCCTCAAATCAGAGCGCGCACAGAGTTGCGTCGCGTCGAGCACCACTTCCTGGCCACCAGGCGCGTCCCGGGGTGGCCAGTTATGCCCGCAGTCGCCGCCGCGGTTCACCGGCTGCGCCGCCGCACTTTCGGCTGCCGGCGGCGGCTCCGGCGATCATATGGCTCCGCCCGCCGCCCGAACGAGTCGCCTCCTCCGCCTCTTGCAGTTCCGTGCGGGCACGACCCCGCGGGAGCTCGCCACTGCGCCGCCCGAGCTCGGCGTCACCGGCCGGTCCACCGCCGCTGACGTCGAGGGCTGACGTCAGCGGCTGGCGGCTGACGAGTGCCCCCCCTGTCAGTGGTCGATTCTTTTTTCCACAGGAAAAAAACAAACAGTTATTTTATTCTATCCAATAACTTTAAAACTACAAATCAGAAAAACATGAAAACCATATCAAAATGACCGCAGAAAAAAACCTACTTCCTTTTGACACAATGCAACACTTTTGAAAGTTTTAAACCCTCTGACACAATGCAACACTTTTGAAAGTTTTAAACCCGCGTAAGTTTAGACAAAGCACAACAAAGAATAATTACAGAAAATTACAATAATTACAAAAAATAACCAAATACATCTGGGAATTTAACAAGCTGAGCAGAAGGAAAAACTACTTACTGTACACTTCAGCAACATTTTAACTTTCCAATTTGGTATAAGTTTAAATAAGATAAAAAAATCCACTACGGGAAATTTTTATTTCCAAATACAACAAACAGAGAGCAATATCAAAGAATTACCAAAATGGTGCCAAACAAGACTAATTACTTATAGCACAGCACAATACGAACAAATTTATAATTTTGATACTGCGCAAATTTACGCACAATCTATCTTTGTTTGCTCAAATTGTGGACTAAATTTAATAGATACTTGCATAGTGCGCTCCACTAATTAGAAAGTTAAATTTAAATTTTAGGGCAGAATAGAAACTAATTTTTTAATTCGCGGGTGCGGCACGGCGCGACAAACTCCACTATCCATATTTAAGCATGTTTAGAAAAATTTAGATCCAACAAATAATACAGTCGGCCACATTTCTACATGTAAAATTCATAACTTCGATACCGCAATTTTTAAAATACAAACAAAACACCAAAATTTGCAGTAAAAAAAGAACTTCACATCTACCACATCTCCATCCATGTTTAAACAACTTAACAAAAAATTATGTACAAGAGATATTATAGTTTTTTTTATATTACTTAACCCTGTTCTAAAAACATGAAAGTATTCCTATAAATATCCTCACAAAAAATATAGGCTATTTCTACCACATAATCCAATTTCAAATTTACATATTCCAAAGTTTAAATTTCTTCGAACTCTACTCCTTTACATACGCATAACAAAATCGAATATGCAAAACTGCCCCAACTTAAATATTTTTTGATATCCAAACAATTTTTAAACATACAACTCTTTGCATTTCACCAATTTTCACACTAAACGGGTGCGGCATTGCCTTGCCTTATTGCCTAGTATTTTGGAATGGAGGTATTATAAGGTGTTTTAATTATTTCAATATGGACTACATATATAACAAAATGAGTGAATTTACACACTAAAACATGTCATAGTTCTCTGTAAAGGAGTACCTAAATATCTTATGTTATGAAACATAGGGAGTAGATCATAGAAAAGAAAGTCAGTGATGTCAACACATTATGCTTCTCCCTACACCATCAAATGATGTTGATGTGCAAGTCTCAAGGAAAAACCTCTCCAAACCAGAACCATCATCTTACTTGAGTGATATGATATTCTTTGAAGTAAAAGACAATGGACCAACCATGTATATGGCTCTCCCGAGGATCATAGGCTTGAAGCCTCCTTCCCAAATATAATACCTCCTGCAGCTTCGCTAACTCTTAAAAATAGAGCATGGTATACAGTTCCTGACATTACTTCCAGGGTGACTAAAGCCTGTGAAGAAACCACACCATTGCAAAAACTCAGAAGTTAACAGCATGGTCCGAGAAGAACCTATCACGCATTGGTAAGTATAACATTCCGGCTTTACTATTACCGGCTTTACTATTATCAGCCAAAAGCTTAACCGTACGTCATTTCCACTCTACTAGAGTAGAGGTATAAGTAACCCGTCCTATTTCTGGAACTCTCCCCTTGCTACAGTGCTAAGAGGCGAATCGGAAGCGATCTCGGTTTCTCCCGCGGCCGCCGGCGTATCCACGGGATTCCTCACCCTCCGCCGGCCGCTCCGGCGGCGGGAGGATGGGGAATCCCCAGATCTGCGCTCCGGCGTGTAGATAAGTGGTTTCTCGGCGGCGTGGCTGTGGCGGGGTGGCCGGCGTCGTCGTTTTGGTGTTCTGCAGCTTCCCCTCCTTGGCGTCGTCTTCGACGGTTCTTCCAGGCTGCAGGTGCGTTGCAGCTTTGTCGCTGTTCTCTCCGGCGTTGGCGGCAGGCTGGTGACGGGTGTACAGGAGGCCGGTGGTGGGGGTGCGAGGCGGCTGTTGTGTGGGCAAGTGGTGCGCAGGTGTTGTATCTGGCCGCCTCTGTGGAGGTGGGGTGGTGCTGGCCTCAGATCGGGAGCGGAAGGTGCTCGGGGTGCGTCCCCGGCCGATGGTCGATCTTCGCCTTCAGATCCAGCTCGCCGGAGCTGGTGGTTGTTGCGGCTCAGCTACGCCTTTGGGCAAGGAGCTTTTTCGCTCTGGGTTGGAGGGTTCTGGGCGGTCGCTCTCTTTGTCGTCGTTGGCGGTGGAGTTTGCGCGTGCTGGAGCCTCCCGAGGTTGAAGATGGTGTGTCGCAGCAGCGACGTCCTTTGTATCCTCCTTGTTTTTTCTTTGCTTGTATCTGGCCTTGTTATGTTTTCCTCTACGTTTGAATACAAGTTTGAAAAGAAAAAAAAAGAGTAGAGGTATAAGTATCAGTCATGCGGTCAGACAAGTCACTTCATTTTCACTTTAAGCAATCATCTTGCTCAACTAGGCATATCTCACATTCAGATAGTCTGATTCTAGCAAGGAGACTTGGGCCCATAATTAGCTCCATCTTACTAATTAATGATCTAATCAAAATGAGTGAATCTACACACTAAAATATGTCTAAGTTTTCCGTAAAGGAGTACCTAAAATATGTTATGTTATGGAACATAGGGAGTAGATCATAGAAAAGAAAGTCAGTGATGTCAACACATTATGCTTCTCCCTACACCATCAAATGATATTGATGTGCAAGTCTTAAAGAAAAACCTCTCCAAACCGTGCAACAAGAGAGAGCACTGTCAAGACAGTAACATCATTTGGACAGACACCTGAACCAATCATCTCTCTGAAGAGCAAAGAAGCTTCCTCGACCTGGTCTATGAATGCAAATCCTGCTAGCTCTGAATTCCAAGATGCGATGCTCGGAACTGAGCACATTCTAAACAAACGTCCAGCAGAGCTCATCATCCCGCATCTTGAGTACATTGTGATCAGTGAGTTCACCACACACTCGAGCCTACCAAAGCATAGACGAACGGCCACCCCATGCAACTCCCTGCCAACTCTCAGATCCCCACTCTTAGCACATGCTTTGAGGCCAATCACCAAACTCACGGAGTCCACTCTAAACACATAATATATTATGAAGCAAATAACTTAGTACTCAATATTCATCGGATCCCAGCAAACATAACATGAAGTATTACATAACGATGATCCTGATCATGATAGGAAGCTCACAAGATCTAAACATGATAGCACCCCACCGGCCCATCCTGCGCTCGCGGGGGTGCGGGGGCGGCATCCCCGCGGTATGGTACGGATCGTATCCGAGTCGGATCGCAACCGACTTAGGGGTTTTTCCCTATATAAATACATCTTGTAAGTCGCCTGTTGGGGTAAGCCACACATTGTAAACCCACGGCGTTTGTAACCTCACCCGATATAGTGAAGTATTGCTGGCTGGCGCCCGTGGTTTTTTCCTCTCCTTTGTTTGGAGGAGTTTTCCACGTTAAAATCTCGTGTCCCCGTTGGTTTGATCGTTCCGCTCTTCGTCGTTTCTTGCTATCTTCTATAACAAGTGGTATCAGAGCCCGTGTTTCAGATCTGTTTTCAGATTAGGGTTTTGGATGGCATCGATGAAGTTTGATCTACCGTTGCTGGACTACAAGACGAGATTCTCGTTATGGCAGGTCAAGATGCGTGCGATCCTCGCACAGTCCAATGATCTTGACGAAGCGCTGGAGAAATTCGGCGATAAGGCGGCGGCCGAGTGGTCTGCCGATGAGAAGAGAAAAGACCGTAAGGCTACGTCTCTTATTCAACTGCATCTATCTAATGATATCCTGCAAGAAGTTCTACAGGTGAAAACCGCAGCCGCGCTGTGGGCTAATCTGGAGTCGATCTGCATGTCAAAGGATCTAACCAGCAAGATGCATGTGAAGATGAAGTTGTTCTCGCACAAGTTGCAAGAAGGTGGTTCTGTAATGAATCACATATCGATCTTCAAGGAGATCGTTTCCGACCTAGTGTCGATGGAGGTAAAATATGAGGATGAAGATCTAGCCCTCTTACTCCTAGTTTCGCTGCCAAATTCCTATGCAAATTTCTGTGATACCATACTGCTTAGTCGTGATGAACTAACCACTTCTGAAGTTTATGAGACCCTCATGACGAGGGAAAAGATGAAGGGTATGGTACAGAAGGAGGAGTCATCCTCTTCAAAGGGTGATGCTTTGGAGGTTCGTGGTAGGCCTCAGCAGTGAGACAACAAAAACTATAACAACAACAGAGACAAGAGCAAGGGCGACAGAGGTCGCTCAAAGTCTAAAGGCCGTGATAAGTTCTGCAGGTATTGTAAGAAGACTAACCACAGCATTGATGACTGTTGGAAACTGCAGAACAAGGAGAAAAGAAAAGGTACTTACCAACAAAAAAATAATGAAGGTAATGATACCGGTGAGGCTGTTGTTGTTGATGGTAGTTCTGATGGCGAATGCCTAGCTGTTTTAGCTGCATGTGTTTCACGTCAGGATGAATGGATTCTAGATTCTGCATGTTCTTTTCATATTTGCTGTAACAGAGATTGGTTCAGTTCTTATGAGTTAGTGCAGACTGGAGACTTTGTGCGTGTGGTGAACGACCAACAATGCACCATTGCTGGCGTTGGATCAGTTCAGATCAAGACCCATGATGGCATGACACACACGTTGACGGACGTGAAGCGCATACCAACCATGGCGAGAAATTTGATCTCGCTGAGTACCCTTGATTGTGACGGGTACAAGTATACCGGCGGGAACAGACTCCGGAAGGTATCAAAAGGTTCTCTCATTACTATGGTTGGTGATATGAATTATGCTAAGTTATATGTTCTTAGAGGCAGCGTTTTATCTGGTACTGTTGATGTTGTTTCTCATGATGATGCAAATAAAACTAACCTCTGGTATAAGCGTCTTGGACACATGAGCGAACTTGGTATGGAAAAATTGATCAAGAGAGAGTTGCTGCATGACTGCAGTTTGGGTAAGATGCAATTTTGTGAACACTGCATATTTGGTAAGCACACGAGAGTTAAGTTCAATGCTTCCGTTCATACCACCAAAGGTACACTTGATTATGTACATGTTGATGTTTCGGGGCCGTCACGTAATCCCTCATATGGTGGTGCTCGTTATATGCTTACTATTATTGATGATTACTCTAGGAGAGTTTGGCCTTATTTCATGAAAAATAAGGATGATTCGTTTGCTGCTTTTAAAGAGTGGAAAGCTATGATAGAAAGGCAAACTGAGAGGAAGGTGAAAATTCTTCGTACTGACAATGGTGGTGAATGTTCGAATGTTTTTAATGATTATTGCAGAACATAAGGGATTGTCAGGCACCTCACCATCACGTACACGCCTCAGTAGAACGGAGTAGCGGAGCGGATGAACAGGACTAGCATGTCTAAAGCTCGCTGCATGATATCTAACGCTCGCATGAGTAAGCGTTTTTGGGCTGAGGCGGCTGCCACCGCATGTTACTTGATAAACAGGTCACCATCTATTCCCCTCGACAAGAAAACTCCCATTGAGGTATGGTCTGGTACTCCATCTGATTATTCACAGCTTAAGGTTTTCGGTTGCACTACTTATGCTCATGTCTATAATGGGAAGTTAGAGCCGAGAGCTATTAAGTCTGTTTTCATTGGTTATGGTTCGGGAGTAAAAGGATATAAGTTGTGGAATCCCGAAACTAACAAGGCATTCATGAGCAGGAGTGTTGTTTTCAATGAATCTGTTATGTACTTTGATAAGTTGTCCTCAGATGTTTCAGATAGTTCTGATGAGGAACAGGTTCGTGTCGAGGTGGAGCACCCTGTGGAAAAGGATAATGTCATTGTTGACAATGATGGTGATACGTCAGATGATTCTTATAATGATACTGTTCAAAACTCACCTCCTGGTTTGCAGCCAGAAAATCAGTCCATCGCTGATCGCAGAACAAGGAGAAATATTGCTAAACCTACACGGTTAATTGAGGAGTGTAACATTGTTAATTATGCTCTGAGTTGTGCAGAACAGGTGGAGCATGGACATGGGCCGTCCACGTATACTGAAGCTATTGTCACAAGTGATCGTGATAAATGGATCTCCGCTATGCAAGAGGAGATGCAGTCACCTGAGAAGAATTGCACATGGGATGTTGTGCGCTTGCCTAAACAAAAGAAGGTTGTCCGCTGTAAGTGGATCTTCAAGAGAAAGGAGGGTTTGTCTCTGAAGGGGATCGTGTGCAGAAAACAAAAAATTTCCTACCAACAATATCCTAAAAGCATGCCAAGATCTATTCTATGCAGATATAGTAGTACGAACGGAGATCGGAATACGTACCCTTGTAGACCGAAAGCGGGGATTACGTTCCCGCACAAACGTTGTCGATGAAGACCGACGAAGCCGACCTCAAGGTCGTGTAGAGGAAGCAGGCCTCCGAGTACCGCTAGCGCATCACCTCGCAGGGAGTCGCACACGTACGGTGGAGACGACGGCCTCCGAAGCTCCAGTCTAGGACGAGCAGCGGAAGACTTGGACCGGAACACCAGCAGCGCGGCAGCGGGCTATGGTGGAAGAGATCCCCCCTTCCTCAGCTCGGCGCGGCTCCAACTTGGGAACCACGAGATCGAGAGAGAAATCGGGAATTAATTGGTGAATTAAAAGGCCAGGGGTGCCCCTTCTTATATAGGCTCCCAGGGGGGAGCAAACTTGCTAACCAGGCAATGTGGGACTAACCCCCACATGCCTGGTGCGGCATGGCTGGGTGCGCCGGCCCCCTAGTGGGCCCCTTGGCCCACTTGGGTCGGGCCCCAAGCCCCAATCGAATTCCCCTTGGGAATTTTCCCCTCTTGGGCCTTCTTTCGACCAGAAGGCCCATTTAGGGAAATCAGCCTAAATAAATTCAAAAATAAATATATAAAATTATATTTGCACATTAATTACACTAATTAATATCTAACATAATATATATAATTTTTCCTAGCTCCGAAAACTCTTTCGGCGCTGCCCGATCTCCATCGGACCCCTCCCGGGACGCTCCCGGTGATCTCCTTCCTTTCTGGTTGTCTTGTCGAAACCCATTAAGTGTGTTACCCTAGCGGTTCGATATAATAACAGGTATGATGAAGACTCCTCAATGATCAACGACTAACTCGTAGGCCTGGACCCCATGAATTAATCCCTGTGATATAACGAATGACTTTCATCTATCAAACCTGAACGTAAAGTCTTAAACCTTTTGCCATAGCGATACTTAGCACGTCCGAGCGTCGTTAAATAGATATCTCCATACCTAATCCCGACCTCGTTACCGACGACGCTGTCTTCTACTCGTTCATGATCTCATGTCTCCGTGACCTAGTCACATGCTTGCAAGCTCATTAGACATGATCTCACCGAGTGGGCCCGAGAGTATCTATCCTCCTATACGGACTGGCAAATCCCGCTCTTGACCCCTCGTCTCAACTACTCCTTTCCGATACCCAAAAGTATCACCGTTATTGTCATACTAAATAAGATACGACGTTTGGTGCAATCAAAGTATCTTCCAGGAATAACAATAAGAGTTGATCTCACGGTCAAAGGCGTAACGACTACGTTCTCTAAATCTGGGTATGTCCATCGCATCGTTCTCCAGCGATATGACTCTCATTGCCGACCGGCGCCATGCCCCATGACCGGGAAACCTCGATCATCAATCGCGCAACGAAACTAGTCTGAGTAGAGGCTACTAGGGACCTAGTTGTTTACGTATCACACCCGCATTAATGTTTCCGCTTAATACGGTTCTAGCATGACACAAAAACCTATTATGAACAAACGAGATATGATAAAGAATACACTTTATTAATTGCCTCTAGGGCATATCTCCTTCAGTCTCCCACTTGCACTAGAGTACAACTTAATCTAGATTACAAATTGGTAAAAGCTTAACACCCACAACTAACTGGTGCTTTTCATGTTTATCAAGCGGAAGAGGCTTCGTCAGCGGATCTGCCACATTCAGATCCGTATGCACTTTGCAAATCTTCACATCGCCTCCTTGTACGTACTGACGTATCACATGGAAGCGTCGGAGAATGTGTTTGGCGGTGGAGTGAGACCTTGGCTCCTTGGCGTTCGCAATGGCACCCGTATTGTCGCAGAAGAGGATCACGGGGTCTTGCACGCTCGGGAACACTCCAAGTTCGATGACGAACTTCCTCAGCCACACAGCTTCATTCGCGGCTTCGCAAGCAGCGATATACTCCGACTCCATTGTAGATTGTGCGACTATGGGTTGCTTCCCACTTCTCCAGCACACGGAGCCTCCATTCACCTTGAACACGTAACCTGTCTGTGACTTACAGTCATCGGGGTCTGAGCAGAAACTTGCATCTACGTAACCCGTTACGCCAAGTTCTTCATCGCAGCCACCATACACAAGGAACATTTCCTTTGTCTTATTGAGATACTTAAGAATTCTCTTAACAGCTACCCAATGCAGCATTCCAGGATTACTCTGGAACCGGCTTGTCAAACTTAGAGCTAATGCCACATCCGGTCTAGTACTCAACATTGTATACATGATCGATCCTATGGCTGAAGCATAAGGATGTTTCGTCATTTCGGCCTTACCCAGCTCCGTCACCGTACACTGCGCCTTACGCAATATCTTATTCTTGATAACCGGCAGAGAACCCTTCTTTGCCTTCTCCATGCGGAAACGCTTCAGTATTTTATCAAGATAAGTACTCTGACTCAGTGCTAATAGGCGCCTTGATCTATCACGATAGATTTTTATGCCTAAAACATATGCAGCTTCTCCTAAGTCCTTCATGGAAAATTTACTGTTTAAATATTCCTTCACGCTATTCAGAAGTTCCACATCATTCCCTATTAGCAATATGTCGTCAACATACAGTGCTAAGAACACAACCGAGCTCCCACTCATTTTCTTGTAAATACAGGTCTCTTCCACATTCTGGATAAATCCAAAACCTTTGATTACCTCATAAAAGCGAAGATTCCAGCTCCGAGATGCCTGCTTCAATCCATAGATGGATCGCTGAAGCTTGCACACCTTGTTAGCATTTCCTGGATCAACAAAACCTTCCGGCTGTACCATGTACAACTCTTCCTCAATGTTTCCATTTAGGAAGGCCGTTTTGAAGTCCATCTGCCAGATTTCATAATCATAGTAGGCAGCTACCGCTAACAAAATCCGAATAGACTTAAGCATCGCTACCGGTGAAAAAGTTTCATCGTAGTCAATTCCATGAACTTGTCGGAAACCCTTTGCGACAAGCCGAGCTTTATAGGCGGTCACATTACCATCAACATCAGTCTTCTTCTTAAAGATCCACTTATTCTCGACAGCCTTGCGCCCTTCGGGAATATCCATCAAAGTCCACACTTTGTTATCATACATGGATCCTATTTCGGATTTCATGGCTTCAAGCCATTTCTCGGACTCTAGACTCGCCATCGCCTCCTTGTAGTTCGTAGGTTCGTCTTGCTCGCATGACGGTGCAAATCATGTTGCCATACCATTCTGGTGCGATCCGAGATCTACCAGACCTACGAGGTAGAACATCTTCCTCGACAGTTTCTCCCACTCCTTCCACGGAGGACGTTTCCGGAATTGCTTCCGTTGCGCCACTCGGAATCTCGAGTTCAGGATCAACGATTTCATCGAGGTCTACCTTCCTCCCACTTACTCCTTTCGCGAGAAACTCCTTCTCTAGAAAGGTACCGGTCTTCGTGACAAAAGTTTTGCCCTCGGTTTGGTTGTAGAAGGTGTACCCAACGGTTTCCCGCGGATATCCTACAAAGACGACTTTCTCCGACTTCGGTTCGAGTTTGTCGGGCTGTAGTTTCTTAACGTACGCCTCACAACCCCAAACCTTCAGAAACGATAACTTAGGCTGTTGGCCATACCATAATTCATACGGTGTCGTTTCAACGGACTTGGACGGAGCCCTATTTAAAATGAATGCGGCTGTTTCTAACGCATAACCCCAGAAGGACACTGGCAGATCGGTAAGAGACATAAGATCGGACACTATCCAGTAGAGTACGATTACGTCGCTCGGACACGCCGTTACGCTGCGGCGTTCCGGCTGGCGTAAGTTGGGGTACTATGCCACAACTCTTCAGATGTGTGCCAAACTCAAAACTCAAGTACTCTCCACCGCGATCGGATCGGAGATGCTTGATTTTCCTATTAAGCTGATTCTCAACTTCACTCTGGAATTCTTTGAACTTTTCAAACGTTTCAGACTTGTGTTTCATCAAATAGATATAACCGTATCTACTCAAGTCATCAGTGAAGGTGACGAAGTAACGATAACCATTGCGTGTCGAAACGCTCATCGGTCCACACACATCTGTATGTATGATCCCCAACAAATCCGACGCCCGTTCAACGAAACCTTTGAACGCTGTCCTGGTCATTTTGCCCATAAGGCATGGTTCGCATGTATCGAGGGATCCGAAATCCAACGAGTCCAAAAGTCCATCGGAGTGGAGTTGCTTCATGCGCTTTACACCAATATGACCAAGACGGCAATGCCACAAATACATGGCGGTATCGTCACTACACTTAATCCGTTTGGCTTCTATGTTATGGATGTGAGTACTACGATCGAGATTCAACAAGAATAAACCGTTATTCTCGGGAGCATCAACATAAAAGATATCATTCATATAAATAGCACAATTGCTTGACACTGATTTAAATGAATAACCGTCTTGTAACAGGCAAGACCCACTTATAATGTTTACACTCAAGGATGGCACAAAATAACACTTATTTAAAACCAAAACTAATCCCGATGGTAGATGTAGAGGGAGCGTGCCGACATCCACCACGTCGACTCTCGATCCGTTGCCGACGCGCATCGTCACCTCATCCTTCGCCAGCCGCCTTCTATTCCGTAACTCCTCCTGAGAGTTACATATATGAGCAACAGAACCAGTATCAAATACCCACGTGTTGCTCCGGGCGGATGTAAGGTACACATCTATAACATGTATATCAAATATACCTTGCTCTTTGTCGACCGTCTTGCCAGACTTCCTATCCTCCAGATACTTGGGGCAGTTGCGCTTCCAGTGCCCCTTCCCCTTGCAGTAGAAACACTCCACGCTAGCTCTGGGACCAGACATGTTAGTCCTGGGCTTGGCAGCCAACTTTGCCTCCCTCCGGGACTTCCAGCTCTGCTTTCCCTTGCCACCGGACTTCTTGAAATCAACGGTCTTGTTGACCATCAACAGCGTGTGCACCTTCTTAATCTCTACCTCAGCAGTCTTGAGCATCACGAACACTTCACCCAGGGACTTAGCCATGCCCTGCATGTTGTAGTTCATGACGAAGCCTTTGTAGCTTGGCGGCAACGATTGCAACACCCTGTCAATCGCCAGCTCATCGGGAATCTTGCATTCCAGAGCATTCAGGCGTTGAACGTAGCCAGACATCTTGACTACATGCTCGCTCACACTGCTATGCTCTTCCATCTTGGCTGAGAAGAAAAGCTCAGAAGCCTCCTATCTCTCAGCCTTAGCCTGCGGCGCGAAGACAGCCTTAAGATCCGAAATGATCTCAAAGGCGCTCATCTTCTCAAAGCGCTTCTACAGGTCGGCTTCCATGGCGTAGAGCATGCCACTCTGGACAAAGGCAGAATCCTCCGAACCCCTATGGAAGACCTTCTTCTCATCCTCAGAGGCATCATCTTCAGGAGGGTCACCTATGGCGGCCTCAATGACGTAGGCCACCCTATGGGGAGTGAGGAGGATCCTCAAGTTGCGGAACCAGGCCATGAAGTTTGACCCATTGGTCTTAAGCTTTTCTTTCTCAAGGAACAGACCTAGGTTAAACGAGGGGCGAGACATCTACAATGGAATTTGCAACAACATAAGACTTTGTTCATAATAATTTTGAGTTATAGTATTTTAGAAAATAACTAACATAACTCCCACTCAAACGAACATCCCTCCTGGTCGCTTAAGCGATTAAACGACCCCCATCCATTGCACCACCCCTCATCATCAAAGCCGGCGGCACAACTTCAAGAGTAGACAAAATCGTCCGCCACACCAATTTTGTGACTCGTGCTCGACCTTTCGGTCTTCCTGTTCCGAGGCCATACTTCTGAGTATGCTAGGCTCGCCACCAAAGACCTCCACGCTGACGCTTGTGCAACATGGCTTACACCCACTGTATGCGAACGAAGAGATGTCTGACACCCGATCATCACGGCATGCCTCATAACGTAGAACTTTCTTGGTGGTGCGCGTTGGAGGGAGAACACTAGTGGTATTTTGAAGGGATCATCTTATTCAGCTACCGCCGTGTAACTAATGTATACTATACACACAATCACACAAAATAAGATGCACACAAAACATCAAATGTATTGCAATGTGATATAGTCCATTGCGCCATGATCTTCTTGGCGCCCGCAGTTTATAAACAATTTTAATAAACCTACCTTGACCATATCACATAGCCCCTGCAAAATAAAGTTAGACGCTTCTACTTTATCTTTTGCATGTTTTACGTGGCTTGGGGCTTTCGTAAATAGAATCGCTTCATACCTACGAATCTTATGACCACAACAACGATCCAATAATTGCATGTTTAAGCATCCCTTTCGGGCCCTCCATTGAAAATGCGAAGACCAACTAAAGAGAGAACTGACACCCGCCAACCACATATACGGTCCAAGCCGTATGTCAGTAGTGGAACCAGTCTCGCGTAAGTGTATGCGTAAAGTCGGTCCGGGCCGCTTCATCAACTCAATGCCGCTGGAATACACAAGTGCACGCTAGAGGGTAGCAAATAACAGGAACGGTGCCCCCGTGCAGAGCACGGGTTCTAACAGCGTACAGCTATATCTACGATAGATCGGCTCTGATACCACTGAAGGGGATCGTGTGCAGAAAACAAAATTTTTCCTACCAACGATATCCTAAAAGCATGCCAAGATCTATTCTATGCTGATATAGTAGTACGAACGGAGATCGGAATACGTACCCTTGTAGACCGAAAGCGGGGATTACGTTCCCACACAAACATTGTCGATGAAGACCGACGAAGCCGACCTCAAGGTCGTGTAGAGGAAGCAAGCCTCCGAGTACCGCTAGCGCAGCACCTCGCAAGGAGTCGCACACGTACGGTGGAGACGACGGCCTCCGAAGCTCCAGTCCAGGACGAGCAGCGGAAGACTTGGACCGGAACACCAGCAGCGCGGCAGCGGGCTATGGTGGAAGAGATCCCCCCTTCCTCAGCTCGGCGCGGCTCCAACTTGGGAACCACGAGACCGAGAGAGAAATCGGGAATTAATTGGTGAATTAAAAGGCCAGGGGTGCCCCTTCTTATATAGGCTCCCAGGGGGGAGCCAACTTGCTAACCAGGCAATGTGGGACTAACCCCCACATGCCTGGTGCGGCATGGCTGGGTGCGCCGGCCCCCTAGTGGGCCCCTTGGCCCACTTGGGTCGGCCCCCAAGCCCCCCACCGAATTCCCCTTGGGATTTTTCCCCTCTTGGGCCTTCTTTCGACCAGAAGGCCCATTTAGAGAAATCAGCCTAAATAAATTCGAAAATAAATATATAAAATTATATTTCCACATTAATTACACTAATTAATATCAAACATAATATATATAATTTTTCCTAGCTCCGAAAACTCTTTCGGCGCTGCCCGATCTCCATCGGACCCCTCCCAGGAAGCTCCCGGTGATCTCCTTCCTTTCCGGTTGTCTTGTCGAAACCCCTTAAGTGTGTTACCCTAGCGGTTCGATATAATAACAGGTATGATCAAGACTCCTCAATGATCAACGACTAACTCGTAGGCGTGGACCCCATGAATTAATCCCTGTGATATAACGAATGACTTTCATCTATCAAACCTGAACGTAAAGTCTTAAACCTTTTGCCATAGCGATACTTAGCACGTCCGAGCGTCGTTCCATAGATATCTCCATACCTAATCCCGACCTCGTTACCGACGACGCTGTCTTCTACTCGTTCATGATCTCATGTCTCCGTGACCTAGTCACATGCTTGTAAACTCATTAGACATGATCTCACCGAGTGGGCCCGAGAGTATCTATCCTGCTATGCGGACTGGCAAATCCCGCTCTTGACCTCTCGTCTCAACTACTCCTTTCCGATACCCAAAAGTATCACCGTTATTGTCATACTAAATAAGATACGACGTTTGGTGCAATCAAAGTATCTTCCTGGAATAACAATAAGAGTTGATCTCACGGTCAAAGGCGTAACGACTACGTTCTCTAAATCTGGGTATGTCCATCACATCGTTCTCCAGCGATATGACTCTCATTGCCAACCGGCGCCATGCCCCATGACCGGGAAACCTCGATCATCAATCGCGCAACGAAACTAGTCTTCGTAGAGGCTACTAGGGACCTGGTTGTTTACGTATCACACCCGCATTAATGTTTCCGCTTAATACGGTTCTAGCATGACACAAAAACCTATTATGAACAAACGAGATATGATAAAAAATACACTTTATTAATTGCCTCTAGGGCATATCTCCTTCAGTCTGCAAGTGAGCCTCTAAGATTTAAGGCAAGGTTAGTGGCAAAAGGTTTCAGTCAAATTCCTGGTATTGATTACAATGATGTTTTCTCTCCGGTTGTCAAGCATAGTTCTATTCGGATATTTTTCTGCCTTGTTGCTATGCGTGATCTTGAGCTTGAGCAGTTAGATGTTAAAACTGCGTTTCTGCACGGAGAGTTGGAGGAGGAGATATACATGGACCAGCCAGAAGGGTTCATAGTGCCGGGTAAGGAGGATCTTGTTTGTATGTTGAAAAGGTCTCTCTACGGTTTGAAACAATCCCCTCGTCAATGGTATAAAAGGTTTGATTCATTTATGTTGTCACATGGTTTTAAGAGGTCTGAATTTGATAGCTATGTGTACATTAAGTTGGTTGATGGATCACCTATATACTTGCTGTTATATGTCGATGACATGTTGATTGCTGCCAAGAGCATGAAAGATGTCGCTTCTCTCAAGTCACAGTTGAGTAGCGAATTTGAGATGAAGGATCTGAAGGAGATATGCCCTAGAGGCAATTAATAAAGTGTATTCTTTATCATATCTCGTTTGTTCATAATAGGTTTCTGTGTCATGCTGGAACCGTATTAAACGGAAACATTAATACGGGTGTGATACGTAAACAACCAGGTCCCTAGTAGCCTCTGCTAAGACTAGTTTCGTTGCGCGATTGATGATCGAGGTTTCCCGGTCATGGGGCATGGCGCCGGTCGGCAATGGGAGTCATATCGTTGGAGAACGATGTGATGGACATACCCAGATTTGGAGAACGTAGTCGTTACGCCTTTGACCGTGAGATCAACTCTTATTGTTATTCCTGAAAGATACTTTGATCGCACCAAACGTCGTATCTTATATAGTATGACAATAACGGTGATACTTTTGGGTATCGGAAAGGAGTAGTTGAGACGAGGGGTCAAGAGCGGGATTTGCCAGTCCGCATAGCAGGATAGATACTCTCGGGCCCACTCGGTGAGATCATGTCTAATGAGCTTGCAAGCATGTGACTAGGTCACGGAGACATGAGATCATGAACGAGTAGAAAATAGCGTCGTCAGTAACGAGGTCGGGATTAGGGATGGAGATATCTATGGAACGACACTCAGACGTGCTAAGTATCGCCATGGCAAAAGGTTTAAGACTTTGCGTTCAGGTTTGATAGATGAAAGTCATTCGTTATATCACAGGGATTAATTCATGGGGTCCAGGCCTACGAGTTAGTCGTTGATCATAGAGAAGTCTTGGTCATACCTGTTATTATATCGAACCGCTAGGGTAACACACTTAAGGGGTTTCGACAAGACAACCGGAAAAGAAAGAGATCACCGGGAGCGTCCCGGGAGAGGTCTGATGGAGATCGGGCAGCGACGAAATAGTTTTCGGAGCTAGGAAAAATTATATATATTATGTTTGATATTAATTAGTGTAATTAATATGAAAATATGATTTTATATATTTATTTTCGAATTTATTTAGGCTGATTTCCCTAAATGGGCCTTTTGGTCGAAAGAAGGCCCAAGAGGGGGGAATCCCCTTGGGGATTCGGTGGGGGCTAGGAGGGGCCGACCCAAGTGGGCCAAGGGCCCACTAGGGGCCGGCGCACCCTCCAATGCCGCACCAGGCATGTGGGGGTTAGTCCCACATTGCCTGGTTAGCAAGTTGGCTCCCCCCTGGGAGCCTATATAAGAAGGGGCACCCCTGGCCTTTTAATTCACCAATTAATTCCCAGTTTCTCTCCCGATCTCGTGGTTCCCTTGTCGGAGCCGCGCCGAGCAGAGGAGGGGGTCTCTTCCACCATAGCCCGCTGCCGCGCTGCTGGTGTTCTGGTCCAAGTCTTCCGCTGCTCGTCCTGGACTGGAGCTTCGGAGGCCGTCGTCTCCACCGTACGTGTGTGACGCCCTGCGAGGTGCTGCGCTAGCGGTACTCGGAGGTCTGCTTCCTCTACATGACCTTGAGGTCGGCTTCGTCGGTCTTCATCGACAACGTTTGTGCGGGAACGTAATCCCCGCTTTCGGTCTACAAGGGTACGTATTCCGATCTCCGTTCGTACTACTATATCTGCATAGAATAGATCTTGGCATGCTTTTAGGATATCGTTGGTAGGAAATTTTTTGTTTTCTGCACACTATCCCCTTCAGGATCTTGGTGCTGCTTAGAAAATCCTAGGTATGGAAATTACACGTGACAGAAAGTCTGGCTTCTTATTTCTTAGTCAGCAGAGTTACATTAAGAAAGTTCTTCATCGTTTTAACATGCATGATGCAAAGTCTGTTAGTCCTCCTATTGCTTCTCATTTTAAGTTTTCATATGCTCAATGTCCTACTACTGATGATGATATGGAGTACACGTCCGGAGTTCCCTATTCTAGTGCTGTTGGTTCCTTGATGTATGATATGGTATGTTCTCGTCCTGATTTATCATATGCTATGTCTTTGGTGAGTAGATACATGGCTAATCCTGGTAAAGAACATTGGAAAGCTGTTCAGTGGATTTTCAGGTACCTCTGTGGCACGTCTGATGCTTGCTTGAAGTTTGGCAGAGCTAGTGAGGGACTCGTTGGGTATGTGGATTCAGATTTTGCTGCCGATTTGGATAAGAGGAGGTCCCTTACAGGTTATGTGTTCACCATTGGTAGTTGTGCTGTTAGTTGGAAGGCAACACTTCAGCCAGTTGTTGCCCAATCCACCACGGAGGCTGAATACATGGCCATTGCAGAAGCAGTTAAAGAAACTGTTTGGTTGAAAGGTTTGTTTGCTGAGCTTTGTGGAGTTGATACTTGCATTAACCTGTTTTGTGATAGTCAGAGTGCTATTTACCTTACTAAGGATCAGATGTTCCATGAGAGAACAAAGCACATTGACATCAAAGACCATTATGTGCGTGATGTTGTTGCACAAGGTAAGTTGAAGGTATACAAGATTAGTACTCTTGATAATCCAGCTGATATGATGACAAAGTCTGTTCCTGTATCTAAGTTTGAGCTATGCTCAGACTTAGTTGGTATCACTGTTTAGCCCAAGACGCTATTTGGCGCCAAAAGTGTTATCTTTGTTGTTTCAGTGGTGAAGGTTCTCGTTCATACTACAAGATGGAATTTGTCTCAAGGTGGAGTGTTGTTTTATGGTGATCCAAATTCATATGATGAAGTGAAGTGAGCGGCTAACTTCGGAGCGAAGCGGAGGCCCGTTGCCGGGAGGCTTGGGCCATAGCGTAGCTAGGAAGTTAGCCCACCGGCCCATCCTGCGCTCGCGGGGGTGCGGGGGGAGGCAGCCCCACGGTACGGTACGGATTGTACCCGAGTCGGATCGCAACCGACTTAGGGTTTTTACCCTCTATAAATACATCTTGTAAGTCGCCTGTTGGGGTAAGCCACACATTGTAAACCCACAGCGTTTGTAACCTCACCCGATATAGTGAAGTATTGCTGGCTGGCGCCCGTGGTTTTTTCCTCTCCTTTGTTTGGAGGGGTTTTCCACGTTAAAATCTCGTGTCCCCGTTGGTTTGATCGTTCCGCTCTTCGTCATTTCTTGCTATCTTCTATAACAAAGACAACCATCTAGCTAGTGCTATGGACCCGTAATCCAAGGGTGAACTACTCACGCATTAGTCCGGAAGCGGGCATGGTGACGCAGAGCCCTCTGGTGACGATTCCACCTCCCGGCAGGGTGCTGGGGAGAGCTTTTGATCTCTCCCGAAGTCGGGTTGACGAAGGCGGCAGCTCGGGACTCCGTGGAGGAATTATTTTCTTCGTATTGATCTTAGATTTTTGGGGGCTTTAAGTAGGCGAAAGTGCAAAGGCGGTGGAGGGCCGAGGAGCCCTCACGTGGGGCCCTGATGTCTACGCACGCTTCTATTCTTGTAGACAATGTTGGGCCTCTAAGAGTAGAGGTTTGTAGAACAGCAGCAAGTTTTCCTTAAGTGGATCACACAAGGTATATCGAACTCAGGGAGGTAGAGGTCAAAGATATTTATCTCAAGCAACCCTGCAATTAAGATACGAGAAGTCTCTTGTGTCCCCAACACACCCAATACATAAGTAGTAATTGCAATCTGTAATAAAAATGACAGCAAGCAAATATGTAGCAGAACTTGTTGGAAACGGTGTTTTAATGCTTAGAAACAAGGCCTAGGGATCCTACTTTCACCGGTGGACATTCTCAACAATGACATCAAAGTTAAATAAATAAACACTACTCTCAAACACTCACATGTTGGATAACAAACACCATTCATTGTTGTAGGGCTACAAGAGCACCCTCAAAGTCAGAGTAAACTAACACCAACAATGTCATAAAGGGAATCACACACGGTGCACACACTGTCACCGTTACACACGTGAAACCCCGGAGTTCAATTAAAGTAACCTCTAGAGTGCATAATAAATAAAGAGTAGCATCACATATTCAACTAGATTACAAAGCTCATGATCACATAAAGATCACATGGGAGAGAGAGATAAACCACATGGCTACCGTAGATCCCGTAGCCCCGGGGGAGAACTACTCACTCCTCATCATAGGAGTCAGCAACGGCGATGGAGATGCTGGTGGAGTCGATGGAGATGGCTCCGGGGGCAACTCCCCGTCCCGGCAGGGTGCCGGAACAGAGACTTATGTCCCCCGAATCTTGTCTTCGATGGCGGCGCCGCTCTGGACCCGTGGAGGCAATAATGAACATCGTCCGTGTGTTTTTAGATCAGGAGGTATTTATGGGCGAAAGGGCGATATCGGTGGGCGCCTGAGGGGCCCACACCACCTCCTAGCGCGGCCAGGATGGGACCCGCGCCACGGGGTGGTGAGGCCACCTCGTGGCTCCTCTTTGTCTCGTCTTCGGTGTTCTGGAACGTTCCGTTTCCAAAAATAGTTTCAGATCTTTTATTTCCAATTCCGATAATATTTCCTTAAGTACTTTTCTGAAACCAAAAACAGCTGAAAACAAGGAACTGGCACTTTGGCATCTTGTTAATAGGTTAGTCCTAGAAAATGTATAAAACTATATAAAATGCATATAAAACATGTAATAACATGGTATAATATAGCATGGAACATAAGAAATTATAGATATGTTGGAGACGTATCAGGCCCGTGCGGCAGGCTTCCTGGCCGCGCCGGGACCCCATATGGGGCCCTCGTGGCCCCTCTCCGTCAGTTCTCTAGTGTTCTGGAACCTCCACTAGTAAAAAAGGCTTATAGGTGGAGGCCTTTTTGTGGCGCATCAAACTGCATGCGCCACAGAAACGCCTTTTTGTGGCGCATCCTTTTGCATGCGCCACAGAAATATGACTTTTTATAGCGCATGGGCTGGGGTGCGTCACAGAAAGTCGACTTTCTGTGGCGCATCAGCTGGGTACGGCACCGAAAGTCGACATTCTATGGCGCATCAGCTGGGTGCGCCACAAAAATTAGACATTCTGTGGCGCATCAGGTTGGGTACGCCACAAATGTATGCACTTTTTTGTGTCACATGGGGTCCCATGCGCCACAGAATTTGTACACACAGATCCCCCTCCGTGGATCGCCTTCTCAATCTTGCGGCAAAATGATGAAAATGAAAAAATGTTCAAAAAATTCCATCCTTTGAAATATGGTTAGGTATTAGTGTATACTTCGCGTAGCATATTTGAAATATGAGTTTTGACCTTTTATGCAAAATCACTGTAAAGAAAGTCGAAACGGCCATAACTTTTGCATACGACGTCGAAAAAATGCGTTTAATACCTTAAAAAGAGTAGACAAAAATAGAAAATTGCCCACATCCGGGCTTGCCCGTTTAGCCCTTTTCAGATTCTCAAATTCGAAAAGGAAAAAAGTTATTTTAAAATGATTGTTTTTCTCAGCAAAAAAAAAAAAAATCTGTGGCGCACCGGGAGGGGGTGCGCCACAAAATTATTGGGCGGGATTTGAAATTTGAACCGACTGCCCCCTTTTCCTCTCCTCCTCCTCCTATTCTCCCCCACTTCTCTCATTTCCTCCTCCTCCTATCCTCTCATTTCCTCATCCTCCTCTCCTCTCCTCTACTTCTCCTCCCTTGTACTTCTAAACTCCGGCGAGCTCCATCTCCTCCACCACCACCTCCGGCGACCTCCTCCTCCACCACCATCTACTCCGGCGACCACCACCTCCTTCGGCGACCACCACCACCTCCTCTTCCGGCGATGAACACCTCCTCCACCCATCTCCGGCGCCCCCCATCTTCCACCCACGGCCAAGCCCGGTGTGTCCTCCGACGAGCTCCGACGAAACAAAAATATTTTGAAATTTGGGCGGCCCGATCTAGATCTGGCCAGAATCCAGATTTAGATATGGTCACCCTTTTTTTCAAATTAAAAAAAATTTAGTGGCGCACCTAAGTAGGGGCGCCAAAGAAACATGGTGGGGTGCGCCACAAAATTATGCCACAGAAATATATTTTAGTGGCGAGATAACTGTGTCGACCCCCATTTTCCCGGGTGCGCCACCGAAAGGCTAAAGGGTGCGCCATATATGGCCCTTTTCCACTAGTGCTCCCGTGAAAAATAGGGACTTTGGTAAAGAAATCGTCCAATTCCGAGAATATTTTCTTAAGTGGTTTTCTGAAACCAAAAATAGCAGAAAACAGGGAGCTGACACTGTGTCATCTTGTTAATAAGTTAGTCCTAGAAAATGCATAAAAACATATAAAATACATATAAACATGTAATAATTGCTATAATATAAGCATGAAACATAAGAAAATTAAAGATACGTTGGAGACGTATCACACCTCGGATGCTGCATGCATAAAATGCAAAGGTAAGACGCACTGATCAGTGGGTAGGGTTGAGGACCACTCCGGCAGTGCTAAGACCTTATACTTTCCGCGTCAACAGATGCGATGAAAATCCTGGCGGACGTGCTGGGTAGCAAAGTTAAAACTGCAGAACAAATCAGTAAGTCCATCAGTGGCCTAAGTCAAGTATGTCCAGTATGTTGCAGGTTCGAGCCCAAGGACTCGAGATTGATTGAAGACTAGTAAGGTTTTGCCCAAGTATGCAGTTAACAGGTCGCGACTCATCAAGTAAATCCAGACCTACTCAGACAAAATGCTTTTCATAGTCGAAAGACAAATACATAGACATACATTCAAAAGCATAAAACATTAGACATGCACTATGTACTGAGTGCATGACTGATTCCCCGAATTAGCCAAGCACTAGGAGGCTGATGACGAGGTTATACCAAACGGGTACCCCATCGTGTGGGTACCTGGTGCACATGATGACTATAGCCCAATTGTCAATAGACTAAAAATGAAGGGGTTCCGGTGCAGAAAATAATGATTTTTCTAGAGTATGAAACCCTAACTAGCCAGGATCTATATATCTAGTACATGTGATAACGGTGGGTGAACGGGTTACATTACCTCCATGTAGACCGATAGCGGGGATTACGCTCCCGCACAAGCGTTGACGATGAAGTCGTACGTAGCCGACCTTGAGGTCACGGAGAACTTGCCGCGATGACGTAGACGATGACGCCGGGGTGTCGACGATGACCTGCGTCGACGGGCGTCGGGCGGAAGATGGCGAGGCGCCGGCGGCTGGGGGGGTGGTGCGTCGGTGGCAGGGGGGAGCAGCGGCTGTGTTGCAGGTGGGCGAGACGACGTCGCCCAGGCTCCTTAAAAGAGTCGCCTCCGAGCACTCGCAAACATACGGAGCTTAACAACAACCCCCGGTCATTCAGATCCAGCTGAAATCGCAGGGGTAGAACTTTTCTGGAATTCCGCAGGGCAACGGCGCCCGGCGGTATAGCTTAGGTGGAGAGAGGAGGCAAAACGGGCGGAGAAGCAACTCGGACGGCTTGCTATACAATTAATTGTATTTTTCTGTGTATTAATCTCTACTATATAATATTGGTTAAGGTGAGGCGTCGTACGTCGTCCGGCCATTTTGCAATTTAGTCCCTGAGAAATTGGAAAAGCCACCCACAGTCCACACAATCATCATGTTTGCAGTTAGCCCCTCAACACTATCCATCCAACCCAATCCCCTCGCTCCCTTCTCATGGCAGCAACCGACGAGGACAAAGCGGTCGCCGGCGGAATTCAGACCACGCCGCCGAACTGCGGGAGAGACGGTCACGCATATGGCCAGATGGAGAGGTGGTTCATGCACGACGACCACGCGATTTCCCCGCGCCGACTTCGACCTCCTCGCCGCCTCCGCGTGTGAAGAAAGGAACTAGTGGATTCACCCGTCGCTTCCCCTAGAGGGAGCGTTCGGATTCAACCAGAAAAGCTGGAGGCTGGCGACCGTCAGTTAAGAAAGCTAGGTTCAAGAGCAGGACATTGGCGTCAGGTAAGAAAGCTAGGTTCATTACGAACCATTGCTTTGGATTTCATAAAAAGATAGAGGAACATCCTTTAAGATAAGCATTTCTTTACGTGTGATGTTTGTGTGTTTTGTTTGTATTAGATTACTGCAGCTATGCTGCTTTGTTGACAGAGTGATCCAGAGAGCGACTACAGTCAGAACATCTCAGAGAAGTTAAACAGGGCTATCAGCATAATGACTTGTTGAACATCCTAACTTCCCGGTTGCAAGTGATTTCCTCACAATAGTCCATATCAAAGAACATAAAGATGTTTGGTAGAGGAGGACGCGGGGGTGGATTTTGGTCTCTGAAATGTCTACCTGCACAACTGGATTCAGAGTTGGTCCTACAGTTGATAAAAATCGACTCTGCTAATCCTATGACTAATCCATTTGCCAAAGCTTCAGAGAGGATCATTCATGTCCTTGGTGTATCTTTGATCGCAGGGCCCGGCCAGACTCTACGTTGGGGAGAGCCTTCGATATACTCTTCGAACCTTCAGTTCTGAAATGTCTCAAATCTTCCGTACGTCGCATGGCTTCTTAAATCTTCCATACCGCGCTGAAGCTACTGTTGCAGTTATTAGTGTGGCTACTGCTTGTCATCGTCCTACTCTGCCAAAGCTGAGCAATCGAGAGACTGCGAGATTAGCCCCTCCACTCCAACTTGTGAGAGATGAGAGGTAGACAGAGAGATTGGTGTGGCTCTGTGTACTTTTGTGTACTTTCCTGGTACAACTGATTGCTACCTCTCCGTCAGTGTGTTCCGCTGATGATTGTGGCTTCCGTTGATTGCTTAGCTGATGCTCTCATTTCATCCCATGTAATCAACACCATGATCTTGTTGATTAATAGTTGTTGTGATACAATGCTATTGCTACCTAGGATAGACGATGGAGTTGATGAATGTATCAAATGTTTCTGTTTGAGAGTACTCAATATTATGCAAAGGCGTTCAAGGCAACATAACCAAATAATATCACTTTATTCTTTAGAATACATGCATCAGTTTCTTTAGTGCATTATCTGTATAAGATACTTTTGTAAAAATCCCTGCAAATGTAACCTTTTCTATGAACTTGTTTTTCAGTGGAAATATACACATGCTATTTGCATTGATACTTGATAGAATTTCTTAGAATACCGTCACTACCTGATTTCCACCCAAATTCAAGCGGATCTTCCTGATTCTTGCTTAGTCCCTAGCACTTCTTAAATTCTATATGTACTCATTACGTGTCACTGTATTATACAGAATCAGCCTGGCAATTCACAATGTGAGATACAATATTGCTCATCTGAAACTGGTACAGTCATATGCTTATAAATTCATTATATGTTCTGTGATTTTTGCTATTACACAGTAAAAAGACCTTCCCATTTGGATTCGATTGGCGAACGGTTTAAACATATGAAATTTCTTTTCATTTGATTCAATGTCAGGCTGTCCTTTGAAGCATTTTAATAAAGCACAGGAAGTCTGTAATTAAGCTCAACAAGGCATATTTGTTGTTGTCGTTTGTCTCTAATATTTTTGTTTTGGTTTTCTGTGTTGACATTATGTTGTTGCACGCAGCCAATGATCGATACAGAATTTTTGGCAAACTATGTAAAAAAAATCTACGAGGTTCCGTAGCATACCACAGGCACTATACTACACAACTAACATTGATCATCTAACATCAGAAGTGTCTCAAGCTGCCTGCTAGATGTACAGGTTGTGACTATCAGGTTCATTTGAAGGAGTGATATGTATAGTAGACATGATTGATTTTTACCTTTTGCATCAGCTTGGAAAGAAGGAGTGATATGTATAGTAGACATGATTGATTTTTACCTTTTGCATCAACTTGTTTTCAAAGCTGATGCCAAGATTAATATATTGAAATAATTAAGTCTATGTTCTATGATTTTTCATCAAACAATAAGATAACTTTCAGGTTAACGATTTAGATGGTTTTTTGCATTTATTTTTAAACTTTCTTTCCATGAAATGCCATTTATTATTCCTACAAAAAAAACTGCCAAGTTGTTAGTGTTGATCCTGCCTATGTTTTATATCAGGTCTTGCTTGTAAAGATATTGTAAAGCCGTTTTTTTTTATTTCAGAGAGTTCGACTTTATGATCTGTTCTACACAAAGCATGCTCATGTGTATTGATAGTTGTATTTCTTGACCGCTGCACTATATACAAGATATGAGCATTTATTTTCAGGTGTGTTTCTTTAAAAAAATGATTGAAGGCAAACTTTATCAAACGGATTACAACCTTAGCATTACAACCTTAGCAGGGAGTTCACCAAGAACTAGACCAAATAAATTTGACATGCAAAACTTTGCAACGCTCTTTTCACACATGTACTATTTTGTGTTTGCTAGAAGTAGTGTTCCCATGATCCATCTCATATAGAAAGATCACAACTATGCAACATTCCTTGTATTTTATCCCGTAGCAACTCACGGGCATTTTGCTAGTCCAATTAATATGCCTTGCTATATAAAAGGGGGAGGGGGTGTGCAAACACCTTGCCTCCCCCATGTGGGACTAAACAAAGAAGGAGGAGGGGGGTTCGGCCGAACCATGCAAGGGCCGAACCCAACATGGGCTCCTTTGCATCCATGATGCGGTTCCCCCCAAATGGGTCTCTCTTGGCCCATTTAGGTGAGATGCTCTTTTTTCCTTTATTTAATTAATAATAAATTAATATAAAATACTATTAATTCATAATTAATATATTTAAATACTATTTAATATCCCGTGACTCCAAAACATTTTCCGAACCACCCGAACAACTTTCGGACATTCCTGGAACCCTTCCAGACCTTCCCTGAACTCCTTCCGGACCACCGGAACTCTTTCCGGATCCTTTCTCTCTCTTCTACAAAATTCTATATTATTCCAAAACCTATCTCCTGGTGTCGTTAAGACCTTAAGTTTGTTACGCTACGGTTCGAGAACACTCCAGACATGGTCGAGACACTCCGCTCACCAATGACCGTCAGGGCTACCTGGATGTATATGACGGCCCCTGTGCATTCTACGAATATCGTCGTTGAACCATAAATATGATATTCATTCACTTTATTTCTGCGATACTATCTTGTCCGAGATATGATCATAGACATCCGATGTCTTTGTTGTATCTCGTTACCGACAAAGGTTATTAACTCGTCTGTGCTATTACATCTTCATGAACTAGTCATAAGCTGCGCAGCTATATTGATGTAATCTCACCGAGTGGGCCCAGAGTATCTTTCCATCACAAGAATGAACAAATCACGCTCTTGATTCTTACGTCTCGATACTCTTTCGGGATACCCAAGATGGACACCGTTATTGTCATGCTATATAAGACACAACATGCTCTCAAAGTACCCCTACGAAGCATCAATAAGTACGGTCTCACGGTTTAAAGAATAAGCTATCATATTCTTATCTATTGCAAATGACAAACATCGTAATACAATCTTATTGCAATACTTTGCGTATGGTCATCACCTTATTCAACTAATAAGATGACCCCATTGTCAACCGACGTCATTGTCCTTGATCGGGAATCTCGATCAACTGTTGCCCAATGGACTAGTTCATATAGAGGCTTACTAGGGACCCTAGTTGTCTATGTATCACACGTGTATCAATAATTCCGATTAATACAGTTATAGCATAATACACAAACCTATTATAAATTTATGAGATAATGTAATAAATACTACTTATTTATTTGCCTCTAGGGCATATCTCCTTCAGAAAAAGCCCAACAAGAGAATCCCAAGACAAAGATTACTTACCTAGTTATTCATAGTCGGTTATAGATTTCATACTTGTAATCCTAGTTGGTTACATACCTGAGACCTGTACCCCCATATAAGGTACAAGAGGGTAGCAGATCATGGACACGCCCAATCAGAACCACCAAACCCTAGCGAGATTTGCATCTCGCTAAACCTTGTACTCGCAGTATATTCACAATCAATACAGACATGCAGGAAGTAGGGGTGTTACCTCAGTCGACGGTCCTGAATCTCGGTAACTCTCGCTTGTCAGTCGACGAATCTACTAACACTACACGTTCTCTAACTCATAACTCTAACCCAAGGCTATAAGTCATGGGTATTGATGAGGACACCCCTCGTCAGCGCGGGTCCTAGTCGTCAACTCTTTTTCCCTGCAAATAAAAAAACAGTAGAGAGCTTAATATTGCAAAATTCCTAACTATATTAAAGACCATGGGATCGCCGGACTCACAATGATTTGGTCACCGTAGCTTTGGAAAGCTACAGTGACCGACCCCCTCCGCATCGTCGATCGCCCATCCGACGGTCCACGAGTCCCTTCTTTCCGTAAGCTACAGTGCGTAGATGCCTCCGCGCCGTTGATCGCGGATTCGACGGTCCGCACACGCCCCGCGGCTGTTTTGCACAAAATCCACTAACAAACCGAGATCGTGCCCCGCATACCAACAATTAACACGTTGCGGGACCTCGCTGCAAATCCACCAAAACTCAGGGTTTTTTCTGCAAAAAAATCTCTCACAATCACCTCTCCTCCTCTTTCTCCTCCGCGCGCCTCCGAGGTCGCTGCCGCCGCTCCGCGCCTCTCCGGTCAATTCGACGGACACATCGACCTCCGCCGCCGCGTCCTCTTCATCCACGCGCAGTTACTCGTGTCGGGAAGCCTCGGCGGCGCTGCAATCGTTCGCGTCGCGGTCGACATCCGTAGTCGCGCCCACATGCCACCGGCGACCAATCAGCAGTGCCGTCGCTACGGGGCAAGCCCGCGTCGAGGTGCCTCCAGCGCACCCAACGGCGCGTCCAGGTTCGTCGTGAATTGACACCGACGGCGTCGCCACCGCCGCGGATCTGGCTGCTCTAAGGCCACCACTGATGTCACCACGACGTTAGTGCGGGCCCAGTCGTCAGTCTGTCAGTCTCTTTTCCCCTGCGAATAAAAAAAGTAAAGAGCTTAATATTGCAAAATTAATATCTTAAAATCTGCCCATCAGAAAAAATGAAAACAAATATGGAAACTATCACCCAAAAAAACCCTAATTACTTATACGTAGATTTTAACCAGATTTCAAAATCGTGAATATTTCGAAAATTCCAAATTCATTTCGACATCATTGAGGCTATTCATCAGATAAATTTGGGAATATATCAAAATGGTATGGATTTGTGGTACATAAACGAATTTCAAACTTCATACTTCAAATTTTACATACCTTTTAGATCTACTAATTTTACAACTGCTCGAACAACTTTTAAAATCCACTGAATTTAAAAAATCGCAAAATTATTTCAATTTCACTACTTCTGAAACCTACACAATTTTTAAATACATACACTGCCAAATTTATATTCACGGACGTCTTCAAACTTGCAGACTTAAAAATTTACATACCTGATTTTGCAACCGTAAAAAATTCAAATATGAAAAACACTCTAACTTGAACAATTTTTAGAGCACAAAATTCTACTAATCTCACCACTTTTGAAACCAACACTATTTTTAAATGCACACACTACCAAATTTAAATTCATAATTTTTAAAACAAATTTTCAAATCTGCACTGCTTAAATCATTCACATTTCAAATATTACATTCACAAGTTGAATACTTCAAACAATTTTAGAAAAGAATGTGTATTTCCACATCACATTATTTCGCTCTAAAATATCCGATTATTTTCTAAGTTCCAAAATATATTTCAGGAAAACACAAGGATCAGAGACTTCAAAATTACTAATTGCGACCATTCCACTCAGACATACGAAATGCACTCTAAAAAATTGATAATTCATAAGTTCCAGCCATTTTCTTAAATTATTTGTGACTTGACAGGTGCGACACAACTGTCAGTGTTTCTAGATAACTTTCCAACGTTTTTGGATAACTTTCCAACGTAGACATTTGAAAATTTGAATTCTACTCACAAATGTAACAGCAAAAAAACATGAATGGAAAATTAAAACAAAATCCTCCACTAAATAGGACATATCATCGCATATCAAATTTGAAAATCTAAATTTTTTCGACGAGTCAATTCCCACAAACAATGTACAGAAAAATAATAGATGTCCTAAAATCAACACCTTCATAACTACTAATCGAAAAAAATGTACAATGGTTTCATATTTCTTATCAACAAAAAGTGCAACCCATTTATGGCCAGAAAAACTAAATATTCCAAAATAGTGAAGATTTGGATAAAATCAGCGTCAAACTCCAACGGAATTCGACATTTCCAAATTAGGTAAAATATGTAACCTATTTGTGCGATAACAAAATAACATTATAAAAATAGTGCACATTTAAAGAAAAAAATGAGAAACCGCAAAAGTTTTTTATGTTTCCCCATTAATCCAAATTTATAGAACAAATTTAGTGAACTTTTTGACAAAATATATAACAAATCCCACCAAATTACAGCATTCAACAATACACCGGGTGCAGCATGTGAATAACTTTCCAACTTTACCAATTTACAAAACTTGAAAAACATACAAATATCACCTTCCTTCGAATTTCAACAGACGTCAGTTCGGATAACTTTTGAATGTACGCATCTTTAGTTTTGTATTCTTTGCACCACGGTATTTACAAAAATGAAAACAAAAACATGACTGGCGGATCCCAGTCAGCAGTTTTTTAAGGAAAACAACCAGAAGATGGAAAACTTTCCATAAATAACCACGGGACAATCCACGAGCTTTCTTCGCATTTCAACCATTTTCAAATCTAAACACTACAAAGATGTGGTCATTTTTCAAATATCAATACTACCGCCGGAACATGGCAAACAGAACTGAATATTTCTACAAATTCGTCTGCATTTCAAATCTAACCGTTTTACTAACGTGAGGAAAAATTAAAATCTGAAAAAACAAAAACAGTTCGACCAATTTTTAAAATCTAGATTCAGAATTTCAGTTGCCTTCTTTTAACCATTTAACTAACGTGAAAATAAATAAAAAACTAAAAAAACTTTCCAATTCGACAATTTTTTGCAACCTAGACAAGTTTCAAACACAAACTCTCCTTTCATCTGAACGATTCTCAAATATACGCAAAATTTATCTAGTCCTAATCACACGGGTGTGTCGGCGCCGGCGCACCAAATTTATCACACGGGTGTGGCGGTGCCGGCGCACCAAATTTATCTAGTCCTAATCTAGAAACAAATTAATTCGATGAGATCCGGTCATGGAACTCACGGCAGTGCACATGGTTTCTCTGCTAGTAGTATCTAGCAAGCACCGTTTTTGTCGGCGTGGACTCTAGAAGTAGAAGACATGGTCGTGCACTTGCCAGCACAACTGCACAAGAAAGAAGATGTCGCACAGACAGAATAATTGATTTGAGAAAACACGGTATTGGTCTACATGAATAAAAACTCTTACTCCCTGATATATCTATTTGGTAGTAGTACATGAAGCCGCGAAGGATGCATGTCTTTGATTCACGCAAGCCCAATGTTTCTAATTCTGCTGTTTCTGTCCGATATATTATTTGCGGTGATTTGAGGAACATGTATCGTACTACAGTACAATAGATCTCACCAGCTAATCGGTATGGCGATTCAGGCAAGCCGAATGTTTCTAATTCTGCTGTTTCTGTCCGATATATTATTTGCGGCGATTTGAGAGAGATATCGTACTACAGTACAATAGATCTCGCCAGCTAATCGGTATGGCTGGCGCCAGGCAGCATCCTCTTCAGCGGCCCATCATAAGGGAATCTAGACCGTAGCCGTTTTTTCTTGTAAGAATATAGGCGGCCGAGTGTCGGTAACTTTCTCTACACACATTCAACATATGGATACTGTTTTTTCTACCAGTCAATTATTTTCATTGTGTGAAGTGGGCCTAACTCAGCTGGTTAGTTCTGTGTGGTGGAACTAGTCCAGCCCAGATTTAAGTCCTAAACTTGACATGGGTGATCACACTTTTCTGTATTTTCCAGTATTGATCTGGCGCTATGCTTTTAGTGGTAGGCGACGTGTCCGTCAACAGCGAGATGTCTGTGGTGACTTCGTCAACCTCAAAATCTGCCGAACCAGTCTCTCGAAAGTGCTTATAGGAGTAGGGTTTACATTCGTGCGTTCATAGTGGTGTATGTACATGTGTTTATGAGTGTCTATGTCTGTCAATAAAAAAATATTATTTCCATTGTGAATGGCATGTCTTCAACAAAGGGCTTGGGATCATGCGCCAAGATGTACTAATCTAGTTAGCTTAACAAGTCCAAGACAAAGGCTTTGTTACTACTAGTACTACCTAAAAGAGTGTCCAAAACTATCCATCCGGGGGATATTCATGAATTTTAGGTTTGTTACAATTAAGTAAGAACTTGTTGTGGCAAGATGGTTAGGTGGGTGGTTGTACCCTCAGCCCACCAGAGTTTAAACCCCAGGTTTGACGCTGGTGTTTCTCATTTAGGCGGAATATTCTTCAGTGGGAGACGATTTTCCCGTCGACAACGAGGCGTCTATGGTGTCTTCGTCAATTTGAAGACCTGACTTGCTGGTTCAGTCTCTCAGAGGTGCTCATTGGGGTAGGATGTGTGTGCGTGCGTTTATAGGGGTGAGTGTGTGCACGTGTATATGAGCTTGCGTTGTACTGTGTTTATCACAAAAAAAATTATCACAATTAGGTCCATGGACTTTGCGGAGATAAACCGTGCGTCAAAATACAACCGTATTGTTAGAGCATGCATAAAATATCACAATCTAAGAATATATTTGTCGGCACTCCGTCAACCGAGGATACCAGACTTGGCACCGGCCAGACACCTCAGGACCGATGTTATCCGTCCTTCCTGAGGAAGGCCTGACGGAGACCCGATGGTGGACAAGTCGTCGCCTCGGAGTGGGAAGCGGCGAGTCACGTCCCGGCATCAGGAGGAGGCCGACGCGTGGGCGGCAAGGTGTCAAGGTTTTGTCATTATAACAGAAGTGGTGTCATGGCCGTCCGTTAGCCGTGTATGAGCCCCTTGTGCTATAAAAGGGGACTCGACTCTTTAGGTAAATGGGTTGGAAGGTGGGTAGCTGAAAGGCTAGGCAGTAGAGGAAGCCTTAGACCGGAGGAGGCGGAGAAAAGGGATACCGGTGGCTGGGTAGTCGGAGTAGCGGGAAGAACACAACCGTTTGTAATCTTCTACACCTAATCAGATATCAGAGAAGGTGGACGTAGGGTATTACATCCACCTTGGATGGCCTGAACCTTGGTAAAATATGTGGGTTCTTGTCATGTGTGTTGTGCCGGCGAGGTTGGTCTGCATTCGTTCGGCATATCGCGTCGGAGAGGTCTCCGCGCCCCCTTTGCTACCGAACAACTAAAGGGAAGGGATCGCTCCCTCCCTGGTGTTGGCGTACGCAAACGTGACAATATTTGTGTGTTTCGTGTTATATGTATAATAAATTATAAAATAAACCCCCACTAACTTATAATTAATGATTGTATCTCAACATGCAAGCGATCCATATCACTTGCTTTTTTAGCCAACCAATTTTCCACATCATCCAACTACTATTCATTACCTATTGTTCTACATGCAAATTAAATTGTCCATGTCATCCTTTTTTATTTTATCATTTCAATAAGAGACCACACAATTACGGAATGTAATTATAAAATTAAATTGTGCGCTAGGGGAACATAAATTAATTTGCCATCAAGTGAAATTCTTTATTTGCATTTTTAATGGCATCCTTCAAATTTTATGCTTTTATTAGTTTCTTAACAGATACCGGCTGCAATCGCGCAAGGTATCATTATAGTATCTAAAAGATAACATGACCAAGGACGGTATACTGAATATGAATTAATGATACTTATTACCAAAATCGTGATTGATGTCGTAATTATGTTTTATACGGTTATTTTTCTTAAAAAGGGTATTTCCATGATACACAAGATTTTACCTAGTTAATTTCCAATTTGTACACCATCTGACCCCGAAATTAGTGTCACGAGTTTCTATGTCAATCAGTGCAATCCGAGTACCATCTCCTCGAGAACTTGTCTGTGGCAAGATGGTTAGGAGGATGGTTGTATCCCTAGTCCACCAGAGTTCAAATCTCAAGTTTGACGTTGTTATTTCTCATTTAGGCGGAATATTCTTTCACTGAGAGGGGACGTTCCCGTCAACAGTGAGGTGCCTGTGGTGACTTCGTCAATCTCAAGACCTGAGCCGCCGGCTCAGTCTCTCGGAGGTGCTCATACGGGTAGGGTGTGCGTGTGTGCGTTTATAGGGGTGAGTGTGTGCGCGTGTATATGAGCGCTTGCGTTGTACTGTGTTTCTCAAAAAAAGAATATCTACTTGACAACTAATGTGGATCGGAGGGAGCTTTTTGAGATACCTTTTCATTTCATGTTCTTTTAATAATGTTAATATTTTTGTGCAAAGATGATGACCAGATACAATGAGTGTGTTAATCTTAAACCGAGTTTAAATGTCATATATTATTTTTAGAAGTTTTATTTTACAGTATCCAATGAATTAATTGTGTACCTTTTCTATTTTGAGGATAATAATACCAGATATATTATGTGCGTGTGTGCGTTCATAGGGGTGAGTGTGTGCGTGTGTATATGAGCGCTTGCGTTGTACTGTGTTTCTAAAAAAAAAACCATCTCCTCGACAACTAATGTGGATCGGAGGGAGCATCTTTTTGAGATACCTTTTCATTTCATGTTCTTTTAATAATGTTAATATTTTTGTGCAAAGATGATGACCAGATACAATGAGTGTGTTAATCTTAAACCGAATTTAAATGTCATATATTATTTTTAGAAGTTTTATTTTACAGTATCCAATGAATTAATTGTGTACCTTTTCTATTTTGAGGATAATAATACCAGATATATTATGTAGGTATTTTTTTACTACTAATACATTCTATAAAATCAAAGATTTAGTTTTCATGGGATTTACCCTTATAAGAAGGATCTTACTCCCACTGTGTCTATATAAAGAGCATCCACAATACTCGTAATGACCAAACACACCTTTCCAGAGAAGGCCAAAGTCCATATATTTTTCCTTTTTTCCATGGTGTAGTTCAGGGATGGACATGAATACTAGCGGTTTAGGAATCTTCGTCGTCAAGTCTGCTTGCTCCTGATGATAGCAGTACCATCAGCTCAGGCAGCCGCAAGGCCTTTGGGATACATTTCAGGTTGTTGCCCTAGAAACATCTTTTGTTGTGGGGTTGGCAGCTTGGTGACCAATGGATCTGTTTCTGTGGTTGGTAATTGACATATAGTTTCATTCTCTTTCTGGGTAATAAGTTAGGGCATGTATCCCTAAACCTCAAAACTTTTACTGCTACTTCGAATAAAATGGGAGGAGAATTTTATATATCTTGGTTTGAATATGTTGCAAAGAGATTTGAAATGTTGTCTAGTTCATCCTCTTTCAAAAATACTTCTCAGGGTTGACTTCGACACAACGTAATATTGTATTTGATTTTTTTATTAGGACTTCAAGAAAAGCTCGAGACTCACGAGAGGCTCAATATCGACTCATCTTTACGTTTGAATCGACCTCCTAGAATCATGTTTAGGTCGATATAGAAAAAAATGAGATAAATATGAGTGCCCTTTATATCTCAATTGAAAAATGAGCCTATCTAGAGCTATAATACAGTGCGTATTATTCTTTCGTTGCGGCGCAGGCTGAGGAAGGAGAGAGGTGCATTTATTATTTGAAAAGAATAGGTGTTGGATAAAAATATTCTTTCGAGTTGTAGTAAAATATGCAAATTATTAAATGCATGATGATGTCAATGATATGAAAAATAAAAATAAGCAAAAAACAAATTAGAGGTAAATCCCGGTGCGTTACAGCAACTCAAATAAGAAAGACGAGCATGGTAGCGAGGAAGCACGGACGAGGAAATCAGTGAATATAACCTCTTCACCACTTTCCGGATTAGGGAAAGTTTCATCACCCCGTGGCCGGCATCTCCAGGCCGTAGGTGGTGGTTGTATGCCTGCTTTGATGTACGGCTCAAGGGTAACCTCAATTACGTTTGATCTGCTACATGTACAGTGAAATGCCTTCCGGTTTTTCCTTTGTTGGTTTTATTTTGGATCCATGAGGTTGGGGTAAGGAAGGTGAAACTGGAGGGTATAGGAGGTCCACGACCCCTCGGTTCCATTAATAATAATAAAATAAGGCAGTAGCTCTAACAAACATAACAGACCACGATCGCTCACTTCACATCTTGCTCGGCTGATCAACTTGTTGCCTTATTTCCGCTTTCTATGTCATCCTCACGCGGTCGTCCCTGTGGCTGCCGTCTCGAGTACCCATACGATTGTATCGGCGCCCTTCCCTAACTCCGGTGTCCACACTGTCCTCGATCTGGCCGTCGCATCGTATTTCCGTCTCGGAAAAGCCACATGCTTTTCTGCAAAATGTCCACCGCAGAACACCCCCCTCCCCCCGTCCTCCTCCTCCCGCGACGCCTATGTCGTCGCCGCCGCCGCCGCGGACCGCCGTCTCCATCCGTGCATAGGACAAGCTCTGCCACGTCCTCCTCCCTGTCCTCGCCGGCGGACGCGTCCTGGGTCGGCCATAATCGTCGTGTTTCTTCGCTGCTCGCCTCCGCCTCCGCCGCCGGAAAATGGGTCGCCGCGGGCGGTTCCGACGACCAAATGGTCAGTCGCGCCGCCCGTTTGGCTCCCCCGCGCCTCCTCCGATTTGAAACCCTAGATCGGTGGCGCCGTTCATGGCAAGGGCACCGAGAACTCACGGGCGCCCGCGTGGTCATCCTTTAGCCACGACAGTTTGGAGGGCGAGCCGCGGTGCCATTGGACGTGGTCGAGCTCGCGGCCGAGGACGTGGCTGAGGGCGCGGCCGTGGACGCGTGCGCGGATGTGGTCGAGTGGCCATGTTGAGACGAAGGGGAAAGACAGACTAGGCCAGGCTAACTTTTGAGTAGATATGGGCAATTTGGGAATTTAGGATTTATATGAGTCTGACTAACGGAAATAGTTTGACATGTGACGGGAATGCTATTTTGGCTCTAATATCCAAATTATAGTGGTAATTTGGCAACTGGCTATGTTTTCAGTTTTCAGTGGTATTTTGAAACTCGCGGTTTTCAGTAGTGGTATAGTAGCTAACTGGATATCCTCTCATTAATTGATAGTGCTGCAAGACAAAAATTGGTTCAAACATAACAAATTATCTTTTTTAGCACTGGCAAACTGAATGAATTTCCAGAATGACGTACCATGAATGCGGTAGTAAAAAAGTGTTAATAGCATAAAACTACTACTATTGAGAGACTACCACTTTTATTTTAAATCGCGTGGAGCTACCCCATTTCACCGATGTTTTTCAGATAGATCAAATTATCGACTGAACGCGAACTGACACCGATTCTGACAGTTCGGACCCACCCGTCAGGCTGACGTGGCCAATTCACACAAATTAACACATAAATTTACAGTGGGACCCACTTACCAGTCGAATAATAAATCTAAATAAAAATCTGAAAAAAAAAGAAAACAAATCCCCAATCCCCTGTGCTGGAGCACCGTCCTGGAGCGAACGAGCTCGCCGCCGTGGACTGCACCAGAGTTCCCCGTCGCGCTGCCTCGCTTCCGGCAGTCTAGCTTGACCGCGTTCGACATGATTCATATCCCGCCATTCCGCACCGGAGGAGCCCCACGCGGGTGTGCCGGCCCGGGCCTCGGACACCGTCTCCAAGGAGCTGTTGGATGCTCTCTGCATTGACGGCGTCGCCTACAAGGATCTCGAGAGCCTGTTAAGCGCGGACGCCGTGCAGAGCAACGCCGAGGCGGAGGCGCGACTCTGGAGATTCGAAGATCGGTCTTGTTGCCTCCTTCGACGGTGGCGCCTACGAGTGCCTCGACAACATCTTCAGCGCGGACGCCGTGCAGAGCTGCGCCCCCGCCGCCGAGGACTGCGTCATTGACTAGTGCGGCTTGTCCTTCTAGATCTTGTTACGCTGCGTCCTTCCATGTCATATGAAAATTCGTGTGATTTCCCTTTATTTTTTGTCGCTTCTTGGATCAGGAGGCCATGGTTAGCTCCTATGACAAGGGCTCTGTTCCAAGTTTCAAGCTAGACCGCTGGAAGCGTGGCAGCGCGACGGGGAATCGGGTTCTAGCACACATCGGCAGCACAGTTCGCGGGGAAGGTCGTGACAGTGCTGCCCGAGGTTCCGGCGGGCCGTGAGTAGGATCAGGCAGCACACGGCGGAGGTGGAGCTGTTGTGTGCCGACCCGGAGGCCATGGCAATGGCCGGCGCCGGACGAGGCGGAGGCCATGGCGATGCGGTGGCCGGAGACGATGATGGTTGTGTGACAGGACCCTCGCTCCCGAGCGGCTCCAGCGCTCCTCGCGTCCGTCGAGATGGGGAGGGGGAAGTGGAGCGGGAAGCCATGGGGGACGGGAGAAAGGCGATGGAGATGCGCATTGGGGAAGACGATCGCGTGTTGATCTTTTTTTCACATTTTTTATTAGACTGACAAGGTGGGTCTCACTATCAGTTTGTGGGTTAATTTATCTAACTTGACCACGTCATCCTTACAAGTGGACCCCATAGTCAGAATCGGTGTCAATTCGCGTTTAGTCGACAATTTGAACTATCTGAGAAAACTACGACGAAATGGGGTAGCTCCACGCGATTCAAAATGAAAGTGGTAGTTTTTTGACATTGACCTCTAAATAGTAGTAGTTTTATGCTATAAAAAACGAAAGAACTGCATGGGGCATTTTCACTGACAGTTTTGGGATTGCATTACCGAATGTGTACTCTGTGTGCCCCTATGAGTCAGTCTTGACAGATGAACTCATCGTCCGCAACTAGCCGCGCGAGCGCCTCCGGCGCGAGGCACACCTCCAGCGCAATGCTGCCACCGCCGCCGCGGCCCTCGTACACCGTCACCCTCCCGTCCAACTTGTTCGCGCCACCGCTCCGCACGGTCACCACCATCTCCGGGTTCCAGAACCCGGCCAGGTACGCGAACCGTGGGTCCATGTGCCACGACGACAGCGACCCCACCATCGCCGCCTCGTCCAGCACCGCCACGGCGCGGTTCAGCAGCAGCGCCGTCCACCCCAGACCGTTGTCCAAGATCTCGCCGGCCGTGGCCCTCGCCGTGGCGTGCACCACGGCGTTGCCCGCGTAGGCCTGGGGCACGCGCTCGACACGGCCGCGGCATCCGACGAGCACGGTGTACGTCGTATCGTCTTCCGGCGAGAGGCGCCGGGCGCGGGACACGGCGCGCCACACGTGCGCTAGCAGGGACTGGAGCGACGAGATGGTGGCCGAGCCGTCCGCCGCCTCGGCGTTCGCCCTCGCCTTCAGGCTCTTGACGCGCTCCCCGGAGAAGTGTAAGAAGCACTCCTCCACCGGCGGGCAACTAAACCGCCGGACGATGTCGTCCAGCTTGGCGAAGGGGAGAGGGATCGAAACAGGGCAGCCGTCGGGGAACCACCGTTCCAGTACCGGTTGCGGCGTGGAGATCTTGGCGCCACCGCTCCGACTCATCTCGGACCAGGTGTTGAAGAGGTGCGAGAACGTGCTCCCGTCGGCGACGCCGTGGCTGAGCGACATGTCGACGAAGACGCCGTCGGTGAGCTCCGTGACCTGTGCGGCGAGGACGGGGTGGGATCCCGCAACGGCGTCCGCGCCAACGAGCCCGTCCAGCGGGAAGAATGACCACACCACGCGAGGCACGTACAGCGACGCGGCGACATCGGCCACGGAGACGCCGGGCGCCACCGCGTGGACGAACTCGGCGCCCTCGCCCGTGCAGCGCAGCGAGACGACGACGCCGGCTCCCTCCTGCCGCTCCTCGACGGCGAGGCGGCCGGCGAAAGGGTAGAAGCGTCCCAGAGCGCGGGCGAAGGATGACGCGAGGCGCCCGACGAGATGCTCTCCGCTGTCGCCGCCGGTGGGAGGATTGGGCAGGAGGACGCCCTTCTGGATGTAGTCCACGGTGAGCATCTGGAGATCCCACGGCGTCAGGTGCACCGTCTCGGCCGCAGGCTCGGAGGCCGTCGTCTCAGCGCTCGACGACGGCCGGACCATGCCGCGGGAGACGATGCGGACCTTGGCAGGCATTGAATCGGTAGAATCCTCCAAAATCATGAGCTATTTCTGAGGTACCTTTCCAGTAGCAAGAATCTTGCATATACAACTCAAATGAGTCAACCAAGCTCACGTAGCTTCGAAATATGCTTCAACCAAGAGCATCTCTAATTTGCAACTTGTCAAATCATCCCTTGGAAGTACATGTCGACAAGTGAGTTTGAGGGTTGACTTTGAGGATGCAGAATAGTATCTATGTTGCTTTCATCAAACGAAGTGGGTTTATTCACTTGTTCATAAGTGTATCGGTTAGAATGTGATGGACATAAGAACAGCGTATGTGCACAAAACGAAAAGGCAGAGATTTTACTGCCGGCTTCACAATGTGTTGCCTACATCGATACATGCATGCCCAATGCACACTCCCAACTTTTTCATTGGGAGGGAGGGAGGGAGACATTGTGTTTTATCAAAATATACCGACAAGGCCTATTTTAGTAGGACAAAACGCTCTGATTTAACCCACACCAGATTTATAATCCTTCACCAAAGGATCACCTCCCTCCAGGCTAGGCAAGAAGAAGGATCGTGTACCTGCAGAATAATGGGATGGAAAATATCAGTGTACAATTCTCAATGATTTCTACTATTTATGATACCTAGATATTCACTTTGCCTTGCTGCTGGCAGCTCATATCAAGACATTCCCAGGCCTCTTGACCTCTGCCTCCTCTAGGTAAAATTAGCTCATGACCCTGAAGATCAGCTATTGTAGCGAACTAAATATAAGATGTGTTAGCCTTTTTTCGTCCACACATATGTAGACGTGCTTTAGTGTGCTGACAGCTACTCCCTCCGTTCCATATTATTAGCAAACTAAACTAGCTTATTAGAAAGGCTTATATTTTGGAATGGAGGTAGTATAAGATGTTTTAATTATTTCAATATAGACTGCATATATAACAAAATGAGTGAATTTACACACTAAAATATGTCTAAATTCTTTGTAAAGGAGTACCTAAATATCTTATGTTATGAAACAGAGGGAGTAGATCATAGAAAAGAAAGTCAGTGATGTCAACACATTATGCTTCTCCCTACACCATCAAATGATGTTGATGTGCAAGTCTCAAGGAAAAAACTCTCCAAACCAGAACCATCATCTTACTTGAGTGATATGATATTCTTTGAAGTAAAAGACAATGGACCAACCATGTATATGGCTCTCCCGAGGATCATAGGCTGGAAGCCTCCTTCCCAAATATAATACCTCATGCAGCTTCGCCAACTCTTAAAAATAGAACATGGTATACAGTTCCTGACATTACTTCCAGGGTGACTAAAGCCCGTGAAGAAACCACACCATTGCAAAAACTCAGAAGTTAACAGCATGGTCCGAGAAGAACCTATCACGCATTGGTAAGTATAACATTCCGGCTTTACTATTACCGGCTTTACTATTATCAGCCAAAAGCTTAACTGTACGTCATTTCCACTCTACTAGAGTAGAGGTATAAGTATCAGTCATGCGGTCAGACAAGTCACTTCATTTCCACTTTAAGCAATCATCTTGCTCAACTAGGCATATCTCACATTCAGATAGTCTGATTCTAGCAAGGAGACTTGGGCCCATAATTAGCTCCATTTTACTGATTAATGATCTAATCAAAATGAGTGAATCTACACACTAAAATATGTCTAAGTTCTCCGTAAAGGAGTACCTAAAATATGTTATGTTATGGAACATAGGGAGTAGATCATAGAAAAGAAAGTCAGTGATGTCAACACATTATGCTTCTCCCTACACCATCAAATGATATTGATGTGCAAGTCTTAAAGAAAAACCTCTCCAAACCGTGCAACAAGAGAGAGCACTGTCAAGACAGTAACATCATTTGGACAGACACCTGAACCAATCATCTCTCTGAAGAGCAAAGAAGCTTCCTCGACCTGGTCTATGAATGCAAATCCTGCTAGCTCTGAATTCCAAGATGCGATGCTCGGAACTGAGCACATTCTAAACAAACGTCCAGCAGAGCTCATCATCCCGCATCTTGAGTACATTGTGATCAGTGAGTTCACCACACACTCGAGCCTATCAAAGCATAGACGAACGGCCACCCCATGCAACTCCCTGCCAACTCTCAGATCCCCACTCTTAGCACATGCTTTGAGGCCAATCACCAAACTCACGGAGTCCACTCTAAACACATAATATATTATGAAGCAAATAACTTAGTACTCAATATTCATCGGATCCCAGCAAACATAACATGAAGTATTACATAACGATGATCCTGATCATGATAGGAAGCTCACAAGATCTAAACATGATAGCACCCCACCGGCCCATCCTGCGCTCGCGGGGGTGCGGGGGCGCATCCCCGCGGTATGGTACGGATCGTATCCGAGTCGGATCGCAACCGACTTAGGGGTTTTTCCCTATATAAATACATCTTGTAAGTCGCCTGTTGGGGTAAGCCACACATTGTAAACCCACGGCGTTTGTAACCTCACCCGATATAGTGAAGTATTGCTGGCTGGCGCCCGTGGTTTTTTCCTCTCCTTTGTTTGGAGGAGTTTTCCACGTTAAAATCTCGTGTCCCCGTTGGTTTGATCGTTCCGCTCTTCGTCGTTTCTTGCTATCTTCTATAACAAGTGGTATCAGAGCCCGTGTTTCAGATCTGTTTTCAGATTAGGGTTTTGGATGGCATCGATGAAGTTTGATCTACCGTTGCTGGACTACAAGACGAGATTCTCGTTATGGCAGGTCAAGATGCGTGCGATCCTCGCACAGTCCAATGATCTTGACGAAGCGCTGGAGAAATTCGGCGATAAGGCGGCGGCCGAGTGGTCTGCCGATGAGAAGAGAAAAGACCGTAAGGCTACGTCTCTTATTCAACTGCATCTATCTAATGATATCCTGCAAGAAGTTCTACAGGTGAAAACCGCAGCCGCGCTGTGGGCTAATCTGGAGTCGATCTGCATGTCAAAGGATCTAACCAGCAAGATGCATGTGAAGATGAAGTTGTTCTCGCACAAGTTGCAAGAAGGTGGTTCTGTAATGAATCACATATCGATCTTCAAGGAGATCGTTTCCGACCTAGTGTCGATGGAGGTAAAATATGAGTATGAAGATCTAGCCCTCTTACTCCTAGTTTCGCTGCCAAATTCCTATGCAAATTTCCGTGATACCATACTGCTTAGTCGTGATGAACTAACCACTTCTGAAATTTATGAGACCCTCATGACGAGGGAAAAGATGAAGGGTATGGTACAGAAGAAGGAGTCATCCTCTTCGAAGGGTGATGCTTTGGAGGTCCGTGGTAGGCCTCAGCAGCGAGACAACAACAACTATAACAACAACAGAGACAAGAGCAAGGGCGACAGAGGTCGCTCAAAGTCTAAAGGCCGTGATAAGTTCTGCAGGTATTGTAAGAAGACTAACCACAGCATTGATGACTGTTGGAAACTGCAGAACAAGGAGAAAAGAAAAGGTACTTACCAACAAAAAAATAATGAAGGTAATGATACCGGTGAGGCTGCTGTTGTTGATGGTAGTTCTGATGGCGAATGCCTAGCTGTTTTAGCTGCATGTATTTCACGTCAGGATGAATGGATTCTAGATTCTGCATGTTCTTTTCATATTTGCTGTAACAGAGATTGGTTCAGTTCTTATGAGTTAGTGCAGACTGGAGACTTTGTGCGTGTGGGGAACGACCAACAATGCACCATTGCTGGCGTTGGATCAATTCAGATCAAGACCCATGATGGCATGACACGCACGTTGACGGACGTGAAGCGCATACCAACCATGGCGAGAAATTTGATCTCGCTGAGTACCCTTGATTGTGACGGGTACAAGTATACCGGCGGGAACAGACTCCTGAAGGTATCAAAAGGTTCTCTCATTACTATGGTTGGTGATATGAATTCTGCTAAGTTATATGTTCTTAGAGGCAGCGTTTTATCTGGTACTATTGATGCCGTTTCTCATGATGATGCAAATAAAATTAACCTCTGGCATAAGCGTCTTGGACACATGAGCGAACTTGGTATGGCAGAATTGATCAAGAGAGAGTTGCTGCATGACTGCAGTTTGGGTAAGATAAGTTTTGTGAACACTGCATATTTGGTAAGCACACGAGAGTTAAGTTCAATGCTTCCGTTCATACCACCAAAGGTACACTTGATTATGTACATGTTGATGTTTGGGGGCCGTCACGTAAGCCCTCATATGGTGGTGCTCGTTATATGCTTACTATTATTGATGATTAATCTAGGAGAGTTTGGCCTTATTTCATGAAAAATAAGGATGATTCGTTTGCTGCTTTTAAAGAGTGGAAAGCTATGATAGAAAGGCAAACTGAGAGGAAGGTGAAAATTCTTCATACTGACAATGGTGGTGAATTCTGTTCGAATGTTTTTAATGATTATTGCAGAACAGAAGGGATTGTCAGGCACCTCACCATCCCGTACACGCCTCAGCAGAACGGAGTAGCGGAGCGGATGAACAGGACTATCATGTCTAAAGCTCGCTGGATGATATCTAACGCTCGCATGAGTAAGCGTTTTTGGGCTGAGGCGGCTGCCACCGCATGTTACTTTATAAACAGGTCACCATCTATTCCCCTCGACAAGAAAACTCCCATTGAGGTATGGTCTGGTACTCCTGCTGATTATTCACAGCTTAAGGTTTTTGATTGCACTGCTTATGCTCATGTTGATAATGGAAAGTTAGAGCCGAGAGCTATTAAGTCTGTTTTCATTGGTTATGGTTCGGGAGTAAAAGGATATAAGTTGTGGAATCCCGAAACTAACAAGGCATTCATGAGCAGGAGTGTTGTTTTCAATGAATCTGTTATGTACTTTGATAAGTTGTCCTCAGATGTTTCAGATAGTTCTGATGAGGAACAGGTTCGTGTCGAGGTGGAGCCCCCTGTGGAAAAGGATAATGTCATTGTTGACGATGATGGTGATACGTCAGATGATTCTTATAATGATACTGTTCAAAACTCACCTCCTGGTTTGCAGCCAGAAAATCAGTCCATCGCTGATCGCAGAACAAGGAGAAATATTGCTAAACCTACACGGTTAATTGAGGAGTGTAACATTGTTAATTATGCTCTGAGTTGTGCAGAACAGGTGGAGCATGGACATGGGCCGTCCACGTATACTGAAGCTATTGCCACAAGTGATCGTGATAAATGGATCTCCGCTATGCAAGAGGAGATGCAGTCACCTGAGAAGAACTGCACATGGGATGTTGTGCGCTTTCCTAAACAAAAGAAGGTTGTCCGCTGTAAGTGGATCTTCAAGAGAAAGGAGGGTTTGTCTCCAAGTGAGTCTCTAAGATTTAAGGCAAGGTTAGTGGCAAAAGGTTTCAGTCAAATTCCTGGTATTGATTACAATGATGTTTTCTCTCCGGTTGTCAAGCATAGTTCTATTCGGACATTTTTCTCCATTGTTGCTATGCGTGATCTTGAGCTTGAGCAGTTAGATGTTAAAACTGCGTTTCTGCACGGAGAGTTGGAGGAGGAGATATACATGGACCAGCCAGAAGGGTTCATAGTGCCGGGTAAGGAGGATCTTGTTTGTATGTTGAAAAGGTCTCTCTACGGTTTGAAACAATCCCCTCGTCAATGGTATAAAAGGTTTGATTCATTTATGTTGTCACATGGTTTTAAGAGGTCTGAAGTTGATAGCTGTGTGTACATTAAGTTGGTTGATGGATCACCTATATACTTGTTGTTATATGTCGATGACATGTTGATTCCTGCCAAGAGCATGAAAGATGTCGCTGCTCTCAAGTCACAGTTGAGTAGCGAATTTGAGATGAAGGATCTTGGTGCTGCTAAGAAAATCCTAGGTATGGAAATTACACGTGACAGAAAATCTGGCTTCTTATTTCTTAGTCAGCAGAGTTACACTAAGAAAGTTCTGCATCGTTTTAACATGCATGATGCAAAGTCTGTTAGTCCTCCTATTGCTTCTCATTTTAAGTTGTCATATGCTCAATGTCCTACTACTGATGATGATATGGAGTACATGTCTGGAGTTCCCTATTCTAGTGCTGTTGGTTCCTTGATGTATGCTATGGTCTGTTCTCGTCCTGATTTATCATATGCTATGTCTTTGGTGAGTAGATACATGGCTAATCCTGGTAAAGAACATTGGAAAGCTGTTCAGTGGATTTTCAGGTACCTCTGTGGCACGTCTGATGCTTGCTTGAAGTTTGGCAGAGCTAGTGAGGGACTCGTTGGGTATGTGGATTTAGATTTTGCTGCCGATTTGGATAAGAGGAGGTCCCTTACAGGTTATGTGTTCACCATTGGTAGTTGTGCTGTTAGTTGGAAGGCAACACTTCAGCCAGTTGTTGCCCAATCCACCACGGAGGCTGAATACATGGCCATTGCAGAAGCAGTTAAAGAAACTGTTTGGTTGAAAGGTTTGTTTGCTGAGCTTTGTGGAGTTGATACTTGCCCTTAACCTGTTTTGTGATAGTCAGAGTGCTATTTACCTTACTAAGGATCAGATGTTCCATGAGAGAACAAAGCACATTGACATCAAATACCATTATGTGTGTGATGTTGTTGTACAAGGTAAGTTGAAGGTATACAAGATTAGTACTCTTGATAATCCAGCTGATATGATGACAAAGCCTGTTCCTGTATCTAAGTTTGAGATATGCTCAGACTTTGTTGGTATCACTGTTTAGCCCAAGAGGCTATTTGGCGCCAAAAGTGTTCTCTTTGTTGTTTCAGTGGTGAAGGTTCTCGTTCATACTACAAGATGGAATTTGTCTCAAGGTGGAGTGTTGTTTTATGGTGATCCAAATTCATATGATGAAGTGAAGTGAGCGGCTAACTTCGGAGCGAAGCGGAGGCCCGTCTCCGGGAGGCTTGGGCCATAGCGTAGCTAGGAAGTTAGCCCACCGGCCCATCCTGCGCTCGCGGGGGTGCGTGGGGAGGCAGCCCCGCGGTACGGTACGGATCGTATCCGAGTCGGATCGCAACCGACTTAGGGTTTTTGCCCTCTATAAATACATCTTGTAAGTCGCCTGTTGGGGTAAGCCACACATTGTAAACCCACGGCGTTTGTAACCTCACCCGATATAGTGAAGTATTGCTGGCTGGCGCCCGTGGTTTTTTCCTCTCCTTTGTTTGGAGGGGTTTTGCACGTTAAAATCTCGTGTCCCCGTTGGTTTGATCGTTCCGCTCTTCGTCGTTTCTTGCTATCTTCTATAACAAAGACAACCATCTAGCTACTGCTATGGACCCGTAATCCAAGGGTGAACTACTCACGCATTAGTCCGGAAGCGGGCATGGTGACGCAGAGCCCTCTGGTGATGATTCCACCTCCCGGCAGGGTGCCGGGGAGAGCTTCTGATCTCTCCCGAAGTCAGGTTGACGAAGGCGGCGGCTCGGGACTCCGTGGAGGAATTATTTTCTTCGTATTGATCTTAGATTTTCGGGGGCTTTAAGTAGGCGAAAGTGCAAAAGCGGTGGAGGTCCGAGGAGCCCTCACGTGGGGCCCTGATGTCTACGCACGCTTCTATTCTTGTAGACAATGTTGGGCCTCTAAGAGTAGAGGTTTGTAGAACAGCAGCAAGTTTTCCTTAAGTGGATCACACAAGGTATATCGAACTCAGGGAGGTAGAGGTCAAAGATATTTCTCTCAAGCAACCCTGCAATTAAGATACTAGAAGTCTCTTGTGTCCCCAACACACCCAATACATAAGTAGTAATTGCAATCTGTAATAAAAATGACAGCAAGCAAACATGTAGCAGAACTTGTTGGAAACGGTGTTTTAATGCTTAGAAACAAGGCCTAGGGATCCTACTTTCACCGGTGGACATTCTCAACAATGACATCAAAGTTAAATAAATAAACACTACTCTCAAACACTCTCATGTTGGATAACAAACACCATTCATTGTTGTAGGGCTACAAGAGCACCCTCAAAGTCAGAGTAAACTAACACCAACAATGTCATAAAGGGAATCACACACGGTGCACACACTGTCACCGTTACACACGTGAAACCCCGGAGTTCATATTAAAGTAACCTCTAGAGTGCATAATAGATAAAGAGTAGCATCACATCTTCAACTAGATTACAAAGCTCATGATCACATTAAGATCACATGGGAGAGAGAGATAAACCACCTGGCTACCGTATATCCCGTAGCCCCGAGGGAGAACTACTCACTCCTCATCATAGGAGTCAGCAACGGCGATGGAGATGTTGGTGGAGTCGATGGAGATGGCTCCGGGGGCAACTCCCCGTCCCGGCAGGGTGCCGGAACAGAGACTTATGTCCCCCGAATCTTGTCTTCGATGGCGGCGGCGCTCTGGACCCGTGGAGGCAATAATGAACATCGTCCGTGTGTTTTTAGATCAGGAGGTATTTATGGGCGAAAGGGCGATATCGGTGGGCGCCTGAGGGGCCCACACCACCTCCTAGCGCGGCCAGGATGGGACCCGCGCCACGGGTGGTGAGGCCGCCTCGTGGCTCCTCGTTGTCTCGTCTTCGGTGTTCTGGAACGTTCCGTTTCCAAAAATAATTCCAGGATCTTTTATTTCCAATTCCGATAATATTTCCTTAAGTACTTTTCTGAAACCAAAAACAGCTGAAAACAAGGAACTGGCACTTTGGCATCTTGTTAATAGGTTAGTCCTAGAAAATGTATAAAACTATATAAAATGCATATAAAACATGTAATAACATGGTATAATCTAGCATGGAACATAAGAAATTATAGATATGTTAGAGACGTATCAGGCCCGTGCGGCAGGCTTCCTGGCCGCGCCGGGACCCCATATGGGGCCCTCGTGGCCCCTCTCCGTCAGTTCTCTAGTGTTCTGGAACCTCCACTAGTAAAAAAGGCTTATAGGTGGAGGCCTTTTTGTGGCGCATCAAACTGCATGCGCCACAGAAACGCCTTTTTGTGGCGCATCCTTTTGCATGCGCCACAGAAATATGACTTTTTATAGCGCATGGGCTGGGGTGCGTCACAGAAAGTCGACATTCTGTGGCGCATCAGCTGGGTACGGCACCGAAAGTCGACATTCTGTGGCGCATCAGCTGGGTGCGCCACAAAAATTAGACATTTTGTGGCGCATCAGGTTGGGTACGCCACAAATGTATGCACTTTTTTGTGTCACATGGGGTCCCATGCGCCACAGAATTTGTACACACAGATCCCCCTCCGTGGATCGCCTTCTCAATCTTGCGGCAAAATGATGAAAATGAAAAAATGTTCAAAAAATTCCATTCTTTGAAATATGGTTAGGTATTAGTGTATACTTCGCGTAGCATATTTGAAATATGAGTTTTAACCTTTTATGCAAAATCACTGTAAAGAAAGTCGAAACGGCAATAACTTTTGCATACGACGTCGAAAAAATGCGTTTAATACCTTAAAAAGAGTAGACAAAAATAGAAAATTGCCCACACCCGGGCTTGCCCGTTTAGCCCTTTTCAGATTCCTCAAATTCGAAAAGGAAAAAAGTTATTTTAAAATGATTGTTTTTCTCAGCAAAATAAAAAAATATATTCTGTGGCGCACCGGGAGGGGGTGCGCCACAAAATTATTGGGCGGGATTTGAAATTTGAACCGACTGCCCCCTTTTCCTCTCCTCCTCCTATTCTCCCCCACTTCTCTCATTTCCTCCTCCTCCTATCCTCTCATTTCCTCATCCTCCTCTCCTCTCCTCTACTTCTCCTCCCTCGTACTTCTAAACACTGGCGAGCTCCATCTCCTCCACCACCACCTCCGGCGACCTCCTTCTCCACCACCATCTCCGGCGACCACCACCTCCGGCGACCTCCTCCTCCACCACCATCTACTCCGGCGACCACCACCTCCTTCGGCGACCACCACCACCTCCTCTTCCGGCGATGAACACCTCCTCCACCCATCTCCGGCGCCCCCCATCTTCCACCCACGGCCAAGCCCGGTGTGGCCTCCGACGAGCTCCGACGAAACGAAAATATTTTGAAATTTGGGCGGCCCGATCTAGATCTGGCCAGAATCCAGATTTAGATATGGTCGCCCTTTTTTCAAATTAAAAAAAAATTTAGTGGCGCACCTAAGTAGGGGTGCGCCACAAAATTATGCCACAGAAATATATTTTAGTGGCGAGATTGAACGGATAGACGTCGCCTAGAGGGGGGGGGGGGGGTGAATAGGCGATTTAAAACTTTTTCGAGGAGCCGGAATATCCGGTCCAAGAGTGACCCGGAAATTCCGAGTAGCCGGAATATCCGGTCCACAATGACCCAGAAATTCTGGTATGCTTGATAAAGGAGGAATAAAACTAGAGGTTTACTTTAACAAGCATACAACCTAGATATATAAACTAGGCTCACCTATGTGCACCAACAACTTAAGCTAAGCAATACAAGTAACAAGATGATAGCAAGATATATGACTTCAAGCACGAAGGCTATCACAATGTAAAGTGCATAAGTAAAGAGCTCGGGTATAGAAATAACCGAGGCACGCGGAGACGAGGATGTATTCCCGAGTTCCACCCAAAGGTGTACGTCTCGTTTGGAGAGATGTGCGCAACCACAACAGGTTAGCCGCAACGCCACAAAGGCTCACCTTCTTCTCCTGATGAACTCAACCACAAAAGGTTCGAGTTCACCTTCCACTATTGATCTCCTTTGGGGCGGAGATCGAATCCCGTACAACTCTTGAGGCACACACCCACAACTTAATTGGGGGCTCCCAAGTCTTGAGGCACACACCCACAACTTAATTGGGGGCTCTCAAGTGACCACAAAAGGTCTTGACCACAAAAGGTCTTGGCCACAAAAGGCCGGCCACAAAAGGCGTCTAGGGACCAAATACCCAAGAGTAACAAGCTCACAAGTAACACCACCACGAATCCTCGTGGAGGGCTCAAACCGATGCAAATGCAATGGCAAGAGCACACGAAGTGCTCAAGTCCTTCACTCTCAAATTCCAACACAACAACAAATGTTTATGGGGGAATAAGAGAGGAAGAACAAAGGAAACCACAAAGGAGTCAAATCTTTCACTCCCAAATCCCACCAAAAGCAACTAATGCTTATGGGGGGAGAAGAGAGGAAGAACAAAGAAGAAGAACCACAAAGGAACTCCAAGAACTAGATCCACTAAGTTCCCCTCGCTTAGAGGAGAGAAGGATTGGTAGGATTGTAGATCTAGATCTCCTCTCAACTTTCCCTAAAGAATATGGAAGATTCAATGGAGGTCTTGAGAGGGAAGTGAGCTTTCCAAGGTCAACAATGGAGTAGGAGAGAGGGGAAAGTCGTGCTGCCTTAGATTTGCTGAGGAGGAAGAAGGGGAGGGGTATAAATACCCCTCCAGGAAATATAGCCGTTGGCTGTTTTGACACTCGGAAATTCCGGTATAAGTTAGACTCGGAAATTCCGGTCATCCGGAAATTCCGGTCTAGAGAGACCCGGAAATTCCGGTCACCCGGAAATTCCGGTCTAAGAGAGCTCGGAAATTCCGGCTGGAGTCAGAAGCAAAACCAAACTTTTCCTTAGCCATTTCTGGAGAACTTTTCTGGGGGCACTCGGAACTTCCGGTAGACGGAAATTTCCGAGCACAATTTCCGACTGGAGTTAGAACCCTTTTTCTCCTTTCCTTAGCCGTTTTCTTGGATGAGCTGGGGAACCGGAAATTCCGGTAGGGCGGAATATCCGACCCCAATAATCCGAATCAGCAGAACACCAAAACGAAAACTGCTATAACTTTTGCAAATGAACTCCAAATGAGGTGAGACCAATTTTGTTGGAAATATTGCATCCCATAAAAAGAGTAAAATCTCCACACATGGCAAGGTGTGGGACTTTCCTCAAGGTAGAACCGGCAATATTTCCGCCACCGAAAACACAACAAGTTGTCCAAAGTAAAACCGATTTCGATGAACTAGAGCTTGACATGGAGATGAACCAAGCTCTAATTCCTCACCAACATAAAAGCCAAATAAGAACCAAGAAACATGATATGCAAAGGTTTGAGCTCTCCACAACGATGCGATCAAGTTACTAACTTGAGAGCCCCTCTTGATAGTACGCATATCTATCCTATAGCCCTATCAAGATCATACCTTTGCCTTGAGCATTCCACTTGAGTTGGATGATGAACATCTTGATCTCTTCAAGTGGGTCATCTTTCTTGATTGCGCGTCCAATCACTTGCTTGATGAAGACTTCTCCAAATACTCCCCCATGCTCACAATGGGAGAGTCTCGCTAAGCTTCGTCTTCATGTATCCATTGCAAGCACCAAGCATAGCATCTTTTCGACAAAGCTTCTCTTGGTCTTGCACAACTCATCTTTTCTTCACTAAGATGATGTCTTGAATCTTCAAGACATTCTTGCAATAAGCTTCACTCAACACATAAGCTTCAAGAGTCCAACACATGAACTCCACAATTCCATGGACATGATCTATAATGATATCTCAAAGTAAACATTAGTCCATAGAGATTGTCATTCAATTACCAAAACCACACATGAGGGAAAATGCTCTTTCAGAGATAACTGTGTCGACCCCCATTTTCCCGGGTGCGCCACCGAAAGGCTAAAGGGTGCGCCATATATGGCCCTTTTCCACTAGTGCTCCCGTGAAAAATAGGGACTTTGGTAAAGAAATCGTCCAATTCCGAGAATATTTTCTTAAGTGGTTTTCTGAAACCAAAAATAGCAGAAAACAGGGAGCTGACACTGTGGCATCTTGTTAATAAGTTAGTCCTAGAAAATGCATAAAAACATATAAAATACATATAAACATGTAATAATTGCTATAATATAAGCATGAAACATAAGAAAATTATAGATACGTTGGAGACGTATCACACCTCAATTGCTGCATGCATAAAATGCAAAGGTAAGACGCACTGATCAGTGGGTAGGGTTGAGGACCACTCCGGCAGTGCTAAGACCTTATACTTTCCGCGTCAACAGATGCGATGAAAATCCTGGCGGACGCGCTGGGTAGCAAAGTTAAAACTGCAGAACGAATCAGTAAGTCCATCAGTGGCCTAAGTCAAGTCTGTCCAGTATGTTGCAGGTTCGAGCCCAAGGACTCGAGCTTGATTGAAGACTAGTAAGGTTTTGCCCAAGTATGCAGTTAACAGGTCGCGGCTCATCAAGTAAATCCAGACCTACTCAGACAAAATGCTTTTCATAGTCGAAAGACAAATACATAGACATACAGTCAAAAGCATAAAACATTAGACAAGCACTATGTACTAAGTGCATGACTGATTCCCCGAATTAGCCAAGCACTAGGAGGCTGATGACGAGGTTATACCAAACGGGTACCCCATCATGTGGGTACCTGGTGCACATGATGACTATAACCCAATTGTCAATAGACTGAAAATGAAGGGGTTCCGATGCAGAAAACAATGATTTTTCTAGCGTATGAAACCATAACTAGCCAGGATCTATCTATCTAGTACATGTGATAACGGTGGGTGAACGGGTTAAATTACCTCCATGTAGACCGATAGCGGGGATTACGCTCCCGCACAAGCGTTGACGATGAAGTCGTACGTAGCCGACCTCAAGGTCACGGAGAACTTGCCGCGATGACGTAGACGATGACGCCGGGGTGTCGACGATGACCTGCGTCGACGGGCGTCGGGCGGAAGATGGCGAGGCGCCGGTGGCTGGGGGGGTGGTGCGTCGGCGGCAGGGGGAGCAGCGTCTGTGCTGCAGGTGGGCGAGACGACGTCGCCCAGGCTCCTCAAAAGAGTCGCCTCCGAGCACTCGCAAACATACGGAGCTTAACAACAACCCCCGGTCATTCAGATCCAGCTGAAATCGCAGGGGTAGAACTTTTCTGGAATTCCGCAGGGCAACGGCGCCCGGCGGCATAGCTTAGGTGGAGAGAGGAGGCAAAACGGGCGGAGAAGCAACTCGTACGGCTTGCTATACAATTAATTTTATTTTTCTGTGTATTAATCCAATTAATATGCCTTGCTATATAAAGGGGGGAGGGGTGTGCAAACACCTTGCCTCCCCTATGTGGGACTAAACAAAGGAGGAGGAGGGGCGGGGGGGTCGGCCGAACCATGCAAGGGCCGAACCCACCATGGGCTCCTTTGCCTCCATGGTGCGGTTCCCCCCCACATGGGCCTCTCTTGGCCCATTTAGGTGAGATGCTCCTTTTTTCCTTTATTTAATTAATATTAAATTAATAGAAAATACTATTAATTCATAATTAATATATTTAAATACTATTTAATATCCCGTGACTCCGAAACATTTTCTGAACCACCCGAAAAACTTTCGGACATTCCTGGAACCCCTCCAGACCTTCCCGGAACTCCTTCCGGACCACCGGAACTCTTTCCGAATCATTTCTCTCTCTCCAACAAAATTCTATATTATTCCAAAACCTATCTCCTGGTGTCGTTAAGACCTTAAGTTTGTTACGCTACGGTTCGAGAACACTCCAGACATGATCGAGACACTCCGCTCACCAATGACCGTCAGGGATACCTGGATGTATATGACGCCCCCTATGCATTCTACGAATATCGTCGTTGAACCATAAATATGATATTCATTCCCTTTGTTTCTGCGATACTACCTTGTCCGAGATATGATCGTAGACATCCGATGTCTTTGTTATATCTCGTTACCGACAAAGGTTATTAACTCGTCTGTGCTATTACATCTCCATGACCTAGTCATAACCTGCGCAGCTATGTAGATGTAATCTCACCGAGTGGGCCCAGAGTATCTTTCCATCACAAGAATGAACAAATCCCGCTCTTGATCCTTACGTCTCGATACTCTTTCGGGATGCCCAAGATGGACACCGTTATTGTCATGCTATATAAGACACAACGTTTGATGCTCTCAAAGTACCCCTACGAAGCATCAATAAGTACGGTCTCACGGTCTAAGGAATAAGCTATCATATTCTTATCTATTGCAAATGACAAACATCGTAATACGATCTTATTGCAATACTTTGCGTATGTCCAACACCTTATTCAACTAATAAGATGACCCCAACGTCAACAGACGTCATTGTCCTTGATCGGGAATCTCGATCAACTGTTTCCCAATGGATTAGTTCATATAGAGGTTTACTAGGGACTCTGGTTGTCTATGTATCACACGTGTATCAATAATTCCGATTAATACAGTTATAGCATAATACACAAACCTATTATAAACTTATGAGATAATGCAATAAATACTACTTATTTATTTGCCTCTAGGGCATATCTCCTTCGGTCTCCCACTTGCACTAGAGTACAAATAAATTAGCTGCATTTTACTTTATCAAAATCCCTTATCAAATAAGCGTCATATGATAATGCTTGCTTGTTGAAGAGTGTTACTCTGACAATCTGTACAATACATAATTGTGCGTTCTTTTGCGATTCATTGATATCAACTTGCTTGATATCACCATGTTATCCAATAACATATATGCAAATACAGTAACTAAGTGAGACTTCTATTTCCCAGCGCTTACTTTGATTTTGCTAACCAGATAACTGCCTTGAAAACACACTCAGTCATAGAGAGCCCCTTGTAACAATTACAAACTCGCGATATCTACATACTTTCACACCTATGTAGAAAACTGGACGTTCCAATGTCAATCTAATAACTAATGCACTTCTACTTCCAGTAAATTCCAAATTTACTTTTATAACTGTTCTTCTTCTAAGAACATCGATCATATTTCATCGAGCAGATAATATGGTTTCTGTATGATGTCTAACAATTGACGAACATGTCATACAACCACTATTACCATGTATCATTACTCTTAATGATTAATTGGATTTCCAAGGACCATCATTTTGATTCTATTCTGACTCCTCAGATATAATCCAAAACAACTCGACTAACTATTTAAAATTCCTGTTCTATTCCAAATAGACACTGACTTTCAAATAGTTCCACACTTCATCCTTCTCATCTATTCTACTGGTATAATTTCACAATGTGTCATTTACACAAGATGAATTTGGCTCCCACTCAAATTATGTCTCCACACATTTGAGAACACGAGCTCCCACTCAAAATATGTTTCCACACATTTGAGAACACGAACTCCCACTCAAAAATATGTCCTTTTCATATTCTACCCGAGTGAACTAACTTTGACTCCCACTTAAAATCGACATTTTGGTCAAACCAAAATCATTGATATCTTATCAATTCGAATTCAATATAAACTACAGTATTACATTAATACAAATCACTCAGACTTCAAGCATATCTACATACAAGTAGTCAACAAATTTGATCTTTTCCAAGACACATTTCTTGACAAAACATGCTTCCACGTCTTTCTTATAGTCACATTTCTCATATAACACTTTATATGATGATTAAACAATCTTATTCCTCTAATAAGAATTGTAGCAACAATTACTATTTTAATCTTTTCAAATATAACTTGGATTTTCAGGCTGAAAAGCCTTTGTTCATATTCTGATAATTTGTCTCAACTTTCTTTGTATTCATAAAGTGCACCTTGATCTGTCAACAAGATCTGAAACACTTAATATTGTGCTGTGACCTGACAACAATATTAAATATAACATCACTTTATTCAGAAGCTTCTTTCATGAAAATATTATGATCATTATGAAGAGGAATGCAAGCAGAAAACAATTTTCTAGTCTCCCTCACTCTTAATCACCAAATTTTCATTTGTAGACATATACCCTTTGGAACACCTTCCAATATTCTACTTTTATGAATATAGGTATGACACCTTATTTCAAGCTCCTAATTCCAATCAATAAACCATAATTCAAAAAATCATGTTTTCCTCGGAATTACATAGACAACAAACTAAGTTTTGTTTCTATTTGGTTTTGGAATACACTCCCGTACAATGCGAGCAATCTACAAAGAACTATTCATGTATAATCCGAATTATCGTATAATCATATACATGGCGACACTATTGTCTAAAGTGGACATCGACTATAATGTTTCGAACATATAAAGAGATTCTAAGACAGATTCTGACAGACCACACTTTATTTAAAATAGAGTATGATTATAATACATCACATATCACCATATATGATATTATAATATTGTGAAACGAATTTCCACAAGTCTTTTGCGTTGAAACCTTAATTCAAAAATATTGTCCTTTGATCGAATCTTGTGAATACAATATTCACTAATCTTTCTTCTGAAAAACCCCATTTGATCTCTTATCAAATTAATTTCAGACTCATGATTTATTAGGCAAATACACTTATTTACCAATAATCATAGAAGAATTCGGATCAAGCAAAAAACACCATTTATTAATTTAATAATCATTTGAAATGACTCTTAATTAATTTCCTCTCGTATTGACACTTCAATACTACATTTCAAACTTAATCAATTCGGCACTCGAAATACTTAAATGGACCAAAATTATTCATTACTTCTTTCATTGCCTTTATGACTAAATTCGATGGTGTTTGTTCTTTGGACACATAATTTTAACATTCCCGCTATTATAAATGTATATCATGCGCATAATGTAATTGAGATGTGATGCAAATTACTTATAATATGAAACAACTGCTTTGTTTCATAACATAAAACAACTGATTTGTTCTATATGAATAACTATGTCTTGTAACATTCAAGACACCAAACTAGATCACACTCTCACTATTACAAAATGTCTTATAAAAAACTATTGATGATAACTGATATGATATATCGAGGGTGTGAGCACTACTGGCCATTAACTTGCCATCACTTGTGCACTGTGACGTCACCCTTCGCCGCATACTTGTGATAATCAGGGACTGTTTCATAAACAGAACAAGTATCAAATACTTTTCATCAAGTATGAGAAGAATACATTTATATCTTCGTATATCAAATATACCCGTAGCGTCGAAGAACTCTTCTTCGATGGAATCATCTTTTAGAGATTTGAACTTGTTCACGAACGTGAAGAAGCTCATTGTCGGGGGGCTGCCCCCCGGGTAGGGGCAGATCCCGGTATAATTCAGCAAGGTGTCAACAGTACCCGACCTTTGGTGAGAGCAAGGGACACCTCCTGCTGTACTGGAAGGGCAGATTGACCCCTGAGCGCTGGTAGAGGACAAAGTGCCTCCTGGCAGGCGCAAGGGTCAGGTCTCGCAGCTATAAATAGGCACCCCCGTCCCTCACAATCGCAGCACAAGCATGAGCGGATGGTTCCTCTAAGAACTAGCTTCTCGAAGATGTCTTTGCTGATAAGCTAAGACATCTTCGGGGGGCTAGGCCTAGAGATACTCATCCTGAGACGAGCTCGGGCACCTCCGGAAAGGATCCCGGATCTAGGATTCCGAGGAGACTCCCGGGGGGAGGTGTACTCGGCTTTACCGGATAGGTAGTCCGGGTAAGTACTAACCGGAATGTGTGTCTCGGTCTTGATCTTATGCAGAAGAGGCTCACAGTGGCAAGCGAGGAGGTAGCCGGCGTGAGGGCTTCCGGTAGGCCGTCAACAGTCTAGAGCAGGCTTTCCCGTCTGTTGCGGGGGGAAGTACCATTCCGCCTGACACGGAGGCATGGTCACCTCCCGCCTGACACGGAAGCATAGTCACCTCCCGCCTGACACGGGAGCGCGTCACCCGGTACGATCGTGGTACGACAAGACCTGACATGCCTAGCCCGGCAATCCGGAAAAGGCTATTCGGGATGGGCGAAGACATGTCTTGTCTCTGACAAGGGGACAATGATGATGCAGGACGGCGCCTGCCGTCCTTAACGAGATGATGACGAAGGGGCTACACCGGATAGCCCGGCGACTAGGTCGCACTAGCAGGTTACGGCATGCCGGCTAGGTCTGTCCGGTGGGGCCAAGCCGATTTAGGGTTTCCGGCCCTCCTGGCCGGAACTCTATAAAAGACGCCATAACTGCTCCTGAGAGGAAGAGACCAACTTGAGAGCCAAAACTATAGTCACATTTACTCTTAGAGCAGTTACTCCTTCTCACCTTGAGTTCATCTAGTTCTTTGTACTCTTCCCTTTGAGAGATCTTGTACCAAGTTGTAGTTCTTACACCACCAATATATAGAGAGGAAAGGCAGGAGTAGGGGTGTTACCTCCTCACGAGGGCCCTGAACCTGGGTATATCGTGTGTGTGCTGTGTGCCTTCGTGCATTGGTTCGTGTTTTTTTAGATCTTCCCCTTTGCACTTTGATCTTATTCCTTGTTCTTGGGAGATCTCGGTTCTACCGAGATCCTCCCCGTGTGAGCTCTTCAGCTCGCTATCCCTCCCCGGATCCACCAACGTCCATCGGCCCCACAAATTAGCCATCCTATGGCATCTGCCGTGACACCACCACGACAGTTGGCGCCCACCGTGGGTCTGACAGAGGCGTTGGCTGGTGTACACATCCGGACGGGCTCCCCCGTTCACTTCGACGTTCGGGTTCTCTCTGGCCTAGTCGTAAGGCTAGGGGAGATGGATTTCGTTTGCGACAACGCAGGCTGCTTCCGGAACAGACCGTTTCCGGTGAACGGATGTCTTATTGACTTTGGTGGTTTCACCACCTACGTGGCCACCGAGGTTGTATGTAGCTACCTGGACGTGGTCCTGGAAGCTGAGGACCCTCCCATGCTCTGCGCTGCTTGGGGTCTGCGTGTCGGTCGCCCCCGAGTTCCGTCGCAGTAATGATGGTCGGGGCAACTGAGGAGGAGTACCAGGACGCTGACGGCGATACCGACGGCCACCCCCGTTTGGCCAAACCCCCGCAGGAGAGGCCTGCGGCCCGAGATGGTGATCCGCAATCATCCCAGCCGCGACGTCGTCCGGATCCCCTCTCGGGACTCGTGGCTAAGTTGGCTGTACCGGTAGCTACCGGAGCAGATGCCCAGGCCACTTCGGCTGAGTTAGAGGAGCAGCGGAAGTTGCTACTCGCTGAAGCACAGGAGATCGCTGAGATCCACCGCGAGCTCAGCGCTAGCCTCCGGGAGTACAATGCAGCTCACGGATTCCCTAAGATAGACTCCCGGGAGAAGCGCATTGCAGATCTGCGCAAAAAAGGAAGAATGGTGAATGAGGAGTTGGCTGGTGGAGCCACCACCAGTAACACAGGAAGTCGGATTTCAGCGGGGAAGCCGGTGTACAGCTCACCGGCGAAAACCCTTAGGGCCGCCGAAGCCGCCATGGCCGAGTTGGCGGGGTTATCCGGTGAAGCCCTGCGCAAGCAGCAGGAGAGGGTAAACGAGTTGGTGATTGAGGCCAACCGTCAAAATCAGGCCTTCAAGAAGAAGAACCCCGGGGCAGGGTCCCAGGTGCACTCAGCCAGACCCAACAGCTAGAAATCGGATGGGGAGGCCTCTTCCCCGCATCCGAGCAGGAGCAAGAGCAAGAGACGGAGCCGGAGTCGAGGTTCCGAAAAGAACAAGCAGCTACAAACCTACGATCCGGCCTTCGCCGGTATCCAGCAAGCCGGGCAAGACGGACAGCGTAACTCGGGGCAGGCGGGAAGTACCCGTGGGGATGGTAACCTGGGTGTAGGAAACAATAACCCGGTTGGCCGTGGTAATCCACCCCGGAATCCTCCTCACGTTCAGGGAAACCCGCAGAGGGAAGTCGCCTCCGTTCCCCAGCAGGCCCTGGTCCCTGCGCAAGACAGGCTCAACGATGGCAACTCGAGGTTGCAGCAGCTCGGATATCAGCCAGACGAGAACCCTTTGAGATCCCGGATAGGAACCAGGCAGCTGAACCCGGCAGACGCCAGATTCCGACTCGACCGGATTCATCAATCCGAGTTGGTGGAAGAGCAAGGACCTCCGGGACCTGCCTGCTTTGGACCTCGGATCATGCGGGAACCTCCTGTCCGGAACTTTCAGCTCAACCGAGGTGCCAAGAACTATGACGGTAGCAAGAAGCCGGAGGACTGGCTAACCGACTATGTAACTGCGGTAAGCATAGCCGGTGGAAACAGACGATGGGCGGTACGGTATGTACCGCAAATGTTGGAAGGACCAGCCCGGATCTGGTTGAACAATCTGAGAACTGGCAGTATAGACTGCTGGTTAGACTTTGAAGAGGCATTCATCAGCAACTTCACCAGCACGTACAAAAGGCCCAACAGGCCTCAACAGCTCGCCATCTGTAGGCAGAGGAGCAATGAGACAGACCGGGAGTACCTTACCCGGTGGAGCAATATTCGCAACTCTTGCGAAGGTGTGGTAGAGGCACAGGCCATCTCCTGGTTTGCCCAAGGATGCCGGCATGGCTCAATGCTGTGGCAGAAGTTGCAAAGAAAGATGCCAACGACCTTGGCAGAGACCATGCGCATCGCCGATACCTACACGCTTGGAGATCCCATGCAACCCCTGGTGGATGTCGGAGACTCCAACAGGAGGAATGCGGGACCTCAACGTTCAGGACCGAGCAGAAGCCATGATCGCCAGGAGTTCGGTCACAAGAGGAATCAGCCCGAGTACCACCATGCCGCACAGCACGTCGCAGCAGTGACCCGGGAGCAGGAGGATGCCGGCAATAGCCAGCGGCAAAAGACAAATGGCCCGGCTTGGGGTCAGAGTCAGGAGGTGCAAAAGACCTGGGTGGAGCAAAAGAAGCCCCTGACATATGAAGAGATGCTGAACAAGCCGTGCTGCTACCACACTCTGGAGGCCAACAAGCCCACAAACCACTCTACTCGGCAGTGCAGCTGGTATCAGCGCACGTTGCAGGAGGGCAGCTCGGGAGCTATTCGGCAGAATGCTCCGGCATCTCGGCCCAATATCCCGAGACCCCCTCCTCCGACATCGGGGGCCAATGCAGTTCGACTTCCCCCTCCTCCGAGAGGACCCCCACCTCGCCCAGTGAATGTGGTGCATACCCGGAACGACAACGGTAACCAAGCCGGACACCAGTAGAGCAACTACCGGGAGGCTCATCAAAGTTATGTGGTCTTCGTAACCGAGCCCACTGACCGAAAGAGTGTGCGGCAACGTGCCCTGGAGGTGAATGCTGTGATCCCGGCGGTGCCCAAATTCTTGCACTGGTCCGAGATGGAGATCACATGGAGCCGGAAGGATCACCCCCGGGTTATGCCCAAGCCGGGAGCGTATGCCTTGGTGGTGGACCCAACTTTTGTCGGACCCAACCTCAACGTCCGCTTCAGCCGGGTTCTGATTGACAATGGCAGTGCCATTAACATCATGTACAAGGACACGATGCTGAAGCTGGGTGTATCCATGAACACCCTGCTGCCTACCGAGACAACCTTCCACGGCATTGTGCCAGGAGTCTCATGCTCGCCCATGGGAAAGATTTGGGTTGAGGTGCTATTCGGAACTCGGGAGAACTGCCGGACCGAGAGCTTGGAGTTTGAGGTCGTGGACCTCGAGAGCCCGTATCACGCACTGATCGGCAGACCGGCCCTCGCCAAGTTCATGATCTCGACTCACGTGGGCTACCTCAAGATGAAGATGCCGGGACCCAACGGTGTGATCACCATCTCGGGAGACCACAAGCGCTCCATGGAGTGTGCCTCGGCGGGGTCGTGCTTAGCTGAGTCCCTGGTGATCGCGGAAGAGAAGAAGAGGATCCAGTAGGTGGTGGCGATGGCCAAGACCTCCCAACTCGGAATGTCCGGGATGGTGAACCCGGAGCAGGGGGCATCATTTCAGCCCCCCAAGGAGACCAAGAAGGTGTGTGTGGACCCCAGCAACCCGGAGCGCCAAGTTATCATTGGCAGCAACCTGGACAGCAAATAGGAAGGCGAGCTCGTCGACTTCCTCCGTGAGAATCGGGATGCTTTTGCGTGGTCGAGTGACGATCTGCAAGGCGTCCCGAGGGAGTTGGCTGAGCACTCTCTATTTGTTAGACCGGATGCGAAGCCGGTGAAGCAACCAACTAGGCGCCTCTCGGATGAGAGAAGAGCGGCTGTCATGGAGCATCTAGCTATACTGCTGGCCGCCGGATTCATCATGGAGGTGCTGCACCCGGATTGGATTTCGAATCCGGTCCTGGTGGAGAAGAAGAAGGATGATCCCCTCCTGCTTAAGGTGTGGCGCATGTGCATCGACTTCACCAACCTCAACAAAGCATGCCCGAAAGACCCTTTCCCACTGCCCCGGATAGATCAAGTAATAGACTCCACTGCCGGGAGTGAACTTTTGACTTTTCTAGATGCTTATTCTGGTTTTCACCAGATACCCTTGAACCCGGATGATCAATTGAAAACTGTTTTCATTACCCCTTATGGGGCTTATTGCTATCGTGTTATGACTTTCGGTTTGAGAAATGCTGGTGCCACATACCAGAGATGCATACCAGATAGGCCGAAATGCCGAGGTCTATGTCGATGACATAGTCATAAAAACAAAAGAAAAAGCCTCACTAATAGATGATCTGCGGGAAACATTAAAGAAGATTCCGCATGAGGTTGAACCCGGATAAGTGCACATTTGGTGTTCCGGCAGGAAAGTTACTCGGTTTCCTCATCTCATGTCGGGGAATCGAGGTCAACCCGGGCAAAATTCGCGCTATCGAGAGCATGAAGTTGCCTGTGCGCCTTAAGGATGTGCAGAAGTTTACCGGGTGTCTGGCATCCTTAAGTCGGTTTGTGAGCCGACTTGGGGAGAAGGCCTTGCCTCTGTATCAACTGATGAAGAAGAGCAAGACATTTGTTTGGACCCCGCAAGCTGATGCGGCGTTCAACGATCTGAAGAGAATGCTCTCAACAACACCTGTGTTGGCATCCCCGTTACCCAAGGAACCTATGCTGCTGTACATTGCCGCAACCAACCGAGTAGTCAGTGTGGCAATGGTGGTAGAAAGGGAAGAAGGGGGCAAGCTGATACAGAGGCCGGTATATTACCTCAGTGAGGTGATCTCGGAATCCAAGCAGAACTACCCGCACTACCAGAAGATGGCATATGGGGTGTACATGGCAGTGACCAAGCTCAAGCACTACTTTCAGGAACACCCGATCACAGTGGTATGCGAAGCTCCTCTCGCCGAGATCATCGGTTGCAAGGATGCTAGCGGCCGGGTAGCCAAATGGGCCATCCAGTTGTCTCCGTACGCTCCGGCATACGAGAGACGAGATGCCATCAAGTCGCAGGCGCTGCCGGACTTTTTGGTAGACTGGGCCGAGATGTAGTATGAACCTCCGATGCCGGATTACAATTTCTGGAGGATGCATTTTGATGGCTCAAAGGCTAAGATCGGATTGGGTGCCGGAGTGGTCCTCACTTCCCCAAAACAAGATGTACTGAAGTATGTGCTACAAATCCATTTTCGGGCATCCAACAATGTCGCAGAATATGAGGCCTTGGTTCATGGAATGAACGTCGCCAAGGAGATCGGTATCCGCCGGATAGAATGCTTTGGTGACTCGGACCTCGTAGTACAACAGGTGTCGGGAAATTGGGATGCTCTTGATGCAAACATGGCCTTATACAGGTTTCATGTGGAGAAAATTTCCGGATTTTTTGAAGGATGCGAGTTCAAGCACATACCCAGAGGAGAAAACGAAGCAGCGGATGTCTTGTCCAAGCTAGGGTCATCTCGGGATGCAATCTCACCCGGGATAGCTCTGGAGCATTTGAGGAAGCCATCTATACAACCATCACCCGAGTCAGATTCTATCTTCATCCCCAAGGAGCCTGGTTCAGATGCAGTACCCATGGAAGTAGATGTCGGGAGCATAACATCGAACCCGGGGACTGCATCCCAGTGCTCAGAGAGGCAAAGAAAGATGATGATAGAAGTGATGTCGGCAGAGCCAATGGACATAGACACTCCCATATTCCCGGTAAGACCTGTCCCGGGATGGGCACAACTCATTATGGCTTACATCTCGGAAGGAACTCTCCCGGAGAGTGAGGTGGAAGCCCGACAGATATTGCGAAGATCAAAAGCATACACTGTCATCAATCAAGAGCTGTACAAGAGAAGTGTCACTGAGGTACTCCAGAGGTGTGTGGAACCGGCAGAAGGACAAGAGATGCTGGTGGAGATACATCAGGGGGAATGTGGACATCATGCATCATCCCGGGCCCTGGTGGCAAAGGTGTTCCGGCATGGGTTCTACTGGCCCACTGCACTGCAGCAAGCAGAAGATATTGTCCGGAAGTGTGGGGGATGCCAGAGATTTGCTCACCGGATACATATGCCGGCATCGGCACTGAAAACGATCCCTATCACTTGGCCATTCGCAGTATGGTGTTTGGATATGGTTGGGCAGTTCAAACCGGCAAGGGGCAATATGACACACATACTTGTCATGGTGGACAAGTTCACCAAGTGGATAGAGGTCAAGCCAATCCGGAAGTGCGATGGACACACCGATGTGCAATTCCTGAAAGACATCATCTTGAGATACGGATACCCACACAGCATTATTACAGATAATGGAACCAACTTTGCTGTGGGGAATTCGCTCGATTTTGTGCTGAGAAGGGAATCCGGCTGGATGTAGCATCAGTTGCACACCCGGAATCAAATGGGCAAGTCGAAAGAGCAAACGCCTTGGTCTTGGCCGGCATCAAAGCTCGTTTGATCGAACCACTATTGAGAACTCCGGGATGCTAGATAGAGGAATTACCGGCAGTGCTATGGGGTCTCCGGACTACACCGAATAGATCTACCGGATACACGCCATTCTTCATGGTATACAGTGCTGAGGCAGTACTCCCAACCGACATACAGTATGATTCTCCGAGAGTGACAATGTTCACCGAGATCGAGGCAAAGGAGGCCCGAGAGGATGATGTTGATTTACTCGAAGAGGCAAGAGAATTGGCACTCTCTCGGTCTGCAATTTACCAGCAAAATCTCCGTCGCTATCATAGCCGGAAAGTACACCCGAGGGTGTTCCGAGAAGGGGATCTAGTGCTGAGGCTCATCCAACGCACGGCCGGAATGCATAAGTTGTCACCTCCATGGGAGGGACCTTTCGTGATAAGCAGGGCGTTGCACAATGATTCTTATTACCTTGTAGATGCACAGGAGGCTAGGGAAGATGTAATGGACAAATCCGGTGAGGAAACCAAGCGTCCATGGAATGTAGCTCTACTCCGCCCCTTTTACACATAAAGGGCTCAGTGTATGTGTATCTCAATTTTCAATATTTATGAAAGTAAGGCACCCCGGGAGGAACCCGGGGACTGCCTGGTTCTGTGCTCTTTTTTACTTCTGTTTCGTTAAAATTATTTATTATTTTGTACCGGCATCCCGGGAAGGAACCCGGGGACTGCCGGATAGCTATTTTTTTTACATTGTGTGCATGCCGGGAAAGTTCCGAGTCCGATTCTCAAAGTCAGAGTAATGTGTGTCATGTGAAATCATCTTGTGTCTCTATATAATATTCAGGCACATGCTCTTCATAGCCAGGAGGCAAAGCGCAATCTCTATTGCACTGGAGTTCGCTATCTAGAAATCGTAGATATTCGTAAGACTGAAGTAGATGTCATACAACTTCTTCAATTGAGTCTCCAGACAGGTATGCTCCCCATGTGAATGGTCCGGAACTTTCTAAGCTGTCTGAACTGCTCAAGACTCAATTCATCTTTGAAGTGTCCTTTGATCGCATCAATCACGACATATGGCTCCATGTGTTGAAACAACTTTCAACCCTGGTGCTAGGCATACGCTCATGACGACCTCCACTTCTATGAAAATATCATGATGCTTACGGAACTCATCATCTTCCTCCTTGCTAGCAGAATCATCTGGTCTATCTCCTAACTAATGTTCTAGGACATATAGAATGTTTGTTGTGTTTGGAGAATGTTTCTAAAACCAATGTACCGGCTGATGAAGTTGGACCCGTCGGCTTCTAAGGTAGAATCCGGGCTCTTGAGGAAATAACCGAAGTGTAGTTCTGTAGTCTCCAGATGTGATCGCAAAAGAGGTAAGGTAAAGTTTATAATATATGTGAGTTTTAGTTTATAATCATATTATCCAACAAAACCCCACCAAAATTATTATCCCTAAAATAATAATGGCGATTACACGACCCTCATCCACCATACCACCCCCGATCATCACGGCCGACAACACAACTTCAAAGGTGGACATAAAATGTCGATCACAACAACTCTGTGACTCATGCTCGATCTTTCGATCTTCTCGTGTTCCGAGGCCATATCTGCATATGCTAGGCTCGCCAATCAAATCTCGAAGACCCTGCACGTGCAACATGGCTTACACCCACTGTATGCGAACGACGATATGTCTGACACCCGATCATCACGGCCTGCCTCATAACGTAGAACTTTCTTGGTAGTGCGCAACGAGGGAGAACACAGTTTTGATATTTGTTAGGGGTCATCCTATTCATGATGCTACCGTTGTATATCTAGCATATAAGCAATCAATAGGATGCACACACAAGAACACACAATCAAATGATGCAATGAAGTGCGATGTGACATGGTCGATGCGCCTGGACCTTCATGGCGCCATGTGCCTGGCCCCCGGCGCCCCGGCACGGCTTCGAGTCTACGGAGCCTCCATTGCCTCCGACAGTATGAGTAATATCAAACTTACCGTAACCATGTCACATAAAATAAGGCCTCTGTAAAACAAAGTTAGACGCCTCTAGCTTTATTTAGTTTTGCAAGTTTTACGTGGCATATAGGCTTATTCGTAAGAAAATCGCTTCCCTACCTACGAACTTTGTACCACAACATCGATCGTATAATTGCATGTTTAAGCATCCCTTTCGGGCCCTCCATTGAAAATGCTTTGCCGACTAGAGAGAGAGAAACAGAGACCCGCCAGCCACAGATACGGTGCAAGCCGTATGTCAGTAGCGGAACCAGTCTCGCGTAAGCGTACGCATAAAGTCAGTTCGGGCCGCTTCATCAACTCAATACCAAAGGCATCGCAAGTGCACGCTAGAGGGTAGCAAATATAAGAAAGACGTCCTCATTCAACATGAGTTCTAACCATACCAGCAGTACTACACATAGATCGGCTCTGATACCACTTTAGGGGTTCCGGTGCAGAAAACAATGTTTTTTCTAGTGTATAAAACCCTAACTAGCCAGGATCTATTTATCTAGTACATGTGATAACGGTGGTGGAACGGGTTACATTACCTCCATGTAGACCGATAGCGGGGATTACGCTCCCGCACAAGCTTTGACGATGAAGTCGTACGTAGCCGACCTCGAGGTCGCAGAGAACTTGTCGCGGTGACGTAGACGATGACGCCGGGGTGTCGACGATGACATGCGTCGACGGGCGTCGGGCGGAAGAAGGCGAGGCGCCGGCGGCTGGGGGGTGGTGCGCCGGCGGCAGGGGGAGCAGCGGCTGGGCTGCAGGTGGGCGAGACGACGTCGCCCAGGCTCCTCAAAAGAGTTGCCTCCGAGCACTCGCAAACATACAGAGTTTAACAACAACCACCGGTCATTCAGAACCAGCTGAAATCGCAGGGGTAGAACTTTTCTGGCAAAAAATAAGTCTCTTCGCTTTAATTTTTGAACTTCCATTTTGTACCCTAGAAAAAAGAAAAACCTAATCCTGCTACATTGTGATCCTGAACGTTGATAAATTAAGAAAAACGGAAAGAGAGGGATTCGAACCCTCGGTAAACTAATCACGCAGGGCAACGGCGCCCGACCGTATAGCTTAGGTGGAGAGAGGAGGCAAAACGGGCGGAGAAGCAACTCGACCGGCTTTCTATACAATTAATTGTATTTTTCTGTGTATTAATCTCTACTATATAATATTGGTTAAGGTGAGGCGTCGTACGTCGTCCGGCCATTTTGCAATTTAGTCCCTGAGAAATTGGAAAAGCAACCCACAGTCCACACAATCATCATGTTTGCAGTTAGCCCCTCAACACTATCCACCCAACCCAATCCCCTCGCTCCCTTCTCATGGCAGCAACCGACGAGGACGAAGCGGTCGCCGGCGGAATTCAGACCACGCCGCCGAACTGCGGGAGAGACGGTCACGCATATGGCCAGATGGAGAGGTGGTTCATGCACGACGACCACGCGATTTCCCTGCGCCGACTTCGACCTCCTCGCCGCCTCCGCGTGTGAACAATGGAACTAGCGGAGCAGGAAGATGGGTGGATTCACCCGTCGCTTCGTCGCTTCCCCTAGAGGGAGCGTTCGGATTCAACCAAAAAAGCTGGAGGCTGGTGACCGTCAGTTAAGAAAGCTAGGTTCAAGAGCAGGACACTGGCATCAGGTAAGAAAGCTAGGTTCATTACGAATCATTGCTTTGGATTTCTTAAAAAGATAGAGGAACATCCTTTAAGATAAGCATTTCTTTACGTGTGATGTTTGTGTGTTTTGTTTGTATTAGATTAGTGCAACTATGCTGCTTTGTTGACAGAGTAATCCAGAGAGTGACTACAGTCAGAACATCTCAGAGAAGTTAAACAGGGCTATCGGCAAGATATTAGGAAAAGATCCAGTGTATAGCATAATGACTTGTTGAACATCCTAACTTCCCTGTTGCCAGTGATTTCCTCACAATAGTCCATATCAAAGAACATAGAGATGTTTGGTAGAGGAGGACGCGGGGGTGGATTTTGGTCTCTGAAATGTCTACCTGCACAACTGGATTCAGAGTTGGTCCTACAGTTGATAAATATCGACTCTCCTAATCCTTTGACTAATCCATTTGCCAAAGCTTCAGAGAGGATCATTCATGTCCTTGGTGTATCTTTGATCGTAGGGCCCGGCCAGACTCTACGTTGGGGAGAGCCTTCGATATACTCTTCGAACCTTCAGTTCTGAAATGTCTCAAATCTTCCATACGTCGCATGGCTTCTTAAATATTCCATACCGCGCTGAAGCTACTGTTGCAGTAATTAGTGTGGCTATTGCTTGTCGTCGTCCTACTCTGCCAAAGCTGAGCAATCGAGAGACTGCGAGATTAGCCCCTCCACTCCAACTTGTGAGAGATGAGAGGTAGAGAGAGAGATTGGTGTGGCTCTGTGTACTTTTGTGTACTTTCCTGGTACAACTGATTGCTACTTCTCCGTCAGTGTGTTCCGCTGATGATTGTGGCTTCCGTTGATTGCTTAGATGATGCTCTCATTTCATCCCATGTAATCAACACCATGTAATCTTGTTGATTAATAGTTGTTGTGATACAATGCTATTGCTACCTAGGATAGACGATGGAGTTGATGAATGTATCAAATGTTTCTGTTTGAGAGTACTCAATATTATGCAAAGGCGTTCAAGGCAACATAAGCAAATAATATCACTTTATTCTTTAGAATACATGCATCAGTTTTAGTGCATTATCTGTATAAGATACTTTTGTAAAAAACCCTGCAAATGTAACCTTTTCTATGAACTTGTTTTTCAGTGGAAATATACACATGCTATTTGCATTGATATTTGATAGAATTTCTTAGAATACCGTCACTACCTGATTTCCACCCAAATTCAAGCGGATCTTCCTGATTCTTGCTTAGTCCCTAGCACTTCTTAAATTCTATATGTACTCATTACGTGTCACTGTATTATACAGAATCAGCCTAGCAATTCACAATGTGAGTGTAACATCCCAAATTTTGCAAAAATTTGAAACTTTGCATTCAAGCATCATTCATCATTAGGCATAAAACTACATCACAAAAATATTAAATAAAACTTCAAATTATAAATTTGAATAAACTATAATTCCATAAAGTGTTTACTTAAAACTCCTTAAATAAATAAAATATTATCAATTTATTTATGGGTAAGTATAATGTCAATCCCATTTTTAATAACCTTTCCAAAACATATTTTTATGATTTTTTCTGAAATGTTTTGAATAGGTTTAAAAATCATATTTGAAATCAGTGTTTAAAAACAGGAAATAATTCTTTTAAAAAAGAAAAGGAAATCGGGCCGGCCCGTTGGCTATCTGCCGCGCACGCGTAGCCTACCAGCCCGCCAGCGGCCCAGCGCCCCGCGCTCTCGCTCGCAGTCGCTGACAGGTGGGACCCACCTGTCATCACCCCCGCGGAAACGTTCGTCCCCAAATCACGCCCCCGACCCCGACCAAAAACGCCGATTTGATTCGCACGATTATGGACGATTTACTGCTCCATTTATCTCGCATACTCTCCCTACTAATAGCCCTCCTCGCTCTCGTTTGATTGCCCCAAACCACACCTCCCGAGAGCCCCTAGGCTGCCCGCTCGAGCTCACGCAATCCCGCTGTCGCCGTCGGTAAGAACTCCGCCGCCCGAGCAACTCCGGCCACCTCGGACCTCCTCTCCACCTCCCTTCGCTCCCTGTGAACCGTGCGCATCGATTTGACACGGTGGGGCGTGTGTTTTTGCAGCGAAACCCCGCCTCCGTCCACGACCGAGAGGAACCTTCGCCGTGCGCAACTCCGGCGAGCTCTTCCGGGGAGACGAGGACGCTCCGGTCATCGCCACCGCGCCATCGCCCTCCCCTCGACGTCGCGCATTCCCTGGTGAGCTCCGTTCCCTCCTAGCACCGTAGAACGCCTCGGGCGCAAACGCCGGCCATGGCTCCGCCGCGCCCCGCGCGTCTCCGGCGACTCGCGCCGTCCGCGTTAGGTCAACGCGTCCTGGACCGTTGGATCTAGATCCAACGGATCCGTTTTAATTTTTATTTTCGTCTCTGTGATTAATCTGGCGCATCTGTTTTCATTTAGATCTGACGGCTCTAGATCGCGATCCGCGTTGAACCGGTACGGGCGAATCAGATCGCGCCGCGTGGCCGATTCTTTTTCTATTTTCGAATAAAATTTAGAAATTTAAACAGAAAACTATTAAAACTTGCAAAATTCATAACTTCTAATCTGTAAGTCCAAAATTGATAAACTTTATGTCATTGGAAAGCCCTGCTCATGTAGTTTATTTCTACATAATTTTTTTTTCCCTTTGACAAATTATAAATTTTATAATTATTAGAGGAGTATTTCGGCCATTAAAATAATAACATAAATAATAAAAATGATTTAGAAATAAATTTAATTTTTTTAGGATTTTATTATCTCCCTCTGTCCAGCAATATTAATAAATGGCTTAATTGAAGATTTCATAAAACAATAAAAGTTTTAATTATAGAAATCAAAGTTTTACTATATTATTTTTAAAATTATTTAATTGATAGATAAAATAAGAAATACCTCGAAATTATATTTCATTCATTTGATGACAGAAAATAAAATTATTAATAAGTGAGTCCTATTATCATAGCATATCATTCATGCATACATGATTGTGTTTGGTGTTGTGTTGGTATTTATTTTATTCATTGATGTGCTAGATTGTGAAGAAGAGGAAGGACTTGCTTGTGATTGTTACTCTTGCTGTGCTTGTTCCTCATGTTACCAAGGCAAGTGACATTCATACAATATCCCATATTTTCTATATGCATAAGTAGTATATTTTGAGTAGTGTGCATGATAGGGATTTTTGATTTATTTTATAATGCTAAGTTAGTTTGTGTTTTACAAATATCCTAGTAGTGTGTAGCCACCCTTTTCCTAAGCAGCCATGAAAAGATTTTAGTAGTTGCTTAGCCATGCTATAAAAATGTTTACCATGTTATGGAAATGTTTCTAAGTGTTAAAATCTAAAATACACATCTGGGTGGAATTGGTTGTTATGGTTTATGTTGAGTGGCTTTTGGGACTATGCTTGTGGTTGTCATCGCCTAGGATGAATGTCTATTCTACTTAGGGCCATGAGTATGGTGGTTGTTACCCAGAAGTACACTTGTGGATGGCCACCCACGAACGAAGAGATTACCAAGTCCCTCCAAGTTTAGAAGCTTCCCGTGCAGCCTTTTGACAATGGGCTCTGTCTAGAATGATTAAGTCGTGGGAGTGCAACCTGTCAGCTTGACAAGCAGATGTAGAGATGATAGGTGGAACGGGTCTTGCTAGTATGGTTGCATTCGTCTTCTGAAAGTTCTTGTCTCAATTCTCTCCTTTCCATAATACACTCTGCGTGTATAGGATTTCTCGGACAAATTGAGTCTAAAGGTGAAAGTGCACAACCTCTGCAGAGTCGACAATCTGAGTTCTCAGCCGTGTCCCCGGAAATGGACTACTTCGAGCAACTGGACAAGGATGGGCAGAAGAATCTCAACACTGTTTTCATAAAGTAAAATTTGACTAAGGAAAGAATTGTTGGTGCACTTGGGCTTTATCCCTTGGTGCCAAGTTTTCGAGAAATAAAAGTGTTTTACAAAATGATAGGAGAAAACTTGCTTTCTGCAAATAGCCTTCCACCCCACCAAGCCAAATATGCATATAGATTTTAGACTTGCCAGTATATATCCACCATAGTCACTTGCCAATACATCATTGTATTGACCTCCTTCGGGGGCTGCATATTCCAATGTGCAGGTAATTCTGATGCTGAATGAATTTGGCTCGAGTCTACACCCAACATGACTGCCTGTGGCGCATGCTTGAAGATGAGGCTCAACGTTATTTCGCTTTCGTTGTGAACTCTGAACTTTAGCTAGCCTCCATGGCTATGCAATTTGTAATAAAGCCATACTTGGCTATCATTTTTGGATCTTGTTGTAGCAATTTTAATACTTATGCAATGGTACTTTATATTTTGTACTGTGGTGCTGGCGGTGATCCAGGGACTAGCACATAACACAGGTGTTCCAACTTTAATATAAGTTGGGGTGCTACAGTGAGATACAATATTGCTCATCTGAAACTGGTACAGTCATATGCTTATAAATTCATTATATGTTCTGTGATTTTCACTATTACACAGTAAAAAGACCTTCCCGTTTGGATTCGATTGGCGAACGGTTTAAACATATGAAATGTCTTTTCATTTGATTCAATGTCACGCTGTCCTTTGAAGCATTTTAATAAAGCACAGGAAGTCTGTAATTAAGCTCAACAAGGCATATTTGTTGTTGTCGTTTGTCTCTAATATTTTTGTTTTGGTTTTCTGTGTTGACATTATGTTGTTGCACGCAGCCAGTCGATACCGAATTTTTGGCAAACTATGTAAAAAAAATCTACGAGGTTCCGTAGCATACCACAGGCACTATACTACACAACTAACATTGATCATCTTGAAGGGAATATGCCCTAGAGGCACTTAATAAACATAGTTTATTGGCAATATCCCAATCGTTCATTATATGTTTTATACCATGCTATAACTGTATTAAGCGAAAACATTAATACAGGTGTGGTAGATAAACAACCAGGTCCCTAGTAGCCTCTACTAAAGACTAGTTTCATTGCGCGATTGATGATCGAGGTTTTCCGATCATAGGGCATGGCGCCGGTCGGCAACGGAAGTCATATCGTTAGGAGTAACGATGTGATGGACATACCCAGTATTTATAGGACATAGTCGTTACGCCTTAAGACCGTGAGATCAACTCTTATTGGTATTCCTGGAAGATACTTTGATCGCACCAAACGTCGTATCTTATTTAGTATGACAATAACGGTGATACTTTTGGGTATCGGAAAGGAGTAGTTGAGACGAGGGGTCAACAGCGGGATTTGTCAGTCCGCATAGCCGGATAGATACTCTAGGGCCCACTCGGTGAGATTATGTCAAATGAGTTTGCAAACATGTGACTAGGTCACCAGCTGACATAATATCATAAACGAGTAGAAGATAGCGATGTCGGTAAAGAGATCATGCTAGGTATGGAGATATCTGAGAATGATGCTCGGACACGCTAAGTATCGACATGACAAAGGGTTTAAGACTATACATCCAGGTTTGATAGATGAAAGTCATTCGTTATATCTCAGGGGTTAATTCATGGGGTCCAGGCCTACGAGTTAGTCGTTGATCATTGAGGAGTCTTGATCATACCTGATATTATATCGAACCGCTAGGGTAACACACTTAAGGGGTTTTCGACAAGACAACCGGAAAGGAAAGAGATCACCGGGAGCGTCCCGGGAGGGGTCCGATGGAGATCGGGCAGCGACGAAAGAGTTTTCGGAGCTAGGAAAAATTATATATATTATGTTTGATATTAATTAGTGTAATTAATATGCAAATATGATTTATATATTTATTTTCGAATTTATTTAGACTGATTTCCCTAAATGGGCCTTCTGGTCGAAAGAAGGCCCATGGGGGGGAAAACCCTCAAGGGAACTTTGTGGGGGAGGCTTGGCCGGCCTAGGTGGGCCAAATGGGGCCCACCTAGGGCCGGCGCACCTTGTTTGGCCGAACCAGGCAATGGGGGATAGTCCCACATTGCCTGGCTGGCAAGGTTGTTCCCTTGACGGAGCCGCGCCGAGTAGAGGAGGGGGATCTCTTCCACTATAGCCCGCTGCCGCGCTGCTGGTGTTCCGGTCCAAGTCTTCCGCTGCTCGTCCTGGACTGGAGCTTCGGAGGCCGTCGTCTCCACCGTATGTGTGCGACTCCCTACGAGGTGCTGCGCTAGCGGTACTCGGAGGCCTACTTCCTCCACCCAACCTCGGGGTCATCTTCGTCATCTTCGTCGCGCCGAGTTCTCTGCGACCTAGAGGTCGGCTACGGCGTCTTCATCGTCAACGCTTGTGCGGGAGCGTAATCCCCGCTATTCGGTCTACGAGGGTATGTATTCCGATCTCCGCCGTACTTCTATATCTCCATAGTGTAGATCTTGGCTAGTTTAAGGATATCGTTGGTAGGAAATTTTTTGTTTTCTGCACACGATCCCCTTCAGTGGTATCAGAGCCGATCTATCGTAGATATAGTTGTACGCTGTTAGAACCCGTGTTCTGCACGGGGGCACCGTTCCTTTTATTTGCTACCCTCTAGCGTGCACTTGTGATTCCAGCGGCATCGAGTTGATGAAGCGGCCCGGACCGACTTTACGCGTACGCTTACGCGAGACTGGTTCCACTACTGACATACGGCTTGTACCGTATCTGTGGCTGGCGGGTGCCTGTTTCTCTCTCTTTAGTTGGCTTTGCATTTTCAATGGAGGGCCCGAAAGGGATGCTTAAACATGCAATTATTGGATCGTTGTTGTGGTCATAAGGTTCGTAGGTATGAAACGGTTCTATTTACGAAAGCCCCAAGCCACATAAAATATGCAAAAGATAAAGTAGAAGCGTCTAACTTTATTTTGCAGGGGCTATGTGATATGGTCAAGGTAGGTTTATTAAATTGTTTATAAACTGCGGGCGCCAAGAAAACCATGGCGCAATGGACTATATCACATTGCATTACATTTGATGTTTTGTGTGCATCTTATATTGTGTGATTGTGTGTATAGTATACATTAGTTACACGGCGGTAGCTGTATAAGATGATCCCTTCAAAATACCACCAGTGTTCTCCCTCCAACGCGCACCACCAAGAAAGTTCTACGTTATGAGGCAAGCCGTGATGATCGGGTGTCAGACATATCTTCGTTCGCATACGGTGGGTGTAAGCCATGTTGCACAAGCGTCAGCGTGGAGGTTATGGTGGCGAGCCTAGCATATTCAGAAATATGGCCTCGGAACAGGGAGACCGAAAGGTCGAGCACGAGTCACAAAATTGGTGTGGCGGACTTTTGTCTACTCTTGAAGTTGTGCCGTCGGCTCTGATGATGAGGGGTGGTGCAATGTATGGGGGTCGTGTAATCGCTTAAACGACCAGGAGGGATGTTCGTTTGAGTGGGTGTTCGGATAGTTATTTTCTAAAATACTAGAACTCAGAATATAATGAACAGAGTCTGTTTTGCAAACCTTTGTAGATATCAACCATTGTGATAGCATATTTTCAAATTAGGCGCATTCCTGCGATTGAGAAACTTAAAAGGTTGGGTCCAAACTTCATAGTTTTATACTTTAGCTTGAGGATACTCCTTGTTTAAACCGTTAGCTCTTTGTGTTACAATACCCGCTAGGAGATAAACCCGGAGATTCCGCTAACAAAAGATAATTTGGATTATCAGATTTTGTGCGGATGATATCATCATAGTCCAGTGTATGCTATGATCTCTGCCATAGAGAACCAACGGTGGGTACGAGTTTTAGATCGCGAACATATATATGGTCGCTAAACTCGGGGTACCCCAAACGTTGGGTTGATGAAGTTTATCAGTACGTTGACTGATTGTCTTCTAAACCAAGATGGAAGAGAATACACACATTGAGGGAGCACGTGGCGGTCATACTTAATGACGTATGTTCATGATTAATGAACATTGAGACGCCTCGCTCAGCTCAATCACTGGATGACAGACATCGTTGCCAAGTGCAAATCCTCTGTCATAAACTATGTCATGCAAGGGGAATCGTTCACCTTCATGGTTCTTAATTACGGTGGAAGTATCAAGAAGATGAAACAGATCGCCGGAAGTCATCAATGATGATGGTGTATATATGATATACATGTTATGAATGTTTTAGCTAAGCAAGTGCTCGCAGTAGTGACTAAGTCTTGAACTAGTCATGTTTTGTGAAAAACCAGGTTTACTGCTTGAGTAGCTTGAAAGGATGAGGCGACATTGCGTGTTGATAACGGCAGTCAAGTTGTTGTGACGGCCATAGACACTCTCCCTATAGATCTACCATTTGAATAAATTCTTTATGATCGGGTGTTGGTATGATCGTTACGAGTGTGTCTCCTCTAGCGAGACACTTGTTCATACATGATAGTGACAAATTTGTGTCATATATTTATGAAGTAATGATCATATGCCGATTTGAATTTAGATGGTAGAAGCTCCCACATTCATAATATTAATGCCAAAGGATACAAACTTAATAAAGACACCACATATGTGTGGCACTACCGTTTAGTCATGTCAATGTTATATGCATTAGCTCCACACTGGATGGACCTACAAGTACTAAGATTTGATCTTTTGACACTTGCAAAAATAACTGTGACACCGTTTTCGGAAAACGGGCATATAACTTATTGATAGTCATACATGGAGATGTATGTGGTTCAATGAAGTAATTGACGGGTAGTGGAGACCTTTATTTCGTGAACTTCACTGAACGTTTTGAGTATAGCTTGTTGAGAATCATGCATATGGGTGTATGTGAATCAATGAAGTACTTTAACGTGTAGTGGAAGTCTTTATTTCATAGACTTCATGAATATTCCGAGTAGATATATGGATATCCACTCCGGGGAATGTTAGTCTGAATTTTTGATTCGATCAAACGAAGTTCAGAATGAAGTAGGAAATAAACTTAACAAGAAAATCAAATTCCCGCGATGCAAATCGAGGAATGAAGATTTGAGTTATAATGTTGGCACATCATTGGAAGACTTGTGAGAAGAGTTCCACAAATTACGTCGCATGGAACACCATAGTGTTATGGTGTGTTAGGGCGTCGTAATCGCACCCTATCGGATAGTGTGTGGTAAGTAAATCTCTTACCGAATTATTGTGATCATTAGAGTCATATGGTAGAAACGTAAACACTCACGTTAGCAAATAGGTAAACCATTTGAATCCATGGAGACAATGCCATATGAGTAATGGTGTGGCTTTTAGCCTGGATTGTCGTTTCAGCAGTTTAGTGTTTCGATGTAATCGAACCTAAAATGGATTAATCTTTGTAGTATACCCTACCTAAAGAGTTAGTTGGGTACATGTCTCACGACATAGGCAAAATCTTTGCCGGGATATACCTTGCGAAAGAAATAGTTTCTTGTCCGAGGGTATAAGTGAGAAAGAAAGTAGAGCAAGACGAAGTTGGTGAACTTCCTCTCCAAACATCAGAGTGGCGCAATCGAAAGTGTTTTCGGTGTCAGGCTCCACAGCTTGAAAAAGCTGATGATTTAAAATCATGATGTTCTGAGCTCATACTAAGAGCGCAGGCATACGAGGTTGTGTTCCACACTGTGTGTTACGACAATCTTGTTATGAAGGTCATATTAATGGAATATGATAGACCTACGAACTACGAAGAAGAGATGGTGGACCTAAGTCCGAGAAATGGCTATGAGTCATTTATGATCCGAAATAAAATCCATATACGATTACCAGGTAATGACTTGGGAGATCTTCTTGATGGCATCTAGGATGTTGATAGTATATGGAGTTTTATGAGAGAGTAGATATTAAGCAGATTCGATTTGTCGTGAAACAGTTCCGACAGACCACATGAGAGTTTGTCTCAAGTGGCGAAGCCTAAATCTATTATGGGTCGTTTAGCAATTACTATAATTTCGAATGAGAAATTGATAGATGGATGAGAAAACCATGGTTCTTAAGAGTGTAATTAAGAATGGTTTGTAATCCTGAGGATGCTAAACATGTATGCAAACTTCGGTTGTCCATTCATGGGCAGAAGTAAGCATATCGGAGCTGGAATCTTCACTTCGATAATGTGATCAAAGGATTTTGGAGTTGTCCAAAATAATTGAAGAAACCTACATTTGCAAAGAAGTGAGTGGGAGCAAAGTAGCTTTCCTTGATCTTATATGCGGAAGGCATATTTGAGTGGGAGCTAAGTAGCTTTTCCTTGATCTTATATGCGGAAGGCATATTTGAGTGGGAGCTAGGTGTCATTTGTGATTCTGTATGTAGCGACATATTGAATGACACAGATCCTCTAGTAGAGTGTAAAGGATTATTTAAGTGAATAAATTTTCTATGAAATGAAGTTAGGAGTATTAGGCATCCGATTTATAATTGTATAGATCAGAGGGGGCTTAATAACATTAAGTCGGAGTATTTCCTAAGTCAGGATTCTGAAGTGTTTCAGAAAAGGACAAGCGAAGAAAGAGGTTCTTGCTTGTATGACTAGGTAAAAGATTAAGTTAATCTTGACTTTTTCAGTGATAGAAAATGATGTTCGACATTCTCTATGTATCACACATAGAGTCTATCAGGCTGAAAGCTCGACTTGGTGTGACCCGAGTTCTTGGTTGAAGAACAGGTTCTAGAGTGATCCTTGTGTGGATCAATGAACAAACGTTAAGTTTATTTTTCAGTGTCTATGAGAACTGAAGATAGGTTTTCTAGTAACGGGTAAGAGTGGAATGGCAACTTGCCGTAAAGCGGTTACGATGATGCAAGTTATTACACTGACCCATACGACTAGAAATCTCGTATAGGAGATGTCCTTTGTTTTGAAGATAGACATGGTTAGTTTGCGAAGTCGCATATGAATGCACTGTCGCATAATCTACATAGGTATAGAAATATATCGCGACTTTAGAAGTAGCAAGTGTGATTGGACTGAGCAGTTTTCCGAGCGTAGGTGGTCTTCTTAATAGATCTCTTAGACTTTTAAGGTGCATGCTACGCGAATGCTCGAGTCTCACTCCATCCACTGGGATATATTTCACCGTCATCGTAAGATACGGGTTGATGTCAAACTAGGTGACATAGAAGTGTTGCAAAGCACATATAGGTCTCAATGTGTGAGGTCTATTGACTGTATTCCTCTTCCACGAGGCGAGCAGGCACCAAGATGATATGGGTGTTGAGCTTTTACCAGGTTGTAAACTAGATTAAGTGTTACTCTAGTGCAAGTGGGAGACTGAAGGGAATATGCCCTAGAGGCACTTAATAAACATAGTTTATTGGCAATATCCCAATCGTTCATTATATGTTTTATACCATGCTATAACTGTATTAAGCGAAAACATTAATACAGGTGTGGTAGATAAACAACCAGGTCCCTAGTAGCCTCTACTAAAGACTAGTTTCATTGCGCGATTGATGATCGAGGTTTTCCGATCATAGGGCATGGCGCCGGTCGGCAACGGAAGTCATATCGTTAGGAGTAACGATGTGATGGACATACCCAGTATTTATAGGACATAGTCGTTACGCCTTAAGACCGTGAGATCAACTCTTATTGGTATTCCTGGAAGATACTTTGATCGCACCAAACGTCGTATCTTATTTAGTATGACAATAACGGTGATACTTTTGGGTATCGGAAAGGAGTAGTTGAGACGAGGGGTCAACAGCGGGATTTGTCAGTCCGCATAGCCGGATAGATACTCTAGGGCCCACTCGGTGAGATTATGTCAAATGAGTTTGCAAACATGTGACTATGTCACCAGCTGACATAATATCATAAACGAGTAGAAGATAGCGATGTCGGTAACGAGATCATGCTAGGTATGGAGATATCTGAGAATGATGCTCGGACACGCTAAGTATCGCCATGACAAAGGGTTTAAGACTATACGTCCAGGTTTGATAGATGAAAGTCATTCGTTATATCTCAGGGGTTAATTCATGGGGTCCAGGCCTACGAGTTAGTCGTTGATCATTGAGGAGTCTTGATCATACCTGATATTATATCGAACCGCTAGGGTAACACACTTAAGGGGTTTTCGACAAGACAACCGGAAAGGAAAGAGATCACCGGGAGCGTCCCGGGAGGGGTCCGATGGAGATCGGGCAGCGACGAAAGAGTTTTCGGAGCTAGGAAAAATTATATATATTATGTTTGATATTAATTAGTGTAATTAATATGCAAATATGATTTTATATATTTATTTTCGAATTTATTTAGACTGATTTCCCTAAATGGGCCTTCTGGTCGAAAGAAGGCCCATGGGGGGGAAAACCCTCAAGGGAACTTTGTGGGGGAGGCTTGGCCGGCCTAGGTGGGCCAAATGGGGCCCACCTAGGGCCGGCGCACCTGGTTTGGCCGAACCAGGCAATGGGGAATAGTCCCACATTGCCTGGCTGGCAAGGTTGGCTCCCCTTGGGAGCCTATATAAGAAGGGGCACCCCTGGCCTTTTAATTCACCAATTAATTCCCAATTTCTCTCTCGATCTCGTGGTTCCCTTGACGGAGCCGCGCCGAGTAGAGGAGGGGGATCTCTTCCACCATAGCCCGCTGCCGCGCTGCTGGTGTTCCGGTCCAAGTCTTCCGCTGCTCGTCCTGGACTGGAGCTTCAGAGGCCGTCGTCTCCACCGTATGTGTGCGACTCTCTGCGAGGTGCTGCGCTAGCGGTACTCGGAGGCCTACTTCCTCCACCCAACCTCGGGGTCATATTTGTCATCTTCGTCGCGCCGAGTTCTCCGCGACCTAGAGGTCGGCTACGGCGTCTTCATCGTCAACGCTTGTGCGGGAGCGTAATCCCCGCTATTCGGTCTACGAGGGTATGTATTCCGATCTCCGCCGTACTTCTATATCTGCATAGTGTAGATCTTGGCTAGTTTAAGGATATCGTTGGTAGGAAATTTTTTGTTTTCTGCACACGATCCCCTTCACATCTACCATCCGAAGTGCCTCAAGCTGCCTGCTAGATGTGCAGGTTGTGACTATCAGGTTCATTTGAAGGAGTGATATGTATAGTAGACATGATTGATTTTTACCTTTTGCATCAGCTTGGAAAGAAGGAGTGATATGTATAGTAGACATGATTGATTTTTACCTTTTGCATCAACTTGTTTTCCAAGCTGATGCCAAGATTAATATATTGAAATAATTAATTCTATGTTCTATGATTTTTCATCTAACAATAAGATAACTTTCAGGTTAACGATTTAGATGGTTTTTTGCATTTATTTTTAAACTTTCTTTCCATGCAATGCCATTTATTATTCCTACAAAAAAAACTGCCAAGTTGTTAGTGTTGATCCTGCCTATGTTTTATATCAGGTCTTGCTTGTAAAGATATTGTAAAGCCGTTATTTTTATTTCAGAGAGTTCGACTTTATGATCTGTTCTACACAAAGCATGCTCATGTGTATTGAAAGTTGTATTTCTTGACCGCTGCAGTATATACAAGATATGAGCATTTATTTTCAGGTGTGTTTCTTTAAAAAAATGATTGAAGGCAAACTTTATCAAACGGATTACAACCTTAGCATTACAACCTTAGCAGGGACTTCACCAAGAACTAGACCAAATAAATTTGACATGCAAAACTTTGTAACGCTCTTTTCACACATGTACTATTTTGTGTTTGCTAGAAGTAGTGTTCCCATGATCCATCTCATATAGAAAGATCACAACTATGCAACATTCCTTGTATTTTATCCCGTAGCATCGCACGGGCATTTTGCTAGTCCAATTAATATGCCTTGCTATATAAAGGGGGGGAGGGGGTGTGCAAACACCTTGCCTGCCCCAAGTGGGACTAAACAAAGAAAGAGGAGGGGGGTTCGGCTGAACCTTGCAAGGGCCGAACCCACCATGGGCTCCTTTGCATCCATGATGCGGTTCCCCCAAATGGGCCTCTCTTGGCCCATTTAGGTGAGATGCTCTTTTTTTCCTTTATTTCACTAATATTAAATTAATATAAAATACTATTAATTCATAATTAATATATTTAAATACTATTTAATATCCCGTGACTCCGAAACATTTTCCGAACCACCCGAACAACTTTCGGACATTCCTTGAACCCTTCCAGACCTTCCCGGAACTCCTTCCGGACCACCGGAACTCTTTCCGGATTCTTTCTCTCTCTTCTACAAAATTCTATATTATTCCAAAACCTATCTCCTGGTGTCGTTAAGACCTTAAGTTTGTTACGCTACGGTTCGAGAACACTCCAGACATGGTCGAGACACTCCTCTCACCAATGACCGTCAGGGATACCTGGATGTATATGACGCCCCCTGTGCATTCTACGAATATCGTCGTTGAACCATAAATATGATATTCATTCACTTTGTTTCTGTGATACTATCTTGTCCGAGATATGATCGTAGACATCCGATGTCTTTGTTGTATCTCGTTACCGACAAAGGTTATTAACTCATCTGTGCTATTACATCTTCAGGACCTAGTCATAAGCTGCCAGCTATATAGATGTAATCTCACCGAGTGGGCCCAGAGTATCTTTCCATCACAAGAATGAACAAATCCCGCTCTTGATTCTTACGTCTCGATACTCTTTCGGGATACCCAAGATGGACACCGTTATTGTCATGCTATATAAGACACAACATGCTCTCAAAGTACCCCTACGAAGCATCAATAAGTACGGTCTCACGGTTTAAAGAATAAGCTATCATATTCTTATCTGTTGCAAATGACAAACATCGTAATACGATCTTATTGAAATACTTTGCGTATGTCCATCACCTTATTCAACTAATAAGTTGACCCCATTGTCAACCGACGTCATTGTCCTTGATCGGGAATCTCGATCAAATGTTACCCAATGGACTAGTTCATATAGAGGCTTACTAGGGACCCTGGTTGTCTATGTATCACACGTGTATCAATAATTCCGATTAATACAGTTATAGCATAATACACAAACCTATTATAAATTTATGAGATAATGTAATAAATACTACTTATTTATTTGCCTCTAGGGCATATCTCCTTCAGAAAAAGCCCAACAAGAGAAGCCCAAGACAAAGATTACTTACCTAGTTATTCATAGTCGTTATAGATTTCATACTTGTAATCCTAGTTGGTTACATACCTGAGACCTGTACCCCCATATAAGGTACAAGAGGGTAGTAGATCATGGACACGCCCAATCAGAACCACCAAACCCTAGCGAGATTTGCATCTCGCTAAACCTTGTACTCGCAGTATATTCACAATCAATACAGACATGCAGGAAGTAGGGGTGTTACCTCAGTCGACGGTCCTGAATCTCGGTAACTCTCGCTTGTCAGTCGACGAATCTACTAACACTACACGTTCTCTAACTCATAACTCTAACCCAAGGCTATAAGTCATGGGTATTGATGAGGACACCCCTCGTCAGCGCGGGTCCTAGTCGTCAGCTCTTTTTTCCTGCAAATAAAAAAACAGTAGAGAGCTTAATATTGCAAAATTCCTAACTATATTAAAGTCCATGGGATCGCCGGACTCACAATGATTTGGTCACCGTAGCTTTGGAAAGCTACAGTGACCGACCCCCTCCGCGTCGTCGATCGCCCATCCGACGGTCCATGAGTCCCTTCTTTTCGTAAGCTACAGTGCGTAGACGCCTCCGCGCCGTCGATCGCGGATTCGACGGTCCACACATGCCCCGCGGCTGTTTTGCACAAAATCCACTAACAAACCGAGATCGTGCCCCGCATACCAACATTTAACACGTCGCGGGACCTTGCTGCAAATCCACCAAAATCAGGGTTTTTTCTGCAAAAACATCTCTCACAATCACCTCTCCTCCTCTTTCTCCTCCGCGCGCCTCTGAGGTCGCTGCCGCCGCTCCGCGCCTCTCCGGTCAATTCGACGAACACATCGACCTCTGCCGCCGCGCCCTCTTCATCCATGCGAAGTTTGTCGTGTCGGGAAGCCTCGGAGGCACTGCAATCGTTCGCGTCGCGGTCGACATCCGCAGTCGCGCCCGCATGCCGCCGGCGACCAATCAGCAGCGCCGTCGCTACGGGGCAAGCCTGTTGGGGATATATCAAATAGGGGTATCTCCAACATGGATCAATCCGGCTAGTCCAGGGTGGCCCAAGGGTGGTAAGGCTGAAGCCTGCCGGGCGGCCCAGATAGCTGACGTACAAGGAAGTAGGCGGACGGTCCAAGAAGGCGTAAGGCCGAAGCCTATCAAGCCACCAAGCCCAAGACGGAAGGCGGAAACTAAGCCGACTAGGTCTAGGACTCTGATTACTTGCCGGACAAGTACTTGCCTTGTATCCTGGGGTTTGGCCGCCTATATAAGCCGGCCACCAGGAAGCCTTTAGGGCACGCTCCAATACGCATCATACACATTGTAACCTGTTCACGGCTATTGCCTCATAGTGAATTATAGCAGCACGTAGGATCTCGCCACCGCTGCGGGATCCGAAGCTGGGTAACTCGCCGTGTTCAATCCCGTCCTCGACGACACCAACCTTCTTCCCCACAATCCATACGTAGGCTAGAGGACCCCCGTCTCCTATCAATTATGCCGATACCACGACAGTTGGCGCCCACCGTGGGGCATAAGGTTCCTGGCGTCACGTTCCAGGCGGGAACACTTGGCGGCGTGGACAAGCAGATCGCCGTCGGTCGCGTCACAAGGTATGGCGGCCACAGCTACGTCAACTCGGATGAGTCCTGGCTCCCGGCGGACGACTACCTTATCGGATGCGCAATCATACCGATCAGAGGGATCGACGTCTTCATCGCGTATACGCTAGAGGCGTACGGCCAAAATAAGCCGGCAGCTCTTTGAGGAAAAAAGGTCATCAAAAAACCGCCGCGACAAGGAGCCGCCAACACGCGGACAGCGGCTCAAGATCTCGGGTTCGACTGGCGTACGGCACCACAGCGCGTGGACAGAAGGGGAGATGTTGTTTTCTGCACCCCCGTCCTCAACGCGGCTGCCGCGCTAGATACCCTGGACGACAAAACTTACACGGCGGAGGAAAAGCTGGCCAATGCAAGACACTTCATGAGCAAGGCCCTAGAACAACAAGCTCGCGTTGATTCCTACGGCCACATGGCGGATGCTCGCGAGGGAGACCTAGAGTCTAAGTCAGGAAAGTGCAAAGCTGCACCTGACGCTAACCCCGAAGGCCCGTCCGGCTCCAGTAGCCATGGCGACAAAAGGAAGGCAACGCCACCTCCAAAGAAGACGCCACCGCCAAAACCAAGGCGGGACGAGAATTCAAGGACAGGAAGCAGAGGAGACCTGCCACCTCCAGCCCAGCCAAGACGCGACAATGGCGGTAGCCGGGGCAATGGACTGCCGCCTAGGAAAGATGCCGGTAACGACCCTCCCAGGAGAGGTCGAAGTCGGTCTCCGCAGCGTAGCACCGGCAGCAAGAGGAAAGAGGCGGCAGAAGGGCCCAGGCGCAGCATAAGCCGGGCAGCGCAGGACGAGCCAGACGCAAACAGAGGCGCACAGCAGCTCGATCCAAAAGACGCACGACACCGCCTACAAGACATAGCAAGAGGAAAGGAGCCGCTATATTCTGGTCCAAAGTGCTTTGGCGACGCCATCCGCAGAGAGCCGTTCCCTAAGGACATGACATCAGTGTCAAAAAATTGTCATAGGTACAACGGCCTCGTTAAGCCGGATTCATGGCTAGCCGACTATGCCATGGCCATAGAAATTGCCGGCGGAAGCAGCTATATTGCCGTCCGTTACCTACCTCTCATGTTGGAAGGCACAGCAAGGGCTTGGATAACCTTCCTGAAAAGTCTATCCATAGCTGGTACGACATGGAAAAGGTTTTCTCCCAGCACTTCCAAGGAACATACAAGCGTCCAAATACCTACACGGATTTGCAACGCTGTATCCAAAAGCCGGACGAAACCATGACAGATTTTGTCAGCCGTTGGATATCCGAAAAAGCCAACTGTCATGGTGTTTCGGACGCGCAGGCTATCCACGCCTTCTACACGGGCCTGCAGAAGAAGTCCTTGCTCCGTCATCGGCTCGTCCGCGAGCAAATCACGGACCTTGGCGAGATGCTCAACCCAGCCGCCCAATATGCGGCGGCGGATGACGACGCCCGGGACGATGATCCAGACGTCAACATCATGCCAAAACGGAACAAGCGCAAGCAGGCGGCGGATGACAAAGCCGTACCTTCCAACGAGGTAGCTGTCGCATTCCAAGGGAATGCCGGCAAAAAGAAGTGGAAGAATAAGAAAGATAATCGCGACGCCGGCTCAGGGCCTAAGGCGGCGCGAATCACTTATGAGCAGGCAAAACTTTTGCCATGCCCTATCCACGCCTCACTTGGCAAGGTCAACCATATGCTTAGCGAGTGTCGTTTCATGGACGACTTCAAAAGGACCCCACAGTCGGCTGGAAGTCAAAGAAGTCAAAGAAGAACGACAAGAAAGACAACAAGGAGGATGAGGATGACGACGACATGTCTGTCTCAAGCGAGGATGACGCGGCCGCCAAGAAAAAGAAACCATATCTGAAGGTCAAAGAATCTCTCGTATGCTTTGTCGGCACACCTTCGGCTAAGGCAGACAAGGCGGAGATGCGCGAACTCAACGCGACAATGCCGGACGTCCCTCAGTATTTGAACTGGTCGGAAGGAACGATCACTTGGGACCGGTCCGACCACCCTGATCACGTTCCTCACCCAGGCAAGTAAGCCCTCGTCGTTGATCCCATTGTCGACAACTTCAGACTCACAAAGGTACTCATGGATGGCGGCAGCAGCCTCAACATCCTGTACTACGACACACTAAGCCGCATGAACCTGTCAGAGGATCAGCTGGACCACAGCAACCTCACTTTTCACGGCATAGTGCCCGGCAGGCAAGCAAAGTCAATGGGGAGCATTAGGCTGAAGGTAACTTTCGGAGCAAAAGAGAACAACCGCTCAGAGTTCCTCCGGTTCGAAGTTGTCCCCTTCAAAAGTGCCTATCATGCAATCTTCGGACGACCGGCTTTTGCCAAATTTATGGCAAGGCCGTGCTACATATACAGCAAGCTTAAAATGCCGGGGGAAAACGGAACCATCACGATTTCCGGCAACTTTAAGAAAGCCAAGGAGTGTGAACGTGGTATGGCTGCCTTCGCAGAAGCCGTCATCCACAAGGAAGAACTCGCACTACTTGGGGCGGATTCAGACAACTCCATGCCCAAGCCAAAGATTGATGTCAAGAAGACCTTTGAAGCTTCAGAAGACACCAAAAAGGTGGACCTCATCCCAGGCGACAAGTCTAAGCAAGTCGTCATCGGCTCCAACCTTGACAGCAAATAGGAAGGCGCGCTCGTCGAGTTCCTCCGTGAGAATAGTGACATCTTTGCATGGTCGCCTTCCGACATGCCTGGTGTACCGAGGGAACTTGCCGAGCACTCACTCAACGTCATAAAAGGATCCAAGCCGGTGAAGCAAGCAACAAGACGCTTTGGAGATGAGAGACGCAAGGTTATAGGAAAGGAGATAAATAGGCTGAAGGCCGCCAATTTCATAAAAGAAGTTGTGCACACTGATTGGGTGGCAAATCCTGTACTTGTTCCAAAGAAGAATAAAGAGCTGAGGATGTGTATTGACTATACCGGTGTTAACAAGTGCTTCCCAAAGGATCCCTTTGCGCTGCCTAGAATCGACCAAGTAGTAGACTCCACGGCAGGCTCCGAGCTACTTTGTTTTTCGGACGCCTACTCAGGATACCATCAAATCAAGATGAGGGTGTCAGATCAATTGAAAACATCTTTCACCACTCCATACGGGACTTTCTGCTACATCACGATGGATTTTGGCCTGAAGAATGCAGGGGCAACATACCAGCGCTGTTTGCAAAAATGCCTGCACGAACAGATCGGCCGCAATGTTCACGTCTACGTAGACGACATTGCGGTGATGTCGAAAAAGAAGGCGGGTCTCCTAGAGGATCTGGAAGAAACTTTTCAAAATCTCCGAAGGTACCAGATGAAACTCAATCCCACCAAGTGTGTTTTCGGCGTTCCAGCCGGCAAGCTGCTCGGGTTTATCATCTCAGAACGAGGGATCGAGGTTAATCCGGAGAAGATCAAGGCCATCCAAAACATATCCAGACCCACTTGTCTGAAGGACGCGCAGCGCCTAGCCGGATCGGCGATGGCCGTCAGTCGCTTCATAAGTCGCCTAGGGGAAAAGGCAATGCCTCTCTATCGACTATTGAAGAAATCCGACAACTTTGAGTGGACAGCAGAGGCAGATGCCGCCTTACAACAACTTAAGGAGGCCCTCATATCCGCTCCGATATTGGCAGCACCTCGATCACAGGAACCGATGCTGCTGTACATCGCGGCAACATGAGCTGTTGTCAGCGTTGTCTTGGCTGTGGAAAGAAAGGAGAACGAAGCCGCGACGTATGAACAACGACCGGTCTACTTCATCAGTGAAGTATTCTCCGCCTCCAAGCAGAGGTATCCGCATTACGAAAAGCTGGCTTATGGTGTATTCTTCGCCGCCAGATTGCTTAGGCATTATTTCCAGGAGCACACAGTGACAGTAGTCAGCAAGGCACCGTTGGGAGACATAATCAACAATGCAGAGTCAACAGGTCGAGTTGCCAAATGGGGCATCGAGCTTGCCGCCTTTGATATAGTCTATAAACCACGGATCGCCATTAAGTCTCAAGCGCTTGCAGATTTTGTCGCCGACTGGACAGAAGCCATGGAGGCAACGACACTCCCCGAGTCAGAATATTGGGTCATGCACTTTGACGGATCAAAGATGCTCAAACGCTCGGGGGTTGGAGTCGTTCTACGCACGCCTAAAGGTGACAAGCTTAGCTACGTGTTGCAAATTCACTTTACAGCAACCAACAACGTTGCCGAGTACGAAGCTTTGCTTCATGAGTTACACGTGGCAAACGACCTCGGCGTCAAAAGAATCCTCTATTATGGCGACTCAGATTTGGTCGCGCAACAAGTAAGCGGAACATGGGATGCGAAAAGCGCAACAATGGCGGCATAGAGAGCCAAAGTTGACGAATTCGCAAAAAAATTCGCGGGCTACGAAGTCCGGCATGTTCCAAGAGCTGAGAACGAGGCGGCAGACACACTTGCCAGACTAGGGTCAGAACGCAAAAAGGTACCAAAAGATATTTTTCTGGAACATTTGCACAAGCCATCCATTAAAGGCGCCGATTTGATGGACCCCGATGCAGAAGAACCGGTAGAAGCGGCAAGTCTCGCTGTCTACTCGATACAGCCGGATTGGACTGTCCCATATCTCGATTTTCTAATCGACAGCAAGTTGCCGGAGGACGATGAGGTGCTAAAAAGGCAGATCATAAGGCGAGCCAAGGCATTCACGATAATAAAAAGCGAGCTATATAAGCGAAGCACGTGCGGCATCTATCAGCGGTGCATACAGCCAGAAGAAGGCCAGGAAATTCTGAAAGACATACATATTGGCATCTGCGGGCATCACGCTTCCGTCAGGTCCATCGTGTCCAAAGCTTTCCGCCAAGGTTTCTAATGGCTTACCGCCAAAGAAGACGCCGAGAACATCGTAAAAACATGCAAAGGCTGCTAGTTGTACGCTCGTCAACCTCACTTACCGGCACAAGAACTCAGGACAATTCCAATCACCTGGCCGTTCGCGGTCTGGGGCTTAGACATGGTGGGTCCCTTCAAGAAGGCGAGTGGCGGGTATACCCACCTATTGGTCGCTGTCGACAAGTTCACCAAATGGGTCGAGGCTAAGCCGATCAACAAACTTGACGCACGAACAGCCGCCAATTTCCTCTGGGGAATTATCTCTCGTTTTGGAGTTCCACACAGTATTATCACTGATAATGGCAGCAACCTATCTCAAGGCCACATAGAAGAATACTGCAGTGATCTGGGTATCCGGCTTGATTTGGCATCCGTGTCACACCCTCAATCCAATGGACAAGTAGAGCGTACAAACAGCCTAGTCTTATCAGGACTTAAGACTCGTCTCGAAGCTCCATTACACAGGACAGCCGGCGCTTGGGCAGACGAGTTACAGTCGGTAGTATGGAGTTTGCGCACAACGCCAAACAGGTCTACCGGCTACACTCCTTTCTTCTTAGTATATGGCGCTGAGGCGGTGCTACCTACCGACATGAAATACGATTCCCCAAGGGTTCAAGCCTACATCGAGCAAGACGTAGAAGGTGCAAGACAGGATAGCCTAGACCTGCTAGACGAAGAAAGAGATGTCGCTCTACATCGCTCCACCTTGTACCAGCAACAACTTCGCCGCTATCATAGCCGGAGAGTGCGGAAGCGAAGCTTCAGAACAGGTGACCTGGTTCTCCGCCTAAATCAAGACAGAAAAGGCTTGCACAAGTTATCCCCGCCATGGGAAGGACCGTTTATAGTCACAAAGGCGCTGCTCAAAGGTTCCTACTACCTGGCCGACGTCCGCGACGAAGAAGAAAAGAAGAGGCGCAAGAAGGCGGCAGGAAAAAGGGGAACCAAGCGCAAAAGAGGCATTGGCTATCCGTTCGAACAAACAAGACGGCCTTGGAATATTGAGCAGCTACGTCCTTTCTACACTTAGCAATTTATAATTGTAATAAGTTATATATGATTATGAAATAAAATTCTATGGTTCCTCATCTGTGTTGAGAAGGATGCCATCTTTTGTCTTTTCTTGCAATCATATTTCCCCTATGTATCTAATTTACCTATTTTTCTAGCTCCGTGCAAAGGTTCAAACTGGTAGATACTTGCAGCTTTCGAGCCAACCTAAAGCAAAAATAACCTTTTTGCGCCGCCTAATTCCTTTACCTCTGATTACTTATATGTGGTTTGCCTAATAGTATGTCTTTGACACCAACATGTTGGCTTTGGTTTCTGATCCTAAACGCATGGCTTAGCCCTGGTTGTTTCAGCTAAAGTTACCGGCTGAGGTTCGTCAACATACAAAAAGTCAAACATATAGGTCAGGGTAAAATTAAGGCGGGCCATATAAATAAGAAAAAATAAAACGTGTCAGCTAGTTTCCCGCCTAGCAGAGCAACAACAAAAGTATATACAAATATTACAAGTTAAAGTTGCATTGTTTCAGGGGCTGGCAAATCATGTCAGAAGGAGGCAAGGAAAGGAAACTACGGCTCGGGGGGGCGTCTACATCAGGCTTGGGGGCTGACAACTTCAGCCCCAGAACTGTCACTCCCCTCCGCCTCGGCCGTGCTGGCAGCTCCAGCTTCCCCTGCGGCAGGCACAGGATGGCGCCGGTAGAAGATTGAAGTATCCACCATGTCGGCAACACGCGTGGCGTAGCCGGCAACACTGTCCAGAACAGCGGCCGGCTCGACCTCACTGCCGTCTTCATATGTAGACGGCATGCCTTCGGTGACGGCTTCTATCTCCGCCTCGGGGTAGTGCGCCATGAATAGTCCAAGCGCAGTCTTGGCACCACCCCGCGCCGCCGACTTCAGCGAGCTCTTGTGTAGCTTGGTAGCCTTCTCCAACATGTTGGGCACGTCGCTGAATTCGGTCGGTTCCTGGCTGCCGGAGGAGATGAAGAACTTGGCGGCAAACCGCTTGGACGCTGCCAAAGTCTCGGTGATCAGCTCGCCTAGACGCGCAAGGCGATCCAGGCGGGGGCTGACAACCTTGTCGTCGTCTAAACCGGCGGGAACTGTATCAAAAATGAAACCATCAGTTTGGTTCAGACTAAGCAAAATGGCAAAATCAAATAAGGAGTGAGAAATTACCAAGGGCCGAGTTATGGAAAGCGGACAGCTCAATCATATGAGCCGCCAACGCGTCCTCAGCAATTTGGGCGCGAGAAGTCTGCTTGGAGATTTCCTCGGCAGCCGTCTTCTCCGCCTCCGCCAATTTCTTGCGCAGGCTATCCAGCTCACCAGTAAGCTGGCTAGATTCCTGCACAAATTTCAGCTGCTGGGCCTCCATCTCCTTCTGGTGATCCTCCTTCATCGCCAAGTTGGCGGCCGCCAAATCGGAAGCTTCATTCATAAGAGCTTGCATATCAGTGGACGCCTTCAGTATATCCTGGGCGTGGTCTAGCAGTTCTACAAATATGGATTCACTAACTAAATGATTGACGGCAACATAAGTTGAAAAGATGGCTGAAAGCAAAAAAGAACAATTGTACCTTCATCTTTTTTGCGGGCCGCCTCCAACTCGGCAATCCGCAGGTCCTTGGCCTCGCAATCCTTCTTCAGATCGCGGCACCGCTGGTTTATCTCGAATCGGGAGGAGATAAGCTCAACGTTGGCGGACAAGAGGCCCTGCAGGAAAAAGCAAAGGCATAAAACATATTGTCGAATAACCACTAAGCCGGCGACCAATATTTTTGGACCTGCCATCTAAGTGCTCGGGGGAAAGACTATGTATATGCCAGAGTTATAAAAACTTACAGACAGGTCGCCCTCCAAGTCGGCGAAGGCCTGGGAGGTGAAGTTGGCAAAAGTCAAGGCTGACTCCTTGGCCTCCTTAAAGGTGGACCAAGGGTCCCTAACTTTGCCGCCTCCTGCAGTCGGGGCTGCCCTCTGGGACCCGCTGGCAGCCACCTCCAGCAACTCCTCCTTGGCGGCACGCGATTGGATGGCTTCATCCGCCGTAGCCTCAGCCAAAGGAAGGGGAGTCTTGGGTGTGCGGTCAGCGGAGAAGGTCCTTGGCGGCGCGACAGAAGCCGGAGTCTGGGGCTGGCGACGAGCATCGTCCATAAAGCTGCCGGCCCTGGGCTGGGGAGTTGGCGGCATGGTAGCAGGCGAGCTGCCTTGAGGCCGCTTACCCTTGGAAAGGATCCTGGTCGGCAACCGGGAAGTTGCGACCCTTTCCCTGTCAATAAACAGCAAGCACAGTCAGTTGGGTGCCAGTATTAAAGAAGCTCGTCGACTATTAAAGGCAGAATTGAGTACCTTCTGGGGATGTTAATCCCCGTGTTCTCGTCAAGGTTGACGAGAACCGGCTCGGTAGCCGTTGTGATCCGTTTCTTCCTCTCGGCGATCGCCGTAGAGGAAGCGGCGCCGGATGCCTTGCGCTTCTTGGTCTTCCCGGCTTCCGACTCGTAGAAGTCGGGAGCCAGGTCATCGTCCCCCAAGTCGGAGATCTGAGAAAGAAGACAAGTATTAATGGAACTCACGTTAGCCGGCGAAGCTGTCAAAAAGGGGCAATAAGCAAGATGTCTACCTCGATGGGAGGGTTGTCGTGGGTGTGCATGGGCACGCCCTCCACCGCCTTCACCAGCCCCGCCTTGACGAGGCTGCGGAGCCGGAACGCCAGGTCGGCGACCGGCAACCTCTCTTCGCTTACACGGAGAGAGACCGTGGCAGTAGGCGAATACTGACACATTTTGTGCGGGCTGTACCGCAGGGGGAGAATCTGCCGGCCGAGCCAGCAGATGACGGTGTCCACCCCGTCCAGCAGGGGGGCAGCCATCGTCCGGGTGAGGAATTCAATCCGCCTTTGGAAAAGGCGGAGTTCCTCCGTCAACTTGGGCACCGCCTCGTCCCAGCATGGCCTGGGCATAGGCGGCGCGTTGACAAAGTCCGGAACGCCAAATTGACGGCCCGGAGCTGCCATATCTTGGCAGTAGAAGAATGTGGAGGTCCAGCCCTTGACGGATTCAAGGTATGGTATCTTAGGATACCATTGGCGGCCATGGCGGCAGTTAAAAGTGACACTGCCACAGGTTGCCAGCCCGCCGTCCGGCACGGTCTGACGCCGGCAACGAAAACAGTATCTGAAGAAGTCTAAACTAGGCCTAATACCTAGATAGCCCTCGAACAGAGCTGTGAAGCCGGCTAAGACTAGAATGCTATTGGGCGCTATATTGTGGGGCTGGAGCCCATAATGATCTAGCACCTCGCTAAAGAAAGCGGAAGGCGGAAGCGCCATTCCCCTAACTAGGTGGGAGGTGAGGATTACCCGTTCCCTGGCTTTCGGAGCCGAGATGACGTCTCCCAAGGCGGGTCTCCACCGGCAATCCTCCCGAGTTGGGAGGTAGCCAACGGCCTCCAGGTCTTGGAGGATCTCCTCGTCGACGATGGAGGGAAGCCAGTAGCGTGACCCGAGGTCCGCCGCTTCCTCTTCCTCGTCGGTCGGAGCGCCTCTCGCCGCCGTCGCCGCGGCTAAGGGTGGAGGAGCCGAAGAGACCGCCGCCGGCGTGCGTGCGGCGGGAATGTGAGAAGCGACGGTGGCGACATTGCCCGTCGCCACCGTCGCAAGACGCGACGCCGCGCCGCCCATCGCCGCCGCGGACGAGGTGTCGGATGTAGGACCGCCGGACGCTGCGGAGGGGATGTTTTGACCGGTGGACATCGCCGTGAGCGGAGGTCACCGGAGAAGGACGCTCGCCGGAGTTCGCTCGGAGAAAGGTTCGGGAGAGCGGGAGAGCAAGGGGTCGAGGAGTGCAGGAGCTGGGGTGCCGAAATGGACCGCTCGGCTCCCTATTTATAGAGTCGGGCGTAGCTTCCTGTGCAACGGTGTTTTCAGTTGGACACGTGTCCAACATCCACTGCAGCGCATGATCGCACGATCTCCACGCCTCCCCTTTTCCCGCGATTTTGTGATCATGGCAAGATTTTCGCTTAGGCCAGTTTCAAACTGTCGTGAGCCGCTTAGCGATATCCGTCAACAAATATTCCCGGCGAACTATTGGTTAGCCGTCTTTTCCCATATTGGATAAAGGCGGCCGTGTGCCAACTTCAAGACACACTTGCCCCTTTTTTTGATTTTCAGGATGCCAACATTGGCAGAGGAAGTATCAAGAAGAAGCCGGCGCCTGGAGAACTTCAACCTTTCTAGGGGCTAATGTTGGGGATATATCAACTAGGGCTATCTCCAACATGGATCAATCCGGCTAGTCCAAGGTGGCCCAAGGGTGGTAAGGCTGAAGCCTGTCGGGCGGCCCAGATAGCTGACGTACAAGGAAGTAGGCGGACGGTCCAAGAAGGCGTAAGGCCGAAGCCTATCAAGCCACCAAGCCCAAGACGGAAGGCGGCAACTAAGCCGGCTAGGTCTAGGACTCTGATTACTTGCCGGACAAGTACTTGCCTTGTATCCTGGGGTCTGGCCGCCTATATAAGCCGGCCACCAGGAAGACTTTAGGGCACGCTCCAATACGCATCATACACATTGTAACCTGTTCACGGCTATTGCCTCATAGTGAATTATAGCAGCACGTAGGATCTCGCCACCGCTGCGGGATCTGAAGCTGGGTAAACTCGCCGTGTTCAATCCCGTCCTCGACGACACCAACTTTCTTCCCCACAATCCATACGTAGGCTAGAGGACCCCGTCTCCTATCAATTATGCCGATACCACGACAAAGCCCGCGTCGAGGTGCCTCCAGCGCACCCAACGGCGCGCCCAGGTTCGTCGTGAATTGACGCCGACGGCGTCGCCACCGCCGCGGATCTGGCTGCTCTAAGGCCACCACTGATGTCACCACGACGTCAGTGGGGGCCCAGTCGTCAGTCTGTCAGTCTCTTTTCCCCTGCGAATAAAAAAAGTAAAGAGCTTAATATTGCAAAATTAATATCTTAAAATCTGCCCATCAGAAAAAATGAAAACAAATATGGAAACTATCACCCAAAAAAACCCTATTTACTTATACGTAGATTTTAACCAGATTTCAAAATCGTGAATATTTCGAAACTTCCAAATTCATTTCGACATCATTGAGGCTATTCATCAGATAAATTTGGGAATATATCAAAATGGTATGAGTTTGTGGTACATAAACGAATTTCAAACTTCATACTTCAAATTTTACATACCTTTTAGATCTACTAATTTTACAACTGCTCGAACAACTTTTAAAATCCACTGAATTTCAAAAATCGCAAAATTCTTTCAATTTCACTACTTCTGAAACCTACACAATTTTTAAATACATACACTGCCAAATTTATATTCACGGACGTCTTCAAACTTGCAGACTTAAAAATTTACATACCTGATTTTGCAACCGCAAAAAATTCAAATATGAAAAACACTCTAACTTGAACAATTTTTAAAGCGCAAAATTCTACTAATCTCACCACTTTTGAAACCAACACTATTTTTAAATGCGCACACTACCTAATTTAAATTCATAATTTTCAAAACAAATTTTCAAATCTGCACTGCTTAAATCATTCACATTTCAAATATTACATTCCCAAGTTGAATACTTCAAACAATTTTAGAAAAGAATGTGTATTTCCACATCACATTATTTCGCTCTAAAATATCCGATTAATTTCTAAGTTCCAAAATATATTTCAGGAAAACACAAGGATCAGAGACTTCAAAATTACTAATTGCGACCATTCCACTCATACATACGAAATGCACTCTAAAAAATTAATAATTCATAAGTTCCAGCCATTTTCTTAAATTATTTGTGACTTGACAGGTGCGACACAACTGTCAGTGTTTCTGGATAACTTTCCAACGTTTTTGGATAACTTTCCAACGTAGACATTTGAAAATTTGAATTCTACTCACAAATGTAACAGCAAAAAAAATTGAATGGAAAATTAAAACAAAATCCTCCACTAAATAGGACATATCATCGCATATCAAATTTGAAAATCTAATTTTTTTTCGACGAGTCAATTCCCCCAAACAATGTACAGAAAAATAATAGATGTCCTAAAATCAACACCTTCATAACTACTAATCGAAAAAAATGTACAATGGTTTCATATTTCTTATCAACAAAAAGTGCAACTCATTTATGGCCAGAAAAACTAAATATTCCAAAATAGTGAAGATTTGGATAAAATCAGCGTCAAACTCCAATCGACATTTCCAAATTAGGTAAAATATGTAACCTATTTGTGCGATAACAAAATAACATTATCAAAATAGTGCACATTTAGAGAAAAAAACGAGAAACCGCAAAAGTTTTTTATGTTTCCCCATTAATCCAAATTTATAGAACAAATTTAGTGAACTTTTTGACAAAATATACAACAAATCCCCCCAAATTACAGCATTCAACAATACACCGGGTGCAGCATGTGAATAACTTTCCAACTTTACCAATTTACAAAACTTGAAAAACATACAAATATCACCTTCCTTCGAATTTCAACAGACCTCAGTTCGGATAACTTTTGAATGTACGCATCTTTAGTTTTGTATTCTTTGCACCATGGTATTTACAAAAATGAAAAAAAAACATGACTGGAGGATCCCACTCAGCAGTTTTTAAAGTAAAACAACCAGAAGACGGAAAACTTTCCATAAATAACCACGGGACAATCCACGAGCTTTCTTCGCATTTCAACAATTTTCAAATCTAAACACTACAATGATGTGGTCATTTTTCAAATATCAATACTACCGCCGGAACATGGCAAACAGAACTGAATATTTCTACAAATTCGTCTGCATTTCAAACCTAACCGTTTTACTAATGTGAGGAAAAATTAAAATCTGAAAAAACAAAAACAGTTCGACCAATTTTAAAAATCTAAATTCAGAATTTCAGTTGCCTTCTTTTAACCATTTAACTAACGTGAAAATTAATAAAAATCTAAAAAACTTTCCAATTCGACAAATTTTTGCAACCTAGACAAGTTTCAAACACAAACTCTCCTTCCATCTGAACGATTCTCAAATATAAGCAAAATTTATGGGACAGCTCTACTCCACCTACCTTCACTCCACCTCTAAACTCCACTCCACGGGAAAAGCTCCGGAGCAGAAAAAAGTGTTTGGCTCACTAATTAGCTCTAGATTCGGATTTGACTGTCCCCTTTTTTATTTTCTTTTTTCAATTTTTTTTGTCCTACCATTTTGGTACTGCAGCATCAGGAGTCGTCTACAATTCAGACAATTCAGACAGTATGTATGCACAACATTGCTAGTAGATGCATCAACGCTGTGACGACAAATACATGGCTCGGCGGCGGGGCCAAGGCAGCTGTGCTCGTCATGGACATAGAGCAACCATCTGCTAGACCTGGTTTTTGCGACCTGACTTCGTGGCTGGATGAAGAGAAATAGGAGCCAAGCTCCAGGCGATGGCGTTCAAGCAGAGCACCAAGAGACAGCCGCGGAGGCCATGGACGAGATCTGATTCGTGCCTGTAGAAGGGCTGCCGGTGTGGATGACATGGTAGACCTCAGACCAAGGTGCGGGATGCAGTTGCGCAGGGGATGCATTTTGGAAGTCGCGGCGTCGCCGGCTTGCCGGAGGCGGGCAGGTGTCCGTGAACCATCTCCTGGTTGCCATGTTATTAATCACACCAAACGGAGGTGACACCCAGTAAAAATTGAATCAGGGAAGCTTCCGTGTGCGAGCTCCTGGAGGGCAGGGGAGATGAGAAGATTATCTCGGCGGTTGCCGGCGTGGTTCAGAGTTTTGACTCAGAGGTTAGTGGCGGCGGCGCGCCCTAGTCTGCTACCGTCGTGGAGGCCTAATCGAGGCATTAACGATTCGCCCTGGGCAACTAATCGGTGGCAACGGCGGGTAATTTCACTCAAACTCCATGGGCTGAGAAGTTTTATGGGGGTTGCCCGACCTGGAGTTGAGCAGCCGAAGCACCTATTCCCTCGCTTCGATAAATTGAACGTGTGGGGGTCTCGGCTCCGCTCCGTCTGGATGGGGGAGTTACGCATTTGGGGCTGCTTCACCTGCTTCGATCGTAGTTTGCTGGAGTGAAGCCGTCTCAAACACATAGTCCTAATAACACGGGTGTGTCGGCGTCGGCGCACCAAATTTATCACACGGGTGTGGCAGTGCCGGCGCACCAAATTTATCTAGTCCTAATCTAGAAACAAAATAATTCGATGAGATCCGGTCATGGAACTCACGGCAGGGCATATGGTTTCTCTGCTAGTAGTATCTAGCAAGCACCGTTTTTGTCGGCGCGGACTCTAGAAGCAGAAGACATGGTCGTGCACTTGTCAGCACAACTGCACAAGAAAGAAGATGTCGCACAGACATAATAATTGATTTGAGAAAACACGGTATTGGTCTACAGGAGTAAAAACTCTTGCTCCCTGATATATCTATTTGGTAGTAGTACATGAAGCCGCGAAGGATGCATGTCTTTGATTCAGGCAAGCCGAATGTTCCTAATTTTGCTGTTTTTGTCCGATATATTATTTGCGGCAATTTGAGGGGGATGTATCGTACTACAGTACAATATATCTCGTCAGCTAATCGGTATGGCGATTCAGGCAAGCCGAATGTTCCTAATTCTGTTGTTTCTGTCCGATATATTATTTGCGGCGATTTGAGAGAGATGTATCGTACTACAGTACAATAGATCTCGCCAGCTAACCGGTATGGCTGGCGCCAGGCAGCATCCTCTTCAGCGGCCCATCATAAGGGAATCTAGCCCGTAGCCGTTTTTTCTTGTAAGGATATAGGCGGCCGGGTGTCGGTAACTTTCTCTACACACATTCAACATATGGATACTGTTTTTTCTACCAGTCAATTATTTTCATTGTGTGAAGTGGGCCTAACTCAGCTGGTTAGTTCTGTGTGGTGGAACTAGTCCAGCCCAGATTTAAGTCCTAAACTTGACATGGGTGATCACACTTTTCTGGATTTTCCAGTATTTATCCGGCGCTATGCTTTTAGTGGTAGGCGACGTGTCCGTCAACAACGAGACGTCTGTGGTGACTTCGTCAACCTCAAAATCTGCCGAACCAGTCTCTCGGAAGTGCTCATAGGAGTAGGGTTTGCATTCGTGCGTTCATAGTGGTGTATGTACGTGTGTTTATGAGTGTCTATGTCTGTCAATAAAAAATATATTATTTTCATTGTGAATGGCATGTCGTCAACAAAGGGCTTGGGATCATGCGCCAAGATGTACTAATCCAGTTAGCTTAACAAGTCCAAGACAAAGGCTTTGTTACTACTAGTACTACCTAAAAGAGTGTCCAAAACTATCCATCCGGGGGATATTCATGAATTTTAGGTTTGTTACATTAAGTAAGAACTTGTTGTGGCAAGATGGTTAGGTGGGTGGTTGTACCCTCAGCCCACCAGAGTTTAAACCCCAGGTTTGACGCTGGTGTTTCTCATTTAGGCGGAATATTCTTCAGTGGGAGACGACTTTCCCGTCGACAACGAGGCGTCTATGGTGTCTTCGTCAATTTGAAGACCTGACTTGCTGGTTCAGTCTCTCGGAGGTGCTCATTGGGGTAGGATGTGTGTGCGTGCGTTTATAGGGGTGAGTGTGTGCACGTGTATATGAGCGCTTGCGTTGTACTGTGTTTATCACAAAAAAAAAATCACAATTAGGTCCATGGACTTTGCGGAGATAGAGCATGCATAAAATATCACAATCTAAGAATATATTTGTCGGCACTCCGTCAACCGAGGATACCAGACTTGGCACCGGCCAGACACCTCAGGACCGATGTTATCCGTCCTTCCTGAGGAAGGCCCGACGGAGACCCGATGGTGGACAAGTCGTCGCCTCGGAGTGGGAAGCGGCGAGTCGCGTCCCGGCATCAGGAGGAGGCCGACGCGTGGGCGGCAAGGTGTCAAGGTTTTGTCATTATAACAGAAGTGGTGTGCCATCTGTCGATGGGCACAGATAGGTGGCATGGTCGTCCGTTAGCCGTGTATGAGCCCCTTGTGCTATAAAAGGGGACTCGACTCTTTAGGTAAATGGGTTGGAAGGTGGTTAGCTGAAAGGCTAGGCAGTAGAGGAAGCCTTAGACCGGAGGAGGCGGAGAAAAGGGAAACCGGTGGCTGGGTAGTCGGAGTAGCGGGAAGAACACAACCGTTTGTAATCTTCTACACCTAATCAGAGATCAGAGAAGGTGGACGTAGGGTATTACATCCACCTTGGATGGCCTGAACCTTGGTAAAATATGTGGGTTCTTGTCATGTGTGTTGTGCCGGCGAGGTTGGTCTGCATTCGTTCGGCATATCCCGTCGGAGAGGTCTCCGCGCCCCCTTTGCTACCGAACAACTAAAGGGAAGGGATCGCTCCCTCCCTGGTGTTGGCGTACGCAAACGTGACAATATTTGTGTGTTTCGTGTTATATGTATAATAAATTATAAAATAAACCCCCACTAACTTATAATTAATGATTGTATATCAACATGCAAGCGATCCATATCACTTGCTCTTTTAGCCAGCCAATTTTCCACATCATCCAACTACTATTCATTACCTATTGTTCTACATGCAATTGTCCATGTCATCCTTTTTTATTTTATCATTTCAATAAGAGACCACACAATTACGGAATGTAATTATCAAATTAAATTGTGCGCTAGGGGAACATAAATTAATTTGCCATCAAGTGAAATTCTTTATTTGCATTTTTAATGGCATCCTTCAAATTTTATGCTTTTATTAGTTTCTTAACAGATACCGGCTGCAATCGCGCAGGGTATCATTATAGTATCTAAAAGATAACATGACCAAGGACGGTATACTGAATATGAATTAATGACACTTATTACCAAAATCGTGATTGATGTCGTAATTATGTTCTATACGGTTATTTTTCTTAAAAAAGGTATTTCCATGATACACTAGATTTTACCTAGTTAATTTCCAATTTGTACACCATCTGACCCCGAAATTAGTGTCACGGGTTTCTATGTCAATCAGTGCAATCCGAGTACCATCTCCTCGAGAACTTGTCTGTGGCAAGATGGTTAGGAGGATGGTTGTATCCCCAGTCCACCATGAAAGAGCATTTTCCCTCATGTGTGGTTTTGGTAATTGAATGACAATCTCTATGGACTAATGTTTGCATTGAGATATCATTATAGATCATGTCCATGGAATTGTGGAGTTCATGTGTTGGACTCTTGAAGCTTATTTGTTGAGTGGAGCATATTGCAAGTATGTCTTGAAGGATTCAAGACATCACATTAGTGAAGAAATGTTGGAAGATACAAGGTTGATCAAGATGTTGATCAACACACAAAGCTACAAGATGTACCAAGACCGATCATGTATCTCTTGGGATGGTAAACACTTGTCCGCATAGCTTTGTGAACTAACCCATGATATATGTGTGTGTGGTATCTTTATATGAGGTTAGGTATCTTCCCATGGGCTTGCATCAAATGAAGATTTCATATAGCTCATGGAGGATGACGTCATGTGGTGATCGTCATCAAGGTGAGATGTGCAAGACCAAGACCAAGAGAAGCTTCTTGAAGAGATCCTATGCTTGGAGCTTGCAATGGATACATGAAGACGGAGCTAAGCGAGACTCTCCCATTGTGAGCATGGGGGAGTATTTGGAGAAGTCTTCATCAAGCATGTGCTTGGACGCGCAATCAAGAAAAGATAAACCACTTGAAGAGATCAAGATAGTCTTCATCCAACTCAAGTGGAATGCTCAAGGCAAAGGTATGATCTTGATAGGGCTATAGGATAGATAGGCGTACTATCAAGAGGGGCTCTCAAGTTGGTAACTTGATTGCATCGTTGTGGAGAGCTCAAACCTTTGCATACTTGGCATATCATGGTTCTTGGTTCTTATTTGGCTTTTATGTTGGTGAGGAATTAGAGTTTGGTTCATCTCCATGTCAAGCTCTTGTTCATCGAAATCGGTTTTACTTGGACAACTTGTTGTGTTTTCGGTGGCGGAAATATTGTCGGTTCTACCATGAGGAAAGTCCCACACCTTGCCATGTGTGGTGATTTTACTCTATTTATGGGATGCAATCTTTTTGTTGGGTTCTCATCATCGCTATCTTTCCAACAAAATTGGTCTCACCTCATTTGGAGTTCATTTGCAAAAGTTATAGCAGTTTTCGTTTCGGTGTTTTGCTTATTCGGATTATTGGGGCCGGATATTCCGCTCTACCGGAATTTCCGGTTCCCCAGCTCATCCAAGAAAACGGCTAAGGCAAGGAGAAAAAGGGTTCTAACTCCAGTCGGAAATTGTGCTCGGAAATTTCCGTCTACCGAAATTTCCGAGTGCACCCAGAAAGCCCTCCAGTTTTGGCTAAGGAAAGAAGGACTTTTGGTTCTGACTCGAACCGGAAACGGCGCCCACCATGGGGCTGACAGAGGCGTTGGCTGGTGTACACATCCGGACGGGCTCCCCTGTTCATTTCGACATTCGGGTTCTCTCTGGCCTTGCCGTAAGGCTGGGTGAGATGGATTTCGTCAGCGACAACGCAGGGTGCTTCCGGAACAGACCCTTTCCGGTGAACGGATGCCTCATTGACTTTGGTGGTTTCACCACCTATGTCGCCACCGAAGTTATCTGCAGCTATCCGGACGTGGTCCTGGAAGCTGAGGATCCCCCCATGATCTGCGCAACTCGAGGTCTGCATGCCGGTCGCTCCCCGAGTTCCGTCACGGTAATGATGGTCGGGGCAACCGAGGAGGAGTACCAGGACGCTGACGGCGATGCCGGAAGCGGCCACATCCGTTTGGCCAAACCCCCTCAGGAAAGGGATGCGGCCCGAGACGGCGATCCGCGGCCGTCCCAGCCACGTCGTCGCCCGGATCCCCTCTCAGGTCTGGTGGCCAAGTTGGCTGTCCATGTGACTGCTGAAGCAGACACCCAAGCCACTTCGGCTCACTTGGAGGAGCAACGTAGGTGGCTACTCGCCGAAGCGCAGGAGATCGCCGAGATCCGGCGTGAGCTCAATGCTAGCCTCCGGGAGTACAATGCAGCTCACGGATTCCTTAAGATAGACTCCCGGGACAAGCGCATTGCGGAGCTGCGGAAGAAGGGCAGAATGGTGAATGATGAGTTGGCGGGTGGAGCCACTACCAGTCACACCGGTAGCCTGATCTCGGCGGGGAGACCGGTGTACAGCTCGCCAGCAAAAACTCTTAGGGCTGCCGAAGCCGCCATGGCCGAATTGGCAGGGTTATCCGGTGAGGCTCTGCGCAAGCAACATGAGCGAGTGAATGAGTTGGTCATCGAGGCCAACCGGCAGAACCAGGCCTTCAAGAAGAAGAACCCCGGGGCGGGATCACAAGTGCACTCAGCTAGGCCCAATAGCCATAAATCGGACGGAGAGGCCTCTTCCCCGCATCCGAGTAGAAGCAAGAGCAAGAGCAAAAGCCGGAGCAGAAGTTGGGGCTCCGGGAAGAACAAGCAGTTGTAGACCTATGATCCGGCCTTTGCCGGCATCCAGCAAGCCGGGCAGCATAACTCGGGGCAGGCAGGAAGTACCCGTGAGGGTGGCAACCTGGGTGTAGGAAACAATAACCCGGCTAGCCGTGGTAATCCACCCCGGAACCCTCCTCATGTTCAGGGAAACCCGCGAAGGGAGGCCGCCTCTGTCCCGCAGCAGGCTGTGATCCCGGCACAAGATAGGCTCAACGATGGCAACTCAAGACTGCAGCAGCTCGGGTACCAGCCCAATGAGAATCCTTTGGGATCTCGGGTAGGAACCAGACAGCTGGATCCGGCCGATGCCAGACTCCGGCTCGATCGGATTCACCAGTCAGAGCTAGTGGAAGAGCAAGGACCTCCGGGACCTGCCTGCTTTGGACCCCGGATCATGCGGGAGCCGCCTGTTCGGAATTTTCAGCTCAACCGAGGTGCTAAGACCTATGACGGCAGCAAGAAGCCGAAGGACTGGTTAACCGACTGTGTAACTGCAGTAAGCATATCCGGTGGAAACAGACGTTGGGCCGTACGTTATGTACCGCAGATGTTGGAAGGACCTACCAGAATCTGGTTGAACAACTTGAGAACTGGCAGCATAGACAGCTGGTTAGATTTCGAGGAGGCATTTATCAGCAACTTCACCAGCACGTACAAAAGGCCAAACAGGCCTCAGCAGCTCGCCATCTGTAGGCAAAGGAGCAACGAGACTGACCGGGAGTACCTTACCCGGTGGAACAATATTCGCAATTCTTGCGAAGGGGTGGTAGAGGCACAGGTCATCTCCTGGTTTGCACAAGGCTGCCGGCATGGCTCAATGTTGTGGCAGAAATTGCAAAGGAAGATGTCGGCGACCCTGGCAGAGACCATGCGCATCGCCGATACCTACACGCTTGGAGATCCCATGCAACCCCTAGTGGATGTCGGTGACTCCAACAGGAGGAATGCGGGACCTCAGCGTTCGGGATCGAGCAGGAGCCATGATCGCCAGGATTTTGGCCAGAAGAGAAATCAGCCCGAGTACCACCATGCCGCATAGCATGTCGCAGCAGTGACCCCTGATCAAGAGGATGCCGGCAACAGTCAGCGTCAGAAGACAAGTGGCCCGGCTTGGGGTCAAAGTCAGGAAGTGCAAAAAACTTGGGTAGAACAAAAGAAGCCCCTGACATATGAAGAGATGCTGAACAAGCCATGCTGCTACCATACCCTGGAGGCCAGCAAGCCGGCGAACCACTCTACTCGGCAGTGCAGCTGGTATCAGCGCACATTGCAGGAGGGCAGCTCGGGAGCTATTCGGCCGAGTGCTCCGGCATCTCGACCCAACATTCCGAGACCCCCTCCTCCGATGTCGGGAGCCAACGCAGTCCGGATCAGTCAACCTCCGCGAGGACCCCCACCTCGGCCGGTGAACGTGGTGCACACCCGGAACGACAATGGTGCAGGCCCCAGTAATCAAGCCGGACAGCAGCAGGGCAACTACCGGGAGGCACATCAAAGCTATGTGGTCTTCGTGTCCGAGCCCACTGACCGGAAGAGTGTGCGACAGCGTGCCCTGGAGGTGAACGCTGTGATCCCGGCGGTGCCCAAGTTCTTGCACTGGTCCGAGATGGAGATCACGTGGAGTCGGAAGGATCATCCCAGAGTTATGCCTAAGCCGGGGGCGTACGCCTTGGTCGTGGACCCAACCTTTGTCGGACCAAGCCTCAATGTCCGCTTCAGTCGGGTTCTGATTGATAATGGCAGTGCCATTAACATCATGTACAAGGACACGATGCTGAAACTGGGGGTGTCCATGAACACCTTGTTACCTACCGAGACGACCTTCCACGGCATTGTGCCCGGAGTCTCTTGTTCACCCATAGGTAAAATCTGGGTTGAGGTGTTATTCGGAACCCGGGAGAACTGCCGGACTGAGAGCTTGGAATTCGAGGTCGTGGACCTCGAAAGCCCGTATCACGCACTGATCGGCAGGCCGGCCCTGGCCAAGTTCATGATCTCAACTCACATGGGCTACCTGAAGATGAAGATGCCGGGACCTAACGGCGTGATCAGCATCTCGGGAGACCACAAGCGCTCCATGGAGTGTGCCTCGGCCGGCTCATGCTTAGCTGAGTCCCTGGTGATCGCGGAAGAGAAGAAGAGGATCCAGCAGGTGGTGGCGATGGCCAAGACCTCCCAACTCGGAATGCCCGGGATGGTGAACCCGGAGCAGGGTGCATCATTCCAGCCCTCCAAGGAGACAAAGAAGGTGGGTGTGGACCCCAGCAACCCGGAGCGCCAAGTTATCATTGGCAGCAACCTGGACAGCAAATAGGAAGGCGAGCTCGTCGACTTCCTCCGTGAGAATCGGGATGCTTTTGCGTGGTCGAGTGACGATCTGCAAGGTGTTCCGAGGGAGTTGGCTGAGCACTCTCTGTTTGTTAGACCGGATGCGAAGCCGGTGAAGCAACCGACTAGGCGCCTCTCGGATGAAAGAAGAGCTGCCGTCATGGAGCATCTGGCTATACTGCTCGCCGCCGGATTCATAATGGAAGTACTGCACCCGGATTGGATATCTAATCCAGTCCTAGTTGAGAAGAAGAAGGATGATCCCCTCCTGCTTAAGGTGTGGCGCATGTGCATCGACTTCACCAACCTCAACAAAGCCTGCCCGAAGGACCCCTTTCCACTACCCCGGATAGATCAAGTAATAGATTCCACTGCCGGGAGTGAACTTTTGACTTTTTTAGATGCCTATTATGGTTTTCACCAGATACCTTTGAATCCGGATGATCAATTGAAAACTGCTTTTATAACCCCTTATGGGGCTTATTGCTATCGTGTCATGACTTTTGGTTTGAGAAATGCTGGTGCTACATACCAGAGGTGCATGCAAAAGTGTTTGCACGACCAGGTAGGCCGGAATGCCGAAGTCTATGTCGATGACATAGTCATAAAAACGAAAGAGAAAGCCTCACTGATCGATGATCTGAGGGAAACGTTTAAGAACTTAAGAAGATTCCGGATGAAGTTGAACCCGGATAAGTGCACATTCGGTGTTCCAGCAGGAAAGTTACTCGGTTTCCTCATTTCAAGCCGGGGAATTGAGGTCAACCCGGGTAAGATACGTGCTATCGAGAGCATGAAATTGCCCGTGCGTCTCAAAGATGTGCAGAAGTTCATTGGTTGTCTTGCATCCCTAAGTCAGTTTGTGAGTCGACTTGGAGAGAAGGCCTTGCCCCTGTACCAGTTGATGAAGAAGAGCAAAACATTTGTTTGGACCCCGCAGGCCGACGCGGCGTTCAACGATTTGAAGAGAATGCTTTCAACAGCACCCGTGTTGGCATCCCCGTTACCCAAGGAGCCTATGCTGCTGTATATTGCTGCCTCCAACCGGGTAGTCAGTGTAGCAATGGTAGTAGAAAGGGAAGAAGGGGGCAAACTGATACAAAGACCGGTGTATTACCTCAGTGAGGTGATCTCGGAATCCAAACAGAACTACCCGCATTACCAGAAGATGGCGTATGGAGTGTACATGGCAGTGACCAAGCTCAAGCACTACTTTCAAGAGCACCCGATCACAGTGGTGTGCGAGGCTCCTCTGGCCGAGATCATCGGTTGCAAGGACGCTAGCGGCCGGGTAGCCAAATGGGCCATCCAGTTGTCTCCGTACGCTCCGGCATACGAGAGACGAGATGCCATCAAGTCGCAGGCACTGCCAGACTTTTTGGTAGACTGGGCCGAGATGCAATATGAACCTCTGATGCCGGATTACAATTTCTGGAGGATGCATTTCGATGGCTCCAAGGCTAAGATCGGGTTAAGTGCCGGAGTGGTCCTCACTTCACCAAAACAGGATGTGCTGAAGTATGTTCTGCAAATTCATTTCCGGGCATCTAACAACGTCGCTGAGTATGAGGCCTTGGTTCATGGACTGAATGTCGCCAGGGAGATCGGCATCCGCCGGATAGAGTGTTTCGGTGATTCCGACCTCGTGGTGCAGCAGGTGTCGGGGAACTGGGATGCGCTGGATGCAAACATGGCCTTGTACAGATTTCATGTGCAGAAAATATCCGGATTTTTTGAAGGATGCGAGTTCAAGCACATACCCAGAGGAGAAAACGAGGCAGCGGATGTCTTGTCCAAGCTAGGGTCATCTCGGGATGCCATCCCACCCGGGATCGCTCTTGAGCATTTGAGGAAGCCATCTATTCAACCCTCACCCGAGTCGGATTCTATCTTCATCCCCAAGGAACCTAGTTCGGATGCCGTACCCATGGAAGTAGATGTCGGGAGCGTCACATCGAACCCGGGGACTGCATCACTGTGCTCAGAGAGGCAAAGAAAGATGATGATGGAGGTAATGTCGGTAGAGCCAATGGACATAGACGCTCCCGTGTTCCCAGTTCGACCTATCCCGGGATGGGCACATCCCATTATGGCTTACATCTTGGAAGGAACCCTCCCGGAGAATGAAGTGGAAGCCCGGCAGATAGTGCGAAGGTCAAAAGCATACACCGTCATCAATCAAGAGCTATACAAGAGGAGTGTCACCGAGGTACTCCACAGATGTGTGGAACCGGCAGAAGGACAAGAGATGATGCTGGAAATACATCAGGGGGAATGTGGACATCATGCATCATCTCGGGCCCTGGTGGCGAAAGTGTTCCGGCATGGGTCCTACTGGCCTACTGCATTACAGCAGGCAGAAGACATTGTCCGTAAGTGTAGAGGGTGCCAGAGGTTTGCTCACCGGATACATATGCCGGCGTCAGCACTGAAGACAATCCCTATCACTTGGCCATTCGCAGTATGGTGTTTGGACATGGTCGGACAGTTCAAACCGGCACGGGGCAATATGACGCACATACTGGTCATGATAGATAAATTCACCAAGTGGATAGAAGTCAAGCCAATCCGGAAGTGTGATGGACACACCGCAGTGCAATTCTTGAAAGACATCATCTTGAGATACGGGTACCCGCACAGCATCATCACGGATAATGGCACCAATTTTGCTGTGGGGGAATTCGCTCGATTTTGTGCTAAGAAGGGAATCCGGTTGGATGTAGCATCAGTTGCACACCCGAAAGCAAACGGACAAGTGGAAAGAGCAAATGCTTTGGTCTTGGCCGGCATCAAAGCTCGTTTGATCGAACCACTGTTGGGAACTCCGGGATGCTGGATAGAGGAGTTACCGGCAGTATTATGGGGTCTCCGGACCACACCGAGTAGATCTACCGGGTATACGCCATTCTTCATGGTGTACGGCGCCGAGGCAGTACTCCCGACCGACATACAATATGATTCCCCGAGAGTGACAATGTTCACCGAGACCGAGGCAAAGGAGGCCCGAGAAAATGATGTTGATTTACTTGAAGAGGCTAGAGAATTGGCACTGTCTCGGTCTGCAATTTACCAGCAAAACCTCCGCCGCTATCATAGCCGGAAGGTGCACCCGAGAGTGTTCCGAGAAGGAGATCTTGTGCTAAGGCTCATCCAACGCACGGCCGGAATGCATAAGCTGTCACCTCCATGGGAGGGACCTTTCGTGATAAGCAGGGCATTGCACAATGATTCTTATTACCTTGTAGATGCACAGGAGGCTAGGAAAGGTGTAATGGACAAATCCGGAGAGGAAACCAAGCGTCCATGGAATGTAGCCCTGCTTCGACCCTTTTACACATAAAGGGCTCAGTGTATGATGTATTTCAGTTTTTATCTATTAATGAAAGTAAGGCACCCCGGAGGAACCCGGGGACTGCCTCGTTGTGTGCCCATTTACTTTATCCAATTTGTTTGTTATTTCATACCGGCATCCCGGGAAGGAACCCGGGGACTGCCTAGTACCTATTTTTTTTTATGTTATCTGTATGCCGGGAAAGTTCCGAGTTCGATTCTCAAAGTCAGAGTAATGTATGTCATATGAAATCATCTTGTGACTCGACTGACGAACGCCGAAATGGTAGTCAAGAGCAAAGAGAATCAAATGTGGGGAACACGAAAATGGTCTCGGGGACTCGGAGCAGGAACTTATCCGGCGTACCTGTTTTTTACTAACCCAATTGTTTTTTATGTCCGGAATTCGGTTGACTAGAACTCGGATTTTCTTAAGTAATGTATGCCGTGTATGGAGTTTTGTGACTCGACTGTCGAACGCCGAAATGGTAGACAAGAGCATAAATTGCCTAAGTACGGTAAACATGAAAAGGAACTCGGGGACTCGTGACAGAGTAAACCGACATAGCTTGTTCTGATAGATAATTTGGTACGGAACATAAATGTTAATAGTATATATTACATCTTGCACCCGGCATCCCGGGGATTTAACAGTTCTACTCTTAAGTATTTCTAAGTAGTAGGGGAAGTCGGCTTCTCGGCGGTGGCAGCAGCGGGAGCAGAAGTGGCGGTGTCCTCAGCACCGGCAGCGGTACTCGGGGCATCTGGGTGCACCTCGGCCTGGGAGGCCTCGGGTGGCGGAGGAGTTGAAGCATCCCGGGAAACCATGGTCTCGGTGGCGGCACCACAAGCAGCGTCATCCTCCTCCAGGATCTCAGTGTCCACGTCGTCGGTCGCACCGGTTTCGTCGTCATGCTCATAATCGGACTCGGAGTCGGAAGCAACGACGCTGGCGGTGAAGGCGCGAATATTGGACCAGGAGGCGATGTGATGCGCCACTTCTTGTCGCTGCTGGACCTTAGCCGGATCGCTGCACCAAGGCGAGATGGTGCGTAGGCGCTGGATCACGTCAAGGTCGAGACCCTCATACCAACTCAGTACCTGGTTCAAGACCTGATCGGCACCAGCCCGTGCGCCGGAACGCTTCCAAGCGTGGACACGCCGCCCGTCACCTTGGAGTGCACTCGCCAATTCGCCGACCGAGAGCGTCGCGCTGACGCCCGGCCATAGCGCACCGTGAACATGAATCGCGGCGCTGAGCAACTCGGTCCCGATCGACCGGAGAGGCACTATCCGGGCCTTCAGGGCAGTGAGGTGATCCTCAATGTCCCAAGTGTCCGAGACAGGGCCCTTCCCGGCGCGCTTCTCCCGGGCGGCAGCAACCGCAAGAGCAGCAGCGTCGCGGGAGTGCTCGAATTCCCCTTTAAAAACAAGAGCTCATAAGGAGGGCAACAACAAAGAAAGAGAGCAAGGAAAAAAGGGGGATGTCGGTCCGCTTACTGTTAAGATCCCGGTTCAATACAGTTAGCTCAGAGAGCCAAGTATTGGCCCGTGACCGGAGAAGAGCCAGCCCGGTCTCGGCGAGATGCGCGCGCTCCTCGGATTGGTCCAAGGTCTCCTTCTCCTTCTGCGTCGCCTCCACGAAGCGCGTCTTCATGTCGGTCGCAGCAGATCTGGCCTTTTCAAGCTCCCCATTGAGCCGCGCAATCTCGGCCTGCGCGGTAGCAAGTGCAGCCTTCTGATCCACCGAGATTTTGCGCGCGGCATCTCGCTCCTCCCGGAGGCGCCCCCCGCACTTCTTGGACTGACCGAGATCAGCAAGAACCCGGTTGAAGATGCTGCCACGTTTCTTGCTGCACTTCTGAAATCAAGACAAAGAAGGATAAGTCAATCTTGGGAAAGGAACTCGGCGACTCGACTTCCGAGTCCTGAGATTTTCTCTAAGATTGGAGCCTAGTGGTCTGCTATTCGGTGGAATCTAGACCACTAAGCACCAATCTCGAGGACTAGTGGAGATGGACCAATTTTTGAAAAAAGTTACTCGGTGGAAAGGAACTCGGGGACTCGGCTTCCGAGTCCTGAGATTTTCTCTAAGATTGAAGCCTAGTGGTCTGCTATTCGGTGGAATCTAGAGCACTAAGCATCAATCTCGGGGACTAGTGGGGAAGGAACAAGTATTTATTGGAGAAGGAAAGGGAACAAACTTACCTCGGTCACCCGAGTAACGTCCAGCGCGGCCACCTGGAGAGCGTGCAGAGCTTGAGCGCTGCGGCTAGGGCCGGCAGCGTGCAAGTCCCCCACGGTCTCGGAGGCGTCAGCGGCAATCCAGGCTTGGTTGTATTCGTCAACAACATGTATGACGGAGCCGCCAGGCGCGCGAGCAGCAACAACCTACCGGGATCCTGAAGGCACAAAGGAGCTTACGGTTGCTCGCAGCGTCCGCAGGGTAGCAGTAGGGATCTCGGCAGGAGGTGGCGGTAACGGTGAAAACTTACCCGTGCGTAGGGCCAAGTCTTGGGCCGAGGATGTCGGAGCAGCAGTAGGTTTGGCAGAAGTTGTTTTCTGCCCGGCAACCTTGGTGCGCGCTTTCGCGGCAGGATGATCAGGTTGCCGAGAAGAGGCTGCGGGCTGTTTTTCCGGGGATGTCTTGTTCACAGCTTGCCGGGAGGGACCACTTGGCACGAGCTGCCGGGGAGGGCTCATGATCTCCGCCTCAAGCCCGGGCACCCTGCGCGGACTCTCCGGAAGAAGGATGTCTTCCGATGTGGTCGTGGCCTGGACTGGAGTCTCGTCGACCACGGGACGCGTATCCGGAGTCGCAGCAGCAGTCGGTGCGGCACCAGAAGCAGGAGGCTCGCTTCTTCCGGCGGAAGGACGAGGTGGAGAAGAAGCAGCCCGAGGCGGGCTGGGAGTCCGGGATCCAGGAGGACGGGAGGCAAAGGATGACGGGAGGTCGAGTGCGTCCCTGAAAGAAATATCTCAGTAAAGACTTCAGGAGAAGGCAAGATCATATAGCATGAAGCAAAGAAAATGTACCCGGAATCCACGGTGGGAGGACCCTTCCTTCGGCGTCGAGGCTTCTCGGCCGTTTGTTTGTTCGGCTTGCTCCTCTTGGGGGGGTTGCCGGAATCATCGGCAGCATCGGTGTCGGAAGCCGCACGCTTCCGGCTCACGGCGCGTTTGGTCATGGCTGTGGGTTTCGGAACCACTGCTGAAGCCCAATTGAGGGGAAGAGCATCAATCACATCGAGTATTTGACAGTCAATCTCATCCTCGTCATCCGAAGAAATGGAAATAGCCTCTGAGGTTGAAGGTTTACCCGGGGCGGCAGCTTTGACTAGAGGAACGGCAAGATGCTCCTCGCCGTCGGGATCCACTCTCGGCATCTTAGCCGGTGCCGGGATGTTCGGCGCGAAATTCCCGTTGGCGTGGATCGCGTCCTCCTCGGTTTGCCGCTCGAATAACTGCACGAATAAATCATTGCATGACAACCATGTCGGTTTCCAGCAGAACCCGGGTGCAAATGCAAGTTTGCGAAAGACAGACAGGAGCACCTGTTTCAATGGTTTTTTTCCGGGATCCCCCGATGACACCCCAAACATACTCATCCGACATCTTCGTCCGAGCAATAGCTCGAACGCGTCGGACGACCGCGGGACGGTCCAACCCGAAAATGCTGGTCCTGGTGGGATCATAGTTCCCATCCATATGGCACATCTTGTGCACTCGGGTTTGTAGAGGGCAGACGCGGCGAATAATGAAACAACGCAGGAGATCGTCGCCGGTCATCTTGTTAGTCAGCACCGCGAGGACGTCGTGCATACATCTGACCTCCTCGGTATCGGGGAACCGTTTCCAGAGGTTGAATTTGCGGGGAGGACCAATGGCGAACTCCGGCAAATTTATGAAGTCCGGATTCGAGGATCCCGGACCATCTCCTGAACTCTCCCGATTCTTCACATAGAAGAAATTGCGCTGCCACTTCCGGCAGGATTCTAGTCTCTTGACTATAGGGAATCCGGAGTCAGCACGGGGAATGATGGTGGCCGCTCCGCAGTCGACCAAGTCTTTTACTTTCCGATCCGGATTGGGGATGACTTGGCGGCGAAGGATGAAGTACCTGGCCCAGAGGTCTAAGAATGGCCACACGCCGAGGTATGCTTCCGAGTAGGTGGTGAAGACCGAAAGTGTCATGATGGCGTTAGCTGGGAGATGATGGGGTTGGAGGCTGTAGGTGTCGAGGAAGTTGCGGAAGAAGGGGCTAGCCGGAAGCCCAAACCCACGCTCGAAGTGCGTGAGGAATACAACGTATTCCCCGGGTTAGGGTTCCGGTTGAACCTCATCCTCTGGGAGACGGCTCTCAACTTCTGGCGGAATCCGGTGAGTCCGGTACAGCTAGTCGAGGTCCTCCTGTTTGGTCTCGGACCCATCCCAGCACCCCCGGATACTTTCTTCAGCCATGCCGGAGAAGTCCGCAGATGTATCCGGGCTACTCTGCAGGCGCAGCGGCAGTTAGTCGGAATTAGTCTACCGAGAGCTAAGATACCGGATCACAAACTCCTAAAGACAACCGGGTTCCTGGCAAGTAAGATCTACCGCGTGCTAGTAAATCAAAACTTAAGTGAGGAAAATAGGCTCGGGCTAAACTCAAACATGGCATAGTGCGGGAAAAAGGGCTAAGACCTACGGCGAGTCTTCATCCCCGCCGCGCGCCTCATGCGCGCCGCGTGAATCGTGCACGCCGGCGGCGGCGTAGCCGCGCACGCGTTAGGGCGCGACCGAGCGCGAGGTATCGTTCTCGTGAAAGAAAAGTTCATCGGGGCGAAGAGAAGAACTCACCGGAGAAAGCGAGGCCGGTGATGGGCAAGAAGGACGCGAACCGATGATGAAGCGAAGGGCTCCGACGACCAACGAGAGCGACGGTGTTCGGGCTCCGGGCACGGCTACGGCGGCGTGCTCGAGACGACGGTGGCGGAAGTGTGAAGGGGAGGAAGAAGAAGAGGTGACCGTTCCGGTCCCCTATTTATGGGGGGATTCCAGAGCGGTTTCCAAATTTCCCGCCCACGATCTCTCCGATCGTGGGTGGGATCCATTCTGTGCAGCGCGGCACGTGGCGTTCACCGAAGCGCCCGATCCGGCCACACCGGGGGCCACACATCCCCAACGGTTGGACTTCGGATCGGCTGCGGCTCCCGGCGCGCGAACCCGAGCAGCGGCGTGCTCGGTCAGAGGCACTCGAGTGCACTTCTGATCAGACAGGACATCGGGTGGGACCCAGCTCACGATCTGGAATTCAATGCAGAGCCAACGGTCAAGATTCACTCAGGCTGCACTATCCGGTTACAGGCATCGCCTTCCGGTTGAAACGATCTCGGTATGAGGATCTCGGGAAAAACCGATCTCGGCGTCTAGTCGGAGGATAATATCGTATGTTCTCGGAAGATAGTTGTTATTAAAGCTGATCCCGCACATCATCCGTGGTCGCTGCGCAGCACCAGCTTCGGGGACTAGTGTCGGGGGGCTGCCCCCCGGGTAGGGCGGAACCCGGAGTAATTCAGTAATGTGCCAACAGTACTTGACCTCTGGCGAGAGCAAGGGCCACCCCCTAGTGTGCTGAAGGGGCAACTTGACCCTTGAGTGCTGGTAGAGTGCAAGGTGCCTCCTGGCAGGCGCAAGGGTCAGCTCTGGCGGCTATAAATAGACACCCCGAGCCTTCACCATGGCAGCACAAGCATCAGCGGGTGGTTCCTCTAAGAACTAGCTTCTCGAAGATGTCTTTGCTGGTAGGCTAAGACATCTTCGGGAGGCTAGGCCTAGAGATACTCATCCTGAGACGAACTCGGGTGCATCCGGAAAGGATCTCGGATCTTGGGCTCCGAGGAGACTCCCGGAAGGAGAAGTACTCGGTCTTACCGGATAAGCAATCCGGGTAAGTGCTAACCGGAACACTTAACCCTGTCCTGGACTTGTGCAGGAAGGACTCGCGAGGTCGAGCAAGACGATAACCGGCATGAGGGATCCCGGTAGGCCGTCAACGGTCTGTGGCAGGCTTTCCCGCCTAATCCGGGGGGAAGTACCGTTCCGTCTGGCACGGAGGGATGGTCACCTCCCGCTTGACACAGAAGCATGGTCACCTCCCGCCTGACACGGGAGCGCGTCAGGCGGTACGACAACGGTACGACAAGACACGACGTGCCTAGCCCGGCAATCCGGAAAAGGCTATCTGGGATGGGCAAAGACATGTCCTGTCTCTGACGGGGGGACAATGATGTTCCAGGACGGCGCCTGCTGTCCTTGCCGGGATGATGACGAAGGGCTACGCCGGATAGCGCGGCAAGTAGGTCGCACTAGCCGGTGACGCCATGCCGGTTAGGCCTGTCCGGTGGGGCCAAGCCAGTTTAGGGTTTCCGGCCCCCCTGGCTGGAACTCTGTAAAAGGCGCCATAACTGCTTCTGTGGGAGAGAGACCAACTTGGGAGCCAAAGCGATAGTCACATTTACTCCTAGAGCATTTACTTCTTCATACCTTGAGTTCATCTAGTTCTTTGTGTTCTTCACTTCGAGAGACCAACTTGGGAGCCAAAGCTATAGTCGCATTTACTCCTAGAGCATTTACTTCTTCATACCTTGAGTTCATCTAATTCTTTGTGTTCTTCACTTTGAGAGATCTAAGAGCAAGATGTAGCCCTTGTACCACAATTACATAGAGAGGAAAGGCAAGAGTAGGGGTGTTACCTCCTCACGAGGGCCCTGAACCTGGGTATATCGTCTGTGTTTTGTGTGCCTTCGTGCATTTGTTCTTGTTTGTTAGATCTTCCATCTAGCGTGTTGCTCTTGTTTCTTGTTCTTGGGAGATCTCGGTTATACCGGGATCCTCCCCGTGTGAGCTCTTCAGCTCGCTATCCCTCCCCGGATCCACCAACGTCCATCGGCCCCACACATTAGCCATCATATGGCATCTGCCATGATACCACCACGACAATTTCCGTCTACCGGAATTTCCGAGTGCCCCCGGAAAAGTCCTCCAGAAATGGCTAAGGAAAAGTTTAGTTTTGCGCTTCTGACTCCAGCCGGAATTTCAGCTCGAAAATTTCATGGACTCGGAATTTCCGGGTAACCGGAATTTCCGAGTCTCACTTATACCGGAATTTCCGAGTGTCGAAACAGCCAATGGCTATATACCCCTCCCCTCCTTCTTCCCCAGCTAATCCAAGGCAGCACGAATTTTCCCTCTCTCCTACTCCATTGTTGACCTTGGAAAGCTCACTTCCCTCTCAATCCCTCCATTGAATCTTCCATATTCTTTAGGGAAAGTTGAGAGGAGATCTAGATCTACAATCCTACCAATCAATCTCTCCTCTAAGTGAGGGGAACCTAGTGGATCTAGTTCTTTGAGTTCCTTTGTGGTTCTTCTTCCTTGTTCTTCCTCTCTTCTCCCCCCATAAGCATTAGTTGCTTTTGGTGGGATTTGGGAGTGAAGGATTTGACTCCTTTGTGGTTTCCTTTGTTCTTCCTCTCTTATTCCCCCCATAAACATTTGTTGTTGTGTTGGAATTTGAGAGTGAAGGACTTGAGCACTTCGTGTGCTCTTGCCATTGCATTTGCATCGGTTTGAGCCCTCCACGAGGATTCGTGGTGGTGTTACTTGTGAGTTTGTTACTCTTGGGTCTTTGGACACTAGACGCCTTTTGTGGCCGGCCTTTTGTGGCCAAGACCTTTTGTGGTCACTTGAGAGCCCCCAATTAAGTTGTGGGTGTGTGCCTCAAGAGTTGTACGGAATTCGATCTCCGGCCCAGAGGAGATCAATAGTGGAAGGTGAACTCGCAACCTTTTGTGGTTGAGTTCATCAGGAGAAGAAGGTGAGCCTTTGTGGCGTTGCGGCTAACATGTTGTGGTTGCGCACACCTCTCCAAACGAGACGTACACCCTTTGGGTGGAACTCGGGAATACATCCTCGTCTCCGCGTGCCTCGGTTATTTCTATACCCGAGCTCTTTACTTATGCACTTTACATTGTGATAGCCTTCGTGCTTGAAGTCATATATCTTGCTATCACCTTGTTACTTGTATTGCTTAGCATAAGTTGTTGGTGCACATAGGTGAGCCTAGTATTTATATCTAGGTTGTATGCTTGTTAAAGTAAACTTCTAGTTTTATTCCGCCTTTATCAAGCATACCGGAATTTCCGGGTCACTCTTGGACCGGATATTCCGGCTCCCCCGAAAAAGTTTTAAATCGCCTATTCACCCCCCCCCCCCCCCCCCCCCTCTAGGCGACGTCTATCCGTTCACACCAGAGTTCAAATCTCAAGTTTGACGTTGCTGTTTCTCATTTAGGCGGAATATTCTTTCAGTGAGAGGGGACGTTCCCGTCAACAGCGAGGTGCCTGTGATGACTTCGTCAATCTCAAGACCTGACCCGCCGGCTCAGTCTCTCGGAGGTGCTCATACGGGTAGGGTGTGTGTGTGTGTTTATAGGGGTGAGTGTGTGCGCGTGTATATGAGTGCTAGCGTTGTACTGTGTTTCTCAAAAAAAACATCTACTTGACAACTAATGTGGATCGGAGGGAGCTTTTTGAGATACCTTTTCATTTCATGTTCTTTTAATAATGTTAATATTTTTGTGCAAAGATGATGACCAGATACAATGAGTGTGTTAATCTTAAACCGAGTTTAAATGTCATATATTATTTTTAGAAGTTTTATTTTACAGTATCAAATGAATTAATTGTGTACCTTTTCTATTCTGAGGATAATAATACCAGATATATTATGTGCGTGTGTGCGTTCATAGTGGTGAGTGTGTGCGTGTGTATATGAGGGCTTGCATTGTACTGTGTTTCTCAAAAAAAAAAAACCATCTCCTCAACAACTAATGTGGATCGGAGGGAGCATCCTTTTTGAGATACATTTTCATTTCATGTTCTTTTAATAATGTTAATATTTTTGTGCAAAGATGATGAACAGATACAATGAGTGTGTTAATCTTAAACCGAATTTAAATGTCATATATTATTTTTAGAAGTTTTATTTTACAGTATCCAATGAATTAATTGTGTACATTTTCTATTTTGAGGAAAATAATACCAGATATATTATGTAGGTATTTTTTTACTACTAATACATTCTATAAAATAAGATTTAGTTTTCATGGGATTTACACTGATAAGAAGGATCTTACTCCCACTGTGTCTATATAAAGAGCATCCACAATACTCGTAGTGACCAAACACACCTTTCCAGAGAAGGCCAAAGTCCATATATTTTTCCTTTTTTCCATGGTGTAGTTCAGGGATGGACATGAATACTAGCGGTTTAGGAATCTTCGTCGTTTTCCTCATGGCTCAAGTCTGCTTGCTCCTGATGATAGCAGTACCATCAGCTCAGGCAGCCGCAAGGCCTTTGGGATACATTTCAGGTTGTTGTCCTAGAAACATCTTTTGTTGTGGGGTTGGCAGCTTGGTGACCAATGGATCTGTTTCTGTGGTTGGTAATTGACATATAGTTTCATTCTCTTTCTGGGTAATAAGTTTGGGCATGTATCCCTAAACCTCAAAACTTGTACTGCTACTTCGAATAAAATGGGAGGAGAATTTTATATATCTTGGTTTGAATATGTTGCAAAGAGATTTGAAATGTTGTCTAGTTCATCCTCTTTCAAAAATACTTCTCAGGGTTGACTTCGACACAACGTAATATTGTATTTGATTTTTTTATTATGAGTTCACGAAAAGCTCGAGACTCACGAGAGGTTCAATATCGACTCATCTTTACGTTTGAATCGACCTCCTAGAATCATGTTTAGGTCGATATAGAAAAAAATGAGATAAATATGAGTGCCCTTTATATCTCAATTGAAAAATGAGCTTATCTAGAGCTATAATACAGTGCGTATTATTCGTATTATTCTTTCGTTGCGGCGCAGGCTGAGGAAGGAGAGAGGTGCATTTATTATTTGAAAAGAATAGGTGTTGGATAAAAATATTCTTTCGAGTTGTAGTAAAATATGCAAATTATTAAATGCTTAATGATGTCAATGTTATGAAAAATAAAAATAAGCAAAAAACAAATTAGAGGTAAATCCCGGTGCGTTACAACAAGCACGGACGAGGAAATCAGTGAATATAACCTCTTCACCACTTTCCGGATTAGGGAAAGTTTCATCACCCCGTGGCCGGCATCTCCAGGCCGTAGGTGGTGGTTGTATGCCTGCTTTGATGTACGGCTCAAGGGTGACCTCAATTACGTTTTTTTGATAGGTATACGTATATATTAAGTCAAAGACATAACACAGTACAGAATACGCACACACACAACAGAATGGTCCAGAAGGACACGTACACCCGTACACTTTGCAGAAAAACCCCTGAAAAAAGAAGGAACTACAACATAGTCCTTCCGAGGCTCTGCAACAGCACAACCGAACTGCCTCTCGTCTCCGGCGCCGACGAGCACCGCGAGTAGAAAGGACAGAAGCCAGCACACCCGAAGACGAGGAAGCTCCATCGCCGCAATGGCTTTTTGGACCACGAGAAGAAGCACCAGAAGTGCCCACCTATGACTGTGGCGTGTGGGTCGGGGATCATCCCCAAGCTCACCCTCTTCCTCCAGATCCAGCACCCTCCGTCGACGAGGTCGAGAAGAAGCACCAGCTCCGCCTTCCTTCATCCACAAACCTTGTACAGAGCACATCGCCAACCAAACCGCCGCTATGCCAAACAGGCCAACGGCACCAACCTCTCCACCACACACATACCTCACAAGCCCTGCAGCATCACCGGAGGGGGCGACGCCGCGACGACGACAGGGCCGAAGAAGGGGAATCCCAGAGCGCGCGGTCGACGACATCGCCTCGACGGCCACCCGCAGGGAAAACGAGAGCTCACCCGATCTGTAGATCGACGAGCTCCGAACACCGCCAGCTCGCCAGCACCGCCCCAGAGGACGACGCCGAGGTAGAAGATGAGCAGCAGCAGTTTTATTCCATGACCGCGACGCCGGCTCCACCCCACCGCCACTACCGGAAAGACCTAAGCTACTCTGTACAGCTAGACTAGTCGCACGGACGAGTTCCAGCGCTACTCCTCCGCCTCACAACGCCACGACGGCGCCGGAGACGGAGGAGAGCGGAGGAATCGCCGGCAAAACCCAGCGATACGCGGGGTTGCTGCAAGGGTCGTGCGGCACAGCGAGCAAATGCCCGTGCTACCTCAATTACGTTTGATCTGCTACATGTACAGTGAAAGTGCTTTCCGGTTTTCCCTTTGTTGGTTTTATTTTGGATCCATGAGGTTGGGGTAAGGAAGGTGAAACTGGAGGGTATAGGAGGTCCACGACCCCTCGGTTCCATTAATAATAATAAAATAAGGCAGTAGCTCTAACAAACATAACAGCCCACGATCGCTCACTTCACATCTTGCTCGGCTGATCAACTTGTTGCCTTATTTCCGCTTTCTATGCCATCCTCACGCGGTCATCCCTGTGGCTACCGTCTCGAGGACCCAGACGATTGTATCGGCGCCCTTCCCTAACTCCGGTGTCCACACTGTCCTCGATCTGGTCGTCGCGTCGTATTTCCGTCTCCAATAAAGAGTCGCCATCACGTCCTACCTTCGGCGTACTTCGAGCCCTGTCCACGTAAACACGGTGAGTTTGCAGTTGTTAGTAACTTAGAGATGTTGGCAAAAACAACAATGCTGAAAGGAGTGATACCTTCTCAATAGTTCTCATTTCACTTGCGGGTGCTGAACATAGTTTCCCGAGCGAAAAATTAGACGATATTAGTATATGGTCTTTGATCCCAGGTGAGTTTCCCTAGGGCAGCAGCTCGTCAAGGCCGGGGCACGAGGCTTGCAGGATCGGCGCGACCTCAGCGCACGGCCACTGTTCATTGCTATTTTCTTCGAATGGACGTGGGCCACGTCATCATTTTTGTAGAAAAGCCCCTCGAACAATGGCTCCTTGCTCCGCGGTCCGGAGATAATTGCGTTGAGTGACCTCTTTGCAATTATGGGAAAAGACACATGCTTTTCTGCAAAATGTCCACCGCAGAACACCCCCCTCCCCTCGTCCTCCTCCTCCCGCGACGCCTATGTCGCCGCCGCCGCCGCGGACCGCCGTCTCCATCCGTGCACAGGACAAGCTCTGCCACGTCCTCCTCCCCGTCCTCGCCGGCGGACGCGTCCCGGGTCGGCCATAATCGTCGTGTTTCTTCGCCGCTCGCCTCCGCCGTCGGAAAATGGGTCGCCGCAGGCGGTTCCGGCGACCAAATGGTCAGTCGCGCCGCCCGTTCGGCTCCCCCGCACCTCCTCCGATTTGAAACCCTAGATCGGTGGCGCCGTTCATGGCAAGGGCGCCGAGAACTCACGGGCGCCCGTGTGGTCGTCCTTCAGCCGCGACAGTTTGGGGGGCGAGCCGCGGTGCCATTGGACGTGGTCGAGCTCGCGGCCGAGGACGTGGCTGAGGGCGCGGCCGTGGACGCGTGCGCGGATGTGGTCGAGTGGCCATGTTGAGACGAAGGGGAAAGACAGACTAGGCCGGGCTAACTTTTGAGTAGATATGGGCAATTTGGGAATTTAGGATTTATATGAGTCTGACTAACGGAAATAGTTTGACATGTGACGGGAATGCTATTTTGGCTCTAATATCCAAATTATAGTAGTAATTTGGCAACTGGCTATGTTTTTAGTGGTATTTTGAAACTCGCGGTTTTCAGTAGTGGTATAGTAGCTAACTGGCTATCCTCTCATTAATATTGCAGATGACAGTGCTGCAAGACAACAATTGGTTCAAACATAACAAATTATCTTTTTTAGCACTGGCATTCTGAATGAATTTCCAGAATGACGTACCATGAATGCGGTAGTAAAAAAGAGTTGATAGCATAAAACTACTACTATTGAGAGACTACCGAATTGAACGCGAACTGAACGTGAACTGACACCGATTCTGACAGTCCGGACCCACCCGTCAGGCTGACGTGGCCAATTCATACAAATTAACACATAAATTTACAATGGGACCCACTTACAAGTCGAATAATAAATCTGAGAAAATAAAAATCTGAAAAAAAGAAAACAAATCCCCAATCCCCTGTACCGGAGCGCCGCGTCCTGGAGCGAACGAGCTCGCCGCCGTGGACTGCACCAGAGTTCCCCGTCGCGCTGCCTCGCTTCCGGCAGTCTAGCTTGACCGCGTTCGACATGATTCATATCCCGCCATTCCGCACCGGAGGAGCCCCACTCGGGTGTGCCGGCCCGGGCCTCGGACACCGTCTCCAAGGAGCTGTTGGATGCTCTCTGCATTGACGGCGTCGCCTACGAGGATCTCGAGAGCCTGTTAAGCGCGGACGCCGTGCGGAGCAACGCCGAGGCGGCGGCGCGACTCTGGAGATTCGAAGATCGGTCTTGTTGCCTCCTTCGATGGTGGCGCCTACGAGTGCCTCGACAACATCTTCAGCGCGGACACCGTGCAGAGCTGCGCCCCCGCCGCCGAGGACTGCGTCATTGACTAGTGCGGCTTGTCCTTCTAGATCTTGTTACGCTGCATCCTTCCATGTCATATGAAAATTCGTGTGATTTCCCTTTATTTTTTGTCGCTTCTTGGATCAGGAGGCCATGGTTAGCTCCAATGACCAGGGCTCTGTTCCAAGTTTCAAGCTAGACCGCTGGAAGCGCGGCAGCGCGACAGGGAATCGGGTTCTAGCACACATCGGAAGCACAGTTCGCGGGGAAGGTCGTGACAGTGCTGCCCAAGAGGTTCCGGCGGGCCGTGAGTAGGATCAGGCAGCGCGCGGCGGAGGTGGAGCTGTTGTGTGCCGACCCGGAGGCCATGGCAATGCGCGGCGCCGGACGAGGCGGAGGCCATGGCGATGCGGTGGCCGGAGACGACGATGGTTGTGTGACAGGACCCTCGCTCCCGAGCGGCTCCAGCGCTCCTCGCGTCCGTCGAGATGGGGAGGGGGAAGTGGAGCGGGAAGCCATGGGGGACGGGAGAAAGGCGATGGAGATGCGCATTGGGGAAGACGATCGCGTGTTGACCTTTTTTCACATTTTTTATTAGACTGACAAGGTGGGTCCCACTATCAGTTTGTGGGTTAATTTATCTAACTTGACCACGTCATCCTTACAAGTGGATCCCATAGTCAGAATCGGTGTCAATTCGCGTTTAGTCGACAATTTGGTCTATCTGAGAAAACTACGACGAAATGGGGTAGCTCCACGCGATTCAAAATGAAAGTGGTAGTTTTTTGACATTGACCTCTAAATAGTAGTAGTTTTATGCTATAAAAACGAAAGAACTGCATGGGGCATTCTCACTGACAGTTTTGGGATTGCATTACCGAATGTGTACTCTGTGTGCCCCTATGAGTCAGTCTTGACAGATGAACTCATCGTCCGCAACTAGCCGCGCGAGCGCCTCCGGCGCGAGGCACACCTCCAGTGCAATGCTGCCACCGGCGCCGCGGCCCTTGTACACCGTCACCCTCCCGTCCAACTTGTTCGCGCCACCGCTCCGCACGGCCACCGGCGCGCCCCACCCGAAGTCGTTCCCGTACGCGTCAAACCGCGGCGAGTTCCCGGTCACCACCATCTCCGGGTTCCAGAACCCGGCCAGGTACGCGAACCGTGGGTCCATGTGCCACGACGACAGCGACCCCACCATCGCCGCCTCGTCCAGCACCGCCACGGCGCGGTTCAGCAGCAGCGCCGTCCAGGCGTCCACCCCAGACCGTTGTCCAAGATCTCGCCGGCCGTGGCCCTCGCCGTGGCGCGCACCACGGCGTTGCCCGCGTAGGCCTGGGGCACGCGCTCGACACGGCCGCGGCATCCGACGAGCACGGTGTATGTCGTATCGTCTTCCGGCGAGAGGCGCCGGGCGCGGGACACGACGCGCCACACGTGCGCTAGCAGGGACTGGAGCGACGAGATGGTGGCCGAGCCGTCCGCCGCCTCGGCGTTCGCCCTCGCCTTCAGGCTCTTGACGCGCTCCCCGGAAAAGTGTAAGAAGCACTCCTCCACCGGCGGGCAACTGAACCGCCGGACGATGTCGTCCAGCTTGGCGAAGGGGAGAGGGATCGGACTTAAAGTTTAGGGTTGCGGTAGAGCAACGTGCTCTCCGTTGATGTCTTTATATATACGACAGGTACAAGTACAACACAAGTCCATGTACAATACGGTACGAGCATCATACACCGATTCTAATACTTCCCCTCAATCTAAACTAGTACATACAAGATTTAGATTGGTCCGAAATCGGTCTAACATCTGTCGTGTGGCTGGTTTGGTAAAAATATCAGCCAGCTGATCATCAGAAGAGATAAACCTCACCTCCAAAGCACCATCGGCAACTTGCTCACGCACAAAATAAAAATCTATCTCAATGTGCTTGGTGCGAGCGTGAAACACCGGATTTGCTGTTAGGTAAGTCGCCCCTAGGTTATCACACCACAAAATGGGTACACGCTGCCGAGCAACTCCAAGCTCTTGGAGCAATGTATCAATCCACATAGCTTCTGCAGCGCCATTTGCCAAAGCCTTGTACTCTGCCTCTGTACTAGACCGCGAGACGGTAGGCTGCTTCTTCGAGCTCCACGACACACGGTTAGATCCAACGAAGATCGCAAAACCCCCTGTGGAACGACGATCATCTACACATCCTGCCCAGTCAGCATCGGTGAAGATGCTAATACCCACAGAAGGAGACTTGTGGATAGTCAAACCAGTGTTTAGAGTTCCTCTAACATAGCGCATAATGCGCTTAACCGCTTCCCAGTGTACCTCAGTAGGCTGGGCGAGAAACTGACACACTTTGTTGACGGCAAAAGAAATATCAGGACGTGTGAGAGTCAAATACTGTAGACCACCAACAATGCTGCGGTACCGGAAAGAATCTTCAGTACCTAACGGTGAACCGGTATTCCTAGCAAGGCGCTCCGAGGGATACAACAGAGTTGAAGTAGGCTTGCACTTCTCCATACTAACACGATGAAGAAGATCAAGTGCATACTTACGTTGAGTCAATGTCATGCCCTCTGAAGTGTAAGCCGCTTCAAGTCCAAGAAAATATTCCAACACCTCAAGATCTTTGATGGGAAAGGTGTCGGCTAGAGAGTGTACCAAACGCTCCACAGCAACAGGACTCGAGCCAGCAATGACAATATCATCAACATAGACTAACATGTAGATCTGAACATCCCCATGGGAGAAGATGAACAATGATGTATCAGCCTTGGAGGAAGTAAACCCCAACTGATGAAGACGAGCGCTCAAACGTGCATACCAAGCCCGGGGAGACTGCTTAAGACCATAGATAGCACGATGTAATTTACAGACATGAGAAGGATACCGTTCATCTTCAAAACCAGGTGGCTGCTGCATATAGACATCCTCAGACAGAAAACCGTGAAGAAAAGCATTGCTGACATCAATCTGACGCAGGTTCCATCCTCGAGAAACTGCAAGAGAAAGAACCACACGGACTGTCGCTGGCTTGACCACTGGGCTGAAAGTATCGCCATAGTCAATACCTTGTTGCTGCGTAAAGCCACGAGCAGCAACGAGACGCGCCTTGTATTTGTCAACCGAGCCATCTGGCGGTGCTTGGTCTTAAAAGACCCATTTACTGCCAACAACATTAATCCCCGACGGACGAGAAACCAGAGTCCAGGTGTTAGTCTGACACAAGGCGGAGTACTCATCAACCATGGCATCGCGCCAGGCTGGTTCACGAAGAGCATCACGGTGTAAGGGCGGTGCAGCGAAGAAAGCCTGTGCCATCTTTGAATATCTTCTCGCGCCGTGTAGCATCCTGGTGGCGTGTAAACATAACATGGCCAGGTGCATCGGAAGGCTCAGATGGAGCATGAGGCGACGGCGTGTCAGCTGGTGACGGGACAGCGGGCGAAGCTGGTGCCTCGATCGTAGGCGACGCGGAGGGCTGCTCCGTGCGGGCCGAAACAGGCGACGCCGCAGCTGGATATGCTGGTGACATGCATGCATCGGGAGCAGAGCCAGCTGAGATGTGCTCAGCATGCACGTCGATCACATGCGCTGGAGAGATGTGCTCCGCATGCACTTCTATCACATGCGCTGGAGAAACGCTGCTTTCAGCGTCAAGCGGAGCTGCTGGTTGCACGGGCACCTGCGGCACAAAACCAACTGCAGACGAATGATTAGTAGCAAGGTACGACAAGTCATATTTTCTCACATGTTCACTCGTAGCCGGTTCAGACGAAGGAAAACTAATCGCTTCGGATAGAGAAGGAATGTCGACCATAACACCGGGAGACGCGAAAGGAAAAACTGACTCGTCAAAAACAACGTCACGAGATATATAGATGCGTCCCGTGGATCGATCCAAACACTTCTAACCTTTGTGCATAGGACTGTATCCTAGAAACACACACAATTTGGAACGGAAATCAAGCTTATGTGCATTATATTTGCGGAGACTAGGCCAACACGCGCAGCCAAAAGTGCGAAGAAAATCATAATTAGGTTGGGTGTTAAACAAGCGATGGATAGGTGTATCTTTTCCTAAGACGGGCATGGGCATGCGATTTATGAGATAACACGCTGTCAGGAAAGCTTCATCCCAAAACCGTAACGGAATCGAGGAGTGGGTGAGAAGGGCCAGGCCTGTCTCGACAAGGTGACGGTGCTTGCGTTCAGCAACACCGTTTTGTTGGGAAGTGTGAGGACACGACACTCTATGGGAAATGCCAGTGCGATGAAAATATTGGTGCAACCTATGATATTCACCCCCCCCCCCCCAATCCGACTGAACGGCCTTAATCTTAACGTCAAGAAGACGTTCAACATGAGCCTGAAAGGCATAAAAGACTTGCTCGGCGTCAGACTTATGTTTTAGAAGATATATCCAGCAAAAACGAGAGTAGTCATCAACAAAGCTAACATAATATTTATAACCACCAGAAGATGCAATAGCAGGACCCCAAACATCGGAGTGGATTAACTCGAGAGGTTTAGTAGAAACACGATGAGAGGCACTATAAGGAAGTTGATGACTCTTTGCACGTTTGACAAGCATCACAAACTAAAACAGAGTTGGGTGATGGTAAACAAGATAAATCATGGTGCTTAACAATGTTTTGCACTACATTATTCGAGGGGTGACCGAGACGCTGATGCCACTGAGATGATGTGACCTTGACACTGGAGCTAGCCTGGCGAGATGGGAGTGATGCTCGACTATATGGAATCGGATAAAGCCCATCGTGACTCCTACCGTGAAGAAGAATTTTCCTCGTGGCCTTGTCCTTGACACAGAAAAAATGACGATGAAATTCAACAAAAACGTCATTGTCAAACACAAGGCGGTAAACAGAGAGGAGATTTTGACTAATATGAGGAACATGAAGGACATTATTCAAGCGAATATATGAACCGGCTAAATTCGAATGACCAGTGTGTGAAATAGACAAACCTGTACCATTTGCCACTTGAACATTGTCCTTCCCGCCTTATCGCTCGTGATAGTGGAGACGCTCGAGATCATTGGTGAAGTGGTCCGTAGCCCCAGTGTCCATCAACCAGGGAGGCGGGGCAGTAGAGCTTGTGGATGCAGCGTTGCCAGAACGCTGAGTGTTGTTGTTGTTGTAGTTGTGGCCGCGGGAATCTTGGTTATAGCGGCGGAAAGCGGGAGCCTCATGTCCCCAGTAGCCACAGAGTTGGCAGCGAGGGCGCTGCTTCTTGCCATTGCGCCCATTGCCTCCGGACTGCTGCGTGGTGTTAGGGCGGTTGCCACCGCCACCTCCACCACCGTGCCCGTTGTAGTTCTGGCGGTCATTGCCGCCATCATACGGGCGACCTTGCCCGTGCTGGTAGGAACCGTGCCCAGCAGGGCGACCCCCGCCATATGGGGCGGGAGCATACTCCGAGGGGCGCGGCTGGCCAGTGTTGTTGAAGGGGCCAGGCCGCGACGCAGCGTTCGTCGAGGACGTCCACTCCACGGATTGAAGTTGTTATGCTTGGAGAGCCTCGAACGGGAGGATATGGGAGTAGAAATCAGAGTAGGGCACCGAGCGATTACCAACGGTGAGGGATGCCGCGATCGCATTGAACGCGGGACCGAGGCCGGTGATGATGTAGTCCACAAGCTCGTCATCGGAGATGGTGGCTCCGGCTGCCGCCATGCAATCTGTGAGGGACTTCATCTTGTGCATGTACTGTGTCGCGGTCAGCTCCTCTTTCCGCAGCGACTGGAGTTGACGACGGATGTGTCGCACGTTGGCACGACTCTGCGCGCCGAACATGGTGTGGACAGCGGACCACGCCGCTGAAGCAGTCTGACAGCCAATGAGCTGGCAGGCGATGTCGGGCTCCATGGAGCCAAGCAGAAAACCGAGTACTCTCTGATCCGTGACCCACCATGCGGAGTAGTCTGGGTTGGGAACCTCTACAGCAGCGTCTCCCGTTCCTTGTCTGATCATCTTCACAGGCGCGGCCATGGTGCCATCAAGATAGCCATGAAGGCCGGCGCCGGAGAGATTCGGTAGGGTCAGCCCCTTCCAAAGCATGAAGTTGGCCGAGTCAAGGCGAACAGCAGGCTGGGCGATCCCGGACGGAGCGGACACAGCCGAGACGGAGACGATCGGACCGACGGACGTGGAGAGCTGGAGTGAGGTTGTCATGGCGGCGACGTGGACTGGAGCACACGGCGACGCAGGAGTGGAACACGGATGGGATTTGCGGCAACGGCGCGGAGGAAGCTCGCGCGGATGCACCGTGGACTTGCGGCGGCGCGGAGGAAGCTCGCGCTGCAGCGGACGGACTAGCGCGGATAGAGACTCGCGCGGTGGCGGCGGCGGAAGCCAAATACGGCTCTGATACCAACTTAAAGTTTAGGGTTGCGGGAGAGCAACGTGCTCTAAGTTGATCTCTTTATATATACGACAGGTACAAGTACAACACAAGTCCATGTACAATACGGTACGAGCATCATACACCGATTCTAATAATCGGAACAGGGCAGCCGTCGGGGAACCACCGTTCCAGTACCGGTTGAGGGCTTGCGGCGTGGAGATCTCGGCGCCACCGCTCCGACTCATCTCGGACCAGGTGTTGAAGAGGTGCCAGAACGTGCTCCCGTCGGCGACGCCGTGGCTGAGCGACATGGCGACGAAGACGCCGTCGGCGAGCTCCGTGACCTGTGCGGCGAGGACGGGGTGGGATCCTGCAACGGCGTCCGCGCCAACGAGCCCGTCCAGCGGGAAGAATGACCACACCACGCGAGGCACGTACAGCGACGCGGCGACATCGGCCACGGAGACGCCGGGCGCCACCGCGTGGACGAACTCGGCGCCCTCGCCCGTGCAGCGCAGCGAGACGACGACGCCGGCTCCCTCCTGCCGCTCCTCGACGGCGAGGCGGCCGGCGAAAGGGTAGAAGCGTCCCAGAGCGCGGGCGAAGGACGACGCGAGGCGCCCGACGAGATGTTCTCCGCTGTCGCCGCCGGTGGGAGGATTGGGCAGGAGGACGCCCTTCTGGATGTAGTCCACGGTGAGCATCCGGAGATCCCACGGCGTCAGGTGCACCGTCTCGGCCGCAGGCTCGGAGGCCGTCGTCTCAGCGCTCGACGACGGCCGGACCATGCCGCGGGAGACGATGCGGACCTTGGCAGGCATTGAATCGGTAGAATCCTCCAAAATCATGAGCTATTTCTGAGGTACCTTTCCAGTAGCAAGAATCTTGCATATACAACTCAAATGAGTCAACCAAGCTCAGTAGCTTCGAAATATGCTTCAACCAAGAGCATCTCTATGCCCCTATGCTTGTCTCACATTGCAACTTGTCAAATCCTCCCTTGGAAGCTGCCATGTGTCTAGACTTTGAGTACATGTGGACAAGTGAGTTGGAGAATGCGGAATAATATCTATGTTGCTTTCATCAAACGACGTGGGTTTATTCACTTGTTGATAGAATGTTATGGACAGAACAACGTTTGTGAACACACGAAAAGGCAGAGATTTTACTGCGGACTCTGCCTTCACAATGTATTTGCCTACAGCAATACATATATACATACCCAATGCAAGCTCCCAATTTTTTCATGGGGAGGGAGGGAGGGAGATATTGTTTTATCAAAATATACCGACGAGGCCTATTTTAGTAGGACAAAATGCTCTGATTAAACCCACGCCAGATTTCTAATCCTTCACCAAAGGATCACCTCCCTCTAGGCTAGGCAAGAAGCAGGTTTAGAATGTGGTCCGTTTAGGTTTAGAGTGCGTCGCTCTCACGAGGGCGACTCGGGCTACCCTTCCCCCCCCCCCCCCCCCCTCACCGTCGCCGGAGGACGCCACAGGGCGGCTGACAGCGGCGGTGGGCTTCCTCTCTTCGGCTCCTCTGTCTCTCCCTCTCTCCTTCATGTCCCGCACCGGAGTGGTGAAGCCCGTGCGGCCCATGGCGCGGAGTGCTCGTGCTCGCCGGACCTGCTCGCACCGGCGTGGTCATGCGGGTGGCGGCTGTGCTATGCAGCGCCTGGCCGAGGAAGGTGTCCTCGCGGCTGGGCTGCTGGCGACTGCGGCGGGCCGGATCTGGGTCAGACGGGCCCAGACCTGCCGGGGTAGTGCGGCTACGGCTGCGGCGCTGCTCGTTGACGGCGGCTCCGGGTGCGCAACACTCGGGTTCGGGGTCGACGGCGCGAAGGGGAGCGTGGGGGATCCGTGAAGGTGGCGGTCTGGCTCGACAGCACGGTGGGAGAAGGCACGGTGGCGCCGCACTTTGCAGCGGAGGTGTTGCGTTCGGGATAGAGTTGCGGCGCTACGGCGACAGTGCGGTGGTTGGCGGCGCTGGCCCGTCCGGTCCCGATCTAGGCCACTGAGGGCCTAATCTGGGCCTGGCGGGTTGAGCGGCCCCGGCCTCCTCGACACTTATTGCTCTCCCTGACCGTCTTTCGGGGCTGGGCGCGAGATCCAGGCCAGGTCGGCCCAGATCTGGTGGCATGCTTAGGCTTTATCCTTGCGCTCGGCGGTGCTGGTCGGCCGATTGCGACGCTCTGATCCTCTTTGGGGTTTCCCGGGTTGGGTTAGGTTGGTCGGAGTGTGGAGGCGCCTCCCTTTGGCGGCAGGGTCGTGTCCGGTGGCGCGACCTTCTTTACACTTTGGACGGAGAGCAGCTCGGATTGGGAACAACAGCGCCAACGGTGTGCCTTCTGCAGCGCGACGGCGGGAGCTTCACGGGCCTCTCGAGGCCGAGAGGCTCGGCCGAGCTCACGGGCTTGGTATGCTCCTGCTTTTGCGTCCGGTCGGTTACCGTCTATGACGGTTGAGGTTGGTACCTCCTGCACGTCAGCGGTGTTGTGGGACCTAATATCGGCTCTTCTTTCTCGGTGTGCATGTTGCTCCTCTCTGTGCCTGGGAGACATCAGGAGCGGCTCCGCAATCGTGTGGCGTGGGGTGGTGGGTGGTTTGGTGGAGTGCTCTGGGGTGACGGGTGATCGGGAGAAATCCTAGTCGGTGCGTCCGACTCTGGCGCGGTGGCGCCTGTGGGTGTCACCAGTCCTTCCTGAAGGGCGTCCGGTGTTCCCCTTCCTATCCCCGTTGTGTACCGGGGGAAACCCTTGGCAACATCGTCGTCATCATAGTATCCTTCCTGAAGGTGTTGCTTGGTACCGACGGTCCGGAGCACTAGGAGCTTGGTGGCAGGCCTCCGGTGGGCGCAACGGTTGTGAAGATTGCTCTTTGATGTCTTTCCGCCGTTGTCGGCATTTTTCTTTTTCTCTTTCTCTTTCTTTTTCTCTTTTCTTTTCTTTTGGGCGTTGTGCTGTCTGGCCCAACAGCGGTCTCAAACAGTGTGGCTTTATTTATAAAGCGGGGCGAAAGCCTATTTTGAGAGAGAGGCTAGGCAAGAAGAAGGATCGTGTACCTGCAGAATAATAGGATGGAAAATATCACTGCACGATTCTCAATGATTTCTACTATTTATGATACCTAGATATTCATTTTGTCTTGCTGCTGGCAGCTCATATAAAGACCTTCCAAGGCCTCTTAACCTCTGCCTCCTCTAGGTAAAACTAGCTCACAACCCTGAAGATCAGCTGTTGTAGCGAACTAAATAACTACACCCTCAGAACCCTTTTTCTCCTTTGCTTAGCCGTTTTTTTGGATCAGCTGGAGAACCTGAAATTCCGGTAGAGCGAAATATCCGGCCCCAATAATCCGAATCAGCAAAACACCGAAACGAAAACTGCTAAAACTTTTGCAAATAACCTCCAAATGAGGTGAGACCAATTTTGTTGGAAAGATAACGATGATGAGAATCCAACAAAAAGTGGAAATATTGCATCCCATAAATAGAGTAAAATCACCAAACATGGCAAGGTGTGGGACATTCCTCATGATAGAACCGACAATATTTCCGCCACCGAAAACGCAACATGTTGTCCAAAGTAAAACCGATTTCGATGAACAAGAGCTTGACATTGAGATGAACCAATCTCTAATTCCTTACCAACATAAAAAGCCAAATAAGAACCAAGAAATATGATATGCCAAGTATGCAAAGGTTTGAGCTCTCCACAATGATGCGATCAAGTTACTAACTTGAGAACCCCTCTTGATAGTACGCCTATCTATCTTATAGCCCTATCAAGATCATACCTTTGCCTTGAGCATTCCACTTGAGTTGGATGAAGACTGTCTTGATCTCTTCAAGTGGTTCATATTTCCTTGATTGCGCGTCCAAGCACATGCTTGATGAAGACTTCTCCAAATACCCCCCCATGCTCACAATGGGAGAGTAGCTTCATCTTCGTGTATCCATCGCAAGCACCAAGCATAGGATCTCTTTAAGAAGCTTCTCTTTGTCTTGGTCTTGCACATCTCACCTTGATGACGATCACCACATGACGTCATCCTCCATGAGCTATATGAAATCTTCATTTGATGCAAGCCCATGGGAAGATACCTAACCTCATATAAAGATACCACACACACATATATCATGGGTTAGTTCACAAAGCTATGCGGAAAAGTGTTTACCATCCCAAGAGATACATGATCGCTCTTGGTACATCTTGTAGCTTTGTGTGTTGATCAACATCTTGATCAACCTTGTATCTTCCAACATTTCTTCACTAATGTGATGTCTTGAATCCTTCAAGACATACTTGCAATATGCTCCACTCAACAAATAAGCTTCAAGAGTCCAACACATGAACACCACAATTCCATGGACATGATCTATAATGATATCTCAATGCAAACATTAGTCCATAGAGATTGTCATTCAATTAACAAAACCACACATGAGGGAAAATGCTCTTTCAAGATGTGTTAGCCTTTTTTGGCCCACACGTATGTAGACGTGCTTTACTGCAAGATTCACATGAATCTTACACCAAAGTATGTCTAGATATGTGTGGATCAGATAATGCTAAAACATGTTATATATAGGAACATAGGGAGTACCTTTGTAGTGCCCTGACAGCTACTCTCTCCGTTCCATATTACTCCCTCTATTCGACAATATAAGCCTTTATAGCAAACTAAACTAGCTTAATTATTAGAAAGGCTTATATTTCGGAATGGATGTAGTATAAGATGTTTCGTTGTTTTAATACGGACTACATACAGAACAAAATGGGTTAATCTACACACTAAAATATGTCTAAGTTCTCTGTAAAGGAGTACCTAAAATATCTTATATTATGGAACAGAGAGAGTACTTCATAGAAAAGAAGGTCAATGTTGTCAACACACTATGCTTCTCCCTACACCATCAAATGATGTTGATGTGCAAGTCTCAAGGAAAAACCTCTCAAAACCAGAACCATCATCTTCTTAGAGTGATATGATATTCTTTGAAGTAAAAGACAATGGACCAACCATGTATATGCTCTCCCAAGGATCATAGGCTGGGAGCCTTCTTCCCAAATATAATACCTCCTGCAGCTTTGCCAACTCTTAGAAAAAGAGCATGTCATACAGTTCCTGACATTATTTCTAGGACTAAAGCCTGTCAAGAAACCACACCGTTGCAAAAACTCGAAATTAACAGCATGGTCCAAGAAGAACCTATCACACATTGGTAAGTGTCACATTCCGGCTTTACTATTATCCGCCAAAAGCTTAACTGCATGTCATTTCCACTCTACTAGAGTAGAGGGATAAGTATCAGCCATGCGGTCAGACAAGTCACTTCATTTCCACTTTAAGCAATCATCTTGCTTAACTAGGCATATCTCACATTCAGATAGTCTGATTCTAGCATGGAATGACTTGGGCCCATAATTAGCTCCATCTTACTTATTAAATGACCTAATTTTAGCTAGTCCTGGCCAACATTTTGCTGATATGTACTCCCTCCGTTCTAAATTAGATGACTTCCATTTGTGCACAAATGGAAGTCATCTAATTTGGACTGGAGGGAGTACATGTTTGAAATCCTTAGTAACCATACTGTTTGTCCTCCTTGTCATCAGCTTTCGTGCAGTTCATTCCCTCAATAAGGGAGTCGACTAACCTTCCAAATACAGCCATTATAGAGTTTCAAGCTGGGGAAAAGACCGAAAGATAACCAGCGTGTTAATATGACGTGTAAAAATACTTGCCAGCTAGTAATTCAAAGTGAGTATAAATACAAGAACTATCCTATTTGAAAAGATGTGGTAGAACCAGTTCGTAAACTGAGTTCGCTAAGTAGCATCGTAGTACACAAATATTAGAAACCAATATGTTACCTCTGGAAACGGTTGGCCTTAACAAAAAAATGGTCCGGGAAGAACCTATTATTATCCGCCAAAAGCTTCACAGTTTTTCAATTCCTCACTACTGGACGAATCAGTATCTGTCATGCGGCCAGACGAGTCACTTGGTGCACCATGATTTAAGCAATCATCTTGCTCAAGTAAGCATACATCATATTCTGATTCCAACAAAGAATGACTTGGAATCATAGTTAACTCCAACGTACTCATCAATGATCTAACTTTAGCTAGCTCTGGCCAACACTTTGCTGATATATACATGTTAGAGATCAATTTGTAGTGACCAGGATTGTTTGTCCTCATTGCCAGCAGTTTCTTTGCAGCTTGTTCCCCAATCTCTGTATTACCATGGATCAGGCAAGCCTCAACAAGAGTCGCTAACATTGCAGCAGTTGGCTGGAATGGCATCTTGTCAATTATCTCCTCAGCCATCTTCAGCAAACCTTCACGGCTGTACAAATCAACCATGCAAGAAAAATGTTCAACTCTTGGTGCAGTGCCAAATACAGCATACATCTTGGCAAATAGTAGCTGCCCTTGAGTGACCAGCCCAGAGTGGCTACATGCTGAAAGAACAGCGACCATGGTCACATGGTCTGGCTCTATACTGCTGGCGATCATTTCATCAAAGAGCTTCAATGATACATGGCCCTCTCTTTGCATCCCATATCCCAAAATCAATGAAGTGTAGGCGTGTTTGTCTCGATATTCCATCTGATCAAATACTATCCGGGAAGCTCTCATGCGTCTAAACTTTGAGTACATGTCGACAAGTGAGTTTTGCAATAATTTAGAACCATCCAGTCCATGCCTAAGGATGTAGCAGTGCAGCTCCCTTCCATGACAGAGGTATCCAAACCGTGCAACAAGAGAGAGCATTGTCAAGACAGTAACATCATTTGGACAGACACCTGAGCCAATCATCTCTCTGAAGAGCAAAGAAGCTTCCTCGACCTGGTCCATGAACGCAAATCCTGCTAGCTGTGAATTCCAAGATGCAATGCTCGGAACTGAGCACATTCTAAACAAAAGTCCAGCAGAGCTCATCATCCTGCATCTTGAGTACATTGTGATCAGTGAGTTCACCACACACTCGAGCCTATCAAAGCATAGACGAACGGCCACCCCATGCAACTCCCTGCCAACCCTCAGATACCCACTCTTAGCACATGCTTTGAGGCCAATCAGCAAACTCACAGAGTCCACCCCTGGCTCATTGCAATTCCTCATCTGAGACAACAACCTGATCACTTCAGCGTAGTTCCCTGCTTTCAAATTCCCTGCTGCAACAGCATTCCACGACACAATGTTTGCCCCCGGAACCCGCTGAAGCAGCTCAAACGCCTTGGCCCACATCCCGGCCGACGCATAGCCAGACACCATCGTGTTCCAGCTAACAACATCCCTGACAGCCATTTCATCAAACACCCTCCGCGCATCCTCCAGCTCACCGCACTTGACATACACCCCGACCAAAGCATTCCAGACATACATGTCCAGATCATATCTACTCCTCCGAATACGCTGGTTGATCTTGCGTCCAATGGTGACCTCCCGGAGCTCCCCGCAAGCGCGCAGCACAGAGGGGTACGTGTACCTGTCGGCGTCCACGCCCAGTGCCACCATCTTATCATACGTCATGATCACGTCTCCCCACAGCCTGTCGCCGGCGTAACTCCATATGAGCAGATTCCAGGGGAACGCCCGCGCCCTCCCAGCCGCCCGCTCGACCGCGGCACGCGCCGCCGGGGGGTCTCCTAGGGATATGTAGAAGGAGGCGAGCCTGGGGAGGACGGAAGGGTGCGCGTCCAGGCCGAGCGTGACGGCGCGCGCGTGGACCTGCTCGCCGGGGCGGAGCGCGAGGTGAGCGGTACAGGAGAATAGGATGGACGAGAGGGAGGCGGGGGAGAAGGATGAGGCGGGCGGCGGTGGCGGCGGCGGCGGCTCCTGGGCATTTCGCCAAACGGGTGGGATGCAGCGGCGGATGCGGAAGAGATGCTGCTTGGTGAGCGAGACGGCGGCGGCGTTGGTGGGAGGTGGTGCGCGCATCAAACGGCCGCCGCCTTCGCCGTCGCATCACACCGCGGCGGCGGCGGCGGAGGCGAAGCTGGTAGTAGTGGGGAACGACGGGCTAATGGGGATTTGGGCGCGCCAATGTTTGGTCGCAAATATGTGTTCCGCACCGGTGGTAAACCCTGGACACTCCAAAATAAAGCACTGATTTTCTTGAACAAAATATATGTATTATGTCAATGCTTGAGCATAACCTATCTTAGGAGTATTATTTTGATATAATAAACCAAAAGATTCAAAAACCCTAGCTCCACCATAAAAGGTACTCCATTGCGAAATATAAGATTTTTTACCCCCTCCGTTTAGGTGTATTAGACCTCTCCCGTAATGCAGCGCGACCAAGGCACGTTTCTACTGGTTGCCACAATCTGGTCATCTCGTACAGAACCCACCAATCAAATTAGAGAGAGAGAAATAGTTATTAGCCACATAATTAGAAGGTAATCCAAACGACATGGAGAACCGAAATATTACCTGCATGCAAAAAAGAAACGGTTTCCCACCATCTTAAATTGTGGGCTCTGTTAGGCAAAGAATTAAGGACCTGTCTACACAGTGGCCGGGCACGATTTTTCCCTACGCAGTGCCCCTCCTTAAAAGGGAAAATAACAAGCATGCAATCGAGCGCGTTCCGAAAATAGAAAATTTCTGTTCACATGTTCACTGTTCACTATCCCTCACGTCGGAACTACTTTGTCGTCACTTGAAGACAACACATGCAGTCCTCACTCCCTAAACCTTCGTGCACCTTCTGCTTCACCATTCTGGCGGTGCCCAAATTCATGACCGGAAAATAATGAGACTTAATCTTGCAACAAAATACGTCCATTTTGAAGTCGGTAAACCTTAAGAAAAAGCACATTTAAATGCATCTACTTTCTCTTTATTTTACTCTAAAATACAACTTGAGCCTTCCACCATTCTTGATGTAAAATTAGAAACAGAAGTTGCATCCAGTTATAACACTCACATCCAGAAAAAGAATGTATTTACTAGTTTCATAAGAAAAAGAATCTCACATCCAATTAAAAATATACATCTAGTGAGCAATATTGTTTTAGAAAATTTCATAAAGAAGACGTACATCAAATTACGAAGTTACATCAGTGATCAAAATTATTCAGAAGTTCCATAAAAGAAGAGAATAAAAAATTACAAGAAAATACAATGACCAAGACGAAAATGTACATCTCATGCTGCAAATAATGTAGAATTTCAGTACTTAGTAACATTTAGATTAGTCTTGTAAAAAAACATTTAGATTAGTCCGTTTGATCAGTTCATACACAAAATTTAATGGAAAGTAATTACACAATGTTTAGATGGGTAAATATTGAGCTTTCAAGAAAGTCTGAGCATAGATGAGCACACTCCATAAAAAATATAGTTTCCGCTCCAACTATAGAAATTACATATGTCACCTCAGCAACTACATTCCCATGGATGTGGAACTAGTGTTTCATCGTTCAATCGTTATGAATGTATAAAATGGAAAGGTAGAAGTTACTTCTAAATGCAAAAAATGTTATATCTAACATAGTTGGGATAACTACTACTGTTACATCCTAACAACCTTGCAGATGTAACATAACACATGCAAATAAGTTGGAAAAACATCTTATTAAACTAACACAACTGCACGGGCAATTCCAGTTTAAAAAAATCCATGGGTGATGTATAATCTTCTATAAACTACACACTAGTTGCATTGCACAATTTTGGACATGCACATGACTCCAAACTGAAAATTGGCAAAAAAGACTATCATGAGCTATCTACAAAGCCGGCCAGAATCAGCAAACCACTTTGGAGCAGTGCAAAACATAATAAGGAATCACGGAGGACTTGAGGAGAGCAACCCTGACAGGACTAAGGTGAGTCGATCCAGCAGCTATTGCTTGTGCCGCTGCATGGATAAGAAGAAAAACATCCGATAGGAATAGCCTAGTAGGATAGCCGATTAAAGTACATCTACAGATAGCAGTAAGAAATAACTCAGGTTGGGATTGGGAATTTCAGATTGCATTATGAGCAGCAGAGGAGGCTCACATCTAAAGAATCCCAATGCCACATATGACAACACCGAGGAGAAGGCCTGGGCGGTAATGACAAGGTTGAAGGGGTTACGATGCAGAAAACAATAATTTTTCTAGCGTACGAAACTCTAACTAGTCAGGATCTATCTATCTAGTACATGCGATAACGGTGGCGGAACGAGTTACATTACCTCCATGTAGACCGATAGCGGGGATTACGCTCCCGCACAAGCGTTGACGATGAAGTCGTACGTAGCCGACCTCGAGGTCGCGGAGAACTTGCCGCGATGATGAAGTCGATGACGCCGGGGTGTCGACGATGATCTGCGTCGACGGGCGTCGGGCGGAAAAAGACGGGGCGCCGGCACCAGGAGGGGTGCGCCGGCGGCAGAAGGGAGGGGCGGCGCGGCGGCTGCAGGGGCGAGACGACGTCGTCCAGGCTCCTCAAAAAGAGTTACCTCCGAGCACTCACAAACATACGGAGCTTAGCGACAACCCCCGGTCATTCAGATCCAGCTGAAATCGCAGGGGTAGATCTTATCTGGAATCCCGCAGGGCAACGGTGCCCGGCGGTATAGCTTAGGTGGAGAGAGGGGGCAAAACGGGCGGAGAAACAGCTCGGCCGGCCTGCAATACAATTAATTGTATTTTCCAATGAATTAATCCAATTAATATGCCTTGGTATATAAAGGGTGAAGGGGGTGTGCAAACCCCCTGGCTCCCCCATGTGGGACTAAAGGAGGAGAGGGGAGGGGGGGTTCGGCCGAACCCCCCTTGGGCTTGTCCTACTCCTAGTCCAACTCAGACTAGGGGGCCCAAGCCTCCCCTTCCTTAGTGGTGCGGCTCCCCCCTCTTGGGCCCTCTTAGGGCCCATGTCGGTGGGAGCCCCCTTTTTCCTTTATTTAATTAATATTAAATTAATATAAAAATCTCATTAATTCATAATTAATATATATATATATTATTCAATATCCCATGACTCCGAAACAATTTTGGAACCACCCGAACAACTTTCGGACATCCCTGGAACCACTCTAGACCTCCCCGGAACTCCTTCCGGACCACCGGAACTCTTTTCGGATCATTTCTCTCTCTCTCCAACAAATTCCTATAATATTCCAGAACTTATCTTCTGGTGTCGCTAAGACCTTAAGTTTGTTACGCTACGGTTCGAGAACACTCCAGACATGGTCGAGACACTCCGCTCACCAATGACCGTCAAGGATACCTGGAAGTATATGACGACCCCTGTGCATTCTACGAATATCGTCGTTGAACCATAAATATGATATTCATTCCATTTGTCTCTGCGATACTACCTTGTCCAAGATATGATCGTAGACACACCGATGTCTTTGTTGTATCTTGTTACCGACGAAGGTTATTAACTCGTCTGTGATATTACATCTCCATGACCTAGTCATAAGTTGCGCAGCCATATAGATGCAATATCACCGAGTGGGCCCAGAGAATCTTTCCATTACAAGAATGAACAAATCCCGCTCTTGATCCTTACGTCTCGATGCTCTTTCGGAATACCCAAGATGGACACCGTTATTGTCATGCTATATAAGACACAACGTTTGATGCTCTCAAAGCACCCCTACGAAGCAACAATAAGTACGGTCTCACGGTCTAAGGAATAAGCTATCATATTCTTATCTATTACAAATGACAAACATCGTAATACGATCTTATTGCAATACTTTGCGTATGTCCATCACCTTATTCAACTAACAAGATGACCCCATTGTCAACCGACGTCATTGTCCTTGATCGGGAATCTCGATCAACTGTTGGCCAATGGACTAGCTCATATAGAGGCTTGCTAGGGCCCTGGTTGTCTATGTATCACACGTGTATCAATAATTCTGATTAATACGGTTATAGCATAATACACAAACCTATTATAAACTTATGAGATAATGCAATAAATACTACTTATTTATTTGCCTCTAGGGCATATCTCCTTCAGTCTCCCACTTGCACTAGAGTACAAATAAACTAGCTGCATTTTACTTTATCAGAATCCCTTATCAAATAAGAATCATTTGATAATGCTTGCTTGTGGAAGAGTGTTACTGCACAATCCATGATTGTACATGCTTTTGCGATTCACTGATATCAACTTGCTTGATATCACCATGTTGTCCAACAACATATATGCAAATACCGTAACTAAGTGAGACTTCTGTTTCCCAGCGCTTACTCTGATTATACTAACCAGATAACTGCCCTGGAAAAACACACTCAGCCATAGAGAGCCCCTTGTAACAATTACAAACTCGCGATATCTACATACGTTCACACCAATGCAGAAAACTTGACATTCTAATGTCAATCCAACAACTAACACACCTCTACTTCCAGTAAATTCTAAATTTACTTTTATAACTGCTCTTCTTCCAAGAACATCGGTTATATTTCATCGAGCAGATAATATGGTTTCTGTATGATGTCTAATATTAAATAATAGACTCACATGTCATACAACCATTACTTTCATGCATCATTACTCTTAATGATCAATTGGATTCCAAAGGACCCTCCTTTTGATTCTATTCTGACTCCTCAGATATAATCCAAAACAACTCGACTAACTATTTAAAATTCCCGTTCTATTTCAAAATAAACACTAACTTTCAAATAGTTTCACAACTTCATCATATTCTATTGGTACAGTTTCACAATGTGTTAACTACACAAGATGAACTCGACTCCCACTCAAATTATGTCTCCACATATTTGACAACACGAGCTCCCACTCAAAAACATGTTATCCACATATTTGAGTTCCTAAGCTCCCACTCAAAAATATGTTCTTCACATATTTCACATGAGTGAACTAACTATGACTCCCACTTAAATCGACATTTTGGTCAAACCAAAATCATTGATCTATTATCAATTCGAGTTTAATACAGACTACAGTATTACATTAATACAAATCCCTCAGACTTCAAGCATGTCTACACAAATGTAGTCAACAAATTTTATCTTGTCCAAGACACATTTCTTGACAGGACATGCTAACGCGTCTTTCTTATAGTCACATTTCTCACATAACACTTTATATGACGATTAAACAATCGTATTCCTCTAATAAGAATTGCAGCAACAATTACTCTCTTAATCCTTTCAAATGTAACTTGGATTTCCAGGCTCAAAAAGTCTTTGTTCGTATTCCGATATTTTCTCAATTTTCTTTGTATTCATATAGTGCACCTTGATCTGTCAACAAGATCTGAAACATTTAATACCGTGCTGTGACCTGACAGCAATATTAAATATAACAACACCTTATTTAGAAGCCTTCTTTCATGAAAAATTTATGATCTTTATATAAACAGGATTGCAAGCAGAAAACAATTTTCTAGTCTCCCTCACTCTTAATCACCAAATTCTCATTAGCAGACATATACTCTTTGGAACACCTTCCAACATAGGTCTGACACCTTCTTTCAAGCTTCTAATTCCAATCCATCAACCATAATTCGAAAAATCATCTTTTCCTCGGAATTACATAGACAACAAACTGAGCTTTGTTTCTACTTGGTTTTGGAATACACTCCCATTAAATGCGAGTATCCTACAAAGAACTATTCATGTATATTCCGAATTATCGTGTAATCATATACATGTCGACACTACTGTCGATCTCATGAATTCTTGTTGAGAAAACATCTATTCTCTAAAGTGGACATCGACTATAATGTTTCAAACATATTAGGAGATTCTAAGACTGATTCTGACAGACCACACTTTATTTAAAATAGAGCATGATTATAATTCCCCACATATCACCATATATGACATTATAATTTTGTGAAACAAATTTCCACAAGTCTTTTGTGTTGAAGACATAATTCAAAAATATTGTCCTTTGATCGAATCTTGTGAATACAATATTCACTAATCTTTCTTCTGAAAAACCCCATTTGATCTATTATCAAATTAATTTCAGACTTATGATTTGTCGGGCAAATACTCCTATTTACCAAAATCATAGGAGAATTCGGATCAAGCAATAAACACCGTTAATTAATCATTAAAAATGACACTCAATTAATTTTCTCTGGTATTGCAACTTCAATACTTGATTTCAAGCTTAATCAACTCGGCACTCGAAATACTTAAATGGACCAAAAACATCCATTACTTATTTCATTGCTTTCATGACTAAACTCGACGGTGTTTGTTCTAGTAATAGAACTCTTATTCATAGGACACGCTATTTTATCATTTCTACAATTATGAATACTTATCATACAATCAATGTAACTGAGATGTGGAATCTTTATTCATAATATAAAACAACTGACTTGTTCCATAACATAAAACAACTGAACTTGTCTTATTACATGAATAAATTTGTCTTGCAACAATCAAGACACACACACTCGCTCACTATTACAAAAGATCTTATCAAAAACTATTAATGATAACTATGATAACTAGAGGACGTGAACACCAAATGGCCATCAACTCCTTGATCACCAGCTTCAACGCCAGGTCACATCAAACTGCGCCGCATATATGTGATAATTAGGACCTGTTTCACAAACAGAACAAGTATCAAATACTTCATCATATATCAAGAGGCGAATTCATAATTCTGTATATATCAAATATATACCTGTAGCATCGAAGATCTCTCCTTCGATGGAATCAACTTTCAGAGATTTGAATTCAGACACAAACTTGTAGAAGTTCATATCATCGGCCTTCAAAATGTACTTGCGCACATGCTTCTCATAGCTAGGAGGTAGAGATATCAGGACAGTTCGAATGGCACAAGAATCTGCCATCCAGTAATTGAAGACCATCGTCAGCTGGAAGTAGATGTCATACACTCTCTTCAAATGTGTCTTCAGACAGGTATGCTCCTCCATATGAATGGTCTGGAACATTCTAAGCTGCCTGAATTGCTCACGCTTTAATTCATCCCCGAAGTGTGTCTTTATCGCATCAATCATGACGCTTGGCTCCTTGCGTCGAAACAACTCTTTCAACTCGGGTGCCATGCATACGGTCATGGTGATCTCCACTTCAATGAATCTTCCTCCTCCTCGCTAGCAGAATCTCCTGGTCCTTCTCCTAACGGTTCATCGAGAACATATAGAATGTTGTTGTGTTCGAGAATGTTTCTAAAACTCCTGTACCATCTGATGAAGTTGGACCCGTCGGCTTCTAAGGTAGCATCCGGGCTCTTGAGGAAGTAACCGAAGTATAGTTGCGTAGTCTACAGATGTGATCGCAAAAGAGGTAAGGTAAAGTTTATAATATGTAGGTGAGTTTTAGTTTTATAATCTCATTATCTAAAAACACACCACACCAAGATTATTATCCCTAAAAATAATAATGGCGATAACACGACCCTCATCCACCACACCACCCCCGATCATCACGGCCGGCAGCATAGCTTCAAAGGTGGACATAAAATGTCGATCACAACAACTCTGTGACTCGTGCTCGATCTTTCGATCTTCCCGTGTTCCGAGACCATATTTCTGGATATACTAGGCTCGCCAATCAAACCTCGAAGACCCTGCGCGTGCAACATGGCTTACACCCACTGTATGCGAACGACGAGATGTGTGACACCCGATCATCACGGGCTGCCTCATAACGTAGAACTTTCTTGGTGGTGCGCAACGAGGGAGAACACAATTTTGGTATTTGTTAGGATCATCCTATTTATGATGCTACCGTTGTATATCTAGCATATAAGCAATCAATAGGATGCACACACAACAGCACACAATAATGATGCAATGAAGTGCGATGTGACATGGTCGATGCATCTGGACCTTCATGGCGCCATGTGTCTGGCCCCCAGCGCCCCGGCATGGCTCCGAGTCTACAGAGCCCTCCATTGCCTCCGACAGTACGAGTAATATCAAAACTTACCGTAACCATGTCACATAAAATAACGCCTCTGCAAAACAAAGTTAGACGCCTCTAGCTTTATTTAGTTTTGCAAGTTTTACGTGGCATATAGGCTTATTCGTAAGAGAATCGCTTCCCTACCTACGAACTTTGTACCACAACGTCGATCGTATAATTGCATGTTTAAGCATCCCTTTCGGGCCCTCCATTGAAAATGCTTTGCCGACTAGAGAGAGAGAAACAGACACCCGCCAGCCACAGATACGGTGCAAGCCGTATGTCAATAGTGGAACCAGTCTCGCGTAAGCGTACGCGTAAAGTCGGTCCGGGCCGCTTCATCAACTCAATACCGAAGGCATCGCAAGTGCACGCTAGAGGGTAGCAAATATAAGAAAGACACCCTCATTCAACATGAGTTCTAACCGTACCAGCAGTACTACGCATAGATCGACTCTGATACCACTGAAGGGGTTACGGTGCAGAAAATAATAATTTTTCTAGCGTACGAAACCCTAACTAGCCAGGATCTATCTATCTAGTACATGCGATAACGGTGGCGGAACGGGTAACATTACCTCCATGTAGACCGATAGCGGGGATTATGCTCCCGCACAAGCGTTGACGATGAAGTCGTACGTAGCCGACCTCGAGGTCGCGGAGAACTTGCCGCGATGATGAAGTCGATGACGCCGGGGTGTCGACGATGATCTGCGTCGACGGGCGTCGGGCGGAAAAAGACGGGGCGCCGGCACCAGGGGGGGTGCGCCGGCGGCAGAAGGGAGGGGCGGCGGCTGCAGGGGCGAGACGACGTCGCCCAGGCTCCTCAAAATGAGTTACCTCCGAGCACTCACAAACATACGAAGCTTAGCGACAACCCCCGGTCATTCAGATCCAGCTGAAATCACAGGGGTAGATCTTATCTGGAATCCCGCAGGGCAACGGTGTCTGGCGGTATAGCTTAGGTGGAGAGAGGGGGCAAAACGGGCGGAGAAACAGCTCGGCCGGCCTGCAATACAATTAATTGTATTTTCCAATGAATTAATCCAATTAATATGCCTTGGTATATAAAGGGGGAAGGGGGTGTGCAAACCCCCTGGCTCCCCCATGTGGGACTAAAGGAGGAGAGGGGAGGGGGGGTTCGGCCGAACCCCCCTTGGGCTTGTCCTACTCCTAGTCCAACTCGGACTAGGGGGCCCAAGCCTCCCCTTCCTTAGTGGTGCGGCTCCCCCCTCTTGGGCCCTCTTAGGGCCCATGTAGGTGGGAGCCCCATTTTTCCTTTATTTAATTAATATTAAATTAATATAAAAATCCCATTAATTCATAATTAATATATTTATATATAATTCAATATCCCATGACTCCGAAACAATTTCGGAACCACCCGAACAACTTTTGGACATCCCTGGAACCATTCTAGACCTCCCCGGAACTCCTTCCGGACCACCTGAACTCTTTCCGGATCATTTCTCTCTCTCCAACAAATTCCTATAATATTCCAGAACCTATCTCCTGGTGTCGCTAAGACCTTAAGTTTGTTACGCTACGGTTCGAGAACACTCTAGACATGGTCGAGACACTCCACTCACCAATGACCGTCAGGGATACCTGGAAGTATATGACGACCCCTGTGCATTCTACGAATATCGTCGTTGAACCATAAATATGATATTCATTCCCTTTGTCTCTGCGATACTACCTTGTCCAAGATATGATCGTAGACACACCGATGTCTTTGTTGTATCTTGTTACCGACGAAGGTTATTAACTCGTCTGTGATATTACATCTCCATGACCTAGTCATAAGCTGCGCAGCTATATAGATGCAATATCACCGAGTGGGCCCAGAGTATCTTTCCATTACAAGAATGAACAAATCCCGCTCTTGATCCTTACGTCTCGATGCTCTTTCGGAATACCCAAGATGGACACCGTTATTGTCATGCTATATAAGACACAACGTTTGATGCTCTCAAAGCACCCCTACGAAGCAACAATAAGTACGGTCTCACGGTTTAAGGAATAAGCTATCATATTCTTATCTATTGCAAATGACAAACATCGTAATACGATCTTATTGCAATACTTTGCGTATGTCCATCACCTTATTCAACTAACAAGATGACCCCATTGTCAACCGACGTCATTGTCCTTGATTGGGAATCTCGATCAACTGTTGCCCAATGGACTAGCTCATATAGAGGCTTGCTAGGGACCTGGTTGTCTATGTATCACACGTGTATCAATAATTCCGATTAATACAGTTATAGCATAATACACAAACCTATTATAAACTTATGAGATAATGCAATAAATACTACTTATTTATTTGCCTCTAGGGCATATCTCCTTCAAAGGTGACCTGAGGAAACTACATCTACACATTAAGAAAACTGAATCTCTGAAACTTCATGTAACACCCCAAATTCTGGAAGCAATAAAAACTTAATTAATAAAGACCCAAATTTCTGAGGGAACAAAAAACTTTTTGAAATACATTACTTATGAATGTTTTTCACTCTTGCTTCCTTTGTTTGTCTTGTTTTGTTTTGATTTGTGTTTGTGTTGATGACCTCTCTATCTATCAACCTCAAAACTCAAGTTATAATATGATTTCTGAAAATCCAGTATTATGACAAGTAAAACAATACATATATCTTCTCCTATCTTATTCTTAACCAACTATAGTCATCATGAGGTCTTGATTTTAACAATTACCCAAAGGCAGTTTAATTGAGAAAGTAAACGAATTTCCAAAAATTGTATGTTTGCAAAACTACAAAGGATTATATAGGGGGCTATGTTATATTTTCACTTTAATGTGCTTCTAGTCTTAGCAATTTCCATTCCAAAAACGCCTAATTTAATATGTCTTTGGAAACTATTACTAGAAAGTGGTTTAGTCTTCTTTCCATAAAATCTTGTCATTATTGTATTGATCACCACCTCACTAATACAGTGGTTTAACTTAAAGTGGGAATGTTTATCTATTTTTATGAGTGGTTGACTTATATGTTATGAGTTTAAATTGTTTCCCATGAGTGTGTTATTTTATGTGTGTTCATGTGGTGGTGTATGAGACAACATTTTATCTACATAATTTTAGACCATTCATGCTTTAAATGTTGTGCCATATGGTAATGGTGTGTTTAACTCTTTATTATAATGTTTGATTCTAGGAGAAACTCAAATATTACCCTTTTTCAAATAGGAAATAACCATCTTCTTTTCCCTTAATTTTTAGTCTTTCTAGAACATGACCATTATAGGTTATTTTATTCAATTTGAAAATGCAACTCACCTAACCTCATCCTTATCATCTCCACTATCCACCCATAACCTTATTTAAAATATTCAAAAATGTTTGATCATTAATTCTTGATTGGGTTGAGTGCTATAATTTAAAGTGACCATACCTCTTTTATAACATAGCAACTTGCCATTTTGGTGTTTAGTGAATGTTGAACATTTTGACCTAAACTCTTAAGCCTAATGCTTCACCCATATCCCATCTGACCATCCCATCTTGTCTCATAATTTTCTAGCTAAAGGATTGACTAATCCATCCTTGCAAAGAGAGCTAATCTAATCAGCCCTAATCTTTCCTTTATCTAAAACCTTCACTCCCCTCCTCCCAAAATCATGATCTTAGTCTAGCATTGGATACCAACATGTCCCTGCATCCCTTGGTCTCACCCTATGTCAAACCCTAGCCCTAATCTTTTGTCTTTTCTCTTTTGAGCCTTCTGTCGAGCACCTGGTAGGCAGAGGAGAGCAAAGGAGTAACATCCCCTCCTCCAACAACTCGAGGCCACCAGCAAGCGTCCAAGAAGGTGTGGCGCAGTAGAGCATGATTGCACACCGCCCTCCCTCGCCAATCCCTGCCCAATCCCTCTCCTTCTTTCCTCTCTCTGCCCGAAAGCCATGAAAACGGCCACCCTCCTAGTCTCACGAGCCGAGCCTCCCATTCACTCCCTCGCTTTGCCCATTGTGCTCCCCTCTCTCCACTCCCTCACCTCTGGCGAGACCGTGCGAGCTCTCCCTCTCTTCTTCTCGGAATCGTGCAGGAAACCTCGCTCGGGTTCATGGCTTCCGAGCATGAATGCCACCATTGCTTCCCCTCTCTCGCCTCCCCCTCTGTACCATCGGGTTATCCTTCTCCCCAGCTTCCTCTGAGACATCTCCATTCGTTTCAGGAAGCACTGAAGACGCCTGGACCTTGCTGTGGCCGCCGCGGACACCCTCGTCGAACTCACCGTCTGGAGCATCGTCGGCAGTAACTGCGGCCACCCCTCGCCTCCCCTTGCCATCCGCGTCCACCTCGACCTCTCCTCGTCATCCGTCCCGACCCCTAGGTGAGCTACCCACAGCCATGGCCGGTTCTAGGTTTCCCCCTCCGGTCTGAGCGTTGTGAGGAAGAATATGAGTGAGAGCCGTCCATCTCTTGATCTGTGGCCACCGTTTGAAGTTCCTGGATCTAATCTGGGTCGTCCAGATCCGATCCGGCGGTGGCTCATCCTTTCGCCGGTGCACGCAGTGCAGCGGGCCGGCCCAGCTTGCCCGCTCAGCCCGTGGCCAGATCCGGCCCTTTTGCTCTTTCCTTTTAAGCCATTTTATTCTCTGTTTATTTTCCAGAGAATTGATAGCACACGGTGCCGAGGAGAACAAACCTACCGGGAGGCCCCGATACTAGGGTGGTCATAGTGGAAAGCTTTGATCGTGTTATCCGGACCCCCGCATGCTGTCGTATGACGGGCCGTGGCAGACACGGCGGAAGGACCGATTGGTGTGGGTAAAGTGTGCAACCTCTGTAGAGTGTAAATCTATTCGAATAGCCGCGTCCGCGGTCATGGACGGTTAGAAATGTCCCACTAGGCATGCTGGCTGTTTTATGGTTTTGAAAGAGAAATGTTTTCGATGGAAACAAGGAGGCAACAAAGTGGTACCTGGGAGGTACGGAATTTGGGTGAGGATGATTGGTATCGGGGAGACAATCAGTCTGATCTCAAGGAAGGAAAAAGGGTTACCCCTATCCTAGTGTTTTGATAAACTTTTACAAAAGAAAGTTTTGAACTTAGATATGTCATTGTTATATCTAAGAGAAGAGAATTCTATCTCTAAATGTTTTTCTTCAACAAAGATATAGAGATGTCGTATTCTCTATGTCTAAAATCATGGTATTCGAAAACTAAGCCCTATAGTCGTATATAGCAGTTATCCCAGTTTTCGAAAAGTGTTTTCTTACATTATCATGAAAACTTAAGCCTTAGAGGTGGTCTTGCGAGTACGTAAATGTACTCATATGGCTGTGTCCCTGGATATTCAAACGTCCAGGTTGAAATGAAGAACTGTACGACAAGAAGGAGGAGTACGCCGACGACTACGCCAACTGAGTGTCCCGCTCAACTGCTCTGTGGGAATGCGTCAAGACGTGACGAGGGCCGATGCTAGTCGAAATCTTCCGCTGCACCTTAGTTCATTTTCGTCATGTGCGACGATGTTTGTTTGCAGACTTGGTCATGAGACCATTATTTATGTAAGTCTTATCTTATTCGAGTTGTATGATGTAACTTTGTATACCAGGTTGGTTATGTGATCGCGATGCACTGATCATTGGGATCGTGATCTGTTTACATAACGTGGGCATCTCTGGCTGGTTGTCAGAGGGGTCCTCACACTTCAAGTGTACATCTTCCGGTACATGAAGTATGTTTTAACTTGGGGAAACTACATCTTAACTTCATGAGCTACATCTCAAAAACTGCAGAACCTACATACAGAAAGTTCTGGGACTACATCTTCCAGTACATGAAGTACATCTCAAAAAGTAAACAGAAATTACATCCTTCTTCTCCTCTTGCCTCACAAGTCTACAAATAAGCACTGCATTTTAGCCTTCATCTTCTCATCAACGAGGCAATCCTCCATTGCACTCAATATGTAGAAAGTTACCCAGAAAAGTTCAGAATTCTAATGTATCGGGCGTACTTGCTAATGAGCCGTGTTAGTTTACTCTCAGGCAAGGCAGGAGAGATCGATCACTGGTTCAGAAGTTACATTGCAATCATAAAAGATTTGGGAATCGATTGCCGAAATGAGCTTAGCTCCAACAAAGGAGTGCACAGGGGAGTGTCTAGAGTTAACTAATTAAGTGGCCCAACAACAAGCTCCAGCTCCCCACGGTCCCCAACTACAAAATTGTGCTTCACAGATCAAGAACGTGCTTCCTTTCTTTTCTTGAACAAGCTCAAGCAAACGATGCTCTTTAGGCCTACATGGCCCAGTTCGCTAGAGAGGAATTGTACTCCTAGGAAGGCGGAAGAGGAGGGAGTAGGAACAGTACCAGGGGCGTTACCAGAACGGGCTTACGGAGGGGAAGTCGTCGGTGGATTGCATGACGGCGAGTAAGACGCCGACGAAGGCGAACCGCGCGAGGCGGATACCGCCGGCCGTTTCGGGCATCCCGAGCAGGTCCTTCATGACCACCCTGGTGGGGTGCTCCACAGGATCCGTCGGTGGCGGCGCCGTCACCAGGGTACTGCACTCCGGGAAGCCTGATGAGTTCATCGAACTCGACGTCTTGGTGGTGGGTGTGACGGCCGAGCGGTGGAGCACTCGCCGGCGAGATTCGAGGGCCTCAGCCCTCAGAGTTATCGAGACGGTGGGGACTGGGTCGCGCAGAAGTGGATAAGGAGAAACGGGAGCAGGCAGTATCGTGCGTTGGATGCGATCAGACGGACGAAAAGCGTGAGCACTGTGTAGGATTGAGATAGTGCCCAGGCACAGAATAGATTTCCCGAAGAATTAATTACGGATGAGAGAGAGGGCCCGGTTTTCGTTTTAATGAGCCTAATTAAATGCTTCGTGGCCTTATTCTAGTTTGATTCCGAACAAAAAGTTTTTGATGAGAGGCCTAACACACCTAAACGGAGGGGGTACCTTTTGTAGCACATCTATTTAAACATTTAAGTGTGTATCAGTCCACAATGAAATATCGAAAACATCACATAGTTTGGATCATATATGCATACTTATACTACTAGTAAAAGATATGCATGGCTTTGGTAATTTGATGTTGTAAATGTCTCATTTTATTTTCAGGGCCTTTTTAGAAAGAACCATTGTTACCCCCAACACCGACTTCTCAGCTTGCTAGAAAATTTTGTTCTTGGATTGAAAGGAAAAAATTGTATATATACAGTGTAAAATTGAGAGGCAGGCGGCAATAACAGATGTATAATTTGACTATATTTCTCTTGGCACCTACCAAAACAGGTGTAAGAATCATCAATCCTCAAAAGAGGGGTACACTCTTGAGATATACAATTGGTGACGACTGTGGGCAACAAATTTCCAGCGAATATCTTTCTTGCTAAACTCGAAAATCTCTACAGAAGCAGGACTTCTTTTTCCTGCCAGGAAGGACCAAACCAGCGGGCGCATCACATCACAGCAAATGGTGTGGGAGCTACCGGCAGAACAACCTCTCACATCCAGGGGGCGAAAAGAATAAGGGGATCATACACTACTTTCTGTCGTTTGATTGCCGAAGAAGGTAGGGGCCGCCATCAAGAATACAAGTCGAGCTTTACAGTGCTACGACCTGCCATTCTGGGCGGCGTACAGTAGCGACTCGGACTGGTCTCTCTCGGCATGCTTGCCTTTCCCCTTGTCGAGACGGGCCCTTCGTACGGCCTGTTGGATCTGCCGCTCATGCTCTTTAAGTATCTCTTCCATGTTTACCCCGGGAGGCATCAATGGTCCAGAGTACTGGATTCTGTTCTTCCTAGTGCCATTCGCCTGAATAACAGAGGGAAATTTATCAGCATACCATGGTATAAAACAGAATGTTACTCTTCGACTATGCTCCATCCAGGATCACTTTCCATTGTAGTATCTTGATAAGACAAACAAAATGTTGATCTTGACTCCAAAAATGTGTCAGAATAGAAAGAACCTAGCATTGTAATGACCAAACCAATCATCTTGTCAACATATTTACGCACTACTCCAAAATACAAACTCAGTAACATGCCAGAAATGCCAACATAGGATATTAAAAAAAGATGGAAACTGATCAAGCAGCTATTAAGCGCTAGAATACTAAAGGTCATGCTTTGCTGCTTATGAATGGTAGGAATGGAAGCTTATTTGAACAATTAAATAACTCACCCCTGTAGGCTCCTTATCTGCCACCACGTCATCCTTCCGATGCGAAGATGATGGTCTTTCTTGGAATTGATGTGATTGCGACCATTTGGGTTTGTCAGAGGGGTCAGCAGCAGCAGTGAGTTGACTGTATCTTGAACTCGATCGATGCTCTCTTAAATAATGCTTCCTGGCACTGTCCCCGAGGTTAGAGAGCTTAGCGGTATTTCCTCGCTGCCCAGTTGCAGTGGATGGGTTAGACACCTCGGCAGCAGCAATCTGAGAGGTGTAAAATCGCTGGGCGTTTGGATCTGTAGCACTTGAACGACCCAAAGTGGAGGATGAACGACCAGCATTCATCAAAGGAACACGACGAGCGTGGCCATTTTCAGCAGCTCCTCCCGGAGGATCCATTGCAAAGCCGGTAACAGCATCCTCCTTTGGAGTGAACTTATTACTGGTGCCCTTTGGATTAACCTGAATTCGTCGTTGCTGGAAAGCCATGGAACAAGAGACCTTTGAGTAATAACAAACAGTACAGTGTCTATATTTAACTAAATCACAGAAAGTTTTTTTTGAAATTTAAATCACAGAAAGTTAATTGCTATATAGTAGTATATTTGCTCCTGGAGGCTGGAGTTGAAGCAATTCATATGCATTACGCGGGTGAATTGCTGCATGGTTACAATAGAGCACTTGTATAAATCAACTTCCAGAAAAATTGAGAAGCAATTCCATTGCATCAAATACTTCGAGACAAATGATTCTACTAGCCTGCTACTAGTACTCCCTCCGTTCCACAATGTAAGCCTTTTTAGCTAGCTAGTTTAGCTTGCTAAAAGGGCTTACATTTGGAACAGAGGTAGTACCACTTATAATGAGTCGTGTATATCATACATCACTGAACTGCTAGCATATAGTATTGAATGGAACATTTTTCCACCAAGGATTCAAATGCTGCATATACTGATATACTTTAAAAGCTCTAAAGTGCACACGATGGCACCAGAAAACTACTCGAGTCAGGAGATCTACTAAGATTGGATTTAATTTCACAATACCTGCAATTCATTATTGCCATTTGCTGCTGCAAATTGCTTCCTGCGTCCAGTTTCAGATTCATGCCCTTTGGCCGCAGCTGCTCTTTGCCTGTTGACCAAAACACATGATTAGCTCAGATACAGAAATGCCCAGCCAAAGACAATTGCCAACTGTAAATTCCACAGGTCAATATTGCAGATTGCATAATATTTGTCTTAGGTTCTACAGTTAATTTTACCTCCTGGCTTCTTCATCTCGAAGCTTAGCATCATATTCCTTGCTTGGAGGATATTTTGGTAGACTTGATGGATCACAGGCATAAGGCTTTGTTGTGAAAAACTGTGGTATAAAGCGCACGCACATATTATAAACCAGAAGTTAAGGAGGGAACTTCAGATATAGAGACAATCAATTTTTTTATCAACAAATCCATAAACTGGAAAGGGGTAAAACAGAAATAGCACCTCAAGTCTTAATATCAAGATCAAAAGATATTTTTCACTTCTAAATAAACAGTGTCACGAAATTCACAATAACACAGAAATCCGAATTTTAGGGAAATTACATTTTTGCCAATAGTGCAACTCTAATACTTGTATCCTGCCGGATCAAAAAAATACTTATACCCCACCATTCCTTTTTGCAGCTGCTCACTCTTGCCAATGTTCCGTTAAACTTATTTATCATTTGCCAGTGAGATGCACAAGGACCAATACACCCATGAGCATTATGTGAGATGCTTCTTTAACTACACAGATGTGATCTTCCCAGCCCTCTCTCCCTGCGGTCTCCACATTCTTCGGGCCAATATCTCTTCACCATCTCACTCTGCCCACTCTCCATGTGGCTCCAGCATTTGTCGACGTTGGGTCCAAGTTTCCAACCAAAGTACCCAATGGCTGGAGGTTGACTCAAAGTGCCGACTCGACTAGTTGGACATGTCGAGCGACTTGTTCGACTAGTCACCCGTCCTGAGTCGATCGACTAAGAAATAACCCCACATGTCATATTTATTTTCAATATTGGCATGCCCCCATCTGGAAACCCAGTTCGAGAGCTCATTTTCCCTCGTGAAACCCAAAACTGAGAGCCCCGACTCCCGCCGGCCGATCCTCTCCCTTGGCCGCCGCCGTTGCTGCGAGTCAGCCGGCCGGCGCCACTCTGAGCCCATGGCACCACCGCCTGTTCCATCCTGATCCTAATCTTCTTCTCCACCTGCTGTTCTGCCCATCTGCTGGCTGGTGCCTGCTGGTCTGCTCGTCCCATCGGCGCAGCTCCTAATCTTCTTCTCCACCTGCTGTTCTGCCCATCTGCCGGCTGCTGCAGCTGCTGGTTTGCTTGCACCGTCGGCTGATGGTGGTGGTCTGCTCCTATGCCGGCAGCTGCTGCTCTTACTGGTCTGCTCCACTGTCTGCTGCTGCTCCCAGGCCTCTCCCCTCGGAACTCTCTTCTAGTATTAGACTACTAGTAGTTATATAATATGATATTTTATAGTACCTAATACTGTATACTCATGTAGACTAGTCACATGAGTCATGACTAGTCTCGACTAGTCTGCGAGTCGCTACCAAAGATCGACTCGTTGACTCGTAATCCTTGGCTTGATTGGCTGGTTCTTGGTTGTAGAGAGGGAAGAGAAACCAAATTATGGTCATTTGTTTTGTTCGGATGTGAAACTTTTCGCCTGTGATCGCTTTTAAACTGGCATGCAACTTAGGTTTCATGACCCGCATTCTTTAGACTCCTTTTGCAAATGGGTGTACATAGTTCCGTCAAATGGTGCTGCAGCAGGGGAGGTGGGCACGGTGCTGGCATGTAACAAGGGTACAGGGTCGTCTCCAGAAATTAGGGGCCCCTGAACAAAACTCAAAGCAGGGCCCTGAATTTTGATAGTATCATGAAGAATTCAGAAATTATGCTATTGCACAAATGCCTAGTGGGGAAACACCAAAAATGATTGGTGAGCTACAGTGCTAATTAAAGAAAGTAGAAGCGAAAAGCGAGTCATGACTTGACTGGATAGGCTTTATTGAATTGTCTGCCATCTGATCAAGTCCCCACCAGGTGATCTGCTGAGTCCCGGGTCTGGTGATCTCTGTACAACACGATAGGCGGCGGCAGCCTGCGGTTCATTGCTGCACGTCCAGAGTCGCACTGTCCCAAACTCCCAGGATGATGACTACGAAAGTCCTGTCTTCCCGCTCACCGGCATCGTCGTCTCAATGATTTGGTGCACATCCCAGCGTCCGACGATCCGCCTCAAAATCCATAATTTAGCGATTCATCAAAATTTAATCAAATTCAGGCCACATAGTCGGTAAGTCTCCATGTCTTCATCGAAGTTGTAGCAGTCTAGCAGACGAGGGCATATGCAACCGGTTGTGATTCGAAGTCCAACACCGAACATGTGCACATACAGCGTAATCAGGTACGGTTCTACTGGCGAGGTGCATGGCTGCATGCGCTCTGGTAGCCACTAAGCAGACATGTTTTTTCCTTCTTCTTTTTTTTTGCTCAAGCGCATTCTGCCTAATTGCAATTTGGGGCCGGGTTCCGTCGCTCACCTCGTTCTTGGCCACCGACGGCCCTGAAGGGGTATTCACCGCTGCATCTAGGCTGACAGGAGAGACGATGAAGGATGAAGAAGAGAGGAGGAAGAAGAAGGCAGATGAGTCTTTTTTCTATTAAATCATTAAATGACACGTGGCACTGTCCAAAGATGCTAACCGGAAACAGAACTGGGTGATAAATGTATAAATCCATCTAACGGGATAGTGGAAAAAAATTACCTGTCCCGTAAATTAAAGGTAGAAATGCATGCAAGCATGAAATTGTTCAAACTAGTGGTAAATGAGTAAAATCCAATATGTTTATTTTCATATTCATTGACCACCACTAAATGATATTGCAACGACATAAGCACTTTTAGCTAATACTGTATATACATAATTTCAAAAAAAAAATACTGTATATACATATCTACATGTTTCAACGACCATAGATTCTCTTTAGGGTAGACAATACACCAGCCATATAAATCAATAAATGTAAAAGCGACCAGAACTTACTTCGCTTTCAAGCGCAGAAGCTGCAGTACCCCTATTATCAGGTTCCACAGCAAGTAAACGGTCAAGAAGTGCCAAAGATGAAGGAGGGAAGTCCTTATACACATCATTCACACAACGACGATACGGATGTTGTGGCTTGAAGATGGTAGCACGCGACAACTTCAAATTACCCCAGAACTCCTCTGATGGTGAACCACACAGCTTAAATATTTTGTGCAACTGTTCCACCTAAAGAGTTCAGAAAAGAAAATTAAATTTTGTCCTTATGTGCCAACATAAATTCAAAGAATTGTTGAGACTAATGTAAGAAGAAAAGTAGAATTAGTCCAAAGTAGCATCAGTCTTGAGTCTGAGCGAGGTATGACTACATTAGTAGTCAGACAGTACCTCAGTTCGTCCTGGCATGATAGGCTTCCCTGATAGCAACTCCGCAAGGATGCAACCAGCACTCCAGAGATCAACAGTGGCACCATAGTTAGTAGCACCCAGCAAAAGTTCCGGAGGACGGTACCATAAAGTTACAACACGACTTGTCAAATTCTGCTTTTGGTTTGGATTAAAGAATGTAGCTAGACCAAAATCTGCTATTTTGAGGGCACCATTATTGTCAAGCAGAAGATTGGCACCCTTTATATCCCGATGCAAAACACCACGTTTATGACAGTGGTCGAGTCCAGATAGTAGCTGTTGCATGTAACACTTGACCTGAAATGTCCATTTTCCAAAGTCAGCACGGCATGATAACTGAAGGCACAATAAAAAACTTTGAAATGATCAAAGAAAATGTCCAGAAAAAAACCTGAGCCTCTGTGAATTTAATGCCAGGTGTAGCTGCGAGACCAGCAAGATCGTGCTCCATGTATTCGAATACAAGATACAAGCTACTAGACATGCGTGACGTCACCAAACCTTCAAGCTTAATAACATTTGGATGATCAAGTCTTCTTAAGATGTGAATTTCCCTCGCCATAAATCGAACACTCTCGGGGTCCATATTGGCAAACCGGACTTTTTTAAGTGCCACAATTTTTCCATTTTCAAGATCTCGTGCTTTGTAAACGCTACTGTAGGTTCCTTGCCCTATCTGAAATATTTATAAGGCGAGGGTGAGAAAAGCCGTAGTAGTGTAGAATCAGCAGTTCAACTGTAGTTTTAATTCTAATAATTTAGATTGCTTTGCAGGAGTATGAGCGTTACGGGTACGATTTATTTGTCTAACTGCGCCATGGCATCATGAATGAATTCTAGAAATATGTTTACTTTTGCATCTGACAGAATATCCTATGGCATAAAATGATGTTCAAGCAGTTAGAAACATTTACAATAAACATGGTCCAGAACATATAGTAGATGGCTAATGGACAGGTCTCGAACAAAATGAAAGAAGATGATAAATTTGGTGTAAGGAAGAACCTTGTCCAACTTCTCAAAGGACTCTGCCTTCCGAGGCTGCCACCCACGGACCGCCTCCGTTGCAACCTCCGTGAGCCACCTCGGCCAGCCAGCCGCCACATGCTCCGCCACCACTCCATTCGGCAAATCTGTGATCCTTGGCTTCCCTTCACTCCTGACGCCACCAGTCCTCGGTTCTTGCTCCGCCACGCCATTAGGAGCGCGCCTGCGATTCGCCGGTGCAGCAACCGCCCTCTCCACATCGACCACGCCGGCCGCCACCGCGTCCACCTCTTCCGGCAGTGGCACCACTGCATCGACCACCACCGGCGCCACCGGGGGCTTCCGAATCAGCCTTGTCGTACTCGCATCTTTCCCGACGCGTAGGCCGGCACTGGAGGACGTGGCCGCCACAACACCCCCTTCCTCCTCCTCCTCCAAGTCCTCATGCCTCTTGCTGGAGTTGTAACTAACCAGGCGCCTCAGCGAGTTGCTCGACGGGCGGCGGCGAGGCTTCCCCGCATCCCCGCCACGCTCGTCGCCGCCGTGGAATTGCTTCGAACTGACGCATCCCATGGGAGGGGAGGGGGACTGCGATTCCGGCAAGAAACCCTACTCCAGAGACTTGGCAGGAACCAGCGCGAGTTGGGCGGGGACGAATCGGGGTGGGGAATCCGGGGCTGGGATCAAAATCGAACCTTGCCCGCCGGGAACCGCGACGCGTCGCCCCGCAGATCTCCCTCCCTCTCTCTCCCCCAGTGCTGGCCTTTTTCTTGGGTCCTTTTGTTTGGTTTCTTGCAAGTACTCGGCCTTCTGTTTCCCTTCGTTTTTGGTTGGTGAAATCGGAGAGAGGACAAAGGGAGTAATTGTCAGAGAGAGAGAGAGACGTTAGTTCCTGTATCTGTATTAGGAAAACAAATTGTTGGAGATCAGAAAGACATTTTCTTTATGGAAATTTGATCTTGATTTTTAATAACTCAAGACACGTTAGCTTTGATTCCCCCCTTGTTTGTCAAAACCTTAGCATCTAAGAACCTACTGTATTTGTCTACTTGCAGTCAAAAGAGTAACCTATTTGTCTTGTATGGAAGATAGAAGAAGTCAACAATGTCTACTACACCCATGGTGAGCAAGGTGTGGTTAGCGATATCATAAATTAGTAGCTTGGGGGTGGCCAGCTGTGAGTAGCACCAAAAATTAAAGATGGTCTCAAGGATACAATTATTTTGCTGCAATGTTCAGTCCATGTGTTAACTTGTGATTATTAGTTACCTTTTTATGCTCCACGCGCTACTTATTATGATATATCAATAACGCAGTGCACTCGTCGTGTGCCTATCTTTATCATTTTTTTCGCCTTCACTCAACCTCCCCCTGAACCACATCTTCCCTGGACGTTGTCCTCGTCGATCTCTCTTTCTCCACCCTCTACCCCTCTTCAAGCTCGTAGTTGTCTACCGTCGGGCGTTGCTACCTCCAACGTCGTTAGTTTGGGTTCTTGTTACATTCATATCAATTTTAGGGAGACTTGGATGCCCCATGCAAACCTTACGGTGCACTAAAAATGTGTGTATGTTTAAGTGGAAGATTGGAGTGAAAAGATTGACAAGCTCTACATATGAACATGGTTCTAAGGATGCAGTAATCCGTTGAAATAAGGTGCATAGTTTTATTCAAAACTCGAACTAAAACCACACCACTTATTTCAAAAAGGGGGTAGAAGTGTATATCATTGTGTGTACACTACCAAATCATACATAAAATATAAATCATAGTCTACATTTATTTTATGTTGGAAGTAACATATTTGCGGACATCAACTACTAAAGTGTGATATTGTCCGGATACATCACAAATTTGGATGTGGGTCCTCCAAGGCGAGAATGAAGTACGGGTGCTAGATATCATCAGAGGTAAAATTACAACCCAGTGGTAGGTGACACGGTTATAACGCGGAAAACCTCACGAAAAATAATGCATCATCCACTGTGTGTGGTAGTTTATTATTTGCGAGCAAAGGTGCAAATGTCACTATATTGACCTGATAGCAACGTCCTCCCACATTGCAATTAGATTTCCAATGGGGAAAAAACCTAACCCGTGAGATGAAAAGGAGTCAAAGAAGGCATGCCTATGCAAAACAAAACAAAACAAAACAAAACAAAGAAAACTCTGCACCACTGAGATATTATACGAGTGTTGGTGGAGTTCAGGTTTAGCTATAGTCACTATGCATCGTAGGACAGAGTTGATTTTCTCTTCGAAATGGGACAAGTTGATGCCTGTCTCCCCCTCTGTTGTAATTGCAACAAAATAAATTCATTGTATTTATAATTGATTTATTCAAACGTTTCATTTTTTTTTTGAAGTAATCAATTAGATGTATCCAGGAAATTAGTCAGAAAAACACCGCAGGAAACATCTCAGAATTAAATTCCATCGGGAATTCGCCGCGATCAGTTCCTACGTTCAGAACAAATTACACTCCACTGCAAAGCAAGCGTAAATGAATCAAGCAACAACCAGAAATTAACGAGTGAACTATAATTCCCGCAATTTCATTTCATTTGTGGCCTTTGCTTCTACGTACTAATTGTGGTTGCCCGGAAGAAACCACCGCCAGATGGTACTTCTTAATAATAAGAATAAGAAGAAAAAGATCAAGCGTGTGAAACCGGAGACATGGAAGGTCATCAGTTAACCGGTAGCTATCAGAAGGGGACGTGAGGCCGGTTCCAGCTGCTCCAGGTATCAGAGTAGAGAGACTAATTCCAAGCAGATTTGATGAACTTAAAAAGGGACAAAATCATGACAAGAAAGCTGTGCCAACGCGGCCGCTCTAAGCCTGCAACTCCATCCGCTATAAGCCTAAATCGTCAATGTCCGGCCAGGACATATCCAACATTTCTAAGACATCGAGCTGTTGTCTTCAGACTGCTTGTTGATCTACACTATGCGGCTATGCCATGTTTTTTTTAGGGGATCTAGCTACACTGTCATGTGCGCCTCGTCGACGCACGTTAGAGGAGCATTAGATTAGAGTAGAAGTAGATGCTTCACCGGCCCACTCTCTTAATTAACGTTGGTACACTCTGCCTCAGGGAGTCGGCGTACGTGCAGAAATATTACAGCCAGCTGTGCCCTTGCTCGAGAGAAAATCATGTCTTTGTGATTCATGTTTATTTCCCTTCTTAGCAACAAAACAATTTTGGTGTTCCTCGCTCACCACCCAAGGAACAATCAGTGTTTTTTCTACCATAAAACGATTTCTTGTTTTTCTTTTCGTACGACTTTTATGGCCCAATTCCACTATCAGAAAACAACAAAACAAGTTTTAAAGAAGTTCTTGTGGCCTACTGCTAGCATCTTGAGACCAGAGGCCACCAGCGCCCAGAAATAAACATGTCTCAAATGGTAAATTATATAATAATCATGATGTTATTATTCATTACACCCAATAAAATTTATTTACTATTCCATGAAAAAATTAAAGTTGCGATTGGCAGCAAAATATGTTTTGGAATATTATGATTATAAGAAATATTACGGTTTAACCTACTTTCAGGTGTTTGGATCTATATAAATTTACAGTTGTCTAAACCATGGTATCATTATAAAATAAATAAATTTGGAAAGGTGGTCCAACCCCCTTTTTCTAAAATTGAGAAAGAAGAAAAAAATGATGTTGACCGTATTTTAGTTTTAAAAAATTGAGATGCCAAATAGAGGCTCAAGCAGTCAAGCACAAACAATTTATCTAGTCAACAACACACAATTTGGAGTATATTTTTCACAAAACAAAATGCACCGATGCCATATATACAGCTCACTCTATATACTTAAGAATATTTAGTACATATTGAATTTTGTACAGTAAACTTTTATTTCATAAATTGGCTAAGAACTTGTATAGACCATATGATAAGAAGTACATTGCATATAAATATATCAAATAATAAATTTACATATGCAAATATATTAGACTGCACACCATTTTATATTCTATTGGTGATTTCTCTAACCAATTTTGTTTCAGCAACTACCGAGCATGCAAACTTTGTTAGATTTTGACTTGTTAAATAATTTGGACCGCAAAGAAGAAGTAAGTAACAATGTCATTGGTTCAGGTACTCTAAAACTTTCTATAAATATGCTTGGTTAATCATGCACTAGGAACAAATATTGAGATATTTGCTCGATCATATTCTTTACAACTCTTTACCATAAATACGTAAAAATGATATAGATTATGAGTTGGAAATAATAATTCTATAACAAATTGTTGTTATAAGATGCAATTTACTATCTTTCACTGATATTCAGTACAAACGAAAAATACACGAGCTGATATTTAGTAAAATTGTAAGTTATGTTGTTAAATTATGGCAACAAATAGAAAACTATATTTGTAATAGTTTAACATACTTAAAATAAGATCTGCATAAGTATACAAGTTTAGTATTTTTTTTATTTGCGGCAGTACCAAAATTAATTGGACCGGCCCTGCTTGAGACAATTGTCTATCAAAGGACAAATATATCTTTTTGTTTTCAACATGATATATTGATGCGAATGTAAGTTGTTTGCTCGAATCATTTTCTCCTATAATAAATAGTTACTTGGGCTAAGTTTCTCATTGATATGTATTTTGATATTCTAGTTTCCAACTAGTTATTAGTTACTTCCCACTTAAGAACAAATTTTTGCATGTCATGTCATAAATAAATAACGAACGGAATGTTAATGTACAACCTGAAAGTTATATAGTACAAAAAGTATATACAATGTAACTAATTTGGTGTGGTAGTTTTTCATGTATTGTTCCAACGATTTTCATATATGTTTGGTTATATTGGGTGCATCAGATCATAAAACAAGGTTCTCGCTCTTGATGGGTTGTTTTCCTTGATCGGGGTGAAGGCTATAATTTGAAGATCGTTGTGTATGTTTGGTAATCTCTCATAGTGCGTCAGGTCATGTATTTGGCACAAAATATATTTGAGGTGGTTTAAATGTTTGAAGTCGCACTATCTTGTGGACATAAAACATCTAGTGAGAAGCACACACATGTTGATCTTTTGGCATGATTGACAGACGATGAATAATTTACTTCGGAGATTTCTTTTTGCTCGACATTACATTTGTGATGTCTACCTCTATTTTTTAGTCGATAAAGTGGCAACCTTATACAACAACCAGCCTTAGTAATATTCTTTTTCACTACCGGCTACGGTAGAGAGTGCCACCCAGCTTGAAGGATTTTCGTCGTGGGCTTGATGTTTTAGTTTTTTCTTTCACTTTTTACTTTTATTTCTTGTTTTCTATTAATTCTTTCATTTATGTGTTTTTTGTTTTATTCTTTCTTTAGTTTCATTTAATTTTTGGTTCACTTTTCTTTATTTTTTTTTGCTTTTATGGTAAACAAATGTTTTCTCGTGTGGAAAATGTTCATGGTATTTTAAAACTTTGTTCATCGTTCATATAAGCATATTAAAAAAGCTCCAGTTTCAAAAAAAGTTCACAAGATTTAAAATACTTCAAGGCTTTGAAAAAAAATACAATTGTTGATTTGAAAAGTGTTGACGGTTCTACATATTTCACTTGGTTCAAAGAATTGTTAATTGTTTCATAAATGTGTGTGATCACTCTAATTTTTTGTACATATTAATTTTTTAATACAAATTTAGAAAATAATACTCAATTTTAAAATTTTCAAAAACAATACACGCTTGGTTAGCCGACTAAGGCTAATCAGCCATGGCCAAGCCGATATATTAAAAAATGGATCAGTCGTACACATGCAAGCTAGCTAAGCAGCCAGCCACCAATCGGCCACGCCGTGGTCGAGGGTGTATTTTCTTGAGAATTTAAAAAACCGAGTATTATTTTCAAAATTTGTATTAAAAATAATTATTTTTTTAAAAAAATTAGCTGTGATCACGACTTGGAAAAACTGTTCACATGGTGAGATATTTCTGTTTTGAAAATAAAACCAAAAATCACCATTATTTAAATTTCATCAAATAAATAGAGAACGTGTAATTTTTTATAAAAATCGGAAGCTACTTAAGAAAATAAAACAGTACATGTTATGGTGCCACGTTTGTGCGGGCCAGGAAGAAAGAAAACTGCAAGCGACGAGCGCCACTTACCAGCCTGCAGCCCATTCAAGTTTCGGAGGAAAAGGCCTTTAACATCCCGTGGAGTAGCCCGCAAATCATTTGACCTTATCCGGCCCACGGGCCCTCCCGATCGGAGTCCAGAGCCAAGGCGAAAGCTTTCCCCACCTCATCGTCATCCTCTTCGGTTCTTCCTCCTAAACCAAACCCGAAGAACTCCAGAGATAGAGAGAGGAGGACGATGGTGAGGAAGAGGAAGGAGCTGCTGTCCTCGGCGCCATGGCGGACGGGCGAGGCGGAGGAGGACGACGAGGCGGCGCGGATGAGCCGCGAGGGGAAGGTCACCGTCACCAGCAACCCCGGGGAGACGCCCACCATGAACGTGCCGCGCACCAAGCGCCCCGACCTCGACCTCGCCGTCGATGACTTCGAGGAGGACGACATCGACCCCGAGATGCGATACTCCTTCCAGCGCAACAGCAGGGTACGCCCACGCACCCATCTTTTATACGCCTTATCCTTGTTTCTTGGTGTTGGGCCGGGGGATGCACTCGAGGTGTTTGACTAACGATGTGTCTGGATGGAAACTTGAAGCGGGTTGCAATTGTAACGGGAGGAACTTCCGCAGGATCGGTTAGTTACCTTGTTTAGGGTTCAAGCAACTGCTAATGGTCGTAAAATTAAAAATATAATAAAGCAGTTGATTTTGGACAGAGGCGCTGCAGTTGTCTGAACACCGTTGGCCAGGAACCACAGGGCTGTATGTAATTTACCCTCACAACGCTAATCAATTAAGGCAAATGAAGAATGGCGTCCCAAGTCGGTACATTATATTGGCTGAAATCGTCGTATGCTTGCTTGTAGCCCTCAGAATTGTTAACTCTGGATTTCTGTCATTTCAACTTCCAAGGTGTTCATCTTTGTTCAAGTATACTGTACATACATTATTTTCCTCAGATAGTGTTCAATGAATAAAAGTCAGTCTCAGCTGAAGCAAAGAAGAGTTTGTCCTGTCATGCAATCGTTCAGGTCATGTCTGGTGTCGTCTATCATGTATGTAATATATTACAGGTATGATAGAGATTTATGCTAAATTGTTCATCGAGATAGTTCAACCCACCATCAAAACCTCAAAATAGACATGTAGATATTTAGGTTCTTTGCTCAAGCCCCTAATATGATTATATGCGTACTCACAGTCTGCTGACGCATACTCATATATTGTTTTGAGTTTGAGCTAGCACTCTGGATACCATTAGGATCTGAAAGTCACCAGACATGGATACCTTACCAGTGGATACCATGTGCTATGTGTAGGTTCTGTAACATGAGAGGGCTAAAGATCCACTCACCATTATATTACTTGTCTAGTGCATTGTGCCATCTTCCATGTTCTATGCCATATGGTCCTTTAAGTGTACTTCTGGACAGCGCAAAGGTCATGCTAACCCACATATGGGCTTGTGTTCTTTTTCATGGTGTAGGTTATCTTGTTCTTCAGTCTATACCCTCTTCAGTGATTGAAATCCTGAAATGAATATGTAGCTTTTGAATTGTGCTCTCACTTTATTATTAATTAAATGATACTGCATCAAAGCATTTACAGCTTATATGAAAGGACCAACTGAAATAGTGTAATTATGGCCCATGGTGAATATACCCCATCCATTTCAAAATATAAGGCACATAACTATGCATGTGCTCTATGTTTTAAAACTTTGAACACTAAATATGCGGAAATATATGGACTGGGCATGTAATAATAATATTGGTGTATTTTTCTTGCGAAGTACATTTCGTCATATCTCCCTTCTCTAATTTTGTAGGCATATTATAAGTCAAAATTGTGCATTGGAGACTGTGCAAAGTTGAACGGGCCTTATGTTTTCGAGTGTGTGTGTGTTGGGGGGGGGGGGGGGGGGGGGTGGGGTAGTTCCACTTTTTGAAATGGCTTGTCCTGTTTGCTGTTTGAGATTGTGCATAAGAACTTTAGGTTATTTAACCCCTAGAGTGCCTTGCCAGAGCAATGATGACCTGGTAAAAGATATACATAACCCAAGATTAATAAATAAGCAGAAAAATGAACAAAACCCCCTTATTAAGGAGTACTGATTTTGGAACAGTGGAATCTTCACTTTATTCTTTTTGTCATTGGTTAATTATCTGACAAGAAGTTTTTTGTTTTGCAGTTTCTGCGGAGAGTATTCACCGTGGACACACTTGTGAAGCCTCTACCTCCTGTGATGGCATACAGTGTCTCCCGAAATGTAAACTTTTTCTTCAAGATCTTCACACAGTTCTGGGGTAAGTTTATTTGATAGCAAGATCGTGTATATTATTGCTGTTATTTCTCCCTGCTTTGCCCCTTGTTCTGATTCACCTTGTTTACCGGCAAATCTGCTGGCTGTTATGTACCGTCAGTGTGTTACTTAGTTGCCAGAAATCGCATGTTTGTTTCAAACTTAAGTGTAAGAGCTAATTAGTATCTAGTTCTTGATCTCGACATAGATGCTAATAATTCTTGTATATGCTAAACTTAGCTTGCCATAATTCACCAAACTCTTTGAAGAAACATCCGCTCCAAGTACCCAGGCCCGGTTTTGTTTCTTCCCAGCAAACTTATTGGCTATAGAATAACACTGTAGTTTTTAAATTTCAAGGTCCTACTTCATCTATTATACTTCCTCTGTCCCAAAATGTAGGCTCTATTTGGATTGAAGAGAAAGAAAAATATAGGATTGAGGTAAAACGGAGGGAACGGAAAAACATAGGAACAGAGATACCGTGTAGGAACACGAAAATCATTGTTCGGAACATAGCAAATATAGCATGGTAGATCTATTAAGTTGGTCCCACCTAATGATCACTATATATGTTAAAAGGACCAACTTGTAGCTTGAATTCATGTGGATGCATGTCCTAGCATGCACAAACCAACCCTTTCTGAACATGGGTCCACGTGCATGGGTGAGCAGCCTTTTTTCCTTCCTCAGCCTCAGGCATGCCCGAAAGAAAGAGCTAGGAGCGGATGTTGTATTTTTCCTTCGAAAACGAAGGTGGAGAAATTTTTCCAAATGATTAGCCCGTGGTGTTTCATTTGTTCCGAACGCAAGATTTCCTAGAGTAGCAGTGTTCCTTTGAAATTCCTGCATAATTCATGTTGCTTGACTTTTTCTGCTCTTCAAAGCACAACTTTGACTCTAATTTTCAGCTATAATATATGTACAAATTAGTATCAAGACATACGAAATAAAAGCAATTCGTATAGGTTTATATTGGTGGTCAAAGTCGCGCATTAAAAACCATGCATAGATGTCCTTTAATCCCAAGGATAAAAATGTACTGAATATCGTTTGTTTCTTCTTAATTGGTTGGATCAATGTTAGCGGATCAATGTATATTAAATGTGTAAGGGCTTCCCTATGGCATCAGTAAAAAAGGAACAATATTATGTTGATTTCCGTATTGCACCTCGCTTCCCTCTTGTAATGGTTGTGTACCAGTTCAAATACAACAGAACCACTTATTTACCTTTCTTGTTAAATCTTGTAATACATCTCTTGCAGACGAAGAGGGAATTGCTAATGCACAGAGATCTCTTGGACTGGGGAGTGAAGATGGCTCCCGGCGGGTTCGCTGATCACCAATGTGCTGACGGACCAAGTTTCTGTATGGATTATTCAGAACTCGTTGAACTAGATTCTGGAGGACTTGTCATATACTCCAGAAGGGTGTGATATATCATGTTTGGATTATAGTATTTGTTCCGTGCATTTCTGCTAGTAAAACACAACTGTCTTATATCTGGATATTGTATTCACAAAGGTTGTTCATCCTTTTTCTTAGTAGAAGTCGAAAAGATTAAGCCAGTGCCTCACTTAACATATTTTTAATCAGATTATAATCTTGAATTGGGCGTCGTTGCTTTATGAGCAGTGTCTCTACTCCTGAATAGCAAAGCTACCAGACTGACAATTATTGGCGATTCATCTGGATCACCCAAATAACGAATCTATGCTCATGAAAGAACACAGCTGCCTGGAGCCAATTGGCAAACCTGCTGGAAGCGAAAGTGATACTGTGCAGGATCTTTCTTTCTCAGTCAAACAAAACAAACAAGATCATGTCATGTCCTTCGTCTCATGTATATATGTCTTGGCAATGAGCATATTATGTTATGCAAATTTGTTTGGACCAGCATGGCTCCCTAACGAGAAACCATAAACTATACAATTCTAGGATTTCACCAATCATAGGCAAGCATTTTTTTGCTTGGCTCTGACCGATCCTGCAACCTATCAAACTCTGCAATTGGCTGCTTTTGGTGTTCCAAGATTCAGAGCAAAATGCAAGGCAGTGGTCCTGGATGAGTTTCCTCTCCTCTGTCTTTCCGTTTGCATCGCCTGAAAGCCGGCTTTTAAGACTTGCTGTCATGTCCATTATATAGTACATCCACCATGCATAACAAGGAAATAAAGGTTCGAGAAAATTCAGTGCCATGGCAGACATGATCAAGTGCTTGCACATTGTGCCACTAGCATATTTGTACCACTTCTATTTTTCTATGGACAGAGGTTTGCCTAGTCCAGCATAGACTAGGTATAGACCTGTAGTATTTTTATGTGTGCTTCAGTGTTTGTGATTCACGCATAATGTTTACCTTAGTCTAGCTACGTCAGTTGAAAAGATAAGAAACAACAACACATGGTCATAGTAGAAAATTAATGAAGATTCATGCCCTTACACCAAGGGTTAAAAGGCCAGATACGAAACCTGAATACCTGATATTGGCTATCAGATAAAATGGACCAAATAGTGTGACTCAAACTTTTACAGGAGTTAGTTAAGCAGACTAGTTCTTGTATGATGTTGCTCCATAAGATGCTCCATTAAGCTAGAGCTCCAACTACAAGAACCTTTGAGGAATTCGTTCATGGATTGGTACGTACATGCAGCTGCGCACCTTGGTTATGAAACGAGAACCAATGAGCTTCTTATGATTAAGACAAAGTATAATATCTGAGACAGCTACCTTTAACTTTTATCGAAGGTAGAATATGTAACAGCAATCTGTAGCCAAGAAGCCCGAGCCAATTAAGCAATAGATTAATCTACAAGGAGCTTTAATATGATGATGTTACGGAGTATGATTGGCCGAACTTCACTCTTGATTCTGTTTGTTATTCATGTGTCATAACACTCATTTTGATATTTGGATGATTGAAAGTCAGGGCCATAATTTTCAAGAGCCAACGTTATATTCCCTGTTTATTTAACGTTGCTAAACTCATCGCGTATTGGTGACAAAATGCGCTTTCTTTTAGCATCATTTGATAATATATTCCTTGAGACAATCTTGCTGCTGATGGCTCCAGCTGGTTGTATATCTGTAGAGATATAGCCGTAGTCTAGAGAGGCAAAAAAAATACTATGTTATGCAAGGATAAATGCATTAGAAATTTAGCTTGCAAAAGCCACCTAATAAGGCCAAAGAACCATGAACAGAAACTAGCACAATAGTAGCATATCCATGGCTAGCTAGGAGTAAATTAGCAGTGTAGTATACATCTTTAACTGCAGAAGAAACATGCTATGTTGATGGATCATATATAGAACACTGCAAAATAGCTAGCATCTATATGTTCTGAAGTGTCATAGGCCAAGCATGCAAGGAGGATATGACATGACAGCAATCTTTCTCTTGAGAATGTCCAATGAGCACTCACTCTCTCCTTTATCTTTCATTAATCGAAAGGCAAATTAATTGGAATCTATTGAAGCTTTATGCCCCAAACCACTAGCATCTACAATGAAGCATCCCACAAGGAGATGTCTCACCAGGTGGCAGTCTCCGAAAGCCCGCCCCATTTCATTAATCGATGAATCCAGACTGACATCTGGAATGTGGAATGCATAGTTTTGTTCTCGAGATTTCCATACACTCTTTATGCAAACAATTTAGGGACTCTCTGGCACTTGTTGTCAACCGTTGATGTGAAGGTAAGTCCTTTGAAGACCAAAGCACAAGTTACATGTGATCGATGCATGTCTTGCAATCTGGATCCTGTTAGAGCTAATGGGCTCCCTAAGGCTCACCAATCTCCAGAATTCAGACATCATCTATATCTTCAAAACCAAGCACAGACATTTAATTTCTATAACCATTTCTCTTTTATTTTGGTCCACGGTGTAAAGAAATGTTCATTCGAGATGTATTTTCTACAAGGAAACATTGTGTGTCGACAAGCTAGGTACTATATATTCTCATTCCGAAAATACCTCTCCTTTATTTTTGGTGCCCAGTGTAAAAGACTAAAAGAGCCACTTTATGTTCATTCAGGATGTATTTTCGTCGACAAGGTACTATATATATATATATTCTCAATCAGAAACTGTAGCCATCATATCTTATCAAGTTTACCCTGCATGTATGAAGTTTGTGTGCGTGTGTGAAAAAATGAAAAAAAATAGCGTGCTATAGGGATGAGAATTTCTGGGCACTAACAAGTGATGTGTTTAAAACTGCAAATTGTTGGGTACAGATGCTTTGTCCAACAAAAGAGATAGAAAATAGAGGTTATTGACATGACACCAAATGAGCATCATGTTTTGTTTAAGCTAGCAAAGCTAGCCATCTTTATAACAAGACATATAGTCGTAAAGCAAAGAGAGGAGGAATTCATAGCCATTAGCCCCCAATGTTACCGCAAAATTGTTCCAGAAAAAACGGCAAGAATTACAATCCATCTAGCCCTGGTCTTATCCCTTTGCAACCTTTCTTTCTTTCATACCACCTGTGCCTTAACGACCATATTTTACAAGTTGACATCTGATTTTACTTTTTGCAAATTCACTAGTCAAATCTGAAATGTGATTGCCGCACTATATTTTTTTTATGTACCTACATGTTCACACTTGCCCGGTGAACGAACGGACACGGTAAATGTGCCATGCCGGGAACCGCCACGTGTCTCAACTTCACAAACACGGTAGAATAGGAAGACACCGTACAGGCCAAGTGTAAAGGATGTGCAACGCCAACTCACTCCCAGTTAGTTGGTCTTTATCTTGCAACTTTTCGGACGAGGACTGGTGCAAACAACCCAAGCACATCCTTAAGTGATTAATGAACTCACCGAGACCACCATATGGCCAAGCCTAGGTAACGTTTTATATATTCTATGAGCTCTCAAGCATTAGACTTGTAGAAGACGATGTACATGGACGGGTCTTGGAGGCAAACCATTATTATTGTCGGAGATGCGAGGAGGAGGAAGGGAATTGGTTCCTGCTCCCACTATATAAACGACATCTCTAGCCACACCTGTGGTTTAACCAGGACAGGAGTCTCACATAGAGAGAGCTGCAAGGGAGCAACCGCAGCAACATCGAAGCTAGTCCAAACTAGTGGAAGGTTGTGTGCAATCCATCATCCACGCTTATCCTTATTATCCCCTTTCCTTCTTCATCCATCCATCATCATCTATGGCGAGAGGCAAGGTCCAGCTCCGCCGCATCGAGAACCCCGTCCACCGCCAGGTCACCTTCTGCAAGCGCCGCGCCGGACTGCTCAAGAAGGCCAGGGAGCTCTCCGTCCTTTGCGACGCCGAGATCGGCATCATCATCTTCTCCTCCCATGGCAAGCTCTACGACCTCGCAACAACCGGGTATGACACAAGTACACCTTTCATGTATGATTGAGTAGTTAGTTCTTCAACCTCGAGCTGATCCCATGTCTTAATCCTGACAGAACCATGGATGGGCTGATCGAGAGGTACAAGAGTGCCAGCGGAGAAGGAATGAGCGCCGATGGCTGCGGCGACCAGAGAATGGTTAGTTTCTTTTCTCCATGTACACTATTTAGTCGCATGTGAGGCTTACAAGTGGGACCCATAGGGTCACATGACATCTACCGTGCGACACAATCCGGCAAAATTTTGAAACTTGAACATTTATGTCACTAGGACCCAAAGCAGGAGGCAATGGTGCTGAAACAAGAAATAGATCTGCTGCAGAAGGGGCTGAGGTACTCCATCCTAATTCTATTCGCTTCAGTTTGCTATAAGAAGTCCCATTTTGACGCCCAAAATAAAAATCACATTAACTCACATGAGAACTTGAGAAGATATACTTTTCCAGCAAGTCTCGTTTGATTTCAGAAGGACCAAAGTAGTTTGCCAGTCAAAGCTACCATGATACCCTGAAATCTTTGTTTACTTGCACAAGATTATATATTGTGATTCAGTAAGGTCCATCACTTAAACCATAGTCTATGCAACTCACTGAATCATTTCAAAGCAACACAAACTTTTCCGTAACTGGTGCTAACTTTTAAAAAAAACTACGTTTTTCTTCTACATTAGTCGAGCTCCATCTCCACAAACCGAACAAAACCAAACTGTTGACTAAAGAAGGAAGACTGTAACATGAACATTAGAGTATTTCATCCATGCTTCGGTGAATTGAGACATGATTTGATTTTAAAAAAATACATGGCAGGTACATTTATGGGAACAGAGCAAATGATCAAATGTGTGTAGAAGAGCTGAATGCTCTGGAGAGATACTTGGAGATATGGATGTTCAACATTCGCTCTGCAAAGGTAATGCAGGGGAAGCCTATAAATTACTGAAAGAGAAAGTGTTTTGAATACCACTAAAACTTTCCTATTTGACAGATGCAGATAATGATTCAAGAGATCCAAGCACTGAAGAGCAAGGCAAGTTCAATACTAAAGTTCAAATCTATAAATAGCCAAAAAATCATTGACAACTTGCTGAAAGTACAGTTTGATTCCATATATGCAGGAAGACATGTTGAAAGCTGCTAACGAAATTCTGCAGGAAAAGGTACAGATTGTATATTGCCATGAAACTGCAAACTAGATTTTGTAGATGCAAATCTGATACCTTTATTTGTGTTTCTGCTTGCAGATAGTAGAACAGCATGGATTGATTGACGTAGGCATGACTATAGCAGATCAGCAGAATGGGCATTTTAGTACATTCCCACTGATAGAAGAGATCACTAACCCACTGACTATACTGAGTGGCTATTCTACTTGTAGGGGCTCAGAAATGGGCTATTCCTTCTGATGGTAATAACACCCTGAGGGATTACGTGTGTTGATTATTAGTGTGTACTATGGTTAATACTTAACAGTGCCAGTGTGATGGTGGTACTACTTTGTAATTTGTATAGGCCATATTCCCTCAGGAGTCGCCATAAGGCCTTAAGTATTGTATTGCCTTGGGTTGTCGTGCTTTTCTATTCCCTAAAGAACTCTTGAGGAGCTCTGATGTATGCTATATCACATAAGACCTTTGCTTGCGTGCTAATTCAAATATTGAGATGCTGCAAAGTATTATCCCTTTAAGTTATTTTTGCATGTTTTCCCAGTATTTGTTTGATGCATTATCTTAGTTTGCTTGATTGAGCAACAATTGCAGTCAATAAAGCATTAGAAGCCATGCTAAAAAAATCACTAATATGAGATATACTCTGAAGAGCCATAAAAAAATCTAAGTGCCAAGTGCAACATCTCAATGTTCTCTGCCATCTAGTACACAGGTCCAGCAGCAGCTGAGTTAGGAATACATGTCTAAACTTGGGATCTACGCCTACATAAATGATTGTTGATACCATCTAGTCATGAAATGAAACACAATTTCACAGGCTACTACACGAGGTAATGCTTACAACATGGCATAGCATCGAAACAATGCGCAATATGCATTTACCAAGTCAGACAAGATGGTTCTAGGATTTTCCTATCTGATTGGAATCATAAAAACTTGCATCGATTTTAGAAGAGACAGCTCTCTGAAGAACATCTCATATTCTCACGCTCCGAGACCAATGCTCATGCACAATGAAAATTTAGCTAGAAAGGGTTTTGAAAAAATCCCTGATATTATTTTTGGGATCATCAAATACTTACAAACTGCAAAGTAGTCATCTGAGAACATATAGACTGAAAAGTACTGGCATTTAGTACACCACAAGCGCGACATGAACATTGTAGGAACTGAGAGCAAACTCATGGTAGAGAAAATAAAATACATTGTCCAGTTGGTTGCCACAACCAATACGCACCTTATTGGAAAAGACTAGGAAGTAAAAAACTACAAATCCCACACTGGAGACATCATTGTCTTGTCAAGCCAGTATGCTCAAACAGGTGCAAGCTTATGCGAAAGTCTTTTTCAGTTCTTCTGGCCTGATCATAGAAGAACACACACAGCAAGGTTAGAATACCAAAGTAGACCCAAAAAATCTTTGGTAGCGTAAGTAAGCACAATACTTTCATGCAGGCACCTCCATGCAATGGTGAGTTCAATAGTATCATGCAGATGAATATTTTTTTCATCCTATACCTGAGACGAGATATAACTCATTGGAATAGCATTATGATATCTGTGAGATCTTTTAATCAACAGTAGTGGAGATACTATCATAGAGTGTTCTAAGAGATTTGAATAGAAATATACAAAAAACTATGGAACGTCTTACTGGCACACGAATACGATCACAATAGCAGTCACTATCATATATAATGTTATAAGGCAGCCAAAAGGAAACACACGGAAAAACCCAAGGTGACATTGGCTGCAGTTGTAGGCAGCCAATTGACTGTCGCCAATCACACTTCAGTACTGCACTATTATGTATTGTTCTATGAGGGATAAACACAAACATGTCAACCTATACAAGATACAGCCATGCATTAAATCGACTACAATCGTCGTGCTGAAATTGATAAAATCACATCCTATACCTCTAAGGCTCTAATGCTCCTATTTCACTTGGACAACGTATTACCACCACCACATAACCGCAGACTAAAATCCCAGTTCACTCAAACGGCACATATCAAACCCTATAGGCATCGCTGTAGAAAAACCTCAGGCACAAAATTTACACATGAACTACTTAGAAGTTAGAATCACTATCATAATGTTCTGTTTCAGAGTAACATAACTCATGTTTCCCTTTGGAAATAACTCACAAGACGAGGATAAACAACAGTAGGTTGAAATGAAGCCAGAAGGAGGTAAAACACCTGCGACCTTGTCCTCCCACCAGTAGATGAACCTGAGGTTGGCCCCCTGCTTGTCCATCTTGTAGAGCTGGTACCAGTGCTCGGCCACCTCCGATCCGAGCACGGCGCCGGTGAGCGCCCCGAACCCGGTCGCCAGCACGACACCTGCACACCGCAGGAAGCGAGCCACGGATCAACCCTCACCACATCTCGATCAACCACGGCAGCAACGAACGACGACGTATATGGGTAATAAATAAAGAATTCAGGGTCGATCGAGGTATTTCTTCCCGTACCGTGCGGGCTCTTGGAGTACTTGACGGCGACGCCGCCGAGGTGGGCGGCGCCGACGAGGGCCCCGCCGAGCGCGAACTTCCTGGACTCCCTTAGGGCCTTGAGCTGGAAAACGAAGCTCTCTAATTTAGAGCGGGGAAGAGTCGGAGAGGGAGATCGGGATCGGTAGACGGAAAGGGAGGTACCTGGGGGCCGTAGACGGGGTCGGAGGCGATGAACTCGTCGACGTCGGCCTGGGACCAGTTGGGGAGGGGCTTGTCGCGGCCGTAGACCTTCTTGAAGTAGTCGAGGAAGGCGAAGTTGCTCGCCCAGTGCTGCTTCACGCCCTCGAAGTGCTCGCCGATCCCCATCGCCGCCGCCGCTGTTTTCACTCGGTCGCTGGCCTCCGTGGATGTGATTCGACGGCGAGCCTGGGTTTCTGGGGGAAAGCCAAGGGAGGAGGACCGCAGCTAATAAATGGGCTGGATATGACTCAGATGGGCCAAACTTGGCCTACTGCTACGAGGCTGCATGTGTTTTTCAAGTCTGGGCTTCAAATGGTAGTTCAGACAAATGTTTTGCTACCTTTGGTTCGCCAACTTTTTTGTTTCCCTAAAAGAGTTTTTTTTTTGAATTTTTCACATATATTAAACCAACAAAGAGTACATGATTAATCGATTACAAAAACAAAACAAAAAGAGACGAGCAAATCTATGAGATCTTCAAACCCTTTCTTTTTCCATGACATGATCTTCATAATAAATCTCACTTAGCAAATGTTACAACTTAGCCCCAATTTTTACAATAGATAAGAGAGACCGAGCTAGGGATTTAGAATGAACTCCCTCAAAATACTACTTCTACATCAATTAATTTGGAACGAAGGGAGTACATGGTACTATCTTAAACATTCGTCATAAAATGGCTGATTGGCTGGTGATGTGAAATAAATATACCACTAAAAACTGGTTTATCTTGTGCCGTGGAATAAATACAGAAAAATGGTATATTCTAATATGTTGATCTCGACAGGGGCGGAATGATTGATGATAATATGTTGTGTAATATTGATTGATATTGACAGAACTTTTTAAACTGTTTATATATCATATAAAATGGGTGCTACAAAACCTAATAGAGATACATTCATATTGCAATCCTAGACTACCAAATATATATAGCGAATACGCAATATACTCTAACACCAACCACCACGAATCGCTAGGATACATTGGCTGATTGGCAAAGCCAAGAGATCAACGAAACTAGATGCTGAAGATGTGGAACGCATGCTATTCTAGCGTCGTTCGGCGGCCGAGAATTAGATGGAGATTTGTCTCGATCACATCATAGACAGGTCCGGCTCAAGCGTTCTTGAATCTCTACTATATATATAAGTCCATAGTACGTCAAGGTATTTTTTGCATTCCGACCCCTCGGAAACTAGGAAAATAACCCGCACTCCCCAACTAAGTGAAAAAAAAATGCCGACGCACCGCACCTCGACCTGATTTCTTCTTCCTCTATTCCCCTCTGTCTTCTTCCCTTGTTCCCCCAACGGTAGAGCTCCAGTCGCTGGGATGGGGAGATGGTCATCCCACAGCTATCCGTCAGGGGCCGGCTCGTCCCGCAGCTATCCGGCTCGTCGGCGGCGTCGACGAGGTCAGGCAGCTTCCCAAGACCGGCGACCTGCAGCGCCTCCTCGAGGACGTCGGGGGAGGCGGTGCTGGGAGGCAGGCAGCTGCCCGAGGACGGCGAACTGCAGTCCTCGAGGGCGTTGGGGGAGGCGGCGCTGGGAGGCCTGCGAGGCAGGCAACTGCCCAAGGACGGTGAACTGCAGCGCCTGCGTCGGGGGAGGCAGCGCTAGGAGGCCCGCGAGGCAGTGGTTGAAGGGGTTCCGGTGTAGAAAACAATAATTTTTCTAGCGTATGAAACCCTAACTAGTCAGTATCTATCTATCTAGTACATGTGATAACGGTGACGGAACGGGTTACATTACCTCCATGTAGACCGATAGCGGGGATTACGCTCCCGCACAAGCGTTGACGATGAAGTCGTACGTAGCCGACCTCGAGGTCGCGGAGAACTTGTCGCGATGACGTAGACGATGACGCCATGGTGTCGACGATGACCTTCGTCGACGGGCGTCGGGCGGAAGATGGCGTGGCGCCGGCGGCAGGGGGGAGGCGCAGCGGCTGGGCTGCAGGTGGGCGAGATAACGTCGCCCATGCTCCTCAAAAGAGTCGCCTCCGAGCACTCGCAAACATACGGAGCTTAACAGCAACCCCCAGTCATTCAGATCCAGCTGAAATCGCAGGGGTAGAACTTATCTGAAATCTCGCAGGGCAACGACGCCCGACAGTATAGTTTAGGTGGAGAGAGGAGGCAAAACGGGCTGAGAAACAGCTCGACCGGCTTGCTACAAATTTAATTGTATTTTTCATGAATTAATCCAACTAATATGTCTTGCTATATAAAGGGGGAGGGGGTGTGCAAACACCTTGCCTCCCCCATGTGGGACTAAACAAAGGAGAGGGGGGGGGGGGTGGGGGGTTCGGCCGAACCCTCCATGGGCTGGCCCCCGTCCTTGGTGCGGCTCCCTCTTGGGCCCTCTCAGGGCCCATGTAGGTGGGCTGCCCTCTTTTTCATTTATTTAATTAATATTAAATTAATATAAAATATAATTAATTCATAATTACTATATTTAAATATTATTTAATATCCCGTGACCCCAAAACATTTTCCGGACCACCCGAACAACTTTCGGACATTCCTGGAACCTTCCCAGAACTCCTTCCGGACCAACGGAACTCTTTCCGGATCATTTCTCTCTCTGCAACAAAATCCTATATTATTCCAGAACTTATCTCCTGGTGTTGTTAAGACCTTAAGTTTGTTACGCTACGGTTCGAGAACACTCTAGACATGGTCGACCGTCAGGGATACCTGTATGTATATGACGACCCCTGTGCATTCTACGAATATCGTCGTTGAACCATAAATATGATATTCATTCCCTTTGTTTCTGCGATACTACCTTGTCCGAGATATGATCGTAGACATCCGATGTCTTTGTTGTATCTCGTTGTTATTAACTTGTGTGTGATATTACATCTCCATGACCTAGTCATAAGCTGCGCAGCTATATAGATGTAATCTCACCGAGTGGGACCAGAGTATCTTTCCATTACAAGAATGAACAAATCCCGCTCTTGATCCTTACGTCTCGATACTCTTTCGGGATACCCAAGATGGACACCGTTATTGTCATGCTATATAAGACACAACGTTTGATGCTCTCAAAGTACCCCTACGAAGCATCAATAAGTATGGTCTCACGGTATAAGGAATAAGCTATCATATTCTTATCTATTGCAAATGACAAACATCGTAATACGATCTTATTGCAATACTTTGCGTATGTCCATCACCTTATTCAACTAATAAGATGACCCCATTGTCAACCGACGTCATTGTCCTTGATCGGTAATCTCGATCAACTGTTGCCCAATGGACTAGTTCATATAGAGGCTTACTAGGGACCTGGTTGTCTATGTATCACACGTGTATTAATAATTCCGATTAATACAGTTATAGCATAATACACAAACCTATTATAAACTTATGAGATAATGCAATAAATACTACTTATTTATTTGCCTCTAGGGCATATCTCCTTCAGTCTCCCACTTGCACTAGAGTACAAATAAACTAGCTGCATTTTACTTCATCAAAATCCCTTATCAAATAAGCGTCATTTGATAATGCTTGCTTGTGGAAAAGTGTTACTCTGACAATCTGTACCATACATAATTGTGCGTACTTTTGCGATTCATTGATACCAACTTGCTTGATATCACCATGATATCCAATAACATATATGCAAATACCGCAACTAAGTGAGACTTCTGTTTCACAACGCTTACTTTGATTATGCTAACCAGATAACTGTCTTGAAAACACACTCAGTCATAGAGAGCCCCTTGTAACAATTACAAACTCGCGATATCTACATACTTTCACACCTATGTAGAAAATTGGACATTCCAATGTCAATCTAATAACTAATGCACTTCTACTTCCTGTAAATTCTAAAATTACCTTTATAACATCGGTTATATTTCATCGAGCAGATAATATGGTTTCTGTATGATGTATAATATTACATAATAGATCAACATGTCATACAACCATTACTACCTTGTATCATTACTCTTAATGTTTAATTGGATTTCCAAGGACCATCCTTTTATTTTATTCTGACTTCTCTAATATAATCCAAAACAACTCAACTAACTATTTAAAAATTCCCGTTCTATTCCAAATAGACACTAACTTTCAAATAGTTTCACAACTTCATCCTTCTCATCTATTCTAGTGGTACAATTTCACAATGTGTCATTTACACAAGATGAATTCGGCTCCCACTCAAATTATGTCTCCACATATTTGAGAACACGAGCTCCCACTCAAAAACATGTCATCCACATATTTGAGTTCCTAAGCCCCCACTCAAAAATATGTCCTTTACATATTCCACCTGAGTAAACTAACTTTGACTCCCATTTAAAATCGACATTTTGGTCAAACCAAAATCATTGTTCTATTATCAATTCGAATTCAATACAAACTACAGTATTACATTAATACAAATCCCTCAGACTTCAAGCATGTCTACGTAAATGTAGTCAACAAATTTGATCTTGTCCAAGACACATTTCTTGACAAAACATGCTTCCACGTCTTTCTTATAGTCACATTTCTCATATAACACTTTATATGATGATTAAACAATCTTATTCCTCTAATAAGAATTGCAGCAACAATTACTATTTTAATCCTTTCAAATGTAACTTGGATTTTCAGGCTGAAAACAACCTTTGTTCGTATTCTGGTATTTTCTCAACTTTCTTTGTATTCATAAAGTGCACCTTGATGTGTCAACAAGATCTGAAACACTTAATATTGTGCTGTGACCTGACAGCAATATTAAATATAACAACACTTTATCCAGAAGGTTCTTTCATGAAAATATTATGATATTTATGAAGAGCATTGCAAGCAGAAAACAATTTTCTAGTCTCCCTCACTCTTAGTCACCAAATTTTCATTTGTAGACATATACTCTTTGAAACACCTTCCAATATTCTACTTTTATGAATATAGGTCTGACACCTTATTTCAAGCTTCTAATTACAATCCATAAACCATAATTCAAAAAATCATTTTTTCCTCGGAATTACATAGACAACAAACCAAGTTTTGTTTCTATTTGGTTTGGAATACACTCCCATCCAATGCGAGCAGTCTACAAAGAACTATTCATGTATATTCTGAATTATCGTATAATCATATACTTGACGACACTATTGTCGATCATACGAATTCTCGTTGAGAGAAATATCTATTTTCTAAAGTGGACATCGACTATAATGTTTCGAACATATCAAGAGATTTTAAGACAGATTCTGACAGACCACACTTTATTTAAAATAGAGCATGATTATAATACCCCACATATCACCATATATAACATTATAATATTGTGAAACGAGTTTCTACAAGTCTTTTGTGTTGAAACCATAATTCAAAAATATTGTCCTTTGATCGAATCTTGTGAATACAATATTCACTAATCTGTCTTCTGAAAAACCCCATTTGATCTCTTATCAAATTAATTTTAGACTTATGATTTATCAGGCAAATACTCTTATTCACCAATAATCATAGAAGAATTTGGATCAAGCAAAAAACACCATTAATTAATTTAATAATCATTTAAAATGACTCTTAATTAATTTTCTCTCGTATTGACACTTCAATACTATATTTTAAACTTAATCAATTCGGCACTTGAAATACTTAAATGGACCAAAATTATCCATTACTTCTTTCATTGCCTTTATGACTAAATTCGATGGTGTTTGTTCTTTGGACACATAATTTATCATTCCCGCTATTATAAATGTATATCATACGCATAATGTCGTGGTGGTGTCACGGCAGATGCCATAGGATGGCTAATTTGTGGGGCCGATGGACGTTGGTGGATCCGGGGAGGGATAGCGAGTTGAAGAACTCACACGGGGAGGATCCCGGTAAAACCGAGATCTCCCAAGAACACTAAACAAGAACAAAGTGTAAAGAGGAAGATCTAACAAATACAAACAAACGCACGAAGGCACAAAACATACACACACGATATACCCAGGTTCAGGGCCCTCGTGAGGAGGTAACACCCCTACTCCTGCCCTTCCTCTCTATATATTGGTGATATAAGGACTACAACTTGCTACAAGATCTGCCAAAGGATGAAGTACGAAGAACTAGAGGAACTCAAGGTGAAGAGGAGTAACTGCTCTAAGAGTAAATGTGACTATAGCTTTGGCTCTGATGTTGGTCTCTCCCTCTCAGGAGCAGTTATGGTGCCTTTTATAGAGTTCCGGCCGGGAGGGCCGGAAACCCTAAACTGCCTCGGCCCCACCAGACAGGCCTAGCCGGGATGTCGTCACCGGCTAGTGCGACCTAGTCGCCGGGCTATCCGGTGTAGCCCCTGCGTCATCATCTCGTTAAGGACGGCAGGCGCCGTCCTGCATCATTATTGTCCCCTTGTCAGAGACAGGACATGTCTTTGCCCATCCCGGATAGCCTTTTCCGGATTGCCGGGCTAGGCATGTCAGGTCTTGTCGTACCGCTGTCGTACCGGCTGACGCGCTCCCGTGTCAGGCGGGAGGTGACCGTGCTTCCGTGTCAGGCGGGATGTGACCATGCTTCCGTGTCAGGCGGAATGGTACTTCCCCCCGTAACAGACGGGAAAGCCTGCCATAGACCGTTGACGGTCTACCGGGAGCCTTCTCGCCGGCTACCTCCTCGCTTGCCACTACGAGCCTCTTCTGTATAAGACCAAGATCGACATATTCATCCCGGTTAGCACTTACCCGGACTACCTATCCGGTAACGCCGAGTACACCATCATCCGGGAACCTCCTCGGTGTCCCAGGCCCGGGATCCTTTCCGGATATGTCTGAACTCATCTCAGGATGAGTAACTTTAGGCCTAGCCTCCCGAAGATGTCTTAGCCTACCAGCAAAGACATCTTCGAGAAGCTAGTTCTTAGAGGAACCATCCGCTCCTGCCCGTGCTGCAATTGTGAGGGCCTGGGATGTCTATTTATAGCTGCAAGACCTGACCCTTGCGGCTGCCAGGGGGCACTTTGCCCTCTCCCAGTGTCCAAGTTTCCAGCTACCCCTTCGGCACATCAGGAGGTGTTCTTTGTTGTCGCCAAAGGTCAAGCACTGTTGATATTTATTATAATATACCGGGATCTGCCCCTACCCGGGGGGCAGCCCCCCGACACTAGTCCCCGAAGCTGGTGCGGCACAGCGACCCCGGATGATGTGCGGGATCAGCTTTAATAACAAAATCTCCTCCGAGAACATATGACACCATCCTTTTATTCCATGCCGAGATCAATTCTTTCCGATATCTTCTCACCGAGATGATCTTAACCGGGAGGCGAAGCCTGCGACCGGGTAATATCATCTCAGGAAATCTTGACCGTTAATCTCCCGATGCCTTCGAGACAGCGAGCCAGGGCCCACCCGACGTCCCGTCTGCGCAGAGACGCACTCGAGTGCCTTTGCGCACGCGCGGTGTCGCTTGGGTTCCCGCGCCGGGGAGCCGCATCCGATCCGGAATCGAACCGTTGGGGCCGTGTGGCCCTCGGTGTGGCCGGATCGAGCGCTCCGGATAGTGCCACGTGGCTCGCGGCACAAAACAGATCCCACCCACGATCGTGGAGATCGTGGGCGGGAAAATCGGAAACCACTCCGGAATCCCCCCCATAAATAGGGGACCGGAACGGTCTCCTTTACTTCTTCTTCTTCGCACTTCCTCTTCTCCACCGTCCCGAGCTCGTCGTCGCCGCTGCGCTTGTCGCCCGTACGACATCGCGCTCGCCGTTCGCCGGAGTTCACACCCCGCCGTCGCCCTCGCACGTCGTCGATCTCCTCGTTCACCGGTGAGTTTTTCCTCTCCACCCCGATGCATTTCTTCGGTAGAATAACCGCCGGACTCCGGCCGTGCCCTAGCACGAGCACGGTTGCGCCGCCGCCGGTGACCACATTCGAGCGGCGCGCACGAAGCGCACGGCGAAGAACCACCGTAGCACTAGGACGTATATTTGTCACCCGCATTTGTGCCTCGCTTTAGTCTAGCGCGAGTCTTTTTTCCTCCGTTTAGTTTTGATTATTTGACCCACGGTAGATCTTGCTTCCCATGAATCCGGTAGTTTTTAGCAGTTTGTGCCCCGACATCCTCATCTCCGATAGACTAACTCCGACTAACCGCCACTGCGCCTGCAGAATAGCCCGGATACTCCTGCCTACTTCTCCGACATGGGTGAAGAACGTTCTCGGGGGTGTTGGGATGGGTCCGAGACGAAGCAGTCGGATCTCGACTGGCTATATCGGACTCACCGGATTCCTCCGGAAGTCGAGAGCCGTCTCCCGGGAGAGGAGATCGCGCCGGAACCCCAACCCGGGGAAGTTGTGGTATTCTTATCACACTTCGAGCGCGGATTCGGGCTCCCGGCTAGCACATTTTTCCGCGACTTCCTCGACCTCTACGAGCTTCAACCTCACCATCTTCCCGCCAACGCCATAATGATGCTCTCGGTTTTTACCACGTACGCGGAGGCGTACCTCGGCATCTGGCCCTTCTTGGACCTCTGGGCCAAATATTTCATTCTCCGCCGCCAAGCGATCCCCAATCCGGATAAGAAGATTAAAGACTTAGTGGATTGCGGAGCGGCTACCATTATCCCCCGCGCGGACTCCGGATTCCCCATAGTCAAGGGGCTAGAGTCCTGCCGGAAGTGGCAACGGAGTTTCTTCTACGTGAAGAACCGGGAGCCCTCGGGAGATGGTCCGGGATCCTCGAACCCGGACTTCATCAATCTGCCCAAGTTCGTCATCGGTCCTCCGCGCGAGTTCCGTCTCTGGAAGCAGCTTCCGGATACTGAAGAGATTAGCTGCATGCACGACGTTCTGCGCGTGCTAACTCAGAAAATGACCGGGGACGACCTCCTGCGCTGCTTCATCGTCCGCCGGGTCTGCCCCCTCCAACACCGAGTGCACAAGATGTGCCACATGTCCGGGAACTTTGATCCCACTAGGACCAGTATCCTTGGGCTAACTTATGTCGGGGTCGTCCGTCGTGTCCGAGCTATTGCCCGGACGGAGATGACGGAGGACTACACTTGGGGGGTCACTGGGGGATCCCAGAAAAAACCATGTGACCAGGTGCTTATATCAGTCTTTCGTGCCTTCGCCTTCGTTCATGCGTTCACCTGGACACCGACACGGCCTAATTTGTTTGCGCAGTTGTTCGAGCGTCAACACGAGGAAGACGCCGTCCACGTCAACGATACTTACATGCCGGACTTCCCGAAACCGGACGTGATGCCGAGAGAGGATCCCGACGGCGAAGACCATCTCGCCATCCCTTTCGTTAAGGCACCGGGTAATCCTTCAACTCCAGAGGCAGTTTTCATTTCTTCGGATGACGAGGACGAGACTGACTGCCAGATCCTTGACGTTATTGACGCTCTCCCTCTGAATTGGGCCCCAGCAGTGGTTCCAAAACCGACAACCGGAACCAAACGCGCCGAGAGCCGGAAGCGCGCGGTTTCCGACACCGAGGGGGCCGACAACTCCGGCAACCCCCCCAAGAAGGGAAAATCGAGCAAACAGACAACCGAGAAGCCTCCTCGGCGCCGGCAAAGGGGTCCTCCCCTTGTGGATTCCGGGTACGTTTTCCCAGCCTCATGTTATTTGACTTTGCTTTCTCCACATCTTTTACTAAGACATTTTCTTTCTGTGATGCGCTCGAGCTCCCGACACCTGCTATTCCTCCTCCTCCGGGAACTGGAACTCCCAGCCCGGCTCGGGCCTCTCCCTCACCTCTTCGCCCTTCTGCTGGAGGAAGTGAAGCCGCCGCCTCCGGTGCTGCACCGGCAAGCGTCGCGACCTCGGATGCACCCCCGGTGATCGACGAGATCGCGGTGCAGGCCACGACCACCTCGGGAGAGATTGTTCTTCCGGATAGCCCGCGCCGGGTTCCCGGACTGGAGGCAGAGATCGCTAGCCCTCGCCGGCAACCTGCGTCAAGTGGAGCCTCTCGGCCAGCCGCGCCCAAGGCCATCCCGGAGAAACAGCCTACAGCCTCCTCCCGGCCAGCAGATCAAATTCCCAAGTCTCGCGGGAAGACTTCTGGGCAGAAAACATCTTCTGCCCCGCCCGCAGCTGCTCCGACATCTTCGGCCCAAGAGCTGGTGCTGCGCACGGGTAAGTCTCCATCGTTACCACCGCCTCCTGCCGAGATCCCTACTGCAGCTTTGCGGATGTTGCGAGCAACGGTCAGCTCCTTTGTATCTTCAGGATCTCGGGACATCGCTGCCACCCGCGCTTCCGGCGGCTCCGGCATCCGGGTTGTTGATGACTTCAACAAGGCCTGGCTTGCCGCCGATGCTTCCGAGACTGCAGGGGACTTGCACGCTGCAGGTCCGAGCCGCAGCGCTCAAGCCCTGCATGCTCTCCAGGTGGCCGCGCTGGACGTCACCCGAGTAAGCGAGGTAAACTTTTCTTCTTTTATCCAAAACACACTTGTTCTTTCCACCACCACTAGTCCCCGAGATTGGTGCTTAGTGCTCTAGATTCCACCGAATAGCAGATCACTAGGTTCCAATCTTAGAGAAAAACCCAAGACTCGGACACCGAGTCCCCGAGATCCTCCCAACCGGATAGGTTGGTTAAAAAATTGCTCCATCACCACTAGTCCCCGAGATTGGTGCTTAGTGCTCTAGATTCCACCGAATAGCAGATCACTAGGTTCCAATCTTAGAGAAAAATTAGGACTCGAACACCGAGTCCCCGAGACCCTCCCAACCGGGTTCTTTACTTCTTTTTCCATACTGACTTTGCCTTCTTTGTCTTGCTATCAGGAGTGCAGCCAACAGCGCCGCAACATCTTCAACCGGGTTCTCTCTGAACTCGGTCAGGCGAAGAAGTGCGAAGATCGCCTCTGGGAAGAACGAGATGCCGCGCGCCAGGTCTCGGTGGACCAGAAGGCTGCCCTTGGTACCGCGCAAGCCGAGATTGCGCGCCTCAACGGCGAGCTCGCCAAGGCCCAGGCTACCATGTCGGAGATGAAGAAGGGCTTCATCGAGGCGAGCAAGAAGCAGAAGGAGACCATGGACCAGTCAGTGGCACGCGCGGATAACGCCGAGGCCGAGCTGGGTCTTCTTCGGTCGAGTTCTGACACTTGGCTCGCCGAGCTCACCGTGCTGAACCGGGATCTCAACAGTGAGTAATCCGACAACCCTCCTCTCCTGTTATTTCCTTTATTTGCTGTTCCTTTTCTTGTGACTTAGTCGTTTTGACAGCTCTTCTTTTTAATGGAGAATTCGAGCACTCCCGTGAAGCTGCCGCCAAAGCTGTTGCCGCTGCCCGAGAGAAGCGTGCCGGGAAGGGTCCCATCTCGGATGCCTGGGACATCGAGGATCACCTCACCGCCCTGAAGGCCCGGATAGTACCTCTCCGGTCTATCGGGACGGAGCTTCTCAGCGCCGCGATCCATGTCCACGGCGTACTGTGGCCAAGCATCCGCGGGACGCTCTCGATTCCGCAGCTCGCGGGAGCACTCCGGGGTGCCGGGAGTCGCCTTCACGCGTGGAAGCGTTCCGGTGCGCGGGCTGGTGCCGACCAGGTCTTGACCCAAGTACTTAGCTGGTACGAAGGTCTCGATCTGGCGGTGATTCAGCGCCTGCGTACGGTGTCGCCATGGGTGACCGATCCGGAGAAGGTCCAGCAGCGGCAGGAGGTGGCGCACCGCATCGCCAAGTGGTCTAACATCCGTGCCTACACCGGCAGCCTCGTTTCCTCAGAGTCTGAATCAGACTATGCGGATTCCGAAGAAGATGATGTTGCTTCCGGCGAGGCGGAAGAAGATGTCCCGGAGGAAGATGACGTTGCTTCCGGTGCTGCGCCCGAGAAGGTGACTCCCCGGGATGCAACGTCTTCTCCGATACCTGAGGCCACCGAGACCGAGGTGCGCCCCGACGTCCTGAGTAGCGCCGCCGGAACCGAAGCCGAAGTTGCTCCTGCTGCTGGTGCCGCTGCTCCCGAGGTCGTCGCTCCCGAGGTCGTTGCTCCCGAGGTCGTTGCTCCGGAAGTCGCCGTTGAGAAGCCTACTTCCCCCACTGCTTAAAACACTTAGTAGCAAATTCGTTAAATCCCCGGGATGCCGGGTGCAATATGTATCGTACACTTATGCTATTTCTGCTTCATCGTGAACTATTTATTCGAACAAATTATGTCAATGTACTCAGCTTTTAGTTCCCGAATTGCCTCTCATGTTTACCGTACTTAGGTAATTTCTGCTCTTGTCTACCATTTCGGCGTTCGACAGTCGAGTCACAAAACTCCACATACGGCATACATTACTTAAAACAATCCGAGTTCCTACTAACAGAATACCCGACATAAAAAACAGCTAAGTTAATAAAAAACAAGCGTGCCGGATAAGTTCCTTCTCCAAGTCCCCGAGACCATTTTCGTGTTCCCCACCTTCCCTCTCTTTGCTCTTGACTACCATTTCGGCGTTCGTCAGTCGAGTCACAAGATGATTTCACATGACATACATTACTCTGACTTTGAGAATCGGAGTTGGAACTTTCCCAGCATGCACATAATAAAAGAACTATCCGGCAGTCCCCGGGTTCCTTCCCGAGATGCCGGTACAAAATAATAAATGAACTTGACAAAAAATAACAACAGGACATGCATGTAACCAGGCAGTCCCCGGGTTCCTCCCGGGATGCCTTACTTTCATTAATACTGAGAATTCAGATACAACATACACTGAGCCCTTTACGTGTAAAAGGGGCGAAGTAGAGCTACATTCCATGGACGCTTGGTTTCTTCACCGGATTTGTCCATTACACCTTTCCTAGCCTCCTGTGCATCTACAAGGTAATAAGAATCATTGTGCAATGCCCTGCTTATTACAAAAGGTCCCTCCCATGGAGGTGACAGCTTATGCATTCCGGCCGTGCGTTGGATGAGCCTCAGCACCAGATCTCCCTCCCGGAACACTCTCGGGTGTACCTTCCGGCTATGATATCGGCGAAGATTTTGCTGATAAATTGCAGATCGAGATAGTGCCAACTCTCTTGCCTCTTCGAGTAAATCCACATCATCCTCTCGGGCCTCCTTTGCCTCGGTCTCGGTGAACATTGTCACTCTCGGAGAATCATATTGTATGTCGGTTGGGAGTACTGCCTCAGCACCGTATACCATGAAGAATGGTGTGTACCCGGTAGATCTATTCGGTGTAGTCCGGAGACCCCATAACACCGCCGGCAACTCCTCTATCCAACATCCCGGAGTTCTCAACAATGGTTCGATCAAGCGAGCTTTGATACCAGCCAAGACTAAGGCGTTTGCCCTTTCGACTTGCCCATTTGCTTCCGGGTGTGCGACTGATGCTACATCTAGCCGGATTCCCTTCTCAGCACAAAATCGAGCGAATTCCCCCACAGCAAAGTTTGTTCCATTATCTGTGATAATGCTGTGTGGGTATCCGTATCTCAAGATGATGTCTTTCAGGAATTGCACAGCGGTGTGTCCATCGCACTTCCGGATTGGCTTGACCTCTATCCATTTGGTAAACTTGTCCACCATTACTAGTATATGTGTCATGTTGCCCCTTGCCGGTTTGAATTGCCCGACCATGTCCAAACACCATACTGCAAATGGCCAAGTGATGGGGATTGTTTTCAGTGCTGACGCCGGCATGTGTATCCGGTGAGAAAATCTCTGGCATCCTCCACACTTCCGGACAATATCTTCTGCTTGCTGCAACGCAGTGGGCCAGTAGAACCCATGCCGGAACACCTTTGCCACCAGGGCCCTGGATGATGCATGATGTCCACACTCTCCCTGGTGTATCTCCAGGAGCATTTCTTGTCCTTCTGCCGGTTCCACACATCTCTGGAGTACCTCGGTGACACTTCTCTTGTACAGCTCTTGATTGATGACAGTGTATGCCTTTGATCTTCGCATTATCTGCCGGGCTTCCACCTCGTTCTCCGGGAGGGTTCCCTCCAAGATGTAAGCCATGATGGGCTGTGCCCAATCCGGGACAGGTCGCACCGGGAATGTGGGAGCGTCTATGTCCATTGGTTCTGCCGACATCACCTCTATCATCATCTGTCTTTGCCTTTCTGAGCACTGGGAGGCAGTCCCCGGGTTTGATGTTATGCTCCCGACATCTACTTCCATGGGTACTGCCTCTGAACCGGGTTCTTTGGGGATGAAGATAGAATCTGATTCGGGTGACGGCTGAATAGATGGCTTCCTCAAATGCTCCAGGGCTATCCCGGGTGGGATGGCATCCCGGGATGATCCTAGCTTAGACAAGACATCCGCTGCTTCGTTCTCTCCTCTGGGTATGTGCTTGAACTCGCATCCTTCAAAAAATCCGGAATTTTTTTGCACATGAAACCCGTACAAGGCCATGTTTGCATCTAAGGCATCCCAATTCCCCGACACCTGTTGCACCACAAGGTCGGAGTCACCGAAACACTCTATCTGGCGGATTCCAATTTCCTTGGCGACATTCAATCCGTGAACCAAAGCCTCATACTCCGCGACATTATTGGATGCCCGGAAATGGATCTGCAGCACATACTTCAATACATCTTGCTTTGGGGAAGTAAGGACCACTCCGGCACCCAATCCGATCTTAGCCTTTGAGCCATCGAAATGCATCCTCCAGAAATTGTAATCCGGCATGGGAGGTTCATACTGCATCTCGGCCCAGTCCACCAAAAAGTCCGGCAGCGCCTGCGACTTGATGGCGTCACGTCTCACATACGCCGGAGCATATGGAGACAACTGGATGGCCCATTTGGCTACCCGGCCGCTAGCATCCTTGCAACCTATGATCTCGGCGAGAGGAGCTTCGCATACCACTGTGATCGGGTGTTCTTGAAAGTAGTGCTTGAGCTTGGTCACTGCCATGTATACCCCATATGCCATCTTCTGGTAGTGCGGGTAGTTCTGCTTGGATTCCGAGATCACCTCACTGAGGTAATACACCGGTCTCTGTATCAGCTTGCCCCCCTCTTCCCTTTCTACAACCATTGCCACACTGACTACTCGGTTGGTTGCGGCAATATACAACAGCATAGGTTCCTTGGGCAATGGGGATGCCAACACTGGTGCTGTTGAGAGCATTTTCTTCAAATCGTTGAACGCCGCATCCGCCTGCGGGGTCCAAACAAATGTCTTGCTCTTCTTCATCAGCTGGTACAAAGGTAAGGCCTTCTCCCCGAGTCGGCTCACAAACCGACTTAGGGATGCCAGACACCCGGTAAACTTCTGCACATCCTTGAGACGCACGGGCAACTTCATGCTCTCAATAGCACGAATTTTACCCGGGTTGACCTCGATTCCCCAGCTTGAGATGAGGAAACCGAGTAACTTGCCTGCCGGAACACCAAATGTGCACCTATCCGGATTCAACCTCATCCGGAATCTTCTTAGGTTCTTGAATGTTTCCCTCAGATCATCTATTAGTGAGGCTTTTTCTTTTGTTTTTATGACTATGTCATCGACATAGACCTCGGCATTCCGGCCTATCTGGTCATGCAAGCATTTCTGCATGCATCTTTGGTACGTAGCACCAGCATTCCTTAACCCGAAAGTCATAACACGATATCAATAAGCCCCATACGGGGTAATAAAAGCAGTTTTCAATTGATCATCCGGATTCAAAGGTATCTGGTGAAAACCAGAATAAGCATCTAGAAAAGTTAAAAGCTCACTCCCGGCAGTGGAGTCTATCACTTGATCTATCCGGGGCAGCGGAAAGGGGTCTTTCGGGCATGCCTTGTTGAGGTTGGTGAAGTCGATGCACATGCGCCACACCTTAAGCAGGAGGGGATCATCTTTCTTCTTCTCTACCAGGACCGGATTCGAAATCCAATCCGGGTGCAGCACCTCCATGATGAATCCGGCGGCTAGCAGTATAGCTAGGTGCTCCATGACGGCAGTCCTTCTCTCATCTGAGAGACGCCTAGTTGGTTGCTTCACCGGCTTCGCATCCGGTCGAACAAACAGAGAGTGCTCAGCCAACTCCCTCGGGACGCCTTGCAGATCGTCACTCGACCACGCAAAGGCATCCCGATTCTCACGGAGGAAGTCGACGAGCTCGCCTTCCTATTTGCTGTCCAGGTTGCTGCCAATGATAACTTGGCGTTCCGGGTTGCTGGGGTCTACGGACACCTTCTTGGTCTCCTTGGGAGGCTGAAATGACGCACCCTGCTCCGGGTTCACCATCCCGGGCATCCCGAGTTGGGGGTCTTAGCCATCGCCACCACCTGCTGGATCCTCTTCTTCTCTTCCGCGATCACCAGGGACTCAGCTAAACACGATCCCGCCGAGGCACATTCCATCGAGCGCTTGTGGTCTCCCGAGATGGTGATTATTCCGTTGGGTCCCGGCATCTTCATCTTGAGGTAACCCATGTGCGTTGAGATCATGAACTTGGCGAGGGCCGGTCTGCCGATCAGTGCATGATATGGGCTCTCGAGGTCCACGACCTCGAACTCCAGGCTCTCGGTTCGACAGTTCTCCCGAGTTCCGAATAACACCTCAACCCAGATTTTTCCCATGGGCGAGCAAGAGAGTCCGGGCACAATGCCATGGAAGGTTGTCTCAGTGGGCAGCAGGGTGTTCATGGACACTCCCAGCTTCAGCATCGTGTCCTTGTACATGATGTTAATGGCACTGCCATTGTCAATCAGAACCCGGCTGAAGCGGACGTTGAGGTTGGGTCCGACAAAGGTTGGGTCCACCACCAAGGCATACGCTCCCGGCTTGGGCATAACCCGGGGGTGATCCTTCCGGCTCCAGGTGATCTCCATCTCGGACCAATGCAAGAATTTGGGCACCGCCGGGATCACGGCATTCACCTCCAGAGCACGCTGCCGCACACTCTCTCGGTCCGTAGGCTCTGTTACGAAGACCACATAGCTTTGATGCGCCTCTCGGTAGTTACCCTGCTGCTGTCCGGCTTGGTTGCCGTTGTCGTTCCAGGTGTGCACCACATTCACTGGGCGAGGTGGGGGTCCTCTCGGAGGAGGGGGAAGTCGGACATTGTTGGCCCCCGATGTCGGAGGAGGGGGTCTCGGAATATTGGGCCGAGATGCCGGAGCACTCGGCCGAATACCTCCCGAGCTGCCCTCCTGCAACGTGCGCTGATACCAGCTGCACTGCCGAGTAGAATGGTTTGCGGGCTTGTTGGCCTCCAGAGTGTGATAGCAGCATGGCTTATTCAGCATTTCCTCATACGTCAGGGGCTTCTTCTGCTCCACCCAGGTCTTCTGCACCTCCTGACTTTGACCCCAAGCTGGGCCACTTGTCTTTTGACGCTGGCTGTTGCCGGCATCCTCCTGTTCCCGGGGGGCTACCTCCTGCTCCCGGGTTACTGCTGCGACATGCTGCGCTGCATGGTGGTACTCGGGCTGATTCCTCTTGTGACCGAACTCTTGGCGATCATGGCTCCTGCTCGGTCCGGAACGCTGAGGTCCCGAATTCCTCCTGTTGGAGTCTCCGACATCCACCAGGGGTTGCATGGGATCTCCAAGCGTATAGGTATCGGCGATGCGCATGGTTTCCGCCAAAGTTGTCGGCATCTTTCTTTGTAGCTTCTGCCACAGCATAGAGCCATGCCGGCATCCCTGCGCAAACCAGGAAATGGCTTGTGCTTCCACCACTCCTTCGCAAGAGTTGCGAATATTGCTCCACCGGGTAAGGTACTCCCGGTCCGTCTCGTTGCTCCTTTGCCTACAGATGGCGAGCTGCTGAGGTCTGTTCGGTCGTTTGTACGTGCTGGTGAAGTTGCTGATGAATGCTTCCTCAAAATCTAACCAGCAGTCTATGCTGCCCGACCTCAGGTTGTTCAACCAGATCCGGGCAGGTCCTTCCAACATTTGCGGTATATAACGCACCGCCCATCGTCTGTTTCCACCGGCTATGCTTACTGCAGTTACATAGTCGGTCAGCCAGTCCTCCGGCTTCTTGCTGCCGTCATAGGTCTTGGCACCCCTGTTGAGCTGAAAGTTCCGAACAGGTGGTTCCCGCATAATCCGAGGTCCAAAGCAAGCAGGTCCCGAAGGTCCTTGCTCTTCCACCAACTCGGATTGGTGAATCCGGTCAAGCCGGAACCTCGCATCTGCCGGGTTCAGCTGTCTTGTTCCTATCCGAGATCCCAAGGGGTTCTCGTCCGGCTGATACTCGAGTTGCTGCATCCCCGAGTTACCATCATTGAGCCTATCCTGCATTGGGATCACGGCTTGACGGGGGACCGAGATGATTTCCCTCTGCGGGTTTCCCTGTACATGGGGAGGATTCCGGGGTGGATTACCACGACCAACCGGGGTATTGTTTCCCACACCCAGGTTACCATCCCCACGGGTACTTCCTGCCTGTCCCGGGTTATGCTGTCCGGCTTGCCCTGCCTGCTGGATACCGGCAAATGCCGGGTCATAGGTCTGTAGTTGCTTGTTCTTCCCTGAACCTCTACTCCGGCTCCGGCTCTTGCTCTTGCTCTTGCTTCTGCTCGGATGCGGGGAAGAGGCCTCTCCATCCGACATCCGGCTATTGGGTCTTGCTGAGTGCACTTGGGACCCTGCCCCGGGGTTCTTCTTCTTGAAGGCCTGGTTCTGCCGGTTGGCCTCGATCACCAATTCGTTGACCCTCTCCTGTTGCTTGCGCAGGGCTTCACCGGATAACCCCACCAACTCGGCCATGGTGGCTTCGGCGGCCCTAAGAGTTTTTGCCGGTGAGCTGTACACCGGCTTCTCCGCAGAAATCCGGCTTCCGGTGTTGCTAGTGGTGGCTCCACCAGCCAGCTCCTCATTCACCATTCTTCCCTTCTTGCGCAGATCTGCAATGCGCTTCTCCCGGGAGTCTATCTTAGTGAATCCGTGAGCAGCATTGTACTCCCGGAGGCTAACGCTGAGCTCGCGACGGAGCTCGGCGATCTCCTTTGCCTCCGCGAGTAACAACTTCCGCTGCTCCTCTAATTCAGCCGAAGTGGCCTGTGTATCCGCTCCGGCAGTCACTGGTACAGTCAGCTTGGCTACCAGACCCGAGAGGGGATCCGGACGGCGTCGCGGCTGGGACGGCTGCGGATCACCATCTCGGGCCGCAGGTCTTTCCTGCGGGGGTTTGGCCAAGCGAGGGATGCCGTCGGTATCGCCATCAGCATCCTGGTATTCTTCCTCGGTGGTTCCGACCATCATCACTGCGACGGAACTCGGGGAGCGATCGGTACGCAGACCCCGAGCTGCGCAGAGCATGGGAGGGTCCTCAGCCTCCAGGACTACGTCTGGGTAGCTGAAAGTGCATGGTTGCCCCCATGCGTGGTTTTGGTAATTAATGACAATCCTTATGGACTAATGTTTACATTGAGATATTCTTATAGATCTTGTCCATGGGAAATTATAGGAGTTCATGTGTTGGACTCTTCAAGATGACTTAATGACCAATGCTCTATTCAAAGGGTTTACATGAAGAATGGTCATGTGTAGAGTTGAGCTCATTGCAAGTATGGCTTGGAATAGAAGATTGAGTGAACAATCATGTTTAACCCCAAGCCATCATACATATCAAGAGAAGAAGATGAAGTGCAAGCTCAATAAGATGTATCTCGGAAGATATCTTTTGATTGAAGCTTGCAAAGGAGACATGAAGACGAAGCTTAGCGAGGCCCTCCCATAATGGAGTATGGGGGAGCATTTGGAGAAGTCTTCATCAAGCATGTGCTAGCAAGCGCAATCAAGAAAGGTGGTCCACTTGGAGTGAGGTGGTCCACTTGGAGTGATCAAGATCGTCATCATCTAGCTCAAGTGGAATGCTCAAGGCAAAGGTATGATCTTGATAGGGCTATAGGATAGATAGGCGTACTATCAAGAGGGGCTCTCGAGTGAGTAACTTGATCGCATCTTTGTGGAGAGCTCAAACCTTTGCATGCTTGGCATATCATCTTTCTTGGTTCTTATTTGGTTTTTCTCCGTGTTGAGTTTTGGTACTTGTCGTGATCTTCATGACAAGACCAAGTCCTTCGAAAATGGTTTTACTTTGGAAAACTTGTTGCCTATTATCCATGTGAGGATTTAGAGCTTGGTTTATCTCCATACTAAGCTCTAGTTCATCAAAAACAGATTTCGTATGAATATCTTGTTGCGTTTTTGATGAAGGAGGTTTTACCGGTTTGCATTGTTTAGGAAAGTTCAACCTTTCCCCATTTGGTTTTATCCTCACATGATGGACTGTGATGTTTCTATATACATTCAAGTAGAGCTCGTTGTAACGATTCCAACGAGCCAAAACTCATCGAAAACGGAGTCCGGATGGAAAAGATATTGACGTTTTCGTTTTCCAGTTTCTGCTGTTTTTGCTGTGGCGGTAGTACCGCCGCGGTACCGTCCGAGGTACCGCCGGAGCTAACAGAGAGCCGTTTTCGGCGGTACCGGGAGCGGTAGTTCCGCCAGGGCGGTAGTACCGCTGCACGGGGCGGTAGTACCGCTGTGTGTTTCTTCGCAGGGCCTCAGAGCAGCTCGCTGCCGAGGTGCCGCTGGCGGTACCGCTGGAGGTACCGCCGTTTTCGGCGCTCTGTCTCTTAGTGCGGTACCTCCAGCGGTACCAGAGCGGTAGTACCGGGCCCCAGCGGTACTACCGGCAACCCCAGCGGTAGTACCGCTGCGTACGCTTCGGCTGCCCGCCAACGGTCTTTTGGGCGGCCCGCAGCGGTAGTACCGCCAACCCCAGCGGTAGTACCGCTACGGGATTCGGAGCTGCCAACGGCTGGTTTTTCGGGGACCTATTTAAGGGGGCTTTCTTCCCCAACGGTTCCTAAGCTTTTGAGCAAGTCTTTCTCCTCTCTCTCCTCCATTGTTGCCTTTTGGAAAGCTTGCTCTTCCTCTCAATCCCTCCCATGGTTCTTGCTAATATTTGAGGGAAAGTGAGAGGTGATCTTGATCTACGTTCTCACCGATCGATTTCTCCTCTAAGTGAGGGAAACCTTGTAGATCTTGATCTTGGAGTTCTTGGTGCATCTCCTCTTTGTTCTTCCTCTCTTCTCCCCCCATAAGCATTAGTTGCTTTTGGTGGGATTTGAGAGTGAAGGATTTGAGCACTTGTGCTCTTGCCTTTTGCATTTGGTGCATCGGTGTGCTCTCCACGAGGATTCGTGGAAGTTGAAAGTTTGTGAGCTTGTTACTCTTGGGTCCTTGGACCCTAGACGCCTTTGTGGTGGTTGGACCCTTGTGTGTCACTTGAAGCCGTTCGGGAGCCCCCAATCCCATTGTGGGTTGTGCCCCGGATTGTTGTTGGAGGCCGTTCGGGAGCCCCCAATCCCATTGTGGGTTGTGCCCCGGATTGTTGTTGAAAGGCTCCGGATTCCGCCTCGAAGGAATTCCGATAGTGGAAGGTGAACCAAGCCTTTGTGGTGCGGTTCACCGGAGAAGAAGGTGAAACCTTTGTGGTTGTTGAACCGTTGTGTCGGTTCACACCTCTCCAACGAGACGTACTCCCTTAACAAGGAGGAACTCGGGAATACATCCTCGTCTCCGCGTGCCTCGGTTATTTCTATACCCGAGCTTTTACTTATGCACTTTACATTGTGATAGCCTTCGTGCTTGAAGTATTCTATTACTATCACCTTGTTGTTTATCTTGCTTAGCATAAGTTGTTGGTGCACATAGGTGAGCCAAGTTTATTTAGGTTGTCGGCTTGTTATTTTAAACACCTAGTTTTATTCCGCAATTATCAAGCCTAAACCGGAAAAGTTTTAAACCGCCTATTCACCCCCCCCCTCTAGGCGACATCATTGTCCTTTCAATTGGTATCAGAGCCTGGGCTCTCTTGTTGGGCTTTACCGCCTAGAGAGTAAAAGATGTCGTTTAGAGAATTAGTGCATGATCCCACTTTCATATTCGATGGCACAAATTATGATGTTTGGAAAATTCGCATGCTTAATCTATTTAGGGCCATGGGTCCAAATTATGTTAAGAGGATTGTAGATGTGTGTTTATCTCCTCCAAAGGATTCTCATGAATTATCTTTAGAAGATGAGATAAACTCTCATCTCGAGACTCAAGTTACTAATGGTCTTATGTGTGCTTTGACCGATGTAGTTCTTGCTTCAATCATGCCTTTTCGAAATGCACATGAGCTTTGGACCAAGCTTCAAGATATATATGAAGTGTCCAAAATTATTGAGGATGATTGTTCTTCCTCCACCTCCGGCCGTGATGAGTTCACAACTTCTTCCACTTCACCATCATGTGATTTGTCACACGGTAATGATATGGTGAGTGGCGATAGAAATTGCATTGGTGATGGTGAACTTACTATTGATTATACCTCTTCTCTATCACATTGCAATCTTCTATCTTTGGACTTAAAATCTTCTAGCACTCAAAATGTCATACATGCTAGAGTTGATTGTCCTTGCATATCAAGTAATAGTTGCTTAACTAAATATAATGATGATATGCTCTCTATGTCTTGTTGTGATGAAAATTACTCTTCCATATCCTCTAGTATTTGCATGACTAACAATGTAGAGGAATCCCAACACTTGTTGGAACAAGACATGGACCTCAATGGAGCTTCAAGTATTTCTTCATCCTCCTCACCCATTAATCATGTTTGCCTTATGGCTAAGGATTCCGAGGTATCTCCCACCTCGAATCCAAATTGTGATGATGTGGATGAGGATTCTCATGAAGAAGGTTTTGACTTTGAATCCTTAACCAAGATGGGTGAGATGGTACTTGGTGCTCTCCCCAAAGGTAGTAAAGCTATCCCTCCTCTTTGTGAAATCATTGATTATGTTACTAAGAGTAGGGAATTCATTGAGGATTTGGAAAGTCAATTTGATGAGAAATGTCAAATTGAGAGAGATGACTCTATCATCATAGCTTCTTTGAAAGCTTCTCTTGAAGAGGAAGAAGAGCTTAGGGTTTCTCTTGAAGAGAAACTTGAATCCCTTGATGAGTCTAATGATCTTATTATTGCTAAAATCATTAAGGAAAGAGATTATGCTATTGCTAAATATAAATTGCTTAAAAAGGAAAAAGTTGAATTTGATGTTGGCAATGCTAGACTAAGTGAGGACATAGAGAGACTTGACAAAGCTCACAAAACTTTAGAAAGTGAACACTCTCTCCTTATCATGTCTCATGATCAACTCCAAACTCAACTATCTAACAATGATAAGCTTTCCAAATTGTCTCCTTCCATTTCTACTGTTAATGATGCTTGTGCTACTAACTCCACTTCTCGTGAAGCATCTATTTTGAAGGAAAATGTTGAGCTAAGGGCTCAACTTGAGTTGCTATCTAGCAAGTATGGGAAATTGGAAGAAACTCATGAAAGGCTCTCTAGCTCTAATGACGATCTTCGAGCATCCCATGCTAAGCTAAAGTTAGCTAATGAGGCGATTATGTCAAAGGTAACATCTTGTAAGCCTCATGTGGACAATGGCACAACGTCTTCTCTTAATGCTATATCATCTTGTGCTAGTCCTTGTGATTCATCCACTCATAATGTTGCTACATCTTGTGATGAATCACTTTCCATACCTTGTTGCTCTAACAATGAAGTTTCTACTTCCTCTAGCATTTGTGTTGATACTAACCATGTAGAGGAATTAAAAGAGCTCAAGGCCCAAGTCACTTATTTGAATAAAGACTTGGAAAAGCGTCATGTTGGGAAGTCCACACTTGACAATATGTTGAGTGTTCAAAGACGCCCCAATGACAAGAGTGGGCTTGGATTCAACTCCAATAACAAGAACAAGTCCAAGATCATCAAGAAGAAAAAGGGCCAAGAACAAGTCAAAGATTCGGCCAAGATTGTTTGCTTCAAGTGCAAAGTTGAAGGGCACCATGTTAGATCTTGCCCTTTGAAGAAGAAGGCTTTTAGTGAGAAGCAACAAGGGAAGAAACCTCAAGTTCAAACTCAAGCTCCTCAAGTTGAAGAACAATCTCTTCCCAAGAAGAATCAAGCTACCCCTCCTCAAGTCAAGACTCCAACTAAGAAGAGAGGAGGAAGTAGATGTTGCTACCTATGTCGTGAGAAGGGTCACCTTGCTTCTTCATGCACAAATGGTACCTTATCCAACCCCATTATAATTAATGATGTTTATTCTCTTCGGAAGGATAAGGTTGGCAATATGTTTGCCAAATATGTTGGTACTCAAAGTGGTGTCAAGAAAAGAACCATTTGGGTTGCCAAACCTATTGTTACTAACCTCTTAGGACCCAACTTGGTTGGGAACCAACAAGTTAAAACTTGACCAATAGGTGTTGTTGGAGGCATTGGAGACTTGGCTACATTATGAAGAATTAAGGGATCTTCATCAATTATATTCTCTCAAGTCAAGTCATATGGATCATATTGTTCTATCTCATATCCAATGTTCCTCCTTGCGGTAACTTTTATTTAAATCATATATACATTGAAAGTTGCTTGCACCCTTGCATGTGTTTGGTTTTGTACCTTGCTACTGTTTGTATGTGTTGTGCTCTCTACTTACTTATCTTGAGAAATCAAGTATGTGTATGTTGGTTTGCACACCATTTACTTGTTTTGAGCCTTATTGCTTTTATTTGATATCTTATCTTGTTGGCTCTCTTTGAGAGATTAATGGACTATCATATTTTGGGGGAGTGATATGCTTCGTGCACTTCACAATCCTAAAATTGTGTATTCATGAGAAATACAACTTAGTGTTGATATATTTATATTATCTACTATCTATGTGGTATGTCATTCTCATGAGAAATTCAATTTCTATAATGTCCATTAATTTTTCGAGTTGGTTTTCTTTTCCTCTTGCTTTAAATAAATGGATTATCACATTATGGGGAAGTAATAAGCTATGTGCATATTACAAGCCTAGAAAATGTGAACATATGAGGTTTTGCCACCTAGAATTGATATTGCTAGTTATCTTGTTCCTATGTGGCATGTTGCTCAAACAAGTTTCCATTTACTTAAATGTTTTTTGTCTCTCACTCTTTTGGATCTTGTTTGTGGAGGATGTTCTTGGTATGGCTTTCCCAAATATGTTCTCATGTATGTTTTGGGAAGCCAATTGTTTCAAGCTACTCCTTGGAGTTGCTTTGCACCTTCGCATGATTTGTGAAGCTATCAAGAATATCTATCTATCTAAGCATTGCTTTTAATTCCTATCATTTGCCATATGCTTATGTTTTGTGAATATGATCTTGAATATATCTTTGCAATCCACCCCCGAGAAATATCTCCATACATTACTTGTCTTGACAAGTGATAATCTTTTTGTGGTAAATATATTGATCATATTCGCTTTGGCTCTTGCTTTAAATTGCTTTATTTGATTGCCAAGGATTTGTTTTGATCTAACTCTCATTTGTCTTCATTGTATCTTTTGGATCCTTTATTGCTCTACTTAAAATTTATTTAGTGCTTTCTTGAGTTGGAAAAAGCAATGAACCAATTCTTGTGCATTGACATTTAAAAGTCATACTTCTTGATAATGCACTATTCTTTGGGAAGCTATCCTACTTTGAATAAAACACCGTTCTTTAATTTGGTATTGCAATTTCTTGCCTTTCTTGAACATGACTAGTGTTTGAATAATATATATGGAGAGTGATGATCTCATCTGTGTGCATTGTGTATTCAAATGCAAAATCATAAATAATGCACACATCGTGGGGGAGCAATCCTATATGCTTTTTGAACATTAGTTGTCTTCGTTTGATATTTGATCCCGATGACGTGTCTCCTTGGAAGACAAACATTCTTCGTCTTGGTACCTTGTGCCATCATGAAAAGTGTAGAGGGTTTGGTTTATTCCTTGATGATATTTTTCATCAATTGGTCTCTTGTTTTCATTGGTATCTTTTCAAAGTGGTATCTTCAATCATGTGTTGTTTTGGGTATTTGATATAATTTGGACAATTTGTTTTCTTGTCACACTTGTGTGTGCTTTGTTGGTTTACTTGGTGTTCTGTCTAAATTATATCTCGTTTGGTTCTTGAAAGTCTTGTGCATGCATATTTATTATATGTATATCTTATGGCATGCTTACTTTCGTTGATCCAATATATAGGATAAACTCCATCAAATCCTAAATGTCTAAGATGTGAATGAAATTCAATTTCATATCAATATGCACATATTTATGTGGAGTTTGTCCAATGTGTTGAAGTTGCTCTAACTACTTTGGACCCAATTAGTTTGGGTACCATGTTGTACTTAAATTTGTTTTAGGTACACTTGAGATGCATTGGAAACTTGTCTCATCTACAAGGAAGGTGTTGTCACCATGTGCTTATTGGAGCCAAGATTGGATGATCATGAGCTCCTATCTTCTACATCACCAATACTATCTCGGTAACAAGTATCTACCTCATGCATACATTTCTAGCTTTCAACCTTGTGTAGGTTGTATCTCGGCATGAATCTTTTGTTGCAATTAATTTGGTTCTTGCAAAACATCTTTATTGCAAATGTGGGCAAGCCGGGATGATTACATATCAAGGGGAATATATATAATCATTTTCATGATTCACCAATCCCAAATGTGTTAATCTAGCACTTTCTACTCTATGTGTCGCATATGCAATATTGATTGTTTCTTCAAATCATTTGCCTTTTGTGATACTTGTTATCTTTCTCGGAGCATCCCTTTTATCTCCTTATTCCTTGTGGATATTTTGATGCTATGATGAGTGTGTGTTCGAAGTTCAACTATATCCCTTTAAGATAAATTGAGCTTTGTGCTATGCTTTTAAACAAAGATCTTATTGGTGTATTTATGACTTCATCTTGGATATCATGACCTTTTCCCTTGTACCTATCTTGTGTGTACATGTTTATTTGTAGACCCATATCTTAGTAATTCATGTCTACTTAGAAACTTATACACATGAGATTAGTTACATCTTTTATTGATATTCCAATTCTTTAGTGACCACCTCTTTTTGCCTTTGGTTCTATGGTGGTTTCTAAAAGGAACAAGCTTTATTTTTTCTTGTGTTATGCTTTTTGCATTTCACTAAGCTTGTGGAGCTATTTTCTATATCTCCTTTGGTATGTGGGTATGGGAAAGACATGATATGCACTTTGTGCAACTCTTCTTGAAAGACTATGTTGATGCTATCATCCTTGTATTAGTCTCCTATAATGTTTTTTTCTCACACCCATTACTTGATTTACCGCTCCTTGCTCTTGTTGCAAAACATTTTATTAGGATTCCATGTTGTGCACACTATTGAAATACAAATCCTTTTTGTGCACGTACCTTGGGGAGTTCCCTCATGATATTTAGAACACTTTTCGGATCCTTTTGATTGCTTGCTTCTTTCGTTGAAGTATCTTTCCATTTGATATTCTTTTGCAATCTTTGGATCCTCTATATAGTTTGATCTCCCTCCATCTATTCGTCATTGGATATGTGCATTTGATTTCACTCATATTATGAGAAATGCACACATTATGGGGGAGCTCTCACTATATTTGCCTTCTAAGTTTTTCTTCCCATTTCGGCGATCGATGCCAATGGGGGAGAAATTTAGAGGGTTTAAGGAATATGGGATGGGTTTAAGGGAATATGGGTTGTTCTCTTGCATCCTTGCTCTTTGTGTTGCATGGTTGCTTAAATTCATTATATAAACCCTCGTAAAAGGGATTGTCATCAATTACCAAAATGGGGGAGATTGAAAGTGCATGGTTGCCCCCATGCGTGGTTTTGGTAATTAATGACAATCCTTATGTACTAATGTTTACATTGAGATATTCTTATAGATCTTGTCCATGGGAAATTATAGGAGTTCATGTGTTGGACTCTTCAAGATGACTTAATGACCAATGCTCTATTCAAAGGGTTTACATGAAGAATGGTCATGTGTAGAGTTGAGCTCATTGCAAGTATGGCTTGGAATAGAAGATTGAGTGAACAATCATGTTTAACCCCAAGCCATCATACATATCAAGAGAAGAAGATGAAGTGCAAGCTCAATAAGATGTATCTCGGAAGATATCTTTTGATTGAAGCTTGCAAAGGAGACATGAAGACGAAGCTTAGCGAGGCCCTCCCATAATGGAGTATGGGGGAGCATTTGGAGAAGTCTTCATCAAGCATGTGCTAGCAAGCGCAATCAAGAAAGGTGGTCCACTTGGAGTGAGGTGGTCCACTTGGAGTGATCAAGATCGTCATCATCTAGCTCAAGTGGAATGCTCAAGGCAAAGGTATGATCTTGATAGGGCTATAGGATAGATAGGCGTACTATCAAGAGGGGCTCTCGAGTGAGTAACTTGATCGCATCTTTGTGGAGAGCTCAAACCTTTGCATGCTTGGCATATCATCTTTCTTGGTTCTTATTTGGTTTTTCTCCGTGTTGAGTTTTGGTACTTGTCGTGATCTTCATGACAAGACCAAGTCCTTCGAAAATGGTTTTACTTTGGAAAACTTGTTGCCTATTATCCATGTGAGGATTTAGAGCTTGGTTTATCTCCATACTAAGCTCTAGTTCATCAAAAACAGATTTCGTATGAATATCTTGTTGCGTTTTTGATGAAGGAGGTTTTACCGGTTTGCATTGTTTAGGAAAGTTCAACCTTTCCCCATTTGGTTTTATCCTCACATGATGGACTGTGATGTTTCTATATACATTCAAGTAGAGCTCGTTGTAACGATTCCAACGAGCCAAAACTCATCGAAAACGGAGTCCGGATGGAAAAGATATTGACGTTTTCGTTTTCCAGTTTCTGCTGTTTTTGCTGTGGCGGTAGTACCGCCGCGGTACCGTCCGAGGTACCGCCGGAGCTAACAGAGAGCCGTTTTCGGCGGTACCGGGAGCGGTAGTTCCGCCAGGGCGGTAGTACCGCTGCACGGGGCGGTAGTACCGCTGTGTGTTTCTTCGCAGGGCCTCAGAGCAGCTCGCTGCCGAGGTGCCGCTGGCGGTACCGCTGGAGGTACCGCCGTTTTCGGCGCTCTGTCTCTTAGTGCGGTACCTCCAGCGGTACCAGAGCGGTAGTACCGGGCCCCAGCGGTACTACCGGCAACCCCAGCGGTAGTACCGCTGCGTACGCTTCGGCTGCCCGCCAACGGTCTTTTGGGCGGCCCGCAGCGGTAGTACCGCCAACCCCAGCGGTAGTACCGCTACGGGATTCGGAGCTGCCAACGGCTGGTTTTTCGGGGACCTATTTAAGGGGGCTTTCTTCCCCAACGGTTCCTAAGCTTTTGAGCAAGTCTTTCTCCTCTCTCTCCTCCATTGTTGCCTTTTGGAAAGCTTGCTCTTCCTCTCAATCCCTCCCATGGTTCTTGCTAATATTTGAGGGAAAGTGAGAGGTGATCTTGATCTACGTTCTCACCGATCGATTTCTCCTCTAAGTGAGGGAAACCTTGTAGATCTTGATCTTGGAGTTCTTGGTGCATCTCCTCTTTGTTCTTCCTCTCTTCTCCCCCCATAAGCATTAGTTGCTTTTGGTGGGATTTGAGAGTGAAGGATTTGAGCACTTGTGCTCTTGCCTTTTGCATTTGGTGCATCGGTGTGCTCTCCACGAGGATTCGTGGAAGTTGAAAGTTTGTGAGCTTGTTACTCTTGGGTCCTTGGACCCTAGACGCCTTTGTGGTGGTTGGACCCTTGTGTGTCACTTGAAGCCGTTCGGGAGCCCCCAATCCCATTGTGGGTTGTGCCCCGGATTGTTGTTGGAGGCCGTTCGGGAGCCCCCAATCCCATTGTGGGTTGTGCCCCGGATTGTTGTTGAAAGGCTCCGGATTCCGCCTCGAAGGAATTCCGATAGTGGAAGGTGAACCAAGCCTTTGTGGTGCGGTTCACCGGAGAAGAAGGTGAAACCTTTGTGGTTGTTGAACCGTTGTGTCGGTTCACACCTCTCCAACGAGACGTACTCCCTTAACAAGGAGGAACTCGGGAATACATCCTCGTCTCCGCGTGCCTCGGTTATTTCTATACCCGAGCTTTTACTTATGCACTTTACATTGTGATAGCCTTCGTGCTTGAAGTATTCTATTACTATCACCTTGTTGTTTATCTTGCTTAGCATAAGTTGTTGGTGCACATAGGTGAGCCAAGTTTATTTAGGTTGTCGGCTTGTTATTTTAAACACCTAGTTTTATTCCGCAATTATCAAGCCTAAACCGGAAAAGTTTTAAACCGCCTATTCACCCCCCCCTCTAGGCGACATCATTGTCCTTTCAGTAGCTACAGACAACCTCGGTGGCCACGTAGGTGGTGAAACCACCGAAGTCAATAAGACACCCGTTCGCCGGGAACGGTCTGTTCCGGAAACAACCGGCGTTGTCGGCGACGAAGTCCATCTCCCCTAGCCTTACGACCAGGCCAGAGAGAACCCGAAGGTCGAAACGAACCGGGGAGCCCGTCCGGATGTGTATACCAGCCAACGCCACTGTCTGCCCCACGGTGGGCGCCAACTGTCGTGGTGGTGTCACGGCAGATGCCATAGGATGGCTAATTTGTGGGGCCGATGGACGTTGGTGGATCCGGGGAGGGATAGCGAGTTGAAGAACTCACACGGGGAGGATCCCGGTAAAACCGAGATCTCCCAAGAACACTAAACAAGAACAAAGTGTAAAGAGGAAGATCTAACAAATACAAACAAACGCACGAAGGCACAAAACACACACACACGATATACCCAGGTTCAGGGCCCTCGTGAGGAGGTAACACCCCTACTCCTGCCCTTCCTCTCTATATATTGGTGATATAAGGACTACAACTTGCTACAAGATCTGCCAAAGGATGAAGTACGAAGAACTAGAGGAACTCAAGGTGAAGAGGAGTAACTGCTCTAAGAGTAAATGTGACTATAGCTTTGGCTCTGATGTTGGTCTCTCCCTCTCAGGAGCAGTTATGGTGCCTTTTATAGAGTTCCGGCCGGGAGGGCCGGAAACCCTAAACTGCCTCGGCCCCACCAGACAGGCCTAGCCGGGATGTCGTCACCGGCTAGTGCGACCTAGTCGCCGGGCTATCCGGTGTAGCCCCTGCGTCATCATCTCGTTAAGGACGGCAGGCGCCGTCCTGCATCATCATTGTCCCCTTGTCAGAGACAGGACATGTCTTTGCCCATCCCGGATAGCCTTTTCCGGATTGCCGGGCTAGGCATGTCAGGTCTTGTCGTACCGCTGTCGTACCGGCTGACGCGCTCCCGTGTCAGGCGGGAGGTGACCGTGCTTCCGTGTCAGGCGGGATGTGACCATGCTTCCGTGTCAGGAGGAATGGTACTTCCCCCCGTAACAGACGGGAAAGCCTGCCATAGACCGTTGACGGTCTACCGGGAGCCTTCTCGCCGGCTACCTCCTCACTTGCCACTACGAGCCTCTTCTGTATAAGACCAAGATCGACATATTCATCCCGGTTAGCACTTACCCGGACTACCTATCCGGTAACGCCGAGTACACCATCATCCGGGAACCTCCTCGGTGTCCCAGGCCCGGGATCCTTTCCGGATATGTCTGAACTCATCTCAGGATGAGTAACTCTAGGCCTAGCCTCCCGAAGATGTCTTAGCCTACCAGCAAAGACATCTTCGAGAAGCTAGTTCTTAGAGGAACCATCCGCTCCTGCCCGTGCTGCAATTGTGAGGGCCTGGGATGTCTATTTATAGCTGCAAGACCTGACCCTTGAGGCTGCCAGGGGGCACTTTGCCCTCTCCCAGTGTCCAAGTGTCCAGCTACCCCTTCGGCACATCAGGAGGTGTTCTTTGTTGTCGCCAAAGGTCAAGCACTGTTGATATTTATTATAATATACCGGGATCTGCCCCTACCCGGGGGGCAGCCCCCCGACACATAATGTAATTGAGATGTGATGCAAATTACTCATAATATGAAACAACTGCTTTGTTTCATAACAGAAAACAACTGATTTGTTCTATATGAATAACTATGTCCTGTAATATTGAAGACACCAAACTAGATCACACTCTCACTATTACAAAATGTCTTATCAAAAAACTATTGATGATAACTAATATGATATCTGGAGCACGTGAGCACTAGTGGCCATTAACTTGCCATCACTTGTGCACTGTCACGTCACCCTTCGCCGCATACTTGTGATAATCAGGGACTGTTTCATAAACAGAACAAGTATCAAATACTTTTCATCAAGTATGAGAAGAATACATTTATATCTTCGTATATCAAATATACCCGTAGCGTCGAAGAACTCTTCTTCGATGGAATCAACTTTTAGAGATTCGAACTTGTTCACGAACGTGAATAAGCTCATCGTGTCTCCATAGCATATTCACGCACATGCTATTCACAACTAGGAGGCAAAGCGCAATCTCTATTGCACTGGAGTTCGCTATCTAGAAATCATAGATATTCGTAAGCCTGAAGTAGATGTCATACAACTTCTTCAAATGAGTCTCCAGACAGGTATGCTCCCTATGTGAATGCTCCGGAACTTTCTAAGCTGTCTGAACTGCTCAGGACTCAGTTCATCTTTGAAGTGACCTTTGATCGCATCAATCACGGCATATGGCTCCATGTGTTGAAACAACTTTCAACTCTGGTGCTAGGCATACGCTCATGACGACCTTCACTTTCATGAAAATATCATGATGCTTACGGAACTCATCATCTTCCTCCTTGCTAGCAAAATCATCTGGTCTATCTCCTAACTAATGTTCTGGGACATATAGAATGTTTGTTGTGTTTGGAGGATGTTTCTAAAACCAATGTACCAGCTGATGATGTTGGACCCGTCGGCTTCTAAGGTAGAATCCGGGCTCTTGAGGAAGTAACCGAAGTGTAGTTCCGTAGTCTCCAGATGTGATCGCAAAAGAGGTAAGGTAAAGTTTATAATATATCTGAGTTTTAGTTTATAATCATATTATCAAACAAAACCCCACCAAAATTATTATCCATAAAATAATAATGGTGATTACACGACCCTCATCCACCATACCATCCCCGATCATCACGGCCGACAGCACAGCTTCAAAGGTGGACATAAAATGTCGATCACAACAACTCTGTGACTCATGCTCGATCTTTCGATCTTCCCGTGTTCCGAGGCCATATATGCATATGCTAGGCTCGCCAATGAAACCTCGAAGACCCTGCGCGTGCAACATGGCTTACACCCACTGTATGCGAACGACGATATGTCTGACACCCGATCATCACGGCCTGCCTCATAAACATAGAACTTTCTTGGTGGTGCGCAACGAGGGAGAACACAATTTTGGTATTTGTTAGGGATCATCCTATTCATGATGCTACCGTTGTATATCTAGCATATAAGCAATCAATAGGATGCACACACAACATCACACAATAATGATGCAATGAAGTGCGATGTGACATGGTTGATGCGCCTGGACCTTCATGGCGCCATGTGCCTGGCCCCCGGCGCCCCGGCATGGCTCCGAGTCTACGGAGCCCTCCATTGCCTCCGACAGTACGAGTAATATCAAACTTACCGTAACCATGTGAAAGAGCATTTTCCCTCATGTGTGGTTTTGGTAATTGAATGACAATCTCTATGGACTAATGTTTGCATTGAGATATCATTATAGATCATGTCCATGGAATTGTGGAGTTCATGTGTTGAACTCTTGAAGCTCATGTGTTGAGTGAAGCTTATTGCAAGTATGTCTTGAAGATTCAAGACATCATCTTAGTGAAGAAAAGATGAGTTGTGCAAGACCAAGAGAAGCTTTCTCGAAAAGATCCTATGCTTGGTGCTTGCAATGGATACATGAAGACGGAGCTAAGCGAGACTCTCCCATTGTGAGCATGGGGGAGTATTTGGAGAAGTCTTCATCAAGCATGTGCTTGGACGCGCAATCAAGAAAGATGAACCACTTGAAGAAATCAAGATAGTCATCATCCAACTCAAGTGGAATGCTCAAGGCAAAGGTATGATCTTGATAGGGCTATAGGATAGATAGGCGTACTATCAAGAGGGGCTCTCAAGTTAGTAACTTGATCGCATTCTTGTGGAGAGCTCAAGCCTTTGCATACTTGGCATATCATGTTTCTTGGTTCTTATTTGGCTCTTATGTTGGTGAGGAATTAGAGCTTGGTTCATCTCCATGTCAAGCTCTAGTTCATCGAAATCGGTTTTACTTTGGACAACTTGTTGCATTTTCGGTGGCGGAAATATTGCCGGTTCTACCTTGAGGAAAGTCCCACACCTTGCCATGTGTGGAGATTTTACTCTATTTTACTCTATTTGTTGGGTAATCATCGTCTCTATCTTTCCAACAAAATTGGTCTCACCTCATTTGGAGTTCATTTGCAAAAGTTATAGCAGTTTTCGTTTCAGTGTTCTGCTGATTCGGATTATTGGGGTCGGATATTCCGCCCTACCGGAATTTCCGGTTCCCCAGCTCATCCAAGAAAACGGCTAAGGAAAGGAGAAAAAGGGTTCTGACTCCAGTCGGAAATTGTGCTCGGAAATTTCCGTCTACCAGAATTTCCGAGTGCCCCCAGAAAAGTCCTCCAGAAATGGCTAAGGAAAAGTTTGCTTTTGCTTCTGACTCCAGGCGGAATTTCCGAGCTCTCTTAGACCGGAATTTCCGGGTGACCGGAATTTCCGAGTCTCTCTAGACCGGAATTTCCGGTTGACCGGAATTTCCGAGTCTCACTTATACCGGAATTTCCGAGTGTCGAAACAGCCAACGGCTATATTTCCCGGAGGGGTATAAATACCCCTCCCCTTCTTCCTCCCCAGGAAATCCAAGGCAGCACGACTTTCCCCTCTCTCCTACTCCATTCTTGACCTTGGAAAGCTCACTTCCCTCTCAATCCCTCCATTGAATCTTCCATATTCTTTAGGGAAAGTTGAGAGGAGATCTAGATCTACAATCCTACCAATCCATCTCTCCTCTAAGTGAGGGGAACTTAGTTGATCTAGTTCTTGGAGTTCCTTTGTGGTTCTTCTTCTTTGTTCTTCCTCTCTTATCCCCCCATAAGCATTCGTTGCTTTTGGTGGGATTTGGGAGTGAATGATTTGACTCCTTTGTGGTTTCCTTTGTTCTTCCTCTCTTATTCCCCCATAAACATTTGTTGTTGTGTTGGAATTTGAGAGTGAAGGACTTGAGCACTTCGTGTGCTCTTGCCATTGCATTTGCATCGGTTTGAGCCCTCCACGAGGATTCGTGGTGGTATTACTTGTGAGCTTGTTACTCTTGGGTCTTTGGACCCTAGACGCCTTTTGTGGCCGGCCTTTTGTGGCCAAGACCTTTTGTGGTCAAGACCTTTTGTGGTCACTTGAGAGCCCCCAATTAAGTTGTGGGTGTGTGCCTCAAGACTTGGGAGCCCCCAATTAAGTTGTGGGTGTGTGCCTAAAGAGTTGTACGGGATTCGATCTCCGTCCCAAAGGAGATCAATAGTGGAAGGTGAACTCGAACCTTTTGTGGTTGAGTTCATCAGGAGAAGAAGGTGAGCCTTTGTGGCGTTGCGGCTAACCTCTTGTGGTTGCGCACACCTCTCCAAACGAGACGTACACCTTTGGATGGAACTCAGGAATACATCCTCGTCTCCGCGTGCCTCGGTTATCTCTATACCCGAGCTCTTTACTTATGCACTTTACATTGTGATAGCCTTCGTGCTTGAAGTCATATATCTTGCTATCATCTTGTTACTAGTATTGCTTAGCTTAAGTTGTTGGTGCACATAGGTGAGCCTAGTTTATTTATCTAGGTTGTATGCTTGTTAAAGTAAACCTCTAGTTTTATTCCGCCTTTATCAAGCATACCGGAATTTCCGGGTCATTCGTGTACCGGATATTCCGGCTACTCGGAATTTCCGGTCACTCTTGGACCGGATATTCCGGCTCCTCGAAAAAGTTTTAAATCGCCTATTCACCCCCCCCCTCTAGGCGACGTCTATCCGTTCACCATGTCCCAAAAAATAACGCCTCTGCAAAACAAAGTTAGACGCCTCTAGCTTTATTTAGTTTTGCAAGTTTTACGTGGCATATAGGCTTATTCGTAAGAGAATCGCTTCCCTACCTACGAACTTTGTACCACAACGTGGATCGTATAATTGCATGTTTAAGCATCCCTTTCGGGCCCTCCATTGAAAATGCTTTGCCGACTAGAGAAAGAGAAACAGACACCCGTCAGCCACAGATACAGTGCAAGCAATATGTCAGTAGTGGAACCAGTCTCGCGTAAGCGTACGCGTAAAGTCGGTCCGGGCCGCTTCATCAACTCAATACCGAAGGCATCACAAGTGCACGCTAGAGGGGAGGAAATATAAGAAAGACGTACTCATTCAACATGAGTTCTAACCGTACCAGCAGTACTACGCATAGATCGGCTCTGATACCACTGAAGGGGTTCCGGTGCAGAAAACAATAATTTTTCTAGCGTATGAAACCCTAACTAGTCAGGATCTATCTATCTAGTATATGTGATAATGGTGGCGGAACGGGTTACATTACCTCCTGTAGACCTATAGCGGGGATTACGCTCCCGCACAAGCGTTGATGATGAAGTCGTACGTAGCCGACCTCAAGGTCACGGAGAACTTGCCGCGATGACGTAGACGATGACGCCGGGGTGTCGACGATGACCTGCGTCAACGGGCGTCGGGCGGAAGATGGCATGGCGCCGGCTGCTGGGGGGTGATGCGCCGGCGGCAGGGGGGAGGCGCAGCGGCTTGGCTGCAGGTGGGTGAGACGACGTCGCCCAGGCTCCTCAAAAGAGTCGTCTCCGAGCACTCGCAAACATACAGAGCTTAACAACAACCCCCGGTAATTCAGATCCAGCTGAAATCGCAGGGGTAGAACTTATCTGGAATCCCGCAGGGCAACGTCGCATGTCGGTATAGCTTAGGTGGAGAGAGGAGGCAAAAAGGGCGGAGAAACAGCTCGGCCGGCTTGCTACAAATTTAATTGTATTTTACATGAATTAATCCAAATAATATGCCTTGCTATATAAAGGTGGGAGGGGGTGTGCAAACACCTTGCCTCCCCCATGTGGGACTAAACAAAGGAGAGGGAGGGGGGGTTCGGCCGAACCCTCCATGGGCTGGCCCCCTCCTTGGTGCGGCTCCCTCTTGGGCCCTTTGAGGGCCCATGTAGGGGCTGCCCCCTTTTTCCTTTATTTAATTAATATAAAATATAATTAATTCATAATTAATATATTTAAATACTTTTTAATATCCCATGACCCCGAAACATTTTCCGGACCACCCGAATAACTTTCGAACATTCCTGGAACCCTTCCAGACCTTCCCGGAACTCCTTCCGGACCACCGGAACTCTTTCCAGATCATTTCTCTCTCTCCAACAAAATCCTATATTATTCCAGAACCTGTCTCCTGGTGTCGTTAAGACCTTAAGTTTGTTACGCTACGGTTCGAGAACACTCCAGACATGGTCGAGACACTGAAAGGACATTTCTATGATCTCTGTGTTTTGTGTGTTAGTTAACAACATGTGGATGTATTAAGTTGGTGTTAAGTATTGCAGGATAATTTAGGAACTCTTCAGATGCATCAGCACCAAAAAGGAGAAAAAGAGGCATCACTGAAAGTGTGCTCAGCCCCTGGTGGGGGGCGGAGTTTCCGGCCTTGGGGGCCGGAGTTTCCGCTCCTGCCTGAAGCTTCCGGTCCCTGAGGACCGGAATCTTTCCCAAAGCCTCGGTTGCCGAAGTTGTGCTCAGCCCCTGGTGGGGGGTGGAGTTTCCGGTCCCGTGGACCGGAGTTTCCGCCCCAGGCCAAACTTTCCGGCCTCCGGTACCTCGAAGATGTCCAAGTTCAGTTTGAAGAAACTGGTGTTCAGCCCCTGGTGGGGCCCGGAGTTTCCGGCCTCCTACGGCCGGAGTTTCCGGCCACTAGGGCCAGAGTTTCCGGCCTGGTGATTGGCTGCAACGGCTACATCTTTGGAGGGGTATAAATACTCCTCCTCCTTCTTCCAGCAAAAGTGCTTGACCAAGAAAAAGAGGAACTCCATTGTTGCAAGCCAAGAATCACAAGATCTCCCAATCCCCCCATCCAAACTCGTTGATCTTTGGAGGATTGAAGGAGAAGGCCCCGATCTACATCTTCACCGAGCCGTTCTTCATTTCCCCCTCATTCACTTGAGGGAACACTTGCTAGGGTTTCCACTAGGAAAACCTAGCCCATTGTCGTACTTACCTTTTTGTCTTTGTGACAGATTGTAGCTGTTCGGGAGCCCCCAAGCTCTTTGCGGGTCGTGCCCCGAATCGTTGTTGTAAAGGCTCCGGATTCCGCCTCGAAGGATTCCGATAGTGGAAAGTGGACCAAACCTTTGTGGTGCGGTTGACCGGAGATTTGGGTGAGGCCTTTATGGCCGTTGAACCATTGTGTTTGTTCACACCTCTCCAACGAGACGTACTCCCATTTAAGGGAGGAACTCGGGAATATATCCTTGTCGTCTCGTGGTTTCACTTCGGTTACTTCTATCCTTATTTATCGCCTTTATTATATCTTTCTTAGTTGCTAGCTTGTCATATAGGTAAATTCACCATAGTTGCATAGCTAGAGAATTTACCTTTTGTGTCAAGCCTAATTTGAAAAAGAACTAAAATTGAATTAGCACCTATCCCCCCCCCTCTAGGTGTCATACCGATCCTTTCAATTGGTATCAGAGCCTTGGCTCTCTTGTTGGGTTTAACCGCCTAAGAGAAGTATGACACAAAGTGAGGATGAGGCCGCAAGGCTTGCCGAGGCTAATGAGTCCCTTAAAAAGGACCAAGCCACCGCGGCATCCATGGCCGATATCAAAGCTTTGGAAACAACTTTGACATCTTCCATGGATGCTAGGTTTAACGAGTTTCGTTACTTGCTCAATAAACTCATTAACGACAAGCCCTCGGATATCATCCCGCTTGAAAAAGCTTCTTACTCCGATGAGGGTGGTTCCAAGGAGAATAAAGAGCAAAAAGATAAGGAGGTGAAAGCCAATGATAAGCCTAAGTCATCTCCCAATTCGCATGAGGAAAAGGAAGGGTATCATGCCGTTCGGGGATGGTACTGTCCCGATCCAATTATCACTACCCGCATAAACCCTTTAGGTCCCCCACCTAAGATTAATGCATTAGTTTTTGCTAGTTGGCAACGCTCAATGAAGTCTCATGTCTACAGTGCCTCCATCGAGCTTTGGAGGATTATTGAAGAAGCATACATGGTGGAGGATCCAAGCAACATGACCAAGAGAGAGTTCGCCGAAAAGCAACTAAACGCTTCCGCTCTCCACATGATTGAACTCTCCTTGAGCGACAACGACAAGCATCATGTTCTACATGCCACCACCGCTAAAGAAGCTTGGGATTGTCTTGAGCGTGCTTTCCTTGGAAATGATAGCATGAAGAGAAATAGATATGAATCCTTGAGCAATGCTTCCGAAGGCTTCTACATGCTTGACAACGAGAACCATGAAGAGATGTATGGGAGACTCAAGACTCTTGCCAAAGCCTTTTATGATGTGGGAGCAACTTATGTTGATGATGCTTGGGTCAAGAGGAAGTATGTGAATGCTCTCTTGCCTTCGGAGCCAATGGATTTGAAGTTTATTCAAGGAAGATACAACTATCATCAAATGTCTTCCCATGAAGTTATGCAAGAAGTCCAAGCCTCCAAGGTTGCAACCAAGAATGCCGAAGATAACCGTGCTAGGGCCATGGGAATGAGACAAGGTCCCTCTATTGCCTTGAAGGCCAAGGTGACTTGCATAGATGCCAATGATGAAGTTGAAGCTTGTCCTAGCAACATTGCTCCACATGATCTTGAGCAAGCCCTCAATGGCCACATTGCACTTGCCACAAGAGTGTTTTGGAATGACCCGGCTAGTGCTAAAGCTTGTGTTGATCGAGATAACAGCTCAAGTGGCAAGAAAGAGCTTGCCTCAAGGACAAAGACGTGCTACAATTGTCATGACAAGAATCACTACATAAGAGAGTGTCCTTATGAGAACCGTGAGCAAAATGGTGGGAAGCTTGTCCCGAAGGACCACTCAAAGTTGATTCAAAAGAAGTCCGCAAGACCAAAGAAGCCTTTCTTCAAGAAGGCACCAAGAATTGTGTTGGTGGCACAAGAAGAATATGCCACAAGTGACTCCGACGATGAAGACACACCTAATAAAGAGGTTGCCGCATTAGCTATTGTATCTACTCCACCATCATCACCGTCACTCTTTGAATCCCCCAATGACAATGTCTCCACCAACAACGCACGGTGCCTCATGGCTCATGTCACCGAGGTATCATCTCCCTCACCTAAGACTACTCATGATCAATCTAGTCTTGAGATTAAGAAAGAGCTAGTTTCTTTCGATACTTTGGTGGCTAACTTGCAAGGTGAAGCCAAAGAACACGTTGAGTCTCTCGTGAGACAACTATGTGCGGCCGAAGAACTTCTTCAAGAAAAGAGTAAAATTGAGAGAGAGAGGATTCTCTCACCATTGCTTCCTTGAATGCTTCCATAGTTTCTCTAAATGGCTCTCTTGATGAAGAAAGTGAATATAGAACCACTCTAGAGGAAAGACTTGAGTCTCTGGATGCTAAAAATGATGAAATCATTAGTAAAAGCATTAAGGATAGAGATCATGTTTTTGCCAAATATAAAGTGATTAAAAAGGAGAAAGTTGAACTTGGGGTTGCGAATACTAGACTTCTTGAGGATCTGGAGAAGCTTGATAAAACTCACAAGGTCTTGGAAACGACCCACTCCATCCTTGTTAAGTCACATGAGCAACTCCAAACTCAACTCTCTAAAACTTGCTCAACTAGCATAACCATTCTTCCTCATGTTCATGAAAATGTCATTGAAGAAAATGCTAGGTTGAAGGTGGATCATGCTAAGACCTCTATTTCCAAAGGTAAAGATAAGGGTTTTGCTTATTTGTTTGAGCTAAAACCACACAAAGGGAAGGAAGGTCTTGGGTATGTGGCCGAGGCAAAGAAGAAGGTGAGCAACACCAAGGAGAACAAGACCAAGCCCGCACAAGCTAAGACTAACATTGCGAGTGGAAATGCCACTAGGGGCAAGACCACTCGTAGTGACTTTGCGGGGCATAACAATCCCAACTACATTCTTTATGTTGGTTATTATGGTGATGTTTATGCAAAATATGTTGGTCCTTATGATGGTTACATTGATTATTCTATTTGGGTTCCTAAGACCCTTGTTGCTAACCGAAAGGGACCCATTGAGAAATGGGTACCTAAATGTAAGAAATGATTTCTTGTAGGACTATGCTTCCGGTGGATCTAAATGGGTGGTTGATAGTGGATGCACTAGTCATATGACCGGAAGCAAGGAGATCATGACGGAGTTGAGACCAAATTTAAATCATTCAACCGTCTCTTATGGTGACAAGTCCAAAGCCGAGGTAAAGAGTCTCGGCAAGGTGGTAGTTGCAAGGGATATCACCCTTGTAAATGTCATGATTGTTGAGTCTCTAGGTTACAATCATATGTCCGTTCGTGCTCTTAATAAGATGAACTTTGATGTCCACTTTACTCTTGATATGGTGGTACTCTTGAGGAGCAAGACTCTAAGGGCATGTTTGGTAGCTCGGGTGAGTTGGGCCAAGCCATCTCACCTCATACATGTTGAGTTGGGCCAAGCTGAAGACATACAAGTGCACTTTGTTTGGTAGCATGTGTGAGCTGAGACGGTATGAGCCCAAATTGTGTTTGTTTGCCCGTATGGCTTGAGAGGATGAAAAAAGAAGCCAGGTCCTTGGATATAAAATGAAAAAGCGATCAGGTCCTTGGAAAATAAATAAAAAGCAATCGGGTCCTAGGACCACCCATCGGAGCTTGTCATGGAGAAAGCTAGCCGGCGACGGCGCTCCTGAGCTGGGGACTTGCAAGGCTGGCGCTGAAACCAGGTTGGGGCAGAACCAGGCGGCGGCGGAACCATTCGGCGGCCTGCTCAGCGGAACCAACAGTGGGGCGGAACCAGGCGGCGGCGTTCGACGTTTCCGGCGTCTCCAGTCGCTGGGAGGCAGCGGGGGTGGAACCATGCGGCGGCGGTAGATGGTCTCCGGCGTGCGGGGCTGCGCTAAGCTTGCAAGGCGGAGCTGGGCGACGGCGCTGGCATCTGTGGCGACGGGAACGGGGGTGGGAGCGAGGGAAAGAGAGGAGTGCGGGGAGGGAATGGGAGGAGATTTTCGGTCGGGTGAGCGACGCACGTCTCGGGTGGGGTCCACACGTGGGTTTTTTCGGTACGAGACAGGGCCTGGCTGAGTTGTGAAGCTCGATCTGAGCTTCTCTGGTGGGCATGGCTGATAGCAGTTTTCCGGGTGAGATGGGCATGCCCCAGAGGCACATACGGGATAACAAACAACCAAAATCTGGGTGGTGGGAGATTATCTGAGGACAGCCAGGCTACCAAACACGCCCTAAAGGTCATGTTCGTTGGGTATGTTGAAAATGAGTTGTTTGTGGTAGACTTTTCGGGGTCAACCAACACTCAAGCAATATGCTTATTCGGAAAGGCCGACGTGGGGTGGTTGTGGCATCGCCGCTTGTCCCATGTCAATATGAGAACTTTGCAAAGTCTCCACAAGGGTGGCCACATTCTTGGACTAAATGAGAATGTTTCTTTTTCTAGAGATCGTCTTTGTAGGGCTTGTGTTGAAGGAAAGATGCATGATTCTCCCCATCCAAGCAAGACCATCATCTCATCATCAAGGGTATTGGAACTTCTTCATGTTGATCTTTTTGGTGCCGTACCTCAACCTAGTCTTGGTGGGAAGAAATATAGTTTGGTGATTGTCGATGACTATTCAAGATTCACTTGGGTTTTCTTCTTCAAGACGAAGGATGAAACTCAACAAACCATCATCGATTTCTCCAATGAAGTTCAACGTCAACAAAATCTTCCCATATTGGCCATTAGAAGTGGCAATGGCTCCGAGTTCAAGAACTACACCCTAAATGAGTTTCTTAGCGACGAGGGAATTCGACATCAATATTCCGCCGCATATACCCCTCAACAAAATGGTGTAACCGAGAGGAAGAGCCGGACTCTTATGGATATGGCTAGGTCCATGTTGGCGGAGTTTAAGTCTCCACTCTTCTTGTGGGCCGAAGCTATCTCCACGGCGTGTCACTCCTCCAACCGGTTATTCTTTCGCAAAGGGAAGAAGGAAACTCCATATGAAATGCTTACCGGCAACAAGCCCAACATCTCCTACTATCGAGTCTTTGGTTGTAAGTGTTTCTACAAAATCAAAGGTGTACATCTTTCTAAGTTTGAAGTTAAAGCCTTAGAAGGTGTTCTTGTTGGGTATGGTGCGAACTCTCACACTTATAGAGTCTATGAAAAATCCTTAGGGAGAGTTGTAGAATCTTGTAGTGTGAGGTTTGATGAGAATGACGGCTCCCAAGTGGCGCAATTTCATGTTTGTGATGTAGATAATGAGGAACCTCAAGATGCAATACAAAGAATGGGTGTTGGATTTCATCGCCCCATCGAGATTCATCATGAGCCTCCTCAAGGAAGTACAAGCTCCACTCAAGTGGAGATTCCATCATCACAAGTTGAAGTGGCACCCACTATGGAAGCAAATGAGACACCTATCCAAGAACAAGAACAAGCTCCTCCTCAAGTTGACCAAGAGGTTGCACAAGATTCAAGAACTCCTATTCTCAACTCTAGTCAAGATCAAGAGCAAGAGCATCCATCTTCTCTCATCATTGAAAATGTGCAACAAGATGGCAATGCTCATCTAGATGGTCAAGACGGGGACTCAAATGATCTAGGTGATCAAGCCGAAATCCCACGCAACAATGGGGATATCGAAACCCATCGTCAAGCAAGAGTCAAGAGAAATTTGGAAATCAAGTGTCACAAGCTTGAAGCCATCATTGGTGATGTATCTCGCAAGGTTTCCACAATAGGTCAATTGGCAAGCTTTAGTGAACAACAAGCTCATATCTCTATGATTGAACCAAAGAAGGTGTTTGAAGCTCTTGAAGATCCGGATTGGTTGGAAGCCATGCATGAAGAACTCAACAACTTCAAGCGCAACCAAGTATGGAATCTAGTAGAGAAGCCAAAACATTGCCGCAATGTTATTGGCACCAAGTGGATATTCAAGAACAAGCAAGATGAGCATGGAATGGTTGTAAGGAACAAGGCGAGATTGGTAGCTCAAGGGTACTCTCAAGTTGAAGGCATTGATTTTGGAGAGACCTATGCTCCCGCGGCTCGTCTAGAGTCCATCCGTATCCTACTTGCCTATGCATCACATCATAATTTTAAGTTGCAACAAATGGATGTGAAAAGTGATTTTCTTAATGGTCCCTTAAAGGAGTTGGTATAAGTAAAGCAACCACCGGGATTTTAGGATCCACACTTCCCAAACCATGTCTACAAGCTTGATAAGGCCCTCTATGGTCTCAAACAAGCACCTCGTGCTTGGTTTGAGCACCTAAGAGAGCTATTGCTAGACCGTGGCTTTGAAGTGGGGCAAATCGATCCCACTCTCTTCACAAAGAGGGTAAAAGGAGAGCTTTTCATATGTCAACTTTGAAGGAGATATGCCCTAGAGGCAAATAAATAAGTAGTATTTATTGCATTATCTCATAAGTTTATAATAGGTTTATGTATTATGCTGTAACTGTATTAATCGGAATTATTAATACACGTGTGATACATAGACAACCAGGTCCCTAGCAAGCCTCTATATGAGCTAGTCCATTGGGCAACAGTTGATCGAGATTCCCGATCAAGGACAATGACGTCGGTTGACAATGGGGTCATCTTGTTAGTTGAATAAGGTGGTGGACATACGCAAAGTATTGCAATAAGATCGTATTACGATATTTGTCATTTGCAATAGATAAGAGTATGATAGCTTATTCCTTAGACCGTGAGACCGTACTTATTGTTGCTTCGTAGGAGTGCTTTGTGAGCATCAAACGTTTTGTCTTATATAGCATGACAATAACGGTGTCCATCTTGGGTATTCCGAAAGAGCATCAAGACGTAAGGATCAAGAGCGGGATTTGTTCATTCTTGTAACGGAAAGATACTCTGGGCCCACTCGGTGATATTGCATCTATATAGCTGCGCAGCTTATGACTGGGTCATGGAGATGTAATATCGCAGACGAGTTAATAACCTTCGTCGGTAACGAGATACAGCAAAGGCATCGGTGTGTCTACGATCATATCTCGGACAAGGTAGTATCGCAGAGACAAAGGGAATGAATATCATACTTATGGTTCAACGACGATATTCATGGAATGCACAGGGGTCGTCATATATTTCCAGGTATCCCTGACGATCATTGGTGAGCGGAGTGTCTCGACCATGTCTGGAGTGTTCCCGAACCGTGGCGTAACAAACTTAAGGTCTTAGCGACGCTAGGAGATAGGTTCTGGAATTTTATAGGAGTTTGTTGGAGAGAGAGAAATGATCCGGAAAGAGTTCCGGTGGTCCGGAAGGAGTTCCGGGGAGGTATGGAATGGTTCCGGGAATGTCCGAAAGTTGTTCGGGTGGTTCCGAAATAGTTTCGGAGTCATGGGATATTGAATTATATATTAATATATTAATTATGAATTAATGGGATTTTTATATTAATTAAATAAAGGAAAAAGGGGGCTCCCACCTACATGGGCCCTAAGAGGGCCCAAGAGGGGGGAGCCGCACCCCACAAGGGGGGTGGGCCCCATGGGAGGTTCGACCGGCCCATGGTGGGGCGCACCACCCCCCTCTCCTCCTTTAGTCCCACATGGGGGAGCCAAGGGGTTTGCACACCCCCTTCCCCCTTTATATACCAAGGCATATTAATTGATTTAATTCATAGGAAAATCCAATTAATTCCCGATTTCTCTCTCGATCTCGTGGTTCCCAAGTCGGAGCCGCGCCGAGCTGAGGAAGGGGGTCTCTCTCCACCTAAGCCATACCGCAGAGCGCCGTTGCTCTGCGGGATTCCAGATAAGATCTACTCCTGCGATTTCAGCTGGATCTGAATGACCGGGAGTTGTCGCTAGGCTCCGTATGTTTGCGAGTGCTCGGAGGCTACTCTATTGAGGAGCTTGGGTGACGTCGTCTCGCCCCCTGCAGCCGCCGCGCCTCCCCCCCTCTGCTGCCGGCGCACCAGCCCCGGTGCTGGCGCTCTGCCTTCTTCCGCCCGACGCCCGTCGACGCAGATCATCGTCGACACCCCGGCGTCATCGACTCCGACATCGCGGCAAGTTCTCCGCGACCTCGAGGTCGGCTACGTACGACTTCATCGTCAACGCTTGTGCGGGAGCGTAATCCCCGCTATCGGTCTACATGGAGGTAATGTAACCCGTTCCGCCACCGTTATCGCATGTACTAGATAGATAGATCCTGGCTAGTTAGGGTTTCGATCGCTAGAAAAAATATTGTTTTCTGCACCGTAACCCCTTCAGTGGTATTAGAGCCGATCTATGCGTAGTACTACTGGTACGGTTAGAACTCATGTTGAATGAGGGCGTCTTTCTTATATTTGCTACCCTCTAGCGTGCACTTGCGATGCCTTCGGTATTGAGTTGATGAAGCGGCCCGGACCGACTTTACGCGTACGCTTACGCGAGACTGGTTCCACTACTGACATACGGCTTGCACCGTATCTGTGGCTGGCGGGTGCCTGTTTCTCTCTCTCTAGTCGGCAAAGCATTTTCAATGGAGGGCCCGAAAGGGATGCTTAAACATGCAATTATACGATCGACGTTGTGGTACAAAGTTTGTAGGTAGGGAAGCGATTCTCTTACGAATAAGCCTATATGCCACGTAAAACTTGCAAAACTAAATAAAGCTAGAGGCGTCTAACTTTGTTTTGCAGAGGCGTTATTTTATGTGACATGGTTACGGTAAGTTTTGATATTACTCGTACTGTCGGAGGCAATGGAGGGCTCTGTAGACTCGGAGCCATGCCGGGGCGCCGGGGGGGGCCAGGCACATGGCGCCATGAAGGTCCAGGCGCATCGACCATGTCACATCGCACTTCATTGCATCATTATTGTGTGCTGTTGTGTGTGCATCCTATTGATTGCTTATATGCTAGATATTCAACGGTAGCATCATAAATAGGATGATCCCTAACAAATACCAAAATTGTGTTCTCCCTCGTTGCGCACCACCAAGAAAGTTCTACGTTATGAGGCAGGCCGTGATGATCGGGTGTCACACATCTCGTCGTTCGCATACAGTGGGTGTAAGACATGTTGCACGTGCAGGGTCTTCGAGGTTTGATTGGCGAGCCTAGCATACTCAGAGGTATGGCCTCGGAACACGGGAAGATCGAAAGATCGAGCACGAGTCACAGAGTTGTTGTGATCGACATGTTATGTCCACCTTTGAAGCTGTGCTGCCGGCCGTGATGATCGGGGGTAGTGTGGTGGATGAGGGTCGTGTAGTCGCCATTATTATTTTTAGGGATAATAATCTTGGTGTGGTGTGTTTTTGATAATGAGATTATAGAACTAAAACTCACCTATATATTATAAACTTATCTTACCTCTTTTGCGATCTGTCGGGGGGCTGCCCCCCGGGTAGGGGCAGATCCCGGTATAATCCAGTAAATATCAACAGTACTTGACCTTTGGCGGCAGCAAGAGACATCTCCTGGTGTACCGAAAGGGCAGACTGACCCCTGAGCGCTGGTAGAGGACAAAGTGCCTCCTAGCAGGCGCAAGGGTCAGCTCTGGCAGCTATAAATAGACACCCCCGGCCCTCACAATCGCAGCACAAGCGTGAGCGGGTGGTTCCTCTAAGAACTAGCTTCTCGAAGATGTCTTCGCCGGCAGGCTAAGACATCTTCGGGAGGCTAGGCCTAGAGATACTCATCCTGAGACGAGCTCGGACGTCTCCGGGAAGGATCCCGGATCTAGGACTCCGGGGAGACTCTCGGGTGGCGATGTACTCGGCTTTACTGGATAGGTATTCCGGGTAAGTACTAACCGGAATGTGTGTCTCGGTCTTGATCTTATACAGAAGAGGCTCAGTGGCAAGCACGGAGGTATCCGGAATAAGGGCTCCCGGTAGACCGTCAACGGTCCGTAACAGGCTTTCCCGTTTATAGCGGGGGGAAGTACCATTCCGCCTGACACGGAAGCATGGTCACCTCCCGCCTGACACGGAAGCATGGTCACCTCCCGCCTGACACGGGAGCGCGTCAGCCGGTACGAGCGTGGTACGACAAGACCTGACATGCCTAGCCCGGCAATCCGGAAAAGGCTATCCGGGATGGGCAGAGACATGTCTTGTCTCTGACAAGGGGACAATGATGATGTGGGACGGCGCCTGCCGTCCTTAACGAGATGATGACGAAGGGGCTACACCGGATAGTCCGGCGACTAGGTCGCACTAGCCGGTGACGACATCCCGGCTAGGCCTGTCCGGTGGGGCCGAGCCAAGTTAGGGTTTCCGGCCCTCCTGGCCGGACCTCTATAAAAGGCGCCATAACTGCTCCTGAGGGAGAGAGACCAACTTCAGAGCCAAAGCTATAGTCACATTTACTCTTAGAGCAGTTATTTCCTTCTCACCTTGAGTTCATCTAGTTCTTCATATTCATCACTTTGAGAGATCTTGTAGCAAGTTGTAGTCCTTATATCACCAATATATAGAGTGGAAAGGCAGGAGTAGGGGTGTTACCTCCTCACGAGGGCCCTGAACCTGGGTATATCGCCTGTGTGTTGTGTGCCTTCGTGCATTTCTTTGTATTTGTTAGATTTTCCCCCTTTGCACTTTGTTCTTATTCCTTGTTCTTAGGAGATCTCGGTTTTACCGGGATCCTCCCCGTGTGAGCTCTTCAGCTCGCTATCCCTCCCCGGATCCACCAACGTCCATCGGCCCCACAAATTAGCCATCCTATGGCATCTGCCGTGACACCACCACGACAGTTGGCGCCCACCGTGGGGCAGACAGAGGCGTTGGCTGGTGTACACATCCGGACGGGCTCCCCCGTTCGTTTCGACGTTCGGGTTCTCTCTGGCCTAGTCGTAAGGCTAGGGGAGATGGACTTCGTCTGCGACAACGCAGGGTGCTTCCGGAACAGACCGTTTCCGGTGAACGGATGTCTCATCGATTTCGGTGGTTTCACCACCTACGTGGCCACCGAGGTTGTCTGTAGCTATCCGGACGTAGTCCTGGAAGCTGAGGACCCTCCCATGCTCTGCGCTACTCGGGATCTGCGTGCCGGTCGCCCCCCGAGTTCCGTCGCAGTGATGATGGTTGGGGCAACCGAGGAGGAGTATCAAGATGCTGACGGCGATACTGACGGCCACCCCCGTTTGGCCAAACCCCCGCAGGAGAGGCCTGCGGCCCGGGATGGAGATCCGCAGTCATCCCATCCGCGACGTCGTCCCGATCCCCTCTCGGGACTCGTGGCTAAGTTGGCTGTACCAGCAGCTGCCGGAGCAGATGCTCAAGCCACTTCGGCTGAGTTAGAGGAGCAGCGGAAGTTGCTACTCGCAGAGGCGCAGGAGATCGCCGAGATCCGCCGCGAGCTCAGCGCTAGCCTCCGGGAGTACAATGCAGCACACGGATTCCCTAAGATCGACTCCCGGGAGAAGCGCATTGCAGATCTGCGCAAGAAAGGAAGAATGGTGAATGAGGAGCTGGCTGGTGGAGCCACCACCAGTAACACAGGAAGTCGGATTTCTACGGGGAAGCCGGTGTACAGCTCGCCGGCGAAAACCCTTAGGGCCGCCGAAGCCGCCATGGCCGAGTTGGTGGGGCTATCCGGTGAAGCCCTGCGCAAGCAGCAGGAGAGAGTAAACGAGTTGGTGATCGAAGCAAATCGTCAGAATCTGGCCTTCAAAAAGAAGAACCCCGGGGCAGGATCCCAGGTGTACTCAGCCAGACCCGACAACCAGAAGTCGGATGGGGAAGCCTCTTCCCCACATCCGAACAGAAGCAAGAGCAAGAGCAAGAGCCGAAGCCGGAGTCGAGGTTCCGGGAAGAACAAGCAGCTACAGACCTATGATCCGGCTTTCACCGGTATCCAGCAAGCCGGGCAGGCCGGACAGCGTAACTCGGGACAGGCGGGAAGTACCCGTGGGGATGGTAACCTGGGTGTAGGAAATAATAACCCGGCTAGCCGTGGTAATCCACCCCGGAATCCTCCTCACGTTCAGGGAAACCCGCAGAGGGAGGTCGTCTCCGTCCCCCAGCAGGCCCTAGTCCCTGCACAGGACAGGCTCAACGATGGCAACTCGAGGTTGCAGCAGCTCGGATATCAGCCAGACGAGAACCCTTTGGGATCTCGGATAGGAACCAGGCAGTTGAACCCGGCAGACGCCAGATTCCGGCTCGACCGGATTCACCAATCCGAGTTGGTGGAAGAGCAAGGACCTCCGGGACCTGCCTGCTTTGGACCTCGGATCATGCGGGAACCTCCTGTTCGTAACTTTCAGCTCAACCGAGGTGCCAAGACCTATGACGGTAGCAAAAAGCCGGAGGACTGGCTAACCGACTATGTAACTGCAGTAAGCATAGCCGGAGGAAACAGACGATGGGCGGTACGTTATGTACCGCGGATGTTGGAAGGACCAGTCCGGATCTGGTTGAACAATCTGAGAACTGGCAGTATAGACTGCTGGTTAGATTTCGAGGAGGCATTCATCAGCAACTTCACCAGCACGTACAAGAGGCCCAATAGGCCTCAGCAGCTCGCCATCTGTAGGCAGAGGAGCAATGAGACTGACCGGGAGTACCTTACCCGGTGGAGCAATATTCGCAACTCTTGTGAAGGAGTGGTGGAGGCACAGGCCATCTCCTGGTTTGCGCAGGGATGCCGGCATGGCTCTATGCTGTGGCAGAAATTGCAGAGAAAGATGCCAACAACCTTGGCGGAAACCATGCGCATCGCCGACACCTATACGCTTGGAGATCCCATGCAACCCCTGGTGGATGTCGGAGACTCCAACAGGAGGAATGCGGGACCTCAGCGTTCGGGACCGAGCAGGAGCCATGATCGCCAGGAGTTCGGCCACAAGAGGAATCAGCCCGAGTACCACCATGCCGCGCAGCATGTCGCAGCAGTTACCCGGGAGCAGGAGGATGCCGGCAACAGCCAGCGTCAAAAGACAAGTGGCCCGGCTTGGGGTCAAAGTCAGGAGGTGCAAAAGACTTGGGTGGAGCAGAAGAAGCCCCTGACGTATGAGGAAATGTTGAACAAGCCATGCTGCTACCACACTCTGGAGGCCAACAAGCCCGCAAACCATTCTACTCGGCAGTGCAGCTGGTATCAGCGCACGTTACAGGAGGGCAGCTCGGGAGCTGTTCGGCAGAATGCTCCGGCATCTCGGCCCAACATCCCGAGACCCCCTCCTCCGACATCGGGGGCCAATGCTGTGCGACTTCCCCCTCCTCCGAGAGGACCCCCACCTCGCCCAGTGAATGTGGTGCATACCCGGAACGAGAACGGTAACCAAGCCGGACACCAGCAGAGCAACTACCGGGAGGCACATCAGAGCTATGTGGTCTTTGTGACCGAGCCCACTGACCGGAAAAGTGTGCGGCAGCGTGCCCTGGAGGTGAATGCTGTGATCCCGGCAGTGCCCAAATTCTTGCACTGGTCCGAGATGGAGATCACCTGGAGTCGGAAGGATCACCCCCGGGTTATGCCCAAGCCGGGAGCGTATGCCTTGGTGGTAGACCCGACTTTTGTTGGACCCAACCTCAACGTCCGTTTCAGCCGGGTTCTGATTGACAATGGCAGTGCCATTAACATCATGTACAAGGACACGATGCTGAAGCTGGGAGTATCCATGAACACCCTGCTGCCCACCGAGACAACCTTCCACGGCATTGTGCCCGGAGTCTCTTGCTCGCCCATGGGAAAGATCTGGGTTGAGGTGCTGTTCGGAACTCGGGAGAACTGCAGAACCGAGAGCTTGGAGTTCGAGGTCGTGGACCTCGAGAGCCCGTATCATGCACTGATCGGCAGACCGGCCCTTGCCAAGTTCATGATCTCAACTCACGTGGGCTACCCCAAGATGAAGATGCCGGGACCCAACGGTGTGATCACCATCTCGGGAGACCACAAGCGCTCCATGGAGTGTGCCTCGGCGGGGTCGTGCTTAGCTGAGTTCCTGGTGATCGCGGAAGAGAAGAAGAGGTTCCAGCAGGTGGTGGCGATGGCCAAGACCTCCCAACTCGGAATGCCCGGGATGGTGAACCCGGAGCAGGGGGCATCATTTCAGCCCCCCAAGGAGACCAAGAAGGTGTCTGTGGACCCCAGCAACCCGGAGCGCCAAGTTATCATTGGCAGCAACCTGGACAGCAAATAGGAAGGCGAGCTCGTCGACTTCCTCCGTGAGAATCAGGATGCCTTTGCGTGGTCGAGTGACGATCTGCAAGGCGTCCCGAGGGAGTTGGCTGAGCACTCTCTGTTTGTTCGACCGGATGCGAAGCCGGTGAAGCAACCAACTAGGCGTCTCTCGGATGAGAGAAGAGCTGTTGTCATGGAGCATCTAGCTATACTGCTGGCCGCCGGATTCATCATGGAGGTGCTGCACCCGGATTGGATCTCGAATCCGGTCCTTGTGGAGAAGAAGAAAGATGATCCCCTCCTGCTTAAGGTGTGGCGCATGTGCATCGACTTCACCAGCCTCAACAAGGCATGCCCGAAAGATCCCTTTCCGCTGCCCCGGATAGATCAAATGATAGACTCCACTGCCGGGAGTGAGCTTTTAACTTTTCTAGATGCTTACTCTAGTTTTCACCAGATACCTCTGAATCCGGATGATCAATTAAAAACTGCTTTCATTACCCCTTATGGGGCTTATTGCTATCGTGTTATGACTTTCGGGTTGAGAAATGCTGGTGCTACATACCAGAGATGCATGCAGAAATGCTTGCATGACCAGATAGGCCGAAATGCCGAGGTCTATGTCGATGACATAGTCATAAACACAAAAGAGAAAGCCTCATTAATAGATGATCTGAGGGAAACATTTAAGAACCTAAGAAGATTTCGGATGAGGTTGAACCCGGAAAAATGCACATTTGGTGTGCTGGCAGGAAAGTTACTCGGTTTCCTCATCTCAAGCCGGGGAATCGAAGTCAACCCGGGCAAAATTCGCGCTATCGAGAGCATGAAGTTGCCCGTGCGCCTCAAGGATGTGCAGAAGTGTACCGGGTATCTGGCATCCCTAAGTCGGTTTGTGAGCCGACTTGGGGAGAAGGCCTTGCCTCTGTATCAACTGATGAAGAAAAGCAAAACGTTTGTTTGGACCCCGCAAGATGATGCGGCGTTCAACGATCTGAAGAGAATGCTCTCGACAGCACCTGTGTTGGCATCCCCGTTACCCAAGGAACCTATGCTGCTGTACATTGCCGCAACCAACCGGGTAGTCAGTGTGGCGATGGTAGTAGAAAGGGAAGAAGGGGGCAAGCTGATACAGAGACCGGTGTATTACCTCAGTGAGGTAATCTCGGAATCGAAGCAGAACTACCCGCACTACCAGAAGATGGCATATGGGGTATACATGGCAGTGACCAAGCTCAAGCACTACTTTCAAGAACATCCGGTCACAGTGGTGTGCGAAGCTCCTCTCGTCGAGATCATCGGGTGCAAGGATGCCAGCGGCCGGGTAGCCAAATGGGCCATCCAGTTGTCTCCGTACGCTCCGGCATACGAGAGACGAGATGCCATCAAGTCGCAGGCGCTGCCGGACTTTTTGGTAGACTGGGCCGAGATGCAGTATGAACCTCCGATACCGGATTACAATTTCTGGAGGATGCATTTCGATGGCTCAAAGGCCAAGATCGGATTGGGTGCCGGAGTGGTCCTCACTTCCCCAAAACAAGACGTACTGAAGTATGTGCTGCAGATCCATTTTCGGGCATCTAACAATGTCGCGGAATATGAGGCCTTAGTTCATGGACTGAACGTCGCCAAGGAAATCGGCATCCGCCAGATAGAGTGCTTTGGTGACTCGGACCTTGTAGTCCAACAGGTGTCGGGAAATTGGGATGCTCTGGATGCAAACATGGCCTTATACAGGTTTCATGTGCAGAAAATATCCGGATTTTTTGAAGGGTGCGAGTTCAAGCATGTACCCAGAGGAGAAAACGAAGCAGCGGATGTCTTGTCCAAGCTAGGGTCATCTCGGGATCCCATCCCACCCGGGATAGCCCTAGAGCATCTGAGGAAGCCATCTATTCAACCATCACCAGAGTCAGAATCTATCTTCATCCCCAAGGAGCCTGGTTCAGATGCCGTACCCATGGAAGTAGATGTCGGGAGCATAACATCGAACCCGGGGACTGCGTCCCTGTGCTCGGAGAGGCAAAGAAAGATGATGGTAGAGGTGATGTCGGCAGAACCAATGGACATAGACACTCCCGTGTTCCCGGATAGACCTGTCCCGGGATGGGCACAACCCATTATGGCGTACATCTTGGAGGGAACTCTCCCAGAAAATGAAGTGGAAGCCCGGCAAATACTGCGAAGATCAAAAGCTTACACTGTCATCAATCAAGAGCTGTACAAGAGAAGTGTCACCGAGGTACTCCAGAGATGTGTGGAACCGGCAGAAGGACAAGAGATGCTGGTGGAAATACATCAAGTGGAGTGCGGACATCACGCATCATCCCGGGCCCTGGTGGCAAAGGTGTTCCGACATGGGTTCTACTGGCCCACTGCATTGCAGCAAGCAGAAGATATTGTCCGGAAGTGTGGGGGATGCCAGAGATTTGCTCACCGGATGCACATGCCGGCATCAGCACTGAAAACAATCCCCATCACTTGGCCATTCACAGTATGGTGTTTGGACATGGTCGGGCAATTCAAACCGGCAAGGGGCAACATGACACACATACTTGTCATGGTGGACAAGTTCACAAAGTGGATAGAGGTCAAGACAATCCGGAAGTGCGATGGACACACCGCTGTGCAATTCCTGAAAGACATTATCTTGAGATACGGATACCCACACAGCATTATCACAGATAATGGAACAAACTTTGATGTGGGGGAATTCGCTCGATTTTGTGCTGAAAAGGGAATCCGGCTGGATGTAGCATCAGTCGCACACCCGGAAGCAAATGGGCAAGTCGAAAGAGCAAATGCCTTAGTCTTAGCCGGCATCAAAGCTCGCTTGATCGAACCACTATTGAGAACTCCGGGATGCTGGATAGAGGAATTACCGGCAGTACTATGGGGTCTCCGGACTACACCGAATAGATCTACCGGATACACGCCATTCTTCATGGTATACGGTGCTGAAGCAGTACTCCCAACCGACATACAGTATGACTCCCCGAGAGTAACAATGTTCACCGAGACTGAGGCAAAGGAGGCCCGAGAAGATGATGTTGATTTACTCGAAGAGGCCAGAGAATTGGCACTATCTCGGTCGGCAATTTATCAACAGAACCTCCGTCGCTATCATAGCCGGAAGTACACCCGAGGGTGTTCCGGGAAGGAGATCTGGTGCTGAGGCTCATCCAACGCACGACCGGAATGCATAAGTTGTCACCTCCATGGGAGGGACCTTTTGTGATAAGCAGGGCATTGCACAATGATTCTTATTACCTTGTAGATGCACAGGAGGCTAGGAAAGGTGTAATGGACAAATCCGGTGAGGAAACCAAACGTCCATGGAATGTAGCTCTACTTCGCCCCTTTTACACGTAAAAGGTTCAGTGTATATTGTATCTCAATTTTCAGTATTAATGAAAGTAAGGCACCCTGGGAGCAACCCGGGGACTGCCTGGTTATGAGATTATCTTGTTATTTTTGTCAAATTCATTTACTATTTTGTACCGGCATCTCGGGAAGGAACCCGGGGACTGCCGGATAACTGTTTTCTACTTTTCTATTGTATGCCGGAAAAGTTCCGAATTCAATTCTCAAAGTCAGAGTAATGTATGTCATGTGAAATCATCTTGTGACTCGACTGACGAACGCCGAAATGGTAGTCAAGAGCAAAGAGAGGAAAGGTGGGGCACACGAAAATGGTCTCGGGGACTCGGAGCAGGAACTTATCCGGCATACCTGTTTTTTATTAACTATTGTTGTTTATGTCGAGAATTCGGTTAGTAGGAACTCGGATTGTTTTAAGTAATGTATGCCGTATGTGGAGTTTCGTGACTCGACTGTCGAACGCCGAAATGGTAGACAAGAGCAGAAATTACCTAAGTACGGTAAACATGAAAGGCAAGTCGGGAACTCAAAACAGAATACATTGGCATAAATTGTTCGAATAGGTAGTTCACTGCGGAATGAAAATAGCATAAGTGTATATTACATATGGCACCCGGCATCCCGGGGATTTAACGAATCTGCTAAGTTTTTCATGCGGTAGGGGAAGTCGGCTTCTCGACGGAGACCTCGGGAGCAGCGACCTCGGGAGCAACGACCTCGGGAGCAGGGGCAGCAGCAGCAGCGGGAGCAGCACCGGGGGCGACTTCGGATTCGGTGACGGCAGCGCTACTCGGGGCCTCGGGAAGCACCTCGGTCTCGGGGGCCTCCGGTCTTGGCGAAGTCGCTACATCCCGGGGAACCACCTTCTCGGGCGCGGCACCGGAAGCGGCGTCATCTCCTTCCGGGGACTCGTCTTCCGCCTCGCCGGAAGCGGCATCGTCTTCGTCGTCCTCGTAATCTGATTCCGAGTCGGAAGGGATGACGCTAGGGGTGAACATGCGGAAGCTTGACCACGTAGCGATGCGGTGCGCCACCTCTTGTCGGCGCTGGATCTTCTCCGGATCGGTGACCCACGAAGAGACCGTCCGCAGGCGCAGGATTGCCTCCAGATCGACACCCTCGTACCAGCTGAGTACTTGGGTCAAGACCTGGTCGGCGCCAGCCCGTGCACCGGAAAGCTTCCAGGCGTGGATGCGCCTCCCGGCACCCCGAAGTGCGCTCGTGAGCTCGGGAAGCGAGAGCGTCCCCCGGATACTTGGCCACAGTGCGCCGTGAACGTGGACCGCAGCGCTGAGCAGATCCGTCCCGATAGACCGGAGGGGTACTATCCGGGCCTTCAGGGCGACGAGGTGATCCTCGATGTCCCAGGCGTCCGAGATGGGGCCCTTCCCGGCGCGCTTCTCGCGGAAGGCGGCAACAGCTTTGGCGGCAGCCTCGCGGGAGTGCTCAAACTCTCCTTTAAAAAGAAGAGCTGTCAAACGACTAAGTCATAAGAGTAGCAGCAAGAAAGAAAGCAAAAAGAAGGCAAGAGGGATGTCGGTCCACTTACTGTTCAGATCCCGGTTCAGCACTGTGAGCTCCGAGAGCCAAGTATCATACCGGGAACGAAGAAGAGCAAGCTCAGTCTCGGCAGTGTGCGCGCACTCCTGGGATTGGTCCAGGGTCTCTTTCTGCTTCTTGGTCGCCTCGATGAAGCGCGTCTTCATCTCGGACATAGCAGCCTGGACCTTTCCGAGCTCGCCGTTCAGCCGCGCGATCTCGGATTGCGCGGTTGCGAGAGCAGTCTTCTGGTCCACCGAGATCTTACGCGCCGCATCTCGCTCCTCCCGGAGGCGCTCCTCGGATTTCTTGGATTGACCGAGTTCAGCGAGAACCCGGTTGAAGATGTTGCGGCGTTTTTGGCTGCACTCCTGAAAGCAAGACAAAGAAGGCAAAGTCAGTATGGAAAAGGTGTAAAAAACCCAGTTGGGAGGATCTCGGGGACTCGGTGTCCGAGTCCTGGATTTTTCTCTAAGATTGGAACCTAGTGATCTGCTATTCGGTGGAATCTAGAGCACTAAGCACCAATCTCGGGGACTAGTGGTGGTGGAAGGAACAAATGCGTTTTTTGGAAAGAGGAAAAGCTTACCTCGCTTACTCGGGTGACATCCAGCGCGGCCACCTGGAGAGCATGCAGGGCTTGAGCGCTGCGGCTCGGGCCTGCAGCGTGCAAGTCCCCTGTAGTCTCGGAAGCGTCGGCGGCAAGCCAGGCCTTGTTGAAGTCATCAACAACCCGAATGCCGGAGCTGCCAGCAGCGCGGGCGGCAGCAACGTCCCGGGATCCTGAAGATACAAAGGAGCTGACCGTTGCTCGCAAGATCCGCAAGGCTGCAGTAGCGATCTCGGCAGGAGGCGGTGGTAACGAGGAAAACGTACCCGGGCGCAGCACCAAGTCCTGAGACGAGGATGTCGGGGCAGCTGCGGGCGGGGCAGAAGATGTTTTCTGCCCAGCAATCTTGCTGCGAGATTTGGGAGGTTGGTCTGCTGGCCGGGAGGAGGCTGTAGGCTGCCTCTCCGGGATGGTCTTGGGCGCGACTGGCCGAGAAGGGCCACTGGCCGCAGGTTCCCGGCGAGGGCTGAGGATCTCTGCCTCCAGCCCGGGAAACCGGCGCGGGCTCTCCGGAAGAAGCACTTCTCCCGAGGTGGTCGTGGCCTGCACCGGGATCTCCTCGATCACCGGATGCGCATCCGGGGTCGCAACGGTAGCCGGTGCGGCACCGGAAGCCGCAGGCTCACTGCCTCGGGTAGAAGGGCGAGGAGGTGAAGAAGAAGCCCGAGCCGGGCTGGGAGTCCGAGTCCCGGGAGGAGGAGGAACAGAAGGCGACGGGAGCTCGAGTGCATCCCTGAAAGGAAATGTCTTAGTAATAGTTGTGGAGAAAGCAAAGTCAGATAGCATAAGGCAAGGAAGACGTACCCGGAGTCCACAGTGGGAGGACCCCTTTGCCGGCGCCGAGCAGGCTTCTCGGTTGTCTGCTTACTCGGTTTGTTCTTCTTGGGGGGGTTGCCGGGGTTATCGGACCCCTCGGTGTCGGAAGCCGCGCGCTTCCGGCTCTCGGCACGTTTGGTCCCGGTTGTCGGTTTCGGAACCACAGCTGAGGCCCAATTCAGAGGGAGAGCGTCAATAACATCGAGAATCTGGCAGTCAGTCTCATCCTCATCATCCGAAGAAATGAAAACTGCCTCTGGAGTTGAAGGATTACCCGGGGCCTTGACGAAAGGGATGGCGAGGTGGTCCTCGCCGTCGGGATCCTCTCTCGGCATCACGTCCGGTTTCGGGAAGTCCGGCGTGTAATTCCCGTTGACGTGGACGGCGTCTTCTTCGTGTTGACGCTCGAACAACTGCGCAAACAAATTAGGCCGTGTCGGTGTCCAGGTGAACGCATGTACGAAGGCGAAGGCACGAAAGACTGATATAAGCACCTGATCGCATGGTCTTCTCCGGCATCCCCCAAGGACCCCCCAAATATAGTCCTCCGTCATCTCCGTCCGGGCAATAGCTCGAACGCGACGGACGACCCCGGCGTGGCTTAGCCCAAAGATACTAGTCCTAGTGGGATCATAGTTCCCGGACATGTGGCACATCTTGTGCACTCGGTTTTGAAGAGGGCAGACCCGGCGAACAATGAAGCACCGCAGGAGATCATCCCCGGTCATCTTCTGAGTTAGCACGTGCAGAACCTCGTGCATGTAGGTAATTTCATCGCTATCCGGAAGCTTCTTCCAGAGACCGAACTCGCGCGGAGGACCAATAATGAACTCCGGCAGATTGATGAAGTCCGGGTTCGAGGATCCCGGACCATCTCCCGAGTGCTCCCGGTTCTTCACATAGAAGAAACTCCGCTGCCACTTCCGGCAGGACTCTAGCCCCTTAACTATGGGGAATCCGGAATCCGCGCGGGGAATGATGGTGGCCGCTCCGCAATCCACTAAGTCTTTAACCTTCTTATCCGGATTGGGGATGGCTTGGTGACGGAGAATAAAGTATTTGGCCCAGAGATCCAAGAAGGGCCAGATGCCAAGGTATGCTTCCGCATATGTGGTGAAGACCGAGAGCATCATTATGGCGTTGGCGGGAAGATGATGAGGTTGAAGGTCGTAGAGGTCGAGGAAGTCGCGGAAGAAGGGGCTTGCCGGAAGCCCAAACCCGCGCTCGAAGTGCGCGAGGAATACTAAGTATTCCCCGGGTTGGGGTTCCGGTGCAATCTCCTCTCCCGGGAGACGGCTCTCGACTTCCGGAGGAATCCGGTGAGTCCGATACACCCAGTCCAGATCGGACTGCTTGGTCTCGGACCCATCCCAGCATCCCCAAGCACGCTCTTCGCCCATGTCGGAGAAGTGTACAGGGGTATCCGAGCTACTCTGCAGGCGCAGCGGTGGTTAGTCGGAGTTAGTCTACCGGAAACTAGGATGTCGGAGCACAAACTGCTAAACGTTACCGGGTTCCTAGGAAACAAGATCTACCGTATGCTAAATAAATCGAAACTAAAGGGAGGAAAAAAGGCTCGCGCTAGACTCAAGCGAGGCACAAATGCGGGTGACCGATATACATTCTAGCGCCACGGTGATTCATCGCCGTGCGCATCGTGCGCGCCGCGCGAGTGTGCTCACCGGCGGCGGCGCAACCGTGCTCGTGCTATGGCACGGCCGGGGTCGGGCGGTTACTCTACCAGAGAAAGGCATCGGAGCGGAGAAGAACAACTCACCGGTGAAGGAGGAGATCGGCGACGTGCGAGAGGGACAGCGGGGTGCGAGCTCCGGCCAACGGCGAGCGGGACGTCGTGCGGGCGACGAGCGCAGCGGCGGCGACGAGCTCGAAACGGTGAGGAGGAAGAGTGCGAAGGAGAAGAAGAAGGGGAGGAGACCGTTCCGGTCCCCTATTTATGGGGGGGATTCCGGAGCGGTTTCCGATTTTCCCGCCCACGATCTCCACGATCGTGGGTGGGATCTGTTTTGTGCCGCGCACCACGTGGCACTATCCGGAGCGCCCGATCCGGCCACACCGAGGGCCACACGGCTCCAACGGTTGGATTCCGGATCAGCTGCGGCTACCCGGCGCGGGAACCCAAGCGACACCGTGCGTGCGCAGAAGCACTCGAGTGCGTCTCTGCGCAGACGGGACGTCGGGTGGGCCCTGGCTCGGTGTCTCGAATTCATCGGGAGATCAACGGTCGAGATTCACTGAGATGGTGCTATCCGGTCGCAGGCTTCGCCTCCCGGTTGAGACGGTCTCGGTGGGAGGATCTCGGTAAAAAGATCTCGGGAAGAATCGATCTCGGCATAGGATAAGAGAATGGTATAAGTGGCTCTCGGAAATGGTTGTTATTAAAGCTGATCCCGCACATCATCCGAGGTCGTTGTGCAGCAACAGCTTCGGGGACTAGTGTCGGGGGGCTGCCCCCCGGGTAGGGGCAGATCCCGGTATAATCCAGTAAATATCAACAGTACTTGACCTTTGGCGGCAGCAAGAGACATCTCCTGGTGTACCGAAAGGGCAGACTGACCCCTGAGCGCTGGTAGAGGACAAAGTGCCTCCTAGCAGGCGCAAGGGTCAGCTCTGGCAGCTATAAATAGACACCCCCGGCCCTCACAATCGTAGCACAAGCGTGAGCGGGTGGTTCCTCTAAGAACTAGCTTCTCGAAGATGTCTTCGCCGGCAGGCTAAGACATCTTCGGGAGGCTAGGCCTAGAGATACTCATCCTGAGACGAGCTCGGACGTCTCCGGGAAGGATCCCGGATCTAGGACTCCGGGGAGACTCTCGGGTGGCGATGTACTCGGCTTTACCGGATAGGTATTCCGGGTAAGTACTAACCGGAATGTGTGTCTCGGTCTTGATCTTATACAGAAGAGGCTCAGTGGCAAGCACGGAGGTATCCGGAATAAGGGCTCCCGGTAGACCGTCAACGGTCCGTAGCAGGCTTTCCCGTTTATAGCGGGGGGAAGTACCATTCCGCCTGACACGGAAGCATGGTCACCTCCCGCCTGACACGGGAGCGCGTCAGCCGGTACGAGCGTGGTACGACAATACCTGACATGCCTAGCCCGGCAATCCGGAAAAGGCTATCCGGGATGGGCAGAGACATGTCTTGTCTCTGACAAGGGGACAATGATGATGTGGGACGGCGCCTGCCGTCCTTAACGAGATGATGACGAAGGGGCTACACCGGATAGTCCGGCGACTAGGTCGCACTAGCCGGTGACGACATCCCGGCTAGGCCTGTCCGGTGGGGCCGAGCCAAGTTAGGGTTTCCGGCCCTCCTGGCCGGACCTCTATAAAAGGCGCCATAACTGCTCCTGAGGGAGAGAGACCAACTTCAGAGCCAAAGCTATAGTCACATTTACTCTTAGAGCAGTTATTTCCTTCTCACCTTGAGTTCATCTAGTTCTTCATATTCATCACTTTGAGAGATCTTGTAGCAAGTTGTAGTCCTTATATCACCAATATATAGAGTGGAAAGGCAGGAGTAGGGGTGTTACCTCCTCACGAGGGCCCTGAACCTGGGTATATCGCCTGTGTGTTGTGTGCCTTCGTGCATTTCTTTGTATTTGTTAGATCTTCCCCCTTTGCACTTTGTTCTTATTCCTTGTTCTTAGGAGATCTCGGTTTTACCGGGATCCTCCCCGTGTGAGCTCTTCAGCTCGCTATCCCTCCCCGGATCCACCAACGTCCATCGGCCCCACAAATTAGCCATCCTATGGCATCTGCCGTGACACCACCACGTCACGATCACATCTGGAGACTACGGAACTACACTTCGGTTGCTTCTTCAAGAGCTCGGATTCTACCTTGGAAGCCGACGGGTCCAACTTCATCAGCTGGTGCATTGGTTTTAGAAACATTCTCCAAACACAACAAACATCCTATATGTGCTAGAACATTAGTTAGGAGTTAGACCAGATGATTCTGATAGCAAGGAGCAAGATGATGAGTTCCGTAAGCATCATGACATGTTCATGGAAGTGACGATCGTCATGAGCGTATGCCTAGCACCTGAGTTGAAAGTTGTTTCAACACATGGAGACATATGTCGTGATTGATGCGATCAGAGGTCACTTCAAAGATGAATTCAGTCTTGAGCAGTTCAGACCGCTTAGAAAGTTCCGGACCATTCACATGGGGAGCATACCTGTCTGGAGACTCAGTTGAAGAAGTTGTGTGACATCTATTTCAGGCTTACGAATATCTACGATTTCTAGATAGCGAACTCCAGTGCAATAGAGATTGTGCTTTACCTCCTAGCTGTGAATAGCATGTGCATGAATATGCTATAGAGACACGGTGAGCTTCTTCACATTCGTGAACAAGTTCAAATCTCTAAAAGTTGATTCATCGAAGAAGAGTTCTTCGACGCTATGGGTATATTTGATATACGAAGATATAAATGTATTCTTCTCATACTTGATGAAAAGTGTTTGATAATTGTTCTATTTGTGAAACAGTCCCTGATTATCACAAGTATGTGGCGAAGGGTGACGTGACAGTGCACAAGTGATTGCAAGTTAATGGCCAGTAGTGCTCACGCCCTCGAGATATCATATTAGTTATCATCAATAGTTTTTGATAAGACATTTTGTAATAGTGAGAATGTGATCTAGTTTGGTGTCTTGAATGTTACAAGACATAATTATTCATATAGAACACATCAGTTGTTTTATGTTATGAAACAAAGCAGTTGTTTCATGTTATGAGTAATTTGCATCACATCTCAATTACATTATGCGTATGATATACATTTATAATAGCGGGAATGATAAAATTATGTGTCCAAAGAACAAACACCATCGAATTTAGTCATAAAGGCAATGAAAGAAGTAATGGATATTTTTGGTCCATTTAAGTATTTCGAGTGCCAAAATTGATTAAGTTTGAAATGCAGTATTGAAGTTGCAATACTGGAGGAAATTGATTGAGAGTCATTTTTAATGATTAATCAATGGTGTTATTGCATGATCCGAATTCTTCCATGATTTTGGTAAATAGGAGTATTTGCCCGATAAATTATGGAGTCTGAAATTAATTTGATAATAGATCAAATGGGGTTTTTCAGAAGAAAGATTAGTGAATATTGTATTCACAAGATTCGATCAAAGGACAATATTTTTGAATTATGGTTTCAACACAAAAGACTTGTGGAAATTCGTTTCACAATATTATAATGTCATATATGGTGATATGTGGGGAATTATAATTATGCTCTATTTTAAATAAAGTGTGGTCTGTCAGAATCTGTCTTAGAATCTCCTAATATGTTCGAAACATTATAGTTGATGTCCACTTTAGAAAATAGATGTTTTTCTCAACGAGGATTCGTAGGATTGACAGTAGTGTCGACATGTATATGATTATGCGATAATTCGGAATATACATGAGTGGTTATTTGTAGATTGCTCGCATTAGATGAGAGTATATTCCAAAACCAATTAGAAACAAAGTTCAGTTTGTTGTCTATGTAATTCCGAGAAAAAGATGATTTTTCGAATTATGGTTTATGGATTGGAATTAGAAGTTTGGAATAAAGTGTCAGACCTATGTTGGAAGGTGTTCCAAAGAGTATATGTCTGCTAATGAAAATTTGGTGATTAAGAGTGAGGGAGACTAGAAAATTGTTTTCTGCTTGCAATCCTCTTCATAAAGATCATAATATTTTCATGAAAGAAACTTCTAAATAAAGTGCTGTTATATTTAATATTGCTGTCAGGTCACAGCACTGTATTAAGTATTTCAGATCTTGTTGACAGATCAAGGTGCACTTTGTAAATACAAAGAAAGTTGAGAAAATATCAGAATACGAACAAAGGCTTTTTGAGCCTGGAAATCCAAAGTTGCATTTTAAAGAATTAAGAGAGTAATTGTTGCTGCAATTCTTATTAGAGGAATAAGATTGTTTAATCGTCATATAAGGTGTTATATGATAAATGTGACTATAAGAAAGACGCGGTAGCATGTCTTGTCAAGAAATGTGTCTTGGACAAGATCAAATTTGTTGACTACATTTATGTAGACATGCTTGAAGTCTGAGGGATTTGTATTAATGTAATACTGAAGTTTGTATTAAATTCGAATTGATAGCAGATCAATGATTTTGGTTTGACCAAAATGTCGATTTAAGTGGGAGTCATAGTTGGTTCACTCAGGTGAAATATGTGAAGAACATATTTTTGAGTGGGAGCTCAGGAACTCAAATATGTGGATGACACGTTTTTGAGTGGGAGCTCGTGTTGTCAAATATGTGGAAACATAATTTGAGTGGGTGTCGAATTCATCTTGTGTAGCTGACACATTGTGAAACTGTATCAATAGAATAGGATGAAGTTGTGAAACTATTTTAAAAGCTAGTGTCTATTTGGAAATAGAACGGGAATTTTAAATAGTTAGTCGAGTTGTTTTGGATTATATCTGAGGAGTCAGAATAGAATCAAAAGGATGGTCCTTTGGAATCCAATTGATCATTAAGAGTAATGATGCGTGAAAGTAATGGTTGTATGACATGTGGGTCTATTATGTAATATTAGACATCATACAGAAACCATATTATCTGCTCGATGAAATATAACCGATGTTCTTGGAATAAAGAACAGTTATGAAAGTAAATTTGGAATTTACTGAAAGTAGAAGTGCGTTAGTTAAGGGATTGACATTTGAATGTCAAGTTTTCTACATTGGTGTGAAAGTATGTAGATATCGCGAGTTTGTAATTGTTACAAGGGGCTCTGCATGGCTGAGTGTGTTTTTCCGAACAGTTATCTGGTTAGTATAATCAGAGTAAGCGTTGGGAAGCAGAAGTCTCACTTAGTTACGGTATTTGCATATATGTTGTTAGACAACATGGTGATGTCAAGCAAGTTGATGCCAGTGAATCGCAAAAGCATGTACAATCATGGATTGTGCAGTAACACTTTTCCACGAGCAAGCATTATCAAATGATTCTTATTTGATAAGGGATTCTGATAAAGTAAAATGCAGCTAGTTTATTTGTACTCTAGTGCAAGTGGGAGACTGAAGGAGATATGCCCTAGAGGCAAATAAATAAGTAGTATTTATTGCATTATCTCATAAGTTTATAATAGGTTTATGTATTATGCTGTAACTGTATTAATCGGAATTATTAATACACGTGTGATACATAGACAACCAGGTCCCTAGCAAGCCTCTATATGAGCTAGTCCATTGGGCAACAGTTGATCGAGATTCCCGATCAAGGACAATGACGTCGGTTGACAATGGGGTCATCTTGTTAGTTGAATAAGGTGGTGGACATACGCAAAGTATTGCAATAAGATCGTTTTACGATGTTTGTCATTTGCAATAGATAAGAGTATGATAGCTTATTCCTTAGACCGTGAGACCGTACTTATTGTTGCTTCGTAGGAGTGCTTTGAGAGCATCAAACGTTGTGTCTTATATAGCATGACAATAACGGTGTCCATCTTGGGTATTCCGAAAGAGCATCAAGACGTAAGGATCAAGAGCGGGATTTGTTCATTCTTGTAATGGAAAGATACTCTGGGCCCACTCGGTGATATTGCATCTATATAGCTGCGCAGCTTATGACTGGGTCATGGAGATGTAATATCGCAGACGAGTTAATAACCTTCGTCGGTAACGAGATACAGCAAAGGCATCGGTGTGTCTATGATCATATCTCGGACAAGGTAGTATCGCAGAGACAAAGGGAATGAATATCATACTTATGGTTCAACGACGATATTCGTGGAATGCACAGGGGTCGTCATATATTTCCAGGTATCCCTGACGATCATTGGTGAGCGGAGTGTCTCGACCATGTCTGGAGTGTTCCCGAACCGTAGCGTAACAAACTTAAGGTCTTAGGGACGCTAGGAGATAGGTTCTGGAATTTTATAGGAGTTTGTTGGAGAGAGAGAAATGATCCGGAAAGAGTTCCGGTGGTCCGGAAGGAGTTCCGGGGAGGTATGGAATGGTTCCGGAAATGTCCGAAAGTTGTTCGGGTGGTTCCGAAATAGTTTCGGAGTCATGGGATATTGAATTATATATTAATATATCAATTATGAATTAATGGGATTTTTATATTAATTTAATATTAATTAAATAAAGGAAAAAGGGGGCTCCCACCTACATGGGCCCTAAGAGGGCCCAAGAGGGGGGAGCCGCACCCCACAAGGGGGGTGGGCCCCATGGGAGGTTCGGCCGGCCCATGGTGGGGCGCACCACCCCCTCTCCTCCTTTAGTCCCACATGGGGGAGCTGAACGGATAGACGTCGCCTAGAGGGGGGGGGGGGGGGGGGGGGCGGGGTGAAAAGGCGATTTAAAACTTTTTCGAGGAGCCGGAATATCCGGTCCAATAGTGACCGGAAATTCCGAGTAGCCGGAATATCCGGTACGCGAGTGACCCGGAAATTCCGGTATGCTTGATAAAGGCGGAATAAAACTAGAGGTTTACTTCAACAAGCATACAACCTAGATATATAAACTAGGCTCACCTATGTGCACCAACAACTTAAGCTAAGCAATACTAGTAACAAGATGATAGCAAGATATATGACTTCAAGCACGAAGGCTATCACAATGTAAAGTGCATAAGTAAAGAGCTCGGGTATAGAGATAACCGAGGCACGCGGAGACGAGGATGTATTCCCGAGTTCCACCCAAAGGTGTACGTCTCGTTTGGAGAGGTGTGCGCAACCACAACAGGTTAGCCGCAACGCCACAAAGGCTCACCTTCTTCCCCTGATGAACTCAACCACAAAAGGTTCGAGTTCACCTTCCACTATTGATCTCCTTTGGGGCGGAGATCGAATCCCGTACAACTCTTGAGGCACACACCCACAACTTAATTGGGGGATCCCAAGTCTTGAGGCACACACCCACAACTTAATTGGGGGCTCTCAAGTGACCACAAAAGGTCTTGACCACAAAAGGTCTTGGCCACAAAAGGCGTTTAGGGTCCAAAGACCCAAGAGTAACAAGCTCACAAGTATCACCACCACGAATCCTCGTGGAGGGCTCAACCCGATGCAAATGCAATGGCAAGAGCACACGAAGTGCTCAAGTCCTTCACTCTCAAATTCCAACACAACAACAAATGTTTATGGGGGAATAAGAGAGGAAGAACAAAGGAAACCACAAAGGAGTCAAATCCTTCACTCCCAAATCCCACCAAAAGCAACTAATGCTTATGGGGGGGGGGGAGAAGAGAGGAAGAACAAAGGAGAAGAACCACAAAGGAACTCCAAGAACTAGATCCACTAGGTTCCCCTCACTTAGAGGAGAGATGGATTGGTAGGATTGTAGATCTAGATCTCCTCTCAACTTTCCCTAAAGAATATGGAAGAATCAATGGAGGGATTGAGAGGAATCAAGCTTTCCAAGGTCAACAATGGAGTAGGAGAGAGAGGAAATTCGTGCTACCTTGGATTTTCTGAGGAGGAAGAAGGGGAGGGGTATTTATACCCCTCCAGGAAATATAGCCGTTGGCTGTTTCGACACTCGGAAATTCCGGTATAAGTGAGACTCGGAAATTCCGGTCATCCGGAAATTCCGGTCTAGAGAGACTCGGAAATTCCGGTCTAAGAGAGCTCGGAAATTCCGGCTGGAGTCAGAAGCAAAACCAAACTTTTCCTTAGCCAATTCTGGAGGACTTTTCTGGGGGCACTCGGAAATTCCGATAGACGGAAATTTCCGAGCACAATTTCCGACTGGAGTCAGAACCCTTTTTCTCCTTTCCTTAGCCCTTTTTTTGGATAAGCTGGGGAACCGGAAATTCCGGTAGGGCGGAATATCCGGCCCCAATAATCCGAATCAGCAGAACACCGAAACGAAAACTGCTATAACTTTTGCAAATGAACTCCAAATGAGGTGAGACCAATTTTGTTGGAAAGATAGCGACGATGAGTACCCAACAAATAGAGTAAAATAGAGTAAAATCTCCACACATGGCAAGGTGTGGGACTTTCCTCAAGGTAGAACCGGCAATATTTCCGCCACCGAAAACGCAACAAGTTGTCCAAAGTAAAACCGATTTCGATGAACTAGAGCTTGACATGGAGATGAACCAAGCTCTAATTCCTCACCAACATAAAAGCCAAATAAGAACCAAGAAACATGATATGCCAAGTATGCAAAGGTTTGAGCTCTCCACAACGATGCGATCAAGTTACTAACTTGAGAGCCCCTCTTGATAGTACGCCTATCTATCCTATAGCCCTAACAAGATCATACCTTTGCCTTGAGCATTCCACTTGAGTTGGATGATGACTATCTTGATCTCTTCAAGTGGATCATCTTTCTTGATTGCGCGTCCAAACACATGCTTGATGAAGACTTCTCCAAATACTCCTCCATGCTCACAATGGGAGAGTCTCGCTTAGCTCCGTCTTCATGTATCCATTGCAAGCACCAAGCATAGGATCTTTTCGAGAAAACTTCTCTTGGTCTTGCACAACTCATCTTTTCTTCACTAAGATGATGTCTTGAATCTTCAAGACATGCTTGCAATAAGCTTCAAGAGTCCAACACATTACTCCACAATTCCATGGACATGATCTATAATGATATCTCAAAAGCAAACATTAGTCCATAGAGATTGTCATTCAATTACCAAAACCACACATGAGGGAAAATGCTCTTTCAATCTCCCCCATTTTGGTAATTGATGACAATCTCTTTTGAGAGGGTTAATAATATGGAATTTAACGAACAAGAATGGTTGCACTAACATCAAATACTACAAAGGTATGTGATGTTAGTCCATCCACATATATAGAGCAAACTCCCCCATAATTTATGCACGTGTGTATGAACATGAATTCATTGCATATATTATCGACCATTACCGATGGTGGAGTTTCCACTATATATATAAAACCAAGCAACGAATGCAAAGGCAAGGAAGGCAAATACTTAAGAAGATACCAAAGTAAAAAGCCAATTCCATACAACCCTCCAAAACTTCTCCCCCATTGGCAACGATTGCCGAAATGGGCGAAAGGATTTGGAAAGGTAATATAATAAGATCTCCTTCATGATTTATGCATTTCTCATGATATGAGTGAAATCAAATGCACTTATCCAATGTGAATAGATGAAGGGGATCAAACTATATTGAGGATCCAAAAATTGCACAAGAAAGATACCAATTGAAATCCACTGGAAGGATACCAATTGTAAAAGGGGAAAAGCATTTACAAAGAAGCAAGCAATCAAGGGATCCAAAACCAATTGAGCACAATAGGATATTATGATAAAATCAACCGAGTGTTCTAAAAATCAAGAGGGAACTCCCCAAGGTACATGCACAATGAAAAGATTTGTATTTCAATATGGTGTGCATAACATGGAATCCTCGCTCCCTCCTAGATGCTTTCAAAAAGGTGCAAGATTGAATAAAGGCTTGCTCAACCGGGAAAGGATGGGTGTGACATGGAAATACAATTTAGGAGACTAAACAAGGATGAGCCTAAGCAACATCATAGTCTTTCAAATTATGAGGCACATAGTGCATATCATGTATTTCGCATGCAAGCATACCAAAAAGGATTCATCAAATAGGATCACAAGCTTATTAAGAGGCAATGTGAAACCAATAGAAAAACAAAGCTTGTGCCATTTAGAGATCACCAAAGAATCAAGAAAGTAGTAAAAGGTGATCACTAAAGATTTTGAATACCAATTAAATATGTAACTACCTTCATGTGTATAAGTTTCTAAGTGGACACTAAGTCCTCAAAGAAACATGCACACACAATGTAGGTACAAGGTCAAGCACATGATATTCAAGAGGAAGTCATAAATACACCGATGAGAATTTTTGCTTAAAAGCAAAGCACATAGCTCAAATTATTCTTAAAGGGTATAGATGAACTTCCAACACCAAGTTCTCAAAGCATCACAAATACCCACATAGGATAAGTGATAGTTGGGATACTTCGAGACACAAAACAAATATCACATAAGGCAAATGGTTTAAGAGAATTCATCAATATTGCATATGAGAGACTTTGAAATGAATTTGCTAGATTAACATATTGGGGATCCGTGAATCATGAAAATGATTATATATAAATATATATTCCCCTTGATGTTTAATCATCCTGGCTAACTCACATTTGCAATGAAGATGTATTGAATCAAACTTTGCAAAAACCATATCAAATGCAACTTAGAGAAACTCATGCCAAAGAACAACCTACACAAGGTTGAGAGCTAGAAGTATATGCATGAGTTAGATACTTGTTACCGAGATAGCATTGACGGTGTAGAAGATGAGAGTTCACAATCATCCAAGCTTGGCTCCAAGAAGCACATGGTGAAGACATCTTCTTTAAAACGAGACAAGCTTCCAATGCATCTACCATGTACCTAAAACAAATCAAGTACACAATGGTATCCAAACTAATTGGGTCCAAAGTAGTTAGTCCAACTACAATACATAGGACAAACTCCACATAAATATGTGCATATTGACATGAAATAGAATTTCATGCACATCTTAGCCATTTAGGATTTGATGGAGTTTATCCTATATATTGGATCTACGAAAGTAAGCATGCCATAAGATATACATAGAGTAAATATGCATGCACAAAACTTTCAAGAACCAAACGAGATACAATTTGGACAAAACACCAAATAAAACAAGAAGCTACACAAAAGTGTGGCAAGAGAATGATATGTCCACATTGTATCAAAGACTCGAACCAACCCATGATTTGAGAAACCAATTTGAAAATATATCAAATGAAAACAAGGTCAAGGCTAAACCAATGAGCATATGAAATAAATCAAACAAGCATGCTCGAAGGTTTATCTCATCCAAAAAGGTAGACTAGGAACCATGGGATGAGATAGCCAACTCCACAAAGAAGAGTAAGGTTTCAACAAATAAACCAAGCCCTCTACAATTTTCATGATGGCACAAAGTACCAAGACGGAAAATGTTTGTCTTTCAAAGAGACATGTCATCGGGAACAAAAACCAATTGAAGACAATTAATGTTGAATAACATATAGAATTGCTCCCCCAAGATTTGTGCATTACTTATGATCTTATATTTGAATACAAAATGCACAAAAATGGGATCATCACTTTTCATATATATTGTTAACCATTTAGTCATGTTCAAGAAGAGCAATAAGATACAAAACCAATTTAAAAACCAATTTAAAGAGTAGTGTTCTAAAGAGTATAGAGTAGCTTCCCCATGATTAGTGCATTTTTAAGATCTTTTATGTAAATACAAAATGCACACAAGTGGGATCATTACCCTCCATATATCTTTTTGAACACAAAGTTCAATAAAAACAATAAGACCCGATAACAATTAAAAGGATGATGTTCTACTCAAATGTAGGGTAGCTCCCCCAAGAATAGTGCATTACTTAGAATTAAGTCTTCGAATGTAATTGCACAACAATGGGATCCTTGCTTGTCCTAACTCAAGAAAGCACAACACAAATTATGAGTAGAGCAACAAAAAGATCTAAATGAAGCAAAGAAGACAAATGGGTGGTTAAACCAACACAAACTTGGCGATAGAATAATACAATTTAGGAACAAAAGCCAATGTAAATATGATCAATAATTTTACCACCAATATAATTATCACTTGTCAAAGACAATGATTGTATGGAGATATTTCTCGGTGGTACATGACATATATAATTAAGATCATATTCACAAAACAAAGGCTTGTGGCAAAATAAACGAATTGAAAAACATGCTTATCATGATATTCTTGATGACTTCACATATTCAATGATCATTCTAAGCATCAAGAAACTTTCTCACAAACAAGATACCAAAAGATGGTTGATCAAAATGCATTTAAGCAAATATGGATCTTGTTTGAGTACCATGCCACCTAGGAACAAGATAATCAACAATATCAACTCTAGGTGACACTACCTCACATGTTCACATTTTCTAGTCTTGTAATATGCACATAGCTTATTACTCCCCCATCATGTGATAATCCATTCTTTTTTTTAACAAGAGGCAAAAGAGATCCAACAAGAGATAATTAATGGACATTAGAATTTGAATTTCTCATGAGTAAGACTTACCACAAAGAGAGTAGATAATATTGAAATATCACTACTAAGTGGTATTCCTCATGAATACACATTTTAGGGTGGTGAGTTACCAAAAAGCACATCACTACCTCAAAATGGGATAGTCCATTAATATCCCTAAAAGAGCCAATTAAGATGAAAGCAAATAGATAAGAGGCTCAAACATACATGGTGTGCAAACCAACATACACAAGCTTGATTACTCAACATAAGTAAGTAGAGTGCACAACACATATGAAACACTAGTAAGGTACAAAACCAAACACATACAAGGGTGCAAGTAACTTTCAGTGAGTACATATGAGTTAAATACAAGTTACCGCAAGGAGGACCATTGGATATATGCTAAGACAATATAATTCAATTGACTTGACTTGAGATAATATGGATGATGAAGATCCCTTAATTCTTCATGATGTAGTCAAGTCTCCAATGTCCTCCACTTACACCTATTGATCAAGTTTTAGCTTGTTGGTCCCCAACTAAGTTGGGTCCTAAGAGGTTAGTCACAATAGGTTTGGCAACCCAAATGGTTCTTTTCTTGACACCACTTTGAGTACCAATAACTTTGGCAAACACATTGCCAACCTTATCCTTCCTAAGAGAATGAACAATATCAATAGTAGAAGGGTTTGGTAAGGTACCGTGAGTGCATGAAGAAGCAAAGTGATCCTTCCCACGACATTTGTAGCAAAGGCGACTTTTACCTTTCTTCTTGGGAAGGGAAGGTTCTTGAACTTGGGAAGCTTGAGTTTGAACTTGAGGTTGCTTCCCTTGTTGCTTCTCACTAAGAGGCTTCTTCAAAGGGCATGATCTAACATGGTGCCCTTCAACCTTGCACTTGAAGCACACAATCTTGGCCGAATCAATAGCTTGTGCTTGGCCCTTCTTCTTGACGAACTTGTGCTTCTTCTTGACATTGGACTTGTTCTTGTTATTGGAGTTGAATCCAAGTACACTCTTGTCATGAGGAAGTTGTTGCACTCTCAACATGTTGTCGAGGGTGAACTTACCCTCATGACATTGCTTCAAGTCTTTCTTCAATGAAGTGACTTGTGCCTTGAGCTCTTTGAGTTCCTCTACATGGTTAGTTTCAACAAAAATACTAGAGGAAGTAGATGCTACATTGTTAGAGCAACAAGGCAAGGAATGTAATTCATCACAAGATGTAGCAATTTTATGAGTGGATGAATTACTAGAACTAGCACATTGCAATAAAGCATTAGTAGTAGAAGTTGTGCTATTATCCATAAGAGGCTCACAATATTTTACCTTTGTAGTGTCCGCCTCATGAGCTAACTTTAGCTTAGCATGGGATGCGAGGAGATCCTCATTAGAGCTAAAAAGTTTTTCATGAGTTTCTTCCAACTTCCCATACTTGCTAGTTAGCAAATCAAGTTGAGCCCTTAGCTCAACATTCTCCTTCAAGATAGATGCTTCACACAAAGTGGAGTTAGTAGCACAAGCATCATTAATATTAGTAATGGAAGGAGACAACATGACAAGCTTATTATTTAACTTAGCATTTTCTTTACTAAGCACATTACATTTAGCAATAGCATGGTCATGTTCTTTAGTGAGTTTAGCAATTACTTCATTGTTTAACTCCTCACTAGATTCTAATCTCTCCTCGAGAGCAACCCGAGTTTCTTGCTCTTCCTCAAGAGCATTCTCAAGATTATGGACCTCACCCGCGGAATCATGAGCAAGACCCCACCCTTCATGACAACGGGTCTCCATAGCCTCAAAGGTCTCCTTAAGCTCAAAAAGAGTAGTCGTGATTTCTAAGAAGTTCTCATGAGCATTTTTATTATTTAAGAGAGCATGAGAGACAATATCAAACTTCTCCTTAATTAGATCATCATCATCATCATTATCATCATCATGAGATATATTGGAGTGCACGGTAGGTGATACCTTATACTCCTTAGCCATTAGGCAAATGTGAGTAGTGGATGAAGACGATGAAGAGACACTTGAAGCACCTTTGAGGTCCAAGTCTTGTTCCAACAATTGTTGGGATTCCTCTACATTGTTAGCCAAACAAGTACTAGAGGAAATAGAAACATTTTGATCATGGCAACAAGACAAGGAAAGCATATCATCATGAGATTTAGTTAAGCAACTACTACATGATATGCAAGGACTATCAACACTAGCATTTAATACATTTGAAAGGCTAGAGGTGTTTAAGTCCAAAGATAGAGCATTGCAATAAGATGGGTGAGAAGTATAGTCAATAGTGTATTCACCATCAAGATTGCAATTTCTATCACCACTCACCATATCATTACCTTGTGGCAAACCACATGTCGGTGAAGTGGAGGAAGTCGTGAGCTCATCACGACCGGATGTGGAAGGAGGACAATCATCCTTGGAAATGTTGGACACCTCATATATATCTTGAAGTTTTGTCCATAATTCATGAGCGCTCCGAAAAGGCATGATCGACGCAAGGACCACATCGTTCAAAGCACATATAAGACCATTAGATGCTAGAGTATCGAGATAAGAGTTTTTCTCATCCTCTAAAGATAATTCTTGAGAATCCATTGGAGGAGAAAAACCCATATCTACAATACTCTCTAAATTAGAACCCATGTCTCTAAAAAGATTAAGCATGCGAATTTTCCAAACATCATAATTTGTGCCATCGAATCTTTAAGAGGGATTGTGCACTAGATCTCTAAACGACATCTTTATCTCTAGGCGGTTAGTCCTAATAATGAGATAACCTGGCTCTGATACCAATTGAACGGATAGACGTCGCCTAGAGGGGGGGGGGGGGTGAATAGGCGATTTAAAACTTTTTCGAGGAGCCGGAATATCCGGTCCAATAGTGACCGGAAATTCCGAGTAGCCGGAATATCCGGTACACGAGTGACCCGGAAATTCCGGTATGCTTGATAAAGGCGGAATAAAACTAGAGGTTTACTTCAACAAGCATACAACCTAGATATATAAACTAGGCTCACCTATGTGCACCAACAACTTAAGCTAAGCAATACTAGTAACAAGATGATAGCAAGATATATGACTTCAAGCACGAAGGCTATCACAATGTAAAGTGCATAAGTAAAGAGCTCGGGTATAGAGATAACCGAGGCACGCGGAGACGAGGATGTATTCCGGAGTTCCACCCAAAGGTGTACGTCTCGTTTGGAGAGGTGTGCGCAACCACAACAGGTTAGCCGCAACGCCACAAAGGCTCACCTTCTTCCCCTGATGAACTCAACCACAAAAGGTTCGAGTTCACCTTCCACTATTGATCTCCTTTGGGGCGGAGATCGAATCCCGTACAACTCTTGAGGCACACACCCACAACTTAATTGGGGGATCCCAAGTCTTGAGGCACACACCCACAACTTAATTGGGGGCTCTCAAGTGACCACAAAAGGTCTTGACCACAAAAGGTCTTGGCCACAAAAGGCGTTTAGGGTCCAAAGACCCAAGAGTAACAAGCTCACAAGTATCACCACCACGAATCCTCGTGGAGGGCTCAACCCGATGCAAATGCAATGGCAAGAGCACACGAAGTGCTCAAGTCCTTCACTCTCAAATTCCAACACAACAACAAATGTTTATGGGGGAATAAGAGAGGAAGAACAAAGGAAACCACAAAGGAGTCAAATCCTTCACTCCCAAATCCCACCAAAAGCAACTAATGCTTATGGGGGGGGGAGAAGAGAGGAAGAACAAAGGAGAAGAACCACAAAGGAACTCCAAGAACTAGATCCACTAGGTTCCCCTCACTTAGAGGAGAGATGGATTGGTAGGATTGTAGATCTAGATCTCCTCTCAACTTTCCCTAAAGAATATGGAAGAATCAATGGAGGGACTGAGAGGAATCAAGCTTTCCAAGGTCAACAATGGAGTAGGAGAGAGAGGAAATTCGTGCTACCTTGGATTTTCTGAGGAGGAAGAAGGGGAGGGGTATTTATACCCCTCCAGGAAATATAGCCGTTGGCTGTTTCGACACTCGGAAATTCCGGTATAAGTGAGACTCGGAAATTCCGGTCATCCGGAAATTCCGGTCTAGAGAGACTCGGAAATTCCGGTCTAAGAGAGCTCGGAAATTCCGGCTGGAGTCAGAAGCAAAACCAAACTTTTCCTTAGCCAATTCTGGAGGACTTTTCTGGGGGCACTCGGAAATTCCGATAGACGGAAATTTCCGAGCACAATTTCCGACTGGAGTCAGAACCCTTTTTCTCCTTTCCTTAGCCCTTTTTTTGGATAAGCTGGGGAACCGGAAATTCCGGTAGGGCGGAATATCCGGCCCCAATAATCCGAATCAGCAGAACACCGAAACGAAAACTGCTATAACTTTTGCAAATGAACTCCAAATGAGGTGAGACCAATTTTGTTGGAAAGATAGCGACGATGAGTACCCAACAAATAGAGTAAAATCTCCACACATGGCAAGGTGTGGGACTTTCCTCAAGGTAGAACCGGCAATATTTCCGCCACCGAAAACGCAACAAGTTGTCCAAAGTAAAACCGATTTCGATGAACTAGAGCTTGACATGGAGATGAACCAAGCTCTAATTCCTCACCAACATAAAAGCCAAATAAGAACCAAGAAACATGATATGCCAAGTATGCAAAGGTTTGAGCTCTCCACAACGATGCGATCAAGTTACTAACTTGAGAGCCCCTCTTGATAGTACGCCTATCTATCCTATAGCCCTAACAAGATCATACCTTTGCCTTGAGCATTCCACTTGAGTTGGATGATGACTATCTTGATCTCTTCAAGTGGATCATCTTTCTTGATTGCGCGTCCAAACACATGCTTGATGAAGACTTCTCCAAATACTCCTCCATGCTCACAATGGGAGAGTCTCGCTTAGCTCCGTCTTCATGTATCCATTGCAAGCACCAAGCATAGGATCTTTTCGAGAAAACTTCTCTTGGTCTTGCACAACTCATCTTTTCTTCACTAAGATGATGTCTTGACTCTTCAAGACATGCTTGCAATAAGCTTCAAGAGTCCAACACATTACTCCACAATTCCATGGACATGATCTATAATGATATCTCAAAAGCAAACATTAGTCCATAGAGATTGTCATTCAATTACCAAAACCACACATGAGGGAAAATGCTCTTTCAATCTCCCCCATTTTGGTAATTGATGACAATCTCTTTTGAGAGGGTTAATAATATGGAATTTAACGAACAAGAATGGTTGCACTAACATCAAATACTACAAAGGTATGTGATGTTAGTCCATCCACATATATAGAGCAAACTCCCCCATAATTTATGCACGTGTGTATGAACATGAATTCATTGCATATATTATCGACCATTACCGATGGTGGAGTTTCCACTATATATATAAAACCAAGCAACGAATGCAAAGGCAAGGAAGGCAAATACTTAAGAAGATACCAAAGTAAAAAGCCAATTCCATACAACCCTCCAAAACTTCTCCCCCATTGGCAACGATTGCCGAAATGGGCGAAAGGATTTGGAAAGGTAATATAATAAGATCTCCTTCATGATTTATGCATTTCTCATGATATGAGTGAAATCAAATGCACTTATCCAATGTGAATAGATGAAGGGGATCAAACTATATTGAGGATCCAAAAATTGCACAAGAAAGATACCAATTGAAATCCACTGGAAGGATACCAATTGTAAAAGGGGAAAAGCATTCACAAAGAAGCAAGCAATCAAGGGATCCAAAACCAATTGAGCACAATAGGATATTATGATAAAATCAACCGAGTGTTCTAAAAATCAAGAGGGAACTCCCCAAGGTACATGCACAATGAAAAGATTTGTATTTCAATATGGTGTGCATAACATGGAATCCTCGCTCCCTCCTAGATGCTTTCAAAAAGGTGCAAGATTGAATAAAGGCTTGCTCAACCGGGAAAGGATGGGTGTGACATGGAAATACAATTTAGGAGACTAAACAAGGATGAGCCTAAGCAACATCATAGTCTTTCAAATTATGAGGCACATAGTGCATATCATGTATTTCGCATGCAAGCATACCAAAAAGGATTCATCAAATAGGATCACAAGCTTATTAAGAGGCAATGTGAAACCAATAGAAAAACAAAGCTTGTGCCATTTAGAGATCACCAAAGAATCAAGAAAGTAGTAAAAGGTGATCACTAAAGATTTTGAATACCAATTAAATATGTAACTACCTTCATGTGTATAAGTTTCTAAGTGGACACTAAGTCCTCAAAGAAACATGCACACACAATGTAGGTACAAGGTCAAGCACATGATATTCAAGAGGAAGTCATAAATACACCGATGAGAATTTTTGCTTAAAAGCAAAGCACATAGCTCAAATTATTCTTAAAGGGTATAGATGAACTTCCAACACCAAGTTCTCAAAGCATCACAAATACCCACATAGGATAAGTGATAGTTGGGATACTTCGAGACACAAAACAAATATCACATAAGGCAAATGGTTTAAGAGAATTCATCAATATTGCATATGAGAGACTTTGAAATGAATTTGCTAGATTAACATATTGGGGATCCGTGAATCATGAAAATGATTATATATAAATATATATTCCCCTTGATGTTTAATCATCCTGGCTAACTCACATTTGCAATGAAGATGTATTGAATCAAACTTTGCAAAAACCATATCAAATGCAACTTAGAGAAACTCATGCCAAAGAACAACCTACACAAGGTTGAGAGCTAGAAGTATATGCATGAGTTAGATACTTGTTACCGAGATAGCATTGACGGTGTAGAAGATGAGAGTTCACAATCATCCAAGCTTGGCTCCAAGAAGCACATGGTGAAGACATCTTCTTTAAAACGAGACAAGCTTCCAATGCATCTCCCATGTACCTAAAACAAATCAAGTATACAATGGTATCCAAACTAATTGGGTCCAAAGTAGTTAGTCCAACTACAATACATAGGACAAACTCCACATAAATATGTGCATATTGACATGAAATAGAATTTCATGCACATCTTAGCCATTTAGGATTTGATGGAGTTTATCCTATATATTGGATCTACGAAAGTAAGCATGCCATAAGATATACATAGAGTAAATATGCATGCACAAAACTTTCAAGAACCAAACGAGATACAATTTGGACAAAACACCAAATAAAACAAGAAGCTACACAAAAGTGTGGCAAGAGAATGATATGTCCACATTGTATCAAAGACTCGAACCAACCCATGATTTGAGAAACCAATTTGAAAATATATCAAATGAAAACAAGGTCAAGGCTAAACCAATGAGCATATGAAATAAATCAAACAAGCATGCTCGAAGGTTTATCTCATCCAAAAAGGTAGACTAGGAACCATGGGATGAGATAGCCAACTCCACAAAGAAGAGTAAGGTTTCAACAAATAAACCAAGCCCTCTACAATTTTCATGATGGCACAAAGTACCAAGACGAAAAATGTTTGTCTTTCAAAGAGACATGTCATCGGGAACAAAAACCAATTGAAGACAATTAATGTTGAATAACATATAGAATTGCTCCCCCAAGATTTGTGCATTACTTATGATCTTATATTTGAATACAAAATGCACAAAAATGGGATCATCACTTTTCATATATATTGTTAACCATTTAGTCATGTTCAAGAAGAGCAATAAGATACAAAACCAATTTAAAGAGTAGTGTTCTAAAGAGTATAGAGTAGCTTCCCCATGATTAGTGCATTTTTAAGATCTTTTATGTAAATACAAAATGCACACAAGTGGGATCATTACCCTCCATATATCTTTTTGAACACAAAGTTCAATAAAAACAATAAGACCCGATAACAATTAAAAGGATGATGTTCTACTCAAATGTAGGGTAGCTCCCCCAAGAATAGTGCATTACTTAGAATTAAGTCTTCGAATGTAATTGCACAACAATGGGATCCTTGCTTGTCCTAACTCAAGAAAGCACAACACAAATTATGAGTAGAGCAACAAAAAGATCTAAATGAAGCAAAGAAGACAAATGGGTGGTTAAACCAACACAAACTTGGCGATAGAATAATACAATTTAGGAACAAAAGCCAATGTAAATATGATCAATAATTTTACCACCAATATAATTATCACTTGTCAAAGACAATGATTGTATGGAGATATTTCTCGGTGGTACATGACATATATAATTAAGATCATATTCACATTACATAAGCATGTGGCAAAATAAACGAATTGAAAAACATGCTTATCATGATATTCTTGATGACTTCACATATTCAATGATCATTCTAAGCATCAAGAAACTTTCTCACAAACAAGATACCAAAAGATGGTTGATCAAAATGCATTTAAGCAAATATGGAACTTGTTTGAGTACCATGCCACCTAGGAACAAGATAATCAACAATATCAACTCTAGGTGACACTACCTCACATGTTCACATTTTCTAGTCTTGTAATATGCACATAGCTTATTACTCCCCCATCATGTGATAATCCATTCTTTTTTTTTAACAAGAGGCAAAAGAGATCCAACAAGAGATAATTAATGGACATTAGAATTTGAATTTCTCATGAGTAAGACTTACCACAAAGAGAGTAGATAATATTGAAATATCACTACTAAGTGGTATTCCTCATGAATACACATTTTAGGGTGGTGAGTTACCAAAAAGCACATCACTACCTCAAAATGGGATAGTCCATTAATATCCCTAAAAGAGCCAATTAAGATGAAAGCAAATAGATAAGAGGCTCAAACATACATGGTGTGCAAACCAACATACACAAGCTTGATTACTCAACATAAGTAAGTAGAGTGCACAACACATATGAAACACTAGTAAGGTACAAAACCAAACACATGCAAGGGTGCAAGTAACTTTCAGTGAGTACATATGAGTTAAATACAAGTTACCGCAAGGAGGACCATTGGATATATGCTAAGACAATATAATTCAATTGACTTGACTTGAGATAATATGGATGATGAAGATCCCTTAATTCTTCATGATGTAGTCAAGTCTCCAATGTCCTCCACTTACACCTATTGATCAAGTTTTAGCTTGTTGGTCCCCAACTAAGTTGGGTCCTAAGAGGTTAGTCACAATAGGTTTGGCAACCCAAATGGTTCTTTTCTTGACACCACTTTGAGTACCAATAACTTTGGCAAACACATTGTCAACCTTATCCTTCCGAAGAGAATGAACAATATCAATAGTAGAAGGGTTTGGTAAGGTACCGTGAGTGCATGAAGAAGCAAAGTGATCCTTCCCACGACATTTGTAGCAAAGGCGACTTTTACCTTTCTTCTTGGGAAGGGAAGGTTCTTCAACTTGGGAAGCTTGAGTTTGAACTTGAGGTTGCTTCCCTTGTTGCTTCTCACTAAGAGGCTTCTTCAAAGGGCATGATCTAACATGGTGCCCTTCAACCTTGCACTTGAAGCACACAATCTTGGCCGAATCAATAGCTTGTTCTTGGCCCTTCTTCTTGACGAACTTGTGCTTCTTCTTGACATTGGACTTGTTCTTGTTATTGGAGTTGAATCCAAGTACACTCTTGTCATGAGGAAGTTGTTGCACTCTCAACATGTTGTCGAGGGTGGACTTACCCTCATGACATTTCTTCAAGTCTTTCTTCAATGAAGTGACTTGTGCCTTGAGCTCTTTGAGTTCCTCTACATGGTTAGTTTCAAAAAAAATACTAGAGGAAGTAGATGCTATATTGTTAGAGCAACAAGGCAAGGAATGTAATTAATCACAAGATGTAGCAATTTTATGAGTGGATGAATTACTAGAACTAGCACATTGCAATAAAGCATTAGTAGTAGAAGTTGTGCTATTGTCCATAAGAGGCTCACAATATTTTACCTTCGTAGTGACCGCCTCATGAGCTAACTTTAGCTTAGCATGGGATGCTAGGAGATCCTCATTAGAGCTAAAAAGCTTTTCATGAGTTTCTTCCAACTTCCCATACTTGCTAGTTAGCAAATCAAGTTGAGCCCTTAGCAAGGTGTGGGACTTTCCTCAAGGTAGAACCGGCAATATTTCCGCCACCGAAAACGCAACAAGTTGCCCAAAGTAAAACCGATTTCGATGAACTAGAGCTTGACATGGAGATGAACCAAGCTCTAATTCCTCACCAACATAAAAGGCAAATAAGAACCAAGAAACATGATATGCCAAGTATGCAAAGGTTTGAGCTCTCCACAACGATGCGATCAAGTTACTAAGTTGAGAGCCCCTCTTGATAGTACGCCTATCTATCCTATAGCCCTAACAAGATCATACCTTTGCCTTGAGCATTCCACTTGAGTTGGATGATGACTATCTTGATCTCTTCAAGTGGATCATCTTTCTTGATTGCGCGTCCAAACACATGCTTGATGAAGACTTCTCCAAATACTCCCCCATGCTCACAATGGGAGAGTCTCGCTTAGCTCCGTCTTCATGTATCCATTGCAAGCACCAAGCATAGGATCTTTTCGAGAAAACTTCTCTTGGTCTTGCACAACTCATATTTTCTTCACTAAGATGATGTCTTGAATCTTCAAGACATGCTTGCAATAAGCTTCAAGAGTTCAACACATGAACTCCACAATTCCATGGACATGATCTATAATGATATCTCAAAAGCAAACATTAGTCCATAGAGATTGTCATTCAATTACCAAAACCACACATGACGGAAAATGCTCTTTCAGGAGCCAAGGGGTTTGCACACCCCCTTCCCCCTTTATATACCAAGGCATATTAATTGATTTAATTCATAGGAAAATCCAACTAATTCCCGATTTCTCTCTCGATCTCGTGGTTCCCAAGTCGGAGCCGCGCCGAGCTGAGGAAGGGGGTCTCTCTCCACCTAAGCCATACCGCAGAGCGTCGTTGCTCTGCGGGATTCCAGATAAGATCTACTCCTGCGATTTCAGCTGGATCTGAATGACCGGGAGTTGTCGCTAGGCTCCGTATGTTTGCGAGTGCTCGGAGGCTACTCTATTGAGGAGCTTGGGCGACGTCGTCTCGCCCCCTGCAGCCGTCGCGCCTCCCCCCCTCTGCTGCCGGCGCACCAGCCCCGGTGCTGGCGCTCTGCCTTCTTCCGCCCGACGCCCGTCGACGCAGATCATCGTCGACACCCCGGCGTCATCGACTCCGACATCGCGGCAAGTTCTCCGCGACCTCGAGGTCGGCTACGTACGACTTCATCGTCAAAGCTTGTGCGGGAGCGTAATCCCCGCTATCGGTCTACATGGAGGTAATGTAACCCGTTCCGCCACCGTTATCGCATGTACTAGATAGATAGATCCTGGCTAGTTAGGGTTTCGATCGCTAGAAAAATTATTGTTTTCTGCACCGTAACCCCTTCAAACTTTATGTTGATGGTATTATTTTTGGGTCATCTAACAAAGCTTTCAATGATCAATTTTCAAAGCTTATGACGGATAGGTTCGAGATGTCCATGATGGGAGAGTTGAAATTCTTTCTTGGTTTTGAAATCAAGCAATTAAGTGGAGGGACTTTCATCTCTCAAGCCAAATACATCCAAGATATGCTCAAGAGGTTCAAGATGCAAGATGCAAAAGAGAAGAGGTTTCCTATGGACACCAAATGCCATCTTGAACTTAGTCCAAAGGGTAAAGATGTCGATCAAAAACTCTATCGCTCTATGATTGGTTCTTTGCTTTATCTTTGTGCATCTAGACCCGATATTGTGTTGAGTGTAGGAGTGTGTGCAAGGTATCAAGCGGCTCCTAAAGAAAGTCACTTGATAGCGGTGAATCGAATCTTCCGATATTTGGTTTATACCCCAAAGTTTGGCTTGTGGTATCCTAGGGGGTCTAACTTCTCTCTTGCCGGTTACACGGATTCGGATTGGGACGGTTGCAAGGATGATAGGAAGTCTACTTCCGGTGCATGTCAATTCTTTGGGAAATCCTTGGTGAGTTGGTCCTCCAAGAAGCAAAATTGCATATCCTTATCTACCACCGAAGCCGAGTATGTGGCGGCCGCTAGTGCTTGCACTCAATTACTTTAGATGAGGCAAACTTTAAAGGAATACGGTGTCCTTTGTGACAAAGTGCCTCTTTTGTGTGACAATGAAAGTGCTATCGAGATTGGTCACAGCCCGGTGGAGCACTCAAGAACGAAGCATACTGAGATTCGCTATCATTTTATTCGAGATCACATCAACCGGGGTGACATTGAGCTTGGTTATATCCCAACGAAGATTCAACTTGCCGATATGTTCACAAAGCCACTTGACGAAGCAAGGTTCACCTTTTTGAGGCATGAGCTAAATATCGTGGATTCTAGGAGCATTGGTTGACTACCTTGCATACACACCTCTATCTCAACTCTCTATTTGGTCTAGGTGTAGGCATGGACATAGGGGGAGTGCGGTCCTAATATATTGGACTATTCCTCCCCCCATTATGCCAATAGTAAGAATTGTTTTCGTCTCCTTTTGGTCATTATTATGAATTGTGAGCCTAAATGTTGAGTATTGGCGGTGAACCCAAGATATATCTTCGCGGTATCACACCACATAAACTCATACATGGTGGCCTAGGCCACCAACTTCTTCCTTGTGAAGATTTGATCCTCTTGTGGTGTTATCTTGATTTCTTTGTTTTATTCTTGCTCTTATGGAAAATGCACTCAAGCGTTGCTTCTTAATGTCGGTTTTGTTGTTTCTTACCAAACTTGAGTGCATGGTACCATCTCCAGTGACCTTTTTTCTTATCCTAGGCCTATCTCATCTAAAACCTGTTCCTCTTGCCTCTTGCATGTCCAAAACACATAAATCTGGAATCGGTGGGGCCGGCAACTCCGGTCTTCCAGGCCGGAGACTCCGGTCTGACTGAAGTTTCCGCCCTTAGAACCGAAATCTATGGCCTGGACCGGAGACTCCGGTGTCTAAGGCCGGAAACTCCGGTCTGGGCAGTCCACTAGGATCTTCAAAGGGGATCGGGGTGAGGAGTTGATCCACAACTCCCCACACACCCCCGACCCCCACACCCCTCCCAGTCGCCGCCGCCGCCTCCAAGGACCTCTCCGGCCGCTCCACGCCACCGGAATCCACCGTGCCACCGGCCCCTCCTCCGTACAAGTGCTGGGGATCCATCTCCCTCGCATTTGACCTCCACCATGTCGGGCAGAGGTTCTCTTCTCTCTCTCTCTAGGTTTTCACTCTAGATCTTGTTTTGAGAGAAGTTCTGCCTGTGCTGCATGGTGTAGAACCCTAGTGTTGGCATTTTAACCTCTAGAAAATTAGTTGTGCTCAATTTTTCCTTAGATTTGAACTAGATTGCAGTTTTCTGCCACAGGGCGGAAACTCCGGTCTTTCATACACCGGAATCTCCGGTGTCGGCCGGAATATCCGCCCCTGTGGCCGGAAACTCCGGTCTAGCTCATATCTGAGAGAAATTTTGACACTTTTAATTTTCTCCCTTTGGCTTTCTTGGACATGCAAACTTATCTCCATGCTATCCATGTACTCTCTGTTTCACAGGTCGGAGGAAAAAGGTGGTCACCCGGAATCCGCTCCTTGCTTCAAGTAAAGGAAGAGCTCAAACAAGGGACAAGCTTATCTTTGATAGCAGCAGTGGCCGCATGAGACAACAGAGCACTATCGATGAGGAGGCCACTAGACAAGCTGAACTTGGTGGTTTTGATAATGAAGAAGAGGCCGAGCAAGCCCATTTTGACTCTTTGACCACCGTTCTGGGTATGGGGAAGCTAGAGTTCCGTCGTATGAGGTCACAACAGTTCTATGACTTGCCTCCCAACACCACCAACCCCAATTTCCCAAGGAGGGAGCAGCAGCTGATTATGCAGGAGATTTATGCCCGGATTGAGAAGCACGCAGTCTGTAAACAGAAGATTCTGGATCTTGAGGCGTTGAACAAGAAAGCATACTTTCAGGAGGCTGTTTGGATTGCTAGGAAGCTTGGTATGGAGAAGCTCATCTCTTACACTCAGCAGGATTTTGATATTCAGCTCGTGCAGCAGTTCTTTGCCACGGTGGTGTTTGACAACGATGATGATGTCACGATGACTTGGATGACTGGACCGCGCAAGTGCACCTCCAACTTTGTGGAGTTTGCGACAGCTCTGGGCTATGACTTCAAGTGGGGCCACTACTCCAGTTGGGATGAGGATGCATGTGGAAGGGACTGCATATAACAAGCGCCGTTTGCGCCCTCTTTACACCGTTGCTTCCTCAGTGGGCTCTAATCAAGACCTCCTTCCCACCTTCAACATCTTCCTCCGCATGGTTCGGCTCAACCTTGCTCCTCAAGCCGGGAATGTGGATGCTATTCGAGGAGGTCTTGTCAACCTACTCTACCATGCTTACAAGGTCCTTCAAGCCGGTCCGGAGTGCCGAGGCCAAGAGGTGGATGTGATGGATTTCATCAAGTGCGAGATGCATTGGGCCATTTTCGAGCACAAGAACCCACTCTATGCTCCCTATGTGATGAAGCTCATTCTCTCCAAAGTGCCCACACTTGATCGCTCTAGCTTCACCAAGCATGCCAAGGGTACTCTTCATACTCTCTCCAAGCACACAAAGCAAGCTTCTTCCTCTCGTGCACCTCCTCCCCAAACTAGTGATGAAGAGGACGCTCCTTTACCTAAGAGGAGAAGCAAGAATGTCGATCCTCCCACTAGTCTTCAAGGGAAGGCCAAGGTAAACGCGGAATTTAGCAAGCTCTCTTGGTGGAAGAGGAAACTGTTATGCATGGACGTTGCTATTCACAAGGAGAATCATGGGTCTTATGTGCGAGAGAAACATATTTTGAGCAACCAAAACTTGATGATCAAGGAGATGCGCAAAATGAACAATGGAAATGTTACTCCTCATCCGGAAGAAGATGAAGCTGGCATTCCCATCATTTCCTCCTCCTCGTCTGACACGGTCCCTATTGACCAATGGAATCAGGATGTCTTTCCTTGGGCTGATTATACGGATATGACCTCCTTTCCTACCTCGTCTCACAACACCGGCAAGGCTCCCATGAACCTCTCCGATGAGGACTACGACGACGAAGGAGATGACGACATGGATGAAGACACCGAGTGATCTTCATGGGCTCGTTAGTTATGTTCTTTTCCCTTTTTGGTGTCTCGGTGCCAAAGGGGGAGAAGTAATTCTATTAGGTTCTCTCCGGGATTTGCATGGGTTGGGACACAAGCGTGTGCCTCATCATTTTATTGCGCTTGTGTCCTTGTTATGTTATTTAATATTTGGATTTCAAACTTATTTGCCTTCTCTATGTCATGAACTATGTGTGTGTAAGACATTTGGATTTCTTATATTATGTGGTTGAGACTACTATTGTGCCTTGGTTATATGGGGTTAATATCTTCAGTTTTATGCACAAGGTATGGTTTATCTCCTAAAACTCAACCCATACTATACTATGTCTTATTTGTGAAATGTATTGCCTACCTATCATACTTGCAAATTGTAGTTCAAATTTGCCTCTATATGTGTGCACGTGCATTCCAAAGCAAATATTCTTGATGCACACATCTAGTGGGAGATCTTTCAACTATCATTACATGTTAGTGAAAATAATGTTATTGCAAATTCATATGTTGTCATCTAACACCAAAAAGGGGGAGATTGAAAGGACATTTCTATGATCTCTGTGTTTTGTGTGTTAGTTAACAACATGTGGATGCATTAAGTTGGTGTTAAGTATTGCAGGATAATTTAGGAACTCTTCAGATGCATCAGCACCAAAAAGGAGAAAAAGAGGCAGCACTGAAAGTGTGCTCAGCCCCTGGTGGGGGGCGGAGTTTCCGGCCTTGGGGGGCGGAGTTTCCGCTCCTGCCTGAAGCTTTCGGTCCCTGAGGACCGGAATCTTTCCCAAAGCCTCGGTTGCCGAAGTTGTGCTCAGCCCCTGGTGGGGGGCGGAGTTTCCGGTCCCGTGGACCGGAGTTTCTGCCCCAGGCCAAACTTTCCGGCCTCAGGTACCTCGAAGATGTCCAAGTTCAGTTTGAAGAAACTGGTGTTCAGCCCCTGGTGGGGCCCGGAGTTTCCGGCCTCCTGCCGCCGGAGTTTCCGCCCCAGGCCGGAGTTTCCGGCCACTAGGACCGGAGTTTCCGGCCTGGTGATTGGCTGCAACGGCTACATCTTTGGAGGGGTATAAATACTCCTCCTCCTTCTTCCAGCAAAAGTGCTTGACCAAGAAAAAGAGGAACTCCATTGTTGCAAGCCAAGAATCACAAGATCTCCCAATCCCCCCATCCAAACTCGTTGATCTTTGGAGGATTGAAGGAGAAGGCCCCGATCTACATCTTCACCGAGCCGTTCTTCATTTCCCCCTCATTCACTTGAGGGAACACTTGCTAGGGTTTCCACTAGGAAAACCTAGCCCATTGTCGTACTTACCTTTTTTTCTTTGTGACAGATTGTAGCTGTTCGGGAGCCCCCAAGCTCTTTTTGGGTCGTGCCCCGAATCGTTGTTGTAAAGGCTCCGGATTCCGCCTCGAAGGATTCCGATAGTGGAAAGTGGACCAAACCTTTGTGGTGCGGTTCACCGGAGATTTGGGTGAGGCCTTTGTGGCCGTTGAACCATTGTGTTGGTTCACACCTCTCCAACGAGACGTACTCCCATTTAAGGGAGGAACTCGGGAATACATCCTTCTCGTCTCGTGGTTTCACTTCGGTTACTTCTATCCTTATTTATCGCCTTTATTATATCTTGCTTAGTTGCTAACTTGTCATATAGGTAAATTCACCATAGTTGCATATCTAGAGAATTTACCTTTTGTGTCAAGCCTAATTTGAAAAAGAACTAAAATTGAATTAGCACCTACCCCCCCCCCCCCCCTCTCTAGGTGTCATACCGATCCTTTCAGACACTCCGCTCACCAATGAACGTCAGGGATACCTGGATGTATATGACGGCCCCTGTGCATTCTATGAATATCGTCGTTGAACCATAAATATGATATTCATTCCCTTTGTTTCTACGATACTACCTTGTCCGAGATATGATCGTAGACATCCGATGTCTTTGTTGTATCTCGTTACCGACAAAGGTTATTAACTCGTCTGTGATATTACATTTCCATGACCTAGTCATAAGCTGCGCAGCTATATAGATGTAATCTCACCGAGTGGCCCCAAAGTATCTTTCCATTACAAGAATGAACAAATCCCGCTCTTGATCCTTACGTCTCGATACTCTTTCAGGACACCCAAGATGGACACCGTTATTGTCATGCTATAAAAGACACAACGTTTGATGCTCTCAAAGTACCCCTACGAAGCATCAATATGTACGGTCTCACGGTCTAAGGAATAAGCTATCATATTCTTATCTATTGCAAATGACAAACATCGTAATACGATCTTATTGCAATACTTTGCGTATGTCCATCACCTTATTCAACTAATAAGATGACCCCATTGTCAACCGACGTCATTGTCCTTGATCGGGAATCTCGATCAACTGTTGCCCAATGGACTAGTTCATATAGAGGCTTACTAGGGACCTGGTTGTCTATGTATCACACGTGTATTAATAATTCCGATTAATACAGTTATAGCATAATACACAAACCTATTATAAACTTATGAGATAATGCAATAAATACTACTTATTTATTTGCCTCTAGGGCATATCTCCTTCAGTGGTCTGGTGGGGAGGCCGTCTATCGGCTCTCAATCCGGTGGAGGGGATGTCGTGGAGGTGTGCTCCGGTAGAGATTGGGCTCAACGGCGCGCGGTACAGTCGACGCCGCCGTGGCGGAGATCGTAGCCTTCGGGGTCCGCCATTCGATCTGGAGTGGCAGCAAGCAAACAACATCAATCGCCACCGGAGAGGCGAGGATCCGATGGGTTGGGAATAGGGCTTCGGTGACTGCTCCGACAGCAAGAAGAACTCTGCTCCGACATGGCCTCTGCTAAGTCGCTCTGACAACGGCTCCTACACGGACTGTAGTTGACAACGCAGCCCTGGGGTGCCTCCATTAAAAGGACTCCAGTCCCCTGATCGTAACCAAAAATAAACAAAGCTCGAAATCGCCACGCCCCAAGATTGACATTGCTGACCACAGCTCGAAATCGCCACGCCCCAAGATCGACATTGCTGCCGTCTCGCCAACACAACATACGTGTACTACTCTTTCCTTCCCCTTTATTTTCTATCTGAATTTGTTTGTATTTTGGGTTGCTCAGCACACACGATTCTATCCATGGTGAATTAAACTGAACTGAATATCATGGTTACATGAGAAAGGGCAAGGCATAGATGCAAATGCATGAAACATTATTTTCATGGAACAGTTCATTATATTGTAGACTGTAGATTGGAAACCCACAATGATTAACTGAACCAGACATTGGCCATGTGTCACCCCATATTTCTTTTGCATGACATGAAATATCTCAGTTTATATGATGAATGTGCCCTCAATCTGAATAGTACATCCCGGATTTGAACATGTCTTCTCCTATAAATATTTGTATGTGCTCTACAAGTAGTATATTAACTGAAAGATACTTTTTTTTGTGTTAACTGCAGAAAATGGAAGACAACCGTGATAGAACCACCATTGAGGAACTTGACATCCGGCTATTGAAAAAAATAAAATACTCTAAATCAAGTGCTTTGGATGGTTCATTGCCATCACTTACCATCTTGGAAGCATCCATGGTTTCTGAAAGTTCTGAACCAATTGATTCAGAATCAAGTGATACGCTGCCATTGCCTAAATCACCAAAAATGTCCAGGTTATCTCCATTTTCTAAATTGATCAATGAAGAACATGATAAGCAAACCTTTCCAGCGGATGATGATAAGCAACCATTATGTATGGTTTCTGGATTGGTGAATGAAGAAAAAAATCAACAAATGATGATAATAATGTAACATATGATTTTCTCCCACAAGGTAAAATGACACATTTTATTCATATGCTTTTCATTATAACTAAATATAAATTGTAATATAATGCATATGCCTACTTTATTTTTAATTTTTTTACAGATTATACATTGACCGACAAAGATGAATGTGCTCAATGTGTTATACTATACTCTTCGGAAGAAGAAATATTGATGCAAATAGATGACATATATGTACAACAAAGATCTTTGGCATGCCTGCTAGAGAAAGGAAAATGGCTAGATGATCGAGTAAGTAACCCTTACTAACAATGAAATGTTTTCTCATTAATAGTATGATTATTGATACCCATTATTAATGTTTGTCTTTAGGGATATTATAACTGGGTCAAATTTGGGCTCCCTCAGGGCACTCTTTTGAACCGTTAGATTCGCCTCAGCTCACAATCCTGACCATTCGATTTCTTTGTGCAGGTTAAGTGGGCAAAATGACCCTGAGGGGCGCTGCTCTGGGCGTCAAAACGGAATTTTCTGTTACGTTGCGGCCCGTTAAACCCAAAGCTCAGGCACGTCGCGTAAAAGAAACCCTACTCCTTTCCCCGAGCCGAGCGCACCCTCTGGAAAGCCAACAGACTCCTCGATCCACCGCGCCTTGCCTTCTCCACGACCTCTCCCCTCGATCCACCGCGCCCGCGCCGCCCTGCCGATCGCCGCCTGGCCCGCAAGGCCCGTCCGCTTCCCAGATGCAACTCCTCCTCGGCTCCGCCCCTCCCTGACTTCCTCCTGAGCTAGGCAATCCCAATTGCGCCGCCACACTCCCGGCTCCCACTGCCAAGTGGTGCCCCTCTTGTCGTCTCCACGAACTGCTGAACCGACGTCCTCAAAGCAACACCGATTCCGATCGAGAGATAAAATCCGGCAGCGATGGATGCGGGAGCGGAAGCGATCAGGCCATGCCGATGTGGGAGGTGAGGAAGGGCGACCCCTTGGCGGCGATCTGGATGTGAGATGCGCGCTTCAGCAGTTAAAATCGGCAGCTGCTAGATGCCATCGTGATTGAACCTCATGCGTCCAGCTTGAAGACAGAGTTAGTTTTCAATTTCTAAGGTGCATCTAAAGCCAAATGTTTTCGATTTCAACAATTTTATTTATTTATGAATTAAGAAGCACATCAAGTCGGGCACGCAGCCAGCAAGGCGTGTATTTGGTTAAGCAGCATGTAAACATTTGACGATACAAATTTGATGTTTATTTATCTAATCTACAATTGATCCCTTCATAACTATCAGGGCATCTCCGACACAAGATCTGGAATTAGTTAGATTTTCCTCACCGCTGACATATCAAATGCTCCTATTCAGGTCAGTACTTGCATCTAGGATAACCGTAGCACCAGGGGAGGCTGATGAAAATACAATGGAGATGTCTATTACAATTGCTGAAAAACATGTATTTGACACACCAGTATAATAATTTATTTATTTCATAATTTTTTCCTAAATATAGTTTAGTTGTTGACTCCAATAAAAGTGTACTACATATTGAGATCTCTATGGTAGAAAACATCGCTTCCCACCAACTAACACTCCACGGATGATGCAAATGTGGCTGCAACGGATGAGTCATCATATTTGGTCACTAATAAGGAAACAGATATAATTTTGATGTAGAGTACAAATGTGTCAGTTTTGATATGACCATTTTCACTCTGTCAGGTGACCATTGACTTTTTGTTGGCCAGTTGAGACATGTTTGTCTTTGAGAAGACTATTTCTCCACTGTGAGTAGAATTAATATGGCAATACTTTTACGCGTCTTACATCCTGCTCTCACTCTGACAGAAGTTCAGACATGGCTGCTAGGCTAGTTAGAGTTTTTTTCCGTTGTAATTATTTACCGTTGTTCCATCTCAGTAATGTACACGTCTTGCGCATGATAGATTGTCAGATAAGCCCAATTTCAAATATGTTTTCTTTAATACCTAAAAAAATAGTGTCCTAATGGACGGGCGCGGCAACGCGCGTCTACATGATCTAATTCTCTTTAAAGGTAATCAGCGCATATATATGTTGTATGAAGGATCAACTACATGTGCAAAATCAAAATGATGCTAAAGTATATTTTGAAAACCCTCTCATTACAAGGCTCTTAAAACGAGATGGTGAAATTGGAATAGATGGACCTACCAGTATGACAAATGTTGTGAAGAAATATCTAAACCATGACATGGTAACATTGACATCCTTGATTTAATAAATTTTAATTTGAACTTTTACATGTCTCCATGTAACTCATTGTCTTGATTATAGAATAATCTTCCAATAAATATCAAGGATTCACATTGGTATCTAGCTAGCCTCAATGTTGAAAAGCACGATATACAAGTAATCGACTCATTGTGTTGGGAGTCAAACCGGGATGACCTCGCTCTTACGGTTAGTTACTCATTTATAATATTTTTTGCCAAATGTCATAAAGTTATCCATCGCTGACCTGTATCTTCTTTTATTACTTAATAATTTTATAGCTGGATATTATTAAAAGCCAAGAAAATTTGAGTAATCAGAATTGGCAAGATTTTGATGAATGAGCTATAACAGAACAACTACAAGTGCCAATTCAGGAAGACATGTATACATAGATTTTTTTAATAATAATAACCATATAAGAAATACTGTGATTCATGTGTTGTACTTAGTTTACTCAGTTTTACATAAATTATGCAGTTCATCTTGTGGTCTATTTATGCTTAAATTCATGAAAGATTGGACCGGGCATACACTATCCCATCCAATTACACAGGTAAACAACTCTTCTGTTTGACAAACATATATCGTTGTGTCCATTTTAATTGCTAATATAGAGATATGCTAATGCATATCGGTGATGACCAGGAAATGATTACTTCTTTTAGACTGAAGTTAGCTGCCATACTATTGTGTTGGAAAACAAATACCGCGTCACCGGCTGTTGAGTTGGACAAAATTGATGACATTCAAGTAGATCCAAATGACTTTATAATGTCAGGCAGTCCAATCAATCAAAATCAATCAGAAGAATTCAACTCATTATCGGTTGAAGGCAAATACCAGTCACTGTTATCTGTTCTTTCTAACTTGAGACTACATGAGTTAGTAGGTGGACTTTGCAACTACATCAAATCAGTCAATTCTTCAGAAGGTTTAGAGTAAGCCATTTATTTTTTAGTTCATGTAATTTTATTTTGGTAATCAATCTTAATTTCTTTGATAATAATTTTCCAGAAAAGTCTGGGTACAAAGCTGCAAACCATATCCCATTAGCTTAACTCTCTCGAGAGTACGCAATTGCGTACCGTAATTTTATAGAAGGCAGCATTTTATGTACAAGATAGGCACCCCACACAAACGCAGGGGTCAGGTAACTCCGAAAGAATGAAACTACTCTCTCGCGTCATCGATGTGTTCTCCTCTCCTGCTTCGCGCTAAAGCTCTCAGGATTTTGAACTCGTCTATGATCGTCGTGACAATCATGTCCACCGACATCTGACGCTGAGCCTCGTTGAAACACCAGGCATTTCTGTTTTTCCATAGCGCATGTCCTCCAGTACACACGAGCGTGTCAAACCAGCTCCTCTCCTTCTCCTGGAACCGCATTCTCTGCCTCCTCCACCACTCCTGCAGGGTGTTGTTTGCTGCTGGTGTTTGGGCCTGCAGTCCAAGCCTTTGGAAGCAGCGAAACCACACCTCCCTAGCGACAAACACATTGCACTAGAAGGTGTTCCGCCGTGTCCTCCTCCTGTAAGCATACGAAACAAGCGTTTGTGTGCTGCTGTAGTCCATGTCTGGTTCGCCGATCCGAGGTCCAAATCCTGTGTTGCACCGCCAGCCAAATGAAGAGATTGGTCTTTGGCGCCGCTTTGCTTCTCCAGATAGGATCTGCTAGGGGGTCACAGATACTCCCCTGCATGAGCATGTCATAGGTTGCACTTGCTGAGTACTTGTTGTTTGCCGAGCAGGGCCATCCGAACGCATCAGGCGTCGCCGCATCACGATGAACTGAGTTGATCGCCATCCATAACTCCACACACTCCCTTGCTCCTCGATAAGCCAACGTTCCGGGAATGTCCGCGATCCAGTTGTTGTCCTGTAAACCTTGCGCCACCGATCTTGAGTTCTTTGCTCTTGTGCTGACAGTTAAGAATAGGCCCGGCGCAAACTCCTTAGCAGCACGGCCATTGATCTAGTAATATGTCCAGAAAAATTTATTGTGTCCATCCCCACCGTAATACTCGCAAAGCAATCGAACACCGCCTTGACCTCCCTATCTCTCAGCATCGGCAATCCCTGCCACGATCTTCCAGGGTCAGTCCTCCTGAGTCATTCCCACCGTGCGCGAAGCGCCAGACCCTGTAGCTTTAGATCCTTCAAACCCAAACCTCCAAACTCGTGAGGCTTGCAAACACGGTCCCATGCGACGAGGCATTGTCCTCCATTCGCTCTGTCCTTCCCAGCCCAAAAGAAACCGCGAAAACTCTTGCCAAGTTCTTCCAGCAACCAGACTGGCGGGTCCGAGACTAACAGATGATGTACCAGACGCGCAGACATGGCAGACTGCACTAAGATCAGACGCCCCGGTCTCCCAATGAGTCCACACTGCCATGCCGACACAATTCGTGTAGCAGCATCAAGCATCGGCTGCCATTGGTTTTTCGTGAGGGGCTTAAGGGCCAACTGTAGCCCCAGGTATCTGATGGGAAACTCCGTGATCGGACATTGCAACGTGGTATGAACCAGGTGGTTAGCTTCCTCGTCTGCTCTGATTAAGTTCGCCGATGTCTTCATGTAGTTCACATGTAGACCAGATGCCTGTCCAAATATTCTCAGTATTTCCTTCGTTGTTACGAGATCCTGAACCTCTGGCTTGACGAATAGAACGACATCATCTGCATAAATTGATAGCCGTTGTGTGGGCGCAGCATTCGCGATCGGGGAGATGAGCTGCTCTTGCGTGGCCCTAGAGATCAGTAGCGTGATTACCTCCATTACCAACACGAAAAGCTGGGGTGACAGTGGGTCCCCCTGCCTTAATCCTCGTGCGTGGTATATCCTTCTGCCTGGGTTTCCATTGACGATGACCTTCGTGCTTGCCGTGCGCAGACAAATTGCCAGCCAGCGCAAGCATGCCTCCGGGAAGCCTAATTTCCTTAGCACCTCAAACATAAAGCTCCAGGAGACCGAGTCGAAAGCGCGAGAGATGTCTAGCTTGAGCAGGACCCCTGGTTCCCATCTCCCATTGATCTTCCTCGCGAGCTGCCGCACCAGCACAAAGTTGTCGTGCAGATTGCGCCCCTTGATGAACGATGATTGGTTAGCGCTCACTAGTTCCTCCATCCTAGGTCGTAGCCTTCTCAATATCACCTTGGTGAACAGCTTCGCAAAGCTGTGCACCAGGCTTATGGGTCTGTAATCCCCAACCTCCTCCACCTCCAGCTTCTTCGGGATTAGCGTGATTAGCACACGGTTAAGTCGCCCAAAGTTTCGACCATCCCCCACGAAGAGCTTAAACATGGCTGCCATGATTTCTGGCTTGATAATGGGCCATGCCCGTTTGTAGAAGGCGCCAATAAAAACATCTGGGCCCGGGGCCCGGTCTGACGGCAGCTCCTTCACCACCTACCACACTTCCTGCTCTGAGAACATGCGACCTAGATCCGAGAGATCGTGCTCCTGCATCCCTACCGCCTGGAGATCAATTGTGGTTTCCCTGTTGTGTATTGTTCCCAGCAGTGTGTTGTACTCCTCATAAAATATGTCTTCCTTCTCCGATTGCTCCGTGATCCACTCCCCATTGTGTCTTAATGCCGGTATAAACTTCTTCTGTCGTCTCCCATTTGCTACCAAGTGAAACAGTCTTGAGTTAGCGTCTCCGTCCTTCAGCCAGCGTATGCGTGCTCGTTGCCTTGCCATTGTCCTCGCCAGCAAACATAGGCCCAACATTGTGTGCTTCAATGTTCGCCTAAGCCACCACTCGCTCGTTGAAAGGGTGCGGCGCTCCTGTGCTTCATCAAGCATGTGAATGATAATGCTGGCCATCGCAATCTGTAGCTTGATGTTCCCCACTTTTCTGTCCCCCCAAGCCTGTAGGTGCATCGCCAAATTCCTGAAGCAGCCATCCAAACGTAGGAAGGGATCAGTGATCGCAGCGTTGCATCGCCAGCCCTCCTTAACCGCGTCATCAAAGCCGTCGATCGATAGCCAGAAGAGTTCAAACTTGAATCTTCGCTTGGTCCTATGGCTGGCTGTCATCGATAGGTGAATAGGCGTGTGGTCAGAGACACCAGATGACATCGTTTGTAGTAACGCGTCAGGAAATATTAACTCCCAGTCGATCGAAACAAGCGCACGATCAAGCTTGGACATTGTAGGTGTCCTGCGCTCGTTGCTCCACGTGAACAAACGTCCGTGCATGTACACCTCCTTCAGCTCCATGTCGCTGACGAACTCACGAAACTTGTTCATGTTTCCACGGTCCAGGTTGGTGTTGTTCTTCTCGGACGCTCGTAGGATCATGTTGAAGTCCACGATGATGATCCACGGCCCTGGGCACAGGCTCCTGCGCTCCCTTAGTTCCGTGAGGAATTGCTCCTTCTTTTCCGTCGTGTGCGGTCCGTAGACCACCGTAATCCACCAGATTGCACCATCGCTCGCGTTAACCTGCCCTGATAGTGCAAAAGAATCTAACGACAGCGTGGATACACGCATTGCCGCAGTGTTCCAAGCTAGCAGAATTCCCCCACATGTTTCCTCCGCCGGCAAGAAGAAGAACTCGTCAAACGACGGTCCCAAGCATTGATTAACAATCTGGCGATCAATGATCTCCATTTTAGTCTCCTGTAGACACACAAGATTGACTCAAATCGAGTCGATAAACTCCCTAACAGAATCGCGTTTCGCCGAGTCATTAAGCCCGCGAGGATTCCAACTCAGCATCGCAGGATTACAATCCATAAAGAAGTTATGTAACGCTCCGTCACCGACAGCCACTCAGGCTGTCGCACTGACCTCCCTCGCTCCGTTGAGCCAGGTCACCTCACGGTCTGGCTCGATTTCCTCGATAGGTGGCATCGTCTTCCCGAAGATTGCTGCGAGGACCCTCAGTTGTTGCTCCCTGACAGGTGAATCAAACAGGTGCCTCACCTCCTGTACCGATGCCTCGCTCGCGTGCAGATGCGTCGGTGACAAGCCCAACGCCTTGATCAAACCGGCCTCCACGGCAGAGTTCTTCCGTGGTTGCTTGCCTACAGTCCTCACCGGGGTTTGCGCCCCTGCCTTCGCCATGCGCGAGCTCCGCCTCGGAGTGAAGGGCTCTGCATTCGCCCGTAGCGCAGAGCAAGCTTCAACCTCATGCAGTAATGGTGGTGCCAGGGTTTTCAGGATTTTGGCGCAGAATGCCCTCATGCGCCCCACAGCCATCTCCTGTCCCACCTCCACCTCCTGATCCAGAATGACTTGTGTTCCTCCAGTTACCGCTTCGCCCGCTTGGCCCGAAAGTTCATGGGCCGAGTTTGTACCCTCGTTCCCGAGAACTGGGCCCAAGATGTGGTATTCTTCAACCTCCACCGGACGCTGATCTGTCCGAGTGTTGCAGACGGGGATCACGAGATAGTTGTCACCTGAGCCCTCCTGTTCACTCTCCACCAGTAGGGGCGTGGCTGGCACTTTCTCAGTTTCCATTGCGTCCCTAGACAGTTCGTATGTCTTTTCTGCCTCCCCCTCTGGAGTCTCCTCCTCCGAGATCGCCACGTCTCTTCTCTCATTGGCCAGCGGCTGTGCCTCGGATGCTTCTTTATCAGCGGCGCCCTGCAGTGGGTTGGTGTGCAGCTGTCTGCCGCTCTCGGCGACAGCGTTGGGCAGGACCACATGCCTCTGCAGAATCCTTGGCACCATCCTCTGTGGCTGCAGTTCTTTTTGCAGCACCGCTTTCCCCTTTGTCGCGCCTGAATTCAAAACCGGTCCACTTCTTTGACCAGCTCCCATAAGCCTGGCTTCTTGTCGCCCATCCATTGGCGGAAGCTGCCACGTGGTCGGAGCTGCAGCGAGCACCTGACGGTAGGACCTGTGCTGTATGGCCCCAGTACCGTTGGCCGCGCCACCGCCTTGGCCGCCGCTGCCGCCGCGCTGATCTGGTTCGCTCATCCTCCACGGCGGCCTCCTAGTGCTCCGACCACCGCCCCAACCATCGGGGCTCCTTGGGATCCCGCTCTGGCCTGAGTTGGAGGATGCCGGCGAGAATATCCAGTCGCCCTTCTCTTCGTCTTCCTCCACCTTGACCACATGGATTAACACGCGATACTTGAGCATCTTCTTCTCGACCTGTACTGGCGCAACTTGGGTGCTTGCCGACTCGCCAGAGAACTCCTGCGCCGGAGACGGCGTATCCTCGCCACCCTCATCCGGCTCTAGTATCAGCAAGGTTTTGGCTGGTGGGATCTTGTCGACATCCCCAGTCCACGCAGAGACCTTGAATGTGGAGAGATCCGTCCTGGCCGCCGTCTCGGGCGCCACCGTGTCTACCATACATGAGCCTTCCAGCAGATCATCAACCACGTCTCTGACCCAGGCGTGCGCCGGAATGCCTTTGATCACCAGGCTGACCTTTGTGCGCCACAATTCCGATTTTGCTTGCGCGAATCTGTCCCATCTTTTGAAGAAGAGCGTGAATCCTCCATACTCCAGCATCGGGCGAGCAGTAACTCTGTTGCGCGCCTCCACAGACATGACAATGAGGAAATCCTCTGGCTGGAAGGTGTGCACAGAGAACTCAGAAGTTGGAATCCCCACGCCACGGATCAGCGCCTCCCTCACCTGCTGGCATGACACCGGCGGCCGCGGTCCACCCACATGCGCAACCAGGGCATAGCGCATGCGGTGCTCCAGATCTCGCATCGCCGGCGAACGCCTGACCACACAGATTGGGGGTTCCTGTAGCATTGCTTCCGGAGGTGGTTGCAGTGCACCTTCCTGCCGCGCCACCACTCTAACCATCTCCGGGGAGTGGACGCGATGTGGCTGCCATGGCTCCCTCCTAGCCAGCTTGGCCAGGGCTTGGCGCCTGAGCTCCTCTTCCGGCTCCGGACTTCTTGGCCTCTTGCAGTCCATTGTTTCATGCCCCTCTTCTCCGCAGCGGAAGCACACCGGCCGGTTAACGCAGTCAAGCTTGCGGTGCCCCGGCTGCAAACATTTGAAACAAAGACCTGCCATGCCCGGTTCCACAACCCTTGGCGGCGAATTGAGACCCGCCCGCCTTGAAGCTTGTCGCCGGCGCCAAAGCGATTTCCTTGAGGGCCGTGGTTGCTGCCAGACCAATCGATCTTGCACGCGAACCCGACTCGGACCCGCTGCGTCCAGATCCACCTGCGAGGTCGTCCCCTCCACACGCGGGCCTTGAACTGGGCTCGGGGAGCGCGAGGCGTAGGAGGCCGAGAGGCCAAGTCCGGACACCACCGGCTGCTCCCTGCGGAACGCCGAGGACACCGAGCCCGGGCTCACCGGCTGCCAGCGGCGGCCGCCTCCCGCGCCCGTCCCCGCGCCACCAGCACCAGAGTTCGCCATAGGGGTGAAGGGAGGGGGTGGGGGAGGAAAGGACTTGTCTTGACTTGTTGGTGGGCGCCGGCGTCGGAGTGACGGCCGGCGCGAAGGTGGACGCCGGGCCGGAGTGGCTGACGGCGGAGGAGCGACGAAGGTGGGAGATTACGACTCCATAGATAGCCGCACGCTTGCATAGCTATTACGGATTGTCAGAAACACAATACGTTCCATACCGTGTATGTTGCAACATTGTGGCGTGGGTATTAGCTTAACTCTCAAAACTCGCCATGATGGCTTTCCACGAATGTGGGAAAATGTATCTACCTGTACCTGGTGACATGCCATTTCCCATCTCCGCATCTCTCCTTTACTCCCCCTGACACCCGCGCACCTGCATCACCGAGATAGCCGAGCCCATGCACGTCGTCTCCGTCCGCCAAGCAAACCCCATTCCATATCGATCGATGCCTGAGCTAGGATGATCCACGCACTGCCTCTTCAGCATTGCACCACCATCCCTCTGCCAGCCACTCACACACGCCATGGCGGTGCCGGTGCAGTGTCGGAGACGCCATGCATTTACTCCTCGTACCTGCACTGCACCGGCCGGCCGGCCGGACACGTATGCATCGCACCCAACTCCCGCCATATTTACGTACCTTCGCTCTACTCCTTCCGGTCTCACCGATCGCGAGCTGACCTCAGCTGAGCTCAGATTACATACACCTGCAGAGAACGGACTTCACCGGAGCTACCGTTGCGGTTTGAGGCGATGTCTGCCGGCCTCCGGCACCCGTGGAATCTACTCCTCGCCGTGAGCGCGCTCCTGACGGCGGCGGCGGCGCAGAAGGCAGGGCCGCCGCCGTTGGTGCCGGCGCTGTTCGTCTTCGGGGACTCGCTGGTGGACAACGGCAACAACAACAACCTGGCGTCTCTGGCCAAGGCCAACTACCCTCCCTACGGCATCGACTTCGCCGCCGGCCCCACCGGCCGCTTCTGCAACGGCTACACCATCGTCGACGAGCTGGGTACGTACCTAGCGAGCCTACGCACGTGAATTCAGGCATTATGCATTATGCAACTGAACTCTGAAGATGCCAATCTGAATGTTTCTGAACCGTCAAGTTGATTAGAGTTTCAGAGTTCCGGCTTCAGAGATGTCAGTTCTTTGCTGGTTTATCAATAATATCATCACTTAGCGCGATAAGCAAGTTCTTTTCTGCTTTCATCGTGTTTGGTATGATTAACAAAAAAAAGATAGGAAAAACTACACCTTATGGGTTTATTGGAGAAAGGGTTTTGTGAACTCTGATCACTACTCTCTACCTTCTATTTGGAAAACATTCTGGTCACTGCATGCTGATATGTTTGCATGACTGCATTAGCCATTTCTCTGAAAGCTTATGTCTAAGTTTCCTAGAAGTAAAAGCATAGAGCCGAACACAATCTAGTGCTGCCTTTAACCAGACAGAGCATCCTTTATTTAGCACAGCACGGACTGCATAGAATTCGTCACAGGTAGAGTCAGACAAGTTGCATTTATGAAACACGTACCATGTCTATCAAATGAAATGCAGCAGCACATCGCATTTCTTCTTTCCAGCAGTCTGGACTAAAGAATATACTACTAGTAGTCTAGTACTATCAAGTATCAAGTGACAAGTGCACGGTTGGTGATCAGATCTCAGCGTATCATTGTATGTTTTGTGTCGTTTATTTTTCAGCTGAGTTGCTCGGGCTGCCCCTGGTTCCACCCTACTCCCAGGCCTCCGGCTCCGGCCAGCAGCTCCTCCAGGGCGTCAACTATGCCTCCGCCGCCGCCGGGATCCTCGACGACAGCGGCGGAAACTTCGTAAGAATTCGTCCATCCATTCATGATTGGATCTTCTGAATTCCGATCGACTTCGTGACGATGATCAACTGTCGGACGTAATGTTCAGGTTGGACGGATACCGTTCAACCAGCAGGTCCTGAACTTCGAGTCTACCATCAGCCAGATCGCGGGCGCCACCGCCGGCGGCGCGGCGACGGCGGCCAGCATCGTCTCCCGGTCCATCGTGTTCGTGGGGTTCGGGAGCAACGACTACCTGAACAACTACATCATGCCCAACTACGACACCCGGCGCCACTACAACCCCCAGCAGTTCGCCGACCTCCTCGTCACGCAATACGCATCCCAGCTCACCGTGAGATCGAATCACTCACTCACCCGCCGTGATCGCCATTTTCACCTGCAACTAGCTAGTTACCTACGTTCTTGCTGTGAACTGAGTGAAGCGAGCTTGTCGGATGCAGAGGCTGTACAGGGCGGGGGCGAGGAGGTTCGTGGTGGCTGGAGTGGGGTGATCATGGCACCACATGTCGTCTCCATCATGTTTGGCCGTACTCACCATAGCCTCATGGCCCCATGTATGTTGTGCCCCTCTCCCTCTTGTACCCCTCACAATCTTTAAGGTTGTCTTTGCACCACAATCGGTACTGGACGTGGTTGGTTGCACGCAAGATCTCCAACCAGACCCGCTGAGTGCAAAATTTGGGTGTTTGGTCCCTCGCATGGTAGGTTGGACTAGCCCAACACGAATCTCAAAGCAGCTCGCAGCCAGGCCCAACAAGAACATCCGAATTAGCCCTTTCATCAAAGCCTGATGCAGTAAGTGCAAAGAGGGGACACGCGGTGAGCTACATGGGAGCATGAAGATGGCGCTATCTCATGCATGGAGCAAAATGGGGGCATAAATTGATGGGCCATTGTTAGAAGGTCGGTCCTTGGGTGCATGAGGCCCACTTAAAATTCTGAAATTGCAAAGCAATATTTAAGTTAGTTTCCATACCACCAAGGCAACAAGTACGAGAGCGACTTATAATTATGGACAAGATCATTTCGTGTTTTTAATACTAAAAACATATAGACCATTGCACCAATAACCGGTTGATTTTTTCGTGATGACTTGTGACTTGCAACTAGCAACGGTGGTACTACCCGTAGTGTGGCTGTACCATAAAAACCCCTTTTATTTTTCCTAAATGCAAAATTATCTATTAATTCTGTTCAAACATGATTAAGTAATTTAGTATTTACTTGATCTTTATTTAGTAACCTCTAAATGAGTTAATAGTTATCGTTACGTTTGTTAATTGATTAATTATTTGGCTGTTACTATTATAAGAGGTTGATGTTTTTTGCAAATATAAGAGGTCGATGTTGTACAAGACATTATGAGCGGTCATGTTCGTGATTGAATTCACCACTATCACTCTCATTCTTCCATCCTCACATGTTTGAGGACCGCGTCACTCAAGCCATAATCGACTCTTCTTCATCCCAGGTTTTAATCAGGATTGTCCCTGATTTCATACTATCGCATATATACCATATTCTTAAAAGACCCGAACACATATTTGGCACGAACATTATCTAGATATATGTTTGCATTTTGTTTGCCATTTGCTAAAAATGTTGTTATTATTATCTGATAGTTTATGTGACGTGATTATTTCTGGATTGAAATGCTGCCCCATATTTTTTCTGGGTTGGATGGCTTGTGTACGTACGCCTTCTTTAAAATACATCTAGTCAACGCAACACAAGCGTGCCTAAATCTACATTGATTATGCCCAAGAAATCCCACGCCATTAGTTCCCTGCTTAGCACTCTACGTACATGGTGCGTGTGATCCAATCGACTCAGCATATGCAACCGGATAGGTCACACCACACATTTAGTTCATCCCAGCATATGCATCACTATATATAGCTAGTGCTAATGATCTATCGGGCTAGTGACTAAACCACTATATATACATACCAACTTGTGGTCGAAATGTTACTTCCTAGCTTGGCGTGCTTGTCTTGTGCAAACTAGCTACCAGTGCTAGCTAAGTGAAATATTGCTCGGTGACGCACGCACATCCATCTCATGATCTCAAACAAGAAGATCGCGTGGGTGTCAAAGAATTTTCTATGGCGCCCTCGCGCGCGCGTGCTGCAAATTCAGTCGAGTGGCCCACTTTCTCCCTGAGATGGTGACGGCCGGCACCGGCCCGGAGTTGCGCCAGTTTGCATGCATGATCAATGGTAGATACCGGCTGCCGCCGATGCATGCACCCGCCATCATCTTTCTGCCCAAGTCCTGCGATGTCGATTGTTCTTCTCGTCTCACTCTTCCATGCCGCAGCACTACACGTCATCTTACATTACACTCTCGGCCAGTTAAATAATTTAAGATTGTTTATCTTTTTTTTTTTAAGATTTGAGCATATAGCTCTATGTATAAAGCCACATTTTCCACCTATGCCCGATCGACAGATGATGAGACGGTTCAACACATGTGTGCAAGGAAGATTGTCCTTACCCCTGGGAGGTTTGGCGATTCTAGACTAGATCGGCAAGGGCATACCATGAATTATTGTGAGAGGAGACGTTGTGTTTTCAGCAACACAACACAATGCAACTTATAAGGATCGGCCGCCGATCAAGCGATTGCGGATATTAGGAATTAGGATGCATTGTGCATGTCATGTCTCCCTTGTCAAGTAATATTTATGTCATTTTATTTATTTTCATATGCATCTCTCCATATGAACTATGTAAACACCCACCTTACAAAATTCTCCTTCTAAATGAAAGGCCATGCTAACGGGAGAAAATATTTGACTATCAACCTAAATATTGGTTCATTTATCGACATCTGGCCATCTGCCCAACAGCGATGTTATATCCAAAAAAAAACTCGCAAGAGACACACTCTGTATTTTTCGTTCGAGCTAGAGATTCTGTAGAACTTATTTTAAATGTTACAATTCCACGTGTAGTGTTGACGTGGGGCTGCCTTTCGGGTAGCCCACGATAAGGCTACCTGTGCCGCGCAAAGGACGTGGAAACTCACAGAAGGCCCACGCGGGGTACCATGTAACCTAGTCCAAGTCGGTTAGGAAGCATAACCTGCCATATCTGTAGTTGCCATCGGCATCAACCACCCGAGACCTGGCTGCCTATAAAGCCAGGAGGGTTGCTCGTCCCCAAGGGACACGCTCATAGCCGCCACCACAAACCCTAGCGAGATCGCAATCTCGCCATTGTAATCGCTACTCGCATCAATAATCAGGCAAGCATGAGTAGGGTGTTATCCTCCGGGAGCCTGAACCTGGGTAAATCCTTGCTTGTCAGCCGTCGTGACCACCTGCACTCATCTCTCTGCCCATCAATCAACCCGGGGTGCACAACCCTGGGACTTGTCGAGTTAACACCTCGTCAATTGGCGCCGTCTGTGGGAACGTCAAACAAGTGATAGGATCATGGTCGCTCCGGCTCCATCCGCAATGAAGATCGGCGTGACCGCCGCCAGAGAGTCGATCCGCTTCGGCTCCTTCGAGTACGTTCTCCACCCGCCGGCCCACCGCTCGGTGTACGCCGATCTGGACAAAGGTATACACATTACCTTCGGCTCCATATACTGCTGCATCGATAGTCGTGGTATACTCAGGTCAACGACTACCGCGCTACGTGCGGCGGCGTCACCCGACTCGGCAACCCCCGCGCCCGCCGAACCCGCGAAGATCACATCTGTCGCACCCGCGGAGGCTGCGCCCGCCGAACCCGCGAAGATCACATCTACCGCACCCGCGGAGGACGCACCCGCTGCACCCGCGAAGATTGCATCTACATCGACTACATCGACAATTTCGGCAACGGCCGCGCGGATCGGATCTACTACCCCAACCTCGGCCGCGCGGTCGACTAAGTCAAGATCTACCTCGACTGTCGCGCCCGCACGGGCAATCAGGAGCTCGCGCCCGACAGCCACGTCGCGCGCGCCCTCATCTTCGTGGAAGTCCCAAGTCTACCCCAAGCCAATCGCACTCGCCCCGGCGAGCGTGAACACGGGGACGATCGCGAGAAGACGCGACAGCGACTGCGCCGCGCGCCATGTTGCGGCAATTTTCGACCCCGAGCAAGACGCGGGCGACAGAAGCAGCAGCGGCAGCACCAACTCTCCGACTCAAGTTTACCCCAAGCAAGTCTTCATGGCCGGCACAGCACCGCATGACGACAACGAAGAACCCGCATATCCGCTAGAGGTGGACATGCCGGACCAGACTAAACTTGTCATCACGTGGGACATGGCGATCCAAGCCATGAAGCATGTGGACGAGGGCACGTTCCCCCCACCCAACGCACCTCGAGACGACCACCTGGCGGTCCAGTACTTGCTACGCAAGGAAGGCGAACGAATCCGCGCCGAAAAAGCCGACCTGCTCAGGCGCAAAAGGGACGCAGACGCATCGAGTGCCAGGCGAGCCGCCCTCTCCTTCACATCCTCTACGGAGGTTAACCAAGGAGCACGGCGAAACAGAGCCCGCGTTCCCCTCATGGCAGAAGCCAATCGAACCAGGCTCACCCGCAACCTCGACTCGTCCTTCGTCACCGAAGATGAGAACGGGATCCCCGTCCCAAAGACGGCGAACGCCGCCCTGATCTCAGTCGAGACGTACCTCCGGCTCACGCAGCCACCGGAGGGGGACGCGCACTCCCTTCTCCACAAGCAGCAAATTGCCTCCATAAGGGCAATCGAAGAAGCGTTGGCGGCCAAGGGGCCAAGCAACCGGGCGCACGAACCAACAACCTCGGGCATCCCAGCGGCACAGCGGCAACCAGTCAAGGACCTTCGCGACGTCCTCACGCAGAAGACGGTGGATCGCAACCGCAAGGAGCGCTCGGCTGGTGTGGCAAACACGGACGACCATGCCGACCGCGACTTCGAGCCGTGCGGCGCGGCATGCTTCAGCTTCAACATCCGCGACACCCGCATGCCTAAGGGCTTCAAGTTGACAGCAGGCACACCAAAGTATGACGGGAAGCAAGATCCAAAACTGTGGCTCGAGGACTACCTCATCGCCTGCACCTGCCAAGGCGGGACGTCGACTACGGCAATGCAGTACATCCAGCTTATGCTGACGGAGCACGCGGGTGGCTCACAAGCCAACCCAAAGACTCTTTCCGAACATGGGAAGAATTTCAGGATAACTTCGTCAAGAGTTTCTCGGGAACATTCGCAAGGCCAACGACCTACATCGAGTTGCAGGCCTGCAAGCAAGGAAAGGATGAATCGCTCCGCTCCTACATCCAGCGATGGACACTACTCCGCAACACCATGGAACCCGTCTCAGAAGATCGGGTGATGGACGCCTTCATACACGGCGTCGCTCGCCGCGACCTCCGCGAGGAATTCGGTAGGCTCCAGCCGAAGACCACAATAGAGCTCATGAAAACAGCCAACCAATGGGCCGAAGGAGAGGACTATGTCCGCGAAACTTCCCCCAAGAAAGAGGTCGAAACAAGCAACTGACGTGAGGCACGCCAAAAGAAGAAACCACGTTACACCCACGATTCAATCGAGCTAGTAGCGGCGGGCTATGAACCCCCCCGTGAGGACAAACGCGACAACAGTCGACAGTACGACCAAGGTCGACAGTCTAACTCGAGTCAGTATAACCGTGGCAGCAGCAGCATCGGCCACAATGATGGAAGCCAGAAGCGCGAGTGGAAGCGCCCACTGACCCCAGCAGAGGAGTTGATGCAACCCTGTAAGCATCACTCGTTTCGCAACCCGGAAACAGGCAAATGGGGTTCCAGCCACCTGCTGAAGGATTGTCGCAAAGCAAGAAAGATATACCAAGCCATGCAGCAAATCATCGCTCCAGTACAAGCAATACAGGCGGCCCTGCAGCTAGCCATCCAGGCAGCACCCGCAAACAACAACCAGGCGCAGGCGGCATGAGCATTCCCCCAGCCGCAGCAACAACAACAGCAGCAAGGTCAGTCGACAGCAAGCGACACGTACCCACCCGCACGGGGACAGCTGAACATGATCCAGAAGGGACCCCCATCAAACAGGCGCCAAAAGCTCATCACCCGCCAAGTGCTTCAGGCCATCAACAGCCCGCACGCGGTACCAGACTACCTGCGCAGGTCGGAGACACCCATCACATTATCCAGGGCAGATCACCCATCGGAGGTAACCCGACCCGGGCACGCCGCACTCGTGATCGAGGCCTTGATCGGCGACTACAACTTGAAGAAGGTGTTCATGGACGGAGGCAGCGGCATCAACATCATATTCGCCGACACCCTGAGAAGAATGAACAGGTCGACAGAGAAATTGCCGGAATCGGAAACCACCTTCCACGACATAGTACCAGGGCAAGCAATCACGCCCATGGGAACAATCACACTCGACGTCATCCTCGGTAGACCCGAGCACTTCAGGAAGGAGTCGATAGACTTTGAGGTCGTCGACTGGAAGTCACAATACCACGCCATCCTCGGGCGCCCAACCTTTGCCAGGTTCATGGCAGTACCCCACTACGCCTACCTGATGATAAAGCTGCCCGGGCCGAAAGGAGTAATCACCATATGCGGCGACTTCGGGCTCTCCAACAGCTGCGACCGCGAGTTCGCCAAGATTTCTGAGTTCTTCGGAGTCGAAGAGCACTTCAAGGCCATATCAGCCGACAACGACAAAACCGTCTTCCCATCTCGCAAGAAGCCAGCTAAAGACGCAACATTCAACACGAACGACGACACCGTCACCCACCAAGTCCATCCGACTGACAGCAGAAAGACGGTCAAGGTCTCGTCGAGCCCGACCCCGCATAGGAAAGCGCGCTCGTCGAGTTCCTACGTGAGAACTGGAAGATCTTTGCATGGCAACCTTCTGACATGCCAAGGATACCCAGGGAACTCGCCGAGCACTCTCTGAAAGTCCACAAGGACGCAAGACCAGTCAAACAATCCATGCGACGATTCTCAGGACCCAAGCGAGACGCGATCACCATGGAAGTCGACAGACTCCTGCACGCCAAGTTCATCCGAGAGATCAAGGACTCAGACTGGGTCGCCAACCCGGTCCTAGTGGAGAAAAAGAAGACGAAGAAACTACGCATGTGCGTTGACTTCACCGCAGTCAACAAGTGCTGCCCCAAGGATCACTTCCCGCTCCCGCGGATAGACCAGATCATCGACTCGACAGCAGGTTGAGAGCGCCTGTCCTTCCTGGATGCCTACTCAGGTTACCAGCAGATCAGGCTGAAAGTCGAGGACGAAGAGAAAACGGCCTTCATCACACCCGACGACGTCTTTTGCTACCAGACGATGCCATTCGGGTTAAAGAACGCAGGTGCCACGTACCAGCGGACAATGCAAGCGTGCCTCAAAGGGCTAATCGGGCAGATCGTCCAAGTCTACGTCGATGACATCATCGTCACGACCCGAAAGGAGGATACCCTAGTCGACGACCTCCGCAAGGTCTTCGCCGCACTCGATGTATACCAGATCAAGCTCAACCCAGAGAAGTGCGTGTTCGGCGTGCCAGCCGGAGAACTAGTAGGATACCTCGTATGTGCAAGAGGAATCGAAGCGAACCCCGAGAAGGTGCAGAACATTCTTACAATGCCAGCACCAACAAAACTCCGCGAGGTGCAGCGATTAGCCGGCCGAGTCGCAACTCTCAGCCGGTTCATTAGTAAGTTGGGAGAGAAATCCTTACCTTTCTACCAACTGATGAAGAAGACGGACAAGTTCGAGTGGACACAGGAGGCGCAGGACGCATTCGACCATCTCAAGAAAACCCTGACAACCTCTCCAGTCCTCGTGGCACCACTGGAAAACGAGCCGCTATACTTGTACGTCTCAGCAACAAACAGGGTGGTGAGCACGGTACTCGTAGTCGAACGGGAAGAAGAAGGGCAAAGTCACCCGGTTCAGTGGCCCGTCTACTACCTCAGCGAAGTCCTCACCCTGTCCAAGCAGAATTACCCGCATTACCAGAAGCTGGCATATGGAGTCTTCATGACCTCTAGGAAGGTCGTCCACTACTTCTCCGAGCACCCGATCACGGTGGTAAGCTCCTCTGGACTAGCAGACATTCTCACAAACCAACGCGCGACAGGACGAGTCGCCAAGTGGGTTGTCGAGCTAGGACCATGGGGGCTGAAGTATGCTCACCCGAAGTCCATCAAGGCCCAAGTCCTCCTAGAATTCACCACCGAGTGGATAGAAGCCCAGCTACCAAATGTCCCCGACTTGTCCAACGCATGGACAATGTATTTTGATGGCTCCAAGAAATTCATGTCAGCCGGGGCAGGAGTTGTGCTCATCTCCCCCAAAGGCGACAAGCTCAAGTACGTCCTGCAGATGGACTTTCCGACGCCGTCCAACAACGAAGCCGAGTACGAGGCCCTGATCCACGGCATGCGGATGGCCAAGAACTGTGGCGCCACACACCTCATGATATACGGCGACTCCTACCTGGTGGTACAGCAAACCATGAAGTCCTGCGACGCCATCGCCGACAACATGATCGCCTACATAGACCTCTACAACCAGTTGGAAGGCAACTTCGACGGCTGCGAATTGCGGCACATCGGCCGTGAAAGCAACGAGGAAGCCGACGTCCTCGCTAACATGGGCTCAGACAGGGTGCCAGTCCCACCCGGCGTCTTCCTCGAGCGCATCACGCAGAGATCCATCAAGACGCAGAACACAGCAAGCGCTGCAACAACAAAGGGCGATGCTAACCCGCCAAGCCAAGACAAGGTCCCCATGGAGGTCATGCTAGTCGAAGCTACGTGGACAGGACCATACCTGGCGTACATACTGCATTAGAAGCTGCCAGCTGACCCAGTCGAAGCAAAGCGCGTCATCAGGTGCTCCAAAAGTTTCACCGTCATCAACGGAGAACTCTACAAAAGAAGCATCTCAGGAATCCTGCAAAGGTGCGTAGACCCAGTCGACGGCCAAGCCATCTTACTCGACATCCACGCGGGTATCTGCGGGCACCACGCCAGCAGTCGAGCATTGGTGGCCAAAGCACTACGAGTCGGGTTCTACTGGCTGACAGCCATGCTGGACGCCGAGGAGCTAGTAAAGAAATGCACAGGGTGCCAGGAGTTTGCCAACAAGCCACACGCGCCAGCATCAGAGCTTAAGACAATACCATTAGCCTGGCCCTTCGCCCAATGGGGTCTGGACATGGTGGGCCCGCTGAAGAAATCCTCACCCGGAGGTCACACTCACCTCCTGGTTGCAGTCGATAAGTTCACAAAGTGGATCGAAGCCGTGCCCATCACAAGTTCGACTGCATCCACATCAGTCAACTTCATCAGGTCAATCATCTTCAGATTTGGAGTACCGAATGGGATCATCACCGACAACGGCTCGAACTTCACAGCCAAAGAATTCAAGGACTTCTGCTCACAGCAGGGGATCAAGCTCAGCTATGCGCCCGTCTCGCACCCGCAATCCAATGGGCAAGTGGAGAAAGCCAATGTCCTCGTCTGCAACGGCATCAAGAAGCGACTGCGCGTGCCACTAAAACGCGCAGCGGGCGCATGGGTGGAAGAACTACCGTCCGTCCTTTGGAGTCTACGAACAACGCCAAACAGATCCACCCAATACACTCCATTCTTTATGGTGTATGGTGCAGAAGCGGTTCTCCCCTGCGACATCAAATTCGACGCACCGAGAGTAGTCGCCTACGACGAGTCGGATGCAGAGGAGGCACTCGAAGACAGCATGGATACCCTGGATGAAGCACGCGACATTGCCCTGGCACGATCAGCCGTGTATCAACAAGACCTGCGCAACTATCACACTCGGAGGCTGCGACCAAGAGCGTTCGTTGCAGGCGACTTGGTTCTTCGACTCAAGCAGAAGAAGGTGCACAAACTCGCTTCCCCATGGGAGGGCCCATACAACGTGACAGAAGCAATTGGCAACGGAGCTTACCGCCTGAAAGACTCGAAGACGAGAGCAGACTGCAGCAACCCATGGAACGTGGCACAGCTCCGCCGGTTCTACGCCTAGTTCGACACAATCATTATACAAGAAAAATCAGCGCGGCAGGTTTCAGACGCACTCTTTCCCTTACCAGGGTACCTAAGGGGACTGGAAGGGTTTTAATGAGGCGGCCTGTTCGCAAGAATCAATAAAGTGATTTGAAGAAAATCTGTCTCCTTTACCTTTCACACAGAGGAAGCTAAAATCCTAGGCCGCCACTCGAACCACTCGGGGGCTGCGCCACACAGGTTGAAAGAAAAGCTTAGGCCGCTACCCGAACTACTCGGGGGCTGCGCCATACAAGCGTAAATCAAAAAATCCTAGGCCGCCACCCGACCCACTCGGGGGCTGCGCCATACAGGTCAAGTTCAAAATCCTAGGCCGCCACTCGACATACTCGGGGGCTGCTCCAAACAGGTAACACTTGTAATCCTAGGCTACCACTCGACCTACTCGGGGGCTACGCCATACAGGCCTTCTTAGAAAAATCCTCAGCCGCCACTCGAACTCACTCGGGGGATGCGCTGTACAGGTCAAGTTCAAAATCTTAGGTCGCCACCCGACATACTCGGGGGCTGCGCCAAACAGGTAACACTTGTAATCCTAAGCCGCCACTCGAACAACTCGGGGGCTGCGCCACACAGGTCAAGTTGCAAAATCCTAAGTCGCCACCTGTTAAAGTCAGAGACTGCGACATACAGGTCACACTTGGAAAAACCTAGGCCGTTGCCTAACATACTAGGCGACTACGCCAAACAGGTAGAAAATCAAAACAGGCATTTACACTTCCGAGCGAGCAGATCAATTCTCATTACTCGCAAGTATTTTTAATCTAGTACATTGCGACTTGCACAGGCACATTTGCCATCTATAGCTAACCCTGCACAGCAGACGACAGCTACTCTAAACTGCAGGCTCGGCCTTCGGTGCATCAAGTGGACCTACAAGGCGCTCACTTAGGTCCTGAACCTGCATAATAATTTAGCGCGCAGCCGCCAAGGTCTCGTCGAAGTCGTCATCACCAGGCAGGCCATCAAGCACCTTATCGAGCGGAAGATGCGGTCGATGCATCCGAACGTACGCCAACGCCGCATTCGCCCCAGCCACAAGTTGGGCGTGGACGACCTCCTTCAGACCTTCACTATCGCGAAACCTCTCCAGCAAGGCGGACAGCCCGTTCGGCTGCGCGTTATGCGGGAAGTACACACGATTGATATGCCAGAGTGTCTTCCGGCAATTCTCCAGAAGAAAAGCAGCACGCGACGTACGATAAAGCATAGTGGCAAGGGCGCGCCCTCTCGACTTGTTCACCCAGAACTGCCGAGCTTCATAGGAGTAGCCGGACGCCTCTCGGGTAACTCGCTGTTCAACACGAGCCCGCTCAGCCTCCTAATCCGCGTGCACGCGTAAACTGCAAGTCAGAACAAGCAAGCTTCAGCAAAGAAAGCAGCCGCCAAAAGGATACCAACCTTGCAGCTGTCGACTGATCAGATCGATCTCCCCAAGCAAAAAATCCTCACGTCGTGAGAACTCTACAGTAGGTTGCGACCTGGAGCGGTGCAGCAGCAGCTCAGTATTCTTCAGGGTCGCCTCAAGCTCAACCACCTTGTTCTTCAGGTATGTGATTATCCGCTGATCATTTGTACTACGTGGAGGAGCCGGCGCCGACCGACGACGGCGAGCACCCGAAGAAGAAGCCTCGCCACTCGGCTCAGCCGCAGGAGAAGAAGAAGCACCACCACGCACGACAGTCTGCCACGAATACGCAGAGTCAATACAATCATACGACTATGAAGCAAAGTTAAACTCGGCAGAAAGAAATTCAGTTCTAGCAAAAGCACTGTTGAAGGCCAAAAGACCTGGCATGACAATATTCATTACAGGGCCAGAAGTTTAAAAGTACAGACCACGGCGACTGCCGAATTCCTAAGCTACGTCTACTCTAAGGCTGCAGACTGCGACCGGGAGAGACTCTTCCGAGTGGCAGCCGCCTCAGTTGCCTTAGCAAGGGCCCTCTCGAAGAGTGCCACAAGCTGCACAGCCAACTGTGTAGCACGCTCCTTCACACCACCCAGCGACGCGGTTCGGCCATCGGGTCTTCGAGGAAAGCCGCTAACGACCTTCTCAAAGTCACCCGGAACCTGATGCCCTAAGAGGAGCTGGAAGGTGAGCTCGGAGCCGCGTACCGTCTGCGACCGCGTGAAGTCGGCGATGGTGGTCGCGTCCTCAAACGACGCAGCAAGGGCGTCCACGGCTGCCGGCGGCTGGTCGCTCGGGAAGATGCTCCGGTGCACCACGGTGAGGGCTCCAGTCGACTTCTTCAGCGCGGCTGTGGATTTCTTCAGCGCGTCTGATGCATAGGCGCAGACCCGGTCGAGGAAGCCGACAGTAGTCGCCAAGTCAACCGCGTCACTCGACGTGTCTTCCGGAGGAGCTCCACCGCAAATCTATGCGCAAGGGATTCAAGGTCAGACAAAGAAAAAGGTCAAGACACAGTAGGCATCAAGCCGAAACTTACCCACAAGAACACCGGCGAGTGAGAAGAGACGATCGAGTTGAGTCTTCTCCTGGGCGACCCGCGCCAGCTCCCGCTCTCGAGACTCATGCAGGGCCTTCTCAAGCTCGGTAACCCGCCCAGTAGCCTGGTCCAGAGAAGCACGCAGCTGGTCCCTCTCCTTCTCCAGGCGAACATAGGCCGCGGCTGCGTCAAGCTGCTGACGGTAGTACGGCTGAAACAAAAGCAAGATGTTAATAAAGTTGCGGGCGACTATACTAGTCACCCACACCTTCGGGGGCTACTCCCATCGGGAGCGCTGATCGCGCACCCGATGAAAACTCAAGAATACAAGTACAAGCGTAAAGGACTTACGTGGTCCAGTAGGTCAGGGTCCTCTGAAGCCGAAGGAGGATCGCGACTCGACGATGCAACGCCAACAGGCTGTGCACGAACCTTCTCCACCACCGCCTGACTCCCCAATTCAGTCGAAGGGGCGGATGTATGCTCCACGTCCCGAAGGGGGGAGCTAACATCGCCAGAACGATGGCTGCAGCGAAAACGAGCACACTGGTCAACTCAAACGTTGCAGCTACAAACACAACTCGAAGGAAACAAATCATCAAGAAGCTCACCTGGTAATTTCAAGGTCGTCGTAACTCTCCAGGGAGGGCGACGCCATCCGCGCAAACGAACGAGGAGCCGTGGAGCTGACTGGAGGAACATTCAAGGGCTCATTCCAGTCACCCGAGGACCGCGCACCCGACGACATCGCGACGGCCTCCTCCAGAATAACGTCGGCATCCTTAGCAGGTGACGACGCAGTAGCAGAGTCGCCACGGCTCGGGAGCTTCCGCTTCTTCCGTACGGGTTCCTCCTCTTCATCTTCATCCTCCACCTCTTCGTGGGGAGAATGTGTGGAAGGAATCTCTTCGTCGTCATCCTCCTCCTCGACAAACTTCGACTCGTCGTCGGGTCCGTTCTCACGAAGAGGAGGAAGGCTGATCAGCAAAGACCGACCCTGAAGCAAGTAGACACAAGTCGAATCAAGGAGAAAGTAGACGCAAGTCGAGTCAAGACAAAAGGAAAACAAGCCAAGACTCACCTCAGGAACGGGGTTTGATGCCCCGTAAGCAGCAATCGGGCACTTGACGTTGCACGTGTCCGCGACTCGGAGGTTGGTGATGGACCTTACTTTGGTTTCCACCTCCTCATCGTCAAGCGGCTCGGTGCTGACGCCCTCGGCGGCCCACATCGGGTGAGGCCGAGCGCTGAGCGGCTGCACCCGAAGACGGAAGAAGGTGGCCATCAGGAAGACGCCACCCGCCTCGCGCCCAAGGGTCTTGGTCAGATCGCGCAGCAGGCCCAGCAGGGGCCGCACGGCCTCCTTCTCCACAGCAGTCATCGGGTGCATCCAGGCGCCAGTCTTCCGCAGCCCACGTCCACTGTCAAATGCACCCAGGCCGTCCTGGTTCGACTGGACGTAGAACCATCTTTTGCACCACCCCTGGACGGAGTCGCACTTCTTCATCTGGAAGTACGCGGTGTCACCGTGCACTTGGATTCTGAAGCCGCCCACGGGGAAGGGCAACCCGCTCCTCCCAACGTTCTTGCGAACGAGGAAGAGCGACTTCCACAGTGCCCAGTGGGGCGCGACACCCAGAAAGCACTCGCAGAGCACGATGAAGCCCGCGATGCTCAAGACGCCATTGGGGGTCAGATCGTGGATCTGAACCCCATAGGCATACAAGAGACCGCGCACAAAATCGTGCATGGGGAACCCGAAGCCCCGCGGAAGGAAATCCACGAAGCAAACACGTTCCCCGTCGCGGGGTGTGGGGAAAACCTCTTTGCCAGGAGCGCGTACCTGGACTTGGTCAGCAGGTGGAAGAAGACCCTGCGCGCGGAGGAGTTCCACCTCCGCCTTCTTCACCGACGATCTCTGCCAGTCGCCGTCGGGCTTCTTCATCAGCCCGGCATCATCGGTGGCGGCGGAGGAGCCAACGGCGCTCTTCGCTTGCCCATGGCGCCGTAAGGCAGCGCAAGGTGCACGGACAGAAAAGCGAGGAGCTCTGGATGGCAGCGAAAATGGTAGAGCGCAGAGGAAAGGGAGGCCAGAATGATTGGAGAAGATGAAGTCCCTCGCATCAAAACGCAGTACTTATGCCTCGAAAAGTTTCATCTCAACCGTCCACAGAACAAGGGCTCCGAGCAGACACATCCGGCCGTACACGTGTCGCACGAAGAAACCAACCGTCGCCGCCCACTTCGTCCACTACGCACGAAAACCGAGGCGTCATCATCATGCCGCGCAAATTTCGCGCCCAGTTCGGAGACGTGACAACTGCTGACCGTGGGGCCCGCCACGTCACGTCCCATCGGGCGCAGATGCGTGCAATGGATCGTCACCAATGACGTCATCAGGACAACGGCTCCAGAAACAACTGAAACAGCTCGACAGAGTGATTCGAGTAGTAGGCTTCTATGCTGAAATCAACAAAGTAGGATCAACTGGTGATCCGAGAACCCGAAGAAATCATTCGGGTGGCAAAAACGAGTAAGCTCGAGCAGCCGAATCCATCCACAAGTAAGCCAGCAGGCCGAGTAAAAGCAAGCATCACAAGAAGACGAAGGCAAAGTAATTCGACTGCAAAGGTTACTCCCATCGGGAGCGGCCGGTTCGACTGAAGAAATCAAGTTCAAGCTCAAGATCAAGCAATCCAATGGCGCGTCCAGGAGGAAGAAGTCCTTTGCTCGACTCTACGCTTCGACCAAGCACTCGGGGGCTACTGACGTGGGGATGCTTTTCGGGTTGCCCACGATAAGGCTACCTGGGCCGCGCCAAGGACGTGGAAGCTCACAGAAGGCCCACGCGGGGTACCATGTAACCTAGTCCAATTCGGTTAGGAAGCATAACCTGCCATATCTGTAGTTGCCATCGGCATCAACCACCCGAGACCTGGCTGCCTATAAAGCCAGGAGGGTTGCTCGTCCCCAAGGGACACGCTCATAGCCGCCACCACAAACCCTAGCGAGATCGCAATCTCGCCATTGTAATCGCTACTCGCATCAATAATCAGACAAGCAGGAGTAGGGTGTTATCCTCCGGGAGCCTGAACCTGGGTAAATCCTTGCTTGTCAGCCGTCGTGACCACCTGCACTCATCTCTCTCCCCATCAATCAACCCGGGGTACACAACCCTGGGACTTGTCGAGTTAACACCTCGTCAAGTGTAGCGTGTGGTGTATTCCATTTCAATATAACTCTGTTGTTTTATGGTGATCCAAATTCATATGACGATATGGAGTGAGCGGCTAACTTTGGAGCGAAGCGGGTGTGCAGGGACGGCAGCCCCCGCGGTACGGTACGGATCGTATCCGAGTCGGATCGCAGCTGACTTAGGGTTTGTACCCTCTATAAATACATCTTGTAAGTCGCCTGTTGGGGTAAGCCATACATTGTAAATCCACGGCGTTTGTAACCTCACCCCGATATAGTGAACTATTGCTGGCTGACGCCCGTGGTTTTTTTCCTCTCCTTTGTTTAGAGAGGTTTTCCACGTTAAAATCTCGTGTCCCCGTTGGTTTGATCGTTCCGCTCTTCGTTGTTTCTTGCTATCTTTTATAACAAACTCCACCTTCTAATAGGACACGTATCTCCTTTGGTTCTTGGTTAGGGATGTTCATCAACTTATTCAACCCTAGATACCCATGGGTTTTCCTATTTTGTCTTTTCAAGCATTCAACTACGTCAAAATATTATATTCTTGAGAAAAGTTTAATCTTGTATGTAACTATTGCTCTTGTGTATAAAACAGTGTTGGATCCACTAAGGATTAGTCGGGTGCACAGGACACCAGGTAGCAAAGTTTTCCGTTGTAAAACCATGTATGCATCCCCTAAATATGATTTTGATCTGTTGTGGCACCGTTTGTGCACCCTGATTCCAGATCGTGTAGCTCCGGTGCTGGTACAAAATGGTAACAATTATGGGCTTTGCTACAACGGTTATGATACAAGGAGTCGATGGAGCTTGACGACTAGTATCAAGAGGCTGAAATGGTTTATGTCCTTGCATTGGCTAATCATTGTCCTAGTTATGTTTTTTGTTATGAACTATTATACTAGTAGCTAAAATAGGTTATATGTTATGGGTAATAAATGCTTTAGTTTTGTAAATAAAACCGTTGATTTGATGATTCTTGACTATTTGGCTTAAGGAAAAAATACTGAAAACAATGGCTACAAAGTCGATGGAGCTTGGTTCCATCAGGCTGGAATTGCTTACTCTGGACTTTATGTCCATGTTTGGGTGCTGATCATTTAATACCAGCCACAGTGTGTCTACAAAGCGATTCAAAGCCCAATTTATGAACTGATTCCATACACTATGAGAAGCGAACCAAGAAGTTGATTCAGATCATAGTTTTAAGCTGAAACAGACATCAGAGGACGCCTACCCGTGAGATGGCCTGAGCTTGCAAAAGCTGGAAATCGAGAATTGTGTACTCTATGGTAGGTCCCATAGTTGTTGAACCGAATTTAGCTACACAATGCAACAAGTATGTAACGAATCCAAAGTTTGATCTCGTTTAACTTGAATCGATTCAACAATATGTCTGGTCTAATACGTTGATTGCCGCTTAAAGTTATCCTAATGGTAGAATGACACCCTTTTTTATTAGATTTCCTAATTCATGAGCTCGTAATAAACGGTTTTTAATAATTTGGGTTGTATTTGTAACTATGACCAAGTAGTTAAAATGCCACATTCATGATACTTGGCTTATCGATGTTAAGGAAAAACACGCAATAGAAGCATACTTCAACCCTTTTCCTCACATTTAGGCTCTTATGGACAATATGCGATACAAGCAACTAATTTAATTACTTAAATTATAGATAAACATATGTGGTATGTAAATTTGTTTCATTGGTGTTTATTATTGTTTCACTTAGGTTCATATACGTTTCAAATGGAATTAACTTAAACTATAATACAATTTGTTAGAACATCGTGAATCTATGTGACATCATGTTTCTTAATAGGAAAGTTTCTCACTTATGAATCTATGAAACAAGTAATATATGCTAAAAAAAAATTAGACACAAAGGTCACATTACTTATTTACATTTCAAATTTCCCAATTGTGTCTAGGAATTATCTTTCTCTATAGATCTCATCATGATGTACATAATTTTTAAAATGAATCATAAATCTAGGCTCACAAAATAGGAATTATTCAATTTTAAACCAAAGTAACATTCACAGTTTTTTTGGATGTTAGTTGTTTGATTTGTATGATTAAATAATTAGTGATTTTTTTAAGGATTATGTTACACTAGTTCAAAGGGAGTTTTCATGCAATATGCATTGTTGGAAGACCTGTGTTTTCCCGATGCCGCAATATTTTCTAATTGTAGGACCGAACTCCACGACACTGTAATATTGCGCTTTCTAAATCCTACAAAAAAGGGCGATATATAAGTGCTCAAAATACTGGCCGGTGCCATGTTGAAATGTTGAGGATGAAGTCAGGTGAGCAAGACAATCAGCCCACATTGTGTTGCTCACATTTTAGCTATCGAGGGCTGCAACTTAAAACTGAATAAACATGGTTTCTTTTTGTATCTAGGGTGTATTAGAGACACTCTAAACCAGGACTTGCGTGGTGATCAATAAATGCCGCAATATTTTTCCTAAATCCAGTCTTGTTCTATAGATCTCATCAAGATGCATTTTTTTTTTAAAATTAATCCAACCACGAGTCCAAAAAATGGAAACTATTCAGTTTTGGAAACCAAAATAACATTTTTATGTTTTTTATGTTAGATGTTTGATTTCATGATTTGTATGATTAAATAATGTGGAACTTTTTTCTAATTAAAGGGAGTTCCTTAACCAATCAAAAATGTTGGAATGAAATCCAGTGCTGCAACAAAAATCATATGATACAAATTTATTCATGTAGGAGCTGACTAGAGATGTGCTAAGGGACACACATATGTAAGTGTTTCAACATAGAATCGATGTTGTGTCCGAAATTTGGACACTGTTCTCGCACTAACGGGTGAGTTACGATGGACAGGTTCATGCTGAAATGTTTGACTTAGGTAGAACATTGTATTACTATTATTCTTATATAATATGATGATCACTCACCCACGCTCTGTTAGTGGCGTGTTTTTGGATTCATCCATGTACTGCACTAGCTATGTCCATATATTTACGTGCGTCAAACAATATTAGGTCGCACATAATATCCAATCAATTATGCACATGCATGCATGCCGCGGCTATAAATACCGGCTCCCGCTAGACTCTCTACAGCAAATGGTCAGTGCTCGCTCTTCTTCCTCTTCAGATCAGGAATATCAGGTCGAGGAAAATACTTAGCTAGCTAGCATCGATCTCTGATCATCCATGGGTGCTGCCAAGGACCTTGTGAGGCTCTTGATCCTCGTAGAGGTGGTCATCGCCATTGCGGGGCCTGGCGCCGCCGCGCTGAGCATGGACTACTACGCCATGAGCTGCCCGTTCGCCGAGTACATCGTACGGAACGTGGTGAGCGAGGCCGTCATGGGCGACCCCACACTCGCCGCCGGCCTCCTCCGGCTCCACTTCCATGACTGCTTCGTCCAGGTACGTGCCTGCCTGACCATGCTGCATGCATACTTCGGCGTGCTGTCCTGTTTGATCTCTCGTTCATGGCGTCGCGACATGCGTACATGATACATATATATACAGGGATGCGACGCGTCGGTGCTTCTGGACTCGACGCCCGGCCACAAGGCGGAGAAGGACGCGCAGGCGAACAAGAGCCTCCGCGGGTTCGAGGTGATCGACAAGATCAAGCAGATGCTGGAAGCCCAGTGCCCGGGCGTGGTCTCCTGCGCCGACGTGCTCGCCTTCGCCGCGCGCGACGCCGTGCTTTTCGCGGGAGGCCCCTACTACGGCGTGCCACAGGGCCGGCGCGACGGGTCCCGCTCCGTGGAGGCCGACACCTTCACCGCGCTCCCGGCCCCGTTCCTCAACGCCACGGGCCTCATCAGCCTCTTCAGCACCCACGGCTTCAACGTGCAGGACATGGTGGCGCTCTCCGGCGGGCACACGCTGGGCGTGGCGCACTGCGCGGCATTCAAGAACCGCCTGGCGACGGAGACGGCGACGCTGGACTCCGGCCTGGGTTCGTCCCTGGCGGCCACGTGCAAGAGCGGAGGGGACTCGGCCACGGCGGCGTTCGACCGGACCAGCACGGCCTTTGACGGCACCTACTTCAAGGAGCTGCAGCAGAGGAGGGGCCTGCTGACCTCAGACCAGACGCTGTTCGAGTCGGCCGAGACGAAGCGGCTGGTGAACTTGTTCGCCATGAACCAGGGGTACTTCTTCTACGCCTTCCAGCAGGGGATGCTCAAGATGGGGCAGATCGACCTCAAGGAGGGCGACCATGGCGAGGTCAGGAAATCATGCAGGGTCGTCAACTCAGGCAGCTGGTAATGAACGTAACTATGCAAAATGTGCATGGCAGTGTGATAAAATTACCTCGTCGAAGTGACTGGTATGTTGCCGTGTGTGCAAACGCTGTCTTGTCTAATTGTGATGTTGGGTGATTTGCCAATAAAATGTGCATGTCATGCAGTCATGCACTAGCTAGTACTGGTAGTCTAGTACAGTACTAGCATGCCCAGGACATAATAAGATGCAGTTAAGTGAATAATACAGGAAGTACTGAGATCGATTGTACTAGCAGTTGTGTGCAACACATTGTATACTATCTCACACAATAATATATGTATGTAAAAATTTATTTTCTTTAAAAATCAAATTTTATGGAGTATTATGTAATCCCAATTCAGCCACTATTTTTTTTTCATATTGGGAGTAGTAACACTCGGTCACGCCCTGTGATGGGCCGTGGCGTCGCTTTTTATTTATTGTTTTCTTTTTCTTTTGTTTCCGTGGCGTCGCTTTTTATTTATTGTTTTCTTTTTCTTTTGTTTTTCTGTGTTCTGCTCTTGCAAACCTATTGAACTTGTGAGCTTTTCTCTGACCCAACGAGCATTTTGTGATTCCATGTTTCGAAACCATAAATATATTTTTGAACGTCGTGAACATTTTTTTCGAACCAGGGACCGTTTTCTAGACATGTGCACTTTTTATTTTGAACTTCACGAACATTTTTTAAGTCATAACTATCAAACCCATTGAATCTATATTTTGAACCACAAACACCTCTTTTTTTTAACCAAGTGAAGATTTGTATTTGAAACATGACTTTTCTAATGTATATCAATGCACTTTTAAAAAATATTGAAAGTTTTTACCCGTGGACACTTTACATATTTTTAAATTATTCTTAGTTAGTTAAGTGAGTATAAATAAGTGGTTATTTTATTATAATTTTTAGATCCAAATGAAAGGCAAAAGCATTCCTTTAAGTGGACTGGACAAAAGCCTGGCCCAGTAGATAATCATGCGAGCAATTCCTCTAAAGCCCCGCTACAAGCGATACATAGTGCAGCCCACAATCAATTTTTAGAGAATCTAAAGCTTAAGTCTTTTTACAGCGAAGTTCTATATTTTTTAAGCAAAGCCATAGTTTTAGGAAAACTCTATCTATTACCCGACTATAGCTACAGTAGGGTCGTCCGACCGACGGCATGCATGCACTCGTTCGATGACGCACACACGTACAAACTCATACCCTACCTCCAATCCCTGCGCTCACCCGCTCACCTCCTGCCCTCTGGCCACGCGCCCCTGCCTCACGCTCCTGCTCGCCGGGCATGCGCCGCCTGCGCCACCACTTGTCCGCTGCCGACTACCGCGGAGACCATTGACGTCGTCAGGATTTTCTCGATGTTGCAAACTTTGTGTGGGGATGCTACATGGTGTTATTATTTTTGTTGTGTAGGTACGAGAAAAGTGCTACACTATTTTTCTTTGTGAAACCATATTGTGATTTGTTGGATATGGTTTTGTTTTTTGCTACATGGATGTGCGTTTTGACAAACCTTTTCTGTCTCTGAAACCTGCAGCCGGTCGTGTGTACTTATAAGTTGGACCCAATTACGTATTCAGAGATGGCTCCAAAACTGAAGGAGGATCGATCACGAACTTGCCCGCCGATCAAACCAAATCCGGACTTAACCAACGGTAGTTTCGAGAACGAGATCATAACCACAGTGGATAAGATAATTACGGTTACGTGAATACGTGATCAGATAGATAACGTCAGTTAGCCGAAACTACAGAGCCCGTGCGGCGTTCGCTACGATTATCCAAACTAACCCGACGACGGGTGGGATTAGTACGTATATTACTATCAAGATCGAATTACGGATACTAATCCGAGGAGGATAACGTCGCCAATCACCCGACCCCCTCGGCAAGCCACGGAGCCCTTATAATCCCAGCCTCTCCCGCCTCGATACACCACCAAACAACAACTCGCTCGTAGCAGCTCATCGGCAAGCCACCACTCGCGTTTCCTTGTTTTCGCTCGACTTTCGTTTGCTCGATCGATGGCCCCTCTCGGTGATGGACCTGCTCCCGCGGCGGCGGCGGCAGCCTCAGGACTTGTCATCTCCTTCGGGGAGATGCTGATCGATTTCGTGCCCAACGTGGCCGGCGTCTCGCTCGCCGAGTCTGGAGGCTTCGTCAAGGCGCCCGGCGGCGCGCCTGCCAACGTCGCTTGCGCCGTCTCCAAGCTCGGTGGCTCGTCCGCCTTCGTCGGAAAGGTACTGATCGCCGTCTCACTATGCGATTCTCCCTGTGAGTTAGTCTGTTTGGGTTGGCCATCCTGTGATCGAATTCATAAGTTCATTATTTCTAGTAAAACTATCGATTTCATGCATGCAACTTTTCTGTCATATATGTCCTCACATTGTTAGAGTCACCACAGTGCACCTAATAAAATAATCTCCACTTTTCGTTGTCTCGAATCAATCTATTTCGGAGTACTTGCAGAGCTGCATCATATGACCGGAGGCAAAAGTGGCAGCAGTAGCCATGATCGCCTTCCAGGAGTTGGAACTCATCTCAACTCTTTTCCTAGAATAATCTCATATGCATCGTCAATTTTGTTCTCGCTAGAGTTAGTATTTGTAAAATTTTCATGCACGATCATGTTCTTAGCTAGTCTGTCACAATATTTCTTGCATGATTTTTGTAGCTGTATAATATCTGTGCAATATAGATTGTTTGTCTGAAACTCTTACTGATCTCGGGGATTGGTTTTTTCTGCAGTTTGGTGACGATGAGTTCGGACACATGCTGGTGGAGATCCTGAAGCAGAACGGCGTGAACGCGGAGGGGTGCCTCTTCGACCAGCACGCCCGCACCGCCCTGGCCTTCGTCACCCTCAAGGCCAACGGCGAGCGCGAGTTCATGTTCTACCGCAACCCGTCCGCCGACATGCTCCTCACCGAGGCCGAGCTCAACATGGACCTGATCCGCCGCGCCCGCATCTTCCACTACGGCTCCATCTCGCTCATCAAGGAGCCCTGCCGCTCGGCACACCTGGCTGCCATGCGCGCCGCCAAGGCTGCCGGCATCCTCTGCTCCTACGACCCGAACGTGCGCCTTCCGCTCTGGCCCTCGGCGCAGGCGACCCGCGATGGCATCATGAGTATCTGGAAGGAGGCCGACTTCATCAAGGTGAGCGATGAGGAGGTGGCGTTCCTCACCGAGGGCGACGCCTACGACGAGAAGAACGTCCTCTCCAACCTCTGGTTCGAGGGGCTCAAGCTGCTCATCGTCACCGATGGCGAGAAGGGGTGCAGGTACTTCACCAAGGACTTCAAGGGCTCCGTGCCCGGGTACGCCGTCAAGACCGTCGACACCACCGGCGCTGGCGATGCCTTTGTTGGTTCTCTCCTCGTCAATGTCGCCAAGGACGACTCTATCTTCTACGTAAGGATTTCATTTACCACTGTCAGAAGAACCAATTAGTGATCAGCTGATTTAATTCTGTTGGATGTTTGTACTAATCGTTGCATTGTTTTGATTGATCAGAATGAGGAGAAGCTGAGGAAGGCGCTGCAGTTCTCCAACGCCTGCGGGGCTATCTGTACCACCAGAAAGGGAGCCATCCCGGCGCTGCCAACCACCGCCGCCGCCCTTGAGCTCATCAGCAAGGGAAGCAACTGAGGGAGCTGGTGGTCGTCCTGTCGCGTCTTCAGGGTTTCAGTTTAGGGAATTTAGCTGCATTTTATTTGGGATGAGTGCGTGAGTTGTGTTCAATTTAGCTGCATTTTATTCGTGTACAGATGTTGGCACCGTACTTCTAGCTAGTTGTACTGATTTGTGAATTATTGGTCGACTGGTATAATTATATTATTCTTATATAGTACCATCTGTCAGTGGCCGTATTTTTTGGGTTTAACACGTACTGCACAATGCCCATTACACGGTAGAGGTTTGCAGATGGGGCCCTTATTTAAGGGGGAAAAATACACGCGCACGCGTACACGCGCAACTATTATGAAGGCGACTGGCATCCGCCAATGTTGGGCAAGTTGTATGAAATTTATTCCTTCGGTACATCAAGCGTAAATCTACTACTCCATAAGTTGCATTTGTTGGGCAAGTTGTATGAAATTTATTCCGTTCGGTACATCAAGCGTAAATCTACTACGCACGCGGAGTATTGCATTTGTATTCTACCTGAAGTAGTAATACAAAACCTGTGCATAAGTTGTCGTATCGAATATATATAAGTAGAACCCCCTTAGTGGCTCTTCTTATATTTTACCTCACTCTGAGTGTACTCCAGACAAAGGAGTATAAATACCTTAAGAAAGAGTAATTCTTTACTTTGGTAAAGAGATTACATTGAGAGTGTCATGTCCCTCAATTTACAAACGTCAAAAATATTACGTATCACACAATCAATTCTATCAAGGAGCTCCAGCATGAAACGGATGGTCCAGATGTTAGCCATCAATCTATCAGGTGCATCTTGTTTTTTTTTTAAATTATCAGGTGCATCTTGTTGGTAGATCTATCGGCTTAATAGGGTAACAACATCTCTAGCTGATACCGGATAAGCTTCCGGTCAGGAAAATAACTGGTTTTTTCAATCGAGAGCGAAAAAATCCGACTAAATACATACCGGTACCGCATCCGAATTTTTTTCCAGCAACATCCCCCCTCCCCCGGTACTTGTTCCAATCTGGCCGGTCATTTTCCCTCACCCCACCCTCTTGGCATGAAATGTCCAACGCGGAACTTTCAGTTTCTCCACCCGCTCTTCGCACCGCCGCCACAGCCGAATTGGCCGCCCGCCGACGATTCGACACTCCTGAGACCTAAGGCCACTTTTTGGTTGAAGAACTCATTTGTGATAACCAAATGCATTGGTTGAAAGTGCATTCTTTGCACTCCCATATTTTGGTGACTAATGACAACACAAAAGGTATTCTAATGTTTGTGATGAAGTATGCAGGTTCTATTACAGGTCGGTTGATAAGAGTGAATACTTAAATTGTCTGATTTTCAGTACTGCTTCACTTGGTCTTTCATCAGCAATTCAGTCAGGAGATTTCCGGGGTTCGGAGATTCCCAGACCGGAGATCTACGAGCTAATCGATGTTTCCTCTAAGTCACAAACTCAGATGCGTACTGACTCCAACTCAAGCTTAGCAGGAAAATGCTCTAGGAGATTTCCGGTGCTCGGAGATTTCCGAGCCCCAGTCCGGAGATCTCCGAGTGGCTAAAGAATTTTACCAAGTCCAGAACTTAGTTGCGTACTGACTCCAACTCAAGATTAGCCGGAAATGCTCTAGGAGATTTCCGGCGCTCGGAGATTTCCGAGCCCCAGTCCGGAGATCTCCGAGTGACAGAGGATTTTCTACTAAGTCAGTGAAGAGGTTCCGGTGTAGAAAACAATAATTTTTCTAGCGTATGAAACCCTAACTGGCCAGGATCTATCTATCTATTACTTATGATAATGGTGGCGGAACGGGTTACATTATCTCCATGTAGACCGATAGCGGGGATTACGCTCCCGAACAAGGGTTGACGATGAAGTCGTACGTAGCCGACCTCGAGGTCGTGGAGAACTTGCCGCGATGACGTAGACGATGATGCCGGGGTGTCGACGATGACCTGCGTCGACGGGCGTCGGGTGGAAGATGGCGTGGCACCGGCGGCAGGGGGGCCGCATCGGCTGGGTTGCAGGTGGGCGAGACGACGTCGCCCAGGCTCCTCAAAAGAGTCGCCTCCGAGCACTCGCAAATATACGGAGCTTAACAACAACCCCCGGTCATTCAGATCCAGCTGAAATCGCATGGGTAGAACTTATCTGGAATCCCGCAAGGCAACGGCGCCCGGCGGTATAGCTTAGGTGGAGAGAGGGGCAAAACGGGCGGAGAAAAAGCTCGGCCGGCTTGCTACAAGTTTAATTGTATTTTCCAATGAATTAATCCAATTTATATGACTTGCTATATAAAGGGGGGAGGGGTGTGCAAACACCTTGCCTCCCCCATGTGGTACTAAAGGAGAGGGAGGGGGTGGCCGGCCGCACCATGCACGGTGCGTGGTGGCCATGGGCCCCACCCCATGATGGTTCGGGCCCCACATGGGACCCTCTTGGCCCATTAAGTGGGCTTCCCCCTTTTTCTCCTTTTTAATTAATAATTAAATTAATATAAAATATAATTAATTCATAATTAATATATTTACATATAATTTAATATCCTGTGACTCCGAAACATTTTCCGGACCACCCGAACAATTTTCGGACATCCCTGGAACCATTCCAGACCTTACCGGAACTCCTTTCGGACCACCGAAACTCTTTCCGGATCATTTCTCTCTCTCCAACAAAACCCTATATTATTCCAAAACCTATCTCCTGGTGTCGTTAAGACCTTAAGTTTGTTACGCTACGGTTCGAGAACACTCCATACATGGTAGAGACACTCCGCTCACCAATGACCGTCAGGGATACCTGGATGTATATGACGGCCCCTGTGCATTCTACGAATATCGTCGTTGAACCATAAATATGATATTCATTCCCTTTGTTTCTACGATACTACCTTGTCCGACATATGATCGTAGACATCCGATGCCTTTGTTGTATCTCGTTACCGACAAAGGTTATTAACTCGTCTGTGATATTACATCTCCATGACCTAGTCATAAGCTGCGCAGCTATATAGATGTAATCTCACCGAGTGGGCCGAGAGTATCTTTTCATTACAAGAATGAACAAATCCCGCTCTTGATCCTTACGTCTCAATACTATTTCGGGATACCCAAGATGGACACCGTTATTGTCATGCTATATAAGACACAATGTTTGATGCTCTCAAAGTACCCCTACGAAGAATCAATAAGTACGGTCTCACGGTCTAAGGTATAAGCTATCATATTCTTATCTATTGCGAATGACAAACATCGTAATACGATCTTATTGCAATACTTTGCGTATGTCCATCACCTTATTCAACTAATAAGATGACCCCATTGTCAACCGACGTCATTGTCCTTGACCGAGAATCTCGATCAACTGTTGCCCAATGGACTACTTCATATAGAGGCTTACTAGGGACCCTGATTGTCTATGTATAACATGTGTATTAATAATTCCGATTAATACAATTATAGCATAATACACAAACCTATTATAAACTTATGCGATAATGCAATAAATACTACTTATTTATTTGCCTCTAGGGCATATCCCATCCAGTCTCCCACTTGCACTAGAGTACAAATAAACTAGCTGCATTTTACTTTATCAAAATCCCTTATCAAATAAGCGTGATATGATAATGTTTGCTTGTGAAAGAGTGTTACTCTGACAATCTGTACAATACATAATTGTGCGTAATTTTGTGATTCATTGATATCAACTTGCTTGATATCGCCATATTATCCAATAACATATATGCAAATACCGCAACTTAGTGAGACTTTTGTTTCCCAGCGCTTACGCTGATTATGCTAACCAGATAACTGCCTTGAAAACACACTCAGTAATAGAGAGCCCCTTGTAACAATTACAAACTCGCGATATCTATATACTTTCACACCTATGTAGAAAGCTGGACATTCCAATATCGATCTAATAACTAATGCACTTCTACTTCCAGTAAATTCTAAATTTACTTTTATAACTGTTCTTCTTCTAAGAACATCGGTTATATTTCATCGAGCAGATAATATTATTTCTGTATGATGTCTAATATTACATAATAGACCAACATGTCATACAACCATTACTACCGTGTATCATTACTCTTAATGATCAATTGGATTTCCAAGGACCATCATTTCTTATTCTATTCCGACTCCTCAGATATAATCCAAAACAACTCGACTAACTATTAAAAATTCCCGTTCTATTCCAAATAGACACTAACTTTTAAATAGTTTCACAACTTCATCCTTCTTATCTATTCCACTGGTACAATTTCACAATATGTCATTTACACAAGATGAATTCGGCTCCCACTCAAATTATGTCTCAACATATTTGAGAACACGAGCTCCCACTCAAAAACATGTCATCTACATATTTGAGTTCCTAAGCTCCCACTCAAAAATATGTCCTTTACATATTCTACCCGAGTGAACTAACTTTGACTCCCACTTAAATTCATGATTTATTTCGACATATTGGTCAAACCAAAATCATTGATCTCCTATCAATTCGAATTCAATACAAACTACAGTATTACATTAATACAAATCCCTCAGACTTCAAGCATATCTACATAAATGTGGTCAACAAATTTGATCTTGTCCAAGACACATTTCTTGACAAAACATGCTTCCACGTCTTTCTTATAGTCACATTTCTCATATAACACTTTATATGATGATTAAACAATCTTATTCCTCTAATAAGAATTGTAGCAACAATTACTATTTTAATCCTTTCAAATGTAACTTGGATTTTCAGGCTGAAACAACCTTTGTTGGTATTCTAATATTTTCTCAACTTTCTTTGTATTTATAAAGTGCACCTTGATCTGTCAACAAGATCTGAAACTCTTAATATTGTGCTGTGACCTGACAACAATATTAAATAGAGTGTGGATTTTGTACACACACTCATGGGTGTGAGTGCTATCATGTCCCTAGATTGATTCATCAAGATCTGTGCTAGGGAACATTTTAGTTTCCTATATGGAGGGCTGGCAATTTGATCCGTCATTTCAACATTGTACCTTTCTCCTTTTTTTGCCATGTTTTCCGGGCGAATCTTCAGTATGGCGGTACATGTACAGTGTGTGACATGATTCTAAACAGTCACTGCGGTATGGTCATTACGGGGCCATACTGTTGTCCTGTCAAAAATCTTGTGAGCAATTTATCTTCCCCGCTGGTGTCCGCTGCTCTCACTGCTGCTCTTCTTGTTGTTGTGCGCGTCCACCATGATGCCAACGGCGGCGGCGGCGGCAGGTCTCGCTGGCGCTGCGCTCCACACCGACGCCGTGAACAGCGGCTGCTCCTGCCACACGAGCGCCAGGCAGCCGGCGATCTCCTCCACGCTGTACCCGCCGCCGGAGAACACGCGTAGCAGCGCGGCGGCCTGCTCCTTGGCGTTGCTCTGCCGACGATCTCCTCCACGCTGTACCCGCCGCCGGAGAACACGCGTAGAAGACGACGGGAAGAGGCGCTCGGCCAGCGCGGCGGCGAAGTGGCTCACGATGCGTCCGATCCCGTGGGCCGTCGGGACCGTCGTGGCGAGCGCGGAGCGCGCATCGGCCAGGTTGGCGGAGGCCGCAGCGTAGTCGCCGGCTTGGATGGCCTTGACGCAGGTGAAGAGGAAGTTGATGAGCCGGATGGCGTTGCTCTCCTCTTCCTGGCGCCTCCTCAGGGCCTTGGCCTGTGCGACGGAGGGCGGCTGGGGCAGGTACATGGAGGAGGGGTCGAGGTAGTAGGACGCGCCGACGGCGCCCTGTCCCTGTGCGAGGCGGAGGCTCCCCACGAGGAACGCAAGGGCGTCCTCCGCCTCCGCCGAGAAGAGCGGTCGCGCGTGGTCGGCTGGTCGGCGCCGCGCGCCACGAGCATCGCCGTGAGCAGGCCCCCGGCGTCAATCCCGTGATCCGCTACTAAGCTCCGGCCATGGGAGGCAGTGGATTGAGCTCGGCGAACGATGGTGGCTTTTTGGTAATGGGTCTCATAGAGAGAGACGGCTAGGCTACTGGCTACTGGGTCGACTGCTAGTCCGTATATAAAAGTCAGCTCGAATCGTGGTCTGCTTTCGCGACGTGGGTGGGGGCCTGTTACCTTTTTCTCCAATCGTACGGTGCCATCAACTGTTCGGAAATGGCGATAAAACCTCAGAAAAACATTTCTCTCCACCTATCTTACACACATCTCAAAGCACAGGACATGGTGTCAATGGACAGGATAGCTCTCACACCCGTGCCTGCATGTATAAAATAATTTTCGTATTAAATATAACAACACTTTATCCAGAAGCTTCTTTCATGAAAATATTATGATCTTTATGAAGAGGATTGCAAGAAGAAAACAATTTTCTAGTCTCCCTCACTCTTAATCACCAAATTTTCATTTGTAGACAAATACCCTTTGGAACACCTTCCAATATTTTACTTTTATGAATATAGGTCTGACACCTTATTTCAAGCTCCTAATTCCAATCCATAAACCATAATTCAAAAAATCATATTTTTCTCGGAATTACATAGACAACAAACTAAGTTTTGTTTCTATTTGGCTTTGAAATACACTCCCATCCAATGCGAGCAATCTACAAAGAACTATTCATGTATATTTCGAATTATCGTATAATCATATACATGACGACACTATTGTCGATCATACGAATTCTCGTTGAGAGAAATATCTATTTTCTAAAGTGGACATCGACTATAATGTTTCAAACATATCAAGATATTCTAAGACAGATTCTGACAGACCACACTTTATTTAAAATAGAGTATGATTATAATACCTCACATATCATCATATATGATATTATAATATTGTGAAACGAATTTCCACAAGTCTTTTGTGTTGAAACCTTAATTCAAAAATACTGTCCTTTGATCGAATCTTGTGAATACAATATTCACTAATCTTTCTTCTGAAAAACCCCATTTGATCTCTTATCAAATTAATTTCAGACTTATGATTTATCAGGCAAATACTCTTATTCACCAATAATCATAGAAGAATTCGGATCAAGTAAAGTACATCATTTAATCTTTCGTATTGACACTTCAATACTACATTTCAAACTTAATCAATTCGGCACTCGAAATACTTAAATGGACCAAAAACATCCATTACTTCTTTCATTGCCTTTATGACTAAATTCGATGGTGTTTGTTCAAGTAACAAAACTTTTATTCTTTGGACACATAATTTTATCATTCCCGCTATTATAAATGTATATCATACACATAATGTAATTGAGATGTGATGCAAATTACTTATAATATGAAACAACTGCTTTGTTTCATAACATAAAACAACTGATTTGTTCTATATGAATAACTATGTCTTGTAACATTCAAGACACCAAACTAGATCACACTCTCACTATTACAAAATGTCTTATAAAAAACTATTGATGATAACTAATATGATATCTCGAGTGCGTGAGCACTACTGGCCATTAACTTGCCATCACTTGTGCACTGTCACGTCACCCATCGTCGCATACTTGTGATAATCAGGGACTGTTTCATAAACAGAACAAGTATCAAATACTTTTCATCAAGTATGAGAAGAATACATTTATATATGCGTATATCAAATATACCCGTAGCGTCGAAGAACTCTTCTTCGATGGAATGAACTTTTAGAGATTTGAACTTGTTCACGAACGTGAAGAAGCTTATTGTGTCTTTATAGCATATTCACGCACATGCTATTCACAGCTAAGAGGCAAAGCGCAGTCTCTATTGAACTGGAGTTCGCTATCTAGAAATCGTAGATATTCGTAAACCTGAAGTAGATGTCATACAACTTCTTCAATTGAGTCTCCAGATAGGTATACTCTCCATGTGAATGGTCCGGAACTTTTCTAAGCTGTCTGAACTGCTCAAGAATCAATTCATCTTTGAAGTGTCCTTTGATCGCATCAATCACGACATATGGCTCCATGTGTTGAAACAACTTTCAACTCTGGTGCTAGGCATATGCTCATGACGACCTTCACTTCCATGAAAATATCATGATGCTTACGGAACTCATCATCTTCCTCCTTGCTAGCAAAATCATCTGGTCTAACTCCTAACTAATGTTCTAGGACATATAGAATGTTTGTTGTGTTTGGAGAATGTTTCTAAAACCAATGTACCAGCTGATGAAGTTGGACCCGTCGGCTTCTAAGGTAGAATTCGGGCTCTTGAGGAAGTCACCGAAGTGTAGTTCCGTAGTCTCCAGATGTGATCTCAAAAGAGGTAAGGTAAAGTTTATAATATAAAGGTGAGTTTTAGTTTATAATCATATTATCAAAACACACCACACCAAAATTATTATCCCTAAAACAATAATGGCGATTACACGACCCTCATCCACCATACCACCCCCGATCATCACGGCCGGCAGCACAGCTTCAAAGGTGGACATAAAAATGTCGATCACAACAACTCTGTGACTCATGCTCGATCTACCCGTGTTCCGAGGCCATATCTGCATATGCTAGGCTCGCCAATCAAATCTCGAAGACCCTACTCGTGCAACATGGCTTACACCCACTGTATGCGAACGACGATATGTCTGACACCCGATCATCACGGCCTGCCTCATAACGTAGAACTTTCTTGGTGGTGCACAACGAGGAAGAACACAATTTTGGTATTTATTAGGGATCATCCTATTCATGATGCTACCGTTGTATATCTAGCATATAAGCAATCAATAGGACGCACACACAACAACACACAATCAAATGATGCAATAAAGTGCGATGTGACATGGTCGATTCGCCTGGACCTTCATGGCGCCATGTGCCTGGCCCCCGGCGCCCCGGCATGGCTCCGAGTCTACGGAGCCCTCCATTGCCTCCGACAGTACAAGTAATATCAAACTTACCGTAACCATGTTACATAAAATAACGCCTCTGCAAAACAAAGTTAGACGCCTCTAGCTTTATTTAGTTTTGCAAGTTTTACGTGGCATATAGGCTTATTCATAAGAGAATCGCTTCCCTACCTACGAACTTTGTACCACAACGTCGATCGTATAATTGCATTTTTAAGCATCCCTTTTGGGCCCTCCATTGAAAATGCTTTGCCGACTAGAGAGAGAGAAACAGACACCCGCCAACCACAGATACGGTGCAAGCCGTATGTCAGTAGTGGAACCAGTCTCGCGTAAGCGTACGCGTAAAGTTGGTCCGGGCCGCTTCATCAACTCAATACCGAAGGCATCCCAAGTGCACGGTAGAGGGTAGCAAATATAAGAAAGACGTCCTCATTCAACATGAGTTCTAACCGTACCAGCAGTACTACGCATAGATCGGCTCTGATACCGCTGAAGGGGTTACGGTGCAGAAAACAATAATTTTTCTAGCGTACGAAACCCTAACTTGCCAGGATCTATCTATCTAGTACATGTGATAACGGTGGCGGAACGGGTTACATTACCTCCATGTAGACCGATAGCGGGGATTACGCTCCCGCACAAGCGTTGACGATGAAGTCGTGCGTAGCCGACCTCGAGGTTGCGGAGAACTTGCCGCGATGACGTAGACGACGATGCCCGGGTGTCGACGATGACCTGCGTCGACGGGCGTCGGGCGTCGGGCGGAAGATGGGGAGTTGCCGGCGGCAGGGGGGAGGCGCCGGCGGCAGAGGGGGAGGCGGCGCGGCGGCTGCAGGGGCAAGACGACATCGCCCAAGCTCCTCAAAAAGAGTTACCTCCGAGCACTCGCAAACATACGGAGCTTAACGACAACCCCCCCCCCCCATCATTCAGATCCAGCTGAAATCGTAGGGGTAGATCTTATCTGGAATCCCACAGGGCAACGACGCCCGGCGGTATAGCTTAGGTGGAGAGAGGGGGAAAATGGGCGGAGAAGCAACTCGGCCGGCCTGCTATACAATTAATTGTATTTTTCTGTTATTAATCCAATAAATATGCCTTGCTATATAAAGGGGGGAGGGGGTGTGCAAACACCTTGCCTCCCCCATGTGGGACTAAAGGAGAGGGAGGGGGTGGCCGGCCGCACCATATATGGTGCGTGGTGGCCATGGGCCCCGCCCCATGATGGTTCGGCTCCCACATGGGCCCCTCTTGGCCCATTAAGTGGGCCTCCCCCTTTTTCTCCCTTTTTTAATTAAAAATTAAATTAATATAAAATAGAATTAATTCATAATTAATATATTTACATATAATTTAATATCCCGTGACTCCGAAACATTTTCCGGATCACGCGAACAACTTTCGGACATCCCTGGAACCATTCCAGACCTTCCCGGAACTCCTTCCGGACCACCGGAACTCTTTCCGGATCATTTCTCTCTCTCCAACAAAATCCTATATTATTCCAGAACCTATCTCCTGGTGTCGTTAAGACCTTAAGTTTGTTACGCTTCGATTCGAGAATACTCCAGACATGGTCGAGACACTCCGCTCACCAATGACCGTCAGGGATACCTGGATGTATATGACGGCCCCTGTGCATTCTACGAATATCGTCGTCGAACCATGAATATGATATTCATTTCCTTTGTTTCTGCGATTCTACCTTGTCCGAGATATGATCGTAGACACACCAATGTCTTTGTTGTATCTCGTTACCAACAAAGGTTATTAACTCGTCTGTGATATTACATCTCCATGACCTACTCATAAGCTGCGCAGCTATATAGATGTAATCTCACCGAGTGGGCCCAGAGTATCTTTCCATTACAAGAATGAACAAATCCCGCTCTTGATCCTTACGTCTCGATGCTCTTTCGGAATAACCAAGATGGACACCGTTATTGTCATGCTATATAAGACACAACGTTTGATGCTCTCAAAGCACACCTACGAAACATCAATAATCATGGTATCACGGTCTAATGAATAAGCTACCATATTCTATTTTATTGCAAATGACAAACATCGTAATACGATCTTATTGCAATACTTTGCGTATGTCCATCATCTTATTCAACTAAAAGATTACCCCATTGTCAACCGACGTTATTATCCTTGATCGGGAATCTCGATCAACTGTTGCCCAATGGACTAGCTCATATAGAGGCTTACTAGGGACCTGGTTGTCTATGTATCACACGTGTATTAATAATTCCGATTAATACAGTTATAGCATAATACACAAACCTATTATAAACTTATGAGATAATGCAATAAATACTACTTATTTATTTGCCTCTAGGGCATATCTCCTTCAGAAACCCTAACTAGCCAGGATCTATCAATCTAGTACATGTGATAACTGTGGCGGAACGGGTTACATTACCTCCATGTAGACCGATAGCGGGGATTACGCTCCCGCACAAGCGTTGACGATGAAGTCGTACGTAGCCGACCTCGAGGTCGCGGAGAACTTGCCGCGATGACGTAGACGATGATGCCGGGGTGTCGACGATGACCTGCGTCGACGGGCGTCAGGCGGAAGATGGCGTGGCGCCGGCGGCAGGGGGGCAGCAGCTGGGTTGCAGGTGGGCGACACGACGTCGTCCAGGCTCCTCAAAAGAGTCGCTTCCGAGCACTCACTAACATACTGAGCTTAACAACAACCACCGGTCATTCAGATCCAGCTGAAATCGCAGGGGTAGAACTTATCTGGAATCCCGCAGGGCAACGGCGCCCGGCGGTATAGCTTAGGTGGAGAGAGGGGCAAAACGGGCGGAGAAACAGCTCGGCCGGCTTGCTACAAATTTAATTGTATTTTCCAATAAATTAATCCAATTAATATGTCTTGCTATATAAAGGGGGATGGGGTGTGCAAACACCTTGCCTCCCCCATGTGGGACTAAAGGAGAGGGAGGGTGACGAGGTGGTAACTCGGCAAATCCCAGGGTTGTGCACCCCGGGTTGATTGATGGGGAGAGAGAGAGGTGTTGGTGATCACGACGGCTGACAAGCAAGGTTTTACCCAGGTGAACGGGAATCCGGCACCTAGAGGGGGGGGGGGGGTGAATGGGTGCTATTTCAAATTTTAGGTCTTTTCAAATTTAGGCTCAACTCAAAGGTAAATTCTCTAGATATGCAACTACGGTGAATTTACCTAAATGAGAATCTAAGCAATAACAAGAAGCAAGTAAGGGAGTAAAGGGTAAAGGGAACCAAGTGAAGCACGCGGAGACGAAGATGTAATCCCGAGTTCCACCCAAGGGTGTACGTCTCGTTTGGAGAGGTGTGCGCTACCACAACAGGTTAGCCGCAACGCCACAAAGGCTCACCTTCTTCTCCGATGAACTCAACCACAAAGGTTTCGAGTCCACCTTCCACTATTGATCCCCTTTTAGGGCGGAGATCGAATCCCTTACAAACGCTTGAGGCACACACCCACAACTGAATTGGGGGCTCCCAAGAAGACCACAAAAGGTCAAGGACCACAAAAGGTCAAGGTAACACCAAGAGTACAACAATGGTGAACTAGGTTTTCCCACCGGAAACCCTAGCCACGAAATCCCCAAATGAATGGGGGAGAAAAGCAAATCCCTTCGGTGACGATGCAGATCTGGGCCTTCTCCTCCAATCCTCCAAAGATCTATGAATTTGGGTGGGGGGATTGGGAGATCTTGATGAATTGAGCTTTCAAGAATAGTAGGAGAGAGAAAATCTGAGAGCTCACTGTTCTTGAGTGAGTGAGGGGGTATTTATACTCCCCCTCAAAATCTGGCCGTTGGCTGTCTTGGTCACCCGGAAATTCCGGTATAAGTTGCACCGGAAATTCCAGTGCCCCGGAATATCCGGGCCTTTGAAAATATCCGAGCTGAATTTCCGGTTGAGATCAGAACCAATTCTGAACTTGACTTAGTCGAATTTCTGAGGTTGACTCGGAATATCCGAGTCCTTGAAATTTCCGAGCTGAATTTCCGATTGGAGTCAGTGCCACTTCTGAATCTTGACTTAGCCAATTTTCCTGAGGTTGACTCGGAATATCCGGTTGGTGAACCGGAATATCCGGGTCCTTGAAATTTCCGGGCTGATTTTCCGATTGAAGTCAGTACCACTTCTGAATCTTGACTTAGCCAATTTTCCTGAGGTTGACTCGGAATATCCGGTTGGTGAACCGGAATATCCGGGTCCTTGAAATTTCCGGGCTGATTTTCCGATTGAAGTCAGTAGTACTTCTGAACTTGACTTAGCCAAATTTCTGGGGTCGACTCGGAATATCCGGTTGGGGAACCGGAATATCCGGGTCCATGAAGAATTCCAGAAACTCTTTTTCTCTACAATTTGGCTTTAAGATTTGTGATATGAGTTTCACCCAAACTGAAATACTTAGCAATAGGATTAGTATATCATTGGTATTGTTAACTAACACACAAAACACTAGGGATTAAGAAATGTTCTTTCAATCTCCCCCTTTTTGGTGTTAGATGACAATACCAAGATTTGCATAGAAACAAACAGCAATATCATGTTTTTGGCAGAAAATGGCTCCCCCAAAATAAATGCAAGTATGCAACACAAAATAACAGAGGATAGGAGCAATTTTATAACAACAACCACAAGATATCACAAAGGATAACCGAGACAAGATGAAAGATTATGGAAGCAGTTGAGACTAGATAGATTTTCATACCTTGTGTATATAGAATATGAAGAGAATACCAACACAATCAATTTGAAGTCTCAACCATAATATAGAGATAGCATCAACCATTGTCTCAATACACAGTTATCACAAATGACAAAAAGAGAGTTTCACAAGAAACTAAAAACACGATAAATGGACACAAGCGCAAATAAATGATAAACGCATAAGCTTGTGCCCGACCCTTGCAAATCCCCGAAGAAGTCCTAGTAGAGCAACTTCTCCCCCTTTGGCATCGAAACGCCAAAAAGGAAGAAGAGCGATGCTACGTCCCATGGAAGTCTTCAGTCTGAGGGGTCCTCCTCCTCATCATCATCAGCATCAGCCTCCTCATCATCATCATCCTCGTCCTCATACTCCTCAGACGCTGCCTCCTCATCCTCATCTTCAGCCTCCTCATCATAGTCATAACCTGTGGTGTACGAGCTGCCACCAAGGTCCTGGTCAATTAGGGTCCATGGAGCCAAGGAACCCTCGTTCCACTGAGCAAAGGACAGGGGCTCAGACAGATCAGCAGGAGCAGGAGAGCCAGAAGCATGGTGAAGGATCAAGTCTTGCTTGTAGTCCTGCTGACGGCGATCCTTGTAGGCATTGTATTGCTCCTTACGGATGTCCACATTCATGCAGAGGATGTTGCGCTGGAACCAGTTTAGCTTCTTGACATGCGTATGAGTGGTGGGAACATGAGTAGAGGTAGCAGAAGCCCTCCTAGCATCACCCATGAAAGATCCACCTGGAGCTGATGTAGTCGAAGGCCTAGGAGGGGGCTTGACCACAGTCTTCTTCACATAGAGCTTCTTGAAGTCATGTGGCACCAAATCACTGCTGCTGACGTTGAGGTTAGGTAACTTAAACAGGAGAAGCTTCATGATGTATGGAGCATAAGGAATGGAGACCCTGGTGGTCATAGCCTCATACATCTCATTGTAGATGTAATCCATCACATCTACTCTCCAGTCAGTATCAGAACCCGAGTCCTCCACAATGCGGTTGGCGTGAAGGAGCAGGTTGCAGAGAGGGGTAACCACGTTGTCATTGTTGCCACCACTCGGTGCAATGTTCTCACGCAGGATGCGCACAAGAACATCATACAAAGGCAGCAAGTCACGAGAGAATCCAGGGGTGGCTCCCACACCATATAAGTGAGATGTCTCCTTCTTGTTGAGCTTGTAGGGGTGGTGCATGAGAGTGCCTTGGGGATTGTCACCATCAAACCTGTAGCCCAGTACCTTGCCAAACTCCTCGAAGTTGGACTCACAGTAAGATTCCCCAGTCATCCATTTCATGGTCTTCTTCGAGTCACCCTTGATCACTAGGGTGGCGAAGAACTGCATAACAAGCTGCGCGTTGTAGGCACAACGAATGAGCGCCAATCTCTCCAAACCCATGGTCTTCACAATGTGGATGGCCTCAGAAAATGCTGTTTTTCTTCTGCAGCGATGCAAAGTCAAACGGGTGCATGGGTCGAATTGGCTTCGACAGTGAGAGATATAGATCCACAAATATATGCTCTTGTGGTTGGCACCAAAAACTGCGATCATCGAGAGAGGTGTCTCTTGCGCTGAGGTACCAGTCCCCCTGCCTCAGCTGAGAGTAATCAACAGAATGCATCTTGGAATAGTTCGGACGTTGGGGACTAGAGTCATTCTTTCTCTTCTTAGATGAGGGCTTGCTGGCAACAGCTTTCTTTTTCCTCTGAGGTGCAAGGCCCTTTCCTTTGTTGACTGATTGCTTGGAGACAGGTGCTCTAGCAGTGTGCCTTGAACCCCCTGCGGACGGACTTCCACCTGAACCTGTGAATTTGAGCATAGATGGTAGCATAGGGTAAGTGCACACAGGTCATGAGGTAATACACACATTAGATAGGCATTCGATGAATCATGTGTAGTTAAACATGAGTTAATCTGAAAACTGCAGTGTTTGGCTCGGAATATCCGGGTCAGACATGACCGGAAATTCCGGGGTACCGGAAATTCCGAGTCAATCTGGACCGGATATTCCGAGTCAGACAGAAACTACAGATCTGAGATTTGACTCGGTCTAAAACTAGATCGATCCAATGTAATGCAAATCTAATGTATGTAGAAGGCAGGGAATAGTCCTAGGAACAATCTCTACCAAGCAACATTGAAACAAATAACTCCACATCAAGATCCAAGTGCAAGCACATAAGGAAGAAGAAAAGTGAAGTTACCCTCATCCATTGAGGCCATTGCTTGGAGGAGTGAGTTCCCGGGGCGGAGGAGGAGCAGATCCGGCCGAGAAAGAGGTTCCCCGGCGGACGGAGTGCTCCGGAGGGGCTTGGGAGCAGCAGGGGCGGCGGCTGGAGGAGAGGGAGGTCGGGGGTGGAAGAAGGGCACTAATGAGCCCTTCACCCCGAGCATGCCCTTATATTTCTGGACAAACCGCCAGACCGGATATTCCGGTATAAGTTACACCGGATATTCCGAGTCACCGGATATTCCGGTTCAAAATGAACCGGATATTCCGACCTGCTGAACCAAAATCCCAGTTTTCAAAAGGATGACTTGTGTGCAATAGAGAGAAATGTTTTCAGGGGAAAGTAGTCTTGGGATAGATTTCCAAACTGATATTGGTACACCATACTCAACTCACAACAACCAAATCGAACCAAAAGAGCCAAGTTGAGTAGGTTTCCCACATGCATGAAAAGGAGGGCAAATAGCAACATAAAGCTCCAAATAACATCAACTCTTCAAGGAGAAGAGGTCGGTGGCCGAGGCCACCATGTAGGAGTGTATGGCATGTTACCGCGAAGATGTATCTTGGGTACATAACCAATACTCGTCGTTTTAGCTCATTAGTCACAAGAATGAATATAGAGATAAAAGAACACTTGCTATCGGCATAATGGGGGGAGGGATGGTCCAATGTATTAGGACCGCACTCCCCCTATTTCCATGCCTACATCTAAACTAGATAAGATGCAATTACGCCCTAGGTGAGTGTGCAAGCGATCAAGCCAAGGACCTCGAATCAATGATATTAAGCTCATTCCTCAAAAAGCAAAACCTTCCTTCCTCAAGGGGCTTCGTGAAGATATCCGCCAATTGATCCCTTGTGCCCACATATGATAAGTCAATGTCTCCACGGGCCACATGATCTCTTATGAAATGATGGCGGATCTCAATATGCTTGGTTCTTGAATGTTGCACCGGGTTGTAGGCAATCTTGATGGCACTTTCGTTGTCACATAAAAGAGGCACTTTGTCGCAATTGACACCGTACTCCTTTAAAGTTTGCCTCATCCATAGCAACTGAGTGCAACAACTAGCGGCTGCAACATATTCGGCTTCGGCGGTGGAGAGAGATATGCAATTTTGCTTCTTAGAAGACCAACTCACCAAGGACCTCCCAATAAATTGACAAGCACCGGAGGTTGACTTCCTATCATCATGATCTCCCGCCCAATCGGAATCCGTGAATCCACATAAAGATAAATTTGCATCCTTGGGATACCACAATCCATAAGTTGGGGTATAAGCCAAATATCGAAAGATTCTCTTGACCGCCACATCATGGCTTTCTTTAGGAGCCGCTTGATATCTTGCACACACTCCTACGGCTAGCACTATATCCGGTCTAGATGCACAAAGGTAGAGGAGAGATCCAATCATGGAGCGGTATACCTTTTGATCCACATCCTTACCCTTCGGGTTGAGCTCAAGGTGGCATTTGGTTTGCATTGGAGTAGAGGCACCCTTGAGATCAAGCAACTCGTACTTCTTGAGCATGTCTTGAATGTACTTTGCTTGGTTGATGAACGTTCCTTCCCTCAATCGTTTGATCTCAAATCCGAGGAAGAACTTCATCTCGCCCATCATAGACATCTCAAACCTGTCAGTCATAAGCTTAGAGAATTCTTCGTTAAATGCTTTGTTAGTCGATCCAAATATAATGTCATCCACATATAATTGACAAATGAAAAGCTCCCCATTAACTTTCTTAGTGAAAAGTGTGGGGTCGATTTCCCCAACTTGGAATCCACGGTCTACAAGTAGTTCTCTAAGGTGCTCGTACCACGCTCGTGGGGCTTGTTTAAGGCCATAGAGTGCCTTATCCAACTTGTAGACATGGTTCGGATACTTGAGGTCCTCGAACCCCGGTGGTTGCTTAACATAAACAAGTTCATTTAGTGGACCATTTAGAAAAGCGGATTTAACATCCATTTGTTGCAACTTAAAGTTATGGTGAGAGGCATAGGCAAGAAGAATACGGATTGACTCAAGTCGAGCCACGGGCGCGTAGGTTTCTCCAAAGTCAATGCCTTCAATTTGTGAGTAACCTTGAGCCACCAATCTTGCCTTGTTCCTTATCACCATGTCATGTTCATCTTGCTTGTTCTTGAATATCCACTTGGTGCCGATAACATTGCGGCAATCTTTGGGTCTTTCCACCAATTTCCACACTTTGTTGCGCTTGAAGTTGTTGAGCTCTTCATGCATGGCATCAAGCCAATCTTTATCTTCAAGAGCTTCAAAGACCTTCTTGGGTTCCACCATGGAGATGTGAGCTTGATGTTCACTAAAGCTTGCGAGTTGTCTTCGGGTAGAGACCTTGCTTCTCACATCACCAAGCACCTTGTCAAGAGATAGAGCTCTTAATTCTTGTGAGGTGCCAACCCTATTCAAGCGGCGGATCTCGATTTCCCTCCGAGTGGTGGGAGGAATCGCTTGATCATCTTGATCATTCATGTCTCCGCCTTGACTGAATTGATGGCCCTGATCAACCATTGGAGTGGTGTCCATTGGTGAGGGAGAGGGTTGATCTTGGCCTTGCGAACTACCACCGGGAATGTCAGCAGGACCGGATATTCCGGGTTCAGGAACCGGAAATTCCGGACCACCGGAATTTCCGAGTCCATCTTGACCCGGATATTCCGGTCCTCCGGAAATTCCTGGAGCAGCTGTAGAATCTTGTTCTTCTTCTTGGCAGGGTGCATTGGGCACGGTGTTGTCGATGGGTGTTCCTTGTGTTGGGGTGGTCACCACTTGTGAAGAACTTGGTCCTTGCTCATCAACCTCATAATAGAGTTCAACGGGGCGGTGGACTCCCAACCCCATTCTTCGGATAGCATCTTGAGGTTCATCATCACCTACACCGGAAACACCACTTTGCTCCACGAGGGAGCCGTCATTCTCCTCGAATACCACACTACAAGTTTCTATGATTATGCGTGAGGCCTTATCATAGACTCTATAAGTGTGGGATTCGGATCCGTAGCCCACAAATGTCCCTTCAAGAGACTTAGAATCAAACTTGCCTAAACGAACACCTTTGATGAGATAAAAACACTTACAACCAAATACTCGGAAGTAGGAGATATTGGGCTTGTTCCCGGTAAGCACTTCATAAGGTGTCTTCATGAGTCCTTTGCGAAAGAAGAGCCGGTTGGATGAATGGCAAGCGGTGTTGACGGCTTCGGCCCAAAAGTTGTGAGGGGACTTGAACTCGGCCATCATCGACCTTGCCATCTCAATAAGAGTGCGGTTCTTCCTTTCGGCTACACCATTTTGTTGGGGAGTATAAGCAGCGGAATACTGATGACGAATCCCTTCTTCACTAAGGAACTCGGTTAAGGTGTAGTTCTTGAACTCGGACCCATTGTCACTTCGTATCACCAAGATAGGGACATTGTGTTGACGTTGAGCTTCATTGGAGAAGTCGATGATAGTTTGTTGAGTCTCCATCTTCGTCTTGGCTTGTGCGGACTTGGTCTTCTTCTTGATCTCCTTCTTCTCCTTAGCAACATAGCCTAGACCTTCCTTACCCTTGTGGGGCACTCGCTCATGAAGAGGAGTAGTGAGTGTCCCCTTACCTTTATCAAGAGATGTCTTGGGCTTGGTTGCCATAGAAGGAACAAACAAAACCCTAGCAATACCCTTCACAACATTCGCATTAGCATTCAAAGGAGTAGAGGTGCTAGGTTTCTCAAGAGTAGATATCCGAGATTGGAGTTGATCACGAGACTTGAGAAGACGTTCGTGATCACTTGTCAACACTTTGTGAGCATTGTCAAGTGACTCGAAGTCTTCGCAAAGTCTAGCATGAGCAACTACAAGCTCGGACTTTTCTTTTTGCACAATTTTACATTTAGCAAAGTAGATATCACGATCCTTAGTGATCTTAGCAAGTTGCTCCTCGAGGAGAGCATGAGCTTCTTGTTCATCTTCGAGAGAGGATTGGAGAGACACCTTAGCGTGTGCATCCTCTCTCTCAATCTCACCTTTTAGTTCAAGCTCATCCTCAAGCTCACCTATACGACTCATAATTGAGCCAAAGTGTTTCTTTCCTTCTCCTTGCAAGTTAGTCATGAATTTATCAAAAGCAATGATTTCTTCCTTGACTTCTAGACTCATAGCATCATCAATGTCATGTGATATGGAGTTGGGGGATAGTTGTACCTCGGATGTCTTTGCCATAAGACATTTTCCATTCTTGACGATGAGGCTCTCGTTTGGCGAGGAGAAGAGTGATGGAGTTGTGGAAGACATGGCTAGTGCGGCCACTTGCGTTGGAGTATCCTCCTTATCACTATCTTCATCATCGGTGGGATATTTCTCTTGAGTCACCAAGACAATCTTTTGGTTCTTCTTGAAGAAAGGCTTCTTCATGGGCATGGGCCCCTTGCCCTTCGTCTTGGCCACGAGGCTCCCACCATGATCCTCTCTTCTCTCCCATGGGCAATCGGCAACAAAGTGGCTCTTGTCATCGCAGTTATAGCAAAGTCTCACTTTGTTGAATGGCTTTCCTCCGTTGGGGGGAAACTTCTTGTCAATCCTTGCTTTGGCCCTTCCAGGGTTTTTCCAAAAGGTTCTTGCCGCAAGACCCATGTGTTGAGTGAGAGTGCTTGAGAGAGCTTCACTAGATAGCTCGACTTGATCATCACACTACTCTTCATCCTCCTCTTCAACGGTGGCCTTCAAAGCAATTGAGGCATGCTTGTGCATCCCTATGGCTCTAGCTCTTGCATCTTGTGCAATCTTGGAGGCCACCTTGTATGCGGTCATCTCTTGCATAACTTCATTGGATGTCATCTTTGCAAAGTCATGTCTCCCTTGGAGTGTCTTCAAATCCGTTTCCTCAAAGGGCAAGAGAGCGGTCACAAACTTCCTCTTGATCCAAGCATCATTAATGTACTCCGCCCCGAGGTTCTTGAAGGAGTTGGCAACCAACACCAACCTCCGGTACATGTCCTCGTGGCTTTCTCCATCCAACTTGTAGAACCCTTCCACCTCATTGCATAAGGCATCATACCGGTTCTTCTTCATGCTCTCATTCCCAACGAAGATGTCGGAAAGAGCATTCCAAACTTCCTTGGCGGTGGAGAATTGTTGAATGAGCGCCATGTCCTTCTCTCCAACGGCCATTTGGAGTTGATGAAGAGCGGTGGCGTTGAGTTGGCTATCAACCACTTCTCTTCTTGTCAAGTTGGTTGGATCATGGGGCTTGTATCCTTCTTCAATGATGCGCCAAAGCTCAATAGAGTCACTACATAGATGAGACTTCATTAGAAACACCCATTGAGAGAAATGAGTAGGTTTAAGCTTAGGAGGATCACTTCTAAAGTTTACATGAGGGTGAGGGATAGGAGGGTTGGGAGAGTAATTATGGTTGACATTATGAAATTCCTCTCCTTTGGGGGTGTTAGAGGAGCTAGGTGGTTCATCCTTTTCCGCCATCCCGGGAACACTTGAGGTAACATCTTTGGACCCATCCGAAGATGACTCCTTAGAGTTCCCCGCATGTTCCTTAGGAGGAGGAGAGGGAGAAGTAGCCTCAGGCTCCTTAGACTTCAAGAGTGCCATGGGCATCTCATTCATCTTGAGGAGTTGGGCCTCCAAGGACGATCTCATATCAATAAGATCGGCCATGGTTGCCCCTTTGGCTAACGCCTCCTTCTCCGCCTCTAATTTTTCACGGGCGGCCCTCTCGGCATCGGATTCCGTCATCGTTGCACTTAGGCGGTTAAGCCCTTAAAAGTGAACAAGGCTCTGATACCAATTGAACGGGAATCCGGCACCTAGAGGGGGGGGGGGTGAATAGGTGCTATTACAAATTTTAGGTCTTTTCAAATTTAGGCTCAACTCAAAGGTAAATTCTCTAGATATGCAACTACGGTGAATTTACCTAAATGAGAATCTAAGCAATAACAAGAAGCAAGTAAGGGAGTAAAGGGTAAAGGGAACCAAGTGAAGCACGCGGAGACGAAGATGTAATCCCGAGTTCCACCCAAGGGTGTACGTCTCGTTTGGAGAGGTGTGCGCTACCACAACAGGTTAGCCGCAACGCCACAAAGGCTCACCTTCTTCTCCGATGAACTCAACCACAAAGGTTTCGAGTCCACCTTCCACTATTGATCCCCTTTTAGGGCGGAGATCGAATCCCTTACAAACGCTTGAGGCACACACCCACAACTGAATTGGGGGCTCCCAAGAAGACCACAAAAGGTCAAGGACCACAAAAGGTCAAGGTAACACCAAGAGTACAACAATGGTGAACTAGGTTTTCCCACCGGAAACCCTAGCCACGAAATCCCCAAATGAATGGGGGAGAAAAGCAAATCCCTTCGGTGACGATGCAGATCTGGGCCTTCTCCTCCAATCCTCCAAAGATCTATGAATTTGGGTGGGGGGATTGGGAGATCTTGATGAATTGAGCTTTCAAGAATAGTAGGAGAGAGAAAATCTGAGAGCTCACTGTTCTTGAGTGAGTGAGGGGGTATTTATACTCCCCCTCAAAATCTGGCCGTTGGCTGTCTTGGTCACCCGGAAATTCCGGTATAAGTTGCACCGGAAATTCCAGTGCCCCGGAATATCCGGGCCTTTGAAAATATCCGAGCTGAATTTCCGGTTGAGATCAGAACCAATTCTGAACTTGACTTAGTCGAATTTCTGAGGTTGACTCGGAATATCCGAGTCCTTGAAATTTCCGAGCTGAATTTCCGATTGGAGTCAGTGCCACTTCTGAATCTTGACTTAGCCAATTTTCCTGAGGTTGACTCGGAATATCCGGTTGGTGAACCGGAATATCCGGGTCCTTGAAATTTCCGGGCTGATTTTCCGATTGAAGTCAGTACCACTTCTGAATCTTGACTTAGCCAATTTTCCTGAGGTTGACTCGGAATATCCGGTTGGTGAACCGGAATATCCGGGTCCTTGAAATTTCCGGGCTGATTTTCCGATTGAAGTCAGTAGTACTTCTGAACTTGACTTAGCCAAATTTCTGGGGTCGACTCGGAATATCCGGTTGGGGAACCGGAATATCCGGGTCCATGAAGAATTCCAGAAACTCTTTTTCTCTACAATTTGGCTTTAAGATTTGTGATATGAGTTTCACCCAAACTGAAATACTTAGCATAGGATTAGTATATCATTGGTATTGTTAACTAACACACAAAACACTAGAGATTAAGAAATGTTCTTTCACCAGGTTCAGGCTCCCGGAGGATAACACCCTACTCCTGCTTGTCTGATTATTGATGCGAGTAGCGATTACAATGGCGAGATTGCGATCTCGCTAGGGTTTGTGGTGGTGGCTATGAGCGTGTCTTCTAGGACGGGCAACCCTCCTGGCTTTATAGGTAGCCAGGTCTCGGGCGGTTGGTACAGATATGGCAGGTTACAAGACCTAACCGAGTTGGACTAGGATACGTGGTACCCCGAGTGGGCCTTCTGTGGGCTTTTCCATGCTTGGCGCCGCCCAGGTAGCCTTATGGTGGGCTAGTCGAAAGGTAGCCCCACGTCAGAGGGGGTGGCCGGCCGCACCATGCATGGTGCGTGGTAGCCATGGGTCCCACCCCATGATGGTTCGGCCCCCACATGGGTCCCTCTTGGCCCATTAAGTGGGCTTCCCCCTTTTTCTCCTTTTTAATTAATAATTAAATTAATATAAAATATAATTAATTCATAATTAATATATTTACATATAATTTAATATCCCGTGACTCCGAAACATTTTCCGGACCACCCAAACAACTTTCGGACATCCCTGGAACCATTCCAGACATTCCCGGAACTCCTTCCGGACCACCGGAACTTTTTCCGAATCATTTCTCTCTCTCTAACAAAATCCTATATTATTCCAGAACCTATCTCCTGTGTCGTTAAGACCTTAAGTTTGTTACGCTACGGTTCGAGAACACTCCAGACATGGTCGAGACACTGCGCTCACCAATGACCGTCAGGGATACCTGGATGTATATGACGGCCCCTGTGCATTCTACGAATATCGTCATTGAACCATAAATATGATATTCATTCCCTTTCTTTCTGCGATACTACCTTGTCCGAGATATGACCGTAGATATCCGATGCCTTTGTTGTATCTCGTAACCGACAAAGGTTATTAACTCGTCTGTGATATTACATCTCCATGACCTAGTCATAAGCTGCGCAACTATATAGATGTAATCTCACCGAGTGGGCTCAGAGTATCTTTCCATTACAAGAATGAACAAATCCCGCTCTTGATCCTTACGTCTCAATACTCTTTCGGGATACCCAAGATGGACACCGTTATTGTCATGCTATATAAGACACAACGTTTGATGCTCTTAAAGTACCCCTACGAAGAATCAATAAGTAAGGTCTCACGGTATAAGGAATAAGCTATCATATTCTTATCTATTGCGAATGACAAACATCGTAATACGATCTTATTGCAATACTTTGCGTATGTCCATCACCTTATTCAACTAATAAGATGACCCAATTGTCAACCGACGTCATTGTCCTTGATCGGGAATCTCGATCAACTATTGCCCAATGGACTAGTTCATATAGAGGCTTACTAGGGACTCTGGTTGTCTATGTATCACGTGTATTAATAATTCCGATTAATACAATTATAGCATAATACACAAACCTATTATAAACTTATGAGATAATGCAATAAATACTACTTATTTATTTGCCTCTAGGGCATATCTCATTCAGGAAGTCCATCCAGCACTGACTCCGAGCCCCGCTCAACCTGATTTCTCAACCCGGAGATTTACGAGCTGGCGGCTGTACAACGGGCAGAATTTGGGGAGGGGTATAAATACCCCTCCACCTACCTCTAGCAAATCAAGCTTCAAGTTTTCTCTCTCCTCCATTGGTGCTGAAGCTCGTTTCTTCCGGATCTCCCAATTTAGCCACTCAAATCTTTTGATACTTGGGGATCTGAGGGAGAATTCACCGATCTACAACTCCACTGAAGCGTTTTGATTTCCCCCCTCTATATCTTGAGGGGCAACGGATCTAGGGTTCCTTTGTGGATAGCTAGGTTCAATCTTGTATGTTTTGATCCTTTGTGGATTCCTTTGTGGAAGTGACCTGTTGTGGTCATTGTGAGAGCCCCCAATTCAGTTGTGGGTGTGTGCCTCACGAATTTGTACGGGACCTTCTCCGCCCTTAAAGGAGTCCTTAGTGGAAACGTGGATTCGCACCTTTGTGGTCGAATTCACAGGAGAATAGGGTGAGGCCTTTGTGACGTTGAGCAAACCTTTGTGGGAGCTCACACCCTTCCAACGAGACGTACACCTATGTGGTGGAACTCGGGATAAAATCGCCGTCTTCGAGTTCCTACGGTTGTCTTGTTCCACTTTCCTTTACCTCATCTTAAATTCCTGTACTTGCTTAGTTTCTTTGTTGTCTATCACTTGTATCACCTAGTTGCACATATAGACAACTTACTTTCCGCTAGGCTAAAACTGAAAAAGACATAAAAATTGGTCACCACCTATTCACCCCCCCCCCCTCTAGGTGGTCAACTGCCGTTAATTGGTCACAAGAGAATTTTATAGAAATAATATAAATTGGATTCTCAAAATATCCCCCGCGAGTTTTCGGAAGATGACTATGCATGGACGCAAGAAAAAAAGCGGCAACTTCTATGTCCGCTCTTCACACATGCTAAGAGCATCTACACCAGGGGCTTCCACACTCCGAAGGACCACTGAGGGTCCAAACGCCTAAAAATGCCCACATTGGCCCCGACCCATTTCGTGTCCGGTACCCCCGAAAGGCTCTCCGATAGGGGTGGCCCACCCGTCATACACACAAAATAGGAAAAAACAAAGTGGGGTAAAAAAAATTGTTCCTCATTGTTACTATTGATCCCCATGCAACACACGATCTGTCCATCTCCATGCATACAGTGTTTTAGCTCACTTGCTCTCTTACTATTTCCGTTGTTACTATCGATGTTGGTACTTTACTGCTAATATTGTTACCCAAGTATTGTCGCTATCATATCATTGCTGCTACTAATAAATTCTATCAAGTAAGTATCTATCCAGGCGTGACTGAATTGGCAACTAGTTGTTACTGCTTATAATTATTAATTTTGTTCTCTTCTGTCGAATAAATAAATTTGAGTTGAAATACGTCTTCCAAAAATGTTGTGATATCTTACACTTGTGAGTCATCAAGCTCCATGGAGTAGTTTTAGACATGCGAGTCATTCTTGCTAGGCAAGAAGATTATGATTATCTTGCGCAAAGAGTGGAGAGAGGGTTTGCAAAACTGGAAGGAATATACGGAAAAACCATTGGAAGAACACAATTTCTTTGCAATATATTGAAAACTATATAAACATCACAACCAGCATTCTTATTCCTTTTCCTTTATGAGAATCTGAACATCCAAAGTCGAGCACACACGTTTGTGGGTGATGATCGATCGTGCTTGCGGATGTGGACTTGAACCTATTTCTTTTAGGCTGCTCCCGTCCCTGAGTTCCACTTCGCATCCATCCATTGAAGACCAGAGAACCTGATTCCAGAACCCAAAACTACTATTTCACGTGGAAATTCCCCGTCAAAGAATAGGTACCAATGAAAACTCATTTTTGAGATAATTATTGTTGTACCCAACGTTTAATAAACCATCTATATATCCTTGAAGATAATTTTTTTTACATAGCTGTCGATCCTTCAAGATCTGATTTCGGAACAATATTTGTGCCCCACCAGCAGGTCGAAATTATGTTGATCGTTTGGACTTCGGAGTATATATGGTCCTAACTACCGCGAACTAACTTCAAACTTCCACATCGAATTAAAAAAAGGCCATATACTCGCAAAAAATCAAACAAAATCACTTCCAGCTCAAACATGGATGCATGCACAATAGAAAAGGACAACAGTTTGTTTTCTCTAGCACCCTTCTCTCGTGCATCAAGAAGTGTTCTTTTCTCGAGGAACGTGCACCATTAATTTTATAAGCTAAATCTGCGTGCTCCGTTGGTTTTGCATTTCAACTAATTGGAAGCTAAAGTTGGTTCAGATCTTCACGCAGCTGTGCACATGGACGGTCTGCCTTGCTCGAGGTCGAGGGATCACCACCCTCTGTCTTTGCATGCAGCAATGCCATCAGGGCATCGAATCTCAGCCGTCCGTAGCTAATTGGCGTCATTTTCTGTTTACGTGGGTACCTAGCTGGACCCAAACATGATTCAGAGATGGCTCCAGAACTAAAGGAGAATCGAAACAAATCCGGATTAAGCCAGAGTGATTTTCGGGACGAGATAATCACAGCGTGTAATTACCGATTGGATCATATATACTGTATGTATGTCGATCAAGATCCTGTTTAAGCGCCGGACAAGTACTATCCAATCCGTTTTTTAGTGACCGACATGTGGGCCCACCGGAGGTGGATTAGTCGAGCGGAGTGAATTACGGATAGTAATCCGTGGAGGATAAGATTAAGTCACCCCCTCGGCCAAGCCACTCGAGTCTTTATAAACCGGCATCTCCTCCACCGATCCACCACATCGCAGCAGCCAGCTCCTCCCGTGCTCGATTTTCTTGATCGTCGACGTTTCTCGCTCGACTCTCTTCCTCTGCTTCAATGGCGCCCCTCGGTGACGGAGCTGCTCCCGTGGCGGCGGCACCCGGCCTCGTCGTGTCCTTCGGCGAGATGCTGATCGACTTCGTGCCGGACGTGGCCGGCGTCTCGCTCGCCGAGTCCGGCGGCTTCGTCAAGGCGCCCGGTGGCGCGCCCGCCAACGTCGCCTGCGCCGTCTCCAAGCTCGGCGGATCCTCCGCCTTCGTCGGAAAGGTAACGATCGAAAGCTCTGATCCTGATTCTGATAGCCGTCGCTTCCTTGTACTGTATGATCTTTCCGTCGCGGAGGTAGATCGATCTGTTTGCGATCGAGTTGATGATGCCATCGGTGATCCTGGGTTGGATGGATACGGTGGTTGGTGGTGTGTGCTCCGATCTGGTGTGCGTGCTCTGTTTCGGATCTGATCGTCGGCGGACGGTGTGTCCCTGTCCGTCGGCGGAGGTTGCAGATCGGGCGTTGACCTGTTTGGGATTGATGATCCTGGTTTAGTTAGTGTGGGATCACTGATATGATCGTGTAGGATTCATCACTTGAAATATTTTTAGAAAATTTAGATATCATGCCGATTATATATGTAGCTGAACAAAAATGTTCACTTTTTTGCCGTCTCGACAATCTATTTCGGGGTAGCAAATCTAGCACTTGCGAAGCTGCATCATATGACAGGAGGCTAAAGTGGAAGGCAGTAGCAACTAGCAATGACCAATGATCGTTAGTGTGTAGAGTGGGAGTGGGTGGTGTCAGACAAAGGAGTGATTCGTCGTCACATGACCTCACATTGCTGGTTTTTTATTATGAATAGATACTACTACTGTAGTATAACTAATCTCCTTTGCATCGTTAATTTTGATATAAATAAATTTAATATGAAATCAGTCATTATCTTATAGCCTGTCAGAATATCTTTGCATTAGTATAGTTGCAGTATAAAATAAAAGTTCGATGCACTGACTCCATCGGTGTCCGGTAGCCGCTGCCGCTCCATGCTGCTATCTTTTGTTGGCCTTTCGGATCACGTATAACTTACCCCACGAGCCATGGTGCGTGGGGCCCAGCTGACTCGGATCTGACGGCTATTATTACCTGTTCCTGCCGTCATCGAACAGAAAAAATCTAACACTAAACCTATCTGACACAAGAAGCAGCCAATTGTACTTACTTTGAAAGGAAGGGTTTCATTTTGCCTTTGAACAGAATCAGATAGCCACTGTTAACCTCGATCATAATTGAAATTCATCCTATATAACTGTGCACTGTAAATTGTTTGTCTGAAACTCTTTCCTGATTATGTGGTTTGCAGTTTGGCGACGACGAGTTCGGGCACATGCTGGTGGAGATCCTGAAGCAGAACGGCGTGAACGCGGAGGGTTGCCTGTTCGACAAGCACGCCCGCACCGCCCTGGCCTTCGTCACCCTCAAGTCCAACGGCGAGCGCGAGTTCATGTTCTACCGCAACCCGTCCGCCGACATGCTCCTCACGGAGGCCGAGCTCAACCTGGACTTGATCCGCCGCGCCCGCATCTTCCACTATGGCTCCATCTCGCTCATCACGGAGCCCTGCCGCTCGGCGCACAAGGCTGCCATGCGCGCCGCCAAGGCCGGTGGCATCCTCTGCTCGTATGACCCCAACGTGCGTCTCCCACTTTGGCCCTCGGAGCAGGCAGCTCGTGATGGTATCATGAGCATTTGGAAGGAGGCCGACTTCATCAAGGTCAGCGACGATGAGGTGGCCTTCCTTACCCAGGGTGACGCCAACGACGAGAAGAACGTGCTCTCCCTCTGGTTTGAGGGGCTCAAGCTGCTCATCGTCACTGACGGCGAGAAGGGATGCAGGTACTTCACCAAGGACTTCAAAGGTTCCGTGCCCGGGTACGCTGTCAAGACCGTCGACACCACCGGAGCGGGAGACGCCTTTGTGGGCTCGCTCCTCCTCAACGTCGCCAAGGATGACTCCATCTTCCACGTAAGAATTTCATCTACCAATGTCAAAAGAATCATCGGTCAGCTGATTTAATTTGTTCAAATGTTGGTACTTATTGTTGCATTGTTTTGATTGATCAGAATGAGGCGAAGCTGAGGGAGGTGCTGCAGTTTTCCAACGCGTGTGGCGCCATCTGCACCACCCAGAAGGGAGCCATCCCTGCACTGCCAACCACCGCCGCCACCCTGGAGCTCATCAGCAAGGGCAGTAACTAGAGCGAGCTGGTAGTCGTCGTGTTGCGCCCCCGAGGTTGAATTTAGTGGGATCTAGCTGCATTTTCATTTAGGAGTGAGAGTCGTGCGTTGGGTTCAATTTAGTTTTGTGTGATACCTCGTGGGGCTTAATAAAAAGCAAGCATGTGTGGTGGTTAGTTGTTTCTGTATGCTGACAGTCTTGTGTGTGGAAGCAACTGATGTGGCCAGAAATTTATCAATGAGTCTTGGAATGAATGGATGTGTGTTTGGGAAGAAAGTTTCGTTCTGTTTCTGATTTTATTTTCTGATGATGGCAATGTTTTTTTAATCTCCGACTCAATACTGATAAGTTCCATCTGTAGCAGTTTCATATTTTACTTAAGTGTTCTTCTTGGAAGGCAGCATATCCGACTCATAAGTATTAATTGACTTGCTTATTTTACTTCCGTGTCACCATCAGGCTTGACACATGTGGCTTTTTTGTAATGCGATTTTCTGAATAAGCAAGACAATATTCAGACCTGGAAACAGTACTCTCATAAGGAAAACAAATTCTCCTGGGAATGTTGCTTCCTGACAGATGCTATGTTAATTATCTCTGGCTCATATCATATTGCTGCGTTGAATTTATTTTTCTTTCTACCAAAGTTTTCCCCATTTTCTATCATATTGTTTTAATCTCGATCCCACTGTTGTTTATGTCTTAATAACGTGAATTACTTTAATTCGGGTATATCAGGTAAGAACTACTAACATTAATTTGCACTTCACAAGCACCAACGATTGGTGGCCACGCTCCAAGCAACCGAATGTATTTGTTGTCGTGACCGCGTCACATCGGGAGAGGTTCTGCCAAGTTCTCTCTCCGGTTGCTCACGATGGCATCTCAAGATCAGTACATATGGCTACAGAAGGTGAGATGCATATTGACTATGGTTGACTCGGTGACTCGTCCTCTAGGCCTACATGAATAGCAATAATTGTGTCATTTATCGTTGATCCAACATCATATGCAGAATGGTTTTTTATCCTGTCCAAGTTATAAGTTTTGCTTTGAGACTTGGTTGCAAACCTGTCATGAAGTGATGATGGTTGTCGATGGATGAACTTGTATGATGTGCTTGCTTCGTTTTGCTGGATGCTGATACAACGTTTAGTGATCGATACTTGCTTCTGCTTGCGCTTGGTACGTAGATGCTCGTTGGATTGGATCCATTTTGTTGCTCATCTCATGAAATCTAATAATGCTTTGCTGATCTGATGTTGTGTGGATTGTTGTTGTGACTGCGAAATCAGTAGTTTTTTCGCTAGTTAGGTTTGATGTATCGTTTCCTCGCCCTCTGCACTTTCGATTCGTCCGTTGAGAGAGATGAGACTTGGGTTGCGAACTTGTGATGATGGTTACCTCGTCGATGAACTTGTGATGCTTGGTTTGTTATGTTGATTGCTGAATTGCTGATATATATCTGCTTGTGCTTACTACGATGAGTAGATGATGCTCGTTGGGCTCAATTACCTCTTTCCGTTGGATTGGATCCCGTTTGTTGTTGATCATGAAATCTAATAATGCTTTGCTGATGCATGTTGTGTGATGATCGTTGCGGCGATAGCGAAATCAGTGGGTTTTTTGCTATGAGAGTTACCCGTTGGTCTGAGGAATCCTGCTCGTCATGCCAATGGTTATGGAGTCAAACGATTGTGCTAGTAGTGCTTGCTCGCATCCCTTCGTTATGTTGGATCATCCCTTCTTCCTATCGGTTGTTGACATGTTTTCCACAACATCTCCAACCGACCGGTGGGCAATGGCAAGCCCCGCCGTCGACCTTGCGATGTGAGCCTACGACTTGTGCATTTGCATCGCATACGACTTAGCCTTGCTGACAAGAGTTTTGTTTTCAGTTGGCTGAAGATAATGTGGAAGGGTTCTGGGAAGTGAAGGTTGAAGAATCTCTATCCTTTTGTGGTCTGTAAAAATATTAACCGTAAAAACCCTACCTGTTCGTCGACCTTTTTGGACTTGGCGGGTGTTACTTTCGCCCTCTGGCTGTGATCTCTGTACACCTGGGGTTTTGCCGTGTGGCCACTCGGGTGTTCCTTCTTGAGAGTCCAGTTGTGGTCCCCCTCTGGGTCTAGTTGGGCTGGCCTGGTAGTTGATAGAAGTAGACGTGTTCTCATTTGGTTTCGTTTTGGTTTCCGTTTTACCATAACTATGTTCTGTTATCCTTGATAATGGAGCCCGGGACATCCACCGGTTCCAAAACCGTTCCGCACTGTAGCCTCGTCTCCCGACCCCGACCATGGCGGCCAGGGACGGCGCTCCGCCGCCGGCTTGATCTCCCTCGTCCGTCCATCCCCGCCACTTCCGCGACCAGATCCGGAACCCTCTCCACGTCCTCTCCCCAGCACAATCGAAGCCCGGCGCTGACGTTGCCGGGGTCGTGGAGGCCGAGCTCTTCTGCTCCGTTGACGCTGCTGGCTCTCCCGGGAAGGAAGAATACGGTGCGAAGGAAGAAGATGAAGAGGTAGGTGAAGTGGGGATGGTGGTCTCGCGTCCTTGCCTGCGCCGGGTGGGCGCACGCTGCCGCTGCCCGAGTCACCAACCTCCGGCCTCCTCTGCAGCCACTGTGTGTCCCTCCGGCTGCCGACCTCCTCCGCCGACCCCTGCATCGCTTTGCCTGCCATCTTCGCCGAGCGTGGCCACCAGGGCTGTTGCGGCGGGGACATGCTCCAGCGCCGTCGTCCTCTGCCCGTCTAGGTTGTGTAGCTCGTCGACGGAGGCGATCGTCGGTATGAGCTCGTGGCGGACCGGGTTGTGGTCCTCCTTAGCTGACAAGGATGATGTCTGCAGCGAGGAGGAGTTGGCACCGCTCACGCCGCCGGTTACCAAATGCCCGTCCCCCTGCGGCGACCTCTCTGCGGATGCCCCTCTAGTTGATGAGGTGTCTGCGGAGCTCTCCGGCGACCTCTCTGCGGATGCCCCTCTGGTTGATGAGGAAGGTTGGGTGCAAGTTGGTCGGGGCGGCCGTCCCATCCGCGCGCCATCGGCTCCGCTTTGGGATGAAGGTATCGATCGTGGTCTCGCCTTCAAGCGTTGGGCTCAAGGGAGATGTTTTCGGTGCCTTGAGCATGGTCACCTGGTCAGCACATGTCGAGGGCCCTTCAGATGCATCCGATGTCGACGTCCTGGTCATCGGGAGCGTTTCTGTCGTGCGCGCTCTCCTGCTGCTCGCTCTCGCTCTCCGGATGCTCAGGCTTGTTCACGGGACACTCATGCTCCCTGCCTGCGAGGTGCTCTGGTGGAGCCAAGGCCCTCTCCTAGGTGTTGCGAGGAGTTTGATGACTCTGTTTTTCAGTCGCACATTGCCTTGCTGCGTATGGAGCTTCGTCAACTGGTGGCTGATCGTGTTGAAGAGGTGTCTCGCCCTCTTCGTGAAGAGATTGCAACTCTCAATCTGTTGTTGGCACGCGATGGTGATTCTTTGCAGCCGATGGAGACATGTACCTCTGGTGGCCTAGGGCTCGCCCTTGTGCAGGCTCCGGCTCAGCTGGACTCCACTATGCATTCAGCTGTGGTTGAGGAAGCACTTCACTTTGGTTGTTTCTCTCCTCGTGGTAGTCCTTGCCCATCGCCGCAGCTTGTTGCCACGTCCGCCCCTGAGGGCGAGGATATAGGTGAGATCTTGGCTCCCGTGTTTCAGGAGTCGTGCGAGGATTCATCTATTATGTCTCAGACGGAGTTCAACTTGGTAGAGGATTTGACGATGGCCTTGACGCCCGGTGTGGGTGTTGCTCCCTCACCCATGGTTGTTGGCCAGGTGGCGTCTTTGGAGCTTGAGGTTGATGAGGTAGGTGCTTTGGCACCTAATTCTGAAGAGTTAAAGTCCATTCGGCCACCCTTGTTTGATTGTGATGGTATGTTGGCAAGTATTACGGAGGCGGTCTTCCTTGATAAACTTGGTGGTTTGCTCGCTTCCTTGGAGGCAGCTAGCCCTGGGTATGGCAAGGCGATTGTTTGCCTCCTATCAGAGGAGGCTCCTTTTGGCAAGATTAAGAAGGTGAAGAAGGCTCTTAGGAGCATAAGAATGAACAGTGGTGTCATTGGCAAGGCGTAGCCTTGTAGTCCTTTCGTGGTTGGGATATGGTGGGCGAGTTTGTGAGCGGTCGGGTTGCTTCTCGTTATTATCATAGGTGTTGGTCTTTGTGTTTGTGTTTGTCTGGGTGTATGGTGTTGATGTTTGTTGTATGGTTTTCGCCTAGTTTTTTTCACTAATAAACCGGGCATTTTCTTCTTAATAAATATAAGCTTTTGGCTTCGTTCAAAAAAAAAATGGAGCCCGGCTCCTGGAGTCGTTTTGGCACTTGCCCTTGCGCCCGGGGCACCCGGCCCTGTTCAGTCACATCCATCTCGGCACCAGCGTCGTAGGTGTGGTGTGGCCGGCCGCTGTTAGAGAGCGTGTTGTGGCGCGTGGTGATGAGCCTGGCTCAAGGCGATAAATAATCTGTGATGACGCTGCGTCGGCTCCCTGTGAATTATTCTTCCTTGCATTGCTTGAATGTGTCTCTAGTGTACAGAATTGTGCTAGTCAACGGCCTTGAATTTGTGTGATCAAATATGCATTACGAATTCCTTGCTTAAAGTAATGTTTGATGGCGCTAGCTCGATGCTCTTGCGGATGATCACTGGTTTTCTGAAAGGGGTTGCTCGTTAGTGAAACTAACTATCCCCTAAGAATACTAAGCTCCCTATGAATAGAGCCTTCTCCTTCTCCCACATGTACACATCATGGTGGATCCCACTCATATTTCACTTTATACATTTCACTTTATATTTATATTTAGTTGTAGTTCACCATTTGAAATTCAGTTCAAAAAATATTCTATTAATTAAATATATACATATGTTTGTACTTATCTATTAAAATTTTGGTGAAATAAAATTGGGTTCGCATATTTAAAAAAAGCTCAATTTTCTCTAAAAATTACTCTTTTTGTGTAGACAAAAATACAAAAAAACTTGGACGCGGTGGTATGTTTTATTTCAAAAAATTGAAATCTAAACATGTCGTTTCAGTTTTTTTAAATGACATGCGTTGAGTTTGGAGCTATCGATGTTATCCGATAACCCTCTCTCTTATCTACGTCTAGCGTCCACCATAGTGTTGTTCCACCTGTGCTACATGATGATGTTTCTCTCCCTCCGCCTCCCTTGAGTCGTATTGTACCGAAAACAATCGTCCCTACACAAAGTTTGTCCTTCTCTTCACACACACCTCTGACTTTGTCAAGCAGTTGTGCCTACATGACACCCCATCCCTGATGCCACATGACACCATTTCTCTCCCTTCGCCTCCCTCGAGTCGTATTGTAAAAAAACCACCGTCCCTACGCAAAGTTGCATGTCTACCCTGAACACCCATATCGGCTCCCGCATCCGCCACCGCTGTCATTGTTCCTATTAGTACTGGTCGACTCTCCATCCCTAATGTTGCATATCAAGTCCATTGTTAACTTCCCTCTGGTGGCCAGTAAACGCCATTGAGCTGACTTCCTATAACCCTCATAGTACATATAAATTGTATGTCAAATGAAGTGTACTCCTACAATTCAATATATAGTACTTGGTGATATTCATACCATTTTTTGAAGGGAATATGCCCTAGAGGCACTTAATAAACATAGTTTATTGGCAATATCCCAACTGTTCATTATATGTTTTATATCATGCTATAACTGTATTAAGCGAAAACATTAATACATGTGTGGTAGATAAAACAACCAGGTCCCTAGTAGCCTCTACTAAGACTAGTTTCATTGCGCGATTGATGATCGAGGTTTTCCGATCATAGGGCATGGCGCCGGTCGGCAATGGAAGTCATATCGTTAGGTGTAACGATGTGATGGACATACCCAGTATTTATAGGACATAGTCATTACGCCTTAAGACCGTGAGACCAACTCTTATTGTTATCCCTGGAAGATACTTTGATCGCACCAAACGTCATATCTTATATAGTGTGACAATGATAGGTGCTAATTTTGGGTATCGGAAGGGGGTAGTTGAGACGAGGGGTCAACAACGGGATTTGTCAGTCCGCATAGCCGGATAGATACTCTAGGGCTCACTCGGTGAGATTATGTCAAATGAGTTTGCAAACATGTGACTAGGTCACAAGCTGACATAATATTATAGACGAGTAGAAGATAGCGATGTCGGTAACGAGATCATGCTAGGTATGGAGATATCTGAGAATGATGCTCGGACACGCTAAGTATCGCCATGACAAAGGGTTTAAGACTAGACGTCCAGGTTTGATAGATGAAAGTCATTCGTTATATCACAGGGATTAATTCATGGGGTCCAGGCCTATCGTTGATCATAGAGGAGTCTTGATCCTACCTGTTATTATATCGAACCGCTAGGATAACACACTTAAGGGGTTTCGACAAGAAAACCGGAAAGGAAGGAGATCACCGGGAACGTCCCGGGAATGGTCCGATGGAGATCGGGCAACGACGAAAGAGTTTTTGGAGCTAGAATAAAATATATAAAATATGTTTGATATTAATTAGTGTAATTAATGTCTAAATATGATTTTATATATTTTTTCGAATTTTTAAAGGCTGGTTTCCCTAAATGGGCCTTCTGGTGGAAAGAAGACCCATGAGGGGGGAAAGTCCCCCCAGGGCTTTGGATTGAGGGAGGGTTGGCCTAGGTGGGCCAAATGGGGCCCACCTAGGGCCGGCGCACCTATCTTGGCCGCACCAGGCATGTGGGATAGTCCCACATTGCCTGGCTGGCAAGGTTGGCTCCCCCTGGGAGCCTATATAAGAAGGGGCACCACTGGCCTTTTAATTCACCAATTAATTCCCTAATTCTTTCTCAATCTCGTGATTCCCTTTGTCGGAGTTGCGCCGCGTTGAGAGGGGGATCTCTTCCACCATAGCCCGCTGCCGCGCTGCTGGTGTTCCGGTCCAAGTCTTCCGCTGCTCGTCCTGGACTGGAGCTTCGGAGGCCGTCGTCTCCACCGTATGTGTGTAACGCCCTGCGAGGTGCTGCGCTAGCGGTGCTCGGAGGCCTACTTCTTCCACCCGACCTCGAGGTCATCTTCGTCGTCTTTGTCGCGCCGAGTTCTCCGCGACCTAGAGGTCGGCTACGTCGTCTTCATCGTCAACGCTTGTGCGGGAGCGTAATCCGCGCTATTTGGTCTACGAGGGTATGTATTCCGATCTTTGCCGTACTACTATATCTGCATAGTGTAGATCTTGGCTAGTTTAAGGATATCGTTGCTAGGAAAGTTTTTGTTTTCTGCACACAATCCCCTTCAGTGGTATCAGCGCCGATCTATCGTAGATATAGTTGTACACTGTTAGAACCCGTGTTCTGCACGGGGGCACCGTTCCTGTTATTTGCTACCTTCTAGCGTGCACTGTGATTCCAGCGGCATCGAGTTGATGAAGCGGCCCGGACCGACTTTACGCGTACGCTTACGCGAGACTGGTTCCACTACTGACATACGGCTTGTACCGTATCTGTGGCTGGCGGGTGCCTGTTTCTCTCTCTTTAGTTGGCTTTGCATTTTCAATGGAGGGCCCAAAAGGGATGCTTAAACATGCAATTATTGGATCGTTGTTGTGGTCATAAGGTTCGTAGGTATGAAGCGGTTCTATTTACGAAAGCCCCGAGCCACATAAAATATGCAAAAGATAAAGTAGAAGTGTCTAACTTTATTTTGCAGGGACTATGTGATATGTTCAAGATAGGTTTATTAAATTGTTTATAAACTGCGGGCGCCAAGAATACCATGGCGCAATGGACTATATCACATTGCATTACATTTGATGTTTTGTGTGAAGGAGATATGCCCTAGAGGCAAATAAATAAGTAGTATTTATTGCGTTATCTCATAAGTTTATAATAGGTTTGTGTATTATGCTATAACTGTATTAATCGGAATTATTGATACACGTGTGATACATAGATAACCAGGTCCCTAGCGAGCCTCTATATGAGCTAGTCCATTGGGCAACAGTTGATCGAGATTCCCGATCAAGGACAATGACGTCGGTTGACAATGGGGTCATCTTGTTAGTTGAATAAGGTGATGGACATACGCAAAGTATTGCAATAAGATCGTATTACGATGTTTGTCATTTGCAATAGATAAGAATTTGATAGCTTATTCCTTAGACCGTGAGACCGTACTTATTGATGCTTCGTAGGGGTGTTTTGAGAGCATCAAACGTTGTGTCTTATATAGCATGACAATAACGGTGTCCATCTTGGGTACTCCGAAAGAGCATCGAGACGTAAGGATCAAGAGCGGGATTTGTCCATTCTTGTAATGGAAAGATACTCTGGGCCCACTCGGTGATATTGCATCTATATAGCTGCGCAGCTTATGACTAGGTCATGGGGATGTAATATCGCAGACGAGTTAATAACCTTCGTCGGTAACGAGATACAACAAAGACATCGGAGTTTCTACGATCATATCTCGGACAAGGTAGTATCGCAGAGACAAAGGGAATGAATATCATATTTATGGTTCAACGACGATATTCGTAGAATGCACAGGGGCCGTCATATACATCCAGGTATCCCTGACGGTCATTGGTGAGCGGAGTGTCTCGACCATGTCTGGAGTGTTCTCGAACCGTAGCGTAACAAACTTAAGGTCTTAGCGACACCAGGAGATAGGTTCTGGAATAATATAGGTTTTTGTTGGAGAGAGAGAAATGATCCGGAAAGAGTTTCGGTGGTCCGGAAGGAGTTTCGGGAAGGTCTGGAAGAGTTCCGGAAATGTCCGAAAGTTGTTCGGGTGGTTCCGAAATTGTTTCGGAGTCACGGGATATTGAATTATATATAAATATATTAATTATGAATTAATGAGATTTTTTATATTAATTTAATATTAATTAAATAAAGGAAAAATGGGGCTCCCACCTACATGGGCCCTAAGAGGGCCCAAGAGGGGGAGCCGCATCACCAAAGGGGGGTGGGCCCCATGGCTGGTTCGGCCAGCCCATGTGGGGTGCGCACCCCCCTCCTCCTTTGTTAAGTCCCACATGGGGGAGCTAGGGAGTTTGCACACCCCCTCCCCCCTTTATATAGCAAGGCATATTAATTGGATTAATTCATTGGAAAATACAATTAATTGTATTGCAGGCTGGCCGAGCTGTTTCTCCGCCCGTTTTGCCCCCTCTCTCCACCTAAGCTATACCGCTGGGCACCGTTGCCCTGCGAGATTCCAGATAAGATCTACCCCTGCGATTTCAGCTGGATCTGAATGACCGGGGGTTGTCGCTAAGCTCTGTATGTTTGTGAGTGCTCGGAGGTAACTCTTTTGAGGAGCCTGGGCGACGTCGTCTCCCCCCTCCAGCCGCCGCGCCGCCTCCCCCTCTGCCGCCGGCGCACCACCCTTGGTGCCGGCGCCCCGCCTTCTTCCGCCCGACGCCCGTCGACGCAGATCATCATCGACACCCCAGCGTCATCGTCTTCGTCATCGCGGCAAGTTCTCCGCGACCTCGAGGTTGGCTACGTACGACTTCATCGTCAACGCTTGTGCGGGAGCGTAATCCCCGCTATCGGTCTACATGGAGGTAATGTAACCCGTTCCGCCACCGTTATCACATATACTAGATAGATAGATCCTGACTAGTTAGGGTTTCGTTCGCTAGAAAAATTATTGTTTTCTGCACAGTAACCCCTTCAGTGGTATCAGAGCCGATCTATGCGTAGTACTGCTGGTACGGTTAGAACTCATGTTGAATGAGTGCGCCTTTCTTATATTTGCTACCCTCTAGCGTGCACTTGCGATGCCTTCCGTATTGAGTTGATAAAGCTGCCCGGACCGACTTTACACGTACACTTACGCGAGACTGGTTCCACTACTAACATACGGCTTGCACCGTATCTGTGGCTGGTGGGTTTCTGTTTCTCTCTCTAGTCGGCAAAGCATTTTCAATGGAGGGCCCGAAAGGGATGCTTAAACATGCAATTATACGATCGACGTTGTGGTACAAAGTTCGTAGGTAGGGAAGCCATTCTCTTACGAATAAGCCTATATGCCACGTAAAACTTGCAAAACTAAATAAAGCTAGAGGCGTCTAACTTTGTTTTGCAGAGGCGTTATTTTATGTGACATGGTTACGGTAAGTTTTGATATTACTCGTACTGTCGGAGGCAATGGAGGGCTCTGTAGACTCGGAGCCATGCCGGGGCGCCGGGGGCCAGGCACATGGCGCCATGAAGGTCCAGGCGCATCGACCATGTCACATCGCACTTCAGTGCATCATTATTGTGTGTTATTGTGTGTGCATCCTATAGATTGCTTATATGCTAGATATACAACGGTAGCATCATGAATAGGATGATCCCTAACAAAATACCAAAATTGTGTTCTCCCTCGTTGCGCACCACCAAGAAAGTTCTACGTTATGAGGCAGGCCGTGATGATCGGGTGTCACACATCTCGTCGTTCGCATACAGTGGGTGTAACCCATGTTGCACGCGCAGGGTCTTCGAGGTTTGATTGGCGAGCCTAGCATATCCAGAAATATGGCCTCGGAACACGGGAAGATCAAAAGATCGAGCACGAGTCACAGAGTTGTTGTGATCGACATGTTATGTCCACCTTTGAAATTGTGCTGCCTGCCGTGATGATCGGGGGTAGTGTGGTGGATGAGGGTCGTGTAATCGCCATTATTATTTCTAGGGATTATAATCTTGGTGTGGTGTGTTTTTTGATAATCAGATTATGGAACTAAAACTCACCTACGTATTATAAACTTTACCTTACCTCTTTTGCGATCACATCTGTAGACTACGCAACTATACTTCGGTTACTTCCTACAGAGCTCGGATTCTACCTTAGAAGCCGACGGGTCTGAAGGAGATATGCCCTAGAGGAAAATAAATAAGTAGTATTTATTGCATTATCTCATAAGTTTATAATAGGTTTGTGTATTATGCTATAACTGTATTAATCGGAATTATTAATACACGTGTGATACATAGACAACCAGGTCCCTAGAAAGCCTCTATATGAGCTAGTCCATTGGGCAACAGTTGATCGAGATTCCCGATCAAGGACAATGACGTCGGTTGACAATGGGGTCATCTTGTTAGTTGAATAAGGTGGTGGACATACGCAAAGTATTGCAATAAGATCGTATTACGATGTTTGTCATTTGCAATAGATAAGAGTGTGATAGCTTATTCCTTAGACCGTGAGACCGTACTTATTGTTGCTTCGTAGGAGTGCTTTGAGAGCATCAAACGTTGTGTCTTATATAGCATGACAATAACGGTGTCCATCTTGGGTATTCCGAAAGAGCATCGAGACGTAAGGATCAAGAGCGGGATTTGTTAATTCTTGTAATGGAAAGATACTCTGGGCCCACTCGGTGATATTGCATCTATATAGCTGCGCAGCTTATGACTAGGTCATGGAGATGTAATATCGCAGACGAGTTAATAACCTTCGTCGGTAACGAGATACAGCAAAGGCATCGGTGTGTCTACGATCATATCTCGGACAAGGTAGTATCGCAGAGACAAAGGGAATGAATATCATACTTATGGTTCAACGACGATATTCGTGGAATGCACAGGGGTCGTCATATATTTCCAGGTATCCCTGACGATCATTGGTGAGCGGAGTGTCTCGACCATGTCTGGAGTGTTCCCGAACCGTAGCGTAACAAACTTAAGGTCTTAGCGACGCTAGGAGATAGGTTCTGGAATTTTATAGGTTTTTAGTGGAGAGAAAGAAATGATCCGGAAAGAGTTCCGGTGGTCCGGAAGGAGTTCCGGGGAGCTATGGAAGGGTTCCGAGAATGTCCGAAAGTTGTTCGGGTGGTTCCGAAATAGTTTCGGAGTCATGGGATATTGAATTATATATAAATATATTAATTATGAATTAATGGGATTTTTATATTAATTTAATATTAATTAAATAAAGGAAAAAGGGGGCTCCCACCTATATGGGCCCTAAGAGGGCCCAAGAGGGGGAGCCGCACCACCAAAGGGGGTGGGCCCCATAGGCTGGTTCGGCCAGCCCATGTGGGGGCCGAACCCCCCTCCCTTGCCCTTTGTTTAGTCCCACATGGGGGAGCCAAGGGGTTTGCACACCCCCTTCCCCCTTTATATAGCAAGGCATATTAATTGATTTAATTCATAGGAAATTCAATTAATTCCCAATTTCTCTCTCGATCTCGTGGTTCCCAAGTTGGAGCCGCGCCGAGCTGAGGAAGGGGGTCTCTCTCCACCTAAGCCATACCGCAGAGCGCCGTTGCTCTGCGGGATTCCAGATAAGATCTACTCCTGCGATTTCAGCTGGATCTGAATGACCGGGAGTCGTCGCTAGGCTCCGTATGTTTGCGAGTGCTCGGAGGCTACACTATTGAGGAGCTTGGGCGACGTCGTCTCGCCCCCTGCAGCCGCCGCGCCTCCCCCCTCTGCTGCCGGCGCGCCACCCCCGGTGCTGGCGCTCTGCCTTCTTCCGCCCGACGCCCGTCGACGCAGATCATCGTCGACACTCCGGCGTCATTGACTCCGACATCGCGGCAAGTTCTCCGCGACCTCGAGGTCGGCTACGTACGACTTCATCGTCAACGCTTGTGCGGGAGCGTAATCCCCGCTATCGGTCTACATGGAGGTAATGTAACCCGTTCCGCCACCGTTATCGCATGTACTAGATAGATAGATCCTGGCTAGTTAGGGTTTCGCTCGTTAGAAAATTATTGTTGTCTGCACCGTAACCCCTTCAGTGGTATCAGAGCCGATCTATGCGTAGTACTGCTGGTACGGTTAGAACTTATGTTGAATGAGGACGTCTTTCTTATATTTGCTACCCTCTAGCGTGCACTTGCGATGCCTTCGGTATTGAGTTGATGAAGCGGCCCGGACCGACTTTACGCGTACGCTTACGCGAGACTGGTTCCACTACTGACATACGGCTTGCACCGTATCTGTGGCTGGCGGGTGCCTGTTTCTCTCTCTCTAGTCGGCAAAGCATTTTCAATGGAGGGCCCGGAAGGGATGCTTAAACATGCAATTATACGATTGACGTTGTGGTACAAAGTTCGTAGGTAGGGAAGCGATTCTCTTACGAATAAGCCTATTTGCCACGTAAAACTTGCAAAACTAAATAAAGCTAGAGGCGTCTAACTTTTTTTTGCAGAGGCGTTATTTTATGTGACATGGTTATGGTAAGTTTTGATATTACTCGTACTTTCGGAGGCAAAGGAGGGCTCTGTAGACTCGTAGCCATGCCGGGGCGCCGGGGGCCAGGCACATGGCGCCATGAAGGTCCAGGCGCATCGACCATGTCACATCGCACTTCATTGCATCATTATTGTGTGCTGTTGTGTGTGCATCCTATTGCTTGCTTATATGCTAGATATACAACGGTAGCATCATAAATAGGATGATCCCTAACAAAATACCAAAATTGTGTTCTCCCTCGTTGCGCACCACCAAGAAAGTTCTACGTTATGAGGCAGGCCGTGATGATCGGGTGTCACACATCTCGTCGTTCGCATACAGTGGGTGTAAGCCATGTTGCACGCGCAGGTCTTCGAGGTTTGATTGGCGAGCCTAGCATACTCAGAGGTATGGCCTCGGAACACGGGAAGATCGAAAGATCGAGCACGAGTCACAGAGTTGTTGTGATCGACATGTTATGTCCACCTTTGAAGCTGTGCTGCCGGCCGTGATGATCGGGGGTAGTGTGGTGGATGAGGGTCGTGTAATCGCCATTATCATTTTAGGGATAATAATCTTGGTGTGGTGTGTTTTTGATAATGAGATTATAGGACTAAAACTCACCTACATATTATAAACTTAACCTTACCTCTTTTGCGATCACATCTGTAGACTACGCAACTATACTTCGGTTACTTCTTCAAGAGCTCGGATTCTACCTTGGAAGCCGACGGGTCCAACTTCATCAGCTGGTGCATTGGTTTTAGAAACATTCTCCAAACACAACAAACATCCTATATGTGCTAGAACATTAGTTAGGAGTTAGACTAGATGATTCTGATAGCAAGGAGCAAGATGATGAGTTCCGTAAGCATCATGACATGTTCATGGAAGTGACGATCGTCATGAGCGTATGCCTAGCACCTGAGTTGAAAGTTGTTTCAACACATGGAGCCATATGTCGTGATTGATGCGATCAGAGGCCACTTCAAAAGATGAATTGAGTCTTGAGCAGTTCAGACAGCTTAGAAAGTTCCGGACCATTCACATGGGGAGCATACCTGTATGGAGACTCAGTTGAAGAAGTTGTGTGACATCTACTTCAGGCTTACGAATATCTACGATTTCTAGATAGCGAACTCCAGTACAATAGAGATTGTGCTTTACCTCCTAGCTGTGAATAGCATGTGCGTGAATATGTTATAGAGACACGGTGAGCTTCTTCACGTTCGTGAACAAGTTCAAATCTCTAAAAGTTGATTCATCGAAGAAGAGTTCTTCGACTCTATGGGTATATTTGATATACGAAGATATTAATGTATTCTTCTCGTACTTGATGAAAAGTGTTTGATAATTGTTCTGTTTGTGAAACAGTCCCTGATTATCACAAGTATTTGGCGAAGGGTGACGTGACAGTGCACAAGTAATGGCAAGTTAATGGACAGTAGTGCTCACGCCCTCGAGATATCATATTAGTTATCATCAATAGTTTTTGATAAGACATTTTGTAATAGTGAGAGTGTGATCTAGTTTGGTGTCTTGAATGTTGCAAGACATAATTATTCATATAGAACACATCAGTTGTTTTGTGTTATGAAGCAAAGCAGTTGTTTCATGTTATGAGTAATTTGCATCACATCTCAATTACATTGTGCGTATGATATACATTTATGATAGCGGGAATGATAAAATTATGTGTCCAAAGAACAAACACCATCGAATTTAGTCATAAAGGCAATGAAAGAAGTAATGGATAATTTTTGGTCCATTTAAGTATTTCGAGTGCCAAAATTGATTAAGTTTGAAATGCAGTATTGAAGTTGAAATACTAGAGGAAATTGATTGAGAGTCATTTTTAATGATTAATCAATGGTGTTTTGCTTGATCCGAATTCCTCTATGATTTTGGTAAATAGGAGTATTTGCCCGATAAATTATGGAGTCTGAGATTAATTTGATAATAGATCAAATGGGGTTTTTCAGAAGAAAGATTAGTGAACATTGTATTCACAGAATTCGATCAAAGGACAGTATTTTTGAATTATGGTTTCAACACAAAAGACTTGTGGAAATTCGTTTCACAATATTATAATGTCATATATGGTGATATGTGGGGAATTATAATTATGCTCTATTTTAAATAAAGTGTGGTCTGTCAGAATCTGTCTTAGAATCTCCTAATATGTTCGAAACATTATAGTCGATGTCCACTTTAGAAAATAGATATTTTTCTCAACGAGAATTCGTAGGATCGACAGTAGTGTCGACATGTATATGATTATGCGATAATTCGGAATATACATGAGTGGTTCTTTGTAGATTGCTCGCATTGGATGAGAGTGTATTCCAAAATCAATTAGAAACAAAGGTCAGTTTGTTGTCTATGTAATTCCGAGGAAAATATGAATTTTTGAATTACGGTTTATGGATTGGAATTAGAAGGTTGGAATAAAGTGTCAGACCTATGTTGGAAGGTGTTCCAAAGAGTATATGTCTGCTAATGAAAATTTGGTGATTAAGAGTGAGGGAGACTAGAAAATTGTTTTCTGCTTGCAATCCTCTACATAAAGATCATAATATTTTCATGAAAGAAACTTCTAAATAAAGTGCTGTTATATTTAATATTGCTGTCAGGTCACAGCTCTGTATTAAATATTTCAGATCTTGTTGACAGATCAAGGTGCACTTTATGAATACAAAGAAAGTTGAGAAAATATCGGAATACGAACAAAGGCTTTTGAGCCTGGAAATCCAAAGTTGCATTTGAAAGGATTAAGAGAGTAATTGTTGCTGCAATTCTTATTAGAGGAATAAGATTGTTTAATCGTCATATAAGGTGTTATATGAGAAATGTGACTATAAGAAAGACGCGGTAGCATGTCTTGTCAAGAAATGTGTCTTGGACAAGATCAAATTTGTTGACTACATTTTGTAGACATGCTTGAAGTCTGAGGGATTTGTATTAATGTAATACTGGAGTTTGTATTGAATTCGAATTGATAATAGATCAATGATTTTGGTTAGACCAAAATCTCGTTTTAAGTGGGAGTCAAAGTTAGTTTACTCAGGTGGAATATGTATGGAACATATTTTTGAGTGGGAGCTCAGGAACTCAAATATGTGGATAACACGTTTTTGAGTGGGAGCGTGTGTTGTCAAATATGTGGAGACATAATTTGAGTGGGAGTCGAATTCATCTTGTGTAGTTAACACATTGTGAAACTGTACCAATAGAATAGGATGAAGTTGTGAAACTATTTAAAAGTTAGTGTCTATTTTGAAATAGAACGGGAATTTTAAATAGTTAGTCGAGTTGTGTTGGATTATATCTGAGGAGTCAGAATAGAATCAAAAGGATGGTCCTTTGGAATCCAATTGGTCATTAAGAGTAATGATGCATGAAGGTAATGGTTGTATGACATGTGGGTCTATTATGTATATATTAGACATCATACAAAAACCATATTATCTGCTCGATAAAATATAACCGATGTTCTTGGAATAAGAGAAGTTATGAAAGTAAATTTGGAATTTACTGGAAGTAGAAGTGCGTTAGTTAAGGGATTGACATTTGAATGTCAAGTTTTCTACATTGGTGTGAAAGTATGTAGATATCGTGAGTTTGTAATTGTTACAAGGGGCTCTGCATGGCTGAGTGTGTTTTTCAGGGCAGTTATCTGGTTAGTATAATCAGAGTAAGCGCTGGGAAGCAGAAGTCTCACTTAGTTACGGTATTTGCATATATATGTTGTTAGACAACATGGTGATATCAAGCAAGTTGATGTCAGTGAATCGCAAAAGCATGTACAATCATGGATTGTGCAGATTGTCAGAGTAACACTCTTCCACTAGCAAGCATTATCAAATGATTCTTATTTGATAAGGGATTTTGATAAAGTAGAATGCAGCTAGTTTATTTGTACTCTAGTGCAAGTGGGAGACTGAAGGAGATATTCCCTAGAGGCAAATAAATAGGTAGTATTTATTGCGTTATCTCATAAGTTTATAATAGGTTTGTGTATTATGCTATAACTGTATTAATCGGAATTATTGATACACGTGTGATACATAGATAACCAGGTCCCTAGCGAGCCTCTATATGAGCTAGTCCATTGGGCAACAGTTGATCGAGATTCCCGATCAAAGACAATGACGTCGGTTGACAATGGGGTCATCTTGTTAGTTGAATAAGGTGATGGACATACGCAAAGTATTGCAATAAGATCGTATTACGATGTTTATCATTTGCAATAGATAAGAGTTTGATAGCTTATTCCTTAGACCGTGATACCGTACTTATTGATGCTTCGTAGGGGTGCTTTGAGAGCATCAAACGTTGTGTCTTATATAGCATGACAATAACGGTGTCCATCTTGGGTACTCCGAAAGAGCATCGAGACGTAAGGATCAAGATCGGGATTTGTCCATTCTTGTAATGGAAAGATACTCTGGGCCCACTCGGTGATATTGCATCTATATAGCTACGCAGCTTATGACTAGGTCATGGAGATGTAATATCGCAGACGAGTTAATAACCTTCGTCGGTAACGAGATACAACAAAGACATCGGAGTGTCTATGATCATATCTTGGACAAGGTAGTATCGCATAGACAAAGGGAATGAATATCATATTTATGGTTCAACGACGATATTCGTAGAATGCACAGGGGCCGTCATATACATCCAGGTATCCCTGACGGTCGTTGGTGAGAGGAGTGTCTCGACCATGTCTGGAGTGTTCTCGAACCATAGCGTAACAAACTTAAGGTCTTAGCGACACCAGGAGATAGGTTCTGGAATAATATAGGTTTTTGTTGGAGAGAGAGAAATGATCCGGAAAGAGTTCCGGTGGTCCGGAAGGAGTTCCGGGAAGGTCTGGAAGAGTTTGAGAAATGTCCGAAAGTTGTTCGGGTGGTTCCGATATTGTTTCGGAGTCACGGGATATTGAATTATATATAAATATATTAGTTATGAATTAATGGGATTTTTTTTATTAATTTAATATTAATTAAATAAAGGAAAAAGGGGGCTCCCACCTACATGGGCCCTAAGAGGGCCCAAGATGGGGAGCCGCATCACCAAAGGGGGGTGGGCCCCATGGCTGGTTCGGCCAGCCCATGTGGGGTGCGCACCCCCCTCCTCCTTTGTTTAGTCCCACATGGGGGAGCTAGGGAGTTTGCACACCCCCTCACCCCTTTATATAGCAAGGCATATTAATTGGATTAATTCATTGGAAATTACAATTAATTGTATTGCAGGCCGGCCGAGCTGTTTCTCCGCCCGTTTTGCCCCCTCTCTCCACCTAAGCTATACCGCTGGGCACCGTTGCCCCGCGGGATTCCAGATAAGATCTACCCCTGCGATTTCAGCTGGATCTGAATGGCCGGGGGTTGTCGCTAAGCTCCGTATGTTTGTGAGTGCTCGGAGGTAACTCTTTTGATGAGCCTGGGCGACGTCGTCTCCCCCCTGCAGCCGCCGCGCCGCCTCCCCCTCTGCCTCCGGCGCACCACCCCTGGTGCCGGCGCCCCGCCTTCTTCCGCCCGACGCCCGTCGACGCAGATCATCGTCGACACCCTGTCGTCATCGTCTTTGTCATCGCGGCAAGTTCTCCGCGACCTCGAGGTCGGCTACGTACGACTTCATCGTCAACGCTTGTGCGGGAGCGTAATCCCCGCTATCGGTCTACATGGAGGTAATGTAACCCGTTCCGCCACCGTTATCACATGTACTAGATAGATAGATCCTGGCTAGTTAGGGTTTCGTTCGCTAGAAAAATTATTGTTTTCTGCACCGTAACCCCTTCATTGTGTGCATCTTATATTGTGTGATTATATATATAGTATATATTAGTTGCACAGTGGTAGCTATATAAGATGATCCCTTCAAAATACCACTAGTGTTCTCCCTCCAACTCGCACCACCAAGAAAGTTCTACGTTATGAGGCAGGCCGTGATGATCGGGTGTCAGACATCTCGTCGTTCGCATACAGTTGGTGTAAGCCATGTTACACAAGCGTCAGCGTGGAGGTTATGGTGGCGAGCCTAGCATATGCAGATATGGCCTCGGAACAGGGAGACCGAAAGGTCGAGCACGAGTCATAAAATTGGTGTGGCGGACAATTGTCTACTCTTGAAGTTGTGCCGCTGGCTCTGATGATGAGGGGTGGTGCAATGGATGGGGGTCGTGTAATCTCTTAAACGACCAGGAGGGATGTTCGTTTGAGTGGGAGTTTGGATAGTTATTTTCTAAAATACTAAAACGAACAGAGTCTGTTTGCAAACCTTTGTAGATATTAACCATTGTGATAGCATCTTTTCAAATTAGGCGCATTCCTGCGATTGAGAAACTTAAAATGTTGGGTCCAAACTTCATAGTTTTATGCTTTAGCTTGAGGATACTCCTTTTTTAAACCATTAGCTCTTTGTGTTACAATACCCGCTAGGAGATAAACCCGGAGATTCCGCTAACAAAAGATAATTTGGATTATTAGATTTTGTGCGGATGATATCATCATAGTTCAGTGCATGTTATGATATCTGCCATAGAGAACCAACGGTGGGTACGAGTTTTTTAGATCGCGAACATATGATATGGTCGCTAAACTCGGGGTACCCCAAACGTTGGGTTGATAAAGTTTATCAGTACGTTGACTGATTGTCTTCTCAACCAAGATGGAAGAGAATACACACATTGAGGGAGCACGTGGCGGTCATACGTAATGACATATGTTCAGACTTAATGAACATTGAGACGCCTCGCTCAGCTCAATCACTGGATGACAGACATCGTTGCCAAGTGCAAATCCTCTGTCATAGACTATGTCATGCAAGGGGAATCGTTCACCTTCATGGTTCTTGATTACGGTGGAAGTACCAAGAAAATGAAACAGATCGCCGGAAGTCATCAGTGATGATGGTGTATATATGATATACATGTTATGCATGTTTTAGCTAAGCAAGTACTCGCAGTAGTGACTAAGTTTTGAACTAGTCATGTTTTGTGAAAACCAGGTTTACTGCTTGAGTAGCTTGAAAGGATGAGGCGACATTGCGTGTTGATAATGGCAGTCAAGTTGTTGTGATGGCCATTGACACTCTCCCTCTAGATCTACCATTTGAATAAATTCTTTATGATCGCCTGTTAGTATGATCGTTACAAGTGTGTCTCCTCTAGCGAGACACTTGTTCATACATGCTAGTGACAAATTTGGTGTCATATATTTATGAAGTAATGATCATATGCCGATTTGAATTTAGATGGTGGAAGCTCCCACATTCATAATATTAATGCCAAAGGATACAAACTTAATAAAGACACCACATATGTGTGGCACTACCGTTTAGTCATGTCAATGTTATAGTCAATGCATTAGCTCCATACCGGATGGATCTACAAGTCCTAAGATTTGATCTTTTGACACTTGCAAAATAACTGTGACACCGTTTTCGGAAAGGGGGCATATAACTTATTGATAGTCATACATAGAGATGTATGTGGTTCAATGAAGTAATTGACGGGTAGTGGAGACCTTTATTTCGTGAACTTCACTGAACGTTTTGAATATAGCTTGTTGAGAATCGTGCATATGGGTGTATGTGAATCAATGAAGTACTTTAACGTGTAGTGGAAGTATTTATTTCATAGACTTCATGAATATTCCGAGTAGATATATGGATATCCACTCCGGGGAATGTTAGTCTGAAATTTTGATTCGATCAAACAAGTTCAAAATGAAGTAGGAAATAAACTTAACAAGAAAATCAAGTTCCTGCGATACAGATCGAGGAAATGAAGATTTGAGTTATAATGTTGGCACATCATTGGAAGACTTGTGAGAAGAGTTCCACAAATTACGTCGCATGGAACACCATAGTGTTATGGTGTGTTAGGACGTCATAATTACACTCTATCGGATAGTGTGTGGTAAATAAATCTCTTACCGAATTATTGTAATCATTAGAGTCATATGGTAGAAATGTAAACACTCACGTTAGCAAATAGGGAAACCATTTGAATCCATGGAGACAATACCATACGAGTGATGGCGTGGCTTTTAGCCTGGATTGTCGTTTCAGCAATTTAGTGTTTCGATGTGATCGAACCTAAAATGGATTAATCTTTGTAGTATACCCTACCTAAAGAGTTAGTTGGGTACATATCTCACGACATAGGCAAAACTATTGCCGGGATATACCTTGTGAAAGAAATAGTTTCTTGTCCAAGTGTATAAGTGAGAAAGAAAGTAGAGCAAGACGAAGTTGGTGAACTTACTGTAACGCCCCGGGATTTATCCCCTTTTAATTTTTGTGTGTTTTCTTTTTTTTGCATCGTCATAGCATCGCATTGCATCTCATTAATTTAATTTGTTGCATTTAAATTAAATTTCCACAATTAAATTCAAATGCATTTCAAATTAATTAAAAATGTGTTATTTTCAAATCTTTTGCAAATGTTAAAAATTAGTTTATTAAATTGTCTATGCAAAACTAAAAATATTTTGTAAAGGTTTCGTATTCAAATTCCTTCTCGTTTTTGTTTTAAAAATATAAAACAGAAAAAGTTTAAACGGGAGAGAAATAAAAAGCCCAAAAGCCCATCTAACCCCAAACCCTAGGGTTTCCCCAGGAAACTTATTTCCCACCCCCCTGCCTTTTTGCAGCCACCCTCTTCTTTTTTCTGGGTTTTAGTAAAGGTCCTTCCACACCCTTTTCTTTTCTTTTCCCCCCTCCTTTTTCTTTTCTTTTCTTTCTTCTTTTTCTTTTTCCTTCTCCTTCCTTCATCCCCATCCTGCACGCACCAGCCCTCCCGAGCTCGCCCGTGCTCCCCGAACCGTGCCTCCTCCTCCGTGCGCCTCCCCCCGGGCCGCCGCCTCCGGCATCTTCCCCTCTGCTCCGCCGCCGCTCGACCGCGACGCGCGCCGCGCCGCGCTGCGTCCGCCCGAGCTCCCGCCGCATGCGCCCGCCCGTAGCCGCCGCCGCAGCGAGCCCCGCAACCTTCCCGCAACGCGCGCCGCGCCTGCCGCCGCCAGCGCGCTCTCCGCCGCGCCCAGCGCGCCCGCCGGCCACCCTCTGCTGCTCCCCGGCCACACGGCCCGTCCCCGACCCGACGCAGCTCCGGCCCGAGCGCCGCCGCTCGCCTCCCCTTGTGCCGAGCTCCCCACGCCGTCCTCCCGAGCTCCGGCCGCCCCGAGCGCCGCCACCCCCGCACGGCCACGCCGCCGCCGCGCACGTGCCCTGCCTGCGCCTCCCCCGCTCCCGCAGCGCGCCGCATCGCCTCCGTCCCACGCCCGCCGGCCGTGCCGCGCCATGCTGCCGCCCGCCGTGCGCGCCGCGCGCTTGCTGTTCGTGCCCCCACGCCGCAGCTCCCCCGAGCGACCCGCCGCCGCGCTCATCCGAATCCCGCGCCGCGCAGCCGCGCAGCCGCGCTGCCGCTCGCCGCGTCGCCGCCGCCGCTCGCCGCGTCGCCGCCGCCGCCCCGCACGCCTCCTCGTCGTACCCCACGCCGCCGTGTCGCGTGCCTCCGCCGCGCCGCTCGCCGCCGCGCGCCTCCGCCTCCTTCCGTCCGCCGCACGCAAGGTGCTCGGTGGAATGCCCGCAAAACATCTGATGTTGCAGTTGTTGCCCGTGTTGTCCACCCTTCGAGGTGCTGCCCGTGCGCGTTTCTTTCCGGTGTCCGTTGCCGGGCTCCTACGTGCCGCCCCCGTCAACGGTGATGACTGAGTACGACTACTTCCCCGACCACTTCCACGACACCGACAAACGACGATGCCCCGGTTCCGCGACGGCTTCTTCCACGACGACGACTACTTCCTTTACAGATCGAAGATGTCGGTTCCAAACCCTAGTTCACCCGATCCGACGTACGGACCCAAACCCTAACCCTACCTATTTTATAAAATATCATCTATCTTGTGCATATCGCATCATACTTGCATGTGTTGCATCTCTTGGGTTTACGGGGGTAGCAAATCACCTAAATAATAAATATGGAATGTGTGGGGCAAATCAATATACTTATTACCCCATTCCATTTAATTTGACTAGATCATCTTTGCCATGTCTTGCCATGTTAATAAACATTTAATTTGATGTGTAGATAAATAACTTTAACATTAATATTAATTGTCGGAATCCCGGTTCCGCTTAATTTGGATTAATTGCATTTATATTGCGTCTTGCCATGTCATGCATCATTCTCATATGATCATGCTGGATCTTTTGCCGTAGTTGTAAAATGCATCTTTTGCGCTTCCAGTGTTTGTTGCTTCTTCGCGGATAAGACGTTGAGATGTGTGAGCAACGACAAGATCTGCTTCCATGCGGGATTCCAGGCAAGCAAAGTTTGCTTGTTTACCTATACATTGTCTTTCATTCCTGCCGTTGATCTCTGCTACCCTAGTATTCGATTCTTTATCGCGATCCCATCACATGTTTATCCTGCAGCCCATACAGCTTTATCCCCACATCCTAATACCTGTTGCATGTTTATCTGTTAGCCTTGCGAGTCGTAGCGCATGCTTAGAGTTGTTTGTGCGAGTCGTCTGTATGTCTTATTTAATTTCACCTGCTTAGCATGATAGATTATTCTACCTTAATAAAATGTTGTCTTATATTGGGGTATTATAATTAAAAGGTAAGGCACCGGCGGAAGGCCTTGCGAGGTGCTTTGTTCTGCTAAGTGTCGACCTAGGAACTCAGTTCTTGTCCTCGGATCCAATTTTGAGCGCACTAACCGCTTGTGGGAGGCCCTATGGAGCCCCCCGCGGCTTCGATCTAATCCGCTTCTTATCCAGGGCGCCGCAAGTAGTTCGGGCTTTCCATTTGATGCATGCATATGGTTACCTAACGATCTCATGATGATGGAGTAGTCGATTCTCATATAGGGTGGCACGTTCTTAGAGTGCTATGAAGGTCGTATCCCGCGGGCACTGGATCTGATTAGCCGTGCACACAATCATGCGGTTCCCTGGATGGGTTGTAGAGAAGAGATTTGCCGTGTTGAGATGCCCTACCTTCTGGCTTTGCTTTTGGGGTTGATCGAACGAGTACGGGTCCAGTAGTGCACCCCTGCAGGGTATAATCTTATCGATGAGCCGTGTCCACGGTTATGGACGACTTGGTGATGATGCTGGCTATCAAGATCATAGACAACTTACACCTAATCATTGTTAATTAACCTGACTAGTAATATAGAATTACTTTCACAATAACTGGTAACTAAAATTGTTCAATGTGTGAGTATTCCCGAATTGCTTCCTCATACTTGGTTGAGGGGGTTAATCCGAGAATGGGTTATGTTTGGTGTTAGTTGTAGATGGTTACTTATGCGCTCTCTTATCCCTCTCTGATTAGACGAAAGTTGTAGCGTGTCTCTTTAGGTTGCTAGTGCTGCTGCCGCTAAGTCCACCTCTCCTATATTTTGGGAGATGGTGTAGAAAGTAGGCAAGTCGGTTTTGCTTGCCAGGGAGTGCCCTGACCCTCTTTTGGGATGTGCTTTATGTGCAGTCAACAGGTTTGAAGTCTGACGACGTTAGCTTGGGAATCCCTCCGGCTTGGCTGGGCAGGGATATGGCGCCATTGCTTATCTTCAGGACTCTTAGTCCAATTTGCATCTTATCTGTAGTCGGATACTATTTTGCTTCCGTTGTCCTTTGTATCTTTGTATTGTATCACTTGTATCTTGACTCGTTCGAGTCGTTGTAGTAATTTTATCTTCTGTTGTATTTGTGGATGTATCGGAACTGTTGTAATGTTATCACAATTCCACCCACATAATGCGCATGTTTCGGCGTGCACATTATGTCTGGTGGGCGACCAAAAATCGTATTATGCGGATTTCGGCGGGAGCTCTTAAATCTACATAGTACCGATTTTCGGGCGTCACAAAGTGGTATCAGAGCCTTGGTTTCGATCTCCTTGTTGTTTCGATACGAATGGTTATCGAAGCAGCGGGTCCGTAAAAGCCTGTAGGATAACCTCGCTAACGGTCGTTGTTTCTAGAGTGTCGAAAACTATTTGACTAAAATTATTTTTAGAAAAATATCTCAATAGGATTCTTTTTATTCCTTACCTCTATTCTATTTCTCCTCTTACCTTACTTGTTTTGGAGTCTCTTCTCTTATCCAAACTTTCAAAGTTTTAGGATCCTACGTGTGGGTGGACGATTTCTTACCTTTTATCCTATTAGGTTCGATCTTTCAGAGTCGTCTTCGTCGTGAGCAACAATCCCTTATTAGTGGTGTCGAGAATTTCAAGGTGGAGCAACAATCCCTTGTTAGTGGTGTCGAGAAGTTCATCCCGAAGCGTGAAGACTCGATAGTTACCCCTCTCTTCTTGTGGTCTCGGCGTGGATCGCGGGACGCGATCCCTTGTTAGTGGTGTCGATTGTAACGCCCCGGGATTTATCCCCTTTTAATTTTTGTGTGTTTTCTTTTTTTTGCATCGTCATAGCATCGCATTGCATCTCATTAATTTAATTTGTTGCATTTAAATTAAATTTCCACAATTAAATTCAAATGCATTTCAAATTAATTAAAAATGTGTTATTTTCAAATCTTTTGCAAATGTTAAAAATTAGTTTATTAAATTGTCTATGCAAAACTAAAAATATTTTGTAAAAGTTTCGTATTCAAATTCCTTCTCGTTTTTGTTTTAAAAATATAAAACAGAAAAAGTTTAAACGGGAGAGAAATAAAAAGCCCAAAAGCCCATCTAACCCCAAACCCTAGGGTTTCCCCAGGAAACTTATTTCCCACCCCCTGCCTTTTTGCAGCCACCCTCTTCTTTTTTCTGGGTTTTAGTAAAGGTCCTTCCACACCCTTTTCTTTTCTTTTCCCCCCTCCTTTTTTCTTTTCTTTTCTTTCTTCTTTTTCTTTTTCCTTCTTTTCCCTTCTCCTTCCTTCCTCCCCATCCCGCACGCACCAGCCCTCCCGAGCTCGCCCGTGCTCCCCGAACCGTGCCTCCTCCGCCGTGCGCCTCCCTCCGGGCCGCCGCCTCCGGCATCTTCCCCTCTGCTCCGCCGCCGCGCCGCGCCGCTCGCCCCGCCGCCGATCGCCCACGATGCGCGCCGCGCCGCTCTGCGTCCGCCCGAGCTCCCGCCGCCTGCGCCCGCCCGTAGCCGCCGCCGCAGCGAGCCCTGCCGCCTGCCCGCCGCGTGCGCCGCGCCCGCGCCGCCGCCAGCGCGCTCTCCGCCGCGCCCAGCGTGCCCGCTGGCCACCCTCTGCTGCTCCCCGGCCACACGCGCCTGTCCCCGACCCGACGCAGCTCCGGCCCGAGCGCCGCCGCTCGCCTCCCCTTGTGCCGAGCTCCCCACGCCGTCCTCCCGAGCTCCGGCCGCCCCGAGCGCCGCCACCCCCGCACGGCCACGCCGCCGCCGCGCACGTGCCCTGCCTGCGCCTCCCCGGCTCCCGCAGCGCGCCGCATCATCTCCGTCCCACGCCCGCCGGCCGCGCCGCGCCGTGCTGCCGCCCGCCATGCGCGCCGCGCGCTTGCTGTTCGTGCCCCCACGCCGCAGCTCCCCCGAGCGACCCGCCGCCGCGCTCATCCGCCTCCCGCGCCGCGCCGCCGCTCGCCGCGTCGCCGCCCCGCACGCCTCCTCGTCGTACCCCATGCCGCCGTGTCGCGTGCCTCCGCCGCGCCGCTCGCCGCCGCGCGCCTCCGCCTCCTTCCGTCCGCCGCACGCAAGGTGCTCGGTGGAATGCCCGTAAAACATCCGATGTTGCAGTTGTTGCCCGTGTTGTCCACCCTTCGAGGTGCTGCCCGTGCGCGTTTCTTTCCGGTGTCCGTTGCCGGGCTCCTACGTGCCGCCCCCGTCAACGGTGATGACTGAGTACGACTACTTCCCCGACCACTTCCACGACACCGACAAACAACGATGCCCCGGTTCCGCAACGGCTACTTCCACGACGATGACTACTTCCTTTACGGATCGAAGATGTCGGTTCCGAACCCTAGTTCACCCGATCCGACGTACGGACCCAAACCCTAACCCTACCTATTTTATAAAATATCATCTATCTTGTGCATATCGCATCATACTTGCATGTGTTGCATCTCTTGGGTTTACGGGTGTAGCAAATCACCTAAATAATAAATATGGAATGTGTGGGGCAAATCAATATACGTATTACCCCATTCCATTTAATTTGACTAGATCATCTTTGCCATGTCTTGCCATGTTAATAAACATTTAATTTGATGTGTAGATAAATAACTTTAACATTAATATTAATTGTCGGAATCCCGGTTCCGCTTAATTTGGATTAATTGCATTTATATTGCGTCTTGCCATGTCATGCATCATTCTCATATGATCATGCTGGATCTTTTGTCGTAGTTGTAAAATGCATCTTTTGCGCTTCCAGTGTTTGTTGCTTCTTCGCGGATAAGACGTTGAGATGTGTGAGCAACGACAAGATCTGCTTCCATGCGGGATTCCAGGCAAGCAAAGTTTGCTTGTTTACCTATACATTGTCTTTCATTCCTGCCGTTGATCTCTGCTACCCTAGTATTCGATTCTTTATCGCGATCCCATCACATGTTTATCCTGCAGCCCATACAGCTTTATCCCCACATCCTAATACCTGTTGCATGTTTATCTGTTAGCCTTGCGAGTCGTAGCGCATGCTTAGAGTTGTTTGTGCGAGTCGTATGTATGTCTTATTTAATTTCACCTGCTTAGCATGATAGATTATTCTACCTTAATAAAATGTTGTCTTATATTGGGGTATTATAATTAAAAGGTAAGGCACCGGCGGAAGGCCTTGCGAGGTGCTTTGTTCTGCTAAGTGTCGACCTAGGAACTCAGTTCTTGTCCTCGGATCCAATTTTGAGCGCACTAACCGCTTGTGGGAGGCCCTACGGAGCCCCCCGCGGCTTCGATCTAATCCGCTTCTTATCCAGGGCGCCGCAAGTAGTTCGGGCTTTCCATTTGATGCATGCATATGGTTACCTAACGATCTCATGATGATGGAGTAGTCGATTCTCATATAGGGTGGCACGTTCTTAGAGTGCTATGAAGGTCGTATCCCGCGGGCACTGGATCTGATTAGCCGTGCACACAATCATGCGGTTCCCTGGATGGGTTGTAGAGAAGAGATTTGCCGTGTTGAGATGCCCTACCTTCTGGCTTTGCTTTTGGGGTTGATCGAACGAGTACGGGTCCAGTAGTGCACCCCTGCAGGGTATAATCTTATCGATGAGCCGTGTCCACGGTTATGGACGACTTGGTGATGATGCTGGCTATCAAGATCATAGACAACTTACACCTAATCATTGTTAATTAACCTGACTAGTAATATAGAATTACTTTCACAATAACTGGTAACTAAAATTGTTCAATGTGTGAGTATTCCCGAATTGCTTCCTCATACTTGGTTGAGGGGGTTAATCCGAGAATGGGTTATGTTTGGTGTTAGTTGTAGATTTAGGTTGCTAGTGCTGCTGCCGCTAAGTCCACCTCTCCTATATTTTGGGAGATGGTGTAGAAAGTAGGCAAGTCGGTTTTGCTTGCCAGGGAGTGCACTGACCCTCTTTTGGGATGTGCTTTATGTGCAGTCAACAGGTTTGAAGTCTGACGACGTTAGCTTGGGAATCCCTCCGGCTTGTCTGGGCAGGGATATGGCGCCATTGCTTATCTTCAGGACTCTTAGTCCAATTTGCATCTTATCCGTAGTCGGATACTATTTTGCTTCCGTTGTCCTTTGTATCTTTGTATTGTATCACTTGTATCTTGACTCGTTCGAGTCGTTGTAGTAATTTTATCTTCTGTTGTATTTGTGGATGTATCGGAACTGTTGTAATGTTATCACAATTCCACCCACATAATGCGCATGTTTCGGCGTGCACATTATGTCTGGTGGGCGACCAAAAATCGTTATTATGCGGATTTCGGCGGGAGCGCTTAAATCTACATAGTACCGATTTTCGGGCGTCACACTTACTCTCCAGACATCAGAGTGGCGCAACCGAAAGTGTTTTCGGTGTCAGGCTCCACAGCTTGAAAAAGGTGATGATTTAAGAACATGATGTTCTGAGCTCATACTAAGAGCGTAGGCATACGAGGTTGTGTTCCACACTGTGTGTTATGACAATCTTGTTATGAAGGTCATATTAATGGAATATGATAGACCTACGAATTACGAAGAAGAGATGGTGAACCTAAGTCCGAGAAATGTCTATGAGTCATTTATGATCCGAAATAAAATCCATATATGATTACCAGGTAATGACTTGGGAGATCTTCTTGATGGCATCTAGGATGTTAATAGTATATGGAATTTTATGAGAGAATAGACATTGAGAAGGATCGATTTGTCGTGAAACAGTTCCGACAGATTCAAAAGTTGACCACATGAGAGTTTGTCTCAAGTGGCGAAGCCTAAATCTATTCTGGGTCGTTTAGCAATCACTATAATTTCGAATGAGAAATTGATAGATGGATAAGGAAACCATGTTTCTTAATAATGTCATTAAGAAAGAGTTGGTGATCCTGAGGATGCTAAACATGTATGCAAACTTCAGTGGTCCATTCATGGGCTGAAGCAAGCATATCGGAGCTGGAATCTTCACTTTGATAATGTGATCAAAGGATTTTGGAGTTGTCCAAAATAGTTGAAGAAACCTACATTTGCAAAGAAGTGAGTGGGAGCAAAGTAGCTTTCCTTGATCTTATATGCGGAAGGCATATTTGAGTGGGAGCTAAGTAGCTTTTCCATGATCTTATATGCGGAAGGCATATTTGAGTGGGAGCTAGGTGTCATTCGTGATTTTGTAAGTAACGACATATTGAATGACACAGATCCTCTAGTAGAGTGTAAAGGATTATTTAAGTGATTAAATTTTCTATGAAATGAAGTTAGGAGTATTAAGCATCTGATTTATAATTGTATAGATCGTAAGGGCCTTAATAACATTAAGTTGGAATATTTTCTAAGTCAAGATTCTGAAGTGTTTCAGAATAGGACAAGCAAAGAAAGAGATTCTTGCTTGTTTGACTAGGTTAAATATTAAGTTTTCTTGGCATTTTCAGTTATAGCAAATGATGTTCGACATTATCTATGTATCAGTCATAGATGCTATCAGATTGAAAGCTCGACTTAGTGTGACCCAAGTTCTTGGTTGAAGAACAGGTTCTAGAGTGATCCTTGTGTGGATCAATGAACAAACGTTAAGTTTATTCTTCAGTGTCTATGAGAACTGAAGATATGTTTTCTAGTAAAGGGTAAGAGTGGAAAGACAACTTGCCGTAAAGCGGTTACGATGATGCAAGTTATGACACTGACCCATACGACTAGAAATCTCATATAGGAGATGTCCTTTATTTTGAAGATAGACATGGTTAGTTTGCGAAGTCGCATATGAATGCACTGTCGCATAATCAACATAGGTATAGAAATATATCGCGACTTCAGAAGTAGCAAGTGTGAATGGACTGAGCAGTTTTCCGAGCGTAGGTGGTCCCCTTAATAGATCTCTTAGACCTTTAAGGCTCATGCTACGCGAATGCTCGAGTCTCACTCCATCCACTGGGATATATTTCACCGTCATCGTAAGATACGGGATGATGTCAAACTAGGTGACATAGAAGTGTTGCAAAGCACATATAGGTCTCAATGTGTGGGATCTATTGACTGTATTCCTCTTCCACGAGGCGATCAGGCACCAAGATGCTATGGGTGTTGAGCTTTTACCAAGTCGTAAACTAGATTAACTGTTACTCTAGTGCAAGTGGGAGACTGAAGGGAATATGCCCTAGAGGCACTTAATAAACATAGTTTATTGGCAATATCCCAATTGTTCATTATATGTTTTATACCATGCTATAACTGTATTAAGCGAAAACATTAATACAGGTGTGGTAGATAAAACAACCAGGTCCCTAGTAGCCTCTACTAAGACTAGTTTTATTGCGCGATTGATGATCGAGGTTTTCCGATCATAGGGCATGGCGCCGGTCGGCAATGGAAGTCATATCGTTAGGTGTAACGATGTGATGGACATACCCAGTATTTATACCGTGAGACCAACTCTTATTGTTATCCCTGGAAGATACTTTGATCGCACCAAACGTCATATCTTATATAGTGTGACAATGATAGGTGATACTTTTGGGTATCGGAAGGGGGTAGTTGAGACGAGGGGTCAACAGCGGGATTTCTCAGTCCGCATAGCCGGATAGATACTCTAGGTCCCACTCGGTGAGATTATGTCAAATGAGTTTGCAAACATGTGACTAGGTCACCAGCTGACATAATATCATAGACAAGTAGAAGATAGAGATGTCGGTAACGAGATCATGCTAGGTACGGAGATATCTGAGAATGATGCTCGGACATGCTAAGTATCGCCATGACAAAGGGTTTAAGACTAGACGTCCAGGTTTGATAGATGAAAGTCATTCGTTATATCACAGGGATTAATTCATGGGGTACAGGCCTACGAGTTAGTCGTTGATCGTAGAGGAGTCTTGATCGTACCTGTTATTATATCGAACCGCTAGGGTAACACACTTAAGGGGTTTCGACAAGACAACCGGAAAGGAAAGAGATCACCGGGAACGTCCCGGGAATGGTCCGATGGAGATCGGGCAGCGACGAAAGAGTTTTCGGAGCTAGAATAAATTATATAAAATATTTTTGATATTAATTAGTGTAATTAATGTCTAAATATGATTTTTATATATTTATTTTCGAATTTTTAAAGGCTGGTTTCCGTAAATGGGCCTTCTGGTGGAAAGAAGGCCCATGAGGGGGGGGGGGGGGGGGGGAAATTCCCCCAGGGCTTCGGATTGAGGGAGGGCCGGCCTAGGTGGGCCAGGCGCACCTATCTTGGCCGCACCAGGCATGTGGGATAGTCCCACATTGCCTGGCTGGCAAGGTTGGCTCCCCCTAGGAGCCTATATAAGAAGGGGCACCCCTAGCCTTTTAATTCACCAATTAAATCACTAATTATCTCTCGATCTCGTGATTCCCTTTATCGGAGTTGCGTCGAGTTGAGAGGGGGATCTCTTCCACCATAGCCCGCTGCCGCGCTGCTGGTGTTCCGGTCCAAGTCTTCCGCTGCTCGTCCTGGACTGGAGCTTCGGAGGTTGTCGTCTCCATTGTATGTGTGTAACACGCTGCGAGGTGCTGCGCTACCGGTGCTCGGAGGCCTACTTCTTCCACCTGACCTCGAGGTCATCTTCGTCGTCATCGTCGCGCCGAGTTCTCCGCGACCTAGAGGTCGGCTACGTCGTCTTCATCGTCAACGCTTGTGCGGGAGCGTAATCCCCGCTATTCGGTCTACGAGGGTATGTATTCCGATCTCCGCCGTACTACTATATCTGCATAGTGTAGATCTTGGCTAGTTTAGGATATCGTTGCTAGGAAATTTTTTGTTTTCTGCACACGATCCCCTTCATTTTTTGTATACAATCTAGATCCAATGCACAATTAATATTGTATGTTTAAGATCTCAGTTTGCTCTACATTTTTGTGAATTATTGATTATTTATTGGTGAAATGTTCCTCTATTTTTATATAGTATCGGTCATACTCAATGCAATTTATTTAAATATGTTAGGATATAATTATGCCAACTATTATTGATTTTACGATAATTTATGTCGGAAAATATACTTGATTTCATTATATTAACATCAATGACCTTCACTGTATGGCCTTGATGGCTAATCTAGCTCTTTGAGTTTGCAATATTCATCATATCATATAATGTCTGTAGATTATCGGGAATTTAAACAAATCATTATAGAACCATGTACACAATTTAACTCTCATGGCATTTCATAGTTATTACATTCTGATTATCTAACTGAGTCTGATTGTCTAAGTGAGTGTAAACTCTTTTAAGAGGGGTCATGCTCTTTCTGTTAGGTGGTGTACTCGTAACCTTAATACAACTAAATAATTGTGTCTCTTTTCAACTTCTATGTAGTGATCGAGTTGTACTATGTTTTCGTTGTTAATATTGTTTTATTATGTTTCGCTAAAAAAAATATCTATCGTTGTTCATATTATGACGGACGCGGCAATGCGCGTCTTTTCCTTCTAGTAAATTGGTACACCAATTATAAATTGCAATTGAGATGTTAAAACAATGTTATTATGAATATGTGTGACATTGCAATTGTTCCAAAAAAATACAAAAATACAACATGACTCTTCATACACAATCTTGCAAAGTGTTTTAGGTATCTGTCTAGTCTATACAAAATATTTTCATGTATATATGAAGTCTTGAGATATGGAGTTTACTCTATGCTTTTAGCCAGGATGCTCTCCACCAACGTATAGTCGTGTTAATTTTTTAATGGAATAAATTACATACATAATTAATGTGCTAATGTAACTGGTTAAAAGAAAATATGCACAATGCTACACACGTAGTATTTTGGCATATGTTCAGCGACTTAACATGGTGGGACAACGATGTACCTCATTTTGATCACTTACCAATGAGGCCTCCTAGGCTTAACATGAGGCCTTATTAGCGACCCATCTAGTAATCCATTCCATGGACACAGCTGAATGTAAATTTGAAAATTCTTTGATCATACAAACCACGGTAAGCAGGGGCGGATCGAGGGGGGGACGAGCGGTGGCCTGGCGCCCGCCATGGTCTCGCCACCCCTAATCAGTTTCAGCGGGGACTATGTAATATTTGGTTAATCACTTCTATAAATCATAATTAGTGTGCAGCCATTAGCACACGTATTTTCTCAAATAGGCCAATATATGAATGGCCTTACTAGCCAAGCCCAGCAACATCTCTACCCCACAATGGTCAGCCATGACGAGAGTAATACACAATGCGTGAAGCCCAACAAACTACCGCAAGACTACGAGAAGCAACTTCCTGAGAAACGGTTTGACTTGATTGTCGATTGTCGTTAACTCGTGGTCCGCTTATAGCCGTCCAGCGCTAGGGCATACCAGCATCTGACAGTTGTCCATCGTCGCCGTCATCTCCACAAAAGTATGAGCGTGGCTTACCCGTCTTTCATGATGCCTTGGTTATTAGAATCTCAGAGACGGCGGCACAGCCATTGGAGTCATAATCCTCCAACCTAAGATAATCCTCCAATCTAAGGTATGTTATCATACATACTATTTGTTCAATTTTTTGTTAGATCGATTATGAAATACATAGTTACATACTAGCTAGTTTGCACAATTATCCAAAGTTACAGACTCAAGTACTTATAAACGAAAAATTGCACAATATAGTACAAATTATAGATTGATTGGAATTGTAATATTTTTGTTTTTAAAGTTCCCGATGCTAAGAGAAAATTATTAAGCACCGCTGTAGTATTGTAATTGTAAATCTAATTAGGAGAGAGGTAAGCCGATTCTCCGCCCCTGACGGTAAGGAAGAGGCACACGTAAGGATCAAAAGTTGGAATCAGATCAAATCCACATACTAATTGAGAAAATGTCCTTGGGTTTGGGAGGATACACATATATATGGTACCGCGATTCTCACCCTAAAGGCCTAAAGGAAGTAAGGAACACCACGCCTGTCATAAACCATCAAACTGACGAAACCTACCTTCTCAGATTTGGGATGCAACTTGGAGGCAACCATGAATCATAGTAGTCACAACCTTTCACATTCTTTTTCTATCAAAATAAAAAAACTTTCACATTCTTTCATGCAAAGAGTCTGATTTGCCAATAAGAGGAAAATATTACGGAAACGGCTAAAAGAAAATGAACCAACCGTTCCTATCAGCTTATGCAATGCATGTTGTCTTCAAAATTATCTCAAATATGGTGTCTGTAAGATTGAAATTGTTTCAACCGGAAATTGTTAGTGAAACCCAATGTGCTTTCGTGCCCGACCGGATAATAACAGATAATGTCATAGTGGCTTATGAATTGCTTGCATTCAATGAAGAAAAAGAAGAGAGAGACATACATTGTTTTAACTTGGCTCTACTTGAAAAAAGTGTTGGAGATTATCTTCAGAATTGAAAAATGGTTCATCTTATGTTTGGCAAAATATTTGGTTGGGGGTGCAAATTTTCAAAAAAGGACGTATTTGGCGTGTAGGACAAGGTTCAAATATTGATGTATGGATGGATGCTTCGATCCGCAAGATAAATGCAAGAAGAGGAAATGTTTTGCCGTAAAAAAATTTAGATTTGAGTGATACGGTCAATAGTGAATGGGTTGAAACACGGACTAGGTAGTTTGAGAATATGGTTGATTTTGTAGCATGACATTTCAATAAAAATTGTATATTTTATCTTAAATCTGCATACCAACTGAAATGGGACTTCTTTCAAAACTGAGGGATGTGAATTCACAAAATGGTTCGGCTCCAAGTTCAAAATGGAAGATTATTTGGTTTTTGAGTACCAACAAAGGTACAAACCTTCCTTTGAAAATGCCTAAATGGATCGCTGCCTTGCTTTCTTGTAATTTGGCAAATAGGCATATAATGTCAAGTGGTGAGTGCCAGATATGTCATGTTGATGTGGAAGATATTAGGCATGTTTTTTTAAAACAAGGCAATTTTTTTGCCCATTTCATTAATACGAGAGGAGTTTAATTAATGTCCCAACTAATTCAAAACCAGGGTTGAGTCGGATCGGGTGGCATGAGAGGAGACTGTTTCTTCCGTGGGATTCTTCATATTTTACATATTCCTTCCATTTGTTGAAGAAATTAGAGGTATTAGCACCGGCCATACAACAACTTGTCAGATGGGAGCAAAAACATACAAGAATTTGAAAATGTGGTTGGATTGGTACATAAACTTGTTAAGTTGGAGCAAATTCATATAAATCTACTCAGAACACGACACGTGTCTGCCATGTCGGATTTGCGCACGCATGCGATAGCGGTGTAATTTTGCGGAAAACCCCCAAAGTATGTGAATCAACACGTATGCGTCCAGAACAAAAAATCTCCCAAATCATGGAAAATCGCTCCGATTTCTTGCACAATAACGAAGGGAACATCATCCTATGTAACGATCAACCAAATCCAAGTACTTTCCTGATCACAGCTACCTTCGATCATGGAGCCCGACAACCCTACTTCGACCCACGACCGCGGCGGAGAAACAAACTTCAATTCAGAGGAGGTCGAGACACCTACCGTACTCTGGAGCCTCCATGTCGTACCTACGGTACACAGGATCGTCCACCATTGGATCCACCGACGAGTTGCGGGGAGATTCCAGAAGGAGGGGCGCAACCTTCGCGACCTTCTAAAGCGAGAAGAACACCACGAATCGGCTCCTTTCCTTCTATACGCAGACTCTAGGGATTTATGTGCAAATTGAAAAAAAAGGGACCTTAATGATTAATCATACACGTCCAGCTATTTTGTGGATTGAAAAATAAGTTCTTATAAATTCGGGGGCTTTTCTGCAAATAAACATGTCCACCGTGGCAGCCAAAGTGGCAAAAACGTGTCGTGGTGAGTAGATTTGTATAAATTTGCTCCAACTTGACAAGTTTGTGTACCACTCCAACCCCATTTTCAAGTTCTTGTATGATTTTGCTCCCACCTAACAAGTTGTTGTATGGCTGGTGCTAATACGTCAAGAAATTACGGGATCCTGCATCTATTTACCGGTACATGCAAAATAGGAAAAATATTATGTCTTGGTGAGTACTCCACGAAGCATCAAAATCGTTCTCTACTCTATCTTTACTTGCCCTGTTATAGCGGGTCGTTACTGCAACAACCCGCGGGAAAAAATCATAGTGCTGGACGCTTGAATTCCCACGATCCCGGAAATTAAAAAGACAATCCAAAAAAAAAATTACAGATATTTCTTGCCCTTTCTGCATCCATTCGTATACGTCTCAAACTTTCCATGTAACTCTCGATTCAGTCTTTTTTCACACCACAATTCGCCATTATCAACGAAGGCAAGCTCGATTAACACATCCACGGATCTACCACGGTACCATTATCGTTAGTAATGGAGCCATCAGGAAACAGAGGAACAGTGCAGGGATCCGCACCAAGAAAGGGCGACATGCTGTACCACCTCAGCCGGTCGGCGTGGCTGTACCTGGCGCCGGTGGCGCTCGGGGTTCTCAGGTCCTTCTTCAACCAGCACCTCCGGCGCCCGCTGCGGTGGCTCCTCCCGTCCTTCGCCCCGTTCGTCACCGTCGACGTCGCTGCCAAGCCGGAAGACCACTCCTTCTACTACGGCGGCGGGCCCGAGGGCAGCGCCAAGTGGAGCGACGCCTACGGGGAGGTGCTGGCGTACCTGAGCGACGCGTGCTCGCGGGAGGCGCGGCAGCTCCGGGCAGAGGGCGCCGCCGAGGGTCACGGACTCGTGCTCAGCCTCCGGGAAGGCCAGGAGGTGGCGGACGAGTTCAAGGGCGTCACCGTGTGGTGGTCCGCCGTACCGCCTCTGGACACGATGAGGAGGTGCTGCCGCCTGACGTTCCACCAGCGCTACCGGAGCCTCGTCGTCGACGAGTACCTGCCCTACGTCCGCCGCACCGGACAGGAGCTCGCCTCCCGCAACCGTCCCCGCAGGCTCTACTCCAACAAGAAGGATCTCAACTACCAGTGCGCGCGTGATCTGTTTATTTATTCTGGTTTCCATATGTTTTTGTTCCGCTGGTTGTTTATTCTGGCTTCTGTTTCAGTTCTCGGAGGGACGAGGTATGGAGCTACATCGACTTCAACCACCCGACCACTTTCGACACCCTGGCCATGGACCCGGCAAAGAAGAAGATGATCATGGACGACCTCGACGACTTCCGCAACAGCAAGGACTACTACCGCCGCATCGGCAAGGCGTGGAAGCGCGGCTACCTCCTCTACGGACCGCCGGGGCACCGGCAAGTCCACCATGGTCGCCGCCATGGCCAACTACCTCAACTACGACATCTACGACATCGAGCTCACCTCCCTGCAGACCAACAGCGACCTCCGCAAGCTCTTCATCGAGACCACGGGCAAGTCCATCATCGTCATCGAGGACATCGACTGCTCCCTCGACCTCACCGGCAGCCGTGCCTCCATGATGCCACAAAGAGACGACGTCCACAGAAAGGACGACAAGATAGTGACGCTGTCCGGCCTGCTCAACTTCATCGACGGGCTGTGGTCGGCGCACAGCGGCGAGCGTATCCTCGTGCTCACCACCAACCGGCCCCAGATGCTTGACCCGGCGCTGATCCGGCGGGGGAGGATGGACATGCACATCGAGATGTCCTACTGCACGTTTGGAGCGTTCATGATGCTGGCCAAGAACTACCTCGGGGTGGACGCGCACCCTCTCTTCTACGATGTCGAGGGACTGCTGCAGGTGGCGGACATGACGCCCGCGGACGTTGCCGAGTGCCTAATGATGCCCTCGGAGCGCGCCGCGTACCGCGACGTGGATGCCTGCCTCTCTCGCTTGGTAGACGAGCTCAAGAAGAAGCGTGGGGAGAAGAAGTCCGTCGAGGAGAAGACAGCAGCCAAGGAGAAAGTTGCACCTAAGTGAAGAGTGGGGGATCAGATGGCTGCAAAACAAAAAGGCGACGAAGTTCCAGGGCGGACGGAACAGTTAGCAAGTCTGCATGTGATAACTAGCTGGGTACGGCCGCTAGGTTTGTCCTACAGTATGATTTATCCACAATGTTCAGGTGTCAGTTTGAGAAAACATCATTTGATCTGAGAGTAAGTCTGATACTACAGCAGTCGGGAGTAGCTCTCGATTGTTTCCCTCAACCTACGGGTTTTGTTTGCTGAAATATCATGTCAACTTACTCCCTCTATTTCACTATGTAAGATGTTTTAGTCATTTTCGACATTCACATGTATATCTAGACACGTTTAGTGTACATATTCACTCCTTTTAGTATTAATATGGATAACATGCGTAACACTTAAACACGTTACATCATGGAAGGAACGAAGGGAGTACTTGTCAGTTGTCACTGCTGTTCTTCATGTACCATTGCGAACATGGATTTCTAAGAATGAAAGAAATGGTGCCTGCCAGCCTACTACGACAATAATATTGTGCATATTCGCATGCATATTGACAGGTTCAAAAACTAAACTGCCAAACAAAGTAAAACGGCAAATGTTGCAGGATTTCTTGTGGCCAAAGGAGAACAGATTGACAATACGTGTCCGTTTAAAGCCAAAGGTCAGATCCTTATATTCGTTACAGATGCAGGAAGGTTCGTTCTACAAGTACAAGGTAGAAGTCCTAGCACATGGTGGGGCATGAAGATATCAACGAACTAACCTGCCTACCACATCACTTCTTAAGCAATAGATTTCTGAAAGCATCATTCGACTTTAACTCTTCCGCGGCAACATCCGGTTTCTCATCCTTCTTGTTCCACCCAAGAGGTTTAATCACGGCCCGCGGTGCGAATAATGTGTTCTTTCCTGTGATTTTTGTGTCAACTTTGGCCATTTCCTTCTCTGAATTGCCGGCAAGTGGCGCCTTTTCATCATGATCACCTCCAGAAGACAGTTTATCTGCAGAAACAAGTTCAGATAAATCAGATTGGTCAGAATCTGAAGATACAAGGATGTCGTCCATGTATAATTCTGACAATTAAGGTGCATAGGAAGGACCGTGTCATTAATTTCAGTTTTATGCTCATATTGCGGGAAATGTTTTAAAGAGGAAATAAAATTCACAAAAGGACTCAACAGCAATTCAAGATATATGGTTACAAAGTTACCACTTATGCAGCAGTTTTAAACACCAAAATGTCCATTGCATTTGGATGGTTTGGGCATTCCGGATCTCCCTTGCACGGCGATCAGCCTACGAGTGTGGTGGCTGTGGAGGACGCCACACACCCACTTAGACCGTGGCTTGGGTTTGACATGCAGTTCTCCCATAATGAAAAGACAAATCTTCCGTGCCTCCACAGAGATGGTGCTGGGAGACATGGCCTCTACTCTCTTCTAGGAGGACAAATGGTAGGATGGGAAGTCCCTCAAGGAGACATCAATAGACTTATTCCTGCTAATTCCAAGGAGGCGTAGGAGACGTCGCACAGTGAGGGAGAGGCTGGTGGAGCACTGCTGGATTGGAGACATCTCAGGGGCAACGAGTCCACTAGCACTTTGTCTGTTCGTGCATACCTGGATGAGACTAAGAGAGGTGGACTTGTCCAAGGAGCAGGATAGCATGGTTTGGCGCTGGCAAGCGACTCGCAATACAATACTCATCCAAGTCCTGTTACGACGCCCTCTTCCTAGATTCATGGAAGCTGACCTAGAAGACCTGGGCTCTGCAGAGGGTGAAGTTCTTCGTATGGCTGGCCTGTCTGGATAGATGCTGGACCGTTTGAGGAGACAATACCGCACATTCTGAATGGGTGTCCCTTCTCAAGGACGATTTGGCACTAGGTGCTTTTTGGATTCGATCCACGTTCAGACCTCCGGTTGTTGATGATGACTTCATGACATGGTGCTCGACGATCCTACATGCCAACCTCATCGGTGATTATGCTCACGGCTTGGTGGATTTGGAAGGATCGCAACGCGGTCATCTTTGACAACATCCGACCCTCAGTAGGTACCCTGGTGGACATCATCAAGGCCGAAGCTAGAGATTGGGCAAGCGCGAGAGCCGATGGGCTTAGCCTGCTGCTCTCTTAGACTAGCTAGCCAGGTTGTGTTGTATTGTGTGGGGTCGCCCTCTGAGGCTTGTCACGCAAAAAAAAACTCTTCTTTCTATCAATGCATCGAAACGCAAAGCTTTTTGCGTTTTCACGAGAGAAAAGAAACAGAGATGAAGAGTTGTCACAGTCAAAGAGCATACCTTGGCCTTTGGAGGTAGTGCCTGCTTCACGGTTCTTCTTACTCTTGCTTGGATCTGAATGAGCAATACTTACTTTCTTACTGAGCAACTTCTGCTTGTTCTTTTTAATGGCTGCTTCAAGATGCTCCTTGTCTGAAAAGTCCACATACGCAATTCCCTGCAACGATAGAAAAACAAATCAGCTCGGGATTCTAAACAATGATACCAGAATGCTGAAATATACAAAGTTCCAATGCTAAGGATTGAACATGTACCCTCGACTTTTTGGTAAATTTGTCCCTAAGCAACCTTATGTCTGCCACACCACCAATGTCCAAAAAGAAACGACGGATATGCACCTCAGTAGCCTATAGAGAGTAGATGCTTAGTTTATTGAAGTTCGCAGCCAAGTGCATATAAGAAACAAAAGGTGGCGTACTGTCAAGTCTATATTTGACATATAGGCCGTGCATCTGTCATTGTAGAAGTATGGCTTTGGTTGATTTGAACTTGTATTTCCTCCTTGGCTGACACCTTCAACTTTCATTTCAACAGATGTCCCGGGCTTCCCCCTGCTAACCTCACTAGTTTCTTGAAGATGACTATGTGTGCTTTGTTCCTTTGAGCCATGATCATCAGATGCCACTGTCCTTTTAGGTGGATTATCTTTCCTTTTCTTGGCAGGAGGCTGCACTTTGCTGGTCATTTTACTTGGCTTTCTTTTCTGGGAGGAATCATTTGCATACGAAGTTTCTTTGGGGGCTGAAGATGGGTCAGATTTAGCCTCCTCCTGAGCCTTGAACATCATAAGCTCCTTTAAACGAGGGGTGACCTGGTCAAATAGAATGACGATAAGTTAAGCAACTACAATTTACACGATAACTACACAAATCTGAGTCGCAAAGTTAAATTATAGAACATTTGATGTGACATGAGATAGGGTAAACCCATTTCAAAACAAATTACAAATGCAACAGTTTAAATGCTCTTGATTTGCACGGAGTAGTCTTGCGTGTAAGCCTTTATGGTATCAGTCATTGTAGCGTATGATCAAACATTATGCAAATGGGACCAAAACATTCAGAAACTTGTAGCACTATCATATTTTGGAGAATAATCAAGCAGGACAGTAGATTTTATGAGGTGATTGAATCAAAGAAGTGTTTCGTGCATGTAAGCATATTTGTAACCAATCCAAGTATCATTCACTCACATACACACAATTATAGTGTTTGGAGGGATATGAAAAGTGCATCAAGCCATTTAAACATTTATTCGCCAGAAGTTTAACGGAACAACGAAAAAACGGTGTGCCTGTCAAACATTACAGCCACCATTATCCATTTATCTTCCCAATGTATTAAGACAAAACCAGATTCATGAAGAACTAATAGAGAGGCACACAGCTACATGCCCAACCTGATAACTCCCCTTTCGAAAAAGACAATACTTGAGCGCTTAAGAAAACTAGCAAGACACCTTCGCTGTAGCTGATGTGGTAATGTGGAATTAATTCAAGCGAAGGAAAATGATACAGTTCAAAAAAATGTTGACTGGCATACCTTTTTTATAGCTAAGTCATAGTCATCCAAGGTGCCATGCTCCCTTTCAAATCTTATCCAAGCATGACATATGGCCTAGTAAGTTACAATCATCAGTGTTCATTACTGAAAATAGAATGCATTATGGCAATGAAGATATACAAAAAAAGTTTCTAACATGAAGTATTTGACTATTCCACTAGTATTCAGTAAGAATTAGGTCCAACAAGCAAGGAAAACCATTTCTGGAGGTCATGTCATGGTGCCCATCTTTGGCGTACAGTTCAAGTCCACCTGAATGGCTCATTTGTCGGCTGGATAAGAACCTTACAACAACAGAAGAGTTCTCATCTCATCCCACGTCTGGACGGCTACTATACTTCCGAAATTTGACGCGGATACTAGCCTCCCATGTACCCTTAGCAATTTTAGTTGCAACTGTTGCATATTATAATTAGTTTATCTACTTATAAATAGCCCAAATTAAATAGGTGGGCTACCAATTCATCTCTAATACTTAATCACCATGGATAGGCCCGATGTGCTTTTGGATATATAACATCTCGTAACATCCTACTGTAGAGCCTCAAAGATCAATCAGCACGATGCACAGGAAATTTCACTGGTCAGATGGTTTAGGTTTACAGACCAAGCAGATGGGAAGGAAACATTCTTTTAGTTGCTCAAGAAGAGCTTACCTCCGATCCAGACCCAGCAAACTTTTTGCTATAGCAACGCTTGTAAAGTGATCTTGCCTCATGAATATGTCCCATTTCTGTTTCCATTGAAATATAGTGCTGCCAGACCTCCAAAACAGACCCACTGGAAGAATAACAGATTCAAAACTGAGTGCAAGTAAGGAGAAATTTGTATAAACTCAGCACAAAATAATGATAATATAACCTTTTCTTTATAGTATTTTCCCAAACTCCACGCGCTGCAGCTAGATCTTTGCCAATATTACACTCTAATTTGGCCCAGTATGCATGTAAGAGCAATAACTCCTCGGTTCCTAGTTGTTGTGAGAGAAACTCAGCAGCACCCTGATATTATATATCCATATTTAACTCTCCCTTCAAACAAGATAACAATCACTCCGGTAAACATAAAATAAAGTGCATGTGCACAGCATGGTCATAGAGAACATACCACAAATGTCTGCCGAATCAGTTTGAAATCCAAGCCAGCTGGCATCCTTCTTCTTAAACTATCAACTCGAGTAAGATAAATCTCGAGATACTGCAAAAATGCAATCATCCAAATTAAAAGTAAATAAGACCTCACAAGCTCAGTTGACAGGGAATTACAGACCATTGGACAAGAGTTCCCATTTCTCGAAAGAATGTGTGAGTTTATCCAGGAAATAAACAGCTTAGAGTATCCCAATAAGGCAATAAGAACAGTGATTCCAAGATGCAACAAAATGTGTTGTGCGTGTGTGCCGGCATGCGAGCGCCGTTGCGGGTGTGTGTGGGTGAGAAACAGAGGTTACTAGTGCAGATAAATCACCTCTTTCATGCTTGGAAAAGAACATTGTATGGCCTGCTCAAAGACCTGAAAAAAAGAAATGCGTACATATATGTTGTTACTTCCTAATACACACATATATATAGAAGGAACTAAAGACAAGACAAACAAGAATATTCCACAATGAAGGGAAGGCAACAAACGCACAGTGAACACATCCGAAATTTCATGGCATACCGTATTCTCAGGGAGTGCTTCTTGCTTTAGGATATCATCTAGTTACTACGGAACAAACTAGGTAACTACATGCCATGAAGATGGTAGGTTGGGGAGTAGGACGTAGGTAACTACTTGTCATGAAGATAATAGATTTATGAGTCATATCGGAAGACTTAACCCTAAGTAACAATCCAAATAATATAGATAAGGATTAGATCTGAATATCTAGTCTTACCTCTTTCCTATATAAAGAGATCCCTTCATGTTTAAATAATATCCCATATTTGTTGCTGGAATACTACCTTATCTAATATCCTTCCACATAACATACTATTTTTTTGGAGAACCACATAACATACTAGGAGGTAACTAAGTTACACAAATTAAATCTCCTAATATGCTACGGAATTTTTCTCCACCTTATTATGAGGTTCTCAGAATAAAATAGCATTAGACCTCTATTTCTCTACCTAAAGTCCTAAATACAGTCATTTTAATAGTACTTACTTCATACTGGCAGCATGTGCCTACACGAAAGGAAAATAGGCATATAGCCATCCTGATCACTTTTAAAGTAAGAAAACTCAGTCAATATACAATACATTAGACACTGACTTATACCATTCCTTTTTTGCATACACATACAAATTTGAATCCCTATATTATAAAACAAAACACAGTAAACATATGATAATAAACTGAACTGCTGAACAGGGGCGCCAGACTTTGGACACTAAATCATGACATTTCCTTTGCATGCAGGTACGATTTTGAGTTCTGATGAAACCCCAACTACATACCAACATAAGAGACCCAAGGAACTTACATGTCGCAGTTCGTCTTCAGACGCACCAATGCGCTCCAAAGACAGCAAGTGATGGACCCATAGATCACTAATCCATGTACAGTTTCTCGTAGCTCTCTGGTAAACACTTTTAAGTATAGCTGGTACCTGGAAAAGAAAACAGAAATTAAGTAATTATTAACGTTGGAAGAAGCGCCAGCTTCACTAAATCTACAGATCTAGGTGTAATGTCACATTGTAGTTTCAAAGAGTACCTTCAGGGATTTGTCCAGGTAACTCGTGTAACCCATCCATAGATCACTTGAAACAGGAAGCTCTGAAACTGCCCGTTCATACAGTACTTGGACACGAGCAGGGTCACCACACGACTCCTCAAATTTGATGTATTTCTGTTTCGTCCCAAAAATCAACCAACAGTGAGTTTACAGAAAAGAAATATTCGGTAATGAAAAAATATGCCATACCAGAAATACTTGTAGTTTGTTAGCCTCGGATTCAGTCGTGTCACTTAGCTGGTCCTCGTACTGCTTCCGTGCATTGTACATTTCACTGGCCTTTCTGTAAGCAGATAAAACATTTGGGGGAACATCATCAGGCTGGGAATCTTGGTCCTTTGTACTGCCCTCTTCAGCTTCCCAGCTCTTATACGCAGCGAGTGTTGATTCAATGTCAGCTAGAGGCACAGATAGCTGGCGGTGGAAGAGCACGCGTATGCGCTGAACCTGTTTTGCCTTCTCCTCATCACTGCCGTCACTCATGGTCAAAATAGCCATCTCATAATCCCTATAGGCTTCCCAGAGTCTGCTGCCTTCAGTCACATGTAGACCCCCTGCAGTGATTGCACGCTCATACAAATCCCTCATTTTTGAGAGACCAGATTGTGAACATTGTAACACTGACTGATCATGCTCCTCAACATAATCAAGATAGTCCTGCCATAACTTAATACTCTGCAATACCATGATCATCAAGAGAAGTCAGCACTCCACGCACTCAACATTCTAAACTCAAATCCACAAAACAAGTTTGACATACCAGATACTCTTGCACTCCACATTCATACAGCTTTTCAATAGCATCAAAAGATCCAGAACTGTAAAAACAGAGACAGTATACAGGTTTTAGTTACGATAACATCAATATTTCACGATATCACTTGGAGAGAAAAGAATCACAAACCCAGAGCTCAATGAAATCTCATCCTTCGCCCAATCCTGCCACATCTTTGGTGTGAGAGGGAAGTACTTGTTCATCTCCTCCCTTGCAGCACGAAGCTTCTCAATATTCCCAGATTTCCTCAATAATTGTATGAGCTGCAAGAAAATCAACAAAAACACACATGAACATTATCAATCAACACGATCCACTTTACCTAAGGTATCAAAAGCATTCCAATTACTAGCCCAGTAAACAGCAAACATCCATGAAATTTCCTAAGCAAACATCCATCAAATACCAAGCTAATCGCATCATGATCGTCTCAATCTCCACCTACGGCGGCCAAATTTCAGGTACTGACGCTCATGGAAATCAAGAGTATATCAAAATTTTCTAACAAAATGAGGTCAGCCACAACGAAACATCGTCCCAATGGCCGAACCAGCGCGACCATTGTCCACATGCGCAAGAGCACGCCCTGAATCGAAAACCTAGAGTGCACGCCGTGGAGCTCGCACCAAACCGCGGGCCACAAAACCCCCCTCAAAGCCCTAGTCGTGGGTCAGCGAGACTAGGCATGGCGGCGCGAGAGAGGGAAGCGGCGGAGGAGGGGGGAGGTACCTGCACGTGGGAGTCGTAATCCAGAGGCCGCTCCTGGAGGGTGCGCTCGAGGGCCTGGATGCGGAGCTCGTCGCCGCCGTCCCCTCCATCGTCGGAGTCCGACGAGTCCGAGTCGGAGTCCGAGGGGTTCCTGTCGGCGAGCTTCTCTCCGTCCTCGGCGCCTCCTCCGGCGAGGTCCGAGGGCGGCGGCGCCACCGCCTCCGGCAGGTCCTCTTCCATGGGCGTCGCCATATGTGTCTGTGTGCGTCCAAACTGGGCTTGGGCTGGATGTGGGCGGGGTACTGTTCTTTCTCCCCCTTTTCTGTACTTTTACGGGAATGCACCACATGATACTTGGAATTCATATCCCGCACCTGACTTCTTTCATGGGCGATACTGAAAAAACAAAATTGGCATTGTCAATAGTGCAAAAAAGTTCATTAACGTTGACTGACTGCACTTAGAGCACCCAATCAGATTGTGAAGAGAGAGATTAGAGGTTACTTACAATCGAGAGTTCCATGCTTGCTAGATGGAGGCATGGTGTAGCCCATGGCAGTGAGAGAGGTGGGACGCTAGCGATGGGTTTGTGGGTGTTGTAGGCACATCCTCCTTGTGGCCAACCGTGAAGACGGTATTACGATCCCCTTTAGCGCAACTTTAAGTCAGTAGTTAGGAGGTAAACCGTAACTCGTACATGTCTATCGCACAGTAAAACAACCTCTTGTTGTGTTATAAGGGCTAGCTAGGGACCGAAACCAAAGTTGGTTTTGGGTGCCTCAAATCAGGGCATGAGAGGGGATACTGTGTATGTATTGTGTTTCTCTTATTTGGCATATATAATGTCTACCTCTAAGGGTTTGCGTTAGCAATTAATTCCTATGTAGAATACAATGACGAGCAAATGACCAGGATTTGCACTATTCCTACGAAGCGAGGGATGGGTGAGGTCTAGGATTAGGAATTGGAATCCCCACATGCATAGAAGGGTACAGCCCTTTCCCCATAGTCAGGGCACCCAAGACGATAATGCTCACATGAAATCGGGCTTGTTTACAAACCATATGGAAACAAATGTGAATATACAACGAGACACGATGAGACGCGACCAAGCTAAAGGAGGATGGATTTAAGGAAAATAAATCGTTTGCTATAGAAACCTTGGTTCCCGTGGGGAACATATTACATTTTATACATTCAATCCCGCTTCAATGATTATTATTGCTCCGCTTTTCTGACTCTTCTCTGTTTCTGAATTTGCTTGCTTTGTTTCTTCATGTTCAGAGTTATCACCTCGATAACTCTAGGCGATATTCCAAACTACAGAGTAGAATTGTATTTGTCATCTAGGCGATCTTCCAAACTATAATTGAATTTGTCATCTGGAATTTGGGAAGTAGGAGCAGGAGTTGACTACTTGTACTTAACTGCAAAGTATATGGGGGTGAAATTTTCATCGAAAATAAAGTGAGCCTATCTCAACTGATTTGGTTCCTTGTGGTGGAACCAGCCCACCCAGGTTTAAGCTTCAGACTTGGCATGGGTGCTCACACTTTTCTGAATTTTTCAGGATTTAACCATCGCTATGTTTTGAGTGGTACGTGACGTGCCCGTCAACAGCAAGATGCCCGTGGTGACTTCGTCATATGTCGGACCAGTCTCTCGGAGATGTTCATAGGGCTAGAATTTTTACGTGTGCGATCATAGTGGTGTATGTACGTACGTGTTTGTGAGCGTCTACGTCTATACTGTGTTTTTCGAAAAAAAATCCATCCAAAGGTACCGCGCATGTGATACATAAACAATCTGAATTTACCCCTCGGATAGTCAAATGTAGGACCCCCATGCAAAAACGCACCCCATTTTCATTTTTTCTCGTCCGTCTCAGCGTTCGTGGCGGATCGATACAAATTCGAAAGGGGGGGACGAAGCCTCCAGGCGCACGCGACGATTCTTCCAGAAACAAATCGCGTCCCACCCCACCCCATCCACCAACCCCGTCCGTCCATTCCTCACCGGCGCGCCGCGCAGCGAGATGTCGCCGGCGGCGGACGGCGCGGCGGCGTCGAAGCGGCAGGCGGAGCTGCTCAAGCAGGAGGGCAACTCCTTCTTCAAGAAGGACCGCATCAGCGCCGCCATCGACGCGTACACCGGGGTAAACAGGGCCGCCGCTCGCGGTCGCCGCCTCTTCCCTCTGCCCGCGCTTGGCGTCTCTCTATCTCTAGTAGGCGCTAGCTGTTGTCTCGGTCGATTCCGTGCGGCGTGGACTGGTTTCGAGGTGTGAGGTGATGGAGCCCCATTCCGCGGCGCGGAGGCTCGTTGGTTGTTTTGGTGATGAAATGAATCGTCTGGAATTCCTACCGAGTTCTCTCGATTGCTTCCCTAGTGGAGTACCAACTTTCGCTTGCTAAATCATCTCACATGGAATGGTAGGCCATGACATTACATACTTGTGGTGTGGTTAGTCAGTTAGTGATTACACATATTCCATTCTGTCAGTGAACAAGGAAGAAATGCAGCATGGATTCCATTGTAGCATCTAGCTTAGTCGATGCGGAGAAGAGAGGATAGATAAATTGTGGGATCTGTAGTACCATGCTTTACTGATTTTCTGCCAGTGCATTGAAACTAGAAACCTCTTACTCGCCTCTAGCAGTGTTGCCTATGTGAACCCTTTCTGCTTAGCTCTTGATGGGCATGGAATGTCTCAATGTGCTAAACATGTTTGGAATTCAGCTAAGACTACAGTTGAGGTCTAGTTACTCGGGAATTCCTCCTGTTCTCCCTATTTAAACCATGGCGACAGTTGGATGTGTTTCATTGACTTAGCACTGCCTTTTTATGTAGCATTCATGCATTAAAAACGCCTTCCTTGCTAACTTCAATATATTATGGTTTACAGGCAATAGCTCTCTGTCAGAATGTTGCAGTATATTGGACCAACAGAGCACTATGCTACAAGAGGCGCAAGTATGTAACTCCTATTTCCATTTGTTTGCCTCGCCTATTTTTTCAATTTGATGCATGGTTCAAATTTTACATTATATTGCATTGCTATTGAATTTGGCAGTGAGTGGGGCAAGGTTGAGGAAGATTGTAGAATGGCTATCCATTATGACAACCATTCCGTTAAGGTAAGTGTATGTCTACAGCTGTTCTTAATAATTAGCCACTTTAAATGCTTTGTCTATTAGTTCCAAGCTCGCGCTGCACATCGTGCTAAATAATTGAGAAATGTAATCCACTTTACTGTTTTTCAGGGAACTTTCCTGTAGCGAAAATAAATTCCATTTTCCATCACAGTTTTGCTTTAACCAAAGATGTATAGGATTACGTTTATTACCCTGTCTTCGACAAACACACTAGTAGCATGTATCCACACTCTAGTTGAGTTAAGATTTATTCTGCATTACAGTGAATTTAATGTGTACTTTATTCTGCGATTGGAAACTGGACTTAGTCATATGAACAATTTTAGGTTACATGGCGTTGAACTCCCAGGTGGGAGGTTTACTTGCGATCAGTATGTGCTATGTAGTTATGCTCATTGTTAACTCGATATTGAGCTTTTGTTTTATTTGGTTCATTTGACTAAGGCTAGATTTTTGAGAGATGTGATTTGTTAAATCTTGTAGGGAGACATGTATCATTTTATTTCAATTGTATAGTGCATGTTCTTACTATAGAAAATAACATTGATGTATTTTGACATTTATCAGCACTGGAAGTCGAAATATGAATAGCCTCATGAATCTGTAAGCAAACCTATAGTGACGCTGCTTTAAGTAATGCACGGTTCTAATAGACCTGGTTGGTAGAAAATTTAACTACAAAAGTACATATCTAGCATTTCAAGCTTATGTAACTTCCTATTTAAAGAGAGAGTAAGAAATGTTTGCTTCACGTGTGACCATTTTGAAATGGTCTGTTCAAACTTGATGCTACACAGGATGCAACATATATTTGTTTGGTTGAACAAACATCATCTTTATCTCATCCTTGCAATTTTAGTATGTTTAATCTCTTGTCTGTAGTGACGATAACTTATTTACTCTGTTCGCAGGCGCACTACATGCTCGGGCTTGCACTTCTCAACAAGCAAGAGTTGGCTGAAGGAATTAAAGAACTAGAGAAGGTTTCTCTCTTGTTAAAGCTCTTTGTTAGTCCAACTATCAATGTTAATCTGACTTTTTTAGAAAATATTAATTGAGTAACCATTAACACAAATATCCACTTAAACTGGGTATAAATAATAATTATAGAGTGATGGTTAGACTGTGCTCTAAACATGCATTTTCCTGGTACACACGATATATGCTCAACTTTTTACATAGACACACAATATTGATTGTGAGCACATCTTACTAATATCCACCTACCCTGTCCTTTGTCCCCTCATGCTGGTAAATTTGCAAATATAGCTGATGGAGCTGATAATGAGTATAGTACACAGCTACCAGCCGAAACAGGAAAGTACAATGCCCAATGCCATCATTGATGCTATTTATTCTTTAGTTGTTGCTATTTTAGCTGCAAATGCAATTATGTTTATGCCATTTTTGCTGATGAACCTAACTATGTAAAATTAGTCTTTGGAGCTTGGGAGGGGTGCACATCCTGCAAGCTACATGGTTGAAGAGATATGGCAAGAGCTTTCTAAAGCCAAATACATTCAATGGGAAGGCCTATCAAAAATGCAATCCTCTCAATTGCATAAACTGAAGTGCGTAATTAGTATTTGCGCTGCATTGCTTAATTAGTATCACAGGGACGTATTGTAATTCCTGCCTAATATATCGTTTTCATTTTTTTAAGGTCATCATGTAAAGAAGCTCTAAGGAATTATAATAGCCTTGATAATCGAGCTGCAGACATTTCTGAAGAGCATCTGCTAGATGAAGTTTTCAGGAAAGCTGCAAAGGCTGATATTCCAACAGAAGTATGAATCTGCCTTATGAAATGTTTTCTTACATTGGCTTCACTGATTTAATCAAACACCACACGTTATGTGCAGGTTCCTGACCATCTCTGCTGCAAAATTACACTTGATATCTTCAGAGATCCGGTGATCACTCCAAGTGGAATCACTTACGAGAGGGCTGTGCTTCTTGACCATCTAAATAGGGTACGTACCTGACAGGTGTAACAGATCTATTGCGATGTACTTGATTGTACATGTTTTGCGTACCAAACTTATGAAACTTTCAAATTTGTAGGTGGGTAAATTTGACCCTGTGACCCGTGAAGCCCTTGAACCACACCAACTAATTTCAAACCTCGCGGCTAAAGAGGCTGTAGATGTATTTTTGAATGAACATGGTTGGGCTTACAAGATAAGGTGATTGATTTGAATAATTGAGTTGTTAGGTAAAACCTGGGCTGGAGGTAAGATTGGCAATACATAGTTCCTTTAGTTTGTTGTTGACATCAAGGAAGTTGTACATAGTGATTTCCTAAATGGTATTGGAATCATACAAGGAACTGATCATGGCTACCCGTGTAAGCAAAGGCTGTAAACAAAAGGAGGACGGCTGTGCAATTGATGACTTCTTGACTTCCTCTGTCTCCGTGTTCCTAAACGTTTCAGAGTAGTACTAGTGTACTACTGTAAGCTCTATAATGTGCATCATGGCTTCCCTGAAAAACTTGTATATCATTGCTGGTAATGGGTTATTTGCATTAGGGATTTTGTTTCAGATTTTTCAAACAAAAGGCTTAATATTTGAATCCAAAATGCAGTGCTTTGCTGTACTTGCTCATGATTGACAAACTGAAAATGGCAAATTATTACCGTTTTTTTGGAAAATTATCGAAATTGTTCTGTTTCGAAATAGAAGTTACAAAGAACACTAGTACATTAGCATTTCAGTTAAGAAGAAAATCGGATCTGCATCCAAAGATAACGACTTTCTCTACCGCATTTTCTGCCTCTCTGTCACGTCATGCGCTTCTCAAGCAGAGCCGACAGATACCACTCGTTCTTCTCCGCACCGCCGTCCAGCTTCCGGCCGGTGTTCCAGCGCAGCCTTTTGAACCCCACGCGGTCAAGCATCGGCGCGTATGTTGCGTTCAGCTTCGCGCCGGGGAAGACGAAGTGGTCGACCCAGAACAGGCCCCCGGGCCTCAGCACGCGGTAGACGTCGAACAGCGCGAACTCGAGCGCCACGTCGTCGCCGGCGACCATCCATCCGGGCATCAGCTCGCGCACCGCGTGCACGACGTCGAGCGTGCCGTCGAAGAAGGGCAGACGGTGCGCGGGGCCGACGTGGATCGGTACGAGCCCTCGCAACGCTACGAAGCTGCCGAACGGCGCGCCGGCGTTGGTGGTCGCGGTCACTACGGTCACGCCGCGCTCGCGCATACGCGCCGCGAACGTGCCGCTGCCGGCGCCGCTGATGTCAAGCCCAATGCGCACCGTGCCCTTCGGCTTCCGGGCGAGCGCCGCGTCGACGGAGTAGGCGAGCGCTCCGTCGTCGCGCGTCCAGAGGCCCTTCTCGCGGCGGCCGCGGAGGTCGAAGCCGATGCCGCGGCTAGCCAGGCACGAGTAGTTCTTACACGGGTGGTACGCGTCCCAGACGACGCTGCTGTCCGAAGGCATGGTCCACAGGCTCTTCGGCAGCGGCGCCGGGTCCACGTACCCCGCCGGAGATAGCGGCCGGCACCGGCGACGCGGCAGCGGCTCGCAGCCCCCGCGCATCAGCAGGTGCTCGAGCGCCGCGTCGGACGGGCACTCGCCGCCAGGCTTGTAGTCCATGTACCGCTCCAGCTCGTCCTGGAAGCGGCCGCACGCGTGGCCCAAGGCCGCCTCGCCGACGGCGGCGTTACCGATAGCCAGCTTGAGCTCGCCGGCGAGCTCGCGCCTCCACCACCCAGTCGCCGCCTCCTTCTGTTGCTCGTCGCTGACGCGCGCTGCCGTGTCGGTGTCGGCGAGGAGGGTCTGGAGGAGCAGCGTGGCGGTGCCGAGGCGCGCGTGGAGGCCCGCGAGCTCGGCGCGGCTGTACTCCAGAGCCGAGCGTGTCGCGTTGAGGTCGGCGATGAGCGCTCCGGAGTCGTCCCAGAGGCGGACGGTGGCCGGCTCGTAGCGCCGGACGAACGACGCGCCGGCGCCGGAGGAGAGGAGGATGGAGGTTGTGTTGGTTACAAGGAAGAGGATCAGCGTCACGGTGGTCACGCTGCAGCAGCGCCTCCTCTTGGGGTCGTGGAGCTTCTTCTCCAACAGTCGGCCCTCCATATCCATTGATCCTCCCCCTCCCAGCTATAATTCGTTACGAGCGAGTGCGTGCTCTATGCATCCAAGTAGGATTTGCTATTTCGAAATCACTAACCTTGGTAGAGCTAGACAGACGAGTACGTACTGATGATTTAGAGTGGAGGATCGATGGAGCTCGATTTATTTGCGTAGGACGTGGAAAGGAGGGAGCAAGAAAGCTTGCAGATGCATACAACCTTGTATAATGCACGTTGATGTTGCTTAGTTCGCAGTGAATTTTGCAGGTTATTTTCCACGCATGCGCGGAGTGCAAGGAGAGAATCCAGATGTTCGTTGTCTACTCAACACAAGGCGTATTGTGTACATAAATCTTCTCCATTTCTTCCTAGGTTAGAGTATTTGAGTATGTTCCGTCAACGCAGATCAGGGCGTCGGGTCCCCCGCCGATTCAACTTCTCCACCGGATGCCATTAGACATAGCGGGGCGGCTAATGGGACAATTTCTACGAAGAAGATCCCTCTCTAAATCAATCTACAACGAAGAAATGACAGTAGATTGTTGTTTCATAGACTTTCTCATATTTAGTCCGAAGAGTTTTGACAAGACTTTCGAAGAAGCTATCGACATGAGAATCGAGTACATTCAGAAAAATCGCAACAATTCTTAAGCCTAATGAAGCAATTTTGGACGACCCATTCCCTCAAAAAAAAAAACCAACAAATCGGTCATTGTTTTAGTCTTTGTTCTCTACTCCATGAATACGGCCACAACCAAACAAACGGTTGCGGATTTAGATACAAAAGATTTTTTTTGGTGGATTTAAATGGCTTTCTAGATTTTCTAAGACTATTTTTATATAATTGTGTAGACAGTTGTTCTAAGTTCAAATGTCTACTCCGTAGATTTTAATTTCTGTTATTGGTTAATAAAATCCAGATGTAAGCCCTTAAAAATCTGCACATGTTTTTAATGATGAGCTCAGCTGTTGATTATTTTTTAAAAAAAATCTCTGGGCTAACCAGGCCACGCGCAGGCCAATATCAACCGCTCCATTAATCGGATTTATTAAATCCGCGACGATGACCCGGCCCACTGGCAATTCATGACCCAACGGTAGAAACCGCGGCGTTATATGACGCCCCACGCCATATAAGAGGCCGGCGGTGGAGTAGCAGAAGCCTTTTTTCCTTTCCGGGCCGACCAGGCGACTCTCCGGTCAGCTGAGCCAGCACGGCAGCATGCACATGCGTGCGTGCAAGTGGAGAAACATAAATTTAAGACGCACGGCGGCGACCGGCCGGCCGGCCGCCGGCCGCCGCTTGCCGCACCAACTGGACCGTCGTTGCGTCACGCAGTGGGTGCACCGCGTTCCGGACCGGCCGGCGTCGCACCGCACGGATTCAATAGCCTTGTAGGCCCGTACGTGCACTGACACCATGGTTTTTGCTTGGTTGAGGGCTTCTGGCTTCACCACCACCTCGACCCTCAATATTGGTATGGGACTGATATCGTAGAATTGTGGATCAACGTGATGCACGAAACAGGGACTCGTGCTCGTCTCTTGAAAAATTTAGAAGTAGAGGAATAACGAGGTTGACAATTGTCAACCGCAACCTTGCTTCTTCAAAAGATCAATGATGTGCATAGACGGGGCTAAGTCAGTGAGTAATGTAATGTCGCGGGTGCCCAACCCTAGCCGCCACCGGCTCCCACCTTCAACCCTAGCCGCCGCCGCCGGCCAGCCCGTGCCGCCGCCGCCGGCTCCCCCCCGCCCTCCCTCCTTCTCCTTGTTCCCCTCGTCGCTCCCGCGAGCAACGGGCGGGAACCCTTGCCTCCCGATCCGTCCGGCCTTCCTCTGCGTCGCCCCTCCCCTCGCCGCCGCCGGAGGGCGCCGCCGGCCGTAGGCCGGGCGCTGGCGGCGGCGAGGATCCCCTTCTCCCTCGCTCGTGGAGCCTGGCGCGGGCCGGCCTTTGTAGCGTGGGCGCCGTGCTGACCGAGGGGGCGGCGGCACAGCCTCTCCGGCGGCGGTGTGGAGACTCGGGGGTGGTGGGGCGGGTCAGGGACGGCGTCATGTCGTGGTGGCGGCGACTTGGACAGCGCGGGATGCGGCTTCGGGCCGGAGGTCTCGGCCAGGTTTGCAAGGCTCTCGACGGCGACTCTCATCTGGAGCAGGTGACGGGAAGGAGCAGAGGCAGCTCGGCCTCAAGGCAGTGGATGGCGGAGCTGGCCGGAGGCAGCGGGCTCTCGACCCAGATCTGGGCCCATTTGGGCCTGATCTGGGTTGGGCAGGCCCTGCTACCCGACGGTTTCAGTGGTTTCCGAGGTTCGGGAACCCTTCCCCCGACCATGGAGTGGATGGGGTGCTGGATCTGGGCCTGGATCTGGTGACCGCCTAGCAGCCTCGTTTACTCAAGGTTTGCGGGTGTGACCGGCGGGTGTGTCCTGCTAGTCGCACCCCCACTGTCCTAGGGTAGACTATCTCGGTCCTACTGTTCGTTCCGATGGACATGTCGTTTGGACACCTGCTTCTCCCTGGGTGCGAGATCTTGGACGCCGGGGCGGCGGCCTCGAAAGGTGGCCTGAACGGGCGACTCTGCGGCGAGTGACGTGGCAGCGGTGATGGTCGTCTTCTCGGTCCACGTGGGTGGCGTGGAGTTGGCGGAAGGTGTTCCTGGTGCTGGCGTCGCTTCGGCAATGGCGGCTCCCAGATCTCGTCTTGGTGGCCTGGCTCGAGACTTTTGGCGTTTCAAGGTATCGAGTGTAGTAGTAAGGTGCTGTCGAGCGAAAGCTCTGCGCTTCGGCGCCAACAACGACGTCACCTGCGGGTGTCGTCACCCTCTTGAGGGCGTTGTTGTGGGTGCCTTCTCTACACTTAGCGTGGTAGTAAGGTGGTTCCGAGCGAAAGCTCTGCGCTGCGGCACCACAACGACGACGCATGCGGGTGTCGTGACCCTCTTGGGGGCGCTGTTGTGGGTACCTTCTCCGCGCTAGGGGTTCGGTGAAAACCTTGACCTCTTGGTCTAGACGGCGGCGGCGCTTTACGTCGTCACCTTGTTGGGGGCGTCGTCTTGAAGCCTCGATACTTCTTGATCCTGCGTCAGAGTCCTCGGTGACAAGTTCGGTTTTCCTTTTCTTTGTTGTTCATCTTTGATCTGTCTTGTTAGAGGGGCCTTTTCACCTTGTATCGGTTCGGCCGTTGGTCTTTTGGGCGTTGTGCTGTCTGGCCCAGCAGCGGTTTCAAACGGTGTGGCTTTATTTATAAAGCGGGGCGAAAGCCTGATTCGTAGTAATGTAATGTCACGAGAGTAGGTCCTTTTTTTTCCTTGAAGATAAATCTTCTCTCTTAATTAATGAAAATGATGAGAATTTGCCTGTGGCAAGATGGTTAGAAGGATGGTTGTATCCCCAGCCCACCAGAGTTCAAACCCCAGTTTTGACGCTGGTGTTTCTCATTTAGCCGGAATATTCTTTCCGTGGGAGGCGACGTTCTCGTCGGCAACGAGACGTCTGTGCTGACTTCGTCAATCTCAAGACCTGCCGGGTCAGTCTCTCGGAGGTGCTCATAGGGGTAGGGTGTGCGTGCGTGCGTTCATAGGGGTGAGTGTATGCACGTGTATATGTGCGTTTGGGTTGTACTGTGTTTTTCAAAAAAAAAATGAAAATGATAACTTTTACTTTGTTTCAAAAAATGTAACATATGTTCTAAACTTTCCCCTCAGCCACCACCCGAGGGAGTTGGTCCGTGTCGAAACTGGTATCATGACGCCTTGCATCATGATGCTGCAAATGGATGACTAACTGAGGGACCAACGCCTAGTCGACGTCGTTGTGCGGTGACATATATGTGCGGAGGAGCGGTCTTTGTGATATGGAGCTATATCACGTTCCAGCATGCTGACGTGGTGGCTTTGTCATTTTGCATACATATGTAGCGCTCCTTTGATAAATTTTTAACGTTTTGAATTCGTAGAATGTTTTTCTATGTGTGTTGTTTCGATTCGTATGAGTCAAACCTTAGAAAATTTCACTACATGATTGCATTGCACTATGTTGTGAAGGAAATTTTCGTCGACTAAATCATTTTTTAGATAAGGGGGTGCGGATCCCAGTCTCTGCATCAAAATAATGCACACAACCATCCGTAATTATTCAACAAAGTTTACAAGTTATAATATTAATCAAACCGAAGTCAGCCCGCTCAACAATTACCACTATGATGGGGTGACCATGATCAGAGCCGCATGCCTTGACCTCACACCTACACATATCATCTACAAACGGAGTACCGGTACAGCAGACACTCAACGCGAACCGCATGCGCGCGCTACATAAGTCGACTAAAGCTCATGTTACAATCTTTGTGCATTTCCCACGACTCAAACATTATTAACAAAAATTTCTAAATCATGTAAGATTTTAACCGGACATGACAATCTAATCTTGGGCTTTGAGAATACAACGAATCAAAGAGACCTGTACGGCATGATGGAGATCATTGGAGAACGCATGATGTGCACGGCCATGGATGCATCTATGTAGGACTGAAAGTTCTCAAACGAAAATATCTATATATGACTGACGCAAGGATGAAACTATACTACCAAGTGCAAATTGGGTGATATACATTCCAAGCCTGACCAGTCGATCCACGAAAGTACCGGCGATATCAATTGGCTGGCCGGCCAAATGCGAAGAGAGAGAGAGAGTCGGCTGCGACAAGGTCGGAGAGATCCATCAATGGTCGACGTACCGGGACCAACTGGAACCGCCTTCCTGATCGGTAGGGCATTCCTCACCTCCATGCATGCTCCCATGTCGAGCTCATGCGGTGCCAGCATTTATTATTTCCTCTTATATTTATTTATTTTACGATTCGATCGATCGATGGATGCCCTTGTGGTTGTGGGTTGTGGACCAGGTCACCGAAATACAATGCATGCTTGACATACCTAGTTCATGCGGGTGCGTATGATTTCTTCGTCTCAGTGTTACTAGTCACTCAGATGACTTGTTACTCTCTCCCGTTCACAAGTAGGAAATTAAAACCTAATTTTTATTATAATATATTTTGGAAATGACGCAAAAATATCTGCAAGGAAATGCTTTTCGAGGCAATTTACAAAATAAATCTCGTTTAAATTTATACTTTTATATACACTTGCCAAAGCGTTATTTTATTGGTCCAAAATGGCGACTTTAATTTTGTGGGCTGTAAAATGACAAATTTTAGGGAGTACTTAGAAGAGATGATCGTGGAGGAGGATAATGATGACAAATACTTGTCACTAGACGGTTGGCTAATTTATGGTGTGAAATGAAGCACGATGTTTACTTATTGATGTGAATAATTGGTGTTTATATTGTGTATAGCTCGATCTAGTATATTCAATAGCTAATTTAAGTGTCTACAAACAAAATGCTTTATATACTACTAGATGATAACACTAACCGAGATACAACAATTAATTAAGGATAATTATTCTAACCTCTATTGCATTTCTGAAAACACGGTTGTACTAATTACTTTCATGATCATTCCTACTTGATACATACTCTCTGATGCAGTCAATTAAGTTTTATAATAAGAGTTTACATTAAACACACAAATGTTTGTGCAAAAGTATTATGAAGGTATATCGATCAAAATGTAAATTAAGATAAACTATACATCTTAGTCAATCAATCAAAAATTCTACTAGTGCAATTGTTGACCGGTGTATCTATGGCTGGCATCCACTTAATTACTGTAATTACCATAAATTAGATAAATAGTGTGCAGAGGTTACGTGAAAGAGGATATGGTACATGCTAAGAAATCGTGGACCACTAGTATATTTTGTCGCATAGGTGTCCTAGCATTATCATAAACGAGTGGCGACTATTCTTGCCCTACGGTATCTGCTAGGAGAGTTCAATTCGAAAACTGCATCATGTGGAAGAAGCAACAAGATTATCTTCCATTAATGCCTTCAATCTAGCAAGCCAATCATATGCAAGTTTCTCAATGAACAATGTTAACTCATGTTATTTTATTTTCTGTGTTGAACTCGTATTTTATCTTAGTATGTAATTATCACACTTAGAAATGGCTTCTGACTATATAGTTGCTGACAGTCTTATAAATACTACTGACAGAGACCAATCTTAATGTCAATGTAAAAGCCAGTAGATTGTAGATCCTGAGCACCCAGTAAGATTTATGCAAACACGTGTACGTTTTTATAACAATGATGTAATAATTTCTAAGTGAATTTTATGTTTGTGAGTATTTATAATCCAAGTGGAGTTCTAAACTATAGGTGCATCTCATCAATTAAACATATGAGGTCTACAAATACAACCAGTTTGGGGTTCAATACATCAGAAAAACATGAAATGTACAACTGATTCCTATCAGAGCGCGGTTGCTGAGATAAGAATGAGATTATTGTACACCGTCAATCATTTGACTCTTTCATTCATCTCGTTAGGATTAATTGCTAGTTAAGAAAACTGAGGAATAATTATGTTTGGTTAAATCAAATGCTAATCAAGTTAGGTTCACCTATGTGCACCAGCAATTTATGTTAAGCAAGTTAAGGAACTAAGTCATAGCAAGATAGATAATTTCAGTCTCAGTGACTATCACAAATTAGAATACATAAACAAATGGTTTCAGATATAAAAACAATCAAGTCTAAGAGGTAGCATAAGAGTTGCAAAGTAAAGGATAAGTAAAGGATTCGGGTAAACTCAAAAGTCAAACCCAAGAGTTTCACACTTTTTTTTAGAACTCCTAAGAGTTGCACCTAAGTCGAAAACTGTTCAACTGCAGCGGCTGGTGGGCCCGGAAACTGAAGGGCAGAGGCCATGGCCTGGAAGCGGCCTGGCAAGGCCCACCCGCCGGTTCCTGGATCATCAGCCCCGCACCTGAGACGAAAAATGCAAGACGTATGCGACCTCATGTCCCTCTCCACCGACGTGCAGGCATGGCTGGCCCGCAACGTACAGGCAGTGAAAATAAACGATACTATACCATGTATTCCAAGCTAGGGCTAACATACAAGTACATGTCGCACTCGAATTTATGTGCCACCGCTGAGCTCGCTTTCCATGAGAGTGTTTCAGCTATCGTCGGCTAACATAACTTCCTAGTACTACAACTGTAGAGGTAGTGCGTACAATGGTGTCTCCTTTTTACCAGGGGCACTTGCAGTACGAGAGATAGGTACATATGCGTGTAAGTATGTAACCGAGAGAGATCATCTCTAGCAGAACCCATAAAACCATCAAAAACTGTAAAATAACAATTTTCCGGTTTTCGTTGAAAAAAGTGTATGAATAGATCCCGCAAAATGGCCCGTAAGTACCCAAATACCCATCATAAACGGTGAATTCTTCTGTACACAGTAAACCTAGAAACAGTTGGGGCCTTGGTGGGAGGGAACTTTGAGAATGCGCCGAAGCGCAGAGCTTTCGCTCGGAAGCGCCATTCTATCGCATCGAAAGGATGAAACGCCAAGAGTCTCGAGCCCGCAACCAGGACACGATCTGGGCACCGCCATTGCCGAAGCGAAGCCAGCACCAGGGACTCCATCCGCCAACTCCACGCCACCCACGTGGTCCGAGAACACGACCATCACCGCTGCCACGTCACTCGCCGCAGAGTCGCACACGCAAACCACCTTCCAGGGCCGCCGCCCCGGCATCCGCAACCTTCACTCGAAGAGCCAGCAAGTCACAAGGTCCACACAACAAGTAAGTGAGGCCGACAACGAATCTAGGCCAGTGAGGACGACATCGACAACCTTTAGGGGGAGATCCAGTCCCCCACCGCCAGAGACGGTCGCCGACCGGACACAACGGCAGTGCCGGTCAGGCCCAGATCCGCCTGATCAAGCTCGACCAGCTCCGCCACCGTGCTGCAGCATCAAGATTGCAAACGTCCTCCTGCAGAACGACACAGGACCGCACCTGCGAGGTCAACATCGACAAACGTTAGGGGGAGATCCAATCCCCCACCGTCCGAGACGGTCACCGACCGGACACAGTAGCAGTGCCGGTCAGGTCCAGATCCGCTTGATCAGGCCCGACCAGCTCCACCACCGTGTTGCAACATCAAGAATGAAGACATCCTCCTGTAGAATGCGACTGTACCTCACGCACTGGCCAGAGCCCGTAGAAACCCAGATCTGGGCCGAGCACTTCCGGCCAGGACAAGTCCAGAGGCGACCCGTCCCCGTCGACGTGCTCCCCTCACCGCCTTCGCTGAGCAGCCCCGCTGCCGAGGTCGCCGTCCTCCTCAGACGCGCCGCCGTGACCTTGCTGGAAACACACCGGTGGAGGCCGCTGCACCACCCGAGATAGCGTCGCTACCGAAGCCCCGCCGCCACCCGAGCCCGCCAGACCGCAGGTCACCACGCCGCGGCCGGGATCGCGTCGCCGCACCTCTGCACAACGTGCCACTCGCTCGACAAGGCCGCCACACCGCCGGAGAGCCGCGCATGCGCTCCCCTCGCAGAGAACGCCGCCTGCCACCAGCAGCCACGACCCGCGCCCTGACCATCGCGGTAGGGGAAAGAACAGGGCCCCGCCGCCACCGGCAACGCGCGGGCGAGGCCTGGCAGCGCTCGCCGGCGACGGCGGGGAGGAGGAGGGCGGGGTCGGGCTCGCGGCGCTAGGGTTTGCGTCCCAGTCGCCCGCGTGGGGGACGACGAGAGACGCGAGGAGAGTTGTTCGAGAATGCGCTCCTATCATAATAAATAGAAATGGCTCGATCGTTCGTAAAAAATACTGGACTGGCTAGAATCCGGCCAATCTCTGGCGATAAGTTACCCGCACAACCCAACTGCGCCATGGACCATGCATGTCACAAGAGCACACCCAGCTCCAAGAGCTTCCTCGACTCCTTCCTCCCTCCTATAGCATGTGTGAAGGGGATCGTAGGCAGAAAACAAAAATTTCCTATCGGCGATAACCTTAAAATAGCCAGGATCTACACTATGCAGATATAGAAGTACGACAGAGATCAGAATACATACCCTCGTAGACCGAATAGCGGGGATTACACTCCCGCACAAGCGTTGACGACCAAGACGACGTAACGGACCTCTAGGTCGTGAAGAACTCGGCGCGACGGAGATGACCTCGAGGTCGGGTGGAGGAAGTAGGCCTCCGAGCACCGCTAGCGCAGCACCTCGCAGGGCGTTACACACATACGGTGGAGACGACGGCCTCTGAAGCTCCGGTCCAGGACGAGCAGCGGAAGACTTGGACCGGAACACCAGCAGCGCGACATCGGGCTATGGTGGAGAGATCCCCTCATCCTCCTCGGCGCAACTCCGACAAAGGGAATCACGAAATCGAGGAGAAATAAGAAAATTAATTGGTTGAATTAAAAGGTCAGGGGCGCCCCTTCTTATATAGGCTCCCGGGGGGAGCCAACCTTGCCAGCCAGGCAATGTGGGACTATCCCACATGCCTGGTGTGGCTAGGATAGGTGCGGCAGCCCTAGGTGGGCCCCATTTGGCCCACCTAGGCCGGCCAAGCCTCCCCCACCGAATTCCCTTGGGGGTTTTCCCCCCATGGGCCTTCTTTCCACCAGAAGGCCCATTTAGGATAATCAGACTAAATAAATTCGAAAATAAATATATAAATCATATTTAAACATTAATTACACTAATTAATATCAAACATATTATATATAATTTATTCTATCTCCGAAAACTATTTCGTCGCTGCCCGATCTCCATCAGACCATTCCCGGGACGTTCCCGGTGATCTCTTTCCTTTCCGGTTGTCTTGTCGAAACCCCTTAAGTAGTTTACCCTAGCGGTTCGATATAATAACAGACATGATTGAGACTCCTCTCCGATCAATGACTAACTCGTAGGCCTGGACTCCATGAATTAATCAATGTGATATAACGAATGACTTTCATCTATCAAACCTGGACGTCTAGTCTTAAACCTTTTGTCATAACGATACTTAGCGTGTCCGAGTATCATTCACAGATATCTTCATACCTAGCATGATCTCGTTACCGACATCGCTATCTTCTACTCGTCTATGATATTATGTCAGTTGATGACCTAGTCACATGTTTGCAAACTCATTTGATATAATCTCACCGAGTGGGCCCTAGAGTATCTATCCGGCTATACGGACTGACAAATCCCGCTGTTGACCCCTCGTCTCAACTACTCCCCTTCCGATACCCAAAAGTATCATCTATCATTATCACACTATATAAGATATGACGTTTGGTGCGATCAAAGATTATTTCAGTGATAACAATAAGAGTTGATCTCACGGTTTTAAGGCGTAATGACTATGTTCTATAAATAATGGGTATGTCCATCACATCGTTCAACCAACGACATGACTTTCATTGCCGACCGGCGCCATGCCCTATGATCGGAAAAACTCGATCATCAATCGCACAACGAAACTAGTCTTAGCAGAATCTACTAGGGACCTGGTTGTTTATCTAACACACCTGTATTAATGTTTTCACTTAATATAATTATAACATGATATAAAACATATAATGAACAATTGGAATATAACCATTAAACTATGTTTATTAAGTGCCTTTAGGGCATATTCCCTTCAACGTGCGCCTCGACGTCATTCGAGCTCGACGATGACGACCTTTGCCGTCTTCTTCTTCTACCACGGGTGCACGGCGGGAGGAAGGGGCGCAACGGAGGGTTAGGGTCCGAGTGAGCCGCGACTAGAGGGATGGGAGCAACGTCGACCGAGATTTCTATCTGCGGGGGGAAGAATAAAACTAGGAGGTGGGCAAATAAAGAAAGTTTGAACAATGACGGTGGGCCACATGGTGAAAGAGCATTTTCCCTCATGTGTGGTTTTGGTAATTGAATGACACCCTCTATGGACTAATGTTTGCTTTGAGATATCATTATAGATCATGTCCATGGAGTTGTGAAGTTCATGTGTTGGACTCTTGAAGCATTAGTGAAGAAATGTTGGAAGATACAAGGTTGATCAAGATGTTGATCAACACACAAAGCTACAAGATGTACCAAGAGCGATCATGTATCTCTTGGGATGGTAAACACTTGTCCGCATAGCTTTGTGAACTAACCCATGATATATGTGTGTGCGGTATCTTTAAATGAGGTTAGGTATCTTCCCATGGGCTTGCATCAAATGAAGATTTCATATAGCTCATGGAGGATGACGTCATGTGGTGATCGTCATCAAGGTGAGATGTGCAAGACCAAGACCAAGAGAAGCTTCTTGAAGAGATCCTATGCTTGGTGCTTGCAATGGATACGTGAAGATGAAGCTAAGCGAGACTCTCCCATTGTGAGCATGGGGGAGTATTTGGAGAAGTCTTCAGCAAGCATGTGCTTGGACGCGCAATCAAGGAAAGATGAACCACTTGAAGAGATCAAGATAGTCTTCATCCAACTCAAGTGGAATGCTCAAGGCAAAGGTATGATCTTGATAGGGCTATAGGATAGATAGGCGTACTATCAAGAGGGGCTCTCAAGTTAGTAACTTGATCGCATCGTTGTGGAGAGCTCAAACCTTTGCATACTTGGCATATCATATTTCTTGGTTCTTATTTGGCTTTTATGGTGGTGAGGAGTTAGAGCTTGGTTCATCTCCATGTCAAGCTCTTGTTCATCGAAATCGGTTTTACTTTGGACAACTTGTTGCGTTTTCGGTGACGGAAATATTGTCGGTTCTACCATGAGGAAAGTCTCACACCTTGCCATGTGTGGTGATTTTACTCTATTTATGGGATGCAATATTTCCATCGTCGCTATCTTTCCAACAAAATTGGTCTCACCTCATTTGGAGTTCATTTGCAAAAGTTATAGCAGTTTTCGTTTCGCTGTTTTGCTGATTTGGATTATTGGGGCCGGATATTCCGCTCTACCGGAATTTCGGTTCCCCACCTCATCCAAGAAAACGGCTAAGGAAAGGAGAAAAAGGGTTCTGACTCCAGTCGGAAATTGTGCTCGGAAATTTCCGTCTACCGGAATTTCCGAGTGCCCCCAGAAAAGTCCTCCAGAAATGGCTAAGGAAAAGTTTGGTTTTGCTTCTGACTCCAGCCGGAATTTTAGCTCGGAAATTTCATGGACTCGGAATTTCCGGGTAACCGGAATTTCCGAGTCTCACTTATACCGGAATTTCCGAGTGTCGAAACAGCCAACGACTATATTTCCTGGAGGGGTATAAATACCCCTCCCCTTCTTCTTCCCCAGCCAATCCAAGGCAGCACGTTTTCCCCTCTCTCCTACTCCATTGTTGACCTTGGAAAGCTCACTTCTCTCTCAATCCCTCCATTGAATCTTCCATATTCTTTAGGGAAAGTTGAGAGTAGATCTAGATCTACAATCCTACCAATCCATCTCTCCTCTAAGTGAGGGGAACTTAGTGGATCTAGTTCTTGGAGTTCCTTTGTGGTTCTTCTTCTTTGTTCTTCCTCTCTTCTCCCCCATAAGCATTAGTTGCTTTTGGTGGGATTTGGGAGTGAAGGATTTGACTCCTTTGTGGTTTCCTTTGTTCTTCCTCTCTTATTCCCCCATAAACATTTGTTGTTGTGTTGGAATTTGAGAGTGAAGGACTTGAGCACTTCGTGTGCTCTTGCCATTGCATTTGCATCGGTTTGAGCCCTCCACGAGGATTCGTGGTGGTGATACTTGTGAGCTTGTTTCTCTTGGGTCTTTGGACCCTAGACGCCTTTTGTGGCCGGCCTTTTGTGGCCAAGACCTTTTGTGGTCACTTGAGAGCCCCCAGTTAAGTTGTGGGTGTGTGCCTCAAGTCTTGGGAGTGGGTGTGTGCCTCAAGAGTTGTACAGGATTCGATCTCCGCCCCAAAGGAGATCAATAGTGGAAGGTGAACTCGCAACCTTTTGTGGTTGAGTTCATCAGGAGAAGAAGGTGAGCCTTTGTGGCGTTGCGGCTAACCTGTTGTGGTTGCGCACACCTCTCCAAACGAGACGTACACCCTTTGGGTGGAACTCGGGAATACATCCTCGTCTCCGCGTGCCTCGGTTATTTCTATATCCGAGCTCTTTACTTATGCACTTTACATTGTGATAGCCTTCGTGCTTGAAGTCATATATCTTGCTATCACCTTGTTACTTGTTTAGCTTAGCATAAGTTGTTGGTGCACATAGGTGAGCCTAGTATTTATATCTAGGTTGTATGTTTGTTAAAATAAACCTCTAGTTTATTCCGCGTTTATCAAGCATACCGGAATTTCTGGGTCATTCTTGGACCGGATATTCCGGCTCCTCGGAAAAAGTTTTAAATCGCCTATTCACCCCCCCCCCCCCCCCCCCCCCCCTTTAGGCGACGTCTATCCGTTCACATGGTAGAATCGTTTTTTTTGGTATAAGTTTTAACGTATCTATTCTAGAAAAGACCCGGTTTCGTGAGTGGATATTTCTTGATCTAGTGCTCCCGTCATTAAAAAAATAAATCAAAATCCATGTTTAAAAAAAATCTGAAATAATTTCCTGCATGTTGTCAATGACGCATTCCACAAACATGTAAAAATTTCAGTTCGAAATACTTTATACTCTACTCCCTCTGATGTTTGCCAACACGGCTTATAGTATACGGAAGAGTGGCTGTACACAAAAATAACCAATGTGCAGATATGCGTAATATTTTGTCATTTCTATGGTCCCATAATATAAAACATCCGCATTGAGATTTTACATGCTAATTAGATGCATCTTTGAGTACCATATCTGGATTTGTTTTACAGTTTTTTTAAATTATAAATATATACTCTTTGAATTGCTGAGAATATATATAGGGAAAATTCGAGTTCGGAAGGCAAAGTGACTTTTGGCTACTTTATGCCGTAAACTGTTTTGGATTATACCGTAAAACGATGTAAAGGTACACGATTTTATGGTATCGGCTATATATGCTCTGATAATCCATGTCTGACCTCTCAAATTCCTACAGTACTTAGCTAAAAGTAACACAGTTATTAATACCGACATTTACACATCAACGTACATGTCCTCTTCTAGCATGTAGTTATCTAAGTTATAACTACACTTTTTTTGAACAAAAATATTTTTAACTACTCTCTCTGTTAATTATCTCTCTCGCCAAGACCACCACCAGATACATCACTACCACTTGCACCAATCAGTCTCATTCTCCACAACACTATGCGCGTCACCGTGTGGCGTGTATGTGTTGCTAGGGCTAGTGGTGTAGCTAGGTTGTACGAGCTATCTTGGACTAGTACATCTTCAGTCCTCTTCTTCCCCTAGCTAACTTGCTTGTGCTATAAAGGGCGCCGGCGGAGGGAGGGTATTGGGGAGAGCGAGACGATATGACTCGATCAAGGCCGACGACGACCACCATGGGTGGATCAGCACCAGACCACCACCAGCAGCACGACGGGGCCGGGGAAGGTGACGGCGGGCAGCAGCAGCAGCTGCACGGCGAGCACGTGGAGACGGTGATGCCCGGGTTCCGGTTCCACCCGACGGAGGAGGAGCTGATCGAGTTCTACCTCCGTCGCAAGGTGGACGGCAAGCGCTTCAACATCGACCTCATCGCCTTCGTCGACCTCTACCGCTACGACCCATGGGATCTCCCCGGTATACTACCCAACGAATCCACCTAATTATAATCATGGCTTCCCACCGCGGACATGATTTCATGCACACGTGACTCGAGATCCCCTTTAATTAACTGAGCTTGTTGATTTCATGTGAACCCTATACTCACCTTTTTTCATGTGACTAACCCTCCTGGATCTCTACATATGATGTACCGTATAGCTCTAGCGTCGATCGGGGACAAGGAGTGGTTCTTCTACGTTCCTCGGGACCGCAAATACCGGAACGGCGACCGGCCGAACCGGGTGACGCCGTCGGGGTACTGGAAGGCGACGGGGGCGGACAGGATGGTGCGCGTCGTGGAAGGCAACCGCTCCATCGGCCTCAAGAAGACGCTCGTCTTCTACGTCGGGAAGGCGCCCAAGGGACTCCGCAGCAGCTGGATCATGAACGAGTACCGCCTCCCACACGGCGAAACCGAACGATACCAAAAGGTATTGCTCCAACCTAGCTGTATATATATTTAGGTGTTTTTCCAGTTGGGGTTTTCATTTTAGATTCACTGTTGCTAGTTGGATCGATGTATAAACAGCAGCATCCGCTAGCTTTATTAATTAAACAGTTATTTGCATATTTTTTTCGCTGCTAATGTGTGTTCGCAAGCAATAGAAGAAAATAACTTCAGATCTGAAAGAACCTCGAACACAGACATGAGTTTTTGCAGTGTTTAAAATTTGGGTTATTTCGGACATCTTGATGCAAAATCCTAAAGTGCTCCTGATGTGTCCAGTCAGAAGATTGTTCCTTTAACTTTTGGAGTTCCGTTGATATGATATATATGATGCACGGCTAGAGAGAGATATGCTTTTGTTACTCCCTTGGCAGCATATGTGTATCTGAACACTGAACTGTTATTGTTTGCACATATAGTCTTCTACCTACACATGTGCTAAATTGAAGTGCATAGTGACAATTACGTTCACAATAATTTTGCTAAGGCCCATTTAAGAAATACACAATATCACATTAATTTCGATTGTTTTCACAGTTTTTATAGACTAATATGGACTTAAGATGGTGTTAGTATATATATCCTATAATTTTGTGTGTTCGTTAGACAACAAAGAATTGGTTAGTTAAATTTGATGGAAATCTTCTAGATCCCTGTTTTAGATGGTGTCATGGATCAATTTCGTCTACTCCCTCCGTCCCAAAATAAGTGTCACAACTTTGATAGAAAGTGGATGTATGTAGACATGTGTCATATGATATGTATATATACTAACACCATCTTAATCCACTTTTTTATCAAAGTTGTGACACTTATTTTGGGACGGAGGGAGTAATTAATTCTCTAGATCCCTCTCTTAGATCTACTAGCTTTTTCTCAACTAATGCATACATATTCCCATTTTTGAAGTATGCTTCTCATCCTTTGTTTGTATAAAAACTGCAGCCCGGAGCTGCGTTTTTCTTCTACCTTTCTTTGTTCTTTGTTTTGTACTAATAATATTTCTTCATACTTCGATTAAAACTACAAGTTCTCTGAGATATTGACACAGTATTTAAGATGATACTTTGACCATAGATTTATACGCAAGATGTTACCTCGCATAAAAAGTACATACAAATTATGTAGGAGTGCATACACATGCAGTAGTATTAGTCTGATGTTTTAGGGCTAATATCTTTTTAATAAACAGGGAAAATGGCAGGGTGGCACAAATGCTTACACTTTTTATGTATGATCTAGCTAGAGAGTGTGTTGCATGCTATTTTCGTTTGGTGCCATCGATTTTTTTTTAAATAGGATCGGCTCCAAAACTCCATGTAACATAAAACTGATGATACCGTGTTTGCCTTCTTTGGCATTGTTCTTCTATGAAACATAATGCACCTGCTTGGGTGTATTCTTTAAAAAAGACTGATGACACAAAAGTCTTTTGTGTGTTAAGTGTTTCTTATTATAGTCGGTGTCTACAATGCCTGTGTATGTTCTTTTTGGGGATGTTGGGTCGTCCGAGGCAATGACTGATGAAAGCATTTGAACACTAACTTTGAGTCCATATATAACCCAAAACCGCTACCTAGACATAGAAGGTAATAGCGCTCTTGTCTATATGCTTCGAATGAGACTGAATATCCGAAATGTATTAACGAACTGACTAATAAAGTCTTTCAAAAGTTGAACAGAGCTATATGGCGTGCTATTTTTTCGGCTGTTTTTTATTCTCGACTTTTTGATATATATTCTAAATCATATGGATTGAGAATGTATAAATGATACCGTCGGATTCATATTTCAAAATGCTTTGATTTCTTTATAACATTATACTAATTTGGTGGACATATTATAAGTATATATTATGGTCAAAATTGTAAGTCGTTGATCAGCGAAATTTAGGAATTAATCTGCTGCGAATCTATACTTTTCTGCACACAAATTTGGGGCCGCCATTTTTTTTTGCTACTACTCCATGCTCCCTCCCTTTTTAATTTTTAATATAAGATGTTTTAGCTATTACACATGTTGTCTAGATACACACAAAAATAAATGAATATGTCCACTATAACATGTCTAGATAGAAGTTTGAACATGTGAATGTAGAAAAAGGCTAAAACATCTTATATTAAAAAATCGGAGGCACTCCATTTTAAAAATATAAGATGTTTTAGGTGTTGTACATGTTGTCTAGGTGCAAGTGCACATACACACTAAAATGTGTCTAGATACATTTGAATACATGTGAATGTGGACAAATGCTAAAACATCTTATATTGAGTATATGCTAATCAAGCATCTATCCATGCATGTGTATTTGTGTATCAGGAAATTTCGCTCTGCCGGGTCTATAAACGCCCAGGGATCGACGACAACTTCCACCTCACCGGCACAACAACAAGATCGTCCGGCTCTAAGGCCGCAGCAACGAAGCACACCACAGCAACACATCGAACGTCGCCAGCAGCGGCCCACCGCCAGCAGCCGCCAATGTTCGTCGATCGTGGCAACCACCACTCATCGTCCGCTCTCAAGTCGTACAACAACCAAGCTACCCGAGGAGCAAACATGTCCCTGTCGGCAGCAGCGGTAGGGGCTGTGCCACCAGCGGCGATGTTCCGGTCGACGGCTTCCTCCCTGAGCTCCACCACGTCGACGGAGGAGGATGGCACGTCGCTCTACCAACACCTCAAGGGCCCAAACAACACAGCAGCAATGCAGCTCTCTTCTTCCACTCACGCTGCCCTCCTCAACACAAGCTCCACGGCAATGGCGACCATCCCAATCGACGAGTTGAGTAGGGCGATCGGATCATACACCCATGCTGCCAACCCTAACCAGCAGACGCCACCATTTCAAGGCCCATTGCTTAACTTCCCTAGTTTGGAGAAGATATGGGATTGGAACCCTCTCCTAGAATCTCCCAAGGTTTGCACAAGCTTCAAGTAACTCCGATTCTTAGTTGTATGCATGGATCGATTCTCGCATCATATATATATGGCCCCATTATATGTAAACTTATTTATATTATATGTAGTCCACTATCCGGGCTAGGACAAGGCTATATGTGCGACCAAATAGGTAACTGATTAAGATGGTTTTAGCCACCCATGCAATTAAATGTATGTAAAATTTTATCGCGAAGTCATTTGAGTGTAACTCAGTTGAAGGTGGAATTAATAAAGGTTAATTATAATTATGGATATGTGATCCATCATTTTCTTCATAATATTCTAGATCCATATTAAGTATGCATATATAGATAAGAGCATGAGCAATGTTGGTCAAAACTGAGTGCTAGTCTAACCATTAGAGCATGCGGTGCTAAGAACAAGAAAAATCTCCAGCCAGTTCTAGTACTAACAGGGGATGGCCCTCATATTCACCCCCAGCCCCAGAAATAGCTAGTTTTGGTGGGTAAAGTGGGTGGAGATGCCATACAAAATACTGTCCAGTAGGCCCAAAATGGGTGCTCAGAAAGACATACATTGCAGTGTTTTTTGTTTTGTAGACCGATATAGCATGAGGCATATTCCTAGCACCACCACATTATTCTTGCCTAGGTCTCTCTGTATGCAACCGGTGTAAGTATTTGGTTTGCTCTTTCCAAGGTAGCATTAGATTCTTTCATGGTTGAAGTTGCACACAAAGCTTCTAAAATGCATGTATGATTCGTTGAATCAAGAAACTATAATAGATGGCTCAAATCTTCAAGAACTAGTCGTGATTTTCCCTAAAATATATGTGTGTATTGATATGTTACATGAAACTGCATGTATGGTCGTATGCCTTATATATGGGCCAATGTAGCTTTGGGTTAGGTTGAAATCAAGGCTAAAAACTCCCGGATAGTTAGATATATCATTGTAAGTGTTCTAACATACTCCCTCTGTTTTTTTAATATAAGATGTTTTACCATTTGCATAAAGTCACATGTATCTACATGTATGTAGACATGTTTTAGTGTGCATATACATTCATTTAAGTGAGCATCTAGTCAACATGTACACTATCTTAAACGTCTTATATTTATAAACAGAGGTAGTATCATATAGATCGTCATATCCACACTTCATTTATAAAATTTCATGTATAGGGGTTAACATATAGGATGTACAATATCAGAACAGTACCTATATCCTTTTTAGCAATAAACTAAATATACTGCATAAATTAAGACACTACAATATATTGAACAAATCACCTCAATATGTGCAACATAGTGTCCGAATTAAAAAATAAATAACATCAAGTTCTTATAAACTCGTCATTTTGACAAATAAAATCATCGCATCTTAGTGTTCCCTCCAAGCCTAAGGTATAAAAAATGTAAATGGTCAAACCTATACTTATTCAATACTAACCTCGAAGGTTTGATGTGATGCATGAGTCACCTATCCTACTAATTAACTTGGTATAACCAAATGCTTGGGAAAGAAGACCTAGAGCATCAGGAAATTGGGAGGGGGATAACTAATCTATAAGTGAAACCACCACCAAATTATGTTGAAGTGTACATATGGTACATTAGTATGCACCTGTCACTTCTCGAAACCACACATTACAACCTCCTTGATGATGGCAATAGCAGTCATATTGGAACTAGGGTAGGGCTAGTGGATTTTATTTCAAATTAATGATGTAACATACACATGCTATATAAGGAGGACACAAAACAAACATAAAATTTCCCTAACGCATGCTCCCTCTGTCCGCTTTTCATCTACGTTTTGGGCATGAAATTTGTCTCGTTTTCATCTAATAAATCCTAGGGTTTGGATATCAATTGTCACATTGGTACTCAATAGAAATAGAGAAGATGAAGAAGTCTTGATATTCCTATTGGATGCCATTATTATGTTGTAGTTTGAATTGGTTGTTTACATTTATAAGTAGTAATATCAAATGATTTGTTGATTTGACTTAAATTTGAAGAATGTAGATTTAAAAGGGACGTATGGAGTATTGCATTGTTTGTTCAATGTCCGAAGGTGCGGGCCTTAACAGAAACATTTATGAGATGAACATATCAAACGTCTCTCTACCTCTCGTGGCTACTTTTTTTCTTCGTTTCAAATTTGTTAGAGAGCTTCGGCCCAACGAGAATAGGCAACTACCATGATACTTTGTTGAGGTTATAGCAGGTGTTAACTAAGAATCAAAGTACAAGTTGGCCAAGCACCTTTGCAGTTTGCCCATGCTATAGTTTGCCCATGCTATATTTAGTCTGACTGGCTCCGCATGGTACGACATCAGAAGTATATTTAGTAAAATGGTATATTGGTACATGTAAAAGATCAAAACAAAACATGTCAAAATGAGAGCATAGGTAATACTCTCCATGATTGATAGTCAATTACGCATGTAACTAATATGGATGCGTGTATTTGAGTATATGCATAATATATGTATATTGTTAGTGTGTGGTATACGGTTTCGAGGGTTGTTGCGTAGATGATTATTTTGATTCATGAAAGATTTTTTAATTCATGAAATAACATCATTTCAGAGTAGTTGTATTGCCCGCTCTGAATCTGTCATTTATTCTTCACACCTATACCTCTGAACCTAGAAAAGAAAAATGTTCAATATTCCCCAGATCAAATCCTTTATTACATTGCATTTTTTGGGATTCAGAACTGTAGATACATGAATTTATAATGCGCTCTCTAACTGCTACTTCCTCCGTTCTCAACTATAATATTTTGGATATCCAAATATAGAGTGCAAATGGACTAAGATGAGTAAACAAACACACTAAAACGCGTCTATTTTTATTTTTAGAAAAAGGGCACCCCTCTGCATCAGGATGATACATACGGCTTAAAAAAACGCGTCTATATAGACTACATATGGACTGAAGTGCGCAAAGAGACACACTAAAACATGTCTATATAGACTACATATGGAATGAAATGGATAAACATACACACTAAAATGTGGAAATGCAGGTTGCAACTTGCAAGATTGCGATCAACTTAATTTTGACATTAGTTGCAGTTCTATTCTGTGACCATGTCATTTTACCCACCTAAATCGTGCGTCCACGTTAGCGTCCTAAAATTATGCATCTCCGAATCGATTCGGCTAATGCTCAACTAGCCATGCACCACGGAAGAATTTGCTTAGGCGACACACGCGCTCTCATCAATTTTGCCAAATAAACCATGGCGTCGGCTGGTGGTACTATAGGTCAGGGAGTTATGAACTTATGATTAAGGAAGCACCGCAACCGCCAAGGCTTTTACATCCACCGTATGCATTAATCCAATCCATGGATGGGGGCCTGCTTTGGTTATCGTCGTGGCCCAAATATCTTGGTTTCGTTCCCACGCCGTGTGCCCCAATAATGCCTTCCCGACTCTCCTTCTGCTCAGAACAGGCTGCTCTGCTCCTCCCGACAGAGATCGACACCATTTTAACTGTACTGTTAGCAGCATTACAGTTTGTGGAGCATTAGCTACGGCCGTCGGAGAATCAGATAAGGTCACTTCTCTTGTGTTTCTTTCTCCGAGTAGGAGGAGGTGCAGTCTGTAGATCATCAGGACAGAGAGAAACAGATACTTTTAATTCCATGCAGCTACTAGAATTTCAGAGATACTCGAACTTCAAAAAAAGAATTTCAGAGATACTCTAGCATACTCTGATGGAGGAGCTGCGAATGGAGATAATTCCAGTTCGTCCGCTGCCTTGCTGCATTCGAACATACAGGACAGTTATTCACTCGTTCAGGCAACCGCCGAGTCTAAAGCGTCTCATCTCACATGAACATGGACGTGCCCGAGAAGAATCCATGCATTGCCTCCACCTAGGCGAACTTGGAGAGCTCGGCGGCGAACGCGGCGGCGTGCGGCTCCTGGACGCAGCGGAGCTCCACCCGGACACCCCCACGCCTGGGCGCCGGCGGCCTGACGTAGTTGAGAGAGGCGACCAGTCTGACGTGGTCGTTGGCCGGGAACACGTATCCGGGAACGCCGAAGCCGTAGTCCACCGCGTCGAACCCGAGGCGGGTCCAGTCCGACAGGATCGCCGTGGTGTAGTCCAGCGGCACGGTGTAGTGACCGGCGCCGCCGCGCATCCAGTCCGCGAACCGCGAAGCGACCGCCTTCTTCGCCTCCCGTACCGCGCCGACCACCTCAGCCAGCGGCGCCTCCCGGACGGCCCTGCTAGTCATACTGACGCACGCCAGGTACACGCAGTTCCCGTAGTACCCGTCCACCGCCGGCAGCACGCCGTGGAGGAGGTCCCGCGTGCCGGCGGCGAAGCCGACTCGGACCTCGGCGTCGTCCGGGAGCGCCGCCGCCAGGGCTAGCGCGCGGCACTTGAACACCACGGCAGTCACCGCGTCGAAGGTGGAGCAACTCATGTCCTCCGTCGACGTCTTCTTGAACTCGTCCTTGACGCGCTCGATGCTCTCCGCCGAGATGTCGGCCATCTGGTTCACAAACCTGAACTCCTTGAGCTGCTGCGGAGGTAGCGGCGGGCAGGGCGGGTCAGGGAACGCGTCGCGGTCCCACACCGGAGCGACTGACGGCGCCGGGAGCCCCCGCGCCAGCTCCCCCACCGCCGTGAGGAACTGCGCCGCGCCATGCCCGTCGAACACCGCATGCTTGAAGCTGATACCGACGGCAAACCCACCGCAGGTGAACCTCGTCGCCTGGGCCATGAGGATGAAGCCGTCGGGCTTCTCTCCTGAGGTAGGGCGCGGGAGGAGGAGCTCCCTGGGGATGAGCAGCGGGCAGCACTCGAGGCCATCCACATCGGCGAGCGCGCAGCTCGCGGCGGCCTCCACGAACCAGACGCCCTCGCCGGTGCAGTCCACCGCAAGGCCGGACGGGGCGATGCGACCGGCTACCGGGTAGTACGGCACAAGCGCCCTCGCGAACCCGTTGCGCATCGCGGCCACGGCCGCGTGGTGGTCACCGCGGGCGGCCGAGCCCGAGAGCGAGGAAGGGGGGAAGACCTGGATAAGGTTCACCAAGTTGGCGACCATCTTGTCGACGGAGGAGAGCGGGAGGGTGCCGCCGGGAGTGGGCTCCGCCGGCGGGATGAGCGCCGCCGGCGACCTAACAACGGTGGGCGTGCCGATCATAGTATGGATCTGATCTGAGATTCTGAGCCAATGGGGCAAAATGTCGTCGTTGATGGCGGTGGCGGCGGGAAAAAAATGGACACGGAGGTTTGAGATTTGTACTACCATTCATCGGTGCATTATCTTCCACATCTTTGAATGTTTTGAACAGTAACACTGACTGGCTATTTGACCATTGACCGTCTAGTAGTACAGCGCATACCTTAACCGGAGCAGCATTAGTTTTGTAGAATTGTAGGACCTCGATCGTGATCGATCTCAGAGAAGAGGGAACACAATGAAGCATTCCTTTTGTTGATTTACTGAAAGTGGACTGAAGAAAATTCTTGTACGGAGTATATCTCAAATCTTTGGTTCGAGATGCACAAGCAAAGCTTGGGAAAAGCCTGGAGCTTTCTTCGTTCCACATATTTTCTTAACCGTGATGATTTTTCAATTTACATTAACAAACTACACCCAAGTACACACACAACTCTACACCTTTGTTTTCCATTATATTCTCAGCAAATCAATCAGATCCCTTCGTTCTTTCCCTTCACGAAGATAAAATTAAACTTCAGAGATAATCCTGATTGTCAGAGATATCTAGTTCTCAGTGAGGATCAGATTAGACTATCCCAGAGACATTTTTTCTTCAGCAAGCAATTAGTCCGAGCAAATCATCTCCATCAATTAGTCTCGATGAAAGAAAGAAAATAAAAATCTCATCAACGCTAGCTAGCTAATTACATGTACACACGGCGGCGGTGACGCCGAGGGCGATTTGATTGAATGCTAAGTACAGTAGCTACCTAGCTACAAGTAAGAGGGCGCGACGCGGAGGCCCCTGGCGTCGGAGGGCAGGAGCACGAGCAGGAGCAGGACGGCCAGGATGGCGACGGGCACGAGCAGGAACAGCGGCGGTGGCGGCGGCAGAGGTGGGAGAAGAAGCGGCAGCACCAGGAGCGCCGCGGTCATCAGCGCCAGCACCACCGCCGCCTCCGCACCGAAGTACCCGCCTCCTCCGTCGCCCTTCCCGCCGCCTACGACCTGCGCCGGCGCGCGCCGTTGCTTGGCGGTCGACGTCCTAGCAGCCGGGGAGTACGAGTACCCGCCGCTCCTGTTGCCGTTGCCGTTGCCGGAAGAGGTGGAAGCTGCGGCGTGGCCGGCCATGGCGGCGTCACAGCGGAGCAGGACGGCGGCGTCTCGCATCTAAGCCCCGGCAATGCCGCTGGCCTGGAGATCTCCGACGTACGACTTGAAGCGAGCAAGATTGTGTGCCTGACGCGCGCCGAGTTTTCCTGTGCTGTTGGACTGGACTTGGTTAGCTTCGCGGCGAGTCGGCGAGAGTTGTTTATATGCCCGTCGTCGGCGTCGCTCTCCTTGGATACAGGGGGGATGAACCAGCAGTACGGCAAGGTGACAACATGGCACTATCATTTTTGCCCACTTGGGCCAGCGGTACCATGGAAGGAAAATATTGTTCACAATAAACATATATATATATTAATCCCTCCATTCTAAATTAATTGAATCAGATTTAGTACAACTTGCATTTAATCTGAGTTAATTAACCGAGGGAGTACTAGCTTACAACATATCGATTTACATTCACCATAACAATATTGAAAATATTTATACAATATGACAATTAACAAGTTCATGGGAACCTAAATTCACCATATTATTGTCCTACATGACAGGAACCCTCACCAGTCACCCCTGAGAGACTGATTATGATCATCACCTCTGAGAGACTGATTATGATCATCACCTGTGAGAGACTGACTACAATCCTCACTCAAGGGTGCCAACTTCGTGAGGATAGTCTTCTGGACACCGAGGTGTGAAGATTGGTGTACACTTGTGATGATAAGTAAAAATCATAGTGGTTGTTGTTATAAGTCTAGTCGAACTTCTGAAAGAAGGGTATCCGGAGAATCTTCTAAGGACAGAGATTGGCATATGTCAAAGTGGCATGCATCGCAACGACTAGTTGCATTGTCATTGCGAGTTATTGTACGCTTTCACTTTCCATGATATGTTATCGGATTGTAAAAATAACTTCTATTTCTTTGTAGTGAAAAGACAACACTCCCATGTAGTCTCCTACGAAAAAAGATGAACACTTATACGGACATATGTTTAGTAATTGAGATCTTATTTTTTCTTTTGTTTTATTAGCTTTGTTGGTCAGTTTACAGATAATGGGAAGAGTCGAACTAGCTTGCCCCTAGTGATATTCACTCATTCAAACATATCCCTTTTTAACGGTCTTCGGCTTAAGCCACGAAGAATGTCAAAAAAATAAAAGCTACTATTGCCACCCCCACCCCCAACATAACATAACATGAGTATTAAACCAGAAGCTCCATAAACCACTAAATTGAAGGGGTTACGGTGCAGAAAACCAAAAAATTTCTAGCGATCGAAACCCTAACTAGACAGGATATATCTATCTAATACATGCGATAACGGTGGCGGAACGGGTTACATTACCTCCATGTAGACCGATAGCGGGGATTACGCTCCCGCACAAGCGTTGACGATGAAGTCGTACGTAGCCGACCTCGAGGTCGCGAAGAACTTGCCGCGGTGTCGAAGTCGATGACGCCGGGGTGTCGATGATGATCTGCGTCGACGGGCGTCGGGCGGAAGAAGGCAGAGCGCCAGCACCAGGGCTGGTGCGCCGGCAGCAGGGGGGGGGGGAGGCGCGGCGGCTGCAGGGGGCGAGACGACGTCGCCCAAGCTCCTCAAAAGAGTTGCCTCCGAGCACTCACAAACATACGGAGCTTAGCGACAACTCCCGGTCATTCAGATCCAGCTGAAATCGCAGGAGTAGATCTTATCTGGAATCCCGCAGAGCAACGGCGCTCTGCGGTATCGCTTGGGTGGAGAGAGACCCCCCTTTTCTCAGCTCGGCGCGGCTCCGACTTGGGAACCACGAGATCGAGAGAGAAATCGGGAATTAATTGTATTTTTCTATGAATTAATCCAATTAATATGCCTTGCTATATAAAGGGGGAATGGGGTGTGCAAACCCCTTGGCTCCCCCATGTGGGACTAAACAAAGGACAAGGGAGGGGGGTTCGGCCCCCACATGGGCTGGCCGAACCAGCCAATGGGGCCCACCCCCCTTGGTGGTGCGGCTCCCCCTCTTGGGCCCTCTTAGGGCCCATGTAGGTGGGAGCCCCCTTTTTCCTTTATTTAATTAATATTAAATTAATATAAAAATCTCATTAATTCATAATTAATATATTTATATATAATTCAATATCCCGTGACTCCGAAAACTCTTTCGGACCACCCGAACAACTTTCGGACATTCCTGGAACCATTCCAGACCTCTCCGGAACTTCTTCCGGACCACCGGAACTCTTTCCGGATCATTTCTCTCTCTCCAACAAATTCCTATAATATTCCAGAACCTATCTCCTAGCGTCGCTAAGACCTTAAGTTTGTTACGCTACGGTTCGAGAATACTCCAGACATGGTCGAGACACTCCGCTCACCAATGATCGTCAGGGATACCTGGAAATATATGACGACCCCTGTGCATTCCACGAATATCGTCGTTGAACCATAAATATGATATTCATTCCCTTTGTCTCTGTGATACTACCTTGTCCGAGATATGATCGTAGACACACCGATGCCTTTGTTGTATCTCGTTACCGACGAAGGTCATTAACTCGTCTGCGATATTACATCTCCATGACCTAGTCATAAGCTGCGCAGCTATATAGATGCAATATCACCGAGTGGGCCCAGAGTATCTTTCCATTACAAGGATGAACAAATCCCGCTCTTGATCCTTACGTCTTGATGCTCTTTCGGAATACCCAAGATGGACACCGTTATTGTCATGCTATATAAGACACAACGTTTGATGCTCTCAAAGCACCCTACGAAGCATTAATAAGTACGGTCTCACGGTCTAAGGAATGAGCTATCATATTCTTATCTATTGCAAATGACAAACATCGTAATACAATCTTATTGCAATACTTTGCGTATGTCCATCACCTTATTCAACTAACAAGATGACCCCATTGTCAACCGACGTCATTGTCCTTGATCGGGAATCTCGATCAACTGTTGCCCAATGGACTAGCTCATATAGAGGCTTGCTAGGGACCTGGTTGTCTATGTATCACACGTGTATTAACAATTCCGATTAATACAGTTATAGCATAATACACAAACCTATTATAAACTTATGAGATAATGCAATAAATACCACTTATTTATTTGCCTCTAGGGCATATCTCCTTCAGTCTCCCACTTTCACTAGAGTACAAATAAACCAGCTGCATTTTACTTTATCAGAATCCCTTATCAAATAAGAATCATTTGATAATGCTTGCTTGTGGAAGAGTGTTACTACACAATCCATGATCGTACATGCTCTTGCGATTCACTAACATCAACTTGCTTGATATCACTATGTTGTCTAACAACATATATGCAAATACGGTAACTAAGTGAGACTCCTGTTTCCCAGCGCTTACTCTGATTATACTAACCAGATAACTGCCCTGAAAAACGCACTCAGTCTTATAGAGCCCCTTGTAACAATTACAAACTCGCGATATCTACATACATTCACACCAATGTAGAAAATTTGACATTCAAATGTCAATCCCTTAACTAACGCACTTCTACTTCCAGTAAATTCCAAATTTACTTTCATAACTGCTCTTATTCCAAGAACATCGGTTATATTTCATCGAGCAGATAATATGGTTTCTGTATGATGTCTAATATTACATAATAGACCCATATGTCATACAACCATTACTTTCATGCATCATTACTCTTAATGATCAATTGGATTCCAAAGGACCATCCTTTTGATTCTATTCTGACTCCTCAGATATAATCCAAAACAACTCGACTAACTATTTAAAATTCCCGTTCCATTTCAAAATAGACACTAACTTTCAAATAGTTTCACAACTTCATCCTATTCTATTGGTACAATTTCACAATGTGTTAACTACACAAGATGAATTCGACTCCCACTCAAATTATGTCTCCACATATTTGATAACACGAGCTCCCACTCAAAAACATGTTATCTACATATTTGAGTTCCTAAGCTCCCACTCAAAAATATGTTCTTCACATATTTCTCCTGAGTGAACCAACTATGACTCCCACTTAAATCGACATCTTGGTTAAACCAAAATCATTGATCTACTATAAATTCGAATTTAATACAAACTACAGTATTACATTAATACAAACCCTCAGACTTCAAGCATGTCTACATAAATGTAGTCAACAAATTTGATCTTGTCTAAGACACATTTCTTGACAAGACATGCCACCGCGTCTTTCTTATAGTCACATTTCTCATATAATACTTTATATGACGATTAAACAATCTTATTCCTCTAATAAGAACTGCAGCAACAATTACTCTCTTAATCCTTTCAAATGCAACTTTGGATTTCCAGACTCAAAAAGCCTTTGTTCGTATTCCGATAGTTTCTCAACTTTCTTTGTATTCGTATAGTGCACCTTGATCTGTCAACAAGATCCGAAACACTTAATACAGTGCTGTGACCTGACATCAATATCAAACATAACAACACTTTATTTAGAAGTTTCTCTCATGAAAATATTATGATCTTTATAAAGAGGATTGCAAGCAAAAAACAATTTTCTAGTCTCCCTCACTCTTAATCACTAAACTTTCGTTAGCAGACATATACTCTTTGGAACACCTTCCAACATAAGTCTGACACTTTATTCCAAACTTCTAATTCCAATCCATAAAACATAATTCGAAAAATCATATTTTCCTCGGAATTACATAGACAACAAACTAAGTTTTGTTTCTATTTGGTTTTGGAATACACTCTCATCCAATGTGAGCAATCTACAAAGAACCACTCATGTATATTCCGAATTATCGCATAATCATATACATGTCGACACTACTGTCGATCCTACGAATTTTCGTTGAGAAAAATATCTATTTTCTAAAGTGGACATCGACTATAATGTTTCGAACATATTAGGAGATTCTAAGACTGGTTCTGACAGACCACACTTTATTTAAAATAGAGCATGATTATAATTCCCCACATATCACTATATATGACATTATAATTTTGTGAAACAAATTTCCACAAGTCTTTTGTGTTGAAACCATAATTCAAAAATATTGTCCTTTGATCGAATCTTGTGAATACAATATTCACTAATCTTTCTTCTGAAAAACCCCATTTGATCTATTATCAAATTAATTTCAGACTCCATAATTTATCGGGCAAATACTCCTATTTACCAAAATCATGGAAGAATTCGGATCAAGTAGTAAACACCATTAATTAATCATTAAAAATGACACTCAATTAATTTCCGCTAGTATTGCAACTTCAATACTTGATTTCAAGCTTAATCAACTCAGCACTCGAAATACTTAAATGGACCAAAACATCCATTAGTTCTTTCATTGCTTTTATGACTAAACTCGACGGTGTTTGCTCTTTGGACACATAATTTTATCATTCCTGCTATTATAAATGTATATCATACGTATAATGTAATTGAGATGTGATGCAAATTACTCATAACATGAAACAACTGCTTTGTTCCATAACATAAAACAACTGATGTGTTCTATATGAATAATTATGTCTTGTAACATTTAAGACACCAAACTAGATCACATTCTCACTATTACAAAATGTCTTATCAAAAACTATTGATGATAACTAATATGATATCTCGAGGGCGTGAGCACTACTGGCCATTAACTTGCCATCACTTGTGCACTGTCACGTCACCCTTCGCCACATACTTGTGATAATCAGGGACTGTTTCACAAACAGAACAATTATCAAACACTTTTCATCAAGTATGAGAAGAATACATTTATATCTTCGTATATCAAATATACCCATAGCGTCGAAGAACTCTTCTTCGACCAATCAACTTTTAGAGATTTGAACTTGTTCACGAACGTGAAGAAGCTCACCGTGTCTCTATAGCATATTCACGCACATGCTATTCACAGCTAGGAGGTAAAGCGCAATCTCTATTGCACTGGAGTTTGCTATCTAGAAATCGTAGATATTCGTAAGCCTGAAGTAGATGTCACACAACTTCTTCAACTGAGTCTCCAGACAGGTATGCTCCCCATGTGAATGGTCCGGAACTTTCTGAGCTGTCTGAACTGCTCAAGACTCAATTCATCTTTGAAGTGACCTCTGATCGCATCAATCACGACATATGGCTCCATGTGTTGAAACAACTTTCAACTCAGGTGCTAGGCATACGCTCATGACGATCGTCACTTCCATGAACATGTCATGATGCTTACGGAACTCATCATCTTGCTCCTTGCTATCATAATCATCTGGTCTAACTCCTAACTAATGTTCTAGCACATATAGGATGTTTGTTGTGTTTGTAGAATGTTTCTAAAACCAATGCACCAGCTGATGAAGTTGGACCCGTCGGCTTCCAAGGTAGAATCCGAGCTCTTGAAGTAGTAACCGAAGCGTAGTTCCGTAGTCTCCAGATGTGATCGCAAAAGAGGTAAGATAAGTTTATAATATATAGGTGAGTTTTAGTTTTATAATCTCATTATCAAAACACACCACACCAAGATTATTATCCCTAAAATAATAATGGCGATTACACGACCCTCATCCACCACACTACCCCCGATCATCACGGCCGGCAGCACAGCTTCAAAGGTGGACATAACATGTCGATCATAACAACTCTGTGACTCATGCTCGATCTTTCGATCTTCCCGTGTTCCGAGGCCATACCTCTGAGTATGCTAGGCTCGCCAATCAAACCTCGAAGACCCTGCGCGTGCAACATGACTTACACCCACTGTATGCGAACGACGAGATGTGTGACACCCGATCATCACGGCCTGCCTCATAACGTAGAACTTTCTTGGTGGTGCGCAACGAGGGAGAACACAATTTTGGTATTTGTTAGGGATCATCCTATTTAAGATGCTACCGTTGTATATCTAGCATATAAGCAATCAATAGGATGCACACACAACAGCACACAATGATGATGCAATGAAGTGCAATATGACATGGTCGATGCGCCTGGACCTTCATGGCGCCATGTGCCTGGCCCCCGGCGCCCCGGCATAGCTCCGAGTCTACAGAGCCCTCCATTGCCTCCGACAGTACGCGTAATATCAAAACTTACCGTAACCATGTCACATAAAATAACGCCTCTGCAAAACAAAGTTAGACGCCTCTAGCTTTATTTAGTTTTGCAAGTTTTACGTGGCAAATAGGCTTATTCGTAAGAGAATCGCTTCCCTACCTACGAACTTTGTACCACAACGTCGATCGTATAATTGCATGTTTAAGCATCCCTTTCGGGCCCTCCATTGAAAATGCTTTGCCGACTAGAGAGAGAGAAACAGACACCCGCCAGCCACAGATACGGTGCAAGCCGTATGTCAGTAGTGGAACCAGTCTCGCGTAAGCGTACGCGTAAAGTTGGTCCGGGCCGCTTCATCAACTCAATACCGAAGGCATCGCAAGTGCACGCTAGAGGGTAGCAAATATAAGAAAGACGCCCTCATTCAACATGAGTTCTAACCGTACCAGCAGTACTACGCATAGATCGGCTCTGATACCACTGAAGGGGTTACAGTGCAGAAAACAATAATTTTTCTAGCGATCGAAACCCTAACTAGCCAGGATCTATCTATCTAGTACATGCGATAACGGTGGCGGAACGGGTTACATTACCTCCATGTAGACCGATAGCGGGGATTACGCTCCCGCACAAGCGTTGACGATGAAGTCGTACGTAGCCGACCTCGAGGTCGCGAAGAACTTGCCGCGATGTCGAAGTCGATGACGCCGGGGTGTCGATGATGATCTGCGTCGACGGGCGTCGGGCGGAAGAAGGCAGAGCGCCAGCACCAGGGCTGGTGCGCCGGCAGCAGAGGGGGGGGGGGGGGGAGGCGCGGCGGCTGCAGGGGGCGAGACGACGTCGCCCAAGCTCCTCAAAAGAGTTGCCTCCGAGCACTCACAAACATACGGAGCTTAGCGACAACTCCCGGTCATTCAGATCCAGCTGAAATCGCAGGAGTAGATCTTATCTGGAATCCCGCAGAGCAACGGCGTTCTGCGGTATAGCTTGGGTGGAGAGAGACCCCCCTTTTCTCAGCTCGGTGAGGCTCCGACTTGGGAACCACGAGATCGAGAGAGAAATCGGGAATTAATTGTATTTTCGTATGAATTAATCCAATTAATATGCCTTGCTATATAAAGGGGGAAGGGGGTGTGCAAACCCCTTGGCTCCCCCATGTGGGACTAAAAAAAGGACAAGGGAGGGGGGTTCGGCCCCCACATGGGCTGGCCGAACCAGCCAATGGGGCCCACCCCCCTTGGTGGTGCGGCTCCCCCTCTTGGGCCCTCTTAGGGCCCATGTAGGTGGGAGCCCCCTTTTTTCTTTATTTAATTAATATTAAATTAATATAAAAATCCCATTAATTCATAATTAATATATTTATATATAATTCAATATCCCGTGACTCCGAAAACTCTTTCGGATCACCCGAACAACATTCGGACATTCCTGGAACCATTCCAGACCTCTCCGGAACTCCTTCCGGACCACCGGAACTCTTTCCGGATCATTTCTCTCTCTCCAACAAATTCCTATAATATTCCAGAACCTATCTCCTAGCGTCGCTAAGACCTTAAGTTTGTTACGCTATGGTTCGAGAATACTCCAGACATGGTCGAGACACTCCGCTCACCAATGATCGTCAGGGATACCTGGAAATATATGACGACCCCTGTGCATTCCACGAATATCGTCGTTGAACCATAAATATGATATTCATTCCCTTTGTCTCTGCGATACTACCTTGTCCGAGATATGATCGTAGACACACCGATGCCTTTGTTGTATTTCGTTACCAACGAAGGTCATTAACTCGTCGGCGATATTACATCTCCATGACCTAGTCATAAGCTGCGCAACTATATAGATGCAATATCACCGAGTGGGCCCAGAGTATCTTTCCATTACAAGAATGAACAAATCCCGCTCTTGATCCTTACGTCTCGATGCTCTTTCGGAATACCCAAGATGGACATCGTTATTGTCATGCTATATAAGACACAACGTTTGATGCTCTCAAAGCATCCCTATGAAGCATTAATAAGTACGGTCTCACGGTCTAAGGAATAAGCTATCATACTCTTATCTATTGCAAATGACAAACATCGTAATACGATCTTATTGCAATACTTTGCGTATGTCCACCACCTTATTCAACTAACAAGATGACCCCATTGTCAACCGACGTCATTGTCCTTGATCGGGAATCTCGATCAACTGTTGCCCAATGGACTAGCTCATATAGAGGCTTGCTAGGGACCTGGTTGTCTATGTATCACACGTGTATTAACAATTCCGATTAATACAGTTATAGCATAATACACAAACCTATTATAAACTTATGAGATAATGCAATAAATACTACTTATTTATTTGCCTCTAGGGCATATCTCCTTCATAAATAACATCTAAATAGAAAACTAATGGTTCCGTATTTTTTTCGAGAATTGGGGGGGGGGGGGGGGGGAGTGAATTCCCCACCGATTTTGGCATTCATTCGAAAGTAGCCTTGCGGGCCATATTCTTACAACAGATGGAGAAGTTTACATGGGGTTACAAGGAAGAGAGAACAACAAAAATTCAAAATAGAAGACAACTAGAAAAGAACAGCAAGAGACACCAAGGTGAGGGGTGTAGATGGGGTTCACAATGCCAAGACTCGGCAAACTACCTAGCGCACCACACCGGCGTGTGACTCGTCCCCCAGGCACAACTCAGGAGCACCACCATCGTCATCGGCGAGTGTCAAGCCTAGCACCTAGCACGAAAACCTAGACAGGGAGCTCCGCCACGAAGGTCGAGACGATTAGCAAGAGGGTTGCATCAGTTGAGTCGTCAATGAAGAAAGATGAGCCGAGACGCCACCAAGAGCCCGAAGCTCTCCACACCACAGCGGCAACCATGGGAAACTCTCAGGCAAGCACATCAGCGTGACCGAGAGCACGCGAAGGCCAACCGAGGAGAGAACAACACACCGCCATCGGCCTCAAGTCTGGCCGCATCACCACCACCAACGGAGCTCAGCCACAAACTTACCTAGCCTTCAGAACGCTCAAGACCACCCCTGTCGTCCCCAGGCAGCGCCTCCACGGAGGGGTGCGACGTCAAAACACCGCCGCTGCCGTAAAAAGGGGAACCGGGTTTTCACCCAGAAACAGTGGGGTCAGTGATGGGGAGGGAACCTCAACGAAGCCTCCGAGGAGGGATCCGACGCCGGGGCGTCGTCGACGTCGTGGCCGCCGACGGCCAAGGGTTTCCCCCAGTTCCAATCCCACACCACCATCCACCCGTCCCAGGTTCCGACGAGGACAAGGTCTCAAGAAACGAAGACGGAGGAGAACGTCAAAAAAGGCTAGAAAAGCGGCGAACCAGGGGGGAAGCGGAACCGCAGGTCTTCCAACCGGAGCCGCCACACCGAGAGGCCACACCGTTGGGGGAGAGGGGCATCACCGCGATGCCCCCACACCATGGACCTCCGCGCCGCAAAGCTGGACCCCGTCGCCGGGACAGGAGGCCGCACTGGTAGAGGGTGTCGCACCGCCACGGGGCCGCCACAGAAGAGGGGACGCCACACCGCGCGAGAGGGAGCCCACTCTGTTACCGTCCACCGCGCGGCCAAGCCCGACGACCTCCTCCGGTGACGGCGCAGGGAGGGTGGATGTCGGAGGAGGGGAGCGGACCGACCTCCGCCGCCGCGCCGGTGAGGGCCGCGGGGAGGGAGGATGCCCGGGAGGCGAGGGAACGCCCGTGGGGCACGGCCCATGACGCCGCCACCGGCGAGGGACTCCTGGGCGAGCAGCCTTCCTCCATACTGCTTGCTTGGGGTCGAAAAACGCTGATCCCCGCCGCCCCCTTCACGGGCGCAACCCGGCCATGTCCGGCGGCCGCCTCCGGGGGCGACGAGTGAGGGAGGTGGGAGGAGGAGGTGGCGGCGCGGTTAGGGTTAGGGTTCGCCCCTCGGTCGTCTGGAGGGAGGCGACGCGAGGGGGACGAGTCTCCGAGCTACTTGATTTTTTTTTCATGGTTCCGTATTAAACGATAAAGCCTCTCTATGACCAGCAGAGCTCTTTCTTTTATCAAAAGGTAATTTGAACTTGCTTAGAATCAACATCACACGAGGCGTTAAAATACCAGATCTCTTTCTTTCATCATAATCAGCATCACACGAGATGTCGGTGTGGTTGCCGCCTCAGGAGTAACTCTTCGTTCGACGTAGGTCAAATCTATTTTCCTTAGACGTATCTTCCATCAAGTGGCGGCGGAGATTTGTGTAAGATAGGGGCCACTGCCCCCCGCCCCACCCACACCGACCCCACAATTTATGAAACTGAAATATAGACATACATAAGCAACAATAGAGGCAAATATGTATGGAGGAGCGGAAAACTAAGTTGGCGATAATAGAGTCCATGATCGCACTGACAGAAATGTACTGCAAGTTCCAGCAAGTGCAGTAGAGACGCCGCGATGAGTTTTTATGGGTATGCCCCCCCCACCCCACTATGCAATTCATAATTTTTCTTTTACCTCCTCACCAGTTTTGTCAAGCTAAGCCACTATTCCGGCATAACACATAGAGCTTCGTGGATGCCTATCCGCTATGACCACAACTGTTGGAATGGCCGTGTCGAAAATCTGTTTTCTTTTATTTAGAGTGAAAGAGATTGTGTTTTCACGGTCACTACAAACACACGCGAGTATAATTCCAAAAGAAAGAAAATGATCTACATCGTGATGCTACATATTTTCTCTTGAAAGAAGGCACGCCGTTCTGCGCTTTCGGAGCGTGTCAACAATGAAAATGTTCCTTTTTCATCTTACGTATTGAAAGGTTAATAATCCGCCGGATCTTGATCCAACAGTTACAAGGGGTGCCAAGGCGGCCGGAGACTAGGAGAGCCACCGTCCCGACCCGACACTAGAGGAGCCACAACCACAACGGCCGGCAGCGTCCCCGTCGATCGAGATTTGAGAGACAAAAGCTAGGGTAGGGCACCACGCTAGCAGAGCCATGGATCATGTGGCGCTGGGTCGTCCACGGCGACGTCCTCCGATCCGACTGCAAAACCGGGGGCGAGCCGGAACCCTGTTTCGCGAGGTGCATGCACTTGCACCCCCCAGCTCTGCATTTGCTGCTGCCCCGTATCAGCTCCCGATCTGGCCTGCCATGTCGCCGTCGACGAGTACGATCGGATGCTTGCTTGCTTTGCTGCTTCCTTTCCTTCCCTTCCATGTGCATGCACCCAGCTGATTATGCTGCTAATTCTTCCCGTCCCACTTGCGGCATGGCGTACTGCTTGGAGCTAGCTAATCACCCACCACCATTATCTTCTCCATGATACGATACCATTCTCCTTTTTTTAGGAGATATATAGTATCCTCCTGGTTTTACGTCAAAACAGTTAACGTCATCGATGATTATATATGAAAACCTCGATTGATATATTTATTCTCTTTTCTCCAGCTGATTAGGGGAAGTTTTGAAGCTTAGTTCGATTAGGGGAAGTATCAGGGTGGAGGAGAGGCGCAAATGCTCAAACTCCAACCCAACCAAAACAAAACATAAAATCTAGCCTCCGAGGTCCTACGTGTGGGCAAACGTCGTCGCCCGTTGGATCTCCTCCCACACAACACATGTGCCACCATATCTGACTGAAGTGCGGTGTTGCGAAAACTCCGTCAACTTCTCTATTTCCCAAACCCCACATAGTGTAGATGGATGACCGCTACCTTCATGCCATATCTTGCCCACCTAAAACAATGAGATGGCTCTAAACAAATTGGCAGCGATATACCGAAACCCGTCGAGTAAGAGCCAAAGCAGTTCATCTCTAAATAACGGTGTCGAGCTGTAGCGGAGTTGAGAGACGGAAAAAGGAGCACATTCAATTTATGTTGTGGAATTCCGTCTTGATTGTTCTTGATTATTTCGTGGAGATGGTGAATAGCTCAGGGAATTGAAAGTTGATAAACTCTACCGTGCCAGAATTAACATCTATGGCCGCCACCGATAAAAATATTCGTGGAGGCCTAAAAAGCGCCATGTCCTTAGCGTCACACGGAAGTGACATGTCATGCCAAGGCCTACTTTGGCCACGCCAAGACCAGCAAGGCCACCTAAGGCGCATCACCATGTCGGTAGGGTTGGGCTTTTTGTACATCGATTAAGAGAAGTTTGCTTAAATTAGTTGCATGACTTAATCAGTTCTCTAGGATCAGCCGGGAATATCGACATAGCTGCTCGGTCACCGAAGACGGGATCAAATCTTGATCCATCCGTTGCCATTGGTTTTTGTCGATCCAAACTAGAAAATGGCCACGGGTCGATCTCATTATCCGAGCCATGGAATAGTGGGTAGTACTTTCTAATGGTTCAGATATATCGAGCTAAACTAGATACGAACTAAAATAAGTGAATATACATATTAAAACGTGTGTAGATACATACTAATATGAGAAAACCGAGAAAATGTCAAACAACGATTATAAAACGATGGGAGTATCTCAGTACGTACGTGTCCATGATGCATATGCAAGTTGCAACGAGAAAAAGCTCTCACGCCGATCCATCTGATTAGCACAAGTGGATTAGCCGGCACACCATTACATACGCTGTAGCTGACACTAGATCGATGTGGCATAGGAAAATGCGATTGCGAAGTGGTAGTAGTATTTAATTGGCTTCGCCACTCGCCTTGATATCGATTTTGGAAACAAGCAGGATGGGGAATTGCACGCCGGTCGGGCGGTCGATCGGTTTTGAGAGATGGCTAGCTGTCCTCGTCGCGGGCAATGTGGCTACAGGCGATATGGTTGATGAGACGATAACAGCTCTGTCCAAATGGAGGTGACTGTTTTTAATATACACTGAATATGATCACCATCAGAAACTTTATAGAGCAAATTGCAACTTCCACCACCCAACACTTAGACGGTTGTCTAATCTGTTACAGATTCCCTCACTTGGTCATCTAATCAGCTATTTACTCCCAATGGTAGCAAAGTTATGAGTTTTCTTTTGTGTTGATGCGCACTAAGATGTAAGGAGTAAGGACTAAAATTTATATAGCATGAATGGTCACGCAAAAAGTTTGTCCTATATATTTAACAAATGATATATTTGTGATGCCAATTAATAAATCAAATATGAACTCATTGTTATGTGCATTTTTTGCACATTTTATTATGGCTAAATAATTTGATTAGACCGTAAAAGACTCGACCACACCACATAGTTAAGACCTTACAACAATCGGCCAAGTTTTGGTTTGTGCAACACATGAAACAGAAGGCGGTGGAAATTGCAGTTTCCTCCAAACTGTAGGAGAAAACCATTACTACTGTAGTAGAGTAGAATAAGGGGAAAAAAATACTATGCCAAGCCGAGTGCACTGTGCAACAGCGCATGAAGAAAAATTGCGTAGAGAAACAATTAGGAGACGAATAAGCAGCACGTGCCTATTAGTACTGCCTTGAGAAATCATGCATGTGCACGTTGAAACTCTTTGGCCGGCGCGACGCGATGTGCACGCGGCCACGGCCAGCGTTCCGACTGAGGCACATGCATGCAAATGTGATTGTGTATTTGTGATGCAGGTACAGTACATACTGCGTGATCTCTCAACTACACATGCATGGTCCGGTCCACCCCCTCCAAAACCAATACGTTTTCCAAGCAATCCGGAAACCATTTCACGTGAAATTGGTTCTCAACTGTCTCATTTCTAGATCGATTTGGTCCGGATTTTATCCGTTTGAGCAGCCCCGGACACTGCGCGGACACGGATCGAAACCGGTGCACCCTATGGGGTGCTCATTTCAGGCCGGACACGATACAAAGATTGCGTAGAGACCACAGTGCCCATTGTTTTAACACTTAAAAAAATAAAAAATATATATAAACTAGCCACTGGATAAGCCAGTGGCGGCCGCGGTTTGATCAGCCGCGGACACCACGCTGACAGATTCGTGCAAATGAGCAACCCCACAGGGGCCTGGTTTTGTCCGGACCTGCTCAAATCCGACCTATCCGCGGCAATTGAGCAGCCCCGTAGAAGATGTCCTTGTTTCAGAAAACGGCCGGGTCTAGGACTCGAGAATTCCGCCATGATCTTCTAGAAGATCGATGCGATTCGTCCAGCGCGCCACAGATCACACCGTCCTACTCACTCCACCGTTACAGCTGAGCTCAGGGGTTGCTTCGTGGCGCCGCAAGTAGTTACAGCAGCTAGGTTCAGCTCATCTGGTCTCTTTCATCCTAGCTACAGTAGATAGAAAGCTTAAACACGAAGCCACTCACACACGGTTGCGTTGACTTTGACCGTAACTGTCCCGATCGGTGCCGTACACCAGAAGAAAAACTACTGTACGTTGGCCGATTGAGCAGCACAACGTACAAGGCTGATACCGGAAAAGAACTGATTTCTTGTGTGAGAAAATAAGGTGATATTGGCCGCTGTCAGTAGAATTGAACTGATTTCTCTTGGCGTGGACAGAGAAAGATATAGGGCGATCTGCGAGGCTTAAACAACGTATAGGACAGTATCTTCAGATCTTCATAGGGGCCTGGAGACGAGAAGATACGATCCTCATTTACATTTTTCTAGTTGCTAGCCGACCAACACCACCTCGAATGAAATCAAAGATAAAAAGCTTCTCGGTTAGTACGATCCACTGCGCAGTTGACGGTTCGGTGGTGAAAAGATACAGGGATAGCATGAACCCATGACATACAGCGTCAGGCAAAAATACAAGCAGTGGTCTTTACAAGGCACAAGGGTAGAACAAAAGGTTTCCATCGTTGAATCAGCATAGTAAGTTACATCGTATGTGACAAAAAAAATGCAGCCTCTTTGCATGTCTACAGGATGTGTTAGCCATCGATTGAACAATGTTGGTGTGTAGTGATATAAATGTGTAACTATGCAGGGACTAAAGTGTAATATGTAATAGAGATAAATAAGTAATAGAGAGAAGGAGAGGGTAAGAGACCCATCCAGAAATTTCCCCAAACATTCTCTCCCCTGTCTCAATCTTCTCCCAAATCCTAACACCCAAATCGTCAAATCTAGCAACATGGTATCAGAGCAGGATGAATCCTGCGTGTTCTCAGCTTGAATCTTGTTCCGCCGGTGCTGTGTCGCCGTGAGCTGGTCGGGGACTCAGGCGGAGTGGTGGTGGTGTTCGTGGCCTAATCTGATGTGTGTGGGGGGAGCTGCTACAGGAGTCGTTGCTGGGCTGATTGTCATTGCGGCAGTGGAGACGTGCTGCCGGGCGGCCGACGAGAAGTGAGCTCCTCACTACCTTACTGTTGCTGGTATACTTGTGTGGATTGGAAGAAAAGAGCACAAAACTGCGGAGCTGTGCGTGCTACTGCCACCGTGAAATTGCGTGCTACCGCCGGATAGCTGCTTGGTACTGCTGCGTCTTCGTTGGGCCTTCCCTGCAGTTGACCTGCTAGCTGGGTGTTTAATTAATTGCAAGGCGTGTATCCAGTACATCGTTTCTTGCTTCTTGTTCCATGCAATTTGGCTCAGCTGGGGAGTACAAATACAACTCACTCTGATTGTTGTTAGTATAAGCTTATCTTACTGGAACTTGAGACCTTGGTGAAAACTTTTAGTTGATTGTGACTTGAGCGTGTGGGAGATAAAAGAAAGACATCATGGGAGACTCTAGTGTTGACAAGCTATGTGAAATGCTTGGTAAATTGCTAGAGCAACAACAACAATCGCACACAATTCCTGACAAGCATACTCTTGAGCCTAACCCGATTAAATTATCGGGACCAATGAATTATATTAGTTGGGCTCGTCATGCTCGACTAATTTTGAGTTCACATGGACATGAAGATCTTCTTGTTGCTGGTGAGGAAGAAGTGAAAGAAAGAGGCTGCACAAATAAACAAATCAATGACAAAGTACTAGTTTGGATGTTAGCAAACATGGAACCAACAGTCCGGGAACAAGTTGAAACTATGGGCAGTGTTGCTGAAGTTTGGACTCCTCTGGAGAAGCAGTTTGCAGGGAAGTCAAATAAGATGCAGGCTACTCGTGTTATGCACGAGCTAACTCATCTAAAGCAAGAACCAAAATCTATAACCGAGTATGCTGGTGAGATGAAGAAGTTATATAGAGATTTACATTACTATCATCCATTTGAACCCGTTGACAAGAGGGATTTGGCTATTCCTCACAAATGGTTCGAGTCATTTGTGAGCAAGATTTTCTTAGATGGTCTCGACCAGAAATTTAACCTTCGCCGTCAATTAATTTTCTCGAAACCAGAATGGCCTAGTCTAGAAGACGTTGTGTCTAATGTGATGGAGGAGGAAACACGACTTGCTGACGGATATGAGCATACTGAAAAGGTTGTAGATACTAGTGCAGCTATGTCGCACTCAGTACATATCTCTGGAAAAAGGATGAGTGCACATAAGAACATATTGTTCTGTGACTACTGCAAGCAAAAATGTCACACAAAGAAAATTGCTACCAATTGCATGGTTTTCCACCTTCGTGGAAAAAAGGGAGATTTCAGCAAGGGGGAGCTCTAGGTGGTAAGTGGAAACATGCTAACCATGTTGCACCTACAGGAGAGGTTCCAGTGGTAGATCTTCAAGCACTCGAGGAGTTCAAATCCAAGCTCAAAATGTCAGAAGGCTCATCTTCCTCCCAAGGTTCCTCTAAGGCTGATTCTAGTCTTTTTGTCACTTCTCAAGGTATGGAATCCCATGCTCACACTTCAAAAACCCTATCTAGATCTTGGATTATTGATACAGGAGCCACTAACCACATGACAGGAGACTTTCAGATATTTACTTCCTACAAACCATGTTCTGGTAAAGATAAAGTACGTGTAGCTGATGGATCCACATCCTCAATCACAGGGCGTGGATCCGTCCGATGCACTGACACAATGACCTTGTCACCAGTTTTACATGTTCCTAATTTCCTAGTCAATCTTCTGTCTGTTAGCTCTATTACCAAGTCCGCAAATTGTGGAGGTTGGTTTGAGCCTACTTATTGTGCTTTTCAGGAGCTAGGGACAGGGAGACTTCTTGGGACTGGGACCGAGCGTGACAGACTTTACTACCTTGATGAAGGAAGTGATGAAATTGCTCTTGCAACTTGCATGTCTCCATGGCAAGAGTTAATATTACACCACCGCAGGCTTGGACATCTCTCTTTTGCTGCTCTATCTCGTATTTATCCTTCTCTCTTTAAAGCATGTCCTAAGGAATCCCTTGTATGTGATGCTTGTGAATTGGCCAAGCATACAAGGGGTACTTATCCTAGTAGGGGTCTCAGGAGTAACAAACCTTTTCAAGTGATCCATTCTGATGTGTGGGGGCCCTATGAGGTTCACTCTATATCTGGACATAGGTGGTTTGTTACCTTTATTGACTGCTTTAGTCGTTTCACTTGGCTCTATTTGCTTAAACATAAAAGTGATGTGTTTCTTGTTTTTAAAGATCTATGTGCTCTTATCCAAAATCAATTCGGAACTACTGTTAAATGACTGCGTTCTGATAATGGTACAGAGTATGTTAACCATGAGTTTGAGTGTTTCCTCATATCAAAGGGCATCGAACATCAAACTACTTGTGTTAACACTCCTGAACAAAATGGAGTCGCAGAACGGAAAAATAGACATTTACTTGAGGTTGCACGTTCCCTCATGTTTACAATGAATGTCCCTAAGTTTCTTTGGGGAGAGGCAATAAAAACTGCTACTTATTTGATAAACCGTATGCCACTTCGTGTTTTGCAACAAAAAACTCCCGCTGAGTGTCTTTTGGAGTCAAATGATTATATTGTTTCTCCCAAAGTTTTTGGTTGTGTGTGCTTTGTTCATGACTATAGGAATTCTGTTGGTAAACTGGATCCTCGTGCTGTTAAATGTGTGTTTGTGGGTTATTCTCCTTCTCAAAAGGGATATAGGTGTTGGTGCCCGTCGGAGCATCGATTCTTTGTGAGCATGGATGTGACCTTTCGTGAACATGAACCTTATTACCGAACTACCAATGACACTGGAATTGCTCTATCCCCACCTGAAGTGCAACAAGAGGGGGAGAGTAATAGTAGAGGTACTCCTATAGGCACCGTCCTTGTTCCCACTTCAGGGGCATCACACTCTCCTGATGAGGGGGAGGAAATAAATGTTGATAGTGGTGGTACTAATAGTAATCCTTGCCATGAAGACACGCAAGATGCTACTGGAATGATGTCAACTCCTTCACAAGGTGTGGAGCTGCCTACGCATGAGGACTCAGGTACCAATTTAGACTCTCTCAGTCCAGTTGCTCCTACTAGCACTATAAGTCCTGGTGATAATCAACTCCCTACTCCAGATCGCCCTACTCCAAATCCTCAAACCGACTTGCCTATTGCTGTTAGAAGAACAACTAGGACCTCAAATATCCCACCACGACTTAAAGATTATGTTGGATATAAAAACAATAGTGCCAATTTTTTGTCGTACAAGCATTGTAGCCAATCTTTCCAAAGTTTTCTTGTCTCTCTTGATTCTGTACGTGTACCTACTAACTGGAAAGAAGCTAAAGAGGATCCAAAGTGGAAGGAAGCAATGCTTGAAGAGATGAGAGCCTTGGAAAAGAACAAAACTTGGGAGCTTGTTGATCTACCACCAGGTAAGCAACCTGTAGGTTGTAAGTGGGTTTTCACAGTTAAACATACCCCGGAGGGAAAAGTGGATAGGTACAAAGCTTGTCTTGTGGCAAAGGGATACACACAAACATATGGGATTGATTATGAGGAAACATTTGCTCCGGTGGCTAAGATGAACTCGGTAAGAACACTTCTATCTTGCACAGTCAACTTTGAATGGGATATTTACCAACTGGACGTGAAAAAGGCCTTTCTCCATGGTGATCTTCAAGAAGAAGTATATATGCATATGCCACCAGGATTTGAGACCAGCCAAAGCAATGGAAAAGTACTTCGATTGCGTCGCTCCTTGTATGGCCTGAAACAATCACCTCGAGCTTGGTTTGATAGATTTCGGCGAGCTATAATCAAGAAAGGTTATTGTCAGAGTAATGCTGATCATACATTATTTTACAAGCGAAACATGGGTAAAATCGCAATACTCATAGTGGATGATATTGTGATCACCGGAGATAATCATGAAGAAATTGCCCATTTGAAGGAACATCTTGCATAAGAGTTTGAGGTAAAAGATCTTGGACATTTGAGATACTTTCTTGGGATAGAGGTATCTAGAGGGCCTAAAGGTATGTTCCTCTCTCAAAGAAAGTATGTTCTAGATTTACTTCGTGAAGCCGGTATGCTTGGTTGTCGACCTGCTAGCACTCCAATTGACCAAAACCATCGCCTGATAGCTAGCATGGGAGGGCGTGTCGACCGAGAGCGCTATCAGAAGATGGTTGGAAAACTTATATATCTATCACATACTCGATCAGATATTGAGAGCCTGGATATTGTTGGGATATGCTGAGATATGTTCAACTTTGGGTGTTTTCAAGAGCCTGGATATTGAGAGCTGGAAGGAGAGGGATATTATTTGGTGTAAAGTGGGTGTTAGAGATCCAACCAAGATACCCATTTTCACTGAAACAACTACAGAGGAGTTGATGATATATGAAGTGGGAGTGCAGTTGGAGAGTGTGATTGAGCCTGGATGGTATAATGCAATAGAAGCTGGTAAAAGGGTGTCGAGAGAGGATGATGACATGGTAGAAGATGGGAGTGGTACTCAAACTGGAATTAAAAAGACACGAAATGCTACTCAAGGCGGTGACAATTTAACTGGTGGACAACAAGTGTTGCCGCAGCCTCAGTCTTTTGTTTTGGGGGGACTCACAGAGGAGGAGATTCAGTTGAAGATTGTGCAGCAGCAACACCTGTTGGATCAGCTTCAAAAGCAACATGATCAGATTCAGGCCTTGCAGCAGCAAATGTTGGTGCCTGCAGCGCAATCCCTTGTCGTGGAGACACCAATTGCTGAGCCGCTAAATCAAGGCCAGCATACGGTGGCTGTGCAGGGTGCTAATAGGCTGGGGTTGGGAAGTCTTTCGCTGGCAGCCTTTGAGCAGCAGAAAAAAAATGGTGGAGCTGATAATGTGGGGAAGGAGATTGTTCCAATTGAGAAGCTTTTGTTGAATAACAGACATGCTGTGATTCAAGAAGTTAATCCTGCGCCAACTATTGATGTACAGAAGATGGTGGGAGATTTGGCTGAGTCTGAAAAGGGAATTGAGAGTGAGGAGGAGGTGATGGACAGCCAGGCAAATGAGGAACGTGTCAATCTGAGCAGTGATGGACTGGATTTTGAGGATGTTGAATCAGAGGGTACTCCTTTTGATGAAAAAATTAAGAGAATTTAGGAGGGAAATAAAGTTGAAGAACTAGTGATGGTGAGGAGGTGTCCGAGAGTGGCGTCACAGGAAGGTCAGAGGGTGGAGGATAAGGCTAAGGAAAGAGCTAAGGTCAAGAACTTGTGCGCAGATGCAGGTAATCTCCTGCCTTCCTTCATCGATATTGATAATCCCACGCTAGCTAATTTAGCTGCAGTTGTGGGTATTGATCTGGGCCTTTCTATCGATATGGTTAACGAAAATATTGAGTTAATTAAGGATTTAGAAGCTGCTAGGTTAAATATTTATTTGAGAAATATGCTTGATAAGAATGAGGAAAAAATTCAGATGGGCCCCCCTCCTATGGATGGGGATGGCACCAGTTTAACTGAGTTGGAAAAATTTTCAGATGGGGATAATGATTTTGAGGATGACATTATGGAAGAATATCTGGATAAAATTCAGAATTCTTTGTCATCTAGGAAGGGTAAACACAAGGGTTCACAGGAATATGTCTGTGTGAAACCCAAGGTAAATGTTCGGAAAAAGACAAAGAAATCATTATGATAGGAGCTACGTGGAATTTGTGTGGGATTAATAGAATTGAGAAACAGAGGTTCTTGCGTGAAACTCTGGTAGAAAAACATATTGATTTCATTGGCTTACAAGAGACCTTGAAATCTGACTTCAGTAGTCAAGATTTGATGAAAATTGATGACAGGCAACATTTCCTATGGAAATGGAGCTCTGCCAAAGGGAGGTCTGGGGGGATTCTTGTGGGGATCAGGAAAACTATCTTTGAATATCATGAATTTGAGTCTTGCAACCACTTTGTGAGGGTGCTTTTGACTGACAAATCGATTAAATTTAAATGGAATTTAATCATTGTGTATGGAGCGGCTCAGAATGAAGGTAAAGTGGCTTTCTTAACTGAGTTGTCTCATATCTGCCATGATAGTAGGGTTCCCTTGTTAGTTGGTGGCGATTTTAATATAATTAGGAAGAGCAGTGAGAAAAATAAGCAGGGAGGATACTCTCGTTGGAGTTTTCTTTTCAATGCAATTATTGAGCAGAATGGGCTCATGGAATTGAATTTGACAGGGAGAGTGTATACTTGGAGTAATGATCGCTCTAACCCAACCTTTGAGAAACTTGATAGATTTTTGGTGTCTCCGGAATGGGAGGAGCAGTACCCGTTGTCAATTGTGACAGCCCTCTCTAGAGGATTATCAGATCATGCTCCCCTGATTCTGGATACCGGGAAATCAGTACCTAGAAGTCTTACGTTTAGGTATGAAAATGCTTGGAGTAAAAGGGAGGGGTTTTATGATTTTGTTAAAAAAAATTGGGAAGTTCCTGTGAGAGGGAGAAATAATTTGGATTTTTGGCAAAATAAGTTAAGAAATTTTAGGCAAAAAGTTCGAGGGTGGAATGCCAATATTGAGAGTGAATACAAAAGGAAGAAGGTGGAAATTTCGGAGAGGCTTAATGCAATCGATATGTTTACGGAAGTTTTTGGTATTGATGTTCACATGTTTGAAGAAAGAAGATGTCTTAAGAAACGATTAGCTGAGTTATTGAAACAGGAAGAGTTAAAATGGATTCAACGGGCCAAAGATAAATTTTTAAAAGAGGGGGAGGCGAATACGAGATATTTTCATGCAAAAGCGAATGGGAGACATAGAACAAATACTATTGTGAGTTTAGAAAAAGATGGTGTTGTTATTGTGGGGCAAAAAAACCTTGAGGTGTTTATCACAAATTTTTATAAGGGATTATTCGGTAGACCTGATGCTTCTAACATCAGGGCTGCTGATATTGGTATCCCTAAAATTGATCCAGGGATGGCCAGGAAAATGACTGAGCCTTTCTCATGGGAAGAATTAAAGAAAGTGGTGTTCGAAATGGCCCATAATAAATCTTCGGGTCCTGATGGACTACCTATTGAATTTTATCAGGTGTTTTGGGATGTAGTTAAAGAGGATCTGATGACCTTGGTCAGAGACTTTCATGGAGGAGTTTTGGATATGTCTAGATTAAACTATGGGATCATTTCACTTATTCCAAAGTGTAAAGATCCTACAGATATTAGGAAATTCCGTCCAATTTGTCTCTTAAATGTAAGCTTTAAAATCATAACTAAGCTGCTAATGAATCGTCTCTCTACAGTGGTTGATCCAGTGGTGGGTCCAACACAAACAGCTTTTTTGAAGAATAGATACATAATGGAAGGTGTTCTTATTTTACATGAAACACTGAATTCCATGCATTTTGGGAAAAGATCTGGCATTATGCTTAAGATCGATTTCGAGAAAGCTTATGACAAGATTAAATGGCCCTTTCTGTACCAGATGCTTCAAATGAAAGGCTTTTCTGATACTTTTTGTGATTGGGTCATGAAAACGATTGTTGGAGGGAAAGTTGGAGTTAAGGTTAATAATAACATAGGCCCTTACTTTCCCACCTATCAGGGCTTGCGTCAAGGGGACCCTTTGTCCCCCTTGCTGTTCGACTTAGCTGCTGATTGGTTGGCGATTATGATGGAGCGTGCAAAAAATCTTGGACATATTAAGGGATTGATTTCTGATCTGATGGAGGGAGGTTTAGTGTTGTTGCAATATGCGGATGATACGATGTTCTTTATGGAAGACGATGTAATCAGTGCCCAAAATCTAAAATTCTTGCTTTGTGCTTTCGAATTGTTGTCAGGGCTTAAAATTAACTATGATAAAAGCGAATTATACTGCTTTGGGAAAGCTTATGAAAAGAAAGAGCAATACAGTTTGATTTTTTCATGTACCTCGGGTACCTTACCTATGAAATATTTAGGTATTCCCATGGATCAAAAACGTCTGTTGAGTAAATATTGGGGGAAGACAGTGGAGGGTATGGAGAGTAAGTTGACTTGTTGGCAAGGAAAGTATATGCCAATTGGGGGCAGATTGACTCTCATTCAATCTAGCCTAGCCAATACACCGCTTCATATGATTTCGTTTTATCCCCTACCAAAAAAGACAAAGAAACGTATGGATTTCTTTGGTGCTCGCCTCTTGTGGGGTGAAGATATGGGGACTAGAAAATATCATCTTGTGCGGTGGGATGTGGTGTGTACTCCTAAAGAGTGTGGAGGTTTGGGTGTCAAGGACCTTGGGTGTATGAACATCGCGCTTCTTTGCAAGTGGTTATGGAAGCTTGAAACTACTAGTGGTTTGTGGCAAGATCTGTTATATAAGAAATATGTTGGGGAAGGAACTATCAGTGGGGTGGTAAGCTGTAATGGGGATTCTTGGTTCTGGAGAGGTTTGCTAAAAGTCAGGGATGTTTTTTACTCGTTTTGTACGCGTAAGATTGGGGATGGGAAAAGGACTCGTTTTTGGGAAGACATTTGGATAGGCAAGTTGCCTTTTTCCATAAGGTTTCGTTTGCTTTATAACATCTGTGAATCCGAGGGGATCACAGTGGCTCGGGTGATTACAGGTGGGTGGCGAAATCTAGGATTTCGACGAACTTTAACGGGTGATGTTTTGGCGATGTGGGAGGAGATTCATTTGATCTGCTTGGGGGTTGTTCTTAGTGAACAACCTGATACAATATCTTGGAATTTAGATCCAAAAGGTTTTTCCGTGAGATCTCTTTACCGGGGATTGAAGATGGGTACAATGAGATTTTCGTTTCAACCCATTTGGAAGTTCAAAATTCCGGCAAAAGTGAAAGTTTTTCTTTGGCTGGCGATTCGCGATAGCATTTTGACGAAAGATATTCTTCTCCGACGTGGCTGGAAAGGGGATACAATGTGTCAGTTTTGTGGTGCAGATGAAACAATTACACATATATTCTTTGATTGTCCGTTGGCTAGATATATTTGGAACGTGGCCTGTTGTGCTTTCGGTTTTAAAAACAGACCGAAATCGGTACGACATATGCTGGGCTTTTGGCTCAAAAGTTTTGCGGGAAATGATAGGCAAATGATTTCTGTTGGTGTTGCAGCAATAGTTTGGGCAATTTGGAAAACGCGTAATAACGCTGTTTTCCGTTCAATTAAGCCTAATGATCCCATCGCTGTAACTAATATGATTGGTAACATGATCATGTCTTGGACAATCTTGCAGGCAAAGGAGGGAAACCAAAATGCTCTCAGCTGGGCAGTCAAACTGTTCGTGCGGTTATCAAGTGAAGTGTTTGGAGCGGCAAGAGGGTGGCGACCGGTGGTGCCACGGATCATGGCTTGAGTTGGGATGTGAGGAAGAACAAGGTGCAGGTGGAAAAAGGATGGTGCGAGGACTAGGAGTAGTAGTAGGGGGGTGGTTTTCTGGTCTCCCTTTGCTGGCTGTTTCCTTTAGTCTTTGTGAACGTTTCTGGTTGTGGCTCCTTTTCCATTGGGATGTCTGGGAGGGCCTGTAATTTCTTTTCCAGTACTTTACGTTTTTTCTTTTTTTATGTTGTTGTAGCTGAACCTATGGTTTCTTTTAATGGAAATCGGGGGACCCCTTATTCTCAAAAAAAAACTCGATCAGATATTGCATTTGCTGTGAGCGTAGTCAGTCAGTTTATGCATGATCCGTGATCATCTCATATGGATGCTGTAACCCGGATCTTGCGTTACTCGAAAGGATGCCCTGGGAAAGGTTTGTTGTACACTTACCAGGGAAGCACTCAAGTTGAATGCTATACTGATGCTGATTGGGCCGGTTCAGTAGACGACCGGCGATCAACATCTGGATATTGCACATTTGTTGGTGGAAACTTAGTCTCGTGGCGCAGTAAGAAACAAACTGTTGTGGCTAGATCCACCGCAGAGGCCGAGTTCCGGTCTATGGCACATGGCGTGTGTGAGGTGTTATGGTTGAGGATCCTCCTTACAGAGCTCGGGTTAATCCGGTGTGCGCCATTGATGTTATATTGTGATAACAAGGCTGCAATTGATACAAGTAATCCTGTACAACATGATCGAACCAAGCATGTGGAGATCGATCGGCATTTCATCAAAGAGAAGCTAGATAATGGTATAATTTGTATCCCATATGTCAGCTCATCTAGCCAAGTCGCAGATGTTCTAACTAAAGGATTGCCTGATAAAATGTTTTCTATTTTTTGTAACAAGATGGGTCTTTATGATGTTTTTGCCCCATCTTGAGGGGGAGTGTTGGTGTGTAGTGATATAAATGTGTAACTATGCAGGGACTAAAGTGTAATATGTAATAGAGATAAATAAGTAATAGAGAGAAGGAGAGGGTAAGAGACCCATCCAGAAATTTCCCCAAACATTCTCTCCCCTGTCTCAGGCTGACTTCTTTTGGGCTCCTGCTTATGAATAAGCAGGCTTATGAATTTTGGTGGTGAAAAACTGTTGTGGGTAGAAATCATATGGTACACTTCTTTTGGGCTTCTCTGTTCTGTGAGGAAAAAAACTGACACCCTAGGCCCACTTGACAGTGCCTCTCTCCCAACCAATCCGCAACCAAGGTAACGCCGGTGCCGTCGACCAGGGGATCCGCGATAGAGCTTTGCGTGGAGGACTTGGGCGCGCGGATCCGGAGGAGAGCTTCACGCCGCGTCTATTGGAAGGGAGATTCGGAGGGGGAGCTCTGGACGGAGATGAGAAGGAGCTTCGGGACGGAGATGGAGTTGGGATTTGGAAGAGGAGCTTTGCGTCAGAAATGGAGTCATGGCCGAAGCAGGCGGGTCCAACGGCGGGTGCAGAGGTGGGTGGGACGCCAGAGCAGGCGGGGCGGAGGCGGGGCCGGCGATGGGTGGAGAGGCGCGACGGCGTGTGGAGAGGTCGGTGGGAGGCCGGAGCAGGCGGCAGACGGGGTCGGCAGCGAGTGTAGAGGCGCGGCGGCGCGTGGAGAGGTGGGGGAGGAGGCCAGAGCGGGAGGAGGTGGCCGGCGGCGCGTGGTCGGGGGTCGGGATCGAGATGGCGAGAGTTCAGGCGATGGTTTCTTTTTTCTTCCCTGCCACCTTACCGTGAGAGAGAGAAAAAAACACTAGGATGGCAGTCCGGTCGTAATTTCGGAGAAGGACATGTCCATTTCTTGGGAACGTTTCGCGGGCCGAGCTGAGAAGCTCGGGAAACTGGGTCGGAGCAGTTTCTCCCCACTGTGTGTAACTGGGCTAGAAGCCACTTCTACGGTGGGAGTAATCTAGACAGTTCTTTTCAGCTTCTGGGCTTCTGAACCGAGAAGCAGCCCAAGAATCCTAAAAGAAGTCAGCCTCAATCTTCTCCCAAATCCTAACACCCAAATCGTCAAATCTAGCAACAAACAATCTATCTTTTTCTTAACAGAAGCCACAACATGCACCTCCTACATTCTGATATGCTGCACAACTGATCAGAGTATAGTCCAATGTTCACCGTGAGGATCTAGTGGCCAAAAGCCCAGAAAAAGTTTATAGCAACCCAGTATGCTACGAACAGAACACCTCTGAAGCTAGTTGCGCAGTCCACCCTACAGGCTGCGTGCGTTTTGGCGGGTGTGTTTTCTCCAGCGCCTTAGCATATGAATGCAGCCCCCAGCTGATAAAAGGCCACATGCTGCAAGGCCTAGAATGGTTGAATTGGCGATGTTCCAGTGATAGGCGCCCTGCAGACAAAAAATAAACGGAATGCTCTCAACTACTGTGTGAGCATGAGGGCACATTCACGTTTACTGCAAAGTGCAAGAGATGACGGCTACCTGCATTAGGACAATGAAGATAGGTGCATTTGCCAATGCTAACGAAAAGCTCATCATGCCCCCACGTAGTTCATTCGGCAGGTACCTTCAGCAGGATCAGCCATGTAAGCATAAAGCTTTAAAAAGTGGCTTCAACTTAAATTCTACAACTAATTGCATCGGTCCACTTACATTGTCCTAAATCTTGCTAGTGAAGGTAAAATAAAGCCCACACATGCATGGAAGACGCAGAACAGTATCACCAGTGTCCCAATCTCCTGTTCAAAGAAACAAGGCTCGCTAGAGTCACATAACAAACTTTATATGGGGTATGCATGTTGCCTTGCAGATACATGGGTATCATGGTATATACCTGGTAATCATAAGCCACAATCGACAAAGAAAGCCCAGCGGCAACGTATGCTATTGTCAGGCTATCCTCATTGTGGAGAGGAGCCATGGCTCCATAAAACCATGGAAAAGCAGCACTTCCAACCATTCTCGAGACCAGGAAACATGGGTAGATTAGTGACAGGGGAGCATCCCTTCCGTCGGCCTGTTATAGTAACAGATCTATGAGTGTATAAGCCTGACTTCAGCCTTCAATCAAAACACTAGTCAAACGGAACCACATAAGGGAGAATAGCATAGTTTTTTGGGTGGACCTCATACCACTATTGTTGGTGCCCAGAGGAACCAAAAGGATGATACAGAGAACTGGACACTTGCTTGAGCTAAGACCAGAATCAGCACTCTTTTGTCTGAAATAAGCAGAAAATTCTTGTGAGAGATGGAAATGAAATATTAAGCACCAACACGTTTGACTTCATAGGTTACATGGATCAAATCGCAAGTTCACTACAACTTTCTTACTGAAGTGAGCATAGGTCAAGAAACCCATATCAGTCATAGGCAATACAGAAATCTCAATAGTCCCAAATGCAAAGCCACAAAACTATCAGAGACCATTTTACATCTCTATCTGCTTCATCCTTTAGATATTCATGGACATTACTTTGTGAAGGAATAAATGATTAATTATATGAAATGATACAGAAATCATGGCAAAATAGACAAGATGGTATACTCACCACTCACCTCTGAGGACATGAGCAAAAAATGATTTTTGGTAGCTTCCAATGACAGATGCATGCTGGTTTGTACTGGTAATTGGTGCTTTTCTTATATACAACAATCCTATAACTGATACTAAGGCTGCAAACAAGTAGGGCAGCAAGATTCCTTTGTCATCATCATCAAGCAATGAGTTTGTGATTCCCTGACTTCCAACTAGGGATACTGATTCAAAGAACGTCATCAGCCAAAAGGTATCAAACAGCGAATCTTGCTTCTGCCCTTGCTGAAAATTCAGGATAAAACGGTTAAAACTGGGATAACGTTGAAGAAGGCAGTAATAGCAACAGAATATGTAAAATAAAACACAAACCTTCTCATGCTCCAGCACAATCCATGTCTCAAAACAGAAGGAGAACATTGAAGACGCAAGGGCCAAAATGAAATTGTTGATCCATGCACAACGAAGCCCACTGAAAGTTTTGATGGCACCCACCGCAAGCTGAAGCATCCAGTAAAATATGCAAGCACGTTGTGGTCCTCTATGAACATTAGTAAACAAAATATTATACCGATAAGAACGATAAAAGCAGACTCTCATTTAACACAATATCAACTGACAGAAAGAAGAACTAAGTGCACTTGATGGACCTTAACTGTACAGAGATGCACACACTAGAAAAGCATAACATATTATCGAACTATAGTAGCACGGACCAACTGATATAACAGAGAATTTCCTTGCTAGTATGCGCAACACTCTGCAATCTGCAGCATCAAATCTCATCCTGAGGCTTTCTTTTAAGTATTTTACCTGAACAAACCATTTTAGTTGGAAGACACATCTTAAAGGAGATTGAACAAGTAAAAAACTTAGTGCTAAAGGGGTGCCTCTATCTATAAATAGGTTTACTTATACAGCTATCTTACAGCTCATTACAAAAAAGCTTTTGTGAGCTGCGGCATAAATGAACAAACATAACTTTAAGGTGGACATTGGTCAAAAAGATAATATGGAATTAGTAAGTCTAATTGATCATATTGTAACTAGCATTTCAATCCGGACGGGTGCATGCAAACAGGCACCTACTAAGATGGGGCATTACATTTGGTTCAAAGATTGTAATCTGATTGAGAGTGTTTTGAGCTGCAGTGCTGCGTAGCTTGTACTCAAATATGCTACTGTACTAGTTTGGAACAATTCACACAAACGTCCCACCATCTAAGGACGAGAACTCATGAGGAAAAACTCACAGTTTGTCAGAGACAATGCCAGAGGCGCCGCCAAGAAAGAGCGCGGCCACCGTGGCCGCCGCGAGGCGCGCGGCCATCTGCTCCCTGCCGAACCCGCATCGCGCGTACTCAGCCTCCCCGAACACAAACTGGATCCCCTCCACCACTACATAGCAGCAACAACAACAACCGTCATTAGAGTCAGTCCCCTTCGCTGCTAGTATCTCTACTAAAGATGTAGGGGATTCAGGACGGTGCTCACCGGATGCAAGGGAGAAGAGGAGAAGGAAGGCGCGGCGGAAGCGGGTGAAGGGGGCTGCGCCAACGTCAAAGGGGGAGGGAGACGACGGGGTGACGACGGCGGCGGAGTGCGGCCGGGAGAAGGAGGGGAGGAGGAGGACGGCGGCGAGTGAGGCGGCGGAGAGCAGCGGGTAGGCGATCGGGCTGAGCGCCCACTCCTCTCTCTCGATCACTACCCCCATCGGCCGGAATTGGTCCCCGGCGGGGTGGGATCCGGAAGCGGTGGCGCTGGCACGGTGGTCGCGCGACACGGACGGGGTGGTGAATGGTGGTCGCGCAGTGGGCTCGGGTATTTGGGCCGATACTTACAAGCAATTGGGCTCTACGACACACTCTGGGCTCGGGTTAGGATTTTCCCAGAACCGCTGCTGGTGAGCCCAGCCCAATTGTAATTCGGCACGCACGAACTCAGCTCCGTTGGAGCTCTTGCTGGAGGCCACCCTTTACGAAGGGCAATTCCTACGTCCGTGAAATTACGTTTATATAGATTTAGACGTAAAGGAGGCACGTGTCCCGAGGGCGCTGCTCGTGCGAGGCCCCCGCGCGCGTAACAGGGCCCCCCGCGGTGATCGGTTCATCGAGCCTCCAGCGTCGAGCAGGACTTACGCAGTCTGATCCTAACATTTTTGGGGCCGGGGCGGAGCTAAAATCCGGACCCTTTAGGGATCAAAATAATAATTTATATATCGCATATGAAGATGTATGAATAGCTTGTACATGATTAAAAAAAGCAATATTTGGTATCAAATAATGTATAGATATTGTTTTACAATTTTCTATCATTACTAGAGATGAATTTAATTATCGGACATGATTTTTTCCTTAAATTATAATAATCCGAATTTACGTCCGTGAAGACATTGTCTCTAGCCACTGCCCACGATTTGTCGCACGTAAACTTGGAGAATTTAATTTAGACTAGTACCTGCCATGGCCTCGCACTTGCAGACTGCTATATGCCAAGGATCATAGAAATAAACACATATCTGAATAAGAAAAAATGAGTTATTTATAGGGTAAATAAAAGTGTCGATTCATATGGCCCTAGCCTCGACACACTTTTATTTTTGGATCAATTGGAGGCTCCCTGTTAAATAAAATGTAAAAGGCTAAGCTAACCAAATAAAAATGCCACGTTACAAAAAAAAGGCCCAAGTTGTAGCCAATAGGAGGCAGGTAACGCTTCGTCATCGTCCTTACTCTGAATCCTACGAGAGAGCTCTTACCTGTTGTAATGGCGACTGGTATATTTCCCCATAGCATATACCTTAGCTAGTAGGTTTCTGGGGCCCCTTGGCGCCCGGGGCCCGGGGCGGCCGCCCCTCTGCCCCGCCCTCTGGACCGGGACTGGACGTACGTACCGCAGGAAGGGAGCAAAGAACTTGTACGATACCGATTTAGACGTACACGCACACGAATTCAAACATACAACTATTTTAGACGTAAAACTACATAAATTTAAACGTACAACTACACATAATCAGTTTGTACGAACAACTACACATATTTAGACGTATAAATATACAGACTCGAGTTGTATAGATCAGGTCGTATAACTATACACTAGCAAAATACCCGTGCGTTGCAACGGGTAAAACTTATACGGACCATATGCATAGATTGAGTTCATGTATGTAAAGACGCGACGTTTCACAACCACATGTCAGTTTCAACGCATCTACGAGGCGCTCGTTCAATACCATAATCTATTTTAATGTAATTAAGTTACTTTAGTGCATATCTAATCGAGTGACGCATTAAAATTATATTCCATTTCACATTAAAAAGAGTTGCTATTAGACTAAAGTAATATGCTCATTCCAAATTGCTAGTGTTTTTACGATTTGCAAAAACTGCATATGCATATTGATTTAACATCATTGAGATGACCCAAATGACATGGCGCTAGAAAACTATATATTTTGCGGAACTTTTCTTGTAGAACATTCTGTATAATTATTTACGTTCCAAAATGCTCTCTCTTTTTTCAAACTTGTCTGTTTTTTGCACAGTGTTGTTGTACCTAGTCAAATCATGCCCTTCGATCTCTAGGCCTCCCTACGAATGAATATATATAGTGACAATAGAACAAGAGATCCATTCGATTGAGTACTCCTAAACATTTTCAACCTTTTGCAATCTCAAACCAAAAACTAGCTACAAACTCCAGCTTCAATTTTTTCTCCTGAACCTTACGATGATATGCTTCAATTATGTTCAATCTGGTCCTTACTGACATGCTGTAGGGAATAGTATCCCGGAAGCTGCTTGGGCTTCCCAACTTCAGTGTATAAAAATCAATGGAAACTAATCATCAGTGTAATTCAAATTCGTCGAAGACTCTAGTGCTAAATAGTTCATCGTCAACACTTTGTATGACTTGGATAGATTCGAGGTAAAAATTGAAAAACGACTGTGTATTCCTATGCTAATGTTAACAGTAAACAGTTGATCGTCATCATTGAGCCAAGCACCTCAGGTCATGAGTGTGGCTGTCTGGACTGAAGAAAATGATGCAGCTAGCAACAATGAAGTTACAGGACTGAACCTGAACCTCCTGAACCTGTTCCTCGTCTCTCCGCTGGCGATTGATGCCGTTTGCTTGCTGCCACTCCAGATCGAATGGCAGACCCTGAAGGCTACGACCTCCGCCACGGCGGCGTCGACTGTGGTGTTCTGCATCATGCTCGACATGACCTTCGGCCTGCTGGACCTGGACGAGGAGCACATTGTGCACATCGACGCCGTCATGAAGCGTGTGCTGCTCGCCGTTGGCGTGCGCATGGACGACTACCTCCCGTTCCTCCGCCCCATGTTCTGGCGGCAACAGCAACATGTGCTCGCCGTGCGCCGCGAGCAGGTCGACACGCTGCTCCCGCTCATCAACCGCCGCCGTGCCATCCTCCGTGACATGCAGAGCTCAAGGCCAGACACCAACGTCGCCGCGCCCTTCTCGTACCTGGACTCCGTGCTGGACCTCCGTATCGAGGGCTACGAAACTACGAACGATGAGCTGGTCACCCTCTGCGCGGAGCTGATCTCCCCACCAGACCACTGCCTCGCGGGCCTCCCAGCGCCGCCTACCACTCCTTCCCCATCGACAGACGAAGGTCCCCCCGACGCCCTCGAGGAGGCGCTGCAGTTCGCCTGCCTAGGGCAGCTGCCTGACCTTGTCGACGCCGCCGATGAGCCAGCCCCTGATGGATAGCTGCGGGAGGACCATCTCCCCATCCCTCCAGCACCGCCCATCTCGTTGGAGGAACAGAGGAAGAAGACTTCGGTGCGGTGCGTCGGCGTTTTTTCACTTAGTCGGAGAGTGCGGGTTAATTTCTTAGATTCCGAGGGGCCAAAACGCAAAAACGACGCGATGTACGTCCTCACCTCAAGAGATATTATATAGTAGAGATATCAGGTTCAGGGCCGGTCCAGAGATTTCATCGGCGTCAGGCGAGACAAAAATTTAGGGCCCTTAGTATAAATTAAAATCAAATGAGAGAATGAAACACATATTTTACATAGAAAATCCTTGTGGAAAAACCCCAATCCATATGCAATTTTTCTTCGCATTATTCAAACTGAAAGCAAAGCCTTTAAATTTTTTTGATGTAAAATTAAGTATGTATACCTTTGATAATTTGTATTGTAGACTGATAAACTCAATACACACGGATGGTTGTAATTTCTTGCTCACCGTATTTACTTCAATACAACTTTTCTTGTTCATTTTTTTCTTTTCGCACTATCGAATAGAGGGTTCTTTATGACAGCGCTACAAACAACAAATAACTAGCAATCTAAATTAAGAAATAAACATGGAATTGACCTCATAGAGAACGGTGGAACATCAATACCTGTCGGCGGCGGTGCACCGACTTTAGCGATTGGGATCGAGAGCTGGCGGCGATGCGGACGGAACGGATCCGCGAGGCACGCTAGCAGGAAAACAGGTCGTATGATCATTTTATACGTGATTCACTCATCCCAATCACATGTCCAGCTACGTACAAGCGCAAGAGCCAATTGCTAACAAGCCCATAGCTATAGCCAAGCATCCATACAGCTTTATTAACTAATTGTATTTTTATTTCTTCGTATACACATAAAGCAAAGCCTATTTAAATAAATTTGGGAGGGTTTTTTATAAAATTTAAGGGCCCGGGGCGGCCGCCCCTCTCACCCCCTAGGACCAGCCCTAATCAGGTTGTACAGAACAGGGTTGAACGTATAACTACACAGATTAGGTTGTACGTACAACTACACACAAGTTCAGCTAGATGTACAACTACACATACGGGGTTGTACGAACTATACACAATCTAAAGTACAAAAAAAGTTCATCGAAACCTATCAACAATGGATCTAGTTTTGAAGATCTCGACGCGAGGAAGTTCAAAAGTGAAAACGGTTCGTAATTTGGATAAACGGTTCTCAAGATATTTCATTTTGAAAAAAACGAATCTCAAAATAAATGCACGTCCAGCCGTATGCGCACCACCAGGAAGCCGCCACTTGTCACGCGGGGAGGAAAGGTGAGAATTGAAAATGAACAAAATTGCGACACGTGTCGGAAGCTCAGTGAATGAAAATAGAGTTTTGCGAAGTGAAGACTTTTTTTAAGGATTTCCAGCTCCTACTTATCACGACGTTATGCGGAGAGAACCTCCTCGCTCCGTGCACCCCCTACGCTAAATGGGCCCGGCCCATTTCCGGTGCGGATTTGAAGCCTCATTGTTTTAGCACGTGTAGTTGGTTTGGTTCTACTGTTTCGGCCTATTAAACTGTTTCTCCGAAAGTTGAACAATTTTAAAATTTGATTTTTCTAAAAACTGAACATTTTTGTTTTTGAACAAATTTTTGTTTGAACATTTATATTTCTAAAAGTCGAACATTTTTCTAAATATAAAAAGACATTAGTAAAATTTAAATATTTTCAAAAGGTAAACAATTTTTATTTTTGAACAAATTTATGTTTCAACATTTTAAATATATCCAAAAAACAGAAAAAATGGAAAATAAAAAGAAACTATGAAGAAAAAAGAAACAGCCAAAAAAGAAATTTGTTCAAAACTAAAATTTGAACATTTTTTAGTTAAGAAAGTTGAACATTTTTTAAAATATAAAAAAACATTACTAAAATTTAAAGTTTTCAAACAAATATTATTTAATTTTAAAAAATTTATATTTGAATTTTTTTGATTTTGAATATTTTAAAAACTTCTACAAAAAACAGAAAAGAAAAATAAAAAAAAAGAAACTAAGATGAAAACAAGAAACATTCAAAAAAGAAAAATGAAAAAACGAAACGAAATCTACCTCTTAATGGGTCGGCCCGTTGCGTGCGTGGGGTGCGCGGAGCGCTGCTCGCTCCGCGGTACGCGGCAACTAGGGTTTGGCGCCCAACTATATGGAGGGACATTATGGAGAAATATCACAAGGAATCATTGTAAGTATATTGTACATTGAACTCGGGAAAACCTGATGTAAGTCGATCTGTTAAAATTTAAGATTGCATAAAGTTATAAGTAACTTAATGAGAATAATAAGTAGCACACATAATTCCTGTAAATCTGAGTCTAAGCTAATAAAGTGGCTTCACGGTAGTCTACAGAATGTCCTTTTGCCTTTTTGTATCATCTTATGTGTCTGGTAGATGAAGTTTTTTTAAGTTTCATTTCTTCGATCAGAAATAAACATGTCCTTACTTGTCCTAAATTTTGTGGGTTTTAGGAGAGTGGCGAAATCGGTTGCAAGGATCATTGCTCTTGCTTTGGACCTGGATACATGCTATTTTGATACACCTGAAAAGCTTGGTGATCATATAGCCACATTAAGGCTATTCCACTATGAAGGTGGACAGGAAACATGTCATGCCTTTGCATTGAATGACAATTATTCAGCAAGATCATGGAGAGTTCTTCCATTTGATGTTATTTTGGTTATCAGGTAAAGTGTCAAATCCTTCAAAGGGAGTTTATGGAGCAGGTGCATATTCGGAATATGACCTAATCACTCTTTTTGCAACCGATGATGTTGTTGGCCTCCAAGTAATACATCTTAAAACAACACATTCTTCTGATATTTGTTTCTGAATTCGATATATATGCCAGGACAAGAATGCTCAGCCTCAAGTATGGGAATATGTAGCTCCTTTGAAAGGGTTAGACTGTTGTTCTGATTGATTAGACTTAGTCTCACTCTTAGCTGATGGCATAAAGGCTTGAAAATTTGCTTTGTTAATGTAAGGTAAAGGTCCAAAAAAATTGTGTCTTTGTTTATCAGGGGCTTTGAGAGAACATTTCTTAATTCCTAGTGTTTTGTGTGTTAGTTAACAATACTTATGATGTACTAATAGAATGCTTAGTATTTCAGCTTGTATGTGATTTAAGTTCATATGCATCAAAGCCAAAAATGCGAAGAAGAAGTGGTTCTGGAATTGTTCCAGGAACCGGCATATTTGAGCCGAAAATCTCCATGGACGGAATTTCCTGTTCACCAGAACTTCATAGAAAATGGCTAAGTCAAGTTTGAGAAATGGTTCTGATCTCAACCGGAAATTGTACTCAGAAATTTCAATTTACCGGAATTTCTGAGTGGAACAAGATCAACATCGCAAATACGACTAAGTCAAGATTGAGGAAGTGTTCTGACTCGAGCCGGAAATTGTGATCAGAAATTTCCATCTACCGGAATTTCCGATTGCACCTAGAAGAGTTCACAGAAACGGCTAAGTCAAGAATAAGAAGTGTTCTGATCTCAACCGGAAATCATGTTCGGAAATTTCAATTCACCGGAATTTCCGAGTGCACCTTGAAGAACATTGAAGAAAACTGCTAAGGAAAGAAGAGGAAAAGGTTCTGACTCCAGCCGGAAATTCCTGTCGGAAATTTCAATTCTCTGAAAATTCCGAGCAACCGGAATTTCTGGGTGGTCGACACAGGCAACGGTCAGAATTGGGGAGGGGCTATAAATACCCCCTCACTCACTCAAGAACAGTTAGCTCTCAGATTTTCTCTCTCCTACCTTTCTTGAAAGCTCAAATCATCAAGATCTCCTAATTCCCCCACTCAAATCCGTTGATCTTTGGAGGATTGGAGGAGAAGGACCGCATCTACATCTTAACCGAAGCGATTTGCATTTCTTCCCCATTCACTTGGGGATTTCGTGGCTAGTATTTCCGGTAGGAAAACCTAGTTCACCATTATTGTAATCTTGGTGTTGCCTTGACCTTTTGTGGTCATCTTGAGAGCCCCCAATTAAGTTGTGGGTGAGTGCCTCAAGCGTTTGTAAGGAATTCGATCTCCGCTCTAAAAGGGGATCAATAGTGGAAGGTGAACTCGTAACCTTTGTGGTTGAGTTCATGGGAGAAGAAGGTGAGCCTTTGTGACGTTGCGGCTAACCTGTTGTGGTAGAGCACACCTCTCCAATGAGACGTACACCCTTGGGTGGAACTCGGGATTACATCTTCGTATCTGCGTGCTTCTCTTGGTTCCTCTTATCCTTTCTCCCTTACTTGCTTGTCTTGTACTCTAGTTTACCTTGTTATTGCTTAGCTTATCATTTACGTAAATTCATCGTAGTTGCATATCTAGAGAATATACCTTTGTGTTGAGCCTAAATTTGAAAAGACCTAAAATTTGTAATAGCACCTATTCACCCCCCCTCTAGGTGCCGGATTCCCATTCAATTGGTATCAGAGCCAGGTTCAGTTTTAAGGGCTTAACCGCCTAAGTGCAACGATGACGAAATCCGATGTCGAGAGGGCCGCCCGTGAGAAATTAGAGGCGGAGAAGGAGGCGTTAGCCAAAGGGGCAACCATGGCCGATCTTATAGATATGAGATCATCCTTGGAGGCCCAACTCCTCAAGATGAATGAGATTCTCATGGCACTCTTGAAGTCTAAGGAGCCCGAGGCTACTTCTCCCTCTCATTCTACTAAGGAGCACGGTGAGAACTCTATGGAGTCATCTTCAGATGGGTCTAAAGATGTTTCTCCAAATGCTTCCCCCGGGAAGGCGGAAAATGATGAATCACCTAGCTCCTCTAATACCCCCAAAGGAGAGGAATTTCATAATGTTAACCATAATTACTCTCCTAACCCTCCTATCCCTCACCCTCATGTAAACTTTAGAAGTGATTCACCTAATCTCAAACCTACTCATTTCTCTCAATGGCAATTTCAAATGAATTCTCATTTATGTAGTGCCTCCATTGAGCTATGGCGCATCATTGAAGAAGGATTCAAGGCCCATGATCCAACCAACTTGACAAGAAGAGAGCTGGTTTATAGTAAACTCAATGCCACCGCTCTTCATCAACTCCAAATGGCCGTTGGAGAGAAGGACATGCCTCTTATTCAACAATTCTCCACCACCAAAGAAGTATGGAATGCTATTTCTGACATCTTCGTCGGCAATGAGAGCATGAAGAAGAACCGGTATGATGCCTTATGCAATGAGGTGGAAGGGTTCTACAAGTTGGATGGAGAAAGTTATGAGGACATGTACCGGAGGTTGTTGTTGTATGCTAACACCTTCAAGAACCTCGGTGCGGTCTACATTGATGATGCTTGGATCAAGAGGAAGTTCGTGACCGCACTCTTGCCCTTTGAGGAAACGGACTTGAAGACACTCCAAGGGAGACATGACTTCGCAAAGATGACATCCAATGAATTCATGCAAGAGATGACCGCATACAAGGTGGCCTCCAAGATTGCACAAGATGCAAGAGCAAGAGTCATAGGGATGCACAAGCATGCCTCAATTGCCTTGAAGGCCACCGTTGAAGAGGAGGATGAAGATGAGTATGATGATCAAGTTGAGCTATCTAGTGAGACACTCTCAAGTACTCTCACCCACATGAGTATTGCGGCAAGAACTTTTTGGAAGAACCCCGGAAGGGCCAAAGCTAGGATTGACAAGAAGTTCCCCTCCAATGGAGGAAAGCCAAGCAACAAGGTGAGGCTTTGCTATAATTGTTATGACAAAAGCCACTTTGTTGTAGATTGCCCATGGGAAAGAAAATAGGACCATGGTGGGATGCTCGTGGCCAAGACGAAGGTCAAGGGTCCTATGCCCATGAAGAAGCCCTACTTTAAGAAGAACCAAAAGATTGTCTTGGTAACTCAAGAGCAATATCCCACCGATGATGAAGATAGTGACAAGGAGAATACCCCAACGCAAGTGGCCGCTCTAGCCATTTCCTCTACACCTCCGTCACTCTTCTCCTCACCAAATGAGAGCCCCATCATCAAGAATGCAAGATGTCTTATGGCAAAGACATCCGAGGTAAAATTGTCCCCTACCTCCATATCCCATGATATTGATGATGGTATGAGTCTTGAAGTCAAGAAAGAAATTATTGCTTTTGATAAATTCATGACTAACTTGCAAGGAGAAGGAAATAAACACTTTGGCTCGATTATAAGTCGCGTAGGTGAGCTTGAGGACGAGCTTGACTTAAAAGGTGAGATTGAGAGAGAGGATGCTCACACTAAGGTGTCTCTCCAATTCTCCCTTGAAGATGAACAAGAAGCTCATGCTCTCCTTAAGGAGCAACTTGCTAAGATCACTAAGGATCGTGATCTTTACTTTGCTAAATGTAAAATTGTGCAAAATGAAAAGTTCGAGCTTGTAGTTGCTCATGCTAGACTTTGCGAAGACTTCGAGTCACTTGAAAATACTCACAAGTATTGACAAGTGATCACGAACGTCTCCTCAAGTCTCGTGATTAACTCCAAACTTGGATATCTACTCTTGAGAAACCTAGCACTTCTACTCCTTTGAATACTAATGCAAATGTTGTCAAGGATAAAACTAGGGTTTTGTTTGTTCCCTCCATGGCAATCGAGCCCAAGACCTCTCTTGATAAAGGTAAGGGGACATTCACTACTCCTCTTCATGAGCGAGTGCCCCACAAGGGTAAAGAAGGTATAGGCTATGTTGCTAAGGAGAAGAAGATCAAGAAGAAGGCCAAGCCCGCACAAGCCAAGAAAGATGACATTGCAAGTGGAAATGTCACAAGGGGCACTCCCACTCGTGATGACTTTGCGGGCATATCTAACCCCAATTATGCTTTACATGTTGATTATTATGGGGATGTCTATGCTAGATACATTGGTCCTTTTGATGGCTATACTGAATATGCTATTTGGGTCCCAAAGACACTTGTTGCTAACCAAAAGGAACCTATTGCAAAATGGGTACCTAAATCAAAGAATTGATTGTGTGTAGGGCCTTGCTTCCGGAGGATCGAAATTGATAATTGATAGTGGGTGCACTAGTCATATGGCCGGAAGCAAGGAGATTGTAACGGAGTTGAAGCCTAATGATGATCAAATGACCGTTACATATGGTGACATTTCAAAGTCTAATGTAATAGGGCTCGACAAGGTGGTAGTGGAACCGGACATCACACTTGTGAATGTCTTGCTTGTCGAGTCCCCGGGTTTCAACTTGATCTCGGTGCATTCTTTAACTTGTTTGGGCTATACCTTTATCTTCGAAAAGGATATGGTTATCCTTATGCAGAGCAAGTCTCACAAAGTGTCTTTCGTTGGGTACGTTGAGAATGAGCTATATGTGGTTGACTTCTCCGGAGTCACCACTTCCCATGCAATGTGCTTATTCGCTAAGGCGGACTTGCGTTGGTTATGGCATCGCCGACTAGCCCATGTCAATATTGCAAAGTTTCCAAAAGGGTGGCCATATCCTAGGACTAAAAGACCATGTTTCTTTCTCGAAGGATCGAATGTTTAGGGCTTGTGTTGAAGGAAAAATGCATGACATCCACCATCCAAGCAAGACCATCATTTCGTCAACGAGGGTGTTGGAGCTTCTCCATGTTGACCTCTTTGGTCCAATTCCGGAAGCTAGTCTTGGTGGCAAGAAATATTGCTTGGTGATTGTTGATGACTATTCAAGATACACATGGGTTTTCTTCTTCAAGTCGAAGGCGGAGACTCAACAAACTATCATCGACTTCAATGAAGCTCAACGTCAACACAATGTCTCAATCTTGGTGATAAGAAGTGACAATGGTTCCGAGTTCAAGAACTACACCTTGAACGAGTTCCTTAGTGAAGAAGGGATTCGTCATCAATATTCCGCTGCTTATACTCCCCAACAAAATGGTGTAGACGAAAGGAAGAACCGCACACTTATTGAGATGGCAAGATCGATGATGGCGAGTTCAAGTCCCCTCACAACTTTTGGGCCGAAGCCGTCAACACCGCTTCCATTCATCCAACCGGCTCTTCTTTCGCAAAGAACTCATGAAGACACCTTATGAAGTGCTAACCGGGAACAAGCCCAACATCTCTTACTTCCGAGTTTTTGGTTGTAAGTGTTTCTATCTCATCAAAGGTGTTCGCCTAGGCAAGTTTGATTCTAAGTTTCTTGAAGGGACTTTTGTTGGTTACGGTGCCGAATCCCATACTTATAGAGTCTATGACAAGGCCTCGCGCATTATCATAGAAACTTGTAGTATGGTATTCGATGAGAATGACGACTCCCTTGTGGAGCAAAGTGGTGTTTCCGATGTAGGTGATGATCAACCTCAAGATGCTATCCGAAGGATGGGGTTAGGCGTCCACCGCCCCGTTGAAGTCTATTATGAGGTTGCTCAACAAGGATCAAGCTCTACGCAAGTGGTGGCTACCCCAACACAAGAAACATCCAACGACAACATCGTGCCCAACACACCCAGCCAAGAAGAAGCACAAGAACCTCCAGCTGCTCCAGGAATTTCCGGAGGGCCGGAAAATCCGGTTCAAACTGGAGTCGGAAATTCCGGTGACTCGGAATTTCCGGTCCACAATGAACTCGGAATATCCGGTCCTGCTGACATTCCCGGTGGAAGCTCTCAACAAGGCCAAGATCAACCTACTCCCCCACCTCTGGTCATCACTCCTATGGTTGATCAAGGCCATCAAGACAGTCAAGGCGGAGACATGAATGATCAAGATGATCAAGCGATCCCTCCCACCACAAGGAGGGAAATCGAGATCCGCCGCTTGAATAGGGTTGGCACCTCACAAGAATTGAGAGTTCTATCTCTTGACAAGGTACTTGGTGATGTGATAAGCAAGGTCTCTACCCGAAGACAACTTGCAAGCTTTAGTGAACATCAAGCTCACATCTCCATGGTGGAACCCAAGAAAGTCTTTGAAGCTCTTGAAGATAAAGATTGGCTTGATGCCATCCATGAAGAACTCAACAACTTCGAGCGCAACAAAGTGTGTAAGTTGGTGGAAAGACCCAAATATTGCCGCAATGTTATCGGCACCAAGTGGATATTTAAGAACAAGCAAGATGAACATGGCATGGTGGTGAGGAACAAGGCAAGATTGGTGGCTCAAGGTTACTCCCAAATTGAAGGCATTGACTTTGGAGAAACCTACGCGCCCGTGGCTCGACTTGAATCAATTTGTATTCTTCTTGCCTATGCCTCTCACCATAACTTTAAGTTGCAACAAATGGATGTTAAATCCGCTTTTCTTAATGGTCCACTAAGTGAACTTGTTTAAGTTAAGCAACCACCGGGGTTTGAGGACCTCAAGTATCCGAACCATGTCTACAAGTTGGATAAGGCACTCTATGGCCTTAAACAAGCCCCACGTGCGTGGTATGACCATCTTAGAGAACTATTTGTAGACCGTGGGTTCCAAGTTGGGGAAATCGACCCCATGCTTTTTACTAAGAAAGTAAATGGAGAGCTTTTCATTTGTCAATTATATGTGGATGATATTATATTTGGGTCTACTAACAAAGCATTTAACGAAGAATTCTCCAAGCTTATGACTGACAGGTTTGAGATGTCTATGATGGGTGAGATGAAGTTCTTCGTCGGATTCGAGATCAAGCAATTGAAGGAATGAACGTTCATCAACCAAGTAAAGTACATTCAAGACATGCTCAAGAAGTATGGGTTGCTTGAGCTCAAGGGTGCCTCTACCTGTAGCGTACCTGCACTTTAGATAAGGCAAATACCTGTGTATAGTGCAAATCCCTGGTTGTAGACTCGAAACCTTTAAACGAAACCTCACTCGTAATTTGATCAATCTGCAATAAGAAAAATATTGCAACAACGTGGGTCAGATTACATTAAAAATGGAGTCTGGCAAGTGACACTATGGTGGACACTTAATGGAATAACTCTAAAGCCTATATGCATATTTGGCTCGTGGAGTTCAAGGCTATTTTGCATAAAGCCAATTTTTCCTATCTCTTTGTAAAACACTTTCTTCAAATCAAGACAAGTATGGCATGAAAACCATAAATCTCATCTTCCCTTATTCACCCATCAAGTTTTATTTCTGAAGTTGGAATGGTGGAATCCTCCGTTGAAGTCCGTGATCAGCTGCTCAAATTGTCCGTACCGGGGACACGGCTAAGTACTTAGTTTTACACTCTGCAGAGGTTGTGCACGTTCACCATTGTACCCATTCAACCCAAATTATCATTTACACACCATTTGTGAATAGGAAAGGAGAAGAATGAGACGAGATCTTTCAGAAGCATTTTCCCTCCCACCTGCCTTGACCCGTTCCACCTAACACCCCCTACATCTGCTTGTCAAGTCAGAGAGAGTCCACACAACATAATTGATCAAGCCAGAGCCCATATGGCAATGGCTGCACTGGAAGCAATCGTCACTCGGAGTTCTTCGGATTCCTCTGTTCCCTGGGTGGCCGGCCATCCACAAGTGCACTCTCAGGTTGACAACCCCCATGCTCATGGCCCCAAGTATAGTAGAAACTACCTTAGGCGAAGACAACCACAAGCACAGTCCGGAGTAGCCCCTCAACATAAACCATTCAACCAATCCACCCAGGTGTTTCATTAACTTAGTGGATGTGTACTCCCAGGTTGACAACCACCATGCTCACGGCCCTAAGTAGAATAGAAATTCATCCTAGGCGACGACAACCATGAGCACAACCCTGAGTAGTCACTTAACATTTTGTAAAACTTTTCATCAATTGCATAACATCAATATTTCTTATAAGTATGATATAGGAACCTAGACACAGGAGTAAGGGAATTCTACACAGGTTTAGCATAGCAATACTATCCTACACATGCATATAAAAATACACTAAGTAATGCATATAGAAAATAATAGGAAGTTTATGAGGTGTGCCACTTGCCTTTGAATGTTGTCGTTGTTCACAAACTCTTTTCAACGATACTCGGAACTCTCCGTTCAGTCTAAACAATATAAACACACAACAATACAACAATCAACAAACAACAATCATCAAACATACATGCACATACATAGTGAACAAATAAGTTTCATAAAACTTCTAAGGAAAACATGTCATGCATGATATGTAAATTATTTCTAAGGACTAGAGATGCATGTCATGCCATGAATTCTTTTAAGTTAATGCAATGCAATTAGGTTGGTCAAAATGACTAAGGACTAAAGTCATAAGTTGAATAAAATATTTTGTTTTATATCATCTTGAATAAGCCCTCTAATGGCTTAGTCTTGGTGTGTAGAAATATTTAGAGAAAATACTAAGTCATTTCTTCAAGATGATCAACGATTATTATCAACTCTTTGTAAATTGGACATTCACTATAGTGAGAGAGACAGACACCCGGCCCGCCACTTAAATTGTGGAACAGGTCTCATGTACGTGGACATGTAAAGTTTGTTTCCAGGCCGCTTCATCTTACTATGCCGCTAGGATCCAACAAACTTCAAAGATGATAACATCATGATCAAAATTTGTTTAAGTCTAAAAGACAAGATTAGGAAAGAGGGAAAAGAAAGAAAGAAAGATGTAGTTAGTCTTCCAGGCTTCATCTCCAGACTTGTTGCGTTCCCCTTGGTGATGTCTTGAATGAATTTTGTAGACTTGATAAATCTTCAGACTTGATGATTCTCATATCACCGAGGCTGGTCTTGGAATTAACTTAGTCTTCATGAAGTCCCAGATAAGAAGGAAGAAAAGAGAGAGAGCAAGAAAGACTTAGAGAATAAAGGGGGTTGGTCTTCTTGAACTTCTTCTTGCTTTTCTTCTAAGTGCTTCTACTCCTTGAAGATACTTCTGAAGTCTTGTTTTGGCTAAGTCCTTCAATGGCCTTCTAGCTCCATCTTGAAAATTACTAAGTGTCTAAGTGTAGCACTTTACCAAAATACTAAGTTTGGAAATATTCCTAACTTAGAGAAAATAATGAAGAGATTTCCTATGGGAAATATATCTATATGAGAAAATAAGTTATGCATGCAATGCACTTTTAAATCCTAAGAAATATCATACAAAATTTGTGATATTTTATAAAGTATGCATTAGGCTATAAATGCAATTTAATTAATTTCTATTTTTGGGAAATATAATAAAAGGAATAATTATAAGATTAAAGTTTTCTATGATTAAATTTTTATAACATAATTTTATCAATAGTGTTAATAGACAGGGGGCATTTATAGCAATTTGATTTAATCAAAAATAATATTTTTATTAATAGTTATGTTGAAAAATACTTAAACTATTCAAATTAAATATATAACTATGAATTCATTCAAATATTACTCAAAAATATTTTATAGCAGTGGAATCAATTTACAAATATTCCAAAGTCTCTAAAACAATTTTATTTGCAATTTTTGAATTTACAGATTTAAAGTTATGACAAAAATACTCAAATTCACCATTTGAAATTTGAATATTTTAAACTAAGTCAAATTTGTATTTTGGCAGATCCAAAAAAATCTACATGTCAAGGGCTTTCCAAATATATAAAAATATTTAAATTTGGATAAGTGGTTAAAAAGTTATAACAAATCTAAGTTGCAGGGTCTTTTCTATAAAACTGCCAATTAAAATTAATTACGAAAATAATTGCTGACGCGGACTGGATGCTGACGAGGCAGGACGTGGCGCTGACGTGGCTGCTGACTAGGATCCGACGAGGATAAGTGACTGGATCTGGGCCGTCAGATCTGGATCTGGCGGTCCAGATTTGTCCGTACCGGTTCGGCTTAAAAGATCTATTTACAACCGCACGATCTAGATCGAATGGCTCACCGTGCTCGTCCAGAAGATGGCGGCACTTCTCACCGGAGATAGGGGATGACGGTGGCGCGGGCTCCGGCGTGGACGCTCCGGTCGTTGCCGTGCCTCCCCGGATGCGAGGAGGACAGCTCCAGACGCAGGGCTCCAAGGCGAGGAAGAAGAGCGCGGTGGCGGTATGCCCCGCTTCCTGGAACGATCACGACGGGCGGCCGGAGATGGAGCCGAAGGCGGCAGCGCGGGTGTGGACGAATCCCGTACTTCGGTTCGCGCCACGGCTCGGGAAGGAGGCGAAGGGATGCTGCACTGCGCCACAAAGGGGGTGGACACGGTCTCGAGGCTTGGGTGTTGGACTCCTCGCCGGAATCGGCAATTTCGCGACGGCGGCCCGTGCGGACTCCGGCGAGCAGCAGTGGTGGCCTGGCGGCGTTATTTTCGTGGGGAGGAGAGGGGAAACGGAGGCGGGGTCGCCGGGTTTATATGGGGGGGGGGGGGAGGAGAGCAAATCCCGCAAAGAACGCCGCGAATTTGAGCTCGGATCGAAGGAGGAATCGGAGGCGAAATTTTCGGCTGGAGCTTAGGGATGAAGTCCCCTGACAGGTGGGTCCCGCTGTCAGGGATTTTTCTTTTTCCTTTTCTGATTTTCTATTTTCTTAATAACTTTTGATTTATAACTCCAAATAAAGTCAAATCAAATTCTAAAAATTTGTAAAATTATTATCTTTGTGTTAAACCAGTTGTGGGTATGTTTTGAAAACTTTTTAAAATTAATAATTTTGAATTATTCAAAATGTAAATTTGCACATTTAAGTCAATTTTGAAATTAATAATTTAATAAATTCATTTGGGGTTAAATTAAATTTATGAAATTGCCACAATGTTATATGATTGATATTAAGTCATTTAAAACTCATTTTTAGTAACCATTCATTTTTTTTGGCATAATAGTAAAGTAATATAATATAAATATTTTCAAAGTAATAGAAATTATAATTGATTCAAGTTTTAATTCATTTTATTTTGTGCACCATTATATTTTATATTAAGATAATTCAATTGAAACTTCATAGCAGCTTTGGGATTTTTTTTAGTTTTAATTCATTTCTTATTAGACTATACTAATCATTTCATGCTTTGAAAATAAATGAAATTCATTTAAGCAAATGAAATGTTTATTTGGATAATTCATTAATTTTAATTTATGAAGTTTTAAAGTTACAAACTATAGGCTTGAAATTTCCAAACTATATTTTGAACTCAGGTAAATGAATAATAACCTTTTGGCAATTAGACAATGTTTTCAATAGTTTAAAATAACACTTGTAATTTTAATTTTATGAATTGCTATTGCTAAGTGGTTGAATTCTACAACTTATAAAGAAACCTTTTATTTTATGAATATGGTTTGAAGGTTTGTGAAACATTTGTCAAATTAGAAATTGAGGTTTTAATAATTACAATGGATAATAAATTGTTTAACTTGAAACAACTTTTGAAAATAATGATAAAGTGAGATATTTGAAATATTCAACTCTTTCAATAAGTTTGAAGTCTTTCTTAGTTGGTTTTCTTATGCATTTAAATGTTTTATTTTAATCAAAAGAAAAGTTTTAAATTTTTGTGATTTTTTAACATTATAAAATGTTGGGATGTTACACTACCCCAATGCAAACCAAATGCCACCTTGAGCTCAACCCCAAGGGTAAGGATGTGGATCAAAAGGTATATCGCTCCATGATTGGATCTCTTCTTTACCTTTGTGCATCTAGACCGGATATAGTGCTAGCCGTAGGAGTGTGTGCAAGATATCAAGCGGCTCCTAAGAAAAGCCATGACATGGAGGTCAATAGAATCTTTATATATTTGGCTTATACCCCAACCTATGGATTGTGGTACCCCAAGGATGCACATTTCTCGTAATGTGGGTACACGGATTCCGATTGGGCGGGAGACCATGATGATAGGAAGTTGTCGGGTTATGACTCCCAAGAATCGGGGGTAGTCACTTCCTGAAGTGTAGTTCGTGAAGGGGATTGAACGCCAAGGTCTAGATCCTCGAGTGGCTCCGCGATGTTGCTCGCCGGACCCGAAGAAGACACGCACACGACAGAGGAAGACACCGGCCCTTACCCAGGTTCACGGCCCTCGTGAGGAGGTAAGACCGCTACTCCTGCTTGTCTGTATTAGATGATGGGTTACAGTACAATGGATCTTGCCGGAGGCCCCCTTGAGGCAGTTCTTGCCTGGGGAGGGAAGCGATCGTATTCTTCCTCCTCCGGTCAGAGGCTATCCTACCAAGTGTTGCTAGGATTTACAAGGGTTGTAGCACGCCAAGAGTCGACCTGTGCTACGAGGGATGTCTTCCTCCTTTTATAGGCGCCTCTGGCGCTCTCCTTCGTCTTGGCCTTCAAGGTGGCTCCCACATGGCAGAGGCAGGGTGGAGTTGGAGTCCACCGCGGCGTGTTCGTCCATGGACGCGGTCCATTGTTGATAAAGGTGGGCGCGGTGGCCGACAGGCGGCCGACCGCGCTGTACTGCCCGTAGAGAGGGCAGTCTCTGAGGTGGAGCCCACGATGACGTTCTCCTTTGGAGGGTTGCGCTGTCCACCCGCTTTATCGTCATAGAAGGTCCTGGCAGCAGCGCAGCAGGCAGAGCCGCTTTATTGACCTCTTCATCACCAAAACGGCAACGGGGGTGCTTGCGTCACCACATGGGCGTGGCAGAGGCCATGTGCGTCTTGCCGTACTTCCTTGGCCGCAACGTTTCCCTTCAGACGCGGGGAGGCCTGAGGGGAGAGTCCTACAGGACTGCCTTGAGGCAAGCTGGCGCCTCGGGAGGGTCCCCTGAGGCGAGGGATCCCTTGAGGCCCTCGTTTCCTCTTTAGGCCCTCGAGGGGAATTGCCCCTCGAGGGTCCCGCCAGGCGGTGATGCTTGGTCCTTAGTCGTTTCGTCTGTCTGGCCGACGTGCGAGGCCTGGGGGGAATGGGCTCTTCATACCCCAGTTCCCACTGGGCCGTCAGTAGCCCCCGGGCCCATGATGGGCACGATTGAGCCCATGGGCTCAGGTGAAGCGTCGTGGGCCCTTAGTGCCCAGCCGACCCGAGCCACGCGGCACTTGGAAGAATAATGGTCTCGCACGATGAAAGTGCATTCTATGCACTCCCAGATTTTGGTGACTAATGACAACACAAAAGGTATTCTAATGTTTGTGATGAAGCTTGCAGGTTCTTTTACAGATAGTTTGATAAAGAAGAACACTTACTTGGCCTAAGTTTCAATTCTACTTCACTTGGTCTTTCATCAGGATTTCAGTCAGGAGATTTCCGGGGTTCGGAGATTTCCGGTCCCCAGACCGGAGATTTCCGAGCCAATCAAGTTTTTCGTTAAGTCTCAAATCAGAATGCGTACTGACTCCAACTCAAGCTGAGCCGGAAATGCTCTCGGAGATTTCCGAGCCCCAGTCCGGAGATCTCCGAGTGACAGAGGAAATTCAACCAAGTCCAGAACTCAATTGCGTACTGACTCCAGCTCAAGCTGAGCCGGAAATGCTCCCGGAGATTTCCGGTGCTCAGAGATTTCCGGGCCTCAGTCCGGAGATCTCCAAGCGCCAGAGATTTTTCGACCAAGTCAAGAAGCTAAATCAGTACTGATCCAGAGTCAAGTTCAACCGGAATTTCTGCCGGAAATTTCCGGAGTCCGGAGATCTCCGGTCCTCAACCCGGAGATTTCCGGGCCGGCGGCTGTTCAACAGGCAGATTTTGGGAGGGGTATAAATACCCCTCCACCTACCTCCAGCAGATTAAGCTTCCAGATTTTCTCTCTCCTCCATTGGTGCTGAAGCTCGTTTCTTCCGGACCTCCCAATCTAGCCACTCAAATCTTTTGATACTTGGGGATCTGAGGAAGAAGCCACCGATCTACAACTCCACCGAAGCGTTTTGATTTCTCCCCTCTATTTCTTGAGGGGCAACGAATCTAGGGTTCCTTTGTGGATAGCTAGGTTCATCTTTGTGTGTTCTTGATCCTTTGTGGATTCCTGTGTGGATTTGACATGTTGTGGTCGTTGTGGGAGCCCCCAATTCAGTTGTGGGTGTGTGCCTCACGTGTTTGTACGGGATCTTCTCCGCCCATAAAGGAGTCCTTAGTGGAAGAGTGGATTCGCACCTTTGTGGTCGAATTCACAGGAGAATAGGGTGAGGCCTTTGTGGCGTTGAGCAAACCTTTGTGGTAGCTCACACCACTCCAATGAGACGTACACCTTTGTGGTGGAACTCGGGATAAAATCGGTGTCTTCGAGTTCCCATGGTTGTCTTGCTCCACTCTCCTTTACTGCCTTCCTTTCTTGTTTAGTTTCCTTGTTGTCTTTCACTTGTATCACCTAGTTGCACATTTAGACAACTTACTTCCCGCTAGCCTAAAAACTGAAAAACACAAAAAAATTGGTCACCACCTATTCACCCCCCCCTCTAGGTGGTCAACTGTCATTCAATTGGTATCAGAGCCCGGTTGTCTCTTATAAGCTTCACCGCTTGAGACCAACCTTGGACAATGCAAGTTGACCCGAAAGAGGGTTCCGAAGCGGACGCCGCGACTTTGGCGGCAATGCAAGAGAAAGGTGCCACTATGGCCGATATCAACTCTTTGGAAACAAAGTTGACATCGTCCATACAAACCGAGTTCAAGAAGTTTCATGATATGCTTGAGTCTCTCAAGACATCTAAGGAAACCTCTCTTGCTTTGCCCTCAAAGTCTCCGGTGCTTCCGGGCATTACTCAAGACGTGGACCCCGAATTGTTGAAGGGAAAGCAATTGCCTTTGGATGGGAAGGGTGATGCTACTAGTTCCTCAAACCATCAAAACACTTCATCTTCCCAAGATGAAGTGCCTAAAGGCTACAACGCCACTCCTCCCCCATCCCAATACCATACTCCCGATCCCATTATTCCTCATCCGCAAGTTTCTCATAGGGGTGATCCCCCATTGCTTAAAGATTATACTTTCTCTCAATGGCAATATGTGATGAAGTCTCATGTGTGCAGCTCTTCAATCGAGTTGTGGCGCATCATTCAAGTTGGATACAAGCCGCATGATCCGACCAACTTAACAAGAAGAGAAGTGGTGGAGGCACAACTGAAGGAGATATGCCCTAGAGGCAATTAATAAAGTGTATTCTTTATCATATCTCGTTTGTTCATAATATGTTTCTGTGTCATGCTAGAACCGTATTAAGCGGAAACATTAATGCGGGTGTGATACGTAAACAACCAGGTCCCTAGTAGCCTCTACTAAGACTAGTTTCGTTGTGCGATTGATGATCGAGGTTTCCCGGTCATGGGGCATGGCGCCGGTCGGCAATGAGAGTCATATCGCTAGAGAGTGATGTGATGGACATACCCAGATTTGGAGAACATAGTCATTACACCTTTGACCGTGAGATCAACTCTTATCGATATTCCCCGAAGATACTTTGATTGCACCAAACGTCGTATCTTATTTAGTATGACAATAACGGTGATACTTCTGGGTATTGGAAAGGAGTATTGAGACGAGGGGTCAAGAGCGGGATTTGCCAGTCCGCGTAGCAGGATAGATACTCTCGGGCCCACTCGGTGAGATCTTGTCTAATGAGATTGCAAGCATGTGACTAGGTCACGGAGACATGAGATCATGAACGAGTAGAAGATGGCATCGTCGGTAACGAGGTCGGGATTAGGTATAGAGATATCTATGGAACGACACTCGGACGTGCTAAGTATCGCTATGGAAAAAGGTCTAAGACTTCACGTTCAGGTTTGATAGATGAAAGTCATTCGTTATATCTCAGGGATTAATTCAGGGGGTCCAGGCCTTCGAGTTAGTCGTTGATCATTGAGGAGTCTTGATCATACCTGATATTATATCGAACCGCTAGGGTAACACACTTAAGGGGTTTCGACAAGACAACCGGAAAGGAAGGAGATCACCGGGACAGTCCCGGGAGAGGTCCGATGGAGATCGGGCAGCGCCGAAAGAGTTTTCGGAGCTAGGAAATATTATATATATTATGTTTGATATTAATTAGTGTTATTAATATGCAAATATGATTTTATATATTTATTTTCGAATTTATTAAGGCAGATTTCCCTAAATGGGCCTTCCGGACGAAAGAAGGCCCAAGAGGGGAAAATTCCCTAGGGGAATTCGGTGGGGGCCAAGAGGGCCGGCCTAGGTGGGCCACAAGGGGCCCACCAGGGGGCCGGCGCACCTCTCTAGCCGAACCAGGCTGTGGGGGGTTAGTCCCACATTGCCTGACTGGCAAGGTTGGCTCCCCTTGGGAGCCTATATAAGAAGGGGCACCCCCAGCCTTTTAATTCACCAATTAATTCCTGATTTCTCTCTCGATCTCGTGGTTCCCAAGTTGGAGCCGCGCCGAGCAAGAGGAGTCGGGGATCTCCTCCACCATAGCCCGCTGCCGCGCTGTTGGTGTTCCGGTCCAAGTCTTCCGCTGCTCGTCCTGGACTGGAGCTTCGGAGGCGTCGTCTCCACCGTACGTGTGCGACTCCCTGCGAGGTGCTGCGCTAGCGGTACTCGGAGGCCTGCTTCCTCTACACGACCTTGAGGTCGGCTTCGTCGGTCTTCATCGACAACGTTTGTGCGGGAACGTAATCCCCGCTTTCGGTCTACAAGGGTATGTATTCCGATCTCCGTTCGTACTACTATATCTGCATAGAATAGATCTTGGCTAGTTTAAGGATATCGTTGCTAGGAAAATTATTGTTTTCTGCCCACGATCCCCTTCAGTGGTATCAGAGCCGATCTATCGTAAGATATAGCTGTACGCTGTTAGAACCCGTGCTCTGCACGGGGGAACCGTTCCTGTTATTTGCTACCCTCTAGCGTGCACTTGTGTATTCCAGCGGCATTGAGTTGATGAAGCGGCCCGGACCGACTTTACGCGTTTGCTTACGCGAGACTGGTTCCACTACTGACATACGGCTTGTACCGTATCTGTGGCTGGCGGGTGATAGTTTCTCTCTCTTTAGTTGGTCTTCGCATTTTCAATGGAGGGCCCGAAAGGGATGCTTAAACATGCAATTATTGGATCGTTGTTGTGGTCATAAGATTCGTAGGTATGAAGCGGTTCTATTTACGAAAGCCCCAAGCCACGTAAAATATGCAAAAGATAAAGTAGAAGCGTCTAACTTTATTTTGCAGGGGCTATGTGATATGGTCAAGGTAGGTTTATTAAATTGTTTATAAACTGCGGGCGCCAAGAAGACAATGGCGCGATGGACTATATCACATTGCATTACATTTGATGTTTTGTGTGCATCTTATTTTGTGTGTGATTGTGTGTTACACGGCGGTAGTTGAATAAGATGATCCCTTCAAAATACCACTAGTGTTCTCCCTCCAACGCGCACCACCAATAAAGTTCTACGTTATGAGGCAGGCCGTGATGATCGGGTGTCAGACATATCTTCGTTCGCATACGGTGGGTGTAAGCCATGTTGCACAAGCGTCAGCGTGGAGGTCTTTGGTGGCGAGCCTAGCATACTCAGAAGTATGGCCTCGGAACAGGAAGACCGAAAGGTCGAGCACGAGTCACAAAATTGGTGTGACGGACGATTTTGTCTACTCTTGAAGTTGTGCCGCCGGCTTTGATGATGAGGGGTGGTGCAATGGATGGGGGTCGTGTAATCGCTTAAACGACCAGGAGGGATGTTCGTTTGAGTGGGAGTTATGTTTGTTATTTTCTAAAATACTATAACTCAAAATTATTATGAACAAAGTCTTATGTTGTTGCAAATTCCATTGTAGATGTCTCGCCCCTCGTTTAACCTAGGTCTGTTCCTTGAGAAAGAAAAGCTTAAGACCAATGGGTCAAACTTCATGGCCTGGTTCCGCAACCTGAGGATCCTCCTCACTCCCCATAGGGTGGCCTACGTCATTGAGGCCGCCATAGGTGACCCTCTTGCAGATGATGCCTCTGAGGATGAGAAGAAGGTCTTCCAGACCCGATCAGAGGATTCTGCCTTTGTCCAGAGTGGCATGCTCTACGCCATGGAAGCCGACCTGCAGAAGTGTTTTGAGAAGATGAGCGCCTTTGAGATCATTTCGGATCTTAAGGCTGTCTTCGCGCCGCAGGCTAAGGCTGAGAGATATGAGGCTTCTGAGCTTTTCTTCTCAGCCAAGATGGAAGAGCATAGCAGTGTGAGCGAGCATGTAGTCAAGATGTCTGGCTACGTTCAACGCCTGAATGCTCTGGAGTGTAAGATTCCCGATGAGCTGGCGATTGACAGGGTGTTGCAATCGTTGCCACCAAGCTACAAAGGCTTCGTCATGAACTACAACATGCAGTGCATGGCTAAGTCCCTGGGTGAAGTGTTCGTGATGCTCAAGACTGCTGAGGTAGAGATTAAGAAGGAGCACACGCTGTTGACGGTCAACAATACCGTTGATTTCAAGAAGTCCGGTGGCAAGGGAAAGCAGAGCTGGAAGTCCCGGAGGGAGGCCAAGTCGGCTGCCAAGTCCAGGACTAACAGGTCTGGTCCCAGAGCTAGCGTGGAGTGTTTCTACTGCAAGGGGAAGGGTCACTGGAAGCGCAACTGCCCCAAGTATCTGGAGGATAGGAAGTCTGGCAAGACGGTCGACAAAGAGAAAGGTATATTTGATATACATGTTATAGATGTGTACCTTACATCCGCCCGGAGCAATACGTGGGTATTTGATACTGGTTCTGTTGCTCATATATGTAACTCTCAGGAGGAGTTACGGAATAGAAGGCGGCTGGTGAAGGATGAGGTGACGATGCGCGTCGGCAACGGATCGAGAGTCGACGTGGTGGCTGTCGGCACGCTCCCTCTGCATCTACCATCGGGATTAGTTTTGGTTTTAAATAAATGTTATTTTGTGCCATCCTTGAGTGTAAACATTATAAGTGGGTCTTGCCTGTTACAAGACGGTTATTCATTTAAATCAGTGTCAAGCAATTGTGCTATTTATATGAATGATATATTTTATGTTGATGCTCCCGAGAGTAATGGTTTATTCTTGTTGAATCTCGATCGTAGTACTCACATCCATAACATAGAAGCCAAACGAATTAAGTGTAGTGACGATACCGCCATGTTTTTGTGGCATTGCCGTCTTGGTCATATTGGTATAAAGCGCATGAAGCGACTCCACTCCGATGGACTCTTGGACTCGTTGGATTTCGGATCCCTCGATACATGTGAACCATGCCTCATGGGCAAAATGACCAGGACACCGTTCAAAGGTTTCGTTGAACGAGCGTCGGATTTGTTGGGGATCATACATACAGACGTATGTGGACCAATGAGCGTTTCGACACGCAATGGTTATCCTTACTTCGTCACCTTCACTGATGACTTGAGTAGATACGGTTATATCTACTTGATGAAACACAAGTCTGAAACGTTTGAAAAGTTCAAAGAATTCCAGAGTGAAGTTGAGAATCAGCTTAATAGAAAAATCAAGCATCTCCGATCCGATCGCGGTGGAGAGTACTTGAGTTTTGAGTTTGGCACACATTTGAAGAGTTGTGGCATAGTGCCCCAACTTACGCCCGCCGGAACACCACAGCGTAACGGTGTGTCCGAGCGACGTAATCGTACTCTACTGGATAGTGTCCGATCTATGATGTCTCTTACCAATCTGCCAGTGTCCTTCTGGGGTTATGCGTTAGAAACAGCCGCATTCATTTTAAATAGGGCTCCGTCCAAGTCCGTTGAAACGACACCGTATGAATTATGGTATGGCCATAAGCCTAAGTTATCGTTTCTGAAGGTTTGGGGTTGTGAGGCGTACGTTAAGAAACTACACCCCGACAAACTCGAACCGAAGTCGGAGAAAGTCGTCTTTGTAGGATATCCGCGGGAAACCGTTGGGTACACCTTCTACAACCAAGCTGAGGGCAAAACTTTTGTCGCGAAGACCGGTGCCTTTCTAGAGAAGGAATTTCTCGCGAAAGGAGTAAGTGGGAGGAAGGTAGACCTCGATGAAATCGTTGATCCTGAACTCGAGATTCCGAGTGGCGCAACGGAAGCAATTCCGGAAACGTCCTCCGTGGAAGGAGTGGGAGAAACTGTCGAGGAAGATGTTCTACCTCGTAGGTCTGGTAGATCTCGGATCCCACCAGAATGGTATGGCAATATGGTTTGCACCGTCATGCTAGTCGAGCAAGACGAACCTACGAACTACAAGGAGGCGATGGAGAGTCTAGAGTCCGAGAAATGGCTTGAAGCCATGAAATCCGAAATAGGGTCCATGTATGATAACCAAGTGTGGACCTTGGTGGATATTCCCGAAGGGCGCAAGGCCGTCGAGAATAAATGGATCTTTAAGAAGAAGACTGATGCTGATGGTAATGTGACCGTCTATAAAGCTCGGCTTGTCGCAAAGGGTTTCCGACAAGTTCATGGAATTGACTACGATGAAACTTTTTCACCGGTAGCGATGCTTAAGTCTATTCGGATTTTGTTAGCGGTAGCTGCCTACTATGATTATGAAATCTGGCAGATGGACGTCAAAACGGCCTTCCTGAATGGAAACATTGAGGAAGAGTTGTACATGGTACAGCCGGAAGGTTTTGTCGATCCAGGAAGTGCTAACAAGGTGTGCAAGCTTCAGCGATCCATCTATGGATTGAAGCAGGCATCTCGGAGCTGGAATCTTCGCTTTGATGAGGTAATCAAAGGTTTTGGATTTATCCAGAATGTGGAAGAGACCTGTATTTACAAGAAAATGAGTGGGAGCTCGGTTGTGTTCTTAGCACTGTATGTTGATGACATATTGCTAATAGGGAATGATGTGGAACTTCTGAATAGCGTGAAGGAATATTTGAACAGTAAGTTTTCCATGAAGGACTTAGGAGAAGATGCGTATGTTTTAGGCATAAAGATCTACCGTGATAGATCAAGGCGCCTATTAGCACTAAGTCAGAGTACTTATCTTGATAAAATATTGAAGCGTTTTCATATGGAGAAGGCAAAGAAGGGTTCTCTGCCGGTTATCAAGAATAAGGTATTGCGTAAGGCGCAGTGTCCGGTAACGGAACTGGGTAAGGCCGAAATGACGAAACATCCTTATGCTTCAGCCATAGGATCGATCATGTATGCAATGTTAAGTACTAGACCAGATGTGGCATTAGCTCTAAGTTTGACAAGCCGGTTCCAGAGTAATCCTGGAATGCCGCATTGGATAGCTGTTAAGAGCATTCTTAAGTATCTCAATAAGACAAAGGAAATGTTCCTTGTGTATGGTGGCTGCGATGAGGAACTTGGCGTAATGGGTTACGTGGATGCAAGTTTCTGCTCAGACCCCGATGACTGTAAGTCACAGACAGGTTACGTGTTCAAGGTGAATGGAGGCGCCGTGTGCTGGAGAAGTGGGAAGCAACCCATAGTCGCACAATCTACAATGGAGTCGGAGTACATTGCTGCCTGCGAGGCCGCGAATGAAGCTGTGTGGCTAAGGAAGTTCGTCATCGAACTTGGAGTGTTCCCGAGCGTGCAAGACCCCGTGGTCCTCTTCTGCGACAATACGGGTGCCATTGCGAACGCCAAGGAGCCAAGGAATCACTCCACCGCGAAACACATTCTCCGACGCTTCCACGTGATACGTCAGTACGTACAAGAAGGCGATGTGAAGATTTGCAAAGTGCATACGGATCTGAATGTGGCAGATCCGCTGACGAAGCCTCTTCCGCTTGATAAGCATGAACAACACCAGTTAGCTATGGGTGTTAGGCTTTTACCAAGTTGTAATCTAGATTAATTTGTACTCTAGTGCAAGTGGGAGACTGAAGGAGATATGCCCTAGAGGCAATTAATAAAGTGTATTCTTTATCATATCTCGTTTGTTCATAATATGTTTTTGTGTCATGCTAGAACCGTATTAAGCGGAAACATTAATGCGGGTGTGATACGTAAACAACCAGGTCCCTAGTAGCCTCTACTAAGACTAGTTTCGTTGTGCGATTGATGATCGAGGTTTCCCGGTCATGGGGCATGGCGCCGGTCGGCAATGAGAGTCATATCGCTAGAGAGTGATGTGATGGACATACCAAGATTTGGAGAACATAGTCATTACACCTTTGACCGTGAGATCAACTCTTATCGATATTCCCCGAAGATACTTTGATTGCACCAAACGTCGTATCTTATTTAGTATGACAATAACGGTGATACTTTTGGGTATTGGAAAGGAGTATTGAGACGAGGGGTCAAGAGCAGGATTTGCCAGTCCGCGTAGCAGGATAGATACTCTCGAGCCCACTCGGTGAGGTCTTGTCTAATGAGCTTGCAAGCATGTGACTAGGTCACGGAGACATGAGATCATGAACGAGTAGAAGATGGCATCGTCGGTAACGAGGTCGGGATTAGGTATAGAGATATCTATGGAACGACACTCGGACGTGCTAAGTATCGCTATGACAAAAGGTCTAAGACTTCACGTTCAGGTTTGATAGATGAAAGTCATTCGTTATATCTCAGGGATTAATTCAGGGGGTCCAGGCCTACGAGTTAGTCGTTGATCATTGAGGAGTCTTGATCATACCTGATATTATATCGAACCGCTAGGGTAACACACTTAAGGGGTTTCGACAAGACAACCGGAAAGGAAGGAGATCACCGGGACAGTCCCGGGAGAGGTCCGATGGAGATCGGGCAGCGCCGAAAGAGTTTTCGGAGCTAGGAAATATTATATATATTATGTTTGATATTAATTAGTGTTATTAATATGCAAATATGATTTTATATATTTATTTTCGAATTTATTAAGGCAGATTTCCCTAAATGGGCCTTCCGGACGAAAGAAGGACCAAGAGGGGAAAATTCCCTAGGGGAATTCGGTGGGGGCCAAGAGGGCCGGCCTAGGTGGGCCACAAGGGGCCCACCAGGGGGCCGGCGCACCTCTCTAGCCGAACCAGGCTGTGGGGGGTTAGTCCCACATTGCCTGGCTGGCAAGGTTGGCTCCCCTTGGGAGCCTATATAAGAAGGGGCACCCCTAGCCTTTTAATTCACCAATTAATTCCTGATTTCTCTCTCGATCTCGTGGTTCCCAAGTTGGAGCCGCGCCGAGCAAGAGGAGTCGGGGATCTCCTCCACCATAGCTCGCTGCCGCGCTGCTGGTGTTCCGGTCCAAGTCTTCCGCTGCTCGTCCTGGACTGGAGCTTCGGAGGCGTCGTCTCCACCGTACGTGTGCGACTCCCTGCGAGGTGCGGCGCTAGCGGTACTCGGAGGCCTGCTTCCTCTACACGACCTTGAGGTCGGCTTCGTCGGTCTTCATCGCTTTCGGTCTACAAGGGTATGTATTCCGATCTCCGTTCGTACTACTATATCTGCATAGAATAGATCTTGGCTAGTTTAAGGATATCGTTGCTAGGAAAATTATTGTTTTCTGCCCACGATCCCCTTCAACAACTTGATGCCACCGCTCTCTACATGATCCAAAAGGCGGTTGGGAACAAGGACATGTCTCTCATCCAACACCTCACCACCGCCAAGGATACATGGGATGCTCTATCCGAGTTGTTCGTTGGAAATGATAGCATGAGGAGGAACCGCTATGACTCCTTGAGCAATGAAGCTGAAGGCTTTTTCAAGCTTGATGGTGAAGATCATGAGATGATGTATAGAAGATTGGTGACAATAGCTACAAGCTTTCGTGAAGTTGGTGCCTCTCATATTGATGATGCTTGGATTAAGAGGAAGTATGTTAGTTCTATGATGGCATGTGAGCCAACCGATGTCAAGAGTCTTCAAGGAAGACACAACTACCATCTCATGACGTCTAATGAGGTTATGCAAGAGATGGCCGCGTATAAGGTAGCCACTAAGAATGCTCAAGACGCAAGGGCAAGGGCTCTTGGAATGCAAAGAGGCACAACCAACCTTGCCTTGAAGGCTACCGTTGAGGAAGACAACGATGATGATGACCTTGGAAGCTTTGCCGCCATGTCCGAGGAAGCACTCAAGATTGCTTACAATGATCATCTCGCTCTTGCGGCTCGTACCTTTTGGAACAGCCCCTCAAGAGGCAAGATGCGTTTTGACAAGAGTACACCTCAAGCCGATAGGGTCTCACCCTCCAAGTCAAGAACATGTTACAATTGTCAAGACAAGTTCCATTTCGTTGCCGAGTGCCCTTATGAGAAAAGAGAAGAGCATGGTGGACGTCTAGTGCTCAAGGACAAAACCAAGATGCCTCCCAAGAAGGCCTATGGAAAGAAGAGGCCTTTTAACAAGAAGCCTCACATCGTGTTGTTGACTCAAGAGGAGTATCCTACCGATGATGAAGAATCGGAGGAAGAAACGCCAAATGAAGTGGCGGCTCTTGCCACCACATCGACAACTACCGTTTCTCCATCAACAACAAGAACTCCTTCAACTACGACAAGCTCTTCATCATCACTATTCACATCGCCAAATGAGAACTCCATCACCAAGAGCTCAAAGTGTCTTATGGCAAAGGCATCGGAGGTACCTTCATCCTCTTCCTCTATCATGAATGAAATGAATGAACTTGATGATGCCTCTAGCCTTCAAATCAAGCAAGAGCTTGTGGCTTTCGACTCTTTTATCACTAACTTGCAAGGTCATAGCAAGAAACATGTTGGTGCCCTCATGGCTCGGATTGGTGAGCTAGAGCATCTCAATGAAGAGAAGGGTAAGATAGAAAGAGAAGACGCTATTTCACTATCTTACTTGAAATCCTCTCTTGAGGAGGTTGAAGAGTCTCATGCTCGTCTTGAGGAGCAACTTGAAACTATTGAGGAAACTAATAATTCCTCACATGCTAAGCTCATTAAGGATCGTGATATGTACTTTGCTAAATTCAAGGTGGCTCAACAAGATAAAGCCGAATTTGCGGTTGGGATGTTAGACTCACTAAGGACATGGAGAAGCTCGTCATAGCTCACAAGGCTTTGGAGAGTGAACATGCTCTTCTAAAGGAGTCTTATGCTCAACTCCAAACTCGGCTAACTAACCTTGATTATCTTAGCATCTCTACCTCTAAGTGTTCGTGTGATAATGCTAATCTTGTGAAGGAGAATGCTATGTTGAAGAGTGAGATGACTAAGGCCCCCACATCCAATATCATCCTTCTCAAGGGTAAGCAAGTTGTTGAGACTCTCATCGTGGAGCCTCACACTAGAAAAGGAAAGGAAGGTCTTGGATATGTGCCTCCCATGAAGATGAATGCCAAGAAGGGTATTCCCAAGAGCGTCAACCCCATCCAAGCCAAGAAGGCCGACTCCATTCAATCCAAGGAAGGTCTTGCGAGTAGGAATGTCACAAGGGGCAAGCCTACTCGTAAAGATCACGCCGGGGACAACAACCCTAACTATGCTTTATATGTCGATTATTATGGGAATGTTTATGCTCGTTACATTGGACCCTACGATGGCTTTATTTCATATGCTATTTGGGTTCCCAAGTCTCTTATCACTAACCATAAAGCGCCCATTGTGAAGCAATGGGTTGCTAAATGCAAGAAGTTATCTCTTGTAGGATCTTTCTCCCGGTGGTTCAAAATGGATAATTGATAGTGGATGTACAAGTCATATGACCGGGAGCAAAGAACTCATCACGGAGTTGAAATCTAATGAAGATCAAGTAACCGTGACGTTTGGTGATTTATCAAGGTCTAAGGTAACCGGGCTTGGCAAAGTGGTAGTTGCCCCCGACATTACTCTAGTCAATGTTATGCTTGTTGAATCTCTTGGCTATAATTTGTTATCGGTGCGTGCCTTAACAAAGATGGGGATCTCTCCCTTCTTTGATAAGGACATTGTGGTCCTCTTGTGGAGTAAGTCGCTAAGAGTGGCTTTCGTGGGATACGTGGAGCATGAGCTCTATGTGGTGGACTTCTCCGGAGCCACCACTTCTCAAACCATGTGTCTCTTCGGAAAAGCCGACGTGGGTTGGCTTTGGCATCACCGACTAGCCCACGTAAACATGCGTACTTTGCAAAGCCTCCACAAGGGTGGCCACATCCTTGGACTAAAAGATCATGTTTTCTTTTCAAGGGATCGAATTTGTAGAGCTTGTGTGGAAGGAAAGATGCATGATATTCCTCATGCTAGCAAGACCATCATATCTTGTTCCCGGATTTTGGAGCTCCTTCATGTTGATCTATTTGGACCAATTCCGGAGATAAGTCTTGGTGGCAAGAAATATTGTCTCGTGATTGTTGATGACTACTCAAGGTATACATGGGTCTATTTCTTCAAGACCAAGGATGAAACTCAACAAGTATTCATCGACTTCTCAAAGGAAGTTCAACATCAACATGCCCTTCCCATATTGGTTGTTCGAAGTGACAATGGGTCGGAATTCAAGAACTACACTCTTAACGACTTTCTTAGTGAAGAAGACATTCGTCATCAATATTCCCCTGCTTACACTCCTCAACAAAATGGAGTTGACGAAAGAAAGAACCGGACTCTCATTGATATGGCGAGATCTATGTTGGCGGAGTTCAAGTCTCCCATCAACTTTTGGGCGGAGGCTATTTCCACCGCTTGTCACTCATCAAATCGCCTCTACTTCCGCAAGGGCTTGAAGAAGACTCCATATGAGATCCTTACCGGCAATAAATCCAACATTGGCTACTTCCGAGTGTTTGGATGTAAGTGCTATTATCTTGTCAAGGGTGTCCGGTTGGGTAAGTTCCACTCTAAATCTATTGAGGGGATTTTTGTCGGTTATGGTAGCGAGTCCCACACTTATAGAGTCTTTGATAAATCCTCCCGGATTATCATAGAGTCTTGTAGTGTGAAATTCGATGAAAATGATGGCTCCCAAGTGGAGCAAGTTGGTGTTTGTGATGTAGGTGATGAACAACCTTTTGATGCCATTAAGAAGATGGGGGTGGGCTTTCTTCGCCCCATTGAAGTCCATCAAGAAGTTGTTCAAGAAGACTCAAGTTCTCCCATCAAGGAGACCTCACCATCACAAGAACCACAAGGTGGCTCACCCATAGCAAATGATGAATCGCCTCAAGAACAATCTCAAGATCTTCCTCAACAAGATCATACTATTTCATCTCAAGATGAAACTCATGAGGATCATCAACAAGAACTTCATCAACAAAAAGATCATGTCTCCTCCTCCAAGATTATTGAAGACAACTCCACTTCTCCAAGTTCTACTCTAGGGCAAGATCATCCTTCTCCACCACACGAAGAGACTTCTCATAATGATCAAGGCCCTCTACAAGGTCAAGACGAGGATCCAAAGGATCAAGTTGGTCAAGTAATTGTCCCCACAACAAGGGCGGCAATTGAAACTCGTCGTCAAGCTCGCTTTGCTAAGTCTTTGGAACTTAGGGCATTATCTCTCGACAAGGTCATTGGTGATATACGAGCAAAGGTCTCCACACGAAGTCAATTAGCTCATTTTAGTGAGCATCAAGCACATATTTCCATGGTAGAGCCCAAGAAAGTTTTCGATGTTCTTGAAGATCCCGATTGGCTAGGGGCTATGCATGAAGAACTTAACAACTTCGAGCGCAACAAAGTGTGGCGCCTAGTTGAGAATCCTATAGATTGCCGCAACGTTATTGGCACTAAGTGGATCTTCAAGAACAAGCAAGATGAACATGGTATCGTTGTAAGGAACAAGGCACGGTTGGTGGCCCAAGTATTTTCTCAAGTCGAAGGCATCGATTTTGGAGAAACTTTTGCACCGGTGGCAAGACTCGAATCGATACGCATTCTCATCGCTTATTCTTCTCACCATGGTTTCAAATTGCAGCAAATGGACGTAAAAAGCGCCTTTCTTAATGGTCCCTTGCAAGAACTTGTGTATGTTAAACAACCCCCGGGTTTTGAAAACCCCAACCATCCTCACCACGTCTATGTCTTGGAAAAAGCTCTCTATGGCCTTAAACAAGCCCCCCGTGCATGGTACGAGCACTTGAGAGAGTTCTTGGTAGACCGTGGATTTGAGGTTGGGGTAATCGATCCCACTCTTTTCACTAAAAGGGTTAATGGTGAACTCTTCATTTGTCAACTATATGTCGATGACATTATGTTTGGTTCTACTAACCGTGTGTTCAATGATGAGTTTTCCAAGTTAATGACCGACAAGTTCGAGATGTCCATGATGGGTGAACTCAAGTTCTTTCTTGGCTTTGAGATAACGCAATTGAGGGAAGGGACCTTCATATGTCAAGCCAAGTACATTCAAGATATGATCAAGAAATTCAAATTGTTTGGACTTAATGTTGTGACTACTCCTATGCAAACCAAGTGCCACCTCCAACTCAACCCCGACGGTAAAGAGGTAGACCAAAAGGAGTATCGTTCTATGATTGGGTCTCTTCTTTATTTGTGTGCGTCTACGCCCGATATCGTTTTAAGCGTTGGAGTGTGTGCTCGTTATCAAGCCACGCCTAAGGAAAGTCATTTGATGGCCGTGAAGAGAATCTTCAGATATTTGGTTCATACCCCTTGCTTTGGGTTGTGGTATCCCAAAGATGGCACCTTGTCTCTTTGTGGATACACCGACTCCGATTGGGCGAGCGACATTGATGATAGGAAGTCCACATCTGGGGCGTGTCAATTTCTTGGAAGATCTTTGGTGAGTTGGTACTCGAAGAAACAAAATTGCATCTCATTATCCACGGCGGAGGCCGAGTACGTCGCCGCCGTAAGCGGATGTACTCAACTTCTTTGGATGCGGCAAACTTTAAAGGATTACAGTGTCCTCTTGGACAAAGTGCCGCTTTTATGTGATAATGAGAGTGCCATCAAAATTGCATACAATCCGGTGCAACATTCAAGGACCAAGCACATTGAGATTCGTCATCACTTCATCTGTGATCACGTGGCACGAGGAGATATTGATCTATCATATGTTGGTACAAGGGATCAATTGGTGGATATCTTCACGAAGCCCCTTGATGAAGCACGTTTTTGCTACTTGAGGAATGAGCTCAATATCATAGATTCTCGGGCCTTGGCTTGAACTCCGTACACTCACTCCAACATTTAAGGCTTTATTAGACCTAGAGGTACGCATGGACTTAGGGGGAGTGTTTTCCTAATACATTGGACTCTTCCTCCCCCTAATATGCATATAGTGACATATCATTGCTAAAACTTCAAATTAAATATAATTTGTGAGGTTCAATGTTGAGATGTAGTTATGGACCCAAGATATATCTTCGCGGTACCATGCTACAACTCATACACGGTGGCCTCGGCCACCAACACTCTTTTTCTTTGGACTCTATTTGGTTTTATTTTTGATTCTCACTTGCATTGTCTTTGGCTCTTTTGGGAAAACACACTCTTGGTTGGTCTTCTCTTGTGCTTTATGATTCTTGCAACTTGAGTGTGTCTTCTTTTTCAGTTTGAGTGTCTATCCTAAGCCTTTCACTATCTTTAAACATGCTTTTCCCCACTCATGTCCCCTTTTGTTTCTTGTTCCTGGAGTTTTTGGGTTTGAACGGAAATCTCCGAGCCTTACTCGGAAATCTCCGGTCCACCAGAGATTTTCGAGACTAAGTCCATTCAAAAATCAGCACTGGATTATTGACCGGAAATAGTCCCGGAAATTTCCGGTGTCCGGAAATTTCCGAGCTGCGACTCGGAAATCTCCGGCCCCTGTGATTTTTCGGCACCTAAGTCCTTTTCAATTTCGGCACTGACCTCAGGCGAAGCTGAATCGGAATTAGAGCCGGAAATCTCCGGGGTCCGGAAATCTCCGGTCCTATGTCCGGAAATCTCCGAGCGTGTGAAGTTTTCCAGGGCTAAGTCCGAATCCGGAAATAGCCCCGGAAATCTCCGGCACCCGGAGATCTCCGAGCCTAAGTCCGGAGATTTCCGGTTCAAAATTTTCTGCCTATATAAGGGCACGGGTGGACCGGCCGGTTCGGCCAGTTCATCCACCCCGTGCCCTTTTTCTCTCTCTCCTCCGAAAATCTCCATATCTTCCGTTCCTTGCTGCGGGTGGATCGTTCGAGGGTTTCTCGCGTGCTTCGGGTATCTTCTTCTCCTCCTCGAGGGCTTCGTTTTCATCCGCACGCTTTCCGCGATGTCTTCCGGTAACTCCTCGTTTTTCAAATCTAGGACAAAACTAGTTTTCGTTTAACCTAGCCGATTTAGGAGGTTGTTGCTTGTTTCCTTTGGTAGATTTGCTCCCCTTGGCATGCTCTACACACCACGTGCACATATCTGTTTTTTGTTCATAGTTTTTGTTCAGATCTGTCAAAATTTCGTGCAGACCGGAAATCTCCGAGTCTGACTCGGAAATCTCCGGACCCCAGAAATCTCCGAGTCACACCCGGAAATCTCTGGCCTACTCAGAATCAAATCAGCTAAGGACAGAAACTGTTTTTGCAAAAACTTCTCTAGTACGTTCCATTTTCCTTCTCGGACATGAGTGCTTACCCCATATGCTTTCCATCTTATCTTTGATGTGTGTTTGTAGGTTCCAACCCTCGAGGACGTGTCAAGCAAATCTCTACTCGTGGAAAAGGCAAACAAGTTCATTCACGCCCTCCCAGTGGGTCCTCAAGTGAAGATAGCACACCTGCTGAGAGTGCTGCTCTGCTCAGGAAACCCACTGGGCCTAGCAAGAAGAAGAGGCCCGAGCTCCGTCTTGAAGACTTCAACAAAGGCAGTTTTCGCAAGTGGCGAAGTGAGCTCTCCTACATTGTGGAGTCTGATGATCCTATGTACTTTTGCACTGAGATGGCATGGCTCTACAGGGAAGTTTATCAGAAGTTCTCAATTGACAAGCCCATCTGCCCCATGAAGTGGATTGATTTTGACAAATTAATGAAGAAGGCTGATTATTTTGGTGGTGCTGTCAAGGTATGTGGACTTCTGGGTTTGGAGCACTTGATGAGGACTGAATGCTACTACAACGTATCTCTTATCCGTCAGTTCTATCCTACTGTGGTGTTTGACTCCTAAGAGGATATTGGGATGACCTGGATGTCTGGCAGGCAGCGCTTGACTTCCTCTTTCCGAGAGTTTGCTCGGATTCTTGGTTGTCCCTTCAGTGATTTGTCTGTTCCAGCTGGCGCCCGCATGCATGTCCATGGCATTGCTTACAACAAGCATGTCATGTCTGATCTTTATCAGCCTGGAGGAAGGATTGGCTCTCAGAATGGTCTCCTCCCTACTTATGATATTCTGCTTCGCATATTCCGTTGGACTATTGCTCCCATTGCAGGCAATGCGGACAATATTGCTGGGGCTCTAGTCAACTTGATGGCCAAGGCTCATGCGGCCTATCTTGGTGAGTATGAGGTTGAGTAGGAAGTCTACAGAGTGGATGTCATGGATTTCATTTTCCAGGAGATGTCTCTAGCAGTTTTCGAGAGGAAAGTTCCTCCGTACGCTCCCTATGTGATGTTACTCATCAAGAGGCTCTACAAGCTTTCTGAGCAAGACGAAGATGATTTTGATGCAGCCTTTGGTACTCAGCCCCACAAGGCAGCCCTGCTTATCCAGAAATCTGCTCACCTTGTTCAACAACAAGCCACCATGAAAGATATCAATGAGGATGAGATTTTTAGTGGTCCATCTCGGATTCCCTCCAATCCCAACATCAAGAAAGCTGCCAAGAAGAGTCACCCATGGGTAGTTCGAGCTATTGAGAAAATTATGAACATGAACTGTTGCATTTGAAGTGAGAACTACTCCATCTACTCTCAGAACCATCGCATTATGAAGCGCCAAGAAGAGATGATGGTCCGCATATGAAGATGCCTGCTCCGAAGCACCCTTTGAAGCCTGTGATTCCTTTCAAGGATTGGAATGCAGATGGACTCACTTTTGATTGGGATGATGCAGTACCAGAGGACAGCGATCTTGAGTATGATGATGGTGCTGAGGAGGAAGAGGATGATGATGCCGAGCAGGGTTCCGACACTTGAGTCATGGGACGTTAGTGGAACCTCCTCCCTTTTTGGTATCTTGATGCCAAAGGGGGAGACGTTTCTCTAGGACTCTCGGGATTTGCATGGGTTGGGAGCACTTCCTTCTTTTCATTTTGTTTTTTTAAGTGCTCCCTATTTTCGTGACTATTTATTTTCTTCATGTGTGTGAGACATGAGTACCGTTAAATTCTCTATTGTAATAACTCTATTGTCTAAGTTTGTTGCTTCTTGTATGTATTGTGTATTTGTGTGTTTTGTAAAATCTAGGGGGAGTGTTGATCCTAAGGAACGTGCACTTTGTATTCCAAAAACATCCTAAAAATAGTGCACTCACTTAGGGGGAGCTCCGTCTATATTTTGCAAATCCGTTCTCCTTTTGTGTTGTCATCATTCGCCAAAAAGGGGGAGATTGAAAGTGCATTCTATGCACTCCCAGATTTTGGTGACTAATGACAACACAAAAGGTATTCTAATGTTTGTGATGAAGCTTGCAGGTTCTTTTACAGGTAGTTTGATAAAGAGGAACACTTACTTGGCCTAAGTTTCAATTCTACTTCACTTGGTCTTTCATCAGGATTTCAGTCAGGAGATTTCCGGGGTTCGGAGATTTCCGGTCCCCAGACCGGAGATTTCCGAGCCAATCAAGTTTTTCGTTAAGTCTCAAATCAGAATGCGTACTGACTCCAACTCAAGCTGAGCCGGAAATGCTCTCGGATTTTCGTCGCTCGGAGATTTCCGAGCCCCAGTCCGGAGATCTCCGAGTGACCGAGGAAATTCAACCAAGTCCAGAACTCAATTGCGTACTGACTCCAGCTCAAGCTGAGCCGGAAATGCTCCCGGAGATTTCCGGTGCTCGGAGATTTCCGGGCCCCAGTACGGAGATCTCCGAGCGCCAGAGATTTTTTGACCAAGTCAAGAAGCTAAATCAGTACTAATCCAGACTCAAGTTCAACCGGAATTTCTGCCGAAAATTTCCGGAGTCCGGAGATCTCCGGTCCTCAACCCGGAGATTTCCGGGCCGGCGGCTGTTCAACAGGCAGATTTTGGGAGGGGTATAAATACCCCTCCTCCTACCTCCAGCAGATTAAGCTTCCAGATTTTCTCTCTCCTCCATTGGTGCTGAAGCTCGTTTCTTCCAGATCTCCCAATCTAGCCACTCAAATCTTTTCATACTTGGGGATCTGAGGAAGAAGCCACCGATCTACAACTCCACCGAAGCGTTTTGATTTCCCCCTCTATTTCTCGAGGGGCAACGAATCTAGGGTTCCTTTGTGGATAGCTAGGTTCATCTTTGTGTGTTCTTGATGAAGGGGATCGTGGGAAGAAAACAATAATTTTCCTAGCAACGATATCCTTAAACTAGCCAAGATCTATTCTATGCAGATATAGTAGTACGAACGGAGATCGGAATACGTACCCTTGTAGACCGAAAGCGGGGATTACGTTCCCGCACAAACGTTGTCGATGCAGACCGACGAAGCCGACCTCAAGGTCGTGTAGAGGAAGCAGGCCTCCGAGTACCGCTAGCGCAGCACCTCGCAGAGAGTCGCACACGTACGGTGGAGACGACGCCTCCGAAGCTCCAGTCCAGGACGAGCAGCGGAAGACTTGGAACGGAACACCAGCAGCGCGACAGCGGGCTATGGTGGAGGAGATCCCTGACTCCTCTTGCTCGGCGCGGCTCCGACTTGGGAACCACGAGATCGAGAGAGAAATCAGGAATTAATTGGTGAATTAAAAGGCTGGGGGTGCCCCTTCTTATATAGGCTCCCAAGGGGAGCCAACCTTGCCAGCCAGGCAATGTGGGACTATCCCCACATTGCCTGGTTCGGCCAAGGGAGTGCGCCGCCCCCCTGGTGGGCCCCTTGTGGCCCACCTAGGCCGGCCCTCCTGGCCCCCACCGAATTCCCCTAGGGAATTTTCCCCTCTTGGGCCTTCTTTCGTCCGGAAGGCCCATTTAGGGAAATCTATCTTAATAAATTCGAAAATAAATATATAAAATCATATTTGCATATTAATAACACTAATTAATATCAAACATAATATATATAATATTTCCTAGCTCCGAAAACTCTTTCGGCGCTGCCCGATCTCCATCGGACCTCTCCCGGGACGCTCCCGGTGATCTCCTTCCTTTCCGGTTGTCTTGTCGAAACCCCTTAAGTGTGTTACCCTAGCGGTTCGATATAATATCAGGTATGATCAAGACTCCTCAATGATCAACGACTAACCCGTAGGCCTGGACCCCATGAATTAATCCCTGAGATATAACGAATGACTTTCATCTATCAAACCTGAACGTGAAGTCTTAGACCTTTTGCCATAGCGATACTTAGCACGTCCGAGTGTCGTTCCATAGATATCTCCATACCTAATCTCGACCTCGTTACCGACGACGCTATCTTCTACTCGTTCATGATCTCATGTCTCCGTGACCTAGTCACATGCTTGCAAGCTCATTAGACAAGATCTCACCGAGTGGGCCCGAGAGTATCTATCCTGCTACGCGGACTGGCAAATCCCGCTCTTGACCCCTCGTCTCAATACTCCTTTCCAATACCCAAAAGTATCACCGTTATTGTCATACTAAATAAGATACGACGTTTGGTGCAATCAAAGTATCTTCGGGGAATATCAATAAGAGTTGATCTCACGGTCAAAGGCGTAACGACTACGTTCTCCAAATATGGGTATGTCCATCACATCGCTCTCTAGCGATATGACTCTCATTGCCGATCGGCGCCATGCCCCATGACCGGGAAACCTCGATCATCAATCGCGCAACGAAACTAGTCTTAGTAGAGGCTACTAGGGACCTGGTTGTTTACGTATCACACCCGCATTAATGTTTCCGCTTAATACGGTTCTAGCATGACACAAAATCTATTAAGAACAAACGAGATATGATAAAGAATACACTTTATTAATTGCCTCTAGGGCATATCTCCTTCAGTCTCCCACTTGCACTAGAGTACAACTTAATCTAGATTACAACTTGGTAAAAGCCTAACACCCATAGCTAATTGGTGTTGTTCATGCTTATCAAGCGGGAGAGGCTTCGTCAGCGGATCTGCCACATTCAGATCCGTATGCACTTTGCAAATTTTCACATCGCCTCCTTGTACGTACTGACGTATCACGTGGAAGCGTCGGAGAATGTGTTTGGCGGTAGAGTGAGACCTTGGCTCCTTGGCGTTTGCAATGGCACCCGTATTGTCGCAGAAGAGGACCACGGGGTCTTGCACGCTCGGGAACACTCCAAGTTCAATGACAAACTTCCTCAGCCACACAGCTTCATTCGCGGCCTCGCAGGCAGCAATGTACTCCGACTCCATTGTAGATTGTGCGACTATGGGTTGCTTCCCACTTCTCCAGCACACGGCGCCTCCATTCACCTTGAACACGTAACCTGTCTGTGACTTACAGTCATCGGGGTCTGAGCAGAAACTTGCATCTACGTAACCCGTTACGCCAAGTTCCTTATCGCAGCCACCATACACAAGGAACATTTCCTTTGTCTTATTGAGATACTTAAGAATGCTCTTAACAGCTACCCAATGCGGCATTCCAGGATTACTCTGGAACCGGCTTGTCAAACTTAGAGCTAATGCCACATCTGGTCTAGTACTCAACATTGCATACATGATCGATCCTATGGCTGAAGCATAAGGATGTTTCGTCATTTCGGCCTTACCCAGTTCCGTCACCGGACACTGCGCCTTACGCAATATCTTATTCTTGATAACCGGCAGAGAACCCTTCTTTGCCTTCTCCATATGAAAACGCTTCAATATTTTATCAAGGTAAGTACTCTGACTTAGTGCTAATAGGCGCCTTGATCTATCACGGTAGATTTTTATGCCTAAAACATACGCAGCTTCTCCTAAGTCCTTCATGGAAAACTTACTGTTTAAATATTCCTTCACGCTATTCAGAAGTTCCACATCATTCCCTATTAGCAATATGTCGTCAACATACAGTGCTAAGAACACAACCGAGCTCCCACTCATTTTCTTGTAAATACAGGTCTCTTCCACATTCTAGATAAATCCAAAACCTTTGATTACCTCATCAAAGCGAAGATTCCAGCTTCGAGATGCCTGCTTCAATCCATAAATGGATCGCTGAAGCTTGCACACCTTGTTAGCACTTCCTGAATCGACAAAACCTTCCGGCTGTACCATGTACAACTCTTCCTCAATGTTTCCATTCAGGAAGGCCGTTTTGACGTCCATCTGCCAGATTTCATAATCATAGTAGGCAGCTACCGCTAACAAAATCCGAATAGATTTAAGCATCGCTACCGGTGAAAAAGTTTCATCGTAGTCAATTCCATGAACTTGTCGGAAACCCTTTGCGACAAGCCGAGCTTTATAGACAGTCACATTACCATCAGCATCAGTCTTCTTCTTAAAGATCCACTTATTCTCGACGGCCTTGCGCCCTTCGGGAATATCTACCAAAGTCCACACTTTGTTATCATACATGGATCCTATTTCGGATTTCATGGCTTCAAGCCATTTCTCGGACTCTAGACTCTCCATCGCCTCCTTGTAGTTCGTAGGTTCGTCTTGCTCGACTAGCATGACGGTGCAAACCATATTGCCATACCATTCTGGTGCGATCCAAGATCTACCAGACCTACGAGGTAGAACATCTTCCTCGACAGTTTCTCCCACTCCTTCCACGGAGGACGTTTCCGGAATTGCTTCCGTTGCGCCACTCGGAATCTCGAGTTCAGGATCAACGATTTCATCGAGGTCTACCTTCCTCCCACTTACTCCTTTCGCGAGAAATTCCTTCTCTAGAAAGGCACCGGTCTTCGCGACAAAAGTTTTGCCCTCAGCTTGGTTGTAGAAGGTGTACCCAACGGTTTCCCGCGGATATCCTACAAAGACGACTTTCTCCGACTTCGGCTCGAGTTTGTCGGGCTGTAGTTTCTTAACGTACGCCTCACAACCCCAAACCTTCAGAAACGATAACTTAGGCTTTTGGCCATACCGTAATTCATACGGCGTCGTTTCAACGGACTGGGACGGAGCCCTATTTAAAATGAATGCGGCTGTTTCTAACGCATAACCCCAGAAGGACACTGGCAGATCGGTAAGAGACATCATAGATCGGACACTATCCAGTAGAGTACGATTACGTCGCTCGGACACACCGTTACGCTGCGGCGTTCCGGCGGGCGTAAGTTGGGGCACTATGCCACAACTCTTCATATGTGTGCCAAACTCAAAACTCAAGTACTCTCCACCGCGATCGGATCGGAGATGCTTGATTTTCCTATTAAGCTGATTCTCAACTTCACACTGGAATTCTTTGAACTTTTCAAACGTTTCAGACTTGTGTTTCATCAAATAGATATAACCGTATCTACTCAAGTCATCAGTGAAGGTGACGAAGTAACGATAACCATTGCGTGTCGAAACGCTCATTGGTCCACATACGTCTGTATGTATGATCCCCAACAAATCCGACGCCCGTTCAACGAAACCTTTGAACGGTGTCCTGGTCATTTTTCCCATGAGGCATGGTTCACATGTATCGAGGGATCCGAAATCCAACGAGTCCAAGAGTCCATCGGAGTGGAGTCGCTTCATGCGCTTTATACCAATATGACCAAGACGGCAATGCCACAAAAACATGGCGGTATCGTCACTACACTTAATTCGTTTGGCTTCTATGTTATGGATGTGAGTACTACGATCGAGATTCAACAAGAATAAACCATTACTCTCGGGAGCATCAACATAAAAGATATCATTCATATAAATAGCACAATTGCTTGACACTGATTTAAATGAATAACCGTCTTGTACCAGGCAAGACCCACTTATAATGTTTACACTCAAGGATGGCACAAAATAACATTTATTTAAAACCAAAACTAATCCCGATGGTAGATGCAGAGGGAGCGTGCCGACAGCCACCACGTCGACTCTCGATCCGTTGCCGACGCGCATCGTCACCTCATCCTTCGCCAGCCGCCTTTTATTCCGTAACTCCTCCTGAGAGTTACATATATGAGCAACAGAACCAGTATCAAATACCCACGTATTGCTCCGGGCGGATGTAAGGTACACATCTATAACATGTATATCAAATATACCTTTCTCTTTGTCGACCGTCTTGCCAGACTTCCTATCCTCCAGATACTTGGGGCAGTTGCGCTTCTAGTGACCCTTCCCATTGCAGTAGAAACACTCCACGCTAGCTCTTGGACTAGATTTGTTAGTCCTGGACTTGGCAGCCAACTTTGCCTCCCTCCGGGACTTCCAGCTCTGCTTTCCCTTGCCACCGGACTTCTTGAAATCAACGGTCTTGTTGACCATCAACAGCGTGTGCTCCTTCTTAATCTCTACCTCAGCAGTCTTGAGCATCACGAACACTTCACCTAGGGACTTAGCCATGCCCTGCATGTTGTAGTTCATGACGAAGCCTTTGTAGCTCGGTGGCAACGATTGCAACACCCTATCAATCGCCAGCTCATCGGGAATCTTGCACTCCAGAGCATTCAGGCGTTGAACGTAGCCAGACATCTTGACTACATGCTCGCTCACACTGCTATGCTCTTCCATCTTGGCTGAGAAGAAAAGCTCAGAAGCCTCATATCTCTCAGCCTTAGCCTGCGGCGCAAAGACAGCCTTAAGATCCGAAATGATCTCAAAGGCGCTCATCTTCTCAAAGCGCTTCTGCAGGTCGGCTTCCATGGCATAGAGCATGCCACTCTGGACAAAGGTAGAATCCTCCGATCGGGTCTGGAAGACCTTCTTCTCATCCTCAGAGGCATCATCTGCAGGAGGGTCACCTATGGCGGCCTCAATGACGTAGGCCACCCTATGGGGAGTGAGGAGGATCCTCAGGTTGCGGAACCAGGCCATGAAGTTTGACCCATTGGTCTTAAGCTTTTCTTTCTCAAGGAACAGACCTAGGTTAAACGAGGGGCGAGACATCTACAATGGAATTTGCAACAACAAAAGACTTTGTTCATAATAATTTTGAGTTATAGTATTTTAGAAAATAACTAACATAACTCCCACTCAAACGAACATCCCTCCTGGTCGTTTAAGCGATTACACGACCCCCATCCATTGCACCACCCCTCATCATCAAAGCCGGCGGCACAACTTCAAGAGTAGACAAAATCGTCCGTCACACCAATTTTGTGACTCGTGCTCGACCTTTCGGTCTTCCTGTTCCGAGGCCATACTTCTGAGTATGCTAGGCTCGCCACCAAAGACCTCCACGCTGACGCTTGTGCAACATGGCTTACACCCACCGTATGAGAACGAAGATATGTCTGACACCCGATCATCACGGCCTGCCTCATAACGTAGAACTTTATTGGTGGTGCGCGTTGGAGGGGGAACACTAGTGGTATTTTGAAGGGATCATGTTATTCAGCTACCGCCGTGTAACACACACAATCACACAAAATAAGATGCACACATAACATCAAATGTAATGCAATGTGATATAGTCCATTGCGCCGTAGTCTTCTTGGCGCCCGCAGTTTATAAACAATTTTAATAAACCTACCTTGACCATATCACATAGCCCCTGCAAAATAAAGTTAGACGCTTCTACTTTATCTTTTGCATATTTTACGTGGCTTGGGGCTTTCGTAAATAGAACCGCTTCATACCTACGAATCTTATGACCACAACAACGATCCAATAATTGCATGTTTAAGCATCCCTTTCGGGCCCTCCATTGAAAATGCGAAGACCAACTAAAAAGAGAGAAACTGTCACCCGCCAGCCACAGATACGGTACAAGCCGTATGTCAGTAGTGGAACCAGTCTCGCGTAAGCGTACGCGTAAAGTCGGTCCGGGCCGCTTCATCAACTCAATGCCGCTGGAATACACAAGTGCACGCTAGAGGGTAGCAAATAACAGGAACGGTGCCCCCGTGCAGAGCACGGGTTCTAACAGCGTACAGCTATATCTTACGATAGATCGGCTCTGATACCACTGAAGGGGATCGTGGGCAGAAAACAATAATTTTCCTAGCAACGATATCCTTAAACTAGCCAAGATCTATTCTATGCAGATATAGTAGTACGAACGGTGATCGGAATACGTACCCTTGTAGACCGAAAGCGGGGATTACGTTCCCGCACAAACGTTGTCGATGCAGACCGACGAAGCCGACCTCAAGGTCGTGTAGAGGAAGCAGGCCTCCGAGTACCGCTAGCGCAGCACCTCGCAGGGAGTCGCACACGTACGGTGGAGACGACGCCTCCGAAGCTCCAGTCCAGGACGAGCAGCGGAAGACTTGGACCGGAACACCAGCAGCGCGGCAGCGGGCTATGGTGGAGGAGATCCCCGACTCCTCTTGCTCGGCGCGGCTCCGACTTGGGAACCACGAGATCGAGAGAGAAATCAGGAATTAATTGGTGAATTAAAAGGCTGGGGGTGCCCCTTCTTATATAGGCTCCCAAGGGGAGCCAACCTTGCCAGCCAGGCAATGTGGGACTATCCCCACATTGCCTGGTTCAGCCAAGGGAGTGCGCCGGCCCCCTGGTGGGCCCCTTGTGGCCCACCTAGGCCGGCCCTCCTGGCCCCCACCGAATTCCCCTAGGGAATTTTCCCCTCTTGGGCCTTCTTTCGTCCGGAAGGCCCATTTAGGGAAATCTGCCTTAATAAATTCGAAAATAAATATATAAAATCATATTTGCATATTAATAACACTAATTAATATCAAACCTAATATATATAATATTTCCTAGCTCCGAAAACTCTTTCGGCGCTGCCCGATCTCCATCGGACCTCTCCCTTGACGCTCCCGGTGATCTCCTTCCTTTCCGGTTGTCTTGTCGAAACCCCTTAAGTGTGTTACCCTAGCGGTTCGATATAATATCAGGTATGATCAAGACTCCTCAATGATCAACGACTAACCCGTAGGCCTGGACCCCATGAATTAATCCCTGAGATATAACGAATGACTTTCATCTATCAAACCTGAACGTGAAGTCTTAGACCTTTTGCCATAGCGATACTTAGCACGTCCGAGTGTCGTTCCATAGATATCTCCATACCTAATATCGACCTCGTTACCGACGACGCTATCTTCTACTCGTTCATGATCTCATGTCTCCGTGACCTAGTCACATGCTTGCAAGCTCATTAGACAAGATCTCACCGAGTGGGCCCGAGAGTATCTATCCTGCTACGCGGACTGGCAAATCCCGCTCTTGACCCCTCGTCTCAATACTCCTTTCCAATACCCAAAAGTATCACCGTTATTGTCATACTAAATAAGATACGACGTTTGGTGCAATCAAAGTATCTTCGGGGAATATCAATAAGAGTTGATCTCACGGTCAAAGGCGTAACGACTACGTTCTCCAAATATGGGTATGTCCATCACATCGCTCTCTAGCGATATGACTCTCATTGCCGATCGGCGCCATGCCCCATGACCGGGAAACCTCGATCATCAATCGCGCAACGAAACTAGTCTTAGTAGAGGCTACTAGGGACCTGGTTGTTTACGTATCACACCCGCATTAATGTTTCCGCTTAATACGGTTCTAGCATGACACAAAAACCTATTATGAACAAACGAGATATGATAAAGAATACACTTTATTAATTGCCTCTAGGGCATATCTCCTTCACTTGATCCTTTGTGGATTCCTTTGTGGATTTGACCTGTTGTGGTCGTTGTGGGAGCCCCCAATTCAGTTGTGGGTGTGTGCCTCACGTGTTTGTACGGGATCTTCTCCGCCCTTAAAGGAGTCCTTAGTGGAAGAGTGGATTCGCACCTTTGTGGTCGAATTTACAGGAGAATAGGGTGAGGCCTTTGTGGCATTGAGCAAACCTTTGTGGTAGCTCACACCCCTCCAACGAGACGTACACCTTTGTGGTGGAACTCGGGATAAAATCGGTGCCTTCGAGTTCCCATGGTTGTCTTGATCCACTCTCCTTTACTGCATTCCTTTCTTGTTTAGTTTCCTTGTTGTCTTTCACTTGTATCACCTAGTTGCACATTTAGACAACTTACTTTCCGCTAGCCTAAAAACTAAAAAACACATAAAAATTGGTCACCACCTATTCACCACCCCCTCTAGGTGGTCAACTGTCGTTCACACGATCCGGGGCGCGAGTCGTGGGGGGTCCCACCACGTCCCGGTAACTGCTCCTCGAGGTGACATAAAGCCCGAGCGAGGCAGCAGGGAGCCGTTACCGTTTCCACTTCTCGCAGAAATTTCCACTCTACAGAGCTCTCCGCCTCCGCTCTCTCCTGCGAATCTCCGTTCTCCAACTCCTCCAATCTTCCGCTTCCGCGACAATGAGCCCTCTCAAGAGCAAGGGCAAGGCCTCCGCTGGGTCTTCCTCCCAGGCAGAGGCCCCTGAAACCGTTGTGGGCGCGGCGCTGCTGGGCGTGCGCGTCAACGAGAAAGCGCTCTCCAAGGTCTGATGCCTGGTGGCGGACAGGACGAACGAGCACGGCGCCACCGCCCTGAAGCCTGCGGCGCACGGGAAGCGCCCGCGGGGTTTTTTCCCATTCTTCCAGCACTGCCTGTCCGCGGGACTGGTGCCGCCCTTCTCGCCGTTCCTGGAGGCGGTGCTGGCGTTCTACCAGGTGCAGCTGCTGCACCTGCACCCCAACTCCGTCCTCATCCTCGCCGTTTTCGCCTACCTCTGCGAGGCGTACCTGGACCTGGAGCCCACGGTGGGGCTGTTCTGGTGCTTCTACACGCTCCGGAACACAACGAAGAACGAGCACTCTGGGTGCGTCTCGTTCCGCATCGTCGACGGCATGGGGAGCGTCTACATCCCCATGTCTTGGAGCTAGGGCAAGGCCATCACTTCGGTGACGAATAAGGTGGACGACTTCCGCCAGAAGTGGTTTTTTGTTGGGGTGGAGCGTCCCTGCGCCTTTCTCGAGGTCCCCGACGAGCCCCCGGTGAAGAACTCCCACTGGGGCAAGGCCACCTTTGACGGCGCCAGGAACGTGAGCTTGATGGGGCGCCTGAGCTTCCTCCGCGAGGAGGGCCTCACGGGGCAGATGATCGTCGCAGACTTCGTGACGCGCCGCATTGCGCCCCTCCAGGCACATTCGGTCCCCATGTGGATGTACTCAGGGCCGAAGGACAAGATGCGGCTTCACGTCGAGGACAACGACAAGGACGCCGTCGACAACGTCCTCTCCGAGCTCTTCATCAATCCATCGGTGCTTCCCGTGTATGAGCTCCCCGCGGCGCTCCAACCCCTTCACCAATACAATCTGACGGAGCGCATGGACCTCCTGGAGGGGATGCCTCCGTTCACCCCGACAGGCCAGGCGGACCTTGAGGCGCCGATGCCGGTCGCGCGGGAAGCGGAGGGGGCCAATTTTCCCTCGGCTTCAGGAGCTGGCCCAGGTGAGGAGGAGGCCGCGGCTGGGGAGGTTTCTTCTTCAAGGGCTGGGCCATTTACTGACGAGATTTGCGATATCACATCAGGCGATGAAGACGCCTTCATGGTGGCGCCCTCGCGCCTCGTGGAGGAAGAGGAGGACGCTCGGCTCTTCTCCACCGCGCCACCAACCTCGCCGCGAGCTCCTCTTCGTCAGGGTATGCCTCGCTATCCTCGTAGAGCAGTAGAACGTAGGGAGCTCGAACGCCGGTGATGGCGCCGCCGTGCGCTTCGGTCACCGGAGCTCCTCCGGCCAGCCCCGCCGCTCGGTTACGGTCATTTTGACCTAGATCGTTCGATCTTAATCGGACGGCCAGGATTAGTTCGCTTAAAAACCCGAAACGGTACGCCACATCAGCGCCGTGTCAGCGCCGTGTCGGATAATTTTTCTGAATTTTTTCTTAAATCAATTAATTGGCAGTTTTGCAGAAAACACCGTGCTTACTGTTTTTATCATTACTTTTTATCTGTTTATCCAAATTTAAATATTTTTATATATTTGGAATCCTTAGAACCAGTAGGATGTTTTGGCTTCATTTGTTTTATGTTTTGACACATTCAAAAATTTCAAAAAAAATTGAGAGTAGTTTAAGTGTTCTTAACATAAGTTTATTTAGAAAAATTATTTTTGAGTAAATCAAATTGCTAAAAACTTGTTTAGATGCCCTATGCCCAAATTTCATTTCTACAAAATTTGATTATGAAATTTTATTTAAGGAAACTAAAACTCTTGATGTTACCCTTTATTCACGTCTGAATAAATGAAAACAAATTAAAAAATTATTCATGCATACATCACAAACATTCAAAGAGATACATATATTTTGTTTCTTGACATTAAAATAAATTATTGCATCTCATGGATAGCATATATTTTTCTTTGTATGAACATATTGCTTGTGTGTTTATGTGTGGCTCTTTATTTCTTTTGTTTGACTATTCAGAGGGAAACGAAAATCCATGCAAGTGTAACTGCTGCACTCCCGGTACCAAGGCAAGTGGCACACCCCCATAAAAGTCCTATTATTTTTCTATGCATGAGTAGATTATTTTCTATAAGCATGTGTAGGATAGTATTGTTATGCAAGCCATGTTTAGACTTCGTTATTCCTGTGTCTAGGTTCCTATGAAAATAATTAGTAGAATTGTGATGCTATGCAAAACTATTTTTGATGAAATGTTAAATTCTACTAAGTTATAATCAAACACCTGGGTGGAATTGGTTGCTTGGCTGTATGAGTTGAGTGTTGTCCCCAGGGGATTTACCTGTGGGATATTCACTTGTGGATGGCCACCCAGGAACAGAGGAATCTGAAGAACTCCGAGTGAAGATTGCTTCTCGTGCAGCCATTGCCAATATGGGTTCTGGCTTGATCAACTAAGCTGCATGGACTCGCCCCGGCCTGACAGGTGGAGGTAGTGGTTTGTAGGTGGAGCACGTCAGGCCAGAGTGGGAGGGAAAATGCTTCTGAAAGATCTCGTCTCATTCTTCTCCTTTCCTTATCACTATAAGAGTGTAAAGGATAGTTTGGGTTGAATGGGTACAATGGTGAACGTGCACAAGCTCTGCAGAGTTAAAATCTAAGTACTTAGCCGTATCCCCGGAAACGGACAATTGAGCAGCTGAACGAGGACGTCAACGGAGGATTCCACCATTCCAATTTATAAATTAAAACTTGATGGGTGAACAAGGGTAGAATGAGACTATGGCTTTCATACCATATTTGTCTCAACGAGGTAAAGTTGTTTCAAAGAGTTAAGGAAAAACTTGCTTTCTGCAAAATAGCCTTGAGCTCCACCAGCCAAATAAGCATATAGATTATAGAGTTATTCCTCTAAGTGTCCACCATAGTGTCACTTGCCAGTTCCATTTTTAATGGTTCTGACCCACGTTGTTGCAATATATATCTTATTGCAGACTGTTCTGATGATGAGTGAGTTTTTGCTAAGGGTTTCGAGTCTTCAACCAACATGCTCGCGTGTGGCACATGGTGATGATTGGGGACTCCATGAAGAATAATTTTCCGCTGTTTACTCTGTTCACTGCTAGTTTTATGCTATGCAAATTGTAATGAATATTTTTTTAAGTCTGGATCAGCGTTGTAATAAATTGATACTTTGTTGTGATATTACATCGTAACTGTGTGTGCAAACGAATCGATCCAGGGATTTGCACTATACACAGGTACCTACCATTCTTTTTAAGTGCAGGTACACTACACTATGTGACAATGAAAGTGCCATCAAGATTGCCTACAACCCGGTGCAACATTCAAGAACCAAGCATATTGAGATCCGCCACCATTTCATAAGAGATCATGTGGCCCGAGAAGATATTGAATTATCATATGTGGGCACAAGGGATCAATTGGCGGATATCTTCACGAAGCCCCTTGAGGAAGGAAGCTTTTGCTTTTTGAGGAATGAGCTCAATATCATTGATTCGAGATCCTTAGCTTGATCGCTTGCACACTCACCTAGGACGTAATTGCATCTTATCTTGTTTAGATTTAGGCATGGACATAGGGGGAGTGTGGTCCTAATACATTGGACCATCCCTCCCCCCATTATGCCGATTGCAAGTGTTCTTTTATCTCTATATTCATTCTTATGACTAATGAGCTAAAACGACGAGTATTGGTTAAGTAACCAAGATATATCTTCGCGGTGACATGCCATACACTCCTACATGGTGGCTTCGGCCACCGCCCTCTCCCCTTTGAAGAGTTGGTTTTATTTGGAGCTTATTGTTGATTTATTGCTTTTGGATTCATGCATGTGGGAAACCTACTCAACTTGGCGCTTTATGAATCGATTTGGCTGTTGTAAGATGAGTATGGTGTACCAATGATAGTTTGGAAATCTATCCTAAGCCTCTTCTCCCCTGAAAACATTTCTCTCTATTGCACACAAGTCATCCGTTTGAAATCTGGGAGTTTGGTTTGGCTGGTCGGAATTTCCGGCTCCCCTTTGGATCGGAATTTCCTGTGACTCGGAATTTCCGGTGCGAAGTTACTCTCGGAATTTCCGGTGAATCGGAATTTCCGGTCGGGCGGTCTGTTGAAAAAATATAAGGGAGGCTCGGGGTGAAGAACTGGAAACAGTTCCTCTTCCACCCCCGACTCTCCTCTCTCCAAAACCGCCGCCCCAGCCGCCCCAAGCTCTCCCGGAGCCTTCCAACCGCCGGGATCTCTCCCCTCGGCCGGATCTGGTTCTCCTTCGTCCCGGGAACCTTCTCCTCCAAGCAATGTGCTCAATGGATGAGGGTAACTCCACTTTTCCCTAACCCTAGGTGCTTGCACTTGGATCTAGATGTGGGGTTATTTGTCTTGAAATTGCTTGGTAGAGGTTGTTCCTAGTGTCATTCCCTGCTATGTATGTACATTAGTTTCGCATTTTGTTGGATCGATCTAGTTTTAGACATATCTAATCTCAAAATATGCACTGTTTCGATAGACCGGAATTTCCGGTCTGACCTAAACCGGAAATTCCGGTCTGAACCTGAAAAGTGCAGTTTTAAGATTTCCTAATGATTAGCTATATGTGATCAACCTAATTCCTCTCTAATGTATGTATGCACTCCTGGCTTGTGTGTACTCATATTTTGCTACCTATCTTTGCTATATTCACAGGTGATTCGAGTGGGAGCCCTACTCTCGCGGAGGAGAGTAGGAGGCTCTCAAGGTCTGTCATTCGGAAGGTCCGTGGTAAAGGGCCTGCAGCCTCCTCCTCAAGCAAACCAAGTCCAAAGAAAGTTCTCGCTAGCAAGCCCAAGTCCAAGAAGAGGAAGGATGTCACCCCTCCTCGCACTGCTCGTCAGCCGTATACTAAGATGTCTGTTGTTGACTATTCTCAGTTCCATCAGGGAGATTGGTATCTCAGGCCAAGGGATGAGACTCTGGATGATCGCAGCTTTTGGTGCAGTGAGCAAGAATACATCCTTAAGGACGTCTATTATACTCTGTCCAAGCCTATTCGCAAGATGCAGCCATACAACCTTCGTGCTCTTCAGTCCAAGGCCACTTTTGCTGACACTATTCATATTGTCAAGACCATGGGTTTGGAAAGGCTTGTGGTCACTAGGTGTAACTACAACCCTCAGCTTGTGTTGCAGTTCTTCGCCACTCTTGTGATGAAGGGTGACACGAAGAAGACCATCAAGTGGATGACAGGAGACACTTACTGCGGTATGAGTTCGCTAAGGTATTGGGTTACAAGTTTGATGGAGACAATCCTCAAGGTTACCGTATGCACCACTCCTACCGGCTCAACAAGAAGGATACGACACATCTCTATGGTAGGGGTGCAACCCCTGGTCTTGCTCGGAACTTGCTCCCTCTCTATGATATTATTTTGCGCATCTTCCGAGAGAACATTGCTCCAAGTGGTGGCAACAAAGACAATGTAGTGTCTCCTCTTTGCAACTTGCTCCTCCATGCCCACACCATTGCTATGAGCACCGATGAGACTGCGGATTGGAGTGTTGATGTGATGGACTATATCCATAATGAGATGTTTGAAGCCATGACTTCTGCAGGCACTATTCCTTATGCTCCTTACATTATGAAGCTCATCAAGTCCAAGTTCCTAGAGCATACTTTCAGTGATGATGAGTTAGAGGTTCATGACTTCAAGAAGCTGTATGAGAAGAAGACCGTGGTTGTGCCTCAGAGTGTACCCACCTCTCAGTCCACCAGGGATGGATCCTTCATGGGAGATGCTCGCAGGGCCGCTGCCCCATCTCATGCTCCCTCCACCTCCGGGAAGATGAAGAAACTGAACTGGTTCCAGCGCAACGTTCTCTGCATGAACATTGATATTCGCAAGGAACATTACACATCCTACAAGGATCGCCGCCAGCTAGCTCATGATCAACAGTTGATTCTTCACCACGCGTCTGGCTCTGCTGCTCCTGCTGCTCTCACTGATCCTCTCTCTTATGCTCAGTGGAACCAGGGTTCCATGGCTCCGTGTTCTCAGATTGAGAGTGATCTTGGTGGCAGCTCCTACTCCACGGGTCAGGCTTATGACGATACTTCTGGTGATGATCATGTTGATGATGATGAGGAGGAGATGGATGATGAGGACACCCCTTCTGATTGATGGCTGCCTTGGGACGTAGCATCGCTCTTCTTCCGTTTTGGCGTTTCGATGCCAAAGGGGGAGAAGTTGCTCTAGTAGGCACTTCGGTGATTTGCATGGGTTCGGACACAAGCCTGTGCGTTTACCATTTATTTACGTTTGTGTCCACTTATCTTTCATCTTAGTTGTTTTGAACTATTTGTGAACATTGTGTGTGTAATGAGACAATCCTATGCTATCTTTTCTATCTATGGATGAGACTTCAAGACTATTGGGTTATCATTCTCTTCATATTATATACACAAGGTATGAAATTCTATCAAGTCTCTATTGCTACCATAGCTTTGTGTATTGTCTCCTTATCTCTTGTTGATATCATGTGCTACTTTTTGCAAAATTGCTCATATCCATTTGTGTCCTGTTTTTCTTGTATGCACATGCTGAGGGGGAGCCATTTTATCTAGAACATGATATAGCATTCATATTTTCTTTGCAAATCTTGGTATTGTCATCTAACACCAAAAAGGGGGAGATTGAAAGAACATTTCTTAATCCCTAGTTTTTTGTGTGTTAGTTAACAATACTTATGATGTACTAATAGAATGCTTAGTATTTCAGCTTGTATGTGATTTAACTTCATATGCATCAAAGCCAAAAATGCGAAGAAGAAGTGGATCTGGAATTGTTCCAGGAACCAGAATATTTGAGCCGGAAATTTCCAGGGCCGAAATTTCCGGTTCACCAGAACTTCACCGAAAATGGCTAAGTCAAGTTTGAGAAATGGTTCTGATCTCAACCGGAAATTGTACTCGGAAATTTCACTTTACCGGAATTTCAGAGTGGACCAAGATCAACATCGCAGAAACGACTAAGTCAAGATTAAGGAAGTGTTCTGACTCGAGCCGGAAATTGTGATCGGAAATTTCCATCACCCAGAAGAGTTCACAGAAACGGCTAAGTCAAGAATAAGAAGTGTTCTGATCTCAACCGGAAATTGTGCTCGGAAATTTCCATTCACCGGAATTTCCGAGTGCACCTTGAAGAACATTGAAGAAAACTTCTAAGGAATGAAGAGGAAAAGTTTCCGACTCTAGCCGGAAATTCCTGTCGGAAATTTCAATTCTCCGGAAATTCCGAGCAACCGGAATTTCCGGTTATGACTTATACCGGAATTTCCGGGTGGTCGACACAGGCAACGTTCAGAATTGGGGAGGGGCTATAAATACCCACTCACTCACTCAAGAACAGTTAGCTCTCAGTTTTTCTCTCTCCTACCTTTCTTGAAAGCTCAAATCATCAAGATCTCACAATCCCCCCACTCAAATCCGTTGATCTTTGGAGGATTGGAGGAGAAGGCCCGGATCTACATCTTCACCAAAGCAATTTGCATTTCTTCCCCATTCACTTGGGGATTTCGTGGCTAGGGTTTCCGGTAGGAAAACCTAGTTCACCATTGTTGTAATCTTGGTGTTGCCTTGACCTTTGTGGTCCTTGACCTTTTGTGGTCATCTTGAGAGCCCCCAATTAAGTTGTGTGTGAGTGCCTCAAGCGTTTGTAAGGGATTCGATGTCCGCGCTAAAAGGGGATCAATAGTGGAAGGTGAACTTGTAACCTTTGTGGTTGAGTTCATTGGAGAAGAAGGTGAGCCTTTGTGGTGTTGCGGCTAACCTGTTGTGGTAGCGCACACCTCTCCAACGAGACGTACACCCTTGGGTGGAACTCGGGATTACATCTTCGTCTCCGCGTGCTTCACTTGGTTCCTCTTATCCTTTCTCTCTTACTTGCTATTCTTGTACTCTAATTTACCTTGTTATTGCTTAGCTTGTCATTTAGGTAAATTCAACGTAGTTACATATCTAGAGAATTTATTTTTGTGTTGAGCCAAAATTTGAAAAGACCTAAAATTTGTAATAGCACCTACTCACCCCCCCTCTAGGTGCCGGATTCCCGTTCAGCCTTTATTGTCAATCTTGGTGATATGCTAGAAAGTGGAGTAACTGCATTTTCAGGCTTCTCTATCTATCTCTTAAATATTTCTTAGTTCTTATTGGCATTCGTTAAGGTGCGTCCAGATTAAGATGTGTATTGATGGTAACTTTGTTGACATAAATGGTTTCTGTGGTTTGGTATTATTGTTACATTTATTTGTCGGTGATATTATTACATTAACTTACTAAGCAATCATTTCACCATTATAGGTCAACTTTACATCGAGTGGTCCTTGATGGAAGAGAACGTTACTATGTTCTTTCCCTCGTGTACGTATGTGAAAACCATCTATTTTGCGTGTGTGACGAACTCTGAAACCTTGAAATCAAGGTCTCGAGTGTCATCTCCTTTCAGCAATTGATAACACAAAGCTCTCTTTTTCCTTTTCAATTATATTTGGCTGAAACCAATGAGTGGTGTGCTATTATTATACGGAGTATTCTTTTTGGAACAGATTGCCTACTTTGTCGAACCAAGCCATGATGTGTAGTCGAGTGCCCGACAACATGCAAATTCGAGACAAATCCTCCAAAGTAAAATGGGCCCGGCTCATTTCCGTTGCGGATTTGAATCCTCATTGTTTTCGCGCGCGTTAGTTGCTTTGGTTCTACTGTTTCTCCAAAAATTGAACAATTTTCAAATTTGATTTTTCTGAAAACTGGACAATTTTTATTTTTGAACAAATTTCTGTTTGAACATTTTCTATTTCTGAAAGTTGAACATTTTTCTAAATATAAAAATACATGAGTAAACTTTAAATATTTTCAAAAGGTAAACAATTTTTAGTTTTAAACAAATTTATGTTTGAACATTTTAAATATATCAAAAAAAACAGAAAAATGTAAACTAAAAAGAAAGTAAGAAGAAAAAATAAACAACCAAAAAATAAATTTGTTGAAAACTAAAATTTGAACATTTTTATTTAAAAAGTTGAACATTTTTTAAAATATAAAAAACATTACTAAAATTTAAAGTTTTCAAACAAATATTATTTAATTTTAATACATTTATATTTGCACATTTTTAATTTTGAACATTTTAAAACATCTAAAAAACAGAAAAAAATAAACTAAGAAGAAAACAAGAAACATCCAAAAAAAGAAACAAGAAAACGAAAAAGAAAAAGCGAAACGAAATCTACCTCTTAATGGGCCGGTCCGTTGTGTGCGTGGGGTGCGCGGAGCGCTGCTTGCTCCGGCAAGTAGGGTTTGGCCAGCTCCGTGAACTCCCCAAAGCCGCTTGGATCTCCATCCATCAAGAGCTACCATGGACGGAATTTCCTTCCAGACCCATGCCGCCGCCGCCAGCCGCACCTCGACCTCGGTTATCCTTCAAAGAGAGGCTCACTTCGGCGACGCCAGGGGCAGGAACGCCACCAGCGCTGATGTCGTGACGACCACCGGCCAGACCTTCGGGGTCACGTTCCACCTTGCATGTCCTCCGGCCGTCTCCTTCTTGCGCGTGCACGGCCCCGGACTCGGGCGCGAGGATTTCAAGTACGTGCCCGAGGTCGTCTCCTGTGAGAAAGGCCTAGCTCGTCCTCCTCTGCATGACCCGCACATGCAACCCCCGAATTCCGAGCACAACATATGGATATCCCGATCATCATGTGCTCGCAGAGTACTTCATCTACTACAAGGCTGCCCGTGGCGGCAAGCCGACGCTAAGAACGATCGTGCCTTCACGCACTCATGGACATGCCCATTCCATCTGCATCTTACCCCGTGACGATTCTGACGGGGAGTTCCTCCTTGTTGGTCTCGTCGGGTTGTGTTCCATAATGGCGTATCAAGGAGTTAATTGCACTGGCGGTCACCCAACTCGACCACTATGCGCACTTAAGTCACTCAACTGGAGAACTGAAACATTTGGTCTCCCAACTCGACAACTGGGTGCAGATCAGGTCTCCGACCCCACCCGTCAGACCGTTTTCCGTTGCGCAGAGGCCAGCGTGGCACACGTGCTTATCGTACCCGTTTTTTGCGAACCCCCCCCCCCCCCCCGACCTTTTTTATCGAGGACTAATTTACAAAAACTCGTCGACTGATTAAATTGAAATCTAGCAAACCGTTTTTCCCATTCCCCATTTCCCAATCCAGTAAGACGCGTGAGCTCAAACCCTAGATCGGAGGCGATGGCGGGCGGCGGCGACTTGGGCAGCAGCGCTAGCAGTGAGAGTTCCATCGCCGGCGGAGGCGAGTCCGTCCCCGGCGGAGGCGATGGCGGGCGACGGCCGGGGGCGTGGTCCCGCATCAAGGACAACTCCTACTTCACCGAGGAGTCGTGGCGGCGCGGCGAGCCGGAGTTGAGGCCTCTGTTCGGCAGCGTCGTCCTCGCACGCACGGAGGGGATGGCGGAGCTGGAGAGGAAGTACCGCGGCCACGCACTGCTGGTGACCGTGGAGGGGCAGGTGCGTGTGACGGCTGGGTCACTGCTGCACGCCATCGAGCTCCGTTCTGGTGTGCCGGAAGCGGCAGTGAAGGTATGTGAGACTTGCCCACCGTTTCACTTCTTCCTCCAGTTCGATTCCGAGGAGGATTGCACTCGCGTGGTGCATTTGTCGATGCATCTGCGATGCAACGGAGCACGCACTGGTTTCAAGCGCTGGAGCAAAAGAGCGCGTGGCATTCCGGGCAAGATGGAGTACAAGTGCACTCTCAGCTTCGAGGGTTTGCCAGAGGAGACGCATGAGCCGCAGGCGTTGAAGCTTTTGATTGGGGGTCTGGATGGTGAGTTGATCGAGATGTTGCCGTCAAGCGATAAGTGGATCGTTACGGTTCGTGCTTGGCTCCGTGACCCCTGCGCCGTGGCGAAGCAGATCAATGTGGTCGTTCCCGCTGCTCCGTTGATTCCTAGGCCCGAGGACAGTGACGATGATGGCAAGTCGCCGCCGCGTCCATGGTCACCTGTGAAGTACAATAATGAGAATCATCTTGTGATTGCGCACATGAAGGATGTGATCGATCGCGGTCAGCTCCTGAATGAAGGGTTGCACCCTGACTTCCTACCTAGCCCAGGTGTAGACCTCTCTCGCAGGCACACATTCGAGACCTGGCGCGGTATGGTTGATGGCACTGGAGCTGGTGCAAATGGTTCTCCATGATGTAGCTTATGATGGTTATATGTGCATGGTTGATGGTTGTAACCTGCTAGATTAATGGTTGTAATGTATCAACATTTGAACTAAGTGTTTGTAATGTATTTGAACATCAGACTTAATGTTGTGTATCTGAATTATCTAAATGTTAATATCTATGAATGTAAGTGTTTATTTGTTCTGAATGATATATCTCAGAATTTGTCTGAATTCTGAATTTGAATGACTTCTGAATTTAGATTGAATGTATTCGGAATATTAAAGAAGAACAAAATATTTAAACAACATATCATTAGTTTCAGCGATAACACTACCAACTTGGTTCAGAGTACATCCACACCACTTGTTTCAGCATACATCAAACATCAACACCACTTGGTTTACCGTTAGAGAAAACAACATAATTAAACAATGAGATCACTTCGCAGCTAGTTTCTTCTTCCTTTTCTTGTTCTCGCCAAACATTAGCCATTGTAGTCCTTTACCTCGACCTCTCGGACCTCCTCTTCTTCCTCTTCCTGTACCCCTGAAGCTGCTTGGTCCAGTCGTGTGTAATGCTCTACCTGATGAATTGCACCATGGACCCCTAGCTGCTGGTAAGTTAGCCTGGTGTTCAGCTACAAAGGAGCTTTGTTCTAGTGTTTGATTGATCCCCTCCTCTTCTATGGGAAGTAAACCCTAGAGATAAGCAAATAAAGTTTGTCAATTGAAGAATGAAGAAACAAATGATGCGACGGTACAGATTTTGGATTTACCTCATGTGACAGGATGCTAACCATTGTACTTGGAATTTGCCTTGGATCTAGATCAGGTCTAGGTTCATTTTGTTGAATGTGCTAGTAGAGCATATATGCAAAAAATGAGTTTACTGTGTTAAATAATGACTTTAATGTAACATTTAGAAACAAGGAGAGTGTGTGCCAAAAGCTTACTGTTCTTATGATAGGAAAATCAACATCACCATTTTCATCGACAATCTGGTTAGATTTCTTTCTTTTGGCTATCTGAAGAATTACCTCCAATTGTTCCCTAGCCTTCGTAGTGTGCTTGCTTTTTCTTCCACGGCCTCTAACATTTGGCTTCACCTTTTCTGGTTCAGTTGCTGGACCTTTTCCTTTGTTTTTGGCTTGCGGTTGTTGTTTTTGCTGCTCTGCCACTGGAGGTTGCTGGTGTTGTCCCTCTTGCTGCTGATGTTGTGCCTCTGGATGTCCCTCTTGCTGATGATGTTGTGCCTCTGGCTGCTGCTGCTGTGCCTCTGGATGCTGTTGATGTTGTGCCTCATTTTTCCTAATTATTGCTTCTCTCATCTTCTTACGGTTAGTTCTATTATGGCCAGTGAGTTTGCAATAACCACAGTGCATTGTGGTTCCATGCCTGCTGAGTCTAGTGCCATCTGCGGACTCCTCCAGATGCTTTCTTCTATTTTTCTTCCTCCTACCAGCATATTTTTCATACACAGGAGGTAACACTGGTTGAGCATTAACATGATCCCACTCTTCTTTGTCAACCGAAGGAAATATTTGATGTCCATAAGCAAGCAAATAGGTTTGCACAGTGTAGCAATTGGAAACCATAGATTCAGGTTTGATTATATCTCCCTTCATGCAGGCAATTGCATGACCATATGGAATACCTGTTAATTGCCATCTTCTACAGCTGCAAGACCTTTTGTTTAACTCCACCACATAATCTCTTCCAGAGGACTGAACTGCAAAGACACCAGCACCTGATGCCTGAACTTCACAATAGTTTGCATAATCAGTGTTCTTCCTCAACTTGTCCCTTATTTTTGGAGTTATATTGCCTTCCCACTTTTCTTTTGCTTCTTTATTCTTTATGTAATGCATGTACATCAATTTGGATTTAATTCTATCAAGCATTGACATGATGGGTAGCTCTCTGGCTTCTAAGATGAACCTACAATGCAAAAAAGGGGAAAATCACAGAATTAGTGTACTAACAAATGAAATCATACCTATAAGTTGTACTATCAAATGAAACAATACCTATTGAACACTTCACAAGAGTTATTCAAAAGCAAATCACATTTAGGAAATTCAGAAAAGAATGCCCGACACCAAGTATTTGGAGCCATTTCCTGAACAAATGCATGGGCTCCTGGATTATCCTGTTGCATTCTAGCCATGTTTCTCTCGAAAGAAGGCACTGTGGTGCACTTTGCACAGGCCCAAAGTTGTTGCCTAACTGTTTCTCCTTTGTGATGCTGGTAAATGTTCTGATAAAGGTGTCGAACACAAAACCTATGCTCTGAGTCAGTGAAATGTTCTTGCACTCCTTTTATAAGGCCCTACAGGACAAATCAGTGAACACATATGAGTGAAATAGACAAATATGAGTGAAATAGACAAATATGAGTGAAATAGACAAAAAATGCAATGACAAGAAGGCACCTTCTGTTTTTCACTCATTATTGTGAATGGAGATGTGTTCACAATATTTAAATCTTGCTTCAAGGTGGCAAGAAACCAAGACCAGGAGCTGTAGCATTTTGTCTCAACCACTGCCACTGCAATAGTATATATTGCATCATTTACATCAACACCTACGACAGTCAGCAATTTTCCACCAAATTTTGTCTTAATGAATGTTCCATCAAGACAAATTATTGGTCGACAACCCTTTAGCCAACCAATTTTGCATGCTGCCAGACTCATGTAGCATGTGCTAAACAATCCATGTTCCAGGTGTAGATAAAATGTTGAGCCAGTATTTTTTTTCATGACCTCATTTACATAGTCCCAAAGCAATGAATATTGCTTAACCTCATCACCATGTATCATAGACAATGTTGCTGTCCTAGCTCTCCCTAATTTCCACCTACTTACATCCATTTTAAATTTCTTTCGAACTTTCCTCGCAAATGTTTTGAGGGTCATTCTATCATTGTCTCTAAACATTTCCAAATATTTTTCAGCTAAAAAAGGGGCAGTCAACTCTTTTACCTCCTGCACACACTCACAAGCATGCACTGGGTTGAATGTGTGCACAAGAAAACTCACTGTCCGATTATCTTTGCCAGCCACTAGTCTCCACGGACAGTCATCACAACACACTGCCTCAAACCTCTTCTTATTGTTCCTTTTCTTTCTAATCTGGACTCTATTTTTAACAGCATAATTTGACACATCTTGTCGAAGCAGCTCGACAGATCAAACACCATCCCCAATTTAAATTGAGGATCCTTCATATCAACAACTGGGTTGAAAGGCTGGAACTTGTAGGGTGGTTTCATTTTTCTCTTCTTCTTCTTATATTCCTCATCATCAGAATCAGACTTGCGCATCTTTTCACTGTCATCTGCAGGTGGAAGCTCTAAATCACCATCTTCCTTCACATCATCTGGTCCAGCCAATGAGACATGCTCCAATCCAATCTTCTTGCATTTCTCAACCAGACCATCATCTTCAGAATGATCAACATTCTCTGCATACAGTGCATCATCTGCATTGAAATCATAATCACTGTCTTCCCAAGTTGGATCACCCTCTGAATCATCATCATATTCCACTTTCTGTTCTTCTGAACTATCTGAGTTGGTACCAGATGTTTCTTAAACCTTTTTGCTGTTTGGGGACAACATAACAAAAGGTAGTTCATGGCATCCATCATAAAGTACATCATCTTCTTTCTTTGCTTGCTCATGTTTTCTTTGCACATGATTCAAAAAAATAACTAGCACCTTGTTCATAACTGATGCCTTTATCATCTTTTTCACATGTGCTTTTAAGTTAATTTCCACTAGCTCATTTATTGATTTCCCTGGTGGACACCACAATACAAGTACTAGCTCATTATGTGAATAGCCTAATGTCTGGATCATATAGTCCAGAACTCCATTTGTGAAATATGTTTTGTCCATCTCGTCAAACCAAGCCACTTTTCCATCCAAATAGCTAACATTGGGACCTTTTCCCACAACAAAACCGTGATGGTGAACTTCAATGCTGAATTTAACTGAGTCCAGTCCTATACAACATGAAACATTCTACTTAATTAATGCCTAATTTGAACACTACCTAATACAAATTTCAGAAGATATAAAACTTCAGATAATTCCTAATTAAGTCGTACCATGAACTGGTGCTTCCCTAGTTTCCATCCGTAGCAGAGGAGGACCAACCGGCTTGCGCGGGGGCGGAGTCACCGTGGCTGACGAGCTCGGCGCAACATAATCGCCCACACCACAGGACGGCGCCGACTCCACCTCATCTGCCCTCACGGGAGGATCTTCGTGGGCCTCGACCTTCTCCGCCTCCACGGGAGGATCTTTATCAACCTCCTGCTCCGCCTCGATGGCGATTGTCATGATAGCCGCAGCGACATGGCTCGCATCCACCAGATCGGGATCTACAACCATCTTAGACGAGGCCTCCACCAGTGCGGACGAATCAGCAAACGGCGGAGGCCCGGGCCCTCCGCTGCCAGAAACGGAGCCGGAAACGCCGCCATCGGGAGCCGCTTCGACCGCCACCATGTCGCCGCCACCGCCGCCATCGGTCGCCTCCTCCATTGTCGGTCAACTGAATAACAAATAACGACTAACCACACGAGAAAAGAAAACAATAAGTTTATCTATCGACGAGTTTTTGTAAATTAGTCTCGAAAAAAAAGGTCCGGGGGGTTTCACAAAAAACGGGTACGATAAGTGACCACGTGTGTCACGCTGGCCTCTGCGCAACGGAAAACGGTCTGACGGGTGGGGTCGGAGACCTTGTCTGCACCCAGTTGTCGAGTTGGGAGACCAAATATTTCAGTTCTCCAGTTGAGTGACTTAAGTGCACATGGTGGTCGAGTTGGGTGACCGCCAGTGCAATTAACTCTGTATCAAGTATCAACTCTACGTCTTCTCGTCTGAGACGGCCGAGTGGATCTACCGCGGGAGGTTTGAGCTCGAGAAACCTACCGACGTCAGCTATAAAGACATGACCATGCATGTACAATGTTAGCCCTAGCCAAGGAAGAAGAAGACACACACACAAGGTAGAAGAGAACATACGGAGTTTGGCACCGCACAACTTGTGCCTTTTCTGACTCTCTTTCTCTTAATCAACCAAACTGATTATAAGTCCTTTTAAAGGTAACGAGACGCACAGGCCAAGCCACACACACTGGCTTGATCCAATTTCTACTCACAACTACCTACACGCACACACGTTGAGTCACTACCACGAAGGAGCTAGTCCACAACGGCACCACGACCGCTTCTCTAGCTCCACGTCCATCTGATCAGGACTTGGCTACCGGGACTCCACATTACACGGGTGCATGCAGCTTCTCACTAACAGATCGACCACTAAGCTAGTACTTGACTAAATCTAGCTAGTACTTGCATGTACTCACAACTCCTGGTCCACTTGACTGACGATCAGGTCTCACCTCTACTAATCCATCAGTCCAGTTCACCATGATGGCATGCATCGCAGTATTAGACCTAGACTCAAGAAACTCAAACGATCCATCAGTCCAGTTCACCATGATGTCATGCATCGCAGTATTAGACCTAGACTCAAGAAACTCAAACGAAATAAAACATGATGAAATCCTAAACAACAAGGTTAACACCAACATTCAAAAGGTCATCTGGCTTGGAGGAGGCAATGTAGGTCTGGTCGACCTGTGGCGGGGCATCAAGGTCTGCAATGTGCTCGACAGGGACCCGATCCTCCGTTTCATCCCACTGCCAAAGGCTGAATTCGACCAGGGCCATAGTGGCGACTCGAGGCGGATCCGGGGATGTCGTCTTCTCTGATGGTTTCATCAAGTTTGTCGAGATAGATCGCCGTTACAGGCAGGTTCTTGGTATTAACGATACTACAAAGACCTGCAAGAAGATGACCAACGATCTTGACAACACGGACGTCATACACGATTCAGAGATTCTCATCCGCGATTATCACCGTGTGGAACCTATTCCTGTCCCTGACGGTTGGAAGATTAGAACATGCTACAGGCACACTTCCTGGGACTACTGGCGCAAGGGGCACATTGTTGATGTATGATGACTCTATGCCTGAGTTGTCGGATGGTGCTGCTGGGAAATGGGCACTGAGGGACCTCGCAACAGCTTATCCGGCTCTCAGTAGTGTTCCTGATGACCATGTTGTTTGCCTCATGTCCAAGGTGAAGTCTGACGACACTAAGGCGTGGATGATTGGTCTGGACCTTAGAAAGAAGACGCTGCAAATAATTGAACCGCATTCTGCTAGTTATTTCCGACGGCCCAATTTCATTGCCTGTACATTTTCCAATTATCTGAATTGAACTCCAAATCAAGTTTTTGTACCGTGAACTTCACCAAAATGTTATTCAAATTTTATATTTTCCAAGTTTTCAACTATCTATTTCAACTGATGACAACTGACATCTTTGTTGATTCTTTTAGCTCTAGGGTCTTCGGCTTGCCTTCACGCCGCCGGCCACTCCGGCCCCGGCGTCCACCCCTCACGCCGGCCGTCACTCCGACGCCGGAGCCCACCTTCTCCTCCCTCATCTCTACTCCCACAGGTCATACAAGGTACGAAGCCCTCTCCTCCCCCCCTAAACCCTACCCCCGTGAGTTGGCTTCATGGCTCTCTCGGACCTCAAGTTTGATGAGGGTTTGGCTTTCGAGTCACGCATCCGCAAGGTTTTTGGCTCTCCTGTTACTTTCTCTGAAGGAACTGGATTTAGGGAATTCTTCTTAGTCGTGGATTTCTCAAGGTCAAAGATTAGACTTAATTCGGACCCGGTTGGTCTGATTCTCCAATCATGTTTTGGTGGATTATCAAAGAACTACAAGGTGATTGGGCTTCAAAATTGGTCTTTTAAGTTCTCGGTGGCATCCAAAGCAGTGGGTTTCGAGATTTTCAAAGGGGGCAACATTTTCAACTCCCTTTTCTGTATGAGTTTTTGGCTCTGGGGCAGAGGAGGACCAGATTTTCGCAAGGAATACCAATTGTTTCTGCAGGAACAGGAGGCTGAGTGGACCTCGGTATCTCATTCGCGTCCCAAGAATTCATATGCAGATGCACTAGAGCCCCAAGATTTTTTGATAATTCAAATCTGGATCATCGTCCAACATCGATCAGACCCAATAATCCCTCCCTGATTTCTCGTTCAAATTTCAATGGCAATCAAGGGTATTCAAGCAATCCTCATAACTCCCATGGACGTTACTCCAAAGTCAAATCAGTGGCGGGTATTCAAAACTCATATGGCTCTCTTAATAGGCCTCCCAAGTCTTTCTGTGTCCGCTGCCTATCTGAAGGCCACTTTCGGCCCGTTTGCACGAATCGCATACGTTGCCGGGCCTGCAAGCGTTGGGGACACATCGCTAGCACTTGCCTTTTTTCTGCCACACGTCAAGGGCCTCCTGCCAAAGTAAGTGTCTCTCATTATGTCGCTAAACAGACTAATTTGGAAGCCCCTAGTCCTTCACGCCAGGGAATAGACAAGACGACCAAGATTGTTTCTCAGAATATTGCGGAATTAATTGCCAGACAAAATTCGAGCATCAGACTTCTCCAAAAGTCCCCACCTGCCAGTGACCCGGTGTCCCCTCTCATTAACGCTGTCGTTTCACCTCCTGATAGTCTTACTCTTGCTCCTCCTGAGGCGACTGCCAATACTCCGGCGAAAGTTCCGACAATGGCCAACTTCCCATTTGATCCAGCCCCTTTTCTGCCGCCGGAAAGGATCTCGCTCCAAGTCGAAGGTCGGCCAGCTCGAGTTAGGGTCATCCATGGAGATTTGAGGTATGATAACGAAGACCTTGCTATTCTGTCCATCCACCCAATGCCTCAAGGCGAGGTTGCTTTCCAGAATGTTCATGAGATACTCGAAGAATTTCTACGCATAGAGAAGAGGGTCAGATATAAATCCATCACTAGATGCCCTTTTGGCCAAGCATTTATCAGATTTAATAGTGTGGAAGATAGAGATTGGTTTGTGAACCATAGCCCGCATGCTTGTGATGATGTTCAGTTGGTCTTTGAAAAGCACAATGAGGGCATGAACTGGAGAAGCTATAATCTAAACCGAGAAGTCTGGTTTCAACTGATTGGCTTTCCGGCAGACCTCAGATGCATGCATGAGATAGCAAACGCAGTTAAAACATTTGGGAAACTCCTCATTTGGGACAGAGCAAAATCTGAAGATGCTTTTGTTATGGTGAAAGTTAGAATTGAAAAACTGAGGGATATCCCGACAAGTATGGTTATCTCTGGTGCAGATCATTTTCATGGTGGATCCTGGTCTTGCCCTATTGTTATCTTGCAGGATCAGTTGATTGGAGGGGGGCCACCAGTTGAAGAAGAGGCTCCCGAAGATGGTAATCCACACCCCCCACCTGCAGAAGCGTTTCATCACCCCAATCAGGCAAACCACTTCATTGGACCCATTGCAGAACATGCACCGGTAGTAGAAATACAAGGCAATGTCAATAACCATAATGCTGAAAACATGATGGAATGGGATCACTGGGCCATGCCACCAGCTCAAGACCTGATTGATGTGGAAATTCAGGCAGGGGAATTTATGGAACTGCAAGACTTAATGGAACCAGCACCTGAGGCAGCTATCGCGGTGGAAGAGCAAATGGGCAGTGACCTGACTATCACCTTGAATCCCCCAGTTGAATATCTGAGCTCGGAAGACTCTGTACATGGAAATCCTGCTCTGGAGTTGTCTCACCAACAGGAGGTTATGGGAATACCCCAGATCACTACAGAAGAGGCCCCTGTTATGGTTTTTGAAGCCCTCAACGCTCCCATTCGCCAAACACTTGCTTTTGACCTTAATTTGGCTGCTGCAGAAGACAATGAACAGATAAACCTTTCTCTGGGACTATCAGCTCACTCCAAGAATGATCACATTCTACCAGAAGCAACGACAGTCAGCACTATGTCAGAACACCACGTCACTCACTCTTCAGTGGAAAGGGAAAATCATGGACCTGCACCTGCAATCTCCCCAGAAGTTACTCTCACTCCTGACAAGAAAATTTCACAAGAGATCAGTAACAGTATGGTAGCAGGTATTGAAAGCCCAGTTAACTCAGACGCTCCCCCTGGGTTTCCATTGCCTCTTTTTCGTAATAATATATTGGATACTCAGACCTTAAACTCAGATGTTGCGGAACCAGTATTACAGAAAATGATGGAGCCAAGCATGAATGCTTTTGTTGGTACTGAAGAAGAGAAGATTTGGAAGAATAACTTTGCCCCAACTGCTGAAGACACTCAGGTAACACAGGTACCTATTGAATGGGTGATTTTCATGATATCTGCTCTTATGAACCCTGTTAGATTTACATGGGCCAAAACCATGTTATCATCTAATCTCTGGACCTATGTATTGGAGGGATCTGATAGTAATGTAACAATTCCTTTTGTGGTACCTGCAACCTTTGCACCACCTCAAGATCGTAAATGTCAAAGCAATGCACTGGTATCATCTGTGCAGGAGGGTATTGCTCCTACTCCAGTTAAAGAAGGGGTTGGAATCATGGAGGCTTCTACCACCTCTGCTATGCATGCCAAAAGGAAGAGAAAAGGCAAGGCACCTCTGGTTGATACTGAGGTAAGAAGAAGTTCCAGACTGCAACATCTCCAGAAAGGTTTTAGGAGAAGTACTTGCATGGATAAACATTGTATATCATGCACGTCTAAACCCCCTATTATCCCATCCAAAATTATTAAGAACCTCAGTATTACTTTCTGCAAGGTGGCACCAAAAGCGTGCTCGGATGATCACCTTAACGAGATAGGAAAAAAGAAGAAAGCCCATAAGGAAGGAAACATCATTATCAAGGAGGTAGCTAATCAGGAAGCGGCTGCCAAAGGCCTCTGAGGTCATCTGCATCAAGTAGATCTCGAGTTTTACATTCCCAATGTCACGAGTTGAACTGAAATGTGAGTTCTTTTGTAATGATCAGTGGACTGTTAAGTTGCATGTAAGACTGCTTATGTTGCCTGAAAGACTGCCATACGTCAGCTATCTTGTCTCTCCTCTTTGCCCAGAATCATATCTATTGTGTGCCGGAGTAGTGCACAATGATATCAACAGGTTTAAACTGCACAATGAATAGGACTTGGTGTATTTTGGACTGGAATATTAGAGGTATAAATGATGAAGCGAAATGGAATGCAGTGAACAACAAAATAAATGAATCTGGCTGTGACATTGTATGTCTTCAAGAAACTAAGCGAGAATCTTTCAACAGCATTTACATCAAAAATTTCTGCCATCGAAGAATCAACAAATTTGACTTTGTGCCATCGGTAGGTGCCTCAGGCGGACTGCTGGTTGCGTGGAATGAATTCGTCTTCACGGGTGAAACGGTTTTTAAGAATGCTTTCTCAATCTCAATTAAATTCACTTCAGCACACACCTCTGAGTATTGGATTCTTACCAACATTTATGGTCCTTGCCAATCTGAACCTCGAGCTGAATTCATCAATTGGTTCCAGAACATAGACATTCCTGATGATGTAAACTGGCTAGTAATGGGCGATTTTAACTACATCAGGTATCCAGACAACAGAAATAGAGAAGGTGGTAACATAAACGACATGCTCTCCTTTAATGAAGCTATCAGTACTCTTGCTCTCGTGGAAATTCCGATTAAAGGAAGAGAGTTTACTTGGAGTAATATGCAAGATGCCCCACTACTCGAAAAACTTGATTGGGTCTTCTCTTCGGAAGCATGGACTACTTCTTACCCCAATACTATTGTAAGGCCTTTGTCAAGACCAATATCGGATCATGTGCCATGCGTTGTTCAAATAGGAACATCAATTCCCAAATCCATGATTTTTAGGTTTGAAAACTTTTGGCTGAACCATCATGATTTCAAGCAAGTGGTACTAAACATTTGGAGCCAGGATGTTCAAGAAGCTGACAGTGCCAAAAGGATCACTGCAAAATTCAAGAGACTTCGGAAAGGTCTAAAGATTTGGGCTAAAGGGATATCCAATATATCCACTCTTATTAACAATACCAATGAAGCTATCCTTTTCTTGGATACAATTGAGGAATTCAGAGATTTATCAACGGTTGAAGAAAATGGTAGAAATATTCTCAAAATTCATCTTTTGAAACTACTTGCCAACCAAAGCACATATTGGAAACAAAGAGCTACCATCCGATGGGCCAAATTTGGGGAAGTTAATTCCAAGTTCTTTCACTCTAAGGCCACTATCAAGTATAGAAAGAATTTTATTGCCACACTACAAGATGAACAAGGAGAGGATCATTCTAAACATCAAGCAAAGGCCGCAATACTACTACGAGCTTTCAAAGGCAGAATGGGTACTACAGATGACTCTAGAAATCATGTCGACTTAACCAGCACTATCACTGAGGTGGAGGGACTTCATGTATTAGAGACTAAGTTCACCAAAGATGAGATTGATAATGTGATTAAAAATTTGCCTCTGGATAAATCTCCTGGTCCTGATGGATTCAATACCAACTTTATCAAAGCTTGCTGGAGTATAATATCAGAGGATTTCTATAATCTGATTGAAGACTTCTACCAAGGCACTCTCAACACTCAGAGCATCAATTCATCCTTCATCACATTGATTCCCAAAAAAGACTCCCCCACCAGTGCTGCAGATTTTAGACCAATTTCACTGTTCAATTGCTCTATGAAAATTATCACCAAACTGATGGCTAACAGAATGCAAAAAGTGATGCACAAACTGATTCACTCGAACCAATATGGATTTCTCAAGGCGAAATCTATCCAGGACTGTCTCCCATGGGCATTTGAATATATCCACCTATGCAAACAAGCAAACATTGACTGTGTGATTTTGAAGTTGGATTTTGAGAAGGCTTTCGACATGCTGGATCACAAAGCTATCATAGCAATTCTGATTGCGAAAGGTTTTGGACCTAAATGGATTATGTGGTTTGACATGATTTACTCCACGGGTTTCTCATCTGTACTACTCAATGGTATTCCTGGAAAACAATTTCTCTGCAAGAGAGGGGTCAGGCAGGGAGACCCCCTCTCACCATTAAAATTTGTACTGACAGCGGACGTGCTGCAAACGATCTTCAACGATGCCATGAGAAGTAATCTCATGATCCCACCTGTCCCATCGCAAGCTTGCCCGGATTTTCCCATTCTTCAATATGCAGATGATACATTGGTAATTATGAAAGCTTGCCCATCTCAAGTCCGACAAGCCAAGATTCTGCTGCGGCAATTCTCTGATTTCTCTGGACTTAAAATCAACTTTGATAAATCTACCATGACTCCTATCAATGTGGATGAGGATATCTTTCAAACCATTCTACTAATAATGGGTTGTCCATCGGACACGCTTCCTTTCACCTATCTGGGATTGCCACTGTCAATGACTAAACCAAGAGTGAGTGACTACATGACTTTTCTATCCAGAATTAGTAACAGGTTATCTGGATGCTCAACTCTCTTATCATATGGTAAGAAATTGATTCTGATCAAGTCTGTGCTTTCAAGCCTTGCAATCTTCTATATGAGCACTTTACTCCTTCCATCGACTGTGATTCAACAAGCAGAGAAATATATGAAACTGTGCTTCTGGAGAAAATATGGTATGGAGGATAGAGGCACGGCGCTTATTAAATGGGACAAGGCTACTCTGCCAAAAAACCAAGGAGGACTGGGTATTCTGAATATGCATATCCAAAACAAAGCATTGCTGCTGAAACATTGGCACAAGTTTTTCAACTGTCATGACTTACCGTGGGTCAAACTTGTGCATGAAAATTACTACTCTAATAGAGCTGTGGACAGCAGGCCAGTTGGATCCTTTTGGTGGAAAAGCATCCTGAGATTACTCGATGATTTCAAGAGCATGGCAAAATGCAACATTAATAATGGAAGTACAGTGATGCTTTGGACGGATAACTGGAATGGCAACATTAGAAGAGACATCTATCCTGAATTGCAATCTTACTGCCGCAATAACAGCCTGTCGGTTAAGGAATTTGTGGAACAGGAGAACATGAGCGACAACTTTCATCTCCCCCTATCAGCACAAGCCTTTGAACAATTTCAGTCGCTCCAGTATGAGATCTTGGAATTACAGCTCAACGATGAGAAAGATAAATGGAGTTATAATTGGGACAAGGATGGTTTCTCCGCCATGAGAGCATACAATTTCCTCACGCAAGGAGAACATGCACATCATCTTTTCAAGAGAATATGGAAATCATCAGTCATATTAAGATATAAGATCTTCTTCTGGCTAATCCTACATGATAGATTGAATACAAGGAACCTTCTCTCCCGGAAATCTTTCCATCTGCCCAGCTATGCATGTGTTTTATGTGGAGAGATTAGTGAGGAGACTGCCCTACATCTCTTCTTCGACTGTTCTTTCTCCCACCAAATTTGGAACCTCATTGCACCTAACTATAACAGAGGCATCTCTCTGATAGACCAATGTTGTCACATTATTAAAGCCCTACCACAGAAGATTGCGATGGATATCCTTATCATGAGCTGCTGGAACATATGGAAACAGAGAAATGACAAGATCTTCAGAGACTTAAGCCATTCCCAATTATCATGGAAAATTCAACTCCGTAGTGATCTCTCCATTCTGATCCATCGTATCAAAGTCAAGCATAAAGAGGCCCTGAGAAGCTGGATTGACTCAACTCTCCCATCAGTTACATTGTAATTTTTAATCATGTTAGATAGAACTGGTGTTGGGTGATTTTTTTGAGGTGTATTTTGTACATATTTGATTAATGAAAATTACCGTAGAACTATTGTTCTACGGTTCCACGCCTCAAAAAAAAAACTGACATCTTTGTTTTATACTTATGTTATAGTATACCTTAACGTCATGTGATGAGGAAGGTATCGTGCCAATATATAGGGCCCAACCTTTTGAGCTGAATACTGTACATTTCTACGCAAATTCATTTTTCCTTATATTGACTGAAACAGTTGGGATTTCCTTTAGCCATAGGCATAAAATTAGGTGCTACCAATATATCGATGATGTGCTTATTCATATCATCTTCAGTGAAGAACATGATTAAATTTGCTCTCTGGAAACAATTTGCATTCTTATTAATTTGGGTAGCGGGATATCTTGTTTTCTCATATAGCATACCAACATGGAAGCTGCTTTCAGTTTCAGGTTGTTGTGGCTTGGGTTTTTTCATGATATTGACCAGTTTGGGTCCTAATAAATAAAAAAAGTTGTATTTCCTCCTTTTAATATACTCCTTCCATTTCTGAATGTAAGCGTATAGTTTTCCGCACGAATATTAAGACATGGATATTTATCGGACTCGTTTGTTTCTAAAAAAATCGAAAGAGATGAGTCTGTAGTAGTCACAGAATGAAAACAATGCGTAAAATCCCTCGGTTCGAGATTGATACTTGCTTTTTATGGATAAAATTGTCCACGAATCTTAATACACCCTATGCTTACAAAATCTATACACCTTACATATAGGAAGGGAGGGAGTACTAAAAGTAAATGGGACAGTTCTATAAATAAAATTAGTAGACCATGAGCTTTATCTCAAAAAGTGTGCATTTTTCTGTCAAAATGAAACACAAACATAACTCTTCACATAACAACCATTTACATTAGATTTTTTTAAAAGATTATGTACACTATAAAAATATAATTATCATATTAGTAAAAAATATGCTCCTTACCATATATTCCCTTCGTTTTACAATAGAAGATGTTGTAGCATTTGTCCAGAGTTTTTTTTTTAAATAATACGAATTTTAATTGGAAATTTGGATTCTAGCGCGTGGAGTCGGGAATTCCAAAAATAGGTCGCGGTCGGTGTGGGTCGTGCCGATCGGCACGGCCCGTGCCGAAAAGTCCATGTCGGCTGGACCCAGGCCGACAGTTGCATGCGCCTGCACGCGCGCAGGCCCTGCCCCACCTTTCGGCATAACTCGCGCCGATCGGTACGGGTGGTGCCGATCTGGGCCGAGATAACCCCGCGCCGGCTCCTTTCTTCTTCCTCCTTCCTTTCTTCTTCTCCTTCCTCCTCCCGTTGCAGCAAGCTCTGTTCTTCCTCCCCCACGAATACTCTGCCAAATCTTGCCCAAATAATTAGTGTGAGCAGTTTAGATTGTTAGGAAAGGAGAGAGCAGGAGTAGGGCTTGAAGGATCTGTTCCTGAAGTAGATCTTCGTGGATTCGTTTTGAGAAGAAGAGGTAGAGTATTGGAAGCAATGGAGGTCAAAAAAGGTGGATGACAGTGGTGGGAGCTCGTGTTGGAGGAGGAGGTGTGGTGGTGGAGCAGTGGTGGCGGTAGATTGAGGCCGGGAACGGAAGAAACGGGCTTTCCACGCGTCAAGGGTAAACCCTAAGTAATCACTAGATGAATCTTGTTTAGTATTATGTATGAGTTAGTTGTAAATTTTTTGTGTATGTGGATGTGATAGTTGTAATGTACAAATAGTTTGTCGGTGGCTGTATGTTATGTTGTCGGTGGATGTCGGAAAAAAACGTTAGAAGTAGTTTAGATTTATGTTAAACGGATGCGTTAATATAGTTGTATAAATAATTTTGTCGGATGGATACGTTAAAAAGTTGTTATATAAATTACTTTGTCCAATGGATGCGTCAGTGGGTGGAGGGTGGTTAGTGTGGCGGTCGATATTTATGGATGTATGTCGGTTCTTTGTTATTATTTGAGGACTATTAGTAATATTGGTAATATTTTGGGTGGTCGCAATATTTTGTAGCGTATTATTTGACAGAATTAATTTGTTTAGGTAATGGAAGTCGTTGATTTTGTTGTGCACTTTGGCGCCGGTAATGTCCGTGTTACGGAGACTGGGGTTGATCTTAGTGAATTTAACAATATGGTGATGCAGTTGCCAGACCCAGAGAGAGCTATAATAGCAGCAGTGCAGGAGTTTTTCACTGGAAATTTTGGGTATAATCCTAATATGTTTACGGTTAAGATTCAGTCAGTGTGGTGCAAATCCCGTACAAATATTTTTCGGGAGTTGTTACCGCTGGATCGAACTGGTCAGTGGATAGCTTGGCTAGCATCATGCAAACGTCGAGGCACCCAACCAGAAATCCTACTGATATTTTATCCGAAGCAGAACAATTTAGAACAAGGAGGCGGTGATTTTCAGCATGGAGAGAGCAGTGATGCTACTCATTCAGAAAATGTGGACATTCCTGAACTATATGAGCCATCACTCAGTGTTGAGTCGGAAGGGCCTCCGCCACTTGGAGAGGCTGATGCGGATGAGTATGAAGGTACTATGCAAGAAGAGATGTTGGCTGAAGATGAGGATGGTGTTGCAGAAGATCTTGATTCAGGTGATGAAGATGTTGGAAATGAGGATGAGGTAGATAATGATGAAGAAGATAATGTTGGAGATGTGCCGCTTCCTGAGTCCTGAAATGTCGACACTTTGCCGATTCCTCACTCGTGGGATCTCGACAAGTCGAATATGACAGCTGTGGATGATGGATATCATCCGGCATGGGAGTACCGAAGGAAAAATGTAAGAATCGGAGTCCAGTATAACACAAAGCAAGAGTTGAGGGAAGCCGTGATTGAGTGGGCATTGTCCACGCAAAGGGTTTTCCGTACTGAGGTGTCAAATAGTCGATATTTGACTATGAGTTGCATTAATATTGACTGTCCAGTAAGGGTGCATGCTCACGTACCGAAGTACGACGTGCTTTGGGTGGTTTCAGATGTCGTACCACACACATGTGAGATCTCTAGTACGGTGCCGAACCATCCAAACCTGTCTTCAACTCTCATTGCACGACTCTTGTTCAGTGAGATAGTGCGGAAGAAAGACATGACCGCGAGAAGCATTCAGTTGGCTGTTAAGAGTAGATGGAAAACAAAAATTCTTTATGGGAAGGCTTGGAGAGCGAAGCAGAAGGCTCTAGAAATGAGATTTGGGACATTTTATGATGCTTATGATAATGCTGTCAAAATGGTTTCCACGTTGAGAGAGCGAAATCCTGGTACAGAGGCAACCGTCCAACTAGTAAAAATTCCTGGGCATCCTCAGTTGGCTGTGTTTGGCAGGATGTTCTTCTCTTTCGCCATATGCATTGAAGCTTTTAAGTATTGCCGGCCAGTGTTGTGCATCGATGGCACATTTCTCACGGGCAAGTACAAGGGTGTTATACTTACCGCAATAGGTGTGGACGGCAACGGACAAATCGTTCATGTTGCATTTGCCTTTGTTGAGAGTGAGAATTATGATAGCTGGTTATGGTTTCTGAGGCTGTTGAAAAGCGGTGTTGTGAAGGATAGGCCAAATGTATGTATTCTTCATGACAGGCATGCAGGTCTGTTGAAGGCAATCAGGAAACTAGAGCAGCCCGCCGATGATGAACAAACTCCGTGGACTGATGTGCAGAGTCGATGGTGCATGAGACATATGGGTGCTAATTTTTATTCTTGCTTCAAGAGTAAACGTCTTATGAATCTGTTTAAAAGACTTTGCAATGTGAATCAGCAACGGAAGTATGACTTTTTATGGCAGAGGCTGACCGAATTCACGCAGAACCAAGTGAAAGAAAGAAGAGCTGCACAGGCGACGACAGTTGCTGCTCAGGTGGCGGCGGCACAAGCGGCAGTAGCCGAAGATTCAGAACCAGTTGGGTTGTGTGATTTGCCTGGAATTGATCCACCTGGCACAAAGAGGAAGAAAGGAGCACGCATCCGGAATTTTGAAGAATGGATAGAGAAAGAACCGCCAGTGAAATGGTCTTTGTTGCACGATGCACATGGAGCGAGATATGGCATCATGACAACCAACCTTGCGGAGATATATAATTTTATCCTTCGAGGTAACCGTGGTATGCCACTTACAGCTCTCGTCGAGGGGATTATGCATGGAACAATGAATTATTTCAGAGATAGACGTGTGGAAGCCGTGAATCATTGTCAGTGGTACCCTGGCACACCTTACTGTCGCAAGGTAAGAACATACATGGAGAAGAAGACACAGAAGGCTCGGTTCCACAACGTGGTTCGAGTAGGTAATGAAGAAGCTAGGTATGAGGTGCGCCTGCCGACAGACAAATTTGGTGATAGCGTTCAGAGAACCCATGAGGTGTTCATTACTGACGGATATCCGCCAACTTGTGAGTGCACATGCAACAAACCCAGACTTCTTCACCTTCCATGCTCTCATGTGTTAGCAGTTTGTGGTCAGTTGGGCTTCCATGCAGCCACATTCGTGTCACCATATTACATGAAGGACGCACTGGTTCAAACATGGACCGGGGAAATGAGAGGTTTCCGAGTCGAACGTAACTTCAACACGGTTGAAGAGGCTAATAGAGAAATCATTCCTCATCCAGCAAACATGCGGACTAGTAGAGGACGACGTCAGACACGGCGCATCCGGAATGATATGGATGAGTCTGAAGCAGGTGGTTCCACTCGTCAGTGCCTGCTATGCAACTACTAATTAAGCGATAAGATACAACAAACCTCGATTACATACCGATCACACCACACAACAATAGGAAATGAAGGTACAACTACTAATTAATCGATACTCAAAGAAAGATACAACATAACTCAAATTAAGATTCTACCTATCTCCCATCAATGCAGCCTGCACCATTGACGGTACTATGTTGTAACCACTACTTGTGTACCTTAAAATTATATTTGTAAGAACTTCAGAGCAAACTATCACACAGTTGTAGTTCAAAATTGAATTACTTCCGGAAAATTGACATAAAGTCAATTAAAGAGGCGAATTTAGATAGAAAGTAAGGAAAATCCTCATATTAAGTTATTATCCATAAAATATGTTCTACTCTTTGTGAAAATTAAATGGGTGTCATTTTGGACCATATTTTATGTACTTGCTTCACAAAAAAAGTCATTTCTGACACTTAAAAAATGGAAAATGATATTTCTAAAAAGAATTTTGAAAATCGCTTCGACGACGTTGTTTCCCATACCATGACACACATATGTGCTGAATATGGGCACTTTATCACAAACTATGACATGATAATGGGCATACATTGGTCATTTGTCTTGAAACCTATGCATGTTTATAGATGTTTGACATTTTTGTGAAGTTTTGTTTTGAAAAGTTTGCCAAAAATCAAGTTTATCATTTTTCCTATTAACTAGTACACGTAAAAGGACTTCATGCCAAAGGGTTTCTTTTTTTGAGTACTTTTTCATATTTTTCCATTTCTTTCAAAAAACGGTCAAAATGGAGAGAATGGCTATTCATCAAAAGTGGTCGAATTTTTCAAAACTATTGACGGTTCTATGTTGTAACCACTTCTTGTGTACCTTAAAATTATTTTTGTAAGAACTTCAGAGCAAACTATCACACAGTTGTAGTTCAAATTTGAATTACTTCCGGAAAATTGACATAAAGTCAATTAAAGAGGCGAATTTAGATAGAAAGCAAGGAAAATCCTCATATTAAGTTATTATCCATAAAATATGTTCTACTCTTTGTGAAAATTAAATGGGTGTCATTTTGGACCATATTTTATGTACTTGCTTCACAAAAAAAGTCATTTCTGACACTTAAAAAATGGAAAATGATATTTCTAAAAAGAATTTTGAAAATCGCTTCGACGACGTTGTTTCCCATACCATGACACACATATGTGCTGAATATGGGCACTTTATCACAAACTATGACATGATAATGGTCATACATTGGTCATTTGTCTTGAAACCTATGCATGTTTATAGATGTTTGACATTTTTGTGAAGTTTCGTTTTGAAAAGTTTGCCAAAAATCAAGTTTATCATTTTTCATATTAACTAGTACACGTAAAAGGACTTCATGCCAAAGGGTTTCTTTTTTTGAATACTTTTTCATATTTTTCCATTTCTTTCAAAAAACGGTCAAAATGGAGAGCATGGCTATTCATCAAAAATGGTCGAATTTTTCAAAACTATTGACGGTTCTATGTTGTAACCACTTCTTGTGTACCTTAAAATTATTTTTGTAAGAACTTCAGAGCAAACTATCATACAGTTGTAGTTCAAATTTGAATTACTTTCGGAAAATTGACATAAAGTCAATTAAAGAGGTGAATTTAGATAGAAAGCAAGGAAAATCCTCATATTAAGATATTATCCATAAAATTTGTTCTACTCTTTGTGAAAATTAAATGGGTGTCATTTTGGACCATATTTTATGTACTTGCTTCACAAAAAAAGTCATTTTTCACACTTAAAAATGGAAAATGATATTTCTAAAAAGAATTTTGAAAATCGCTTCGACGACGTTGTTTTACATACCATGACACACATATGTGCTGATTATGAGCACTTTATCACAAACTATGACATGATAATGGTCACACATATGTGTTAAAACTATTGCATATTTGTATATGATTGATATTTTTTGTAAAGTTTTGTTTTAAAAAGTTGCCAAAACTCAAATTTATCATTTTTCTAAAAACTAGTACACGTCAAAAGACTTCATGCCAAAGGGTTTCATTTTTTTTAGTATTTTTTCATATTTTTTTTGAATGTAATCTAATTTTTTGAGAAAAACTGAAAAACTGTATAGTGAGGCCGACGGTTATACCGTCGGGCTTACAATGTGATCAGGTCGCTTCGTCCAGGACGCCCACGCGGGGGAGACGGGGGGAGAAGTCTGACGGTGTTTTGACGCCGACGGTGGCCGTCGGGCTCACATTAGAACGCCGACGGTGTTTTGAGCCCGACGGTGTTTCTCTGGCCGTCGGTGCTAGATTGTGACGCCGACGGCCCCGAAGTTTGGCCGTCGACGTTATAATTGCCGTCGGGCTGGTCTGCCACTCCCGTAGTGGTGCGTCGCCGGCGCCGTCACAGCAGGGGCGGCAGCCGGTGCAAAGGCCGCGGCGTTGTTCTCCGTGGTCGTCGAGAAGTAGCAGCCGGGTGGCGTATATATGTTACTAGTACGCGTGATGATGTGCGTGCATGATCTTTTTAGTATTTTGGTTCTTATTCTTCCGTCCTTGTTTCATCATTTGTTACCCATGTTACGGTCAAAAATATGTTTACATGAAATACGTACTACTTTGCAGTTAGATGGTGTTCTTGCTCTATTTTATCAGACCCACTGGGAGATGTTGAAAGATGATAATTTATTACTGTATTGTATAAGAGCATCTCTAACAACAGTTCTATTTTATCCTTCGTACCCTAAAAACCGTTTTTAGCGCACGAGAGGGCAAAAACCAGCCTCCAACAACTGCCCTATGTGCTGCCCTATTTTGGGGCAACCCTAAATTTTGCTCCTCTCTGCCCCCTATCCTTTCCAAATGAAGGCGCGCACGACCAACTGCCAGCTGAAAGCTCATGTTCCCATTTCCCACGCGCGCCTCTCTCTATCTCTTTCTCGATTCCCCACTGCAACGAACCAAATCTGTCCACCATCACCGTCAACACCCACCCCTCGACCCCGATGGCCTTCGGCGAGCTTCTCGACGAATCAGAAACGAGCTCGCCACATGGCCTCCTCCTCGCCGGCGTTTCCCCATGGCCTCCACCGAACGAGTGCGTCCCATGGCCTCCTCCGAAACGAGCGCTTTCCCATGGCCTCCTCCCAGCTGGCGCTTTCCTATGGCCTCCTCCTCGCCGACAAGAGAGTTGTCAAGCGAGCGAGCCCCGCCGTCCCATCTGCCATGCTTGCCACCTCCGACGGCGCCGCGCCTCCAGGCTCGGTCCCTCGCCGCTCCGAGCGGGCCGTATCTGCCACCAACCGCCGGACGCGACGCCGCCCAACACCTCTTCCCTGCCTCTGCGGCGCTGGCTTGAGGCTTCGCCTTCCCGGCAGCCCGAGTCTTCTGCCGTTGAAGGTGTTCTCTGTCGGCCTGTGCGTGGGGTCGTGATGGCGGGTCGGTTGGATACGATATGGGGAAGGAGGGGAAGCGGCTCGGGAAGGATGTGAGGCGGCGGAGGGGGAAGGAGGTGGCAATGGAGGAGGACCACGACGATGCGCCGCCGCCGACGGGGTGCTGGATCCGGCTGCAGCGACTGGCCCGCTGAAAATCTGCTCTGGTGTTCAACATCTGAAAACATCTGAAGACGATTCTTCTCTGCAGGTGGGGAATTTTCCCGTTTTCATCAACTCCGCACAAACTCGTCGCCGACAACGTTCCGGTGACCATTTGGTCTCACCACTTGAAAGAACATTTCTTAATCCCTAGTGTTTTGTGTGTTAGTTAACAATACCAATGATATACTAATCCTATTGCTAAGTATTTCAGTTTGGGTGAATTTCATATCACAAATCCCAAAGCCAAAATGTAGAGAAAAAGAGTTTCTAGAATTCTTCCCAGAATCGGATTATTGGAACCGGAAATTTCCAGGATCGCATATTACGGGTCTCCTATACCTAACAGAAAAATGGCTAAGGACATATCAGAAAGTGGTTCTGACTTCAACCGGAAATTCAGCTCGGAAATTTCACTGACTCGGAATTTCCGAGTCACCCTCAGAAAATTGGCTAAGTCAAGTTCAGAAAGTGGTTCTGACTTCAACCGGAAATTCAGCTCGAAAATTTCACTGACTCGGAATTTCCGAGCCACCCTCAGAAAATTGGCTAAGTCAAGTTCAGAAAGTGGTTCTGACTTCAACCGGAAATTCAGCTCGGAATCACTGACTCGGAATTTCCGAGTCACCCTCAGAAATTTGGCTAAGTCAAGATGTCAAACTGGTTCTGATCTCAACCGGAAATTCAACTCGGATATTTCATTTCACCGGATATTCCGGGTGACCGGAATTTCCGGGTGTCACTTATACTGGAATTTCCGGGTCCTCGAGGTAGCCAACGGCCAGATTTTGGGAGGGGGTATAAATACCTCCTCACTCACTCAAGAACAGCTAGCTCTCAGATTTTCTCTCTCCTACCATTCTTGAAAGCTCAAATCAAAAAGATCTCCCAATCCCTCCACCCAAATTCGTTGATCTTTGGAGGATTGGAGGAGAAGGCCCGGATCTACATCTTCACCAAAAGGATTTGCATTTCCTCCCCATTCACTTGGGGATTTCGTGGCTAGGGTTTCCGGTGGGAAAACCTAGTTCACCATTGTTGTAATCTTGGTGTTGCCTTGACCTTTTGTGGTCCTTGACCTCTTTTGGTCATCTTGAGAGCCCCCAATTAAGTTGTGGGTGCGTGCCTCAAGCGTTTGTAATGGATTCGATCTCCGCCCTAAAAGGGGATCAATAGTGGAAGGTGGACTCGCAACCTTTGTGGTTGAGTTCATCGGAGAAGAAGGTGAGCCTTTGTGGCGTTGCGGCTAACCTGTTGTGGTAGCGCACACCTCTCCAAACAAGACGTACACCCTTGGGTGGAACTCGGGATTACATCTTCGTCTCCGCGTGCTTCGCTTGGTTCCCCTTATCTTTGCTCCCTTACTTGCTTGTCTTGTTAACTTGTTTATCTTGTTATTGCTTAAATTGTCATTTAGGTAAATTCACCGTAGTTGCATATCTAGAGAATTTACCTTTGTGTTGAGCCTAAATTTGAAAATACCTAAAATTTGTAATAGCGACTATTCACCCCCCCCCCCCTCTAGGTGCCGGATTCCCGTTCAATTGGTATCAGAGCCAGGTTCACTTTTAAGGGCTTAACCGCCTAAGTGCAACGATGACGGAATCCGATGCCGAGAGGGCCGCCCGTGAGAAATTAGAGGCGGAGAAGGAGGCGTTAGCCAAAGGGGCAACCATGGCCGATCTTATTGATATGAGATCGTCCTTGGAGGCCCAACTCCTCAAGATGAATGAGATGCTCATGCCACTCTTGAAGTCTAAGGAGCCCGAGGCTACTTCTCCCTCTCCTCCTCCTAAGGAGCATGCGGAGAACTCTAAGGAGTCATCTTCGGATGGGTCTAAAGATGTTACTCCAAGTGTTTCCCTCGGGAAGGCGGAAAAGGATGAATCACCTAGCTCCTCTAACACCCCCAAAGGAGAGGAATTTCATAATGTCAACCATAGTTACTCTCCTAACCCTCCTATCCCTCACCCTCATGTAAACTTTAGAAGTGATCCTCCTAAGCTTAAACCTACTCATTTCTCTCAATGGCAATTTCTAATGAAGTCTCATCTATATAGTGCCTCCATTGAGCTATGGCGCATCATTGAAGAAGGATACAAGCCCCATGATCCAACCAACTTGACAAGAAGAGAGGTGGTTGATAGCCAACTCAACGCCACCGCTCTTCATCAACTCCAAATGGCCGTTGGAGAGAAGGACATGGCGCTCATCCAACAATTCTCCACCGCCAAAGAAGTTTGGAATGCTCTTTCCGACATCTTCGTCGGGAATGAGAGCATGAAGAAGAACCGGTATAATGCCTTATGCAATGAGGTGGAAGGGTTCTACAAGTTGGATGGAGAAAGCCACAAGGACATGTACCGGAGGTTGGTGTTGGTTGCCAACTCCTTCAAGAACCTCGGGGCGGTCTACATTGATGATGCTTGGATCAAGAGGAATTTTGTGACCGCTCTCTTGCCCTTTGAGGAAACGGATTTGAAGACACTCCAAGGGAGACATGACTTCGCAAAGATGACATCCAATGAAGTCATGCAAGAGATGACCGCATACAAGGTGGCCTCCAAGATTGCACAAGACGCAAGAGCTAGAGCCATAGGGATGCACAAGCATGCCTCAATTGCCTTGAAGGCCACCGTTGAAGAAGAGGATGAAGAGGAGTATGATGATCAAGTCGAGCTATCTAGTGAGACCCTCTCAAGTACTCTTACTCAACACATGGGTCTTGCGGCAAGAACGTTTTGGAAGAACCCCGGAAGGGCCAAAGCGAGGATTGACAAGAAGTTTCCCTCCAATGGAGGAAAGCCATTCAACAAGGTGAGGCTTTGCTATAACTGTGATGACAAAAGCCACTTTGTTGCAGATTGCCCATGGGAGAGAAGAGAGGATCATGGTGGGAGGCTCGTGGCCAAGACGAAGGGCGAAGGGCCCATGCCCATGAAGAAGCCCTTCTTCAAGAAGAACCAAAAGATTATCTTGGTGACTCAAGAGCAATATCACACCTATGATAAATATAGTGACAAGTAGGATACTCCAACGCAAGTGGCCGCACTAGTCATTTCTTCCACACCTCCGTCACTCTTCTCCTCACCAAACGAGAGCCCCATCATCAAGAATCCAAGATGTCTCATGGCAAAGACATCCGAGGTAAAATTGTCCCCCACCTCCATATCCCATGACATTGATGATGGTATGAGCCTAGAAGTCAAGGATGAAATTATTGCATTTGATAAATTCATGACTAACTTGCAAGGAGAAGGAAAGAAACACTTTGGCTCGATTATGAGTCGTATAGGTGAGCTTGAGGATGAGCTTGAATTAAAAGGTGAGATTGAGAGAGAGGATGCACACGCTAAGGTGTCCCTCCAATCCTCTCTCGAAGATGAACAAGAAGCTCATGCTCTCCTCAAGGAGCAACTTGCTAAGATCACTAAGGATCGTGATCTCTACTTTGCTAAATGTAAAATTGTGCAAAATGAGAAGTCTGAGCTTGTAGTTTCTCATGCTAGACTTTGCAAAGACCTCGAGTCACTTGAAAATACTCACAAGGTATTGACAAGTGATCACGAACGTCTCCTCAAGTCTCGTGATCAACTCCAAACTCGGATATCTATTCTTGAGAAACCTAGTACTTCTACTCCTTTGAATACTAATGCAAATGTTGTCAAGGATAAAGCTAGGATCTTGTTTGTTCCCTCCATGGTAACCGAGTCCAAGACCTCTCTTGATAAAGTTAAGGGGACACTCACTACTCCTCTTCATGAGCGAGTGCCCCACAAGGGTAAGGAAGGTCTAGGTTATGTCGCTAAGGAGAAGAAGAAGACGATCAAGAAGAAGACCAAGCCCGCACAAGCCAAGAAAGATGACATTGCGAGTGGAAATGCCACAAGGGGCACTCCCACTCGTGATAACTTTGCGGGCATATCTAACCCCAACTATGCTTTATATGTTGATTATTATGGGGATGTCTATGCTAGATACATTGGTCCTTTTGATGGTTATATTGAATATGCTATTTGGGTTCCAAAGACCCTTGTTGCTAACCAAAAGGCACCCATTGCAAAATGGGTACCTAAACCAAAGAATTGATTGTGTGTAGGGCCTTGCTTCCGGAGGATCGAAATGGATAATTGATAGTGGGTGCACTAGTCATATGACCGGAAGCAAGAAGATTGTAACGGAGTTGAAGCCCAATGATGATCAAATGACCATTACATATGGTGACAATTCAAAGTCTAAGGTAATAGGGCTCGGCAAGGTGGTAGTGGCACCGGACATCACACTTGTGAATGTCTTGTTTGTCGAGTCCCTAGGTTTCAACTTGATCTCGGTCCATTCCTTAACTTGTTTGGGTTATACCGTTGTCTTCGAAAAGGAAATGGTCATTCTCTTGCGGAGCAAGTCTCTCTATGTGTCTTTCGTTGGGTACATTGAGAATGGGCTCTATGTGGTTGACTTCTCCGGAGTCACCACTTCCCATACAATGTGCCTATTCGCAAAGGCGGACTTGGGTTGGCTATGGCATCGCCGACTAGCCCATGTCAACATGAGGACTTTGCAAAGTCTCCACAAGGGTGGCCATATCCTAGGACTAAAAGACCATGTTTCTTTCTCGAAGGATCGAATGTGTAGGGCGTGTGTTGAAGGAAAAATGCATGACATCTACCATCCAAGCAAGACCATCATTTCTTCAAAAAGGGTTTTGGAGCTTCTCCATGTTGACCTCTTTGGTCCCATTCCGGAAGCTAGTCTTGGTGGCAAGAAATATTGCTTGGTGATTGTTGATGACTATTCAAGATACACATGGGTTTTCTTCTTCAAGACGAAGATGGAGACTCAACAAACTATCATCGACTTCTCCAATGAGGCTCAATGTCAACACAATGTCCCTATCTTGGTGATAAGAAGTGACAACGGGTCCGAGTTCAAGAACTACACCTTAAACGAGTTCCTTAGTGTAGAAGGGATTCGTCATCAATATTCCGCTGCTTATACTCCCCAACAAAATGGTGTAGCCGAAAGGAAGAATCGCACTCTTATTGAGATGGCAAGGTCGATGATGGCGGAGTTCAAGTCCCCTCACAACTTTTGGGCCGAAGCCGTCAACACCGCTTGCCATTCATCCAACCGACTCTTCTTCCGGAAAGGACTCATGAAGACCCCCTATGAAGTGCTCACCGGGAACAAGCCCAGTATCTCTTACTTCCGAGTTTTTGGTTGTAAGTGTTTTTATCTCATCAAAGGTGTTCATTTAGGCAAGTTTGAATCTAAGTCTCTAGAAGGGACATTTGTGGGCTATGGATCCGAATCCCACACTTATAGAGTCTATGATAAGGCCTCGCGCATAATCATAGAAACTTGTAGTGTGGTGTTCGAGGAGAATGACGGCTCCCTTGTGGAGCAAAGTGGTGTTTCCGTTGTAGGTGATGATCAACCTCAAGATGCTATCCGAAGAATGGGGTTGGGAGTCCACCGCCCCGTTGAACTCTATTATGAGGTTGCTCAACAAGGATCAAGTTCTTCACAAGTGGTGGCCACCCCAACACAAGAAACACCCATCGACAACACCGTGCCCAATACGCCTAGCCAAGAAGAAGCACAAGATTCTCCAGCTGCTCCTGGAATTTCCGGAGGACCGGAAAATCCGGTTCAAACTGGAGTCGGAAATTCCGGTGATTTGGAATTTCCGGTCCATGAACCCGGAATATCCGGTCCTGCTGACATTCCCGGTGGCAGCTCGCAAGGCCAAGATCAACCCTCTCCTTCACCAATGGACACCACTCCAATGGTTGATCAAGGCCATCAAATCTGTCAAGGCGGAGACATGAATGATCAAGATGATCAAGCGATTCCTCCCACCACTCGGAGGGAAATCGAGATCCGCCGTTTGAATAGGGTTGGCACCTCACAAGAATTAAGAGCTCTATCTCTTGACAAGGTGCTTGGTGATGTGAGAAGCAAGGTCTCTACCCGAAGACAACTTGCAAGCTTTAGTGAACATCAAGCTCACATCTCCATGGTGGAACCCAAGAAGGTCTTTGAAGCTCTTGAAGATAAAGATTGGCTTGATGCTATGCATGAAGAGCTCAACAACTTCGAGCGCAACAAGGTGTGGAAGTTGGTGGAAAGACCCAAAGATTGCCGCAATGTTATCGGCACCAAGTGGATTTCCAAGAACAAGCAAGATGAACATGGCATGGTGGTGAGGAACAAGGCAAGATTGGTGGCTCAAGTTTACTCCCAAATTGAAGGCATTGACTTTGGAGAAACCTATGCGTCTGTGGCTCGACTTGAGTCAATTCGTATTCTTCTTGCTTATGCCTCTCATCATAACTTTAAGTTGCAACAAATGGATGTCAAATCCGCTTTTCTAAATGGTCCACTAAATGAACTTGTTTATGTTAAGCAACCACCGGGGTTTGAAGACCTCAAGTATCTGAACCATGTCTACAAGTTGGATAAGGCACTCTATGGCCTTAAACAAGCTCCACGAGCGTGGTACGAGCACCTTAGAGAACTACTTGTAGACTGTGGATTCCAAGTTGGGGAAATCGACCCCACACTTTTCACTAAGAAAGTTAATGGAGAGCTTTTCATTTGTCAATTATATGTGGATGACATTATATTTCGATCGACTAACAAAGCATTTAACGAAGAATTCTCTAAGCTTATGACTGACAGGTTTGAGATGTCCATGATGGGTGAGATGAAGTTCTTCCTCGGATTTGAGATAAAACAATTGAGGGAAGGAACGTTCATCAACCAAGCAAAGTACATTCAAGACATGCTCAAGAAGTACGAGTTGCTTGAGCTCAAGGGTGCCTCTACCCCAATGCAAACCAAATGTCACCTTGAGCTCAACCCTAAGGGTAAGGATGTGGATCAAAAGGTATACCGCTCCATGATTGTATCTCTCCTCTACCTTTGTGCATCTAGACCGGATATAGTGCTAGCCGTAGGAGTGTGTGCAAGATATCAGGCGGCTCCTAAAGAAAGCCATGATATGGCGGTCAAGAGAATCTTTAGATATTTGCCTTATACCCCAACCTTTGAATTGTGGTACCCCAAGGATGCAAATTTCTCATTATGTGGGTACACGAATTCCGATTGGGCGGGAGATCATGATGATAGGAAGTCAACCTCCGGCGCTTGTCAATTTATTGGGAGGTCCTTGGTAAGTTGGTCTTCTAAGAAGCAAAATTGTATATCTCTCTCCACCCCGAAGCCGAGTAGGTTGCCGCCGCTAGTTGTTGCACTCAGTTGCTATGGATGAGGCAAACTTTAAAGGAGTACGGAGTCGATTGCGACAAAGTGCCTCTTCTATGTGACAACGAAAGTGCCATCAAGATTGCTTACAACCCGGTGCAACATTCAAGAACCAAGCATATTGAGATCCGCCATCATTTCATAAGAGATCATGTGGCCCGAGGAGACATTGACTTATCATATGTGGGCACAAGGGATCAATTGGCGGATATCTTCACGAAGCCCCTTGAGGAAGGAAGGTTTTGCTTTTTGAGGAATGAGCTAAATATCATTGATTCGAGGTCCTTAGCTTGATCGCTTGCACACTCACCTAGGGCGTAATTGCATCGTATCTTGTTTAGATGTAGGCATGGAAATAGGGGGAGTGCAGTCCTAATACATTGGACCATCCCTCCCCCCATTATGCCGATAGCAAGTGTTCTTTTATCTCTATATTCATTCTTATGACTAATGAGCTAAAATGACGAGTATTGGTTATGTACCCAAGATACATCTTTGCGGTAACATGCCATACACTCCTACATGGTGGCCTCGGCCACCGACCTCTTCTCTTTGAAGAGTTGGTTTTATTTGGAGCTTATTGTTGCTATTTGCCCTCCTTTTCAAACATGTGGGAAACTACTCAACTTGGCGCTTTATGTTTCGATTTGGTAGTTGTAAGTTGAGTATGGTGTACCAATGACAGTTTGGAAATCTATCCCAAGCCTACTTCCCCCTGAAAATATTTCTCTCTATTGCACACTAGTCATCCATTTGAAAACTGGGATTTTGGTTCAGCAGGTCGGAATATCCGGTTCATTTATGAACCGGAATATCCGGTGACTCGGAATATCCGGTGTAAGTTACACTCGAAATATCCGGTCGGGCGGTTTGTCCAAAAATATAAGGGCAGGCTCGGGGTGAAGGGCTCATTAGTGCCTTTCTTCCACCCCCGACCTCCCTCTCCTCCAGCCACCGCCCCTGCTGCTCCAAGATCCCTCCGGAGCACTCCGACCGCCGGGGAACCTCTTTCTCGGCCGGATCTACTCCTCCTCCGCCCCGGGAACTCACTCCTCCAAGCAATGGCCTCAATGGATGAGGGTAACTTCACTTTTCTTCTTCCTTATGTGCTTGCACTTGGATCTTGATGTGGAGTTATTTGTTTCAATATTGCTTGGTAGAGATTGTTCCTAGCATTATTCCCTGCCATCTACATACATTAGTTTTGCATTGTGTTGCATCGATCTAGTTTTAGACCGAGTCAATCTCAGATCTGCACAGTTTCTGTCTGACTCGGAATTTCCGACTCAGTTTGACTCAGAATTTCCGGTCCACCAGAATTTCCGGTCATGTCTGAATCGGAATTTCCGAGTCAAACACTGTAGTTTTAAGATTAACTCATGTTTAACTACATAAGATTCATCAAATGCCTACCTAATGTGTGTATAATCTCCTGACTTGTGTGCACTTACCTTATGCTATCCACTATGCTCAAATTCACAGGTTCAAGTGGAAGTTCGTCCGCTGGGGCATCAAGGAACACATCAAGGGCTCCTGTTCACAAGAACCCAGTCAACAAGGGAAAGGGTCCGGCCTCCTCCAGCAATCCTCCTATTCAAAGGCAGAAGAAAGCTGTTGCTAGCAAGCCACCATCCAAGAAAAGGAAGAATGCCCCTATTCCTCAACGTCAGGACTACTCAAAGATGAACTCAGTTGAATATTCTCAGCTCAGACAGGGGGATTGGTACCTTAGGCCAAGGGACAACTCTCTGGATGATCGCAGCTATTGGTGCCAAGAGAAAGAGCACATACTCGTGGATCTCTACCTCTCTCTGTCGAAGCCCATTCGACCTATGCATCCGTTTGATCTGGCAACTCTGCAGAAGAAAGCCTCATTTGTTGAGGCTATTCATATTGTCAAGACCATGGGCTTGGAGAGGTTGGTGCTCACCCGTTGTCCTTACAACGCCCAGCTTGTGATGCAGTTCTTTGCCACCCTAGTGATCAAGGGTGACTCGAAGAAGACTATGAAGTGGATGACTAGGGAATCTTTCTGTGAGTCCAACTTCGAGGAGTTTGCCAAGGTTTTGGGCTACAGGTTCGATGGTGACAATCCTCAAGGATTTCGCATGCACAACCCTTACAATCTCAACAAGAAGCAAACATCACACTTATATGGTGAGGGAGCCACCCCTGGCAATTCTCGTGACTTGCTTCCACTTTATGATGTTCTTGTGCACATCCTGCGTGAGAACATTGCACCAAGTGGTGGCAACAACGACAATGTGGTGACCCCTCTATGCAACCTGCTTCTTCATGCCAACCGCATTTTGGAGGACACTGGTTCTGATGTTGACTGGAGTGTAGATGTTATGGATTACATCTACAATGAGATGTTTGAATCCATGACCACCAGGGTCACTGTTCCCTATGCTCCTTACATCATGAAGCTAATCAAGTTCAAGTTCTCTGACTATAACTTCAACACTGGTGAGATGGAGCCGCATGACTTCAAGAAGCTTTATGAGAAGAAGACAGTGGTCAAGCCCCCTCCTAGGCCTTCTACTAGCTCAGCTCCGGGTGGATCTTTAATGGGTGATGCTAGGAGAGCTGCTGCTCCTACTCATGTCCCAGCCACTCATGCGAAGGTAAAGAAGCTGAATTGGTTCCAATGCAACATCCTTTGCATGAATGTGGATATCCGCAAGGAGCAATACACTGCCTACAAGGATCGCCGTCAGTTGGCCTACAAGCAAGACTTGATCCTTCATCATGCATCTGGCTCTCCTACTCCTGCTGAACTCTCTGATCCCCTGACTTTTGCTCAGTGGAACCAGGGTTCCTTGGCTCCATGGACTCAGATTGAACATGAGCTTGGCGGCAGCTCATACACCACTGGACATGATTATGATGATGAGGCGGAAGATGATGATGAGGAGGCAGAATATGAGGAGAATGATGAGGATGACGATGATGATGATGCTGATGATGATGATGAGGAGACCCCCTCGGACTGAAGACCTCCATGGGACGTAGCATCGCTCTTCTTCCTTTTTGGCGTTTAGATGCCAAAGGGGGAGAAGTTGCTCTAGTAGGACTTCTTCGGGGATTTGCAAGGGGTCGGGCACAAGCATATGCGTTTACCATTTATTTGCGCTTGTGTCCATTTATCTTGTTTGAAGTTATTTGTTGAACTCTTTTATTTTTTTATGTGTGATGACTATGTATTGAGACAATGTTATGCTGCTATCATTACCCATGGTTGAGACTTCGAATTTATTGTGTTGGTATTCTCTTCATATCCTATATACACAAGGTATGAAAATCTATCTAGTCTCAAATGCTACCATAACCTTACAGTTTGTCTCTTTCCTCCTATGTGATATCTTGTGTTTGTTGTTATAAAATTGCTCCTATCCTTCGTCATATTGTGTTGCTTACATGCACTTGTTTAGGGGGAGCCATTTTCTGTCAAAAACATGATATTGCATTTTGTTTCTTTGCAAATCTTGGTATTGTCATCTAACACCAAAAAGGGGGAGATTGAAAGAACATTTCTTAATCCCTAGTGTTTTGTGTGTTAGTTAACAATACCAATGATATACTAATTGTCGTGGTGGTGTCACGGCAGATGCCATAGGATGGCTAATGTGTGGGGCCGATGGACGTTGGTGGATCCGGGGAGGGATAGCGAGCTGAAGAGCTCACACGGGGAGGATCCCGGTATAACCGAGATCTCCCAAGAACGAGAAACAAGAGCAACACGCTAGATGGAAGATCTAACAAACAAGAACAAATGCACGAAGGCACACAACACACAGACGATATACCTAGGTTCAGGGCCCTCGTGAGGAGGTGACACCCCTACTCCTGCCTTTCCTCTCTATATAAGTGTGGTACAAGGGCTACAACTTGCTCTTAGATCTCTCGAAGTGAAGAACACAAAGAACTAGATGAACTCAAGGTAGGAAGAAGTAAATGCTCTAGGAGTAAATGCGACTGTAGCTTTGGCTCCCAAGTTGGTATCTCTTCCACAGAAGCAGTTATGGCGCCTTTTATAGAGTTCCAGCCAGGGGGGCCGGAAACCCTAAACCGGCTTGGCCCCACCGGACAGGCCTAACCGGCATGGCGTCACCGGCTAGTGCGACCTACTCGCCGCGCTATCCGGCGTAGCCCCTTCGTCATCATCCCGGCAAGGACAGCAGGCGCCGTCCTGGAACATCATTGTCCCCCTGTCAGAGACAGGACATGGCTTTGCCCATCCCGGATAGCCTTTTCCGGATTGTCGGGCTAGGCACGTCGTGTCTTTTCGTACCGTTGTCGTACCGCCTGACGCGCTCCCGTGTCAGGCGGGAGGTGACCATGCTTCCGTGTCAGGCGGGAGGTGACCATCCCTCCGTGTCAGACGGAACGGTACTTCCCCCCGGATTAGGCGGGAAAGCCTGCTACAGACCGTTGACGGCCTACCGGGATCCCTCATGCCGGTTATCGTCTTGCTCGACCTCGCGAGTCCTTCCTGCACAAGTCCAGGACAGAGTTAAGTGTTCCGGTTAGCACTTACCCGGATTGCTTATCCGGTAAGACCGAGTACTTCTCCTTCCGGGAGTCTCCTCGGAGCCCAAGATCCGAGATCCTTTCCGGATGCACCCGAGTTCGTCTCAGGATGAGTATCTCTAGGCCTAGTCTCCCGAAGATGTCTTAGCCTACCAGCAAAGACATCTTTGAGAAGCTAGTTCTTAGAGGAACCACCCGCGGATGCTTGTGCTGCCATTGTGAAGGCTCGGGGTGTCTATTTATAGCCGCCAGAGCTGACCCTTGCGCCTGCCAGGAGGCACCTTGCACTCTACAAGCACTCAAGGATCAAGTTGCCCCTTCAGCACACTAGGGGGTGGCCCTTGCTCTCGCCAGAGGTCAAGTACTGTTGGCACACTACTGAACTACTCCGGGTTCTGCCCTACCCGGGGGGCAGCCCCCGACACTAGTCCCCAAAGCTGGTGCTGCGCAGCGACCGCGGATGATGTGCGGGATCAGCTTTAATAACAACTATCTTCCGAGAACATATGATATTATCCTCCGACTAGACGCCGAGACCGGTTTTTCCCGAGATTCTCATACCGAGATCGTTTCAACCGGAAGGCGATGCCTGTAACCGGATAGTGCAGCCTGAGTGAATCTTGACCGTTGGCTCTGCATTGAATTCCAGATCGTGAGCTGGGTCCCACACGATGTCCTGTCTGATCAGAAGTGCACTCGAGTGCCTCTGACCGACCACGCCGCCGCTCGGGTTCGCGCGCCGGGAGCCGCAGCCGATCCGAAGTCCAACCGTTGGGGCTGTGTGGCCCCCGGTGTGGCCGGATCGGGCGCTCCGGTGAACGCCACGTGCCGCGCTGCACAGAATGGATCCCACCCACGATCGGAGAGATCGTGGGCGGGAAATTTGGAAACCGCTCCGGAATCCCCCCATAAATAGGGGACCGGAACGGTCACCTCTTCTTCTTCCTCCCCTTCACACTTCCGCCACCGTCGTCTCAAGCACGCCGCCGTAGCCGTGCCCGGAGCCCGAACGCCGCCGCTCTCGTTGGTCGCCGGAGCCCTTCGCTTCATCATCGGTTCGCGTCCTTCTTGCCCATCACCGGCCTCGCTTTCTCCGGTGAGTTCTTCTCTTCGCCCCGATGAACTTTTCTTTCACGGGAATGATACCTCGCGCTCGGTCGCGCCCTAATGCATGCGCGGCTGCGCCGCCGCCGGCGAGCACGATTCACGCGGCGCGCACGAGGCGCGCGGCGGGGATGAAGACTCGCCGTAGGTCTTAGCCTTTTGCCTGCACTTTGCCATGTTTGAGTTTAGCCAGAGCGTATTTTCCTCACTTAAGTTTTGATTTACTAGCACGCGATAGATCTTACTTGCCAGGAACCCGGTTGTCTTTAGGAGTTTGTGATCCGGTATCTTAGCTCTCGGTAGACTAATTCCGACTAACTGCCGCTGCGCCTGCAGAGTAGGCCGGATACATCTGCGGACTTCTCCGGCATGGCTGAAGAAAGTATTCGGGGGTGCTGGGATGGGTCCGAGACCAAACAGGAGGACCTCGACGGGCTGTACCGGACTCACCAGATTCTGCTAGAAGTTGAGAGCCGTCTCCTGGAGGATGAGGTTCAACCGGAACCCCAACCCGGGGAATACGTTGTATTCCTCACGCACTTCGAGCGTGGGTTTGGGCTTCCGGCTAGCCCCTTCTTCCGCAACTTCCTCGACACCTACAGCCTCCAACCCCATCATCTCCCAGCTAACGCCATCATGATGCTTTCGGTCTTCACCACCTACTCGGAAGCATACCTCGGCGTGTGGCCATTCTTAGACCTCTGGGCCAGGTACTTCATCCTTCGCCGCCAAGTCATCCCCAATCCGGATCGGAAAGTAAAAGACTTGGTCGACTGCGGAGCGGCCACCATCATTCCCCGTGCTGACTCCGGATTTCCTATAGTCAAGGGACTAGAATCCTGCCGGAAGTGGCAGCACAGTTTCTTCTATGTGAAGAATCGGGAGAGTTCAGGAGATGGTCCGGGATCCTCGAACCCGGACTTCATAAATTTGCCGGAGTTCGCCATTGGTCCTCCCCGCAAATTCAACCTCTGGAAACGGTTCCCCGATACCGAGGAGGTCAGATGTATGCACGACGTCCTCGCGGTGCTGACTAACAAGATGACCGGCGATGATCTCCTGCGCTGTTTCATTATTCGCCACGTCTGCCCTCTACAAACCCGAGTGCACAAGATGTGCCATATGGACGGGAACTTTGATCCCACCAGGACCAGCATTTTCGGGTTGGACCGTCCCGCGGTCGTCCGACGCGTTCGAGCTATTGCTCGGACGAAGATGTCGGATGAGTATGTTTGGGGTGTCATCGGGGGATCCCGGAAAAAACCATTGAAACAGGTGCTCCTGTCTGTCTTTCGCAAACTTGCATTTGCACCCGGGTTCTGCTGGAAACCGACATGGTTGTCATGCAATGATTTATTCGTGCAGTTATTCGAGCGGCAAACCGAGGAGGACGCGATCCACGACAACGGGAATTTCGCGCCGAACATCCCGGCACCGGCTAAGATGCCGAGAGTGGATCCCGACGGCGAGGAGCATCTTGCCGTTTCTCTAGTCAAAGCTGACGCCCCGGGTAACCCTTCAACCTCAGAGGCTATTTCCATTTCTTCGGATGACGAGGATGAGATTGACTGTCAAATACTCGATGTGATTGACGCTCTTCCCCTCAACTGGGCTTCATCAGTGGTTCCGAAACCCACGGCCGTGACCAAACGCGCCGAGAGCCGGAAGCGTGCGGCTTCCGACACCGATGCTGCCGATGCCTCCGGCAACCCCCCCAAGAGGAGCAAGCCGAACAAACAAACGGCCGAGAAGCCTCGACGCCGAAGGAGGGGTCCTCCCACCGTGGATTCCGGGTACATTTTCTTTGCTTCATGCTACATGATCTTGTCTTCTCCTGAAGTCTTTACTGAGATATTTCTTTCAGGGACGCACTCGACCTCCCGGCATCCTTTGCCTCCCGTCCTCCTGGATCCCGGACTCCCAGCCCGCCTCGGGCTGCTTCGTCTCCACCTCGTCCTTCCGCCCGAAGAAGCGAGCCTCCTGCTTCTGGAGCCGCACCGACTGCTGCTGCGACTCCGGATACTCGTCCCGTGGTCGACGAGACTCCAGTCCAGGCCACGACCACATCGGAAGACATCCTTCTTCCGGAGAGTCCGCACAGGGTGCCTGGGCTTGAGGCGGAGATCCTGAGTCCTCCCCGGCAGCTCGTGCCAAGTGGTCCCTCCCGGCAAGCTGCGAGCAAGACATCCCCGGAAAAACAGCCCGCGGCCTCTTCCCGGCAACTTGATCATCCTGCCGTGAAAGCGCGCCCCAAGGTTGCCGGGCAGAAAACAACTTCTGCCAAACCTGCTGCTGCCCCGACATCCTCGGCCCAAGACTTGTCCCTAAGCACGGGTATGTTTTCACCGTTATCCCTACCTCCTGCCGAGATCCCCACTGCTGCCCTGCGGACACTGCGAGCAACCGTAAGCTCCTTTGTGCCTTCAGGATCCCGGGAGGTTGTTTCTGCTCGTGCGGCTGGCGGCTCCGGCATACGCGTTGTCGAAGAATACAACCAAGCCTGGATTGCCGCTGATGCCTCCGAGATCGCGGAGGACTTGCACGCTGCCGGCCCTAGCCGCAGCGCCCAAGCTCTGCACGCTCTCCAGGTGGCCGCGCGGGACGTTACTCGGGTGACCGAGGTAAGTTTGTTCCCTTTACCTTCTCCAATAAATACTTGTTCCTTCCCCACTAGTCCCCGAGATTGGTGCTTAGTGCTCTATATTCCTCCGAATAGCATACCACTAGGCTCCAATCTTAGAGAAAATTTCAGGATTCGGAAGCCGAGTCCCCGAGTTCCTTTCCACCGAATAACCTTTTTTCAAAAATTGGTCCATCTCCACTAGTCCCCGAGATTGGTGCTTAGTGCTCTAGACTCCACCGAATAGCAGACCACTAGGCTCCAATCTTAGAGAAAATCTCAGGACTCGGAAGTCGAGTCCCCGAGTTCCTTTCCACCGAGTAACCTCTTTTTTTTTTTTTGTTACCGATCTCGGAGCCTCCCGAGTCCCCGGGCTCTTTCCCAAGATTGACTTATCTTTCTTTGTCTTGATTTCAGGAGTGTAGCAAGAAACGTGGCAGCATCTTCAACCGGGTTCTTGCTGATCTCGGTCAGTCCAAGAAGTGCGAGGGGCGCCTCCGGGAGGAGCGAGATGCCGCGCACAAAATCTCGGTGGATCAGAAGGCTGCACTTGCTACCGCGCAGGCCGAGATTACGCGGCTCAATGGAGAGCTTGAAAAGGCCAAATCTGCTGCGACCGACATGAAGACGCGCTTCGTGGAGGCGACGCAGAAGCAGAAGGAGACCTTGGATCAATCCGAGGAGCGCGCGCATCACGCCGAGACCGGGCTGGCTCTTCTCCGGTCACGGGCCGATACTTGGCTCTCTGAGCTAACTGTATTGAACCGGGATCTTAACAGTAAGTGGACCGACATCCCCCTTTTTTCCTTGCTTTCTTTCTTTGTTGTTGCCCTCCTTATGACCTAGCCGCTTGACAGCTCTTCTTTTTAAAGGGGAATTCGAGCACTCCCGCGACGCTGCTGCTCTTGCGGTTGCTGCCGCCCGGGAGAAGCGCGCCGGGAAGGGCCCTGTCTCGGACACTTGGGACATTGAGGATCACCTCACTGCCCTGAAGGCCCGGATAGTGCCTCTCCGGTCGATCGGGACCGAGTTGCTCAGCGCCGCGATTCACGTTCACGGTGCGCTATGGCCGGGCGTCAGCGTGACGCTCTCGGTCGGCGAACTGGCGAGTGCACTCCGAGGTGTCGGGCGGAGTGTCCACGCTTGGAAGCGTTCCGGCGCACGGGCTGGTGCCGACCAGGTCTTGAACCAGGTACTGAGTTGGTACGAGGGTCTCAACCTTGACGTGATCCAGCGCCTGCGCACCATCTCGCCGTGTGCAGCGATCCGGCTAAGGTCCAGCGGCGACAAGAAGTGGCGCATCGCATCGCCTCCTGGTCCAATATTCGCGCCTTCACCGCCAGCGTCGTCGCTTCTGATTCCGAGTCGGATTACGAGGACGACGACGAAACCGGTGCAACTGATGACGTGGACGCTGAGATCCCGGAGGAGGACAACGCTGCTTCCGGTGCCGCCACCGAGAACGTGGCTTCCCGGGATGCTTCAACTCCTCCGCCACCCGAGGCCTCTCAGGCCGAGGCGCGCCCCGATGCCCCGAGTACCGCTTCTGGTGCTGAGGACACCGCCACTGCCGCTCCCGCTGCTGCCACCGCCGAGAAGCCGGCTTCCCCTACTCCTTAGAAATACTGAAGAGTAGCACTGTTAAATCCCCGGGATGCCGGGTGCAAGATGTAATATATACTATTAACATTTATGTTTCGTACGAAGTTATGTATCAGAACAAGCTATGCCGGTTTACTCTGTTACGAGTCCTCGAGTTCCTTTTCATGTTTACCGTACTTAGGCAATTTCTGCTCGTGTCTACCATTTCGGCGTTCGACAGTCGAGTCACAAAACTACATACACGGCATACATTACTTAAGAAAATCCGAGTTCTAGTTAACCGAATTCCCGACATAAAAAACAATTGGGTTAGTAAAAACAGGTATGCCGGATAAGTTTCTGCTCCGAGTCCCCGAGACCATTTTCGTGTTCCCCACATTTGATTCTCTTTGCTCTTGACTACCATTTCGGCGTTCGTCAGTCGAGTCACACGATGATTTCACATGACATACATTACTCTGACTTTGAGAATCGAATTCGTAACTTTCCTGGCATACAGATAACATAAAAAATAGGTACTAGGCAGTCCCCGGGTTCCTTCCCAGGATGCCAGTATGAAATAACAAATAAATTGAATAAAGTAAATGGGCACACAACGAGGCAGTCCCCGGGTTCCTCCCGGGGTGCCTTACTTTCATTAATACATAAAAACTGAAATACATCATACACTGAGCCCTTTATGTGTAAAAGGGTCGAAGCAGGGCTACATTCCATGGACGCTTGGTTTCTGTCGTCGTGGCGAACAGACAGATGCCTACGGGTAGGCTAATTTGTGGGGCCGATGGACGCTAGAGGATCTCGGGGAGGGATTGCGCGATGAACTCGCGCACAGGTAAACTCTACCGACACGGGGACACAAGGATTTACCCTGCTTCGGGGCTCTCGTGAGGAGATAAAACCCCTACTGCAGCATCTAGCCTACTCGGTATATTTCCTCTCTTACTATCCGGGCTACAACACGCTCCCTGAGCTGCTACACTTGCCTCCATGAGGTCTTGAGAGCAAATGAGAAGGGGGGAAATGAAGTGGTGGGGTGGTGGCCTCTCTTCTCTCCCTCCCCCTGGTGCCCTTTATATAGGAGGGCCCAGGGGACAATCAGGGGACAAGGGGACAAGAATCACTGTTCACGGTACACTGTTCACGACACGATTGATGGGGTCTTGTCGGACTATTCCTGCGTCACTGTGCGATGTACTGTTGTCCCATCCCGACACTGTTTACGACGACACGCAGTGTACTATTGTCCCATCACCAACACTGTAGCTTAGCAAACCACGCTCTGGTCAAGGATGTAGGCACACTTTTATCTTCTAGACTTTGTCTCCGGCGAGTTTCGTGCCATCTGAACTGCTCATCCCGGACCAGCCGAGTTGAGGCTACCCGGCTAGCCAAGACAAGGCTCCCAGGGGTCAACGATGTGTCGTTGCCTGCCCATCCGTGATGCGGGAATATCAGCGTGCGACGACGTCAGAGACGGCGCGGACATAGCATGGGTGAGGTGCGGACACGGCCCTGAGGGTGCCGAAGCAGAGGCCAGGTAGGGCACGGTCAGATGCAGGGGTGTCGGGTACACGTGGCCGAAGTCGAGGACGCCAGGAGCGTCCGAGACGCGGACGGGCGCGCGGGCTGCCGGAGTCTCGCCGAGATGTGGTCGATGCCGGGGGCTAGCGCCGGCGTAGCTGCGGCGAGGGGGATGCCGGAAGAGGCCGCCTCGGAGGCGCGGTGGCAGGTGTCAGAACCGGGACGCGGCCGTGGTCGGATGTGGAGGAGCTCGGGGCGGCGCGGTCGATGCCGGGGACGGCCGGAGTCAGGGGCGTGCTCGGGCGCGGCCACCGAGGCCACCGAGTCGGGGAGGCGCGGAAGTCGGGCGGCGCGACGGGGAGGCGTGGATGTCGGGCGGCGTGCCGAGGTCGATGCCGGGGGCTAGCGTCGGAGTCAGGGGCGTCGGGGCAGCCGAGGCGGCGCGGTCGTGGACGTCGGGGGCGCACGCCGGAGTCGTGGATGTCGGGGCAGCCAAGGCGGTCGAAGGATATGGCGAGGACGGGTGTGGTCCGCCGGGCCGAGACGCGGGCGAGTCGCTGCCGGCCGCAGCCGACGCGGTCGAGGGAGGAAGCCGGGCGGCGGGGAGCGGCCGGAGGCGGCCGGGCGCGGACTCGGGCGAGAGCGGAGGAGGTTGGGGAAGTCGCGGTTGCCCGAAGTGGAGGAATCCGGGCGGCGGAGATGGCGAGGACGGCCGCCGCGCAGTCGTGGAAGCGAGGGAGGCCGAGCAACTCCTCCGCGGTGTCGAGGACGAGGGCGAGTGGGGCGTGCCGGAGTTGCGGTCGTGGCCAAGATCGTGCTCCCGAGTTGCGGCTGGAGACGATGCGAGATATGAACGCGTTGGCCACGATGAGAGGACACCGAAGAAGCCTGGGCCAGCCCGAGATGTGGCCCAGTCGAATTCCATCGAGTAGAGAAAAACCGGTCCACCTCTGGGCTTACCAGACCAGGCAATTCCGAACTCAACCCGGGATGCTTTTCCTCTTTCTGATTTAACATTTGTTATTTCCTTGTTGCCTCATTTAATAACTTACTAACAGCGGTCTTCCGGGTACCCGGGGATCACATCCCCGACACTAGTCCCCGAGTCTACGGGGGATTCGCTAGAATCGCGCTTAGACTTAAAAGATAAACAACCACCAGGAAATCTGCATGCCGAAAGTTACACTTTGTAGGAGTCCCGGGGTTTACATCCCCGACACTAATCCCCGAGGCTGCGGGGGACTCGCAGAGTCGCGCGCAGACTTAGAAAAAATCTCAACCTCATTGTCTTCACTTGCTCCACCGAGTACCTGCAAAAATACAATCATATGCCGGTTCCTTAGCCACTCTGGGCGTTTTACCGACATAGATGTCTTCGGCCACCACCGGTCTGACTCAAACACATAACACATGCTGGCGTTTAGCCACTCTGGGCGTATACCGGCACGGACGCCTCATGTGCCGGCTTTTAGCCACTCTGGGCGTATACCGACACAGAGTCTCATGTGCCGGCGTTTAGCCACTCTGGGCGTATACCGACACAGACGCCTACACACACAATGTCACACAAGTATCTCGGGTGTCTCGGTATGTCGGTATGTCGGTATGTCGGCCCATTTGGACATATCACAGGTGTTTCGGTATGCCGGCTCCTCTGGGCATATCACAGGTGTTTCGGTATCTCGGCCACTATGGGCGTATCACAGGTGTTTCGGTATCTCAGGTGTTGCCTTTGGCTAACTTTGATACACCTAAACAAATGACGATTGGGAAATATTGCCCGATGCCATGATGTATGGGCGAACCGAAATAAACGGGGATCTGGATATATGGTATGATGCCACGATATGTTGGCGAATCGACATAAATAGCGATCTGGAGATATTGCAGTATGCCATGATATATTGGCGAACCGAAATAAACGGGGATCTGGATATATGGTATGATGCCACGATATGTTGGCGAATCGACATAAATAGCGATCTGGAGATATTGCAGTATGCCATGATATATTGGCGAACCGAAATAAACGGGGATCTGGAAATTTTGCGTGATGCCGCGATATATGGGCCAGCTGAAACCTCAGACCATACGCCATATACCTTGAGAAAATAACCACTCATAAGATGGATCCAAGATATCCCCAGAATTTCTGATATGAATCTCCTCTCGGTAAGGCGGTTTATCCAACACGAGTACCATATCGGTAAAACCGACATCCCCTTTTAATGTTAGCACAGATAGGTATGTATACCAAGTATTTGACGGAAGTGAAAACTTTAAACGACAAGCCCAAGAGAATTTGCGAGACACAAGAATACAACTAGCCGCCGAGGCGGGCATGGGGATATCGGTTTCACCGAGTCCCCGGGAAAATTTTCAGATACGGCAGGAAGACAATGGAGTACGGCAGTCCCCGAGTCCAGTTTCGGGATGCCGTCTTACAAATGATACCACAAGAAGCAAGATATGACAAGCATATAAATAAATATAAACTGAGTTACTCTACCGACTTAGCATGCTAGGTAGAACTAAACAGTAAGCCAGTCCCCGGGTCAAGACATCTTGCTCCCGGGGAAGAACATACAGATGACAAACAGGTGAAACAGGGCAGTCCCCGGGTTACGATGCTTCGTTCCCGGGTAAACAATTTAACTATGCAGGCACGGGCAGTTCTCGAATAAATCTAAGATAACATAATTGCAGGGTACAGAAGACGATGATACTCACGGAGCACAGGAGCGGTTGGGGATGTCGGAGCCGACATAACCGGGGCAACTGGCGTGTAACTGCCCGGGGTTCGTTGATGATGAGTGTCGGGGTAGATGCCGGCGACTGGTGTCCGCGGTGCAGAGATGCCGGTTTGGGCTGTCGTCAACCGATATCCGCGGTACAGGGATCCCGGTGACCTCCACCCGTGATGCAGGGATGTCGACGCCCCAACCCGCGGCGCGAGGAAGCTGGTGACATCTACTCGCAGCGCAGGGATGTCAACGACCTCCACCCGCAGCGCAGGGATGGCGGCGACCACTGTCCGCGGCACAGGGATCCCGGTTTCAGGATCCCGGTTTTGGGACGGCGGAGATTTCTGCCCGCGGCACAGGGATGTCGGCGACCTCTACCCGCAGCGCAGGGATGTCGGCGACCACTGTCCGCAGCGCAGGGATGTCGGTGACCACTGCCCGCAGCGCAGGGATCCCGGTTTTAGGATCCCGGATTTCGGGATGCCGGTGACCGCTACCCGCGGCGCAGGATGACAGTGACCACTGCCCGCAGCGTAGGGATGTCGGCGACCACTGTCCGCAGCGCAGGGATGTCGGTGACCACTGCCCGCAGCGCAGGGATCCCGGTTTTAGGATCCCGGATTTCGGGATGCCGGTGACCGCTACACGCGGCGCAGGATGTCAGTGACCACTGCCCGCAGCGTAGGGATCCCGGATTTAGGATCCCGGATTTTGGAATGCCGGTGATCGCTACCCCCGGCGCAGGATGTCAGTGACCACTGCCCGCAGCGTAGGGATCCCGGATTTAGGATCCCGGATTTTGGGATGCCGGTGATCGCTACACGCGGCGCAGGATGTCAGTGACCACTGCCCGCAGCGTAGGGATCCCGGATTTAGGATCCCGGATTTTGGGATGCCGGTGACCGCTACCCGCGGCGCAGGAGGTCAGTGACCACTGCCCGCAGCGTAGGGATCCCGGATTTAGGATCCCGGATTTTGGAACGCCGGTGATTGCTACCCGCGGTGCAGGATGTCAGTGACCACTGCCCGCAGCGTAGGGATCCCAGATTTAGGATCCCGGATTTTGGGATGCCGGTGACCGCTACCCGCGGCGCAGGATGTCAGTGACCACTGCCCGTAGCATAGGGATCCCGGATTTAGGATCCCAGATTTTGGGATGCCGGTGATCGCTACCCGCGGCGAAGGATGTCAGTGACCACTGCCCGCAGCGTAGGGATCCCGGATTTTGGGATGCCGGTGATCGCTACCCGCATCGCAGGATGTCAGTGACCACTGCCCGCAGCGTAGGGATCCCGGATTTAGGATCCCGGATTTCGGGATGCCGGTGACCGCTACCCGCGGCGCAGGATGTCAGTGACCACTGCCCGCAGCGTAGGGATGTCGGCGACCACTGTCCGCAGCGCAGGGATGTCGGTGACCACTGCCAGCAGCGCAGGGATCCCGGTTTTAGGATCCCGGATTTCGGGATGCCGGTGACCGCTACCCGCGGCGCAGGATGTCAGTGACCACTGCCCGCAGCGTAGGGATCCCGGATTTAGGATCCCGGATTTTGGAATGCCGGTGATCGCTACCCGCGGCGCAGGATGTCAGTGACCACTGCCCGCAGCGTAGGGATCCCGGATTTAGGATCCCGGATTTTGGGATGCCGGTGATCGCTACACGCGGCGCAGGATGTCAGTGACCACTGCCCGCAGCGTAGGGATCCCGGATTTAGGATCCCGGATTTTGGGATGCCGGTGACCGCTACCCGCGGCGCAGGATGTCAGTGACCACTGCCCGCAGCGTAGGGATCCCGGATTTAGGATCCCGGATTTTGGGATGCCGGTGATCGCTACCCGCGGCGCAGGATGTCAGTGACCACTGCCCACAGCGTAGGGATCCCGGATTTACGATCCCGGATTTTGGGATGCTGGTGACCGCTACCCGCGGCGCAGGATGTCAGTGACCACTGCCCGCAGCATAGGGATCCCGGATTTAGGATCCCGGATTTTGGGATGCCGGTGATCGCTACCCGCGACGCAGGATGTCAGTGACCACTGCCCGCAGCGTAGGGATCCCGGATTTTGTGATGCCGGTGATCGCTACCCGCGTCGCAGGATGTCAGTGACCACTGCCCACAGCGTAGGGATCCCGGATTTAGGATCCCGGATTTTGGGATGCCGGTGACCGCTACCCGCGGCGCAGGATGTCAGTGACCACTGCCCGCAGCGTAGGGATCCCGGATTTAGGATCCCGGATTTTGGGATGCCGGTGATCGCTACCCGTGGCGCAGGATGTCAGTGACCACTGCCCGCAGCGTAGGGATCCCGGATTTTGGGATGCCAGTGAGCGCTACCCGCGGCGCAGGATGTCAGTGACCACTGCCCGCAGCGTAGGGATCCCGGATTTAGGATCCCGGATTTTGGGATGTCGGGTCCCGTCCGAAATTGTTCCCGCAAGCACCACTCTGCCCCACGGTGGGCGCCAACTGTCGTCGTGGCGAACAGACAGATGCCTACGGGTAGGCTAATTTGTGGGGCCGATGGACGCTAGGGGATCTCGGGGAGGGATTGCGCGATGAACTCGCGCACAGGTAAACTCTACCGACACGGGGACACAAGGATTTACCCTGCTTCGGGGCTCTCGTGAGGAGATAAAACCCCTACTGCAGCATCTAGCCTACTCGGTATATTTCCTCTCTTACTATCCGGGCTACAACACGCTCCCTGAGCTGCTACACTTGCCTCCATGAGGTCTTGAGAGCAAATGAGAAGGGGTTAAATGAAGTGGTGGGGTGGTGGCCTCTCTTCTCTCCCTCCCCCTGGTGCCCTTTATATAGGAGGGCCCAGGGGACAATCACGGGACAAGGGGACAAGAATCACTGTTCACGGTACACTGTTCACGACACGATTGATGGGGTCTTGTCAGACTATTCCTGCGTCACTGTGCGATGTACTGTTGTCCCATCCCGACACTGTTTACGACGACACGCAGTGTACTCTTGTCCCATTACCAACACTGTAGCTTAGCAAACCACGCTCTGGTCAAGCATGTAGGCACACTTTTATCTTCTAGACTTTGTCTCCGGTGAGTTTCGTGCCATCCGAACTGCTCATCCCGGACCAGCCGAGTTGAGGCTACCCGGCTAGCCAAGACAAGGCTCCCAGGGGTCAACGATGTGTCGTTGCCTGCCCATCCGTGATGCGGGAATATCAGCGTGCGACGACGTCGGAGACGGCGCGGACATAGCACGGGTGAGGTGCGAACACGGCCCTGAGGGTGCCGAAGCAGAGGCCAGGTAGGGCGCGGTCAGATGCAGGGGTGTCGGGTACACGTGGCCGAAGTCGAGGACGCCAGGAGCGTCCGAGACGCGGACGGGCGCGCGGGCTGCCGGAGTCTCGCCGAGATGCGGTCGATGCCGGGGGCTAGCGCCGGCGTAGCTGCGGCGAGGGGGATGCCGGGAGAGGCCGCGTCGGAGGCGCGGTGGCATGTGTCAGAACCGGGACGCGGTCGTGGTCGGATGTGGAGGAGCTCGGGGCGGCGCGGTCGATGCCGGGGACGGCCGGAGTCGGGGGCGTGCTCGGGCGCGGCCACCGAGGCCACCGAGTCGGGGAGGCGCGGAAGTCGGGCGGCGCAACGGGGAGGCGTGGATGTCGGGCGGCATGCCGAGGTCGATGCCGGGGGCTAGCACCGGAGTCGGGGGCGTCGGGGCAGCCGAGGCGGCGGGTCGTGGACGTCGGGGGCGCACGCCGGAGTCGTGGATGTCGGGGCAGCCGAGGCGGTCGAAGGAGATGGCGAGGACGGGTGTGGTCCGCCGGGCCGAGACGCGGGCGAGGCGCTGCCGGCCGCAGCCGACGCGGTCGAGGGAGGAAGCCGGGCAGCGCGGAGCGGCCGGAGGCGGCCGGGCGCGGACTCGGGCGAGGGCGGAGGAGGTTGGGGAAGTCGCGGTTGCCCAAAGTGGAGGAATCCGGGCGGCGGAGATGGCGAGGACGGCCGCCGCGCAGTCGTGGAGGCGAGGGAGGCCGAGCAACTCCTCCGCGGTGTCGAGGACGAGGGCGAGTGGGGCGTGCTGGAGTTGCGGTCGTGGCCAAGATCGTGCTCCCGAGTTGCGGTTGGAGACGATGCGAGATATGAACGCGTTGACCACGATGAGAGGACACCGAAGAAGCCTGGGCCAGCCCGAGATGTGGCCCAGTCGAATTCCACTGAGTAGAGAAAAAACGGTCCACCTCTGGGCTTACCAGACCAGGCAATTCCGAACTCAACCCGCGATGCTTTTCCTCTTTCTGATTTACCATTTGTTATTTTCCTGTTGCCTCATTTAATAACTTACTAACAGCGGTCTTCCGGGTACCCGGGGATCACATCCCCGACAGTTTCCTCTCCGGATTTGTCCATTACACCTTTCCAAGCCTCCTGTGCATCTGCAAGGTAATAAGAATCATTGTGCAATGCCCTGCTTATCACGAAAGGTCCCTCATATGGAGGTGACAGCTTATGCATTCCGGCCGTGCGTTGGATGAGCCTTAGCACAAGATCTACTTCTCGGAACACTCTCGGGTGCACCTTCCGGCTATGATAGCGGCGGAGATTTTGCTGGTAAATTGCAGACCGAGATAGTGCAAATTCTCTTGCCTCTTCAAGTAAATCAACATCATTTTCTCGGGCCTCCTTTGCCTCGGTCTCGGTGAACATTGTCACTCTCGGTGAATCATAATGTATGTCGGTTGGGAGTACTGCCTCGGCACCATACACCATGAAGAATGGCGTATACCCGGTAGATCTATTCGGTGTAGTCCGGAGACCCCATAATACTGCAGGTAACTCCTCTATCCAGCATCCCGGAGTTCTCAACAGTGGTTCGATCAAACGAGCTTTGATGCCGGCCAAGACCAAAGCATTTGCTCTTTCCACTTGTCCGTTTGCTTCCGGGTGTGCAACTGATGCTACATCCAACCGGATTCCCTTTTCAGCACAAAATCGAGTGAATTCCCCCACAGCAAAATTGGTGCCATTATCCGTGATGATGTTGTGCGGGTACCCGTATCTCAAGATGATGTCTTTCAGGAATTGCACTGCGGTGTGTCCGTCACACTTCCGGATTGGCTTGACCTCTATCCACTTGGTGAATTTATCTACCATGACCAATATGTGTGTCATATTGCCCCGTGCCGGTTTGAACTGCCCGACCATGTCCAAACACCATACCGCGAATGGCCAAGTGATAGGGATTGTCTTCAGTGCTGACGCCGGCATATGTATCCGGTGAGCAAACCTCTGGCATCCTCCACACTTCCGGACAATGTCTTCTGCCTCCTGTAACGCAGTGGGCCAGTAGAACCCATGCCGGAACACTTTCGCCACCAGGGCCCGGGATGATGCATGATGTCCACATTCCCCCTGATGTATTTCCAGCAGCATCTCTTGTCCTTCTGCCGGTTCCACACATCTCTGGAGTACCTCGGTGACACTCCTCTTGTATAGCTCTTGATTGATGACGGTGTACGCTTTTGACCTCCGCACTATCTGCCGGGCTTCCACTTCATTCTCCGGGAGGGTTCCTTCCAAGATGTAAGCCATAATGGGCTGTGCCCATCCCGGGATAGGTCGAACCGGGAACACGGGAGCGTCTATGTCCATTGGCTCTGCCGACATCACCTCCATCATCATCTTTCTTTGCCTCTCTGAGCACAGTGATGCAGTCCCCGGGTTCGATGTGATGCTCCCGACATCTACTTCCATGGGTACGGCATCCGAACTAGGTTCCTTGGGGATGAAGATAGAATCCGACTCGGGTGAGGGTTGAATAGATGGCTTCCTCAAATGCTCAAGAGCGATCCCGGGTGGGATGGCATCCCGAGATGACCCTAGCTTGGACAAGACATCCGCTGCCTCGTTTTCTCCTCTGGGTATGTGCTTGAACTCGCATCCTTCGAAAAATCCGGATATTTTCTGCACATGAAATCTGTACAAGGCCATGTTTGCATCCAGTGCATCCCAGTTCCCCGACACCTGCTGCACCACGAGGTCGGAATCACCGAAACACTCTATCCGGCGGATGCCGATCTCCCTGGCGACATTCAGTCCATGAACCAAGGCCTCATATTCAGCGACGTTGTTAGATGCCCGGAAATGAATTTGCAGGACATACTTCAGCACATCTTGTTTTGGTGAAGTGAGGACCACTCCGGCACCCAACCCGATCTTAGCCTTGGAGCCATCGAAATGCATCCTCCAGAAATTGTAATCCGGCATCGGAGGTTCATATTGCATCTCGGCCCAGTCTACCAAAAAGTCCGGCAGCGCCTGCGACTTGATGGCATCTCGTCTCTCGTATGCCGGAGCGTACGGAGACAACTGGATGGCCCATTTGGCTACCCGGCCGCTAGCGTCCTTGCAACCGATGATCTCGGCCAGAGGAGCCTCGCACACCACTGTGATCGGGTGCTCTTGAAAGTAGTGCTTGAGCTTGGTCACTGCCATGTACACTCCATACGCCATCTTCTAGTAATGCGGGTAGTTCTGCTTGGATTCCGAGATCACCTCACTGAGGTAATACACCGGTATTTGTATCAGTTTGCCCCCTTCTTCCCTTTCTACTACCATTGCTACACTGACTACCCGGTTGGTGGCAGCAATATACAGCAGCATAGGCTCCTTGGGTAACGGGGATGCCAACACGGGTGTTGTTGAAAGCATTCTCTTCAAATCGTTGAACGCCGCGTCGGCCTGCGGGGTCCAAACAAATGTTTTGCTCTTCTTCATCAACTGGTATAGGGGCAAGGCCTTCTCTCCAAGTCGACTCACAAACCGACTTAGGGATGCAAGACAACCAGTGAACTTCTGCACATCTTTGAGATGCACGGGCAATTTCATGCTCTCGATAGCACGTATTTTACCCGGGTTGACCTCAATTCCCCGGCTTGAGATGAGGAAATCGAGTAACTTTCCTGCCGGAACACCGAATGTGCACTTATCCGGGTTCAACTTCATCCGGAATCTTCTTAAGTTCTTAAACGTTTCCCTTAGATCATCGATCAGTGAGGCTTTTTCTTTCGTTTTTATGACTATGTCATCGACATAGACTTCGGCATTCCGGCCTATCTGGTCGTGCAAACACTTTTGCATGCACCTCTGGTATGTAGCACCAGCATTTCTCAAACCGAAAGTCATGACACGATAGCAATAAGCCTCATAAGGGGTAATAAAAGCAGTTTTCAATTGATCCTCCGGATTCAAAGGTATCTGGTGAAACCAGAATAGGCATCTAAAAAAGTCAAAAGTTCACTCCCGGCAGTGGAATCTATTACTTGATCTATCTGGGGCAGTGGAAAGGGGTCCTTCGGGCATGCTTTGTTGAGGTTGGTGAAGTCGATGCACATGTGCCACACCTTAAGCAGGAGGGGATCATCCTTCTTCTTCTCTACTAGGACCGGATTTGATATCCAATCCGGGTGCAGTACTTCCATTATGAATTCGGCGGCCAGCAGTATAGCAAGATGCTCCATGACGGCAGATCTTCTTTCATCCGAGAGGCGCCTAGTCGGTTGCTTCACCGGCTTCGCATCCGGTCTAACAAACAGAGAGTGCTCAGCCAACTCCCTCGGGACACCTTGCAGATCGTCACTCGACCACGCAAAAGCATCCCGATTCTCACGGAGGAAGTCGACGAGTTCGCCTTCCTATTTGCTGTCCAGGTTGCTGCCAATGATAACTTGGCGCTCCGGGTTGCTGGGGTCCACACCCACCTTCTTTGTCTCCTTGGGGGGCTGGAATGATGCATCCTGCTCCGGGTTCACCATCCCGGGCATTCCGAGTTGGGAGGTCTTGGCCATCGCCACCACCTGCTGGATCCTCTTCTTCTCTTCCGCGATCACCAGGGACTCAGCTAAGCACGAGCCGGCCGAGGCACACTCCATGGAGCGCTTGTGGTCTCCCGAGATGGTGATCACGCCGTTAGGTCCCGGCATCTTCATCTTCAGGTAGCCCATGTGAGTTGAGATCATGAACTTGGCCAGTGCCGGCCTGCCGATTAGTGCATGATACGGGCTTTCGAGATCCACGACCTCGAATTCCAAGCTCTTAGTCCGGCAGTTCTCCCGGGTTCCGAATAACACCTCAACCCAGATTTTACCCATGGGTGAACAAGAGACTCCGGGCACAATGCCGTGGAAGGTCGTCTCGGTAGGCAACAAGGTGTTCATGGACACCCCCAGCTTCAGCATCGTGTCCTTGTACATGATGTTAATGGCACTGCCATTGTCAATCAGAACCCGACTGAAGCGGACATTGAGGTTTGGTGCGACAAAGGTTGGGTCCACCACCAAGGCATACGCCCCCGGATTAGGCATAACTCTGGGATGATCCTTCCGGCTCCACGTGATCTCCATCTCGGACCAGTGCAAGAACTTGGGCACCGCCGGGATCACAGCGTTCACCTCCAGGGCACGCTGTCGCACACTCTTCCGGTCAGTGGGCTCGGTCACGAAGACCACATAGCTTTGATGTGCCTCCCGGTAGTTGCCCTGCTGCTGTCCGGCTTGATTACTAGGGCCTGCACCATTGTCGTTCCGGGTGTGCACCACGTTCACCGGCCGAGGTGGGGGTCCTCGCTGAGGTTGACTGATCCGGACTGCGTTGGCTCGCGACGTCGGAGGAGGGGGTCTCGGAATGTTGGGTCGAGATGCCGGAGCACTCGGCCGAATAGCTCCCGAGCTGCCCTCCTGCAATGTGCGCTGATACCAGCTGCACTGCCGAGTAGAGTGGTTCGCCGGCTTGCTGGCCTCCAGGGTATGGTAGCAGCATGGCTTGTTCAGCATCTCTTCATACGTCAGGGGCTTCTTTTGTTCCACCCAAGTTTTTTGCACTTCCTGACTTTGACCCCAAGCCGGTCCACTTGTCTTCTGACGCTGACTGTTGCCGGCATCCTCTTGATCTCGGGTCACTGCTGCGACATGCTGTGCGGCATGGTGGTACTCGGGCTGATTTCTCTTCTGGCCAAAATCCTGGCGATCATGGCTCCTGCTCGATCCCGAACGCTGAGGTCCCACATTCCTCCTGTTGGAGTCACCGACATCCACTAGGGGTTGCATGGGATCTCCAAGCGTGTAGGTATCGGCGATGCGCATGGTCTCTGCCAAGGTCGCCGGCATCTTCCTTTGCAATTTCTGCCACAGCATTGAGCCATGCCGGCATCCTTGTGAAAACCAGGAGATGGCCTGTGCCTCTACCACCCCTTTGCAAGAATTGCGAATATTGCTCCACCGGGTAAGGTACTCCCGGTCAGTCTCGTTGCTCCTTTGCCTACAGATGGCGAGCTGCTGAGGCCTGTTTGGCCTTTTGTATGTGCTGGTGAAGTTGCTGATAAATGCCTCCTCGAAATCTAACCAGCGATCTATGCTGCCAGTTCTCAAGTTGTTCAACATCTGCGGTACGTAACGTACCGCCCAGCGTATGTTTCCACCGGCTATGCTTACTGCTGTTACATTGTCGGTTAGCCAGTCCTCCGGCTTCTTGCTGCCGTCATAGGTCTTAGCACCTCGGTTGAGCTGAAAATTCCGGACAGGCGGCTCCCGCATGATCCGGGGTCCAAAGCAGGCAGGTCCCGGAGGTCCTTGCTCTTCCACTAGCTCTGACTGGTGAATCCGATCGAGCCGGAATCTGGCATCGGCCAGATCCAGCTGTCTGGTTCCTACCCGAGATCCCAAAGGATTCTCATTGGGCTGGAACCCGAGCTGCTGGAGTCTTGAGTTGCCATCGTTGAGCCTATCTTGTGCCGGGATCACAGCCTGCTGCGGGACAGAGGCGGCCTCCCTTCGCGGGTTTCCTTGAACATGAGGAGGGTTCCGGGGTGGATTACCACGGCTAGCCGGGTTATTGTTTCCTACACCCAGGTGGCCACCCTCATGGGTACTTCCTGCCTGCCCCGAGTTATGCTGCCCGGCTTGCTGGATGCCGGCAAAGGCCGGATCATAGGTCTGCAACTGCTTGTTCTTCCCGGAGCCCCGTCTTCTACTCCGATTTTTGCTCTTGCTCTTGCTTCTACTCGGATGCGGGGATGAGGCCTCTCCGTCCGATTTCTGGCTATTGGGCCTAGCTGAGTGCACTTGGGATCCCGCCCCGGGGTTCTTCTTCTTGAAGGCCTGGTTCTGCCGGTTGGCCTCGATGACCAACTCATTCACCCGCTCCTGTTGCTTGCGCAGAGCCTCACCGGATAACCCTGCCAATTCGGCCATGGCGGCTTCGGCAGCCCTAAGAGTTTTCGCCGGCGAGCTGTACACCGGTCTCCCCGCCGAGATCAGGCTACTCGTGTGACTGGTAGTGGCTCCACCCGCCAACTCATCATTCACCATTCTGCCCTTCTTCCGCAGCTCCGCAATGCGCTTGTCCCGGGAGTCTATCTTAAGGAATCCGTGAGCTGCATTGTACTCCCGGAGGCTAGCATTGAGCTCACGCCGGATCTCGGCGATCTCCTGCGCTTCGGCGAGTAGCAACCTACGTTGCTCCTCCAAGTCAGCCGAAGTGGCTTGGGTGTCTGCTTCAGCAGTCACAGGGACAGCCAACTTGGCCACCAGACCCGAGAGGGGATCCGGGCGACGACGTGGCTGGGACGGCTGCGGATCGCCGTCTCAGGCCACATCCCTTTCCTAAGGGGGTTTGGCCAAACGGACATGGCCGCTTCCGGCATCGCCGTCAGCGTCCTGGTACTCCTCCTCGGTTGCCCAGACCATCATTACCGCGACGGAACTCGGGGAGCGACCGGCACGCAGACACCGAGTAGCGCAGAGCATGGGGGGATCCTCAGCTTTCAGGACCACGTCCGGATAGCTGCAGATAACTTCGGTGGCGACGTAGGTAGTGAAACCACCAAAGTCAATGAGGCATCCGTTCACCGGAAAGGGTCTGTTCCGGAAGCACCCTGCGTTGTCGCTGACGAAGTCCGTTTCACCCAGCCTTACGACAAGGCCAGAGAGAACCTGAATGTCGAAATGAACGGGGGAGCCCGTCCGGATGTGTACACCAGCCAACGCCTCTGTCTGCCCCACGGTGGGCGCCAACTGTCGTGGTGGTGTCACGGCAGATGCCATAGGATGGCTAATGTGTGGGGCCGATGGACGTTGGTGGATCCGGGGAGGGATAGCGAGCTGAAGAGCTCACACGGGGAGGATCCAGGTATAACCAAGATCTCCCAAGAACGAGAAACAAGAGCAACACGCTAGATGGAAGATCTAACAAACAAGAACAAATGCACGAAGGCATACAACACACAGACGATATACCCAGGTTCAGGGCCCTCGTGAGGAGGTGACACCCCTACTCCTGCCTTTCCTCTCTATATAAGTGTGGTACAAGGGCTACAACTTGCTCTTAGATCTCTCGAAGTGAAGAACACAAAGAACTAGATGAACTCAAGGTAGGAAGAAGTAAATGCTCTAGGAGTAAATGCGACTATAGCTTTGGCTCCCAAGTTAGTCTCTCTTCCACAGAAGCAGTTATGGCGCCTTTTATAGAGTTCCAGCCAGGGGGGCCGGAAACCCTAAACCGGCTTGGCCCCACCGGACAGGCCTAACCGGCATGGCGTCACCGGCTAGTGCGACCTACTCGCCACGCTATCCGGCGTAGCCCCTTCGTCATCATCCCGGCAAGGACAGCAGGCGCCGTCCTGGAACATCATTGTCCCCCTGTCAGAGACAGGACATGTCTTTGCCCATCCCGGATAGCCTTTTCCGGATTGTCGGGCTAGGCACGTCGTGTCTTGTCGTACCGTTGTCGTACCGCCTGACGCGCTCCCGTGTCAGGCGGGAGGTGACCATGCTTCCGTGTCAGGCGGGAGGTGACCATCCCTCCGTGTCAGACGGAACGGTACTTCCCCCCGGATTAGGCGGGAAAGCCTGCTACAGACCGTTGACGGCCTACCGGGATCCCTCATGCCGGTTATCGTCTTGCTCGACCTCGCGAGTCCTTCCTGCACAAGTCTAGGACAGAGTTAAGTGTTCCGGTTAGCACTTACCCGGATTGCTTATCCGGTAAGACCGAGTACTTCTCCTTCCGGGAGTCTCCTCGGAGCCCAAGATCCGAGATCCTTTCCGGACGCACCCGAGTTCGTCTCAGGATGAGTATCTCTAGGCCTAGCCTCCCGAAGATGTCTTAGCCTACCAGCAAAGACATCTTCGAGAAGCTAGTTCTTAGAGGAACCACCCGCTGATGCTTGTGCTGCCATTGTGAAGGCTCGGGGTGTCTATTTATAGCCGCTAGAGCTGACCCTTGCGCCTGCCAGGAGGCACCTTGCACTCTACCAGCACTCAAGGGTCAAGTTGCCCCTTCAGCACACTAGGGGGTGGCCCTTGCTCTCGCCAGAGGTCAAGTACTGTTGGCACACTACTGAACTACTCCGGGTTCTGCCCTACCCGGGGGGCAGCCCCCCGACACTAATCCTATTGCTAAGTATTTCAATTTGGGTGAATTTCATATCACAAATCCCAAAGCCAAAATGTAGAGAAAAAGAGTTTCTGGAATTCTTCCCAGAATCGGATTATTGGAACCGGAAATTTCCAGGATCGGATATTCCGGGTCTCCTATACCTAACAGAAAAATGGCTAAGGAAAAATCAGAAAGTGGTTCTGACTTCAACCGGAAATTCAGCTCAGAAATTTCACTGACTCGGAATTTCCGAGTCACCCTCAGAAAATTGGCTAAGTCAAGTTCAGAAAGTGGTTCTGACTTCAACCGGGAATTCAGCTCGGAAATTTCACTGAGTCGGAATTTCCGAGCCACCCTCAGAAAATTGGCTAAGTCAAGTTCAGAAAGTGGTTCTGACTTCAACCGGAAATTCAGCTCGGAAATTTCACTGACTCGGAATTTCCGAGTCACCCTCAGAAATTTGGCTAAGTCAAGATGTCAAAGTGGTTCTGATCTCAACCGGAAATTCAACTTGGATATTTCATTTCACCGGATATTCCGGGTGACCGGAATTTCCGGGTGTCACTTATACCGGAATTTCCGGGTCCTCGAGGCAGCCAACGGCCAGATTTTGGGAGGGGGTATAAATACCCCCTCACTCACTCAAGAACAGCTAGCTCTCAGATTTTCTCTCTCCTACCATTCTTGAAAGCTCAAATCAACAAGATCTCTCAATCCCTCCACCCAAATTCGTTGATCTTTGGAGGATTGGAGGAGAAGGCCCGGATCTACATCTTCACCGAAGTGATTTGCATTTCCTCTCCATTCACTTGGGGATTTTGTGGCTAGGGTTTCCGGTGGGAAAACCTAGTTCACCATTGTTGTAATCTTGGTGTTGCCTTGACCTGTTGTGGTCCTTGACCTTTTGTGGTCATCTTGAGAGCCCCCAATTAAGTTTTGGGTGCGTGCCTCAAGCGTTTGTAAGGGATTCGATCTCCGCCCTAAAAGGGGATCAATAGTGGAAGGTGGACTCGCAACCTTTGTGGTTGAGTTCATCGGAGAAGAAGGTGAGCCTTTGTGGCGTTGCGGCTAACCTGTTGTGGTAGCGCACACCTCTCCAAACGAGACGTACACCCTTGGGTGGAACTCGGGATTACATCTTCGTCTCCGCGTGCTTCGCTTGGTTCCCCTTATCTTTGCTCCCTTACTTGCTTGTCTTGTTAACTTGTTTATCTTGTTATTGCTTAAATTGTCATTTAGGTAAATTCACCGTAGTTGCATATCTAGAGAATTTACCTTTGTGTTGAGCCTAAATTTGAAAAGACCTAAAATTTATAATAGCACCTATTCACCCCCCCCCCCACTCTAGGTGCCGGATTCCCGTTCACCACTGCCACCAATAGCTCCGCCTCCGTATGCTCTAACTTTTCGTAGCCTCAATTCGGGATTCATAACTCGAATCAATCGAACTGATCGTCAAATTAGAGTTCAGTTTATCGTTGATGTCATCATGACATCAGCAATTCAGCCCTATATCGGCCAGTTGGAGAAGTAGTGTCCTAAACTAGGGCAGCTGGAAAAAGTGGAAAACTACTGCGTGCCCTATATGTGCTAAAACAGGTTCACTATATGTGCTAAAACACTATATAAGATAGGGCAGCTGTTAGAGATGCTCTAAGGTGCTTCCTGAGAGGAGACGATATCCCTCGAGATTTTTGTGACTGACTGTGAGTACTGTCCAAGTTCCCAAGGTATCAAACCATGAACATCTCCAAAATTTCTGACCTATAAACTTATTCCAAAGTTACCGGCCGTGATTCTGAAACGTAGTGCCTTTTCTCGACAGATTGGTAGCAGACAATGCATTGATTGTTTATGAATGTCATTATACGATCGAGACAGCAAGTCAAGAGACCATATTTTGCTCTGAAGATCTGTAGAGAGTTCCATGAGCAGGTGAAGACACTGCATGAATGCAGCAAAATGGTCCAGCAGTGGCCCAAACTTTTTTCCGAAATGGAAGCATAGTCCCAGCCTCTACATATGAGCGATGCACACAGCCGAAACTCCCTGCATCTTAATTCAAAGTATGGAATACATTGTTATCAACAGTAATATTCTATTTCGTTTTGTCCTTCATGGTTTTATCCTAATAATTTGATACTTTTTCTTAAGAACAGATATAGTGTAACCTGTAGGTTTGATGCAGGTGAAAAACTGTAGTGTCCCGGCATCAGTTCAAGTAGTGAAAAACTCTTTTGTTTCGTTTTCCTATATTTACCCTACAAGTTTACAACCATGTTCTCTTTAGTTCCTGTATGCGCATTACAGACACACCCTAACCTGAAGTTTTTCTGAACAGGTGAAAATCTGTAGTGATGCAGCAACACCACTATTGACAAACTTTTTTACATTTTCCGTAAAACGCAGACTACATTATATACACTCAGTGTATAAAAGTTACTGATCAGCTATCTAGTATTCCTGTGGAAACTCTTGCCTATCGGTAATCATTCACATTGCCATTTCGGTATCAAAATCTGCCTGAGCTCTCCCAGAAGAACTGAAAACGGCCAAGATCTGAACTGAGCAGTGCGGTATGTTCTTTAATTCTGAAGTTTAGGACAGATTGGGGCGGAGGGCGTAGATATAGAACCTGAAAAGGGAAACAGCCCAACAATTTACGTCACATAATGACTGTCAGTGCTAGATTGGTACATTTATTCGATGATGTTGACGAATTTGGGTGCACTCACAGAGATTGGGGTAGCAGGGTTGCTTTGACACTGGATCTTCTTCCAATGGGGGTGGCACTTGGCCATATATCATTTCACAGCTCATGTCTTCAAAATCTGAGGATGGTTACCACCAGCAGAAAGATCAGTCACCTCATGTATGAAACTTCTTTTCAGTACTACTACCGCTGTTCTGTCTTCAAAATCTAAGCAGGAATTTGTTAGTTAATTGACCATCTCAGGGAAGGAGATACACTCACTTGGATTCATGGTGAGGGGAAGTCCGAATTCATCGGTGAAGAAGCTCTGCGTGGGGATCTTGCACATATTGACGCACATTCCAACGCAACCGCTGTTCTCCAAGTACCTGCAGGATTTCTTTTTTTTCAGGAAACGCCTTTTTTATATATAGATAGAAAGAAGGTCACAAGAGTCTACAACAACAACACGCAAACAGCTGGACAACCTGCACGAACTCAAAGGATGCAAATCGTTATAGCTAGCATACGTATCCAAGGTTTCCTCACATTTCAAAGATTGTTTTCGTGTGTTCCATCAGTCGGCAATGGTAGCATCGATGAATCATACCTGCATTTCTTTATGAGCACTCCACTCCTCTGCTTCACCCCGTCCACCTCCACCTCTATTACCTGGTTAATTAGTCAAGAAAAGATGATTCTTGGAATCATATACATATATGATGCGAAATTCCTGCGACTTCTCAACTGATCTGGTTCCTGACCTCTGACGGGCCGACGAGCCAGTGGAAGAAGGGGACGGTGAGGGCGGCGTTGAACTCGCACGCCCAGCGCGTGGGCGGGAAGAGCTTCTTGAACTGCTCGGGGGCGCCGGGAGGGAGCATGGAGAGGAGCACCTCGCGGACGGCCTCCTGCTGCTGCGCGCGCGACCGGCCCACCATAACCCGCCGCGACACGTCCACGAAGCTCTCGTAGTCCCAGTCCCACACCGCCCTCTTCTCCTCCTCCTCCTCCTCGCCGCCCCGCTTCTTCTTCCTCCCGGCGAACTTCTCCATCTTGCGCGCGAACAGCCCCATGAAGGCGCGCTCCAGCGGCCCGTCACGGTACTCCGTCTTCTCCCCCATCGGAGCGGGCGCCGTCGCCGCACACCGCACGACGACGAGCGCCCGACCCGGTGGTCTCGGCACCCTCGTGGCCACCGGCGACGCGCGCGTGGCGAAGCAGAGCTCCACGGGCATCAACGCCGCCATCGCGAGCTTTGATCTTGCGCCGCCCGCGTTGGCTGGTGGTGCAGAGTGTCGTCCAGCTGTGTTTCTGAAGCTAGCGGTGGTGGTCCTTGCCTTGCCCTGACGATCGAGCGCCTTGTTGGCACGCGCCCGCGGCCGTCGTTGCGAGGCTACCGGGGTGACACGTACGGGGAACGGCGGCACTGGTCCTCGTCTCTGCGGCTGGTTCACCGGCTGTGGGGGCGGGAAGTACGACGGCCACAATTTAGGCGGTCTGGATATGGTACGGTGAGCGGAAATCTATTGGCATCCACGGGTGCGCGCGATATTTCACTTTCGGGAGCTTGAGGTTGAGGGTCTGGTTTTGGCCCAATTGCTTCGTTGACTAGATCCTTCTCTCGTTTTGGCGAAGGGCATTTAGAATCACGGCATTTTATTCAGCCCCACAGGCCCAATCAGCTGTGAAAAATATTCCAACACGAAAGTTATAATTCATGTAACTTTGGACGAAAATTTCAGTCAAATTTGAATAAGGCAAGCGAGTTAGGCGTCAGTCGGTTGTAGAACAATCTCGCGCGTCCGATCCATGAGCAAAATTGTTTCGTGTGTAACACTTTGTGTGTTGCGTATACAACATCACATATAGCAAAAAGTATTTAGAAAATGATGCGTTCGATAAATATAGCAAAAGAAAATCAAACACAACATTTTTTGTCACATGTAGCACCGAGTGTAGCAAATATTCTCATATGTGTAAAATTTACGACCATGTAGCAGAAAATGGTTTAGCACTTTGAACAATGTCATGTAGCAAAAGCCAACAAGATATGAAACAAAATCCCAAATTTGTGCATGTAACATGGTGTGTAGAATTTTTTTGGATATGTAATTTTGGATCGTGTACCAATTTTTTTTGTAGCGCTTCAAATAGAAGCATGTAGCAAAAACGAACAACACATGGGGAAAATACCAATTTGGTTCTAGCAAAAAAAAAACCTAAAGTGTCACTTTTGCAAAAATCATTGATCGTGCCTCCACAACAAAATCTATACACATATCCAGACCGAGAAGCGCTGGTGAGCGCGTGTGTATGAACAGCGCGTGACCCCTATCAAGCGGCGTATCCGGCATCCTGAGAGGGCCTTCAAACTTTAGGGACGGGGGCATTCGGGAGTGCAAGACACAAATTCAGTACATAGTTTTTGGGGTGTCGATGTGGATGATTTTTTTGGGTGGGACCCCATTGAATCTTTGGAGTGTCGTTTGTAGGGTGCCTGTAGAATTGCTCTAACACATCCCAACGGATATATCAATATCATTATCCTAGGTATTTGGCATTCAACCCACTACAAAGTATGCGAACATCCAAACAAAGGAAATTCGTGTGTTACAAAAGATATACAGTGGTATAGTGCAAGTGCAAGTGTGCAACTGAGCAGGAAAGGTTGTTCGATTTATTAGGGCGTCTCCAATGCTTATTTCTTAAGGTAGCAATAAGCTGGGCCCCACCGAGCTTGCCATAGCCGATCATATCCCCTCCAATGTTTAAGTAAATCCAGGGACTTAAGATGGAGCCCATAGGCCATTATTTTTCTTTTCTTTCCAACCGCACCACTTTCCCCAATCTTATCTTCTCCGTTTCTCTCATCAACCATGAGGGCTGAGGCCATTGCCGCCGGCGAGTGTGCTGCTACCTTTTACCATTCTTCACTAACATTCCCACCGGCCATTGTGTCTTCCCGATTCAAGTTTTTTTCCACAAGCCAGCAAGATCTCTCCCGATTCAAGTCCTTTCCAATGAAAAAAATAGCGCGCTACAAAATATAGCGTGACCCTTTTCAAAATGCTACAAACGCTATAGCGTGTTATAGCATGCTATTTTTGAAATAGTGTTTGCCAAAAAATTGTAATATATAGCCTAAACTAATCCACTTAACCAGATTCATGGCACAAACATAAAATAGGAGATATAAATCCATGAACAAAATAACAAGATCTAAAACTGAACCACCAGATTGTAGTGTATAACATTAATCAGAATTATTGGGTTCATCTTTTTCTTCACTAGACGAACAACCAGATTGCACACCATCATCATTACCGCCGAAGACAGGAAGGATCTTCTTCCTAGGAACTCTCTTTACTTGTGATGTTGATCATTTAACTTGTATATCATCATGTTCATAGGAGGTTGGGAGATTGGGAGCTCTTACTAGGAACTCTCTTTCTTTTTTATGTTCTTCCTAGTAGTTTGGGAGCTGGATTTTTGAAGATGGGAGGTGGGCTTTTGTTTGGGCCAATGTGATATAGACCCAGTTATCCTGTTTTTTGTAGCGTGCTATATGCTATATTATTTAGCGTGGTATAGCACGGTATAGCGTGCGTAGCGCCGTAGCGAGCATTTTAGGCTAAATATAGCGCATCCTACTCAAAAATGCTATAACGCGCTATAAACATCGATATAGCGCGCTATTTTTTTCATTGGTCCTTTCCCAAGAGCCATCCCAAAAGATCTCTCCCGATGCAATTTTGAGGAGCTCGACGACCTCGTGTACCTTGAGACAACACTCCCTTGTCTCGCAGCAGCCGATGCCGGCAAGGCCAGCACGCGGCCTCCACATGCACACCGTCGCCTGCATCTCCTTCTCCAGCTCCGGCCCACGCCCGCCCGTCCTCTCGTTCGCCTCCTTCCGGCCATGGCCGCACCCTTCGCTGCAGCAGTCAGTTCTGCTCCCTTCCCCCTCGCTCCAATGATTCTCGTTCTTCTTCCATGGCATTGGCCGACTTCGAGAATCCCCTCCTCTATTTGTTCTTCCATGCGCTCGGCAGCACACATCCGTGAGCTCGCGTGAGAGGAACTGATTTCCTCCGCTGTCGTGAGCAGGAGAGAGAAGCGAGAGAAGTTATAATTTTTTATTCTCTGTGGCCGAGACTTACTGGTATGACCGACCTTAGGGCGTCTCCAATGCTTATTTCTTAAGGTAGCAATAAGCTGGGCCCCACCGAGCTTGCCATAGCCGATCATATCCCCTCCAATGTTTAAGTAAATTCAGGGTCTTAAGATGGAGCCCATAGGCCATTATTTTTCTTTTCTTTCCAACCGCACCACTTTCCCCAATCTTATCTTCTCCGTTTCTCTCATCAACCATGAGGGCTGAGGCCATTGCCGCCGGCGAGTGTGCTGCTACCTTTTACCATTCTTCACTAACATTCCCACCGGCCATTGTGTCTTCCCGATTCAAGTTTTTTTCCACAAGCCAGCAAGATCTCTCCCGATTCAAGTCCTTTCCCAAGAGTCATCCCAAAAGATCTCTCCCGATGCAATTTTGAGGAGCTCGACGACCTCGTGTACCTTGAGACAACACTCCCTTGTCTCGCAGCAGCCGATGCCGGCAAGGCCAGCACGCGGCCTCCACATGCACACCGTCGCCTGCATCTCCTTCTCCAGCTCCGGCCCACGCCCGCCCGTCCTCTCGTTCGCCTCCTTCCGGCCATGGCCGCACCCTTCGCTGCAGCAGTCAGTTCTGCTCCCTTCCCCCTCGCTCCAATGCATTCTCGTTCTTCTTCCATGGCATTGGCCGACTTCGAGAATCCCCTCCTCTATTTGTTCTTCCATGCGCTCGGCAGCACACATCCGTGAGCTCGCGTGAGAGGAACTGATTTCCTCCGCTGTCGTGAGCATTAGAGAGAAGCGAGAGAAGTTATCATTTTTTATTCTCTGTGGCCGAGTCTTACTGGTATGACCGACCTTAGGAATCTTATGCTTAAGACCAAGTCCTACAATGCTTATTTTCTGCTATGGTCGACCATATAGGCTTAAGACATATGCTTATTCTCACATTGGAGACGCCCTTACCATAAATGCACCAAGTAGTACATAGGATTCTCTGGGTGAAGCGATGCCCGTGAAGTGTGGTGACGAGTGCAAGCGTGGTACGTACTGGGCTTTTACCGCTGCCGCTCGACTTTCCTTTCCTTTCCGCTGCAACTGCACGCAACGCACGCTAGCCCGTGCCAGTCACTGTTGACCACTTGACCTTGACCTCCCATCCCCCTTCCTTTTTCTCCCCCTATAATAAATCCCATCTCATCACCCCTCATGCAAAGTTGGCCACTCACGAGCCCTGCAACCGCCCATGCAAGGTTGCAGACAGTTGCACCCAGTTTTCCCGCGCATTCATGGCCCAAGCCCAAGGTGACGGACAACCCACGGGTTCCCAGGAACAGCCGCGCTCTGCCTCGAGCCCTGCAGTTTATTTACTACTAAACCCAGCTGAGCCAACGCCGTTCCGTCGCCGCTAAATAACGCCATTGCTGCATTTTGGCCACACCAGACACCAGTGCCATGCTTTGCAGTTGAAGAACAAAAAGGAACACTAGCTACATACTAGCAGTTGAGGTTGAGGAGACGAGATGGTTGAGGGTTGGGGGCATCTCATTGGCCGCGGAGGCAGGAGCCCCCATCCACAATGATGCTTCCGCGATCATGTGTACTCTCATGTATCGGCTGCACTCATGACAAACAAACACACACAGAGCATCCTTTCTCCATGTTCCATGGACCATGGCGAGCCCCAAGGGCGAACGACGACGATCACAGGCTGCCTTTGAAACGGGAGAAAAAAAAACTAACCTCGGTTATGCAGTGTAGAACGAAACGGAGACCGGCCTGCCGCATGCTTTTGCTTTGCCGCTCTGAAAAAGGCTGACTGGTCGCCGGCCGGCCGGTGGCCTATCCCCTATAGGAGGAGGAGTAGTAGTACCCAAGACCGACCAGGCACCACCCTGCATTGCTTTCGTTGCGCAATGGCCCGCTCTCCCCTTCGCATTGCCTATCGAGACTCTGGTCAAACTCAAAAAGGAAAAGAAAAGTATATTTTTAGAAAATGGTATTATTTGAGTGCAACATATTTTTCCGGAAAACACCAGAGCACTTCTCTTATTATTTACTTCATGACTCATAGTACTAACTAAACAAAAGAATGATAGTACTAATTTTGTTTGTAAAGATGAATAGTGATCTCGCAAAGAAGGGACAAGTCGGTTCATTTTTTTCTTAAATTGTTTGTCTCTAGACTCAAGCAAAGATTAGTGAAAGTAATTATGGCAGGAGTACTGTAGTTCCTGTACTTGGAGCCAAACAGAAGGCTTTAGCTAGTCAAAACTTGATTATAGTTGCTTTTCATCTGAACTTCTGCACATCTTGTCGCCCAACTTCCCGGTTTCTCGCAGCAGATTGATGATACTCAAACTGCTTCTAACTAACTTAACCGCCACATCTATATATACCCCATACCGGTCCTTCCACAGTCCACTGGTCACACTAACCACTGACGCGCTCACACTCCGCCGACCTCTTGCTGCTCTGTTCCTTCCTTGTGCTGAGCAGAGCAGAGCAATGGAGGGCAAGGGCAGCGGCCTGGTCGCCACTGTGGCTGTGCTCCATCTGCTTCTGTTCGCTCCGAGCGTGGCCATGGCGTTCAACTACGCCGACGCGCTCGCCAAGTCCCTCATCTTCTTTGAGGGCCAGCGCTCGGGCAAACTGCCTCCCGGCAACCGCATGCCCTGGCGCGCCGACTCCGGCCTCACCGACGGCGCGCAGCACAATGTACGTAGGACCCCTTGTCGGATCTTTCGTGTGCCTCAGTCACCGCGTCCGGCTCCGGCATTGACGGACACCGCCGTGTGTGTGTGTGTAACTGTGTATTTGTTCTCAGGTGGATCTGGTTGGCGGGTACTACGACGCCGGCGACAACGTCAAGTTCGGCCTGCCGATGGCCTTCACGACGACGATGCTGGCGTGGAGCGTCACCGACTTCGGCAAGTTCATGGGCGCCGAGCTGCCCCACGCGAGGGCCGCCGTGCGCTGGGGCGCCGACTACCTCCTCAAGGCCGCCACCGCCACCCCCGGCGCGCTCTACGTCCAGGTGGGCGACCCCGGCCGCGACCACGCGTGCTGGGAGCGGCCCGAGGACATGGACACCCCTCGCGGCGTGTACCGCGTCGACGCCAGCAACCCCGGGTCCGACGTCGCCGGCGAGACGGCGGCAGCCCTCGCGGCGTCCTCCGTCGTGTTCCGCCGCTCCGACCCGGCCTACTCCAAGCGCCTACTCCACGCCGCCATGGAGGTGTTCGACTTCGCCGACCGCCACCGCGGCTCCTACAACGACGCCCTCAGCGCCGAGGTCTGCCCCTACTACTGCTCCTACTCGGGGTACCACGACGAGCTGCTGTGGGCGGCGTCGTGGCTGCACCGCGCGTCCAACAACGCCACGTACATGACGTACGTGCAGGCCTACGGCATGCAGCTCGGCGCGGGGGACGACGACTACTCCTTCAGCTGGGACGACAAGAGGGCGGGCACCAAGGTGCTGCTCTCCAGGGGGTTCCTGCGGCGGAAGCTGCAGGGGCTGGAGCTCTACAAGGCCCACTCCGACAGCTACATCTGCTCGCTGGTGCCCGGGACGAGCGGCTTCCAGGCGGGCCAGTACACGCCGGGGGGGCTCATCTACAAGGAGGGGGAGAGCAACATGCAGTACGTGACCACCGCCACGTTCCTCATGCTCGCCTACGCCAAGTACCTCAAGTCCAGCGGCGCCATCGTCTCCTGCGGCGGCCGCGAGATGGCGCCGGCCGACCTGGTGGCGCTGGCGAAGCGGCAGGTGGACTACATCCTGGGGAAGAACCCGGCGGGGAGGTCGTACATGGTCGGGTTCGGAGCGCGGTACCCGGAGCGGGCGCACCACCGGGGCGCGTCCATGCCGTCCGTGCGCGCGCACCCGGGCCGCATCGGCTGCGACGCCGGGTTCCAGTACCTCCACGCCGCCGGGGCCAACCCCAACGTGCTCGTCGGCGCCGTGCTTGGAGGGCCAGACGCGCACGACGGCTTCGACGACGACCGCGGCAACTACGCCCAGTCGGAGCCTGCCACATACATCAACGCGCCGCTCGTCGGACCACTCGCGTTCTTCGCCGGAACCATCAAGAAGTACTAGCTGGTAGCTACCGTAGCTATTATATTAAGACGGTGTGTGTGTTCCCGTGTAGTGCGTCACTCCTCTCGTGTGACCCGTGTGCGTTAGATTGGCATGTGACAGAGTGGGAACGCCATGGCAACACAAGCTGTGTGAGCCTGTGAGCTCCCCCGTCGCCTGCACCAGTAATGTGTATTTTGCTGGAATCAGTGGTGGTATTGTATCGTAAGCTCGTTCTACTACCTAGTGAGATGTTATTGTGGTGTGTTAATAGTACGTTGTACGCGAGTGTACGGGTGTATGCATTACCGTACACAAACACCAACTTTACGTGGTGATGACGTCTAGAATTCATCGCGATAAGTTTTCACAAACTCTAGTGAAAAACTACGTTTCGTTCGTGGCTTATGCAAAAACTAAAAATGGTTTGCCAAGCTCGGAGGAAATTGCAGATTGTCCCACCCTCATGCCATTCGGTGGCAGAAACCACCAAGTTTACATATTTTTTGCACTCTTTACCAGGTTTGTGTCTAATATGTTGCAACCTAATCTAAACACACTATTGACAGAAAAATTTGACCCAAACCTCCATCAATATGAGTATAAGCTACATAACACTTTCTCGACATAACAAATTGTTTTTGGCACGGATAAAATGACAACTGAGAAGAAGACTTCTAAAAAAATAGACAAAAGATATGTCATTTTTATTAATTAAGAATCAAAAGTGTTGACCGGTTAATTTGTAGGAAACCGACCAAAAGCCGAAACAAAACACTCTCGCTCATTGCCATGGGGTTTGACCGTCGTGACATAACGACGACTCTCTCAGTTCCGGTGACCCATGCACGCAACCTGACACACTCGCCTCAGCCGGCAACCTCCCCTGAAAGAACCAGGATGGTGGTCCACAACCCCACCGCCACCCAGCTGGACAAGGAAATTAATATTTACACCATAGTCATTGTGAGCACAAGGATCCCCTTCTCTTCCTCCCCTTCGGCCGCCATCGCCGCCGTAAGATGCTCTACGTTAAGCCCTGAGGATGGACAGTAGCGGCAGGATCAACCTGAAGACCCCCTGTCTGCCATCATAGATTCATAAGGACATCTCCTACGGGGCTGCTCATTTCCGAACCGATTTGGTCCGGATTTTGTCCGTTTGAGCAACCCCGGACACTGCGTGGACACGGGTCGAAACCGGTGCACCCTACGAGGGTGCTCATTTCAGACCGGACACGATGCAAAGATTGCGTAGGGGCCACAGTGCCCATTGTTTTAACACTTAAAAAAAATAAAAACATATATAAACTAGACACTGGATAAGCCAGTGGCGGCCGGTGGCCGGACTTCTACGCCGGACTACTCAAGGATGACGTAGTCCGAGTCCTGGACGAGGTGCGCGGGCAGCCCCTGGCGGCGCGGTGGAGTCTGGGGCTGCTCCGGCGGCGGCGGCCCGTCTGCTGGCCCGGTCCACTGCCAACGCATGCCAACTAGTGGCATGAACCAGTCCGGGACCTCGCCGTGGTCCTCCTCCTCCACCTCCATTGCCTGCCGCGCCTCCTGCCGCTCCATGTCCTGGTGCGCGGTGACGGCGGCCAGCGCGTCGGCGATGGCCCTCTCCTCCTCCGCGGCGGCTTCTTCCGCCTCCCGCTTGGACTCCTCGATGGCCTGGGCGAGGGCCCTCTCCTCCTCCTCCGCGGCGGCGGCGTCACCGTCTTCCTCCATCTTGACGCTCGGGGGAGGCGGCGGCGGCGCGTACCTGTTGTCGCCGCGAGGTGGGGAGGCCGGCGGGTACTGTGGTGGGCCGCTGGCGTGCCGCACCCCGAAGAAACCCCACCGCCGCTTGTCGTGCTCGGCGTGGAACCAAGTGTCCCAGTTCGAGCTACCGACGGCGTAGGCAGGGTCGTGGCGGAGGTCGTCCGGCAGCAGGTCGCGCCGCCGGAGGATCTCCACCTCCCTCTCCAGTCCCCGCTTCGGGACGGGCGGCACCGGAATCCGCTCCGGATTCAGGTGCCACCCCTCGAAGAGGTGGACGTCCGGCCATGGTACTGGGATCGCGTTGTCCCAGTACCACTGGCACTTCCTCTTGCTGAGGTAAGGCCGGACGCGGCGTGGAGGTGCCGGAGGTGCGGCGGCGCGCGGTGCAGCGCCGGGCGCGGGCGGTGGCGGCAACGCCGGTGGCGCCGGAGACCGCGAGGAGCGGCGAGAGCTCCCCGCCTCGTGGCCGTTGGCGCCCTTGCCGAACCACCATCTCCCCTTCCCCATGGCGGTGGCGGCTAGGTCAGTGTGGCGGTGGTTGTGTGGCGGTGTGGGGAAGGTGGGGAGCAGTGTGGGGGACGGTGGGGGCGGCGGTCCCATTAAATAAGACCGGTGGGGGGGAGGCCAATGGTCGACGGGTCACTAACCGGTGGGGCCGGGGAGTTTGACCGCCAAGAGGCGGGAGCGCGCGCGCGTCCGCGGGCGTCCGCGTGGTGTCCGCGGCTGCTCAAACCTGGACCAAATTTGGTCCAGGTTTAAGCAGCCGCGGACACCACGCGGACAGATTCGTGCAAATGAGCAGTCCCACAAGGGCCTGGTTTTGTCCGGGCCTGCTCAAATCCGACCTGTCCGCGGCAATTGAGCAGCCCCGTAGGAGATGTCCTAAGGGAGGGTGCAGGCGTGGCGATTGTACCAGGCGACGTTCCTGGGTCACCAGAACTGACAAGATTCGGCGGCTGTGTGTGCCCTCGCGATAATCGTACTCCATAATTGTGGGTGAGAGTGTTTCTTCTGGCTTTGGATCAACTTCCGGCTAATTAATCGGTCAACACATTTTTATTCTTAATTAATAAAAATAACAAATCTTTTGTCTCGTTTTAAAATAATATTATCTTCTCGGTTGTAGTTTTATACACGACAAAAACAAATTGTCATGTCAAGAAAGTATGATATACTAGCTTATACTCATGTTGATTGGTGGTTAGTGTCAAGTTTTAATGCCAGTAGTATGTTTAGACTAGTTTGTAATGGATAAAACGTAAACGTGGTGGAGAGTGTTAAAAGTCTGTAAACCTGCTGGTCCGCAACGAAATGGCAGGAGGGTGGTGGAATCTGTAATTTCATCGCCAATCTTAAGTTGTCCAAAACAAAACCAGGACCTATTTGTGAGATCAAACAAAAAAGAAAGCATCCAAGAAAAACGCTGCATTTCAAAGAATGCCCCATCCTGATGTTGGCTGATAATTTGTCCATCTATTTAGGGCTTCTTTTGACTGTAGGAAATTCAAATTTGTTTATAAAAATTTAATTCTTAGATTTTTTTTCTATAGATTGCCTTTGGGTTTAAATAATGGTGCTACCAAAATCTTATTGAATTTCTATAGCTCAATTTCAAAGGAACTTAAGCATCCACTCGATCCTCTTTTTAACACACTCCAACCTCTTTTTATACTTAAGCACATAAATCAAGATATTGTATGAAACAATTATTACTATAATTTTCCTACATTTCATAATTCTCTGTATTACACGGGCACATTCCTATGTTTTTCCTGTGATCTAAAGAGAGGCCTTTTAACACTGTAAATTAGTATTAAAATTCTACAGTAGCCATAAAAATTCATTCAGGAAAAAACAATCATTTCACAAATAATGAACTGAGCTGGAGATGCCTGCTGATAATCCAGTCAATCTGTTTACCACTAGAAACGAAAGAGATGCATTTTGTTTTCAAGTCACAAGCACGCATGATACATAGGTTATTGAAAAGGTGGTGCGAGAGTACAAATCTTGGCTGCAACAAGACACGCTCCTAACTCTTTCATAAGCTAACAAATCCATCACCAAGCCCGGCCAAGGCACAATGCAAGGAGAAAACTAGTATGGACGATATCGCCGGTGGCCTCCTTCACCTCGGGAACCACCATCACGTCGGTCATCCCGTCGGTCACCACGTCGAGGAGGGGGTGGAGGAGGCATTCCACCAGGTTGTTGCCTATTAACATTACAGACACATTATCAGCACCTAAAATGATGTGGGCTCAGGCGTCAAATGGACAATACGAAGCAGAAGACTGTCTTACAAGACATAGCCAAGGCGACCATCAGGGAGCACCATTGGTACCATCCTCATCCCGGCTGGTGCTGGTCCTCTACCATAGATCATAGGCTGCAAAAAAACAGTGTCTGTAATGCCAAAGAATCACAGTAAGTATGGTGTTATACAAGAAGTTGGCACCTTTACCTGGTTAAATCCAGGACCACCACCGTAGGCACCATATGGATCGCCCATGTAGCCACCGTAAGGAGGAAGAGGATAGTTAGGAGCTCCTCCAGGCTTGAATCCGGAATGGTCAGGTTTCTTATCACCCAACGGTTTAGCCATGGAAACCTCCAGCACTTGCCCTGTATTCCAGTAAGAGTGATAGACAGAGATTAACTGCTGTACTGCTGAAAGATCTGTTTTGATGTAGCAGTTTAGGCTCGTTGGATATTCCAGTGACCAATACTATAATCTCACTACTATAGATACTATATATTCTTCAAGATCTATAACTAAATGGGTTCTACTTCCCATAAAACTGCAATTCCATAAAAAACTAGTAGTGCTGCCGGAAACTCACACATGAGACCTGACCATTAGATTAATTCCATGTGAACCAATCACCTAAGACAAACTTAGCACTTCAACCTCAATTCCAATCGGTGATCATTATGGGGAAAAGATTACCATCAATTTCATATTTCTCACTTCCTTTAACTGCCTTCAGCGCACTTGATCTTTCAGTGAAGTGAACAAACCCAAAATCCCTCTTATGACCAGCCTTAGCAGGCGGCAACACAATTTTCGTGACCTCCCCATGTACTTCAAAGAGATCCTTTACCTTCTCCTTTGAAACATTCTCTGGTAAGTTCTTGACGTATATAGTCTTAACCTGTGAATGCAAACAATTGTTAAAGATGTACAGACTTGAAAAAATTGTAGAAGTCATTTGGGGGCAAGTTACAGGTATGAAAAACAAAAAAATAAACAAGACAAGGGACTTAAATAGGTACGAATTTTCATTGTAACAGACCATAAAGAAATTGACTTCAGAGTCAGTCTATTTTATTTTGATTGTTTTAGTAGAAATTAACATGTTCTAGCATGTGATGTAGAAGATAAGAATGCAGTCATGAATATTATTTTTGTAGTGCAGAATACATCACACAAAAAATGTTCAGGTTAGATCCACAATCCTTGAATAGCTATTCCATTTCAGCCATGGTGCGTAATCAAACGCTTCTTATATCTAACAATGAAAATGCCGATATAAATATCAATATATAGAATTATAAACATGTCTGAATAGGTCTGTCTGTTGTAAACAGTAGTGCTACATTGTATAGATATCAAGTACATATAATAAGCATAATAGCTCAGTTCTCAAGGCACATTGTTTACCTGAGCAGCAGAAGAAGAAGCATCTGATGATGATGATGATGCTCCCTTAGGTTCAGCCCAGCTAACAGTCAATTGGCTTCCATCAACCTTAAAGTCTGGTGATGACAATTTCAGCCTGGCATAGTCTGCGCAAGCATGGTTATAGTACTCAACAAAGAGGAACCCACGGTTGCGACTTGGGTCATGCAAATCCTGCAGGGCACAATCTCAATTAGCAATTAGGTGAGGCTGATGAAGGGTAAAGATAATGAAAACAAGCTCGGTTCACAACCACACCTTGAACATCTCAATGTTCACTACCCCTGGCCCCTTCCCTTTGATTATGCTTGTCAGCTCGTCCTCACTCAACCCCTTGGGTACATTGCCAACAAATAACCTGTGTTTTGCCTGAGACAAGGAGCATCGCAGTGTTCTCCCCTGCAGGAAACCATTCAGTGTTATGCGTCGTAACCATACGTGCTACAACCGCCATGATATCCTGCAACGAGAACCCAGACATTACCTTGTGGTCCTTGTCGTGCAGTTCTTCGATAGCACTCTGTGCCACATCATTGGCGGTAAACGTTACAAAGGCAAATCCTTTGTTCTCCTTTGTCTCCTTATCCTTCATCAGCCTCACCTATTATTATCCATCACACAGCATCACATCACACTCCATGTTACGTACAAACCAGGTACGAAAAACGAAAAGGCTGTAAGCTTGCGGACACCTCATAGATTTCGCCCAATGGCTCACATAGATCCCGGAGGTCTTCTTCCGTCGTGTCACGAGGGAGGCCACCGAGGAACACCTCGGAGCCCTGCGGGGGCAGTGCGAGCAGCTCGTCCCACTTCTTCTTCTCTTCCTCGTCCTCAGGCCCATCTGCCCCAACCTTGTCCATATCGTCCACAGCAGGTTCCTCACTCGCAACCGCCATCCCGGCGTCATCCTCCGGGCCATCGGCATCGCCATCGCCGTCGACCTCGAGTTGAGGCTCCTCAGGCTCCTCCTCCGGCTCGTCGGAGTCGTCGCCGCTGTGGGGGCGGCGGCGGCGGTACCCTTCCTCGTCGTCCATGACGTCGTCGTCTCCCTCCAGGTCCACCTGCTCCTCTGGCTCCTCGGACGGCTGCCGATCCGACATCCCAAAACCCTAACCCTAAAAAATAAACAGATATCCCCCCGAAAATCCATCAGAAATCGCTCACGGAATCCGCTGGAAACCGCACGAATTCACGCTGGAAGACACTAATCGCACACGCGTAGTGCGGATCTGACGGCGGGGGATCGAAAATCGGTACCTTTGACCCCGGAAAAAATTGAAAAGCGCGGCATGATGCGATTCAGAAACAGTAGTATAAGATTAGTGGGGGGGAACGATTTTGATTTGTGAGTAGTAGAAGGAATTATTATTGGGGAAGAGGAGGAGGCGAAGCTTACTGGAGAGTGGTGTTGTGTGGGTTGGGGGATTTGGCTTTGGGGAGAAGCTGCTGTGCTGCTTGCTGCTGCCGCTGCCTCGCGCGGTGAACAGGGGGAGAGACAGGGAATTTGGGGGCTGTTTATAGCTAGGGCTTGGAGGGTTCGCACCAGAACGCGAGTTGATGGCACCACCCTTGGATTTTGATCCGAGGGTGGTAGATAGATGTGCAGCTTTTCCATGATAACTTTTGATTGGTTGTACCATCAGCCCACCACAGCTCAGCTTTGGCATATCAGCATATGTGTGTTGCATTTAACCGGAATGTTCTTCAGTGGGAGGTGACTTTCCCGTCGACAGTGAGACGTGTGTGGCGACTTCATCAATCTCAAGTCTCGACCAGTCGGCTCAGTATTTCGGAACTGCTTGCAGGATCGGATGAGTGTATGGGCATATATAACCGTATGTGTTTGTACTGTGTTTCGTAAAAAAACTTTTAGTTTTAGCTTTTCTTTTTGGGGTAGCAGGTTTGCTGCTAACTTTATTAATTGTCAACCACAAGTCCCACAATTATATCGTTTATAAGTTTGTCATTAGTCCACTAGGAAACTATGATAATCATCAACCCAATTACAAATAAGGATCATCGGCCAAACTACAGGAATCTTAAACAGTAAAAGTATGTCTAGCTAACTCATAAGCCACAACATGTGCTTCACTCGGACAATGATTAAACGAAACATTGTCAATTAATATCAACACAATCCATAAAATTCGATGTTGATTCATTCCACCACACCTCTTCTGCTTTAAAATTTACAAGCTTCAGTGATCTCCATTGAATTAGATGTTGCTTGTATTATACTATAGCCTAGACAATTCGCCAATATTAATATAGCCTAGACTATTCACCAATATTATACCTTCCTTTTTTATAAGGACTCGTGGAGTACTCGTTGCACCAGCAGGGCCGAATCCAAAGAAAAATGGTTTATAAACCAAGGTTTTAAATAGCGCGCTATTTAAAATAGCGGAGCCTTCCAAAAAACGCTATGAACGCAATAGCGTGCTAATAGCGCGCTATTTTACAAAATAGCGTGTCAATAAACATGGTTCAAATTTCAGCATATAGCAACAAAGTTCAATAGTTCATACAACCAGAATGTCAGATTTCAAACAACAAGCAATGTCTAGACTGTAGAATAACAGAAATAAGGACTTAGAACTTTAGGAGCCAGCCAACAAGGATGCAGAAGCTCAATCAGAATCAGATGAACTCGCTGCCATGGCTTCATCATCCGAATCAGAAGAAGAACCCGCAGATTGCAGCTCATCATCACGAAAAACTGGGAGCAACTTCTTCCTAGGCCGACGAGCTTTATTTCTGTTTGATGCAGCAGGTCTTGCTCTTGGTTGTGGTATTGGTTCTTCTTCAGGTTCATCCACAAGGACCACAACCGGCACAATTCCTATGATCCACTCGTTATGTTCATCTTCCACAACATCTGCATATGTTCTGTCCACAAGTGGATCCCTGTCTTTGTTCATTCTCTTTTGTTCAAGTTGGGAGTTGGCCTTGACGAAGACAAGATCTCTCATTTGATCATGAAGTAGCATGTTGCGCCTTTTGCTACCTTGAACCTGATTGTACATTTTTCTTAGGTGCTCATTTTGTCTGGGCCTTCAGCTGAAACTCGGATCCTAGTGGTGAAAGAAGATAGGCAAGTCATTGGCTCCCCTGAAGCTAACGACTGCCCCGCTGTCTCCGACATGGACCCGGTTGCAAGTAAACAGTAAACACATGTGCATATAAAAGATATCTTGACAGTTTGTACTTTGTACTACATTTTTACCTGCTGAAAAACACTGAAGTTTCTCTCACAAGCTGATGAGCTGCATGTCAAGCTCAAAATCCGCATAGCCAGTACCCTGAGATTTGGTGCACTTGACCCATGATTGGACCACCATTCCGCTGCATAACAAGTAACAAATAACCGTTAACAAAGCTGCAACATCTAATTCGTTGGATCTTAGTTGAACAATGTAAATATTTTGTTCTTTACCTGGATCAAAGTTCTTGTTTCTCCGCTGCCTTTTAGCACTGTCCCTTCCAAACGACCCCTCTTCATTTTTATATGCTTGACATTCAGCTGTCATTGTATCTTCCTTTTTACCATCTCTAACCATCTTCTCCATGCAACCAACAAGGCCATCTTTAAATGTTCCATCCAACTCAATCTCCAGCTTGTTTTCATAGTAGTAGTATGGGTTTAAGAAGTATGCAACCCTATGTAGGGGCCCCTTCAATTTGTTGTCCCATCTCTTATCAATAATGTGTACCACTTCCTGGATACTAGCCTCCTCATTGTCAAATCTAGCTGCAATCTCCTTCTTTGCATCCAAAAAAGCGCCATATATGAAACCCATAGCTGGTACATCGTTGTCCATTCGCCGCAACAAGTTAGCCAAAGGCTCAAAGAAGTTGACAGCACGTTCTACTCCTGTCCAAAAAAATTCAGAGCGCACAATTCGGTTTGAATCACGTCCTTTCACCTTTTTTAAGTAACCCATGTCATCCATCTGATCTGATCTGAATAGCTTATGTACTTCTTTCTTGTTGTCCAGCATGCTTTTCAAGTTCAAGTAAGCTGTAACAAACCTTGTAATGCCAGACCTCACCAGATCTTTCCCAAGAAATTCCCTCATTAAAGACAAAACTCTAGTGTGTGCATAAAGGAAAACAGTGACAACTCTAGCTTGTGTAATAGTACATTCCACTGTTTTAATCTTGCCAATATCCTCTAACATCAGATCAATAGTATGGGCAGCACGACCATTCCAAAATATGTTGGGACGCTTTGCTTTCAAGAAGGTTGATGCCGCTTGATTAACACTTGCATTATCAGTCACAACTTGAACTACATGCTTCTCACCAACCTCTTCTATGCATCTATCAACAAGCTCAAAAATGTACTTCCCATCTTTCTTCACGGCTGAACAGTCCACAGAATTTAGAAACACCACACCATGAGCACTATGAACTACAAGATTCATTACGCCTCTTCCTCTTATGTCAGTCCATGCATCTGTCATTATTGTACATCCAGTAAGCTCCCAAGTCTTCCTGTGTGCATTGAAGGACTCCTGAACTCTTTTCTTCCTCTTCTTCAATATTGGGCCACCCATTTCATAAGGAGTAGGACCGTCCAAGTCCTCACCATACTGTCCAATTGACTGAAGCATGAGGTCAAAGCTTGGAAGTGTGACTGTATTGAATGGAATGCAAGCTTCATAGAACCACTGGCTGATGTATTCGCAAGCACGAGCCCTTTTTTGTTCTCTCTTCTCAGTTGTCAGCTTCCCCTGGATCGTGTCAGTAGCACGTTTCCTCTTCCTAGCAACAAGCTCTTCGGGAGTTAATTCACAGAATTTGTCCATAGGGCCACTTGAAGATTTAGATTTATTTCTTGTTGATCTCGATGGCTTAAGCATAAGTGCAGAATGTCTTGCTCCATCTTCATCACTTGTAGCTTGTTCTTCCCCCTCCGAGTGGCTCAAGTGAACTCCATTTCTGCGTCTCTTCTGCTCCATAAGCTTGGCTGCCTTTTTGTCACCCTTCTTTGTCAAGTACTGAAGGATCTCCTCTTTGACATCAGCTGGCACTTTTTCACAGGGATCCACACCAGACTTTGGAATGCATGCAAGGTGCAATTTGATTCGAGTAGTGCCATTGGTGGACACATGACCGCAGAATATGCATCTTAGACAGTTCTTCTTGCTGCTGTCCGGACATGTGCAATATTTCCATGCTGGATCTTTTGATCTAGGAACAACCTGTGCTCCTTCTCCCTGTGTACCTGTTGATGTTGTGCTTGACACAATAACAACACCTACATTCATGAATACACAAAGTATTTCAGTAATCAGTAATGCATCAACGTATTTATTTACTAGTACTCTAGTACCAAATTTGGAAAGTACTAACTTTGGTTCTACTAACTACAAGTACAGAGAGCAATCAGCAAGTACTTACTAGCTTACTACTAACTAAAGTTAACATGGAGATGATTTAATTAGAAACTAGAGTACAAGAATCAAGATTGAATGATTGATAAGTTACTTGGTTGCTGGCTCGCCCTTGCCGATGCTGAAGCTGATGGTGACATCGAGTTGGACGCGACGACGACCGGAGGAGGCGAGGACGCGGCGGCGACCGGAGGAGGCGAGGACGCGACGGCGACCCGAGGAGGCGAGGAGGCGGTGGCGACTGGAGGAGCCGAGGACGCGACGGCGACCAGAGGAACCGAGGACGCGACGGCGACCAGAGGAACCGAGGACGCGACGGCGACCCAAGGATGCGAGGAGGCGACGCCGCGACGGCGACCAGCGGTCGAGGGCGAGGGAGTTTGGTAGGGTTCGCTCGGTCGGTGCGACCGTGCGAGGCTATAGCGAATTAGCGATTAGCGGTTTAGCTGGGCCGGAAAGCCCAAAATAGAATTGTGGGCCGATGTTAATTTTTTCTGAAAAATAGCGTGGCGTTGAAAAATTAGTGCCGATACATGCTATAGCGCGCAATAGCCGAATTTAGCGCGAATAGCACCGTAGCGAGCAAAATATGCATAGCATAGCGTTTAGCTCCCAGATATGCTATTAGCGTGCTATAGCGGCGTTATAGCGCGCTATTTTTTTCATTGTTATTAACACATGTGTTGGCATACTGGGCCTATTTTGGCCGTTGGTATATTGATTGAGAATATTTTTCATTTTTCAAAAATGAGGTTGAAATTCTCAACTAGTGAGGCACACTGTATTTTTAATTAATTTATTCAAAAATTGTAATAGTGAAAATTTCAATCAACCCAAAGCCACCATCCTCGTGAGAATTGTCGGTATACCTACAAGTTTGATGATGGAGTGGCCATAATCAGGGTCATTATCCTAACCTCACACCCTAACCCTAAATCTAAATTTGAAAATTCTCACAAAACCGCAAAATGGCAAGTTGGGAGTTGAAACGGTCCAACTAACTGAAAGGGCATGTCCCTACTTAAAATTTTGGTTAAGATGACACCCGGGTTAGTGAGGACTAATGCTATCTACAAAGTGTATTCTCATGTTTTAGTCTGTTTTTTGGATGATCAAGTGACGGTGTTGTTTATCTCTTTCTCTATTTAGTTCTTAAGTCAATAGGATTACCGCACTATTAAGAGGGGAACTTATTGTTTTCATTGGGGATGAACTCTTGCAACTATATACCTACTCCCTCCGTTTGGTATAAGGTGTATAGTTTTTTGAAGAAAAAACAAAATATAAGGTGTATTTGCTATTTATGGACAATTTAACCCATCAAAAAATGAAATCTAGTCTCACAAGAGCGATTTAACGGATTGTATTCATTTTATACCAATTAAGAACTCATCTCTCGCCATTTTTTCAAAATAAAATAATACACTATGTACAAAATAGCTTGTCTTAATATCACATTTCATACACGTCCTTTGTCTCCACAAATATGAGAGTGCTAGATATATCTTCCCTTAGATTCTTAACAGTTTTGAACAAAATGTCCACCCGATATAAGACCCAGTATAAACTGGATTTGGTACTGGACGACCCAGTATGAATTATGGGCGTGAAATCGGGTGATTCTGGACGAGTCCAGTAGCCACTGGGCTCACCCGGAATCATCCGGTATGCATACCGGACCGCCCAGCACCAGACCCGGTATATACCGGGATCCATACAGGGGTGGCACGTTTCTCCATAACGGTCAGATTTTAAGGGGCTAGTATGTAAGCCTAGAGCTTCTTCTCCGAGAAGTAAGTCAACCAGTCCCAAACACAAAAAAAAAGGCTAAGCTCTCTCTCCACCATTGTTGTTGACTCCAAAAGATTCAAGATCTCTCTAGCCCTCCATACAAACTCAAATCCCTTTTGGGAAAACCAAGAGGATGCATAAATCTTTGTTTCCACCGAACCAAAAGTGATTCCCCATTGAGTTCATCAAGTTGCTTGTTACTGTTGGGTTTTGCTGAAACCCTAGGTGGGTAGGGTCGCCTGAAAGCTTCCAGTTTGTGGTTGGTGCTTCGAGAAAGTTTGAAAAGGTTCAGAGGCCGCCTCAAGGCCTACCAATAGTGGATTGAGTAAGGTGAGCCTTCGTGGCGCTCGGGTGTCCTTCATGGTATCCCGCATCTTTCCAAACGTGACGTACTTCTCTTTGAAGAGAAGGAACACGGGTCATATCTTCGTCTCCGCGTGCCTCGGTTATTCCTATCTGAGCTCTTTCACTATTTTGTGTTTTAATTGTGATATCCTTCGTGATTAAAGTGTTGTATCACATCATTATTAGGTTGTTTCAAGTTGTAGGACTTAGTAGGAACCAAGGACTAAGAATATGATTCCACGTTCCATTTATATAGTGAAAAATCTGATTTCGCCTAGATATGGTGCTCTTATGTACCCTTGTTTCAGTTTGCAGATTATTGTCTTTTGTCGTGTATCCTTATCAGTACCCAGAAGTAAGGTAGATCCTATTATGCTGATATACGCAATGATTATTTCGATATATGCCATATCTAAACCATGTACCCTTACATGGATGTTTATCTTTATAGAATCTGAACTTGCCACCCTTATTATACTATATCAAGGGATAGGGATATGCATTATGTAAACCAAACGATTTGTGCCACATCATTTAGTTGTGTGTTTGGGCTTATTTTTCTAATGCTGACAAATAATATTTGTTTTGTGTTATCAAGGATTTATGTGTGAACGAGCTTCGGCCTTGAATATGCTTTTGTTTTCTCTACTCGTGGTTGTGCATTTCTTTCTCGGTTATAATAGGGTGGGCGCTTCTCGATTATAATGGAGCGGGCGCAGGCGCGCACCAACGCGTGCCTTTACCTTCTAGTACATTCTAACATAGTTTTGTAGTCTCCTTTAAAAGTTTAGCATTCCAAACCAACTTGTGATTTTACATTAACTATATGCATATTACCCATTCTTGAAACAAACTTGATTACGTAACAACTCTCTCAGTTTATGCTTTACGGCTACTTGTAATAATAATTGTTAGAGTGACAACATATTAGAAAAGAATGGCATAGCCTAATGGATTAACCGAGGGATGTGTTTTTTCAATGGGGGTTTGGAGGAGCGATGATCTATTTTAAATGCGATGTAGGTCTAAGCGGGTAGGGGAAAGCTCAATGGGGTTTGGAGGAGCGATAATCTATTTCACATTTTTTGTTATAAGAGATACTCTCCCTGTTTCACAATATAAAATGTTCAGAGACCTTTTTCATATTCAAATTTATATGAGTGTATGTAGATTGTAGACACATTTTAATGTATATGTACTTATTGTAGCGTGAATCTAAACTAGAAGGAAAAGGCGCGCCTCGCCGCGCCCATTTTATGCTTTTATCGTTGTTTATGAAGATTTATTTCTCATTTTACACATCATATAGCATTTATTATTCTACAAAGTTAGTCAATTAATAACATGAAAATACTGTCCATGTCACAACAAGTATTTCGTCATGTATGAAAGCTAATTGTTTGATGGTCACAAACCATAATCGGTCTTATTTAGTAACTATAGGTAATAAAATAACTTGAAATACAGTTCATGAAATACATAGACTGTTGTCCACCAGAACCAGGACCTTGAGCTAAATTTCAAAGACTAACAGGTTTTTTTTCGGCGCCTATATACTTCCACTCCAATATGTCTCTTATGTCACATACCTAGCTATATTCCATTATCTTCAACCAGTGCTTGTAAGTAATATTGTACTATATATACAACAATTACGTTCCACAATACTATGTTAATGTATGTATTTCCAATGGCTAGATTAATGCTAGCATACAGGTTTTAATTATCTCAAAATGTCAATATTTATTAATTTCATATCAAAAGTATTATGAGCTAACAAAAAAGTGCAAGCAATGAGATTACTCAGTTGTAGTGCATGGAAAATATATAAGAACATAATAGAATCTTTTACAATGAAGAATATAACTATAAGGACACACTAAGACTGGGACGTCCATTGACGCGTCTCTTGTCCGGTACGGTTTGCATCCAAATCATGGTCCAAACTTCTTCCTTTTCTAGAGCAGTATTAGGGAAGTGGGTGAAAATATCACAATCTCATGCAAAGATTTTGAAGTGAGAGTACATAACACAATTGTACATCGATTACTGGGCTGAAAACCATGGTTGGATTTTCAACCGTTTGTAAGTGGTTCTAGATAGAATATGTTATTGAAAACCAAATCAGGATAAGACATAACTCTTTAATATTCAGTCAACAGAATCAAGAAAATTTGAATGTCCCTACATTTATTAAACAAAAAGATGAATAGTAACTCATATGCACTGAGCTGATCTCAATAACCACAACACCAAATACTGATGCTCAGTATCACTGTACAAATATTTATTTTGAATCTGCAAAACAGAACCACAAAATTAGCAAGATAATAAGAACGAACTAAATCTATGGAACCATTAAATTTAGAACAGAGTGTTACGTACATGCACAATTAGATTTTCTCAACTTACTACTATCACATATATGCTTTGTATCACTGAAAAAATAAAATGATATGAGATAACATCATTTCTATACTACTTAATTAGGGTATTTAACAAATATCTACATATCTATATAATCCCTTATTTGATCCATTGTCATTTCTTCCTCAATGAGCAGCCACCTACTTAGCTTGCATTGTCGGGACTGCATTTCATCATTTGTTGTAGTTTTTCCTTGTAAGTGGCCTACATTGGATGAGATGAGCAGCCACCTACTTAGCTTGCATTGTCGGGACTGCATTTCATCATTTGTTGTAGTTTTTCCTTGTAAGTGGCCTACATTGGATGAGATGAGCAGCCACCTACTTAGCTTGCATTGTCAAGAGAGTAAATATAGAAATAACAAACAACCAGATTACAATTGTAAGAAGCAAATGAGTATGGATGTGCCTAAACCGAAACAACACCAAAACATAGGTGAAGTGCCACGAGGAAACCCAAACTGTTACAGCTATGACTAAATCATAATATCACCGAAACATGCACTGATATGGACATAGTCAGAACGAAAAGGCATGAAGTATCTATCCATAGGAATTGCAAAAGTTTAAAGTAATTTAATACACTCTAGCTTGAAACCAAAAAATAACTATCCATGCAATATCACAGTAGGAGAAAACACAATAATAAAGTTTTTCTCTTACTGTCTACTGTCTATGGATTACATAGATGTAACTTCCAGTGATACTGATAAGGAGATTTTTCAAAAACATACTTTCATAACACTAAGCACCACACATATACCAAAATAAAAGAGAGGATTAACATTGTGCCAGCTTCTTAATCCACACAATGCTACTAATCCAGAGGTATTTATCCTGAACTGAGATTCTTTGTGCATACAACATATCTCTACAAAACCTAACCTGGCGTGAATTCTCGAGGTGTGGGAGTGTCCACCTGTCGGAGCGCAATTCGTTGGGGAAATGATATGGTTCCTTCAGAGGATCGGTGCCCTCGCGTGTCTCGCCTGGCCCACATATACCGGACATGATAAGGTTTCCCATCCACTCGTTCTTTGCTTCCGACACCTCCCTGGCCATCCGCCGCTGCCCGTCCCTCGCGGCCACACGCGCCGCCGGCCGCCCATCCCTCGCGCCTGCCCGCGTCGACGGCGAGGGCGTCCCGGAAGGCGGCGTCCGAGGAGACGACGGCGTCGAGGAGCTTCGAGAGGAAGGTGAGTGAGAGGAGCGGGGCCCTGCGCGGCGGAGAGGAGCGCAACGAGGCGGTCGGCGACGTGGGCCTCGCGCGCCCGCACACGTCGACGGCGAGGACGTCTCGGAAGGCGACGTCCGAGGAGACGACGGCGTCGAGGAGCTTGGAGAGGAAGGCGAGCGGGAGGAGCGGGCTCTGCGTGGCGAGGCGGTCCGCGACGTGGGCCTGGAGCGCGTCGAGGACGAGCAGCTCGTCGTCCGGCGCCGGGTCGAATGAGGCATTGGCGGTGGCCGATCATAGCATTGGCAATGACGACAGAAAGCAACGACGGTGGCTGATCGAAGCATCCGTACTTCCGTAGAGGCCGCTCATAGCATCGGTCCCGGCACTCCAATAAATCACGTACTGGGCATGACCAACACGTGCGCGGCAAGGCGCGCCCCAATCCTTCTAGTAATGGTGAAATGCAACAATGTGCAACTCCTCACTATGCTCAGTACAGATTTAGCTACTTTTGTGCACGCACAGAGAGGAGAATTATGTCTTCCATTCCTAGGCAAAAACTATGATGTTTTACATAATGTCTTCCATTCCTCTCCGTGAAGTTAAACATTGTTTTCTTACAGTATATTGTAAGAAATTGGTGTATCCACGGCTCCTGGAAGGCTGGAATGTCATACAGTGGTGTTTACATCATGCTATCTGTAGTAAACAATGTTTAACTTCTTTGAACGAGGTACAAGTGAGATAAACTGGCCACGACAAACACTGAAAACATCCTAAGTAGCAAAGATACAAATGAGAACGGGCATGAAGTTCATATACAATACAAAACCTTTGAATATTTTGTTTCTCAGTAGAGATGTCGCACCTTATCATCGACCATATTTAATGGTTGATAGGTGAGGAGAAAGATTCATGGTACCTGGATGAAACCAGCTGAGGTTGAACTGGTGACTTTCAGGTGGTGGATTGGCATATACCTCTGTAGTAACATCCGTATCTGTTGCATACATGCCAATGCACACAAACATGCGATGAGTGATCAGAACAAAATCTTGATAGAAGAAATCATGAAACGTATTTTCACCACTACTTTTGGACCAGGTTTTCAGTTTACCATGAAACTATTTAAAAATTCTAGAGCCAGTGCATTCGTGTAGATGGAAAACATTTGTAATGAAACTGAAAATTCCTAATTTTGTTTCGACCACTACATTTGTAAAATATGCTTATGAAAACTCAGTATTTACCATATTACTTACCAGAACAGGTCTTGGATTAAAGATGAGCTGCAGGATTGTTTTCCAATAGCACCATCCGAAAAAGAATTCAGCACCGTGAAAGCAAGTGCTGACGAAAGGACCTACGGGAATCTGAAAATATATGACCAGTCTCATGTCACATTCCAAAATTTGATGTGGTAGTCAACTAACAATGCCAAATAAATGTTCTAGGAACAAAAAAAGTTTATTTTCAGTCAAGGAATGAGGTACAGAAAACGTAACTTGTAATAATTTATATGCAGTGATACTTTCTAAAGCACTCTAAATACTTATCATGTTCTTAATTCTTTCGGTGGTAAGAGTAATCTAAAACATGCTGAATAATCTCTCCTTTAAAAGATTACAGATCCAGAAGAACATAAGTTTGATGGGATCGGTATACAATTGTGTGGTGATAAAAATCAGTGAGCACTGAGGTGAAAGAAATCCATGAGAGAAAGAAGAGAAGAGGGAGCCCTAACCTGTCCGGCCACTCCAGCCTCCCACAAACAGAAAGTTGGGGCGCTCCTCCATTGCTTGGTCAATCAGCCATGGAGACCGTGAAGAAGGGCCTGTGAGGCTGTGACCTCTGAGTTTATAATCACAACAGTAGATTCAATTTCTGCTAAGCAATCTGGTGATGGATTCGAGTTGGATCGTATCGCATATCAAGCATAATAATAAGGGAGAGAAGCCAGAGGAGACCATACCTCCGGCCTGTGCGACCTGGAGTCATGGTGGATGTCAGCAGCAACAGCTCGGGTAGGGAGACGACCAGCAACAGCTCGGGAAGGTACATAGCCTGCAGATCCAGCAGTCGTCTAGGAAATCAGGTTGAGGGAGCTCGAAGATTCAACAGGGCGGTCCTTGGCGACCGCGAGCTCCATGGCAGCGCTGCCGAGATCAACGAAGACCAGGAGGTCGCGCAACACGAGCGGGGGGGATTAGGGGGCGGAGGTGAGCGGGCGGGGATGGGAGGAGGAGAGGCCGGCGGTGGGAGAGAAAACCAGGTGGCGTAGTGGTGATGCTCTCCGGTCAGGTCCGGCGATTCTAGCTCCGCCGCTCGTCAGGGACACCTCTAAATACGCCGCCGCATCGAGGAGGACGAGACTTGCGGCCGCCGCATCGACGAGGGGTACTTGCTGCGGCGGTAGCGCGGAGCGAGGGATGCTGAGGCCGCGGCCGCGCGGGTCTTGAGTGGGGATTGGGTGAGGAAAGAGGGCGCGATCAAAGGTAGAAGCTTAGAACGTCGGTATTATCCTGTTGCGTGTCATCATATTATTGGTGCGACCAGAGGAGCAAACAAACCGACCTACATCTACTCACCGACAGGTAGGAAACGTTGGAGAGATGTATCACTGAAATGTGGGACCAAGCCAACAATGAACCACAGCTCTGCATTTCACGGGAGCATAGGTTTAGGAAAGATAATACTATGTGAAACACCTAAAACATCTTATATATTGTAAAACGGGAAGGAGTATTTAACAAGAAGAGCTGAGTAAGCATAGCACGGCACGTCGCCGACGACTCACTAACCATTGGTATTAGAATTGTAAGACCTCTAGAGTCTTGACCAGACAATCACTAACCTTTGGCATCTAGTGGTAACGTACTCCTATCGTAGCTAGCGACACATGCCTTTCAAATAATAGCCAAATTAAGTAATAACACCAATTCGTTTCAAAGTATAGACATGATACCGATCAAATCGATGGAGTGGAAAAAACCAACCAACCACGCCACCTATACACAGCATTAATAATCCATTCGTTCATGATCGCGATCTGAACATTAGATTGCGGTCTGACCGGCCGGTACATGGCTACATGCATGCATCTTCAATTACAGTTCGTCGCGAAGGCCGCTGGCGGCGGGTCTGGTCGAGCACACCTTCGCCTCCACAAACAGCTGCCCCGGCCGGCAGAAGAGGCCCTTCTCCGGCGCGCAGTGCGAGTCGTCGGAGCAGACACAGAGACCTTCGATGGCGCATCCCTTCTCGACGATGTTGGGGCTCCCCTTGACGCCGAGAACCTGGTCGCTCCACTCGCTGGAGAAGATCGCGTCCGGGTCGTACCTGGCCTTCACCTTGAGGAACTCGCCGGCCTCGGGGTACTTGGCAATGACGCCGTCGAAGACGAAGTTGCGGTTCTTGCCCCAGTGCGGGATGGCGCCGTACTTCTTCAGCGCCAGCTGCTCGAGCTCGTCGATCACGTCCGCGTGCGTCCGCGGCTCGCCCTCCGTGTAGCTCCGGTAGTATGTGACGTCGAAGTCAAGGGAGTCCTCGTTCTTGCCCAGGTACGCGGAGGAGGCCTTCACGTAGCGGAGCCACATGCCGAGCTTGGCGTCGAGGCCGCAGAAGGCGCGCGGGTTGAGGTCACGGAGCTTCTGCACCTCGGCGATGTACGCAGGCGCCTTGGAGACGGCGATGCTGAAGCCGGAGTTGTAGAAGAAAGGGCTCCGGATGCGCGGGTCCCACGTGCAGGAGGATAGGAGCCCGTCCTCCTTGCTGCTGATGCACGTACCGGACGCCTGGATGCGGTTCTGGAACCCCACGACCGGGTACCCCGTGAAGAAGGAGCCGTCGTTGGTGAACCCGTACCCCTGCAGCTCGAACAACGCCGACGGAATCCGCGCCGCCAGGCACCGGGCGACGTCGTTGCCGTCCTTTTCCAGTTTCTCCTCCGATGCTCTGGTGGCGATGAGCGCCAGCGTCGGGTTGGCACGGAAGCCGATGTAATCGTTGAGGCCGTTGCCGGGCGTGGAGACGGGGACGCGGTCGTCCTTCCGGTAGATGACCTTGCCCTGCCGCGGCAGCCACGCCATGTCGCCGAACTCGTGCAGGTTGCCCCACACGGCTGCCTGCGCCGCCAAGTCTGTGTCGTCGCGTGTCTCGAACGTCACGGACCGCTTGAACATCGGCTGTAACTTCAGTGTAACCTGCACGTACGCATACGTATCATACGATTATTGTCCATAATTTACCTAACACTACAGTACCTTTATCGAAAATAAATTTCATGCATGGGTCGATCTGGTTGCATGGATAAATTTCATGCATGGGTCGATCCGATCGAAGCAGTGAGCACGCATTAATACGTAGCCAGCCAGCCATGCACAGATAGGTCCCAGATCCGTACCTGGGAGACGACGCCGAGGACGCCGAGAGACACCTTGACCGCGTCGAGGTCGGTGTCGCCGATGCCGAGCTCCCTCACAGCGGCGAACCCCTGGTCCGCCGGCGCCGGCGTGACGATTCTCATTCCTACGACGTATTCGTGCACGGCGCTGCCCTTGCCCCACAAAGAGCTCCCATGTGCACCCGTTGCCAGGAGTCCCCCGATGGTGATGCCGTACCAGTAGGGCGAGTGCGGCAACGCTAGCCCTGCCGCCGCGGCGGCTTGGATCAGGTCCTTAAGCACCATGCCGCTCTCCACCGTCATGAGGCCGCTGGCGGTGTCGACGCTCACCGTCCTGTTGAGCCGCTCCGTGCTGATGATCGTCCCGTCGCGGCCACCGGGGCAGGCAAGCTTCGGGAAGCTGTGGGAGTGCTTGGTTGCCGCCTTGACCTTGCGTTTCGCAGCGGCCGCGGTTGCGACAGCCGCGACGAGCTCCTGCTCGGTGCTCGGGAAGACGGCGTTGGCTGCGCGGCAGATGGTGCGGTCTGGGAAGGAGCCGTACGCGTTGGTGACGGTGCAATCGGACGTGCCACGGGCGCATGCCACCGGTTTCGGCGGCGGACTGGAACCGGCAAGCCCGAGGAGAAGCCCCAGGAGTAGCACCACGAGCACCCCTCCACCTTCCATTCTCTTCTCCGGTCCTCGCGCAACACAACCTCTAAATGTGTCTGTGTTGTGGAACTTGAGATGGAATGAATGCCTACTGGTTGTGGCAATGCCAGACATTAAATAGCCGGTAAGGCCAGTGAACAAGAGCTTCCAAAGCTTAAGCTAGCTAGGTCAAGGTCGTCATGATCGGCTTCATCAGCAGCTTCCTCGCTTGTTTACAGCTAACGCCGTTAGGCAGACGTCAAAATGCAAAGTCAATGAGTGTTCACCCGCGGGCATATTGAGATAGATATGAAAGGTGCTTGTTTTTTATCCCCTGGTTAATTTACTTATTAAGCTGCAACTGGTTATTTTCTGGTCGCCAACTGTCTGTTGTAAACTTCTAATCAAAGTCTACGGTTGGTGAGAAATTATGAAGACATGCCTAGGAGCATTATTTGTATCTCTGCATATCTATGTTTACAAAATAATTTTCTTATTTCGACATAATGATTTTGCTATTTTCAAGTCGATGTTAAAGTACCATATTCTAATTTTCGTCGTGTGAGAGCAACATCGAGAGGAGCCACGTTGAACATGCTTAGGAGTAGCTCGCTATGCCACCGGGTCACATGCTTAGGAGTAGCTCGCTATGCCGCCGGGCCACCTCACACACACTACTACTGCTTCGGCCATAATTGGGCTTTTGGCTGACGATATATGTCCCCGGCGACGAGGAGGAGTAGATGGGAGGGGCAGAGGCTAGCTAGGGTTATTGTCCGCACCGCCCCTAGGAGCGACAATAAGGTGTCTCAAACTGTAAAATAGTACTAATTAATTAGAATTTAGATTTAGTTTCACATCAAGTTCAGTATAATAAATCAATATTCCCTAGGATGTGAAGATCAAGAGAGATTCGACACCTAGCCTGGTTAAGACAACACCTAACATCCTTTTGCTTGCAACACCATGGTTGATTGTTGGTAATGGTTGGCAAGGCAAATACGGCGTGTGAGAAAGGGTACATAGTAGGGTGGGTGGTGTGGCCACGCATGCTAATGTGTGGAGAGAGTGGACATACTCCAATATGTCCTAAGCATGAAATTTGAAGTACCTATATATTTGAAAAAATACAAAATAATTAAACGATGTGACTAAAAGAAATATATTTATCCAAATAATGTCCCTAATGGAATAAAAAGAGAGGAAACCATGGTTGTCCTTCGGATGCCCTTGCTCCCTCCGGAGGGCCAATTTGGCAATACCACAATAATTGGATCATCAATAAGTGACTGTTTATTTCCCTAAAAAAAAGGACTGTTTATGTCCCCATTGACTGCGATTTTCTGAAATCTCAGTTTATTCTAATATGTGCAACTGTTGTTAGGAAAAATGCAGTTGGGACAAACCCTAGCCCTCTGCCTCTCCCTCTCCATCTCTAACCCTAGCGCCTCCACTCCCGCGCCGCCGCCGGCCGGCCGGCCGCCGCCTCCTCGCCCCTCCCTCCTCTCGCGAGTCCCTCTCGCCCCTGTCGCCCCCCCGTGGGCGACCGGGGCGTCCCCGTCCTCGAGCAACTCGCCCTCCTCCTCCCCTTTCCCTCACTGCCGCCACCGGCGGGAGCCGCCGGGCAAAGCCCGCGCGGTGCTGGCGGCGGCGGAGCTTCTCTCCTACGCGCTAGGAGGGGCCGACGGGGCGGTTCCCGGTCTGGTTGCGCTGCTCCTCGCTGGCGGTGGCGCTGCTGGGTGTGGACGGGCTCGGCCGGCGTAGCTCCAGCCATGGAAGGTGACAGAGAGGCTAGATGCGGTGTTGTGGCTAGTGGAGGAGCTGGTTTTGGCTGGCGGCGGTGATGACAAACACTGCGTGTGGCGGCTGGATCTGGGTCTGAGGGCCTAGATCTGGGCCTGGTGGGCCCGGGTGGGGCCCCTAGGTTGCTGGTAGGGTTGTCAGTAGTCGAGCCGGAGGCACCGGACTTGATAACTTGACACCTTTCCGCCGCCATGTCCTCCCTCAAGCCGGTGCCCGTATGGGATCGGGCCTAGGTTGGCTCGTTATCGACGTGTTCTTCCTTGTCGTTCCGGGTGTTGGGTGCAACGTTCGTGCGAGTTCGTGCATACCGGGTTGTTTTGTTCGGCCTAGGCGGCGCACTTTTCCAGCTTGGGGCCAACCCGGGTTGGGTTAGGTTGGTCGGAGGGTGTGGCGCCTCCCTTTGGCGGCAGGGCCATGTCCGTTGTGGTGTTTGTTCGACGCGCCGCCTCCGGCCAAGATCTGGGCCCTCTAGGGCCCATCTGGGTTTTAGGCGGGTCGGTCTGGATCCTCGGTGGCGCGACCTTCTATACATTGATGACGGAGAGCAGCTCGGACTGGGGGCAATAGCACCAATGGTGTGCCTTCTGCAGCGCAACAGCAGGAGCTTCACGGGCCTCTCGAGGCTGAGAGGCTCGGCCAGGCTCGCGGGCCTGGTGTGCTCCTACTGTTGTGTCCGTTCGGTTACCGTCTGTGATGGTGGAGGTTGGTCCCTCCCGCACGTCGGCGGTGCTGTGGGTCCTAGTCCCGGCTCTTCCTTTTCGGTGTGTAGGCTGCTCCTCTTTGTGCCTGGTGAGACATCAGAAGCGGCTTTGCGATCGTGTGGCGTGGGGCGGTGGGCGATTTGGTGGAGTGCTCTGGAGCGTTTGGGGTGAAGGGGGATCGGGAGAAATCCTAATCAGTGTGTCTGACTCCGACGCGGTGGCGCCTGTGGGTGCTGCCCTCCTTCCTGAAGGGCGTTCGGTGTTCCCCCTCCTCTCCTTGTCGTGTACCGGGGGAAACCCTTGGCAACAGCGTCGTCATCGTCGCACTCCTTCCTGAAGGTGTTGATTGGTACCGACGCTCCAAAGCACTAGGAGCTTGGTGGCAGGCACTCGGTGGACGCATCGGTTGTAGAGCTTGTTTTCTGTTGTCTTTCCGCCGTTGTTGGCATTTTTCTTTTTCTTTTTCTTTTTCTCTTCGCTTTTCTTTTGGGCGTGCTTGTGCTGTTTCCGCCCCGGCATCCTCTTTTGGGCGTTGTGCTGTCTGGCCCAACAGCGGTCTCAAATGGTGTGGCTTTATTTATAAAGCGGGGCGAAAACCTGTTTCGAGAGAAAAAATGCAGTTGAACCGGGTTACATTTTTCTAAGAAAGTGCAAGTTGCACTTTTCTCTACATGTAATTGCATATGTTTCACCAAATTGCGGTTGAAATAATATAGAAATTAAGTGCAGTTGCACTTTTCACAAAAATAGATTTGCATTTTTTGAAATAGTAGAATGAGACAACTTGTGGGTCCTCGCTTCGGAAAGTTCCCGGGAAAGTGATATGTGAGCCGGCAGTGCAGAGGGAGGATAGGGCTCCCAGACCTTTCACCGTCGTTCCTGTCACCTGTGCGTCGCTGCTGCCTCGGCCGAGTGCTCCGCCGCTGCCGCATCAGGCAGCCGAGAGACGGGATTATTTGGGGAGACAGACGAAGATGAGTTGCTTCGTCCGAGCAGTAACTCTGTTAGCCCGGCTTAAAGATCAGAATAACAAAATCACAGTCGACCTGGACATAGCAAAATAACCTTTAGATATTGTTTCGTTTCCCGCTAAAAAGTAGTAAATGTCTTGTATTTATTCTTTCGTTTTTTTCCAGGCCCACCTACATTCTGGCTGCGCGCATGAAGTACCTGGACGAGGAAGAAAACTAGGGAAGTAGAAAACCGCGGCGCATGAGCGTGGGTTCCTTGTACAATTAGATTAGTGAATTATTATTTTTAATTTTTCATATATAAAAAAATAAAAACCCGACCAGCAAGCCGCCTCATTAAAAACCTTCTAGTCCCCGTAGGGTATCCTGATAAGTAAAAGAGTGTGTCTGAAACTTGCTTCCGTTCCAAAATATAATGTGCATTATTTTTATGTTGTTGTTGGATAACTGCTTTGAACATTAGTGTACATTGTTTAATTATATGGATTAAAAATGTATACATGGTATCGTTCGATTTGTGTTGTGAATTTCTTTCATTTCATATATCATTAGACTATCAATTTTTTTAAAAAAATACTATCGTAATGAAATCATACGTGTTTACAGGAAAATAAAAAGACATCTTATATTTTGGGACAAAGGGAATGTTCCCTCCATACAAAATTAGTTGAAACTGTTTTTTCAAGATACGGATATATCTATACATAATTTAGTGTGTAGATACATCTGTACCTAGATGGAGTATAATGTATGTATTTGCCGCCACATCACATATACGATAGGAACATAAAGGGTAACGCGGTGCACGAACGGGGTCACACCATTGTAGACCCGCATGAGCTATCCTAACACAACGAGCGACCTAAAGAGGAGCATAGAAGCGTCACCGTCGCCCACGTCGAGCCCATAGTGAAATCCCGTGCCACTAGAAATTAAGTGCAGTTGCACTTTTCACAAAAATAGATTTGCATTTTTTGAAATAGTAGAATGAGACAACTTGTGGGTCCTCGCTTCGGAAAGTTCCCGGGAAAGTGATATGTGAGCCGGCAGTGCTGGGACCTATCGAGGGGAGGGAAGTGGAAGGTTGACGTGAGGTGGACGGCCCTCCTGGTCTTCACCTAATTGTGGAAGAGGGGAGTATCAACTCTCTCTCGCGCCTTTCTTCAGCTTGCTTCTTCCTAAACAACTCACTTTTCGCCCATGAACAGTTTGTGTCAATGGATTCGTTTGATCAAAAACTTGAGATAACGGGTATGTGCCAAAAAAGGTCTCATAAGTAGTTATTAATAAAATCGAAGTTGAAGTTGGAGTTACCAAAGTTTGGGGAGTCGGTTTCGATTGACGTATGAATACTCTACGGATAGTTTTTTGAACTGCATGTTGTAAACGACCAAGAGCTAGTCCGAAGTTCCCCATTGCCACGGATATAAAACGGAGGAAAGAGAGCATATACCAGGGAGAGGGAGGATAGGGCTCCCGGACCTTTCACCGTCGTTCCTGTCACCTGTGCGTCGCTGCTGCCTCGGCCGAGTGCTCCGCCGCTGCCGCATCAGGCAGCCGAGAGACGGGATTATTTGGGGAGACAGACGAAGATGAGTTGCTTCGTCCGAGCAGTAACTCTGTTAGCCCGGCTTAAAGATCAGAATAACAAAATCACAGTCGACCTGGACATAGCAAAATAACCTTTAGATATTGTTTCGTTTCCCGCTAAAAAGTAGTAAATGTCTTGTATTTATTCTTTCGTTTTTTTTCCAGGCCCACCTACATTCTGGCTGCGCGCATGAAGTACCTGGACGAGGAAGAAAACTAGGGAAGTAGAAAACCGCGGCGCATGAGCGTGGGTTCCTTGTACAATTAGATTAGTGAATTATTATTTTTAATTTTCCATATATAAAAAAATAAAAACCCGACCAGCAAGCCGCCTCATTAAAAACTTTCCAGTCCCCGTAGGTATCCTGATAAGTAAAAGAGTGTGTCTGAAACTTGCTTCCGTTCCAAAATATAATGTGCATTATTTTTATGTTGTTGTTGGATAACTGCTTTGAACATTAGTGTACATTGTTTAATTATATGGATTAAAAATGTATACATGGTATCGTTCGATTTGTGTTGTGAATTTCTTTCATTTCATATATCATTAGAGTATCATTTTTTTTAAAAAAATACTATCGTAATGAAATCATACGTGTTTACAGGAAAATAAAAAGACATCTTATATTTTGGGACTAAGGGAATGTTCCCTCCATACACAATTAGTTGAAACTGTTTTTTCAAGATACGGATATATCTATACATAATTTAGTGTGTAGATACATCTGTACCTAGATGGAGTATAATGTATGTATTTGCCGCCACATCACATATACGATAGGAACATAAAGGGTAACGCGGTGCACGAACGGGGTCACACCATTGTAGACCCGCATGAGCTATCCTAACACAACGAGCGACCTAAAGAGGAGCATAGAGGCGTCACCGTCGCCCACGTCGAGCCCATAGTGAAATCCCGTGCCACCGAAAACGCGCGAGAAGATGTACGGCAAAGTGATGAAGGGGGAATATGAGGAGGAACCGTAGGTTGTGTCACTTAAGTTGACGAAAGTAGACAGTGGCGTGTCGGCCCCTCACCTGCCTCTCGCTCGACGCGATGACGCTGGTTTAGCACCCATGTCGTGCACCGGCATTGCGGCCTCAACCTCATGTAACATGTGAGATGACATGGAGAATTAGGAGAGAGATGGAGAGGAGACATGAGAAAATTAAATAGAGAAGAAAATGACTCGTGTGACAAGCGGGACCATAATTGGAAATTGGGGCAATTTGCAAACAAATTTGAGACTTATTTTCTTATTTTGGGTTTCACTGGTGCTAATATAACATGGATTGGAGTTTTGCACTAATGAATAGTATTATTTTCTCTGTCTTTTAATACAAGACCACTACCAAAAAATACAATTTGCTTCTGCATAATCTACATCATAATATGTGCTAACTAATGTGATTTTGCACATTTATAAAGAAAGAAACACCACATGCAATATGCTTAATTGGCTCGGAACACAAGAGACTTTCCACACAATTAATCATGAAATTCATCCACACAATTAATCATGATATTTACTAGTTGGCCTACTTTTCTTATTATCTGAAACTTGAGATAAGACTAGCCATAGAGGGAGCAAAAAAAGTGGTATCATGCATGCCATGTTGGTAAAAATATGATGTGTCACTACAATTAATAATGAGAAATATGATAGTAGTTTATCACAGGTCACGTGTGGTTACCACGACAAATCCTATGGTGAGATACCTAGGGTTTCGTCTAGGGGGAAGATGTTGCGCGCTGATTGTTCCAGATGACTAACGAGTAAGGATTTACCAAGGTTTGGCCCCTCGTTGTGAGATAAAGACCTACTTTTACTTGTCTGATCTATATTCATGGTGGATTACAAGGTGGCCGTAATCGCGATGGTGGTGAGACGTGGTCTCACTAAGGTTAAGGATCTGTTTGTTGTCTCGTCATCCTTTTAGTTTGCTCCTAACTGCATTTATATATGTAGGTGGGTAGGGTTTATATGAATCCTAGTCGAATATGAATTATAATCTTTGTCTTGCGCTTGAAGAGATTGTTGGGCCGCCAGATGGACCTTCGGCTGAGCCGTATCAGATATACCAATAGTGGTTACCCGATGGGTATGCCCACATCAATAGGTAGATATCGTAAAATAATACATTTCAAAACAAGATGAGTATATGACTTAATAAATGTTATGTTATATATGATACAACACATATGGTATTACCCATTTTGAAAGTAGTAATATAGTTTATTATCATATGCATGATACTAGTTTGTGATACTCCACTATGGCCTAATGACCTTTTACAAAAAAATGAAGGCAGTATTAAATGACTTGCTAATTTGTTTTAATTTATAAGATGTAGAGTATTGTATAATGGAGAGAATATTAAAAAGGGGCGGCCGGCCTACAATCATGTCACCTTATACGACGTTGTACCAGATACCAGCGACTTAGTAAGGGAATTGTTAACTTGTAACTCCTTGGTTGGCTGGTGAGTAGGGACTAATCGGCCACTTAATCCCATTATAGTTTTTTTTAGTTTCTTGGCTAATCGGTCACCCTCTGAGCAAAGATTCATGGCCCTGTTAACTCTGATTTATTGAATAGTAACGGTAGATGAAGCTCTTCTCGTATTTGTGAAACACAATATAACAAATACTTAATATACACTTTCATAGGCTCACTCTTGTGAATGCATGCACGCACACCCTACTTTATGAGCTTCTTTAAAAGATCGAGTTGGTGGTCGGATCATGAGATTGACGAAGTTATCACAAACGTCTAACTATCGACTGGAACGTCAACTCTAAGTCTCTAATTGAAAATATTTCGTTTAAATGAGAAATACAAATGTCAAATTTGAAATTTAAACTCTGATAGGTTAGGATAGGGTACAACAACCCTTCTTATCAGGTTCTCAACTCTCTTGTATTCCATGATCGTATAGGTGTCTTCAAAGAAGAGACCAAAGTGCAGTATCTCAGCAAGCTTGATTTCCACCCATGTATTTTACTCTACTGGATATGTATATATAATAACTTTTCCAAGACGTGACGTTATCAATGCAGCCATTCTTATGTTGAGACCAATTGAATTTCAGCGCATTACTGAGTGTGATGTGGTCGACTAGTCCATCCACGTATGCCGAAGTTATCTACATAGAAAGCAGACGCGCACGTGGTCAAACGTGAAAGGCAGCTACGACATCGATGTCTGCGGGCAAGTGTCAAAATGTACTCCATGATTGTTTGGTGAAAATACACTTTATTTTTAACTTGACTGTTCCATCGTTGTTACTTTCTCTCTGTTCTAAAATACTTAACTACCATCTATCTACACATTTGTGGATTATTCACTAAAAGATGTATACATTTTTAGATGAAACTGCGGCATCTATTTCAAAACATATAGGGAGTATACTCTAAGAACAAGTTCTTCAAAAAATGTTCCTCGACGTACAGGCTACAACTACTTAGTAGTTTGCCACCATGCTCTGTATGTAGTCCATTTGACTGGCTCTTCATCGGAAGAGCCAAAGGCCAAACATCCTTAAACAAGATCAGCAGGGACTTGGCTAGTAGTACCTGCATGCGCTGTGGAATATATGTGATCAACTTATGCCTACTTGTGCAGAGCTAACTTGTAGTCACAACACTCCCATATTCGTCAGGATGTGATGTCGCGTCGTTGGTTCCACTCCATACGTTAAGCTCGTTTTTATTCATTTCGTTAAAAAATTCATTTTTATTCCATTCAGAAGGACAAGGGCGGATAAGTATCTCCACTACTAATAAAAGGGCGAACTTGAATTTCGCTAGAGCCACCAAACCTAATTGTACACAGGTCAACCAGTACCATCAGATCGTGTCAACCAAGAAGCATCCAACGATACACATCCATTTAACCAATCTCCAATACTATGAACGCTCCAGATTAATCCTGTCGACCACCGGTAGAAAATTTCCTGCCATCCCACGCCCGCATCTCTCTCCTTCCTAATCCCACGTCCACGTCCGTGCCCGCGCATCCCGCATCCCACGCCCACGCCCGCGCCTCACCAAACCTGCCGCCGGATCTGGCGCCCTCCTCGCCCGCGCGCCCTCGCCCTCCTCGTGGCCGCCAGCCTCGCCCCCGCGACGACGGATCAGCCCGGGTAAGAGCCTTCCCCTCCATGGTCCAAGCCAGTCGCCCGCCTTCACGTCGACGGGATTCTCCGCGATGCGCGCTGGCCGTCGAGGCGGCGCCGCCTCCCGGATTTGATGGTAGCGGATGCCCTTGAGGTCGGCAACTGGAGCGGAGCGGGCCACCTGGCGGCGGAAATCGGTGGTGGGCTTCGAGATGCGGCCATGGTTGGTCATTCTGGTGCAGGGCGATGGCGACTGATGGCCTGGCGCGGAAAGGAGGCCGGGGGCCGTGGTGGTACAGACGGCGAGGAGTCGACGATGGACTTCCCCCAGTAACTTCTCGGAGATGCCGGCGTTCGAATTCCTCTCACATAGCTTCAGTTGTGCATCTAGATGATATCTGGGCCGATTTGCCGCTGGTTATAATAGAACTTTTTCTCCATTGCTAACTGTATGTGATTTTCAGTGATCTGCACGTTGTTGTCAATCAGCTAGCTTCGTGGATGGGATTGCTTGGTGCACCTAATTTGATAATTCATGTGTTCTAGCTACAATCTACCTTCCTGGATGGGTAAGTCCCTGGACCCCCCTTGACAATCCCTGAATGGATACATTCTATTCAATACAAATTATTTTTTGATTTATGTTATATTACAGCTTCCCCTGTCCTAGCTATAACGTGAGCAAATTGTTGATTATTGTCAACTGAAAAATGATAATGATTGGGTTGGACAATACAGGTTCAATCTGTAGCTAATTGTCTCTTCAGTTCTTTTGAATCTGGTCTTTGTCCTGCGAGACAAAAATTTAGTATCTACATGGACAAAGTAGACAAGAGTTAGTAATATATTTATCACTACCTGAATGTACCTGCAATATATTGGGGCACTGAAAACGTAGCTTGGCACATGTCAAAGCAAGCATTTTGAAATTTTTTGTCGTGTACATCGATTTGGTGATTACCCGTGATTCTTCATTGGTTGTTAAACTTCTATATTGATCTACTTAACAACTGATGTCGTTAATGTTTTATCTGTACAGGTTAGTCAGTCATGTTTTCATCTGTCACGACATACTCAGCGCGGGAGCCACCCGTCATTTAGGCAGGAGCATGCCTCTCTCGATGTGTCTGCAGCGCATAGGAGCTATACCGTGGAATGCATGTCCAACGGATCGGATATGTGATTATGATTCCAGCCAAATAGTCCATGCATATAGATGATGGTATAAATGCAAAGTTTAGTCCTTCCCAGTTATGTCATTATCGTCCCAAGCAGAGGCTCCATCCATCAAGCTGATGATACAGATGCAAAGGTTAGTTGTTGGTGCTGGTGTGCAAAGGTTAGTTGTTACCTCCTTGGTGCTGGTGTGCAAATTATTTCTTTGATTTCTATATGGTGTATTAGTATACTTCAGATATTGGACCTCAAGGATGATTCAGTATTATATATGTGATACTATAGACTTCAAGGTTGTACTTGCAGCTCACATAATTAAGTTAATCTAGGTTTGGTCTGTAGCTGATAATGATTTATTATCTACCTAACATAAGTGGTTATATTTTTGACTTCAATCCTGACATTGTAGGAGTTCTTTTCACTTGATTTGGTTTTTTAGGGATGATTCAGTATGATTTTTTTAGGGATACTTTCAACTTGATTTGGTTTGTGTACCTTTTCACTTATTAGCTACTACTTGTGCCAATAACCCAGTTACTGTTGGAATCATATAGTGATAATATGTCATTGTATTAATTAACACTCTCCAACTGATCAATGAGGGACCAGAGTGAAAAGATTGAAGGTAGCTGCTATGTAGCAGTTCTTTTCCTGTGGCAAACCTGGTTGACAAATCTGAGTTGTGGTAGTGAGAAACAATATACCATTAGCATTGTTGCAGGACTCTTTGAAGTGGTAAAATGGAAGTGCTGATATATCACAAATATTACAATTTTTCTTTCAAGCTGACAAAATGTACATTATCTAAAGGCCCCTGGTTTTTAGCAGCAGTCGACATGTTTGAACGACAGTAGTGATGTCCTTCAGAGATGAATGCCCGACGACACTGGTCAATCGAGTTCAGCCGCTTCACACTGTTGCATGTATGTTTGCCATCTGATCCTTTTGACTTTCACAAAGCACATTTAGCGGATCTATATCATTTTTCATCTTCATAAAGTAGTAAAATGATTCAGGCTGATGCTTGAGGATTTTGGACTGAAGCTGCTCCAATGTTGATCTCCAGTCTCCACTGACGGTGATGATCCATATTACCGCATTGTGATGAAAAGAAATTGAAACATGTGTCCTTAATTTGGTATGATTCCAGTAGCAGGTACGCCATATATCTTGGAATATGTGTAGTACTTCAAGCCCAATTATGTCCTCTTTAATTAAAGATTTTACATTGTTCCACTGATGCAATTAGCACTCGATCGAGTCTAGGTTACTGTAACGCCCGGGATGGTGTGGGACTTTGGGTGATGTCTTTTTTGTAGACGCGGGCTGCATTAAGCGCACTATAATACCACACACACTTAAACCTTTGATTTACATCCTGCTATGCAGCCTCCGGAGGGAACGGGAATCAGTCGGCCTATCTTTCCGACTAGCTGCATAAAACCTAAGTAGTCTGCTCTTGCATTTCCTGATTTTGTGTAGTTTTGTTTCAATTTGGTTGTGGCCAGCTTTGTTTGGAGCTACATTTTCTTGGCCGGTGATTTTTCTGACATCTTATTTTGTGCCACAGCTGACGGACTCCCTAGCATCTTGGTGGACTAGGAGTCGGAGGAGATTTACAGGCAGGTCTAGAAGGGATTTTGACACGTTTGTTATCTTGGGCTCCTGGAGGTTGTGGAAGCAGCGGAACGCTAGAGTGTTTAACAATCTCCAAGGGCAATTCACGGCGTCCGGGTTGGCTGATCAGATCCTTGCCGACTGGCAGTTGCGGAAGGCCGCTGGGCTTGGAGGGAGTGCTGGTCATGCGAGAGTAGTTCATTAGTGATTAGTTGGTGTTGGTGTGTCTATGTGTGGTGTGAGTTTGGGGCAGACATGCCTTTTTCCTGTACCTAAATTTTCTCTTCTATATAATAATATAAATAAGGTACGCAATTTGCATACTCTCAAAAAAAAATTGTGCCTCAAGTGCACTCATGTTGGCATTCTGGTAAGAAGAAAAACAGCATGACATATATTGGAGGAATGAAGAGCATCAAGTCAGAAGTCTGCCTCAGAGACAAGTACAAGTGCTTCACTAAGTACAGTGACACAACCGAGTTTGTAGATTACAATTATCAAAAAAGGTCTTCTGTAAATGTGGAATCAGAAACTACATATAGGTAAATATTAGCAGATTTTGCATCACTTGTGATAATTTTTTGAATTCAGCATTCAATCTTTTAACGTGTAAGGATATCTGTTGAATTAATGCAACCTTTAGAAATTTAATTAGTGTGCAGATATTGTAGTACAGTACTAAGTATAGAAAATGTTGGTTAGCTTATTGATATTTGATCTCTTTGTTATCTGCAGCCTTGTTTCTGATGATAATATACTCTGTGGTCGCTGGTCACTGTACCCTGTCATACTCACTATGATATTTGTTATGGTGTGTTGTTAACAACACAAGAGGATACTAAAAAATATGGATTGCAATATTGATTGTATCTCGAGTTTCTTTTAAATTTAGTAAACCTGAATAATTGTAAATGTAGTTTTGAATTAAGGGCGATCTTGATCAACAGATCAAGAGAAAGAATGGAAGAACATTATGATCATGTGGCCAGAATGTAGCTTTGGGAACCTTGTGGGATAACTGTTGCATAATCTTGCACTAATTGAGGTGTGCATTGCACGTACAAACTAGCACACTACAGACTAATCTATACCAATTACTTGAGACACTTAGTCATATTGAACCAATCTACAACAACTTTTAGTTTCAGAAACCATTCGCAGCCCTATCAATGCAAGCAGGGGAGTAAAAAAAAATACATCACAAATCTCGAGTGCTTACCTGATTCTTCTTGCTGATCGTCGTGTGCAGGTCGCTGCCGCCGTCGTGAAACAGGACACGTTACGGGTCACCGCTGCAGCTGTGAAACAAGACGGCCAACAATTGCGAGAGCTAATACAGACGTTGGAGAGTACGTGCCTCGCTAAATCGTCTCCCAGCAGCCGTGTTCGTCCTTGTCGCTATTGCAGCCGCGTGAATATATGAAAAGGACAAACTGAATCACACTGGAAGGCCCGTGGAAATGTTGAGGACGTTAGCAAAGGTTTCTATCATGATACTTATTTTATGATTACTTATTTTATTATACACTGCTTTGTATCATGATACTTTTTTTATGTTGTATCACAATTAAAACTAACTATGCTTATTATTTTAAAAACGTGCATTGCACGTGCACGGCTACTAGTTAGACCAAAGGGGCGCACATGACATCGGGATTTTTGTTTTTTCTGTGTATTACAACATGTATTTACCATATGTGCACAAATCAATATTTTTATCTTTTGTGCCATCATGCATATCCGCTCTGCTCTATCTCTCCGCATTGAAGAAGGAGGGATATGACCTATGAATAAGTTACGGAGAGCGTGAGAGTATATACATCTATAACATGCATAAATATGTAAATCTAGTCTTCTTCTTTTTCGTGCACTCGCGTAGGCGTAGATGTTAAAACGTGAGTAACAAGATTGTTCCGACGACTTCGTTGGCCATGCGGCATGCATGACAAGCAATCCAAGCAACCAACAATATATAATCGTGGAACACATGCACCCCAAACGCGTCGACCGTCCGTCATAGTATAATACCAATCGTGGAACACAGTTGGTATCTATAAACAACTTGTACAGGACGCTGAAAACGTCGTTTGCCTTCATTTCAAACGAACCAATCCACTATTCAAAGCCGGAAAGGCATTCTCAACGGTCTCATCCATTCCGTGATCATGTTACTGTTGATACGTGATTGAGGCTTTATGAAGGTTGACTTGCGGGCCATTGGCCGTCGGCCATCGAGCATTTTATGCTTAGTTTGCTCGCATAAATTAGGTATTGCAGAAATTCCTGCCCGGAGATTAGGCAAGCATGTACCGGGTTTTTGCAATTGCAGGTGAGACTGGCCAGTGGCCAAGACTTACTCGACATGAGGCTGACGCAGACGCTGTTATCATATATGATGGATTAGTAAATCGAAGACAAAATTACATGTTCGTCTCCATAGGTCCAGCAATTGCTGGATTTCATATGTTAGCAGGCAGAGTCGCAGAGATAGTTACAGGCAGTGCCATAGGGCAAGGAGCTAGTAAAGGGAAACGAATTTGTAAAATCAACAAGCGAAAAAGCGAGGAAAATTCAGGTGAGGCTCCCATAGCAGCCAATATTACATGTGTGTCACTCAAGATTAGCTACTCTCTCCGCTTCTAAATTAGATATGTTCCATTTGTTTGTATTTTGATGTATCTAGACATGTGGATGTGATATAATAAATCGACCTGACATCGATAGCCATTTTGTCACACGAAAACAAAGTTGAACATCTGCGTAGATTGGCAATCCTAGCCAAATTTTAGCCGCTTCCTGATATTTGTATCTTAGATAAATTAATGGAATATCACTATAATTTAATAAATAAAGTGATTGAGTTGTATCTTAACTAACATACAACTATTGCACAAGATCATGCAAAAATTGTTGCTAGCACAACCACATGCAAGAACGACGCTGAATTCACAAATGGAAGTTTATTGTTGCTAGTACACCTCGTGAAAAAAACTTTAGGGTACTACCACTAGCTAAAATAACGCCCTATAATTAGGGAAGGTCTTAAAGAAAATAAAGGATGAAACTGTGAGACGCAAATGTTCGCCACAACGTGCTCCCTTGACCGTGGCTCTCGTTGCATCTATCATCACAACATTACAACATAATATGGTACCGATTCATCGCCCATTAACTCGTGAATATATATATAGAGAGAGTGAGAGAGAAATAACATGTGCTTTTATGGATGTGAGAAGTGTCACAAATCATCTGACTTTGGAACCCTGACTTTTACTGACTTGACTTTGAGTCACTTACGTGTAAATCCCGTCTGTGGTGGGCCTCGCGTGTCAATGACCAAAATTTAGGGAGGATTGCTAAAGTTAGAGGATCTCAACCCCGCTGTGTCCCCGACAACTCTTGGGCTCTGCCGTAGAATCTCTTATGAAGATGTAACAACAAATGAAGAACCGATTGACAAGGTTATATCAAACGGGTACCCCTTAGTGTGGGTACCTGGTGCACGTGATGACTAAACCCCAATTATCAATAGACTGAAGAAGCCCAACAAGAGAAACTCAAGTCGAAGACTGCTACCATAGTTAGTCATAGTCGGTTATACTTTCCATATCTGTAATTCTAGTCGGTTACCGCCCGAGACTTGTACCTCTATATAAAGGACAGGAGGGTGGCCGATTAAGGACACGCCCAATCACCACCAAACCCTAGCAAGATCGTACCCTTGTACTCGTCGCATATTCACAATCAATAACAGACAGGTAGGAAGTCGGGGTGTTACCTCAGTCGAGAGCCCTAAACCTGGGTAATTCTCGCTTGTTAGCCAAAGAATCTACCAACACTACACGTTTTCTACCTCATAACTCTCACCCTGGACTAACAACCATGAGTATTGATGGGACACCCTCGTCACCGATCAATTTCTAATGTGCAAAAGAAAGGTTTTCTGGAAACAATTGATGCGTGCGTGAGTTTATATTTGTAGTGTGTTTAAAAAAAGTCGTTGCACTATAGTACAAGTCAAAATATAATCGTCAATTGTATTTCTACGCTGACCTCATTCTAGCAACTCGGTGAGCTCACTTGGTGTGCCAGTGCATGCTTCCACTTGTGCATTTATTTACGAATACGAAATTTTGAAATGCTTTTTACCTCAATGCTAAATTAGATTCCGTTTTCACCGTTGGGTTAGTCGCGACGAAATCTTCGAAAGTAGATCCCATGTTGATATGTTTGGACGATTTTTTGGAGGATGTAAATTTTTGCTGGATGTAACTTTCTCTGCTAAATAAGATGTAAATATTTGCTAGATGATGTGACTCTCTCTTTTAACTGGAATGTAACTTTTTCCTGGATGATGTAACTTTCTCTACCAACTCGAGTGTAACTTTTTGCTGGGTGTAACTCTATTCTAAGTGGATGCAACTTTCTTTGCTAACTCCGATGTAACTTTTTATCGGATATAACTTTCTAATAACGTGGAATGTAACTTTCACAAAATTACATTCTCCAAAAAAGTCGTCAAAACATATCGACATGGGATCTAGTTTTGAAGATTTCGTCACGACTAAGCCAACGGTGAAAACGGATCTTCAATCAAATAAACGGTTTGAGCTACAAAACATTTTGAATTTTTAGTTTTGTATTTAAATGCGTGGGATGGAGGTGTGCAACACGACTGGGTAGTATATTCGCTTTTTGGAATAAAACTGAAATTTGTTTGCTTTTTCTATTCAAAAAATAGAAATATTGGTGGGTTGTCTAAACGGAGCTTGTTTTTCTTTAAAATGAGGCCGACCGCGAATTAGCAAGGTCCAAATATAATATCTTCTCAAAGTTGTCAATCTTTAGCAAGCATATTTTTATTTTCTCATAACAACAAAGGAAGGTTCCCACGTTGATTAAAGCAAGATTACTAAATGGTACTACAAAATTTGACTATTCTGCGGAAAAGGAAGGTCGAGTTTGTATGATGATTGTCGCATTGGCTGGTGTTTACCGGCTATCTTATACTAGGTGACATCCCACATGACGCAACGCGATATTTTGTCTCTGATCAAATCTCTTTTTTTTAGATAACAACCGATGGAATTTCAACAATGGCGAAATCGATTACAAACGACTTCACAAAAACATGAATATACAACATGGACCAGGAAGACCACACACCGTACTTCCAACTCACGATCAAGCCCATCGTCCTCATCGTCACCACCCAAGTACATGGACCGGAACCAGAAGCAACACATATTCAAACACCATCGAGTCACCGCCGCCACCTTCGCAACATTGGGCTTTGAACACCGCAAGAGTGCCCACCCCGAGGAGTGAGAGCTAAAATACTTTTCCAGACCATCGGGCAGGCAGGAGATGGGGAAGCAGTACCTCCAATCCAAGATCCCCGAGTAGAAGGTCCCAACCATCGACGCCACGTCAAGCCGCAACCTCCCATCGCCACCATGGCCACCCGGAAGAAGTTTCAAGACGCGACAGTCGCATCTCAAAAAAAGACCATAAACAAACCTAATGAGAAAGGCAATTGTACCATCCTCTTCCACTCCCTCGCCACCACGGCTGGCCAAGGGGAAGACAACATCAACAACAGCCCTCCGACTCCGAAGCTCCACGGCAGAGTAAAAAAACAACCGTGCCGAGAGAGACCACCCTCCCCCGATCCGTAGATCTGTGAGGATAGTAGGCCAGCAGCTCGCCGGCGCTGCCACAAGTGGCCTTGCCGAGATGGGGATCGAGCTCCAGCACCCTTATTCTGACGCGACGCCGCCTCCGCCATCCCGACAACGTATCCCGAAACCATATGAGAGCTCAGGCCGTCACCACCGCCGTCGGGGGCAACTGCCATCCACACTCACTACAACAGAAACCCCCCTATTGTTTTGAAAATTTTGCGAAAACTCAAATTTATCATTTTTCCTAGAAACCAGCACACATAAAAGAACTCCATGCCAAAAGGTTTCTTCTTTTGAGTTCTTTTTCATTTCTTTCAAAAACGGTCAAAATGGAGAGCATGGCTATTCATCAAAAGTGGTCGAATTTTCCAAAACTATCGACTGTTCTATGTTGTAACCACTACTTGTGTACCTTAAAATTATTAATGTAAGAATTTCAAAGCAAACTATCAAACAGTTGTAGTTCAAATTTGGAAAATTGACATAAAATACATTAAAGATGAGAATTTAGATAGAAAGCAAGTAAATTACTCATATTTATGGATTATCCATCAAATATGTACTACTCTTTGTGATAATTAAATGGGTGTCATTTTGGACCGTATTTATGTACTTGCTTCACAAAATAAGTCATTTTTAGCACTTAAAAATGGAAAATTCTATTTTAAAAAATAACTTGAAAATCGCTTTGACGACGTTGTTTCCTATACCATGGCAAACATTTCTGAATATGGGCACTTTATCACAAAACTTGACTTGATAATGGCTATACATTAGTCATTTGGCTTGAAACTTATGCATGTTTGTAGATGATTGCCCTTTTTGTGAAGTTTTGTTTTGATTTTTTTGTCAAAACTTAAGTTTATCATTTTTCTTATAAACTAGTACACACAAAATGATTTCATGTCAAAAGGTTTATTTTTTTGAGTATTTGTTTTGGTATTTTCCTTTCTTTCAAAAACGGTCAAAATAGAGAGCATGGCTATTCGTCAAAAGTGGTCTAGTTTGCAAAAACTATCGACGGTTCTATGTTATAACCACTACTTTTGTACCTTAAAATCATTTTTGTAAAAATTTCAGAGCAAACTATCACACGTTTGTTGTTCAAACTTGAATTACTTTCAAAAAATCGGCTTAAAGTCAATTAAAGAGGTCAATTTAGATAGAAGCAATAAAATTTCTCATATTAGGGATTATCCATAATATGTGTACTACTCTTTATGAAATTAAATGGGTATCATTTTGTATGTACTTGTTTCACAAAAATGTCATTTTTAGCACTTAAAAAATGGAAAATGATATTTCTAACAATAATTTTGAAAATTGATTCAGCGATGTTGTTTCCCATACCATGGCACACGTGTGCTGAATATGGGCATTTTATCACAAACTATGACACGATAATGGCCATACATTGGTCATTTGACTTGAAACTTATGCATGTTTGTAGATGATTGATATTTTTGTGAAATATTGTTTTCAAAAGTTTGTCAAAACTCAATTTTATCATTTTTCCTATAAACTAGTACACATAAAAGGACTTCATGCCAAAGGGTTTCTATTTTTAATACTTTTTCATATATATTTTATTTCTTTCAAAAAAGGTCAAAATGGAGAGCATGCATATTCATCAAAAGTGGTCTTTCCAAAACTATCGACGGTTCTATGTTGTAACCACTAATTGTGTACCCTAAAATTATTTTTGTAAAAATTTCAGAGCAAACTATCACACAGTTGTAGTTCAAATTTAAATTACTTTCGGAAAATAGACATAAAGTCAACTAAAGAGGTGAATTTAGATAGAAAGCAAGGAAATTCCTCATATTTAGAGATTATCCATCAAATATGTACTACAATTTATGAAAATTAAATGGATGTCATTTTGAACCATATTTTATGTACTTGAATCACAAAGAAGTCATTTTTAGCACTTCAAAAATGGAAAATGATATTTTTAAACAGAATTTTAAAAATCGCTTCGGCGACGTTGTTTCCCATACCATGGCATACATATGTATCAAATATGGATATTTTGTCACAAACTATGATATGATAATGACTATAGATTTGTCGTTTGGAAGACAATGAAAAATAAGAGCTATGCCTATGCCTTTTCTACGCCTCCCTGAAAACTATGTCGATGGTTTTGTTTGGCCGTAAGCATACATGTGCTACGCTGACGGCCCCAACATATGGCCGTCGGCGCCGTCGACGTTCTCAGTGATTCCCGTAGCGAGGAGAACACGGGATTTACTTGAACATTTCTTCTTGCATAGTTCTATCATATTTCATGTCTTCATTAAATTTCATAATTAAGAGGTATCAACCGTGAGACGTGGGGTTGAATATATTTAGGTAAATTAAACAGTGGGCTATTTGTGACTAGGTATTAAGCACATGAACATAAGGGAATATAGAGAGCATTTTCTTAATCCGAGATGAGGCACGTAAAGTGGGAAGTTGGATTCATTATGTAAGATTATGAAGAAAAGAGGATATGTCAAACATCTACTAACTAACCTAAAGTGGACAGGCTTGCCGCGACATCGATACTGACCACGAAATTGATAAGATTTTGGTCCATGAGAAATGTATGCTCACCAGGAGAGCCAAAGTGTACTCTTTTCATAGGAGTAGGTTCTGCGATGATCTCGTCCGCGGAGACGACGCCGGAGGCAGGAAAACAGAGGTCGATTCGCTCGATGTCGAGCATCTCGACAGGTAAGAATCTGCAGGAAGGAAAACAAAACTTAAAGCGGATCTATAGCATATACTCTCTCTGTCCTAAGTTCAAGACATTCTTTGTTGGACGGAGGGAAGATGTCCTCCTTTCGCCTCGGTGATGCTGGTAATGAAGGCGCGACGACCCGGCAGTTTCGGGTGCATGCGCGTGAGAGAGGGAGTGAGGCGACTCAGGCGACTAGGCGAGCACACGTAAGTAGGAATAGTAATAGAGAATTGAACCATCGGCATCTAGTTCTTAGCCTCCCACAAAAAGCTGTGCGGCGGCGTGGATCATGCACATGATCGTTGATCGGTGATAGACGCAGGCGCAGCAGCACGCCAGCACCGAGCTGCTTGGCTCCTGGAGGAAGACGACACAGAGGTAAATATGGTATGGCCTGGACCGACATAGGTCGGGGGTGAGAAGGCTGCTATGAGTTGGGCCATAAATCAGGTAATAAAATTTGGTCCTCCTTCCTAACGCATAATCGCCCGGTTGGGCTTGGAAGACGTCCGGCTCATTTATATCTATATCTATATCTATATCTATATCTATATCTATATCTATATTATTACTATATAATATTCGTTACGGTGAGGCGGCGTACGTCGCGGCATTTTTGCATTTTAGTCCCTCGAAAACATTGAAATTAACCCGCAGTACATAATTCCCCAGGGTGAAACGTTTTTGCGTTTTGGTCGTCCCACCCCTCCTCCGCCTCCTGCGCCTCCGCCTTCCCCTACCTTCGCGGCTGGTCCTTCCCCATCGACGCGTCGGAGACCCTCCACCCCAAGGTCGGTACCTTCCTCCCATCACTAATCCCCTCTTCGCCGGCCGCCACCTCCTCCTCCATCTGATGATCTCTTCCCCTTGTGCGAATACCAGGTGTGCATCTAGACCATCACCTCCGCGGGGCTTGACCAGATCCTGCCGTGGCTCTTCTACGACAAGGTCGTTGGCGTCGCGCACTTCCTCCTCTTCGTCGAGGGCAAGGCCGCCAAGCCCACCGTCGCCGGGGTCCTCGAGACGATTCCCGTGCGATTCCCCACCTCAGATTTCTTGGGAAATCAGTTACCAATTTCGTCTACTTCAGTTCTGAGTGTCTTTCTGTATGCAGGGTGTGACGGTGGTGTACAGGACCTGGAGGAGCAGCAGGCCCAGAGGTCTGCATTTTTTCGCCGTGTTCCTCTTCGGACTTTACATTCTGAATTAGTTCATCGCCTCATATGCAGCCGTATCTGGAACGAGACATGGTTGGCAGGGTTTTTCTACAAGCCTTGCAACTATGAACTCTTTGTCAAGCAGTCACTGAACATGGAGATGGCTATAGTGATGGCCCGGGTATGTCGATTTGCTACAAGGGTGTTGTAGTGCTACTGGGATAGTTTGTTATCTGTCACACAACTTGTTCTGTCTCTATACTAATGATTTAGGTGTCATGCGTCCAGCATCCATACACAAAAAAAAAGTTTCATGGCAGGGCGTTGGCATGGATTGGATCCCCGACGAATTACTCTATGGCGGTGGAGCTGCTGAGTACTCTGTCCGACGTCTCTGTAGGCCGACGTCCCCGATGATGTTGAGTTGTTGACATGGTTATCTTTCCAAACTATGTGAGTAGAACAAAGCCAAGCACTCTGCTCCTCATATCCCTTACATACAAACTAACTTACATGTTCTGCGCTCTGTAGGAAAGCAGTGCCGAATGTGATGATATTAAAGATCTATCAGCAAGGTAAACCTTATCTTGCTTTAGTAACATGATGATCTCTTGGAGTTGTGTTCGATTTTGTGTTGGCTCATGGAAAAAATTATGTCTAAATACTACGATATGATCTCCATTTGTTTGGTTAGAGCATCTCCAACCATGATGCACAAATTTATCCCCAAAATGTCCGCGGACACGTCCGAGCGTGTCCACGAAAGCGCCCGGACAACCCCCCATGTTTGTGGTACCACAGCCATACCTCCAGATATCCATAACCACAAATTACTACAAACACATGCGACAATGACTCTAACATGCCCCTTTCTCTGCTTGATGAGTCTCTGCATTGCCCCACTTGCCATGTATCATTCAGATGATGGGCAGAGGAAGATCATGTTCTGGACTGGTTCTTGCTAAGTGTTTGCAGTGGATCTTGCAAAGTGTTCGGGACAATGATTTCTGTCCTTTTTCTTAGTACAAGTCATGGTGATTCGGAAAAGGTAAATTCGGTTGATCTTGGATTCAAGTACTGAATTTTCAGCTTACTAGACGCATCAGTAGTAGGTGTAGGTGTGAGTTCATGTTCCATGGAACATGGTGGTTTGAGTATTGCGGCTGATGTGTTTGCCGATATGGTATAACTGATCTGTATTTTAGGCTTTTCGATTCTATTCAAATATGTATAATGTATTCCCATGTCTTCTCCAATTGATAGTTATATGATAAACACTTGTTGTTCGTGCCTGAGTTCTTCTTTGATAGAAAAATGAAAATCACTCATGCAGTTATACAGCTAATGCAGGAAATCCATTCTCGCCATAGTTTATAAAGAGGTTCTTAAAAGAGACACCATCTCTCCACGTCTCAAAAATACTATCTATAGGCAATGGTTTATGTGTTTCACGTGTTATATAGATTCGGGCTAAAATGGATGAATATATATATATTAAAATATGTATAGATACATGTATTAACATATGAATGTGGAATAGATTTAAAACTTATTACATTGTGAAACAGAGGGAGTAGTTGTGTATGTATCATTGACTTCAACATTTTTAAAGAGGTTCTTAAAAGAGACACCATCTCTCCATCTCTCCACGTCTCAAAAATACTATCTATAGGCAATGGTTTACGTGTTTCACATGTTATATAGATTTGGACTAAAATGGATGAATATATATATTAAAATATGTATAGATACATTTGTTAACATATGAATGTGGAATAGATTTAAAACTTATTACATTGTGAAACGGAGGGAGTAGTTGTGTATGTATCATTGACTTCAACATTTTTAATGAAATTATAGAACTTGTGAAAAAAGATTGCAGCATTTCAAGCATGCCCTTGTAGCCCCAGAAATAAACTATGCAACAAATTAATTACCATATAAAGTATTTCTATAGAGCGAGTTATATGACGGACAAAGTTGCTGCCCGTAGCAACGCACGGGCATTTTACTAGTCTAGTTATTATATGCTAATTGGATTACTTTTCTTGTTACTAGGTAAATTGGCGCGGCGACACGCCGCACCCGTGTGGTGTTAGCTGTATCTATTAGTGTTAAAGAGAGAGCACAGTTCTCTTGAATATGGAAGAACACAGAAGATAATTCGTATAGGTAGGACTGTCGAGCATTCAAAAAGCATGATATTGCTGATTGTATTGCTTGAAATATTAAATCAAATAGCAAGACAACCTATCAGGTCAAAACTTATATTCTAAGGTATGAGGATGCCTATTTTTAAATAACATTTTCATGACAAATATAAGTGCGGCTCACATAAAGGCTTGGGAAAACTATTTTTCTGGGAAAAAGGCTAAAAAATACAGAGTAATAAAACAAAGAAGATGGTGGGAATGTACTGCATCTCATTATTTCACTTTGTAGCTGAAAATAAAAATGTTGTATATTATAATGAGATTGCTGATGTGATTGCAAAATAACTGTAGGAAGAACAATGGAGGACAAACCTACATGTGGGGAAGTTTTTGCTGGAGGTGACCGTTTTCTTGAAAAGCTGCTAAAAATGAGTAGTGTAGTGAAGAACTCCATCCCTGGAGGCCGGAGGAGTAGTTCAACATTTGAAAATAATGTCATCGTTAGGCTATGGGCAATATACAGTGCAGATCGAGAGCAATGGGTGTATAAAATTGATGAATACGCAGCTACTTTTGATATCAAATTTAAGTATAAAATCTCCACTTCCTCTGGACCATAAGTCTAACAATCAAGTTCACATTTAACCTAGATTTTCCAGATAATTTGGTAATATTAGTCCTGCTCCAGTGCAAAGTAACACTACAAATGATTGATGGGTGTGCATGAAAATTACATGAAATGTAGTCAGTCTATTAGATCTTTTTTCCAATAGGGAATGCAATATCAGTCTTGTTGTAGCAACTCAAGTAAAAATAAATCATAAAAAATTCAAGTGACTGCTTACGAATCATGGGAAACTAATTTATCAATCAGATAAGTGAACTGGCCAAGCACCTAGATCAAAATCTCACAAAACAGAGGGAATTGTCAACTGCTAAAGATCTTCTCTTAATAATAGTAAAACACTGTAACATCCTAGGATTTGAAAAATCAGAAAAATTTAAAACCTTTACAAATTACTGTGTATGTTACTTTGAAAAGAAAATACAAGCATTGCACTCTTGCATTCATGCATCAACATCATTTTATCATGTTGCTTAAATTAAATAAGAGTTGAATTTTAATATTTATTTATATGTTTGTTTTGGAAATTATTCCATAAACATGTTATTTGTACCTTTTATAATATTCCAATTTATTAATTTTATTTTGGGCAAGAATATTACCAAAAAGTTCTAAATTAAATTAGCTTTCCAAAACATATTTTTATGAATTTTTCTGAAATGTTTTGATAAGATTTAAAAATCAAATTCTATTGAAAAGTTTCAAAACAGAAAAGTTGTTTTTTTTTAAAAAAATTAAACGAGCCAACTGGGCCTAGCCCATCTTCTATCTACCGCGCGCGCAGCGCAGAAGCCCAGCAGAAGCCCACGCACTCCCTCTCTCTCACTGACGCGCGGGACCCACTTGTCATCCCCGTCGTCGCGCCTTCAACCTCTCACAGGAGATCTTCCGGAGGAGTTCGTCCCGATTACGCCTCGCATCCGAGCCGTGCGAGACACGAAGTCCATCCCCGGGCGCCCCTTATATAAACTACAGCTCGCCGTCGTTCCTCGCGCCCCAAAACCCTAGCCTCATCGCCCCCAGGCTGCCCGCAGCCCTCCGCCTCCGTCCGCCATTGCCGCCGGCAAGAACTTCCGATTTCGGTGAGTCTTCAGCTCCACGAGCGTTCCCTCTCCCTCCTCTAGCTTCATATCCAATGTGCGCAACTCATGGACATATTTTCCCCTCTGTTGGCGCCCCAGAACGACGTATCCGTCCGTGACCGAAGCTCCCCGCCGCCGTGCGCAACTCCGACGAGGTACTGCCGAAGAACGCGGAAGCGCCGAGGACCACGAGCACGCCATCGACCTCGCCTAGACCTCCTCTTCATCACGGTACGCTCCGCTATTCCTTTTAGGTTGTAGATCATCGGGAACATGGCGTGCCGATCATGTCGCCGCCGAGAACGTGTCTCCGGTAGGGTTCCGGTGAACCACGCCGCCAGGTTTTGGTAGAATAGATCTACGCCGTTAGATCGAGATCCAACGGCTGCCCATTGTTTCACTTATTCGAACCGGTACCGTCCAATCAGAGGAAGCCACGTGGATGCCCAGTCAGCGCCTCGTCAGCGTACAGTCAGCGCCGCGTGAAAATTGATTTTTCTATTTAGTTTTAATCTGGCAATTTTGCAGAAAAGACCCCAGAACTTAGATTCAATATAACTTTTATTTGGTTTGGCCAAATTTAACAAACTTTATATTTTTGAAAAGCTCTCGACTTGTAGAATATTTTAGAACTATTAGTTTTCTGTTTTGAGTTTGTTTAAATTATTCAAATTTCAAATTAAGAGTTTGAGTAAATTTGACTTAGATGTAAATCCATAAGTCCAAAAAATTTAAATAAAATTATTTTTAAAACCTTAGAGTATGTGTTATATGATTCCACTGTTAGAAAATATTTTTCAGTATTATTTGGACTATTTCAAAATCATATTTTTTAATTGAATAAAGTTTGAGTAATTTTGAGATAACTTTTGATAGAAATCTTATTTTTGAGTAAATCCAATTACTATAAAATTGAATGACTAAGTATTGGTAGTATGAATTTTCTACTAATTTGTGTAGAATATTTTTTTTGTGTATTTTGTATATAATATTGATTTAAATGAATAACAATTAATTAAAAATATATTAAAATTAATTTCATCATCTATTCGAAATTATAAAGTACTTAGTCATATTATGACCATTTTGGTCACAAAAAGTATTTAGAAATATTTTGCCTTCTCAGACAAAGTAATTTCTTCCTTAGAAAATATTCGATAATAATTTGACAACTCTTTTCCTTAGAAAAGTTAGCACAGAAAACTTTATCAAGTTTGATGTTTTCTTGTGATTAAACATTGCATTGCATGCATTGCATATTTATTGTATAGTTATTGTTTTTCTCTAAGTTAGGTTTATTTTCGACATAGTGTTTTTAGAAAAGTGTTATGCATTGAAACACTTAGAAAATAAAATGCTCGTCATTACATGATTGTCATACTTGGGAGTCTCAACATGAAGTTAGAAGGCCGATGAAGACTTAGAAGAAAAACGGACTCCGGAAGCATCTCCAAGAAGTGGAAGCACTTAGAAGAAAATCAACAAGAACTTCAAGAAGACCGATCCCCCTTTATTTCTCCAAGTCTTTTCTCTCTTTCTTTTCTTCTGTCTTAGACTTTGTGGTGGCTAAGTTATATCCAAGACCAGACCTGGTGATATACAAATCATCAAGTCTGAAGTACCATCAAGTCTACATGATCCAATGAAGGCATCACCAAGGAGAAAGTTACAAGTCTGGAGATGAAGCCTGTGAGATCAACTATATCTTCTTTGTATCTTTTCCTGCCTTAAACCAAGTCCTTGGTGATTTTGACCAAGTCCTTAGAGTGCTAACTGAAGATGAAGGAAACTAAGGGAGTTGAAGAATTCAAGAACAAACATGATGACGACTAGGAGCAGTCTTACAACCTTGGTCCTTAGTCATATTCGACTAACACACTTGACTTGCATTAACTTAGAACTTGGCATGACATGCATCTCTAGTTCTTAGAAATATTTTGCACATCATGCATAACATATTTTTGTATGGTTATTTTGTTTGTATGTTTATTTGTGTCTTGTTTGATATGTTAGAAATTTCAGAGGGAAACGACAACTGTTGCAGCTGCTGTTGCTATTCTTCTTGTTGCCAAGGCAAGTGGCACACCCCCATAAATTTCCTAAGTATTTTTCTATGCATTACTTAGTGTGTTTCTTATATGCATGTGTTGGATAGTATTGCTATGATGAAACTACTATATCCCTTACACTAGTTGTGTTTAGAATCCTATGGGTAACTTGGTAGAAATATTGATGCTATGCAAAAGTTGTTTTGTGAAAAGTTAATTTCTACTAAGTTAAAGAAACTTCTGGGTGGATGTGGCAAGAGGATGGAGGTTAGAGTTGAGTGGCTGCTTAGGCTCATTTAGGTGGGTGCACCTGGCTAAAACCCAGGCTCATTTGGATGAGTGAACATGAGTACGTACACTTGAGGATGGCCACCCAGGAACAAAGGGACCAAAGTTTTCTCCAAGTGAAGGTGTTTCCAGTGCAGCCACGTGGTATAATGGCTCTGCCTTGACTTTTCCCCAAAGGTCTCGTCTCAGGCTTCTCCTTTCCTGTTCACTACAAGAGGGTCAAGGACAGAAGGGTTGTTTGAGTCTCGTGGTGAAAGTGCACAACCTCTGCAGAGTGTAAAACTAAGTACTTAGCCGTGTCCCCGGTTACGGACAATCTGAGCAGCTGATCAAGGATTCAACGGAGGCTCCCAACATTCTAATTTCTAAGTTAAAAGTTGATGGGTGAACAAGGGAAGATGAGATTATGGTTTTCATGCCATACTCGTCTTGATTTCAAGAAAAGTGTTTTCAAAAGAGTAGGAAAAATTGGCTTATGCAAATTAGCCTTGAACTCCACCAACCAAATATGCATATAGGCTATAGAGTTATTCCATTAAGTGTCCACCATAGTGTCACTTGCCAGACTCCATTTCTAATGGAATCTGACCCACTATGTTGCAAATTATTATTTGTTGCAGAAATTTCTGACGAAGAGTAAGGACTACGTTTGGGTTTCGGGTCTGCACCAACATGTTTTCGCCTGGGGCGTATTATGAAGTCTGAGGCTCATTGAAGATTTATTTCCGCTGCTTTATTGTTTTGAGCTAGCTTTAAGCTATGCAAAGATGCATCGAACTATTTATTTTTGTAAGTCTGGATCATCGATGTAATAAAATTGATACTTTGTTGTGATATTACATCGTAAACTGTGTGTGCAAACGAATCGATCCAGGGGTTTGCACTATACACAGGTACCTGCCATATTTTTAAGTGTAGGTAGAGACAGATGCCTGTGGGCATTGGAGCTGTGATAAACGTTACAGATGGTATCAGAGCACTGTGTTGCATGTAGGTTCGAAACCCCTAAATCTGGATAGAAATAGGATTTGACCATAGGATTGAAAATCTATTTTTTATTCAGCCATAGGATAGAAACTGGTTCGAAACCACTAACTGAAGTAGATCAATATTTTTGCCAAAACTTGCACACAAACAGATTATTACGTACCCACACTCTCATCCTTTACTGAGAATTTGCTAGAAGCAGGTAGTTATCTTTAGAAAGATCTTTCCGCATAAATCAACGTAACCATATTTTACTGTGGATCATCTCTAAATAAGAAAACGGAAAAACTTTCAAGAAAGCTACATTGTTCAGTTTACCATTGTATACCTTCTCATTAGCATTACAAAGTATGTCTTTGTCATCCATGTAGATGTAGGAAATAAAATTTCATATCTGAATGGATGAACATCGGGCCGGAGAGCAGCAATGGCGCGTCGAGAGAGACTCGTTGTGAAGCTGCACTCGTCGGTGTTGACAGCATCACCAGATCAGTAGCATAAGACATGACCCTGAAGTTCCATAAAATTCAGTGGCAGTTCAACTGCCGTGTAACAACTCAACAAACCTGAAGTTTTGGAGAAATGGTACTTGTCATGATCGATCACCCTTTCGAGCCCAACAGGAGTTGGTGGTAACAAATCTGAAGCGTATCAAAGCTTTGACAGAAGATCACCCAAATACTGCAAAAAGAAGCTTATCAAAGCACCATTGAGGTTTGTGCATACAGAGAAACTTACTATCCAACATAATTGCAGATCGATTCAGACATGAACCAAGAGAACTAACATCGTATCAAAGCTTTGATAGAAGATCACCCAAATACTGCAGAAAGAAGTGTATCAAAACATCGTTGAGGTTTATGCATACAGAAAAACATACTATCCAACATAATTGCATATCGATTCAGACATGAACCAAGAGAACAAATATCTGCTAGGATATGCATACAGGACACAAAATATGAAGATCAAATTTTCCCAGTATTTTGGCGCTCACCAAGAAAGAAGGCCAAAAACCAGTGGTGATCTCCGGTAATGGCTGGCGATGTCCGTCAAAAGTTGATCTTGTCTTCATGGGGTTGCCTAAAAGCATTTATCTATGATCAGTAAGATGGACATCGAGTGTGTTGTTCATCTACCAAGTCAAACACAATTCTTGTAGACCGAGTTGTGCCAAGTGGTGCATCGAAGAAACATGAAGTAAGAACCAAACACACTGGGATCATAACAAATAACACAACCAAGTACAAAGAGGTGAGGTTCGTCATGCCCTTGGCTTCACCGATGAATGGCGAATACATTTATTGGGAATAATCCCATACCTATTAGTAAGAAAAGCACACACAAGTCTCAATACGTGTACATAATTTAAAGAAATAGGAAACACACCACTTGTACGACTCACTTTGGAAATCACGCTTCGTTGTCTCGTCACAAAATATTCAGAGAACAATCAAGAGGGGAAGTCAGATTATGGAATTAACTACAACATCTTAATGAAAACTTGATATGCTTGGCACAATGATTAGCCTTATATGAATTCCATTCCAGTAAAAATACTCCTCAAGACCAAGAAAACTAAATTGATCCAGAAAGTAAAAGTTACCAGCTAGCAGTACTATTTAGTCCACCATCTTATTAACAACGGAAAGCTCCAAACGATGTAGCCCAAAACCTTAAGACCATCCACTATGTGTGAGATGAGCGTATGGTCCATACTCACTCGGGTTCACACTTTTTTGCAGGGACAAATGGGTACATGCCTGTAGATCTTCTTCTCACAGCGAGCACTTGATTACGGAGCCTGATTCTATATATTATTTATGGATTATTATAGAATCTATCTTTTTCTTCAAATGAGCAAAGCGGTTCAAAGGGAGCAATGAGTCGGTTCCATACAGAGCAGAGCATCGATTCAATCCATCTGACAAGAAAAGCGAACCAAGAAGTTGGTTCGGTTCCTACTCTACTCATCCACCTAAATAAGCATTTTTTATCTGACATGCAACATGCAGGGTACGAATCTCCCGCCTGAACATGCAAGGAAACGAAGGATTGTGATTTTTCTACTTTAATTCGATGGGTCCCATCTCTGTGTCCATGCATGTATTGAATCGGTTCACACATAGTAGAGAAACAACAACGATTCACACTCTGACACCTTTTTCATATGAATCGAACCTACATAGTACATGGTCTAAGTACTATGTTTCTGAATTCTCAGAGCAGAAAATTGTTTTCATCACTGAGACCAAACGGCTGGACCCAATCGAGCAAACAATCACTCAAAACGATCTTGAGAACATAACCTATATTTCATTCCACACGATGAACTTCCAGTTTTGCCATCTTAGCCCTCGAAAATAAAGATTTCTATGATGTATAAGCACAAACAACAGGAGAAACGATCTTTTCTGTAATCCCCTCACTTCAACTTGCTATTCCCCAGCCATATGAACCAAGGAGTGAGAATTTACAGCACATGAGAGGATTATAGAGGGTGGGAAAACTCACTCTTGGGCCCTGAACACAAGCCGTAGAACACCATGCATGCGATGGCCGTCATCCAGGACCTGGCAAGCGAGGGCCGGCCGGCCGGCGCGGCGGCAACCAGCTAGGGAGCGGGAGGGGATCAGCTAGGGGAGGGGTGCGCTGGCGGTGAGGGAACGAACGGGATCGGAACAGAGGAGGAAGGAAAAACAATCCGCAACCGCCGCCCTCCGCATCCGCCTCTACGACCTCGAAGAACACGTCTCCTCTCGCGCCATCGTATAGCTCAAGCGCGTGTGGAGGAGGTCGAGGGATGCGTGGAGGAAGAGCGACTGGAAGAGATGAGGACGGCCGACCTCGGGGCGGAGTGGTGGCACCACGGACACTAGTAGAAAACATGCTAAAGGACCAAACTCCAAAACCCCATTTGTCCCGGTCGTAATGCAAACCGAGACAGATGGGGCATAAAACGCGTCGGGCAGTTCACGCGACACTCATTTGTCCCGGTTCGTGGCTGGAACCGGGACAAATGAGGTAGCACCCGCAGGCGACACCCATTTGTCCCGGTTCCAGTCACGAACCGGGACAAATGTCATGGTTTCAGTTACGCGCCCGAGCCACCGCCGCGTTTTTTCGACGCGCACGGAAGACGAGCGGAAATACGGCGCCGCCGGTGATTCCTCTGCCCTCCGGCGATTCCTCTGCCCTCCGCCGGCGATTCATCTTCCTCTCCGGCGCTATAAAATGCACTGCACAATACCATTTCTCCACACACCATTTCTCCACCACTCCTCCACACACCATTTTTCCGGCCATCTCTCCTCTCTTTTCTCCGTCCCTATGGAGCCACTCGTGCCTCGGTCCGATGAGTTTTACGGCTACGAGAAGGAAGGCATGCGGTTCAAGGTGTGGGTCACCCTTCATGCATGGCGCGTGGAGAAGTGGATCGGCGACGTGAAGAACAACTTCCTCGACGCCGCTCCGATCAAAGCCGTTGGACTCGATTGCGAGTTCACCGACCCTCGACGGAAGGATACACCGCAGCGCGCCGCCGTCCTTCAACTCTCGGTGGGGACCGAGACTCTTGTCTTCCAAATTTGCAAAGCTGATCGGGTGCCACAGGTCCTCGTGGATTTCTTAGGTGACGAGACAATCAAATTCTACGGCGTGGCAATCCATAATGACATGAAGATGCTAGCCTACTACGGAATTATTATTTGGTCCGCGGTCGACCTGCAGAGGGATCGCCGAAACCCTACCGGCAATTTTACTCCTAGTCTATATGCTCTCTCTAATGCGGTCATTGGGACAAATCTTAAGAAGAAGAAGAAATACAAGAAGAGGAAGTACACGGACGACGACAAGGAAGACACGTTACAAAAAGACCTAATTTTCGGATGGGGCAACGTTCCATTGAGCTACGATCAAGTCGTATATGCTGCTTTAGACGCTCGCCTTGGCTTCGAGATTGCACGGAAGTGGGATAGTCTACGCGGCTATAATACGGAAAATGATCATCTTAATGTCGTTGATGAGTAGACTATCTATGTATTCAAACATTTTTCATATTCATAGTTTTTCCAAAATCCAAAGTTTGCAAAAGTTATTTAAAACAGAAAACAGAAAAAGAAAAAAAAAAAAACCTCCATCTGTCCCGGTTTCAGTCTCAAACCGGGACAAATGCCTCCTTGTTGTCCCGGTTTGTGACTGAAACCGGGACAAATGGGGGGTGCCTATATATACTGATCATCAGCAGCCCCCTACCAAAACCATTAGAGGCATTTTTTTTTGAAATGTAAGGAGGGGGTGTGTGCTAGTCTGTTTTTTTTGTATGCATGCAAGGTGTTTGATGAAATGCCCGAGAGATTTCACGAATTGATTTGATGTACACTTAAAGAAGTTTATTCTTCTTTTCGATCAAGGTTAATTTTTCTCTCATTTCATTTGTAATTAATTGATACCGTGCATGTTCAGTGTTTATTTGTCGATGTTCTGTAATGGTTATTGATGTAGTTCATTATATAATGCAGATGGACCGACAATGGATGTATGGTGACCGACGCACTGCCGAGTACATGACAGGTTTGAGGAAATTTCTAGAGAAAGCCCAGGCCCACAGTACGAATGGTTTCATGTGTTGTCCATGTGTCAACTGTCAGAATAAGACAGATCACCCAAACGTGAGAACCCTTCAAAGTCATCTTATTCGGCATGGTTTCATGCCCATCTATAATTGTTGGACGAAGCACGGAGAAAAAGGTGTTATGATGGAAGACAATGAAGAAGAAGAAGATGATGACAACTATCCTATGTTCCCGGAGTACGGAGATTCTGCAACGGGGGAAGCTGAAGCTGAAGAGGCACCAGATGAGCCCACTGACGATCTTGGTAGGGCCATTGCTGATGCAAAGAGAGAGTGCGGAACTGAAAAGGAGAGGTTGAAGTTCGACCAGATGTTAGAGGATCACAAGAAATTGTTGTATCCAAGTTGCGAAGATGGTCAGAAAAAGCTGGGTACCACACTGGAATTACTGCAGTGGAAGGCAGAGTGTGGTGTGACTGACAAGGGATTTGGAAAGTTGCTGCAGATAATTAGGAAGATGCTTCCAAAGGTCAACGAGTTGCCCGACAGCACGTACGAAGCAAAGAAGGTTGTGTGCCCTCTAGGATTAGACGTGCATAAGATACATGCCTGCCCTAATGACTGCATCCTCTACCGCGGTGAGTATGAGAATTTGGATGCATGTCCAGTATGCACTGCATTGCGGTATAAGATCAGACGAGATGACCCTGGTGAAGTTGAGGGTGAGCGTCCCCGGAAGAGGGTTCCTGCCAAGGTGATGTGGTATGCTCCTATAATACCACGGTTGAAACGCCTGTTCGCGAATAAAGAGCATGCCAAGTTGTTGCGATGGCACAAAGAGGACCGTAAGAAAGACGCGATGTGTAGACACCCCGCTGATGGGTCGCAGTGGAGAAAAATTGAGAGAGAGTTCCCGGAATTTGAAGATGACGCAAGGAACTTAAGGTTTGGTCTAAGTACAGACGGTTTCAATCCGTTTGGGGAGCAGAGCAGCAGTCATAGCACATGGCATGTGACTCTATGTATTTATAACCTTCCTCCTTGGTTGTGCATGAAGCGAAAGTTCATTATGATGACATTGCTCATCCAAGGCCCGAAGCAACCCGGCGACGACCTTGATGTGTAACTCAGGCCATTATTTGAAGAACTTTTACAGTTGTGGCGGGAAGAAGGTGTACGGGTGTGGGATGAGCACAAACATGAGGAATTTGACCTACGAGCTCTGCTTTTTGTAACAATTAACGATTGGCCTGCTCTTGCTAACCTCTCAGGGCAGTCGACCAAGGGGTACAATGCATGCACACACTGTTTGGGTGAGACTGAATGTTTATATTTGGATAAATGTAAGAAGTGTGTGTATCTGGGGCATCGTCGATTTCTTCCGATCAGGCATACCGCAAGGAAGAAAGGCAAGCCTCTTTAAGGTGAGGCTGATCACAGTAGGAGGCCTGTCAACCGTACTGGTGAAGAAATATTTGATATGGTCAAGGATCTAAAAGTAATCTTTGGAAAGGGTCCTGAAGGTCAACAGGTTCCGAAAGACGCTAACGGGCACGCACCCATGTGGAAGAAAAAATCTATATTTTGGGAGCTACCATATTGGAAGGTCCTAGAGGTTAGATCTGCTATCGACGTGATGCACGTGACGAAGAATGTTTGCGTGAACCTGCTAGGCTACTTGGGCGTGTACGGGAAGAAAAAAGATACAGAGGAAGCACGGGAGGACCAGAAACGTGTGAAAGAACGAGACGGCCTAAGTCCCGAACACTACGAAGGTCCTGCCAGCTACGCTCTTACCAAACAAGAGAAAGTAATATTCTTTGAATGCCTGAGCAGTATCAAGGTCACGGCTGGGTTCTCGTCGAATATAAAGAGGATAGTAAATGTGAGACTCCAAAAATTTCAGAACCTAAAGTCTCATGATTGCCACGTGATTATGACGCAATTGCTTCCGATTGCACTGAGGGGGCTACTACCGGAAAATGTTCGAGTACCCATTGTGAAGCTTTGTGCATTCCTCAATGCAATATCTCAAAAGGTAATCGATCCGGCGATTCTACCAGGGTTGCAAAATGATGTGGTCCAGTGTCTTGTCAGTTTTGAGTTGGTGTTCCCTCCATCCTTCTTCGATGTTATGACGCATCTCCTGGTTCACCTAGTCGAAGAGATTCAAGTTCTCGGTCCTGTATTTCTGCACAATATGTTCCCATTTGAGAGGTTCATGGCAGTCTTAAAGAAATATGTGCATAACCGTGCTAGGCCAGAAGGAAGCATCTCCAACGGCTACGGTAACGAGGAGGTCATTGAGTTCTGTGTTGACTTTATTCATGACCTTAAGCCGATAGGTGTTCCACAATCACGACATGAGGGTAGACTTAGTGGAAAAGGCACACTAGGAAAGAAAACAAAAATTTGTATGGATGGACATTCTTTCACTGAAGCACACTATATAGTTCTACAAAGTTCTACCTTGGTGGCCCCGTATATCGATGAACACAAGAATTTTGTACGCTCTCTACACGTGGGGAAGTCTGACAACTGGATTGTACGTACACACATGGCCACGTTCGGCGGTTGGTTGCGAGCACATCTTGAAAATAAAGACAAGGTTGATGAAGAGTTACACTTGTTGGCCAGGGCACCATCTACAACTATATGTACTTTCCAAGGGTACGAGATAAATGGAAATACATTTTACACGAGTGTCCAAGATAAAAAGAGCACGGACCAAAACAGTGGTGTTCGCATTGATGCAACAAACAACAATGGGCAGAAGAACACATATTATGGTTGCATAGAGGAGATATGGGAACTTGACTATGGACCTTCATTTAAGATCCCTTTGTTTCGGTGCAAATGGGTCAATCTGAAAGGCGGGGTTGAGGTAGACAAGATGTACGGAATGACAACAGTGGATCTAAACAATCTTGCGTACAGAGACGAACCATTCGTGCTAGCCAATGATGTGGCTCAGGTTTTCTATGTGAAAGACATGTCTAGCAGACCCAAAAAAAGAAACATCCTGGGAGTGGAGGAGCCTAGGCGTCACATAGTTCTTTCAGGAAAAAGAAACATCGTGGGAGTGGAGGACAAGACAGACATGTCACATGATTATAATAATTTTGATGAAATTCCGCCTTTCGTAGTGAACATTGACCCAGTCATCAAGTTGATTGAAGAAGATGCTCCATGGTTCCGACGCAGAAGAACTGGCGGTGTTGTGTGATGGAGATGTTGGTGCGATATGTAATAATTAATATATTAAACTTTTTATATGAAGAAGATGCTCCATTTTTACCTGCATATCAAATGGATCCGTCGGCGTTGATAGAACAAAACACACGATTTCACCTGCATACAGCCCCACGGTGGCTCTTGATGAGTGCCTGCATATCAAATGCACCGTGGGGCATATGCAGGGAATCCGAGTAATTTGTATATATTCCTCAATAGATGAATTGAACTATCCTTTTGATAGAACAAAACACACGATTTCACCTGCATACAGCCCCACGGTGGCTCCTGAGTGCCTGCATATCAAATGCACCGTGGGGCGTATGCAGGGAATCCGAGTGATTTGTATACCACACACCACCCGGCTAGGCACTAGAAGGAGGAAACACTGAGTGCTCGCCTCGTCCGAGAGGGGGCTATATATAGGGTCATGGGCTCAACCAGTGGTACTGATAGTGTTGATCCAACAGCTATCAAGTGCTCAAAAGAAGCACACCCCTGATCCAACGGCTAACAAGTGTTTCAAAGAAACACATGATCTGTGTGCTTCTTTAGTCCCGGTTTGAAACTGAAAGCGTTAATCGAACAACTCAGAAGCAATCAAAAGAAACACACACCTGATCAAACGGCTTACAAGTGCTTGAAAGAAACACACGATCCGTGTGCTTCTTTAGTCCCGGTTTGGAAGTTAAAGTGTTGATCGAACAGCTCAGAATTTCAAAGTTTGCAAAAGTTATACAAATTCACATTCAAAATAGTTTTAAACTAATTTAAATAATGGTTATAGAAAAGAAATTTTTTTTTGTATTAGTTAGTCAAATTCAAACACTTTTCATATTGAAAGTTTTTTCAAATTCTAAAGTTTGCAAAAGTTATACAAATTCACATTCAAAATAGTTTTAAACTAATTTAAATAATGGTTATAGAAAAGAGAAAATGTTTTTGTATTAGTTAGTTAAATTCAAACACTTTTCATATTGAAAGTTTTTTCAAATTCCAAAGTTTGCAAAAGTTATACAAATTCACATTCAAAATAGTTTTAAACTAATTTAAATAATGGTTATAGAAAAGAGAAAATGTTTTTGTATTAGTTAGTCAAATTCAAACACTTTTCATATTGAAAGTTTTTTCAAATTCCAAAGTTATTTAAAACAGAAAACAGAAAACAGGAAAAGAAAAGAAAAAGAAAAAGAAAAAGAAAAAAACCCATCTATCCCGGGTGGTGGCTCAGACCGGGACAGATGGGGTGCTATCTATCCCGGGTGGTGGCTCAGCCCGGGACAGATGACCCCTATTTGTCCCGGGCAGAGCCATGACCCGGGACAGATAGCATTATGCTATAAAACCAACACTTAGCGCTCCGGGCCGAGCAACCACCCGGAGCAGTTCCCCTTTCCTACCGAAGTGCTGCCGAAATTTCCCGTGAACCCTAGCCGCCGCCGCCTCCTTCCTCGACTCCGGCTGGGCCCGCCGCCACCTTCCTCCTCGACTCCGCCCCCTAGGTGAGCCTCGCGTGTGCCCCGAACCCTAGCTCGTGCCCTCTTTCTCTCTCTGCGCGCGCGTGCCACGAACCCTAGCTTGCCAGCACCGTGCCGCCGCGCGAGGAGATGGAGCTCACCCGCCCCCGCTGTAGCCGCAGCTCGCCGCCGCACGGCCTCGTCCCCGCGTGCCTCCAATCGCCGTAGCCGCAGCTCGCCGCCGCACGACCTCGTCCCCGCGTACCTCCTATCGCCATCTTCGGCTCCGCGGGATCGGTCGTCGCCGGTGACTCCGGCGACCTTTTGGTCCCTCGTGCCGCCAGTTCATTCCCCGCTCTGCGCCCCGCGCGCATACGCCGACGGTCGCCGCGTGCTCGCCAGCGCCGTCGTCGCCCGCTGACGTCGCGGGCTGACGTCAGCGGTGTCTGGCTGACGTCAGCTCATGTCCAGTTCAGAAAAATGCAAATAAACTACCAAAAATTTCAGAAAAATATATCTTTCCATCCAACACATTGAGAATTAGTATGCGAATTAGTATTTGAAAACTTGTGTATGCAAATAAAAACGTGTGTACGTGAAATTAGTATTTGTAGCATGTGTATGCATGTGTATGCGAATTAGTATTTGTAAATCATTTCGGTTATCACTGGTTTCTATGTATGCATGCAAAAAAAGCGAGCTTTGTAGCCGATCCTCTTGTGACATGTGTCGCTCCAACGCGCATAAAATCTCAACAAACCACCAAACCGACACTAGAAGAAAATCCGATACTCTCGGTTTCAAACACTTAATTATATAAGTTCGGTCAATATTGCAAATTCATATTAAATCAGACAAATGCAAACTTTATATCAAAATGTTCAGAAAAAAATAATCTATAATGTTGTATCATAAAAATGTTCATATTAATTCATATCAACTGGATTCATATCTATTTTTTCTTACTTGATTTTGCGTGCAGGTACTCGGATTTGTCACCGCGTCGTAGCCGCCGCCCTATCGGAGCCCTAGTAAAGTTCGAGAGACTTCAAAAGAGAAATGTAAATAGAAATGAGATACTCGATATGATTGAAATGTGTTTGTAAAATTGAAATGTCTTAATGTATTTGTACTATTCAAATAACTTTGCTTCAGGTTGAAATTGAAATGTGTTTGTACAAATAAATGATAAAAGATGTTGAGTTAGATTTAGTTGTATGACATATCGGTAAAGTTATTTAGATGTTGAGTTATTAAAATTATTTAAATGGATTTAAATCTCTTGCAGAAACTATGGACACCCGTAGAAATCTTCAACAAGAAGAGGACATGTTCGGCATCATTCGCGAAGGTGATGAATTGGACCCCGGCAGAAACCATGAACAAGAAGAGGAACACGTAGACGATTTCACCGGGCAATTTCTGAACGAGTCCGGAGATGGACTGGAGGGGCATTCAGACGGAATAGATGTCACCGACAGTTCAGCTCACGGACAGTTCACCGACTCTACTGTTGGAAAGTCGGCCGCCGAGGTAGATATATGCCCTCAGGTTTTTGTCTCCGTTGAAAAGATTTGTGTGTATACATATATTAACTATCACTTTTTCTTGTTTTTAGCCGTCGGCGGGCCATGAACCGGGACCAAGCAAAAAAGCAGCGGTGAAACGAGGCGGGCCACGGACCGGGACCAAAAAGCTCCAAGGGAAACAGAAGTACCACATCGAGGAGATCAATGAAAAAGGAAAACCGATTGCTCCCGCTAACCACGCAAGGAAATTTGTAGCTCAGTGCGGAGTCATCGTTCGGGACAGACTGTCCATCAGGGCTCAAGAATGGTATAAGCCAAAGGTGCCAAAAGAGGGGGTTATTTATGTCTCGAATGCAGACAAACAACTCCTTTGGGACGAGCTCATGCAGAATTTCACTTTACCGGAAGAGGAGGATGTAGAGGAGCCGGTTATAGAGAATCGATGCAAGGCCTGGACTTATATTGAGATGGGTGAATTGTTCCGCAGCTGGAAGAAAAGGCTTAACAAGTTCATAAAAGAAGGTAAAACTCCAGAATTTGTCGGAGTCTATGAAAAGATAAAAGATGAGTGGCCCGAATTTAAGGCGTACAAGCAATCGGAAGCCGCTAAGGCCATGTCAGAGAGAAATAAGAAAAATGCAGACAAAAAGATATATCACCATAACATGGGGTCAGGTGGCTACCTGACGGCCCTGCCTAAGTTTCTGAAAATGGAGGAAGAGTTTTTGGCTAAAGGTATACAGATCGAGACATTTGACTGGCCAGACCGGCTTAAGGCTTGGTTCTATGGGCATGGTGGAAAGTTAGACCCTGAAACAGGTGACTGTCTTTTTACCAAGGAGCACGGACCTGTCCCTATTAAAGCTCTCAGAGAGGTATGGAAGGAGGTCACGGAAGGCAGGTTCCACCCTAACAGAGAGAAGGACGAGCTATCGCGAGCCCTTAAGAATCCTGAACACAGTGGACGAACAAGAGGAACCGTCGGCTCTGTACCGTGGATACTTGGGTTTCCCAAAGATGTTGGCACTTATAGAAGCCGATCGAGAAAGAAGAAAGAGATTGCCGACCGGGCCAAGTGGATGGAAAATAAATTACTACAACATGAGAAGGAGATAGCAGAGCTGAAGGCAGCGCAGACTCGACGGATGCCCTGCGAATCTGAGACGCCCGAAAATCCTTCTCCTGATCCAAAATCAATGCGGAGAAGCAGCGTGGCTTCGACGGAGCTCGATCGCCACAATGATATGCCGGGTCCTCGTCACCCCGTGGATAATATCGTGCAGCGGGAACTTTGCGACCTACATGTGCCATGCTTGAACATAACCGTGAAGGTGGCGCACGGCTTTGCCCTACCGCCTAGCCCAAATGGAACTTACCATTGTCGCCCTATTCCAGATGGCTATGCTGTTGTCGGGGTTGATGAGGTTATCAAGACATATGAGGGAATTAAGCTGGACTTCCCTACGGGTGAAGACGAGGTTGAGTTGAGATTTGCCCTCAAGAGTACCTGCTTATGGAAAAAAGAATACAGCGTGTTCCCACACATGCAGCTAAATCGCCCTCCCAGTCCACAAGCCAGTCCACATAACTACAACAACGACAACCAATGCGCTAGTCCAGACACCCCCCACAACGACAACCAAGGCGCTAGTCCATCTCCGCCGTCGTGTGAGCGTACTCCGCCGCGTGAGCGTACTCCGCCGCGTCAACGGACTCCATCGCCTCCGCAAAAGAAGCGGAAGTGCACCGCTGCGTCGACTAGTACTCAGAAAAGCGAAACGGCCGGGAAGTCTCGCTTTGTGAACTCTCGCAAAGATGTCGATACATGGGTCGAGGAGATCCAGACTTCCCAGAGAAAGAAGGCAAAAAAGATGTCTTTGCCTGTTCCGGTTTATTCTCCGGAAGCGATACGGTGGGCCATAGAATTTCTTACGCATCCGTCGCAATATGAACTAAATATGGACGATGACTACACACGCGTTCTGGTGCGTACATCTAAGAGAGTGCGGGAAGAACAAAAATCTGCTGCCACCCAGAAGAGAGATGTTCCACCGCTCGGAATGCAGGCGGGACAATCGGCCCCTCCACTCATATTGGCGCCTTACAACCGGAACCCGATCGATGATGTACTTTCGCAGAAAGCTAGAGATATGGGTATAACTCTGGCAGAGCTTAAGGCATTGCAAGCTGGCGAGAGTGTCACCATACATGAGGTGGTGCGAACATATGTGAGAGGAAAAGATCTTGTCGACCCTGCAATGGTGCGCACTCTACCAGGTAGGTTGCACCAACTAAATGCATGGTACTTGCGTACCACGAAAAGTCAAGACGGAGACTGGCTCTGTGGGAAAATTCCAAAGGATTTTTTTGGCCCAGGTGACGATGAGGTTCAAATCGAGTATTGCAAATTATGGCAGTTATTCAATTTTGACGCGCTCAACAAATCTATCATCAGTGCCTTTTGCATGTAAGTAATTAAATTATGTATATATGTCAGTAATTCTCTAGCTCTACTTATTTTTCATTGCTTGTAATTATCCTTATCACTATATTACTTTTGTACTCTATTATGCAGGCTGAAAATTATACAATCTCGAAAGCTGGGACTCAATCACAAGATTGGATTCATTGACCCTAATCGAGTTCATCATCATGGTTTGTTACATTACCCAGATCAAACGGAGGAGCTTTTGCTTACTTATTTGATGGCGCAACATTACAAAAGCACCATAATTTTCCCGTTCAACTTCGAGTGAGTTGTTTACTTTCTTATACATACTTGATGTTAATTAAGTATATGTAATTGATGATTTAGTTATTAACAAATATAAACATATGGCAGATTTCACTGGGTATTATTTGAGATTGATGTTGAAAAGGCAATCGTTGATGTCTTGGACCCATTATCGAAACCTGAAGAAAAATTCGACGACACGAAACAGATGCTCCAGAGGTAATTTCGTTCATTATCACAATCGACCTCGTATTTTCTAATAATATATAGTAATTAGTTAACTTCTTTACTAATTTTTCATACCGTAAACTTCAGGGTTTGGGACAAGTTCACCGGTTTCCACAAGGATGTCGGTATAGCTAAGAACCTCACTTTTAAATGGCGAGAGGTAAGACGTACTAGCTAGGTTCCACATACGCATATTCTTAATTTCAGTCTCACAATACCATTTTTTCAATATTTTTGATTATTTTTTATTAATTTCTTATCTTATTCTATCATAAAGTGCGCGAAGCAGCAACAAGGCACCAATTTGTGTGGATTCTATGTCTGCGAGTTCATCCGAATTCACTTCAATGAGGGTGCAGACTGGAATAGGGTACGTTAACAATTCATTCAAACTTGTTCACTTTTCAAATTAAATTATTTTCATAATGGTTGATATATTTGTGTTGATCTCTCCTTTTTAGTTTGAGACGATCCGGAACAGGCTTGATGCAAAAGACCGCCTACTACCAATCGCGGAGGAAATTGCGGGCTTTCTGCTTGACTATGTCATAAAGCCAGGCGCAGAATGCAGTATAATCCGGCCGCCAAAAAAGACCATCCCGAGGAAAAAATAGGGTCTAATGCTTCTCTGTCATGTAATGATCTCTGTTTGTAAATATTTAGACATGATCTTCCGGTTGTAAATATTTGTTTGGGAGAACTCGTGTACTAGTAGTATTCATGACTATATCCCGAGGAAAAAATCGTGTATTCATGATATATATTACATAGTAACGTATAATATGCAACTAGATCTTGTTTGAAATGAAACATAAATGAAAAAACACAAACACAAAAGAATTAATAACATAAATACAAAACAGAAACAAAAATAGAAAACAGGAAACAAAACAAAAGAAACAAAAAAAAACATATATATACTGTCCCGGTTCGTATTACGAACCGGGACAAATGAGTCGCAGCCAGAGGCTGCCTTGATTGGCCACGTGGCCCCCCTATTGGTCCCGGGCTGTGGCGTGCCCGGGACAAATAGGGGAGGCTATTTGTCCCGAACACGCTGTCCCGAGCGCGTGACCGGGACAAAAAGCCCTCACGGCCCGGGACCAGTGGCCTGTTTTTCTCTAGTGGGAGAAAGACCGGCCGGCGGCGTCGGTGCGGCCTCCCGGCTTGCGAAACCCGGCGAGGACGGGGAAGGAGCGGCAGCGCATCTCCCCATGGCAGTCGATTCGATCCGGGAGGCCGGGAGCAACGGCGACGTGCGGCGGCGCCGCCGGCGAACTCCCGGTCGCGCGAGAGAGAAAAGGGTGGGGGGATCATTGCGTGCAGTTTTGCAGAAAGCGTGTGAGGTTTTTCAAATGTGCGAATAGGTCCTCCTCAATTGTAAAAAATGGATTGCGGGTTACGGGATGAATATGTCAGTGGCTTTTCTGCAAATAGGCACGGTGACCGGTGGGAACCGGCTCCGACCGGTCAGTGACCGGGCAACGTGGCGTCACGTTATTGGCTTAGAGGGCCGTGCTACAGTAATGTGCATATGGGGGTGGTTTTGGGTGCATCCTGGCCGTCCGACGCGCCGATCCAACGCTGGAGGAAAAATGGCGACGTGGATAGCAGATTTGGGACTGGGATCCAGTGACTGGCCCATGCCCGGTCACACCGTAACTCTCCCCATGTATCCACCGTTCATATTCGATCCAATGGCTCAGATTGACCCAAAATTTTAACTCGAAATTAAAATATTTCAGAAAAAATTGAAAAAAATCCAGTACGAACCATATGCAGTTCACTGGAATTTTTTCAATTTTTTTTCTGAAATACTTTAATTTCGAGTTAAAATTTTGGGTCAATCTGAGCCATTGGATCGAATATGAACGGTGGATACATGGGGAGAGTTACGGTGTGACTGGGCATGGGCCAGTCACTGAATCCCAGTCCATCATCGGAATTTGGAGGCGAATCCGACACCCTTTTATATATAGGGTAATATAATATATGTCATCTCATTGACTTGAGTATGCTTCTCTCGTTTGCGTGGCAGGTCATCATCGGAATTCACACGGCTTGGTCGTACAACGGAGAGTGAGAGCTGACTTAAACTGGTGCTACTCTTATTAGCTTGTGGAGTGGGTCTGAGGGCATCCGTAATGTACGAGTGGTGCAATTTTTTCATAAGATATCCTATATGGTTTGTCATATTGCTACATGCAAGAGAGAAGAGGGGGAAGTGAATTTTCTATTTCTCATGAACACACCACAAGTTTGAGGTGCACCTTAAGATCAAGGATAACTTCAATTTTTCCACAATAAGATATAAGAGATGCCACGTAAAACTTACATAACTTATTGGGTGTTTTTTCCTACACTGTGTTGCCCTAAAAGAATGGATACATGGCGCTGGTGTGAACACGCGTTGTTGCTTCTTCTGTTTTTTCATCTAAGTCAAGAGCTTCATGGGGCCCAACATGTGCCATGCCCCCGCCCCACCACCACCACCACCACCCCCACCCCCACAATATTTGTGCAATTCATTCAATTAGTAGTGGTGTTAAGACCAACATAATGGGGATTAAGAATCATAATCGCAATTTAAAGTTTAATTAACCTTTTAGCCCCTCCTTATTTTTTTGTTCAAGTTTCCCTACTGTATTCACCCACTGAAGAAAACAAGGGAACAAAAAAGCGCACCAAAACTCTTGTACGTGTGCAGCACGTAGAGTGAACATGCGTGTGGGCATCTAATTATACGTTGAATAAGTCGACGTCCTCGACCTTGAACACGGAGATTAACCCTTTGCACACTCTCATCCCGTAGGGGTTCATGTAGGAAGAGTATGGAGTGGTGTGGGACTCTCCCTGCTCCTACAAATGCGGGAATCATCGGGCATTACCGCTCGTGCCCACGCCTACCAGTTGTTCAACGGTAATCCGGAGAAGACCCATGTACAATTCAGATTCAAATGAATATTTTGGGATCAATTTTATGGACCATAGTTTAATTGTGAGCAATGTGTAGGACGAGTTTTTGATGGATCTTATCTGAGATGGTGGTGATGCTTCCAGTTCAGATGAATCCACACCCACTCGTCGGTTAAATGTTTGGAAATTCATCGGCCACTCAAAAGAAGAAGGACATGTGGAAAAAACTAGAGGTACTTCATGCACAACTCATGAGCATATATTGTTATCCAGTCTTGGTTGGCCACTAGCATGGATCTTATATGTGGAACCAAGCAAAAGGGTTCAAAATATCGGGAGGAGCTCCTCACATGATATCATTATCACAAGTAGTATGTAGAGTCTTGCATGCAATCCATACCACTCGCAATGCCAGCTCTCTCCAACATAAGTAGTGGTCATCCAAGAGTCCGTGACCAAGTTTTGCGGTTTTGATGCGCAAGTGCAAAATAGGAATCGAAGTTGTGTTGGCACCGATATACACGCTAAGTGTCGATGGTTATTTTGCTTGTTATTACATGTTTCCTTACTTTGCATTGAATTTTGTTGAATATGTCTTTGCATTTTGCTTGTTAGATAGGATTTGCCGCTATTTGTACCACAATCCGGAGAACAAACCGTTTACTCTATCCCATTGTTGGGTTGAGTTGAATGGTAAACTGAAATGTTGCATGCAAATCAAAGATCTCAAGAGACTACAAGAACAACGATGGGTCGATCTCCACTCTGCCTGTTGGGCTTGAAGAAAATGATACGGTAGCAGACGGACAAAGGTTCATTCAAATTAGGTAAAGACATTTTATGAGAAAGAAGTAGAAGAAGGAGAAGGGGACCCGGGCGACGCAGCAACATGATGTCCGCCGCATGGACGTTTTTTTTTGTGCCAAACATGAGACCTTGAATCAATTGGAGGAGACAGAAAAGAACAAGGATATCATGTACATAGCATTCTTGACATTGCTATGTATCAGTGCTTGCTTGAATCGTAGATTTTAAATTTATGTTGAAATTGGTTTGTAAGATTATTTTCAGTTTGAACTGTTGTCTTTGTATGCACGCACAGGTAGATTCAACCGGTACGACTCTGCATCTGCACTGCATAAAAAACACAAAACCAAAAATACGGGAAAAGTGAAAGGCATCTACGCTGCTCAACGCACGTAAAGCTACAACCTTCCCGCTTTCCCAAACTTCAACACGACCCAACTAACGAACTACTCTTTCCTGCCTGCGCCCTGACACAGCAGCCTCAAGGCACAGAATCACACGAAAAAAACAAGAAAATGAGATCACAGAGAAAAAAAATAGCAGAGGAAGCACCCGCAGGCATTACAACGAACACCTGGCCGGCGGCCCGGTTCACCGGAGCCAGCGGCGGAGGTCGGTGGTGGACGACGGGGAAATCGGTTCCCCTCCTACGCTCTCCGCACACGACAAAGACGACACGGTGGAACGCTGCTCGGAGGTGAACCGTCCCGCCGCGCTCTTGAAGCTCGGGCTCCGCAGGCTCTGCGCGTACCCGCCGCCGTACGGGTCGAGCGGGACGGGGAAGGACAACCGCTTCTTGGCGCTTCCGGCGGCAGCGTTGTAGGCGGTTTGTGGCCGGTCCCTCTCCGGGGTCGCCGGGCGTTGCCTCGGCGCGCTCTGCGAGCGAATGCGCGCCTTGGCCGACTCCGTCGCCGCCATGTAGTTCGGCACAGCCGAGCCTGAGGACGCGTGGCGCTGGGAGTGCAGGCTCGGGGTGTAGCTTCCCCCGCCTCCACCGCCACGCTCCACGCGCGGGCTCGCGGAGCGGACCTGGATCGGCGGGCGCGCCTTCCCGGGCGACGGCGTGACTGCGGAGGGCGCCCGGTGCATCGGCGAACCGCTCCCGTGCTGCGACGGCGGCGCCTGCCGGCGTGGCGTGGAGTAGGAGAATGGCCGTGCGGTGTCGATCTCCAGCGTCTTGACCTGGTCGCGGTGATCCGTGGACGCGCGCCCCGGCGCCGCAGCCGCTGCCGCCGCGGCCGTTCGGGTGCTGCTCCTGTTGGTGTCGAACGAGGCGCGCGACGCCATCCACCTCTCCGCCCAGCGCGGCTGCCCCTGGTCGACGTCCATCTCCTCCTCCACCGACGCCGCAGGGTTCCTCCAAATCTTTGAAATCCAGAAGGAAGAAATTAAAAACTGTGAGATTGAAACTGACACGAATATGGAAACAAATCCTCAAACACATTCCGTGCAAGTTCCTTACTTGATGGGAGAAGGCGTAGGAGAGTGCTCTCTCACGCTTGAGAGCCGCGTCTTTCCTCGTCTGCAACATTGCCTGTATCTCCTCTATCGTCCTCGGCCGATCGTCCCAGTCGTCGGCCGCAAAGCTGCTGCCGTCTCGCGACCGCTCCTGCAAACCAACCAAACCATCAGCACCAAACATTTAACCAAACAAGTCGTAGCAGCATGAGAATGGTAGTAGATTCAGACGCACCACGGAGCGGCGTTCGGCGTATTCGTGGGTGTACTTGGAGTCCCAGAAGGTGGAGGTGTCGACGCTGTAGGAGGACTTGCTGCTGCCGCAGGCGGCGGCGCCGGCGGCGGACAGGGAATCCTGCGAGAGGCGCATCCGCTGGTCGCGCACGCGCGCCTGGACGCGCACCAGCGCCTGCATGCACCGCAGCGTCATGTTGGCCTGCTTGCGCACGTTGTGCCCGCGCACCAGCGCCTGCAGCTTCACCAGCCCCTTGAGAGCACGCAGCGCGCGCCGAGCCTGTGCAGTAAAAGCAACGCATCAGCAGCGTCAAACCTACGGCCGCTAGTGCGGCGCCGCCGTAGTGGTATGTATCATCCTACCAGGTAGCCTCGGAAGGCGGTCTGCACGACGATGGCGGCGTAGTGCTCGCGCACGTAGCTTGGGGAAGGACGAGTCAGACGGACCACCTCGGCAGCCGCCTGCGCCGTGGCGACGGCGGCTTCGGCCGTGGCCGCGGTGGCAACGGCGAGCGCGATGGCGTGGCGCTGCTCATCTGTCACCGAAGGTCCCGGCGTGGATCTCGCCGGCGCTGATTGCTGCTCCGGGGCCACGGGTGCTGCTGGCGAGGGTGACGGGGACGAGGACCTCCGGAACAGCCATCTCCTCCTCTCCCTCTTGCTCTGCGCGACGAAAGAGCACGAACACAAAACGTCATTGTTTCCTTAATAAGGTTGACCAAGAATCAAACGCTGATAAATAGGACGAACATAACATAACAGTATGCCATGGGAGGAGAAGAAACAGGGGGGAAGAGTAGCTACCTTGTCCTCGTCGGCGTCGGGGTCCTCACGGAGGCGCGGCGCCTTCTTGGGGCTGTCCTCTTTGGACGGCGAGCGGAACGCCCGCTTGACGGCGGTGAGCCACGACGAGCCGCCCTTCTTATTCCCCATCCTGTCCACCACCACCGGCACCGGCGCGCGACTCGCGTCCCGCGGCCAGGGGCATCGACGACGCACGCACGTCCCCTCCCTCCGGATCTTCTCCTACGAGCTACCACTCAGAAATCCTAGCTCGCTACTGCGGCACGCATGTCAGGAGACCGCCGAGTTATTATTACTGCCGTGGCTGGCTGGCGCGGGCAGTGGGGAGTTGTCGCGCGCTCGCTTGATGACGACGACTCACGCGCTCCCCCTGCGGCTTTTATGTGGAGCCAGCCATTAGAGGGGAGTGGAGTGGATCAGTCGTCACTCAGTGGAGTGAAGAAGACTGTACTGTTGTTGGCACTTGGTGGAGCTTGGAGAGAAACAGGGCAATGACCACGGGCTACTGGCAGGTGGGGTCTTTCGTTCCCCATGCTGTGGTGGGGCAGAGGCTCTGCGCCGGTGGGTGAACGTTACGATGGTGTGGAGCCCGGTGGGAAAGCCTTTTGAGTGAGCCGTTTGTCTAATCCGTTCGGGTGTGATGATGAGTGAGTGGGACGCACGTACGTGTGTGCTGCAGGTGCGAAATGATTCGCTTCGGTTCGCCAAGCATATTTGTACGATACTCCTTGTACTAATATGTTATTAAGACGATTTTGAACTGCCAAAACGAGTTTTATATTGAGCTCAATTTTTTGAGCAAAACGAGCAATATTTGCGCCACATTTTATTTAAAAAGAAGAGGAGAATTGACCGGTTCATCACGAGGCATCGGTCGAAAATTGTTACAAATGCACCAATGTCGCCATGAAACACGACCACAATGGCCACCACCACCACCATCGATCGACCTGGCCACCCACACAAAGCACACAAACACCACAGAGAAAAAAGAGCATCGTCGAGGTTGCCACCGAGCGTCATCGTCATCACTCCTCCTCGAGTCAGCGACGTCGGAACCCATGTCGGCTCATGCCAATAGTCGGCCAAACCAGCAAAAGCAGACAACTCCGACTTTGACGATTAGCCTCCCGAGAGAAATATGCGGGGCTTGCGCCGATCGAGTCCTCCGCAAAGACCACTAGCCGCTGGTCATCGTTGCAGCTTGGACACGCTCCACCGCAACTCCGACTCCACAACAACACACCGAGGAGAAGAACACATCGGACACGCCGGATAAACCGACTAACAGAGCCCCAGCCGCGACTCAAGCTCAGCTCGACGCATCATCGTTGCCAAACTGCACATCGATGCCCATGAGGAGCCGTCTCAGCACCCACGCGGCGGCCCAGCCACCATCCACAAGTCACCAGCTCCATTCAACTCTGAAACGATGCCCCCAAGGAGGAGAAAGACATGCAGCGCCTTCACAGAGGAGCTGAGGTTTCCCTCCGGAAGACACGGAACGAAGAGAGGAGCCCTCGGTGACGCTCTCAAGAGAGTCAACGGCACCCACAGGTGTCGCCGCCACCGGTTCCGAGCAAAGCCGGAACAAAGATTTCTCTTCGGGCAACTCCACCTCCAACGAACCGTCGACTTCAAGCCACCACCAAACCAACACTGCCGCCCGCCGGCCACAACAGCCGAGAACGCACCACCTCCTCTCCACCTTGCCGTTGCCGAGCCACGGACGGTCCAGCAGCACAAATTCCCAGCAATCCACCACCACCCTCACCACCGGCAGGAACCTGCATGCCAGACCGAGCCGAGCCCGCCACGGACAGATCTGGCACCTCGGGGAGACACCAAGCCGAGACCAACCGCCAACACAGGCCTCCAAACAACCCACGCAGGAAGACAACAGGGGAGAAGGGCTGCCACCCCGCCCAACCACGACGGATGGGGGTAGGAGCCGCCGTCGCCGCCGTATCAGGGAGGAATCCCCGCCACCGCGCCGCACGGACCGATAGAGCGAGGACAAGGACGCCAAGCTGGGCCGCCACCGCCATCAGACGGAGACGCTGAGGTCGAGCATCCCACTGCCACAGGCTCACTCCGCCAACCAGAGCCACCGCGCGCGAGGAGAGACCCACCGCCGCCGTCCTCCGGCGTGGGCTTAACCCCGCAGATTCATTCTGCGGCGGCGGAGGGAGGGAACATGGCTAGAGGGGGTGGTGCGGGGCGGCGGCGCTGGGTTCTGCCGAGCCGCCCTGGAGACGATGCGGGGGTCGAGAGAGGATGTGCTGATAGTAATACTTGTCCCGTTTGAACAAACGAAATGATAGGAATTTTAAAAGATAAGAATTTTACTATAAAATTTCTGATGGTACCTTTCAAAAAAATGAATAGAAAATTTGGATTCCTTTAACGTTTCTATAGGATGGGCTTTTCCATATGAATTTTGGAGAAAAAATATAAGGTCTCACCTCATGTTTTAATCTTCATATGTCTACAGTTTATGTATTTTCTCTTTGAAATCTAAACGCCACTTGGAAGAATTTTTTTGTGGTTTTGATTTCTATAGGAGTTCAAGAAACATGACACTTTAATTCCTCCTTTTTTCGTAATCCTACGTTTCTACTTTCTATGTCACAAACGGGACCTTAGTAAGCGTACACACTCGCACAAATCAACTACATAGTATCTTGTAGTCAAACATATTAGACCTTCTAAAAATCAAATTGTTCCATACTTGTGTGTATAATTTTGGAGAGAAAGTGACAGGTTGATCTGAACTGTTCAAACGAGTATTGTACATGTTCATTAGTTGCAGGCCTCTGTTGTGATATATTTTCTTTCTAGCAAGGTTTACACAACACTGACATTTTATCGAGTTGTTAAGATCGTACGGATTATCCTGGTCCTGGACCAGCTACACCATGAATGCATTCGCAAGGTCTCAACAAAAGGGGATGAGTGCCCCTCTGGTCACTCTTTATTTGAAGGTTCAAATAACATCTCATACTTTTTTCGCTAATTTTTTTTTAGGGAAAGTAACACTTTGTTGATGATGACAAACCATTACACATAGTCCACATGATGCACTCTGGAGCAAAGTTTCTAAAAACAAAAGATACAACCATGTAGAATGAGCTAAAATTGGTGTTGGTTCGTTGCATTGAGGACATACATCAATAAAAGAGATATCAGTGAACTTGTTGGCCAAATGATTGATGTCTTGATGCGATCACCGATGGGCCGCCATAAAACAAGAACACGACATTGAGTTAATCCATAATGAATAACAAAATGCCAATATAGTTTCCTTAACTATATAGATTTGAAAGTACATGATGAAAATAATATATTGTGTCCTATTCTCCAAATATGACCATTCTATCTCGTTTAGAGCTCTATACGTTAACCACGGTAGCATATTTTTCATACGAATGATTGAGAAACTAAAATAAGTCAAAGGGTAGAAACTGAATCATTTGAAGCCTTTTGTTGGATTTTCGCTTTATTGTTTTTTTCCTCAAAATAAGAATGTGGTTCATAATATAGAAATTTAGACAAATTATGTAATCGGTTAGTGGCCGCTTTGGTGAATATCTTGAGACTCACTTTGAGAAGTCAAATAGGTCTATAGGAATGAAACAAAGGAAAATCTCATGCTTGAGGCGTTATGGCTACCTACGTAATCCCACTCTCTCCAAACACATTCTCTAAATAATATAAATAACACTTCTCGTACAAAATTATGGTTAAACCGTATGCCACAACATGTATGACCACATGTGAAAAGCTGATGGCTTTATTAATTTAAAAGTCGGGCAATAATTCCCTTTGATCTAAAATAGTACTCTCGTTCCTATACCATTTCCCTTTGATCTAAAAATAGTACTCTCATTTCTATACCATGTTCCCCCAAAGGACTGTTGTAATTTTGCCAAGCATGTATCCCAGCTGAGCTAGATGAACGATTTCCCGTTTAGCGTGTGTTGAGATGGACCGAGCTAGGGTTGGTTGACTGGCTCAACACAAAAGAAGCGGTACGCAGTCAGATTCGGTAGGGTCCAGTCGAGTCCAGCAACTCGCGTGCGTGCTCCGGCGAGTCACATGCCGGCATTGGTGACACATGCGTGGTCCGGATCGGAACGGCAGCTACACCGGCTGGCTGGCTGCCCATACCAGTACTAGCAAAAATTGAATGGGTTGTTGATGGGCGGGATTCCTACAGTTATAGCCACTGTGGGAGTATCGTGGACGCAGAATACTTTGGGTGGTACGGCCCTAGTGAGGATGCAACTGCATGCATGCACTCCGCGCCAAGCGCCACCTGCTGACATGCATGCGGCTAAGATTTTGGTCAGGTCGTCTCCATCTAATCCCAGCTGCACGTAGACGTACAAGAAAGATGTCTACCTCCCTTGGTCCGTGCATGCATCTACGAATCAGGCTTTCGCCCCGCTTTATAAATAAAGCCACACGGCTGAACGATACAAAGTGATGAGGGGACCTCTTACAAAGCAGATCAAAAATAAAGAAAAAAACACAAGGAAAACCAAACATGCCACCGACGACAACATAGCGTGCAAATGGGACTCCACGACGACGCCCCCAAGAGAGTAATGACGTAGCGCGCCACCATCATCGTGATGAAGGGTTTTCACCATTGGCGCCGAAGCGCAGAACTTTCGCTCGGACCCTAGCACCGTGTCTGAAAATCGTCGTGTCTGGCCACCAGGACAAGATCTGGGAGCCGAAGCGCCGCACACACCAGGAACCCCCGCCGCCTACTCCTTGCCGTCCAAACGGCCAAAGAGCCGACCACCACCACCGCCACGTCGCCTGCCGAAAAGACGACCGTGCAGCCCACCTTCCAGGGCCGCCGCCCCGGCTTCCGCAACCTCAAACCGAGACGCCACCAAGTCGCGAAGGTCACCATGACGGTTGAGTGAGGCCTACGAACGATCACGGCCCGACAGGTCGACATCGCAACCAGGAGGAGAACCCCGTTCTCCACCGCACCCACCTGGGACGGTCACCGACCGGACGTAGTAGCAGGGCCGGTCAGGCCCGGATCAGCACACCTGGCCAGATCAGGCCCGAGTAGCCCCACCGCCGCGCTGCAGCGCCAAGGTGGCCGATGTCATCCTGCAGGAAGCCCCGTGGAAATGCGCCCGCCGAGGCCCGCAAAACCCAGATCGAGCCCAAATGGGCTCAGATCTGGGCCGAGCAGCACCCGCCATGGCCAGATCCCGAGGTCACCGCGGCCGTCGAAGGTGCTGTCCCCACTGCCGCCACCGCCGAGCTCCACTGCCAGTGGCTCCGTCCTCCACCGAGGGGCGCCGCCATGGCCTTGAATGGTTGGCCGCAGGAATGAGGAAGAGCGCCACCCAGTCAATGCATCTACTCCATACAATGCACGCATGACACCAGTGGCGGAGCTAGAACATCTAAACCGGGGTGCACAACACATTTAAAACATTTTTTAAGCTGTATATTGATAAAAAAAATACTAATCTACAAAGGATTTTTCTCCCACGGTGTCCTGTGCACCCGACTGGGTCAAGATGGATCCGCCAGTGCATGGCACCATGGAAAAAATAGCATCTCTGGATAATCACGCTACATTTTATCACGGAATACTCCTTCTATTTTAAATTAGATGATCTCAATTTACATAAAAGCGGATGTATTGATATATTTTATCTAATAAATAAAATATAAATAAAATAAAATTTTATCTAATATGAAACGGAGGGAGTAGCACACTATAACGTGCTAAAACGTCATAATTTTATGAGAGAATTTCTTATTTGACCTTTACTTCAAATTACTTTTACTATTTGGCCCTATTAAATAAATTGTTCCCAGTTTGACATCTTAAGTTTATTTCTTTCCTAATATGACCCTCTAGTGCATTCTGAGCACTATAAAGACTCTTTCATCCCATATAAATGTGACCAAATAAAAGTGAATTAGATTTGTGCCATTAAAAATATAAAACACTTAGAATATGTCGACATGGAGGACAAGCTGACGTGGACGTGGAGCCCAAATGTCGAACCGTATGTTTCCTCTTCCCTCTTCTTCCTCCTCCGTCTTCGGTAGGATTATACATGCTCATTACCACCACCACAAGCCGTTGCGACATTAACTCTTTCTTCTACAAAGTTCATCGATGCACTCTATTTCACGGCAGGGTGGGTGAGGAATGTTGTCAATGTGCCAATGGCGTTGTGGCTCAGCGGGTACGCCTGTCACGCCCCGAGACCCCGCCCGAAAGAATAGGCTAGGAAAGCAGGATAAACCAGCTCAGTGGATCTCAAGCAACTCATTTAATAATTTTCAAGCATATACACATTTAGATTCTAGATAAAACAAGTAAGTTGAAATAACTGGAACTACAAAATTATTTTACTTAAATTAATTAATCTGATAAAATTTGTTGTTATCACAAGGCCCGAGTCGACCACATCAGGCGGGTATGGAGTGAGATGTCTGAAAAGGAGCGCTCGACCCAAGACGCGTCGTGGCGACTTCTTCCTCCTCACATGACTCGGTCCCAGCTGCGTCACGATCACTGCGTAACGGGATGGAGGATGAAGCCTCACGTGCCGGTCGTGACATGTATGGAAGGTACCAAAATCCCACCACGTGTTGGTCGCGAAACAGAAGGCTCAGCTGAGGCTATACAATTTTCTCAAAGACCCTACTATTGTAGATGGCACTTCCGTCTCAAGATCAGTGAGTCATGCAAGTACTTGATGATTCAGCGCTGGTAGAGCTATCTTCCTTGATGTCGGCGTTGTTGGAGAACTATAGGGTGTCACCGATATCGGATAGACCTTATTCTCTCGTCGTAAGGTGTGTTGGCTCAGTATACAACTCCTTCCTTCATTGTAGGTTTATGTTTGAATTACAAGTTTGTTCAATTGACCTCCTTCTCTCAGTTTAAATTTATTATAAAGAACTAAATATAATTAGAAAACATCTAGCGTGTTGATTGATTTAAAATGCGTCGCTATGGCAGACATAAATTTAAAAAGTGCTGGTAAAAATGCTGATAGCGCTTGCTTAAACTTGAAGCGCGCGCCATCGGCAGTCGATGGTTTGGACCACTGGAGCGGCAGCGCGCGGGCACTGGTGACATATCGTTGCGGGTGCGGCGGGTACGGGCGGGAGGTGGTGGTTCGCAGGAAACGAGAGACCGTGCACGCGGGGATCGACATTGTGCAGTCCGACCGACCAGCGGACCTGGTGACTGCCGCCTTGGCATCCCATGCCTGCAGACCGCACTGCCCATCTCCACCACCAAACACATCCTCGTCACTCATTTTATCCACTGTGTGACCTTTCTCTCTCTCGTTGCTCTTCTGTCTTGGAGCGAAAACAGTTTTATTTTGTATAGTAGAACTGTACCTTCAGTGTTGTTTGGCACCATACGCACGATACGAAAAGAAAAACCTTTTTCTCAACCACGGTCTCTGGCCGGCCGACGCACTCACCATCACAGCATCACTGTTGGTTTAGGGATTCCAAACGATTTCACAAAACAAACAAAAGGCATTTCTTTCTTTGTCATCTCTGCTCCAGCTCGATCTCCCACGGATGCTTTGTTTGCCACTAATCTCCCGGTCAAATCGCGGTCAAACCCGTTTCCCTCGATCTCCGTCACGTGCTTTCTGCAGCTAGCGGCAGGTTTCGAGAAAAAAAGTTATTCAAGCTCAACCAATCGCCGGCGATTATCTTATTTTACCTCGCCCGGTGCCAGATTGTTCATGCATGGCAGTGGCAGGGTCTGGCAAGAACAGGTTTTAGTTGTATACTGCGTGCGTGATGTGACGGTGCCACTGCACCCGAAGGAGTTTGTAGCTTACTGTAACGTGCCACTGCTGCTTTCATTTCAGCCAGATATTCACGGGAACTTGTTGGGCCTGCTCTGGTGGGTGCGCATGCATGCGCTCACCAGACTGCGGTACAGCCCAACGTGCTCCACCACTTCCTTTACCTACGCATCAACACATCCATGTTTTTAGATGTAGCCTTGTACCACCTGTATTCTTTTTTTATTTGCGATATACCACCTGTATTCTTACCCCGCAAGATAATCTACTGTATATAAGCAACTATGTCTTCATACTTACACTGCCCCCTCTTTCTCTTAAAAAACTTCCTCTGCCCTCGTGCAGATTCATCCCTCGTCTGTATAAAGTTTAGATGTTTCTGTATTTTGACAAATCAGTGTCAACTAATTCGAAATGAAGGCAGCATATTTTGAAAAAAAGGATTACAAATATAAATACATCGCAATTTTGAAATGATTTGTTCACGCTTTATAAATATAAATTCTTTATTGAAAAACAGAAAGGAGAATACTCATAAAAAACGAAGAAAAAGAAAAACAAGGACATAAACATGAAAAAAAAAGGAAAAACTAAAGCGAAAGAGCAAAAAAAAGAAAACTGGGCCAGCCCACCACAAGTGGTGCCTACAGCTTCTGCCTGCTAGTTCACGTTGAGGCGTCGCACCCCCTTATTTTCTTTACGGCAGCACCCCCATATGTGGTCCAGTAACGAAACGTTTTGGGCCTCTGTACTGTAGATGAGGGCAGAGTTTTGGAGGATAGCTCGGTGTTGGGTCGATAGAGTAGGGCACTGTCGTCGGGTTTCCACTCCCCTTCGGAAGTTCCTGCTTCGGCCGCCACCTCCGCAACGACCTCCTCGGTTGCCATGGGCATGGATGCCGGCGAATTTATGCAGTTCATGCTCCCTCCGCCCATTCACCCCGAGGATCCGTATTCTCCTCTTCCGGAGACCATCCTCATCGACACGTTCGGCTACCTCAGTGACCGCACCAACGCCACCACCGCCAATGGCCGCAGGAGCAGGACCAAGAAGAAGGGCAAGCGCATCCTGATCACCTTCTGGCCGGCCACCCCGCCGCGCGCCTCCTGCTTCACGGTCCACTGCCCAGATCTGAAGCCCGACGCGTTCGGTAGCATGCCCAAGATCTCCTACACGGAGGACGGCCTCGCCCTGCTCCGCATCACCATCTGCCCCAAGGGCCAGTACATGTACACCAAGAATATCCGTTACTTCGTCTACCAGGCCGGCACCAAGAACACGCCGCCGTCGGTCCGCCGTCGGTCAAGCTCGTCCACTCGGCCCCCAAGTTCCACTTCTTCGACCACGAGGTTGCCCTGCTGCGCTGCGGCGACAAAGACATGTTCTTCATCGCCGTTCTCCGTAGGCATAGGACCTCCGTTGAGTGGGAGTACACCGATAAGCACTTTGATCTCCACCTGTACAACTCCAAGACAAAAAGATGGAGCACCAAGTTGATGCATCTTGATTCGCCGAAGGATTTTGAGTTCCACTCTCCGAACAAGGCGATCACCATTGGAGGGGAGCTGGGTTCAGTGGGTTGGGTCGACCTCAGGCGGGGCATTATCATCTGTGACATTCTCCTCGACAACCAGAGTCTTCGCTACATCCCACTACCTTCGCCGCTGTTGCCCGATCCACTCAGGCGTCAGCCGTTGTATGTTCGGAACATCATTGTCCTCCAAGGTTACATCAAGTACTTCGAGATGCACAATAACGTCACACGCTCAGACGCTAAAAGCTCCCTGATATCTGAAGGTTGGATTACTGCAACAAAAAAAATAAAAATTTCAAGCATTGGTTCGGGTAGCAACTGGGAGGAGGACTGCACTATTAGATGCTCTGATGATGTACCATTTGATAGCCCTGTGCATGCCCAAATGCTATCTAATCCGCAGGAGGGTGATGATACCAATCCAAACCTGAAGAGAATTTGTGTATGTTATCCTGCTCTTAGGTTGCATGACGGCGATGTTGTTTACCTCATGCATAAACCTGATCCCTGTGAGCGTAAGGCCTATCTGATTGCTGTTGATATGAGGAACAAGACTGTCAAAGGCGTGACTAATTTTGGCTCTGGAAGACCCGTGGGTAATGGTTTCACCTACCTTGAGAGTGGGATCTCCAAGCATCTGGACATTTTCTCATCGACCAGGTAATCTTATTAAGAGCTTTCATATCCTTGCTTAGCAAAATGACTTACAAGCTGAAGTATCAAAGGTATACCAGCTTGTTTCTCTGTGTGTTTTTTGAATTTGGTTCTGAAAAATTTATGGAATATTAACATACATCTTATGAACACTCAGCCATTTTTTCGAATTTTCTTACAGTTGTAAATTTAAATTTTGAAGTGTGGTATGATGGTATCATTTACTACTAGATATTTTCCCTGTACGGGCAGCAGGAGAGTACTTAAGGTACTTTCACTGAGTGGATGTAGATTTGTTACATTTATGTTTTTATTGTAGTGGGCATGTTAATATCACCAATGAATGTGTTCCATCGTCCATTACAATTCTGGTTTTCATTATTTATTGTTTGGTTTGATCATATGCAGCTAGAATTCTCTAGATCTTTCTACTTCATTATTTCAAAATAACTTTAGGTCCCACCTCCACTTCTCCTTCCATCGGCAATGCACTGCCGCACATCGTCTTCGTGAGCTCTGCCAACACCTACATATATGTGGAGGTCGTCCATCTCCCGCTCGTCAGCGAGACAGTTGCCGCACGCGCCCACCAGGCGGCCATAGTCCTTGTCGTTGGGTGGCGGGCTGGCGGCTCGTAGTCTAGCTCACTTACCTCGTCGTTTGCGGTATGGGTAGATTCTGGCTAGAGTTACTGAGGAGGAACGTGCTTGGGAATCGGGAGGAGGTCACTGGATACTCTAAATAAATTTCACGGGAAGCGGCGACCATGGCGGGGGTTGAGACGGGACGTGATAGGTCGTAAATTGGGAATTTTTCTTTTCCATGGGAATACTGAACCGGTACCTTAGCGGTGATAAACGATGTTATATTTCAATCTTTGTACGGATACAATTGAAAATAAAAATGACGTACCACAAGAAACCATACTCAAACCACTGAAGAAGCCGAAGCTTGAGTCGCCCCTGCTGGTGAGCCAAGATGATATGTCCACTGCGTGAAGACGCTGGGAGCACTTCTAGCCTCATGCATTTCTAGGTTGCGTGAGGACCTGGGACTTTCTCTATCGAAATCTGTAGCTTGCCTGGGACACAAATTGGCCTGTAATAAGTAGTACTCTAGATTTCATGAAAACATGTAGCTTCATTGCTTTCATTTTCTGTTCAAGATGTTGACTGTACCGAACTCGGGGTTTTCCTTTTCTTTGCAATAAAAAGCCGGGGACGAGGCCCCATTTTATCTAAAAAAACCCAATACAATTGACGGGCGCCGCGTGTCGCTGTCGCAGTGCTAAATTACCTAGTACTCCCTCCATTCTGAATTAATTGATTCAGATTTAATACAATTTACACTAAATCTGAGTCAATTAATTTAGAACGGAGGGAGTAGAACAAATTGAGTGATTTGGGTCTCAACAAGAAACTTGTATATAACTCACTGAACCATTTGGGCCTCAGGCGATTTGGCGGTAGAAGGTCTATTTAGTGGATTTCACTTGATTTTATGGCCCATTATTTAAGGACATGAAAAATGTCTCTCACATGTCCCTTAGGAAATCCTAACAAAAAGGCAAGGTCGCTTCTCGCCCGCTCCGCTGCTGCCAAGTGTCGCAATTTTGGACACTTTCAATCCCCACTTTTCCTCCGCGCATGACAAGTGGTAGATTCCTGGGCTAGACAGAGAGCTGTATGTGCATTTTGTTTTGTTTTGTTTTTTTTCGAAATAAAATATCTTAAGAACCATTTATCCGAATTACGAACCATTTTCACTTTTGAATTCCTCGCATCGAGATGTTTAAAACTAGATCCATTGTTGATAGGTAGGAAATTCTTACAAAAAGGCTTCCCTTCGCGAATGTCGCTTCTCGCCTGTTGCCAAGTGTCGCAATTTCGGACGCTTTCAATCCCCACTTTTCCTCCGCGCATGACAAGTGGCAGATTGCTGGGCTGGGCAGAGAGCTCTGTATGTGCGTTTTTTTTTCAAAATGAAATATCTTAAGAACCGTTTATCCGAATTACAAATCGTTTTCACTTTCGAACTCCTCGCATCGAGATCTTCAAAACTAGATCCATTGTTGATAAGTTTCGACAAACTTTTTTTTTGCTTCGGATTGTGTACAGTTCGTACAACCTGTTATGCGCAGTTGTACATCCAACTAAAACTGAGTCTATACATACAACCAGATTTGTACAACCTAATCTGTGTAGTTGTACGTTCAGTTCTGTTCTATACAACCTGATCTGTATAGTTCTACGACCTAATCTGTACAACCTGCTGTGTAGTTGTACACCATGATTTGTACAACGTGACCTATATAGTTGTACGTACAACCATGTCTGTGTGTAGTTCTACTAGTTAAGTTTATTTTTATACATGGTGTGTGTGGTGTTTGTACATTTTATCTATAACTGGATCTAGATCTGTATCTGATGCGGTCCCACAGTTCATACGCCACGTGGTGGGCTGAGGGAGGGCGCGCGGGAAAAAAGAGACCTTTGCGAAGGTAACCCTTTCATATAGTCATACCCATCGCCTTACGTACACACATTGTACCACATGGTATAGGTATAGGTGGTAAGCAACCAAAAACCAAAATCAATACGTACACACATTGTTGCCACAACTATAACGCAGACGCTAAAAAATGGCCAACAAACAAGCCACCAAGGTCTGCGTAATAATCCATTTTATTGTATAGAATAGGAAAAAGTCTATTTTCAACCCTGAACTGGTAGAGGCTCGGCGATTTAAATCCTCAACTCGAAATTCCTGTCGTTCAGACGCTAAACTATACAATCCTGGTCTAAATCGAATCTTATGCTGGAATTTGACTAAAAACTGTGACGTGGCTAAAAACACGAGCAGGAAGCGCGGCGTCCGTGTGAGCGATGTGGGCGTGTAAGCCATGCCATGTGTGAGTGTGCATGCATGAGAGTATATAGCGGGATGACCAGTTCAATCCGTTGGATGTCGGCTGTGTCGTGGGCGTCGTGTGCGAGCTGGGTATAGCGTGCGTGCATGCGTGCTGGGTAATCGAACAGTCCCTCAATCGTGAGCAGGGAGCGTGGCGGCACTCGGATGAGTGCAGAGAGAGCATGGAGGCGGCGCTCGGCAGGGATCGCCGGATCGGCGCTCGGCTCTCAGACACACTGACTGCCCACCTAGCTCACGATCCATTCGCCTAGGCCGCTGCACACGACGCGCTCGTGCATGCATTATACGGCCGGCGTCCAACGGCCACGACTAATTCTCCCACTAACCTATGCATGCAACTAACATATCCCAAGCACACACGGGCCACACAGGGCATGGCTTACACGCCCATAGACGCGGTGGTGTGCGGCCCTCGGTCGCGAGCAGAGGCGTAGCGACGCTTGGCCGGGATTACTGTTTCCGACATGTGGGTCCGCTTGTCAGTGAGACGCTGTAAATTTCCGGTCAGGATTTTCTATTTCCCGGTGTGCCAAACAGTTATGGGGTTTAATTTAGACCGGAATTATATAGTTTAGGGTCTGAACGATAGGGATTTCGAGTTGAGAGTTCAAATCGCCGAACATCTACCAGTTCAGGGTTGAAAATAGACTTTTTCTATAGAATATTGGTTTCATGACCCTAACTTACATGTTAGCGGGTAGCACAACGGTGCTGCTATACGTCCCCGACGAAACCCGTTCGATATGCGTCCGACGTTATGTGCCAGCAAGATTCTCACGCGCGGACTCTCCGTTTTTACCTAGCTTGGATCGATTGTTTGACGACTCCAACTCCCGTACGTGTTAGTTCAAAAAAAAACTCTGTAGGTGAATCAGGTTAGTCAGCTAACATATTTTATCTTCTTTCTCACAAAAACTAGCTCTAGCGGTAGTCCCTCACGTATGTTTTTTTTGAGATATAAGTTGGTTGTATTGACCGGCCGAATAGATAGAAAAAAGTTGACCCAGTTTATAAAGAAAACCGGGTCTAAAAACCATATAATCTGTACAAGAGAATAACACAAACAAAGCAACTCGCCGCCCACACGACCCAAGTCAACAAACACCACAACACACACCACCTGTTCCGGAGCCGCCGCCCCGACATAACAACCAGATCAATCTTCGCATAGACCGAAAGTGATCCAGTCATGGTCGACGAACCCTCTGCCCACTCAGTCTACATCCAGGTTGCCACCAAAACCACCATGTTCCGGGGCCGCCGCCCCGGCGTAGCAACCAGATCGGCTTTCACATTTCTCGAAGGTGATCCAGTCAGGTCGACGAACCCTCTGCACATGCAGTCTTCATCCAGGTCGCCACCTAAACCCTCGCTAGACGACGACTCCGCCTCATGGAACCACCGTAGCGTGGGAGACCGATACCACCGTCTCGACGCACCGCCAACGTCCGGGGCCGCCACCCCGGTCATCCGCTCCCCTGACAACAGAACCACACTCCCCGAGCATTGCGAACCCATCGCACCGTGAGGGGATAAGAACTTCCAAGGCGGCGCCTCCAACAAGGAAACGGCGCGTCCGTCGCCGCCGCCCGCTCCCGATGGAGCTTAGGCTTTCACCCGGAAATCTTAGCACCACCCACGTCGGATGGGAACGAGCACTCCACAGCGACGCCCCCAAGAGGGAAAATGACGCCCAAAAACGTCGCCGGCGCCGGCTCCGACCAAGTCGGAGAAAAGCTTTCGCCCGGAGGTCGTCCCGACGCAAAGCAAGGGAGCAACGCCACAGGTAGTGCGCCCTACCGCCATCCACCAAGCTCGACCAGCGGTCATGTTGGCCATGGCGCCCATGGCCGTGGCCTCCATGCCGCACCGCAGAGGTCTCCGTTCCGGGGCCGCCGCCCCGGCTTCCACACCATCCGGGCGCTGTAGCACGTCGGCAGGAAAAGCTCCTGCATCCGCGCCCTCGCCGCGTCATCACCAATGCGCCTCGACGGAGCAGGCACGCTACAGTACCAGCCCCCACGCCCGGGGAGCGTCTCCAACCGCCCTGCACACCACCGGGCAGCAACCCGCCACCACACCCGGAGAACTGCGCCGCCGGGACGAGCTCCTGCAGCGCATCGCAGCAGCAGCCCAAACCGGCCCGCGGGGCCTAGATCCGGCCCGACCTGCGGCCCCGCCCGCGGCCAAGACATGGCCGCCTCCCGCAGCCCAGCGCCGCCCACCTCCGCCGCACGCAGCCCCGCACGGCCGCGCCCGTCCGCGCAATCCCTGCCGCTGTTCTGCTCCTAGGACCGAGAAAACCGAGCGGGAGAGAGCATAGCGCCACGAAACCGCCCCGCCGCCACCTTCCCCGGGCAACGCGCAGCTTTGTCGGCGCCCCCTCTGGCGGCGGCGATGCGGAGGGCAGTGCAAGGTGGACCTAGAGGTGGCGATTTAAGGTTTCCCCCGTGTCGCCAGAGGAGCTGAGTGAAAGCCTATCTTTTTTCACCTGACATGTTCAAACTTATATCTAGATACATTTTGTGTATGTGTAAATTTATATTGTTATGAATCTAGACAACATAAATCGGCCATATTCCGTCAGAACCTTCTTCTCTCGCTCCCGTGTCGCCTCCCACGGCGACGTCGGGACGCGCCCATCTCCTCCGCCAACCGGCCTCCCCCTCGCCGCCTTCGTCGCAGGCGTCTGCCGCGGTGGCGGCGGGCCGGCCGTTCTCCAACGAGGGCGGTTCGGGAGGGGCCCTGATGGCTGGTGGCGTGGCTGTGAGGGTCAGACCAGGAAAGGCGGTGGCGACGCCCCCGGGGCTACGAAATCATCACTACGAAATCAAACACACATCGTCACTACGAAATCCACGTCGGACTTGAGACTGCTTGCACACACGAGTCGACTACCAAATCATCATAGCGACTAAAGCTGACACTCTAATAGATGTGTGGCCCAAATCAACATGACGACGATTATGCAACATGGCAGAGATGATAGACCGGTGCAACCGCTCCGACATTCACGTCGTGCCCAGTGTCGCGGACGGTCTAGCCGATCGCCGGATCCATTTTGTCCGTACTATTTGTTTCTTGCTAATTTCGCTCTAATATTTTTAAAAAATAGCGGATAAGCTAAAAAGGAAAATAAGAATATTTAAATATTGATTCTGAGTAGATTAATCTAAATAACAAATAAACTCAGTCTTGACTAGTTTAATCTGACAAATAATATTGTGACGACCAAAGAGATTACTTTAAATGTCGATTATGACTTATTTCTCCCGTGTAAATAGTAAAATGTGTCATGTATAATTAGTTTGCATATGTTTTATCGGCACAAAAACTAGCTTAATCATGTTGATGTGTGCAGCCCATATACGTAGTTAGTTTTAGAGAAAACTAAATTGGGGAAATACATAAACAAGAGAGGGAAGGAGCGCTAGCTGCCTGACTAACCAATAGTCGTACCGTCGGACAGTTATGAGTGAAATGTATCCACAATCCTCGAAGTTGTTGACCATGTCCAGCACAGTCCCCAAATTCAGAATCTGCTTCAGTATAGTTCTCTAAGTTGCTATCCAGATCCATTTACGGTTCTAGATAGAATGTCTAGCGTATAACGCTGACGTGGCAATAGAACAAGTTCAGTTTGGTCCTCAAAGTTGCCGACGATGTCCAAAACAGTCCTAATAAAAAAAACGCAAAAACAAAAAAATATGGGAAATTTATCAAAAAATGCGGACAAGCGAGCCCAACCACTAGGCCGCCATAATGCTTGTGTCAAGTACGGAACTGAAGTCATATAAAAAACCGTGAAACGTTAACTGAATTTTAACAAAAGGTACCGCCGACGGAGACAAAGATCAGCAGCAGATCATTGTATCCTTGTGCGTGCACAAGAGCTTGTTGGTGCGGGTGCACATGGGAGAGCACGGTGCTCATCCTAGGAGTGTTTCATGAATCCTTAATTTCTCAATAACTAATAATATATTTTGGTTTTTAAATGAGTACTATATACATTAAGTATTAAGTATGTATCTTAATTAGAAATCAATTCTTTTTATAAGCTGCACTTCATCAAAATCGACTTTCTATATCAAGAAGTAATTCTACAGTAGGATACTAAGTAAAATGTATTACGATGAAATCAAACATAAATTATTTGATTCGGAAAAGGAAAACGTAAATTGTTTGATACGTAGAGACATTTACATAGTTATAGAAGGAAGTAATTCTATAGTAGGATGATTAATATTTTTATAAATAAATATCACGAAAACATGCACCATTTGTTTGAAATTAAAAATCAGTAATTCTTTTTCATATGACATCAGTTCTAATACCTAGTATAATCATTGCGTTGGCCTAGTGGCTGCGCTCCTTTGTTCTAACACGGGAGATTTCTATTTCGAATAATGCATGAGCCGTTTTCCTTTTTGTTTTTTTTGTTTTTTTATTAGGACTGTTTTGCACATCGTTGACAACTTTAAGGACCAAAGTGAGCTTGTTCTGTTGTCAGGTCAGCGTTATACGCTAAGCATTCGTATCTAGGACCGTAGATGGATATGAAGAGCAACTTTCAGGAGTGTATCGAGACAAATTCTAAGTTTAATGACTGTTCTGGACATGGCGAACAACTTCGAGGACTATGAATGCATTTCACTAGTGTGTTATCGGACGGAAATTCGTCGGACGCAAAGCAATTCCGGGTAGCACCACAACTGGAAGGCGTACTCGAGCAAAACGACGCCGATATCGATCCATGCAACAAAACAATGTATACCTAACTAGCGATTAATGTAGAAATGGTACACTAAAAAGCCAGCCAGCTTATAATACGCTGCACGATCATACTAGTATATCAGAATTGCCCGTTGCCCTCGAAGCTCTGCCCGATGGTCCATGTCGCCGGCACGACGTTGTCGAGGACGACGGAGCGGCCGTCGCTAGCGACTACGGAGAACGATAGCGCCTGCCCGACGAGCCTGTTGACATCACCGTCCCAGATCTGTCCCCAGTTCCTCTTCATGTCCGTCCACTGCCCATCGTGCTCGGACGACCCCCTAATGGCCAACGCCTTGACCTCGCCGGATCCGGCGACGTTGAAGACAAGGACGCCGATCCAGAACTGGTTCCCCGTGATCTCGATCCGGATGCCGCCCTTCTTGGCGCACGGCACACGGCGGTACTGCACGGGTATTATGCCGACGTGGAAGTCGGTGACGAGGCGGAGGAAGACGGACATGGAGAGGTCGAAATGCTTCAGCGGCGGGTTGCACCAGTTCTCGTTGGGTTTGGAGTAGTTGGCCGGACAGAGGTTCGTGGCTGTCACCGTCACTGCGTCGGGCTTGCAGTTCGGGTTGCCCATGCATTGGATCTCGTAGCAGCCGCCGCAGGCCCAACCGTCGCTGAAGAGAGCCACGCTCAGCGCAGTAGTGTCCAGCCCGTAGCCCTGCTGGAACAGATCACCATAGCCACACGCACCTTCTGCATCAATGCTTCCATGTTAAAAATGAAAGTACACGCCGATTTAGTTTTTCTATAAAGAGAATAATATTATTGTCAAGTTGATACCAATAAGAGGCACTTCTACAAAAATATAATGTCAAGAGCAAATCTAGGCATTAGAAAAGAAAATAATGAAAAATAGAAAAAAAACATTCCGTTAAAACTACGGATGCTGATGGCGGAGTTAAAATGGTTGCTTACGCATGGTCTCGGCTCCGGTTTCATCGCCGTAGAATGTAGCGTGTGCCTCCATCCAGCCGCCATCTGCCATGGCTGGCGGTGGCAACAAGACCAACATTTGCAGCGCCACCACCGCCGCCACGACAGTAACGACCAGACGTCTCATCTCAATTCCTCAGTGAACTATTGCGTTTTTTTCTTCACTATTTTGATTTTTTTCGAGTTGCAACTACTGAGTGTCCCTGGGTAAACACTTAGCTATATATATATAGTGGGAGGGCATACACAGCATGCACAATTTAGCTATGCATACAAAAATGTAACGCTGGCGTAACAACGGTCATATATCCTGTATTTTGTCCATAAGTAATTAAGCGCCTGCAAATCTTTGGTATTAATGCGAGGATATTTTCATAAGACAGTCAGGTAGGTGCAGTAAAATCCAATTTTCGAGCTAGAGTGACGAAGGTAGATATATACGTTTTTTTTTTGAGAATACGATATATACGTTTCGTTGGTTACATGATAGCTCTCCGCGCTTACGATAGCCTTTTTTCTCTCTGAAGTAAACGCTGATGCTTGCTAAGAGTTACAAGGAACCCAAAAGCCCATGAAAGGATCATCTCGAATGTAGGCCTATTTTTCCTGGATCATCGTACGATTTAAGTGTTCACATAGCACCCATTCTCTTCTGAGGCTTGGCCCGACCGAGCAAGTCACATAAGTATTTGCCCTTTTGTGAACCTATTGTTTTTAATTTACTAAAGATAGGCGAAAATGCTCAAATACACCAGCCTTTTCCCCTGGAGATGGAAAATTCGTCCCCCTGGTTTTATTAATTTACAAATTCTCCCTCAGCTAGTTAAAAAAATGAAATTGGCTGATATCATGACGATATTAGGTAGTATAGATATCATTATGGGGGAAGTTGACCGTTGAAATGATAATAGATAGGGTAGAAATAGAAACTATCAATTCTTTTTCGAAATCGGAATTATTAAAAGAAGTCTATGGACTCAATACATTCAAACCTATAACTCCATGTGTGCACCCTATCGCTATAAACACCTAAAAATACAGAAATAATTCTCTTTCTTTTAGATATAATCCGGTACTTTTTCCTTTTTCGATCATATTTGCGTGTCGATAGGAGACTCACAAAAACGATATGACGACTTGGAGGGACAAATTAAGGACTGGATGATGAAGGCAAGCGGACGAAGGAATGGTACGACATCACATCTAAAACCGACAGGAGCACTAGGAGAAGGCAAGCCGACTAGGAGCGGCGCCGCACTGGCTTCTCCCATTGGAGGGGGGGGGGGGCTTCAAGTACGGAGTTGACACAATTACAGGTAGAAGTGAGTGGTGACACATTTGTTTTTTCTTTTTCGTGGAAACGGAAACTAATAAGAAACCCGGAAAACTAATACGAAAACAAATAGTGTCGTAAGAATATACATATCATATATGTTTCAGACACGGAAAAAAGCAGATGTTTGTCGGAACCAAGATACCTCTTGAATAAGGAAAGGAAACTCAACCAAACGAATAATTAAAATTTTAAGATAAAATAAAATAAAATGAGATATCATGATTATATAATATAGTTTGCATAAGTTATTGAATTTTTAGGCTTGTTTGATTCATAAAGAACCGCGTAGGGAAAAAAGGTTTGTACTGTCGGAAACGGAAGTTCGTCGGAATACGATGTTCCGTTTTCATATAAAAATTTCCGTTTCCGTTCAGCAAAATTCAGTTTCCCTTTTCGTATATCCATTATGTTTCCGTTTTTCCACAACGAAGTTGACAAGTTTCTGCTCTGTTTTCATCCCTAGCTTCAAGTGACCACCCATGAACTCTGTCGGTGGACATGATCTAATAAGAGGCATGTGTTATCGCTCAAGTCAAGGCCGGTCCCATTCTGAAGAGGGCGTTGATGAGATCCTGCGCGAGATACGAAAGGCCCTACTGAACGGGAATCCGGCACCTAGAGGGGGGGGGGGGGGGGTGAATAGGTGCTATTACAAATTTTAGGTCTTTTCAAATTTAGTCTCAACACAAAGGTAAATTCTCTAGATATGCAGCTACGGTGAATTTACCTAAATGATAATCTAAGCAATAACAAGATAAGAAAGTAAGGGAGCAAAGGTAAAGGAAACCGAGTGAAGCACGCAGAGACGAAGATGTAATCCCGAGTTCCACCCAAGGGTGTACGTCTCGTTTGGAGAGGTGTGCGCTACCACAACAGGTTAGCCGTAACGCCACAAAGGCTCACCTTCTTCTCCGATGAACTCAACCACAAAGGTTTCGAGCCCACCTTCCACTATTGATCCCCTTTTAGGGCGGAGATCGAATCCCTTACAAACGCTTGAGGCACACACCCACAACTGAATTGGGGGCTCCCAAGAAGACCACAAAATGTCAAGGACCACAAAAGGTCAAGGTAACACCAAGAGTACAACAATGGTGAGCTAGGTTTTCCCACCAGAAACACTAGCCACGAAATCCCCAAGTGAATGGGGGAGAAATGCAAATCCCTTCGGTGAAGATGTAGATCCGGGCCTTCTCCTCCAATTCTCCAAAGATCAATGAATTTGGGTGGGGGATTGGGAGATCTTGATGATTTGAGCTTTCAAGAATAGTAGGAGAGAGAAAATCTGAGAGCTAGCTGTTCTTGAGTGAGTGAGGGGGTATTTATACTCCCCCTCAAAATCTGGCCGTTGGCTGTCTTGGGCACCCGTAAATTCCGGTTTAAGTAACACCGGAAATTCCGGTCACCCGGAATATCCGGGTCTTTGAAAATATCCGAGCTGAATTTCCGGTTGAGATCAGAACCAATTCTGAACTTGACTTAGCCGATTTTCTGAGGGTGACTCGGAATATCCGAGTCCTTGAAATTTCCGAGCTGAATTTCCGATTGGAGTCAGTACCATTTCTGAACTTGACTTAGCCAATTTTCTGAGGTTGACTCGGAATATCTGGGTTGGGGAACCGGAATATCCGAGTCCTTGAAATTTCCGAGCTGAATTTCCGATTGGAGTCAGTACCACTTCTGAATCTTGACTTAGCCAATTTTCTGGGGTTGACTCGGAATATCCGGGTTGGTGAACCGGAATATCCGAGTCCTTGAAATTTCCGAGCTGAATTTCCGATTGGAGTCAGTACCACTTCTGAACTTGACTTAGCCAATTTTCTGGGGTTGACTCGGAATATCCGAGTTGGGGAACCGGAATATCTGAGTCTGAGAAGAATTCCAGAAACTCTTTTTCTCTACAATTTGGCTTTAGGATTTGTGATATGAGTTTCACCCAAACTGAAATACTTAGCAATAGGATTAGTATATCATTGGTATTGTTAACTAACACACAAAACACTAGGGATTAAGATATATTCTTTCAATCTCCCCCTTTTTGGTGTTAGATGACAATACCAAGATTTGCATATAAACAAAAAGCAATATCATGTTTTTGGCAGAAAATGGCTTCCCCTAAATAAATGCAAGTAAGCAACACAAAAAGACAAAGGATAGGAGCAATTTTATAACAACAACCACAAGATATCACAAAGGAGAAACGAGACAAAAAGTAAGATTATGGTAGCAATTGAGACTAGATAGATTTTCATACCTTGTGTATATAGAATATGAAGATAATACCAACACAATCAATTCGAAGTCTCAACCATAAGATAATGATAGCATCAAACCATTGTCTCAATACATAGTTATCACATAATGAAATAAAAGGAGTTCACAAATAACTTAAAACACGATAAATAGACACAAGCGCAAATAAATGATAAACGCATAAGCTTGTGCCCGACCCTTTGCAAATCCCCGAAGAAGTCCTAGTAGAGCAACTTCTCCCCCTTTGGCATCGAAACGCCAAAAAGGAAGAAGAGCGATGCTACGTCCCATGGAAGTCTTCAGTCCGAGGGGTCCTCCTCCTCATCATCATCAGCAACATCCTCCTCATCATCATCATCCTCTTCATACTCCTCAGACTCTGCCTCCTCATCATCATCTTCCTCCTCATCATCATAGTCATAGCTAGTGGTGTAAGAGCTGCCGCCAAGGTCCTGGTCAATCAGTGTCCACGGAGCCAAGGAACCCTGTTTCCACTGAGCAAAGGTCAGGGGATCAGACAGAGCAGAAGGAGCAGGAGAGCCAGAAGCATGGTGAAGGATCAAGTCTTGCTTGTATTCCAGCTGACGGCGATCCTTATAGGCATTGTATTGCTCTTTGCGGATGTCCACATTCATGCAAAGGATGTTGCGCTGGAACCAGTTCAGCTTCTTGACATGCGCATGAGTGGTAGGAACATGAGTAGGGGCAGCAGCAGCCCTCCTAGCATCACCCATGAAAGATCCACCTGGAGCTGAGGTAGTAGAAGGCCTAGGAGGGGGCTTGACCACAGTCTTCTTCACATAAAGCTTCTTGAAGTCATGTGGCACCAAATCACTACTGCTGAAGTTTTAGTCAGGGAGTTTAAACTGGAGGAGCTTCATTATGTAAGGAGCATAAGGAATAGAGACCCTGGTGGTCATAGCTTCATACATCTCATTGTAGATGTAATCCATCACATCTACACTCCAGTCAGCATCAGAACTCGAGTCCTCCACAATGCGGTTGGCGTGAAGGAGCAGGTTGCAGAGAGGGGTAACCACGTTGTCGTTGTTGCCACCACTCGGTGCAATGTTCTCACGCAGGATGCGCACAAGAACATCATACAATGGAAGCATGTCACGAGAGAATCCAGGGGTGGCTCCCACACCATATAAGTGAGCTGTTTCCTTCTTGTTGAGCTTGTAGGGGGTGTGCATGCGAGTGCCTTGGGGATTGTCACCATCAAACCTGTAGCCCAGTACCTTGGCAAACTCCTCGAAGTTGGACTCACAGTATGATTCCCCAGTCATCCACTTCATGGTCTTCTTCGAGTCACCCTTGATCACTAGGGTGGCGAAGAACTGCATTACAAGCTGCGCGTTGTAGGGACAACGGATGAGCACCAACCTCTCCAAACCCATGGTCTTGACAATGTGGATGGCCTCAGCAAATGCGGTTTTCTTCTGCAGAGATGCAAAGTCAAACGGGTGCATGGGTCGAATGGTCTTCGACAGTGAGAGATAGAGATCCACAAATATGTGCTCTTGCGCTTGGCACCAAAAGCTGCGATCAGCGAGAGAGTTGTCTCTTGCGCTGAGGTACCAGTCCCCCTGTCTCAGCTGAGAGTAATCCACGGAATTCATCTTGGAGTAGTCCTGACGTTGGGGACTAGGGGCATTCTTCCTCTTCTTGGATGAGGGCTTGCTGGCAACAGCTTTCTTCTGCCTCTGAGTTGCAGGGCCCTTTCCCTTGTTGACTGGTTGCTTGTGGACAGGTGCTCTACCTGTGTTCCTTGATGCCCTTGCGGACGGACTTCCACCTGAACCTGTGAATTTGAGCATAGAGGGTAGCATAAGGTAAGTGCACACAAGTCAGGAGATAATACACACATTAGATAGGCATTTGATGAATCATATGTAGTTAAACATGAGTTAATCTTAAAACTGCAGTGTTTGACTTGGAAATTCCGGTTCAGACATGACCGGAAATTCCGGGGGACCGGAAATTCCGAGTCAGTCTGAGCCGGATATTCCGAGTCAGACAGAAACTGCAGATCTGAGATTGACTCGGTCTAAAACTAGATCGATCCAACATAATGCAAAACTAATGTATGTAGATGGCAGGGAATAGTCCTAGGAACAATCTCTACCAAGCAACATTGAAACAAATAACTCCACATCAAGATCCAAGTGCAAGCACATAAGGAAGAAGAAAAGTGAAGTTACCCTCATCCATTGAGGCCATTGCTTGGAGGAGTGAGTTCCCGGGGCGGAGGAGGAGCAGATCCGGCCGAGAAAGAGGTTCCCCGGCGGTCGGAGTGCTCCGGAGGGACCTTGGAGCAGCAGGGGCGGCGGCTGGAGGAGAGGGAGGTCGGGGGTGGAAGAAGGGCACTAATGAGCCCTTCACCCCGAGCCTGCCCTTAAATTTCTGGACAAACCGCCAGACCGGATATTCCGAGTGTGACTTACACCGGATATTCCGAGTCACCGGATATTCCGGTTCAAAATGAACCGGATATTCCGACCTGCTGAACCAAAATCCCAGTTTTCAAATGGATGACTTGTGTGCAATAGAGAGAAATGTTTTCAGGGAAAAGTAGGCTTGGGATAGATTTCCAAACTAATATTGGTACACCATGCTCAACTCACAACAACCAAATCGAAACAAAAGAGCCAAGTTGAGTAGGTTTCCCACATGCATGAATAGGAGGGCAAATAGCAACAATAAGCTCCAAATAAAATCAACTCTTCAAGGAGAGGAGGTCGGTGGCCGAGGCCACCATGTAGGAGTGTATGGCATGTTACCGCGAAGATGTATCTTGGGTACATAACCAATACTCGTCGTTTTAGCTAATTAGTCATAAGAATGAATATAGAGATAAAAGAACACTTGCTATCGGCATAATGGGGGGAGGGATGGTCCAATGTATTAGGACCGCACTCCCCCTATTTCCATGCCTACATCTAAACTAGATAAGATGCAATTACGCCCTAGGTGAGTGTGCAAGCGATCAAGCTAAGGACCCCGAATCAATGATATTAAGCTCATTCCTCAAAAAGCAAAACCTTCCTTCCTCAAGGGGCTTCGTGAAGATATCCGCCAATTGATCCATTGTGCCCACATATGATAAGTCAATGTCTCCACGGGCCACATGATCTCTTATGAAATGATGGCGGATCTCAATATGCTTGGTTCTTGAATGTTGCACCGGGTTGTAGGCAATCTTGATGGCACTTTCGTTGTCACATAAAAGAGACACTTTGTCGCAATCGACTCCGTACTCCTTTAAAGTTTGCCTCATCCATAACAACTGAGTGCAACAACTTGCGGCGGCAACATACTCGGCTTCCGCGGTGGAGAGAGATATACAATTTTTCTTCTTAGAAGACCAACTCACCAAGGACCTCCCAATAAATTGACAAGCGCCGGAGGTTGACTTTCTATCATCATGATCTCCCGCCCAATCGGAATCCGTGTACCCACATAATGAGAAATTTGCATCCTTGGGGTACCACAATCCATAAGTTGGGGTATAAGCCAAATATCTAAAGATTCTCTTGACCGCCACATCATGGCTTTCTTTAGGAGCCGCTTGATATCTTGCACACACTCCTACGGCTAGCACTATATCCGGTCTAGATGCACAAAGGTAGAGGAGAGATCCAATCATGGAGCGGTATACCTTTTGATCCACATCCTTACCCTTCGGGTTGAGCTCAAGATGGCATTTGGTTTGCATTGGAGTAGAGGCACCCTTGAGATCAAGCAACTCGTACTTCTTGAGCATGTCTTGAATGTACTTTGCTTGGTTGATGAACGTTCCTTCCCTCAATTGTTTGATCTCAAATCCGAGGAAGAACTTCATCTCGCCCATCATAGACATCTCAAACCTGTCAGTCATAAGCTTAGAGAATTATTCGTTAAATGCTTTGTTAGTCGATCCAAATATAATGTCATCCACATATAATTGACAAATGAAAAGCTCTCCATTAACTTTCTTAGTGAAAAGTGTGGGGTCGATTTCCCCAACTTGGAATCCACGGTCTACAAGTAGTTCTCTAAGGTGCTCGTACCACGCTCGTGGGGCTTGTTTAAATCCATAGAGTGCCTTATCCAACTTGTAGACATGATTCGGGTACTTGAGGTCCTAGAACCCCGGTGGTTGCTTAACATAAACAAGTTCATTTAGTGGACCATTTAGAAAAGCGGATTTAACATCCATTTGTTGCAACTTAAAGTTATGATGAGAGGCATAGGCAAGAAGAATACGGATTGACTCAAGTCGAGCCACGGGCGCATAGGTTTCTCCAAAGTCAATGCCTTCAATTTGGGAGTAACCTTGAGCCACCAATCTTGCCTTGTTCCTCACCACCATGCCATGTTCATCTTGCTTGTTCTTGAATATCCACTTGGTGCCGATAACATTGCGGCAATCTTTGGGTCTTTCCACCAACTTCCACACTTTGTTGCGCTCGAAGTTGTTGAGCTCTTCATGCATAGCATCAAGCCAATCTTTATCTTCAAGAGCTTCAAAGACCTTCTTGGGTTCCACCATGGAGATGTGAGCTTGATGTTCACTAAATCTCGCGAGTTGTCTTCGGGTAGAGACCTTGCTTCTCACATCACCAAGCACCTTGTCAAGAGATAGAGCTCTTAATTCTTGTGAGGTGCCAACCCTATTCAAGCGGCGGATCTCGATTTCCCTCCGAGTGGTGGGAGGAATCGCTTGATCATCTTGATCATTCATGTCTCCGCCTTGACTATTTGATGGCCTTGATCAACCATTGGAGTGGTGTCCATTGGTGAGGGAGAGGGTTGATCTTGGCCTTGCGAACTGCCACCGGGAATGTCAGCAGGACCGGATATTCCGGGTTCATGGACCGGAAATTCCGAACCACCAGAATTTCCGAGTCCATCTTGAACCGGATTTTCCGGTCCTCCGGAAATTCCAGGAGCAGTTGTAGAATCTTGTGCTTCTTCTTGGCTAGGTGCATTGGGCACGGTGTTATCGATGGGTGTTTCTTGTGTTGGGGTGGTCACCACTTGTGAAGAACTTGATCCTTGTTGATCAACCTCATAATAGAGCTCAACGGGGCGGTGGACTCCCAACCCCATTCTTCGGATAGCATCTTGAGGTTCATCATCACCTACACCGGAAACACCACTTTGCTCCACGAGGGAGCCGTCATTCTCCTCGAACACCACACTACAAGTTTCTATGATTATGCGCGAGGTCTTATCATAGACTCTATAAGTGTGGGATTCGGATCCGTAGCCCACAAATGTCCCTTCAAGAGACTTAGAATCAAACTTGCCCAAACGAACACCTTTGATGAGATAAAAACACTTACAACCAAAAAATCGGAAGTAGGAGATATTGGGCTTGTTCCCAGTAAGCACTTCATAAGGTGTCTTCATGAGTCCTTTGCGAAAGAAGAGCCGGTTGGATGAATGGCAAGCGGTGTTGACGGCTTCGGCCCAAAAGTTGTGAGGGGACTTGAACTCGGCCATCATCGACCTTGCTATCTCAATAAGTGTGCGGTTCTTCCTTTCGGCTACACCATTTTGTTGGGGAGTATAAGCAGCGGAATATTGACGACGAATCCCTCTTCACTATGGAACTCGTTTAAGGTGTAGTTCTTGAACTCGGACCCATTGTCACTTCGTATCACCAAGATAGGGACATTGTGTTGACGTTGAGCTTCATTGGAGAAGTCGATGATAGTTTGTTGAGTCTCCATCTTCGTCTTGAAGAAGAAAACCCATGTGTATCTTGAATAGTCATCAACAATCACCAAGCAATATTTCTTGCCACCAAGACTAGCTTCTGGAATGGGACCAAAGAGGTCAACATGGAGAAGCTCCAAAACCCTCTTTGAAGAAATGATGGTCTTGCTTGGATGGTAGATGTCATGCATTTTTCCTTCAACACACGCCCTACACATTCGATCCTTCGAGAAAGAAACATGGTCTTTTAGTCCTAGGATATGGCCACCCTTGTGGAGACTTTGCAAAGTCCTCATGTTGACATGGGCTAGTCGGCGATGCCATAGCCAACCCAAGTCTGCCTTTGCGAATAGGCACATTGTATGGGAAGTGGTGACTCTGGAGAAGTCAACCACATAGAGCCCATTCTCAATGTACCCAACGAAAGACACATTGAGAGACTTGCTCCGCAAGAGAATGACCATTTCCTTTTCGAAGACAACGGTATAACCCAAACAAGTTAAGGAATGGACGGAGATCAAGTTGAAACCTAGGGACTCGACAAGCAAGACATTCACAAGTGTGATGTCCGGTGCCACTACCACCTTGCCGAGCCCTATTACCTTAGACTTAGAATTATCACCATATGTAACGGTCATTTGATCATCATTAGGCTTCAACTCCGTTACAATATCCTTGCTTCCGGTCATATGACTAGTGCACCCACTATCAATTATCCATTTCGATCCTCCGGAAGCAAGGCCCTACACACAATCAATTCTTTGGTTTAGGTACCCATTTTGTAATGGGTGCCTTTTGGTTAGCAACAAGGGTCTTTGGAACCCAAATAGCATATTCAATGTAACCATCAAAAGGACCAATGTATCTAGCATAGACATCCCCATAATAATCAACATATAAAGCATAGTTGGGGTTAGATATGCCCGCAAAGTCATTACGAGTGGGAGTGCCCCTTGTGGCATTTCCACTCGCAATGCCATCCTTCTTGGCTTGTGCGGACTTGGTCTTCTTCTTGATCTTCTTCTTCTCCTTAGCAACATAGCCTAGACCTTCCTTACCCTTGTGGGGCACTCGCTCATGAAGAGGAGTAGTGAGTGTCCCCTTACCTTTATCAAGAGAGGTCTTGGACTTGGTTGCCATGGAAGGAACAAACACTGAAGGAGATATGCCCTAGAGGCAATTAATAAAGTGTATTCTTTATCATATCTCGTTTGTTCATAATAGGTTTTTGTGTCATGCTGGAACCGTATTAAGCGGAAACATTAATGCGGGTGTGATACGTAAACAACCAGGTCCCTAGTAGCCTCTACTAAGACTAGTTTCGTTGCGCGATTGATGATCGAGGTTTCCCGGTCATGGGGCATGGCGCCGGTCGGCAATGAGAGTCGTATCGCTGGAGAGCGATGTGATGGACATACCCAGATTTGGAGAACGTAGTCGTTACGCCTTTGACCGTGAGATCAACTCTTATTGATATTCCCGGAAGATACTTTGATTGCACCAAACGTCGTATCTTATTTAGTATGACAATAACGGTGATACTTTTGGGTATTGGAAAGGAGTATTGAGATGAGGGGTCAAGAGCGGGATTTGCCAGTCCGCATAGCAGGATAGATACTCTCGGGCCCTCTCAGTGAGATCATGTCTAATGAGCTTGCAAGCATGTGACTAGGTCACGGAGACATGAGATCATGAACGAGTAGAAGATAGCGTCGTCGGTAACGAGGTCGGGATTAGGTATGGAGATATCTATGGAGCGACGCTCGGACGTGCTAAGTATCGCTATGGCAAAAGGTCTAAGACTTCACGTTCAGGTTTGATAGATGAAAGTCATTAGTTATATCTCAGGGATTAGTTCATGGGGTCCAGGCCTACGGATTGATCGTTGATCATTGAGGAGTCTTGATCATACCTGATATTATATCGAACCGCTAGGGTAACACACTTAAGGGGTTTCGACAAGACAACCGGAAAGGAAGGAGATCACCGGGAACGTCCCGGGAGAGGTCCGATGGAGATCGGGCAGCGCCGAAAGAGTTTTCGGAGCTAGGAAATATTATGTATATTATGTTTGATATTAATTAGTGTTATTAATATGCAAATATGATTTTATATATTTATTTTCGAATTTATTAAGGCAGATTTCCCTAAATGGGCCTTCCGGACGAAAGAAGTCCCAAGAGGGGAAAATTCCCTAGGGGAATTCGGTGGGGGCCAGGAGGGCCGGCCTAGGTGGGCCACAAGGGGCCCACCAGGGGGCCGACGCACTCCCTTGGCCGAACCAGGCTGTGGGGGTTAGTCCCACATTGCCTGGCTGGCAAGGTTGGCTCCCCTTGGGAGCCTATATAAGAAGGGGCACCCCCAGCCTTTTAATTCACCAATTAATTCCTGATTTCTCTCTCGATCTCGTGGTTCCCAAGTCGGAGCCGCGCCGAGCAAGAGGAGTCGGGGATCTCCTCCACCATAGCCCGCTGCCGCGCTGCTGGTGTTCCGGTCCAAGTCTTCCGCTGCTCGTCCTGGACTGGAGCTTCGGAGGCGTCGTCTCCACCGTACGTGTGCGACTCCCTGCGAGGTGCTGCGCTAGCGGTACTCGGAGGCCTGCTTCCTCTACACGACCTTGAGGTCGGCTACGTCGGTCTTCATCGACAACGTTTGTGCGGGAACGTAATCCCCGCTTTCGGTCTACAAGGGTACGTATTCCGATCTCCGTTCGTACTACTATATCTGCATAGAATAGATCTTGGCTAGTTTAAGGATATCGTTGTTAGGATTTTTTTTTGTTTTCTGCACTCGATCCCCTTCAGTGGTATCAGAGCCGATCTATCGTAAGATATAGCTGTACGCTGTTAGAACCCGTGCTCTGCACGGGGGCACCGTTCCTATTATTTGCTACCCTCTAGCGTGCACTTGTGTATTCAAGCGGCATTGAGTTGATGAAGCGGCCCGGACCGACTTTACGCGTACGCTTACGCGAGACTGGTTCCACTACTGACATACGGCTTGTACCGTATATGTGGCTGGCGGGTGACAGTTTCTCTCTCTTTAGTTGGTCTTCGCATTTTCAATGGAGGGCCCGAAAGGGATGCTTAAACATGCAATTATTGGATCGTTGTTGTGGTCATAAGATTCGTAGGTATGAAGCGGTTCTATTTACGAAAGCCCCAAGCCACGTAAAATATGCAAAAGCTAAAGTAGAAGCGTCTAACTTTATTTTGCAGGGGCTATGTGATATGGTCGAGGTAGGTTTATTAAATTGTTTATAAACTGCGGGCGCCAAGAAGACCATGGCGCGATGGACTATATCACATTGCATTACATTTGATGTTTTGTGTGCATCTTATTTTGTGTGATTGTGTGTTACACGGCGGTAGCTGAATAAGATGATCCCTTCAAAATACCACTAGTGTTCTCCCTCCAACGCGCACCACCAATAAAGTTCTACGTTATGAGGCAGGCCGTGATGATCGGGTGTCATACATATCTTCGTTCGCATACGGTGGGTGTAAGCCATGTTGCACAAGCGTCAGCGTGGAGGTTTTTGGTGGCGAGCCTAGCATACTCAGAGGTATGGCCTCGGAACAGGAAGACCGAAAGGTCGAGCACGAGTCACAAAATTGGTGTGGCGGACGATTTTGTCTACTCCTGAAGTTGTGCCGCCGGATTTCATGATGAGGGGTGGTGCAATGGATGGGGGTCGTGTAATCGCTTAAATGACCAGGAGGGATGTTCGTTTGAGTGGGAGTTATGTCAGTTATTTTCTAAAATACTATAACTCAAAATTATTATGAACAAAGTCTTATGTTGTTGCAAATTCCATTGTAGATGTCTCACCCCTCCTTTAACCTGAACCTGTTCATTGAGAAAGAGAAGCTTAAGACCGATGGGTCTAACTTCGTGTCCTGGTTCCGCGATCTGAAGTCCATCCTTGAAACCCACAAGGTGGCCTACATCCTTGATTCCCCCTTAGGTGATCTTCCCAGCACTGCCCCAGAAATCGAAAGGATTGTCCATGGGGTAAAAGCGGAGATTTCTTCTTATGTCCAGAGTGGCATGCTCTTTGCCATGGAGGCTGACCTGCAAAACCGCTTCATGAACAAGGGTGCTTATGAAATAATCACTGAACTCATGGTTGTTTATGCACGACAAGTCAAGGCTGAGACGTACGAGGCAACTGTGCTTTTCTTCTCAGCCCAGATGGAAGAGCACGGCAATATCAGTGAGCACTTGGCCAAGTTGTTTGGCTGCGCTCGACTTCTGAGTGATCTGGGAAGTGTGATCCCAGAAGAGTTGGTGATTGATAGGGCGCTGATTTCTCTGCCCCCTAGCTATAAGAACGCCATAGTGGACTACGGCATGAAAGGGACGTCAAAACCCCTGTCGGAAATCTTGAAGATGCTCGAAGTGGCCGAATTAGAAATCAAGCTGAAGAAGATGGAGGTAACCATCGGATCACCTGAGCGCAACTGCCCCAAGTATCTGGAGGATAGGAAGTCTGGCAAGACGGTCGACAAAGAGCAAGGTATATTTGATATACATGTTATAGATGTGTACCTTACATCCGCCCGGAGCAATACGTGGGTATTTGATACTGGTTCTGTTGCTCATATATGTAACTCTCAGGAGGAGTTACGGAATAGAAGGCGGCTGGCGAAGGATGAGGTGACGATGCGCGTCGGCAACGGATCGAGAGTCGACGTGGTGGCTGTCGGCACGCTCCCTCTGCATCTACCAACGGGATTAGTTTTGGTTTTAAATAAATGTTATTTTGTGCCATCCTTGAGTGTAAATATTATAAGTGGGTCTTGCCTGTTACAAGACGGTTATTCATTTAAATCAGTGTCAAGCAATTGTGCTATTTATATGAATGATATCTTTTATGTTGATGCTCCCGAGAGTAATGGTTTATTCTTGTTGAATCTCGATCGTAGTACTCACATCCATAACATAGAGGCCAAACGAATTAAGTGTAGTGACGATACCGCCATGTTTTTGTGGCATTGCCGTCTTGGTCACATTGGTATAAAGCGCATGAAGCGACTCCACTCCGATGGACTCTTGGACTCGTTGGATTTCGGATCCCTCGATACATGCGAACCATGCCTCATGGGCAAAATGACCAGGACACCGTTCAAAGGTTTCGTTGAACGGGCGTCGGATTTGTTGGGGATCATACATACAGACGTATGTGGACCAATGAGCATTTCGACACGCAATGGTTATCGTTACTTCGTCACCTTCACTGATGACTTGAGTAGATACGGTTATATCTACTTGATGAAACACAAGTCTGAAACGTTTGAAAAGTTCAAAGAATTCCAGAGTGAAGTTGAGAATCAGCTTAATAGGAAAATCAAGCATCTCCGATCCGATCGCGGTGGAGAGTACTTGAGTTTTGAGTTTGTCACACATTTGAAGAGTTGTGGCATAGTGCCCCAACTTACGCCCGCCGGAACTCCGCAGCGTAACGGTGTGTCCGAGCGACGTAATCGTACTCTACTGGATAGTGTCCGATCTATGATGTCTCTTACCGATCTGCCAGTGTCTTTCTGGGGTTATGCGTTAGAAACAACCGCATTCATTTTAAATAGGGCTCCGTCCAAGTCCGTTGAAACGACACCGTATGAATTGTGGTATGGCCACAAGCCTAAATTATCGTTTCTGAAGGTTTGGGGTTGTGAGGCGTACGTTAAGAAACTACAGCCCGACAAACTCGAACCGAAGTCGGAGAAAGTCGTCTTTGTAGGATATCCGCGGGAAACCGTTGGGTACACCTTCTACAACCAAGCTGAGGGCAAAACTTTTGTCGCGAAGACCGGTACCTTTCTAGAGAAGGAGTTTCTCGCGAAAGGAGTAAGTGGGAGGAAGGTAGACCTCGATGAAATCGTTGATCCTGAACTCGAGATTCCGAGTGGCGCAACGGAAGCAATTCCGGAAACGTCCTCCGTGGAAGGAGTGGGAGAAACTGTCGAGGAAGATGTTCTACCTCGTAGGTCTGGTAGATCTCGGATCGCACCAGAATGGTATGGCAATATGGTTTGCACCGTCATGCTAGTCGAGCAAGACGAACCTACGAACTACAAGGAGGCGATGGAGAGTCTAGAGTCCGAGAAATGGCTTGAAGCCATGAAATCCGAAATAGGATCCATGTATGATAACAAAGTGTGGACTTTGGTGGATATTCCCGAAGGGCGCAAGGCCGTCGAGAATAAGTGGATCTTTAAGAAAAAGACTGATGCTGATGGTAATGTGACCGTCTATAAAGCTCGGCTTATCGCAAAGGGTTTCCGACAAGTTCATGGAATTGACTACGATGAAACTTTTTCACCGGTAGAAGTCTATTCGGATTTTGTTAGCGGTAGCTGCCTACTATGATTATGAAATCTGGCAGATGGACGTCAAAACGGCCTTCCTGAATGGAAACATTGAGGAAGAGTTGTACATGGTACAGCCGGAAGGTTTTGTCGATCCAGGAAATGCTAACAAGGTGTGCAAGCTTCAGCGATCCATCTATGGATTGAAGCAGGCATCTCGGAGCTGGAATCTTCGCTTTGATGAGGTAATCAAAGGTTTTGGATTTATCCAGAATGTGGAGGAGACCTGTATTTACAAGAAAATGAGTGGGAGCTCGGTTGTGTTCTTAGCACTGTATGTTGACGACATATTGCTAATAGGGAATGATGTGGAACTTCTGAATAGCGTGAAGGAATATTTAAACAGTAAGTTTTCCATGAAGGACTTAGGAGAAGCTGCGTATGTTTTAGGCATAAAAATCTATCGCGATAGATCAAGACGCCTATTAGCACTGAGTCAGAGTACTTATCTTGATAAAATATTGAAGCGTTTTCATATGGAGAAGGCAAAGAAGGGTTCTCTGCCGGTTATCAAGAATAAGATCTTGCGTAAGGCGCAGTGTCCGGTGACGGAACTGGGTAAGGCCGAAATGACGAATCATCCTTATGCTTCAGCCATAGGATCGATCATGTATGCAATGTTGAGTACTAGACCGGATGTGGCATTAGCTCTAAGTTTGACAAGCCGGTTCCAGAGTAATCCTGGAATGCCGCATTGGGTAGCTGTTAAGAGCATTCTTAAGTATCTCAATAAGACAAAGGAAATGTTCCTTGTGTATGGTGGCTGCGATGAGGAACTTGGCGTAACGGGTTACGTAGATGCAAGTTTCTGCTCAGACCCCGATGACTGTAAGTCACAGACAGGTTACGTGTTCAAGGTGAATGGAGGCGCCGTGTGTTGGAGAAGTGGGAAGCAACCCATAGTCGCACAATCTACAATGGAGTCGGAGTACATTGCTGCCTGCGAGGCCGCGAATGAAGCTGTGTGGCTGAGGAAGTTCGTCATCGAACTTGGAGTGTTCCCGAGCGTGCAAGACCCCGTGATCCTCTTCTGCGACAATACGGGTGCCATTGCGAATGCCAAGGAGCCAAGGTCTCACTCCACCGCCAAACACATTCTCCGACGCTTCCACGTGATACGTCAGTACGTACAAGGAGGCGATGTGAAGATTTGCAAAGTGCATACGGATCTGAATGTGGCAGATCCGCTGACGAAGCCTCTTCCGCTTGATAAGCATGAACATCACCAGTTAGCTATGGGTGTTAGGCTTTTACCAAGTTGTAATCTAGATTAAATTGTACTCTAGTGCAAGTGGGAGACTGAAGGAGATATGCCCTAGAGGCAATTAATAAAGTGTATTCTTTATCATATCTCGTTTGTTCACAATAGGTTTTTGTGTCATGCTGGAACCGTATTAAGCGGAAACATTAATGCGGGTGTGATACGTAAACAACCAGGTCCCTAGTAGCCTCTACTAAGACTAGTTTCGTTGCGCGATTGATGATCGAGGTTTCCCGGTCATGGGGCATGGCGCCGGTCGGCAATGAGAGTCGTATCGCTGGAGAGCGATGTGATGGACATACCCAGATTTGGAGAACGTAGTCGTTACGCCTTTGACCGTGAGATCAACTCTTATTGATATTCCCGGAAGATACTTTGATTGCACCAAACGTCGTATCTTATTTAGTATGACAATAATGGTGATACTTTTGGGTATTGGAAAGGAGTATTAAGATGAGGGGTCAAGAGCGGGATTTGCCAGTCCGCATAGCAGGATAGATACTCTCGGGCCCTCTCGGTGAGATCATGTCTAATGAGCTTGCAAGCATGTGACTAGGTCACGGAGACATGAGATCATGAACGAGTAGAAGATAGCGTCGTCGGTAACGAGGTCGGGATTAGGTATGGAGATATCTATGGAGCGACGCTCGGACGTGCTAAGTATCGCTATGGCAAAAGGTCTAAGACTTCACGTTCAGGTTTGATAGATGAAAGTCATTCGTTATATCTCAGGGATTAGTTCATGGGGTCCAGGCCTACGGATTGATCGTTGATCATTGAGGAGTCTTGATCATACCTGATATTATATCGAACCGCTAGGGTAACACACTTAAGGGGTTTCGACAAGACAACCGGAAAGGAAGGAGATCACCGGGAACGTCCCGGGAGAGGTCCGATGGAGATCGGGCAGCGCCGAAAGAGTTTTCGGAGCTAGGAAATATTATATATATTATGTTTGATATTAATTAGTGTTATTAATATGCAAATATGATTTTATATATTTATTTTCGAATTTATTAAGGCAGATTTCCCTAAATGGGCCTTCCGGACGAAAGAAGGCCCAAGAGGGGAAAATTCCCTAGGGGAATTCGGTGGGGGCCAGGAGGGCCGGCCTAGGTGGGCCACAAGGGGCCCACCAGGGGGCCGACGCACTCCCTTGGCCGAACCAGGCTGTGGGGGTTAGTCCCACATTGCCTGGCTGGCAAGGTTGGCTCCCCTTGGGAGCCTATATAAGAAGGGGCACCCCCAGCCTTTTAATTCACCAATTAATTCCTGATTTCTCTCTCGATCTCGTGGTTCCCAAGTCGGAGCCGCGCCGAGCAAGAGGAGTCGGGGATCTCCTCCACCATAGCCCGCTGCCGCGCTGCTGGTGTTCCGGTCCAAGTCTTCCGCTGCTCGTCCTGGACTGGAGCTTCGGAGGCGTCGTCTCCATCGTACGTGTGCGACTCCCTGCGAGGTACTGCGCTAGCGGTACTCGGAGGTCTGCTTCCTCTACACGACCTTGAGGTCGGCTACGTCGGTCTTCATCGACAACGTTTGTGCGGGAACGTAATCCCCGCTTTCGGTCTACAAGGGTACATATTCCGATCTCCGTTCGTACTACTATATTTGCATAAAATAGATCTTGGCTAGTTTAAGGATATCGTTGTTAGGAATTTTTTTTGTTTTCTGCACTCGATCCCCTTCAAACACAACCCTAGCAATATCCTTCACAACATTTGCATTAGCATTCAAAGGAGTAGAGGTGCTAGGTTTCTCAAGAGTAGATATCCGAGATTGGAGTTGATCACGAGACTTGAGAAGACGTTCGTGATCACTTGTCAACACCTTGTGAGCATTGTCAAGTGACTCGAAGTCTTCGCAAAGTCTAGCATGAGCAACTACAAGCTCGAACTTTTCATTTTGGACAATTTTACATTTAGCAAAGTAGAGATCACGATCCTTAGTGATCTTAGCTAGTTGCTCCTTAAGGAGAGCATGAGCTTCTTGTTCATCTTCGAGAGAGGATTGGAGAGACACCTTAGCGTGTGCATCCTCTCTCTCAATCTCACCTTTTAATTCAAGCTCATCCTCAAGCTCACCTATACGACTCATGATTGAGCCAAAGTGTTTCTTTCCTTCTCCTTGCAAGTTAGTCATGAATTTATCAAAAGCAATGATTTCTTCCTTGACTTCTAAGCTCATAGCATCATCAATGTCATGTGATATGGAGTTGGGGGATAATTGTACCTCGGATGTCTTTGCCATAAGACATCTTGCATTCTTGACGATGGGGCTCCCGTTTGGTGAGGAAAGAGTGATGGAGGTGTGGAAGAAATGGCTAGTGCGGCCACTTGCGTTGGAGTATCCTCCTTGTCACTATCTTCATCATCGGTGGGATATTTCTCTTGAGTCACCAAGACAATCTTTTAGTTCTTCTTGAAGAATGGCTTCTTCATGGGCATGGGCCCCTTGCCCTTCGTCTTGGCCACGAGCCTCCCACCATGATCCTCTCTTCTCTCCCATGGGAAATCGGCAACAAAGTGGCTCTTGTCATCGCAGTTATAGCAAAGCCTCACTTTGTTGAATGGATTTCCACCGTTGGGGGGAAACTTCTTGTCAATCCTTGCTTTGGCCCTTCCGGGGTTCTTCCAAAAGGTTCTTGCCGCAAGACCCATGTGTTGAGTGAGAGTGCTTGAGAGAGCTTCACTAGATAGCTCGACTTGATCATCACACTCCTCTTCATCCTCTTCTTCAACGGTGGCCTTCAAAGCAATTGAGGCATGCTTGTGCATCCCTATGGCTCTAGCTCTTGCATCTTGTGCAATCTTGGAGGCCACCTTGTATGCGGTCATCTCTTGCATAACTTCATTGTATGTCATCTTTGCAAAGTCATGTCTCACTTGGAGTGTCTTCAAATCCGTTTCCTCAAAGGGCAAGAGAGCGGTCACAAACTCCCTCTTGATCCAAGCATCATTAATGTACTCCGCCCCGAGGTTCTTGAAGGAGTTGGCAACCAACACCAACCTCCGGTACATGTCCTCGTGGCCTTCTCCATCCAACTTGTAGAACCCTTCCACCTCATTGCATAAGGCATCATACCGGTTCTTCTTCATGCTCTCATTCCCAACGAAGATGTCGAAAAGAGCATTCCAAACTTCCTTGGCGGTGGAGAATTGTTGAATGAGCGCCATGTCCTTCTCTCCAACGGCCATTTGGAGTTGATGAAGAGCGGTGGCGTTGAGTTGGCTATCAACCACCTCTCTTCTTGTCAAGTTGGTTGGATCATGGGGCTTGTATCCTTCTTCAATGATGCGCCAAAGCTCAATGGAGGCACTACATAGATGAGACTTCATTAGAAATACCCACTGAGAGAAATGAGTAGGTTTAAGCTTAGGAGGATCACTTCTAAAGTTTACATGAGGGTGAGGGATAGGAGGGTTAGGAGAGTAATTATGGTTGACATTATGAAATTCCTCTCCTTTGGGGGTGTTAGAGGAGCTAGGTGGTTCATCCTTTTCGCCTTCCCGGGAACACTTGAGGTAACATCTTTGGACCCATCCGAAGATGACTCCTTAGAGTTCCCCGCATATTCCTTAGGAGGAGGAGAGGGAGAAGTAGCCTCGGGCTCCTTAGACCTCAAGAGTGCCATGAGCATCTCATTCATCTTGAGGAGTTGGGCCTCCAAGGACGATCTCATATCAATAAGATCGGCCATGGTTGCCCCTTTGGCTAACGCCTCCTTCTCCGCCTCTAATTTTTCACGGGCGGCCCTCTCGGCATCGGATTCCGTCATCGTTGCACTTAGGCGGTTAAGCCCTTAAAAGTGAACTTGGCTCTGATACCAATTGAACGGGAATCCGGCACCTAGAGGGGGGGGGGGGGGTGAATAGGTGCTATTACAAATTTTAGGTCTTTTCAAATTTAGGCTCAACACAAAGGTAAATTCTCTAGATATGCAGCTACGGTGAATTTACCTAAATGATAATCTAAGCAATAACAAGATAAGCAAGTAGGGAGCAAAGGTATAGGGAACCGAGTGAAGCACGCGGAGACGAAGATGTAATCCCGAGTTCCACCCAAGGGTGTACGTCTCGTTTGGAGAGGTGTGCGCTGCCACAACAGGTTAGCCGCAACGCCACAAAGGCTCACCTTCTTCTCCGATGAACTCAACCACAAAGGTTTCGAGACCACCTTCCACTATTGATCCCCTTTTAGGGCGGAGATCGAATCCCTTACAAACGCTTGAGGCACACACCCACAACTGAATTGGGGGCTCCCAAGAAGACCACAAAAGGTTAAGGACCACAAAAGGTCAAGGTAACACCAAGAGTACAACAATGGTGAGCTAGGTTTTCCCACCGAAAACCCTAGCCACGAAATCCCCAAGTGAATGGGGGAGAAATGCAAATCCCTTCGGTGAAGATGTAGATCCGGGCCTTCTCCTCCAATCCTCCAAAGATCAATGAATTTGGGTGGGGGGATTGGGAGATCTTGATGATTTGAGCTTTCAAGAATAGTAGGAGAGAGAAAATCTGAGAGCTAGCTGTTCTTGAGTGAGTGAGGGGGTATTTATACTCCCCCTCAAAATCTGGCCGTTGGCTGTCTTGGGCACCCGGAAATTCCGGTTTAAGTAAAACCGGAAATTCCGGTCACCCGGAATATCCGGGTCTTTGAAAATATCCGAGCTGAATTTCCGGTTGAGATCAGAACCAATTCTGAACTTGACTTAGCCGATTTTCTGAGGGTGACTCGGAATATCCGAGTCCTTGAAATTTCCGAGCTGAATTTCCGATTGGAGTCAGTACCACTTCTGAACTTGACTTAGCCAATTTTCTGAGGTTGACTCGGAATATCCGGGTTGGGGAACCGGAATATCCGAGTCCTTGAAATTTCCGAGCTGAATTTCCGATTAGAGTCAGTACCACTTCTGAATCTTGACTTAGCCAATTTTCTGGGGTTGACTCGGAATATCCGGGTTGGTGAACCGGAATATCCGAGTCATTGAAATTTCCGAGCTGAATTTCCGATTGGAGTCAGTACCACTTCTGAACTTGACTTAGCCAATTTTATGGGGTTGACTCGGAATATCCGAGTTGGGGAACCGGAATATCCGAGTCTGGGAAAAATTCCAGAAACTCTTTTTCTCTACAATTTGGCTTTAGGATTTGTGATATGAGTTTCACCCAAACTGAAATACTTAGCAATAGGATTAGTATATCATTGGTATTGTTAACTAACACACAAAATACTAGGGATTAAGAAATGTTCTTTCACCTACTCCTCCAGAGAGGTGATGCTGACCTAGCCCGACAAGCCCGCGACTCTCAATATCTCAATAATGCGCCTTCGCTCTCCTTGCATCCATGCAACTACCGTGATATATTTACTTGTGCATTAGCGTGATATGTTTATTTGTCTATTAGGAGTAGTGCAGATCCGATTGAAGGTGAAGAGCTATTCATGTTTTGGGCAGCGCTCATGCCGCTCATCGATCAAATTGGAAATGGGGACACTAACCACTGGTTAGCTGAACCATAATCATCCTCGTGCAACGAAAAACTCCTCATCACGGGGCCAACTGTTCTACCATCCCTATCCCAATCGGGTAAGGAAAGAACCACCGAATCCCGTTCCCCGACTTAACCGACAACATTAAGACTAAAGAAGATAATATTTCTCGAGCAACCTTTCTAAATAAATGATATCAACAGAAAAATGGGCACACAACAAGCTTACGTCCAAAAAATAGCACATCATTAACAAAAAACAAGGAACACCAAGCATATATTACAAATTCTTACATCATAAGAAAGCGATGCGGGATCGCTGGGGATACGAAGGTGGCTGAGATAAGTTTGCGGCGAGAAATGGCTAACAAGATGTGGCAGCCCCACATGTCATGTGCACTAGCGGGGAATTCATGAGTGTACCAGTTATGGACAGTGATGTCCCAGATTCAGCCTCGTTTACCATATGGGCAAGATTTTGCATTTGACAAGATCCTCACGTAATTAAATTATAACCAACGCCATCCCCTAATAGGTGAATTAACCACCGGGATCATGAAATGGCCCTGTTGCCACATTTAGTCACCGGTGGTGGTGGGATTACATCTCTGCTTCATAGTCATAATGTTACTCTTTGTTGGTACTATAGGGACCAGAAGCCCAAGGAGATTTTACCCGTTGGTGCCAATTAGGCGTTTATGGACTTTTGTAGCTTTACATGTTTTTTTGCACTAATAGGTTTGATGTTACGCCAATTTGAACTTTTTCGGTCTGTTCAATTGTGGTCTTATAATGCAATCTAATGCAATCTAATTCCCAGGTCCAATCACGGTTTTTGTTTATGTATTTCTTATTTATCCACTAGGGAATCTGGTTGGTTCGTTGCGCCAAGTTTTAGGATAGCTGCGATTTGTCCTTTTCTTGCAAGGATTTCATAATTGGACGTTAAACCCATTTTATATGATGGGAGTTGCCAGAGTATTAGGTGCCGCTCTGTTATGTGCTATTTATGGAGCGACTGTAGAAAACACTCTATTTGAGGACGGTAATGGTGCAAATACACTTCCGCGCTTTTAACCCAACTCAAGCTGAAACTAGACAGAAAACCTTACCGCTGGACGCTTTTAGCCTACCGGTGGCGAACAGGCGCCGCCGGAGGTAAGGGTTACCTGCCATCGGCAAGGTCCACGCATGTGTGCGAGTGGCAAGTGCGCGAGTGGTATATTGTGCTCGCCACTGGTACCTAGGTGCACCTGTGGTAATGTTCAAATTTACTAAATATTTTTTCAATTCGTATTTTAGCAGTTTATATACATTCAACAGTCAATATATATATTCAAACATACATGACAACACATTTATTAGAACTTGTATGTATTCAAACATAACTCAACACATCTCCGATATATAGAAGTGACCAAATCAACAAGTGGTTCATCAAATGCATTTTGAAAAGCGGAATAAAAAAGTGAGCAAATAGTTTACATCTCCGAACATAGCAAGTAACCAAATCAGCAAGTGACCACATAGACAAGTTTTCGAATGACAAGTTTTCCGAATACAGAAGTGACAAAATAGTTCTAGTTATTCGTAACTTCTGCCTCCGCTCTCTTGCTCATTTTTTCCCTTTCCGTTTTGGCGTTGAACTTGCATTTTCTTCACCCAGTAGTGGTAGCACTGCTTTATCTCGCTGATCTGTACGCAACACAACGATAAAAGTATTGGACAAAGAAAAGCAAGAGTTTAACGATCACACTAGTTCACCTCCATGACATATGATGGATGAGGTACCATGCCTCCATGTCACTACCTGGCGATCGCTTGATGCAAGGGAACACCAATTTGTGCCTGAATATGTTCTTGTCTCGGAATAAGTTTATCTTTGTGATGATGCCGTTCTTGTATGCGTTGCCGCTCAGAGCATCATCGAGAACAGCCTTCAACATGTCTATCGTTGCGTGCGTCAGATATCTATTCACCACACGTTCACTCAGATCGACCATTTTGTCACCTGCATGAAAAAACGACACGACCTTCCTTAAAAATTCGGTTTGCGGGAGTGTCAAAAATTCATTCCGGCAAAAAAGGTAACTCGATCATCGATCATGTCGAAATTCACATTTATGAACAACACAATTTCATACACGGAGAGAAGAGGAGGATCGTAGTTGTGTAGAGTTACCTTGATGGAGAGAAGAGGATCGATCAGATGTACATGTACAATTTTGAGGGAAAAAATGAGAGCAAGTGAGGGAGGGGGGGGGGGGGGAGGGGGGAGTGAACCAATAATTTTGGGTGGGTGTTTGGGGTGGGGGGGGGGGCAACCGGCGGACATAAGAGTAGGCTCGGCAGACGTATAAGGTCCAAACGGTGCTACGTAACCGTTGGCACACACCTGCCGCCGTATGGTACCGATAGTGGACGCAGCACTGGCGCATCATGGAAAATGTTCGTCGGCGGTGTTCTTCGGCAGCGGCGCTACACTATCGCCATGTATGCCCGTCCGCCAACAGTAGCCAAGATATCCCCTAACAAATCTAACCAGGCTGGAATCTCTGGCTTCTCCTTCATTTGGACATGGACCCGCATTTCAGTGGCACATGGAAGGCACGTGGGCCAACCAGTCGGCGGCTGAAGGCTTTCTTTCCCTGTGGGCTGTTGAATGTCTCCCACACGACTGTGTCCGTCCGATGAAGTTTCTTATAGGCCCACATGTCTGCGGGTGTTTGTAGTCGGTTCTGCGCGCGTGACCTTCCGGTGTGACCAGCCCACCGTCCACATACAGCCCTGCCCCACCTCCTCTGTCCCCACCGGCAGAGGCGACCTGCGCGCCGGCCGTGTTCCATGCAGCCGGAGCCAGGCGGCGCCCTCGCCCGGTCGCCCCCTCCGCCTTCTGCTCCCACCCCCTCAAGCACCCTTCCTTCTCTTGCCTAGCCCAACTCTCCTCCTCCTCCTCCTCCTCCTCCTTCTAGCTCCCCTTCCATGACGCGCAGGTGCCCGGACGAGCTGGCGGCGCGGGAGCCAGTGCTCAGATCTATTTCTGCTACTCTACAAGGTGGGCGTCTCCTCCTGGTCGTGCTGGAGATTTGTTTGCGTTGCGGGGTTTCTTCTACTGGTTGTTGCGTTCCCCTTTCGGTTTGTTTTTCTGCTGGATGTATGTCCCTACCATTCGGGTGCAGGTTTGTTTGCAAACTTTATACATGCTCGATTTTTTTTTGTTTGATTTTTTGGTAGATGAACTGATTCATTACTCCTGCAAATTGAATGGTGCCATTGTAGAAGATGTATCTGAGCAAATCTCATTGACTTGAATATGCAGTGAAACTTTCCTTGATGATTTACAACAGGGGATGAGAGCTTCAGGTACATGTACTGCTTAGACGTGGTTATGTATATGCTTGGGCATAATCTGAACGACCCCTCGCCTATATTTCTCATGATATACTCTACTCAATCTGGCTCATGTTAACTGATGCTAAATATTCTTGCCTTTTTTCGGTTTATCCAAATTCTTATGAGAGCTGTACGAATATTCTCCACGACAATGGATTTAGTTGTGGCATGGTGTCCAGGCAGCAGCCTAAACAGTTAGTTACTCAGTTGAGATATTAGTCTTGTAGAATGATTATGACACATGTAGAGAGCCACGCAAAACTTATGAATGTGACATGGAACGGAAAGTTCAGTTAAATTGATGATGTGCTTGCTTATTTGAATCATCTATACTTTCTTGCACTACAACCTTGCAGACTAGAATTTACACAAGGCTTATCTTGTGGTGTGTAGACAGCCCAAACTGTATGCCACCATGACTGTCATTTCATTGCTACTACGTCAACGGATGGCTAGGTCCCTTGCGCTAGGGGCCTCCGTCATGTCTGGTCATTGATGAGGGTGTCGATGCTGACGGGTATATGAATCTCACGGTAAGAACACGCCTTCAGATCAAAGTTTGCATCTCGAACAACAAGCTCAGCATATTGACTCTATTTTGGTTCATGAATCAGGGTGGAGTTGTTCCTCTGGATTTAGTGGATCCCTTGTCGTGAATGATGCACAAGACTAATAGGTGAAGGATTTTAGTGGAAGTGTCAGACAAACTCTCATGTTAGAATGCTTGTCTCTACTTGTACTGATGCCGCTAGCAGCAAGTGTTGGCGAGTTTCTTGATAACATGATCTGTTTTTTTGTGTCCTACTGTATATAATTACGAATTTGATTGCCTTTCCTGCATATTATAGCAATGAGATCATGTGTGCTTTCAGCATATTATTTGCTGGACGGGGTCAATGTTTGTTCATCATCCAACTTGTTTTAGCTACAAAGAGGATGCTGCCATTTCTAATGGAGAACGACGAGTCAACTGTCGACTTGTCTGCTCAGCTGATTGTGATCTTGAGCATTTTATTTAGAGTTTGACTTTCTTATAGTGTGCTATTTGTTATTTCTCATTTAAGAAGACATGCCCAAGTTAGAATAGTGTCTCAAGAGAGACAAATAACATCGGATGAGATGTACAACACGCCAGTTTGTATCCACAATGCAGTACAAAATCTTCTTTCCCAATCATTTAGTGAATCAATCTCATGAGTCATGATTGATTACACATGAGTAGAGGAGGTGTACTCTACGCCAGTTTGAGGCAGATCGGGAGGTCTACATGCGAGGCTTTAGGCTTTCTTGTTTTCCGCTTTCCTGGAAGCCTAGATGCGAGGTTCGAGAGTTGGTCGATCCGCGCGTGTCCGTGGTCATGGTCCTAAACGTTCGGTAGGTTTCTTGTGGGTTTGTGTGATAGCTACTTTTTCGTGTTTAGTGGTCATGTTTATGATTGACTAGTGTTTCGCAGCGGTGGAGGGACCGGATTCGCCATTTTCTGGTACGGAACAAGCTGGTTGTTCTCGTGATGTTCCGTTGCATGAATCTATTCTTACTCCTCTTTCCCACTTTTCGGATTTGTCTCGCTCAGGGAGTTCTTTGCATGGTAGACGTTGTTGGGCTGTAGATGCTGCTTTGCTTGATTCTTCTTCCAATGTCGAAACATTGGAAGGTTCTAAGTGTGTCTGTGCTCGTGGTCGTGGTCCTGGTTGGTCCGCTCGTGCTAGCTCTAGTAGACGTGGTTCTAAATGACCTGGTAGTTTAGTCTTTCTATTTTCTCCTGAAATTTGCCTCACGTTGCTCTTTTCATTTGTTAAGTTTTGTTTGCGGTGTACTAGCGCTAGCGCGGTGTGACGCTGGTGTATGTGATGATGCTGGACGAAGGTTCTTTGAATCAGCCAGAATTGCCTTTCGGTAGTGATATAAGAATTTAGTTTGGATGTTCTTGTTTGTTGGCTTCGATAGTTACATGTTTTGACTTCAGATTTGGGGCTTTCTTTGTGTTTCTGATGGTGTTTGTTTTAGGCTTGGTGCGAGAATGAGATGCTTGCGGGTTAACGAGTTTGGCGAAAGAGGAAATAGAATTTTTAAAAGGTTGTTTTCCTCTTTGTTTTTCCTTTATACTGATAGGTCTGCACACGGTGGAATGAATTATAAGTGTGAACGTTGTAGCGCCTTGTTTTGGTTTGCTGAGAGGTGTCTGCTAGCGCTGTTACTGAAGGCCGTGTTGTTTACAACCATTGTTGCCTAAGTTTAACTTAATCTTGCAGGATGCTTCTTGGTCTATCTAGCAATCTACAATGGGCCAGCAAACCCTTCGCAATTCCCACCTGCTGATAACGCTACACAATACACTTAGATATCTACCCGTATTGTCTTTCACCGATGGTGACACCCTCTAATATTTAACAGACTAAATTCAAAACCGTAGGAAAACAAGGTCGAAGACCTAACAAATTACAGTTTTCATTCTAGAGAAGATACGTTTTCCAATATGTACACTACAAATCTTTCTTTAAAGAATGCAATGGATCCATCTTCAGGAAAATCCTATTGTTCTTCCACCGTCATAAAAACATTGCATCGGCTATAAGAATAACACACATGAACCCAATTGTCGTGCAACTTTTCTCAAAAGACATCATTAATTAATCATACGCAATGTGTCGATCGGGCGCGGCAACGCGCGCCCTATCCTTCTAGTCACTATCTATTCGTCAGTGATAGAAAACCGTTTGCGCCAGTGGTAAGCTAATAAGGGTGACTTCTTTTGGGCTTATGATTATACATAAGCCTGCTTATAGATTCTGGTCGACATAAACTGCGGTGGGTAGAAACTCCTAAGGAGACTTCTTTTCGGCTTCTACTGTTTTGACTTATTTGTTGTGATGAGTTATAAGATGTCTGTTTTACCCCTGGATTTGATATATTCATTAAATAAAACGTTGTATATGATACATATGTTAGTTTTAGTACAAAAGAAGCTAGAAATAAAATAAAATAATATAAAACTACTCACGCTAATATTCCTTCGGCGATAATAAAAACATGGTGTCAAAAGTACAATTCGTTCAAAATAATACTTAAATTACATCATAGTAATTACAAGTTGGAACCTTAATAAAAACAAAGCATATGGAGAAATAGATCCTTATTACTTGGGCACATCCGCTTGATTTGCAAACAGATAAGTGCACTGTAAAATAATAAAATATACATGCTGCCAAGTGCAAATCCCGGCTGTCCTCAACTGAAGAGTAAAATTCAGATCAACAAATCATCAGCGACCCAATCATCTCCAGTCATCTTGTCGATCTGTGTTGCACTTATAGGTACGACGGCATGCATTGCTAGGTGAATCCGATCCGACGGGCCGAGCCAAGCTGCCAATCATTTACCAAGCATCTACCGGTTCAGTTCATGTACCAGTTCAGAGGAGAAACCAGCAACTACCAGTTCAGTTCTTCTACCAATAGTCAGTCAAAGAGGAGAAAACATCATCACTAAGCATCAGACGAGAGGAGCAGCCGGCGACGGAGCGGAACGGGCAGAGCGGACAATACGATGACGGAGACAGATACAGTGAGGAGCGGGGTGGCCGGCGAGTGGCGGCGGAGAGGAGATCAGGCGGCCGGCAGTGGGGATCTGCTCACTGCAGGTCGGGGGGACGGGGGTAGGGGATTGGATTATGTTTTTTCTTTCTTTGTAACGCTTGACCGAGGGATGGCAGGGAAAAGAGTGGGGTGGCAGTTTGGAGGTAATTTCAACGAAGGACATATCCGTTTTCGGAGAACGTTTTGCGTGCCGAGCTGAAAAGGTCGGGAAACTGGGTCCAAGCAGTTTCTGCCTACCGTGTGTAATTGGGATAGAAGTCACTTCTGCTGTGGGGGGAAATTAGAGACTTCTTTTAGACTCGTAGGCTTCTAAACCCAAAAGCAGGTAGAGAAGCTGAAAAGAAGTCAGCCTAAGCTGTTTTCTACTGCTGATTCCAACACATCTATCCACACGTTCAGAATAAATTCTATTAGAGAACTTGTCCAAGGAAGAAGAACTACGCAGTAGGTAGAATCAGTCATGACGCCAATGTTCGAGAGCTTCGGCGCAATCCGTTTTATAGAACAATAAATTCGATAAAATCGTTGTCGTTAATAGTAGCAAATATGGATCATGAAATAAGAAGATGGAGAAGGATCTTAAAACTCCACGGTGATCTCCTGTTGTTGTCGGCAGCTGGGTCGTCTCTCCGTTTGGTTACTCCCGGTGCTAAATTGTATACATACATTGGCAGTGAATACTTGCTGCCGAGTACACTATGAAAATAAAAAGGAAGAACATTGGAGAGGGACGGAGATTCTTAAGATGGGAGGTCCCTGGCCGCGTGACCGGAGCTGCCCGGCGCACCGCCGGCATGCATCTACATTGTCTGTTAGCCGGCCTCGCGATCAATCGCCCTTGCCTATGGTCTCTGTAGCTGCGGGTTGGTGCTGGTAAGGCCGTGCGGTTATGGTGTTCTGGTTCAAGCACGGAACATCATCACATGGGAAAATAAATAGTGCCACGCTGCAAGAGGGAAAGAAACACCAAAGCTCAAACTGAATGTAGGCGTTTGATATGGATCCACGAGAACGAGATAGATACTTCGAGTTAACTTGACGTTTTGCTTCATATTAGTGCCAAACTGAAAGAGTACATTTCATCAGCGAATCTGAAAGATCACCCATCGTGAAAACCCGGTGGCAAGAGTTGCACCCTCCAGGTTCGAGGAGTCCCGTTAGGGGCTGAATTATGGCTTTACAAATGTGTACTTTTTTCTAGAATAAAAAGGCACTAGGTGCCACCGTACCAGTGACTGGGTTTGGTCCCATTTAATAGATTACCTTATTTCTATATTCTAAGCGCTAGGAATCGGCGTCTATAATACTTCAGGAGCTAATCAAACTATTTTGGTAAAATTCAATTCTCTCAATTCCTCGGCAGGCAATCGCGCCAAAAACTCCAGTTCCTTTTGGATTTCCGTTTTGATCAATTATAACCGCTGCATAGTCATCATAGCAGATTATTATACGTCTTCATATTTGAACTCTAGCTTCCCATTAGACTTTTCAGCAACATAGGATAAGTTTTCAGTGGGATTGACAGTTAAGTAATCTGATTTTATTTTTCAGTGGTATTATTGAAAAGAAATTTTGGATTTTATTAGCAACGAAATCTTGATTTTCATTTTGGATTTACTTTCATATACAACAGTTGCATCTAATGCAATGAACAACATTGTGCTTCCATTGTGAATGCATGTTTCGGTGTTAATAGAAATATTTTCCTTACAATTTTGTTTTGTTTAGAAAACACCATATGACCACTCCCATCGACCACCTACTTTAACCTTAATATGATTTCCTTTCAACAGTAATAAAATCATTGTCATGTCAAACATGCTCCAAATGAGTTGGGACATGTCAACAAATATTTTCCCCTATCAACGGAGAATTTTCCATATGGCAACGCATTGGATTATCCAATGAGCGTACCTACTACTGTAGGCTGGCTAAATCTTATGTATACATGGTGTACACGACTTCTGATGGTCGCTCTGGATACCTTCAGTTAGGCAGGCGATGACACACTAATAATGCTTTGTGTTGTTGGTTGATTAATGTATCGACCCTATATGATTCGTAATTTATAATACATACACATTCTTTTATTTAAATGCAAGTTCAGGAAAAAAATCATGTTCCAAGCTGAAGATTTTTTTGGCCGTGATATCGAGCACTTCACCCAATTTGTCCACCTCTGGGATCTCATCTAGGAGGTGGTTCTTACTCCTGGCATAGAAGACACAATTTTTTGGACCCTCACGAGAGATGTGACATACTCAGCTAGCTCGGACTACAAGGCGCAGTTCATTGGGGAGTCAGCATGTCCCTTCATGGCCATAGTATGGAAGACTTGGGCACTGCCGAAATGCTCCATCTTCTTTGCTTGGCTAGCCATTTGAAATAGACTTTGGACTGCGGACCGTCTGTCCATTAGGGGATGACCCCATCAGCCTTTGTGCCAGCTTGGCAGATGCCAACCTGAGACGACAAGACACATCTTGTTTGAATGATCGCTTCTGAAGAAGAATCTATGTTGTAACCGCCTCTTGGATCAAATGCCCCTCGGTCATGCAGTGCCAGTGCCTGAACTCTTTTAGGCTCACGGTTCTCGATTACTTGGCGGATTTGACGATGCGCCCAGCCCGTCCCACAAGCGTTTGAAGACGACGAACAATTAGTCACACGGGAGATTTGGCAAGAGCGCAACAAAAGGATTTTCAACAACAACTTCTCCATGACTTCTGTGCTTTTGGAGCGTATCAAGAGTGAAGGCAAAAACTAGATCTTGCCGGGGCGAAAGCGTTGGTAGAGCTTATAGCTTGATGTAGTGTCTCACATGTGTTGTGTTGTTTTTTCTTTTCTTAGGCCGACTTCTGTTTGCTTCTTCTTGATCAATTTAAAAGGGTAAATTTTTGCTACGTTTACAAAAATAATCCTGAATTTTCTCGTCTTTTGCAGTACAATTTTTGTTTCAAAACTTCAAGCGTATATACTTTTTCAGATTATTTTAAGCTCCAGAAATATTGTTTTTGAATTTGTTAAAAATAGAGCAGCTGTAAACTAAGATGCCACTACTGGTTTCGTTGAGGGGTTATGCCTATTTTTCTTAAAAAGAAACAGAGTGTACGGTCAGCACTAGCAAAGCCTGTGGGGGCTAAATACGGCAACGTGTTTGCTGTATGAAAGGTACCAATAACTCGTGGTACGGAACAGCGTACTAAAATCGTATTATTCGTTATACCAACTTGCGCATGCAACATGCATTTCGTCATATTTTTCTTTACTTCTTTCCTGATCAGCGCTTGCCTGCTACAAAACTGATCATTTCCCGTGCCTAATTTAATTGCCACACTGTAGTGATGTTCAACACTGATTTGGTTTCTGAATCAATGAATTCGTAGATAAAAAAGGTCCAACGGATTGAGAAACCACTAGGACTGCTCTTTTCGACCGTAGACGAATGATAACTAATGGACACCTTTTATTCTTTTTAAAGCACTATAACAAATAGATAGCCTTTTCGGGTGTTAAAAATGTCCAAAGTGCGGGTTTTTTAGCCCGTAAGAGCATCCACTGTGCTTGATGAGACGTTTAAGAGTTTATTAAATCCTGAGGTACACGACCGTCAGCGCTAAGAGATGTAGGTTTTTCAAGGTCTTATAAATTACTCGTCTCATCCGAAATAAGTCTCGGGCGTATGTCATTATTTTGTACTAGTCTAGCATTTTCGTAACGATACTTAATGCAGATGGTAGTGGCTTTCCTTTCTAGTGATTTATACTTCAGTACATATTTCTTAGCACAGTTTAGGCTATTTATGAATGATTAAAACACGCTTATAAATAAAATGCAACCATGCATGATAGATTTTTTTAGAAGATGATACCCTGCAAAAAAAGATGTACTGTACGTGTTGATAAAAGTCAGCGGAGTTATCAAGTGCAAATGGGGGGCAACTAAATTGGAACGTACAGAACATTACACTTGTACAAATGTACAGCGGACAAACTTAACATTGTACGTGGTACAAACTAAGGCCGACAGTGTACTTGCGAGAAAATGAATATGAAAGTGAACTTTATAGGCGATACGATAGAGAAATTTTCATGCTCGTAGCTGTACGCAGGTACGTATGTACTGGGTACTTAGTCCGCACGTCCGTACATTTTGCATACACTTGCTCTCGACTCCATCTCACACTGGACGACGTGGTACTTAGCAATTATACCTCTCAAATTCTTGTCTGGAGTATAATTCTGTCTAATCGCAGGAATATTGTAGGGCCTGTTTTGTTAGCGAATCCTGTGGTAACCGAGAACGATTCGACAACTAAGAGTATCTTTACCAGCACTTTCAAATCATCTCGAAGTCGCAGTGAGTCCAAAACATTAGAGTAAAATACACTGTAGGTACTTATACTTTTCCTCCGAGCACAATATGGTACCTGTACTCAAGAATACGCACAATACGGTACCTATACTCGTCAGGATATGTTTCTACGGTACCTGGTGACCGTACACAGGCTGTACGCGCGCGGTGGCTAAGACTGGAGAGTGCATTTATGTGGAAAACCCCCTAGCGACTAGACATTTTTTGTAAAAAACGGCGCCCACCTCGAACACGCCGCGACCTTCTTCTTCCACCTCGAGCGGTTCCGCAGCGATTCCGTCCGTAGATTGCATCGCCGATTTCGGACATGGAATCACGATTACGACGTGCGGTTGGAGAGGCGAGGCGCATTCCCGGCGCTGCCGTGAAGAAGGAGGCCATGATGGCTCATGTTCGTCGCCGCGATGGAGAGCCGCCGCCGGTGTACAATAAGTTATCTTGTGTGGCTTAATCTCGGCTATGTAGCGAGAAAAGCTAGGTTTTTTGAGATTCTCGCATGTCCTAGCACATGAAATTGGGGTGTAGGATGATTTGTTGTGGTGTAGAACGGACGAATTTGTCTTAGTTGGTTTTCTGGTTCTGGGCTTAGGGTTTATGATCTGAGATGAAGATGCTTGATCTGTGATGAAAAGTTTCTGAATTTCTGTACCAGCACCTCGCAGCATGAACTTCTCTGTTGAGATCAACCATGGAGGTTATTTTGTTGGTCAAGTAAGGGACATAGGATATGTTGATGGGCGTTCAGTTTGATATGATCAGTTGGACAGAGTTACTTGGTCCACCATTATGCTTGAGAACATTGTGGAAGAGATTGGATGGGAAATGGGAGGGAGGGTGAAGGCAGACTACTGTGTCCCAATACTTGAAATCAACACGAATGGGTTGAGGGCTCTGCAAACTGAGGGAGATGTGGACAGAATGATGGAGTTCATGCCAATTGGGCATCGTTTTTTCAGCATATACCTGGATCATGATGATAGCTTCTTGAGAGGAACTGATGTGGACTCAGATGATGATGTAGTACACAATCGTAGAGAGCAGGTTGTGGGTCATGGAGAAGAGCATGGCCCTTGCAAGCCTATGCAAATTTCAGAAACAGAGCAGGTTGTGGCTGATGGAGTAGAGCATGGCCCTTTGCCTACACAAATTGTGTACCCTGAAACTACACAAGCAGTGGTGCATGAACCTACAGTTGAGAATAGCACCGGGGGTCCTGCCAGAAGGAGTGCAAGAACTAAAACCAATGTCAGTTCGAAAGAGTTGGAGGAAGAGGTACTGGATTCTGATGACAGTTGTGATTTAGATTACCAGGACAGTGATAATGAAGTTGGGGCTGATGATGATGACCTGTATGAACAACATGTAGAAAAGACTGAATGTGAAGTGAAGAGATAAGAGGATAAAGGAAAGCATGTACCAAAAGAAGAGGAAGAAGAAATATCTGAAAGTGAAGATTTGTGGGCACCAGATTCAGATGATGAAGGAGGGGTCACAAGGTTCAACAGGTTTAAAGTGGATGATCTGCACTCTCCACAATTCCATGTAGGTTAGGTCTTTGACAATGTGGACATGGTTAGAAAAGCAATCATGGAATACTCATGCCAGAACAGATATGACTTGAAGTTGCCTATAAATGACAGGAGAAGGGTGAAATCTATATGTGGTGGTACCTGCACCTGGTACTTGTGGGTTTCTCTTGACAGTAGGACAAAGTCTTTCATGGTAAAGACATTTGTGGGTGAGTACACATGTGGGAAAAAATGGAAGTTGAGGGCATTCACATCTTAATTTCTTGGTGTCAAGTATCTAGACAACTTTAGAGCTGACCAGAATATAAGCATGCAGAATTTTTCAAGGGTAGTGTAGAAGGAATGGCACATGACACCAAGAAGAATGAAGTTGCATAGGGCAAGGAGGCATGCAATGCAAATTATCTATGGAGATGAAGAAGGACAGTACAAGCTATTGTGGGATTATGCAACTGAGTTTAGAAGGAGCAACCATGGTTCATCCTTCTATGTCTCACTTGATTCAGAAGCTAGCTTGAACAAATTGTACATGTGTCTTGATGCATCCAAGAGAGGGTTTTTACAAGGATGCATGCCTGTCATTTTTATTGATGGGTGTCATGTGAAGACAAGATACAAAGGCCAGTTACTAGCTGCTTTAGGCACTGATCCTAATGACTGTATATTTCCTATAGCCATTGCTTATGTTGAAGTAGAGGATACAACCAACTGGCTCTGGTTTCTTGACACATTGAGGAGAGACCTTGGCATAGTCAATACATCACCTTGGACTATAATGTTAGACAAACAAAAGGTAGAAGGCAATACATCACCTTGGCTCTGGTTTCTATGTGTTTTTGTTGTATGTCAAACTGAATTTTATGTTATTGTTATGCAGGGACTCATTAATGCCGTGACTGAGCTTTTCCCTGATGCAGAACATAGGATCTGTGTGAGGCATATGTGGTCTAACTTTCAACAACAATTCAAAGGTGATGTACTGAAAAACCAACTCTGGAAGATAGCCAGAAGCTACACAGTGGTCAAGTATGAACAACACATGGAGGAAATGAAGATTCTTAATTCAGATGCACACAAATGGCTAAATGAGCTGGAACCCAACACCTGGGTAAGGGCATTTCAGAGTGAACTGCCTAAATGTGATATGCTTCTTAACAATATCTGTGAGGTGTTCAACAAGTATATTCTTGATGCAAGAGAGCTACCAATTTTAGCAATGCTTGAAAGAATCAAAGGACAGCTTATGCAGAGGCACTTCAGCAAATTGATTGAGTGTGAGAAATGGCCTGGTGAAACATGCCCCAAGATTACAAAGAAGGTGGAGAAGTTGTCAGATTTAGCAAACATGGCTATGGTGTATGGAGCAGGAGATGGTCTTTTTCATGTTGCTGACAGATGTACTGACTACATGGTAGAGTGTCATAAGAAAACATGTACCTGTAGGAGGATTCAAATGTCAGGAATTCCATGTGTGCATTTAATTGCTTGCTGTAGACATGAGGGAATTGATCCTGTCAGTCTTGTAGATCAATGTTACAGTAAAACAATGTTCAGAAAGGCATATGGTAACATCATATATCCTTGCAAAGATAAATCTGAGTGGGAGAAGATGTTTGGGCCTCCCATACTGCCTCCTTTCTATCAGAAACATGTTGGAAGACCAACAAAGGTTAGGAGGAAGGCACCTGGTGAGATTCTACAATGCAATGGAGGGGAAAAAATGTCAAGGCATGGGGTGATCATGCACTGCAAGTACTGTGCACAACCTGATCACAACATAGCTATATGCCCAGTACTCAAGGCTGGGTTGCCACCTCCAGGCCAAGATGCAGTACCACCATCAACAAATGTGCCATCTTCTCAGGCACCACCTGCAAATGCAACTGAGCCACCAGTTAACCCTCCTGTGTGAAAGTGCATTCTATGCACTCCCAGATTTTGGTGACTAATGACAACACAAAAACTATTCTAATGTTTGTGATGAAGCATGCAGGGTCTTTTATAGGTAGACTGATAGAGAGGAACACTTATTTTCCCTAAGTTTCAATTCAACTACACTTGGTCTTTTTCAGAAATTCAGTCAGGAAATTTCCGGGGTTCGGAGATTTCCGGTCCCCAGACCGGAGATCTCCGAGCCATCCATATTTTTCACTAAGTCAGAATTGAAATGCGTACTGACTCCAACTCAAGCTGAGCCGGAAATCATCTCGAAGATTTCCGGCGCTCGGAGATTTCCGAGCCCTAGTCCGGAGATCTCCGAGTGACAGAGGGATTTCGACCAAGTCCAGAACTCAAAATGTGTACTGACTCCAAAACAGTTTTAGCCGGAAATGCTCCCGGAGATTTCCGGCGCTCGGAGATTTCCGGGCCCCAATCCGGAGATCTCTGAGTGACAGAGGATTTTCGACTAAGTCAAGAAGCCCAACCAGTACTGATCCAGATTCAAGCTCAGCCGGAAATTGCTCCGGAAATTTCCGGGGTCCGGAGATCTCCGGTCCTCAACTCGGAGATTTCCAGGCTGGCGGCTGTACAACAGGAAAATTTTGGGGAGGGGTATAAATACCCCTCCACCTACCTCCAGCATTTCAAGCTTCCAGATTTTCTCTCTCCTCCATTGGTGCTGAAGCTCGTTTCTTCCGGATCTCCCAATCTAGCCACTCAAATCCGTTGATACTTGGGGATCTGAGGGAGAAGCCACCGATCTACATCTCCACCGAAGCGTTTTGATTTCCCCCCTCTATTTCTTGAGGGGCAACGAATCTAGTGTTCCTTTGTGGATAGCTAGGTTCAACCTTGTGTGTTTTGATCCTTTGTGGATTCCTTTGTGGAAGTGACCTGTTGTGGTCTTTGTGGGAGCCCCCAATTCAGTTGTGGGTGTGTGCCTCACGAATTTGTACGGGACCTTCTCCGCCCTTAAAGGAGTCCTTAGTGGAAGCGTGGATTCGCACCTTTGTGGTCGAATTCACAGGAGAATAGGGTGAGGCCTTTGTGGCGTTGAGCAAACCTTTGTGGTAGCTCACACCTCTCCAACGAGACGTACACCTATGTGGTGGAACTCGGGATAAAATCTTGGTCTTCGAGTTCCTTCGGTTGTTTCGTTCCACTCTCCTTTACCGCATCTTTAATTCCTGTACTTGCTTAGCTTCCTTGTTGTTTATCACTTGTATCACCTAGTTGCACTTTTAGACAACTTACTTTCCGCTAGCCTAAAACTGAAAAGACATAAAAATTGGTCACCACCTATTCACCCCCCTCTAGGTGGTCAACTGCCGTTCACTGTGTATGAAGATCAGTTAGTTGATAGCATGATTCAGCAGGTAATTGTACTATCCCCTTTAATTATTTTGTAAGCTTCGGGAAATGTGAAGTGCATTGTGTCTTTGCAAATACCCATACCAAGAAGTATTGTTGTAGAACCAATCCCACAGTCCACCTTCATCACTGCTGCCCAGGTGGTGCTCAACCAATCTCAGGAACAACCAGGTAGTGCAAACACCATCAGGTAAGGTGATCTGGCCCAGAAATTACAAGCACAGAGGAATCTGAAAGATAGAGAACAAGAAGAGAGAAAACATGCAGTGCTAGCAGCTAGGATAGATGCTGAGATGAAGAAAGCAGAAGAAGCTTCTAGGAAGAAGCAGGAGCAAGCAGTGAGGAAAGCACAACAATATGAAGCTAGGAGGATTGCTGCAGCTGAAAGACAAGCACAGAGGAAGGAAGAGGCTGCTGTAAACAGGAAAGCAAAGGAAATAGCAAGAAACATAATAGCAGATGTGAAGAAAACAGTTGCTGCAGAGAAAGAAGCTGAGAGGAATGCTGATTCTGAGGAGGAGGAGGAAGATGATCAGGACGAGGGTTCCGACTCTTGAGTCATGGGACGTTAGTGGAACCTCCTCCCTTTTTGGTATCTTGATGCCAAAGGGGGAGAAGTATCTCTAGGACTCTCGGGATTTGCATGGGCTAGGAGCACTTCTTTCTTTTCGTTTTGTTTCTTTCAGTGCTCCTTTATTTCGTGACTGTTTTTGTTCATCATGTGTGTGAGACATGAGTACTGTTAAATTCTCTATTGTAATAACTCTTTATCTAAGTTTGTTGCTTCTATTGTGTATTTGTGTGTTTTGTAAAATCTAGGGGGAGTGTTGATCCTAAGGAATGTGCACTTTGTATTCCAAAGACATTCTTAAATAGTGCACTCACTTAGGGGGAGCTCCGTCTATATTTTGCAAATCCGTTTTTTTTGTGTTGTCATCTTTCGCCAAAAAGGGGGAGATTGAAAGTGCATTCTATGCACTCCCAGATTTTGGTGACTAATGACAACACAAAAAGTATTCTAATGTTTGTGATGAAGCATGCAGGGTCTTTTACAGGTAGACTGATAAAGAGGAACACTTATTTTGCCTAAGTTTCAATTCAACTACACTTGGTCTTTCTTCAGAAATTCAGTCAGGAAATTTCCGGGGTTCGGAGATTTCCGATCCCCAGACCGGAGATTCCGAGCCATCCATATTTTTCACTAAGTCAGAATTGAAATGCGTACTGACTCCAACTCAAGCTGAGCCGGAAATCATCTCGGAGATTTCCGGCGCTCGGAGATTTCCGAGCCCCAGTCCGGAGATCTCCGAGTGACAGAGGGATTTCGACCAAGTCCAGAACTCAAAATGTGTACTGACTCCAAAACAGTTTTAGCCGGAAATGCTCCCGGAGATTTCCGGCGCTCGGAGATTTCCGGGCCCCAATCCGAAGATCTCCGAGTGACAGAGGATTTTCGACTAAGTCAAGAAGCCCAACCAGTACTGATCCAGATTCAAGCTCAGCCGGAAATTGCTCCGGAAATTTCCGGGGTCCGGAGATCTCCGGTCCTCAACTCGGAGATTTCCGGGCTGGCGGCTGTACAACAGGCAGATTTTGGGGAGGGGTATAAATACCCCTCCACCTACCTCCAGCATTTCAAGCTTCCAGATTTTCTCTCTCCTCCATTGGTGCTGAAGCTCGTTTCTTCCGGATCTCCTAATCTAGCCACTCAAATCCGTTGATACTTGGGGATATGAGGGAGAAGCCACCGATCTACATCTCCACCGAAGCGTTTTGATTTCCCCCCTCTATTTCTTGAGGGGCAACGAATCTAGGGTTCCTTTGTGGATAACTAGGTTCAACCTTGTGTGTTTTGATCCTTTGTGGATTCCTTTGTGGAAGTGACCTGTTGTGGTCTTTGTGGGAGCCCCCAATTCAGTTGTGGGTGTGTGCCTCACGAATTTGTACGGGACCTTCTCCGCCCTTAAAGGAGTCCTTAGTGGAAGCGTGGATTCGCACCTTTGTGGTCGAATTCACAGGAGAATAGGGTGAGGCATTTGTGGCGTTGAGCAAACCTTTGTGGTAGCTCACACCTCTCCAACGAGACGTACACCTATGTGGTGGAACTCGGGATAAAATCTTGGTCTTCGAGTTCCTTCGGTTGTTTCGTTCCACTCTCCTTTACCGCATCTTTAATTCCTGTACTTGCTTAGCTTCCTTGTTGTTTATCACTTGTATCACCTAGTTGCACTTTTAGACAACTTACTTTCCGCTAGCCTAAAACTGAAAAGACATAAAAATTGGTCACCACCTATTCACCCCCCCCCCCCTCTAGGTGGTCAACTGCCGGTCAATTGGTATCAGAGCCAGGTTGTCTCTTAAAAGCTTCACCGCTTGAGACTAACCTTGGACAATGCAAGTTGACTCAAACGAGGGTTCCGAAACGGACGCCGCGACTTTGGCGGCAATGCAAGAGAAAGGTGCCACTATGGCCGATATCAACTCTTTGGAAACAAAGTTGACATCGTCCATACAAACCGAGTTCAAGAAGTTTCATGATATGCTTGAGTCTCTTAAGACATCTAAGGAAACCTCTCTTGCATTGCCCTCAAAGCCTCCGGTGCTTCCGGGCGTTACTCTTGACGTGGACCCCGAATTGATAAAGGGAAAGCAATTGCCTTTGGATGGGAAGGGTGATGCTAGTAGTTCCTCAACCCATCAAAACACTCCATCATCCAATGATGAAGTGCCTAAAGGCTACAACGCCACCCCTCCCCCATCCCAATACCACACCCCCGATCCCATTATTCCTCACCCACAAGTTTCTCTGGGGTGATCCCCCGTTGCTTAAAGACTATACTTTTTCTCAATGGCAATACATGATGAAGTCTCATGTGTGAAGCTCTTCAATCGAGTTGTGGCGCATCATTCAAGTTGGATACAAGCCGCATGATCCGACCAACCTAACAAGAAGAGAAGTGGTGGAGGCTCAACTTGATGCCACCGCTCTCTACATGATCCAAAAGGCGGTTGGGAACAAGGACATGCCTCGCATCCAACATCTCACAACCGCCAAGGAGACATGGGATGGTCTATCCGAGTTGTTCGTTGGAAATGATAGCATGAGAAGGAACCGCTATGACTCTTTGAGCAATGAAGCCGAGGGCTTTCTCAAGCTTAATGGTGAAGACCATGAGATGATGTATCAAAGATTGGTGACCATAGCCACAAGCTTTCGAGAAGTGGGTTCCTCTCATATTGATGATGCTTGGATCAAGAGGAAGTATGTTAGCTCTATGATGGCTTGTGAGTCTACCGACGTCAAGAGTCTTCAAGGAAGACACAACTACCATCTCATGACGTCTAATGAGTTTATGCAAGAGATGTCCGCATACAAGGTGGCCACTAAGAATGCTCAAGATGCAAGGGCAAGGGCTCTTGGAATGCAAAGAGGCACAACCAACCTCGCTTTGAAGGCTACCGTTGAGGAAGACAACGATGATGATGATCTTGGAAGCTTTGCCGCTATGTCCGAGGAAGCACTCAAGATTGCTTACAATGATCATCTCGCTCTTGCGGCTCGCACCTTTTGGAACAATCCCTCAAGAGGCAAGATGCGGTTTGACAAGAATGCACCTCAAGCCGATAGGGTCTCACCCTCCAAGTCAAGGACATGTTACAATTGTCAAGACAAGTTCCATTTCGTTGCCGAGTGTCCTTATGAGAAAAGAGAAGAGCATGGTGGACGTCTAGTGCTCAAGGACAAAACCAAGATACCTCCCAAGAAGGCCTATGGAAAGAAGAGGCCTTTTAACAAGAAGCCTCGCATCATGTTGTTGACTCAAGAGGACTATCCCACCGATGATGAAGAGTCAGAGGAAGAAACGCCAAATGAAGTGGCGGCCCTTGCCACCACTTCGACAACTACCGTCTCTCCATCAACGACAAGAACTCCTTCAACTACGACAAGTTCTTCATCGTCTCTATTCACATCGCCTAATGAGAACTCCATCACCAAGAGCTCAAAGTGTCTTATGGCAAAGGCATCGGAGGTACCTTCATCATCCTCCTCTCTCATGAATGAAATGAATGAGCTTGATGATGCCTCTAGCTTTCAAATCAAGCAAGAGCATGTGGCGTTCGACTCCTTTATCACTAACTTGCAAGGTGATAGCAAGAAACATGTTGGTGCCCTCATGGCTCGACTTGGTGAGCTAGAGCATCTCAATGAAGAGAAGGGTAAGATAGAAAGAGAAGACGCTATTTCTCTATCTTATTTGAAGTCCTCTCTTGAGGAGGTTGAAGAGTCTCATGCTCGTCTTGAGGAGCAACTTGAAACTATTGAGGAAACTCATAACTCCTCACATGCTAAGCTCATTAAGGATCGTGATATGTACTTTGCTAAATTCAAGGTGGCTCAACAAGATAAAGCCGAATTTGCGGTTGGGCATGTTTGACTCATTGAGGACATGGAGAAGCTCGTCATAGCTCACAAGGCTTTGGAGAGTGAACATGCTCTTGTAAAAGAGTCGTATGCCCAACTCCAAACTCGGCTAACTAACCTTGATTCTCTTAGCATATCTACCTCTAAGTGTTCTTGTGATAATGCTAATCTTGTGAAGGAGAATGCTAGGTTGAAGAGTGAGATGACTAAGGCCTCCACATCCAAGATCATCCTTCTCAAGGGTAAGCAAGTTGTTGAGACTCCAAACATGGAGCCTCACACTCGACAAGGAAAGGAAGGTCTTGGATATGTGCCTCCCATGAGGATGAATGCCAAGAAGGGTATTCCCAAGAGCGTCAACCCCATTCAAGCCAAGAAAGCCGACTCCATTCAATCCAAGGAAGGTCTTGCGAGTAGGAATGTCACAAGGGGCAAGCCTACTCGTAAAGATCACGCCGGGGACAACAACCCTAACTATGCTTTATATGTCGATTATTATGGGAATGTTTGTGCTCGTTACATTGGACCCTACTATGGTTTTATTTCATATGCTATTTGGGTTCCTAAATCTCTTGTCGCTAACCAAAAAGCACCCATTGTGAAGCAATGGGTTGCTAAATGCAAGAATTGATCTTGTGTAGGACCTTGCTCCCGGTGGTTCAAAATGGATAATTGATAGTGGATGTACAAGTCATATGACCGGGAGCAAAGAACTCGTTACGGAGTTGAAACCTAATGAAGATCAAGTAACCGTAACTTTTGGTGACTTATCAAGGTCTAAGGTAACCGGGTTTGGCAAAGTGGTAGTTGCCCCCGACATTTCTCTAGTCAATGTAATGCTTGTTGAATCTCTTGTCTATAATTTGTTATCGGTTCGTGCCTTAACAAATATGGGGATCTCTCCCTTCTTTGATAAGGACATTGTGGTTCTCTTGTGGAGCAAGTCGCTAAGAGTGGCTTTCGTGGGACAAGTGGAGCATGAGCTCTATGTGGTGGACTTCTCCGGAGCCACCACTTCTCAAGCCATGTGTCTCTTCGGAAAAGCCGACGTGGGTTGGCTTTGGCATCGCCGACTAGCTCACGTAAACATGCGTACTTTGCAAAGTCTCCACAAGGGTGGCCACATCCTTGGACTAAAAGATCATGTTTCCTTTTCAAGGGATCGAATTTGTAGAGCTTGTGTGGAAGGCAAGATGCATGATATTCCTCATCCAAGCAAGACCATCATATCGTCGTCCCGGATTTTGGAGCTCCTTCATGTTGATCTATTTGGACCAATTCCGGAGATAAGTCTTGGTGGCAAGAAATATTGTCTCGTGATTGTTGATTACTATTCAAGGTATACTTGGGTCTATTTCTTCAAGACCAAGGATGAAACTCAACAAGTCTTCATCGACTTCTCAAAGGAAGTTCAACGCCAACATGACCTTCCCATTTTGGTTGTTCGAAGTGACAATGGGTCGGAATTCAAGAACTACACTCTTAACAACTTTCTTAGTGAAGAAGGCATTCGTCATCAATATTCCGCTGCTTACACTCCTCAACAAAATGGCGTTGCCGAAAGGAAGAACCGGACTCTCATCGACATGGCGAGATCTATGTTGGCGGAGTTCAAGTCTCCCATCAACTTTTGGGCGGAGGCTATTTCCACCGCTTGTCACTCATCAAATCGCCTCTACTTCCGCAAGGGATTGAAGAAGACTCCATATGAGATCCTCACCGGCAATAAACCCAACATTGGCTACTTCCGGGTGTTTGGATGTAAGTGCTATTATCTCGTCAAGGGTGTCCGGTTGGGTAAGTTCCACTCTAAATCTATTGAAGGGATTTTTGTCGGATATGGTAGCGAGTCCCACACTTATAGAGTCTTTGATAAATCCTCCCGGATTATCATAGAGTCTTGTAGTGTGGAATTCAATGAAAATGATGGCTCCCAAGTGGAGCAAGTTGGTGTTTGTGATGTAGGTGATGAATAACCTTTTGATGCTATTAAGAAGATGGGGGTGGGCTTTCTACGCCCCATTGAAGTCCATCAAGAAGTTGTTCAAGATGACTCCAGTTCTCCCATCAAGGAAACCTCACCATCACAAGAACCACAAGGTAGCTCACCCATAGAAAATGATGATTCCCTTCAAGAACAATCTCAAGATCCTCCTCAACAAGGGCATGCTATTTCTTCTCAAGATGAAGCTCATGATGAATCTCAACAAGATCTTCATCAACAAAAAGATCATGCCTCCTCCACCAAGATTATCGAAGCCAACTCCACTTCTCCAAGTTCTACTCAAGAGCAAGATCATCTTACTCCACCTCATGAAGAGACTTCTCATGATGATCAAGGCCCTCAAGAAGGTCAAGACGAGGATCCAAAGGATCAAGATGGTCAAGAAATTGTCCCCACCACAAGGGCGGCAATTGAAACTCGTCGTCAAGCTCGCTTTGCAAAGTCTTTGGAACTTAGAGCATTATCTCTCGACAAGGTCATTGGTGATATTCGAGCAAGGGTCTCCACATGAAGTCAATTAGCTCACTTTAGTGAGCATCAAGCACACATTTCCATGGTCGAGCCCAAGAAAGTCTTTGATGCTCTTGAAGATCCCGATTGGCTAGGGGCTATGCATGAAGAACTTAACAACTTCGAGCGCAACAAAGTGTGGCGTCTAGTTGAGAAGCCTAAAGATTGCCGCAACGTTATTGGCACTAAGTGGATTTTTCAAGAACAAGCAAGATGAACATGGCATCGTTGTGAGGAACAAGGCGCGGTTGGTGGCTCAAGGGTTTTCTCAAGTCGAAGGCATCGATTTTGGAGAAACTTTCGCGCCGGTCGCAAGACTCGAATCGATACGTATTCTCATCGCTTTTGCTTCTCACCATGGTTTCAAATTGCAACAAATGGATGTAAAATCTGCTTTTCTTAATGGTCCATTGCAAGAACTTGTTTATGTTAAACAACCCCCGGGTTTTGAAAACCCCAACCATCCTCCCCACGTCTATGTCTTGGACAAAGCTCTCTATGGCCTTAAACAAGCCCCCCGTGCATGGTACGAGCACTTGAGAGAGTTCTTGGTAGACCGTGGATTTGAGGTTGGGGTAATCGATCCCACTCTTTTCACTAAAAAGGTTAATGGTGAACTCTTCATTTGTCAATTATATGTCGATGACATTATCTTCGGTTCTACTAACCGTGTGTTCAATGATGAGTTTTCCAAGCTAATGACCGACAAGTTCTAGATGTCCATGATGGGTGAACTCAAGTTCTTTCTTGGCTTTGAGATAAAGCAATTGAGGGAAGGGGCTTTCATTTGTCAAGCCAAGTATATTCAAGAGATGATCAAGAAATTCAAATTGCTTGGACTTAACGGTGTGACGACTCCTATGCAAACCAAGTGCCACCTCCAACTCAACCCCGACGGTAAAGAGGTAGACCAAAAGGAGTATCGTTCTATGATTGGGTCTCTTCTTTATTTGTGTGCTTCTAGGCCCGATATCGTTTTAAGCGTTGGAGTGTGTGCCCGTTATCAAGCCGCGCCTAAGGAAAGTCATTTGATGGCCGTGAAGAGAATCTTCAGATATTTGGTTCATACCCCTTGCTTTGGGTTGTGGTATCCCAAAGATGGCACCTTGTCTCTTTGTGGATACACCGACTCCGATTGGGCGGGCGACATTGATGATAGGAAGTCCACATCCGGGACGTGTCAATTTCTTGGAAGATCTTTGGTGAGTTGGTCCTCGAAGAAACAAAATTGCATCTCATTATCCACGGCGGAGGCCGAGTATGTCGCTACCGCAAGCGGATGTACTCAACTTCTTTGGATGCGGCAAACTTTAAAGGATTACGGTGTCCTCTTGGACAAAGTGCCGCTTTTATGTGATAATGAGAGTGCCATCAAAATTGCATACAATCCGGTGCAACATTCAAGGACCAAGCACATTGAGATTCGTCATCACTTCATCCACGATCACGTGGCACGAGGAGATATTGATCTATCATATGTTGGTACAAGGGATCAATTGGCGGATATCTTCACGAAGTGTCGTAGTATCGGCATGTTTGATAGGAGACGGGGGTCCTCTAGCCTACGTATGGATTGTGGGGAAGAAGGTTGGTGTCGTCGAGGTCGGGATTGAACACGGCGAGTTTACCCAGCTTCGGATCCCACAACGGTGGCGGGATGCTACGTGCTGCTATAATTCACTATGAGGCAATAGCCGTGAACAGGTTACAATGGGTATGATGCCTATTGAAGTTGTCTCTGCCCCTAAAGGCTCCCTGGTGGCCGGCTTATATAGGCGGCCAGACCCCAGGGTACAAGGTAAGTACTTGTCCGGCAAGTAAACAGAGTCCTAGACCTAGCCGGCTTAGTTGCCGCCTTCCGTCTTGGGCTCGGTGGCTTGATGGGCTTCGGCCTTCCGCCTTCCTTGGACCGTCCGCCTACTTCCTTGTACGTCAGCTATCTGGGCCGCCCGGCAGGCTTCGGCCTTACCACCCTTGGGCCACCCTGGACTAGCCGGATTGATCCATGTTGGTTATACCCCTATTTGATATATCCCCAACATTAGCCCCCAGAAAGGTTGAAGTTCTCCAGGCGCCGGCTTCTTCTTGATTCTTCATTTGCCAAAGTTTGGCGGCTGCAGGACTTGAACCATTCTGAAAATCAACGAGGCATGCGTGTCTTGATGTTGACATGCGGCCGCCTTTATCCATCATGGGAAAAGACGGCTACTCGGCAATCTTTGCCGAGCATTCTTCTTGACGGTTTCCACCTAGCCGGCTCACGACAGTTTGAAAACAGCCTAGGCGGGAATCTCGCCATGATCAAAAATTGCGGGAAAAGAGGAGGCGTGGGGATCGTGCAATCGTGTGCTGCAACGGATGCTGGACACGTGTCCGACTAAAAATGCCGTTGCACAGGGAGCAACGCCTGGCCCTATAAATAGGTAGCCAAACGGTCCATTTTCTTTACCCAACCTTTGCTCTCCGTGCGCACTTGCCTCTTCCACTTCTTCGCTTCTTGCCTCCGAGCGAGCTCCGGCGAACTCCTCTCCTCCGACGACCTCTCCTTGCGGCGATGTCCACCGGTCCAACTCTCTCGACGGCGTCGAGCGGTCCGGCGACCGAGACCGCGCCCGCGACGGCGATGGGCGGCGCAATAACCCGTCCCGCAGCGACGGCGACGGCGGGCAATGTCACCACCGTCGTCCCTCGGACTTCTACCGTGCGCGCGCCAGCGGCGGACCCTTCAGCTCCTCCACCAACCACCGCGGCGACGCCCCCGTCGACGAGGAAGAGGAAGCGGCGGACCTTGGGTCCCGCTACTGGCTTCCTTCCATCGTCGACGAAGACGCCCTCCAAGATTTGGAGGCTGTCGGCTACCTCCCCACTCGGGAGGATTGCCGGTGGAGGGCCGCCTTCGGAGACGTCATCCCGGCCCCGGAAGCCGGAGAGCGGGTAATCCTCACCTCCCATCTTGTTAGGGGAATGGCGCTTCCGCCTTCCGCCTTTTTTAGCAAGGTTTTGGATCATTATGGGCTCCAACCCCACAACATTGCACCCAATAGCATATTAGTCCTAGCCGGCTTCACAGCTCTGTTCGAAGGCTACCTAGGTATTAGGCCTAGTTTAGACTTCTTCAGATACTGCTTCCGTTGCCGGCGACAGACGGTGCCGGACGGCGGGCTGGCAACCTGCGGCAGCGTCACCTTCAACTGCCGCCAGGGCCGCCAATGGTATCCCAAGATACCATATCTCGAGTCCGTCAAGGGCTGTACCTCCACGTTCTTCTACTGCCAAGATATGGCAGCGCCGGGCCGCCAAGTCGGCATCCCGGCATTCGTCAACGTGCCACCCATGCCTCGACCATGCTGGGACGAGGCGGTGCCCAAGTTGACGGAGGAACTCCGCCTTATTCAAAGGCGGATTGAATTCCTCACGAGGACGATGGCTCCCCCTCAGCTGGATGGGATCGACACCGTCATTTGCTGGCTCGGCCGGCAAATCCTCCCCCTGCGTTACAGCCCGCACAAGATGTGTCAGTATTCGCCTACTGACACAGCCTCTCTTCGCGTGAGCGAAGAGATATTGCCGGTCGCCGACCTGGCATTCCGGCTCCGCAGCCTCGTCAAGGCGGGGCTGGTGAAGGCGGCCGAGGGCGTGCCCATGCACACCCACGACAATCCTCCCCTCGAGGTAAATATTTTCTTCCTTCGCCCCTTGTTTGATAGCTTTGCCGGCTAGGATTGAGTTCCTTTAACTTGTCTTCTTTTTCAGCTCTCCGAGTTGGGGGAGGATGACCTGGCTCCCGACTTCTACGAGTCGGAAGCCGGGAAGACGAAGAAGCGCAAGGCGTCTGGCGCTGCTTCCTCTATGGCGGATGCCGAGAGGAAGAAACGGATCGCGTCGGCTACCGAGCCGACTCTCGCCAACATCGGCGAGAACGCGGGGATTAACATCCCCCGAAGGTACTCAATTCTGCCTTTACCAGACGACAAACCACTTCAATACTGGCCAATTGATTGTGCTTGCTTTTTATTGACAGGGAAAGGGTCGCAACCTCCCGGTTGACGACCAGGCTTCTTGGCAAAGGAAAGCGGCCGCAAGGCGGCTCGCCGGCTACCCTGCCGCCAACTCCTCAGCTCCACGCCGGTAGCTTTATGGGCGACGCTCGTCGTCAGCCCCCAGCTCCGGCTTCAGGTGCTCCGCCAAGGGCCCCTTCCGCCGACCGCGCGCCCAAAACTCCCCTTCTGCTGGCTGAGGCTACGGCCGATGATGCCGCTCAGTCGCGCGCCGCCAACGAAGGGTTGTTGGAGTCGACTGCCGGCGGGTCTCGGAGGGCAGCCCCGACTGCGGGAGGCGGCAAGGTCAGGGACCCTTGGTCCACCTTTAAGGAGGCCAAGGAGTCAACCTTGGCGTTTGCCAATTTCGCCTCGCAGGCCTTCGCCGACTTGGAGGGCGACTTATCTGTAAGTTCTTACCACTCTGGTATATACATAGCCTTTCCCCCGAGCGCTTAGATGGCGAGTCAAAAGAAATTTTGACTGCCGGCTTAGTGGTTATTCGACAATATGTTATATGCCTTTGTTTTGTCTTGCAGGGCCTTGTGTCCGCCAACGTCGAGCTTGTCTCCTCCCGAGTCGAGATAAACCGGCGCTGCCGCGTCCTGAAGAAGGAGTGCGAGGCCAAGGACCTGCGGATTGCCGAATTGGAGGCGGCCCGCAAAAAAGATGAAGGTAGGGTTGATCCTTTTCGCCTTCAACTATGCTTTTGACTTATGTTTCCGTCAATCATTTAGCTTAGCGAATCCATATTTGTAGAACTGCTAGACCACGCCCAGGATATCCTGAAGGCGTCCACTGATATGCAAGCTCTTATGAATGAAGCTTCCGACTTGGCGGCCGCCAACTTGGAGTTGAAGGAGGTTCATCAAAAGGAGATGGAGGCCCAGCAACTCAAGTTTGCGCAGGAATCTAGCCAGCTCACTGGTGAGCTGGAAAGCCTGCACAACAAGTTGGCGGAGGCGGAGAAGACGGCTGCGGAGGAGATCTCCAAGCAGACTTCTCGCGCCCAAACTGCGGAGGACGCGCTGGCAACTCATATGATTGAGTTGTCCGCTTTCCATAACTCGGTCCTTGGTGATTTCTTGCTCCTTTTTTGATGCTGCCATGTTACTTTAGCTTGAGCCAAACTAATGGCTTTATTTTTGATGCAGTTCCCGCCGGTTTAGGCGATGACAAGGTTGTCAGCCCCCGCCTGGATCGCCTTGCGCGTCTAGGCGAACTGATCACCGAGACTTTGGCGGCGTCCAAGCGGTTTGCCGCCAAGTTCTTCACTTCGTCCGGCAGCCAGGAGCCGACCGAGTTCAGCGACGTGCCCGCCATCTTGGAGCAGGCGACCAAGCTGCACAAAAGCTCGCTGAAGTCGGCAGCACGGGGTGGAGCCAAGACCGCCCTTGGGTTGTTCATGGCGCACTACCCCGAGGCGGAGATAGAAGCCGTCACTGAAGGCATGCCGTCAACATATGAAGACGGCAGCGAGGTTGAGCCGGCCGCTGTTCTGGACAGCGTTGCCGGCTACGCCACGCGAGTTGCCGACATGGTCGACACTTCAATCTTCTACCGGCGCCATCCTGTGCCTGGTGGAGAGGGAGCTGAAGCTGCCGGCGCGGCCGAGGCGGAGGGGAGTGATAGTTCTGGGGCTGAAGTTGTCAGCCCCCAAGCCTGATGTAGACGCTCCCCCGAGCCATATCTTTTCTGTCCTTGCCTTCTGTTAGCCTTACTTGTCGGCCCCTGAAATAATGCAACATTTGTAATATTTGTATATACTTTTGCTGTTGCTTTGCTAGGCGGAAGTAGCTGACAAGTTTTATTTGTATGGCCCGCCTTAATTTTACCCTGACTTATATGCTTGACTTTTTGTATGTTGACGAAACCTCAGCCGGTAACTTTAGCTGAAACAACCAGGGCTAAACCATGCGTTTAGAATCAGAGACCAAAGCCAACATGTTGGTGTCAAAGACATACTACTAGGCGAACCACATATAAGTAATCAGAGGTAAAGGAATTAGGCGGTGCAAAAAGGTTTATTTTTGCTTTGGGTTGGCTCAAAAGCTGCAAGTATCTACCAGTTTGAACCTTTGCACGGAGCTAGAAAATAGGTAACTTAGATACATAGGGGAAATATGATTGCAAGAAAAGAGAAAAGATGGCATGCTTCTCAACACAGATGAGGAACCATATACTTTTATTTCATAATCATATTTAACTTATTACAATTATAAATTGCTAAGTGTAGAAAGGACGTAGCTGCTCAATATTCCAAGGCCGTCTTGTTTGCTCGAACGGATCGTCAATGCCTTTCTTGAGCTTGGTTCCCCTTTTTCCTGCCGCCTTCTTGCGCATTTTCTTTTCTTCTTCGTCGCGGATGTCGGCTAGGTAGTAGGAACCATTGAGCAGCGCCTTTGTGACTATAAACGGTCCTTCCCATGGCGGGGATAACTTGTGCAAGCCTTTTCTGTCTTGAATTAGGCGGAGAACCAGGTCACCTGTTCTGAAGCTTCGCTTCCGCACTCTCCGGCTATGATAGCGGCGAAGTTGTTGCTGGTACAAGGCGGAGCGATGGAGAGCGACGTCTCTTTCTTCGTCTAGCAGGTCTAGGCTATCCTGTCTTGCACCTTCTACGTCTTGCTCGATGTAGGCTTGAACTCTTGGGGAATTGTACTTCATGTCGGTAGGTAGCACTGCCTCCGCGCCATATACTAAGAAGAAAGGAGTGTAGCCAGTAGACCTGTTTGGCGTTGTGCGCAAACTCCATAATACCGACGGTAACTCATCTGCCCAAGCGTCGGCTGCCCTGTGTAATGGAGCTTCGAGACGAGGCTTAAGTCCTGATAAGACTAGGCCGTTTGTACGCTCTACTTGTCCATTGGATTGAGGGTGTGACACGGATGCCAAATCAAGCCGGATGCCCAGATCGCTGCAGTATTCTTCTATGTCGCCTTGAGACAGATTGCTGCCATTATCGGTGATAATGCTGTGTGGAACTCCAAACCGAGAGATAATTCCCCAGAGAAAATTGGTTGCTGTTCGTGCGTCAAGTTTGCTGATCGGTTTAGCTTCGACCCATTTGGTGAACTTGTCGACAGCGACCAATAGGTGAGTGTACCCACCGCGCGCCTTTTTGAAGGGACCCACCATGTCTAAGCCCCAGACCGTGAACGGCCAGGTGATTGGGATCGTCCTTAGCTCCTGTGCCGGCAAATGAGGTTGACGAGCGTACAACTGGCAACCTTTGCATGTCTTTACGATGTTCTCGGCGTCTTCTTTGGCGGTGAGCCAGTAGAAACCTTGGCGGAAAGCTTTGGATACAATGGACCTAGCGGAAGCATGATGCCCGCAGGTGCCAATATGTATGTCCTTCAGAATTTCCCGGCCTTCTTCCGGCTGTATGCACCGCTGATAGATGCCGCAAGTGCTTCGCTTGTATAGCTCGCCTTTTATTATCGTGAATGACTTGGCTCGCCTTATGATCTGCCTCTTTAGCACCTCATCATCCTCCGGAAACTTTTGGTCGATTAGAAAATCGAGATATGGGACTGTCCAATCCGGCTGTGTTAAGTAGACAGCGAAACTTGCCGCTTCTACCGGTTCTTCTGCGTCGGGGTCCATCAAATCGGCGCCTTTAATGGATGGCTTGTGCAAATGCTCCAGGAAGATATCTTTTGGTACCTTTTTGCGTTCCGATCCAAGTCTTGCAAGTGTGTCCGCCGCCTCATTCTCAGCTCTTGGAACATGCCGGACTTCGTAGCCTACGAAGTTTTTTGCGAATTCATCAACCTTGGCTCTGTAAGCCGCCATTGTTGCGCTTTTCGCATCCCATGTTCCGCTTACTTGCTGCGCGACCAAATCTGAGTCGCCATAAGAGAGGATTCTTTTGACGCCTAGGTCGTTTGCCACGTGTAACCCATGAAGCAAGGCTTCGTACTCGGCAACATTGTTGGTTGCTGTGAAGTGGATTTGTAACACGTAGCTAAGCTTGTCACCTTTAGGCGTGCGTAGAACGACTCCAGCCCCCGAGCCTTTGAGCATCTTTGATCCGTCAAAGTGCATGACCCAATATTCTGATTCGGGGAGTGTCGTTTCCTCCATGGCCTCTGTCCAGTCGGCGACAAAATCGGCAAGCGCTTGAGACTTAATGGCGGTCCGTGGTTTATAGACTATATCAAAGGCGGCGAGTTCGATGCCCCATTTGGCAACTCGACCCGTTGCCTCTGCATTGTTGATTATATCTCCCAACGGTGCCTTGCTGACTACTGTCACTGTGTGTTCCTGGAAGTAATGCCTAAGCTTTCTGGCGGCAAAGAATACACCATAAGCCAGCTTTTGGTAATGCGGATACCTCTGCTTGGAGGCGGAGAACACTTCACTGATGAAGTAGACCGGTCGCTGCTCACACGCCGCGGCTTCGTTCTCCTTTCTTTCCACAGCCAAGACAACGCTGACAACAGCTCCTGTTGCCGCGATGTACAACAGCATTGGTTCCTGTGATCGAGGTGCTGCCAATATTTGAGCGGATGTGAGGGCCTCCTTAAGTTGTTGTAAGGCGGCATCTGCCTCTACTGTCCACTCGAAGTTGTCGGATTTCTTCAATAGCCGGTAGAGAGGCATTGCCTTTTCCCCTAGGCGGCTTATGAAACGACTGACGGCTGCTGCCGATCCGGCTAGGCGCTGCACGTCCTTCAGACAAGTAGGTCTGGATATGTTTTGGATGGCCTTGATCTTCTCCGGATTAACCTCGATCCCTCGTTCTGAGACGATGAACCCTAGCAGTTTGCCGGCTGGAACGCCGAAAACGCACTTGGCGGGATCGAGTTTCATCTGATACTTCCGGAGATTCTGAAAAGTTTCTTCCAAGTCCTCTAGGAGGTCCGCCTTCTTTTTTGACATTACCGCGATGTCGTCTACATAGACGTGAACATTGCGGCCGATCTGTTCGTGCAGACAATTTTGCATACAGCGCTGGTATGTTGTCCCTGCATTCTTCAGGCCAAAAGGCATTGTAATGTAGCAGAAAGTCCCATATGGAGTTGTGAAAGATGTTTTCAGCTGATCTGACTCTCTCATCTTGATTTGGTGGTAACCTGAGTAGGTGTCCAGAAAACAAAGCAGCTCGGAGCCTGCTGTGGAGTCTACGACTTGGTCAATTCTAGGCAGCGCAAAGGGATCCTTTGGGCAGCACTTGTTAACACCAGTATAGTCGATACACATCCTCAGCTCTTTATTCTTCTTTGGAACGAGTACATGATTTGCCACCCAGTCGGTGTGTACAACTTCTTTTATGAAATTGGCGGCCTTCAGCCTATTTATCTCCTTTCCTATAGCCTTGCGCCTCTCATCTCCAAAGCGTCTTGTTGCTTGTTTCACCGGCTTGGATCCTTTTATGACGTTGAGCGAGTGCTCGGCAAGTTCCCTCGGTACACCAGGCATGTCGGAAGGCGACTATGCAAAGATGTCACGATTCTCACGGAGGAACTCGACGAGCGCGCCTTCCTATTTGCTGTCAAGGTTGGAACCGATGACAACTTGCTTAGACTTGTCACCTGGGATGAGGTCCGCCTTTTTGGTGTCTTCTGAAGCTTCGAAAGTCTTCTTGACATCCATCTTTGGCTTTGGCATGGAGTTGTCTGAATCCGCCCCGAGCAGCGCGAGTTCTTCCTTGTGGATGACGGCTTCTGCGAAGGCGGCCATGCCACACTCGCACTCCTTGGCTTTCTAGGAGTTGCCGGAAACCGTGATGGTTCCGTTTTCCCCCGGCATTTTAAGCTTGCTGTATATGTAGCACGGCCTTGCCATGAACTTGGCGAAAGCCGGTCGTCCGAAGATTGCATGATAGGCGCTTTTGAAGGGGACAACTTCGAACTGGAGGAACTCTGAGCGGTAGTTCTCTTTTGGTCTGAAAGTTACCTTCAGCCTGATGCTTCCCATTGACTTTGCTTGCCTGCCGGGCACTATGACATGAAAGGTGAGGTTGCTGTGATCCAGCTGATCCTCTGATAGGTTCATGCGGCTTAGTGTGTCGTAGTACAGGATGTTGAGGCTGCTGCCGCCATCCATAAGTACCTTTGTGAGTCTGAAGTTGTCGACAATGGGGTCGACGACAAGGGCGTACATGCCTGGGTGAGGGACGTGATCAGGGTGGTCGGACCGGTCCCAAGTGATTGTTGCCTCCGACCAGTTCAAGTACTGAGGGACGTCCGGCATTGTCGCGTTGAGTTCGCGCATCTCCGCCTTTTCCGCTTTAGCCAAAGGTGTGCCGACAAAGCACACAAGAGATTCTTTGACCTTCGGATACGGCTTCTTTTTCTTGGCGGCTGCGTCATCTTCGCTTGAGATAGACATGTCGTCGTCATCCTCATCCTCCTTGCTGTCTTTCTTGTCGTTCTTCTTTGACTTTTTTTGACTTCCAGCCGACTGTGGGATCCTTTTTGAAGTCGTCCATCAAACGGCACTCTCCAAGCATATGGTTGACCTTGCCCAATGAGGCGTGGATGGGACACGGCAAAAGCTTTGCCTGTTCATAAGTGATTCGCGCCGCCTTAGGCCCTGAGCTGGCTTCGCGACTATCTTTCTTATTTTTCCACTTCTTTTTGCCGGCGTTTCCTTGGAACGCTGCGGCTACCTCATTGGAAGGCCCGACTTTGTCATCCGCCGCCTGCTTGCGCTTGTTGTTCCGCTTTGGTATGATGTTGACGTCTGGGTCATCGTCCCGGGCGTCGTCATCCGCCGCCGCGTATTGGGCGGCTAGGTTGAGCATCTCACCAAGGTCCGTGATTTGCTCGCGGACGAGCTTATGACGGAGCAAGGACTTCTTCTGTAGGCCCGTGTAGAAGGCGTGGATAGCCTGTGCGTCCGAAACACCATGACAGTTGGCTTTTTCGGATATCCAACGGCTGACAAAGTCTGTCATGGTTTCGTCCGGCTTTTGGATACAGCGTTGCAAATCCGTGTAGGTATTTGGACGCTTGTATGTTCCTTGGAAGTGCTGGGAGAAAACCTTTTCCATGTCGTACCAGCTATGGATGGACTTTTCAGGAAGGTTGTCGATCCAAGCTCTTGCCGTGCCTTCCAACATGAGAGGTAGGTAGCGGACGACAATATGGCTGCTCCCGCCGGCAATCTCTATGGCCATGGCATAATCGGATAGCCATGAGTCCGGCTTAACGAGGCCGTTGTACCTAGAACAGTTTTTTGACACTGAAGTCATGTCCTTAGGGAACGGCTCTCGGCGGATGGCGTCACCGAAGCACTTTGGTCCATAGTATAGCGGCTCCTTTCCTCTTGCTATGTCTTGTAGGCGATGTCGTGCGTCTTTTGGATCGAGCTGCCGTGTGCCTCTGTTCGCGTCCGGCTCATCCTGCGCTGCCCGACTTATGCTGCGCCTGGGCCCTTCTACCTCCTCTCTCTTCTTGCTGCCAGTGCTACGCTGCGGAGATCGGCTGCGGCCTCTCCTTGGAGGGTCGTTGCCGACATCTTTTCTAGGCGACTGCATGTTGCTCCGGCTACCGCCATTGTCGCGTCTTGGCTGGGGTGGAGGTGGCAGGTCTCCTCTGCTTCCTGTCCTTGAGTTTTCGTCCCGCCTTGGCTTTGGCGGTGGCGTCTTCTTTGGAGGTGGCGTTGCCTTCCTTTTGTCGCCATGGCTACTGGAGCCAGACGGGCCTTCGGGGTCGGCGCCGGGTGCAGCTTTGCACTTTCCCGACTTAGACTCTAGGTCTCCCCCGCGAGCATCCGCCATATGGCCGTAGGAATCAGCGCGAGCTTGTTGTTCTAGGGCCTTGCTTACGAAGTGTCTTGCGTTGGCCAGCTTTTCTTCCGCCGTGTAAGTGTTGTCGTCCAGGGTATCTAGCACGGCGGCCGCGTTGAGGTCCGGGGTGCAGAAGACAACGTCTCCCCTTCTGTCCACGCGCTGTGGTGCCGTGCGCCAGTCGAACCCTAGATCTTGAGCCGCTGTTGTTGCTTGCGCAGGTGGCTCTTTTCCGCGGCGGTTTTTTGATGACCTTTTCTCCTCGAAGAGTTGCCGGCTTGTTTTGGACGACATCTTCTCCTGTTCTTTCTCGATCTTCTTCGCAAGGCTCTCAACATGCTCCTCTCTTTTTCTCAGGAAGTCAGAGTGTTTAAGCATGTTAAGCCTAAGCTCTTCCACTGCGTCGAGTGGGGTATCTTTGTTCACCGGAGTATTCATGATCTCGTCTACTTCTTTGATGACGGAGAGCAAATCCGTGGGTTTGCTGCTGCCGCCTTTCTCGAGGCCAGCTTTCTTCTTCGCGCGCACCTTGTCGGAACTTTCAATGAGTTGGCCGGCAGTGGTGTCGCCGGCATCTTCTGCCGGCTTGTTCTGCGCCTCCGAAGTAACCGGGGTTGTCTCGTGACCGACAACAACCATCATAGCCAGCTTGTCAGGCATGTCTGTATCCGCTGTACCCTCTGAGGGAGCCGGATTACCACTGGAAAAACGGGTTTTGATCTTCTCTTCGAAAAGACTAGCATCATCATCGGAGTCAGAATCTACGTTGACTTGAACGGTAGATCTGGATCCGGCATCTGACATCGCATCCTCCTGTAGAGCAGGGAGGATTGACTCAGGATCGTTGTTTTCCGGCTGGGAGTCGGATCCCAGTCCGACAACTCCGACGAAGTGGAAATCAGATTCGGCCGACTCCTGGGAGAAGGCGGACTCAGATCCATCTTGCCGGTCGACTGCTTGGTCGAAGGGTTGGTGGGTGGGGTTGAAGAAACGCGGTAGGCCGTACGCCTCTGGCGTGTACCCGATGAAGACGTCGATCCCTCCGATCGGCACGATTGCGCATCCGATAAGGTAGTCGTCCGCCGGGAGCCAGGACTCATCCGAGTTGACGTAGCTACGGCCGTCATACCTTGTGACGCGACCGACGGCGATCTGCTTGCCCACTCCGCCAAGTGTTCCCGCCTGGAACGTGACGCCAGGAACCTTATGCCCCACGGTGGGCGCCAACTGTCGTAGTATCGGCATATTTGATAGGAGACGGGGGTCCTCTAGCCTACATATGGATTGTGGGGAAGAAGGTTGGTGTCGTCGAGGTCGGGATTGAACACGGCGAGTTTACCCAGCTTCGGATCCCACAGCGGTGGCGGGATCCTACGTGCTGCTATAATTCACTATGAGGCAATAGCCGTGAACAGGTTACAATGGGTATGATGCCTATTGAAGTTGTCTCTGCCCCTAAAGGCTCCCTGGTGGCCGGCTTATATAGGCGGCCAGACCCCAGGGTACAAGGTAAGTACTTGTCCGGCAAGTAAACAGAGTCCTAGACCTAGCCGGCTTAGTTGCCGCCTTCCGTCTTGGGCTCGGTGGCTTGATGGGCTTCGGCCTTCCGCCTTCCTTGGACCGTCCGCCTACTTCCTTGTACGTCAGCTATCTGGGCCGCCCGGCAGGCTTCGGCCTTACCACCCTTGGGCCACCCTGGACTAGCCGGATTGATCCATGTTGGTTATACCCCTATTTGATATATCCCCAACACGAAGCCCCTTGATGAAGCCAGCTCAGTATCATAGATTCTCAGGCCTTGGCTTGATCTCCGTACACACACTCCAACGTTTAAGGCTTTATAAGACCTATATGTACGCATGGACTTAGGGGGAGTGTTTTCCTAATACATTGGACTCTTCCTCCCCCTATTATGCATATAGTGACATATCATTGCTAAAACTTCAAATTAAATCTAATTTGTGAGCTTCAATGTTGAGATGTAGTTATGGACCCAAGATATATCTTCGCGGTACCATGCTACAACTCATACACGGTGGCCTAGGCCACCAACACTCTTTTTTCTTTGGATTCTATTTAGTTTTATTTTTTGATTCTCACTTGCATTGTCTTTGGTTCTTTTGGGAAAACACACTCTTGTTGGTCTTCTCTTGTGTTGTATGGTTCTTGCAACTTGAGTGTGTCTTCTTTATTCAGTTTGAGTGTCTATCCTAAGTCTTTCACTATCCTTTAATATGCTTTTCCCCACTCATGTCCCCTTTTTTGTTTCTTGTTCCTGGAGTTTTTGGGTTTGAACGGAAATCTCCGAGCCTTACTCGGAAATCTCCGAGCCACCAGAGAATTTCGAGACTAAGTCCATTCAAAAATCAGCACTAACCTGTGATGATTATTGACCGGAAATAGTCCCGGAAATTTCCGGTGTCCGGACATTTCCGGGCCTAGACTCGGAAATCTCCGGCCCCTGCGATTTTCAGCATCTAAGTCCTTTTCAATTTCGGCACGGACCTCAGGCGAAGCTGAATCGGAATTAGAGCCGGAAATCTCCGGGGTCCTGAAATCTCCGGTCCGATGTCCGGAAATCTCCGAGCGTGCCAAAGTTTTTCCAGAGCTAAGTCCTGTCCGGAAATAGCCCCGGAAATCTCCGGCACTCGGAGATCTCCGAGCCTCAGTCCGGAAATAGCCCCGGATTTTCCGGCCTATATAAGGGCACGGGTGGACCGGCCGGTTCGGCCAGTTCCTCCACCTCGTGCCCTAATCCTCTCTCTCCTCCGAAAATCTCCATATCTTCCATTCCTTGCTGCGGGTGGATCGTTCGAGGGTTTCTTGCGTGCTTCGGGGATCTGCTTCTCCTCGTCAAGGGCTTCGTTTCCATCCGCACGCTTTTCGCAATGTCTTCCGGTAACTCCTCTTATTTCAAATCTAGGACGAAACTTGTTTTTGTTTAAACTAGCCGATTTAGGAGGTTGTTGTTTGTTTCCTTTGGTAGAATTGCTCCCCTAGGCATGTTCTACCTTCCACATGCACATATCTGTTTTTCATCCATAGATTTTGTTCAAATCTGTCAAAATTTCGTGCAGACCGGAAATCTCCGAGTCAGACCCGGAAATCTCCGGCCTGCTCAGAATCAAAACAGCTAAGTCCAGAAACTGTGTTTGTCAAAACTTTTCTAGTATGTTCCATTTTCAATCTCGGACATGAGTGCTTACCCCATATGCTTTCCATCCTCTCTATGCTGTGTATTTGCAGGTTCCAACCCTCGTGGCCGCTTCAAACAAATTGCTTCTCGCGGAAGAACCAAACCAGTTCACTCACGCCCTCCCAGTGGGTCCTCAAGTGAAGACAACTCACAAACTGAGACCTCAGCCATCCTCAGGAAACCTATTGGTGCTAACAAGAAGAAGAGGACCGAGCTCCGTCTTGAAGACTTCAACAAAGGCAGTTTTCGCAAGTGGCGAAGTGACCTCTCCTATAATGTGGAGTCTGATGATCCCACATACTTTTGCACTGAGACGGCATGGATCTACAGGGAAGTCTATCAGAAGTTCTCTGTTGACAAGCCAATCTGCCCCATGAAGTGGATTGACTTTGACAAATTAATGAAGAAGGCCGATTATTTTGGTGGTGCTGTGAAGGTTTGTGGACTTCTGGGTTTGGAGCAATTAATGAGAACTGAATGCAACTACATCGTCTCTCTTATCCATCATTCTATGCCACTGTGGTGTTTGACTCCTCAGAGGATATTGGGATGACCTGGATGTCTGGCAGGCAGCGCTTGACTTCTTCTTTCAGAGAGTTTGCTCAGATTCTTGGTTGTCCTTTCCATGGTCTTTCTACTGCAGCTGGTGCCCGCATGCATGTCCATGGCGTGTCTTACAACAAACACGTCATGACTGATCTTTACCAGCCAGGAGGGAAGACTGGCTCTCAGAATGGCCTCCTCCCCACTTATGATATACTGCTTCGCATGTTCCGTTGGACCATTGCTCCCATTGCCGGCAATGCAGATAATATTGCCGGGGCTCTAGTAAACTTGATGGCCAAAGCTCATGATGCCTATCTTGGGGAGTATGCGGTTGAGCAGGAGGTCTATAAGGTGGATGTCATGGACTTTATTTTCCAGGAGATGTCACTAGCAGTTTTTGAGAGGAAAGTTCCTCCATATGCTCCTTATATAATGTTGCTCATCAAGAGCCTCTACAAGCTTTCTGAGCAATATGGTGATGACTTTGATGCAGCCTTTGCTACTCAGCCTCACAAGCCAGCCCTGCTTGTCCAGAAATCTTCTCACTTGGTTCAACAACAAGCCACCATGCATGAGATCAATGAGGATGACATTTTTGGTGGTCCATCTCGGGTTCCCTCCAATCCCAACATCAAGAAAGCTGCCAAGAAGAGTCGCCCTTGGGTAGTTCGAGCAATTGAGAAAATCATGAACATGAACTGTTGCATTCACAGTGAGAACTACTCCATCTACTCTCAGTACCATCGCATTATGCAGCGCCAAGAAGCGATAATGGCTCACCTGAAGATGCCTGCTCCGAAGCACCCTTTGAAGCCTCGGGTTCCTTTCAAGGATTGGAATGCAGATGGTCTCACATTTGATTGGGATGATGCTGTGCCAGAGGACAGCGATCTTGAGAATGCTGATTCTGAGGAGGAGGAGGAAGATGATAAGGATGAGGGTTCCGACTCTTGAGTCATGGGACGTTAGTGGAACCTCCTCCCTTTTTGGTATCTTGATGCCAAAGGGGGAGAAGTATCTCTAGGACTCTCGGGATTTGCATGGGCTAGGAGCACTTCTTTCTTTTCGTTTTGTTTCTTTCAGTGCTCCTTTATTTCGTGACTGTTTTTGTTCATCATGTGTGTGAGACATGAGTACTGTTAAATTCTCTATTGTAATAACTCTTTATCTAAGTTTGTTGCTTCTATTGTGTATTTGTGTGTTTTGTAAAATCTAGGGGGAGTGTTGATCCTAAGGAATGTGCACTTTGTATTCCAAACACATTCTTAAATAGTGCACTCACTTAGGGGGAGCTCCGTCTATATTTTGCAAATCCGTTTTTTTTTGTGTTGTCATCATTCGCCAAAAAGGGGGAGATTGAAAGTGCATTCTATGCACTCCCAGATTTTGGTGACTAATGACAACACAAAAAGTATTCTAATGTTTGTGATGAAGCATGCAGGGTCTTTTACAGGTAGACTGATAAAGAGGAACACTTATTTTGCCTAAGTTTCAATTCAACTACAGTTGGTCTTTCTTCAGAAATTCAGTCAGGAAATTTCCGGGGTTCGGAGATTTCCGGTCCCCAGACCGGAGATTCCGAGCCATCCATATTTTTCACTAAGTCAGAATTGAAATGCGTACTGACTCCAACTCAAGCTGAGCCGGAAATCATCTCGGAGATTTCCGGCGCTCGGAGATTTCCGAGCCCCAGTCCGGAGATCTCCGAGTGACAGAGGGATTTCGACCAAGTCCAGAACTCAAAATGTGTACTGACTCCAAAACAGTTTTAGCCGGAAATGCTCCCGGAGATTTCCGGCGCTCGGAGATTTCCGGGCCCCAATCCGGAGATCTCCGAGTGACAGAGGATTTTCGACTAAGTCAAGAAGCCCAACCAGTACTGATCCAGATTCAAGCTCAGCCGGAAATTGCTCCGGAAATTTCCGGGGTCCGGAGATCTCCGATCCTCAACCCGGAGATTTCCGGGCTGGCGGCTGTACAACGGGCAGATTTTGGGGAGGGGTATAAATACCCCTCCACCTACCTCCAGCATGTCAAGCTTCCAGATTTTCTCTCTCCTCCATTGGTGCTGAAGCTCGTTTCTTCCGGATCTCCCAATCTAGCCACTCAAATTCGTTGATACTTGGGGATCTGAGGGAGAAGCCACCGATCTACATGTCCACCGAAGCGTTTTGATTTCCCCCCTCTATTTCTTGAGGGGCAACGAATCTAGGGTTCCTTTGTGGATAGCTAGGTTCAACCTTGTGTGTTTTGATCCTTTGTGGATTCCTTTGTGGAAGTGACCTGTTGTGGTCTTTGTGGGAGTCCCCAATTCAGTTGAGGGTGTGTGCCTCACGAATTTGTACGGGACCTTCTCCGCCCTTAAAGGAGTCCTTAGTGGAAGCGTGGGTTCGCACCTTTGTGGTCGAATTCACAGGAGAAAAGGGTGAGGCCTTTGTGGCGTTGAGCAAACCTTTGTGGTAGCTCACACCTCTCCAACGAGACGTACACCTATGTGGTGGAACTCGGGATAAAATCTTGGTCTTCGAGTTCCTTCGGTTGTTTCGTTCCACTCTCCTTTACCACATCTTTAATTCCTGTACTTGCTTAGCTTCCTTGTTGTTTATCACTTGTATCACCTAGTTGCACTTTTAGACAACTTACTTTTCGCTAGCCTAAAACTGAAAAGACATAAAAATTGGTCACCACCTATTCACCCCCCCCTCTAGGTGGTCAACTGCCGTTCACTGTGTATGAAGATCAGTTAGTTGATAGCATGATTCAGCAGGTAATTGTACTATCCCCTTTAATTATTTTGTAAGCTTCAGGAAATGCGAAGTGCATTGTGTCTTTGCAAATACCCATACCAAGAAGTATTGTTGTAGAACCTATCCCACAGTCCACCTTCATCACTGCTGCCCAGGTGGTGCTCAACCAATCTCAGGAACAACCAGGTAGTGCAAACACCATCAGGTAAGGTGATCTGGCCCAGAAATTACAAGCACAGAGGAATCTGAAAGATAGAGAACAAGAAGAGAGAAAACATGCAGTGCTAGCAGCTAGGATAGATGCTGAGATGAAGAAAGCAGAAGAAGCTTCTAGGAAGAAGCAGGAGCAAGCAGTGAGGAAAGCACAACAATATGAAGCTAGGAGGATTGCTGCAGCTGAAAGACAAGCACAGAGGAAGGAAGAGGCTGCTGTAAACAGGAAAGCAAAGGAAATAGCAAGAAACATAATAGCAGATGTGAAGAAAACAGTTGCTGCAGAGAAAGAAGCTGAGAGGAAAGCTAAGAGAGAACTAGAGAAACAACAAGATATAGCAGCAAGGCAGGAAGCTAAAAAACTAGCAGATGCAGCTAGGATCGAGGCTAAAAGGTTGGCATCAGCTCAAGTTGCAGCATCTAGAGCAGAGGAGCAGAGAATAGCTGGTTTGGAAATTGCATACACCAGGAGGATGGCTCAAGAAGCATTGGAGGAGCAACAAAGACAAGCTGTTGTTGGGGCAAAGAGGCAATCAACTCAAGAGGCATCAGGTGTGAAACAACCACCACTGAAGAAAACATCAATGTTTGATGTTTTCAAATAGTTTGTAGGACTACCTGTAATGCTATATAAGTTGGTACTAAGTACTAAGTTATCTTTGTTTGTAAGCTATCTGTCAAACTTGTTGGAACATATGTAATGCTATCTATTTTGCAAATTTGAACTACTATCTCTTTTGGTACTACATCTCACAGGAACATAGAGTACACATAATTGCGCAAGAGGTAAAGGATCAACATCTCACAAGAACATCACTGATAAAACACTGATAATATTGAACTGACATATAATACATACCCAGGTTCTGAATGCATCAACAACAGGTTCTGAATGCATCCACACATAGCAATACAAGTTTCAGATAACATAGCACAAACATGACATACTCTAACAAGACATACAACTAACATGACACATACTCTAAACACTTGATTCAGAGAGCACAAACAGGACCAAACTACTTCTTTATGATGTAGATGGCGGCCAGAGCACACAAGATGAGCATGGTTCCAACGAGCCACTTCATCATCAGCAGCAGCTCCCTGCCCAGGTTGATCAAGTGGGAAGCATGCAGCTTGGTAATGCCACCCACATCTCTCTGGCTCCTGTTGCTTGCAACAAACCCATCTCTTTCCCCAGCTGCATGCAGCGCCTCCCTCCTTTCCTCAGCAGCACCCAGAGCTTCCACAACGTCGTCGCCATCGATCACGTTGTGCTCCACCAGATACACCACATACTCCAGCTCCCAGTGCCAAAAGTCACAGGTGGTCTACGAAGCAAAAAACAGAGACACATGCTAAGATATCGATTCCATGAATAGATGAAGGAAAACACAAGAAATCAATCTGCATTTCTCTAATCTGCACTGTACTTACCCCATGAGTCGTACATTTGTAGAAGAGCCAGCCATTGTGCGCCACCGTGGTCGATTCATACCACTTCACCACTTTCCCGCAGTCGGGGCAGGGGATGCAGAGGACGAAGGGGATCGGAACATTGGCGCGGCGGAGAGAACGGGAGGAGTGAACAGAGCGAGCTGAGCTCTGAGACATGGCGACGACGACGAGATTCCAGCGAGAGGCAGGAGATTTCGGAGCTCCGAGCTAGGGATTTGGGAGCAGGGGAAGAAGGGGATTTGGGGACGATGCCGGCAACATCATGTTTATGTACCGCACGTCTTTTGTAGAAACCCCCCACCAAATCATTATTCGTGTCAAAAACCCTCCTAAACTCTCCGGAAACACTCTCACGCGCGCGCGCGTACTGCTGTGTATGGTCACCGGGTACCGTAGAAACACGTCCTGACGAGTATAGGTACCGTATTGTGCGTATTCTTGAGTACAAGTACCGTATTGTGCTCGGAGGAAAAGTATGAGTACCCACAGTGTATTTTACTCAAAACATTATGTCCCAGCGACATCTTCATTTGTCCGGACCGACCAAAAAAATCCAGCCCGATATTCAGATAGGCCATCCGACAGGTGAGTCCTATATGTCATATACACGTGCTCGACAAGGCTTGGTTAATGGAAACGTGTAGGAGCTCCACATGTAGCATTACCATCGGGGCTCCTCGACGTACCTGGCGGTGCATAGCAAGGCCTCCCCTTGCTGGTCGCCTCGTACTCACTCCCACATTCCCTTCCTTCGCCCACCATACGCGCACACCACCATTGTCATGGATGTAAATAGGGAAGTGGCTATCCTATCAGGCTAAAGACTTTGCCGAACACGGCATTACCGCACCGCCGAAGGCAACATTGCCAAATGGCTTGGCCATCCATTTGAAGTTTGAACCGAGTGCACGTGCCTAGACCCCACAAGTTTAAAGTTGAGTGCTAGATCCACGTCCGCAAGCAAAAGTTCCTGATTTAGCTGGACCCATTGCACTATACCAACTCCCCATACGGCCCATGTTTTTTTACGAGGAGCCAGAGATGGCGTTAAACCGTTTGACGGGCCATCATACAGCATTGGAAAACAGTGTCGTCGAGCGGACGTCGTTGTGTTAAGTGACCAGCCAAATCGTTCGAGATTTCTTGAGGCCGCCTTTGTAGAAATAGCAGGTCATGACGCTGTAGAGTCTATTATCATCATTCGACCCCAAATCCAACAAGGATGAGGGTTAGGATGGAAAGTTTTTCGTGTAGGTTTTAATTTTGTTAGAAATAATGTAAATATCAAGAAACATGAATGAGATGATAACCTTTTGCTAAATTCACGACCTCAAATTTTGCAGAGGCGCTGCTCGGTCAAACAAGCAGACATATTTTTATAGGGTGTCTGTGGAGACGCTTTGGACAACATCTCCTATGAGGCCGTGCCAAAATAGAAATGTATGTCGTCGAGTGGCTGATAGAAAAACGTGGAGCAAAAAAAAATTAAACCTGATGCTCAAAAACTTGTGTAGCCTCCAGTATGGATATTGAACGAACCGTGCAAAACATGTTTGAACGGCTGACGGGCTGAGCCTACCCGTTTAACACTGAGTTCCATATTCTTTTTCCAAAACTTCAGATTCTGAATGATGGCAAGTTCAGGTGGCAATGCCTTGCTAGACGGTTCGGGCGTTTGAACAGAGGTAGGTTGCAATCAAAAGCTAGTTCAGGTGTCTTGTTGCTACTAATATAAGGGGAAAACAACAATGTTTATTTCATTATGTTTATAACCATTGCTTACATTATGCACCAAGCTTCAATAATCTGTTAATTATAACTTAATACTTTTGGGTGATAGGCTGGATAGCAATCTCAGGGTGGATTATTAGTCATACACTAATTTGGATAACGGTCTATGTATGTTGACGTAATGCATAAATAAATATTACAATGAGCATCATCTTATAATCATGCTTTCATAATCTGTCAATTGCGTTGTTGTAGTTTGTTTACTCAGCATGTTTACCTTTCATGTAGAGACATCACTAGTAAAACTATGGTCCCCGGTCCATTCTATTATTATTGTTTACAACCTATTTCTTTTGCTCAAATCATAATTTGTTCGCTGGCCATTTCCCTTTCATAATTATTTTTCTGTATTATATGTTTAACATATCTTTGTGTTTAGCAAGATAGGAACCTTGACAACCTTCATAGAATGTTGGGGCAAAGTTTAGTGTCTGTGTTGTGTGCATATCCACGTCAACCTGTTAGCGCTGGAGTTTACGCCAAGTTGAAACCTTTCAAGTCCTAGTGGTTCGATAAACCCTGGCTTCATAATTGAGAGAAAAAACTTGCCATTTACACAACATCATCTTGCTATTGGGGTTCCCAAAGGGGTTATGACCACACCATCGTCAAGGTTTCCACCCTGAATTTTTTTAATATTCTGTGATGGACAGGTATCCCTAGATACCTAAAAGGAAAATAACTCGACTGACACCCAAAATTCTGTTTGTATAGGTTTTCCTCCTCCTATGCCTTTCCAAAACAATATATCGCATTCTTATGAAAATTAATTTAAGGGAGACAACTTCTAAAAAATCGATAAAACCAACTCCATATTAACTGCCTTGGCTAAATCATATCCCATAAATAAGATTGTATCATTAACATATTGCCAAATAGAGACACCTCCCTCAACTAAATGAGGAACGTGACCTCCAACCTGCCCTTCCTCCTTTGCCCACACAATAATCATGGCAACCATATTCGCAACAATACTAAAAAGAATATGAGACAAATTATCTCTTTTTCTCAAACCTTTTCTAGTCTTGAACAAAATTATTTATGAGTTCACATCACGTTGGTGAAAAACCTTTGATGAGCAGAGCTTGTTGGAAAAAGTCCATTTAACTTCATCATTAGCCTTCTCAAAGTCAATCTTAAAAATGACCCCATCCATCCTCTTCCTATGAAGTTCATGAATGGTATCATGTAGAACACCCACCCCTCCAGAATATGTCTACCAGACATCAAAGCCCGTATGAGTATGCTTAATTCCTTATCCGGAATCGACGTAATGCGGTTAGTACCTACCTTTGTAAATAATTTAAAACTCACATTCAAAAGAAAAATAGTATATTTTATTTTTGAATTTGCACCACGTTTTCTTTCTTGGGTAATAGAGTAATTAAAACAAAGTTGAACTTAAACAAAAGTAATTCTCTTGTTTGGAACGGGACACACAAAACCATAAAGTCTTTCTTAATGAACCCCCAATTTTTCTGGGAACCCATCTGGTTCCTGTGATGACCCAGCATACCACTTCATGGTGTAGTCTGCTATGTCGTTGACATAGCACCAATGGATCACCGTCCACAAGTGTTACGTCATCAGAGTGGTACAACAGAAACAACGCAGGTCCAAGGCATGACTATAGACTACAAACAGAAGATCCAAAACAACAGATCTTTTGAACCTCCTCGAAACAATGAGGCAAGGCCCTAATAAAAGAAGATCAAATGAAAAATCTCGGAGGAACTAACCTATACTATGCCTACTGCTAATACTGACAGGCTTGCGATTGCGCTATAGCAACGCCTACAGAGATAGGTTCTATGACTTGGAATCTGTCCTCTTCTATACTACGCCTTCATTTGTCCTTCGTCTTCTCTGGATTGCTTCAACTTGTTGTAGTTGCCTTCTTTGATATCTTGAGTTTCTCCGCCATCGGAGTCTTCATAGCCTAAAGTTATAGGGTTCATACTACTCTTCATCTTAATGATTACCCCGGTTGACCACTTGCAACATGATAAATTATGATAATATGATCCAAAATAATAGTTATCTAGCACTAATTGCGATCTAGCTTACTTATTATGCATGCTACCAATTGTGTTTCATCTATAGACTAACCTCACATAGTCTCTCAGAGTTGCTTCACACGTTGTCATAAGTATCTATTTCCTCCTAATTATCCAAACTAAATGTCCTCTATGACTTCCGTCACGATCCTACACCACACATCCTTCCTTTTATCAAAGTTAATTACTAGATAGTTGTCAAAATTAACTTTCCAGTCATGGTTTAGGAGCTAAGCTCACCATGATACCTTCTCTTATTAAGCTACTACCATCAAACTCCTTATCTTATGCCATATAAGGATTGGATCACTAACTATACTACCCATTAAGTAAAGAATCCCAAGTGAATCTCACGTAATTTGTAGTTGTGGTTATATTAACTCATATGGCTTCTCTTTAAAAGATACCACCATCAACACATATAAGTGCTACTAAATTGGTCCTACTTCAGTTCATTAAACACCAGTGGTTATAGGATAATCTTTACTAGGTCATACATGCTAAGGATGAGATATGTACTTATTCATTAGATAAAATAGATACGTAACTTTACCTAAGAAGAGATATGAAATACTTCTTCCAAAAGGATGTGAAAGAAGCTTTTTAGTCTAGAGTGATTAGGTTATTCCCAAGTGAATATCCATCACAAGTCTTTTAGAAGTTTGGTTCAGATAAGATGACTACCTATAGTCACTACCCAACCTACAAGTCTCCTTTAGAGGATTTTAATCCTAGGGTCAAAGCGTTTGCTCTGATACCAGCTGTGATGACCCAGCATACCACTGCATGGTGTAGTATGCTATAGTCGTTGACATAGCACCAATGGATCACCGTCCACCAGTGTTACGTCATCAGAGTGGTACAACAGAAACATCACAGGTCCAAGGCATGACTATAGATTACAAACATAAGATCCAAAACAACAGATCTTTAGAACCTCCTCGAAACAATGAGGCAAGGCACTAATAAAATAAGATCAAATGAAAAATCTCGGAGGAACTAACCTATACTATGCCTACTGCAAATACTGACAGGCTTGCGATTGCGCTATAGCAACGCCTACAGAGATAGGTTCTATGACTAGGAATCTGTCCTCTTCTATACTACGCCTTCATTTGTCCTACGTCTTGTCTGGATTGCTTCATCTTGTTGTAGTTGACTTCTTTGGTATCTTGAGTTTGCCCGCCATCGAAGCCTTCACGTCTAAGAAAGGGGTGTAAAAGGAAAGGGTGCGTAACAGCGTTACCCAGCAAGTTCATTATGCAAGGTGGGAAGTTTGATGCGCAAATACAGCCACATACAATGGATTCTCGTAGGCTAATGCAATTTTCGTAAACATTTCTTCAAATGTTGCTTTTATTCTGAAGACTATGCTCGTCAGGAGTCATAGGGCTAGGGCTTTGAGGAGCCTCCTTTCCTGCTGCGTTCGTCGTTCCATCCTGGAACGTGGAGTAACATGTCACATTCATACACTCTGCAGAGGTGCGCTGCTTTACCCATAAGAGATCAAGACCTTGTTGCACAACCGGGCGATCTTCCCGTCCACACTTCCTTGGTGTGGGGCCTAGTCAGTTGATCCAAGCCATTCACCGTGCTTCTCCACCACCCCGCATGCCCACCCATTACTGCAAGCAGGTACACCCCTGACACTCTATCCCGCAAGATAGAACTTCTCAGGCGATATTCTCCCCGCAAGTTAAAACTATCATGGTTTACCCCTGATATCCGCCACTATCATAAGGCAAGACTATCTAGGCTCCCCTTGCAGCCCATCATAGACACCAGAGCCCATGGGAATTAAGGGATCCCACCCATGTGCATGTAGTCTCGCAAGAACATATAGCGTACGGTCTTGGCTGCCCGTTGACATGCGAACAAAAGAAGATCACATATGAATTTCCCATCCCATTCCAAGTCTTATGGTAGCACGTAATATACGGCGCAAGAATCACTGGCGACATTTGTTGTTAAGTCCTAGGTGATACTTTCCCGTGCAAATGGGACCTCCACCACATCAATCTTACCGTGGTCCCATCTGCCAACCATATGAGATTACCACCACACTGGTCGGTAACCATAGCCATATTATTATAAAATAAGTTTTTTGTCCTTTTTGTAATGCATGTGATAATAGCACCCTTTGCAAATAGTTTCATAAGAAATATCTCAAGAGGACATGAATAAAAGGGATGAACTTGCCTTTTTGAGTGCAAGATTATGCAGCCAAGGTCTTCGATATAATATAAACTTCGAGAAGTCTGAAAACAACATCATTGGTCCGGTAAGGACTAATGTTTAAAGAAGCAACATGCTTAATGCATAAGTATGAGATGCATCGCAAAGTACCCCGTATCTCACTCTCAGAGTTTGTGTGTTGTTTGAGTTGGCTGTTTTCATTTAGAGTTGTTTTGTCTTAAAGTTTACTTTACAAGCAAGACGAGTGGTTAACATTAATGTTCATGTATCATGCTAAGCATAAGAGTAAAGTAAAACTACATATAACATTCAATGATTGTGTTAGGTTGTGCTCATCTTTTGTTGGTAGAAAACATGTATTAACTTTAATTAAGTAGAGAGCTAGTGTTATATTACATGATGGCAAAAAGAATAACTTTTGAAGAACATGAGAATGTAAACAGTCATTGGTATTATATGAAGTAGTTCAGAGAAAAGTTATCTGATTATTCTTCTTTGTGTGTTTTACCCAAGACTTTGCATTATGGACACATTCTTAATTCAGGTAAGAACTTATTAACTCGACTAATCTTAGTTTCTTGTGAATGAATGTCTTTGAATATTACAAGTTACATCGTTATCTTAGTGTTATAAATCTTTAAGTTGTTTACTACTTATTTTACTTACACATAAAACAAATGAAAGGAAGTTATGTACTAAATATGATATATGTGAAACATTTACTCAAAAGGAACTTAGTAGTTCAAAGTGTTGTGAGATTTTTATTTGTTTTCAAATGATCATCCAATGGTAGTAGAACAAGTTTCAGATGCTTATAACTTCAATTTCAAAATTATGAATATTTTTTATTAATTATTATTTTAAAATAGAATATCATTTGGAAATAGATTTATTGTAATAAAATAATTCATATTGTAATAAAAACACATTACTAAAGTTAAAGTTATGCATGTGAGACAATTTCAATGAAGTTTGAAATGCATCCAAAATAGCATTTCGAACTAACTCCATATTTAAAAGATTAAGTGGTTTGTATTTTAAATTTTATTCTATTTAAGTTTTATTCCATGCAATTGTAATGATATGGTTATTTAGATTTTATTTTTCCGATCATTTTGATATAAAGATTATATTTTTCTGATATAATATGATCTAGTTATGAAATTTCTAAGTTTAAATCAATTTAAACAATTTATGTAATTTAATAAATAGGGTTGGTCCCACCTGTCATAGTTTTTATAATTACAGAAATTATTTACCTAAAAGATTAAAATTCTGACATGGGGTCCCACATGTCATACACTCATCCATTTCTAATTTAATTTCTAGAAAATATTTAAATTGGGATGCTAACGTCACGTGACGTCATCTACTGGAATCCGGCTCGGGTGAGCACGATTTACTCACCCCGGCACAAATTCGAGCCGGAGCCACATCATCTTGGTAGGAGGACGCCGCGGGGAGGCGGGGAGCCACTGCGTCTTGGACCGAATGGTCGCCGGAATAACCGTCGGCGACCAATTGGGCGGTGGCGGACGGCGGTTACGGCGGCGAGCATGAATCAACAGGAAAGGCAAGAAACAAAGATCACTGAGGTGCTCACAAGCTCACCCTGGAGATGAGGGAGTGGTTGAGGAAGTGTGGGGTGGTCGGAACTGGCGGCGAGCTTCTCGGGAAGGCGGCGGCCGGAGATGAGGAAGATGGGGCAATACTCCCTCTCCGGGTTTCCGGAGCACGCGCTATTGGGGATATACCAACTATGGGTATCTCTAACATGGATCAATCCGGCTAGTCTAGGGTGGCCCAAGGGTGGCAAGGCTGAATCCTGCGGGGAGGCCCAGATAGCTGACGTACAAGGAAGTAGGCGGACGGTGCAAGTAAGGCGGAAGGCCGGAGCCCATCAAGCCACCAAGCCCAAGACGGAAGGCGGCAACTAAGCCGGCTAGGTCTAGGACTCTGTTTACTTGCCGGACAAGTACTTACCTTGTATCCTGGGGTCTGGCCGCCTATATAAGCCGGCCACCAGGAAGCCTTTAGGGCACACTTCAATACGCATCATACACATTGTAACCTGTTCACGGCTATTGCCTTATAGTGAGTTATAGCAGCACGCTCGCCACCGCTGTGGGATCCGAATCTGGGTAAACTCGCCGTGTTTAATCCCGTCCTCGACGACTCCAGCCTTCTTCCCCACAATCCATACGTAGGCTAGAGGACCCCTATCTCCTATCAAATATGCCGATACTACGACAGTTGGCACCCACCGTGGGGCCTAAGGTTTCTGGCGTCACGTTCCAGGCGGGAACACTTGGCGGTGTGGGCAAGCAGATCGCCGTCGGCTGCGTCACAAGGTATGGCGGCCACAACTACGTCAACTCAGATGAGTCCTGTCTCCCGGACGACTACCTCATCGGGTGCGCAATCGTACCGATCGGAGGACTTGACGTCTTCATCGGGTACACGCTAGAGGCGTACGGCCTACCGCGTTTCTATGACCCCACCCACCAACCCTTTGACCAAGAAGTCGACCGGCAAGATGGATCTGAATCCGCCTTCTCTCAGGAATCGGCCGGATCTGACTTCCACTTCGTCGGAGTTGTCGGACTAGGATCCGACTCCCAACCGGAAAACAACGATCCTGAGCCAATTCTTCCTGCTTTTCAGGAGGATGCGATGTCAGATGCCAGATCCATGTCGGCCCAGTGGGAACTAGGGTATCAAGAGCCCATTCCCCCCAGGCCTCGCACGCGGGCCAGTCAGACGAAACGACTAAGGACCAGGCGTCACCGCCTGGCGGGACCCTCGAGAGGCGATTCCCCTCGAGGGCCTGAAGAGGAAACGAGGGCCTCAAGGGACCGCTCGCCTCAGGGGACCCCCCCCCCCCCCCCCCCCGAGGAGCCAACCCGCCTGAGGGGAGTCCAACAGGAATCTCCCCTCAGGCCTGAAGGGAAACGTCGCGGCCAAGGAAGCACGGCAGGGCGCACGTGACCTCTGCCCCGCTCATGCAGTGACGCACGCACCCCCGTCGCTGTCCCTGGCGATAAAGTGGTCAACAAAGCTTCTCCGCCTGCTGCGCAGCTGTGAGGACCTTCTACTCTGACGATAAAGCAGGTGGACGGCGCAACCCTCCAACGGAGATCGTCATCGCGGGCTCCAACTCAGAGACTGCCCGCTCTGCTGATAGTACCGCGCGGTCCGCCGCCTGTCCGCCACGACGCCACCTTTATCAACAATGGACCGAGTCCATGGACGAATGGAGCACGGTGGACTCGTGCTCCGCCCTGCCACTGGCAATTGGGAGCCACCTTGAAGTCCAAGCCGAAGGAGAAGGCCCGAGGCTCCTATAAAAGAGAGAAGACATCCATCGTAGCAGAGGTCGGCCCTTTGCGTGCAAAACACCCTTGTAAACCCTAGCAACACTGGTTAGGTTAGCCTCTGGCTGGATGAGGAAGAAGATCATCGCTTCCCTCCCCAGGCAAGAACTGCCTCAAGGAGGGCTTCCGGCAAGCTCAATTGTACTGTAACCTTCCACATATAATACAGACAGGCAGGAGTAGCGGTCTTACCTCCTCACGAGGGCCGTGAACTTGGGTAAAGGACGGTGTCTTCCTTGGTCGGGTGTGCGTCTTCTTCGGGTCCGTCGAGCAACGTCGCAGAGCCACTTGAGGGTTTAGACCTCCGTGTTCAATCCCCTTTCGAACCACACTTCAGGAAGTGACTACCCCCGATTCCTGGGAGTTATAACTCGACATTTGGCGCACCAGGTAGGGAATTGAGGCGCGTCAACAACCTTCGAGTTCGTCTCCGCGCCATGGTGAACACGCGCGCCACCCGCGTCGCCCGAGTCAACCGACGTGCGCCCGCGGGAGCACGCGCGCCCCCAGGTGCCGCGACCACCCGCGCACGCCGGGGCCGACCCCGCAACGAGGAGCATGTCCCTTCGGGCCCTCACGCGGAGGCACCGGAGCACGACGCCGAGCAACAGGAGGACGCGCAGTCGTCCCACCCGACGCTGCACCCAAGCGGCTCGGGCCCGGGAAGGACAGACCCCGCGCCCCACACCGCATTGCTCATGGCGCAAGAGCTGCTCCGCTACCTGCCCACGCTAAGGCCCACGAGCAGTGGCTCCAACGCCTCAACCACCTCGTCGGCATCGCCACGACGCGTCCCGATCCGTCGCAGTCCAACATGCACCCCTCTCTCGCGAGCACGGTCGCAACAAATGCGTCTCCGCCACCTCCGGGGCCTGCACCGGCTGCGGCACAAAGGGCTGTTTCACACGCGTCCTCGCCACACGATTGCTTAATCGTGCAGCGCACCGTGCCCGACGCTCGTGTGGGGATGGAGCTCCAGCGAGACCGCCAGAACAGGCTCGTGGAGGAGCTTCAGCACGGGGTCGCTACGTACACCTCAGGCTGCATGACGTTCACTCGCTCTCTGCGTCGCGTGGTCTGTCCGCAGAAGTTCAGGCCGGCTCTTCCCAAGGGCTACGACAGCTCCAGCAACCCCATCGAGTTCCTGCAGCTCTACACCACCTCCATCCAAGTTGCGGGGGGAGACGACAAGGTCATGGCCAACTGGTTCTCTCACGCGCTTCGCGACGCTGCGCTGTCGTGGCTCCTGAACCTCCCGGAGAACTCTGTGAACTCCTTGGAGGAGCTCTACAAGCAGTTCGTCTCCAACTTCAACGGGACGTACGAGCGCGCCCTCACCCACAACGATCTGCGCGCTGTGGTGCAGAGGAAAGATGAAACGCTCCGCAACTATATCCAGCGCTTCAGCCAAGTGCGCAACAAGAACCCGAACATCCCTGACACTCAAGTCATCGCCGCTTTCCGCGAGGGCGTCACAGACAGCAGGATGCTTGAGAAGCTGGGCATCCACGACAAGCTCACCTCTGTGGTCAAGCTGTTTGACATGGCGGACAAGTGCGCCAAGGCTGAAGAGGGACTCCTCTTCGTGAAAATGTCCTCGAGAGGGGACGATCATGCTGAGGGGTCCAAAAGCCAGAAGAAGAAGGAGGAGCCCAAGCGCAAGGCCACCGCAGTTCTCGTGACAGAGCCTGACACAAAAGGCACCCGCAGGGACTCCCCCGAGGCTGGAGAGAGGAAAGATGATCACCGCCCTTTCTGCATCTACCACAACAGGCGTGGCCACTCTACGGAGTCCAGCTACGACCTCAAAAGGTTGAGCAAGGAGCGCGAGCAAGCAGAAGGCAGTGCCAGCCGCGGTCGAGGCCGTGGCTACCGCGGGAGCGGACGCAAGGGCGGCTACCAGAAACCATCTGGAAATCAAGCCAACGCCACAGAAAAGAACGGCAACCTCCCTGACGAGGAAGATGGCGGCTACCAAGCCCCGAGGGGCGCCATTGCCTGCATCCTCGGGGGAGCGCATGCGCCGAAGTCGAACAACCAGTTCAAGCAGTTTGGCCGCGAGCTCAACGCCGCCCTCCCAAGCACGGAAACCTCCAGGCCCCTCAAGTGGTCACAGTACACCATCGCCTTCGACGCTCAGGACCACCCCAAGTCCACCAAGATTGTTGGAACCCTCCCGCTGGTCTGCACCCCCACCATCGACAATGTGGCTGTCTCCAAGAAAATCATCGATGGCGGAGCAGGCCTGAACGTTATCTCCATAGATACGTTCGAAGCGCTTCAAGTGCCCTACGAGCGGCTTATGCCCTCGAGGCCCTTCACGGGGGTCACCAGCGGCTCGATCGAGCCTCTAGGCCAGGTCAGGCTTGCCGTCACCTTCGGGAGCGAGAAAAATTACCGCACCGAGCACATCGACTTCGATGTCGCGCACATGGGCCTGCCGTACAACGCCATCCTCGGCTACCCCGGACTTGCGAAGTTCATGGCTGTCACGCACCATGCGTACAACATGGTCAAGATCCCCGGCAGCGCCGGCACGATCACCATACGTGGGCATGTCCTGGACGCTACACGCGCTGTTGAGACGGCCTACAAGACCGCCGCCATGGCCTTCCCCGCAGGAGAGGACCAAGAGCCTCTCGAGAGGCCCAAGAAGAAGAAGCCCTTGTTCTCCCAGGAGGCAGCTGCTACCAAGAAGATCTCTCTGAGCTCAGGTAGCTCGGGGGCTGAAGGCTCGGGGGCTAGCGTCACCATTGGCGCCGCGCTGCCTCCCAAATAGGAAAGCGCGCTCGTCGCCTTCCTCCAGGAAAACTCTGACATGTTTGCATGGACACCGTCAGATATGTATGGTGTACCGAGGGAGGTGATCGAGCACCACTTGGCCGTGTGCCCAAACGCGCACCCCGTCAAGCAAAAAGCGAGAAAGCAAGCCCCCGAGAAGCAAGCATTCATCGTCAAGGAGGTCGAGAAGATCAAAGCGGCAAAAGTCGTTCGCGAAGTCGCGCACCCCACTTGGCTCTTCAACGGCGTGGTAGTCTCAAAACCCGCCGGCGGAGGCCGCCTCTGCATCGACTACACTGATGTAAACAAGGCCTGCCCCAAAGACCCTTATCCCATGCCTAGAATCGACCAGATCGTGGACTCCACGGCAGGCTGCAACCTCCTCTGTTTCCTCGATGCCTTCTCTGGTTATCACCAGATTAAGATGGCTAAAGAGAATGAGGAGAAGACGGCTTTCCTCACCCCATGCAGTGTGTATTGCTACGTCTGCATGCCCTTCGGCCTAAAAAATGCCGGAGCCACTTTCCAGAGATTAATGAGGATAGCCCTTGGCGGGCAAATGGGGCGAAACGCTGAAGCATATGTCGATGACATCGTCGTGAAGTCGCGAGAAGGAAATACTCTTCTCAGAGACCATGAAGAAACCTTCGCCAGCCTGCGCAAGGTGAACATCAAGCTCAACCCCGCCAAGTGCGTCTTTGGAGTACCTTCAGGCAAATTGCTGGGGTTCCTCGTGTCTCATCGGGGCATAGAGGCGAACCCAGACAAAATCAAGGCCATAGAACGCATGCAACCTCCACGCAGGCTCAAGGACATGCAACGCCTGGCAGGCTACATGGCCAGCTTGGGTCGATTCATCTCCAAGTTCGGCGAAAGAGCCCTGCCGTTTTTCAAGATCATGAAAAGAACGGGCACTTTCAAGTGGACCCCTGAAGCTGAAAAAGCATTTGAGGACTTGAAGAAGTACTTGGCCAGCCCACCTGTAATGGTCGCCCCAAGGCTTGGCGAGCACCTGAAGCTGTACTTGTCAGCTACTCCACAAACAACCAGTGCTGTCCTTGTGGTGGAAAGAGAGGAGGCTGTACTTCACAAGAAGAGTGCAACCACTCCAAAGAAAAAGCCTCCTGATAAAGAGCTCGACGAAAGGGCAGTCCTCACAAAGTCACCGCCAGGTCCAAAGCCTCAAGAGGGGACCACCCCGAGTCAACCGCGGCAAGAGATTCATGCCGAAGGGACTGAGGAGTCTCAAGAGGCTAACACACTCGAGGCCCAGGAGGAGCGCTTCAAGGCAAAGTCCCTCGAGGCCACGTCCCTCGAGGCCAAGTCCCTCGAGGTTGAGTCCTTCGAGACCAAGTCCCGCGAGGCCAACACCCTCGAGGCCCAGGACAAGCCACTTGAAGCCAACCCCATCGAGGGCCAAGCTGGGCCACCTCAGGCGAAAGACGCCAAGGAAACAAGAACTACTCTCGTCGAGCATCCAATTTACTTCGTCAGCACAGTACTGCGTGATGCTCGCGAGCGGTACCCGATGCAGCAGAAGCTTCTCCTCGCACTCCTCATCGCCTCAAGAAAGCTGTGACACTACTTCCAGGGGCACCCAATCACGGTGGTAACCTCTTTCCCCCTGGAGCAAATTCTGCGCAACCCAAATGCAACAGATTGTGTCGCAGGATGGAACATCGAGCTACAGCCATTCAATTTGCGCTTTGATACCACAAGGGAAATCAAAGGAAAAACGCTTGCAGATTTCGTCGCCGAATGGACTGATCCAACCCCTGAAGAGCCCTAGGAAGAAGAGCACGAGTCCTCTGGAGCCGCAATGCCTAGCCACTGGACCATGAAGTTCGATGGAGCTTTCGCTTGTCGCCACGGTGGGGCAGGCGTAGTCCTGACCTCACCCAAAGGCGACAAGTTGTATTACGCAGTCCAGCTGTGCTTCGGAATCGACAAGATATCCAACAACATCGCCGAGTACGAAGGGCTGCTTGCTGGCCTACGCGCCGCAATCGCCCTAGGCTTCAAGCATATACTCATCAAGGGCGACTCCCAGCTGCTCGTCAACTTCTCCAACAAAAGCTACAAGTCCAAGGACGACCACATGGCCGCATACCTTGAAGAGGTCCGTAGGCTGGAGAAGAACTTCGGGGGAATGGAGCTCATGCATATCCCAAGAAAGGAAAATCAAGAGGCTGATGGCATCGCCAAGCGTGCATCAAATCGGCAGGCTCAGCCGCCAGGTGTCTTTGAAGAAAGGCTCGTCAAGGCATCCATAAAGCAGCCCCTAGAGGCCCTGCCCGCAAGCACAGACGAAGCGCTCCCGCCACCACCTGCAAGCGGAGCTCCAGGCTGCGGGCCCCCCACAGGGGAGCGTCTGGTGCTCACAGCGGTGCACCAAAAGGCAGGATGGATCGACGAGATCAAAGACTACCTCCACAAAGGAATCCTTCCCGAGGAAGATGCTGAAGCGGAGCGAATTGCCCGCCAAGCAAAATCGTACCAAATCCTCGAAGGAATTCTCTACCGCAAGCGCCCAAACAGCATCGCGCTCAAGTGCGTCCCTCCTGAAGAAGGAAAACTGCTGATTAAGGACATCCACAACGGGGAATGCGGCCACCATTCGTGCGCCCGCACCCTCGCAGGAAAAGTCTTCAGGAGCGGCTTCTACTGGCCTCAAGCGCTTCAAGATGCAACGGACATCATTCAAGCTTGTGAAGCCTGCCAATTCCACGCCAAGCAAATCCACCAACCAGCGCTGGGGCTACAAACCATTCCGCTCTCGTGGCCGTTTGCGGTCTGTGGGCTGGACATCCTGGGACATTTCCCAATGGCGCAAGGTGGATATCGCTACCTCTTCGTGGCCATTGACAAGTTCACAAAATGGCCTGAAGTGGAGGCGACGCGCACAATCACAGCAGGCGCGGCGGTGAAATTCATCAGAGGCCTGGTCTGCCGCTTCGGAGTGCCTAACCGCATCATCACCGACAATGGCTCGCAATTCACAAGTGGCATCTTCAGAGCCTACTGTGAGAAAATGGGCATCAAGCTCTACTTCGCCTCAGTCGCCCATGCGCAAAGCAACGGACAGGCCGAGCGCGCAAACGCAGAGGTACTCAAAGGCTTAAAGACCAGGACCTTCGATATCCTCGAGGGCCACGACAAGGGCTGGATCAATGAGCTACCCTCGGTGCTCTGGTCCATCCGTACCACGCCACCCAAGCCTACTGGGGAAACGTCGTTCGCACTCGTCTATGGAGCCGAAGCAGTTCTCCCCGTAGAGATAAAGCATGGATCCCCACGGGTCCTTGCCTTTAATGAGGACCAGCAAGAGGACCTCCACAACGACGACCTGCTGCTCCTTGAAGGGCTAAGACGTCGCGCCGCCCTCCGGGCGGCCAAGTACTAGCAGGACCTGAGGCGCTACCACAGCCGCAATGTGCGCTCGCGCACCCTGGAGGCAGGCGATCTCGTCCTCAGGCGAATCCTCTCCAGGGAAGGCCTCCACAAGTTGTCCCCGATGTGGGAAGGTCCCTACAAGGTCACCCACATCGCCAGGCCTGGCGCGGCTCGACTCGAGACGCAAGACGGCGTCCCCATCAAGAATCCATTGAACATCATGCATCTGCGCAAGTTCTACCCGTGATCATTATCACGTCAGGGCATTTAGCGAAAGAGGCAGCCCACGGCTCAACCTCCAAGCACCTTTTTGTCCCTCAAGGTTAAAAGCTCAAGGCTTAAACCTCGCAAACCTTTGTATCCACAAGGAACAAGTTAAAAACGTGATTATTGTCACGCCCGTGATCATTGTCATGTCGAGACGTCAAGCGGACGAGGCAGCCTACGGCTCAACCTCCAAGCATTTTCGTCTCTAGAGGTTAAAACGCCAACGGCTTAAACCTCCAAAAACATAGCTTTGTCTCCTAAAGTAACAAATGCAACCGTGGTCATTGCCACACGCGTGATCATTGTCACGTCAAGAAGACAAGCGGAAGAGGCAGCCTACGGCTCAACCTCCAAGCATTGTCGTCTCTGGAGGTTAAAACGCCAAACGACTTAAACCTCAAACACATGCTTTGTCTCCTAAGGGAACAAACGCAACCGTGGTCATTGCCACGCACGTGATCATTGTCACGTCGAGACTCCTAGCGGAAGAGGCAGACTACGACTCAACCTCCAAGCATTCTTGTCTCTGGAGGTTAAAACGCCAACGGCTTAAACCTCCAAAGCCCCAAAGGCTTCACTCGAGGGAAAACCCTCCGAGCTCTCAATTAAAACGAGCCACCTCAGGCCGTTGAGAGTCTCTGCCACCAACAGGTGGTCCCCATGCCTCGACATGGTCAGAGCATTAACTTGGCAATCCCAAGCATAATGACTCAATCTCGTTCCTAAGTGAACTTAGCGCTTCAGCGCCGCTTAAAAAATGTTTTTTGGGGGGTTTTTATTTACGCATTATTATTGTTGAAGTGTGCGCTTATATCTCTCCACATGCATACCTCGCGAGCGGGGGCTGAGTACGGTGCCAGTGCCTCAAATGACACACCAGCAGCACTGCAAAATCCAAGAGTCCGAGCTCTGGCTGGAGGGCAGGACCCCACAAACACGCCATCTCTACAGAGGATCTTGGTACTTACTCTCCTCGCAAGGAACGCCTGAGGGGACCTATAAGCGTGCACGAATCCCTTGAACCGTGTTTCAGCGTTTGGGTTCGCCCCTCTAATACCTGCAGGGAAGAATTCCCCCGCGAGCCTGAAGGGGCATCTGTGAGCGACCCCTCAAGTGGGCAACCTCGCCAGGCGAAAAGCCTCCCCAGGAGCGACCCCTCAAGTGGGCAACCTAGCCAGGCGAAAAGCCTCCCCAGGAGCGACCCCTCAAGTGGGCAACCTCGCCAGGCGAAAAGCCTCCCCAGCAGCGACCCCTCAAGTGGGCAACCTCGCCAGGCGAAAAGCCTCCCCAGGAGCGACCCCTCAAGTGGGCAACCTCGCCAGGCGAAAAGCCTTCACAGAGCGAAAACCTCGAGAAGCTAAGTCTCGCGCCCACGCTTTAAGAGCGTTTTTCTCTCCCTAGCGCGCGTCTTTGCCCCTCGAGCGACTTCGCTTTCCCTTACGCTTCATGGACTACTCGCACGTCTAAGGGGGGCACTTGAGCATCACGACTCAAGGCTCTTACCTCTCCTAGGACCAAACTCCCCCCGGCCTTGCGGAGTCATTTCTCCCGCATACCGAGGTGGTGGAGTCATGGCACGAAGAGATGGGACCTAACGACGCAGAGAACAAATAGACATGAAGATGAGTCCAAAGAGACCTCACGAGGGGCAGACAAGCTCGAATTAAAACAGCAATTAAAGGTATATTACAGGCCAAAGGTCTTAAGATATCTAAGCACACAGCTGGTGCAGATGCAAGCGCTCGCAGGCGCAGTAAAGTATGGCTCAAAGGGAAGCAGCACCGCCTTGGACCTCCTCCGCGGCGCCCTCTTCAGCCTCGGCAGAGCAGGCCTCCTCCTCGCTGTCCTCCAACGCAGCCTCCGTGCGCCTGAAGCGGTTGTAGAAGGCGTCCACCTGCTCACGGAGGGAGCTTGAGACCCGCTGCGCATCCTCGCCCTGGGCGGCTTCGATCACAGAGCCGAGGTCGAAGTCTGGCGTGAGGAGCTTGAGGTTGGTGAAGATGCGATCTACCACCACCCCCAAGAGCTGCCGACTCTCGTCCTCGATCATCTCCCGAAGCTTGGCGATGGGACCCTCGAGGGCTACGAAGAGCTGGTCGAAGTAGACCAGGTAGATGGCAGCATCGCCGCGGCCCCGAACATCGGTGTGCGGCGCGTCTGCTTCCAGCTGCGAGGCCAGCTTGTTGCCACGAGAACCCAGCGCCTCGAACATGCGCTCGCACTACTTCGTGAGCGCCCGAGCCGCGTTGGCAGAATCCGAGGCCTCCGCCGCTCGCTGCATCGCCGGGGCCACCTGCTCCTCCACGTCCTTGGCCAAGGAGTTGACGTTGTGGACAGCCTCGGTGCGAGCCTCCTCCGCCTGGCGGCGGCCATCCTTAGCGCGAGTGAGGCGGGCCTCCAGCTTGGAGTTGGCCTTCTCGAGCTCGGCGATCTTTCGAGCGTCCTCGGCGTGCTTGGCCTTGAAGCGGTCCTCCTGCGACTGGGCCAGGTCGTGGTACTTCTCAGAAGTGAACTTACGGAACTGCTTCTCGTGCTCCGCGAGGGCGTCCTCGGTCTCTTTCTTCTTCTCGGCGAAGCGCCGCTCGAAGAGCTCGTAAGCCACCTTTTGGGCAGCGACGTTTTCGTCATACCTCAGGGTTGCCTTGGCCAACTCGCCCTCTCGCTCCTCGAGGGCCTCGCGCTGAGCAACCAGGTCCTTCTCCGCCTGGAGGCGCTGCTCCTCGCGCTGCTGCAGCTCCTCCTCCTTGAGGACCAGCTGCTGCTCACGCTCGGTGAAGACCTTGCGGTCCTCCTCCAGAGCAGCCGATGCGGCCTGGTGGGTGGAGAGCAGCTGGGCCTCCAGCTGGCCCAGCTCGCGGCGTTTTTGCGCCAGCGAGCCCTCCGTCGCCTCGCGCTCCGCCCTGACCTCGCGCAGGAGCTCCGCTGCAGCGTCGCGTTCCGCCTGGAGGGGGTTGACCAGCTCTGCAGCGTCGCGGATGCCCCCTCGCGGGTCTCCTTGGCGAAGCTGATGGCCTCCTCGCGGGCGGCCTGCTGCGCCAAATCTTCCAGCCGACGCGCCTCGACCGCCGCATGGAAGGACGCCCACGACTTCGCCAGCTCCTCCTGCTGCCGAGCGAGCCATATGTCCCCAAGGGCGAGATGCACCTCCAAGCCCTCCAGGGACTCCCTCACGAGGCCAAAGGCGACCTCGCGGCGTCCCGCGCTCCAGTCCCAGCCGCGGAGCACCAAGTCTTGGCTCGTAGAAGGCCCAGCCTCGGCGTCGAGTCCCGCGGGTCCGGCCTCGGGGAGAACTCGGGGGCTAGCTTGAGACCCGCCTGAGCCCGTGCCCGCGCCCCCTTCAGGCCCTGCACCCGCGAGGCGCTCCTCGCCTCCTGCCTGGCGGGGAGGAGAGGAAGAACCGTCCCCGGCAGACGCGCCCGCACCTGCCGATGCCTCGAAGGCCTCAGTCGCGGGCTGCACAGAAGCGGTGGGCGCAGGCGACGCAGCAGGCACACTCGGAGGCGTCGACGCGTGCGGCGGTGTTGGCTCGCGTGGCGGAGTGGCCTTGCGCGGAGGCGTAGCCGCACGAGGTGGAGTGGCAGCGCGAGGTGGCGCAGAAGTTCTCGCCTCCGAGCCCTCCACCGCCAGAGGCTCGCGGGGCGCTGCGGGTGCATCTGGGCCTACTGCGCCCTCCTTCACATGAGGACTAGCCGCCCCCGCGAGGGGTGCAGTCACCTCCACTTGAGGCGCCTCCTCAAGGGGGACCGCTGGGGCTGCCTCCACTGGCCTCGCAGCCTCGTCAGCCACGGCCCCTGCCGTGGCGCTCTTCACCTCGGACGCCTTGCGGAGCCGGCGGCGCTTCACAGGCGCATGACCGCTGGCAAGAGCCCAAGAAAAGACTTCAACAAAGGATGAGGTGAAAAAAGAAACCAAGAGGGCAAACGACCCAACGTCATATAAACTCACGCTGGAGGGGGAGCGCCAGCATCGACCCACGCCAGGCCTGACGAGCGCCATGAGGGGAAGGGCTTGGGAGCAGTCCTCGCGGGGGGCGCCTCCGCCTTCCTCTTGGAAGGGACGTCAGACGGCCTCGCCCCTGTGTGGTCCACGGCGACCTTGGTGCGAGGCCCGCACCTTCCTGGAGAGTCCTCCGCGCCCGAGGCCTCCCCTTCCCCAGCTTCCTCCTCCACGGGGCGCGAGGGCACCACCACGAAGGCGTCTTCGTCACCTGACGAGATATCACAAATCTCGTCAGTAAGCGGCCCAGCTCTAGAAGAAGAGACCTCCCCAGCTGTGGCTTCCTCCTCACCTAGGCCAGCTCCTGAAGCTGAGGGAGAATCGGCCCCCTCCGCTCCCCGCGGGGCCGACATCGGCACATCGGAGTCCGCCGGGCCTGTCGGGGTGAACGGAGGCATCCCTTCCAGGAGGGCCATGCGCTCCGTCAGGTCGTACTGGTGAAGGGGCCGAAGCGCCGCGCGGAGCTCATCCACGGAGAGCACAGAGGGGTTGACGAAGAGCGCGGAGAGGATGTTGTCGACGACGTCCTTGTCGTTGTCCTCGACGGGGAGCCGCATCTTGTCGTTCGGCCCCGAGTACATCCACATGGGGACCGAGTGAGCTTGGAGGGGCGTGATGCGGCGAGTCACGAAGTCCGCCACGACCGTCTGCCCTGTGAGGCCCTCCTCGCGAAGGAAGCTCAGGCGCCCCATCAGGCTCACATTCTTGGTGCCGTCGAAGGTAGCCTTGCCCCAATGGGAGTTCTTCGCCGGAGGCTCGTCGGGGACCTCGAGGAAGGCGCAGGGACGCTCCACCCCGACGAAGAACCACTTCTGGCGGGGACGTGATGGCCTTGCCCTCACTCCAGGACATGGGAATGTAGACGCCCCCCATGCCGTCGACGATGCGGAACGAGACGCACCCGGAGCGCTCGTTCTTCGCCGTATTCCGGAGCGCGTAGAAGCACCGGAACAGCCCCACCGTGGGCTTCAGGCCCAGGTATGCCTCACAGAGGTAGGCGAAGACGGCGAGGATGTGGACGAAGTTGGGGTGCAGGTGCAGCAGCTGCACCTGGTAGAACGCCAGCACCGCCTCCAGGAACGGCGAGAAGGGCGGCACCAGTCCCGCGGCCAGGCAGTGCTGGAAGACCGGGAAAAAACCCCGCGGGCGCTTCCCGTGCGCCGCAGGCTTCAGGGCGGTGGCGCCGTGCTCGTTCGTCCTGTCCGCCACCAGGCATCAGACCTTGGAGAGCGCTTTCTCGTTGACGCGCACGCCGAGCAGCGCCGCTCCCATCACGGTCTTCGTGGCTTCCGCCTGGGAGGAAGACCCCGCGGCGGCCTTGCCCTTGCTCTTGAGAGGACTCATTGTCACGGGTGCGGAGGATGGAAGGAGTTGGAGAATAGAAACTCGCAGGAGAGAGCGGAGGCGGAGAGCTCTGTGGAGCGGAATTTTCTATGGAGAATTGGAAACGGTAACGGCTCCCTGCCGCAGCACCTGGGATTTATGTCCCCTCCAGGAGCAGTTACCGGGGCGTGGTGGGACCCCCCACGACTCACGCCCCAGATCGTGCGAGGCCGTTAATCGTCCAAGTGCCGCGTGGCTCGGGCCGGCTGGGCACTAAGGGCCCACGACGCTTCGCCTAAGCCCATGGGCTCAGTCGTGCCCATCATGGGCCCGGGGGCTACTGTCGGCCCAGTGGGAACTGGGGTATCAAGAGCACATTCCCCCCAGGCCTCGCACGCGGGCCAGTCAGACAAAACGACTAAGGACCAGGCGTCACCGCCTGGCGGGACCGTCGAGAGGCGATTCCCCTCGAGGGCCTCAAGGACCCCTCGCCTCAGGGGACCTCCCCCCCCCCCCCCCCGCCCCCCGAGGAGCCAACCCGCCTGAGGGGATTCCAACAGGAATCTCCAATCGGGCCTGAAGGGAAACATCGCAGCCAAGGAAGCACGGCAGGGCGCACGTGACCTCTGCCCCGCTCATGCAGTGACGCACGCACCCCCGTCGCTGTCCCTGGCGATAAAGTGGTCAACAAAGCTGCCCCGCCTGCTGCGCAGCTGTGAGGACCTTCTACTCTGACGATAAAGCAGGTGGACGGCGCAACCCTCCAACGGAGATCGTCATCGCGGGCTCCACCTCAGAGACTGCCCGCTCAGCTGATAGTACCGCGCGGTCGGCCGCCTGTCGGCCACGGTGCCACCTTTATCAACAATGGACCGAGTCCATGGACGAATGGAGCGTGGTGGACTCGTGCTCCACCCTGCCACTTGCAAGTGGGAGCCACCTTGAAGGCCAAGCCGAAGGAGAAGGCCCGAGGCGCCTATAAAAGAGAGAAGACATCCATCGTAGCAGAGGTCGGCCCTTTGCGTGCGAAACACCCTTGTAAACCCTAGCAACACTGGTTAGGTTAGCCTCTGGATGGAGGAGGCCTCCCCAGGCAAGAACTGCCTCAAGGAGGGCTTCCGGCAAGCTCAATTGTACTGTAACCTTCCACATATAATACAGACAGGCAGGAGTAGCGGTCTTACCTCCTCACGAGGGCCGTGAACCTGGGTAAAGGACGGTGTCTTCCTTGGTCGGGTGTGCGTCTTCTTCGGGTCCGGCGAGCAACGTCGCGGTGCCACTTGAGGGTTTAGACCTCCGCGTTTAATCCCCTTTTGAACCACACTTCAGGAAGTGACTACCCCCGATTCCTGGGAGTTATAACTCGACAATCCAGATCTATAGTTCAAGTCAACGTAGATTCTGATTCTGATGATAATGCTAGTCTCTTCGAAGAGAGAATCAAAAACCGCTTTTCCAGTGATAATCAGGTTCCTTCAGAGAACACAGCGGATACAGATATGCCTGATAGGCTGGCTATGATGGTTGTCGTCGGTCACGAGTTAACCCCAGTCGCTTCTGAGCCGCAAGATAAACCGGAAGAAGATGCCGGCAACACCGTTACAGGTCAACTCATTGACGGTTCCGACAAGGTGCGCGCAAAAAAGAAAACTGGTCTCGAAAAAGGCGGCAGCAGCAAACCCACGGATTTGCTCTCCGTCACCAAAGAAGTAGACGAAATCATGAACACTCCGGTGAATAAGGATACCCCACTCGATGAGGTGGAAGAACTTAGGCTTAATATGCTTAAGCACTCTGACTTCCTGCGCAGAAGAGAGGAGCATGTTGAGAGCCTTGCGAAGAAGATCGAGAAGGAGCAAGAAAAGATGTCGGCAAAACCGAACAGGCAGCTCTTCGAAGAAAAAAGGTCATCAAAAACCGCCGTGATAAGGAGCCGCCAATTCGTGCGACCACAGCAGCTCAAGATCTAGGGTTTGACTGGCGCACAACACCACAGCGTACGGACAGAAGGGGGGATGTTGTCTTCTGCACCCCATCCTTAATGTTGCTGCTGCGCTTGACACCCTAGACGACAAGACTTACATTGCGGAAGAAAGGTGGCCAATGCAAGACACTTCATGAGCAAGGCCTTAGAACAGCAAGCTCGCGCTGACTCCTATGGCCATATGGCGGATGCCCGCGGGGGAGATCTAGAATCCAAGTCAGGAAAGTGCAAAGCCGCACCTAGCGCTGACCCCGAAGGCCCGTCCGGCTCCAGTAGCCATGGTACAAAAGGAAAGTAACGCCACCTCCGAAGAAGACACCACCGCCAAAACCAAGGCGGGACGTGAACTCGCGGACAGGAAGCAGAGGGGACCTGCCACCTCCAGCCCAGCCAAGGCGCGGCGATGGCGGTAGCCGGGATAACGGCCAGACACCTAAAAAATATGCCGGCAACGACCCTCCCAGGAGAGGTCGAAGCTGGTCTCCGCAGCGCAGCACCGGCAGCAAGAGGAAGGAGGCGGCAGATGGGCCCAGGCGCAGCGTAAGCTGGGAAGCGCCGTACGAGCCAAACGCCAACAGAGGCGGATAACAACCCGATCCAAAAGACACAAGACATCGCCTACAAGACATAGAAAGAGGAAGGGAGCCGCTATACTCTGGCCCAAAGTGCTTTGGCGATGCCATCCGCAGAGAGCCGTTCCCCAAGGACATGACATCAGTGTCTAAGAATTGTCCTAGGTGCAATGGCCTCGTTAAGCCGGATTCATGGCTAGCCGACTATGCCATGGCCATAGAGATTGCCGGCGGAAGCAATCACATTGCCATCCGCTACCTACCTCTCATGTTAGAAGGCACGACAAGGGCTTGGATCGACAACCTTCCGGAAAAGTCTATCCATAGCTGGTACGACATGGAATAGGTTTTCTCCCAACACTTCCAAGGAACATACAAGCGTCCAAATACCTACACGGATTTGCAACGCTATGTTCAGAAGCCGGACGAAACCATGACATATTTTGTCAGATGATGGATCTCCGAGAAGGCCAATTGTCATGGTGTTTCGGATGCACAGGCTATCCATACCTTCTACACGGGCCTACAGAAGAAGTTCTTACTCCGTCACCGGCTCGTCCGCGAGCAAGTCACGGACCTTGGCGAGATGCTCAACCTAGCCGCCCAATACGCGGCAGCAGACGATGACGCACGTGACAATGATCCGGACGTCAGCACCGCGCCAAGGCGAAATAACAAACGCAAGAAAGCAGCGGAAGACAAAGCCGGGCCATCTAACGAGGCAGCTGTCGCATTCCAAGAGAACGCCGGCAAAAAGAAGTGGAAGTACAAGAAAGATAATCGTGACGCTGGCTCAGGCCCTAAGGCGACACACATCACTTAAGAGCAGGCAAAACTTCTGCCATGCCCCATCCACGCCTCACTCGGAAAGTCAACCACATGCTTAGCGAGTGCCGCTTCATGGACGACTTCAAAAAGGACCCCACCGTTGGCTGGAAGTCAAAAAAGTCAAAGAAGTACGACATGAAAGACAACAAGGACGACGAGGATGACGACGACATGTCAATCTCAAGCGATGACGACGCCGCCACCAAGAAAAAGAAGCCATACCCGAAGGTCAAAGAGTCACTCGTGTGCTTTGTCGGCACACCTTCGGCTAAGGCGGACAAGGCGGAGATGCGCGAACTCAACGCGACAATGCCGGACGTCCCTCAGTATTTGAATTGGTCCGAGGCGGCAATCACTTGGGACTGGTCTGACCACCCTGATCATGTCCCTCACCCAGGCAAATACGCCCTTGTCGTCAACCCCATTGTCGACAACTTCAGGCTCACAAAAGTACTCATGGATGGCGGCAGCAGCCTCAACATCCTGTACTATGATACACTAAGCCGCATGAACTTGTCTGAGGATCAGCTTGATCATAGCAACCTCACTTTTTATGGCATAGTGCCCTGCAGACAAGCAAAGGCAATGGGGAGCATTAGGTTGAAGGTAACTTTTGGACCAAAGGAAAACTACCGCTCAGAGTTCCTCCGGTTCGAAGTTGTCCCCTTCAAAAGTGCCAATCATGCTATCTTTGGACGACCGGCTTTGGCCAAATTCATGGCAAGGTCGTGCTACATATACCACTAGTAGAAAACAGGCTAAAGGACCAAACTCCAAAACCCCATTTGTCCCGGTCGTACTGCAAACCGGGACAGATGGGGCATAAAACGCTACAACTAGTTCAGGCGACACTCATTTGTCCCGGTTCGTGGCTGGAACCGGGACAACTGATGTAGCACCCGCAGGCGACACCCATTTGTCCCGGTTCCAGTCACGAACCGGGACAAATGGGCATGGTTTCAGTTACGCGCCACGGCCGCGTTTTTTCGACGCGCACGGAAGACGAGCGGCGCCGGCGATTCCTCTGCCCTCCGGCGATTCCTCTGCCCTCCGCCGGCGATTCATCTTCCTCTCCGGCGCTATTAAATGCACTGCACAGTACGACTCTTCCAACACCATTTCTCCGGCCATCTCTCCTCTCTTTTCTCCGTCCACGTACACCATTTCCTATGGAGCCACTCGTGCCTCGGTCCGATGAGTTTTACGGCTACGAGAAGGAAGGCATGCGGTTCAAGGTGTGGGTCACCCTTCGGGCATGGCGCGTGGAGAAGTGGATCGGCGACGTGAAGAACAACTTCCTCGACGCCGCTCCGATCAAAGCCGTTGGACTCGATTGCGAGTTCACCGACCCTCGACGGAAGGATACTCCGCAGCGCGCCGCCGTCCTTCAACTCTCGGTGGCGACCGAGACTCTTGTCTTCCAAATTTGCAAAGCTGATCGGGTGCCACAGGTCCTCGTGGATTTCTTAGGTGACGAGACAATCAAATTCTACGGCGTGGCAATCCATAATGACATGAAGATGCTAGCCTACTATGGAATTATTATTCGGTCCACGGTCGACCTGCAGAGGGATCGCCGAAACCCTACCGGCAATTTTACTCCTAGTCTATATGCTCTCTCTAATGCGGTCATTGGGACAAATCTTGAGAAGAAGAAGAAATAAAAGAAGAGGAAGTACACGGACGACGACAAGGAAGACACGTTACAAAAAGACCTAATTTTCGGATGGGGCAACGTTCCATTGAGCTACGATCAAGTCGTATATGCTGCTTTAGACGCTCGCCTTGGCTTCGAGATTGCACGGAAGTGGGATAGTCTACGCGGCTATAATACGGAAAATGATCATCTTAATGTCGTTGATGAGTAGACTATCTATGTATTCAAACATTTTTCATATTCATAGTTTTTCCAAAATCCAAAGTTTGCAAAAGTTATTTAAAACAGAAAACAGAAAAAGAAAACAAAAAAAATGAAAAAAACCTCCATCTGTCCCGGTTTCATTCTCAAACCGGGAAAAATGGGCCTCCTTTTTGTCCCGGTTTGTGACTGAAACCGGGACAAATGGGGGGTGTGCCTATATATACTGATCATCAGCAGCCCCCTCCCAAAACCATTGGAGGCATTGGTGTTTGATGAAATGCCCGAGAGAGTTCATGAATTGATTTGATGTACACTTAAAGAAGTTTATTCTTCTTTTCGATCAAGGTTAATTTTTCTCTCATTTCATTTGTAATTAATTGATACCGTGCATGTTCAGTGTTTATTTGTCGATGTTCTGTAATGGTTATTGATGTAGTTTATTATATAATGCAGATGGACCGACAATGGATGTATGGTGACCGACGCACTGCCGAGTACATGACAGGTTTGAGGAAATTTCTAGAGAAAGCCCAGGCCCACAGTACGAATGGTTTCATGTGTTGTCCATGTGTCAACTGTCAGAATAAGACAGATCACCCAAACGTGAGAACCCTTCAAAGCCATCTTATTCGGCATGGTTTCATGCCCAGCTATAATTGTTGGACGAAGCACGGAGAAAAAGGTGTTATGATGGAAGACAATGAAGAAGAGGAAGATGATGACAACTATCCTATGTTCCCGGAGTACGGAGATTCTGCAACGGGGGAAGCTGAAGCTGAAGAGGCACCCGATGAGCCCACTGACGATCTTGGTAGGGCCATTGCTGATGCAAAGAGAGAGTGCGGAACTGAAAAGGAGAGGTTGAAGTTCGACCAGATGTTAGAGGATCACAACAAATTGTTGTATCCAAGTTGCGAAGATGGTCAGAAAAAGCTGGGTACCACACTGGAATTACTGCAGTGGAAGGCAGAGTGTGGTGTGACTGACAAGGGATTTGGAAAGTTGCTGCAGATAATTAGGAAGATGCTTCCAAAGGTCAACGAGTTGCCCGACAGCACGTACGAAGCAAAGAAGGTTGTGTGCCCTCTAGGATTAGACGTGCATAAGATACATGCCTGCCCTAATGACTGCATCCTCTACCGCGGTGAGTATGAGAATTTGGATGCATGTCTAGTATGCACTGCATTGCGGTATAAGATCAGACGAGATGACCCTGGTGAAGTTGAGGGTGAGCGTCCCCGGAAGAGGGTTCCTGCCAAGGTGATGTGGTATGCTCCTATAATACCACGGTTGAAACGCCTGTTCGCGAATAAAGAGCATGCCAAGTTGTTGCGATGGCACAAAGAGGACCGTAAGAAAGACGCGATGTGTAGACACCCCGCTGATGGGTCGCAGTGGAGAAAAATTGAGAGAGAGTTCCCGGAATTTGAAGATGACGCAAGGAACTTAAGGTTTGGTCTAAGTACAGACGGTTTCAATCCGTTTGGGGAGCAGAGCAGCAGTCATAGCACATGGCCTGTGACTCTATGTATTTATAACCTTCCTCCTTGGTTGTGCATGAAGCGAAAGTTCATTATGATGCCATTGCTCATCCAAGGCCCGAAGCAACCCGGCGACGACCTTGATGTGTACCTCAGGCCATTATTTGAAGAACTTTTACAGTTGTGGCGGGAAGAAGGTGTACGGGTGTGGGATGAGCACAAACATGAGGAATTTGACCTACGAGCTCTGCTTTTTGTAACAATTAACGATTGGCCTGCTCTTGCTAACCTCTCAGGGCAGTCGACCAAGGGGTACAATGCATGCACACACTGTATGGGTGAGACTGAATGTTTATATTTGGATAAATGTAAGAAGTGTGTGTATCTGGGGCATCGTCGATTTCTTTCGATCATGCATACCGCAAGGAAGAAAGGCAAGCATTTTAAAGGTGAGGCTGATCACATTAGGAGGCCTGTCAACCGTACTGGTGAAGAAATATTTGATATGGTCAAGGATCTAAAAGTAATATTTGGAAAGGGTCCTGGAGGTCAACAGGTTCCGAAAGACGCTAACGGGCACGCACCCATGTGGAAGAAAAAATCTATATTTTGGGAGCTACCATATTGGAAGGTCCTAGAGGTTAGATCTGCTATCGACGTGATGCACGTCACGAAGAATGTTTGCGTGAACCTGCTAGGCTACTTGGGCGTGTACGGGAAGAAAAAAGATACAGAGGAAGCACGGGAGGACCAGAAACGTGTGAAAGAACGAGACGGCCTAAGTCCCGAACACTACGAAGGTCCTGCCAGCTACGCTCTTACCAAACAAGAGAAAGTAATATTCTTTGAATGCCTGAGCAGTATCAAGGTCACGGCTGGGTTCTCGTCGAATATAAAGAGGATAGTAAATGTGAGACTCCAAAAATTTCAGAACCTAAAGTCTCATGATTGCCACGTGATTATGACGCAATTGCTTCCGATTGCACTGAGGGGGCTACTACCGGAAAATGTTCGAGTACCCATTGTGAAGCTTTGTGCATTCCTCAATGCAATATCTCAAAAGGTAATCGATCCAGCGATTATACCAGGGTTGCAAAATGATGTGGTCCAGTGTCTTGTCAGTTTTGAGTTGGTGTTCCCTCCATCCTTCTTCGATGTTATGACGCATCTCCTGGTTCACCTAGTCGAAGAGATTCAAGTTCTCGGTCCTGTATTTCTGCACAATATGTTCCCATTTGAGAGGTTCATGGCAGTCTTAAATAAATATGTGCATAACCATGCTAGGCCAGAAGGAAGCATCTCCAACGGCTACGGTAACGAGGAGGTCATTGAGTTCTGTGTTGACTTTATTCATGACCTTAAGCCGATAGGTGTTCCACAATCACGACATGAGGGTAGACTTAGTGGAAAAGGCACACTAGGAAAGAAAACAAAAATTTGTATGGATGGACATTCTTTCACTGAAGCACACTATACAGTTCTACAAAGTTCTACCTTGGTGGCCCCGTATATCGATGAACACAAGAATTTTGTACGCTCTCTACACGCGGGGAAGTCTGACAACTGGATTGTACGTACACACATGGCCACGTTCGGCGGTTGGTTGCGAGCACATCTTGAAAATAAAGACAAGGTTGATGAAGAGTTACACTTGTTGGCCAGGGCACCATCTACAACTATATGTACTTTCCAAGGGTACGAGATAAATGGAAATACATTTTACACGAGTGTCCAAGATAAAAAGAGCACGAACCAAAATAGTGGTGTTCGCATTGATGCAACAAACAACAATGGGCAGAAGAACACATATTATGGTTGCATAGAGGAGATATGGGAACTTGACTATGGACCTTCTTTTAAGATCCCTTTGTTTCGGTGCAAATGGGTCAATCTGAAAGGCGGGGTTGAGGTAGACAAGATGTACGGAATGACAACAGTGGATCTAAACAATCTTGCGTACAGAGACGAACCATTCGTGCTAGCCAATGATGTGGCTCAGGTTTTCTATGTGAAAGACATGTCTAGCAGACCCAAAAAAAGAAACATCCTGGGAGTGGAGGAGCCTAGGCGTCACATAGTTCTTTCAAGAAAAAGAAACATCGTGGGAGTGGAGGACAAGACAGACATGTCAGATGATTATAATAATTTTGATGAAATTCCGCCTTTCGTAGTGAACATTGACCCAATCATCAAGTTGATTGAAGAAGATGCTCCATGGTTCCGACGCAGAAGAACTGGCGGTGTTGTGTGATGGAGATGTTGGTGCGATATGTAATAATTAATATATAAACTTTTGATATGAAGAAGATGCTCCATTTTTACCTCTGCATATCAAATGGATCCGTCGGCGTTGATAGAACAAAACACACGATTTCACCTGCATACAGCCCCACGGTGGCTCTTGATGAGTGCCTGCATATCAAATGCACCGTGGGGCGTATGCAGGGAATCCGAGTAATTTGTATATATTCCTCCGTAGATGAATTGAACTATTCTTTTGATAGAACAAAACACACGATTTCACCTGCATACAGCCCCACGGTGGCTCCTGAGTGCCTGCATATCAAATGCACCGTGGGGCGTATGCAGGGAATCCGAGTGATTTGTATACCACACACCACCCGGCTAGGCACTAGAAGGAGGAAACACTGAGTGCTCGCCTCGTCCGAGAGGGGGCTATATATAGGGTCACGGGCTCAACCAGTGGTACTGATAGTGTTGATCCAACATCTATCAAGTGCTCAAAAGAAGCACACCCCTGATCCAACGGCTAACAAGTGTTTCAAAGAAACACACGATCCGTGTGCTTCTTTAGTCCCAGTTTGAAACTGAAAGCGTTAATCGAACAGCTCAGAAGCAATCAAAAGAAACACACACCTGATCAAACGGCTTACAAGTGTTTGAAAGAAACACACGATCCGTGTGCTTCTTTAGTCCTGGTTTGGAAGTTAAAGTGTTGATCGAACAGCTCAGAATTCCAAAGTTTGCAAAAGTTATACAAATTCACATTCAAAATAGTTTTAAACTAATTTAAATAATGGTTATAGAAAAGAGAAAATGTTTTTGTATTAGTTAGTCAAATTCAAACACTTTTCATATTGAAAGTTTTTTCAAATTCCAAAGTTTGCAAAAGTTATACAAATTCACATTCAAAATAGTTTTAAAGTAATTAAAATAATGGTTATAGAAAAGAGAAAATGTTTTTGTATTAGTTAGTCAAATTCAAACACTTTTCATATTGAAAGTTTTTTCAAATTCCAAAGTTTGCAAAAGTTATACAAATTCACATTCAAAATAGTTTTAAAGTAATTAAAATAATGGTTATAGAAAAGAGAAAATGTTTTTGTATTAGTTAGTTAAATTCAAACACTTTTCATATTGAAAGTTGTTTCAAATTCCAAAGTTATTTAAAACTGAAAACAGAAAAAGAAAAGAAAAACAAAAAGAAAAACCCCATCTATCCCGGGTGGTGGCTCAGCCCGGGACAGATGGGGTGCTATCTATCCCGGGCTGAGCCACCACCCGGGACAGATGGGGTGCTATCTGTCCCGGGTGCAGCCACCACCCGGGACAGTTGAGTGCTATCTGTCCCGGGCTGAGCCACCACCCGGGACAGTTGAGTGTTTCTATATAAGCAACACTTAGCCACGGGTGGTGGCTCAACCCGGAGCCATTCCCCTCTCCTCGCGAAGCGCTGCCCAAATTTCCCGTGAACCACCCTAGCCGCCGCCGCCTCCTTCGTCGACTCCGGCTGGGCCTCGCCGCCACCTTCCTCGCCTCCTTCTTCGACTAGGTGAGCCTCGCGCGTGCCCTGAACCCTAGCTCGTGCTCCCTTTCTCTCTCTGCGCGCGCGTGCCACGAACCCTAGCCTCATATCGCCAACTTCGGCTCCGCGGCTGAGCAACTACGGCGAGCGGCAACAGCGGCCTGGCGGCGCTCCGTTAGGGGTTTTGGGGGGCAAACGGACCGCGGTGTCGGGGGCTCGAGTATGGGAACAAATCCCGTAAGAAACGCGCTGATTTTGAACGAATTTGGGAGAGGATTTCGGCCGGATTTCTCGATGAACGCCAGTTCAAGATGCAGTGATGTCATAGCTGACGTCACAAGTGAATTTCTTTTTCTGATTTTTCCATTTTATTCATATCTTTTGATTTAAATGTCCAAATGAAGTCAAACAAATTTCTAAAAATTTGTAAAATTATTATCTTTGTGTTAAACCAGTTGTGGGCATGTTTTGAATAATTTTGAAAATTAATATTTTGAAATATTCATAAAATGCAAAATTGCCCATTTAGGTCAACTTTGAGATTAGTTATTTAAATAATTCATTTTGCGTTAATAAAATAATTTTTGCTTTAATAGGTTATTTAAATAACATATTACAACTATTGGAAATGAAAAGAGAAAATGCAATGAAATCATTTTTAATTCAAAATATTTTGTGCACCAAAAGTTTTTATATTATCATAAAATCATTTTGTGTTTTGAAAATGAATGAAGATCATTTTAAGCTAATGAAATGTTCATTTGGATAATCCATTTATTATAAAATATATGAAGTTATTAAAGTTATTTAGTTGTATGACATATCGGTAAAGTTATTTAGATGTTGAGCTATTAAAATTATTTAAATGGATTGAAATCTCTTGCAGAAACTATGGACACCCGTAGAAACCTTCAACAAGAAGAGGACATGTTCGGCATCATTCGCGAAGGTGATGAATTGGACCCCGGCAGAAACCATGAACAAGAAGAGGAACACGTAGACGATTTCACCGGGCAATTTCTGAACGAGTCCGGTGATGGACTGGAGGGGCATTCAGACGGAATAGACGTCACCGACAGTTCAGCTCACCGACAGTTCACCGACTCTACTGTTGGAAAGTCGGCCGCCGAGGTAGATATATGCCCTCAGGTTTTTGTCTCCGTTGAAAAGATTTGTGTGTATACATATATTAACTATCACTTTTTCTTGTGTTTAGCCGTCGGCGGGCCATGAACCGGGACCAAGCAAAAAAGCAGCGGTGAAACAAGGCGGGCCACGGACCGGGACCAAAAAGCTCCAAGGGAAACAGAAGTACCACATCGAGGAGATCAATGAAAAAGGAAAACCGATTGCTCCCGCTAACCACGCAAGGAAATTTGTAGCTCAGTGCGGAGTCATCGTTCGGGACAGACTGTCCATCAGGGCTCAAGAATGGTATAAGCCAAAGGTGCCAAAAGAGGGGGTTATTTATGTCTCGAATGCAGACAAACAACTCCTTTGGGACGAGCTCATGCAGAATTTCACTTTACCGGAAGAGGAGGATGTAGAGGAGCCGGTTATAGAGAATCGATGCAAGGCCTGGACTTATATTGAGATGGGTGAATTGTTCCGCAGCTGGAAGAAAAGGCTTAACAAGTTCATAAAAGAAGGTAAAACTCCAGAATTTGTCGGAGTCTATGAAAAGATAAAAGATGAGTGGCCCGAATTTAAGGCGTACAAGCAATCGGAAGCCGCTAAGGCCATGTCAGAGAGAAATAAGAAAAATGCAGAAAAAAAGATATATCACCATAACATGGGGTTAGGTGGCTACCTGACGGCCCTTCCTAAGTTTCTGAAAATGGAGGAAGAGTTTTTGGCTAAAGGTATACAGATCGAGACATTTGACTGGCCAGACCGGCTTAAGGCTTGGTTCTATGGGCATGGTGGAAAGTTAGACCCTGAAACAGGTGACTGTCTTTTTACCAAGGAGCACGGACCTGACCCTATTAGAGCTCTCAGAGAGGTATGGAAGGAGGTCACGGAAGGCAGGTTCCACCCTAACAGAGAGAAGGACGAGCTATCGCGAGCCCTTAAGAATCCTGAACACAATGGACGAACAAGAGGAACCGTCGGCTCTGTACCATGGATACTTGGGTTTCCCAAAGATGTTGGCACTTATAGAAGCCGATCGAGAAAGAAGAAAGAGATTGCCGACCGGGCCCAGTGGATGGAAAATAAATTACTACAGCATGAGAAGGAGATAGCAGAGCTGAGGCAGCGCAGACTCGACGGATGCCCTGCGAATCTGAGACGCCCGAAAATCCTTCTCCTGATCCAAAATCAATGCGGAGAAGCAGCGTGGCTTCGACGGAGCTCGATCGCCACAATGATATGCCGGGTCCTCGTCACCCCGTGGATAATATCGTGCAGCGGGAACTTTGCGACCTACATGTGCCATGCTTGAACATAACCGTGAAGGTGGCGCACGGCTTTGCCCTACCGCCTAGCCCAAATGGAACTTATCATTGTCGCCCTATTCCAGATGGCTATGCTGTTGTCGGGGTTGATGAGGTTATCAAGACATATGAGGGAATTAAGCTGGACTTCCCTACGGGTGAAGACGAGGTTGAGTTGAGATTTGCCCTCAAGAGTACCTGCTTATGGAAAAAAGAATACATCGTGTTCCCACACATGCAGCTAAATCGCCCTCCCAGTCCACAAGCCAGTCCACATAACTACAACAACGACAACCAATGCGCTAGTCCAGACACCCCCCACAACGACAACCAAGGCGCTAGTCCATCTCCGCCGTCGCGTGAGCGTACTCCGCCGTGTCAACGGACTCCATCGCCTCCGCAAAAGAAGCGGAAGTGCACCGCTGCGTCGACTAGTACTCAGAAAAGCGAAATGGCCGGGAAGTCTCGCTTTGTGAACTCTCGCAAAGATGTCGATACATGGGTCGAGGAGATCCAGACTTCCCAGAGAAAGAAGGCAAAAAAGATGTCTTTGCCTGTTCCGGTTTATTCTCCGGAAGCGATACGGTGGGCCATAGAATTTCTTACGCATCCGTCGCAATATGAACTAAATATGGACGATGACTACACACGCGTTCTGGTGCGTACATCTAAGAGAGTGCGGGAAGAACAAAAATCTGCTGCCACCCAGAAGAGAGATGTTCCACAGCTCGGAATGCAGGCGGGACAATCGGCCCCTCCACTCATATTGGCGCCTTACAACCGGAACCCGATCGAAGATGTACTTTCGCAGCAAGCTAGAGATATGGGTATAACTCTGGCAGAGCTGAAGGCATTGCAAGCTGGCGAGAGTGTCACCATACATGAGGTGGTGCGGACATATGTGAGAGGACAAGATCTTGTCGACCCTGCAATGGTGCGCACTCTACCAGCTAGGTTGCACCAACTAAATGCATGGTACTTGCGTACCACGAAAAGTCAAGACGAAGACTGGCTCTATGGGAAAATTCCAAAGGATTTTTTTGGCCCAGGTGATGATGAGGTTCAAATCGAGTATTGCGAATTATGGCAGTTATTCAATTTTGACGCGCTCGACAAATCTATCATCAGTGTCTTTTGCATGTAAGTAATTAAATTATGTATATATGTCAGTAATTCTCTAGCTCTACTTTTTTTTCATTGCTTGTAATTATCCTTATCACTATATTACTTTTGTACTCTATTATGCAGGCTGAAAATTATACAATCTCGAAAGCTGGGACTCAATCACAAGATTGGATTCATTGACCCTAATCGAGTTCATCATCATGGTTTGTTACATTACCCAGATCAAACGGAGGAGCTTTTGCTTACTTATTTGATGGCGCAACATTACAAAAGCACCATAATTTTCCCGTTCAACTTCGAGTGAGTTGTTTACTTTCTTATACATACTCGATGTTAATTAAGTATATGTAATTGATGATTTAGTTATTAACAAATATAAATATATGGCAGATTTCACTGGGTATTATTTGAGATTGATGTTGAAAAGGCAATAGTTGATGTCTTGGACCCATTATCGAAACCTGAAGAAAAGTTCGACGACACGAAACAGATGCTCCAGAGGTAATTTCGTTCATTATCACAATCGACAACTTCAGGGTTTGGGACAAGTTCACCGGTTTCCACAAGGATGTCGGTATAGCTAAGAACCTCACTTTTAAATGGCGAGAGGTAAAGACGTATACTAGCTAGGTTCCACATACGCACATTCTTAATTTCAGTCTCACAATACCATTTTTTCAATATTTATGATTATTTTTTATTAATTTCTTATCTTATTCTATCATAAAGTGCGCGAAGCAGCAACAAGGCACCAATTTGTGTGGATTCTATGTCTGCGAGTTCATCCGAATTCACTTCAATGTGGGTGCAGACTGGAATAGGGTACGTTAACAATTCATTCAAACTTGTTCACTTCTCAAATTGAATTATTTTCATAATGGTTGATATATTGGTGTTGATCTCTCCTTTTTAGTTTGAGACGATCCGGAACAGGCTAGAAGCAAAAGACCGCCTACTACCAATCGCGGAGGAAATTGCGGGCTTTCTGCTTGACTATGTCATAAAGCCAGGCGCAGAATGCAGTATAATCCGGCCGCCAAAAAAGACCATCCCGAGGAAAAAATAGGGTCTAATGCTTCTCTGTCATGTAAAAAATATTTGTACTTAGCCGTGCCCCGGTACAGACATGATCTTCCGGTTGTAAATATTTGTTTGGGAGAACTCGTGTACTAGTAGTATTCATGACTATATCCCGAGAAAAAAATCGTGTATTCATGATATATATTACATAGTAACGTATAATATGCAACTCGATCTTGTTTGAAATGAAACATAAATGAAAAAACACAAACAGAAAAGAATCAGTAACATAAATAGAAAACAGAAACAAAAATAGAAAACAGGAAACAAAATAAAAGAAACAAAAAAAAACATATATACTGTCCCGGTTCGTATTACACACCGGGACAAATGAGTCGCAGGCAGAGCCTGCCTTGATTGGCCACGTGGCCCCCCTATTGGTCCCGGGCCGTGGCGTGCCCGGGACAAATAGGGGAGGCTATTTGTCCCGAACACGCTGTCCCGGGCGCGTGACCGGGGCAAAAAGCCCTCACGGCCCGGGACCAGTGGCCTGTTTTGCTCTAGTGTACAGCAAGCTTAAGATGCCGGGGGAACATGGAACCATCATGGTTTCCGGCAACTTCAAGAAAGCTAAGGAGTGCGAGCGTGGCATGGACTCCTTCACAGAAGCCGTCATCCGCAAGGAAGAACTCGCGCTACTTAAGGCGGATCCAGACTACTCCTGTCAGGGATATAATCCCCGGGTATCCCAATAGTTGGTTTGCTGGGTTATTGGTTTTGCCGGGTTGTTGGAAAAATAACAGAATGAGAAGAATAGGTAAGGAGAGAGCAGAAAAGGATCAGTGGGCCGAGATCCACTACTTGGTTGGACCGAGGTCCGTTACCCGGTTGACCAAGACCCCGGCCTTGTCATCTTCCTCGCCACGATCTTCTCACCCACGAGATCGATCCCGTCGTTCCCAACCGCTGCTCCTCCCCTCGTCCCCAACCGCCAGCGCCACCAGCCAACCGCGCCTCCCCGGCATCCTCGAGCCCGGCTCCTCCGTCGACCCCGGCCACGGCCTCCATCCTCGACCTCGGCGACGCTCGGGCTGCCGAGCCCGCGACCTCTCCGGACCGCTCGCGCCTCCTCCTCCTCGCCCTGGCGCATCCCGACCGCGTCCCGGCGCACCCCGACCTCGCCTCGGCTGTGCACACCCGCAACCCCCGTCTCGGACTCCATTACCTCAGCACCAAGATCGGCACTCCCGGCAGCGCCTTTGACCCGACGCGGCTCTGTCTTCTTCGTCCCGAGCTGCCACAGTTTCGCGGCTACCCTGACACCGGCGCTTCCGACTTCGGCCATCTCGGCCGCTCCGGGTCCAGAGCATCCTCGCCTCCGAGGCAGCGCTGCGACCGAGCTCCTCCTCGACCGCGCCGCCCCGAGTTTGTCCACGACCGCGCTCGCTCCGGCATGGCTTCCCCGACCCCGGCCGCGCTCCGTGCGCCCCGACCCCGGCTGCGCCTCCCTGCCTCAGCCGCATCTCGGATGCGCCCGACGCCGGAGTGCCCAACCTCGTCGGGATCCCCTCTGCTCCACCTCGGACTCGCCCCCGACATCACCACAGCCTCCGACGCGCCTCCGACATCCCCGGCAGCCCGCGGCCCGGCCAAGTCCTCCACCTCGGCGTCTAGGCTCCCCCAGCCCGGGGCACCCACGACCTCGGCTAGGGCCAGGATGGCTAAGCTCGGGTGGACCGAGATAGGCAACTCGGGTGAACCGGGACGTGTAGAAGATAAGAAGAAGAGAAGAAGAATAAGAGGATGATAGGAGATGCTCCGCCAGGAGCTAGTAGACAAGGAAAAAGACGCGGGATGCACGAGTCGTAGCTGTACGCAGTGTAGACTGTCGCTGCTACAGTACCTCCGACAAGACAACAGTACACTGTGAGTGCCGATGGGACCCCAGTGGTCATGTCGGCTACAGTGTACGGTGAACGGTGTTCTTTGTCCCCTTGTCCCCGCCTTGTCCCCTGGGCTCTCCCTATATAAAGGGCACCAGGGGGAGAGGGAAGGGAGAGGCCACCACCCCACCACTTCATTTCCCCCCTTCTCATTTTCTCTCAAGACTTCGTGGAGGCATTCCTAGCAGCTCACGGAGCATATTGTAGCCCGGATATTAAGAGAAGGAATATACCGAGTAGGCTAGATGCTGCAGTAGGGGTTTTATCTCCTCACGAGAGCCCCGAAGCAGGGTAAATCCTCGCGTCACCATGCCGGTTGAGTTTATCTGCGCGCGAGTTCATCGCGCAATCCCTCCCCGAGATCCCCTAGCGTCCATCTGCCCCACACTTTAGCCATCCTATGGCATCTGCCGTGACCCCACCACGACAGTTGGCGCCCACCATGGGGCAGAGTGGCGCTTGCGGGAACAATTTCGGACGGGACCCGACATCCCTAAAACCGGGATCCTAAAACCGGGATCCCTGCGTCGCGGGCAATGGTCACTGACATCCTGCGCCGCGGGTAGAGGTCACCGGCATCCCAAAATCCAGGATCCTAAAACCGGGATCCCTGCGCCGCGGGCAGTGGTCACTGACATCCTGCGCCGCGGGTAGCGGTCACCGGCATCCCAAAATCCGGGATCCTAAATCCGGGATCCCTACGCTGCGGGCAGTGGTCACCGACATCCTGCGCCGCGGGTAGCGGTCGCCGGCATCTCCAAACCGGGATCCCTACGCTGCGGGCAGTGGTCACTGACATCCTGCGCCGCGGGTAGCGGTCGCCGGCATCCCAAAATCCGACATCTCCAAACCGGGTTCCCTACGCTGCGGGCAGTGGTCACTGACATCCTGCGCCGCGGGTAGCGGTCACTGGCATCCCAAAATCCGGGATCCCTACGCTGCGGGCAGTGGTCACTGACATCCTGCACCGCAGGTAGCGGTCGCCGGCATCTCCAAACCGGGATCCCTATGCTGCAGGCAGTGGTCGCTGACATCCCTGCGCCGCGGGTAGCGGTCGCCGACATCTCCAAACCGGGATCCCTACGTCGCGGGCAGTGGTCGCTGACATCCCTGCGCCGCGGGTAGCGGTCGCCGACATCTCCAAACTGGGATCCCTACGTTGCGGGCAGTGGTCGCTGACATCCCTGCGCCGCGGGTAGCGGTCGCCGACATCTCCACTCCGGGATCCCTACGCCGCAGGCAGTGGTCATTGACGTCCCTGCGCCGCGGGTTGAGGTCGCTGACATCCCTGCGCGGCGGGTTGAGGTCGCCGGCATCCCTGCACCGCGGGTTGAGGTCAATGACATCCCTGCGCCGCGGGTTGAGGTCGCCAACATCCCTGCGCTGCAGGTAGAGGTCTCCGACATCCCTGCGTCGTGGGTAGAGGTCGCCGACATTCCTGCACCACGGGTGGAGGTCATCGACGTCCCCGCATCACGGATACCGGTCGTCGACATCCCAAACCGGCATCCCTGCATCGCGGGCACCAGCCACCGGCGTCTGCCCCGACACTCATCATCAACAGACCCCTGGCAGTTGCACCCCAGTTACCCGGTTTATGTCACCTCCGATATCCCCAACCGCTCCTGTGCTCCGTGAGTATCGTCATCCGTACCTTGCAATTATATTATATCAGATGATATTCGGGAACCGCCCCTGCATGCCTAGCTTAATTATTTACCCGGGAACGAGATATCGTAACCCGGGAACTGTCATGTTGTGCCTGTTTTTTCATCTGTTTGTTTTTTCCCCGGGAGCAAGATGTCTTGACCCGGGGACTGGCTTACCGGTCGGTTGAACCTTGCATGCTTAGTCTGTAGAGTAACTCAGTTTATATTTATTTATATGCTTGTTTTATCTTGCTTCTTGCTATGTCATTTGTGAGCCGGCATCCCGCAACTGGACTCGGGGACTGCCGCGCTCCTTTGTCTTTCTGCTGTATTTGAAAATTTACCCGGGGACTCGGTGGAACCGGTATCCCCATGCATGCCTCAGCGGCTAGTTGGATTCTTATGTCTCACGTTAAATTCTCTTGGGCATGTTGTTTAACGTTTTCGCTTCCATCAAATATTTGTTATACATACCTATCTGCGGTAACATTAAAAGAGGATGTTGGTTTCCCCGAGATGGTACCCATGTTGGTTTTACCGAGATGGTAGCCATGTTGGATAACCGCCTTACCGAGAGGATATTCATGTAAAAAATTCTGGGGATATCGGTCATTATATTGGTTATCTGGGATCCATCTTATGGTTGGTTATTTTCTCAAGAGATATTGCATATGATCTGTAGTATCAGTTGGCCCACGTATCGCGGTATCATGCACAATTTCCAGATCGCCGTTTATTTCGGTTCGCCAATATATAATGGCATACTGCAATATCTCTAGATCGCTATTTATGTTGGTTCGCCAACATATCGTGGCATCATACCATATCTCCAGATCCCCCTTTATTTCGGTTCGCCAATGTATCATGGCATCGAGCAATATTTCCAAATCGTCATTTATTTCGGTGTATCCAAGTTCGCCAAAGGCAACACCTGAGATACCGAAACACCTGTGATACGCCCAGAGTGGCCGAGATACCGAAACACCTGTGATACGCCCAGAGTGGCCGAGATACCGAAACACCTGTGATACGCCCAGAGTAGCCGAGATACCGAAACATGTGTGATATGCCCAAAGTGGCCAACCTATCGAGATATCGAGGCACCCAAGATACCTGTGTGACATTGTGTTTATTTTGAGGCGTCTGTGTCGGTACACGCCCAGAGTGGCTAAACGCCGGCACATGAGACTCTGTGTCGGTATACGCCCAGAGTGGCTAAAGGCCGGCGCATGAGGCGTCCGTGTCGGTATACGCCCGGAGTGGCTAAACGCCGGCATGTGTTGTGTGTTTGTGTCAAGCCGGCAGTGGCCGAAGACATCTATGTCGGTAAAACGCCCAGAGTGGCTAAGAAATCGACATATGATTGTATTTTTGAAGGTACATGGTGGAGTAAGTGAAGACAATAAAGTTGATGTTTTTTCCAAGTCTACGCGCGACTCTGCGAGTCCCCCGCAGCCTCGGGGACTAGTGTCGGGGATATAATCCCCAGGTATCCCAATAGTTGGTTTGCTGGGTTATTGGTTTTGCCGGGTTGTTGAAAAAATAACAGAATGAGAAGAATAGGTAAGGAGAGAGCAGAAAAGGATCAGTGGGCCGAGATCCACTACTTGGTTGGACCGAGGTCCGTTACCCGGTTGACCAAGACCCCGGCCTGGTCATCTTCCTCGCCATGATCTTCTCACCCACGAGATCGATCCCGTCGTTCCCAACCGCTGCGCCTCCCCTCGTCCCCAACCGCCAGCGCCACCAGCCGACTGCGCCTCCCCGGCATCCTCGAGCCCGGCTCCTCCGTCGACCCCGGCCACGGCCTCCATCCTCGACCTCGGCGACGCTCGGGCTGCCGAGCCCGCGACCTCTCCGGCCCGCTCGCGCCTCCTCCTCCTCGCCCTGGCGCATCCCGACCGCGTCCCGGCGCGCCCCGACCTCGCCTCGGCTGCGCACACCCGCAACCCCCGTCTCGGACTCCATCACGTCAGCACCAAGATCGGCAGTCCCGGCAGCGCCTTTGACCCGATGCGGCTCTGTCTTCTTCGTCCCGAGCTGCCACAGTTTTGCGGCTACCCCGACACCGGCGCCTCCGACTTCGGCCATCTCGGCCGCTCCGGGTCCAGAGCGTCCTCGCCTCCGAGGCAGCGCTGCGACCGAGCTCCTCCTCGACCGCGCCACCCCGAGTTCGTCCACGACCGCGCTCGCTCCGGCATGGGTTCCCCGACCCCGACCGCGCTCCGTGCGCCCCGACACCGGCTGCGCCTCCCTGCCTCGGCCGCATCTCGGATGTGCCCGACGCCGGAGTGCCCAACCTCGCCGGGATCCCCTCTGCTCCACCTCGAACTCGCCCCCGACATCACCACAGCCTCCGACGCGCCTCCGACATCCCCGGCAGCCCGCAGCCCGGCCAAGTCCTCCACCTCGGCGTCTTGGCTCCCCCAGCCCGGGGCACCCACGACCTCGGCTAGGGCCAGGATGGCTAAGCTCGGGTGGACCGAGATAGGCAACTCGGGTGAACCGGGACGTGTAGAAGATAAGAAGAAGAGAAGAAGAATAAGAGGATGATAGGAGATGCTCGGCCAGGAGCTAGTAGAGCAGGAAAAAGACGCGAGATGCACGGGTCGTAGATGTACGCAGTGTAGACTGCCGCTGCTATAGTACCTCCGACAAGACAACAGTACATTGTGAGTGCCGATGGGACCCCAGTGGTCATGTCGGCTACAGTGTACGGTGAACAGTGTTCCTTGTCCCGTTGTCCCCGCCTTGTCCCCTGGGCTCTCCCTATATAAAGGGCACCAGGGGGAGAGGGAAGGGAGAGGCCACCGCCCCACCACTTCATTTCCCCCCTTCTCATTTGCTCTCAAGACTTCGTGGAGGCATGCCTAGCAGCTAACGGAGCATATTGTAGCCCGGATATTAAGAGAAGGAATATACCGAGTAGGCTAGATGCTACAGTAGGGGTTTTATCTCCTCACGAGAGCCCCGAAGCAGGGTAAATCCTCGCGTCACCATGCCGATTGAGTTTATCTGCACGCGAGTTCATCGCTCAATCCCTCCCCAAGATCCCCTAGCGTCCATCGGCCCCACACTTTAGCCATCCTATGGCATCTGTCGTGACCCCACCACGACAACTCCATGCCCAAGACAAAGGTTGATGTCAAAAAGACCTTCGAAGCTTCAGAAGACACCAAAAAGGCGGACCTCATCCCAGGCGACAAGTCTAAGAAAGTTGTCATCGGCACCAACCTGGACAACAAATAGGAAGGTGCGCTCGTCGAGTTCCTCCGCGAGAATCGTGACATCTTTGCATGGTCGCCATCCGACATGCCTAGTGTACCAAGTGAACTTGCCGAGCACTCACTCAACGTCATCAAGGGATCTAAGCCGGTGAGGCAAGCAACAAGACGCTTTGGTGATGAGAGACGCAAGGCTATAGGAAAGGAGATAAATAGGCTGAAGGCCGCCAATTGCATAAAAGAAGTTGTACACACCGATTGGGTGGCAAATCCTGAACTTGTTCCAAAGAATAATAAAGAGTTGAGGATGTGTATCGACTATACCAGTGTTAACAAATGCTGCCCAAAGGATCCCTTTGCGCTGCCTAGAATTGACCAGGTCGTAGACTCCACAGCAGGCTCCGAGTTGCTTTGTTTTTTGTACGCCTACTCAGGGTACCACCAAATCAAGATGAGGGAGTCGGATCAGCTGAAAACATCTTTCATCACTCCATACGGGACTTTCTGCTACATCACGATGCCTTTTGGCCTGAAGAATGCAGGGGCAACATACCAGCGTTGTATGCAAAATTGCCTGTACGAACAGATCGGCCGCAATGTTCACGTCTATGTTGACGACATTGCGGTGATGTCGAAAAAGAAGGTGGATCTCCTAGAGGATTTGGAAGAAACTTTTCAGAATCTCCGGAAATACCAGATGAAACTCAATCCCGCCAAGTGTGTTTTTGGCGTTCCAGCCGGCAAACTACTTGGATTTATCATCTCAAAACGAGGGATCGAAGTTAACCCGGAGAAGATCAAGGCTATCCAAAACATATCCAGACCTACTTGTCTGAAGGACCTGCAACGCTTAGCCGGATCGGCGGCGGCCGTCAGTCGTTTCATAAGCCGCCTCGGAGAAAAGGCAATGCCCCTCTACCGGCTATTGAAGAAATCCGACAACTTTGAGTGGACAGCAGAAGCAGATGCCGCCTTACAGCAACTTAAGGAGGCTCTCGTATCCGCTACCATATTGGCAGCACCTCGATCGCAGGAACCAATGCTGCTCTACATCACGGCAACTGGGGCAGTTTTCAGCGTTGTCTTGGCTGTGGAAACAAAGGAAAGCGAAGCCGCGACGTCTGAGCAACGTCCGGTCTACTTCATCAGTGAAGTCTTCTCCGCCTCCAAGTAGAGGTATCCACATTACCAAAAGCTGGCTTATGGTGTATTCTTTGCTGCCAGAAAGCTTAGGCATTATTTCCAGGAGCACACAATGACGGTAGTCAGCAGGGCACCGTTGGGAGACATAATCAACAACGCAGAGGCAACATGCCGAGTTGCCAAATGGGGCATCGAGCTTGCTGCCTTCAATATAGTCTACAAACTACAGACCGCCATTAAGACTCAAGCACTTGCAGACTTTGTTGCCGACTGGACAGAAGCCATGGAGGAAACAATACTCCCCGAGTCAGAATATTGGGTCATGCACTTTGACGGATCAAAGATGCTCAAAGGCTCGGGGTCTGGAGTTGTTTTGCGCACACCCAAATGTGATAAGCTCAGCTACGTATTGCAGATTCATTTCATAGCAACCAATAATGACGCAAAGTATGAAGCTTTACTTCACGGGCTACATGTGGCAAACGACCTTGGCGTCAAGAGAATCCTCTGTTATGGCGACCTCGACTTAGTCGCGCAACAAGTAATCGGCACATGGGACGCGAAGAGTGCAACAATGGCGGCTTATAGGGCCAAAGTTGACGAATTCGCCAAAAATTTCATGTGCTACGAAGTCCAGCATGTTCCAAGAGCTGAGAACGAGGCGGCAGACACCCTCGCCAGACTCGGGTCAGAACGCAAAAAACTGCCAAGGACATGGAACATTTGCCTAAGCCGTCCATTAAGGGCACCGACTTGTTGGACCCCGATGCAGAAGAACCAGCAGAAGTGGCAAGTCTTGCCGTCTACCTGGTACAGCCGGATTGGACTGTCACATGTCTCGATTTTTTAGTCGACCAGAAGTTGCTGGAGGACGATGAGGTGTTGAAAAGGCAGATCATAAGGCGAGCCAAAGCATTCACAATCATTAAAGGCGAGCTATACAAGCGAGGCACGTGCGGTATCTATCAACGGTGCATATTGCCAGAAGAAGGCCGGGAAATCCTGAAAGACATAGACATTGGCACTTGCGGGCATCACGCCTTCGCCAGATCCATTGTGTAAAAAGCTTTCCGCCAAGGTTTCTACTGGCTAACCGCCAAAGAAGACGCTGAGCACATCGTGAAAACATGCAAAGGCTGCCAGTTGTACGCCCTCCAACCTCACATGCCTGCACAAGAGCTCAGGACAATTCCAATCACTTGGCCGTTTGCGGTCTGGGGCTTAGACATGGTTGGTCCCTTCAAGAAGGCACGTGGTGGGTATACCCACCTATTGGTCGATGTCGATAAATTCACTAAATTGGTCGAGGCCAAGCTGATCAGCAAACTTGACGCGCGAACAACCACCAATTTCCTCTGGGGAATTATCTCTCGGTTCGGAGTTCCACACAGCATTATCACTGATAATGGAAGCAACCTATCTCAAGGCGACATCGAAGAATACTGCAATGATCTAGGCATCCGGCTTGATTTGGCATCTGTGTCACACCCTCAATCTAATGGACAAGTAGAGCGTACAAATGGCTTAGTCCTCTCCGGACTTAAGCCCCATCTCGAAGCTCCATTACATAGGGCAGCCGACGCTTGCGCAGAAGAGCTACAGTCCGTACTCTGGAGTTTGCGCACAACGCCAAACAGATCTACCGGCTACACTCCTTTCTTCTTAGTGTATGGCGCAGAGGCGGTGCTACCCACCGACATGAAATACGATTCCCCAAGAGTTCAAGCCTACATCGAGCAAGACGTAGAAGGTGCAAGACATGATAGCCTAGAATTGTTAGATGAAGAAAGAGACGTTGCTCTACATCGCTCCGCCTTGTACCAGCAACAACTTTGCCGCTATCATAGTCGGGGAGTGTGGAAGCGAGACTTCAGAACATGTGACCTGGTTCTCCGCCTAATTCAAGACAGAAAAGGCTTGCACAAGCTATCCCCATCATGTGAAGGACCGTTTATAGTCACAAAGGCGCTGCTCAATGGTTCCTACTACCTATCCGACATCCGTGATGCAGAAGAAAAGAAAAGGCGCAAGAAGGCGGCAGAAAGGAGAGGAACCAAGCGTAAAAGAGGCATTGACGACCCGATCGAGCAAACAAGACGGCCTTGGAACATAGAGCAGCTACGTCCTTTTTACACTTAGCAATTTATAATATTAAGTTATATATGATTATGAAATAAAAGTATATGGTTCCTCATCTGTGTTGAGAAGCATGCCATCTTTTGTCTTTTCTTGCAATAATATATCCTTTATGTATCTAAGTTACCTAATTTCTAGCTCCGTGCAAAGATTCAAACTGGTAGATACTTGCAGCTTTCGAGCCAAACCAGAGCAAAAATTAACCTTTTGCGCCGCCTAATTCCTTTACTTTTGATTACTTATATGTGGTTCGCCTAGTAGTATGCCTTTGGCGCTAACATGTTGGTTTTGGTTCCTGATTCTAAACTTATGGTACTAACCCTGGTTGTTTCAGCTAAAGTTCCCGGCTGAGGTTTTGGCCAACATACAAACAGTCAAGCATATAAGTCAAAGTAAAATTAAGGCGGGCCAAATAAAACACGGCAAAAGCCTACTTAAATAGCAAAATAAAAAAAGTTAGCTGGCTTCCCGCCTAGTACATCTCTAAAAAATATTTACAAATATTACAAGTTGAGATATAATTATTTCAGGGGTAGGAGGAGGCTAGCCGTCAAGATAGAACAAAGGAAGCCGACAACAACGACTTTGGCTCGGGGGCCGCCTATATTAGGCTTGGGGGCTGACAACTTCAGCCCAGAGCTATCGCTCCCCTCCGCCTCGGCCGTGTCGGCAGCTCCAGCTTCTCCAGCAACTGGCACAGGATGGCGCCGATAGAAGACCGCCGTGTCAACCTTGGGCAACCCGCGTGGCGTTGCCTGCAACACTGTTCAGCACAGCAGCCGGCTGGACCTCGTTGCCGTCTTCATAGGTAGACGGCATGCCCTCGGTGACGACTTCTATCTCCGCCTCGGGGTAGTGCGCCATGAATAATTCTAGCGTAGTCTTGGCACCACCCCGCGCCGCCGACTTCAGCGAGCTCTTGTGTAGCTTCGTGTCTTGCTCCAGCATGCTGGGCACATCGGTGAACTTGGCGGGCTCCTGGCTGCTAGAGGAGATGAAGAACTTGGCGGCAAACCGCTTGGACGCCGCCAAAGTCTCGGTGATCAGTTCACCCAGACGCGCAAGGCGATTTAGGCGGGGGCTGACAACCTTGTCATCGCCTAAGCCGGCAGATCCTTTATCAAAAAATAAAAGCGTCTGTTTAGGTCAGGCTAACAAACTGACGGCAAAGATTAAGAGTGAGGAAAAGCTTACCAAGGACCGAGTTATGGAAGGCGGACAGCTCGATCATGTGAGCTACCACCGCATCCTCCGTAGTCTGGGCGCGAGAAGTCTGCTTGGATATCTCTTCAGCAGCCGCCTTCTCCGCCCCTGACAACTTCTTGCGCAGGCTATCCAGCTCTCCGGTTAGACGGCTAGTCTCCTGCACAAACTCAACTTGCTACGCCTCCATCTCCTTCCGGTGCTCCTCCTTCATCTTCAGGTTGGCGGCCGCCAAATCAGAGGCTTCATTCATAATAGCTTGCATATCAGTAGACGATTTCAGTATATCATGGGCGTGATCTAGCAATTCTACAATATGGATATGCTAGCTAAATGATTGGCGGTAGCAAACACAAAACATGGCGGAAGGCAAAAACTCAGTGATTTTACCTTCATCTTTCTTGCGGGCCGCTTCCAAGTCGGCAATCCGCGCATCCTTGGCATCGCAATCTTTTTTCAGATCGCGATACCGCTTGTTTATCTACGACCTGGAGGAGATACGCTCAACATTGGCGGACAGGACGCCCTGCGGACAAAGACAAAAGCATATAACATATTTTCAAAAAACCACTAAGCCGGCAACTAATATCATTGGTTTGCCATCTAAGTGCTCGGGGGGAAAGACTATGTATATGCTACCAAGTTCCAAAAAGACAACTTACAGCAATGTCGCCCTCCAGGTTGGCAAAGGTCTGGGCGGCGAAGTCGGCAAAAGCCAGTGTGGACTCCTTGGCCTCCTTAAAGGACTCCCAGGGGTCCCTAACCTTACCGCCTCCAGAAGTTGGGGCTGCCCTTCGTGGCCCGCCGGCAACCTACACCAACAGCTCCTCCCATGCGGCGCGTGATCAGACGGCTTCATTGGTCGTAGCCTCAGCCGATGGAAAAGAAGCGCTGGTCGCGCGGCCAACAGAGGAGGTCCTTGGCGGCGGGCTAGAAGCCGGAACCTAGGGCTGGCGGCAGGCGTCGCTCATGAATCCGCCGGCCCGGGGTTGAAGAGTTGGCGGCATGGTTGCCGGAGAGGTGCCCTGGGGCCGTTTTCCCCTGGACAAAAGGGACTTGGTCGGCAACTTGGAAGTTGCCACCCGCTCCCTGGCAACAAAGTGAAGTTAGCCAGATGAACACCAGTAATGAGGAAAGCCGACAAGTGATTAAGGCAGAAATGGGTACCTTCCGGGGATGTTAATCCCCGCGTTCTCCTCAAGGTCGACGAGCACCGACTCGGTAGCCGTTGCGGTCCGTTTCTTCCTCTCGGCGTTAGTCGTGGAGGAAACAGCGTTGGACGCCTTGCGCTTCTTGGTTTTACCGGCTTCCAGCTTGTAAAAGTCGGCGGCCAGGTCGTTCTCCCCCAAAGCAGAGAGCTGTTAACCAAAAAAGAGCAAGTGTTAAGGAGGACTCAAGTAAGCCGGCAGAGCTGCCAAAAAAGGGCAGTGTCTACCTCGAGGGGAGGGTTGTCGTGGGTGTGGGCACGCCCTACACCGCCTTCACCAGCCCTGATTTGACAAGGCTGCGAAGTCGGGCCGCCAATTCGGCAGCTGGTAACCCCTCTTCGCTTACGCGAAGAGAAGCTGTGGCAGTAGGCGAATACTGCCACATCTTGTGCGGGCCATACCGTAGAGGCAGTATTTGCCGGCTAAGCCAGCAGATGACGGTGTCCACCCCGTCCAGCAGGGGAGGAGCCATCGTCCGGGTGAGGAACTCGATCTGCCTCTGGATTAGGCAGAGCTTCTCCGTCAACTTGGGGACCGCCTCGTCCCAGCATGGCCTGGGCATAGGCGGCGCGTTGAAAAAGTCCGGGACGCCAAATTGACGCCTCGGCGCTGCCATGTCTTGGCAGTAGAAGAAGGTGGAGGTCCAGCCCTTGACGGACTCGATGTATGGTATCTTGGGATACCATTGGCGTCCTTGGCGGCGGTTGAAGGTGATACTGCTGCAGGTTGCCAGTCCGCCGTCCGGCACAGTCTGACGCTGGCAACGGAAGCAGTATCTGAAGAAATCTAAACTAGGCCTAATATCTAGATAGCCCTCAAATAGAGCTGTGAAGCCGGCTAAGACTAATATGCTATTGGGCGCTATGTTGTGGGGCTGGAGCCCATAATGATCCAGCACCTCGCTATAGAAGGCGGAAGGCGGAAGGGCCATTCCCCTAACTAGGTGGGAGGTGAGGATTACCCGCTCGCCGGCTTTCTGAGCCGGGATGACGTCCCCGAAGGCGGGCCGCCAGCTGCAGTCCTCCTGAGTCGGCAGGTAGCCGGCCGCCTCCAAGTCGTTGAGCGCGTCTTCGTCGACAATGGAGGGGAGCCAGTAGCGCGACCCGAGGTCGGCTGGCTCCTCCTCCTCGTTAACGGGCGCGCCGCCGGCCGCCGCCGGCGCGGTGGAAGACGAGGGCGCTGAGGCCGCCGCCGCATGGGTGTGCGCGGCTGGAGTAGAAGATGGAGCAGAGGCGGGAATGCCCGTATGCGCCGCCGCGGAGCGCGACACCGCGCCGCCCATCATAGTGGCCGCGGTGATCTCCGTCGCGAGTTTGCTGGACGCTGCTGAGGTAGTGGCGTGAGGTTCGGTGGCCATCGCCGTGCGTGGAGATCGCCGGGGAAGAAGTGCTCGCTGAAGTTCTCTCGGTGGTGGCAAGAAAGCTCGGGAGAGCGAGTGCGCGGAAGAGCAAAGGACGGAGGAGGTGAAGTGCGAAGGAAGAGAATGAACCGCTCGGCTCCCTATTTATAGGCCCGGGCGTTGCTCTCTGTGCAACGGCTCGATTAGCCGGACACGTGTCGGCCATCCGTTGCCGCAGAGCAATGCGCGCTCGCACGATCACCACGACTCCTCTTTTCCCGCGATTTGCAATCATGGCATGATTTTCGCTCCATTTGGTTTCAAACTGTCGTGAGCCAACTGGCGTCATCCGTCAAAGATAAGTTTGACTTGCCGCCAAGGATCAGGCATTCTCGTGAAGGTATCTGGCAAGTTTTACTAAGCCGTGTTTCCCATGTCGGATAAAGGCGGCCGCGTGCCAACATTGAGGTACATGGTCCCCATTATTTTCAGAATGGTTCAAGCCCAGCAGCCGCGAACATCGAAGAATGAAGAATCAAGAAGAAGCCGACGCCTGGAGAACTTCAACCTTTGTGGGGGCTAATGTTGGGGATATACCAACTAGGGGTATCTCTAACATGGATCAATCCGGCTAGTCTAGGGTGGCAAGGCTGAAGCCTGCCGGGAGGCCCAGATAGCTGACGTACACAAAAGTAGGCGGACGGTCCAAGGAAGGCAGAAGGTCGGAGCCCATCAAGCCACCAAGCCCAAGAGGGAAGGCGGCAACTAAGCCGACTAGGTCTAGGACTCTGTTTACTTGCCGGACAAGTACTTACCTTGTATCCTGGGGTCTGGCCGCCTATATAAGCCGGCCACCAGGAAGCCTTTAGGGCACGCTTCAATACGCATCATACACATTGTAACCTGTTCACGGCTATTGCCTTATAATGAATTATAGCAGCCGTAGGATCTTGCCACTGCTGTGGGATCCGAAGCTGGGTAAACACGCCGTGTTCAATCCCGTCCTCGACGACTCCAGCCTTCTTCCCCACAATCCATACATAGGCTAGATGACCCCCGTCTCCTATCAAATATGTCGATACTACGACACGCGCTGGCCGAGGAGGATGGAGAATACGAAGCTGCGAAGCTTTTAAGCTGCTCGTCACGGAAGGGGTGGCCGGAATCGTCGGGAAACGTCGGCGCACGGCGGCGGTCGCGATGAACTAGGGTTAGGGTTTCTCAGAGAGGAATGGAGAGAGAATAGAGAGGACGGCGAGTGAGGGAGATAGGGGATGATGATGTCTCCTTGAGGTCCTTATCCTCGCGGGGAGGTGAGGCGCGGTCGCACGACAACTTGGAGGCATGGCCACGACTCTCCTCTGCTTTCTGGCGAGAGGAAGAAGAAACAAGAATTAAACGCCGGTTTGTAGAAAACCCCTTGGGTTTCCAAGAAACTACAGACACAATGTACTGAGGCCCTTCTCTACTGTTTTGGACTGGTTTTTTTATTCTGGAACTTACAGATAAGTCCTGGGAGGTTTATATTTGCTTTAGGATGTTTATTTAAACTTTGTATATATGGAATACTTGTAACATGTAAAGTGGATTTGAGCTTATTTGGATGTATTTCTGATTTAAAATATGTGTCTTGCACTATTTCTTTTTTATTGTGCATTAAAGAACTATAGCATTATATTTTTATGCCACCAACTATGTGTGATCATTTATTATCTTCAACTTCTAAATATGATTTGGGTTTGCCCCAAAAGTATAGATGGATTTAATTATTCAACTTGTAAATTGAATATCTTGTATAACTTTGATTTCAATTAACATATAAAATGACTTTGGTGTTTTTGATTAGTTTCTTTTGAATAAATGTGGTATTCACCCCTTGAGTTTAGTGATGAATTTTAGACATGAAAGCATGTTCCTATTTGTTTATTTGTTCATATTTGGATTGCTATTATTTGCTGATGGAGATACGATATGTTTAAATGATAATTGTGATTTGATGGCTCACTCCAAGGTAAGGATAGATATACTTATTCACTCTTATGATTTTGTGCTTTAAAATTCCTTGGTCAACACCAAGTTGTTGTCCAGTGATAATTGTAATGTTCATTGTGATACCTACAAGGAGTATACACATAGGAATAATTCACTTACATGTTTATGTTTGGATTGATTTCATAGACCTAACAACTAAATCATGAGAGATCATGATCAGATGTATCTGAAAGTACAAGGTATAGATAACCTGCCTTTGGTCAGGTCCTATGACAAGATAAACAAATAAAATGAAGTGAATGTAGTCTTGCTTTATTACATCAATCCTACTGATGATCAAAGATTGATAACTCCTTCCTGGCAGAATAGATGTCTTTGAAATGGGCATTTTGGAAATAGTTGAATGTAGGTGTATTTATGACATCAAATGTCCTTATGCATATAAGAAGAATTTGTTAACAAGGTAGCGAACCTTGTCTCCAAACTACTACTTATACTCAAGTGGCTGAGGTATTTGATGTACTGGATTATCTAGCCTTTAGTTAATTTGCATATGACACTCAAGTGTTTTAGCATACAAAAGTGAGTTGTTAACAAGGTTTCGAAGCTTGTTCTCACACTACTTCTATATAACACAAACCTTTGGATATCACACTCTTTCTAGAGATTAAGAAAGATGGTTAATGATATAAGAGTTTCCAATTCTTCATGTTAGCTTGGCATAACACTTCTATGCCCAACTAAAGAATGCTTCTCACAATCTTTTTGTTGAGTTCCTCCTTTCTTGAAATCTTCTCTTGCTTATGCCTTCGAGAAGATTGGGAGATAAGAAAATAAGATGTCTAGATCAGCGAAGAAGATCTAGGTTAAGATTTAGGTGAATCATCTTGGTCTTCAAGTCTGTCATGTTTTCCATGTACTAGAAATATGTCAAGCATAATCGAGAATAATAGATGCTCAAAGAATAACTAAGAATAGCTAGGTTGAACATTAACTCCTAACTCATGTTTTCGTGTATGAGTTTTATTTTCTTTGGTGCAACATTTATCGTATATCTCTCTACCACAAAATAAGGCCTAAGCCAAGATCATCTCAAAGTTTATAACACTCAAGTTGATGATCTAATTCAATTCCACCAACTCAAGTGAAATTTCAATCACTTAGTATTTTGAAAATTAGATGCGCGAAAATTATCCGGATTTTCTGATGCATGAATGCAATGCACACTCCTGTATCCACTCTATTTCTGGACCCTAAGTCTTGGATGTTACAGTTCCGGAGCCTAATTATGCTCTATTGAAATGGCACTATACACCTCCTCTTCCGTGAAGTTAGATGTAATAATATCATTCTTCTCAGCTGAAAGCTGCAGCACATCATCAATAACATTCTCCACGAAGAATATTCAGTGATATAGATTTGTTTAAATTTTCCTCCTCCATAATGGTTCCTTCATCTTGTTCAAACTGGAATATTCTCTATGCTATCCCATTTGCAATGAGATGGAAATTCCTAGTATTACTTCCATCATCATGAATGCATTTAACTTTAGCCCCTCTCAAGCCCACACAATTTTTCATCTTGTCTAAATTTATTTAAGAGATCATTTGCATCTCTTTACAGATCTTGCTCAGTTATCAATAATTAGCGTCAACCGCTCTTTTTCTTTCTTATACGGACCACTATGGTTTTTCTTAGCCTTTCAAAACGCGGTAAGTGCCAAATTTATTTTCCCACTGAGTAATAGAAGTACATCACCTTCTAACACCCAATTTCACTCGGCCAACACCATCTAATAAAACCCCTCTTATCAAAACCAAGATAGTTCAGACGAAAAACAAGCATATTTTCCTAGATGTGCTTGACTACTCGAATCAATAAGTAACATGTGTATGGTCCAACCCCGTAGGGTCAACGCACGCACAGTCAGTAACTGATACTTCTGCTCCCCTTCAACACTTGCAAGCACACGATCCATTGTTTCATACGTACGCGTATTATGACGATTCGCTCATGTATATAATCAGTAGAGAGGTCAATTTTATGAAGCTCTCTATTATCACATTTTAAACAGACCAGCTCGCATGCAAGTTGTTGTTACTGCCCATGGGAGAATTCTTTTTTGTCCGTGGCCACACCACATGAGAACTTATTTGTTAACTTTGACTGCATGAGACGTTCTTGTTCTTTCTCTAATTTGTCCTTCTCACGTATTAACGTAAAATGGCCACACAACAAAAACTATAAATCGAACCAACCAACATGCCACAAAACAATTACTTCTACCTTGGCGGCACATACTGACGTGCTGTTCATGATGATCTGGATCCTAACACCTACATGAGAATGAGACACACCATGATCGATATTTAAGTGCTTGTCCTAGCCACTAAAAAACAGAGTAGGCTGCCTCCTCTGACCCAAAGAAAAAATATACACCAACACATGCATGTGGTACACAATTATATGGACATGCCAAATAGAAAATAGTGTATCGTTCCTTCTCCAGTGATGAAACTAATAAATGTGGAAAACAATTAATACCAGTACACATGAGCCAACAACTCCCAAGTAGCCAACCAACGGCACGGGGCAATTGTCGCCAATTCAGTTGGTCACTGTAATAGCCTGGACCGGGTACTACCTTGTTTCCCAACACCACCCACATCGTCATGATGCAGGAGTATATATGTGTCCTTGTTTCCTCGGACAAAATTCTAGACATTCAGCTGGAGTAAACAATGGAACTGCTGTTGTTACAGATACATGCATGGTTTGTGCGGACGAGTGACAATTCCACATGTTTATAATTATATACTTTGTTATTTTCATAACGCCCACATGTTTATATATGTAAGCAAAAGTGAAGTGCATACTTGCATGGTCCAGCTTGCTCGGGCAAAGCTGCAGTGAATCTTGTCGAGTCGCTGTACATCCACGCATATGTGTATCGATCATATCTACCAGATCGTGTCATCACTCATTGTTCCGTCACCACATATATACTTTGACTTTCTCCATTGTGGTCCTTGTTGATTAAACTGAGCTTGATCGGTAAAAAAGAAACGCAACGATCTCTCGACCTTTTTGATGCACCATTTTCTGATTACTTTTGACTCATTACTTTCCTTTAGATATCTAATAAAGTAGTCCCTCTATTTCGAAATATAATATACCTCAGATAGTTAAATATGGACTAGTGAACATACGCATCAAAATACGTCTATATCTATACACGTTTGATTGTGAAAAAGCTAAAACAACTTATCATAATACGAAACCGAGTAGAAGATAATGCACTGACTAAGGGCAACTCTCTAGCAGATCACAAAATTAAATACCACAAATCTTTTTGTGGTATGATTATTGATCTGTCAGTTTGACGCTCCAATTTGAGAAAACAAAATTACGCTCCATACATAGGTCATAGTTCAAACATGCATAATTACAAGAAACAAAGCAGTCATCTTCCAAATAGTGGAGCATTATAAACAAAATGGACAACTATGATACTTATCTAAAATTCATCGGGGTCTTCGGGGCGGTGTCGGCCACCAAGCACCCTCCATATCCGCCCACTCGCTCCAACTCCTCGGTAGCGGTCATCAGTCGGACCAAAAATTGGTTGGCCAAGGACTGGTGTGTCTGGCCTGCTCCACATATGCCACGTATCCTCCTTCGCATGGTGGTGGGACTTAGCTCAGAGCTTCATGTCGAAGGAATGGAGCTTTGGGAGGTGGAAATGGCCTCTTCACATCGCTTGTCTCCTTGCCTCCCGCTCGGCGTTGATGAGGAGCGCGTCATCATCATCGTCGGAGCGGCCCGGGATGAGCACCTCCACCGACCACCTCTCTTGCTTTGTCATGCGCATCAATGGCCGAATACTAGTGCCTAATCACCCCCACCCCCCCCCCCCCCCCCTTCCCTAGTGGCAATTCGACGGCGGCAGTAGGACGCTGCAGCAATTGTTCAAGTAGAAAACCGAGTGCGATGCGCAATGGTTCACACAACATCCCACATCACACGCTGTAACTGCTAACTCGAACAACTCAAGGATTATTCTATACTGTTTATTGTGACACCAAGGGGATTATTTTTGCGTTCAGTCTATTCACACTCAAGAGTGCGACAGTGCTCCTGATATGCCAAAAGTTATTGGGCAAAAGGGACTTGGCATCCCTTAGCTAGTAACTACCAGAGATATCTTTGACATGGCCCGTTAAGAGATAATGACCTTACAAGGGATAATTACAAGCCATTTTGTCATTATACTAGCAATAGCACTGTCACAGCTCTTCCTAGTACAGCATTTTAACAAATATACATACATATGACAGACTGAATGATGCCCCTGGAGCCCTACATGCATGCCTGTACGACATATGTATATATGTTAGTCCCCAAAACAGAAATAACTCTATGGCCATGAGTATATACACCTGTGATGTCTACGTATATCGACTTTTCAATGAGCTTCATATATGCAAATATTATTTGTTCTGAATCTTCAACATGCAGTACCAAGTTATTTTTCTCCTTTTGTTTTCTTTTAAAACAGAAGAAATATGTAGGTAGTTTCATCTGCCATGTGGAGACCAACCTTTATTTCTTTATGCAGGACTGGTATTTGATATTGTCATTTTCTTCTTGTCTGTGCCATATAATTGTACTTTTTACATGTTCATGTGTCACTGGATGAAATGAACATTACCTTAAAACAACAGCTAGCCAATGGCGGCTCCAGCGTGTATTCTCTGTATTCACATGAATACCCAAGAATCTGGAGCGCAAAAAAATCCTACTAGTTTGGCCCAGCCCACGAAGGACCATGTCGCCTCATCGCCTCTCGTTCGTTCCCCTCATCCCCTGCCCGCATCGCATCCCCTCATCTGGAGCGCACGAGACACGCGACAACGCCTGCATCTACATCGCTAGCGTCCGAGCAACACGACAGCGCCCCGGCAACCCCTGCTCGCCCCCACGCCCGCGCCGAGCTCAGAGCTCCCCCTGCCCCGTCCTGCCGGCCGCCTGCTCGCCGCTCGACCATGATGTGTTCGGTGTTCTCCGCCTGGGCCACCGTCGGGGATGTGTGAAGGCCTGGCGTCTAGGTCGAGCTGTAGCTGAATCTACTCTCCTCCAAGCGACCTTGACGCAACATCTCGTCCGCATCAGCATCTAAAGGTACATCCTTGGCGTTCTCGAATCATGGGTGATTTCTTTTCATACCATTGTTGGCATCGGAGTAGTACATTCTAATTTCCTCTTGTTTTATTGTACCTAAATTGTAGATGAAGAAAAAAGTCCCCCCTAGATTTCCCGTACTGTATAGTTCTTATATTGTATTTAGAGCAAAAAAAAAAATTTGGGTGAATACCCAGCCCCCAGTTCCTGGCGCCGCCATTGCAGCTAGCTGGTCCAATTTTGACATTGCATTTTGTTCCTACACAGCTACTAGCTCTGCTGAAAAGTAGTGTATTTTTTTTTTTGAAACGATGAAAAGTAGTGTATCATGTTATTGTTTTGTGTAGCAGCAAAAATAAGACGTACAATCGCTAGATTTGGGATAGAAAAGACATGCACGTGTGATTAATTAACCACCAGTAGTAATATAAATTACGATGAACTCACCAGCTATTTAGTGTACTAGTGGTACATGTGAATCATGATATAATGTATGTTAACTGTTCTCAATACACAATGTACCTTTCTCTTTGGCCATCTTTGTCAGGGGTGGGTGGCAAAACTAACCCCACTCTAATGACCGGAGCAAAGAGCTGCACCCAACAGCATAGAATGATGGCAATTTCAACCTCCGATTATCTCTCTCTCGCGCGCGCGGTCTCTCTCTCTCTCTCTCTCTCTCTCTCTCTCTCTCTCTCTCTCTCTCTCTCTCTCTCTCTCTCTCTAGCAACTTTGCAACCACTATATAAACAGCCACCTTTCCTCCCACAGCGCCGGCTTATACCAGTCTCTATTAGCTCTAGTTTCTTCCTCCGTCCAATTATGCACCAGTCCCAAACACTCAAACACGGCCAGATTGTTCGTCACTAGGAAGGAATTTATCTCTCGATCCTTGCAACAACTAAACGCCTTCCGGCTGTCGACAGAGATCAATGAGTATCTCAGTGAACGGGCAGTCGTGCGTCCCGCCTGGGTTCCGTTTCCACCCCACGGAGGAGGAGCTCCTGAACTACTATCTCCGCAAGAAGGTCGCCTCCGAGCAGATCGACCTCGATGTCATCCGCGACGTCGATCTCAACAAGCTCGAGCCATGGGACATCCAAGGTAATAATAAAGTCTTACAACTTGTTCTTCTGATGCCGTGGCCTCCTACCTTCTCGTTTTCTGATGCCATCAGTTACTAGCTTTTTGCACGGTTCATGAACCAATAGCTAGTTTCAAAGGGCAAACTAGTGCGCCATTGTAAGCTTATTGTATGCAATCTTGGTGAACGAAGGCCACTAGTAACTTACTATGTGTTGTGGTTGTACTTGCACGGCCAAGAGAGAACCGTACGAATAAATTCACCATCTAAGAGATCGCAATGTTTGATTTGGCTGCAATTGCAGAGAAATGTAAGATCGGTTCCGGACCTCAGAACGACTGGTACTTCTTCAGCCACAAGGACAAGAAGTACCCGACGGGCACGCGGACGAACCGGGCGACCGCCGCGGGATTCTGGAAGGCCACCGGCCGCGACAAGGCCATCTACAACGCCGTCAAACGCATCGGCATGCGCAAGACGCTCGTCTTCTACAAGGGCCGCGCTCCCCACGGCCAGAAGTCCGACTGGATCATGCATGAGTACCGCCTCGACGATCCATCTTCCGCCACCGGGGCTGACGGCACTTCCACCGCCCTGGTACGATTACATAGCTCAATTGCCTAGCTAATGCACACCGATCACCATTAATGGTTTGCTGCCGTAACAATTATATGGAGGTTTCATGGTGGTGCAATGATAAGAGTACGGGCGTCCTAGCTTGCTCCTTGACACCATTTAGCCATACATTTTCTTCTTCTTCTTCCTCTCTCCCTCTACACACTCTCTCACTGCACTAATGATTAAGCTTTTTCCATGTGCTTCATGTGCCCCAAAAAGTAATAATAATTAACACCTACCCTTTGCATGCCGCCGTACGTTATGTTCAGGTCGTCACTGCCGCCGCATCGTCGGACACCGGCGGGGAGGACGGGTGGGTAGTTTGCAGGGTGTTTAAGAAGAAACACCACCACAAGGAGGCCGGGGGCGGAAGCGGCAAGCGCAGCGGCGGCGGGGGTCGAGATCAAGGGGGCAAGGCAGCGCGTTCCTCCTCGCCACTTTACTCTAGCGATGATGCGCTCGACCAGATCCTCCACTACATGGGTCGGTCGTGCAAGCAGGAGAACGAGCCCCCATCCCCTCGACCGGAGCCTGTAGCGTCGCGCTACGTCCGGCCCATCGACACGGTGCTCGGAGGCCACGGATTCATGAAGCTACCGCCTCTCGAGAGCCCGTCGGCGGCGGCCACACGGCGGACAACAACGACGCGGCCGCTCTCAGCGAGCGGTGCAAGCAACGGCAACCCCGAGCTGGCGTGCGCCGATGAGCTGCATATCCCCCACCGCGACAGCGGGATCACGGACTGGGCCATGATGGACCGGCTCGTCGCGTCACACCTCAACGGCCAGCATGACGCGTCCAGAGACCAGCTCTGCTTCGACGGCGGCAGCGCAGGGAATGCAGGCGACAACCACGTGATCGACGACGCGGCCGTCGACGGATTGGCCTTCTACTCCGCCGCCGCAACGAGGCTGCTCGGCGGGGTAGCAGCCGGCGCCGGCAGCAGCGACGACGACCTGTGGACCTTCGCACGCTCCGCGGCGTCGTCCGAGCGGCTGAGCTAGCCATCTCTCACAGTAAAAACATGTAGCTACCACCATTTCTGATCGATATCAGGCTCAAGGAACGTACGATCGAAAGTTGGCGAGACACAGGAGAGGAGCTGCCCTAATACAGTAAAAAGAAGGGCTACAACAGTAAGAAAAAGAAAAACAATAAAAGAGAGTGAGATCAACAGAGAGAGGGACAGAGATCTCAAAGGTGATTAGATTGATGTGTGGGAGAAAACTAAGTGAAAGAAAGGGGGATTAAAGCGGGCAGTAAGTTGGAATATCACTGTCACCGTGATCGCACCCGTCTCTTGTTGTTTAATTAACCCCTACAAGTATAGTGCTATTAACTAGCATATGGTTACACTTATAATAATTATTATTATTTGGATCGGCTGTTTATATATTAGTTAATTCGTAATATTCTTGTACACCTAAAGATTTAGTTTGGTGTGATCCTATATTCTATAGGAAGGCGGTTGTTTAATTATCTTGAAATTGTTACATGTCTGGAGCTTTAGATGTAACTGTGTGTGCAAAGTGCAAACTGTCTAGTATTTAGTATCTAGAATTAACAAACATAATTGGTTAGTTAGGTGACTAATCAAATGGCTGTGACGACCATGGGTGCCGGAGATCGAGAGAGAAAGTGAGAGATGCTGGACGCATATCGTTATCTCGTTTGTCGTGGGAGGAGAAAAAACTAGGCATATGAATTGAATTAAAGTTGTAGGGAAGATTGAATTGAATAAAAAAGATCGATGGATGGATCGATCGGGCTATAGTAGCTGCCGCCTGTCCCCAGCGCACGTACCGTGGTGCAATGTCGATCGTGGTGCACTTTTGGTCGCCCAATAATTCCCCGCCGGCCCTCCATTGGATCTCTCTTGATCGAGCTCCTCTTGCTCTAGCTAGCTACTCTCACTCATGGCTCACTGATTTCCTTTCTAGAGAGAGAAAACAGCAACCAAAAAGCTTGACAGAGAAACAAATTAACATACTACATCGTAGACACGGAAAGGGTAATGATCGATCTAGAGAGAGAAAGATCTTGAGGGGGAAGAAGTGACATCTTCGGAGAGAGAGGAAGTGGCAACCGGTAAGTGGGTGTCTGTCGGGCATGCATGCAGATGCATGAGAGACTAGTGCCCAGGGGAGAGAAGATACGCCTACGCAGCTTTAATATGTACGCAGAAGTCAACAAAAAGGCCGCAGCTACACACCCACACTGATACTTGAGTCTTGATGAAAGCATGCAGGTAGACGTAAAATACGTCGATCGTGGCGCCATGCAACTTATCACATGCACCCATGCATGCAAAGAACATATCTACATGCATGTAGACGTAAATACGTCGATGGGAGTATATTTTCACTGCTTCTCGTACATCGAACTGGTCGGGGTCGGTGCTAAAAGGGAAACTGAATTGAATTAAGTTGTACCACAAAAAGGTTTGAAAGGGACGTGTCAGTCCCGACCCTGCTGCTACCGCGCTACAGTAGTGCTCCACTAGCTACCAGCGCTGGCGACGACGAGGAAACATCGCTACCTCCCTCCGTCCCCACGTGGGGAATGAGTCCACACACGCGTAGCAGCTTTCTTCAGCTGATCTGCCTTGTCCCTGTTCCATACGATCAACGCTCAAGATATACTCCCCATTCAGATGACTCGTCTATATAGATACTAATATATTAAAACATGCATGTTTTAATACATCAAAACATGATTTAGTGTTATATACATATGTATCTACATATAGTCAAACCATTTCTAAGGGGTGGATATATATACACAAACCCTACATGATATTAAAAGTTGTTTCAAATGGAAGGATATTTTCAGATACGCCAATGTATAGCTGATTGAAATTCGCTGACTTTACCCTGACATATAGACCCCTTACATGGTGTGTCCCACAAGTTATTAGTGACATAAAGGCACATGACTTTGTGAGATCAAAACTCAGAAAATCCGTTTGACAAAACTTTTTATGGCACGTAGTGACACTAGTAGAAAATAGGCTAAAGGACCGAACTCCAAAACCCTATTTGTCCCGATCGTACTGCAAACCGGGACAGATGGGGCATAAAACGCTAGTGGAAGACCAAACTAGTTCAGGCGACACTCATTTGTCCCGGTTCGTGGCTGGAACCGGGACAAATGATGCAGCACCCGCAGGCGAAACCCATTTGTCCCGGTTCCAGTCACGAACCGGGACAAATGAGCACGCTTTCAGTTACGCGCCACCGCCGCGTTTTTTCAACGCGCACGGAAGACGAGCGGCGCCGGCGATTCCTCTGCCCTCCGGCGATTCCTCTGCCCTCCGCCGGCGATTCATCTTCCTCTCCGGCGCTATAAAATGCACTGCACAGTACGACTCTTCCCACACCATTTCTCCGGCCATCTCTCCTCTCTTTTCTCCGTCCACGTACACCATTTCTCCGGCCATCTCTCCTCTCTTTTCTCCGTCCACGTACACCATTTCCTATGGAGCCACTTGTGCCTCGGTCCGATGAGTTTTACGGCTACGAGAAGGAAGGCATGCGGTTCAAGGTGTGGGTCACCCTTCGTGCATGGCGCGTGGAGAAGTGGATCGGCGACGTGAAGAAGAACTTCCTCGACGCCGCTCCGATCAAAGCCGTTGGACTCGATTGCGAGTTCACCGACCCTCGACGGAACGATACTCCGCAGCGCGCCGCCGTCCTTCAACTCTCGGTGGCGACCGAGACTCTTGTCTTCCAAATTTGCAAAGCTGATCGGGTGCCACAGGTCCTCGTGGATTTCTTAGGTGACGAGACAATCAAATTCTACGGCGTGGCAATCCATAATGACATGAAGATGCTAGCCTACTACGGAATTATTATTCGGTCCGCGGTCGACCTGCAGAGGGATCGCCGAAACCCTACCGGCAATTTTACTCCTAGTCTATATGATCTCTCTAATGCGGTCATTGGGACAAATCTAGAGAAGAAGAAGAAATACAAGAAGAGGAAGTACACGGACGACGACAAGGAAGACACGTTACAAAAAGACCTAATTTTCGGATGGGGCAACGTTCCATTAAGCTACGATCAAATCGTATATGCTGCTTTAGACGCTCGCCTTGGCTTCGAGATTGCACGGAAGTGGGATAGTCTACGCGGCTATAATACGGAAAATGATCGTCTTAATGTCGTTGATGAGTAGACTATCTATGTATTCAAACATTTTTCATATTCATAGTTATTTAAAACAGAAAACAGAAAAAGAAAACAAAAAAAATGAAAAAAACCTCCATCTGTCCCGGTTTCACTCTCAAACCGGGACAAATGGCCTCCTTTTTGTCCCGGTTTGTGACTGAAACCGGGACAAATGGGGGGGGGGGGGGGGTGCCTATATATACTGATCAGCAGCCCCCTCCCAAAACCATTGGAGGCATTTTTTTTGAAATGGAAGGAGGGGGTGTGTGCTAGTCTGTTTTTTTTGTATGCATGCAAGGTGTTTGATGAAATGCCCGAGAGAGTTCACGAATTGATTTGATGTACACTTAAAGAAGTTTATTCTTCTTTTCGATCAAGGTTAATTTTTCTCTCATTTCATTTGTAATTAATTGATACCGTGCATGTTCAGTGTTTATTTGTTGATGTTCTGTAATGGTTATTGATGTAGTTCATTATATAATGCAGATGGACCGACAATGGATGTATGGTGACCGACGCACTGCCGAGTACATGCCAGGTTTGAGGAAATTTCTAGAGAAAGCCCGGGCCCACAGTACGAATGGTTTCATGTGTTGTCCATGTGTCAACTGTCAGAATAAGACAGATCACCCAAACGTGAGAACCCTTCAAAGTCATCTTATTCGGCATGGTTTCATGCCCAGCTATAATTGTTGGACGAAGCACGGAGAAAAAGGTGTTATGATGGAAGACAATGAAGAAGAGGAAGATTATGACAACTATCCTATGTTCCCGGAGTACGGAGATTCTGCAACGGGGGAAACTGAAGCTGAAGAGGCACCAGATGAGCCCACTGACGATCTTGGTAGGGCCATTGCTGATGCAAAGAGAGAGTGCGGAACTGAAAAGGAGAGGTTGAAGTTCGACCAGATGTTAGAGGATCACAAGAAATTGTTGTATCCAAGTTGCGAAGATGGTCATAAAAAGTTGGGTACCACACTGGAATTACTGCAGTGGAAGGCAGAGTGTGGTGTGACTGACAAGGGATTTGGAAAGTTGCTGCAGATAATTAGGAAGATGCTTCCAAAGGTCAACGAGTTGCCAGACAGCACGTACGAAGCAAAGAAGGTTGTGTGCCCTCTAGGATTAGACGTGCATAAGATACATGCCTTCCCTAATGACTGCATCCTCTACCGCGGTGAGTATGAGAATTTGGATGCATGTCCAGTATGCACTGCATTGCGGTATAAGATCAGACGAGATGACCCTGGTGAAGTTGAGGGTGAGCGTCCCCGGAAGAGGGTTCCTGCCAAGGTGATGTGGTATGCTCCTATAATACCACGGTTGAAACGCCTGTTCGCGAATAAAGAGCATGCCAAGTTGTTGCGATGGCACAAAGAGGACCGTAAGAAAGACGCGATGTGTAGACACCCCGCTGATGGGTCGCAGTGGAGAAAAATTGAGAGAGAGTTCCCGGAATTTGAAGATGACGCAAGGAACTTAAGGTTTGGTCTAAGTACAGACGGTTTCAATCCGTTTGGGGAGAAGAGCAGCAGTCATAGCACATGGCCTGTGACTCTATGTATATATAACCTTCCTCCTTGGTTGTGCATGAAGCGAAAGTTCATTATGATGCCATTGCTCATCCAAGGCCCGAAGCAACCCGGCGACGACCTTGATGTGTACCTCAGGCCATTATTTGAAGAACTTTTACGGTTGTGGCGGGAAAAAGGTGTACGGGTGTGGGATGAGCACAAACATGAGGAATTTGACCTACGAGCTCTGCTTTTTGTAACAATTAACGATTGGCCTGCTCTTGCTAACCTCTCAGGGCAGTCGACCAAGGGGTACAATGCATGCACACACTGTTTGGGTGAGACTGAATGTTTATATTTGGATAAATGTAAGAAGTGTGTGTATCCGGGGCATCGTCGATTTCTTTCGATCATGCATACCGCAAGGAAGAAAGGCAAGCATTTTAAAGGTGAGGCTGATCACATTAGGAGGCCTGTCAACCGTACTGGTGAAGAAATATTTGATATGGTCAAGGATCTAAAAGTAATCTTTGGAAAGGGTCCTGGAGGTCAACAGGTTCCGAAAGACGCTAACGGGCACGCACCCATGTGGAAGAAAAAATCTATATTTTGGGAGCTACCATATTGGAAGGTCCTAGAGGTTAGATCTGCTATCGACGTGATGCACGTGACGAAGAATGTTTGCGTGAACCTGCTAGGCTTCTTGGGCGTGTACGGGAAGAAAAAAGATACAGAGGAAGCACGGGAGGACCAGAAACGTGTGAAAGAACGAGACGGCCTAAGTCCCGAACACTACGAAGGTCCTGCCAGCTACGCTCTTACCAAACAAGAGAAAGTAATATTCTTTGAATGCCTGAGCAGTATCAAGGTCACGGCTGGGTTCTCGTCGAATATAAAGAGGATAGTAAATGTGAGACTCCAAAAATTTCAGAACCTAAAGTCTCATGATTGCCACGTGATTATGACGCAATTGCTTCCGATTACACTGAGGGGGCTACTACCAGAAAATGTTCGAGTACCCATTGTGAAGCTTTGTGCATTCCTCAATGCAATATCTCAAAAGGTAATCGATCCGGCGATTCTACCAGGGTTGCAAAATGATGTGGTCCAGTGTCTTGTCAGTTTTGAGTTGGTGTTCCCTCCATCCTTCTTTGATGTTATGACGCATCTCCTGGTTCACCTAGTCGAAGAGATTCAAGTTCTTGGTCCTGTATTTCTGCACAATATGTTCCCATTTGAGAGGTTCATGGCAGTCTTAAAGAAATATGTGCATAACCGTGCTAGGCCAGAAGGAAGCATCTCCAACGGCTACGGTAACGAGGAGGTCATTGAGTTCTGTGTTGACTTTATTCATGACCTTAAGCCGACAGGTGTTCCACAATCACGACATGAGGGTAGACTTAGTGGAAAAGGCACACTAGGAAAGAAAACAAAAATTTGTATGGATGGACATTCTTTCACTGAAGCACACTATACAGTTCTACAAAGTTCTACCTTGGTGGCCCCGTATTGAAAAGAGAAAATGTTTTTGTATTAGTTAGTAAAATTCAAACACTTTTCATATTGAAAGTTTTTCCAAATTCCAAAGTTTGCAAAAGTTATACAAATTCACATTAAAAATAGTTTTAAACTTATTAAAATAATGGTTATAAAAAAGAGAAAATGTTTTTGTATTAGTTAGTCAAACTCAAACACTTTTCATATTGAAAGTTTTTCCAAATTCCAAAGTTATTTAAAACAGAAAACAGAAGAAGAAAAGAAAAAGGGAAAAGAAAAAGAAAAAACCCCATCTATCCCGGGTGGTGGCTCAGCCCGGGACAGATGGGGTGCTATCTATCCCGGGCTGAGCCACCACCCGGGAAAGATGGGGTGGCTATCTGTCCCGGGTGCAGCCACCACCCGGGACAGTTGAGTGCTATCTGTCCCGGGCTGAGCCACCACCCGGGACAGTTGAGTGTTGCTATATAAGCAACACTTAGCCACGGGTGGTGGCTCAACCCGGAGCCATTTCCCTCTCCTCGCGAAGCGCTGCCCAAATTTCCCGTGAACAACCCTAGCCGCCGCCGCCTCCTTCTTCGACTCCGGCTGGGCCTCGCCGCCACCTTCCTCGCCTCCTTCTTCGACTAGGTGAGCCTCGCGCGTGCCCTGAACCCTATCTCGTGCTCCCTTTCTCTCTCTGCGCGCGCGTGCCACGAACCCTAGCCACGAACCCAACTTCGGCGCCTCCGCGGCTGAGCTACTCCGGCGAGCGGCAACAGCGGCCTGGCGGCGCTCCGTTAGGGGTTTTGGGGGGGGAACGGACCGCGGTGTCGGGGGCTCGAGTATGGGAACAAAACCCGTAAGAAACGCGCTGATTTTGAACGAATTTGGGAGAGGATTTCGGCCGGATTTCTCGATGAAACAGTTCATGTTGCAGTGATGTCATAGCTGACGTCACAAGTCAATTTCTTTTTCTGATTTTTCCATTTTATTCATATCTTTTGATTTAAATGTCCAAATGAAGTCAAACAAATTTCTAAAAATTTGTAAAATTATTAACTTTGTGTTAAACCAGTTGTGGGCATGTTTTGAATAATTTTGAAAATTAATACTTTGAAATATTCATAAAATGCAAAATTGCCCATTTAGGTCAACTTTGAGATTAGTTATTTAAATAATTCATTTTGGGTTAATAAAATAATTTGTGTGTATACATATATTAACTATGCTGTTGGAAAGTCGGCCGCCGAGGTAGATATATGCCCTCAGGTTTTTGTCTCCGTTGAAAAGATTTGTGTGTATACATATATTAACTATCACTTTTTCTTGTGTTTAGCCGTCGGCGGGCCATGAACCGGGACCAAGCAAAAAAGCAGCGGTGAAACGAGGCGGGCCACGGACCGGGACCAAAAAGCTCCAAGGGAAACAGAAGTACCACATCGAGGAGATCAACGAAAAAGTAAAACCGATTGCTCCCGCTAACCACGCAAGGAAATTTGTAGCTCAGTGCGGAGTCATCGTTCGGGACAGACTGTCCATCAGGGCTCAAGAATGGTATAAGCCAAAGGTGCCAAAGGAGGGGGTTATTTATGTATCGAATGCAGACAAACAACTCCTTTGGGACGAGCTCATGCAGAATTTCACTTTACCGGAAGAGGAGGATGTAGAGGAGCCGGTTATAGAGAATCGATGCAAGGCCTGGACTTTTATTGAGATGGGTGAATTGTTCCGCAGCTGGAAGAAAAGGCTTAACAAGTTCATAAAAGAAGGTAAAACTCCAGAATTTGTCGGAGTCTATGAAAAGATAAAAGATGAGTGGCCCGAATTTAAGTCGTACAAGCAATCGGAAGCCGCTAAGGCCATGTCAGAGAGAAATGAGAAAAATGCAGACAAAAAGATATATCACCATAACATGGGGTCAGGTGGCTACCTGACGGCCCTGCCTAAGTTTCTGAAAATGGAAGAAGAGTTTTTGGCTAAAGGTATACAGATCGAGACATTTGACTGGCCAGACCGGCTTAAGGCTTGGTTCTATGGGCATGGTGGAAAGTTAGACCCTGAAACAGGTGACTGTCTTTTTACCAAGGAGCACGGACCTGACCCTATTAAAGCTCTCAGAGAGGTATGGAAGGAGGTCACGGAAGGCAGGTTCCACCCTAACAGAGAGAAGGACGAGCTATCGCGAGCCCTTAAGAATCCTGAACACAGTGGACGAACAAGAGGAACCGTCGACTCTGTACCGTGGATACTTGGGTTTCCCAAAGATGTTGGCACTTATAGAAGCCGATCGAGAAAGAAGAAAGAGATTGCCGACCGGGCCCAGTGGATGGAAAATAAATTACTACAACATGAGAAGGAGATAGCAGAGCTGAAGGCAGCGCAGACTCGACGGATGCCCTGCGAATCTGAGACGCCCGAAAATCCTTCTCCTGATCCAAAATCAATGCGGAGAAGCAGTGTGGCTTCGACGGAGCTCGATCGCCACAATGATATGCCGGGTCCTCGTCACCCCGTGGATAATATCGTGCAGCGGGAACTTTGCGACCTACATGTGCCATGCTTGAACATAACCGTGAAGGTGGCGCACGGCTTTGCCCTACCGCCTAGCCCAAATGGAACTTACCATTGTCGCCCTATTCCAGATGGCTATGTTGTTGTCGGGGTTGATGAGGTTATCAAGACATATGAGCGAATTAAGCTGGACTTCCCTACGGGTGAAGACGAGGTTGAGTTGAGATTTGCCCTCAAGAGTACCTGCTTATGGAAAAAAGAATACATCGTGTTCCCACACATGCAGCTAAATCGCCCTCCCAGTCCACAAGCCAGTCCACATAACTACAACAACGACAACCAATGCGCTAGTCTAGACACCCCCCACAACGACAACCAAGGCGCTAGTCCATCTCCGCCGTCGCATGAGCGTACTCCGCCGCGTGAGCGTACTCCGCCGCGTCAACGGACTCCATCGCCTCCGCAAAAGAAGCGGAAGTGCACAGCTGCGTCGACTAGTACTCAGAAAAGCGAAACGGCCGGGAAGTCTCGGTTTGTGAACTCTCGCAAAGATGTCGATACAAGGGTCGAGGAGATCCAGACTTCCCAGAGAAAGAAGGCAAAAAAGATGTCTTTGCCTGTTCTGGTTTATTCTCCGGAAGCGATACGGTGGGCCATAGAATTTCTTACGCATCCGTCGCAATATGAACTAAATATGGACGATGACTACACACGCGTTCTGGTGCGTACATCTAAGAGAGTGCGGGAAGAACAAAAATCTGCTGCCACCCAGAAGAGAGATGTTCCACAGCTCGGAATGCAGGCGGGACAATCGGCCCCTCCACTCATATTGGCGCCTTACAACCGGAACCCGATCGATGATGTACTTTCGCAGCAAGCTAGAGATATGGGTATAACTCTGGCAGAGCTGAAGGCATTGCAAGCTGGCGAGAGTGTCACCATACATGAGGTGGTGCGGACATATGTGAGAGGACAAGATCTTGTCGACCCTGCAATGGTGCGCACTCTACCAGCTAGGTTGCACCAACTCAATACATGGTACTTGCGTACCACGAAAAGTCAAGAAGGAGACTGGCTCTATGGGAAAATTCCAAAGGATTTTTTTGGCCCAGGTGATGATGAGGTTCAAATCGAGTATTGCGAATTATGGCAGTTATTCAGTTTTGACGCGCTCGACAAATCTATCATCAGTGCCTTTTGCATGTAAGTAATTAAATTATGTATATATGTCAGTAATTCTCTAGCTCTACTTATTTTTCATTGCTTGTAATTATTCTTATCACTATATTACTTTTGTACTCTATTATGCAGGCTGAAAATTATACAATCTCGAAAGCTGGGACTCAATCACAAGATTGGATTCATTGACCCTAATCGAGTTCATCATCATGGTTTGTTACATTACCCAGATGATACGGAGGAGCTTTTGCTTACTTATTTGATGGCGCAACATTACAAAAGCACCATAATTTTCCCGTTCAACTTCGAGTGAGTTGTTTACTTTCTTATACATACTCGATGTTAATTAAGTATATGTAATTGATGATTTAGTTATTAACAAATATAAACATATGGCAGATTTCACTGGGTATTATTGGAGATTGATGTTGAAAAGGCAATCGTTGATGTCTTGGACCCATTATCGAAACCTGAAGAAAAGTTCGACGACACGAAACAGATGCTCCAGAGGTAATTTCGATAATTATCACAATCGACCTCGTCTTTTCTAATAATATATAGTAATTAGTTAACTTCTTTACTAATTTTTCATACCGTAAACTTCAGGGTTTGGGACAAGTTCACCGGTTTCCACAAGGATGTCGGTATAGCTAAGAACCTCACTTTTAAATGGCGAGAGGTAAAGACGTATACTAGCTAGGTTCCACATACGCATATTCTTAATTTCAGTCTCACAATACCATTTTTTCAATATTTATGATTATTTTTTATTAATTTCTTATCTTATTCTATCATAAAGTGCGCGAAGCAACAACAAGGCACCAATTTGTGTGGATTCTATGTCTGCGAGTTCATCCGAATTCACTTCAATGAGGGTGCAGACTGGAATAAGGTACGTTAACAATTCATTCAAACTTATTCACTTCTCAAATTGAATTATTTTCATAATGGTTGATATATGCTGTTGATCTCTCCTTTTTAGTTTGAGACGATCTGGAACAGGCTAGAAGCAAAAGACCGCCTACTACCAATCGCGGAGGAAATTGCGGGCTTTCTGCTTGACTATGTCATAAAGCCAGGCGCAGAATGCAGTATAATCCGGCCGCCAAAAAAGACCATCCCGAGGAAAAAATAGGGTCTAATGCTTCTCTGTCATGTAAAAAAGTATTTGTACTTAGCCGTGTCTCCGGTACAGACATGATCTTCCGGTTGTAAATATTTGTTTGGGAGAACTCGTGTACTAGTAGTATTAATGACTATATCCCGAGGAAAAAATCATGTATTCATGATATATATTACATAGTAACGTATAATATGCAACTCGATATTGTTTGAAATGAAACATAAATGAAAAAACACAAACACAAAAGAATCAGTAACATAAATAGAAAACAGAAACAAAAATAGAAAACAGGAAACAAAATAAAAAGAAACAAAAAAAAACATATATACTGTCCCGGTTCGTATTACGAACCGGGACAAATGAGTCGCAGGCAGAGTCTGCCTTGATTGGCCACGTGGCCCCCCTATTGGTCCCGGGCCGTGGCGTGCCCGGGACAAATAGGGGGGCCTATTTGTCCCGAACACGCTGTCCCGGGCGCGTGACCGGGGCAAAAAGCCCTCACGACCCGGGACCAGTGGCCTGTTTTGCTCTAGTGTGACATACAGACCCCTTATATGAAGGTCTCAAACAAAATAATCATCGCTTAGATTCTTGACAAAACTTTTTATGGAGATCTAACTGATGCTCGCTAGATACAAAAATGTCATATAACTGATTGGATGGTAAGAAATGGAACACTCTGGGAATACTTTACTATCTAGATACATAGAGCAAGTTCAGCCAAACGTAATGCAGAGGACTAGATGTCTTATTTTCTCTGTAATTATGCAGTAAATATCTTGTTGTTTGGTGGGTTTAATAAAATGTTGTGGGGCGCCTCATGCCCTGCAGTTTCAGTATAAAATAAATAAACTTACCATCAAGTTTAAGGTGTACTTCAAGTTTGTGGTATAGCTATAAGAATTTGAAAAATCATTTCCGATCTCCTCTTTTTCGCCTGAATGTATTAATATGACAAAGCATGGGGGTCTAAAAACATGACCTTATACACCGTGGGTAAAACTATAAGTAAGGTGGGTCCTACCTTACGGAAAAAATATACCACATACATTGCTTTTTTCATAAGGTGGGACCCACTTGTCCTATGTAATTTATCATAATGTATAGGGTGAACTTTAGCAAAAAAGTTTAAAGGGAGCCCGAGCTGCATGTAGCTCATTTTTTTTCAAAACTCACAATTGGCACTTTTCCTTTTCCAAAAATCAAGGAAAACATTCCATATATATATATATATTGTCGAGGTCTTCAAGAGTGCAAAGTTTCAACTGAAACTTCATGGTACTCTAGGCTACATAAAAAACATAAATCGGGAAAAATTTTAATTTTGAAACTGTATATTGTTTACCACCCACATTTAACCATTTGTCATTTTTACCTAGAATACAATACAATGAAGAATTTCGAGTTGAAATTTTGCACGCTTGGATCTTGAACCTATCTCCATCTTGACTTTTCTTTGCAAGTTTTGGAAAGGTAAACTAGCTCCATGTAGCTCGGGTTCTAAATCACACCACTCTTGAAATTTAGCCATAAGTTGGCACCAATAACTATTGTTATACACACATCTGCGAGAGAAAGGAGAGAGAGAAATAATCTTTTATTGCTTATAGGTCACCTACAAACTTGAGGTGCAACTTAGTATTATGGATATAGTTTTTCCCTACAATGTATAAGGACACTTCAAGGATTGACATGTAGGACTTAATTTGTTATATTTACATATTGCGGCTGCCCTCGTCCCTCTTTATATGTTCATGTTTATGGGAAATTGTGTTTTGGCTCGCACGAGCATGTAGTTTGATTATGACAAGTGTATTATAATAAATGTTTTAAATTTTGAAAAGTTCTGATATAAATTTTCGGGTGTACCTACAAAATATTTATGTTGACACACAAAGTTTCACAAAATAATAAATTTTGTGTTATTTATAAAAAGTCAATTTTGGTTCTAAAAATAACTTTTTACTAGACATTTTATTTGTCTTCTTTAACAGGGTTCAAAAAATGACTTTTTTTGTTTGACAAAAAGTTTCTGGGCCTAAAATAATGTTTGGATGTACACCCAACTTCCGTCCAATATTTTTTAACATTACAAAATATGTTATTTTCTTAATTAGAGCATCTCGTCCTATAAATTAAAATGGATTTCCGCATGTGCATTTGTTTCTCTCTCGCACAGTCGCACTGTCTCTAGCTGTGGATGCATATGGCCGGGGACCAATATGGAGGGAGAGGGCAAGCATGCATATATGGACCCCTGTACGTGGAGCGCGACGGTTCCGTCGGTTTTGGCCGTGGGGATGCCTCCGCTGCATGATGCGTGTGACCTTTTGTCAATGTATCCACCAGCCTGTGCCGGCTGCGATGGAGTACATCATTTTTGTCCAAGCTTTTGTAAGTGACGAATAGCAATAAGCGTGCATGTCTGTCACTGTGTACCGTTGGATGTTAGCCTGTTACGTGCTTGTTCTGCTTCATTCCTGGTGACATGCCACTCTGAAAGTTGTAGAACGCAAGGTGTTTAGTGATCTTCTAACAAAATTAAATATTTTTTTTCATAAGAACCCAGATGCTTGTTTTAAAACGCTTGAGAGGTCATGGAGTTGCCACGGATGAGTGTATTGGTCACGAACTCAAAAATTGCTAATAATTGGTTACATAGTTGTGTGTTAGAGACACGTTCGTCATTCCTTAACCGCGGATGTTAAGTAGCTGACGTGGCAGTCTGATTTTTGCAAAGTTCACCCTATATTTTTATTTCTTTGGATCTGTCTATCCCTTTAAACAGGCATTTCATCAAGCACCTGGCACCCATCAATGCCGCCACGGAGATCGCTGCGACCGCCCCGCCCGCTCATGCCGCCGTGAAGCTCGTCATCTTCACCCGTCCCCCGTCGACGCCCGAGACCACGGAAGTCAAGAACCAGCGGCGTGCGTCTGTGTTGTCCCCAGGCCGCTCCAATAGCGGCAGCGTCAGCACGAGCCCCACAGTCGCCGCCGTGGAGATGACGACGACCCCTAAGCGCGACGGCTCGCTTGCCTGCGCTTACCCGCACGCTGCCTACCTGCAGTCTCGCTCGCTCGCCCGCGCTTGCCCCGCACGCTCGCTCACGCCTGCGCCTGCCCGCATGCCAGCTCGCTCGTTCCTATGTCCTACTCTCCGCGGCCTTTTTCTGCTCGAATGCTCTGCCGTGCATGTTCTTGCCGGCAGAGTGCAGACCAGCAGTGGGGCCTGGCGTGCGTGAGTGTGTGGCTCACGGCCGTGGCGTGCGTGAGCAACAGAGCAGCATTGTAGATTATCAAGGTACGGGGGTGCACGGAGGTGCGAATGCGAGTAGGGCGCTGCAGCTCGGCCAGAGCCGGTCCGTGGCGGACACGCTCCGGGCGGTCAGGTTCGTGGACATGGGCCTGTGGTTCCTGGTGTCGTCGACGTGCGACCGGTGCCGCTCCAACTTGAGCCTGTCAATGGCGGATGCGCTCCCGGTGGTCATGTGTGCCGCTCCAGCTTGAGCCTGTCAATGGCGGATGCGCTCCCGGTGGTCATGTTCGTGGACATGGACGGCGTCGTGCCGAGGCACGGACTCAGCTGCGTGGGCTTCACGGGATCCCCGCCGGCGCTCGAGGGCCACCTCGCGGACCTCCATGCCGTCAAGTACGGCAAGGTGAATCGGCGTCCGTGCGGCGGCTGCTGCTCGTGGCCGAGGGTGGTGTTTGTTCGGGTGAGCGCGGCGACACTGCGGACCGGCTGCGTGTCTGTCTCGTCCGTGTGAAGCGCGTTAAACCAATGCAGACGCATGACCTTTCTTACGTCTAGGGCTGGACATAAAGCTAGAATCTCAGCGAGATAAGCGAGGGCTCGTCAGCTCGAATCATTATGGTAACTGTGATGAACCGCCATGCTACCGCATGATTGCAGCACGCAGGACATTATGTAAAACTCATGGAACACCGTTCCGCAAATTTCACATCATCGGAGTGGCACAACAGAAACATTGCATGGGTCCAACGGTCATACACATATTATTACAAGCTAAAAGTGTACAAATTCGGAAAGATCCTCTTCGGTTCACCGAGGATCCGCACTACTAGGTTCTATTTGTAAACTCAAAGGTTTACAAACAAGGGGTAATAACAAACTTCAAACCATGGAGCTCAGCAACTTATTTAGTAAAGTTCTATGTTGCTCGGCTCACTAACTACGCTAGGGATTTGCTCTAGTAATCTTCCGTCTCTTCCTCTTGGCCGCCGTAGGTGATGAGGTAGTCGACGCCTTCGACTCCACCTGATAGGTCTGGCTCGTCGTAGACCAGATTGTCTTGGTTGTAGATGTCGTAACCTCCTTCGTCTCCTGTGGCCTCAAAGTCTAGAAAGGGGTTTAAGGCAAGGGTGAGTAACAGCGTTACCCCGCAAGTTCATTATGGTAAGGTGGGAAGTTTGATGCACTGGCTCCGCAGACAATGGATTGTCGTAGGCTAATGCAATTTTTATAAACATTTCTTCAAAGCTTGCTTTTATTCTGAAGAGCTATGTCCGTCAGGAGTCACAGGGCTAGGGCTTTGAGGAGCCTCCTTTCCTGCTGCGTTCGTCGTTCCGTCCTGGAACGTGGAGTAACATGTCACATTCATACACTCTGCAGAGGCGCGCTGCTTTACCCATAAGAGATCAAGACCTTGTTGCACAACCGGGCGAATCTTTCCCGTCCACACTTCCTTGGTGTGGGGCCCAGTCAGTAATCCAAGCCAATCACTGCGCCTTTCCACCATCCCCGCACACCCCCATTACTCCGGTTGCAAGCTAGTGGGCACCGTCCCGTGCTAAAACTTGCTGACCAGTGGGCACCGTCCCAAGCTAGTCCCGAAGCCAACCTTCAATAGATGCTAGAAGCCACAACCCGAAGGTGAGTTTATTATCCGAGCCATCTCAAGCTCATGAGCGGATTTACCACCGCCTGGCTTGTACTATGCATCTGTTGGTGTACGAGAGGAAAAGGGTACAGCTGACTTCTCCGTCCCATTCCAAATCTTATGGTTGCGCGTAATATTCGGCGCAAGATTCACTGGCGACATTTGTTGTTAAGTCCTAGATGATCCTTTCCCGTGCAAATGGAACCTCCACCACAACATTCTTACCGTGGTCCCATCTGCCAGCCATATGAGATTACCACCTCACTGGTGGATAACCATAGTCATATTATTATAAAATAAGTTTTCTGCCCTTTTTGTGTGATATGCAATACTAACAGTTTGAAAATAGTTTCTTAACAAATACTTCAATAGGACATGTATAAAAGGGATGAACTTGCCTGCTGACTGAGAGGTGGTGTAACGTGAAGGTTCAGACTGACCCGGGACGTCGGGTTCTGAAATAAGGCATCATTGTATCATAAGACAATGTTTAAAGAGGCAAATGATGCTATTATGTATAATAATGCTATGCATTGAATTTATTTTGCTAAATTCTTTTTGAGGTGAAATTCTATTTTGAAGTGTTAATAGAATGTGTGTTATTTTCTTTCTCTTTTAATTCTTCAGGAGTAATTAATAATTATCTTTGGAGGATAAACAAATATTTGGAATTCAAATTTTTAAATGGTTTTATAATTAAAACAGAAATAATTTCAAAAACTTAGTTGATATGATTTAGTAAAGGAAATGGAATTTATTTCCTTGATTTTAATTTGTATGAATGAATAATATTTTTATTTTATTATTTGCAACCTTTCTCACAATTAAATACCTCTTAGAGATTTTTTTTTAAAAATAAAATTTAGTTTATAACTTATTTTCCATGATGAAATAAGATGAATTTATTTTCTTGACTTTTACATTAGATATATTCTTCCTTTTTAAATAAGCTAGGACTTATTTTAAAGGATATTGTTCAAAATTAGGAATAAACAATTTTGAATACTTTACATTTTCTAGATTCAAAACTAATCTTTATTTAAATTTGGAGTTTATATTTATTTATTTGGTAGATGGTTTTATTTTATGTCTTTGTTTTATTTGGAGGAATTTTCATTGGGCTTTTATTTTAAATGGCCCACTGACCAGTGGGCCAGGGTGACTTGGTCGGGTTTAGACCAACTCGGTCTGGCCGAACCGGTCCAGTGGACCAGACCCGCACCTCTCTCTCACCCCGATCCCCTTTCTCTCACTCTGGCGATGGAAAATCGCCGGCGCCTCCGCCGCTCGATTCCGGCCGACTCCGGCGTCCTCCGCCGCCGCCACCACACGCCATCGATGCGCCGCACCGAGCTCTACCCCTTTGTCCGCGATTTCTCGCCGATTACGCCCTCGTGCGACCGTGCCCTCTCCGGTCCCGAGCTAGGGTTTCGGTGCCTACCTTCGTCTTCGGTTCCGGCGGCTTCCCCGGGACGATTGGCTCCGTGCTGGACGTGGTAGATGCGCCGATGTGCTCCCGTAGCCCTGGTGTGGTGCTGAGCATGCGGGGAAGACGTCCCCGTGTTGCGCTGCGGCGGCCGCGTGGGCACTGCCCCACCACGCCGTCGTGGTTTCGCCCGGGCGCTGGTAAGCACTTCTCCTCCCTTCTCTCTCTCTCTCACGTTTGGGCCCGAGGCCGTGCTCAGTGTTGCTTGATGCCGTCCATGATTAGTGGCTGTTATTGAATTAGGGTTAATATCCTCTGTGGTGCTCTTGTGGTGACCAATCGAATTGGATAATGGAATTCTTATGTGGCTACTGTGGTTTGTATGGTTGCTGTGAGCTGTGCTGGACAATTACCAGAGCTATTATTCGGTTGTTGTAGTGATGCTGAGATGGCTTTGCTATTGGTCCGACTGGTTTACTTCTTAAGTGGGTTATGTACACTTGTGCTATTCTGAATTCCCTCGGTTCAGATATGATCCAAATGCTTTAACTGGTTCACATGCTTTAATAATCTCAGTACATTGGTATCTTGTGTAATTTATTTGATTCCTGGAAATTTACATCCGGGAAGATGATTCTAGTTAAGTGGGTTAATTCGTGAGCTCCAATAGATGTAATCTAAGCTTGTGTTTTGTGTTTGTGGTGCTATTTCCACCGAGAATTAGTGCCCAGCAAACCATGTGCTAGATCTGGTTGATTTGTATAAGATCTTTAGCTAATTGCTATTAGCAAGGGATTGAGTTATGTTGCCTCAGCCAATGATGCATAAGCTGAGACTTTAATTTATCGCCCACAGCATGTGATGCACAAGCTGAGGCTATGAATTAGTAAGGACATATGACTATGCATTGGTATTGATTGGTGGTTGCCTCCTACCTATGATGCTTAGGCTGAGGTGATGTTGATAATGGATGAGATGTTTATCGTAGTGTTTTATCTAGCCAAGGGTGCAAAAGGCTGAGGCTAAATTGATAAGAACAGATACTTCTTTGATTTAGGTGATTTAATATTTCCAATGATGAGTTGTGCACATCACTTCTGTGCAAAGCTGAGGAAATTCCTACCATATCTACCATGCTTGCATAACTTGCTTTAAGGGGTTGTAATCAACCTTAGTAGATGTGGTGTGGTAGTAGGTTGTTGTGGAGGTCCTGGATCAGATGTGGTTGTGCAGATCTTGATCAGTTGTTGTTCACCTCCTCCTCCTGGGCTCCGGTCTGCTCCTTGTGGTTGCTGCCCTTCTCCTCCTGGTTTGTACTCAGCCCTTCTCCTCCTCTTGTGCTCAGCCCTTCTCCTCCTAGGTGTTGCTGGCCTGCTTTCTTGCTTTGCTTTTAGCAAAGGTGAGATCTGGTCAAGTGGTGCTGGGTGGATGATTTGGGTAGAGATGAACTGGTGTGGATGAATTGGTTGGGTGATGATGAATAGATAAGGGTGATGTGTGTTGTGTTTGAGCTGAGGTGACCAAAGGGTTTTTGCCTCCCTTGCTGCTACGGCAGCACCTCTTATCTATCCTAGTTCTTCTGTGCTGGTGACAGCAGTGGGGTTTTGCATGTGTGAGAGAGCTGCCTGCATACTAGCTTGCCCAGATCTTTTGATTGGAACTGATCCATTCGGCTGTCCTTGGTATTATTCATGTTGGGTGTTTATTTTGTGATGCCAAGTGTAATATTTGTCCCTAAGCCAATGATGTTGTTCTGAGGCTAATCTAAGGATGAGAACAGATACTAAACCTGATTAGGTTCTAACTCGATGATGTGATTTAGCAGTGCATCTCACTGCCAAAACTGAGAGTAATATTTTTAACTCACACTCCATGTTCTTATTTGCCTTTGCTTTATCTTCTATGTTCTTGTATTGCTTTCTTTTGGATTGCAGGGAAGCAGAAGATGATACGAGATAAAATTGATTAGGATGGATGAAGATTTGAAGAAGATGGATTTAGTTTAAGAAATAAATTCTTTATGTAATTTACTTTTCATATCCTTAATTGTAAAGACAATATAATATTGTAAGTTATTAATAAAGTGATTTCATTTGTCTAAATCACTTATTTTATATTTAACATTTGTAATTATTTGTTTTAGAGATATGTAACTATTTGATTTGTAATATAATTCTTTATTATGTAATTGCTTATAATTTATTCTGTGTTGTTTCAAATTCAAATTATTTGAATATTTGGATTTGCTCAATCTCCCTCAAACAAGTAAAATACCTAAAGGTCATGTCAAAATTTATAACAATCACCTCCATTGAGCTAAGCCCTAACACAACGAGATGAAAGAAACTTTGACAGGGTTTTAAGTTGCGAAAAATTTATTCGGACTTTCAGATGCATGAATGCAAATGCACAAATTCTATTTCTACCCTCCGTGGTTTCCTAAACATTGGGACGTTACAGTCTTTCCCCCTTAACCAGAACTTCGTCCCGAAGTTAACTGCTTTGGTATATTATCCGGCCTTCCTCTGTGTTCCAAAAGAGTATGGTCTTATCCTCACAGTTGATTTCTGCACCATTCGATCTGCCAAGCAATCATCCTTGATATGCTTTGTTGGTATCCATATAGGTTGACATACTATGCCTGCCACAGTTCATAATGACCTGCTCTTCTTTCATCTGGGTGGCTGTAAGTATCCTTCCTGCTGACCTTAAAATGGTTGGTGTTCCTAAAATCCTATGTCTAAGCCCATATCTATCTATAAGTTAGGATGTCGTAAAAGAAATAGCGGCTCCAGCATCAAATAATTACTTGTCGGGATGAATTAGAATTTTAAGCGTACCTATGACAGCCTTGTCAGAACGAATCGTCTCCTCCAAAGTGGTACAATTGAGCTTTCCATAAGGCTTGCCTACGTTCCCATTGTCGCTCTTCCCAGAGTTTCCACCCCTTGGTGGTCCACTTCCTCGTGGACGACCTCCTCCAATTCCTGGTCTTCCTCCCGTGTTCTGGTTCGGGCAATCTGGCTTGATATGACCCTCCTGACCACAGCCAAAACATGTAACCTTTGGGGTCCTACATTCCTTCTGGAGGTGCCCCCGCATTCCACAACTATGGCAAACAAGGCTCCGTTTGAAGTTCGGGACCTTGTAGTTGGGTGCATTGTTCGCCATATCAGGGCGAGGTTTGAATACCAACCTAGGTGTTGGTTTGTTGGGTTGCTCTCTCCTTGGTTCAAACTTCATCCTCTTATTCCTCTCCTCCTGGACTTGCTTGAAATCGTCTTCCCAGGTTATTGCCGCATCCACCAGCTCTTCAAAACTGGCTGCCTTGGTTAGTCTGATCTGCATCTTCATGTAAGGGTGCAGTCCTCGAAGGAACCTCTTCTTCCTTTTCTCAGGTGTATTAACATCATCCTCAGCATATCGAGAAAGAATGTTATACTCTCGAATGTACTTCTGAACCGGCAGATTGTTCTGCCTGAGGTTCTCAAACTCACGTCGCTTCAACTCCATCACACTCTCTGGGATGTGTGCTTCACGAAATTTCCGCTGGAACTCCTCCCAGGTGAATATCTTATCCACTGGGTATACATTCACCACATTCTCCCACCATGCGGCCGCTGGTCCCGCTAACAGGTGAACAGCATAACGTACCTTTTCTAGATCAGAACACCCCACCGTTGTCAGCTTCCTTGCGGTGTCACGGATCCAATCTTCCGCATCCATGGGCTCGGTTGCCATTGCAAACGGTAGTGGTTTTGCCTCTTGGAAATTCTTTAAAGTAACACCCCGAACTCCCTCGGGATACCTCTCTCCTCCTGCCTTTTGTAGCAGGGCCTCCATAAACTTATTCTGGTTCTCCTGATCTTTCCTACGGTTTTCCTCCATCATCAGTAGATATTGTGCAAACTGTTGCGATGTCATCAAGGGTGGTGGTTGTGGTAGCCCTTCTTGTCCGAGTTCAGCTTCCTCCTTCTGCTTCGTCTCTCTCTCCATCCGGACCCTCTCCTCTTCCGTGATTTCTAACGTCATGTTCCCCCACGTCCTGTACAAAAAGCGAAACTCATAATTACACCATGCAATGCTTTCTGAGCTCAACTCATTGCACAGTGCGTGTCACAGAAAGAACCAATCCAAATAAAACCAGCGGTATATTACACATACAACAAACACACATAATCTAGGGTTCGTACAGTACCTCACTAAGGACATATTACAAGCTCACCCGGTATACTACACAGTTTGCCCCGGGTTCTGGGAGAACTCGCTCCCCATTATTATAACATAACATATACCCTCTAAAGGAATAGATAGTACTACTATCTCTTCTCATCGCACCATCATGCGTCTGGTCCGTCACTCTTCGCGATACCTCCCCGAAGTTCACCCCTGGTGACGTGAAGTCCGGCGCACTGAGTCTGGAGTGTAGAGCCTCCCTGGTGGAATATAGTTGGTATCGGAGGTGTCAAGAAACTGTCCTCCCATGCCAACATAGCTCGCGGCATCCTGCCCAGCCTGGTATGCGTTCACATGCTCATCCTCGTCGGAAGAGATATTTATCACTATGTGATCTGCCCCCGCGCCTGCAGCCTGCCCTGGTGGTGCGATATCCACCACACTGTCGTCGGTGTCGTAGACGGGCACTGGATCCTGGTTCGTGCCAGCGTACCAGTTGTACCTCCAGCCATCCGAGTTCTCCATAGGAGTCTCGTCATCATAAGCTCCCACTGGTGTAAGTGGATCTCTATGTGCTATCTCTGGATAAAAGATAGGTTCTGGCGTGGGCGAATAACAGAATGACACATACTGTGATGGCCTCCTGGATGTACCTTCTTCATGTACCCTACTAGGCTCTCCTGTCTCCGGAACTGCCTTCTTCTCCTGTCTCTTCCTTCTCCGAGGATCCTCTCGGTCCTCGATCATCACGTCCTTGTCTTCCACCATAACACAATGGGTGTTGTACAAGGATCCCACCACCTGTCTATACCTGTCTAGCAACCTAGTCGCTAGGCGAGGCTTGGTCTTAACCAAGACTGAGTGGTCTACCATTTCCTCCGTGGAATGAGTACTATGGGGCAAGGCTATGAAACTTGTACCCTCCAACTCTACTGCCCTATTCTCACGAATAGTAGCGATCGCCTCCAAAACAGCCTCATTATAAGCTGCGGTGACACTCAATCCTTCCCCTCTAGGTGGAAATGGACACGGTGTAAACTCTCTAGGTATTATTACTAATACCTGATACTTCACTAACTCCTCTCCCTCCGTAAAGGTATAGGTCTTGACAAGAATATCTGTGGGATATCCAAGGACTCTAAGCAGTGTCCGCAACTGCTCGGTAAATGTCCCCTGGAACTGATCCAACGTATCATGTTGAGCCCATGTCGACTTCTCGGAAGCCATCGTCTTTGGAGTACTGTATAAGAATTTATAATTAGTACTAATGCATCATAATAAAGAATTATCACACTAAATATGACAATGTTATTCTCAAGTGAATATTCATCATATTCCTAGAGAACTCTTTATCGTTGCTCATTATCCCTACAGGTTCTATCCCATTACTAGGTTTCCAACCTAAGGTCAAAGCAATTGCTCTGATACCAGCTGTGATGACCCGCCATGCTACCGCATGATTGCAGCACGCAGGACATCGATGTAAAACTCACGGAACACCGTTCCGCAAATTTCACACCATAAGAGTGGCACAACAGAAACATTGCATGGGTCCAACGGTCATACACATATTATTGCAAGCCAAAAGTGTACAAATTCGGAAAGATCCTCTTCGGTCCACCGAGGATCCGCACTACTAGGTTCTATTTGTAAACTCAAAGGTTTACAAACAAGGGGTAATAACAAACTTCAAACCATGGAGCTCAGCAACTTATTTAGTAAAGTTCTATGTTGCTCGGCTCACTAACTACGCTAGTGATTTGCTCTAGTAATATTCCGTCTCTTCCTCTTGACCGCCGTAGGTGATGAGGTAGTCGACGCCTTCGACTCCACCTGATAGGTCTGGCTCGTCGTAGACCAGATTGTCTTGGTTGTAGATGTCGTAACCTCCTTCGTCTCCTGTGGCCTCAAAGTCTAGAAAGGGGTTTAAGGCAAGGGTGAGTATCAGCGTTACCCCGCAAGTTCATTATGGTAAGGTGGGAAGTTTGATGCACTGGCTACAGCCGCAGACAATGGATTGTCGTAGGCTAATGCAATTTTTATAAACATTTCTTCAAAGGTTGCTTTTATTCTGAAGAGCTATGTCCGTCAGGAGTCACAGGGCTAGGGCTTTGAGGAGCCTCCTTTCTTGCTGCGTTCGTCGTTCCGTCCTGGAACGTGGAGTAACATGTCACATTCATACACTCTGCAGAGGCGCGCTGCTTTACCCATAAGAGATCAAGACCTTGTTGCACAACCGGGCGAATCTTTCCCGTCCACACTTCCTTGGTGTGGGGCCCAGTCAGTAATCCAAGCCAATCACTGCGCCTTTCCACCATCCCCGCACACCCCCCATTACTCCGGTTGCAAGCTAGTGGGCACCGTCCCGTGCTAAAACTTGCTGACCAGTGGGCACCGTCCCAAGCTAGTCCCGAAGCCAACCTTCAATAGATGCTAGAAGCCACAACCCGAAGGTGAGTTTATTATCCGAGCCATCTCAAGCTCATGAGCGGATTTACCACCGCCTGGCTTGTACTATGCATCTGTTGGTGTACGAGAGGAAAAGGGTACAGCTGACTTCTCCGTCCCATTCCAAATCTTATGGTTGCGCGTAATATTCGGCGCAAGATTCACTGGCGACATTTGTTGTTAAGTCCTAGATGATCCTTTCCCGTGCAAATGGAACCTCCACCACAACATTCTTACCGTGGTCCCATCTGCCAGCCATATGAGATTACCACCTCACTGGTGGATAACCATAGTCATATTATTATAAAATAAGTTTTCTGCCCTTTTTGTGTGATATGCAATACTAACAGTTTGAAAATAGTTTCTTAACAAATACTTCAATAGGACATGTATAAAAGGGATGAACTTGCCTGCTGACTGAGAGGTGGTGTAACGTGAAGGTTCAGACTGACCCGGGACGTCGGGTTCTGAAATAAGGCATCATTGTATCATAAGACAATGTTTAAAGAGGCAAATGATGCTATTATGTATAATAATGCTATGCATTGAATTTATTTTGCTAAATTCTTTTTGAGGTGAAATTCTATTTTGAAGTGTTAATAGAATGTGTGTTATTTTCTTTCTCTTTTAATTCTTCAGGAGTAATTAATAATTATCTTTGGAGGATAAACAAATATTTGGAATTCAAATTTTTAAATGGTTTTATAATTAAAACAGAAATAATTTCAAAAACTTAGTTGATATGATTTAGTAAAGGAAATGGAATTTATTTCCTTGATTTTAATTTGTATGAATGAATAATATTTTTATTTTATTATTTGCAACCTTTCTCACAATTAAATACCTCTTAGAGATTTTTTTTTAAAAATAAAATTTAGTTTATAACTTATTTTCCATGATGAAATAAGATGAATTTATTTTCTTGACTTTTACATTAGATATATTCTTCCTTTTTAAATAAGCTAGGACTTATTTTAAAGGATATTGTTCAAAATTAGGAATAAACAATTTTGAATACTTTACATTTTCTAGATTCAAAACTAATCTTTATTTAAATTTGGAGTTTATATTTATTTATTTGGTAGATGGTTTTATTTTATGTCTTTGTTTTATTTGGAGGAATTTTCATTGGGCTTTTATTTTAAATGGCCCACTGACCAGTGGGCCAGGGTGACTTGGTCGGGTTTAGACCAGCTCGGTCTGGCCGAACCGGTCCAGTGGACCAGATCCGCACCTCTCTCTCACCCCAATCCCCTTTCTCTCACTCTGGCGATGGAAAATCGCCGGCGCCTCCGCCGCTCGATTCCGGCCGACTCCGGCGTCCTCCGCCGCCGCCACCACACGCCATCGATGCGCCGCACCGAGCTCTACCCCTTTGTCCGCGATTTCTCGCCGATTACGCCCTCGTGCGACCGTGCCCTCTCCGGTCCCGAGCTAGGGTTTCGGTGCCTACCTTCGTCTTCGGTTCCGGCGGCTTCCCCGGGACGATTGGCTCCGTGCTGGACGTGGTAGATGCGCCGTTGTGCTCCCGTAGCCCTGGTGTGGTGCTGAGCATGCGGGGAAGACGTCCCCGTGTTGCGCTGCGGCGGCCGCGTGGGCACTGCCCCACCACGCCGCCGTGGTTTCGCCCGGGCGTTGGTAAGCACTTCTCTTCCCTTCTCTCTCTCTCTCACGTTTGGGCCCGAGGCCGTGCTCAGTGTTACTTGATGCAGTCCATGATTAGTGGCTGTTATTGAATTAGGGTTAATATCCTCTCTGGTGCTCTTGTGGTGACCAATCGAATTGGATAATGGAATTCTTATGTGGCTACTGTGGTTTGTATGGTTGCTGTGAGCTGTGCTGGACAATTACCAGAGCTATTATTCGGTTGTTGTTGTGATGCTGAGATGGCTTTGCTATTGGTCCGACTGGTTTACTTCTTAAATGGGTTATGTACACTTGTGCTATTCTGAATTCCCTCGGTTCAGATATGATCCAAATGCTTTAACTGGTTCACATGCTTTAATAATCTCAGTACATTGGTATCTTGTGTAATTTATTTGATTCCTGGAAATTTACATCCGGGAAGATGATTCTAGTTAAGTGTGTTAATTCGTGAGCTCCAATAGATGTAATCTAAGCTTGTGTTTTGTGTTTGTGGTGCTATTTCCACCGAGAATTAGTGCCCAGCAAACCATGTGCTAGATCTGGTTGATTTGTATAAGATCTTTAGCTAATTGCTATTAGCAAGGGATTGAGTTATGTTGCCTCAGCCAATGATGCATAAGCTGAGGCTTTAATTTATCGCCCACAGCCTGTGATGCACAAGCTGAGGCTATGAATTATTAAGGACATATGACTATGCATTGGTATTGATTGGTGGTTGCCTCCTACCTATGATGCTTAGGCTGAGGTGATGTTGATAATGGATGAGATGTTTATCGTAGTGTTTTATCTAGCCAAGGATGCAAAAGGCTGAGGCTAAAATTGATAAGAACAGATACTTCTTTGATTTAGGTGATTTAATATTTCCAATGATGAGTTGTGCACAGCACTTCTGTGCAAAGCTGAGGAAATTCCTACCATATCTACCATGCTTGCATAACTTGCTTTAAGGGGTTGTAATCAACCTTAGTAGATGTGGTGTGGTAGTAGGTTGTTGTGGAGGTCCTGGATCAGATGTGGTTGTGCAGATCTTGATCAGTTGTTGTTCACCTCCTCCTCCTGGGCTCCGGTCTGCTCCTTGTGGCTGCTGCCCTTCTCCTCCTGGTTTGTACTCAGCCCTTCTCCTCCTCTTGTGCTCATCCCTTCTCCTCCTAGGTGTTGCTGGCCTGCTTCTTGCTTTGCTTTTAGCAAAGGTGAGATCTGGTCAAGTGGTGCTGGGTGGATGATTTGGGTAGAGATGAACTGGTGTGGATGAATTGGTTGGGTGATGATGAATAGATAAGGGTGATGTGTGTTGTGTTTGAGCTGAGGTGACCAAAGGGTTTTTGCCTCCCTTGCTGCTACGGCAGCACCTCTTATCTATCCTAGTTCTTCTGTGCTGGTGACAGCAGTGGGGTTTTGCATGTGTGAGAGAGCTGCCTGCATACTAGCTTGCCCAGATCTTTTGATTGGAACTGATCCATTCGGCTGTCCTTGGTATTATTCATGTTGGGTGTTTATTTTGTGATGCCAAGTGTAATATTTGTCCCTAAGCCAATGAGGTTGTTCTGAGGCTAATCTAAGGATGAGAACAGATACTAAACCTGATTAGGTTCTAACTCGATGATGTGATTTAGCAGTGCATCTCACTACCAAAACTGAGAGTAATATTTTTAACTCACACTCCATGTTCTTATTTGCCTTTGCTTTATCTTCTATGTTCTTGTATTGCTTTCTTTTGGATTGCAGGGAAGCAGAAGATGATACGAGATAAAATTGATTAGGATGGATGAAGATTTGAAGAAGATGGATTTAGTTTAAGAAATAAATTCTTTATGTAATTTACTTTTCATATCCTTAATTGTAAAGACAATATAATATTGTAAGTTATTAATAAAGTGATTTCATTTGTCTAAATCACTTATTTTATATTTAACATTTGTAATTATTTGTTTAAGAGATATGTAACTATTTGATTTGTAATATAATTCTTTATTATGTAATTGCTTATAATTTATTCTGTGTTGTTTCAAATTCAAATTATTTGAATATTTGAATTTGCTCAATCTCCCTCAAACAAGTAAAATACCTAAAGGTCATGTCAAAATTTATAACAATCACCTCCATTGAGCTAAGCCCTAACACAACGAGATGAAAGAAACTTTGACAGGGTTTTAAGTTGCGAAAAATTTATTCGGACTTTCAGATGCATGAATGCAAATGCACAAATTCTATTTCTACCCTCCGTGGTTTCCTAAACGCTGGGACGTTACAGTAACGAACATAGCCAATCAATGTTTTCAACTCGTTATGCTTAACGAGCTAAACGAGCAGATTAATGAGTCTCGCGAGCAGCTCGTTAAGCTTACTAAGTAGGAGTTTATCTAAATAATAATTAGAAACCCATAAAAATATTAGCAGAAAAGCTCAAAAAAGCCCAAAAAACTCAGTGTATACTAATGACTAATCTTTACCCTAACCTAACTACATGACTAGCCCTATACACACGCATAAATATAGTTGCACAAGGGCGTGCGCCGCCGTCGGCCGCCCTCTGTCTATTCTCTTTCCCCCCTTTACGATCTTAACGAGCTGCTCGCGAGCGCTCGCGAGTGTTAACGAACAGAGCCAACCATTTTTTTTGAGCTTGTTATCCTTAACGATCTTAACGAGCCGAGAATAAACGATCACGAGCTTAATGATCCGATCATAAACGAGCCGAGCTTCTCGCGAGCTGAGCTGTTGAACATGACATGGCCTTTCTTATGTCCTCTTTTGTTATCTTGGGGGTGCATTGCGGTGAATATATACCAGTCTATGTTCCATTGTAATTGTTGCTAAAACGGATGTATCTAGCACTAAAATACTTATAGATAGATTCATTGTAGGAACAAATAATGTGAAACAGGGGAGTAGTATATTGTACGGAGTACAATACGTCAATACTAGCATAGCTTGTCTCTTTTTTGACACCTTCTAGAAAAATCACCTTTACTGTGATCTTTGAGTCACGCAATAATCATGTTGGTTTCATTCTATATGGCCTTGCACTCGATTTTACTACTGTTTGAATCGGTACAACTTTGAGGCATTGTTCAATCAAGCCACAAGGACTATAATGTGGAATCAACGTCAAAAACTGACTTCAAACTCTTGTGAACAATTTGTGTTTCCATCTTCGTTGCATTCAGATGTGCATGATGTCAACTTTAGAAAACATGCATTTCCTTTCCAACTCTAGTCTTACATACAATCACCAAACGAACTTGCTATAGAAGTAATAGATGGTATGAGTAAAGACTAGTAGGCGTCACAGTAAGAAACTTTACATTCACGCTGAACATTTAGCACATGCCACAGAGTATGCTAGCTCTAGCAATTAGCACATGCAACAAATATGGCATCCGTTTGAAAACAATTAAACTACCCTTCTTCATGGGCCATCTAAGCGTCCCAGGGTGCCCCGGTGGCGAATAGGAGAAAATGCTTGCTAGATACATACCTCCAAGAAATCAAGAGCTAGCCGCAAAGTGTCAGAAACAGATTTAGAACTAACTGCAAGGCCTGAAAATTCCGTCTCATTTCCTTTTATTTTTTTAAACGGGAGTAAATTGATATGTGATTTCACTATACATGGATAGAGTATTCGTTATTCAGTGAGTTGTAAATTAAGAGGAGCATGGCAATGGCATGCGTGGTCACATGCATGAACAATACATATGATATGACCAAGTTAGCTAAGGTTATTCAAGGAGACCAAGACAGAGATACACCTGGAGACCGGACCAAAACCAAACTACGTACTACATAAGTGAAGACGTCATTAACGATGACACCAACATGTCAAAGAAATGACGACAGCTGATACTGTTTCCCGGCCCTCATGAGAGAGGCCTTCGAGAGGGAGATCGAGGCAGAGACGGGACGAGGTAGAGAAAGAGATAATTGTACGTGAATCGCTGGGTCTAATCCTACGTCATAAAGAATCACTTGACTTGGGGCTCTCTAGCTAGGCCATACTTACATTAATGTGATCGACGTGCTGCACACAGAACCCTGTTTATTAGGGTGGTACAACTTTCAATAATTAGACACGTTACCGAAACATCACGGTTGAGTTGATCTATTCTATCTAGGAACACACTTTCTTCTTGGTAGTAGTACAGTAGTGTAATGGATTTGGTGTGGAATAACTATCTTGATGTTGCCAGGAATAAAATGAAGCGATTTGTTCGCTATTAAAAATAATATATCATTGTTGATGTAAATGATTTAGATCAAAATCTAGCTAAGGATGTAAGCATGTACTATCTGATATGATGCAAATCTTCAGTGCGACAGGTGCACCGTCTGCAGGATGATTGCTTCGCAAGAGTAGGTAGCTCATCCTAAGAGGAACAGCAAAAGGAAGGAAATTACTATTCAAGCGAGAAGATGCCAAGCACGCAAAAGCAGTCAAAGACTCCGAGTGGTAGCTTTGAGAGACAAGTGGAGTTAATTAGCTAGGGTGATGGTCCAACCAAAGCACTGTTTTGTTTGCAAAGATAGCAGATGTTGACATCTTAAATGAGATTTTTACCTACTCTAGTTATCAAAAAAGAAGTTACCAGAAATTGTACTACCATACTACTGACCATAACCCTAGCTAATTAACTCCTGCACTCCATGCTTATGCATGCATGGGTACTTAGACCATAGCTAACTAGCTGACTGTTATATAACTACATGTGATTGATTAAGTTGTGAACTTGTGATTTAGAAAACCTAACTAACTTTCCAAAAGTGTGAAAGATGTAGTTGCCAAGGAGCCGCATCCAGGAAGCAGGGAGCTGCATGCATTGCCATGCATGTTTTAGATGCTGATCACCTCACCCAATTTTGCCTTCGGAACTAGGAATCAGAGTTGTTGGCATGTTGCCTCATGCTTGCACAATCCATGTGTTTCCTATCACATCTTCTTTTCGTCAGCTGAAAATTGCCATGGCAACTAACTAAATATATATATATATATATATATATCAGTTAATTTATATACTCTTTGAATTCTATGGAAGGATGGAGTGAGATTTCATCATTATCATGAGTTAAGTTACTGCACATCTGGTTGTTGCAACATGGAAATTGAAGTTGGTGTTACTCCTTCGTCCTTCCTCGGATGTTCAAATCATGATTGGATGCCTTGTTTCAGTGATTTGTCCGTACATATGGGTGTGTTCATATATGCATGATGATATATATGGCATGTTTATTTTTATGGCTGACATATGCCGCATATCATGAATTTATAATGATCTGGTGTTTGGTGTAGTTATGGACGAAGAAATATCTGATCAAGATTGCCTTTATTTCTCACCGATATCATCGTGTATGCAAGGCATATACTCTCCCTCCGTTCCACAATATAAGACGTTTTAGCCTTTTTTCCACACATGCACATGACTAAGCTTGTATCTAGACATATTTTAGTGTAAGGGTACACTTATCTTGATATGAATCTATATAACATGTATAACACCTACAACATCATATATCGTGGAACGGAGGGAGTATAAAACTGGTTCGGCTATAACAAATGGGTACCATGGAAATAGAGGCTTCCGCGCGCGTGACTAAATCTGTGTGAGCTAAGTTGAAATATGTCGATGCCTGTTGTTCGAAATTGAAATTAAAGGCAGATGACATTACAGCTGTACAAATGATTGTTCAAGCAAATTAATCAACGAGATGATTAACAACGGCCTGGCTAAATACAACACAACCAATGTCATTCTCTTTCATTCCTTTTTCACGAGAAATTAAAACATTTAGGTGAAATAGTTCATGTATGCAGCTCTGTAGTCGCAACATACATCGAAGTGCACATGGAACGTGATCGAGGCCAGATAGAGCAGAAAACTAGAGTGTGATCACGTACCACTTCGTAACACAGGTGCCAGGAAAGGCGATCGAGGGTGCCCTGCCTTCTGTTAGATGGATTTCTTTATGATGCTCCATCCGACTAGTTGATTGTTCTGGTTTCGGCTTGAGGAAAGTGCTTTGATGAGCCTTGTATAGAAAAATTCATTGAATAATCCATTTTCATGGATCTTTCCTCTCAATTCCATTAACTATTCATCATCCTTTTCTTCTTTTGTACTCGGGGCCACATAACTTTTCTTCTTTTGTACTCGGGTCACATAAGAAAATGAGTATTGGTTTACGTAAGAACACATGTTTTATTTTACAGAAGCGATCAACTTTTTGTCATCGGTTCTAGGGGAAAACCAAAATTCTTCTGCGGCTGATCTGCTAGAAAAATTCAAAAGAGGTCTCCTTGATCTCTTCATTGCGGCCCCTTCAGTAGATATTGATATTGCTCGTGAGCCTGTATATGGTTTTGTACTTTATGAAACCAATATTTACTCTGGTTCTATTATTCCTACTTCGACGATGATCAGCTTGCAGTTTTAAATTTGGGAAGCTGCATTTGTTGATGAGTTCTTATACAATGGTGGTCCTTATGAGCTAATTATTCTATAATTTTTGCTTGTTGTAGCTTGTTAAATGGGTCGAGAGTGGGAACTTTCGCCGCCGACCCACCTCGTCTCTATGGCCTCAGTGCCATGGTGGCGCGATGGTTGCCGGTTGGAGATGAGGTTAGGCTTTGTGTTCTACTCAGGAAGATGAGGCGGCGCCTGCTCCTGGAAGATGGAATAAGGTCCTTCCCGCCTAGCCTCCATTTTCGCCTTTCTTCTGTCGTCGTCAAAGGACATGTAGAGGTGTGTCTCTATCAACACCCACCACCCGGGGGTGCCCCGCCTTCCGGCGAGCCGGGTTACTCGGAGGATCGTTCTCAACGGGAATCACCTCGGGTGCCCTTGTGTCTTTGTCTGCATGTACAAGAGACGTAGAGTAACCAAGCACCAGCCACCCCATGGGGCTGACAAGGCTAGGGAAGGCAGTGTGTCCCCCCAAAAATCTGGCCCGGGGCCACCCGCCTCCTTGCAAGCGAACTAGACAAGTCCCATCGTCCCCAAGCCGTGAGTACCACATGGGCAGGGCAAGGGCGAGTTGTCCGCCTACCTCGTTTGCCAAGTGACACCCGTCCCAAGCGGTGACACGTTGCTGGAGAGGTGTCAGCCAGGCGCGGTCAATACCTGTGACGTATAACCACTCTCCTTGACGGTATTAAAGAAGAACAAACCTCGGGGAGAAGAAGAACAAGGAGAAAAAGATTGGAGATTTGGTTGGTACCCAGAAGTGATACCCATTGTAACTAGTTCATATACTTCGATCCAAGATCAGACAAGCATGAAGTAGGGTTTTACATCTCCGGATGGCCTGAACCTGGCTAAATTGCTCCGTATACCAATCCTTTGGATCAGTCTCATCTTCCTTGTAGCTCAGAGAAGTCTCGTGCCCGTCACACCGAACAAATCAAAGGGGAGAAGTCACGATCTTCCTGGTGTCCACGTTTTGATACGCGACAGTCTTTGACGGATCTTACAGGATTCGATCAATGCTTGTCTTCGATTGACCCATTTGGACCCAATCTTCGTTTGTCCTCTATTGTGTCTCTACAGGTTGGATCCTTCTTATCTATGCTTATCTTTATCGGTAACGGTTGTTGTTCTGGTGCGCTGGTCATATGGGAACTGAGCACGACGACTTCCCGACTGTCCTATAACAAGGTTTGTGCCCAACTCTGGTGTTGGACGGGTGATAACAGTGATTCGTCTTCGGCTCGCTCTAGTTCTTATAGTCGTCGCTAGGTGATCTATGGATTTGGATTTACTTGTTGTTACTTCTAGTGTTCTTTGTACCGTCTTGACGGTTGATGAATAATCAGGAGTTTCTCGTTAAAAAAGGTGCACACGGAACGCAAGAAAAGACCGGGTGATGGATCGTCAGATTTGGTGAATAATTGGGATTGATGATCAATTTAACCAGCAGAGCTGATGACAACCGATGTGCTGTATCCGTTGAGCTCTACTTAGTAAGATTTGTATCATGATATGTATTGTTAGCTTTGGGTATCTTTTTTTAATTGAATTTAAGTTTTGGATATCTATGTGGGTGGTTCCAGCAAAACTTTTTATTTTCCGTATTGGGGCCTGGATTATGTGTGTTATAAACAGTAATTGGTTATTTTATTTATAAAGCGGGGGAAATCATGTGTTTTGAGAAGGAAATAGATGGCTCTTCTATCCTGGCAGGGTCACAAGTATGCAGAGCAGCAACTCCAACTGCTGGATGGGCCACGGCCACTCTCGGATGTCTATCTGACAGCGGCCCATGTGTAGGGGAAAAACTGCTGCTGCTGGATGCATGCTTTGCCGTCTCCCGTCCCGTCGACTCGGCGAATTGTTCAAGTTATTAACTAATAATAACTATAATTGTTTATTGACAAGTTTTATTGGTACTAGTTAAATAATTGGTTATTAGCAGCTCCTTTAGCTTGGAGATGCGCGACAATCGGGACTTAACAGGAGTTGTCCATGGCATTTGGATCGGAGCATGCATGCATCTATGGAGCACAACACAAAGATGCGTGTGGTGACTGGTGAGTGGTTAGACCAGGAAAAGATTGAGATTGATGTGCATGTCGGTCGGTTCATGCAGAGATCCAGGAATTATCTAGTGTAGCTCCGAACCGAAACTAACCTGTTAACGATATACATTAGTGGTGTTTGGCGTGATGGAAATCGGACAAGATGTGGAGATTCCTTTGACAAAAACGTATGAGTCGCAGGTGCCGCGCCCGGCCATGCACCTACGCCCACACAAGCATACGCGGGCACACGGAGTGGAGAGGTAACATCGCTGTCAAATGTCCTTCCATGGCGATAAAGCTGGTTAGCTTTAGGACCAAATTGCCTCCTAGGCTGCTAGAGTGCTAGGTGTCTGAGGCTCTGTTTGTTTGCGTGGTGGCTTCTGCTTTTGAGCCTGAGACAGTCAAAAGTTGAAAAGCGCTAGGAAGAAGCGCGGCGAGGAAATGAACGTAGCGAGCGAGCCAGCAGCGAAGCGAGCTGGGAGCTGCTTCCCGAGCTTTTTGCTGCTTCCCGCAAGTCATTGGTCGAAATAAGCCAGATAGTTCCTAGTAATTACAGAGAACCTGCCACCGAAGTAAGCCTCACGGAAACGAGAAATGACCCCGGACCATTTTCCTCTTTCTCCCGTACGCGACGCCACCATGGGAAGCTAGGGTTAGGGTTGTCGCCAGCGCCGCCGCCGCCATTCCCCACCGCCTGCGCCGCCATTCCCTTCCGCCGGCGCCTCCGTTCCCCTCCACCTTCTACTCCCTCTCCATTCCCGCCGACCTCCACCTCGCAGCATCTTCAATCGGGCCGCGGCGCCTTTTGGCCAGCAGCGACCAGGGCTGTAGGAGACGCCGCCGGCGAGCCGAGCTGCTGGTGGCCGTGCCGGCGACCCGAGCTGCCATTCCCCGCCGGCGAGCCGAGCTGCTGGTGACCCGTGCCGGCGACCCGAGCTGCTGGTCCGCCGTCCCCGCATCAACACCTCCGTCTCTCCTCCACAAGCACCGGTTCCTTCCCTCTGCTGCTCGAACCTTGCAGCAGGAAGGTGAGCAACTCCTCTCTCCCTTTTTATTTAGTTGCTCTGAGTTGATGAATTTGGATAGAAGATTGAACTACTGCAGTTTTATGAATATGTGTAGATGCATATTATTTCGATTTACTGTCCTGTTTTGCATAGATGAATTGTGGTGCACTCTTTTGCATACAGTTGAGGAACTGTGGTGTTGTGAGTTAATACACCCATGTAGTGATATTTTAACTTGCTCAAATATGTTTATGTAATTAGATGGAACAAGATAAGGCACCTAAGGCACATTGGGATGCTTCATCTACCACAATCTTTTGTGAACTCTGCTATGCTCAAAAAGAGGCAGGAAATAGGCCTACCGCTTTCCTTAGTCTAGAAGGGTACAAGAATTTAGCTAGAGAATTTGGTCTTAGAACAGGGAGAAATTACACCAAGCCACAGTTCAAAAATAAATGGGATTCGACCAAAGCATTGTACCAAGCATGGGTGTATTACACAACCAAAGCAACTGGACTTGGTTGGGATCCGGTGAAGGAAACAATTACAGCAGACGATGCACAGTGGGCTGAATTGATCAAGGTATGCCATATGTCATATTTACATTTCAAAATAGATGAATCATATTATTGTTATTAACTTGTTAAATCTTATGTAGGCTAACAAGCTTATTGCGGGTTTCCGAAAAGGACCTCCGGACAACTTGGCGTTGATGGAGAAAATATTTGAGGGTGCCCATGTTGATGGAACATCGGCGGTCATGCCGGGAGTGTCAAGAGAAGTGCCCGCTGATTTGGATGATCTTCTAGGTGATGAAGGGTCGGCGCCAACACCTCCTAGTGTGAATAGAAAGCGTGGGGCTGCTAGGATTGCATGTAGCCCGGGGAAGAAAAAGAAGAGTCCTATGCAACAAGACTTCAAGCGTTGGGTTGACCATTGCATTAATGAAGATAAGCCAATATCATCTACAACCCAAGTGGTTGAAGACATTGAGGCCATAATGAAAGAAGTTGTGGAATGTGGAGCACTTGAGGGTAGTGTTGAGCATTACATGGCAACAAAACTATTTGCTAAACTAGAAAATCGAGTTTTCTTCAATACCATGAAAACCCCGGAGGGTCGGCTTCGTTGGTTGAAGATGCAATATGAGGATAGGAAGAGGAATTAGAGCTATTTTATTTTGCATATCTATGGCATCTCATTATGTACTTGGAGATTGTATCCTCCTACCATGTTATGTTGTTATGTAACCGTAAGACTTGGAATATCCCTTTATGTATGGAAGTGGTACATTTATCGATGGTTTGGTGTTGTTTTGTGATGTTCTGTCCATATATAATGCTGTTTTGTGCTGTTTTGGCTATATATAATGCTGTTTTGGTCATATAATGCTATTTTGTGCTGTTTTGGTCATATAATGCTGTTTTGTCGATATATAATGCTGTTTTGTCCATAGATAATGTTGTTTTGTTCTGTTTTGCCCATACATATAGCTGTTTTGTGCTGTTTTGTCCATATATATTGCTGTTTTGTGCTGTTTTGGCCATATATAATGTTGTTTTGGTCATATAATGCTATTTTGTGCTGTTTTGGTATATAATGTTGTTTATTGCTGTTTTCATTCATATATATTGCTGATCATGTATATTGTTGTTTGTAGATGAGCACAAGTCCAAGTAGTGATGAAAGCGACAACAATGATGACATTGAGTCCGTACTTATGGATTCAAGAAAGCGTCGTCGGCGACGGAATACACAAATGATGTATCATGTTCTTTCACACTCCGAGAAGCATCTTATGAAGAAAAAGAGAATAGAGCCAAGATACACCGGACAACAATGGGTATTTGATACCTTGGGCAACTCGAAGGATTGCTATGACATGTTTAGAATGCATAGGCCATGTTTTGATTCTTTGCATGACACTTTGGTTGAAAAATATGGCCTAGAGGGTTCAAGCCGTATGTGTTCCGAGGAGGCACTTGGAATGTTTTTATGGACTCTTGGTAGTCCACAATCGGTGTCTCAAGTTCATAACCGATTCAAGAGATCCAAAGAGACAATTAATAGAAAGTTTGCGGAGGTGCTCTATTGTGTGAATCTATTAGCAGGAGATATCATCAAGCCTATTGATCCATTGTTCCCAACGGTGCATGAGAGGCTACAAGACTCTAGATTTACCCCTCATTTCAATGGTGCCATTGGTGCAATTGATGGGACACACATACCAGTTATTGTGCCGGCTGCTCATATGATCAACCATGTTGGTCGCCTTGGATATTCCACACAGAATGTCATGGCTGTTTGTGACTTTAACTTGCGGTTCACCTCTATAGTTGCAGGATGGCCTGGTTCAGTGCATGACACAAGGATATTCAAAGATTCATTGCTTAAGTTTGAAGCAAAATTTCCTCATCCTCCTCCAGGTATATGTTATGCTTGCGCACTATTTATTGGGTGATCTTGGTGTCATATATGCTATCATTAACTTGTGTTTCATTCAGGAAGGTACTATCTAGTTGATTCAGGTTATCCCAATCAAGAAGGCTATCTTTCACCATATACAGGAACCAAGTATCATCTACCTGAGTTCAGACTAGCAAGGGGACCTACTGGGAAGCAAGAAATATTCAACCATGCTCATTCTTCTTTAAGGAATGCTATTGAGAGAGCATTTGGGGTATTGAAGCAGAAATGGCGCATCTTGCATGGTATATCGAGTTACCCGTTAGAGAAGCAGACAGAGATTATCATTGCATGTATGGCACTCCATAACTTCATTCGCGATAGCCATTTGTTTGATCTAGACTTCTATCGATGTGATAGAGATGAGAACTATATGCCTCCGGGGCATGTTGTTTCCACACAAGGAGGGGACAATAGCAATGATTTGGGAGACGACCATGTTAGCATGAGCCACATTCGTGACAACATAGCTAATGCTTTGTTCGCATCAAGAGGAGGTGACATGTAGTATTGTAGATATGTCAAGCTCGTAATTCTTTTGGGTTCGTGCGGAGAAGCCTTGTATTATTGTAAATATGCCCTCGTAGTTCTTTTGGGTATATGGCCCCGTAGTTCTTTTGGGTCCATATGGAGAAGCCCCGTAGTATTGTAGATATGCCAAGCTTGTAGTTCCTCGTAGTTATTTTGGGTTCATATGAAGGGGCATTGTGATATAAATGTTCGACAACCTGGTAAGGTGTTTTCGGTATATGTGATGTTTTATGTTTTTTCGTATATATGTAATGCTCTATCTTTAGATAAATACATGCATCAATTAGAGACAAATATATATATTGAGATAATTTAGCGGTTAAACACCGTAATTATGAGTAATATAAGTCAACAATGACTATTTCACTTTAAATCAGCACTTATGTAACATCTTCGGTACTCAGGGGCATTCCAGACAATTCACCAATAAATCTAACAGCAACAGCTGTAAACAACACTTTTACCAAACAGCAAATCTCTGCTTCCAACAGCTGCTTCCAACAGCAACTTTCCTACAGCTCAACAGCTACAGCTGCTTCTCAAAAGCTGCAGCCCAAACAAACAGACCCTGAGTGGAATCCGATGAGTGCGCCTCGTAGATCATGATTCAGAGGTCAAACGAAATCAAGTGGTATACTATATAATGTCTTGAACAATCCAACTCATCTTTCCTTTGATTCGTCAACTAATTCCCTTTTGAACAACTACAAACAGCCAGAACCAATCAGGTCAATTCCTTTTGAGTTGGGACGTTTATATGTAGAATGCCCGTGCGTTGCTACGAGTTGAGAAAATTTGTCTCACATAGATATATGAGTGAATAATAAATGCCTGTGCGTTGCTACGGCATATCGTAAAAATATATACACTTTGATAAAATAATTATCCTAAATTCAAAAAGATGAAATACAACATGTTATATAATTCACCCTATTTACAATGTCACACTCACCACTTATTAATATTATCAATTTGCATTGTGCATATCAAAACTAAGAAACTATAATGCAACGGGTCCTGAGGTTAGAAACAAAATTACTAAACTCGGTTATGTTCCAAAATAGATGTCTTACTTAAAAATGAAAAAATATTTTTTTATGGACAAATTATATGAATGAAAATTACAATTACTCCCTCCGTCCCAAAATTAGTTTTTCAAATCTACTTTTGATTAAACTTGAGACAATTATTTAGGGACGGAGAGAGTACAATTAACTGGAACCGGTTGGCAAGCCATAGCATTATGAAACCAAGCATACTCATACATTACATAGGCAACATTTACCTTTTAATGGATTTATTACAATGTCATAGACACATTTTGCAGAATCTCTCCAGGCCCTTGCCCTTAGATGATGAAACCAAGATAAAAGTATTGTTTGACAAATATTTTATGTCAACAAAAAGTACTGCACTACAAAATCAAACTTCTTCCCGACAAGTGCGACCGGCAGAAGTGAACTTAGCTTGTGCAGATCCATCTCCTCCTTTATACATAACATTGGTTGCCTTTTCCTTGCCACAGTGACCATGATTGGTCCTAGAAAAATAAGAAGTGTATCATTTTGAATATATAATGTTTGTGTGCAAACAACTATTCACTATAACAATAAAAGCCAGTACACATATAATGTACCACACTAAAATAGTCATGTGTAGGTTAAATGGTTTGTCTCCTATAGAACATAATTAAGAAACATTTAAATGAGATTCCACCAAAGAACCCAGACGAAACAATTTCTGGGCATTATCTCCACATACACTGAATCTACAGTATTAATGACGGAATCAACAATACACTGAACAGATTTCAGGAACTAAACCAACACCGAATCAGTGAATCTACAGTACTGCATGACTTCCGTAGTGATATTATATGTACCAGTACAATACCAACTCATGACTTTGAAGCTCCCAAAAAACTCATGACACTAATATGCTCCCAAAAAACTCATACCCCAAAATCAAACTGAGATAAAGTGGAATCACAGCATACATAATGCAGATCCAGTGCTGGCATGCACTGACCTTGATGATCCCGTTCACCATGACAGCACGCTGCTCCACGACGTCACGGCCATGGTTGCCTGACATGCATCCGTACACTTTCTTGTAGTTGCGCGCCTCAACCCACCGACATTCACGCTGCCGGAACCGTTCGTAGCTCTCCTCGTCGTCCAAGTCCTCGAACCGCTGACACAAAACATTCCCACCAAGACACCCAATCGGATCAAACACTGCTCTGATAGTTTGCAGAGATACCCAATCCAAACAAATTTAAGAGAAATTCACCTCGATGATGACGACGTCGGTTGCCTTTTCGCTACACGTGTTCCAATATTTCAACCAATTAAACTGAAAGAAATTAAATTAATTGCAAAGCTTAAACGTACGCAATAGGCGCTCCTCCATATGAAACTTTTCTCACCTCTTTTAAATCTTCAGAACCTTGATGTTTGAAAGCTAAATTATCACCGATATCATCGCCACATTACATCACAGCTGCCAGCAACATATAACAAATCTTTTGACGTTAACATTAACCATAGCCTCATATTTATATTGAACAAACAAAACTGCTTGAACCTAGCTGCAGACCAATTCAGAGGAAGGATTCATGTACACATGTAATGGTTAACGAGGGAAACACTTCACAATTATAAAAAAGTTGAGGATTCAGGTATGCAGTAGCGAGGACAATATTTCAGCAAGCGGAATGTGATTTGTATATAAATTTGTGTGGGCAACTGCAGGAATGGCCAAAGCCACATATATTTGAGTGATAAGGAGACTAATCATACCGTACTATATCTTTGTATAGACCATTCCAAGGTTCCAATACCCTAATTCCCTTAATCTATCTATAACACCAAAATGAATTTACTTGAGTGCATGGAGTTTATGTTAAAAGACGTGATGTCTGCGTCCAACCATGTTTTCTCTACAGACAAATGTGCGTCCAAGTAAGTCAAATGTGCTTATGATTAGCAAGCTCGCTTGTTATTCTGTGTGAAAATAGCATGGCATACATGGATACTTTCCGGGTATACATGCGTCTATCTTTGAACCCTACGAGCATCAATGTTCTGAACCACAAATTCACGTGAGAAGAGAAGAGGAGCAGACCTGGCGGTGGTCGTTGGAGGCCTGCTGTCAGCTGTGCATCTTTGAAACCCTCAGCGAGGCAGAGGTGATCACCATCCGCGTGCTCTCGCACCACGGGAGGCTCTGCTGGGTCGAACGCGACTACCTCCTCGGTGTTCCAGCTCCCCACCCCCTCGGCAACCGTCCTAAATCAAGCCCTCCTCGGCCTTGTCGTCTCTCCTGGCGACGGCGGCGGTCACTACATGCTCGCAGTGCTCCAGCCCATCATTGGCACGGACATGGCCGCGCTCCTCTGCTTCTTCCGAGGCTGGGGAGTGGGTGCACATGATGACCAGGAGGCTGGTCTAGGAGTAGAGGAGCCGCCGCTCGCGGGCGGCGGAAGGGTTTGGAGCGTGAACCTGGACGGCCGGTCTCCTCTCCCCTGGACTCGCTCGAGACGCCACAGCCGCCGTGTCCCGTCGACAGAGGAGAAGGGGAGGCGAGTGGATAAGGTGGAGGGACTAAAGGGCAAACATGTCGAAATCATGGACTGCGGGTTAATTTCGATTTGTTCCAGGGACTAAAGTGCATAATATCCCGACGAAACGTTTTCCCCACTTACCAGTGCATGGTGGGTAAATATGTGATTTGTGGAAGGGCAAAATCGTCCAGAAAAAATGACGTACGACCGATGTTCCCAAGCAATATTATATAGTAGAGATATACAAGTTTTTGTTTCTTTCACGCCCGAACTGTATCTATGTGTACACGATTCGACTATATGGCACTAGAATGCGCATGCGTGCATGCAAGGCGGGCTAGCTCGCCTGCGACGACGAAGACGCCGGCGACCACGCCCATCGGCCGGCCACGCAGCCGTCCAGGATGGCACGGCCGACGTCGGCGTCGCCACCGCTGGTATCGCCACTAGCGGCTGCATGCAGAGCGCGGAGCTCGCTGGCGCGCATCCGCACGGCGACCTGCTGACCGGGTGCCGGTAGCGTCGTCGGCGCACTCCACGGGTACGGGTGCACCACCGCGCTCCTCGGCCTCCCGGCCATCTCGTCCTTGGATGAGCAGCTCCCCATGCATGTATATGTGTGTCCTTCCCCGCGGATCGAAGAAGAAGCAACGTAGTTTCTGTACGTTTCGACTTGTACCTGACGCAGTTGCATATATAGCCGCGGACCGATCGAGACGACGCCGACGGTATGGTAGAATCGAATGATCGCCCGAATAATGCATGCGTGCAGGTGCAGAAGCAATTCGATGAGGAAGCAAGCAAAAGCACATGAATGCAGGGAGTTGGACAAGCGTCAAGAGAATGGCTACGCGTGATTCAATGGGTGGAGACGGCAAGCAACTCACACACACACACACATACACTACAGCTATAGCTAGGATGACTATTTTGTTCATACGAGCAGCGCATTAACTAATTCAGTTGCGACCATTGCTTGCCTTGCTTCCGATCGATTGGTTCCTTCGGCGCAGAGCAACTTAAAATTGCTGTGTGCAAGCAACGATCCCATCCGATCAATCGGGCTATATGTGCATGCTATATCCTGACAAGAATATATGCTTGCCAAAAGGAAGATACAAAGATACGCCTATATCCAGTGAAATATTGATATATAGATAATAACATGTGGCGTTGCTTAAACTTAAACAAGAAGAAAGCTCAATGCACGGCACTGTAGAGCAAAAACAGAAAATGCTGCGTGGCCATGCATGACGTCGTCGACTACTGTTTTACGTGTAGCCGTTTGAGTCAACAACGCATATGCATGCAGAGCAGTGATGGTACGTATCCGTCCGTAGGCGTGGTCCAGATGGTGTACATATAGCACCCTGGCTGGTTACCTGTGCGCTACCTACCTGGTACGCTCTCATGAAGGCTTAACCCGAAGAATTGATCACACTAGTAGAAAACGAGCCTTTGGTTCACTCCTTTAGTCTCGGTTCATTTTTTGAACCCAGACTAAAGGGGTGAGAGCCACATCATCGGATTTGTGAGGGACCTTTAGTCCCGGTTCGTGTTACGAACCGGGACTAAAGGTTCACCGCATGCGGCAGCAGAGGCGGGACCTAGCGTCAGAACCCTTTAGTCCCGGTTCGTAACACAAATCGGGACTAAAGGTTCTGACGCTAGGTCCCGCCTCTCCTGCCGCATGCGGGGACCTTTAGTCCCGGTTCGCACTCCATTTTTTCCACCGAGCCCGAGCTCAAAATCATTTTCTCTCCATTTCTTCTCGATTTCCTCTCCCCAAGACTAGATAATCCATAATATTTTACACCATTTGACAAGATTGAAGGCACCCCACGGTTAGCCTCTTCATCCTCTTTCCGGCATTGCTTATTTAGCTCATTTTGCTCATTTCAATTTTTGTGTGCAAGCAAGGTGTTCGATGTAATGACTAAGTTATGATCTCATTTGTGTATATGTGCAATTTGTTCTCAAACTAAAATAATGATTTATGTGTTTTAGTGTGGTGAGGAGCCTTATCGACGTCGATCACCCGCGCCGTCCCGTCACCACCTCGGTGAGTCTCTATATTTTATTTTATTTGATTTTTAAAAACATAGCTTTTACGATTTAGATGCATAGTTACTATTTGTATAATTTTCTAACTTGTATTATATGTATAGTGTCATGGTTCTGATATCCGTCCCCGTCGGTCCTCGTCCGGTCTATGATTCGGATGTGGTATATTTTCAAAACTATTTATTTCATTCTATGTTTCTGGCAATTATGGCGACCAACTTGACATAGAATTATTTTTATCTAGGAGGTAGTTGAACCAGAAATTGAACCTAACCCTATTGTCGAGTTTTTGGATAAAGAAAACAATGATTTGAAAGCAAAATTGAAAAGAAGTGAAGATCTTTATCTTCAATGCTTAGAAGATAAGATGAAATTAGAGCTCAAACTTGCCGACGTGGTCGATGGTAACGAGATCAAGATGGATGCAATGCGCTTGAAGATAAAAAGGATTAGAAAATATGCCATTAATCGGGAGGCTTGGTATCATTATGCTGTGGGTTCAGTATTTACCTTAGTTGCGATTTTGATCGCATTTCTTGTTGGATTTAAATTCTGTAGATAATTTTTATATTTGTTTCAGGTAATGTATGTTTTATGAGAACTATGTATTACCGCTTGTCAATACTCTACTCTTATTTTAATGGATGACATTGTATTAATTAATTTGCTCTTACATATTATTTATGACAGTGGTGTAATAATGGGGTTTGATATACTTTTATGTAATACAGATGAACCGACAATGGATGTACGGTGACCGATGTTGTCCTGAGTTCATTGATGGCATGCATAATTTTCTCCATATGGCTGAGGCAAACAAGCCGAAGAACGGTTTTATTCGTTGTCCATGTAGTGCCTGCAAGAATATGAGTGATCACTCTACCTCAAAAGTCATTCACTCACACCTCTTGCATAATGGTTTTATACCTGGTTATTATTGTTGGACCAAGCACGGAGAAACAGGGGTTATCATGGAAGAAAATTAAGAAGAGGAGGATAATGACAAGTATCCTTGGTTCAGTGATACTACAATGGGAGAAGACGAAACTGAAGAAGATCCCATTATTGATGAGCCCGACGATGATCTTCGTCGGGCCATTCGTGATGCACAAATGGACTGTGGAAGTGAAAACGAAAGGTTGAAGTTGGAGCGTATGTTAGCTGATCATGCCAAATTGTTGTACCCAACTTGTCAAAATGACCAGAAAAAGCTAGGTACCACACTTGAATTGCTGCAATGGAAGGCAGAGAATGGTACTTCTGACAAGGGATTTGAAAATTTGTTAAAAATAGTTAAGAAGATGCTTCCAAAGGATAACGAATTGCCGTCTAGTACGTATGAAGCAAAGAAGATGGTATGCCCTCTAGGATTAGAGGTGCATAACATACATGCTTGCATTAATGACTGCATCCTCTACCGCGGTGAGCACGAAAAATTTAATGCATGTCCTGTATGCGGTGCTTTGCGGTATAAGATCGGGCGAGATGACCCTGGTGATGTTGAGGGCGAGCCGCGCCCCAGGAAGAGGATTCCTGCAAAGGTGATGTGGTATGCTCCTATAATACCACGGTTGAAACGTTTGTTCAGCAATAGAGAGCATGCCAAGTTGTTGCGTTGGCACAAAGAAGATCGTAAAAAAGACTTGATGTTGAGACACCCCGCGGATGGGTCCCAGTGGAGAAAAATTGACAGAGAGTTCCCGACATTTTCAGATGACGCAAGGAACTTAAGATTTGGCCTAAGTACAGACGGCTTTAATCCTTTTGGAGAGCAGAGCTCCAGTCACAGCACTTGGCCCGTGACTCTATGTATCTATAACCTTCCTCCTTGGCTGTGCATGTAGCGGAAGTACATTATGATGACAGTGCTCATTCAAGGCCCGAAGCAACCTGGCAACGACATTGATGTGTACCTCAGGGCATTAGTTGAAGAACTTTTGCAGTTGTGGTGTGAGGAAGGTGTACGTGTGTGGGATGAGCACAAACTGGAGGAATTTGATCTACGAGCTTTGCTTTTTGTAACCATCAATGATTGGCCTGCTCTAGGCAACATTTCAGGACAGTTAAACAAGGGATACAATGCATACACGCACTGTTTAGCTGAAACTGATAGTATACATTTAGGTAACAAGAATGTGTACCTGGGTCATCGTCGGTTTCTTGTACCCAAGCATCCGTTAAGGAAGCATTACAAATGTGAGGCAGATCATCGGCCGAGGCCTACCCGCCCTTCTAGTTCTGCTATACATGATATGGTCAAGGATTTAAATGTAATCTTTGGAAAGGGTCCTGGCGGACTCACTGTTCCGAATGACGCAAACAACCACGTACCCATGTGGAAGAAGAAATCTATATTTTGGGAGCTGCCATATTGGATAATGTTAGAGATTCACTCTGCAATCGACGTGATGCACGTGACAAAGAACATTTGTTGCAATTTGCTAAACTTCTTGGGCGTGTATGGGAAGTCAAAAGATGGGAAGTCAAAAAAAGGTTCACCGAAAGGAAGGCAGACCCATCAACGTATGAGCGAAGAGATGCATCGAGACGATACTCATTCAGAGAATCAGCCAGGTCCTACAAGCTACGCTCTTACTAAAGAAGAGAAGAAAATATTTTTTGAGTGCCTTCGCAGTATGAAGGTTCCATCTGTCTTCTCATCAAATATAAAAGGAATAATAAACATGGCAGAGCAAAAATTTCAGAATCTAAAGTCTCATGACTGTCACGTGATTATGACACAATTACTTCCAGTTGCATTGAGAGGGCTTCTACCGGAAAATGTTCGAGAACCCATTGTGAAGCTATGTGCATTTCTCAATGCAATTTCTCAGAAGGTCATCAATCCACTAACTCTAAAAAAATTAGAGAAGGATGTGGTCCAATGTCTTGTCAGCTTCGAGTTGGTGTTCCCACCAACCTTCTTCAATATTATGACGCACCTTGTAGTCCACCTAGTCGAAAAGATTTCTGTTCTCGGTCCTGTATTTTTACACAACATGTTCCCCTTTGAGAGGTTCATGGGAGTCTTAAAAAAATATGTGCATAACCGGGCTAGGCCAGAAGGAAGCATCGTCAAGGGTTATGGAACAGAGGAGGTCATTGAGTTTTGTGTAGATTTTATTCCTGATCTGAAGCCGATCGGTGTTCCTGAATCACGTCATGAGGGGAGACTGCATGGAAAAGGCACCCTAGGAAAGAAAGCAACAATATGTCAAGACGGGGATTCTTTCACTCAAGCACACGACACCGTTCTACATAATTCCAGTTTGGTGGGTCCGTATGTCGAGGAACACAAGAATGTTTTACGCTCCAAGTACCCGGAGAAATCTGAAGATTGTATTGATGGAGAACACATGAAGACTTTCAGCAGTTGGTTAAAAAGACGTCTCATTAATGACACCAATGTTGAAGAACAGCTATACTTGTTGGCCACATCACCAGCTTCAACTATATTGACTTTTCAAGGGTACGAGATAAATGGAAATATATTTTACACAGCCAAACAAGATAAAAAGAGCACCAACCAAAACAGTGGAGTACGCTTTGATGCAACAAACTGCAACGGGACAAAGGACACATATTATGGTTACATAGAGGAGATATGGGAACTTGACTATGGACCTACTTTTAAGGTCCCTTTGTTCAAGTGCAAATGGTTAAACCTACGAGGCGGGGTAGAGGTAGACCCACGATACGGAATGACTACAGCGGATCTCAACAATCTTTCGTACGAGGACGAACCATTCGTCCTAGTCAGTGAAGTTGCTCAGGTTTTCTATTTGAAAGACATGTCTACCCTACCGAAAAAAAGAAAAGATAAGCAAGCGAGTACATCATACGATGAGCCAAAGCGCCACGTAGTTCTTTCAGGGAAAAGAGTCATTGTGGGAGTGGAGGACAAGACAGACATGTCAGAAGATTACGATAAGTTTCATGACATCCCGCCCTTCAAAGTCAACACTGATCCAAGTATCAAGTTAAATGAAGAAGATTGTCCGTGGTTACGACGCAATCAGAAGAACAAGTAAACACTAGAGAGGGATATTATTGTTGATGTGTAATATCCGAATGTTTTGTATCAGAAGAACAAGTGAACTGAAGTATTTTGTAGATACATGGAACAAAACACACGATTTCACCTGCATACAGCCCAACGGTGGCTCGTGAGTGCCTGCATATGAAATGCACCGTTGGGCGTATGCAGGGAATCCGAATGCTTTGTATTCTGTCGATGAAGTAGAATGAGGAGACAATGACTGCCGAACATGTTCAAGAGGGGGCTATATATAGGGTCATGTGACTCACGAACTGGTCATGATAGTGCCCATCCAACAGCTCAGAATCCCTCACAAGAAACACATCTTCATCCAACGGCTCACAAGTGCTTTAAAGAAACACACGATCCATGTGCTTCTTTAGTCCCGGTTGGTGTTACCAACCGAGACTAAAGAAGCACATGGATCGTGTGTTTCTTTCTAGCGCTTGTGAGACGTTGGATCTGAGGTGTGTTTCTTTTGAGAGATTCTGAGCTGTTGGATCAGCAGTATCACGACCACTTCGTTACCAACCGGGACTAAAAAGCACACGTACCTTATATATAGCCCCCCTCCCGGACATGTTCAACACTCAGTGTCTACTCATTATTGTTCATTTTGGCAGCACACGGGTAGCAGAGAGCACTCAGTGAAGGCTGATGGTGAACCCTCCACTCGACAGAGGCATCTTTGGGCAACCAACGGCAAGACGTCTCTAATGATCTGCGACCGTTCCAAACGGTTGCAGATCATCAGAGATGTTTTTTCGGACGGTTGTAGATCATCAGAGATGTCTTGCCACGGTCATTTAGCTTGGCTTGAAATGACCATAACTTGGTCATTTGGCTTGAAACTTCTAGATGTTCATACATGATAGACCTTTTTGTGAATACTTTTTTTGCAAATGTTGGCAAAAATCAAGTTTATCATTTTTCATAGCAACTAGTACACATATAAGGAGCCCATGCCAAAGGATTTGATTTTTTGAGGTGTTTATCACTTTATTACATTTAAAAAAAACGATCAAAACGGTCACTACGACTAATCATCGAAAGAGGTGATATTTTCTAGAACTATCAATGTTTCTGTGATATAACCACTAGTTGTGTACCTTAAAATGATTTTTCCAAAAGTTTCAGACCAAACTATCAAATAGTTGTAGTTCAAATTTGAATTACTTTCGATAAATCAACATAAAATCAATTAACTAGGGAAATATAGCTATAATTCAAAGAAAAAACTCAAACTTGGGGATCATCCATCATATGTGCACCACTCTTAGTGAAAAATAGTTGGGTGCCATTTGGAATCATATTTCCTGTACTTACTTCACAAAAAACCTTATTTTTTGCACTTAAAAAAAGGAAAATGATATTTATGAAAATATTTTGAAGAATCCCTTTGGCAAGGTTGTTTAATATACCAATATGCACCTATGTGTGGAGTATGAGATCTTTATCACAAACTATGTCGTTGAAATGACCATAACTTGGTCATTTGGCTTGAAACTTCTAGATGTTCATACATGAAAGTCCTTTTTGTGAATATTTTTTTTGCAAATGTTGGCAAAAATCAAGTTTATCATTTTTCATAGCAACTAGTACACATATAAGGAGCCCATGCCAAAGGATTTGATTTTTTGAGGTGTTTATCACTTTATTACATTTTAAAAAAAAATGATAAAACGGTCACTACGACTAATCATCGAAAGAGGTGATATTTTCTAGAACTATCAATGTTTATGTGATATAACCACTAGTTGTGTACCTTAAAATGATTTTTCCAAAAGTTTCAGACCAAACTATCAAATAGTTGTAGTTCAAATTTGAATTACTTTCGATAAATCAACATAAACTCAATTAATTAGGGAAAATTAGCTATAATTCAAAGAAAAAACTCAAACTTGGGGATCATCCATCATATGTGCACCAATCTTAGTGAAAAATAGTTGGGTGCCATTTGGAATCATATTTCCTGTACTTACTTCACAAAAAATCTTATTTTTTGCACTTAAAAAAAGGAAAATGATATTTATGAAAATATTTTGAAAAATCCCTTTGGCAAGGTTGTTTAATATACCAATATGCACCTATGTGTGGAGTATGAGATCTTTATCACAAACTATGTCGTTGAAATGATCATAACTTGGTCATTTGGCTTGAAACTTCTAGATGTTCATACATGATAGACCTTTTTGTGAATACTTTTTTTGCAAATGTTGGCAAAAATCAAGTTTATCATTTTTCATAGCAACTACTACACATATAAGGAGCCCATGCCAAAGGATTTGATTTTTTGAGGTGTTTATCACTTTATTACATTTAAAAAAAAACGGTCAAAACGGTCGCTACGACTAATCATCGGAAGAGGTGATATTTTCTAGAACTATCAATGTTTCTGTGATATAACCACTAGTTGTGTACCTTAAAATGATTTTTCCAAAAGTTCCAGACCAAACTATCAAATAGTTGTAGTTCAAATTTGAATTACTTTCGATAAATCAACGTAAACTCAATTAACTAGGGAAAATTAGCTATAATTCAAAGAAAAAACTCAAACTTGGGGATCATCCATCATATGTGCACCACTCTTAGTGAAAAATAGTTGGGTGCCATTTGGAATCATATTTCCTGTACTTACTTCACAAAAAACCTTATTTTTTGCACTTAAAAAAAGGAAAATGATATTTATGAAAATATTTTGAAGAATCCCTTTTGCAAGGTTGTTTAATATACCAATATGCACCTATGTGTGGAGTATGAGATCTTTATCACAAACTATGTCGTTGAAATGACCATAACTTGGTCATTTGGCTTGAAACTTCTAGATGTTCATACATGATAGACCTTTTTGTGAATACTTTTTTTGCAAATGTTGGCAAAAATCAAGTTTATCATTTTTCATAGCAACTAGTACACATATAAGGAGCCCATGCCAAAGGATTTGATTTTTTGAGGTGTTTATCACTTTATTACATTTAAAAAAAACGGTCAAAACGGTCGCTACGACTAATCATCGGAAGAGGTGATATTTTCTAGAACTATCAATGTTTCTGTGATATAACCACTAGTTGTGTACCTTAAAATGATTTTTCCAAAAGTTCCAGACCAAACTATCAAATAGTTGTAGTTCAAATTTGAATTACTTTCGATAAATCAACGTAAACTCAATTAACTAGGGAAAATTAGCTATAATTCAAAGAAAAAACTCAAACTTGGGGATCATCCATCATATGTGCACCACTCTTAGTGAAAAATAGTTGGGTGCCATTTGGAATCATATTTCCTGTACTTACTTCACAAAAAACCTTATTTTTTGCACTTAAAAAAAGGAAAATGATATTTATGAAAATATTTTGAAGAATCCCTTTGGCAAGGTTGTTTAATATACCAATATGCACCTATGTGTGGAGTATGAGATCTTTATCACAAACTATGTCGTTGAAATGACCATAACTTGGTCATTTGGCTTGAAACTTCTAGATGTTCATACATGAAAGTCTTTTTTGTGAATATTTTTTTTGCAAATGTTGGCAAAAATCAAGTTTATCATTTTTCATAGCAACTAGTACACATATAAGGAGCCCATGCCAAAGGATTTGATTTTTTGAGGTGTTTATCACTTTATTACATTTTTAAAAAAAAATGATAAAACGGTCACTACGACTAATCATCGAAAGAGGTGATATTTTCTAGAACTATCAATGTTTATGTGATATAACCACTAGTTGTGTACCTTAAAATGATTTTTCCAAAAGTTTCAGACCAAACTATCAAATAGTTGTAGTTCAAATTTGAATTACTTTCGATAAATCAACATAAACTCAATTAATTAGGGAAAATTAGCTATAATTCAAAGAAAAAACTCAAACTTGGGGATCATCCATCAAATGTGCACCAATCTTAGTGAAAAATAGTTGGGTGCCATTTGGAATCATATTTCCTGTACTTACTTCACAAAAAATCTTATTTTTTGCACTTAAAAAAAGGAAAATGATATTTATGAAAATATTTTGAAAAATCCCTTTGGCAAGGTTGTTTAATATACCAATATGCACCTATGTGTGGAGTATGAGATCTTTATCACAAACTATGTCATTGAAATGATCATAACTTGGTCATTTGGCTTGAAACTTCTAGATGTTCATACATGATAGACCTTTTTGTGAATACTTTTTTTGCAAATGTTGGCAAAAATCAAGTTTATCATTTTTCATAGCAACTAGTACACATATAAGGAGCCCATGCCAAAGGATTTGATTTTTTGAGGTGTTTATCACTTTATTACATTTAAAAAAAACGGTCAAAACGGTCGCTACGACTAATCATCGGAAGAGGTGATATTTTCTAGAACTATCAATGTTTCTGTGATATAACCACTAGTTGTGTACCTTAAAATGATTTTTCCAAAAGTTCCAGACCAAACTATCAAATAGTTGTAGTTCAAATTTGAATTACTTTCGATAAATCAACGTAAACTCAATTAACTAGGGAAAATTAGCTATAATTCAAAGAAAAAACTCAAACTTGGGGATCATCCATCATATGTGCACCACTCTTAGTGAAAAATAGTTGGGTGCCATTTGGAATCATATTTCCTGTACTTACTTCACAAAAAACCTTATTTTTTGCACTTAAAAAAAGGAAAATGATATTTATGAAAATATTTTGAAGAATCCCTTTTGCAAGGTTGTTTAATATACCAATATGCACCTATGTGTGGAGTATGAGATCTTTATCACAAACTATGTCGTTGAAATGACCATAACTTGGTCATTTGGCTTGAAACTTCTAGATGTTCATACATGATAGACCTTTTTGTGAATACTTTTTTTGCAAATGTTGGCAAAAATCAAGTTTATCATTTTTCATAGCAACTAGTACACATATAAGGAGCCCATGCCAAAGGATTTGATTTTTTGAGGTGTTTATCACTTTATTACATTTAAAAAAAAACGGTCAAAACGGTCGCTACGACTAATCATCGGAAGAGGTGATATTTTCTAGAACTATCAATGTTTCTGTGATATAACCACTAGTTGTGTACCTTAAAATGATTTTTCCAAAAGTTCCAGACCAAACTATCAAATAGTTGTAGTTCAAATTTGAATTACTTTCGATAAATCAACGTAAACTCAATTAACTAGGGAAAATTAGCTATAATTCAAAGAAAAAACTCAAACTTGGGGATCATCCATCATATGTGCACCACTCTTAGTGAAAAATAGTTGGGTGCCATTTGGAATCATATTTCCTGTACTTACTTCACAAAAAACCTTATTTTTTGCACTTAAAAAAAGGAAAATGATATTTATGAAAATATTTTGAAGAATCCCTTTGGCAAGGTTGTTTAATATACCAATATGCACCTATGTGTGGAGTATGAGATCTTTATCACAAACTATGTCGTTGAAATGACCATAACTTGGTCATTTGGCTTGAAACTTCTAGATGTTCATACATGAAAGTCCTTTTTGTGAATATTTTTTTTGCAAATGTTGGCAAAAATCAAGTTTATCATTTTTCATAGCAACTAGTACACATATAAGGAGCCCATGCCAAAGGATTTGATTTTTTGAGGTGTTTATCACTTTATTACATTTTTTAAAAAAAATGATAAAACGGTCACTACGACTAATCATCGAAAGAGGTGATATTTTCTAGAACTATCAATGTTTATGTGATATAACCACTAGTTGTGTACCTTAAAATGATTTTTCCAAAAGTTTCAGACCAAACTATCAAATAGTTGTAGTTCAAATTTGAATTACTTTCGATAAATCAACATAAACTCAATTAATTAGGGAAAATTAGCTATAATTCAAAGAAAAAACTCAAACTTGGGGATCATCCATCAAATGTGCACCAATCTTAGTGAAAAATAGTTGGGTGCCATTTGGAATCATATTTCCTGTACTTACTTCACAAAAAATCTTATTTTTTGCACTTAAAAAAAGGAAAATGATATTTATGAAAATATTTTGAAAAATCCCTTTGGCAAGGTTGTTTAATATACCAATATGCACCTATGTGTGGAGTATGAGATCTTTATCACAAACTATGTCATTGAAATGATCATAACTTGGTCATTTGGCTTGAAACTTCTAGATGTTCATACATGATAGACCTTTTTGTGAATACTTTTTTTGCAAATGTTGGCAAAAATCAAGTTTATCATTTTTCATAGCAACTAGTACACATATAAGGAGCCCATGCCAAAGGATTTGATTTTTTGAGGTGTTTATCACTTTATTACATTTAAAAAAAACGGTCAAAACGGTCGCTACGACTAATCATCGGAAGCGGTGATATTTTCTAGAACTATCAATGTTTCTGTGATATAACCACTAGTTGTGTACCTTAAAATGATTTTTCCAAAAGTTCCAGACCAAACTATCAAATAGTTGTAGTTCAAATTTGAATTACTTTCGATAAATCAACGTAAACTCAATTAACTAGGGAAAATTAGCTATAATTCAAAGAAAAAACTCAAACTTGGGGATCATCCATCATATGTGCACCACTCTTAGTGAAAAATAGTTGGGTGCCATTTGGAATCATATTTCCTGTACTTACTTCACAAAAAACCTTATTTTTTGCACTTAAAAAAAGGAAAATGATATTTATGAAAATATTTTGAAGAATCCCTTTTGCAAGGTTGTTTAATATACCAATATGCACCTATGTGTGGAGTATGAGATCTTTATCACAAACTATGTCGTTGAAATGACCATAACTTGGTCATTTGGCTTGAAACTTCTAGATGTTCATACATGATAGACCTTTTTGTGAATACTTTTTTTGCAAATGTTGGCAAAAATCAAGTTTATCATTTTTCATAGCAACTAGTACACATCTAGGAGCCCATGCCAAAGGATTTGATTTTTTGAGGTGTTTATCACTTTATTACATTTAAAAAAAAACGATCAAAACGGTCGTTACGACTAATCATCGGAAGAGGTGATATTTTTTAGAACTATCAATGTTTATGTGATATAACCACTAGTTGTGTACCTTAAAATGATTTTTCCAAAAGTTTCAGACCAAACTATCAAATAGTTGTAGTTCAAATTTGAATTACTTTCGATAAATCAACGTAAACTCAATTAACTAGGGAAAATTAGCTATAATTCAAAGAAAAAACTCAAACTCGGGGATCATCCATCATATGTGCACCACTCTTAGTGAAAAATAGTTGGGTGCAATTTGGAATCATATTTCCTGTACTTACTTCACAAAAAACCTTATTTTTTGCACTTAAAAAAAGGAAAATGATATTTATGAAAATATTTTGAAGAATCCCTTTGGCAAGGTTGTTTAATATACCAATATGCACCTATGTGTGGAGTATGAGATCTTTATCACAAACTATGTCGTTGAAATGATCATAACTTGGTCATTTGGCTTGAAACTTCTAGATGTTCATACATGATAGACCTTTTTGTGAATACTTTTTTTGCAAATGTTGGCAAAAATCAAGTTTATCATTTTTCATAGCAACTAGTACACATATAAGGAGCCCATGCCAAAGGATTTGATTTTTTGAGGTGTTTATCACTTTATTACATTTAAAAAAAAACGGTCAAAACGGTCGCTACGACTAATCATCGGAAGAGGTGATATTTTCTAGAACTATCAATGTTTCTGTGATATAACCACTAGTTGTGTACCTTAAAATGATTTTTCCAAAAGTTCCAGACCAAACTATCAAATAGTTGTAGTTCAAATTTGAATTACTTTCGATAAATCAACGTAAACTCAATTAACTAGGGAAAATTAGCTATAATTAAAAGAAAAAACTCAAACTTGGGGATCATCCATCATATGTGCACCACTCTTAGTGAAAAATAGTTGGGTGCCATTTGGAATCATATTTCCTGTACTTACTTCACAAAAAACCTTATTTTTTGCACATAAAAAAAGGAAAATGATATTTATGAAAATATTTTGAAGAATCCCTTTGGCAAGGTTGTTTAATATACCAATATGCATCTATGTGTGGAGTATGAGATCTTTATCACAAACTATATCGTTGAAATGATCATAACTTGGTGATTTGGCTTGAAACTTCTAGATGTTCATACATGATAGACCTTTTTGTGAATACTTTTTTGCAAATGTTGGCAAAAATCAATTTTATCATTTTTCATAGCAACTAGTACACATATAAGGATCCCATGCCAAATGATTTGATTTTTTGAGGTGTTTATCACTTTATTACATTTTTTCTTAAAAACGATCAAAACGGTCGCTACGACAAATCATCCGAAGAGGTGATATTTTCTAAAACTATCAATGTTTCTGTGATAAAACCACTAGTTGTGTACCTTAAAATGATTTTTCCAAAAGTTTCAGACCAAACTATCAAATAGTTGTAGTTCAAATTTGAATTACTTTCGATAAATCAACATAAACTCAATTAACTAGGGAAAATTAGCTATAATTCAAAGAAAAAACTCAAACTTGGAGATCATCCATCATATGTGCACCACTCTTAGTGAAAAATAGTTGGGTGCCATTTGCAACCATATTTCCTGTACTTACTTCACAAAAAACCTTATTTTTTCCACTTAAAAAAGGAAAATGATATTTATGAAAATATTTTGAAGAATCCCTTTGGCAAGGTTGTTTAATATACCAATATGCACCTATGTGTAGAGTATGAGATCTTTATCACAAACTATGTCGTTGAAATGACCATAACTTTGTCATTTGGCTTAAAACTTCTAGATGTTCATACATGATAGACCTTTTTGTGAATACTTTGTTTGAAAATGTTGGCAAAAATGAAGTTTATCATTTTTCGTAGCAACTAGTACACATATAAGGAGCCCATGCCAAAGGATTTGATTTTTTGAGGTGTTTATCACTTTATTACATTTAAAAAAAACGATCAAAACGGTCACTACGACTAATCATCGAAAGAGGTGATATTTTCTAGAACTATCAATGTTTCTGTGATATAACCACTAGTTGTATACCTTAAAATGATTTTTTCAAAAGTTTCAGACCAAACTATCAAATAGTTGTAGTTCAAATTTGAATTACTTTCCATAAATCAACATAAACTCAATTAATTAGGGAAAATAAGCTATAATTCAAAGAAAAAACTCAAACTTGGGGATAATCCATCATATGTGCACCAATATTAGTGAAAAATAGTTCGGTGCCATTTGGAATCATATTTCCTGTACTTACTTCACAAAAAACCTTATTTTTTGCACTTAAAAAAAGGAAAATGATATTTATGAAAATATTTTGAAGAATCCCTTTGGCAAGGTTGTTTAATATACCAATATGCACCTATGTGTGGAGTATGAGATCTTTATCACAAACTATGTCGTTGAAATGACCATAACTTGGTCATTTGGCTTGAAACTTCTAGATGTTCATACATGATAGACCTTTTTGTGAATACTTTTTTTGCAAATATTGGCAAAAATCAAGTTTATCATTTTTCATAGCAACTAGTACACATATAAGGAGCCCATGCCAAAGGATTTGATTTTTTGAGGTGTTTATCACTTTATTACATTTAAAAAAAACGGTCAAAACGGTCGCTACGACTAATCATCGGAAGAGGTGATATTTTCTAGAACTATCAATGTTTCTGTGATGTAACCACTAGTTGTGTAACTTAAAATGATTTTTCCAAAAGTTCCAGACCAAACTATCAAATAGTTGTAGTTCAAATTTGAATTACTTTCGATAAATCAACGTAAACTCAATTAACTAGGGAAAATTAGCTATAATTCAAAGAAAAAACTCAAACTTGGGGATCATCCATCATATGTGCACCACTCTTAGTGAAAAATAGTTGGGTGCCATTTGGAATCATATTTCCTGTACTTACTTCACAAAAAACCTTATTTTTTGCACTTAAAAAAAGGAAAATGATATTTATGAAAATATTTTGAAGAATCCCTTTGGCAAGGTTGTTTAATATACCAATATGCACCTATGTGTGGAGTATGAGATATTTATCACAAACTATGTCGTTGAAATGACCAAAACTTGGTCATTTGGCTTGAAACTTCTAGATGTTCATACATGATAGACCTTTTTGTGAATACTTTTTTTGCAAATGTTGGAAAAAATCAAGTTTATCATTTTTCATAACAACTAGTACACATATAAGGAGCCCATGCCAAAGGATTTGATTTTTTGAGGTGTTTATCACTTTATTACATTAAAAAAAACGATCAAAACGGTCGCTACGACTAATCATCGGAAGAGGTGATATTTTTTAGAACTATCAATGTTTATGTGATATAACCACTAGTTGTGTGACTTAAAATGATTTTTCCAAAAGTTTCAGACCAAACTATCAAATAGTTGTAGTTCAAATTTGAATTACTTTCGATAAATCAACGTAAACTCAATTAACTAGGGAAAATTAGCTATAATTCAAAGAAAAAACTCAAACTTGGGGATCATCCATCATATGTGCACCACGCTTAGTGAAAAATAGTTGGGTGCCATTTGGAATCATATTTCCTGTACTTACTTCACAAAAAACCTTATTTTTTGCACTTAAAAAAAGGAAAATGATATTTATGAAAATATTTTGAAGAATCCCTTTGGCAAGGTTGTTTAATATACCAATATGCACCTATGTGTGGAGTATGAGATCTTTATCACAAACTATGTCGTTGAAATGATCATAACTTGGTCATTTGACTTGAGACTTCTAGATGTTCATACATGATAGACCTTTTTGTGAATACTTTTTTGCAAATGTTGGCAAAAATCAAGTTTATCATTTTTCATAGCAACTAGTACACATATAAGGAGCCCATGCCAAATGATTTGATTTTTTGAGGTGTTTATCACTTTATTACATTTTTTATTAAAAACGATCAAAACGGTCGCTACGACTAATCATCCGAAGAGGTGATATTTTCTAGAACTATCAATGTTTCTGTGATATAACCACTAGTTGTGTACCTTAAAATGATTTTTCCAAAAGTTTCAGACCAAACTATCAAATAGTTGTAGTTCAAATTTGAATTACTTTCGATAAATCAACATAAACTCAATTAACTAGGGAAAATTAGCTATAATTCAAAGAAAAAACTCAAACTTGGAGATCATCCATCATATGTGCACCACTCTTAGTGAAAAATAGTTGGGTGCCATTTGCAATCATATTTCCTGTACTTACTTCACAAAAAACCTTATTTTTTGCACTTAAAAAAAGGAAAATGATATTTATGAAAATATTTTGAAGAATCCCTTTGCCAAGGTTGTTTAATATACCAATATGCACCTATGTGTAGAGTATGATATCTTTATCACAAACTATGTCGTTGAAATGACCATAACTTGGTCATTTGGCTTGAAACTTCTAGATGTTCATACATGATAGACCTTTTTGTGAATACTTTTTTTGAAAATGTTGGCAAAAATCAAGTTTATAATTTTTCATAGCAACTAGTACACATATAAGGAGCCCATGCCAAAGGATTTGATTTTTTGAGGTGTTTATCACTTTATTACATTAAAAAAAACGATCAAAACGGTCACTACGACTAATCATCGAAAGAGGTGTTATTTTCTAGAACTATCGATGTTTCTGTGATATAACCACTAGTTGTGTACCTTAAAATGATTTTTCCAAAAGTTTCAGACCAAACTATCAAATAGTTGTAGTTCAAATTTGAATTACTTTCGATAAATCAACATACACTCGATTAATTAGGGAAAATTAGCTATAATTCAAAGAAAAAACTCAAACTTGGGGATCATCCATCATATGTGCACCAATCTTAGTGAAAAATAGTTGGGTGCCATTTGGAATCATATTTCCTGTACTTACTTCACAAAAAACCTTATTTTTTGCACTTAAAAAAAGGAAAATGATATTTATGAAAATATTTTGAAGAATCCCTTTGGAAAGGTTGTTTAATATACCAATATGCACCTATGTGTGGAGTATGAGATCTTTATCACAAACTATGTCGTTGAAATGACCATAACTTGGTCATTTGGCTTGAAACTTCTAGATGTTCATACATGATAGACCTTTTTGTGAATACTTTTTTTGCAAATGTTGGCAAAATCAAGTTTATCATTTTTCATAAAAACTAGTACACATATAAGGAGCCCATGCCAAAGGATTTGATTTTTTGAGGTGTTTATCACTTTATTACATTTAAAAAAAACGCTCAAAACGGTCGCTACGACTAATCATCGGAAGAGGTGATATTTTCTAGAACTATCAATGTTTCTGTGATATAACCACTAGTTGTGTACCTTAAAATGATTTTTCCAAAAGTTCTAGACCAAACTATCAAATAGTTGTAGTTCTAATTTGAATTACTTTCGATAAATCAACGTAAACTCAATTAACTAGGGAAAATTAGCTATAATTCAAAGAAAAAACTCAAACTTGGGGATCATCCATCATATGTGCACCACTCTTAGTGAAAAATAGTTGGGTGCCATTTGGAATCATATTTCCTGTACTTACTTCACAAAAAACCTTATTTTTTGCACTTAAAAAAAGGAAAATGAAATTTATGAAAATATTTTGAAGAATCCCTTTGGCAAGGTTATTTAATATACCAATATGCACCTATGTGTGGAGTATGAGATATTTATCAAAAACTATGTCGTTGAAATGACCATAACTTGGTCATTTGGCTTGAAACTTCTAGATGTTCATACATGATAGACCTTTTTGTGAATACTTTTTTTGCAAATGTTGGCAAAAATCAAGTTTATCATTTTTCATAGCAACTAGTACACATATAAGGAGCCCATGCCAAAGGATTTGATTTTTTGAGGTGTTTATCACTTTATTACATTTTTTAAAAAAACGATCAAAACGGTCGCTTCGACTAATCATCGGAAGAGGTGATATTTTTTATAACTATCAATGTTTATGTGATATAACCACTAGTTGTGTACCTTAAAATGATTTTTTCCAAAAGTTTCAGACCAAACTATCAAATAGTTGTAGTTCAAATTTGAATTACTTTCGATAAATCAACGTAAACTCAATTTACTAGGGAAAATTAGCTATAATTCAAAGAAAAAACTCAAACTTGGGGATCATCCATCATATCTGCACCACTCTTAGTGAAAAATAGTTGGGTGCCATTTGGAATCATATTTCCTGTACTTACTTCACAAAAAATCTTATTTTTTGCACTTAAAAAAAGGAAAATGTTATTTATGAAAATATTTTGAAGAATCCCTTTGGCAAGGTTGTTTAATATACCAATATGCGCCTATGTGTGGAGTATGGGATCTTTATCACAAACTATGTCGTTGAAATGATCATAACTTGGTCATTTGGCTTGAAACTTCTAGATGTTCATACATGGTATACCTTTTTGTGAATACTTTTTTGCAAATGTTGGCAAAAATCAAGTTTATCATTTTTCATAGCAACTAATACACATATAACGAGCCCATGCCAAATGATTTGATTTTTTGAGGTGTTTATCACTTTATTACATTTAAAAAAAAAACGATCAAAACGGTCGCTACGACTAATCATCCGAAGAGGTGATATTTTCTAAAACTATCAATGTTTCTGTGATATAACCACTAGTTGTGTACCTTAAAATGATTTTTTCAAAAGTTTCAGACCAAACTATCAAATAGTTGTAGTTCAAATTTGAATTACTTTCGATAAATCAACGTAAACTCAATTAACTAGGAAAAATTAGCTATAATTTAAAGAAAAAACTCAAACTTGGGGATCATCCATCATATGTGCACCACTCGTAGTGAAAAATAGTTGGGTGCCATTTGGAATCATATTTTATGTACTTAGTTCACAAAAAACGTTAAAACATAGAAAATGATATTTATGATATAATTTGAAGAAATCACCTTGGCATCTTAAAATGTTAGAAAATATAAAACAAAAAAAATAAATAAACTAGAAACCAAAACAATTCAAAAAATAAGTAAACCAAAATAAGAAACAGAAAAGTAAACAATGCAAACAATTTAAAAGAAAACAAAAACAAAAATCAGTAAAAAGAAACAAGGAAAAAAAAGGTATTTGTCTCGGTTGGTAACACCAACCGAGACTAAAGGGGCCACTGGCGGCCCAGTCAGACATTTAGTCCCGGTTGGTGTTACCAACCGCGACTAAAGACCCTTTAGTCTCCGTTCGTAACACGAACCGGGACTAAAGGCCCTTTCCGCGCCGTATAGGGTTCGCGCGGCCGAAAATTTGTCAATCTTCCCCCAAATTCCCCTCTCCACGGCGAAGCCCTGCTCCGCTCTCCGCTCCGGCCTCCACTGCCGCCTCCAACGCCCCCGACTCCCCACGCGGCGCCACTGCGCCTCGCCGTCGCCGTCTGCCGCTGCCGCTCTGTGCCCCTGCGCCGTGCCGCTGCGCCGCCATCCCCTGCCGACGAGGAGGCCGCTCGCCGCGCCGTCCCCGTCCTTGATCCGCACCGTCGAGGAGGTCGCGCTCCGCCGCCGCGCCATCCCTTCCTCTCCGCACAGACGAGGAGGCCTCCCCACCCACGGCCCCGCCACCTGCTCAACTCCCGTGAGCGTCTCCTCCCCTCTGATCCCTCCCTCTCGGCCTCCTCTTTAGCTAGGGTTAACAGGCAGAGAATTGAGCATGAAGTTTGCCACTGTTTGATCATAAGAACGCTAATTCATGTATATGTACTACACCATCTTACATAAACCGCGTCACGATGGAAAAATGTTTTACTAACAAATCCTTTCTTATCTCTTTAAAAGCTTGCCACTGTTTTATCAATGAATAAAATAAAAGATGTGTGCTCCCTGTGATAATTTAGCCAAGCTGTTAGCCTACTTTTGCATACATTATAAGTACATCTAACTTTCACATAAATGGGAAAAATTATGCATTCTCAAATTTGATTGCTAATGGTCAATCAATACCATTGCTGGATTTTGTCATACTGAATTTTTGGTGTGTCAATTTTTTATTAATTGGTATCAACAGACGTTGTACTATGTGCGATTGGCTCGCTCTTTACTTCACTTTATATGTAAGATTACGGATGGTGTGCTATAGTTTGGAGCTTTGTCTTGATCTCTCTTTAATACATGAATTGTTGTGACTCCGCATCCTCTCGCGTGTAGTAAGTAATTTCCCTCTTTTTTTGTAGATCATAGTGCTCTTCTCACCTGGTTAACCCTACCTGCTTAAATCCATGTGTATACAATTGCGACTGTATAGCATGAATAGATTGTAGCCTTCAGATGTGATTGACTATTCTGTTCTCTGTTCGTTATACTGATAAAATAAATTTGTGTACTATGTTTATAATAGATCCTCAACGAGGAGTAAGCATATTAGTTGCTGAAGTTTATCTGCTGGTGGGTTCTTAGGCCAAGTTCATCCCATTATTTGCTAGGATTGAGCATGAAGTTTGCTAGGATTTGTAAGAATAGTTTGCTAGGATTGTGATGCATGAAGTTTGCTAGGATTTGTAAGAATAGTTTGCTAGGATTATCCCATTTAAGTTCTGCCAGCTTGTGATGCATGAAGTTTGCTAGGATTTGTAAGAATAGTTTCCTCCAAATGGTCATCTTATTCTGATGCTTACAAAAGCTTGTGAGATTTAGGTCTAAACAAGTTCATTTGTGATTAAAAGTTTTATGGAGTGAAACTATATATTACAAAGATCAGATTAGTCCAAAAGAATGTCAAAAACTATTGAAAGGTTGCTTAATAATAGGTTCTGGTTTGGCTAAGTTTTAACAGACATGAAGATCACACAATTGTCAGATTCTTCCATGTATTGCTACAATTGTCAGGTTCTGGTTTGGATCTTTTGTTGTTTTGATTGATATACAATTCATTATACAACTTGCAGGAGGTCTGCTGCTCGGGTCCTTGTGTCCACGGCTTTTCAGGAGGTCTTGCTTCAGTGGCTATCTTTGTTTTGTAAATTGAGATGATTGTAAATGTGTTAGATATGAAATTGTAATATATGATCCGTATATATATTATGGTGTGTTGGATATGCAAATTGAGATGATTATAAATGTGTACGAAAAAAGATGATTTTGTGTTAGATATGTACAATTCTAAAATATGATCCATATATATATAGTTTTGTGTTAGGTATGCAAGATGAGCACACACTGTTTTCTTCGCTGCCACCTTGTTGTGCTATATGATCCATACTTGTATATGTTTTTCAGATGAATAAATGTAAACTTGATTATAATGCCCGAGCTATGGATTGCAGGTACATTTGAGCTATGGAGCACTTGCGAGACGAGCAGATAGAAGAAGCACAATTTCAACGAGACGAAGAGATGGAAGACCAAATGGAACAACTTATTTTTAATGATGCCCGAGCTGGAGGAGATGTAGATGATTATGATTTCGAACAATTTTTGAACGACTTTGGAATCGAGTCACAAGACTTTGATGTGGTGATAACAAACTCCGGCGGAGAGGTGTATATGTGTTTATAATAAATATGGCGATATGTTGTTGTTAACTACATGCATTAATTGATTTATGTTGCATTTATTAACGACTTATTTTTCTTTTAGCCATCCGGATCGAGCAAATCTGCAAAAAAGCAGCCACCATGTGCTCCTCGAGGCAAGGCAAAAAGAATGACGAGCGAGGATCCAAAGTTACCGATTGAGGAAATTGCTGATTCCGGCGAACCGCTCGAACCAAAACAGAACTGCAACAAATTTATAAGTCAAGCTGGAGTTATTGTTAGGGACATGATCCCAATCAGCATACGCGAATGGAATAAGCCGGCGGTCGTAGATGTGGACGACCCATGTTATGTCCACCAAGTTCTTAAGGATTTGGTCTATAACACGCTGTTGTCACATTTCACCCTCCCGCCAGATCTCTCTAAAGTGAAGAAGGACAACCTCAAGAAGTGGACTCTTATTAAGATGGCGGAACAGTTCCGGAACTGGAAGAAAAAGTTATGGAATCAATATGTAGAAACAAAAGAAGTGCCAGATTTCAGTGGAGCACAAGGGAAGAAGTTAGAATCTGAATGGGCGGCGTTTAAGGCGTATAGGGAATCACCTATGGCTGTGGCCCGATCGACGATAAATAAATTGAATGCTGGGCTGAAGGAACACCACCATACATTGGGGACAGGTGGCTACAAGAGCGCCATTCCTAAGTGGTTAGCCTATGAAGAAAAACTGCTTCAATCGGGGGTCCGTCCACAGACACTTGACTGGCCCGAGAGGTCGAAATTCTGGTTGTTCGCGCATGGGGCAATGTTGGACCCTAAAACCGGAGAGATTGTTGGAAGGGGAAATGGAAGGTTCTCGTTAATCGTATAAAAAAGAAGCTTGAAGAAGCAATTAATGATGTTCGCAATGGTGTGTTCAAACCCGATAGAGAGGATGACGAGCTGACACGGGCCCTGGGGAATCCTGAACATGTTGGACGAGCTCGAGGCTTTCCTGGCGGTGCTACGTTTAAGACTGCGTGGCCGGAATCCGCTCACACTTATAGAAGCCGTAGCAGAGGTAAGAAGAAGGAGGCCGACCGGATATTACAATTGGAACGTGAAATGAAGGAGCAACGGGCGGAAATAAAAGCATTGAAGGAGCAAAGAACGGAACCTCAGGAGCGGCACCAATTAGACCATGAAGCACATGCCGCCCCATCTCAGCGTAGAAGCAGCGTTGGTTCCACGCGTCAGGTCGACGTTGGTGCCTACCCAGTGGATGACATCACAGAGCCTACAGGTTGTGAGCTACATATAGCAATGAGAAACATAACTTTGAAGGTGGCGGTGCGGCAAGCTTTAGTAATTGAACCTGGAGAACTCTACCATTGTGGTCAAATTCCAGATGGCTACGCTCGTGTCGGGGTGGACGAAATTATGCCGGGATTTGAAACCTTGGAACTTGAGTTACCTGGAGGTGACGAGGAGAAAACGTTGGCAGACGTCAAGCATGCCTTCGCCCTATGGCCCAAGAAATACATCGTCCTTTCAGAACAAGCAAAGTCCACTCCACGTTCTAGGAGTCCAGCTCACCAGCCAAGTCCACTCTTCCCCGAGAGGGATCAAAGACGGAGTCCATCTCCACCCCATCCGCAAAGCCCACACCTCCCCGATAGGGACCCCAGCCCGAGTCCATCTCCAGCTCAACAGCAAAGCCAACCGCCCCCCGAGAGGGTTCCTAGCGCGAGGCCATCGCAGTCTGTGCCAGTCCGCCAGAATGTTAAGTCGCTCTCGAGTAGGCGCCAGTCTGGTTCTCCTGTTAGGAAGAAACCTAGAAAGCAGAAAACACCGCCGCCTACTCCAAAGTTACCTTGGGAGAGAACCGTCGAGGAAAACGATATCGCATGCAAAGAACATACGGATGCCTGGCTTGCTGGCGTGAAACAGAAAGCGTTAGCGAAACAATTGCCTCCTGCAAAATTTACTGCCGGAATTCCTCAGGAAAAAAATGACCGTTGCATCGATGCCCTATACAACCCCCCACCATCGCCGCCAACAGACTATGATCGCAACATTGGTAAGTCATATGACGAAGAGATGGATGATCGATCGAAAAAAGGGAAACAAGTTGCCCAACTCGGAGAACAAGACGCACACTCGGCCCCCCCGCTCAAGGTGCTTGATGACAGAGTTCTCAAAAACATCAATGTGCGGGAGCTGGTATATTCGGGAGATGATATCCCCTTCACGGATGTTGTTCGTACTTATGTTCACGGGGAGAATTTTTTTGACGGCGACTTACCCACAAGAATGCGTCAATTTCAAGCCTGGTACAAGGATACCGTTAAGGAGACCAATAAAGACGCTCTCATGATGGCAGTTAAGGAAGAGCATTATTTCCAAGAATACTCTGTTGTCCTTTACTTCGCCAAAATCTTTCAGTTATACAATCTCCGGGCCCTCGACAAAGGCATCATGAGTTCCTATTGTCTGTAAGTCATCTATTCCTGTAATTTAATGTTTTAATTAGCTCTACTCGTTCATTGTCTGTGATAATCCTCTCTATAATATTTTGTGTGCTTTATTACGCAGAATGAAGATGCTCGAATGCAAGAAGAAGAAAATCAACCACATTGGGTTCATTGACTCCTCTATAATGCATGAAGATAACATAATTGATCCAATACTTAACAAGGATACACCGGGGAATTTGCTAATGTTTTCAAGCGACAAGCTTACAAAAAATGTATATTATGGCCTTACAACTTCAAGTGAGTGTTACTGCTTATTACACATTCTATTTTTCTCACCCGATGTTAAGTTTAATTGATTAGTTATGCATGACTATTTATAAACGTGCGCAGCTACCACTACATTCTTATCGTTATTGACTTGCGGAAAGGAGAAATTGTTGTCCTTGACTCGTTAAGAAGATGCCCTAAACAATACAAGACCTGTTTTGATTTGGTGGCAAGGTACTTTCTTTTGTTATCGCATCTTTCGTTCATTTCCTAATATCAAGGAATTTATGACTCATTCATTCATTTTCTTGTCATGCAGCGTTTGGAAAATGTTCCTCGCGGAACATCCGAACAGTGGATGGCCAGAGAAACTGCGCTGGCGTACTAACGATGTAAGTAGTACTATAACTAGGCCCATGCACCATTATCATACTTTATTATTATTTGATTAAATTTTATTCTTCTATAGACTTGACTTAAACAGCCAATAGGGACTGATCTATGTGGATTCTTCGTTTGCGAGTACATGCACACTGTGGTCAACGAGAGTTTGAAGAGCAAAAGAAGTATCGAAGTACGTAAAGCTCTAGTCACACTGTGATGAGTTTTATTCATTTCATATCTCATGTATTCATTGTGATATCATTTTTTTACAGTTGTCAAGAAAGCGCAACGAGTTACCAATAAAGACCCGCTTCAGGGCACTTGCAGAGGAGTTGACGAGATTTTACCTCGCCCATGTCATATCGGAGACCGGAGAGTACCACTATTTTGACTAGTGCGGACATGTAATATATAGTGATCTCCATGTAACAAAGTACTTCTAAGTATCTGGAACCGGAAAACGTGATCTTCATGTACCACGCCTACTTAAATGTGTATGTGTTATCAACACATGATTTTCATGTAATTGTATATATGCATGATGCAACTTCATCTAGCTTCGTATAATAATTTATACATGTTTTTCGCCCATCGAAGCCGTAGCATCCGAAACCCCTACCCCCGACGCATCGACATGGTATCATCCGAAACCCCCTACCATCACACATCGACTATAGCATCGACGTGGTACCATCCGAAACCCCTACCCAGAAAACCGGTAGAAATAAAAAAAAGTAAACCCTGAAATGAAAAAAAGCAAAACCCTGAAATGTAAAAAAAAATTAAAAACCCTAGTCCCGGTTCGTAACACGAACCGGGACTAAAGGGTTCGCCCCTGCACGCCCTGCTGCGGCCACGTGCGCTGCGCTCATTTGTGTCAGCAACAAACAGGAATCCAACGACCATGGAGCAAGGCTATAGGGCGAGTACGTGCCAGGTCAGATGGAACCATGTCGGCCGTGGTGGAGTTCACCGGTCAACTGCCTCTAACCGGGCACGCGTCCTCCTCCTCTAGCTCCGGCGGTATGGCCTCCTTCTGCGGCAAAAACATCAAGGAAGAGAGGCGCATCGAGTGGTTGTGAATGAGGCCGCAGTTTAAAAAGCGGTGGACACCCCTCCCACATGAAGGGCATGTCACCATGTAACATGCCCCATCTCATCAGCCGTTCGATTTTCATCCAATAGCCAACAAATATCCAAAATTTAACTTGAAAACCAAACATTTTAGGAAAAAAAATGAAAATTTCCAATAAGTTTATTGTAGTCTGATCTTTTTTTCTTTAGAGTCATTTGGATTAGTCGTATATGAGTTAATTCCTTTTTAAGATCAAAATGGGCTATTTAACGTTAAACCAATTATCCAAATGATTCAAAAATTTCTCAGAATATAAACCAGACTATATCAAACTTGCTGGATTCCTTTCATTTTTTCTAAAATATTTGATTTCCAGTTAAAGTTTTGGATCGGGCCCTTGGATGAAGATCAGATGACAGTCGATGGACATGTTACAAGGTGACATGCATGTCACCTGATCTCAGTCCTTCCCGCACATAGTATTTACTCTGATGTGGAAGGAAACATGATGGGTGAAAGGCGAGGCGACTGGTGAAAGGCAAAGTTGTGACGTTGCGCCTTCCCCACGCGAATCATTCACACTGGTTACGCGATGTCGTTGTGCCAGTCCACACGTAGACTTAACGTCTGCCTACCCTATATAAAAAGGCATTCTCCCATGTGATCTCTCACCCTCTCCCCCAATCCCTTCGTCGGGCACACAAGCGCACCATCATTATGGATATGAATATGAAGTGGCTCTCCTCGCACGAGACTAAAGAGGTCGCAAAATATGACATCCTCACACCGTTTTTGTCGAAACGCCTTCTATTGTATTTTGTGTTCACGTGTAATAAAATGCATGCAAAATGTTGGGTTGCCACTTGGCAGCACCCCGTAATGGATCGGACAAGCCTCCGGCACCTCTAATGGAGAGTAACTTCAACTAGTAACATACACATGTTTTAGACTATGTTACTACCCTCACAATGCAAAGTAACATAAAAGTAGTGTCATATGTAGTCTTATTTATTATTCTTTTTTTTTGAGATTGTCTTATTTATTATTCTATATACACATTTTGTCTTAAAAAATGTGATATGATGATAACTAGATATGTTACTCCATTAGCATCTCTACTCATTAATTACATACCACATCATCTTTTTTGACTAGGTGGAATCTATGTTACTTAGTTATTTCCATTGTGACTAGTCTAAAGCGGACAGAAATTAGGGTACACTGCACAAATTTTGAGGGTGCCGGTGGAGGTGCCGCTGTAGAGCAAAAATAGAGGGCCGGTAGATGCTGCGTCACCATCAGGTCAGCTTCACCGTGACAAAACCCTGATTCGACTACCGTTTTACGTGTACCCGTTTGAGCCAACAACGCATATGCATGCAGAGCAGTGATAGTACGTATCAATCCGTAGGCGTGGTCCATCTGGTGTGTACATGGCACCCTGGCTGGTTATGTGCTGCCTACCTGGTACGCTCACATCAAGGCTTAACCCCTAGAATTGATCAGCAAGACAGGAATCCAACGACTATGCAGCAAGGCTAGCAATCAGTGTACGTGGCAAGTACGTGCCAGGTCAGATGGGAGCTAGCTACAGTTCCCTCGACGGGCAGGATGGACCTGCCAAAATTACAGAAAACTGAACGGCTACCCCCTCCAGTTCAAATCATAAAAAAGGATATTTCAGGCTGAACTACGTGCAAACTAAAATGAGTAAACAGATGCACTGCGTCTATATGCATCTTAGATCTAAAATATATGGATAGAATTAAAATGAAATACGTTAATTATGTAACCATGTTGTTCAGACTTGACACGTATCAGATTAAAATGCACACACGTGCACGACCCATCTGCCAACAGAAGGAGTCCGGCCGGCCGGACGTGTTGTTGTCAAAAAAAAAATCCTTACGTATAGTATAAAAGCGTTTGATGAAACGTTATGACTTGCGTAATTGGATAGTTCCCCGTTTGACATGTTATATTTGTATTTCGATACGTGTCCATGCAGGGCCGGTCCTGAGATTCTTTAGGCCCGGGGCGAAACTAAAATTTGTGGCTCCTAATATAAACATCATAATAATAATGAATGTATGTATTAAAAATGTGTTCACAATATCTTGTAAATGCATTTATAGGATGCGTATCAAATAGATTTTTTCTAACGTATACACATGTAATATATAGTATAGTATATAAAGTTGGGGGCCCCTAAGTTTTGGGGCCCAAGGCGGCCGCACACCCTGACCCCCCCTCCGGACCGGCCCTGTGTCCATGTCACCATAAGAATATTCCTTACGCATAGTATAAGGAGTTTTGAAGATCGCAAGCACATACGTACTACACATGTACGTCCGTTTAAAAACAAAGCGGTACAAAAAGCTCCATAGGAATAGGAAGTTTGTTAACAAAAAAGTCCATATTGTTTTTCCTTTTCAATGTTCCGGCGCACGGCTATCCAAATTTGCTTAGCTAATTAGCATACACGTTTACCCGTCTTCTAATCTTAGAACATCTCCTACGGGGCTGCTCAATTGGTCCGGACAGTCCGGATTTGAGCAGCCCCGGACAAAACCAAGGCCCTGCGGGGCTGCCCAAACGGACTGTTGTCCGTTTTTTGGTCCGCGGCTGTTCAAATCTGGACCAAATTTGGTCCACAATTGAGCAGCCTCCCGGACAACTCTGAACACAATCGTGTCCACTACTTGACGCCCTGGCCCATCAAAAAGAGGCACACATTTTGCCCTTTCCTCTCTCACCCCCAGCCTCTGCCCGCCCAAAACACTATCCATGTCCCGCCCTGCCCCGCCGGCCGAACCCGCCGAACCCGCCCGGATGAGTGTCTCTGCGACACATGGATGGAGGTGGGACAGAACACCATTATCGGGGAAGAGATGAAGGGCAACGCGTACTGGGCGAGGATGTTCAGGAACTACCATGAACGGGCTCTCCTCCAGCCGTACTCCATGGCCACCACACGGATCGAGCTCTCCATCCAAAAGAGGTTCGGGCTCATCTCGTAGGAGTGCAGCAAGTTCACCGGCTCCTTTGAGCATGCCGCGGCCCGGCCGCAAAGTGGCATCGGCATCGCCGACTTGGTGAGTGACCCTTCCTTTCCTTATCCATTTGTTGTTTGTGTAGTCGTTCCATGTCCTCCAATGGCCGTTTGTGTAGGCGTTCCAAGCGTTGGAGGTCTACAAGGCCGAGCATGGGGGCAAGTCATTCAACTTTGTCCATTGCTACCGGAAGCTCAAGGACAACCAGAAAATGGAAGGAGCTTCACAACGCCCTCAAGAAAGGAGTGGCCGTGCCCGGAGGGGTGCCGCCAATGGCCCCTGGTTCCGCTGATGGTCCGGAAAGCGAAAGGCCAAGGGGACGGGTCAACTCCAAGCTCGACCTGAAGCGGGACGCCACGACGATCGTGCTGCAGGAGACCCTCCAAGGCTTCATCACCCAGAAGGACAAGGAGACCGAGAAGAAGGACGAGAGGGACGAGAAGAAGCGCCGGGAGCGAGAGGAGGTGACGAAGAACTTCTTCCTCGTCCAAACAAAGAAACTCGAGATAGAGGAGGAGAATGCAAAGACCAGGGCCTTGGAAGCCTCGACAAGGGCCATGGAGGCCGAGAACAAGAGGAGGGAGGTCGAGCTCGCTCTGGCCACCCAAGAGGCGCAAATCATGGCCATGGACCTGACCTGCTTCACCCCAAGGAAGAGGGCCTACTACGAGAAGAAGCAGCAGTGGTACATGGAGGCCGAGGGCTGATCGGCATGGACTGATCGTGCCCGACATGGCCTGAACCAGTGGCCGACATCCTATTTTGTACATCTAGACTAGTCCATCACCCCGTGGCCGGCATGGCCTGATCGTGGCCGGCATGGCCTGAACCGTGGCCTCCTTTTGCATGTGCCAATTTTGGTTTTTTGATATTTCCAGGGCATTTTCGTATTTGCCTGTATGTGCACTTTGAAAACTCTCACAATTTGAGCAGCCCCGTAGGGCGCATGGCTCCAGTCCGCGCGGACACGCCCGCGGACGGCTGCTCAAACGGATAAAATCCGGACCTAATCGATCCGGATTTGAGGAGCCCCGTAGGAGATGTCCTTATCTGACTATACCAACGTTAAGAATAATGTAGACTAACTAACCAATTCATGAATACCATGTTGCTCAAAAAGGACCCATTTACTAGATCGTGAAATAGCACGGCTCGTAGCAGACTAAGAAACATAACTTTTTGATTTGTCATTTATTACTTACATTTTTCAGAAAAATGATTTAAAAATGTCGGTTAAGAAAAAAAGAAAGTATACACTTGATTTGCTAGAAAATGTTATTAGCAGTTACCATGTCAAATCATTATCACTAGATTCGTCATGGAATTCATTTTTGTATTTTATTTTCTTAGTATTTAAAATATTATTAGTTTTTGCTAAAATCCTGGTTGGAGTTAGTGAATATTGACTTTTCAGGAAAAATTATATGTCTTACATCATGAAATAGAGGGAGTATTTTATTTCAGAGTACACAAAAATATTTTAAAAATGTAACATGTAAACGTTTACTGAACGATTATGCGAAAAAATTAGTTATGGGCCACAGGAAGAAAAAATGACTCACTGGAACCGGTTGTTTCGTGTATTACTACGCGATAATTTTTGATATTTATGAGAGCACTGTGACTTAGAAATAGACAATATCCTTAATTTCTGATGATACCATCCCAACCAACTCACATTGTTCTGAATACATATAAACCTAACATAACTAAACTACATTTATAAGATATATTCGTAAAATCCAACAATTCCTCGAGTGTTCTAAGTTGTTTAAGATAAAAGGAATCTTATAAAGATTCAAATGGTTCTTTTCAATGAAAAGTAAAAGATTGTTTTGCAAGACATGTTGTTATTTCCATTTTCCTATAATTACCTAAAAAATAAAGATGGGCCATTGGAGCAACCACTTGCTTCGAGAATTAATACGTGATAACATCGATGCTTATGAGATCATAGTGACTTAGAAATACCCAATATTATTAATTTTACACAATGCATCTCAACAAAACAACGATTGTTATGAATAACATAGTAACCTGACAAAACTAAAATGCACTCAGAAGATTGATTAGTGAGATCCCTGACCTCCAAGGACGTTATAAGTTACTGAAGGTGAAGGGAATCATATGAAGATTCAACCTGGTACTTGTATAAAATATTAAATGTTTGTATAAAGACGAGGTTGGATTTCCCTCTATAACTTGATGACATTGTCACAATTGGAGCACAAGAAAATATAGATACCAAGTAAAATAATGAGTAGGAACTTTTGGCTCCAGAGATCCAGCGGCCCCCAAATTTTTTTTTTGGTATAAAACTACTGAAAAAATATCCGGGTGAAACCAAGTGTGTATCCCACAAACATGAAAAGTAGCAAGTCCAAAAACATTGTATTTTAAAATGCATAAAATAAAAAAGTGCATCTCTAAATATGCATATTATCAAATATCTAAGTTTAACCCTATTTTGCTTTTGTGAAGCCCATAATATAAATCATTTCAAGTTGGAATTTTACACGTTTATGGGATACCCATTGGCTACATCCATAATGTTTTCAGAAATTATTGAAACTCGCAATAATATCTTTTGAATTTCTTAAGAGGAAAGAACACTTTCCAGTAAAAATGCCCTTTTACGTGTAATATGGGTGGTTGGTTAATTGGCATGTTCTTGGTAATACCAACAAACTGATTTTAAATTTGTTATAAAAGTATTATATGGACGTATCCCCATACAATTATCATGCTCTGGACTATGCTTTACCTTAACACACTTTAAGTTTGGGAATTACTCCTAATTACAAAAATGAGGCTACTCCTAATTACTTATGACAGATCTAAGTCCGATATAGGGATATGTCAGGCCCCAAAAGTTAAACCATATAATGACTTAGGACAATGGATTCAAAATAAATAAATAGATAGTTGTAAACCTGCATCTTCGACACTATGTCTGCCTAAAATACCATGTATAAAAAATAGACAGTGAGAACATCATTGTATACTCCACACAACCAATGAGAAGAAGAAATGTATCGACGAGGTAAAATGAAATTCTCCTATTTTTATTGTCCTAACTATAATTTTGTGTGTGTTTGGATGTTAAATTCCTTATAAGAGAATATGTTCACCCCATAAATATTCATGACAAACTATTTATTATACATAAGATCTACAAAAGAAAATTAAAGGATGCACGGAATAATTTCTTTAAAAATGAAAAGAAAGACAACCCATTATCCATTACTAGAGTGCTCCAACACGAATCAATGATGTTCAACTTAAACCCCTTCTGTTTTTAAGACAAACTTAAACTTTGCTCCTTCGATAACGTTCAAACAACACAATGAGCCTCGAAAGGATGTTTCGTAACACGAACTACTCATATGCCCTTTGTTGTTGCATCCAACCATTAAATTGCAAGTCAAGGACTACCACTCATATGTTGCGACTATTAACCGTATATTCGTCTGACAAACATACATTAAATATCCATAAAACTATGAAATTTATTTCTCAAACATAAAAAGACAATGCCCTCGTATTTGCGAGGGTCACTGTGCTAGTTCAGAAAAGAAAAGAAAAAGTAGAATATCTTATAATTCTGTTAGACTGGGTAATTTAAAAAACAGCGGTAAATGATTTACACCAATCTATAAAATAAGGAGTTTTACAAGAAAGTAAATATAAGCGTTAATTATAATGGGCACTACTCTCGCGGTATTATTTCACTCAAAACTATTTGCACTGGCGGTAACCCAAAGACGACCTTCATGTTTCAAAGACAGCAAGGGGAGGGGCGTGCTTATTGTGAAGGACACGAGCGTTTCGCTCAGACCATAATTCCGACGAGACGAGAAAGGTAATGGAAACAAGAGCTTTGCGGTTTGGAGATGAGTGACGAGGTTGTAACTCGGCAAATCCCAGGGTTGTGCACCCCGGGTTGATTGATGGGGAGAGAGAGAGATGTTGGTGATCACGACGGCTGACAAGCAAGGTTTTGCCCAGGTTCAGGCTCCCGGAGGATAACACCCTACTCCTGCTTGTCTGATTATTGATGCGAGTAGCGATTACAATGGCGAGATTGCAATCTCGCTAGGGTTTGTGGTGGTGGCTATGAGCGTGTACTCTAGGACGGGCAACCCTCCTGGCTTTATAGGTAGCCAGGTCTCGGGCGGTTGGTACAGATATGGCGGGTTACAAGACCTAACCGAGTTGGACTAGGATACGTGGTACCCCGAGTGGGCCTTCTGTGGGCATTTCCATGCTTGGCGCGGCCCAGGTAGCCTTACGGTAGGCTAGTCGAAAGGTAGCCCCACGTCAGTAGCCCCTGAGTGCTTGGTCGAAGCGCCGCGTCGGGCAAAGGACTTCCTCCTCCTGGACGCGCCATTGGATTGCTTGATCTTGAGCTTGAACCCGATTCCTTCAGTCGAACAGGCCTCTCCCAATGGGAGTAACCTTTGAAGTCGAATTACTTTGTCTTGTTCTTCATGGGAAGCTTGTTTCTATTCAGCCTGTTGGCTTACTTGTAGATCTGATTCGGCTGCGGGAGCTTACTCGACTTTCTTCGTCACCCGAATAAACGTTTCGGGTTCCTTGGCCAGCGCATTGTCTTCAGTTGTTTCAGCTAAGAAGCCTACCACCCGAACCTTGGAGTCGAGTTATCTCGCTGTCTTGTTGTTTTGAACCGTTGGTTTGATGACGTCGCTGCTGATGTTTCCTTGCACGCCTCTGCGCCCGATGGGACGTGACATGGCGGGGCCCACTGGCAGCGCTGACCGCGGTCAGCAGTTGTCATGTTCCTGAACTGGGCGCGAAATTTTCGCGCACGATGATGACGCCTCGATTCTCGTGCGTAGTGGAGGAAGATGGCGGCGACGGTTGGCCTCTTTGCTTGACACGTGGACGGCGGGATGAAGATGCTCTGAACCGCTGCACGACGGAGGGCTGAGATTTATTTTGCTAAGACATAAGTACTGCGCCGCCGCGCGAGGGCATTGTCTTCTCCATTCGTCCACGCCTCCTTTCCTCTGCCTTCTGCCATTCTCGCCTACACCAGAGCTCCGTGCTTTTTGTCCGTGCACCTTGCGCTGCCTCGCGACGCCATGAGCAAGCCGAAGAGCGCCGCTGGTTCCTCCGCCGCCGTCGACGAAGCCGGGCTGATGAAGAAGCCCGACGGCGACTGGCAAAGGTCGTCGGTGAAGAAGGCGGAGGTCGAACTCTTCCATGCGCAAGGTCTTCTTCCGCCTGCTGATCAAGTCCAGGTACGCGTTCCTGACAAAGAAGTTTACCCCACACCCCGGGATGGGGAACGCGTTTCCTTCGTGCATTTCCTTCCGCGGGGCTTTGGGTTCCTCTTGCACGATTTTGTGCGTGGTCTCCTGTATGCCTATGGGGTTCAGATCCATGATCTGACCCCCAATGGCGTCTTGAGCATCGCGGGCTTCATTGTGCTTTGCGAGTGCTTTTTGGGTGTCGCGCCCCACTGGGCGTTGTGGAAGTCGCTCTTCCTCGTTCGCAAGAACGTTGGCAAGAGCGGGTTGCCATTCCCCGTGGGCGGCTTCGGATTCCAAGTGCGCGGTGACACCGCGTACTTCCAGATGAAGAAGTCGGACTCCGTCCAAGGGTGGCGTACGAAGTGGTTCTACGTCCAGTCGAGCCAGGATGGCCTGGTGGCATTCGACTACGGACGCGGGCTGCGGAAGACCCAAGCCTGGACGCACCCGCTGACTGCGGGGGAGAAGGAAGTCGCGCGGCCTTTGTTGGGCCTGCTGCGCGATCTCACCAAGACCCTTGGGCGTAAGGCGGGTGGCGTCTTCTTGATGGCCACCTTCTTCCGTCTTCGGGTGCAGCCGCTCAGCACTCGGCCCCACCCGATGTGGGCCGTCGAGGGCGTCAGCACCGAGCCACTTGACGATGAGGAGGTGGAAGCCAAGGTGAGGTCCATCACCAACCTCCGAGTCGCGGATACATGCAACGTCAAGTGCCCGGTTGCTGCTTACGGGGCATCAAACCCCATTCCTGAGGTAAGTTCTTGACTTGTTCTCCTTGTTATTCTGTTTCTTGATTTCTTGCTTCTTGATTCGACTTGCGTCTACTTGCTTCTTGATTCAACTTGCGTCTACTTGCTTCTTGATTCGACTTGCGTCTACTTGCTTCTTGATTCGACTTGCGTCTACTTGCTTCAGGGTCGGTCCCTGCTGATCAGCCTTCCTCCTCTCCCCGAGAACGGACCCGACGATGAGTCGAAATTTGTCGAGGAGGAGGATGATGATGATGATGACCTTCCGTCCGCTGTCTCCCCCAACGACGAAGCGGACGACGATGATGATGACGAGGAACCCGCGCGGAAGAGGCAGAAGCGCCGGAGCGGCGGTGACTCTGCGACTGCTTCGTCGCCTGCGAGGGGTGCGGAAGTTGATACAGAGGAAGTCGCCGCGACGTAGTCGGGTGCGCGGTCCCAAGGTGGCTGGAGCGAGCCCCTGGTTGTTCCCCCTGTTAGTTCCGCGCCACCGCGCGCGTTCGCGCGGCTGCCGTCCGTCTCCCTGGGGAGTGATGATGAACTCGAGACCACCAGGTTAGTACCTTGTTGACTTCGAGTTGTCTTTTATAGTTCCAATCTTGCAGTTTGTCATTGTACTGTTGTTGCAGTCGTCGTTCTGGCGATGTCCACTCTCCTCCTCGTGAGGTGGAGCATACATCCGCCCCTTCGACCGAGCTGGTGACCCGGGTGGCAGTTGAGGAGCGCACGCAACCTGTTGTCATCGCGTCTTCGAGTCGCGCTCCTCCGCCGCCTTCCGTTGATGCCGAGCTTCTAGACCACATAAGTCCTTTGTACTTGTACTTGTAGTCTTGAATTTTAATCGGGTGTGCGATCAGCGCTCCCGATGGGAGTAGCCCCCGAAGGTGTGGGTGACTAGTAGAGTCGCCCGCAGCTTTATTAAGATCTTGATTTTGTTTCAGCCCTACTACCGCCAACAACTTGATGCAGCCACTGCTTACGTTCGCCTGGAAAAGGAGAGGGACCAGCTTCGCGCTTCCCTTGACCAGGCTGATAAGCGGGTTGCTGAGCTTGAGCTGAAGATTCGGAGTCAGGGTGAGCTTGAGAAGTCTCTCCACGAGTTCCAGGAGCGGGAGTGGATGCGGGCTGACCAAGAGAAGACTCAAGTCGACCGCCTTCTTTCCCTCGCCGGTGCTCTTGGGGGTAAGTTTCGGCTTGATGCCTACTGTGTTGTTGCTTTTGCCTTTGTCTGATGTTTGACTTTTTTGCACAAAGACATGCGGTGGAGCTCCTGAGGAGGGCTCGTCGAGTGACACCGTCGACTTGGCGACGGCTGTCGGCTTCCTGGACCGCGTCTGCACGTATGCGTCTGATGCTCTGAGGAAGTCCACAGATGCGCTGAAGAAGTCGACAGGAGCCCTTACGACGGTGCACCGTAACATCTTCCCAAGCGACCCGCCCCCGACTGCCGTGGACGCCCTTGCTGCTCCATTTGAGGATGACGCGACCACCCTCGCCGACTTCACTCGGGCGCAGACGGTACGCGGCTCCGAGCTCACCTTCCAGCTCCTCCTAGGCCACCAAATTCAGGGCGACTTCGAGAAGGTCGTCAGCGGCTTCCCCCGTAGGCCTGATGGCCGGACCGCGTCCTTGGGTGGAGTTAAAGTGCGGGATGCACAGCTTGCTGTGACGCTTGTGTCTACCTTCGAGAGGGCGCTGGCCAAGGCGACTGGGTCGGCTGCTGCTCAGAAGAGTCGCTCGCAGTCGGAGTCTGTTGCCCAGGAGTAGTTGTAGGGGCTTAGCAGTCGCAGTTTCATGTACTGATAACTTTTGCTTTGTAATTGTTGTCGACCGATATTTTGTTGGGTCTTCTGGCCTTTGACAGTGCTCTGGCTGAAATTGAATGTTTTCTCCTATCATATTTGTCTATGCTGATCAGTCGTATATTGGTACTGATTCTGCACGTTCATGACAGACTGACTTGCTCGGCGGCACGTCTTCTGCTTCTGCGGCTGGTCCGAGTGGCGATGGATCCTCTTCTGGTGCTCGCCGTCGCCAAGCTGCTCCGGTCCATCCGCGAAGTTCGAACGACCAGCGCATAATCACTTACTTGAAGAACAAGGTGATTGAGCTTGAGGCTACCTTGAAGAATACCGAGCTGCTCTTGCAGCGCTCCAGGTCGCATTCGACTGCGGGTTTTTCCCAACGCGAAGATTTTCTGATCGGGGAGATCGATCTCATCAGTCGGCAGCTTCAAGGTTGGTACTTTCTGCGGCAGACTTTCCTTGTTGAAATTTGCTTGTTCTGACTTCTAGCTTGTGTATGCAGACGTGAACTCAGATTGGGAGGCTGAGCGGGACCGCGTTGAGGAGCGTGTCACCCGGGAGGCGTCTAGCGACTCCCACGAAGCTCGCCATTTCTGGGTGAACAAGTCGCGGGGGCGCATCCTTGCCCGCATGCTCGACCGAACCTGGCGTGCGGTTGTCCTCTTGGAGAATTGCCGGAAGACCTTGTGGCATATCCACCGCGTCTACTTCCCGCATAACGGGCAGCCGCATGGGCTGTCCACCTTGCTCGAGAGGTTCCGTGACGGCGATGCTCTGAAGGAAATTGTCCACGCGCAGCTTGTCGCCGGGGCAAATGCGGCTCTGGTGTACGTTCGGCTGCATCGGCCTAACCTTCCGTTGGAGAGGCTGATGGGTGGACTGCCTGGCGATGCCGAGTACGCCGATACCCTGGCGGCTGCGCGCCAGATGATTGAGCATGTGCAGAAGCATAGCGAACGTCTTGTAGGCCCACTCGGGGCGCCAAAGGCCGAGCCTGCAGACTGAGAGTAGTTTTCTTCTGTTGTATAGGGTTAGTCAATGTGGTGACTATGCCAATGTAAATGACAGTATATGGAATTAGAAGAGTTCTCGAGCAACGAGTGAAATTGTTTTCATTACTGTGCGAGTACTTGCTTCTGTTTTGACCTGTGTGGCTAGCCCCCGAGTACCTTGGGTGACGGCCTAAGCGTGCGTTGTGAACCTGTGTGGCGCAACCCCCGAGTGAGTCGAGTGGCGTCCTAGGATTCTTTCAAGTGAGACCTGTGTACCGCGGCTACCGATTGTACCGGGTGGCGATTTAGGGTTTTGGACTTGACCTGTATGGCGCAGCCCCCGAGTAGCTCGGGTGGCGGCCTAGGATTTCTTCGGTGAAGCCTGTATGGCGCAGCCCCCGAGTAATTCGAGTGACGGCCTAGGAATTTTCAAGTGTGACCTGTGAGGTGCAGCCCCCGAGTGCGTCGGGTGGCGACCTAGGATTTAGGACTTGACCTGTGCGGCGCGTCTCCCGAGTAAGTCGGGTAGAGGCCTAGGATTTTTGAGTTGCGCCTGTTTGGCGCAGCCCCCGAGTGGTTCGAGTAGCGGCCTAGGCTTTTCAAGTGTGACCTGTGAGGTGTAGCCCCTGAGTGCGTCGGGTGGCGACCTAGGATTTTGGACTTGACCTGTGCGGCGCATCTCCCGAGTAAGTCGGGTAGAGGACTAGGATTTTTGTGTTGTGCCTGTTTGGCGCAGCCCCCGAGTTTGTTCGAGTGGCGGCCTAGACTTTTATTTCAACCTGTGTGGCGCATCTCCCGAGCAAGTCGGATAGAGGCCTAGGATTTTTGAGTTGTGCCTGTTTTGGCGCAGCCCCCGAGTGGTTCGAGTGGCGGCCTAGGCTTTTATTTCAACATGTGTGGCGCAGCCCCCGAGTAAATCGAGTGGCGGCCTAGGATTTTTTTGTTTGTCTTGACTGAGAAGGTAAGGTGAATAGCATTTTCTTCAAATCACTTTATTGATTGCTGCGAACAGGCCGCCTCATTAAAACCCTTCCAGTCCTCTCAGGTACCCTGGTAAGGGAAAGAGTGCGTCTGAAACCTGCCGCTTTGACATGTTATCCTTGTTACAATGGTTGATTAGACTAAGCATAGAACCGCCGGAGTTGTGCAATGTTCCACGGGTTGCTGCAGGCTGCTCCTGTCTTCGAGTCCTTTAGGCGATATGCTCCATTGCCAATCACCTCTGTGACGATGTACGGACCCTCCCATGGGGAGGCGAGCTTGTGCACTTTTTTCTGTTTGAGGCGAAGGACCAGGTCACCTGCGACGAAAGCTCTTGGTCGCAATCTTCGTCCGTAATAGTTGCGCAGGTCTTGCTGGTATACGACTGATCGCGCCAGAGCGATGTCGCGTGCTTCGTCCAATATGTCCATGCTGTCTTCGAGTGCCTCTTCTGCATCTGACTCGTCGTAGACGACCACCCGTGGTGCGTCAAACTTGATGTCGCAGGGTAGGACTACTTCTGCACCGTACACAATGAAGAATGGAGTGTACTGGGTGGATCTGTTAGGCGTGGTCTGCAGACTCTAGAGGACTGACGGTAGTTCTTCTACCCATGCGCCTGCTGCGCGCCTGAGTGGCACACGCAGTCGCTTCTTGATGCCGCTGCAGACTAAACCGTTGGCCTTCTCTACTTGCCCATTGGATTGCGGGTGTGAGACGGATGAATAGCTGAGTTTGATACCTTGCTCCGAGCAGAAGTCTTTGAATTCTTCGGCTGTGAAGTTCAAGCCGTTGTCTGTGATGATCCCGTTCGGCACTCCGAACCTGAAGATGATGGACCTGATGAAGTTGACCGCTGTTGATGCAGTCGAACTTGTGATGGGTGCGGCTTCAATCCACTTAGTGAACTTGTCGACTGCAACCAGGAGATTAGTGTGCCCTCCGGGTGATGATTTCTTCAGCGGGCCCACCATGTCCAGCCCCCATTGGGCGAAGGGCCAGGCTAGCGGTATTGTCTTGAGCTCTGATGCTGGCGCGTGTGGCTTGTTGGCAAACTCCTGGCACCCTGTGCATTTCTTTACTAGGTCTTCGGCGTCCTGCATGGCCGTTAACCAGTAGAACCCGACTCGTAGTGCTTTGGCCACCAGTGCTCGACTACTGGCATGATGCCCGCATATAGCCGCGTGGATGTCGAGTAGGATGGCTTGGCCGTCGACTGGGTCTATGCACCTCTTCAGGATTCCCGAGATACTTCTCTTGTAGAGCTCCCCGTTGATGACGGTAAAGCTTTTGGAGCGCCTGATGATGCGCTTTGCTTCGACTGGGTCTGCTGGCAGCTTCTGATGCAGTATGTACGCCAGATATGGTCCTGTCCATGTGGCTTCGATTAGCATGAATTCCATGGGGACCTTCTCTTGGCTCGGCAAGTTTGCATCGCCCTTTGCTTTTGTTGCGGTGCTTGTTGCGGCTTGAGTCTTGATAGATCTCTGCGTGATGCGCTCGAGGAAGACGCCGGGTGGAATTGGAACTCTGTCTGATCCCATGTTAGCGAGGACGTCGGCTTCTTCGTTGCTGTCGCGGCTAACGTGCCTTAACTCGCAGCCCTCGAAGTTGCCTTCCGTCTGGTTGTACAGGTCTCGGTAGGCGATCATGTTGTCGGCGATGTCGTCGCAGGACTTCATGGTTTGCTTTACCACCAGGTAGGAGTCGCCGTAGATCATGAGGTGCGTGGCGCCGCAGTTCTTGGCCATCTTCATGCCGTGGATAAGGGCCTCGTACTCGGCTTCGTTATTGGACGGCGTCGAAAAGTCCATCTGTAGGACATACTTCAGCTTGTCACCCTTGGGGGAGATGAGTACAACTCCTGCCCCCGCTGACTTGAATTTCTTGGAGCCATCGAAGTACATTGTCCATGCGTTGGACAAGTCGGGGACATTTGGTAGCTGGGCTTCTATACACTCGGTGGTGAATTCTGGGAGGACGTGGGCCTTGATGGACTTCGGGTGAGCGTACTTCAGCCCCATGACCCTAGTTCGACAACCCACTTGGCGACTCGTCCTGTCGCGCGTTGGTTTGTGAGAATGTCTGCCAGTCCAGAGGAGCTTACCACCGTGATCGGGTGCTCGGAGAAGTAGTGGACGACCTTCCTGGAGGTCATAAAGACTCCATACGCCAGCTTCTGGTAGTGCGGGTAGTTCTGTTTGGACAGGGTGAGGACTTCGCTGAGGTAGTAGACGGGTCTTTGCACCGGGTGACTGTGCCCTTCTTCTTCCCGCTCGACTACGAGTACGTGCTCACCACCCTGTTTGTTGCTGAGACATACAAGTATAGCGGCTCGTTTTCCAGTGGTGCCACGAGGATTGGAGATGTTGTCAGGGTTTTCTTGAGATGGTCGAACGCATCCTGCGCCTCCTGTGTCCACTCGAATTTGTCCGTCTTCTTCATCAGTTGGTAGAAAGGTAGAGCTTTCTCTCCCAACTTACTAATAAACCGGCTGAGAGCTGAGACTCGGCCGGCTAATCGCTGCACCTCACGGAGTTTGGTAGGTGCTGTTATTGTGAGAATGTTCTGCACCTTCTCGGTGTTCGCTTCGATTCCTCTTGTAGATACGAGGTACCCTAGTAGCTCTCCGGCTGGCACGCCGAACGCGCACTTCTCTGGGTTGAGTTTGATCTGGTATACATCGAGTGCAGCGAAGACCTTGCGGAGGTCGTCGACTAAGGTATCCTCCTTTCGGGTCGTGACGACGATGTCATCGACGTAGACTTGGACGATCTGCCCAATGAGCCCTTTGAGGCACGCTTGCATTGTCCGCTGGTACGTGGCACCTGCGTTCTTTAACCCGAACGGCATCGTCTGGTAGCAAAAGACGCCGTCGGGTGTGATGAAGGCCATTTTTTCTTCGTCCTCGACTTTCAGCCTGATCTGCTGGTTACCTGAGTAGGCGTCCAGGAAGGACAGGCGCTCGCAGCCTGCTGTCGAGTCGATGATCTGGTCTATCCGCGGGAGCGGGAAGTGATCCTTGGGGCAACACTTGTTGACTGCGGTGAAGTCAACGCACATGCGTAGTTTTTTCGTCTTCTTTTTCTCCACTAGGACCGGGTTGGCGACCCAGTCCGAGTCCTTGATCTCTCGGATGAACTTGACGTGCAGCAGTCTATCGACTTCCATGGTGATCGCGTCTCGCTTGGGTCCTGAGAAGCGTCGCATGGATTGTTTGACCGGTCTTGCGTCCTTGTGGACCTTTAGAGAGTGCTCGGCGAGTTCCCTAGGTATCCCTGGCATGTCAGAAGGTTGCCATGCAAAGATCTTCCAGATCTCACGTAGGAACTCGGCGAGCGCGCTTTCCTATGCGGGGGTCAGACTTGACGAAACCTTGACCGTCTTTCTGCTATCAGTCGGATGGACTTGGTGGGTAACGGTGTCGTCGTTCGTGTTGAATGTTGCGTCCTTAGCTGGCTTCTTGCGAGATGGAAAGATGGTCTTGTCGTTGTCCGCTGATATGGCCTTGAAGTGCTCCTCGACTCCGAAGAACTCAGAAATCTTGGCAAACTCGCGATCACAGCTGTTGGAGAGCCCGAAGTCGCCGCGTACGGTGATTACTCCTTTCGGTCCGGGCAACTTGACCATCAGGTAGGCGTAGTGGGGTACTGCCATGAACCTGGCAAAAGTTGGGCGTCCGAGTATGGCGTGGTACTGCGACTTCCAGTCGACGACTTCGAAATCGATCGACTCCTTTCTGAAGTGCTCGGGTGTGCCGAGGATGACGTCGAGCGTGATTGTTCCCATGGGCGTGATTGCTTGCCCTGGTACTATGCCGTGGAAAGTGGTTTCCGATTCCGGCAATTTCTCTGTCGACCTCTTCATTTTTCTCAGGGTGTCGGCGAATATGATGTTGATGCCGCTGCCTCCGTCCATGAACACCTTCTTCAAGCTGTAGTCGCCGATCAGGGCCTCAATCACGAGTGCGGCGTGTCCGGGTCGGGTTACCTCGGATGGGTGATCTGCCCTGCAAAACGTGATGGGTGTCTCTGACCCCGCGCAGGTAGTCTGGTACCGCGCGCGGGCTATTGATGGTCTGAAGTACTTGACGGGTGATGATCTTTTGGCGCCTGTTTGACGGGGGTCCCTTCTGCATCATGTTCAGCTGTCCCCGTGTGGGAGGATACGTGTCGGTTGCTGCAGACGTACCATCTTTCTAGCTGATTACGTCGCAGGCAGGGAATGACACATACACATGCGGAAGAAACTGTTCTCGAAGAACGGATGCGGCATTCTTTTGTGATGATCCGATTGATGCCAGCCGGCGCGCATCATTTGACCGGCAGCGTCACGCGTCACGTCATCGTACCAGATATGGATGATAAGCTACACGCATCGGCATAAGGACGAGTCAAACAGGCGGCAGGGTCACGGCGCCACCCACAACGACGGATCACTTGCCACGTGCTCCGTCCATTTGTCCATATAAGACTTTCTAATTTTTCTGAATTTATTCTGATTCGTGCTAAAACTTATCTACATACATATTAATTAGAACGAATCTAAACAAGATTTTATATGTGCGCACGAGTATGTGAGCGTCTGTGTTGTACAGTGTCTCTCTTAAAAAAAAGATCTTACATTTTAAAAGATAGAGTAGATTATATTTTAATTCATATAGTCATCACGTTCGTACATAGGTTTGAGCCCGTCTAGTCATCAGGTCTGTACATTGATTATCTTTTGATCCCATCTAGTCATCATGTTGTTCGTACACCGATCAGGAAATTCCTTATGTTTTTCTCCTGCGGTGTGGCGAGCCTTTAGAGGCTTTTCGTTCTCAGCCACGCTACGAGCACATATGCAAATTGAGAGGGAAGGGAAGATGGCAAGGGAACGCGACAGCGCCCTCCTGCAGAAATAAATGGCCCCGAACTGTCTCAGCCACTTGTTGTGGTCATGCCCCGACCCATTTCCGGCCTCTCGCCTCAATACTACACGGGCCGGGGTTGGCCTCTCACTTGTCATATGTATGGACCAGCACACAGGGTAGCTCACTGCACATGCTGGCTGCTATAGGACTGAGGCCCATGTTTGTCATGTACATGCACCTATATCGCTCCGCGTCCATCTCACTGTACTGTATACATCTTAACCTTTCGTGCCAGATGGCAACAGTAGATAAAGGCTCGGCCGATGGAACCTGACGAACGCGCGCAGAAATTTCGGAAGTGTATACGCTGCTATGCAACGTGAAAAATCACATTTCGACTGCAAACTACGACTTGTCTTGCATGGTGACCTTTTTTTACAAGAAAGAGTATAGGGATTCCTCAAAAAATATAACAACCGTGAGTTACAAATTACATAAAGGTTCAGAAGAAATAAATAGTTACACAAAAAATCTTGAGTTCTACAGAAAGTGCCCTAAAAGAAAGAGGAAAACATGATCGGGTCCACAAAGTCCTTCTCCACCGCGACTCAACGGCACATTCAACAACCAGGACAGAGAGGCTCGCGCCAGGGATGAACCACTTGGGCAAACTTCCCTGGGAGATCCCTAGATGGAGTTGAAGATGCTTCGCCTTGGAGGAAGAACGGGTAACAAAACACAGCTTTGGAGGGTCGCCCTTTGACCATGTAGTACACGCCCCTAGCCCCTCCTTCCCTCTGTTGCAGTAACTTGAGGGTTGCTCCTCGTCCATGAGCTCTCCTCCACCCAAAATCCGTGGAGGGGCAACTCGGCATGTACAGCATAGTGGTAGCTGTCTTGGCTGCTTGCCAGACTTGGGCTTTGTCCCTGTAGTTGGAGGGGGGGTGCCGGATCTGAGCGGTCAGATTGGGTGTTGGCCAATGTTTCTTCTCCTCGGCTTGTGGCTTTAGAGGCTGGAGTTGGGCGTGGCGGAGCGGACGACTGCCTCCTCCAATAAAGTCGCGACTCGTCGCTACTACTTGGAATCGACGATATTTGATTTGGAGCTTCTTCCGACCAGTCTTGGTGGCAAGGAGAAGAAGCACTGGATTGGATCGTTATGTCTTCTTCCTACAGGTGGTCCTCGGTGCATCTTCTCGCACTGGTGAGCTTCTTTTGGCACACCTCGGCGGTGAGGGGAAGAAGAGCTGCGGCGTGCCTGGTTCATCTATTTGCGATTGTCTCTGCTTTTGGTCCTTTGGTGTTGCTCTCTCTCCCCTGGTCGGTCGTGGTGGCGTGCTGGGTGGGTAAGATGGTGCTCAGTCTGCTGCAAATGTGGACGGTGCGTGCCTACCGTGGTCGCCCCCGAGCAGTGACCAGGATGTGGTGTTGACTTCTTTTGGTGGCTCCCCATGGTGGGGAGTGTCTCGGAGAGGTGAAACCAGGGGCGTTTTCTTGCATAAGCTCGTTAGCATTTGGATTCGATTCTGCTACAATCATCTTCTCTTGCCTCCTCCTATCTGTGACAAGATTTGGGGTTTTGATGGGCGGGGCGGTTTCCTGTTGGCAATGGCATTGCGGTCCTGTTGCCTCGACCTCTTTCCTTGTTGTGTCGTCGTTCAACTCTTTGGTCGCCATGGTGGCGGAAGGAGAAGGCGGTGTTGTAGCAGGAGGTGTTTCGCGATGGGGTGGAGTTTTCAAGCCTACGGTTTCTCGAGTTCATATTCAATGGTGCATGGCGACCCGATGGAACTGTTGGTTTGCTTCAGCACCTGTTTAACCTCTGATGTGAGGCCCTTATCAAAGTATGTTATTGATGTGTGGTTTGCGTCAGCATCGAAGCAAGTGGCCCCATGACGTTGTTTGGAGACGACAAACTCGACTTCTTCATGCTCGACCGGAGGGGGGAGAAGGACTCGACAATAATTTAGCTTCTTTTAGTAGGTTTTTTTTTTGCTTATGTCAGGGCCTATGTGTGTTTCCTCTTTCTTATGGGGTCCTCTTTGTAATTTATGTTCATCCACCATATAGTAATGTAGGAGATATGCCCTAGAGGAAAATAAATATATAGTATTTATCGCATTATCTCATAAGTTTATAATATGTTTTTGTATCATGCTATAACTGTATTAATCGGAATTGTTAATACACGTGTGAAACATAGACAAACCAGAGTCCCTCGTAAGCCTCTATATAAACTAGTTCATTGGGCAACTGTTGATCGAGATTTCCCGATTATGGACAATAACATCGGTTGATAATGAGGTCATCTTATTGGTAGAATAAGGTGATGGACATACCCAACAAAGTATTGTAAAAGGATTGAATTATGATGTTCATAATTTGCAATAGGAAAGTAATATGATAGCTTATTCCTCAGACCGTGAGATCATATTTGTTGCTGCTCCGTAGGATACTCTAAGTGCATCAAACGTCATGTCTTATATAGTATGACAATAAAGGTGTATCTTGTGTATCTCGAAAGAGTACTGACGTGGGGCTGCCTTGCGGGTAGCCCACGATGATGCTACCTGGGCCGCGCCAAGGATGGAAAGGCCCACAGAAGGCCCACTCGGGGTACCTCGTATCCTAATCCAACTCGGTTAGGTCTTGTGACCTACCGTATCTGTACCAACCACCCGAGACCTGGCTACCTATAAAGCCAGGAGGGTTGCCCGTCCTAGGGGACACGCTCATAACCACTACGACAAACCCTAGCGAGATCGCAATCTCGCCATTGTAATCGCTACTCGCATCAATAACCAGACAAGCAGGAGTAGGGTGTTATCCTCCGGGAGCCTGAACCTGGGTAAACCTCGCTTGTCAGCCGTCGTGATCACCTTGCACTCATCTCTCTCCCCATCAATCAACCCGGGGTGCACAACCCTGGGACTTGCCGAGTTAACACCTCGTCAATTGGCGCCGTCTGTGGGAACTACAACAAGTGCTAGGATCATGGTCGCACCGGCCCCATCCGCAATGAAGATCGGCGCATCCGCCTTCAGGGAGTCGATCCGATTCGGCTCCTTCGAGTACGTCATCCACTCGCCAACTCATCAGTCGGTGTACGCCGATCTGGACAAAGGTATACACATCACCTTCGGCTCCATATTCTGCTGCATAGATAGTCGTGGCATACTCAGGTCTACGACTACTGCGTTACGCGCGACGGCGTCACCAAAATCGTCGACCATCGCGCCCGCTGAAGCCGCCGAGATCGCATCTGCCGCACCCGCGGAGATCGCGACCGCCAGACCCGCTGAGATCGCATCTACTACACCCGCGGAGATCGCGACCGCCGAACCCGCGAAGATCGCATCTGTCGCACCCGCAGAGGTCGCGCCAGCTGCACCTGCGAAAAGGACATCTACATCGACAATCTTGGCAACGGCCGCGCGAATCGAGTCTGCTACCCCAACCTCGGGCGTGCGGTCGACCAAGTCAAGATCCACCTCCACCGTCGCACCCGCACGGGAGACCAGGGGCCCGCGTCCGACAGCCATGTCACGCGCGCCCTCGTCTTCGTGGAGATCTCAAGTTTACCCCAAGCCAATCGCACTCGCCCCGGCGAGTGTGAGCACATGGACAATCGCGAAGAGACGCGACAGCGGGTGCGCCGCGCGCCACGTTGCGGCAATTTTCGACCCCGAGCAAGAAGCGGGCGACAGAAGCAGCAGCGGCAGCACCAACTCTCCAATTCGAGTCTACCCCAAGCAAGTCTTCATGGCCGGCACAGCACCGCATAACGACGAAGACGAACCCGCATATCCGCTGGAGGTGGACATGCCGGACCAGACTAAACTTATCATCACGCGGGACATGGCGATCCAGGCCATGAAGCATGTGGACGAGGGCACGTTCCCGCCACCTAACGCACCTCGAGAAGACCACCTGGCGGTCCAGTACTTGCTACGCAAGGAAGGCGAACGAATTCGCGCCGAAAAAGCCGAACTTCTCAGGCGCAAAAGGGACGCGGATGCATCGAGTGCCAGGCGAGCCGCCCTCTCCTTCACATCCTCCACAAAGGTTAACCATGGAGCACGGCGAACCAGAGCCCGTGTCCCCCACATGGCAGAAGCTGATCGAACAAGGCTCACCCGTAACCTCGACTCGTCCTTCGTCACCGAAGATGAAAACGGGATACCCGTCCCAAAGACGGCGAATGCCGCCCTGATATCAGTCGAGACATACCTCCGACTCACGCAGCCACCGAAGGGAGACGCGCGCTCCCTTCTCCACAAGCAGCAAATTGCCTCCATAAGGGCAATCGAAGAAGCTCTGGCGGCCAAGGGGCCAAGCAACCGAGCGCATGAACCAACGACGTCGGGCATCCCAGCGGCGCAGCGACAGCCAGTCAAGGACCTTCATGACGTCCTGACACAGAAGACGGTGGACCGCAGCCGCAAGGAGCGTTCGGCTAGCGTGGCACACCCGAACGACCACGCCGACCGCGACTTCGAGCCGTGCGGCGCAGCATGCTTTAGCTTCAACATCCGCGACACCCGCATGCCTAAAGGCTTCAAGTTGACGGCTGGCACACCAAAATACGACGGGAAGCAAGACCCAAAGCTATGGCTCGAGGACTACCTCATCGCTTGCACCTGTCAAGGTGGAACGTCGACTACAGCAATGCAGTACATCCAGCTCATGCTGACAGATTCGGCACGCGGGTGGCTCACAAGCCAACCCAAAGACTCTTTCCGAACATGGGAGGAATTCCAGGATAACTTCATCAAGAGTTTCTCAGGAACATTCGCCAGGCCGACGACCTACATCGAGTTGCAGGCCTGCAAGCAAGGGAAGGATGAGTCGCTCCGCTCTTACATCCAGAGGTGGACACTCCTCCGCAATACCATGGAACCCGTATCAGAGGATCGAGTGATGGACGCCTTCATGCATGGCGTCGCTCGCCGCGACCTCCGGGAGGAATTGGGTAGGCTCCAGCCGAAGACCACAGTAGAACTCATGAAGACAGCCAACCAATGGGCCGAAGGAGAGGACTATGTCCGCGAAACTTCTCCCAAAAAGGAAGGCGAAACAAGCAACTGGCGCGAGGCACGTCAAAAGAAGAAGGCACGTTACACCCACGATTCAATCGAATTAGTAGCGGCAGGGTACGAAACCCCCCGCGAGGACAAGCGCGACAACAGCCGACAATACGAGCAAAGTCGGCAGCCCAGCTCGAGTCAGTATAACCGTGGCAGCAGCAGCATCGACCACAATGATGGAAGTCAGAAGCGCGAGTGGAAGCGCCCGTTGACCCCAGCAGAGGAACTGATGCAACCTTGTAAGCATCACTCGTTCCGCAACCCGGCAACAGGAAAGTGGGGTTCAAACCACCTGTTGAAGGATTGCCGCAAAGCAAGAAAGATCTACCATGCCATGTAGCAAATCATCGCCCCGGTGCAGGCCATACAAGCGGCACCACAGCTATCCATCCAGGCAGCACCCGCAAACAACAATCAAGTGCAGGCGGCAGGAGCGTTCCCCCAGCCGCAGCAGCAGCAGCAAGGTCCGTCGGCAGCAGCCGACACGTACCCAGCCGCACGGGGACAGCTGAACATGATCCAGAAGGGACCCCCGTCGAACAGGAGGCAGAAAATCATCACACGCCAAGTACTTCAAGCCATCAACAGCCCGCGCGCGGTACCAGACTACCTGCGCGGGTCAGAAACACCAATCACATTTTCCAGGGCAGATCACCCAGCGGAGGTAGTCCGACCCGGGCACGCCGCACTCGTGATTGAGGCCTTGATCGGCGACTACAGCCTGAAGAAGGTATTCCTGGACGGAGGCAGCGGCATCAACATCATATTCGCCGATACCCTCAGACGAATGAACAGGTCGACAGAGAAGTTGTCGGAATCGGAAACCACCTTCCACGGCATAGTACCAGGGCAAGCAATCACGCCCATGGGAACAATCACACTCGACGTCATCCTCGGTACACCCGAGCACTTCAGGAAGGAGTCGATAGACTCTGAGGTCGTCGACTGGAAGTCACAATACCACGCCATCCTCGGACGCCCAAGCTTTGCCAGGTTCATGGCAGTACCCCACTACGCCTACCTGATGATAAAATTGCCCGGGCCGAAAGGAGTTATCACCGTCCGCGGCGACTTCGGGCTCTCCAACAGCTGCGACCGCGAGTTCGCCAAGATCTCCGAGTTCTTCGGTGTCGAAGAGCACTTCAAGACCACATCAGCCGACAACGACAAGACCATCTTCCCGGCTCGCAAGAAGCCTGCCAAAGACGCAGCGTTCAACACGAATGACGACACTGTCACCCACCAAGTCCATCCGACTGACAGCGGAAAGACGGTCAAGGTCTCATCGAGTCTGACCCCCGCATAGGAAGGCGCGCTCGTCGAGTTCCTGCGTGAGAACTGGAAAATCTTTGCATGGCAACCCTCTGACATGCCAGGGATACCCAGGGAGCTCGCCGAGCACTCTCTAAAAGTCCACAAGGACGCAAGACCAGTCAAGCAATCCATGCGACGCTTCTCAGGACCCAAACGAGACGCGATCACCATGGAGGTCGACAGATTACTACACGCCAAGTTCATCCGAGAGATCAAGGACTCGGACTGGGTCGCCAAACCGGTTCTAGTTGAGAAAAAGAAGACGAAGAAACTGCGCATGTGCGTTGACTTCACCGCAGTCAACAAATGCTGCCCCAAGGACCACTTCCCGCTCCCGCGGATAGACCAGATCATCGACTCGACTGCAGGTTGCGAACGCCTATCTTTTCTGGATGCCTACTCAGGTTACCAGCAGATCGGGCTGAAAGTCGAGGACGAAGAGAAGACAACCTTCATCACACCCGACGGCGTTTTTTGCTACCAGACGATGCCGTTCGGGTTAAAGAACGCAGGTGCCACGTACCAGCGGACAATGCAAGCATGCCTCAAGGGGCTAATCGGGCAAATCGTCCAAGTCTACGTCGACGACATCGTCGTCACTACCCGAAAGGAGGATACCCTAGTCGACGACCTCCGCAAGGTCTTCGCCGCACTGGACGTATATCAGATCAAGCTCAATCCAGAGAAGTGCGTGTTCGGCGTACCAGCCGGAGAGCTACTAGGGTACCTTGTATCCGCAAGAGGAATCGAAGCAAACCCCGAGAAGGTGCAGAACATACTCACAATGCCAGCACCAACCAAGCTCAGGGAGGTGCAACGATTAGCTGGCCGAGTCGCAGCTCTCAGCCGGTTCATTAGTAAGTTGGGAGAGAAAGCCTTACCTTTCTACCAACTGATGAAGACGGCAGACAAGTTCGAGTGGACACAAGAGGCGCAGGACGCGTTCGACCATCTCAAGAAAACACTGACAACTTCTCCAGTCCTCGTGGCACCACTGGAAAATGAGCCGCTGTACCTATACGTCTCAGCAACGAACAGGGTGGTAAGCACGGTGCTCGTAGTCGAACGCGAAGAAGAAGGGCACAGTCACCCGGTGCAGAGGCCCGTCTACTACCTCAACGAAGTACTCACCTTGTCCAAGCAGAACTACCCTCATTACCAGAAGCTGGCATACGGAGTCTTCATGACCTCCAGGAAGGTCGTCCACTACTTCTCCGAGCACCCGATCACGGTGGTAAGCTCCTCTGGACTAGCAGACATTCTCACAAACCAGCACGCGACAGGACGAGTCGCCAAGTGGGTTGTCGAACTAGGACCATGGGGGCTGAAGTATGCTCACCCGAAGTCCATCAAGGCCCAAGTTCTCCCAGAATTCACCACCGAGTGGATAGAAGCCCGGCTACCAAATGTCCCCGACCTGTCCAACGCATGGACAATGTACTTTGATGGCTCGAAGAAATTCAAGTCAGCCGGGGCAGGAGTCGTGCTCATCTCCCCCAAAGGCGACAAGCTCAAGTATGTCCTACAGATGGACTTTTTGACGCCGTCCAACAACGAAGCCGAGTACGAGGCCCTGATCCACGGCATGCGGATGGCCAAGAACTGCGGCGCCACGCACCTCATGATCTACGGCGACTCCTACCTGGTGGTACGACGCCATCGCTGACAACATGATCGCCTACAGAGACCTCTACAATCAGTGGGAAGGCAACTTCGACGGCTGCGAGCTGCGCCACATTGGCCGTGAAAGCAACGAGGAAGCCGACGTCCTCGCCAACATGGGCTCAGACAGGGTGCCAGTCCCACCCGGCGTCTTCCTCGAGTGAATCACGCAGAGATCCATCAAGACTCAGAGTACAGCAAGCACTGCAACAACAAAAGGCGATGTCAACCCGCCAAGTCAAGACAAGGTCCCCATGGAAGTCATGCTAGTCGAAGCCACATGGACAGGACCGTACCTGGCATACATACTACATCAGAAGCTGCCAGCCGACCCAGTCGAAGCAAAGCGCATCATCAGACGCTCCAAAAGTTTCACCGTCATCAATGGAGAACTCTACAAAAGAAGCATCTCAGGAATCCTGCAAAGGTGCATAGATCCAGTCGACGGCCAAGCCATCTTACTCGACATCCACGCGGGTATCTGCGGGCATCACGCCAGCAGTCGGGCACTGGTGGCCAAGGCACTACGAGCCGGGTTTTACTGGCTGACAGCCATGCAGGACGCCGAGGAGCTGGTGAAGAAATGCACGGGGTGCCTGGAATTTGCCAACAAGCCGCACGCCCCAGCATCAGAACTCAAAACAATACCATTAGCCTGGCCCTTTGCCCAATGGGGTCTGGACATGGTGGGCCCACTGAAGAAATCCTCACCCGGAGGTCACATTCACCTTCTGGTTGCAGTCGATAAGTTCACAAAGTGGATCGAAGCCGTGCCCATCACAAGTTCGACGGCATCCACAGCGGCCAACTTCATCAGGTCAATCATCTTCAGATTTGGGGTACCAAACGGGATCATCACCGACAACGGCTCGAACTTCACAGCCGAAGAATTCAAAGACTTCTGCTCAGAGCAGGGGATCAAGCTCAGCTACGCGTCTGTCTCGCACCCGCAGTCCAACGGACAAGTGGAGAAAGCCAACGGCCTCATCTGCAGCGGCATCAAGAAACGACTGCGCGTGCCCCTAAAACGCGCAGCGGGCGCATGGGTGGAAGAACTGCCATCGGTCCTCTGGAGTCTGCGAACAACGCCGAATAGATCCACCCAGTACACTCCATTCTTCATGGTGTACGGTGCAGAAGCGGTCCTCCCCTGCGACATCAAGTTCGACGCACCAAGAGTAGTCGCCTACGACGAGTCGGAAGCAGAAGAGGCACTCGAAGACAGCAGAGATACCCTGGATGAAGCGCGCGACATCGCCCTGGCACGATCAGCCGTGTATCAGCAAAACCTGCGCAATTATCACACTCGGAGGCTGCGACCAAGAGCGTTCGTTGCAGGCGACCTGGTTCTGTGACTAAAGCAAAAGAAGGTACACAAGCTCGCTTCCCCATGGGAGGACCCGTACATCGTAACAGAAGCAATAGGCAATGGCGCTTACCGCCTAAAGGACTCGAAGACAGGAGCGGATTGCAGCAACCCATGGAACGTCGCACAACTCCGCCGGTTCTACGCCTAGTTCAAAACAAATATTGTACAAGAAACTCAGCGCGGCAGGTTTCAGACGCACTCTTTCCCTTACCAGGGTACCTGCGGGGACTGGAAGGGTTTTAACGAGGCGGCCTGTTCGCAAGAATCAATAAAGTGATTTGAAGAAAATATGTCTCCTTTACCCATCACCCAGAGGAAGATGACAAATCCTAGGCCGCCACTCGAACCACTCGGGGGCTGCGCCACACAGGTTGAAATAAAAGCTTAGGCCGCTACTCGAACCACTCGGGGGCTGCGCCATACAAGCATGGTCAAAATCCTAGGTCGCCACCCGAACCACCTGGGGGCTGCGCCACACAGGTTGAAATAAAAGCTTAGGCCGTCACCCAACTCACTCGGGGGCTGCGCCATACAAGCACAAAGTCAAAAAATCCTAGGCCGCCACCCGACCGACTCGGGGGCTGCGCCATACAGGTCAAGTTCAAAATCCTAGGGCGCCGCCCGCCATACACGGGGGCTGCGCCACACAGGTCACACTTGTAACCCTAGGCTACCACTCGACTTACTCGGGGGCTACGCCAAACAGGCCTTCCCAGAAAAATCCTCAGCCGCCACTCGAACCTACTCGGGGGCTGCGCTGCACAGGTCAAGTTCCAAATCCTAGGTTACCACCCGACATACTCGGGGGCTGCGCCAAACAGGTAACACTTGTAATCCTAGGCCGCCACTCGACCTACTCGGGGGCTGCGCCAGACAGGTCTTTGCCAAAATCCTAGGCCACCACTCGAGCGACTCGGGGGCTGCGCCATACAGGTCAAGTTACAGAAATCCTAAGTCGCCACCTGATATAATCAGAGACTGCGGCATACAGGTCACACTTGAGAAACCTAGGTCGCCGCCTAGCATTCTAGGCGACTGCGCCATACAGGTCGCAACTCAAATCAGGCACTCACTTTCGAGTAAAAAGATCAACTCTTATAATTCCAAAGTATTTCAATCTGTTATCATACTTACACAGGCACATTTGCCCCCTATAGCTAACCCTGTACAACAGACAACAGCTACTCTAAACTGCAGGTTCAGCCTTCGGCGCATCAAGGGGCCCTACAAGGCGCTCGCTCAGGTCACGAACCTGCCGGATAATCCGACGCGCAGCCGCCAAGGTCTCGTCGAAGTCGTCGTCACCCGACAGGCCTTCAAGCACCCTCTCAAGCGGGAGATGTGGCCGGTGCATCCGGACGTATGCCAACGCCGCGTTCGCACCAGCCACAAGTTGGGCGTCGACGACCTCCTTCAACCCTTCACCATCGCGGAACCTCTCCAGCAAGGCAGACAACCCGTTCGGCTGCGCATTATGCGGGAAGTACACACGATTGATGTGCCAAAATGTCTACCGGCAGCTCTCCAGAAGAAAAGAAGCACGCCACGTACGATCAAGCATGGTGGCAAGGACGCGCCCCCTCGACCGGTTCACCCAGAACTGTCGAGCTTCGTAGGAGTCGCCGGACGCCTCTCGGGTGACTCGCTCCTCAACGCGAGCCCGCTCGGCCTCCCAGTCAGGATTAACATCTGCGCACATAAAATGCAAGTCAGAACGAGAAGGAAAACCAACGAGGACGGCAGCCGCCAAAAGGATACATACCTTGCAGCTGCCGACTGATCAGGTCGATCTCCCCAAGCAAAAAATCCTCACGTCGCGAGAACTCCGCCGTGGGATGCGACTGAGAACGATGCAGCAGCCGTTCCGTATTCTTCAGGGTCGCCTCAAGCTCCGCCACCTTGTTCTTCAAACATGTGATTATCCGCTGATCATTTGCACTGCGTGGAGGGGCCGGCGCCGCCCGACGACGGCGAGCACCCGAAGAAGAAGCCGCGCCACTCGGCTCGGCCACTGGAGAAGGAGGAGCGTCACCGCGCGCAGCACTCTGCCAGGTATACGCAGAGTCAATACAATCATGCGACTGCGAAGCGCAGATCAACTCAGAAGAAAGGGATTCAGTAAAATCAATATTGAAGACCAAAAGACCCGACAGGGAAATATTCATTACAAGCATGAAGTTCAAAATACAGATCGCGGCGACTGCCGCATTCCTACAACTACGCCTACTCTAAGGCCGCGGACGGCCCTTCCGAGCGGCAGCCGACTCGGTCGCCTTAGCAAGGGCCCTCTCGAAGAGTGCCACAAGCTGCGTGGCCAACTGCGAGGCACGCTCCTTCACGCCACTCAGTGACGCGGTCCGGCCATCGGGTTTGCGAGGAAAACCGCTGACGACCTTCTCGAAGTCACCTGGAACTTGATGGCCTAACAGGAGCTGGAAGGTGAGCTCGGAGCCGCGTACCGTCTGCGACCACGTGAAGTCGGCGATGGTGGTCGCATCCTCAAACGGCGCAGCCAGGGCGTCCACGGTTGCCGGCGGCCGGTCGCTCGGGAAGATGCTCTGGTGCACCACGGCGAGGGCCCCAGTCGACTTCTGCAACGCGGCTGAAGACTTCTTCAGCGCGTCTGAAGCATAGGCGCATACCCGGTCGAGGAAGCCAACATCGGTCGCCAGGTCAACCGTGTCACTCGACGCATCTTCTGGAGGAGCTCCACCGCCAGTCTCTGCGCAAAAATTCAAAGTATGGATAAGAAAGAGATCAAAGACTCAGTAGGCGTCAAGCCGAAACTTACCCCCAAGAACACCGGCGAGTGAAAGGAGACGATCAACTTGAGTTTTCTCCTGGGCGACCCGCGCCAGCTCCCGCTCTCGAGAATCTTGAAGAGCCTTCTCAAGCTCATCAACCCGCCCAGTAGCCTGGTCCAGCGAGGCACGCAGTTGGTCCCTCTCCTTCTCCAGGCGAACATAAGCCGCGGCTGCGTCGAGCTGTTGGCGATAGTACGGCTGAAACAAAAGCAAGATGTCAATAAAGTTGCGGGCGACTATAATAGTCACCCACACCTTCGGGGGCTACTCCCATCGGGAGCGCTGATCGCGCACCCGATGAAAAATCAAGAACGCAAGAAAAAGCATGAAAGACTTACGTGGTCCAGGAGTTCAAGGTCTTCCGCAGTCGAAGGAGGCACGCGGCTAGATGATGCAATACCGGCAGGCTCAGCACGCACCTTCTCCACCACCACCGGCGTCCCCAACCCAGTCGAAGGGGCGGATGTGAGCTCCACGTCCCGAAGGGGGGAGCTAACATTGTCCGAACGATGGCTGCAGCAAAACCAAGAACACCTGTCGAATCAAAACGTCGAAACTGCAAAGTACAACTCGAGGGACACATTGCAAAGAAGCCCACCTGGGGGTGCCGGCGTCGTCGTAGCTCTCCAGGGAAGGCGAAGGCATCCGCGCGAACGAGCGTGGCGCTGCGGAGCTGACGGGAGGAACGTTCAGAGGTTCCTCCCAGCCACCCGAAGACCGAGCACCCGGAGACGTCACGATGACCTCCTCCTCAGCAACGTCCACGTCCCGGGCAGGTGACGACGCAGTGGCAGACTCGCCGCGACTCGGAAGCTTCCGCTTTTTCCTCGCGGGTTCCTCCACCTCATCTTCCTCCTCCACCTCGTCGCGGGGAGAATGCGCGGAGGGAATCTCTTCGTCCTCGTCATCCTCTTCGACAAACCTCGACTCATCGTCGGGCCCGTTCTCAGGGAGGGGAGGAAAGCTGATGAACAGAGCTCGACCCTGAAGCAAGTAGACACAAGTCGAATCAAAAAGAAAGGTAGACTCAGGTCGAACAAGGACAGAAAGAAAACAAGACAAGACTCACCTCAGGTACGGGGTTCGAGGCTCCGTAAGGAGAGATCGGGCACTTGACGTTGCAAGTGTCCGCGGCTCGGAGGTTGGTGATGGACCTGACGCTGGCTTCCACCTCCTCGTCATCCAGCGGCATGGCGCTGACGCCTTCGGCGGCCCACATCGGGTGAGGCCGGGCGCTGAGCGGCTGCACCCGAAGACGGAAGAAGGTGGCCATCAGAAAGACGCCACCCGCCTCGCGTCCAAGGGTCTGGGTCAGGTCATGCAGCAGGCCCAGCAGGGGCCGCACGGCTTCCTTCTCCACGGCGGACAGCGGGTGCGCCCAGGCGCCGGTCTTCCGCAGTCCACGCCCGATGTCGAACGCGTCCAGGCCATCCTGGTTCGACTGGACGTAGAACCACCTCCGGCGCCATCCTTGGACGGAGTCGGACTTCTTCATCTGAAAGTACGCGGTGTCACCGCGCACCTGGATTCCGAAGCCGCCCACTGGGAAGGTCAACCCGCTCTTCCCCACGTTCTTGCGAACGAGGAAGAGCGACTTCCACAACGCCCAGTGGGGCGCGACACCCAAGAAGCACTCGCAGAGCACGATGAAGCCCGCGATGCTCAAGACGCCATTGGGGGTCAGATCGTGGATCTGAACCCCATAGGCATACAGGAGACCGCGCACGAAATCGTGCATGGGGAACCCGAAGCCGCGCGGAAGGAAGTCCGCGAAGCAAACACGTTCCCCATCGCGCGGAGTGGGGAATACTTCCTTGCCAGGGACGCGTACCTGGACCTGGTCGGCAGGTGGCAGCAGACCCTGCGCGCGGAACAGCTCAACATCGGTCTTCTTCATCGAGGACCTCTGCCAATCGCCTTCGGGTTTCTTCATCACCCCGGCATCATCGGCGGCGGCGGAGGAGCCATCGGCGCTCTTCGGCTTGCCCATTGCCGAGGTTGCAAGGTGTGAGGACGGATCGCTCGGAGCTCGGGATGGCGGCGGAAATGGTAGAGCGCAGGAGGAAAGAAATCACGGAGCGATTGAAGAAGATGAAGTCCCAAATGTCAAGACACAGTACTTATGCCTCGAAGATCAGCATCTCAACCGTCCATCGAACAAGGGCTCCGAGCGGGCACATCCAGCCGTCCACGTGTCGCACGGAGAAACCAATCGTCACCACCCACTTCTTCCACTACGCACGAAAACCGAGGCGTCGTCATCGTGCCGCGCAAATTTCGCGCCCACTTCGGAGACGTGACAACTGTGGACCGCGGTCAGCTCTGACAGCGGGGCCCACCACGTCACGTCCCATCGGGCGCAGAGGCGTGCAACAGATCGTCATCAATGACGTCATCAAGCCAACGGCTCCAAAATCAACTGAAGCAACTCGAAAGAGTTGTTCGAGTGGTAAGCTTCACAGCTGAAATCAACAAGGTAGGATCAGCCAATGATCCGAGCACCCGAAGAAACCATTCGAGTGGCAACGCAGTAAGCTCGAGCAGCCGAATCCATCAACAAGTAAGCCAAAACAGGCTGAGTAGAAGCAAGCTTCACAAGAAGATGAAGGCAAAGTAATTCGACTGCACATATTACTCCCATCGGGAGTGGCTGGTTCGACTGAAGAAATTCGAGTTCAAGCTCAAGATCAAGCAATCCAACGGCGCGTCCAGGAGGAAGGAGTCCTTTGTCCGACTCTACGCTTCGACCAAGCACTCGGGGGCTACTGACGTGGGGCTGCCTTGCGGGTAGCCCACGATGATGCTACCTGGACCGCGCCAAGGATGGAAAGGCCCGCAGAAGGCCCACTCGGGGTACCTCGTATCCTAATCCAACTCGGTTAGGTCTTGTGACCTACCGTATCTGTACCAACCACCCGAGACCTGGCTACCTATAAAGCCAGGAGGGTTGCCCGTCCTAGGGGACACGCTCATAACCACTACGACAAACCCTAGCGAGATCGCAATCTCGCCATTGTAATCGCTACTCGCATCAATAACCAGACAAGCAGGAGTAGGGTGTTATCCTCCGGGAGCCTGAACCTGGGTAAACCTCGCTTGTCAGCCGTCGTGATCACCTTGCACTCATCTCTCTCCCCATCAATCAACCCGGGGTGCACAACCCTGGAACTTGCCGAGTTAACACCTCGTCAAGTACGTTGAGACGTATGGATCAAGAGCTGTCGGGGGGCTGCCCCCTGGGTAGGGGCAGATCCCGGTAAATTATAATGGATAACAACAGTGCTTGACCTTTGGCGACAGCAAAAGGCACCCCTTGGTGCGCCGAAAGAGCAGCTGGTCACTTGGACGCAGGGAAAGGCCAAGGGGCCCCGTGGCAGCCGTAAGGGTCATGCCTTGCGGCTATAAATAGACATCCCCGACCCTCGCATTTGTAGTACGGGCAAGAGCGGATGGTTCCTCTAAGAACTAGCTTCTCGAAGATGTCTTTGCTGGTAGACTAAGACATCTTCGGGAGGCTAGGCCTAGAGTTGCTCATCCTGAGATAAGTTCGGACATCTTCGGAAAGGATCCCGGACCTGGGACACCGAGAAGGTTCCCGGGTGATGGTGTACTCGGCTTTACCGGATAGGTATCCCGGGTAAGCACTAACCGGAATGTACGTGTTGATCTTGATCTTATGCAGAAGAGGCTCCCAGTGGCAAGAGAGGAGGTAGCCGGCGAGAGAGCTCCCGGTAGGCCGTCAACGGTCTGGAGCACGCTTTCCCGTATATCGCGGGGGGAAGTACCATTCCGCCTGACACGGAAGCATGGTCACCTCCCGCGTGACACGGAAGTTTGGTCACCTCCCGCCTGACACGGAAGCGCGTCAGCCGGTACGACAAGACCTGTCATGCCTAGCCCGGCAATCCGGAAAAGGCTATCCGGGATGGGCAAAGACATGTCTTGTCTCTGACAAGGGGACAATGATGATGCAGGACGGCGCCTGCCGTCCTTAGCGAGATGATGACGCAGGGGCTACACCGGATAGTCCGGCGACTAGGTCGCACTAGGCGGTGACGACATCCCGGCTAGACCTGTCCGGTGGGGCCGAGGCATTTTAGGGTTTCCGGCCCTCCCGACCGGAACTCTATAAAAGGCGCCATAACTGCTCCTGAGAAGGAGGGACCAACCTGAGAGCCAAAACTATAGTTGCATTTACTCTTAGAGCAGTTACTCCTCTTCACCTTGAGTTCATCTAGTTCCTAGTACTTCTACCTTTGATAGATCTTGTAGCAAGTTGTAGTTCTTGTACCATCAATATATAGAGAAGAAAGGCAGGAGTAGGGGTGTTACCTCCTCACGAGGGCCCTGAACCTGGGTATATCGTGGGTGTGCTTGGTGCCTTCGTGCATTTGTTTGTATTTGTTAGATCTTCCCCGTTGCACTTCGTTCCTGTTTCGTGTTCTTGGGAGATCTCGGTTTTACCGGGATCCTCCCCGTGTGAGTTCTTCAACTCGCTATCCCTCCCCGGATCCACCAACGTCCATCGGCCCCACAAATTAGCCATCCTATGGCATCTGCCGTGACACCACCACGACAGTTGGCGCCCACCATGGGGCCGACAGAGGCGTTGGCTGGTGTACACATCCGGACGGGCTCACCGGTACGTTTCGACGTTCGGGTTCTCTCTGGTCTAGTCGTAAAACTTGGGGAGATGGATTTCGTCGCCGACAACGCAGGCTGCTTCCGGAACAGACCGTTCCCGGGGAATGGATGTCTTATCGACTTCGGTGGTTTCACCACCTATGTGGCCACCGAGGTTGCCGGTAGCTACCCGGACCTAGTCCTGGAGGCTGAGGACCCTCCCATGCTCTGCGCAGCTCGGGGTCTACGCGCTGACCGCTCCCCGAGTTCCGTCGCAGTGATGATGGTCGGAACCACCGAGGAGGAATACCAGGATGCTGATGGCGATACCGACGGCGTCCCTCGGTTGGCCAAACCCCCGCAGGAAAGACCTGCGGCCCGAGATGGTGATCCGCAGCCGTCCCAACCGCGACGCCGTCCGGATCCCCTCTCAGGTTTGGTAGCCAAATTAGCTGTACCCGTGGTTACCGGAGCGGATACCCAGGCCACTTCGGCTGAGTTGGAGGAGCAGCGGAAGTTGCTTCTAGCTGAGGCAAAGGAAATCGCCGAGCTCTGTCGCGAGCTCAGCGTTAGCCTCCGGGAGTACAATGCTGCTCACGGATTCACTAAGATAGACTCCCGGGAGAAGCGCATTGCAGATCTGCGCAAGAAGGGAAGAATGGTGAATGAGGAGCTGGCTGGTGGAGCCACCACTAGCAACACCGGAAGTCGGATTTCTGCGGGGAAGCCAGTGTACAGTTCACCGGCAAAAACCCTTAGGGCCGCCGAAGCCGCCATGGCAGAGTTGGTGGGGTTATCCGGTGAAGCCCTGCGCAAGCAACAGGAAAGGGTCAACGAGCTGGTGGTTGAGGCCAACCGGCAGAACCAGGCCTTCAAGAAGAAGAACCCCGGAGCAGGGTCACAGGTGCATTCAGCCAGACCCAATAGCCGGATGTCGGATGGGGAGGCCTCTTCCCCACATCCGAGCAGAAGCAAGAGCAAGAGCAAGAGCCGGAGCCGGAGTAGAGGTTCCGGGAGGAATAAGCAACTACAGACCTATGACCCGGCATTTGCCGGTATCCAGCAGGCGGGGCAAGCCGGACAGCATAACCCGGGATAGGCGGGAAGTACCCGTGGAGATGGTAACCTGGGTGTGGGAAACAATAACCCGGTTGGCCGTGGTAATCCACCCCGGAATCCTCCCCATGTACAGGGAAACCCGCAGAGGGACATCATCTCCGCCCCCCGTCAAGCCGAGATCCCCGTGCAGGATAGGCTCAACGATGGCAACTCGGGGATGCAGCAGCTCGAGTATCAGCCCGACGAGAACCCCTTGGGATCTCGGATAGGAACAAGACGGCTGAACCCGGCAGATGCAAGGTTCCGGCTGGACCGGATTCACCAGTCCGAGATGGTGGAAGAGCAAGGACCTCCGGGACCTGCTTGCTTTGGACCTCGGATCATGCGGGAACCTCCTGTTCGGAACTTTCAGCTCAACAGGGGTGCCAAGACCTATGACGGCAGCAAGAAGCCGGAGGACTGGCTGACCGACTATGTAACTGCAGTAAGCATAGCCGGTGGAAACAGACGATGGGCGGTACGTTATATACCGCAGATGTTGGAAGGACCTGCCCGAATCTGGTTAAACAATCTGAGAACTGGCAGTATAGACTGCTGGTTGGACTTTGAAGAAGCATTCATCAGCAACTTCACCAGCACGTACAAGAGGCCCAACAGACCTCAGCAGCTCGCAATCTGTAGGCAAAGGAGCAATGAGACTGACCGGGAGTACCTTACCCGGTGGAGCAATGTCCGCAACTCTTGCGAAGGAGTGGTGGAGGCGCAGGCCATCTCCTGGTTTGCGCAAGGATGCCGGCATGGCTCTATGCTATGGCAGAAACTGCAAAGAAAGATGCCGACAACTTTAGCGGAAACCATGCGCATCGCCGATACCTATACGCTTGGAGATCCCATGCAACCCCTGGTGGATGTCGGAGACTCCAACAGGAGGAATGCGGGACCTCAGCGTTCCGGACCGAGCAGGAGCCATGATCGCCAAGAATTCGGTCACAAGAGGAATCAGCCCGAGTACCACCATGCAGCGCAGCATGTCGCAGCAGTAACCCGGGAGCAGGAGGTAGCCCCCTGGGAGCAGGAGGAGGCCGGCAACAGCCAGCGTCAAAAGACAAGTGGCCCAGCTTGGGGTCAAAGTCAGGAGGTGCAGAAGACCTGGGTGGAGCAGAAGAAGCCCCTGACGTATGAGGAGATGCTGAATAAGCCATGCTGCTATCACACTCTGGAGGCCAACAAGCCCGCAAACCATTCTACTCGGCAGTGTAGCTGGTATCAGCGCACGTTGCAGGAGGGCAGCTCGGGAGGTATTCGGCCAAGTGCTCCGGCATCTCGGCCCAATATTCCGAGACCCCCTCCTCCGACATCGGGGGCCAACAATGTCCGACTTCCCCCTCCTCCGAGAGGACCCCCACCTCGCCCAGTGAATATGGTGCACACCCGGAACGACAACGGCAACCAAGGCGGACAACAGCAGGGTAACTACGGGGAGGCGCACCAGAGCTATGTGGTCTTCGTGACTGAGCCGACGGACCGGAAGAGTGTGCGGCAGCGTGCTCTGGAGGTGAACGCTGTGATCCCGGCGGTGCCCAAATTCTTGCACTGGTCCGAGATGGAGATCACCTGGAGCCGGAAGGATCACCCCCGGGTTATGCCCAAGCCGGGAGCGTATGCTTTGGTGGTGGACCCGACCTTTATCGGACCCAACCTCAACGTCCGCTTCAGCCGGGTTCTGATTGACAATGGCAGTGCCATTAACATCATGTACAAGGACACGATGCTGAAGCTGGGAGTATCCATGAACACCCTGCTGCCCACGGAGACAACCTTCCATGGCATTGTGCCCGGGGTCTCTTGCTCACCCATGGGAAAAATCTGGGTTGAGTTGCTATTCGGAACTCGGGAGAACTGTCGAACCGAGAGCTTGGAGTTCGAGGTCGTGGACCTCGAGAGCCTGTATCATGCACTGATCGGCAGACCGGCCCTCGCCAAGTTCATGATCTCAACACACATGGGCTACCTCAAGATGAAGATGCCGGGACCTAACGGCATAATCACCATCTCGGGAGACCACAAGCGCTCCATGGAGTGTGCTTCGGCGGGGTCGTGCTTAGCTGAGTCCCTGGTGATAGCAGAAGAGAAGAAGAGGATCCAGCAGGTGGTGGCGATGGCTAAGACCTCACAACTCGGAATGCCCGGGATGCTGAACCCGGAACAGGGTGCATCATTTCAGCCCCCCAAGGAGACCAAGAAGGTGTCCGTAGACCCCAGCAACCCGGAGCGCCAAGTTATCATTGGCAGCAACCTGGACAGCAAATAGGAAGGCGAGCTCGTCGACTTCCTCCGTGAGAATCGGGATGCCTTTGCGTGGTCGAGTGACGATCTGCAAGGCGTCCCGAGGGAGTTGGCTGAGCACTCTCTGTTTGTTCGACCGGATGCGAAGCCGGTGAAGCAACCAACTAGGCGCCTCTCGGATGAAAGAAGAGCTGCGGTCATGGAACACCTAGCCATACTGCTGGCCGCCGGGTTCATCATGGAGGTACTGCACCCGGATTGGATTTCGAATCCGGTCCTGGTAGAAAAGAAGAAAGATGATCCCCTCCTGCTTAAGGTGTGGCGCATGTGCATCGACTTCACCAACCTCAACAAGGCATCCCCGAAAGGCCCCTTTCCGCTGCCCCGGATAGATCAAGTGATAGACTCCACTGCCGGGAGTGAGCTTTTAACTTTTCTAGATGCTTATTCTGGTTTCCACCAGATACCTTTGAATCCGGATGATCAATTAAAAACCGCTTTTATTACCCCTTACGGGGCTTATTGCTATCGTGTTATGACTTTCGGATTGAGAAATGCTGGTGCTACCTACCAAAGGTGCATGCAGAAATGCTTGCATGACCAAATAGGCCGGAATGCCGAGGTCTATGTCGATGACATAGTCATAAAAACAAAAGAAAAGGCCTCACTAATAGATGATCTGAGTGAAACATTCAAGAACCTAAGAAGATTCCGGATGAGGTTGAACCCGGATAAGTGCACATTTGGTGTTCCGGCAGGAAAGCTACTCGGTTTCCTCATCTCAAGCCGGGGAATCGAGGTCAACCCGGGTAAAATTCGTGCTATAGAGAGCATGAAGTTGCCTGTACGTCTCAAGGATGTGCAGAAGTTTACCGGGTGTCTGGCGTCCCTAAGTCGGTTTGTGAGCCGACTTGGGGAGAAGGCCTTACCTCTGTACCAACTGATGAAGAAGAGCAAAACATTTATTTGGACCCCGCAGGCGGATGCGGCGTTCAACGATTTGAAGAGAATGCTCTCAACAGCACCGGTGTTGGCATCCCCATTGCCCAAGGAACCTATGCTGTTGTATATTGCAGCAACTAACCGGGTAATCAGTGTCGCAATGGTGATAGAAAGGGAAGAAGGGGGCAAGCTGATACAGAGACCGGTGTATTACCTCAGTGAGGTGATCTCGGAATCCAAGCAGAACTACCCGCACTACCAGAAGATGGCATATGGGGTGTACATGGCAGTGACCAAGCTCAAGCACTATTTTCAGGAACACCCGATCACAGTAGTGTGCGAAGCTCCTCTCGCCGAGATCATCGGTTGCAAGGATGCTAGCGGCCGGGTAGCCAAATGGGCCATCCAGTTGTCTCCGTACGCTCCGGCATACGAGAGACGAGATGCCATCAAGTCGCAGGCGCTGCCGGACTTTTTGGTAGACTGGGCCGAGATGCAGTATGAACCTCCGATACCGGATTACAATTTCTGGAGGATGCATTTCGATGGCTCAAAAGCTAAGATCGGATTGGGTGCCGGAGTGGTTCTCACCTCCCCGAAGCAAGATGTACTGAAGTATGTGCTGCAGATCCATTTTCGGGCATCCAATAATGTCGCGGAGTATGAGGCTTTGGTTCACGGATTAAATGTCGCCAAGGAAATCGGTATCCGCCGGATAGAGTGTTTCGGTGACTCCGACCTCGTGGTGCAACAGGTGTCGGGGAATTGGGATGCCCTTGATGCAAACATGGCCTTGTACAGGTTTCATGTACAGAAAATTTCCGGATTTTTTGAAGGATGCGAGTTCAAGCACATACCCAGAGGAGAAAACGAAGCAGCAGATGTCTTGTCCAAACTAGGGTCATCCCGGGATGCCATCCCACCCGGAATAGCCCTGGAACATTTGAGGAAGCCGTCTATACAACCATCACCCGAATCGGATTCTATCTTCATCCCCAAGGAACCTGGTTCAGAAGCAGTACCCATGGAAGTAGATGTCGGGAGCATAATATCGAACCCGGGGACTGCCTCCCGGTGCTCAGAGAGGCAAAGCCAGATGATGATAGAGGTGATGTCGGCAGAACCAATGGACATAGACGCTCCAGCGTTCCCGGTGCGACCTGTCCCGGATTGGGCACAGCCCATTATGGTGTACATCTTGGAAGGAACCCTCCCGGAGAATGAAGTGGAAGCCCGTCAGATAATGCGAAGATCAAAGGCATACACTGTCATTAACCAAGAGCTGTACAAGAGAAGTGTCACCGAGGTGCTCCAGAGATGCGTGGAACCGGCAGAAGGGCAAGAGATGCTCCTGGAAATACACCAGGGAGAGTGTGGACACCATGCATCATCCCGGGCCCTAGTGGCAAAAGTGTTCCGGCATGGGTTCTACTGGCCCACTGCGTTGCAGCAAGCAGAAGATATTGTCCGGAAGTGTGGAGGATGCCAAAGATTTGCTCACCGGATACACATGTCGGCGTCAGCACTGAAAACAATCCCCATCACTTGGCCATTTGCAGTATGGTGTTTGGACATGGTCGGGCAATACAAACCGGCAAAGGGCAACATGACACATATACTGGTAATGGTGGACAAATTTACCAAATGGATAGAGGTCAAGCCAATCCGGAAGTGCGATGGACACACCGCTGTGCAATTCCTGAAAGACATCATCTTGAGATACGGATACCCACACAGCATTATCACAGATAATGGAACAAACTTTGCTGTGGGGGAATTCGCTCGATTTTGTGCTGAGAAGGGAATCCGGCTAGATGTAGCATCAGTCGCACATCCGGAAGCAAATGGGCAAGTCGAAAGGGCTAACGCCTTAGTCTTGGCTGGTATCAAAGCTCGCTTGATCGAACCATTGTTGAGAACTCCGGGATGCTGGATAGAGGAGTTGCCGGCGGTGTTATGGGGTCTCCGGACTACACCGAATAGATCTACCGGATACACCCCATTCTTCATGGTATATGGAGCTGAGGTAGTTCTCCCAACCGACATACAGTATGATTCTCCGAGAGTAACAATGTTCACCGAGACCGAGGCAAAGGAGGCCCGAGAAGATGATGTGGATTTACTCGAAGAGGCAAGAGAATTGGCACTATCTCGGTCGGCAATTTATCAACAGAACCTCCGTCGCTATCATAGCCGGAAAGTACACCCGAGGGTGTTCCGGGAGGGAGATCTGGTGCTGAGGCTCATCCAACGCACGGTCGGAATGCATAAGTTGTCACCTCCATGGGAGGGACCTTTTGTGATAAGCATGGCATTGCACAATGATTCTTATTACCTTGTAGACGCACAGGAGGCTAGGAAAGGTGTAATGGACAAGTCCGGTGAGGAAACCAAGCGTCCATGGAATGTAGCTCTACTTCGCCCCTTTTACACGTAAAGGGCTCAGTGTATGTTATATCTCAAATCTCAAATATCAATGAAAGTAAGGCACCCCGGGAGGAACCCAAGGACTGCCTAGTTACGTGCATATTTTGTTACTTTTTTGAGTTTAGTTACTGTTTTTCTGCCGGCATCCCGGGAAGGAACCCGGGGACTGCCGGATAGCTGTCTTGTGTTTTATTGTGTGCATGCCGGGAAAGTTCCGAACCCAATTCTCAAAGTCAAAGTAATGTATGTCATGTAAAATCATCTTGTGACTCGACTGACGAACGCCGAAATGGTAGTCAAGAGCAAAGAGAGGGAAGGTGGGGAACACGAAAATGGTCTCGGGGACTTGGAACAGGAACTTATCCGGCATGCTTATTTTTACTAACTTAGTTGTTTTTTATGTCGGGAATTCGGTTAGTAGGAACTCGGATTGTTTTAAGTAATGTATGCCGTATGTGGAGTTTTGTGACTCGACTGTCGAACGCCGAAATGGTAGACAAGAGCAGAAATTACCTAAGTACGGTAAACATGAAAGGCAATTCGGGAACTAAAAGCTGAGTACATTGGCATAATTTGTTCGAATAAATAGTTCGCGGTAAAGCAGAAATAATTTAAGTGTACGATACATATTGCATCCGGCATCCCGGGGATTTAACGAATTTGCTACTAAGTGTTTTTAAGCGGTGGGGGAAGTAGGCTTCTCGACGGCGACTTCCGGAGCGACGACCTCGGGAGCGACGACCTCGGGAGCAGGAGTAGCTTCACCTTCAGCATCGGCAGCACCACTCGGGACGTCGGGATGCACCTCGGTCTCGGTGGCCTCGGGTATCAGCGAAGATGTTGCATCCCGGGAAACCACCTTCTCGGACGCAGCACCAGAAGCAGCGTCATCTCCCTCCAGGATTTCTTCTTCCCCATCGCCGGAAGCGGCATCATCTTCTTCGGAGTCCTCGTTATCTGACTCAGACTCTGAAGGAACGGTGCTGGCGGTGAAGGCACGGATGCTGGCCCACTTCGCAATGCGGTGCGCCACCTCTCGCCGCTGCTGGATCTTTGCCGGATCTTTAACCCAAGGCGACACCGTCCGCAGGCGCAGGATCGCTGCCAGATCAAGACCCTCGTACCAGCTGAGTACTTGGGTCAAGACTTGATCCGCACCAGCTCTAGCACCGGAGCGCTTCCAAGCGTGAATGCGGCTACCGGCACCCAGAAGTGCGCGCGAGAGCTCCGGGATCGAGAGCTTCCCGCGGAGGCTCGGCCACAAGGCGCCGTGGACGTGGATCGCCGCGCTGAGGAGCTCCGTCCCGATAGCCCGGAGAGGTACTATCCGGGCCTTCAGGGCAGTGAGGTGATCCTCAATGTCCCAGGCGTCCGAGATGGGACCCTTCCCGGCACGCTTCTCTCGAGCGGCGGCAACAGCCTTGGCGGCGGCTTCGCGGGAGTGCTCGAATCTCCTTTAAAAAGAAGAGCTGTCAAAACGACTAAGTCACAAGAAGAGGAACAGCAAATAAAGGAAATAACAGGAGAGGAGGGTTGTCGGATTACTCACTGTTGAGATCCCGGTTCAGCACGGTGAGCTCGGCGAGCCAAGTGTCAGAACGCGACCGAAGAAGACCCAACTCGGTCTCGGCGTTATCCGCGCGTGACACTGACTGGTCCAGGGTCTCCTTCTGCTTCTTACTCGCCTCAATGAAGCCCTTCTTCATCTCCGACATGGTAGCCTGGGCCTTGGCGAGCTCGCCGTTGAGGCGCGCAATCTCGGCTTGCGCGGTACCAAGGGAAGCCTTCTGGTCCACCGAGATCTGGCGCGCGGCATCCCGTTCTTCCCGGAAGCGCTCCTCGGACTTCTTCGACTGACCGAGTTCAGCGAGAACCCGGTTGAAGATGTTGTGGCGTTGTTGGCTGCACTCCTGATAGCAAGACAAAGAAGGCAAAGTCAGTATGGAAAAAGAAGTAAAGAACCCGGTTGGGAGGGTCTCGGGGACTCGGTATTCGTGTCCTAATTTTTCTCTAAGATTGGAACCTAGTGATCTTCTATTCGGTGGAATCTAGAGCACTAAGCACCAATCTCGGGGACTAGTGGTGGTGGAAGGAACAAGTGTGTTTTGGATAAAAGAAGAAAAATTTACCTCGCTTATTCGGGTGACGTCCAACGCGGCAACCTGGAGAGCATGCAGAGCTTGAGCGCTGCGGCTCGGACCTGCAGCGTGCAAGTCCCCTGCAGTCTCGGAAGCATCGGCGGCAAGCCAGGCCTTGTTGAAGTCATCAACAACCCGGATGCCGGAGCTGCCGGCAACGCAGGTGGCAGCGATGTCCCGAGATCCTGAAGATGCAAAGGAGCTGACCGTTGCTCGCAACATCCGCAAGGCGGCAGTAGGGATCTCGGCAGGAGGTGGGGGTAACGGTGAGAACTTACCCGGGCGCGGCACCAACTCCTGGGAAGAAGATGTCGGAGCAGCTGCGGGCGGAGCAGAAGATGTTTTCTGCCCAGAAGTCTTGCCGCGAGACTTGGGAATTTGTTCTGCAGGCCCGGAGGAGGCGGTAGGCCGTTTCTCCGGGATGGCCTTGGGCGCGGCTGGCCGAGAGGCCCCACTCGCCGCAGGTTGCCGGCGAGGGCTAGCGATATCTGCCTCCAGTCCGGGAACCCGGCGCGGGCTATCCGGAAGAATAATCTCTCCCGGGGTGGTCGTGGCCTGCAGCGCGATCTCGCCGATCACCGGAGGTGCATCCGAGGTCGCGACACTTGCCGGTGCGACACCGGAGGCGGTGGATTCATTTCCTCGAGCGGAAGGGCGAAGAGGTGAAGGAGAGGCCCGAACCGGACTAGGAGTCCGAGTTCCCGGAGGAGGAGGAACAATAGGTGTCGGGAGCTCGAGCGCGTCACTGAAAGAAAATGTCTTAGTGAAAGGTAGGGAGAGAGCGAAGTCGAATAACATGAGGCAAGAAAGACGTACCCGGAGTCCACAAGGGGAGGACCCCTCTGCCGGCGTCGAGGAGGCTTCTCGGTCGTCTTCTTGCTCGGTTTACCCTTCTTGGGGGGGTTGCCGGAGGCTTCATCCCCATCGGTGTTGGAAGCCGCGCGCTTCCGGCTCTCGGCACGTTTGGTCCCGGCTGACGGTTTCGGAACCACGGCTGAGGCCCAATTCAGAGGGAGAGCGTCAATAACGTCAAGGATCTCGCAGTCAATCTCATCGTCATCCGAGGAAATGGAAACTGTCTCTGGGGTTGAAGGATTACCCGGGGCCTTAACGAAAGGGATGGCGAGATGGTCCTCGCCGTCGAGATCCTCTCTCGGCATCACGTCCGGTTTCGGAAAATCCGGGGCGTAGTTCCCGTTGACGTGGATGGCGTCTTCTTCGTGCTGACGCTCGAACAACTGCGCAAACAAGTTAGGTCGTGTCGGTGTCCAGGTGAGCGCATGTACGAAGGCGTAGGCGTGAAAGACTGATATAAGCACCTGGTCAACCGGTCGTTTCCGGGATCCCCCTATGACCCCCCATTCATAATCCTCCGTCATCTCCGTCCGAGCAATAGCTCGGGCACGACGGACGATCGCCGCATGGCTTAGCCTATGGATACTGGTCCTGGTGGGGTCAAAGTTCCCGGACATGTGGCACATCTTGTGCACTCGGTGTTGAAGGGGGCAGACCCGGCGAACAATAAAGCAGCGCAAGAGGTCATCCCCGGTCATATCCTGGGTGAGCACCTGCAGAACATCGTGCATGTATCCGATCTCCTCGCTGTCGGGAAGGTGCTTCCAGCACCGAATTCGCGCGGAGGACCCATGATGAATTCCGGCAGATTAATGAAGTCCGGGTTCGAGGATCCCGGGCCATCTTCCAAGGACTCCCGGTTCTTCACATAGAAGAAGCTGCGCTGCCATTTCCGGCAAGACTCTAATCCCTTGACGATGGGGAATCCGGAGTCCGCGCGAGGGATGACGGTGGCCGCTCCGCAGTCGACCAAGTCTTTTACCTTCTGATCCGGGTTGGGGATGGCTTGTCGGCGGAGGATAAAATACTTGGCCCAGAGATCCACAAAGGGCCATATGCCAAGGTACGCCTCCGCGTAAGTGATGAAGACAGAAAGCATCATGATGGCGTTGGCGGGAAGGTGGTGAGGTTGCACGTTGTACGTGTCGAGGAAGTCGCGGAAGAAGGGGCTAGCCGGAAGCCCAAACCCGCGCTCAAAATGCGATAGGAATACCACATATTCCCCGGGTTGGGGTTCCGGCGCAACCTCCTCTCCCGGTAGACGGCTCTCGACTTCCGGAGGAATCCGGTGAGTCCGATACAGCCAATCAAGATCCGACTGCTTTGTCTCGGATCCGTCCCAACACCCCCGGGCACGTTCTTCACCCATCTCGGAGAAGTACGCGGGAGTATTCGGGCTATTCTGCAGATGCAGCGGCGGTTAGTCGGAGTTAGTCTATCCGAAATGAGGATGTCGGGGCATAAACTGCTGAAAACTACCGGGTTCATAGGAAGCAAGATCTACCGTGGGTCAAATAATCAAAACTAAACGGAGGGAAAAAGACTCGCGCTAGACTGAAACGAGGCACAAATGCGAGTGACGAGTATGCGTCCTAATGCCACGGTGATTCTTCGCCGTGCGCTTCGGGCGCGCCGCTCGAATGTGGTCACCGGCGGCGGCGCAGCCGTGCCCGTGCTAGGGCACGGCCGGAGTCCGGCAGTTATTCTACCGAAGAAATGCATCGGAGTGGAGAGGAAAAACTCACCGGCGAAGGAGGTCGACGGCGTGCGATAAGGACGACGGGGCGCGAGCTCCGGCGAGACGGCGTACGGGCAACGAGCGCAGCGGCGGCAGTGAGCTCGAGACGGTGGAGAAGAGGAAGTGCGAAGGAGAAGAAGTGAGGGAGACCGTTCCGGTCCCCTATTTATGGGGGGGGGATTCCGGAGCGGTTCCCGTTTTTCCCGCCCACGATCTCCACGATCGTGGGTGGGATCTATTTTGTGCCGCGGGCCACGTGGCGTTACTCGGAGCGCTCGATCCGGCCACACCGAGGGCCACAAGGCCCCAACGGTTCGTTTCCGGATCAGATGCGGCTCCATGGCGCGAGAACCCAAGCGACACCGTGCGTGCGCAGAAGCACTCGAGTGCGCCTCTGCGCAGACGGGACGTCGGGTGGGCCCAGAATCGCTATCTCGGATTCATCGGGAAATCAACGGTCGAGATTTGCTGAGATGGTGCTACTCGGTCGCAGGCTTCGCCTCCCGATTGAGACCATCTCGGTGAGAGGATCACGGAAAGAACTAATCTAGGCATGGAATAAAAGATTGATGTCATGTCTTCTCGGAAGAAAGTTTGTTATTAAAGTTGATCCCGCACATCATCCAGGGTCGCTGTGCCGCACCAGCTTCGGGGACTAGTGTCGGGGGGCTGCCCCCCGGGTAGGGGCAGATCCTGGTAAATTATAATGGATAACAACAGTGCTTGACCTTTGGCGACAGCAAAAGGCACCCCTTGGTGCGCCGAAAGGGCAGCTGGTCACTTGGACGCAGGGAAAGGCCAAGGGGCCCCGTGGCAGCCGTAAGGGTCATGCCTTGCGGCTATAAATAGACATCCCCGACCCTCGCATTTGTAGTACGGGCAAGAGCGGATGGTTCCTCTAAGAACTAGCTTCTCGAAGATGTCTTTGCTGGTAGACTAAGACATCTTCGGGAGGCTAGGCCTAGAGTTGCTCATCCTGAGATAAGTTCGGACATCTTCGGAAAGGATCCCGGACCTGGGACACCGAGAAGGTTCCCGGGTGATGGTGTACTCGGCTTTACCGGATAGGTATCCCGGGTAAGCACTAACCGGAATGTACGTGTTGATCTTGATCTTATGCAGAAGAGGCTCCCAGTGGCAAGAGAGGAGGTAGCCGGCGAGAGAGCTCCCGGTAGGCCGTCAACGGTCTCGAGCACGCTTTCCCGTATATCGCGGGGGGAAGTACCATTCCGCCTGACACGGAAGCATGGTCACCTCCCGCCTGACACGGAAGTTTGGTCACCTCCCGCCTGACACTGAAGCGCGTCAGCCGGTACGACAAGACCTGTCATGCCTAGCCCGGCAATCCGGAAAAGGCTATCCGGGATGGGCAAAGACATGTCTTGACTCTGACAAGGGGACAATGATGATGCAGGACGGCGCCTGCCGTCCTTAGCGAGATGATGACGCAGGGGCTACACCGGATAGTCCGGCGACTAGGTCGCACTAGGCGGTGACGACATCCCGGCTAGACCTGTCCGGTGGGGCCGAGGCATTTTAGGGTTTCCGGCCCTCCCGGCCGGAACTCTATAAAAGGCGCCATAACTGCTCCTGAGAAGGAGGGACCAACCTGAGAGCCAAAACTATAGTTGCATTTACTCTTAGAGCAGTTACTCCTCTTCACCTTGAGTTCATCTAGTTCCTAGTACTTCTACCTTTGATAGATCTTGTAGCAAGTTGTAGTTCTTGTACCATCAATATATAGAGAAGAAAGGCAGGAGTAGGGGTGTTACCTCCTCACGAGGGCCCTGAACCTGGGTATATCGTGGGTGTTTTTGGTGCCTTCGTGCATTTGTTTGTATTTGTTAGATCTTCCCCGTTGCACTTCGTTCCTGTTTCGTGTTCTTGGGAGATCTCGGTTTTACCGGGATCCTCCCTGTGTGAGTTCTTCAACTCGCTATCCCTCCCCGGATCCACCAACGTCCATCGGCCCCACAAATTAGCCATCCTATGGCATCTGCCGTGACACCACCACGACAAGAGCGAGATTTGTTCATTCGCGTAATGGAAAGAGGGCCCACTATGTGAGATTACGTCTATAAAGCTGCGCAGCATATGACTAGGTCATGGAGATGTAATATCACAGACGAGTTGATTGACCTTTGTCGGTAACAAGATAAAATAGATATTGGATGTTTACGATCATATCTCGGACAAGGTAGTATCGAAGAAACAAAAAGAATGAATATCATGTTTATGGTTCAACGACGATATTCGTAGAATGCACAGGGACCGTCATAGGAATCCAGGTGTCCCTGGCGGTCATTGGCTAGCGAGGGGTCTCGACCATATCTGGAGTATTCTCAAACCGTAGGGTAACACGCGTATGGTCTTACCGAGACTTGGAGATCGTTTGGAATAATAGATAAAGGAGAGAGATAAATAACCCAGAAAAGGTTCCGGTAGTTACGGAAGGGTTCCGGGAATGTCCAAAAGAAATTCGGGTGGTCCGGAATTTTTTTCGGAGTAACGGGAGATAAAATTATATGTAAATATATTAATTATATTTTATATTAATTTAATATTAATTAAAAAGGTGAAAAAGGGGGCAACCCACTTAATGGGCCAGGAAGGCCCATGTGGGGTCGGTGCACCATGCAGGGCATGGGGCCCATGGCCACCACGCACCTGGCATGGCCGGCCGGCCATCCCCCTCCTTTAGTCCCACATGGGGGAGGTAAGGTGTTTGCACACCCCCTCCCCTTTATAAGAAGAGGCATATTAATTGTTTTAAATACAATCTAAAATATAATTAATGTTGTATATACCGGCTTGAGTTAATTCTCCGCCTGCTTCTCTCTCTCCCATGAAGCTATACAGCAGTGTGTCGTTGTTCTTTGAGATTCCAAAAAAGGTCTACCCTTCGATCTCAGCTGGATCTGAGTGACTGGTGGTTATTATTTAGCTCCGTATGTGTGTGAGTACTCGGAGGCGCAAAATTTGAGGTGCCAGGGCGACATCGTCTCGCCACCACCGCTGCCCTACCGCTGCCGCCGCCCCACCTGCTGGACGCGCCCCTCCTTGTTGACGTTGTGTCTTCGTCAAAATCGTTGCGTCATCGTCTACTTCGTCGCGGCAAGTTCTTCGCGACCTAGAGGTCGGCTACATCGTCTTCGTCGGCAACGCTTGTGCGGGAGCGTAATCCCCGCTATTCGGTCTATAAGAGGTATGTGACCAGTTCTGCCACCGTTACCGCATTAGAACATAGATAGATCCTGACTTGTTTTGTTATTCGTTAATTAGAAAAAGTATTGTTTTCTGCTACGGAACCCCTTCAAGTACAGCGGGAACATGGTAGGGACATCACGAGTGACTCCAACATAAACGAGTAGTAGGCTGGCGAAATCATGACTACACCCCGCTCTTCCCCTCTCCTTGTCCTCTCCTTGAAGGGAGAAGGAAACTAACCGAGTAACTATACGGATACCACTAGCAGTGACCTCAAATCTAGAGGCCCCTCTTCGACTTTATTCAACCGGGAAGCCGTACGCATACGGCTCCGACCACCGAAGCACTAGAGAGAGCGAAGCAGCAACGAGCAACAGCTCTCGAACAACATGACGCCATGCTACACGTATTTCCTTGGTTTCATAATATAAGATGTTTTAGGTCTAACACATGTTGTTGCCTAGATTCGAATTAAAATAAGTACCTATACACTAGATGAGTAGGAAGCACGCGGCTTATGGCTACTACACTTGCATGTGACCATACACTTCCAGACAAAGTCGCAAGGACTAAAGAATGATTCTCGTCCTCCTTTAGAATAAGTCCTCGTTTAGAATAAGAAAAGGCTGACCTAGAGCATGTTGCCTCTGTTGGCGGGGCGGTTTTCTGTTGGCAATGGCATCGCAGTCCTGTTGCCTCGGCCTCTTTCCTTGTTGTGCAGCGTCATTCATCTCGCTGGCCGGCATGGTGGAGGAAGGAAAAGACGGTGTTGTAGCAGGATGTGTTTTGTGATGGGGTGGAGTTTTGAAGCCTACGGTTTCTTGAGTTCATCTTCAACGGTCCATGTGGCGACCCGGTAGAATTGTTGGTACGCTACAACACCTGTTTAACCTCTAATGTGAGGTCCTTATTGAAGTCTGCTATTGTTGTGGTGCGTGTCAGAATCGAATCAGGTGGCGAAGTAACCGCGACGGTGTTTGGCGACGGCAAGCTCGACTTCTTCCCGTTTGGCGGGGGAAGAAGGACTCGACTATAATTTAGCTTCTTTTAGTAGGGTTCTTTCTACTTATGTTAGGGCCTATGTGTGTTTCCTCTTTCTTATGGGTCCTTTGTGTAATTTATATTCATCCATCATATAGTACAGCGGGAACATGGCATGGCCATCACGATGTCCATATTGCGTGACTAACATAAATGAGTAGCAGGCCGACGAATTCAAAACTACGCCCTGCTCTTCCCCTTTCCTTATTCCCTCTTCTTCAAGGCAGAAGGAAAGTAACCGAGCAACTGCACATATACCACAAGCAGTGACCTCCAGATCTAGAGGCCACTCTTTGACTTTATTCAACGGGGAAGCTGTAGGTCCTGCTCCCTACGCATACGGCTCCGACCCGCTGGAGCACCACAGAGAGCGAGCATCAACTCTCAAACAACATGACGTATCCCCTCAGTTTCATAACAGAAAATGTTTTATGTGTAACACATGTTGTTTAGATTCAAATTAAAGTAAGTCCATTTATACACTATAACATGTTTAAATACATATGTACATATATAAATGTGAAAAATACCTAAAATATTTATATTATGAAACGGAGGAGTAGGAAATACACGGCTTAGAGCTACTACACTTGCAGGGTGACCTTAAACTTGCAAACCAGGTCGTAAGGACTAAAGAATGATTTCCGTTCTCCTCCAGAATAAGAAAAAGCTGATCGTAGAGCCCGTCTACGCGAGTCAGCATGTATGTCTATCGCAATAATAACCTGTCAACATAACTTTCAAAAATGATATTTTGAAGTTTTAGAAAAGAAAATATCAAGATGTAGATAGTAATACAATCTACAACTAAGTAAAAATTGAATCTTAAATTCGTTATATTTTGGGTTGGGAAAAGATGATAATGCGTGGATCCAGATCCGTGAAAAGTACACATTTTGAAAAACTTAAACTTTTGCATGACTGTTATTCTTGTGTAGTCCCATATAATATGAATATGCATTATGATTTTGCACACATCTAGATCTCAACCTTGTCTACACCTGATTTTTTTTGTTTCAAATTGAAACATAAAAATGTAGATTACAAATTATGCAAAATAGCGAGCTATGTGGAGGTCAGCCTCCAAATGCATTTTCCGGTCTAGTTGTCTTTAAAAAATGGGTCTGACAGCGTCACAATCACACATTCCATCGGCGACAATTGTGGAGTTCGCTCAAAATCAAACACACTCGAGAGTCTCTGCATGGAGGCTCTAAGGATGTTTGCAACATACTTCATCGTGAAACATGTTTGCTAGACATTTCCCCAACCGCTTCTCTTCCCACCGGAGCCAGTCCCATGGCTTCGCTTATACCAGCATGATCTCATGCCTCCGGGTTTGGAGCCGAATCTTGCGACTTCCAAAAAAGTCATTAGTCGATTGGTGTTGTCTGGCCCGTAACTGTCCCCTGACTTCATCATGGCGGCGGGCAAAATTCGGACGCCCTACCGCATTTAATTCAATTTAAAATTTGCCTAAGTTGGTAAGCAGAAACCTCACATGCCTTCTTTTTTTCTAAGCATGGTGTCAAATGTGGTAAATGTACAACCTTTTGTGTCATCTTTGTATTTTGTGGTGATGCATCTGTGTAATAGAAGGGAGCTCATCAATCAATAATAAATCATTCCTAGATAATATGATGGATGTTCCGTTACTGAACCCCACTTTTTATAGTTCTTCAGTGGGGCCACTTTCGACATTGGATGTGACTCGATTACATCAGTTCATCGAGGAAGAAGAGAAGTAGTTTGTTGCTCTCAAGTGGAGATGTTAGACAACACTCTTGATGTAGTTTGAACTCAGATGGAGCAAACGTTTCATCAGTGTTTAAACTCAAATATAAGGACAAATAATTGAAGGCCCATAATATGGCGATTACAAACATCGCCTAGACATTCTCCGAAATATTATGGACAAACTACAAGTATGGAGACACTTCTAGACATTGGCTAATTAAGCCCCCAGGTACTAAAAGACCAACGGATCGTGATGTAGATATTTGCCCGATCTTTCACTATAAGAACCACCAAGATAATAATTCTACGAGGTCAATATGCACAACCTGAAGAATGTGGATAGACTTAGGCGAGCAAGTTTAAGTTTACAAGTACCTTAGTCATGTATAAATTTAAGAAGGTGCCTTACATGTTATCCACCTTTAAAAGCTTCAACTATTAACATTGCTTCCGAGATTTCAGTTGTGGTCGAAACATAAATGTGAAAATGATTTGTCCGAGCAACAATGCAAATTCAAATGCAAGTTTCATATGTATTCTTTACCTAATCAAGGTACCGAAAGGGAATGACAGAGTTTTAATAAGTCGGCTTACTGACCTAATATATGTGGTTTAAATTTCAAAAAAAAATAACATATAATAACATTGACTCCAATGCTTAACTTAGTCGAGAGGCCAACCAGGTCGGCCACTCTATATTCATAGGCACGGCCAATCTACTCAGCTGGAACTGCTGCACCTCCACCGTCCCAGTTTCGAAATCGATCTTGTGCACTGCAGATACGTGTTCATCTACGATGAACAATGTGTTGCTCTTCTCCACCGGCAAGATATGTACACCTAGAAACTTGGTTGGCTCCCTCGGTATGTCTAACTCGATCACCCTTGCGCGGAGCCAGACTTGACACTCGACGTGCATCCACATGTGCAACCGCCAGTTATGAGCTTCTTTCTACGGAAATGCAACTACGCAACTATATGCGACCACACTGATTATCTGGGACGTACATCCCGAATGCGACAGTCCGTGTAATACTTTGCAAAAAGACCCTCTATTTATTTAAATGGACAAAATAATCCACTATATTCCATGATTGGGAGATTATTCAGAAAATGGCTAGTTAAAATAAATATTATTACATTCAAGAAAATGTTATTACGTCCGGAAAATGTTATTACATTCAGAAAATGTTATTACATCCGAAAAAAAATATCTAGAAAATATTATTACATTCGGAAAATGTATTTGTTTTGTTATAGAACTCGGACCCTCATGTTTATATATATATATATAATAAGTATGTAATTTATATATATATAAACAAATATGTTTTTTATAAACATCATTTCGAAAATGCTTTAGTACATATTTGAGTACAATGCAAACTATTTTGTTATTACATTAATCTGAATAAATAGAAACCAAAAAAATATTTCATTGCGTAATCCGAAAAACGTATTGTGCACTTATTAATGCTAATGATGAAAAGTTAGGTAGGTATCTCCATAATACCGAGTACTTCAGTGTAAAAAAGTAAGGGGGTCAATGCAAAAAGTTACCACGAATGTTAATTGATGAAAGGAGCGGTCGCACATAGTTGCAGAAAAACCGCGTTGCTTCTTTATGTACGCAAAACAGCACGAGGGACCCGTCGGCGGTGACGCCAAGCGTCAGGTCGCCGTCAAAAGATGTTATGCCGACCGGGAGCTGCGTCAAGCTGCAGGTAGCGTGGCCACGTGCGGTGTCGGCAGTACTCACATCCAGCGTGTAATATTTTCGGGATTGGTCGTGGTGGTCGAATCTCCATATAAGCCAGTGCACTGTCTCGTCACATACCGACATACGACGGCGTTGCAATGTCTGTTTTCTGTAAACCGGTAGCATATTTCCTCGTCGAAACACTTGATAGGTGAGCTCCACCGTGACTCGGTGGATCAGAAGGTGTAGAGTTTACACTCCCGTCCAGGATAGAATAAGACGACGGCTAGCACCTTGAAATAGTTCAAGAACAGCTGGCGTTGGCCACACTCTGCACCGTTGAGAATAGTGCAACGGACAGAGGACATCATGGGACCGCGGCGGGACGGAAGTGGAGGGATTACGTGGCACCAGCCGCCAACAGGTCGCACACCGCCATCTGCTTAGGACTGCCAATCTGAGAGAGGGCACTCAGGAGGAGGAGGCCCCTGCTCGTGGCGCTGGCCACCATTATGTGAGAGTCGTCGCCTGGGAGTAAATTACAAAAACATACCGTAATTGGGCCAGCAGTAACGGGTCAGTACCGGTCGTGATAATATTTTCAGAAACATACTAACACTGGGGTAATCACCACACGCGGCGCTAATAGCTCGTGTTAGGACCTCTGACAAGGCGGACCCACCTTTGTAGCTGAGCTGGCGATGACGTGGGAGGAAACGGCCGTTAACGCGTAACGCGCCCGTGCCCGTGCCCGTAAAGACGAAGACCGAGTCACCCGTGCCTGTTCCCGTCTCTTTCTTCTCTCTCCGTCGCTGCCGACCACGAGTCTCCGCCGTGGTTCTTCTTCGCCTTGGTTCTTCGGCTGTCGCGGCCGTGTCCGTCGAGATGGTGAGCTGGAGCGACGGCGAGACGTCCAGCGCCAGTTTCATCAGTTTGGAGGTAAAATCAATTCCTTCTCCTCCATTGTGTTAGGGTTAGGGTTCCGATTTGGAGATTTCATTGATTCATCGATTTAGCGGTGATTAAGCCTCGGATTCGTTCTCTGTTGCTTCGCTGTAGTATCCAGAGGGGGGCATCATTCCTGAATCGATCGAGGATCCAACCTGGTGCGGCATTGCTTTGGATTCGACGTATCTTTGCTTTGTTCACAAGGAACAGCCGGAGAAGTGTGTTGCTTATCAGGGGAGGCACACTGGGAGGCGTTTTTTGGCCTGCGCAGTTGAGAATGTAAGTTCTAGCACTTTCGATGGATCTGTTGCATATTGTTTTAGTTTCCTACTAAGTTGCCTACTGATTTAGTATTTATGTTTATGTAGGAAGTTGAAAACTGTGGTTTTGTGGAGTGGATAGATCCTGAGTGGCCAGATTCACTTCAGTATGCATTAAGTCAGTTGTGGAGCAAGGTAGATGAGCTCACTATCAAGATGTTGGAAGAGCATTTTGATCACGAAGAAGCGAGCCAGAATCTACGTATAATGGAGAACAAATACAATGACTTAAAGGCTGAGGTCAACAAAACGGTCGATGAGGCTGTGAATAAGGTTCAGGTTGAAGAGAAGGATGGAGCAAAATTTGAAGCGTGTGTTGAAGCAAAGAATAAAGTTGAGGCAAAAGTGGCAGAGCTGGTGGAGGATAACAAAAAGCTGTTGGATCTTAAGGAGGTGCAGAAACAAAGTGAGGTTTGTAAGGAGGTGGAGAAGAAAATCGAAGGAGATGAAATTGAAGCACTGAAGATGGAAAAAAGAGGCTGGAGCATGCTCTCTTTGATCTATTCAATGAACACCATGCAAAGAAGGAGAAGCTCGAGAAAATTGAGAAGATCCTTCATGGTTCGAACTGATGTAATAGCTTAGATTTAAATTATGCGTCAGTATGAATTTGCTGGAAGTTCTATTCGTATTTCTGGACCTATGTATGGATTGTAATTTACTTATGTATGGATTTTAATTAGTGAAACCTCTATTCGTATTTATGTGAGTTGATCATTATGTTGAAATATTTATGTGAGTTGATCATTATGTTGAAATATGCAATCTGTTTGAATATTTGTAAGTTTATAATAGTTGTCGTCGACGTAATTCGTCGACGACAACCATTAGAGCAACAATCTGTTTGAATATTTCAGTTTGGTTGTTAGAAGTAGGTAGTTGTCTTCGACGACAACTAGGGGCATGTAAGTTGATGATAGTTATCGTCGACGACAACTAGGTGCACGTAAGTAGAATTCAACAGAATATACTCAACCATGTGAGCAACCATTGCAGCTAAATTCAACAGAATATACACAACCATTTCAACAATCATTTCAGCAAATTTGTCTTCTAATTAGTTAAGTCATCTCAGTATACATAGAGTTTTGGGTAAAATATAGCCAGAAGTTGTGGTAAACAACAAGTTCTGAATTACACACATAAATATCACATTGATAGCCACAGGTTCTCCATCACCATCCTTTCGTTGATAGCCACAGTTGAAGTAGCCCCATGTCTTGTATCTTTTGTACCCATTCTCATCTCTACTAGCTGATCTTGGGGCAGCAAATGATTGTCTTGCATAATGCCCTGATCTTGCACCAGAAGCTGATCTCTCGGGAGCTGTTGGGGCAGCAGAAGCTGGTGGTGGTGTAGAAGATGATTTTGCAAGTCGGCGTCCAGCTTGGCTTCCAGGAGCTGGTGGTGGAGGTGATCTTCGACCTGGTGGTGGTGGTGGTGGATACCTTCTTCTTGGTTGTGCTGGAGCTGGTGCTGGAGATGAGCTTGCAGAACCTAAACCTTGACTTGGTGATCTTACAACGAGTGGTGTTGGAGGTGATCTTCCAACTGGAGATGAGGCTCTGTTGGGCTGTTTCACAAGAGATAAAATAGATACACAAATGGTAAAATAGATAGAACAATAGTCGTGCATAGATAAAAGCTAAACTATATGGTTAAGTAAGTAAACTAGATGGTTAACTAGATACATAGCTAAACTGACCACATGCTTATTCTTTCTTATCATCAAATCTGGCCTCAATGCTTTTAGACAGCTGGTGTATTTGTGACCCTGCAGCTTGCAGTTAGAGCAAGTAACAGTCCCCATTCTAGAAGTATCTTTTGGCTTAGGCACCTCAAACTTTCCCTTTCTTCTCTTCTCCTGCTTCCTACCCTTTTTAATATCAAAGTAAGGTGGTTCAATATCAGGACCACCTGTATTGGGCCAGTCATGTTGGCCTGGCACAGGATAAATCATAGACTTGTATACTTCGATGTACATGGGTTTCTTGAAGAAGGGGTTGACATAATCCTCTGGAAACTGCTTCGCCTTGATAATTGCAGCACAGGCATGGTTGCAAGGTAGCCCTGTGACAACCCAACTTCTACACCCACATGTTCTAGCCGCCAAATCAACAGCATGTGTCTGGTCACCCTTCCCATTTTTCACTTGCCACAAATTTGATCCTGAGATCATAGGTATGCAATATCTGGAGCACTTCTTTGACATCTCAAGCTGCTCAGTGTAGTGAGGAGTGATCTCCCATCTAGCTAGGTCTGCCCCTTCTCTCTTCTCAAAACCCCTTACCATTAGCTTGTTTTTATTGCTTTCAATCATGGTTCTTATAGGTTTCTTCCTTACATCCAGGATATACCTATTAAAAACCTCACTAAGGTTGTTGACAACCAAATCAGTTGTGCAGTTGGTGTCGAAAGCATGCCTTGCCCATGTGTGAGGAGGTATCTTACTTAGCCAATTCCAAGCTTCTTCACTCTCGGCCTTCAAATTTTCCATTGCCTTGTCGAATTGGTCCTTGTGATAAGCATAGCTTGCAGCATCCATCAATTTCTTCTGATCTTCACCTCTGAACCCAGCTGTTTGGAAATTGGCATAAATATGTCGCAAACAGTATCTAACAGGGCTTTGCGGAAATACTTGACTGACTGCTTTGATCAGCCCCTGTGTACATTAACACATGTTACAACTAGATGGTTTACAGAACTACAAAACTAGGTGGTCTTCTGCGGTAAATAACACATGTACGCAACAACAAACCTTTTGTCTGTCAGACATAATTGTGTACTTGCCAAATTGCCCTTCGGTTCCACCTAAAGCATACTTCAGTTGAGTAAGAAACCAGGCCCAGTTGGTTGTGTCCTCTACTGGGACAATTGCAAACGCTATTGGGTACATGTTGTTATTTCCATCTCTAGCTGTTGCAGCTAGAATTTGAGCACCAGTGGTAAGCTTTATAAAGCATCCATCCAAGCCTGCAACATGCAAAGCAAGTTAGTACTGCATTTCCAGTTGCATAAAATTGTACAAGTAAACACAACAATAAGGCACAAATAAAGCTTCCATCTCACCTATGAATGGTTTGCATCCTTTGAGAAAACCCTCTCTTGGTCCATTAATACAGAAAACAATCCATGAAAAGTGGGGCCAGGGTGAGGGTTCTCTTGAGTTGGAACTGCTGTCAGTGTGCTCACAATTACTCTACTGCCAGGATTAGTATCAAGCACTGCCTGAGCAAAATCTCGAAGCCTAAAGTATTGCTTCCTATGATCACCTAACACAGCATCAAGAGCCAAATTATTTGCCCTATAGGCCATCATCTTGGGCACTGTAATACCATGTTGTTGCAGGGCAAGGTCTATGAGGGACTGAATATTTGTGTGAGGATCAGACCTGAACATACCTTCATAGTTTTCAGCCAACCATTTGGCACTGACCCTAGTTGACTCAGTTGTGGTGTTACAGTAATGATGTAGGTACATCTTTCTAATACAAAATGTCTTCTCCCCACTGATCTGAGATGCGCAAATGTAGAAAGGACAATCCTCTTTGATGCACATCACAATAATCAAAGTCGAGTTCCTGTGATATATGAAATCCCTGCTCCGTGCAATGTGCAAATTGATTATTGCCTCTCTGAATTGCTGCACATTTCTGAAGCACATCTTCATGCAAAGTTGCTCGTGTGCATGCATCCTCCTCTCATCATACCATTTCCTAGGTTTCTGTTTCTTTGCCCTGCTCTTTCTTCCCTCATTCGGTGGCACCATTGAAATTGGTTCAAACATATCATCATCACTGTCAGAAATAAAACCAGTGGATCCATCATCATCTGATGATGGTATGTAGTCAACAATTGACTAAACAGGCACACTGGAATGAGACCTGACTGTGGGCCCTTTTCTACCAGGAAACTTCTTCTTCTTCTCCTTCACAATTTTGACAGGTTCAGCTACTGACTCCTCAAACCTCTTAGCTTCTGTTACAAACAAATCTTTGATGTCAGTGTCACCTTCACAATGCAACATTGGATCTTCTCTGACCCTCCTCATATCCTCAAACCTCTCAGCTATTTCTTCTTCTTCCTTTGACCTGAATTCTTGCTTGCAGCAAAGTCTTCCTCTCCCATAGAGAAATATCCATCATCTTCTTCATCACCTGAGCTCACATCTTCTACGACAACTGACTTGCCCTTCTTACCAACCACATTCACACTTTCTTGAGTCAACACATAAGGATTACTAAGATTACCACACTGATTGCAATAACACAATCATCATCGTCAACAACGTACACAGAAGGAGGATCCAAAGCAAGCACGACTGGTTCTACATAAGTAACAATGGATGTAGTTGCGGCTGGTGGTGCTCTGCCCCTCTTGACAATCAAGTTAAGCACTTTGGTTGATTCAAAAAAATCGAGCAGTTCATATATCTTTCCATTGTTATCAACCAATTCCATTTCCTCTCTCTTTCTGCAGTAAACTGAATCCCTGATAGCATAACCATATGTCTCAATCAGTGCAAGAATGTTCATATTGGTTATATCATCTCCGGGAAGTGTCTTCTCGACATTATCTAGTCCATCGAAATTAATTCTGACATCCAAGACCTCAGCATCAGAACTACAAACCAGTAGAAACAATAAGCTTTCAGAAAATCACAAATTGCATCGAACCCTAACCCTAAATCCCAAATTAACTACACGAATCAATAAATCTCAAAGACAGAGATGAACACAACAACTTACTCGACCCCGCCGAGCCCGTACGTCCACTGGTCGATGGTCGTCGCCGGATTGTCGAGCCACATCACAGCTAGATTGGCCGCCGCCGCCGATGGGCGCCGCTCCGGCCATAGCTCATCCAGGTCGTCGACCACGCTCTCAGCTCCAGTGTTCGCGCCTCCTCCCACTGCACTACTCCCGCCAGCAGTACCGCCGCCGCCGCCCGGATTCGCCGCGTCGTCCATCGCGCACGAGACGAACAAGCACAGGCGACTCGGTCTTCGTCTTTACGGGCACGGGCGCGTTACGCGTTAACGGCCGTTTCCTCCCACGTCATCGCCAGCTCAGCTACAAAGGTGGGCCCGCCTTGTCAAAGGTCCTAACACGAGCTATCAGCGCCGCGTGTGGTGATTACCCCAGTGTTGGTATGTTTCTGAAAATATTACCACGACCGGTACTGACCCGTTACTGCTGCCCCAATTGTGGTATGTTTTTTGTAATTTTCTCTCGTCTGGAACGCCATCGGCCCCTGCCATGGATGTGAGGAGACGGCGTTGAGAACCGAGCACTGACCCTGCAGGCGGTGGTATGAAGAACAGACGGTATGGTGATCTCACGTCCAACATGTCCATGTGTTGCCGAACCAAGAAGCCGACCAGGGTGGGTGTGTTCTCCGGCCAGCATCGGCGGAGAAAGGAGCGGTCGGTGATGAGACCGTGCCACCGCTTGCACACCAGGGTGCAGCGGAACAGTGCGGCGACGTCGGTGGACACGCGCTGGAGGATCTCGACGACGACGTCCTCCGTCGAGAGCAGCCTGGCAGCCGCCGCTGCCGTCTCTTCCATGTTGGACTTGATCTCGCAAACTCGCGTGGTTGTCCTTGTATGTCGGCTTTGAACCTAATTAGAGTCCTGTATGAGGAAAAATCAAGAATTATTTCCTTTTTTCTTGGAAGGAAAGAATCTGCCATGAGGAGGGACACTTCCGTCATAAACCAATATAAGTCGTCCGTCATTGTCTCTTCCCTCCTCTGTACCAAACCCTAATCGGCTCCCAAAAACCATGGAATCGATCGAATCCAATCACGGATTCGCTCGTCAATCAACCTGAACTCACCGAAGGGCGCTCCAGGCAACCGGACCTAGTCCTACTACACCGATTTGCCACAATTGCTCTCAACACAAAGAGCCGGCAAGGCTTCTCTGATGGCCCATTGAGGGTCACTGTGTCAGACTTCTGAGTCTGATCACATGGCGAACTTGTCGGTGACGATGTCGAATGAAAAGATGGCTCGCATCTCCTATAGCACGCAATGGGCGTGTTCAGGAACTCGGTGTCTCCTACTATATGAAAGGACAATGTAGTAGTGCAGGTTTGTGATGAAAAGAGTTAGTGAGGTGGACAGTGCATGCCCACCGTGAAGCGCCCGTGTTAGTGCTCAGTCTCAAGGAGGATGCATTTGGTCTATTCGCACCACTGAGCTCTGCTTAGCTCGTGGAGTAGGCGGATGATGAGCCAACTCTGTCGCCACTTGCTCGGGTGGTTGTACACCTTAGTGGAGCTCACGTCCACGTCGTAGTGATCGACTAGGGACTTCGCCACAACAGCAGTCAGATGCACTTCCTTGAATCCCTTGTGAGTTCTGACTCCGGTCTTAATCAACGCGCACATCTTCTCCAAATCAAAGTTGGACATGAAGGGGGGGCATTTCATTGTCCCCTTCTGAGCGGCCTTTAGGGCCTTCTCCGTGTCATTGCGGTTCTTGCCTTGTTCTTCTTGGTGATGGCCAGCCTCGCCGCCACCTCCATCGCCACATTTGTCGCTACCTGAGCCACTAGTTTAGGCAGAGGCCACTTACCGACAGGCTCAGTGAGTCAGTGGTGAGTGATGGCTGCGAATCGGGAACTTGTGACGGGATCATTGAGTCCCCCACTCAGACAAGGGTCTGGCTAAAGTCATCACAGAAGGAGTTCTACACATATCGTAGTACAGAAAACGTGAATCTACTTTAGAATAAAGAATCTCATGTGGACAACACAAACCATAGCAACAACATAACCAAGATCTCACACTAACTGAGCTACTTTCTAATGTGGACAATGCAAACCATAGCACATCATCTCCAAAATCTAACACTAACCGAGCTACTTGCTAATATGGCCAGTACTAACCATAGCAACATCTGACCGAGCTACTTGGGTAAGACATAGATGAGCAACAGGGTTGAGGATTTCCTTACGGTCATCGCTGGAGGTGAAGAAGAGATGTAGGACGAGAAAGATGTAGCTGAGATGTAGTCGCCACCGCCGCCGACCTGCTCTCCTCAGGTACCAAATCCTTCTCGCCCCCTTTTCGTTTTTGCTCTCCTCAGGTCGCGACATCTTCGTCCTCGTCCCCGCTTGTGCAACTTTTGCATCACCTACCCGCCAGATTTAGGTGGCTCGCTAGAAACGGCCAATCCTTCTCGCCCCCTTTTTGTTTTTGCTCTCCTCAGGTCACGCCATCTTCGTCCTCATCCCCGCTTGTGCAACTTTTACATCACCTAACCGCCAGATTTAGGCGAAAACCACATCCCAGACCATTGTTCGGGTACCGGGCTTATCCCGAGCATCCAATCTACACCGTTGTTCGCGCCATGGACCAACAGAAGCCTCTGCCCCCACCCCTAATTCTTTTGAAGTAGTCCTTCCATGTTTGCATATTCTACTCTTAAAGTCCCCAGCCACGGGCCACGAGCTCATCACTATCCATCCCCAATTATCTCTTTCTCTCTCTGCACGGCAGCCGCGCGTCGTGGAGGACTTCCTCGGTGTCATCCAGATTCGGAAGCCGCGCTCGTACCCCTGCAGTTCCCGCTCCGCCGTCGTCTGGGCGAGCTCGGCACTCACACGGCATAGCTCCGCTCATAGCGCGTATGCGTTCGTCCGGGCGAGCTCGGCCTTCGCCCTGCGCAGCTCTGCGCGTAGCGCTCCTGTCGCCTCCCTTGCCTCCAACGCGTCCGCCTTGGTCTGGGCGAGCTCGACCTTCGCCGTGTGCAGCTCCGCCCGCAGCGTGGGCGCGGCCACCTTGCTCTAGGCGAACACAGAGTTCGCCCTTCACCATGCGCAGCTGCGACCGCAACTCGTCGGTCTCGCGCTCGCACGCACACTCAGCTTGTCCTCCAGCTCCAAGGTGTAGCCCAACGCGACGGTCACCTCGTTCACCGTATGCACACCCAGACCTAACACATTGGCATGTCGATCAATCCAGAGCACTCAACAGATCTTGCGTGGGACGCACACATGGCGCGCGCCGTGTTGTGTTGTACTAATTCATCTGGAGCAGTGACACGTAGCTGGAGGTGACGACGTCGGGTCGTCGGCCAGCCTGCGCGCAGGGAGCTCGGCGTTCCCGTAACGGCGTGACGGCGCCATGCAGCAGCCGCCTGGCCCCAAGATGGTGCTCGGCGTCGCGAGACTGACCGAGCGCGCGCCCACTGTTTTCCACCAGCCTTGCTTGTCGGCGGCTTCCAGGGGCAGGAGGTGTCCAACGCCGAGCTCTCGTGGCTCTCTGCCGGCTTCCTCTTCTTTCCAAGCGGCGGTGGACAATGTGAAACCTTGTGGTCCTGCTCCTTCTTCAATGTCAAGGCCACCTCCCCTGTCGGCGCTCGCGCGGCCGTGACGACATTGACAGGTTTCCTGTCCTGGCTTTGCGGCCAGGCCGAGCTCGGCACTGCCGATGGCGTGGACCCGTGGCTCACGGAGTCCGCAGACTTCGCACGGATGTTCGTCTGCGCCAACCTGGCGCACCACGTCACCGTCCAGGTCGCCTCCGGGCAGCTCGCGGTCAGCCCGGTGCGCGTCCTCGGGTACGTCCTCCTCTCTGCGTTCTCCGCCAGCGCAGAGCCCGACGTCTGCCTCGACGCCCAGTTCGTGAAACACACCGCCAGGAAGCTCCTCCACCTCCTCGCACCGAGCCTCGCGACCACTACTTTGACTCGGCCGCCCGCGTGACACTGCCGTCGAGGCCCAGCTTACCTTCCAGCGATGTCACCGCCGTCGAGGTGTTTTCAGCGTCGCCTGGGTGTTGTCGTTGTAGCGGTTCCGGACGGGAGGCTGGGACTGGGAAGGTGCTTGTCCTCTACCATTCATTGGCCACCACTCGCCGTCGTGCTGGCGTTGCTCCTGGCCTGACCGCGACCCGGCCGGCGGCGTCGACGACCTGGCGTCGGACGCTACGGCGTTGCAGGCCTTCCTCGCGCCCTTCGGCTCGACGTCCGTGTCTTGGAACTCCGCAAAGCCGACGTGCAGCTGGCCCGGCGTCGTCATGCACGGACGGCCACGTCATGTGTGATCGGCTGCTCAAAGGTCCGGCTGCCGGGTGCTCGTGCCGGCTATAGACAGAGTTTACTAACAGCATCATCGGTATGGACATGCTCACAGCACCGGCGGCAAAAGCGGAGCCGGATGTAGGTGCCTAAGCTGACACCGCCGCCCGTTGGCAACCGGTGCTCGTGGCCAAGACGATCGGTGGAGAGAGAGACATGGTTTGGAAAGTCAACTAGTACCGTGTACACTTTTAACTTCTATAGAGATGTAAAATAGTCACGAGTATAGGATGAAAATGCAAAATTCGTTCGCACGGATCTTGGAACATTACAGGCCGTTGGATAAGCCAGATACCCGCACAAAGGTCTGAAAAAACCGCACTGAGATTTAGGTGGCTCGATGGGCGTTCCTCTCGGTACTGAACGGTGGTTTAAGAACTGTGCTATGACACAACGCGAGGGAGCCTAGACAATCAAACGAACATATTTTTGTCACGCTCATGTGAGCAATGTGAGCCCAGCCCAACAAACAAGCCAAGGGGAGCTCAAAGTATCAAACACACCCTTTATGGCCTGTGCGAGTCCCTGCCCACCATCCAAATGGTCATCTTCGTCAACAGGGTATCGCTAGCTAGAGGGCTCCCTCCGGGAAGGTCGAGCGAGCGAGCGTAGCGTAGCGATTGCGAGAGGACTCCACGTGGCGCTTGCGTACGGTAGCGAAATCCGAATTCGTTACATCGGGCTCGCGAAACAGAAGCTCCAGCGGCCGAAGCGCCATGCGTCATCCGTGTCTTACCAAGCCCAGGCGTACATCCAGCGAACATACAAATGTACGTTTGGTCGTTTGATCTTTAACGCGCGCTAGCTAGCTAGCTACTATGAGGACGTACAGATCGTATGAAGGTTCGGCCACTTACTCTGTACATTTTGTATGAAGCCCCCGCGTCGTACAGCAATGCAGACCGAAATGTATAACAACGCAGACCGAGTTGTATAGCAACACACATCAGTTTGTACGTACAACAACACAGACCGGGTTGTACAGTAACCCAGACCGTGTTGTACAGCAACGCAGAGCGCGTTGTACAGTAACAAAAATCAGATTTTACAACAACAAAAATCGGGTTGTACAGCAACACACAGACCGGGTTGTACAGCAACATAGACCGGGTTGTACAGCAACACAGAACATGTTGTACGTAGAAATACATTCGGGTTGTACAAACAACTACACATAGCAAGTTGTACGTACAACTACAAAATTCAGTTTGTACGTATGACTACACTTAGGGTGTACAAACATACACAATCCGAAGTACAAAAAAAAAGTTTGTCAAAACTTATGAATATGAGATCTAGTTTTGAAGATCTCGACGCGAGGAGTTCAAAAGTGAAAACGGTTCGTAAATCGGATAAACGGTTCTCAAGATATTTCGTTTTTAAAAAACGAATATCAAAATAAATACATATATAACCCTCTGCCCACCATCAGGGAGCTGCCACTTGTCACCGCATGAAGAAAAGGTGGGAGCCGAAACGAACGAAATTGCGACACTTATCAGCACCGGAGCACACACACATAGATCTTTGCGAAGGTAAACTTTTTTTAAGGATTTCCTCGTCAACACCCACGACAAGGTGGACTAGCTCACCAAGAAAGTTGAGGGGAAGGGACTACACCAGGGACTCGATTATGACGGAGTTCATAGCCGTGTCTTCCTGTCTGCTCATCACACCTGACCTGTTTGCTCCCGGTGGTTTACCCTCGTCGTCAACTACGATCTGCCGACCCAGGGAACTTCGGCAAGCCACGCACCATGAAACTTCAGACGTGTCAGGCCAGTTGGCATTGTAGACCAGAAGTCAAATCTCGTAAAGACAGTCGCCTTGAGGAATTAATAATGTGCAATTCATACAACTAGCATATTTACTGTGGCGCAATCTAAGGAAATGCCTAACTGCTAGCCTGTCAAGGGAAAATGTATATAGTGATGAAAATTTAAAATGTAAACCGTGAAAAGCATTATCATCAGCAAGTAAATAAATAGCAAGGGCATGACACAAGTGGCACAGCATAATGGCAAGTGCTCATCATTTTTCAGGTTTAACGAGTTGCTACAACTTTCCAGCAAGTAGCAAACGAGACACAGCAAACAACTGAACAAAGATCCAGGAGGTTTGCCTTGCTGCATCAAGGACAGGGGCAACATGCCTGCTTGCTTTTAAGAAGCTCTATGTGCAAAAGATAAACACCAACGACCCGTTTCTGATCTTTCTATTTCCCCTCTGCTCCAAAAGTAGATACTTACTGACGGTACAATAAAACGAAGGTTGAGCGGATAACTTGGAAGAAAAGACATATCTTAATCTCTCTTTCACATATGTCGATCTCTATATATAAGCAGTGCCATCAGCACCTCCTGTACCTACAACATCTAGTTCATCGGCCGAGGTGCGCGGGGACGCACGGGAGTCTTAGACGGACTCACCCTGAAAAGTCAGCAATGCACCTGATTATTTCCAAAACTAAACACGTTGTATTCACAGTTGGGTAAGAAACCCAGTTGAGTTGAAGATCAAGCGCTTACCTTATTGGTAAAGAACCCAGTATCACACCACTGCAGTTGAGAGCAGCTGTAGCACTTTCAGCCTGAAAATTACGAAATAAATCAACTTTAAGACAGTAGTTAGTTAGAAAATATCAAATTTCTACTCTACCACATAGGACTAGCCCCATCCTGAGGGCATTGCTATTACAACAAGAATCACAGCATCAGATGGCCCCAAAAGGCAAGATAATGCAATGGACAGAGCCATTTAGGTTACTGAAACTAAAGCTAACACGTTTGGGAATTTGAGGCTACTATCCTACCTGGCTAGAAACAACAGAAAAATGTTCAGGAGTCAAATCCTATGTGAATAATACAGGAAACCATGATTCAAGCAAACATGTTCGTGATCCCAGGCAACATTTCTAGAACTATAGGATTGGACGTCCTTAGTCCTCACCCGTCACCAGTAAGATCCACCAGTAATACTAGACATACAATAGGGATATAGTACATTGACAGGATTTTTGAAGAATACAGAACAGGCAAGGCCATTCTTGATTCTAACCATAACAAACTCCACAAAGGCAATGCGCGTATTATGCTGGTAGTCCCCGAGCAACCTCAGCCGATAGACCTGCAAGGGAGATATTGCACTGAGCGAATGAATATGCTGCATTTCGATTGTATAAGCAGTTAGAGATAGAAAGTTTGAAGTGAAAAGTCACCAACCTCTCCACATATTGACTCAAAGAACAATTTCACATCTGCCTGAGAGACCTGAACCAAGTGTGCATCAAATAAAATAGAAACATTGATGCAAAATGCGAAAAAGAAAATACAGAGTGCAATAGCCACAAACCTTCTTGTCAATGTTTGTGCAGTAAATAGTCCTTGCACACATCTCACGCTCATCGTCAGACTGCAAACACCAAAAAGATGAGGCATATTTTTAGCCATTAGGTATACATCCATCTAAAAAACATGGACAGTGAAACTTCAATAAAATATGTGGATTCCAGAAATTTGGTTACCCTGGGCAGAAATGTTGGATTGACTGGTGCAATTGCAGTTTTTGATGGCAAAACCCTGACAGGATAATATCCAAGAACAGTTCCTGACAGATTTAGAGCAGCCCTTGCACCCTCTGCAACAATGCAGTATTTTAACCAATGAACAAATTGACCTAAGCATGTTTAATCATCACTCAACCACTTACCCTCATCAGTAAACTCTATGAAAGCAAAGCGAAGAACAGAATTGGGATCTCCGCACATGCGGCAGTCCACAACCTTTATAAAGAAAAACTCAGATTATTCTCAGTGATCTTGAAAGGTGAATGTAACCCAAAAACAAAGAAAAGTACCTGCCCGACGTTGATAAATAGTGCAGCTAGTTGCTCTTCAGTAACCTAACACAAAGACACGTATAAGCCATTAGCCTATATATAACTGAAGGTGTGAAACTATAAAATAGTGACCTGAAGATTGGTTGACACAACATAAAAGTTGATAAATAAGCCTGTGAAGGCAACACAAATAAGAAACTCGACAAGCTCCACAAGTTAAGTGTACAAACTTATCAAATAGACAGGGACACAGCAGACAAGTGACAAATAATAATTAACTGTAAAATGTCAAATACACATAAGTCAGAACATTTACACCTATCACCTACTAACCAGCAGAACGTTACAGAGCACATGAGGAAAACCAGATGCAACAATTACTCCAAAGATATTATAAGAACATAAGCAGTAGAGGCAGCACACTTTCCAAACAGAATCAGATGCACAATTTATTCAAGGGAAACGGGTAAAAAAGTGTAAGGTAAATAATCAAACAAATTTACTCTGATAGTACTGCCAAGAACAAGCTTGCTAAAATACGACTCAGTTATGATATGTCTAAATATCCCGCATCACATGTAACGCCCTACCAGAACTGCCTGTGTACTGGACATGCCGGCAATCGGGTGAATGGAAATGCGGATGATGTTGAAATGGGTCTATCTGCTAATCCCTTGAACAGGTGTTATTATGATTTTTTTATAGTATTCTATGTATGCAAGAAATTTTAGGTTTTGCATGCCATTACATATAATCTCCTTGGTCCTGAGGGATCTATTTAGACCTATTTAGAGCAGCTAGGCATAGCTGCCAGAAAACAGTGATAATCTGCTAAAGGCATGAGAATTTAACCAAAAGATCATGCGGCCATTCTTGTTTGATTAAGTGGTCTTAATAGTTCAATAGTGGGCATATACATAGGTAGAGAGGGGTGCAAGGGTTAGGTGCATACTTAACGGAGTGCTAAGTGAAGAACATAACAGTGCAGCTATTGGATGGTATTTTAACTACTGAGGTTAGTGCTTAAATGGCATCGCACTAAGGCTCCTTTTGGTGTTGTGATGGCTCTCCTAAAGCTTAAGTTTATTTGTATTTATGGAAATGGCGTTTGGTTGGAAGTACTTTTCTTAGGTGTGACAGATTCTTTTGACTATAAAAGGTATAAATATTCCCTAACTCACAATTCCACAGTTCAGTGCAGAAAACCGTAAACCAAGTCCAAATGTTCCAGTGAAATACGAACATACTATGGATGTTGTGGTGTTGTTTCCATCCAAATAGAACAGGAAATATTTATGCCCCATTTAAGCTTCATGTCAGGAAAAAATTAAAGATGAATAGACAAAAAGACAAGTTTGAGGCTTGAATTCCAGGCAAGCCCTATTACCCCACATGAGGCAGCACTATATATGAAAATTTACCTTATAAGACTATATGTGAGGGTATGTGTTTGAAAGAAATAGAGCTGTAGCCAATGCCAGCTTATCCAAGCTCAAAACCCTCCACGAATAGGTAATATATTACATTACATAAATAGACTCCAACAAAGATCATATTTATATATCAGCTTGCTCCATGTACATTATGTCAATCGAGTTCAAACAACTCAGAGGAAAAAATTATAATGTTCTGAATTGTTCAGCCAAGAATATGACAACTGTTACAAAGGCACAACCATTGAACATGGATAACATGAAAAGGCTTAAGCATAGCTATTTTGAGGTAGAAACTACCATGTTGCCCGAACAAAGCAGAAAAAAGGTGCATTTGCCAAATGACATAAGACTGGGCCATAACTGCAAGTACTATTATGAAAATACATAGCCAGTAAACGTGTTTGGTGCATCACTACCATGCTACAAAATAATATACGGTGTACGTTTTATTGCAAAACACGGTGACGCCAAAAAATAAAGATAACGTCTCTCTCTTCCTTCACGAACAACCATGAATATGCCTAACAAACAATGCAACAATATTGATTTAGAGAATACCTATTCTACAAAAAGGTTTTTGAATCTGCTTATTCAAGGCGGCTTGAACAGGAGCTTGCGTAGTGCCTTCGCTCCGGCAAACGCCCAAATTCTTGCCTCGTCATCAGGAAGGTCGTAATGACCTGCTCATAAGAAAACTTCTCCTGAAGAACTCTTGAATTGCGCTCGCACCAAATTCTAAAGCACGTCAAAATTAAAAAAAAAAAGGTGGATTCCTTTGCAGTCTGCAGGGGCGGCAGCAGTGGTCCGTTGCCAGATCGCGGGCATCGAAGGTTCTCACACCAACGAGAAGAGTGCAGCGCAGATCGTTTCCCAGATTTGCCGGGAGAACAGGCATTCAAAGAAGAGATGCCACAAAGTTTCGAGGATTCTGATGCAGAGTTGGCAGAAATATCTGTTTGGCCAGCCTCACCCTATGAGGCGGTTGGCACAGCAGAGCCGGTTTTGAAGAAGAAGCCGCGGAGTAGCAACTATCGGTGGAGAGGATGCAGCGGACATCGTCAAGCGATGCCGGGGAGAGGGCCGTGCCCTGGAACAAGCGCCACAAGCACATAAACGCCGGCAGGAGCTCAATGGGGGAGTAGCGTCCCAAATCATAAACACAGCTCAAGTTGAGCAGGGCCTGAGTGACGGTCTTGTTCTTCCGCCGTGATAGCAAGATGTGTGGGAACTGCAGAGACAGCAATGCTCCATCGATCCAGTTGGACAGCCAAAAGGTAGCACAGTTGCCGTCAACGATGGACACCCTAGTGGCGGTATGGAAGAGGCCATGATCCGTGGAACTGCAGGGTGTCAGCGTGCCTACCTAGGGGCGGGGAGAGAAGCAACCAGAGGCAACGGATATGAAGTGCCCGGCCAAACACGGCAAGGTTTGGTATCCCTAGACCGCGATAGTCGTACGGCGAGCAGATCCTAGTCCAGCTAATTTTGCACTTGGCCCCATTAGCAGACTCCTCAATTCCCCGGATGAAGTTCCGCCTGATCTGATTCAGGTCTTTGATGAACTTGACCGAGGGTTTTAGAGCTGTCATCTCGAATACTGGCAGTGTACTTAGAAAATGCGGCCGGGGTCAGGGCTTTGCGGCCGCCTGCATTGATCCATTTCTCACTCCATGCAGCAAGGTGTGAGCATGCTCTGTGGAGGATGGGTTGCAGGTGGGCACGCCGGAGGCAGCCTAGAATCAGAGCAGGGCTCTTAAAAAAGACACGAACAGGAACACACTACCTAGGTTTTTCAGAAAAGAAGTTATACACAGCCTACTAATGAACTGTTCAAGGAACGTCAAAACAGGACTCATAAATAAGATACTTCCAGGAATACACTGCAGACTAAATAAATGAACATTTAGCCTAATCCAACAAGAAATCTAGTGACAAAATCGATACAGGTGGCGCATACATCAAAACAGTCAGACATGCCACTAAATGTCAAATGGAGGTGCATACTATGCGTGAAGAAGGCAAGAAAAATAACCACCCAAAATCGGATAAGTACGCGGTAGATCAGTACAGGTTGGCTGCACGTCGCCCAAGCACATAAACGGCATAATAGTCATGCTACTTTCTAGATTCCATACAACATGAATAGCCAAGAACTGCAAAAGATGACTACGGTGACAAGAGCGGTATCCAAATCTATCAAAACAACACCCTAAAAAAACTATCAAATCAACGAAAGGACGATAAAAAGTAGCAACGTCGTAGCGTATCCAGCATCCACCTGCTCCCAACCCCATCCATGCTATGATCTCAGTCCTGCTACCCCAATCTGAACAGCGCGCATGCCAGACATAAGTCAGACAACCCGAAATAGCAATCATGACATCCGGAATGTGTCAGAAACGTCGCGAAATGAAATCAAACCCAATCAACATGTGAAGGAACTCTTAGTGGAAGTAGGGCGGGCGGCTGGATTTATCAGCGAGAGCCTAGGAAGGTACGGATGGACGAACGAGGCAGTGCGGTAGAGTGGATCAAAGAGAGTAGGAAGGTGCGGTGCGGTGCAGTGCAGTGGAAGGGTGGATGGATGGATGGATGGATCCGTGGGGCTGACCTGATGATCGATGTCGGAGACGTAGACCGTGCGGCGAATCACCTCGTCGCGCTGCGCCTGGTTGGTGCGGCTGTTGGCCCGCCGCTTCCCCCCGTGGGGATAGCCGCCGGGGCCGGGGCCGCCGCCGTAGCCTCCGAACTTCTTCTGCGCGCATGCAGGAAGGAGCAGATCAGACGACGAGCACGGAAACAGAGGACGGAGCCGTAACCGAAAAAGGTCAACGGAGGGAGAGTGTTAGTATTTGTTTGTTCTCCTTACCCTGCCGCGTCCATCGGCGGCGGGGAAGCCGACGACCCCGCGATGGTGCCCTGGCGAGGGCATGGGCGGCGCGAACCCGGCGCCGGCGGGACCGTTGGGGTAGTACCCGGCGGCGTAGAGTTGCGGTGGCGGCGGCGGCGGCGCGGGTTGCGCGGCGGCGAGGGACGGCGGGACGAACTCCGCGGCCATGGGGTTGAGTTTGGAGAGCAGCTCCTCCAGATCCCGCATCTCGCGCTCCCCGGCGTCGCCCCCCTCCGACGGCGCGCGGTACGGCGCCGCGGCGGCGTGATCGGCGGCGGCGGCTGGGGCGGCGGCGTGGTCGGCGGAGGTCTCGACTACGGCCATGACGAGGATCGACAGAGAATCTGCCGGAAGGGGCGGGCGAGCGGGAGGTGAGGTTCTGGAAGGTTCGGCGCGGGTATGGTAGGTTGTTATATATAGGCTCGGCTGGGCTGGGCGCGGTGCGGAAGAGCGAGCGGATCGGTGGTGATCCCCGGAGGCGGAGGTGGATCGGCGGTGGAGGTGGTGGTTGGTCGCTGCAGGCTTGGGGCAAGGGACAGCAGCCTGCAGCCGACCGGCCGGTGCAGATGAGCAGAGCAGGGGAGGCGCTCCTCCCGTTTCTCTCTCTTGGTTGTTACTCGTATCGTCGTGTTTCTCTCTCTTGCTGCTTCCTTTCCGCTTTGCCTTTTTGGGGGGAGAGAGAGGGAGGATGGCTCCTCCGGTACGGTGAGGCGAGGCGAGCCTCCCCGCCCGCCTGCTGACTCACTTTTCTTTTGTTCTCTTCTCTCCCTTCACCCCGTGTTGCCCGCCCGCCGGGATGCTGTTTTGGGGAAAACACCTCGCGAATTTCAGAAACGCTAACGAAATGCCATACAAGTTCAGCTCACAACTCGACTCACAAGGGCCAGGAATGCCCTCCTCCCCCACCCCACCCCACCCCACCCCTTCTCTTCCCCTCCTCCCTCTCCCTATGCTACAGTTCTCAAGAGTATTCTCGAAGGCCCTAGGCCGGACCGAGGTCGTCTCCGGCGGCGCTGCCGTGCGAAGATGGCTGAGGCGAGGTGCCGGTTTAGAATAGGATGAGTCGTGGAGTAGCTTCCTAGATCTCGGTGGCTGGATTTGATGAGTCCCTGCGCTGGTGTCCCGCGTTGTCCTTCTCCGGTGGCAGGAGTTGTGGCAAGCGAGGGAGCTGGGTCTCGGCATCTCTGGTAATAAAGCCCCTATTTCCTGCTTTACGAGTGTTTCTCCAGTGCTTCGGTGTGGTGCTGGAGGGCGGTGGTCCTGCATCTCGATGAGGCTTCCGAGGAGGAAGATGGAGTGGAGATGTTGGGCGGCATCTCGTTTCAATAAGCGCCCATATGCCCTCTTCAGTTCGAGTTATGTTTCTCTGCTACCCCTCCTGCCCGGCTATGGTGGCGAGGGTGAGGGGTGGTCTAGAGTGGTGGATCTTGATACTGAAGTGGGTCGGGAGTCTCGTGGTATTGTGATGTGGAGAAGATCCTCAGTGGCTCGTGTTTGGCCACCGACTTATGTCGCTGGCAGGCAGCAGCTCCATGCCTGGTCGCCGGCGTTGCGCCAGGCCCTGTTCAACCTCCTGCGGAGGCCTTCTAGAGTTCTGGTGGTGACGTGTCTTTCCCATCCTGCGCCAAGTGGTTTGTCCCCGGCTCTCGTGTGGGGAGCCAACGATCGAGCTCGTTGTTCATCGGTGCCAGGGACGAAGATGGTGGAGCTGATTGTGTTCTCCTTTTTCGTCTAGGGTTGTTTCTGTAAATGTTGAGGACTCATTTCTTTTTTTGGTTTCTTATAAGGTCCTCAATGTAATTTGTATTGCACCGTTGACTTATTAATGCATTATCCAGACCCTTCGGGGTCTGTCCCTGTAGCTACTAATTCTGTTGCAGTATCCACTCTCTACTTTAGGTTGTTTATATGTAGCTCATAATAATTGCGTGGTTCTTAGTTAAATTTTAAAAAGCACGACAAAAATTAAGAAAATGATAGGGTACTAATTGACAATCGAAACCATAAGATTTATCGTCTTACTGAAAATTTGTTGGGCTCACGATCAATTTCCTATCGACTAGCCATGTGACCGAAATAGCATATGCATATGCAGAAATGAGTGTCCCGGAGTCCACATTCTTGTAATGCTTTATCCAGAAACAACATAGCAATTCAAGCGAATAGTGCAACAAAAGGAATATAAAAGCAACATGGGTCAAAAGAGCCTTTTTTCACTACCAAAGCCTTATGTCTTCCTAAGACCTGTACAATAAACAATAATCCATGAGCAATATCTAAGAACAAAGAGCGAAGATCATCTTCTTATTGTGGAGAGTGTGGCATCACCGAAATAATATTGTGCATGGGACGGAAAAGCTTCAATCTCGCAGTCGGTTCCTTACCTGGTTAATTATTTTCATTCTTTTACAGGTATGGGAAATGAATCACAAGGCTGGGATTCTGTCTCTAAAATTGCTGGCATTGGCATCATTGTAAGAGATCATGCGAGCCTTCCCCTTCTCTCAGAGTGGAGACATGTTCCGTATTGTGCAAGTGCGGAGGAAGCTGAGATCATTGCTTGCCTTGATGGCCTTCGTCGTTTGGTTTCAATATGTCGTTGGCCAGCCTCCCTAGAGTCGGATTGTTCGAGAGCAGTACATGTGATAACGGCGTCAACTACTGAACATTCTCCGAACTGGAGCCTAGTTAGCCTAGTTTTGGAGTCACGAGGAATTCTTGATATCTCTAGGAACATCTCGGTCTCGAAGATTGATCGTGAGTAATGGTGTAGCTCATGTCTTAGCTCAATTAGGCAAATCTAGTTATTCAGACATGCTTCACAATTCAGCTCCCGACTGCGTTCGGGATCTGATCGCTTTTGATTGTAAGAACAATTTGTAATCGCGGGGCAGCAAGTTTTTTACGCACTCTTTTCTTTACCAGGTTACCTACGGGGCCTGGAAGGTTTTTAATGAGGCGGCTTGCTGCTCGTCATCTTTTTTATATATGGAAAATTCAAAAAAAAAATAAGTTGACTGAAGTTGTATATTTCCCATGGATTTTCAGCGCTCGAGTTCATCGATCCCACGGAACAGAGACCTAATCTTGAAGCAGCGACCTGTAGGCAAGGGGCATGGATGCAGGACCGAGAGGTCCGATGGCGTGAAGCTGCGAAAGGGGAGAAGAGAGGAAGGTTCCTTTGGTATTGTTCCTCTTTGCACACGTCGACTTTTGCGTCCCCATACGGCGATCGTATATACAGTCGCAGGCTTGCCTACCCTCGCCCAAAGCACATCACGCGAGGCGCAGCACCATTGTAGGTACACGTGTGAATGCCATCCGCTATACATTCCGAAAGAAAGACGTCTGACTGACTATAGTTCGCTGCATATTTTTTTCCGAATGAAAGCTGCGCGCAGCTGATCTGAATTTTAAACCGCATACCTTCAACTAAACTCAATTTGAAGAAAAGAAGAAAATATTTCGATTATGTTGGCGTGTCCATTGCCGGCGGGAGGGGGCAGGGTGGCAGACCCAGAAAAAGCTGGGAATTATCTTATCCCGGCCTCCACTTTCTTTGGCCATGTCAATGATGGCGCAAGGCCAAAGGCACGGTGGAAGGGATCACGCACGCCCGCGTCGCGTGGGTGCCGTTGGTTAGTTGGAATCCTCTGCTCCAAGCACGCACCAGACCCAACATACCTACGACGTGTGGCATCGCCTGTTTGCACGCAGTGTGCGAAAATGAAGAGCGGAAGCACAGGACTTGGCTCGCAGTCGCTGCAGCCGGGTGCATGAGAAAGTCCCAAGAGCGCGCCTATTCCTCGTGTCTGACAGCTCCTACCATCCACGGCCCCAGAGCAAGCAGCCGCTGGGATCTTCTGCGCATCGAGAGGGAGAAGATTCTAAACGGGCATACATGCTTCTTTCCACGAGGTGGGATGTGGGATGGATGCGCTCGTCACCCACCCAGGCCAGCACTGTTTCCTGCTTATGCATTAGAAGAAAACGATGCTGAATGAATATGTTAACTTAGGATGACTCCAGCGGGTTAATCCATCGAGTCCATCTGCGTCAGTTTCTATCTACGCCAGCCAATTTCAAAGTCCAGCGGTGGGACGTAAACGGACAGCGGTTCGTTTCTCTCTCTTGACCCAAATTTGACCATCGTTTATGTCGGCCACAGACATCCGCGGACCATCTTTGCGTCCGCCTCGTGTCCTCCACTGACCACCATGTGTCATTGGTTCCATCGGCCACCTACCCCATTAACTATAGGTGATCACACCACGTCAACGCGTTGCATGCATCCCACATGGAGCTGAACTAGCAAAGGGCGATTTCTTGCCGCCGCGCTCGCATGTGCCGACGCGGCGATGGAGACGAGACGGAGGATGCACATAAGCGACGGAGTTCACGGTGCGCGCAACTCGGTTCAAACGACAACATGACAGAGAGGTGGGCAAGGAGGCTGGCTCCGGAGCAGGAGGCTCCCATTGATGACATACTACGCTCCCATTGATGACATACTCCCGCCGCCGACAGTGTCGACTATGCGCGACAAAGTTTCCTATGAAGTTGTTGCTGCAACGTGCTTCGTAGCTCCGAAAGAAGATAGGAGGAGGAGCCAGGTAGTCCAGCTTTGACCCCGACCACGGAGTAGGAAAAGACAACAAATCCGCGGTGGGCGGGGTCCAACAAAGGGTACACAGTCCTCAAGGCCGATATTGACACTCCTCGTTTCCTCCCCTTTTCCGGCTGACCGACCTACATCGGGCGGTCGGTTGTTAATTTTCATTGCATTTTAGAGCTAGTTCCTAGTTAGGTTTAGGAGATGTCTGAGTTTGGGAGTACGCTCGCCGGCGCTTCGCCACCGGTGATCGGGCTCTATGTATGTAAATCGTTTGAAATGGGAAAAAAATGAAAGTGATGAAAAAAAAACAAGGTCACACGGACTCTATGCATCGGTCTATTAGGGGCATTGGCTAAAGAGGGTGGAGTTGGACCGGACCCTGAACGCTTTGGTGACCCAGACGAAAAAGAAATCTGACAAAAGCCATGTCTGTGTGGGTTAGCCTGTTGGAGTGAGGGTCGGCTCTATAATTGTAAAGACCTACTCCCTTCGTTCTGAATTAATTGACTCAAATTTAGTGTAAGTTGTATTAAATCTGAATTAATAAATTTTAGAACAGAGGGAGTAGGTGTGAATGCCCAACGGAGAAAAAGTTTCGATTTGATACATGTAGTATATACAATTGCTATAAAATCATAAAACTGATAATTATTTACTACAATCAAAGTTTGTTTTTTCTGGCCAATTTGATCTCCAAACTCAGCTCCTGGTTAGGTGCGGACGTGTCGTGCTGCTTGTGCATTGGCGTGGGTGCGTCTTCGTGCTCGTTGTTTCTGTTCGTCGCTTATGAATTTTCGCTTCGTTCGAGATTTCATGAGGAAGAGCATGGTTTTTGAGTCGCTGTATAGTCGCCAAGTCGTCCCAGCATCGCCAACTCGCCCAGGCGACTTGACTCACGGAGCGAGTCACGCGCCTCGGCGGCTCGCCGTCGCCTTGCTGAGATTAGTCGCCGGAGTTGAGGCGCAAGTCGCCCGATTTGCTCAAAAAATTTGGCTCAGAGGCGCGGGAAAGGGCGGAGCGGGAAGAAGAAATCAGGTGTGAAGGGAAGGGAATCGGGGCAATTAGGATGGAAAATGGATAGGGTGGAGAGAGGGTAATACATTTGTGAGAGGAATCGAGAAGAGAGAGAGACACGCGAGCTCCCTCTTCTCCGGCGACCATCTCTTCCTCCGCCAGATCTTGTCCGCCCCGGCCAGCTCCCGTCCTCCTCCACCAGCCACCCTTCCTCGGCCAAGTTTCTGCGCCTCTCCACCCCTGATGCAGCCCTCTCCCAGAAGGGAACAAGGTACGGCTCGCCTCTCTCCCCCATGGCCTGATTCCTCTCCGCTCCTGCTAGGTGGTGCGTGTGGTTCAGTTAGAAGATAAACAGGACAAATGTGTGTGGTTCAGTCAGCTGTCAGCTAGAGTCCTAGAGATTAGCTAGGAGAGTCGTGGGATGGCACGACTGGACACTCCTCTTTGTCCATGTTTTCAGGCAGTTAGTGCTGAAATATTGCCCAAATATTGAGTGGGCCTTGGCCCATTTAGAAATTTCAGAAAAATCCCTAAAGCCCATGTTGTTGTCATGGCAAATGGTTGGACTTTAGTCCCATACTGCTAGTTGAGTGAGATGTGTATCAGCTTATATACTGAGTCATTCTACTACTAGTATGGGTTGATACGAGGTATGAGGAGAATGGATATGTACCACACACGCGCTCCTCCTCCCCCGCCGCCCGCCACACCACGCCTCACCTGGTCACGACGCGCCGCGGGTTGCGGGAATCTCGTCGAGCCGATGTGTTCTTTTTGTCACGCAGGAATAAAATGTCAACGTCACGAAACGTTTTGTGTTAATGAGATTGTGAACGGATAGACGTCGCCTAGAGGGGGGGGGGGGTGTCGGGGATGTAATCCCCGGGACACCTAATAACAAAGCTTTCGGGAAAGCGGTCGGTGATGAGTAATCCGGCATACCCATGTCGGATTCCAGGAGAAGACTGCTATATCCGGCATACCCATGTCGGATTCCGGGAGAATCCTGCTATCCGGCATACCCATGTCGGATTCCGGGACAAGACTTCTATCCGACATACCCATGTCGGATTCCGGGAGAAGACTGCTATCCGGTATACCCATGTCGGATTCCGGGAGAAGACTGCTATCCGGCATACCCATGTCGGATTCCGAGAGAAGACTGCTATCCGGCATACCCATGTCGGATTCCGGGAGAAGACTTCTATCCGGCATACCCATGTCGGATTCCGGGAGAAGACTGCTATCCGGCATACCCATGTCGGATTCCGGGAGAAGACTGCTATCTGGCATACCCATGTCGGATTTCGGGAGAAGACTGCTATCCGGCATACCCATGTCGGATTCGGAGAAGACTTCTATCCGGCATACCCATGTCGGATTCCGGGAGAAGACTGCTATCCGGCATACCCATATCGGATTCTGGGAGAAGACTGCTATCCGGCATACCCATGTCGGATTCCGGGAGAAGACTTCTATCTGACATACCCATGTCAAATTCCGGGAGAAGACTGTTATCCGGCAGACCCATGTCGGGTTGAGCAGAGAAGATATCAAACCAAACACTATAGGAAAAAGCCAAGGACAAGACATGTCACGGTCATGATATAGGGCATGGACAGCCGCTGCTACAGTGGCGCGGATGGGACAATAGTACACTGCGCGTGATACAGTGAACAGTCCCGACAAGACCCCAGTAGTCATCTCAGCTACAGTGCGCAGTGAACAGTGTTTCCTGTCCTCTTTTCCCCGGCGTGTCCCCTGGGCTCTCCTATATAAAGGGCACCAGGGGGAGAGGGAGGAGAGAGGCCACCACCCCACCACTTCATTTCCCCCCTTTCCATTTGCTCTCAAAACCTCATGGAGGTATGTCTAGCAGCTCGTGGAGCGTGTTGTAGCCCGGATATTAAGAGGGGAAATACACCGAGTAGGCTAGATGCTGCAGTAGGGGTTTTATCTCCTCACGAGAGCCCTGAAGCAGGGTAAATATTTGTGTCACCGTGTCGGTTGAGTTTACCTGCGCGCGAGTTCATCGTGCAATCCCTCCCCGAGATCCCCTAGCGTCCATCGGCCCTACAAATTAGCCTACCCGTAGGCATCTGTCTGTTCGCCACGATGACAGTCCCACCGTGGGGCAAAGTGGCGCTTGCGGGAACAATTTTGGACGGGACCCGACATCCCAAACCGGCATCCCAAAACCGGGATCCTAAAACCGGGATCCCTGCGCCGCGGGCAGTGGTCACTGACATCCTTGCGCCGCGGGTAGCGGTCGCCGGCATCTCCAAACCGGGATCCCTACGCTGCGGGCAGTGGTCAATGACATCCTTCGCCGCGGGTAGCGGTCAGCGGCATCCCCAAAACCGGGATCCTAAAACTGGGATCCCTGCGCCGCGGGCAGTGGTCACTGACATCCCTATGCCGCGGGTAGCGGTCGCCGGCATCTCCAAACCGGGATCCCTACGTTGCGGGCAGTGGTCACTGACATCCTGCGCCGCGGGTAGCGGTCACCGGCATCCCCAAAACCGGGATCCCTGCGCCGCGGGCAGTGGTCGCTGACATCCCTGCGCCGCGGGTAGCGGTCGCCGGCATCTCCAAACCGGGATCCCTACGCTGCGGGCATTGGTCACTGACATCCTGCGCCGCGGGTAGCGGTCACCGGCATCCCCAAAACCGGGATCCTAAAACCGGGATCCCTGCGCCGCGGGTAGTGGTCGCTGACATCCCTACGCCGCGGGTAGCGGTCGCCGGCATCTCCAAACCGGGATCCCTACACTGCGGGCAGTGGTCACTGACATCCTGCGCCGCGGGTAGCGGTCACCGGCATCCCCAAAATCGGGATCCTAAAACCGGGATCCCTGCACCGCGGGCAGTGGTCGCTGACATCCCTGCGCCACGGGTAGCGGTCGTCGGCATCTCAAAACCGGGATCCCTACGCTGCGGGCAGTGGTCACTAACATCCTGCGCCGCGGGTAGCGGTCACCGGCATCCCCAAAACCGGGATCCTAAAACCGGGATCCCTGCGCCGCGGGCAGTGGTCGCTGACATCCCTGCGCCGCGGGTAGCGGTCGCCGGCATCTCCAAACCGGGATCCCTACGCTGCGGGCAGTGGTCACTGACATCCTGCGCCACGGGTAGCGGTCACCGGCATCCCCAAAACCGGGATCCCTGCGCCGCGGGCAGTGGTCGCTGACATCCCTGCGCCGCGGGTAGCGGTCGCCGGCATCTCCAAACCGGGATCCCTACGCTGCGGGCAGTGGTCACTGACATTCTGCGCCGCGGGTAGCGGTCACCGGCATCCCCAAAACCGGGATCCTAAAACCGGGATCCCTGCGCCGCGGGCAGTGGTCGCTGACATCCCTGCGCCGCGGGTAGCGGTCGCCGGCATGTCCAAACCGGGATCCCTACACTGCGGGAAGTGGTCACTGACATCCTGCGCCACAGGTAGCGGTCACCGGCATCCCCAAAACCGGGATCCTAAAACCGGGATCCCTGCGGCGCGGGCAGTGGTCGCTGACATCGCTGTGCCGCGGGTAGCGGTTGCCGGCATCTCCAAACCGGGATCCCTACGCTGCGGGCAGTGGTCACTGACATCCTGCGCCGCGGGTAGCGGTCACCGGCATCCCGAAAACCGGGATCCTAAAACCGGGATCCCTACGCTGCGGGCAATGGTCACTGACATCCTGCACCACGGGTAGCGATCTCCGGCATCCCCAAAATCGGGATCCTAAAACCGGGATCCCTGCGCTATGGACAGTGGTTATTGAAGTCCCTGCGCCGCGGGTTGAGGTCGTCGACATCCCTGTACAGCGGGTAGAGGTCGCCGACATCCCTGCGCCGCGGATGGAGGTCGCTGACATCCCTGCACCGCGGGTGGAGGTCATCGACGTCCCTGTATCGCGGATACCGGTCGTCGATATCCCAAACCAGCATCCTTGCATTGCGGGCACCAGCCGCCGGCGTCTGCCCCGACACTCATCATCAACGAACCCCTGGCAGTTGCACACCAGTTACCCGGGTTATGTCGCCTCCGACATCCCCAACCGCTCATGTGCTCCGTGAGTATCATCCTCTGTACTGTGCAATTATGTTATCTTAGATATTATTCGGGAACCGCCACTGCCTGCCTAGTTTAATTGTTTACCCGGGAACGAGATATCGTAACCCGGGGACTGCCTTATTGTGCCTGTTTCATCATCTGTTTGTTTTTTCCCCGGGATCAAGATGTCTTGACCCGGGGACTGGCTTACCGGTCGGTTGTACCTTGCATGCTTAGTCTGTAGAGTAACTCGGTTTGAATTTATTTATATACATGTCATATCTTGGTTCCTGCTGCGTCGTTTGTGCACCGGCATCCCGAAACTGTACCCGGGGACTGCCGTGTTCCTTCGTCTGCATGCTGTATCTGTAAATTTACCCGGGGACTCGGAGAAACCGGTATCCCCATGCCTGCCTCGGCGAGTAGTTGTGTTCTTGTACCTCGCGTTATATTCTCTTTGGCATGTCGTTTAAAGTTTTCACGTCCATCAAATATTTGTTATACATACCTGTCTGCACTAACATTGAAAGTTAGTGTTGGTTTTACCGAATTGGTACTGATGCTGGTTTTACTCGAGTTGGTACCCATGTCGGATAATCCCCTTACCAAGAGGATATTTGTATCAAAAATTCTGGGGATATCAGTCATTATATTGGTTATCTTGGGTCCGTCTTATGATTGGTTATTTTCTCAAGATATAGTGCATACGATCTGTGCCATCAGTTGGCCCACGTATCGCGGTATCATGCATAATTTCCAGATCGCCGTTTATTTCGGTTCGCCAATGTATCGCGGCATCATGCCATATCCCGAGATCCCCGTTTATTTCGGTTCGCCAATGTATCGCGGCATCATGCCATATCCCCAGATCCCCGTTTATTTCGGTTCGCCAATGTATCATGGCACCGGGCAATATTTCCAAATCGTCATTTATTTCGGTGTGTCAAAGTTCGCCAAAGGCAACACCTGAGATACCGAAACATCTGTGATATGCCCAGAGTGGCCGAGATACCGAAACACCAGCGGTACGCATAGAGTGGTCGAGATACCGAAACATGTGTGATATGACCAAAGTGGCCGACATACCGAGATACCGAGACACCCGAGATACCTTTGTGACCTTGTGTGTTTGGTTGGAGGCGTCTGTGTCGGTACACGCCCAGAGTGGCTAAACGCCGGCACATGAGACTCTGTGTCGGTATACGCCAAGAGTGGCTAAAGGCCGGGACATGAGGCGTCCGTGTCGGTATACGCCCAGAGTGGCTAAACGCCGACATGTGTTGTGTGTTTGTGTCAAGCCGGCAGTGGCCGAAGACATCTATGTCGGTAAAACGCCCAGAGTGGCTAAGGAACCGGCATATGATTGTATTTTTGCAGGTACCGGGTGGAGTAGGTGAAAACGGTGATGTTGGATTTTTTCTAAGTCTGCGCACGACTCTGCGAGTCCCCCGCAGCCTCGGGGACTAGTGTCGGGGATGTAATCCCCGGGACCCCTAATAACAAAGCTTTCGGGAAAGCGGTCGGTGATGAGTAATCCGGCATACCCATGTCGGATTCCAGGAGAAGACTGCTATATCCAGCATACCCATGTCGGATTCCGGGAGAATCCTGCTATCCGGCATACCCATGTTGGATTCCGGGACAAGACTTCTATCCGGCATACCCATGTCGGATTCCAGGAGAAGACTGCTATATCCGGCATACCCATGTCGGATTCCGGGAGAATCCTGCTATCCGGCATACCCATGTCGGATTCCGGGACAAGACTTCTATCCGGCATACCCATGTCGGATTCCGGGAGAAGACTGCTATCCGGTATACCCATGTCGGATTCCGGGAGAAGACTGCTATCCGGCATACCCATGTCGGATTCCGGGAGAAGACTGCTATCCGGCATACCCATGTCGGATTCCGGGAGAAGACTTCTATCCGGCATACCCATGTCAGATTCCGGGAGAAGACTGCTATCCGGCATACCCATGTCGGATTCCGGGAGAAGACTGCTATCTGGCATACCCATGTCGGATTCCGGGAGAAGACTGCTATCCGGCATACCCATGTCGGATTCCGGGAGAAGACTGCTATCCGGCATACCCATATCGGATTCCGAGAGAAGACTGTTATCCGGCATACCCATGTCGGATTCCGGGAGAAGAATTCTATCCGACATAACCATGTCAAATTCCGTGAGAAGACTGCTATCGGGCATACCCATGTCGGGTTGAGCAGAGAAGATATCAAGCCAAACACTACAGGACAAAGCCAAGGACAAGACATGTCACGGTCATGATACAGGGCATGGGCAGCCGCTGCTACAGTGGCGCGGATGGGACAATAGTATACTGGGCGTGACACAGTGAACAGTCCCGACAAGACCCCAGTAGTCATCTCAGCTACAGTGCGCAGTGAACAGTGTTTCCTGTCCCCTTTTCCCCGGCTTGTCCCCTGGGCTCTCCTATATAAAGGGCACCAGGGGGAGAGGGAGGAGAGAGGCCACCACCCCACCACTTCATTTCCCCCCTTTCCATTTGCTCTCAAAACCTCATGGAGGTATGTCCAGCTCGTGGAGCGTGTTGTAGCCCGGATATTAAGAGGGGAAATACACCGAGTAGGCTAGATGCTGCAGTAGGGGTGTTATCTCCTCACGAGAGCCCTGAAGCAGGGTAAATATTTGTGTCACCGTGTCGGTTGAGTTTACCTGCGCGCGAGTTCATCGTGCAATCCCTCCCCGAGATCCCCTAGCGTCCATCGGCCCTACAAATTAGCCTACCCGTAGGCATCTGCCTGGTCGCCACGACGACAGGGTGAATAGGCGATTTAAAACTTTTTCCGAGGAGCCGGATTTTCCGGTCCAAGAATGACCCGAAAATTCCGGTATGCTTGATAAAGGCGAAATAAAACTAGAGGTTTACTTTAACAAGCATACAATCTAGATATATATACTAGGCTCACCTATGTGCACCAACAACTTATGCTAAGCAATACAAGTAACAAGGTGATAGCAAAATAGATGACTTCAAGCACGAAGACTATCACAATGTAAAGTGCATAAGTAAAGAGCTCGGGTATGGAAATAACCGAGACATGCGGAGACGAGGATGTATTCCCGAGTTCCACCCAAAGGGTGTACGTCTCGTTTGGAGAGGTGTGCGCAACCACAACAGGTTAGCCGCTACGCCACAAAGGCTCACCTTCTCTCCTGATGAACTCAACCACAAAATGTTGCGAGTTCACCTTCCACTATTGATCTCCTTTGGGGCGGAGATCGAATCACGTACAACACTCTTGAGTCACACACCCACAACTTAATTGGGGGCTCCCAAGTCTTGAGGCACACACCCACAACTTAATTGGGGGTTCTCAAGTGACCACAAAAGGTCTTGGCCACAATAGGCCGGCCACAAAAGGCGTCTAGGGTTCAAAGACCCAAGAGTAACAAGCTCACAAGTATCACCACCATGAATCCTCGTGGAGAGCTCAAACCGATGCAAATGCAATGGCAAGAGCACATAAAGTACTCAAGTCCTTCACTCTCAAATTACAAGAAAGCAACAAATGCTTATGAGGGAATAAGAGAGGAAGAACCAAGGAAACCACAAAGGAGTCAAATCCTTCACTTCCAAATCCCACCAAAATCAACTAATGCTTATGGGGGGAGAAGAGAGGAAGAACAAATAAGAAGAACCACAAAGGAACTCTAAGATCTAGACCCACTAAGTTCCCCTCACTTAGAGGAGAGATGGATTGGTGGAAAGGTGGATCTAGATCTCCTATCTCTTTTCCCTCAAGAAGTAGCAAGATTCATTGGAGGGATGGAGAGATAGCAAGGTCAAGAAGGTCAACAATGGAGGTCAAAACTTGTTTTAAATGTTATGGAACCATTGGGGAAGAAGGCCTCTTAAATAGCTCAACCCAAATTCCAACCGTTGGGTGCAGATTCACGCCGTAGCGGTACTACCGCCCCCCTAGGGAGTTAGGGCATCAAAACAGGCTTCACGTAGCGGTACTACCGCCCCGGTGGAACTACCGCTCCCGGAACCGCCGAAAATGGCTCTCTGTTTGGTCCAGCGGTACCGCGGCGGTACTACCGCCACAGCAAAAAACAACAGAACACCAAGTACTAAAACGGGCAAAACTTTTGCATCTGGACTCTGTTTTCGATGTTCTTAGGCTCGTTGGAACCGTGTCAACCAGCCCTACATGAATGTGCAGAGAAACATCATAGTCCAATAAGGGAGGTTTCAACCAAATGAGGAAAGGAAAGACCTCTCGATAAAAGGATAACCGATAAAACCTCAAACACTAAAAATTCAACAAGATATTCATATGAAATCCGTTTTTGATGAATCAGAGCTTGACATGGAGATGAACCAAGCTCTAGATACTCACATGGATAATAGTCAAGTACCCAAATAATAACCAAGAAATATGATATGGCAAGTATGTAAAGGTTTGAGCTCTCCACAACGATGCGATCAAGTTACTCACTTGAGAACCCCTCTTGATAGTACGCCTATCTATCCTATAGCTATATCAAGATCATACCTTTGCCTTGAGCATAAAAATTGAGTGAGATGATGACTATCTTGATCTCTTCAAGTGGATCATCTATCTTGATTGCGCGAGCTAGCATATGCTTGATGAAGACATCTCCAAATACTCCCCCATACTCCATTATGGGAGAGTTTCGCTTAGCTCCGTCTTCATGTATCCATTGCAAACTCCAAACATAGGATCTCTTCCAAAAGCTTCTCTTGCACATCTTATCCTTGATGACGATCACCACATAATATCATCCTCCATGAGCTATATGAAATCTTCATTTGATGCAACCCCATGGGAAGATACCTAACCCCACATGAAGATACCGCATACAGATATATCATGGGTTAGTTCACAAAGCTATATGGATAAGTGATTACCATACCCAGAAGATACATGATCTCACTTGAGACATCTTGTAACTTTGTGTGTTGATCAACAACTTGATCAACCTTTTATCTTCCAATCTTTATTTGCTAATATGATGTCTTGAGTCCTTCAAGACATACTTGCAATATGATAAAACTCAACACATGACCATCCATCATATACACCTTTAAATGGGACCTTGGTCATCAAATAAGCTTCAAGAGTCCAACACATGAACCCACTATTTCCATGGACAAGATCTATAAGGATATCTTCATGCAAACATTAGTCCATAGAGATTGTCATATAATTACCAAAACCACACATGAGGGAAAATGCTCTTTCAGATTGATTGTTAGCTTAAACGTTTTGTATGTTTTCAGTCTTAATGGCAATTCATTACGGGCGTTTCGGCTGGACATTTTCCTCCTTCGTTTGTGCCTATGTTACCGAGAGGTCGCTCCTCTCCGTCTACACACAACACACAGAATAGACATAAGAACTCATCTGCCACAGCCGCCACCGTCGTTCCTCCTATTTGTTGCTGCCATCGTTGATTCCATCTCGTCCGCCGCGTACACGGTCGACGGGAGAGCAGGCCTCTGAAACCCCGCCTCTCCGTTTCCTGTACGGGAGAGGGGCGATTAGGTTTTTGGAGAGCGTCTCCTACGCGACTGCTCGCCAATCTTCATCCACTACGTCAGCTACTTTGCCTACTTCCTCTACATCTGCCGTGACGCCTTCATCGTTATCATGAGCACCGACGCCGAGATCGAGAAGACTGCTGCAGAGAAGAGGATCGTCAACGAAGCTGCTTCCTCTTCGGCCAATTTGCCAACCGCCGAGTATAATATGTTTATACCTCTCCTAGTTATTTACTTGTTTACTGTACTAGCGATTTGTGTAGATGTATCTATTGTACGTCTAGTACACGATTACACTGCTAAGTTTCAGTATGTCATTAGCACCATATGCGTCATGATTTTAGTTAATATTTGGATTAATATAATCGGAAAATTGCTTATATACTCAACAACCCAAAAACCTAAGTTGTGTAGGCAATTTTCGATCCATGGTTTTGCTGCTGCACTGAAACCAGTCCCGTTAACGGGGACGTATTTTAAGAGTTGGCAGACCAAAACCACTTTATGGCTCACTGCAATGAACGTGTTCTGGCCTGTGTCACTCCCACTGAAACGATTACTCATGAACAGGAGAAGGTGTTTAGGGAGGCCACCGCCGTCTTTGTTGGAGCTGTTCTAAGCGTGTTTCGAGATAAGTTGGTTGACGCATATTTACATGTGTGGGTTGCCAAGTACTTGTGGGAGGCGCTCAAATCTAAATTCGGCGCAACCGATGCTGGAAGCGAGATGTATACCATCGAGCAATTCCGTGATTACAAGATATTTGAAAACCGTCTTGTATTGGAGCAGGCGCATGAGATACAATGCATCGCAAAAGAACTTGAGCTCCTCAAGTGTGATCTACCGGGTGTAACGCCCCAGGATTTCCCAAATTAGTATTTGTTTATTTTTATTTTTTGCATCATCATATCATCATGACATTGCATTGTCAACTCTTTTATTTAATTGGTTGCATTTAAATTCTTTTCCCACAATTAAATTCAAATGCATTTCAAATTAATTAAAATGCGTTAATTCAAATCTTTTGCAAATGTTAAAAAACTAGTTTATTAAATTGCCTATTTGAAACTAAAACTATTTTGTAAAGTTTGCTTATTCAAATTTCTTTCCTATTTGTTTTAAAAATAGAAAACATAAAAAAATACAAAATTAAAAAAACAGAGAACAAAAAAAACACTAACCTGGCCGAAGCCCACCTCCTGGCCCATCTCCTCAGAGCCCAGCCCAACTCCCTTTGTTCCTCTCCTCCGTACGAACGACACGCAGTGTGCGTGACCTCCAGAGCCATGGCTCACTGATCCTAGCCCCCACCTCCTCTCCAACTTTCCCCTCCCTTAAAGCCGCCCCTTGCTCCCTCCTCCGAACCCTAGCCTCTCTCCTCCTTACTCCTAGCACCGCCGCCACAATCTCCTTCTCTCCCTGTTTCTTCCCCATCGAAACACCACCATGGCTGGCACTTGAGTTGCACCGAGTCGGCGCCATGGTCACCGATAGGAACTCCCGGGCTCGGGGATGGAACCGCCGCTGCTTCCTCTACGTTCCCGCTGAAGGACGCGTGCCGGGGTCGTCGAAGTCGTCCACGCCGACCTCAACTTCTCCGGCCACCGAGCTCGTTGTCCTCTCCTCTTCTGGCCTCCTCTGAGCCATCCTCTTCGCCCCCGACCTCCCCAAGGTGAGCCTCACCTCCGGGATCCCTTCACGCTCCTCTCCCCTTGCTCTGGACCCGTCTTCGCGCGGCAAAGGCGAGGAATCGCTGCTTCGTCGCGACTTTGGCCTCTGCAGATCGTGTCGCTGCAAGTCTGAATCTTGGGTATTCAGTTAACTTCTCTACGTATGTTCATTTAAAACCTAGTGCATGCTTGAACACCAACACAAGCTCAGCCAAGTGTTTGTGTCCGCGCGCGCACAACCAAGCCTCCCCTGTTGCATTCCTCCCCAAGGAAAAATCACACATTTTCTATTTTTTTCTTCCGATCCGGCGTCGCTGGTTCAGTACAAATGCAGTTCGGTTCAGTACCAGTCACGAAAACCAAGCGTAGCCAGTGGCAACGCTCCTTCGCAACTGCCACCAGCTCCCGAGTTCGAACGCTGGCGCTGCGGAATAAAATCGCCACCCTTTTTTCCTTTTTTGGCTCACAGACACCCTGGCCCCACCGGTCAGTGACCGGGTGGCCGGCGCAGCGCACACCCACGCCCAGTCAGCCTGGCCCCACTCGCCAGCCGCTCTGGCTAGAGCACGGCTCGGTGAGAAAAGTCCAGAGATTTTTCTCTGCGCGGCAGTTTACACAGAGCCCACTAAACTTCTTGTTTTCCTGTTTAAACCCTCACCATAGCGTTTCTAGTCCCTGTCTTTTGCAGAAAGAACCCTAAAACTAAAATGTTAATAACTTTTATTCTATAACTCCAAATAAAATAATCTTTATATGTTTATTTATCAGAAAAATGCAGTGAACATTAATATGCCATTTTGCATATTTATTTTAATTGCTTAGTGTAATTTATTTGTTGCACCTAAATAATTAAATATGGAATGTGTTGGGCTTTATTTAATTATTGCCCTATTCCATTTAATTTAATTAGATCACCCATGCCATGTGCTACCGTGTTAAACAACATTTAATATTGTTGAGTAGATAAATAACTTGCATCTAAATATTAATTGTCGGGGTTGCCTTCCCGCTTAATTTGGATTATTGCATTTGTTTTGCATCTTGCCATGTCATGCATCATTCTCGTATGATCATGTTGAATCTTTTGCCGTAGTTTTAAAATGCATATTTTACGCTTTCCAGTGTTTGTTCCTTCTTCGCGGATAAGACGTTGAGATGTGTGAGTAACGACAAGATCTGCTTCCATGCGGGATTCCAGGCAAGCAAAGTTTGCTTGTTTACCTATACATTATCTTTCATTCCTGCCGTTGATCTCTGCTACCCTAGTATTTGATTCTTTATCGCGATCCCATCACATGTTTATCCTGCAGCCTATATAGCTTTATCCCCACAACCCATAACCCCTTGCATGTTTATCTGTTGGCCTTGCGAGTCGTAGCGCATGCTTAGAGTTGGTTGTGTGAGTCGTATGTTGGTCTTTTATTTCATATGTTTAGCATGATAGATTATTCTACCTTAATAAAATGTTGGCTTATATTGGGGTATTATAATTAAAAGATAAGGCACCGGCGGAAGGCCTGGCGAGGTGCTTTGTTCTGCTAAGTGTCGACCTAGGAACTGAGATTTTGTCCCCGGATCCAATTTTGAGCGCACTAACCACTTGTGGGAGGCCCTATGGACCCCCCCTCAACTTTGAACGGATCTACAGTTTGTCCATGTGCCGCAAGTAGTTCGGGTTTTCCATTTGCTCATATGCATGTGCATGATGATGATGATTGATGAGAGGTTATGTGATATGGGGGGTCATATAGGTGCGGTACAACGCGAAGCGGACAATTCCTATTGTGGTTTGAGCCGCATGGCGGCGTAGTCGCAAACTAATGAGTCCGCAATTGAGGTATCGGTCGGACTCTTGACGCGGGTAACAACTCATATGGGTGGTACTTGGACTTGCTGTAGTGAAGGAATAAGTCGAGTTGAGAGGCCCTGATGTTTGATTGGGTTGATCATGCGAGTATGGGTACTGCAGAGTATAATCTTATCGATGAGCCGTGTCCACGGTTATGGACGAGTTGGTGATGATGCTGGCTAACAAGATCTAGACAACTTACACCTAATTATTGTTTATTAATTTGACTAGTAATATAGAATTAGTTTCATAATAAATGGTAACTAAAACTGTTCAACGTGTGAGTTTCCCGAATTGCTTCCTCATACTTGGTTGAGGGGGTTAATCCGAGAATGGGTTATGATTGGTGTTAGTTGTAGATGTTTATCTTATGCGCTCTCTTATCCCTCTCTAATTAGACGGAAGTTGTAGCATGTTTCTTTAGGTTGCTAGTGCTGCTGCCGCTAAGTCTACCTACCCCATATTTTGGGAGATGGTGTAGAAAGTAGGCAAGTCGGGTTTGCTTGCCAGGGAGTGCACTGACCCTCTTTTGGGTTGTGCTTTATGTGCAGTTAACAGGTTTGAAGTCTGACGACATTAGCTTGGGAATCCCTCCGGCTTGGCTGGGCAGGGATATCGCGCCATCGCTTATCTTCAGGACTCTTAGTCCAATTAGCATCTTATCCGTAGTCGGATACTATTTTTCTTCCATTTTCATTTCAATCTTTATATTGTATCATTTGTATCTTGACTCGTTCGAGTCGTTGTTGTAATTATATCTTTTGTTGTATTTGTGGATGCATCGGAACTGTTGTAATGTTATCACAAATTCCACTCACATAATGCGCATGTTTTGGCGTGCACATTATGTCTGGTGGGCGACCTAAAATCGTTATTATGCGGATTTCGGCGGGATCGCTTCAATCTACATAGTGCCGATTTTGGGGCGTCACAAAATGGTATCAGAGCCTTGGTTTCGATCTCCTTGTTGTTTCGATACGATTGGTTATCGAAGCAGCAGGTCCGCAAAAGCCTGTAGGATAACCTCGCCTATGATCGTTGTTTATAGAGTGTCGAAACTATTTGACTAAGAAATTATTTTGAAAATATCTAATTAGGTTTGTTTTTACTCCTTACCTCTATTCTATTTCTCCTCGTACCTTACTTGTTTTGGAGTCTCTTCTCTTATCCAACTTTCAAAGTTTTAGGATCCTACGTGTGGGTGGACAAATTCTTGCCTCTTATCCTATTAGGGTTCGATCTTCGGGAATCTTTATCGACGTGATCAATTTTTCTTGTTAGTGGTGTCGACAACTTGAAGGTGGAGTTAGAACTTCTTGTTAGTGGTGTCGAGAATTTCGAGGTGGAGCAACAATCCCTTGTTAGTGGTCTCGATAAGTTCTTCACGGAGCATGAAGACGCGTGAGTTACCCCTCTTTTCTTGTGGTCTCGACGTGGATCGCGGGACGCGATCCCTTGTTAGTGGTGTCGATTGTAACGCCCCAGGATTTCCCAAATTAGTATTTGTTTGTTTTTATTTTTTGCAACATCATATCATCATGTCATTGCATTGTCAGCTCTTTTATTTAATTGGTTGCATTTAAATTATTTTCCCACATCTAAATTCAAATGCATTTCAAATTAATTAAAATGTGTTAATTCAAATCTTTTGCAAATGTTAAAAAACTAGTTTATTAAATTGCCTATTTGAAACTAAAACTATTTTGTAAAGTTTGCTTATTCAAATTCCTTTCCTATTTTGTTTTCAAAAGAATACAAAATAAAAAAAACAGAGAACAAAAAAAAACACAAACCTGGCCGTAGCCCACCTCCTGGCCCATCTCCTCAGAGCCCAGCCCAACTCCCTCTATTCCTCTCCTCCGTACGAACGACACGCAGTGTGCGTGACCTCCAGAGCCATGGCTCACTCCTCCTAGCCCCCACCTCCTCTCCAACTTTCCCCTCCCTTAAAGCAGCCCCTTGCTCCCTCCTCCGAACCCTAGCCTCTCTCCTCCTTCCTCCTAGCACCGTCGCCACCATCTCCTTCTCTCCCTGTTTCTTCCCCATCGAAACACCACCATGGCCGGCACTTGAGTTGCACCGAGTCGGCGCCATGGTCACCGATAGGAACTGCCGAGCTCGGGGATGGAACCGTCGCTGCTTCCTCTACGTTCCCGCTGAAGGACGCGTGCCGGGGTCGCCGGAGTCGTCCACGCCGACCTCAACTTCTCCGGCCACCGAGCTCGTCGCCCTCTCCTCTTCCGACCTCCCCAAGGTGAGCCTCACCTCCGGGATCCCTTCACCCTCCTCTCCCCTTGCTCTGGACCCGTCTTCGCGCGGCAAAGGCGAGGAATCTCTGCTTCGTCGCGACTTTGGCCTCTGCAGATCGTGTCGCTGCAAGTCAGAATCTGGGGAATTCAGTTAACTTCTCTGCGTATGACGTGGGGCTGCCTTGCGGGTAGCCCACGATGATGCTACCTGGGCCGCGCCAAGGATGGAAAGGCCCACCGAAGGCCCACTCGGGGTACCACGTATCCTTGTCCAACTCGGTTAGGTCTTGTAACCTGCCGTATCTGTACCAACCACCCGAGACCTGGCTACCTATAAAGCCAGGAGGGTTGCCCGTCCTAGAGGACACGCTAATAACCACCACGACAAACCCTAGCGAGATCGCAATCTCGCCATTGTAATCGCTACTCGCATCAATAACCAGACAAGCAGGAGTAGGGTGTTATCCTCCGGGAGCCTGAACCTGGGTAAAACCTTGCTTGTCAGCCGTCGTGATCACCTTGCACTCATCTCTCTCCCCATCAATCAACCCGGGGTGCACAACCCTGGGACTTGCCGAGTTAACACCTCGTCAATTGGCGCCGTCTGTGGGAAGTTCAACAAGTGCTAGGATCATGGTCGCACCGGCCCCATCCGCAATGAAGATCGGCGCATCCGCCATCAGGGAGTCGATCCGATTCGGCTCCTTCGAGTACGTCATCCACTCGCCAACTCATCAGTCGGTGTACGCCGATCTGGACAAAGGTATACACATCACCTTCGGCTCCATATTCTGCTGCATAGATAGTCGTGGCATACTCAGGTCTACGACTACTGCGCTACGCACGACGGCGTCACAAAAATCGCCGACCATCGCGCCCGCTGAAGCCGCCGAGATCGCATCTGTCGCACCCGCGGAGATCGCGACCGCCGGACCCGCTGAGGTCGCATCTACTACACCCGCGGAGATCGCGACCGCCGAACCCGCGAAGATCGCATCTGTCGCACCCGCAGAGGTCGCGCCAGCTGCACCCGCGAAGAGGACATCTACATCGACAATCTCGGCAACGGCCGCGCGAATCGAGTCTGCTACCCCAACCTCGGTCGTGCGGTCGATCAAGTCAAGATCCACCTCCATCGTCGCACCCGCACGGGAGACCAGGGGCCCGCGTCCGACAGCCATGTCACGCACGCCCTCGCCTTCGTGGAGATCTCAAGTCTACCCCAAGCCAATCGCACTCGCCCCGGCGAGTGTGAGCACATGGACAATCGCGAAGAGACGCGACAGCGGGTGCGCCGCGCGCCACGTTGCGGCAATTTTTGACCCCGAGCAAGAAGCGGGCGACAGAAGCAGCAGTGGCAGCACCAACTCTCCAATTCGAGTCTACCCCAAGCAAGTCTTCATGGCCGGCACAGCACCGCATGACGACGAAGACGAACCCGCATATCCGCTGGAGGTGGACATGCCGGACCAGACGAAACTTGTCATCACGCGGGACATGGCGATCCAAGCCATGAAGCATGTGGACGAGGGCACGTTCCCGCCACCTAACGCACCTCGAGAAGACCACCTGGCGGTCCAGTACTTGCTACGCAAGGAAGGTGAACGAATTCGCGCCGAAAAAGCCGAACTTCTCAGACGCAAAAGGGACGCGGATGCATCGAGTGCCAGGCGAGCCGCCCTCTCCTTCACATCCTCCACAGAGGTGAACCAGGGAGCACGGCGAACCAGAGCCCGTGTCCCCCACATGGCAGAAGCTGATCGAACAAGGCTCACCCGTAACCTCGACTCGTCCTTCGTCACCGAAGATGAAAATGGGATACCCGTCCCAAAAACGGCGAATGCCGCCCTAATATCAGTCGAGACATACCTCCGGCTCACGCAGCCACCGGAGGGGGACGCGCGCTCCCTTCTCCACAAGCAACAAATTGCCTCCATAAGGGCAATCGAAGAAGCTCTGGCGGCCAAGGGGCCAAGCAACCGAGCGAATGAACCAACGACATCGGGCATCCCAGCGGCGCAGCGACAGCCAGTCAAGGACCTCCGTGACGTCCTGACACAGAAGACGGTGGACCGCAGCCGCAAGGAGCGTTCGGCTAGCGTGGCACACGTGAACGACCACGCCGACCGCGACTTCGAGCTGTGTGGCGCAACATGCTTTAGCTTCAACATCCGCGACACCCGCATGCCTAAAGGATTCAAGTTGACGGCTGGCACACCAAAATACGACGGGAAGCAAGACCCAAAGCTATGGCTCGAGGACTACCTCATCGCTTGCACCTGTCAAGGTGGAACGTCGACTACAGCAATGCAGTACATCCAGCTCATGCTGACAGATTCGGCACGCGGGTGGCTCACAAGCCAACCCAAAGACTCTTTACGAACATGGGAGGAATTCCAGGATAACTTCATCAAGAGTTTCTCAGGAACATTCGCCAGGCCGACGACCTACATCGAGTTGCAGGCCTGCAAGCAAGGGAAGGACGAGTCGCTCCGCTCTTACATCCAGAGGTGGACACTCCTCCGCAATACCATGGAACCCGTATCAGAGGATCGAGTGATGGACGCCTTCATGCATGGCGTCGCTCGCCGCGACCTCCGGGAGGAATTCGGTAGGCTCCAGCCGAAGACCACAATAGAACTCATGAAGACAGCCAACCAATGGGCCGAAGGAGAGGACTATGTCCGCGTAACTTCTCCCAAAAAGGAAGGCGAAACAAGCAACTGGCGCGAGGCACGTCAAAAGAAGAAGGCACGTTACACCCATGATTCAATCGAATTAGTAGCGGCAGGGTAGGAAACCCCCCGCGAGGACAAGCGTGACAGCAGCCGACAATACGAGCAAAGTCGGCAGCCCAGCTCGAGTCAGTACAACCGTGGCAGCAGCAGCATCGACCACAATGATGGAAGTCAGAAGCGCGAGTGGAAGCGCCCGTTGACCCCAGCAGAGGAACTGATGCAACCCTGTAAGCATCACTCGTTCCGCAACCCGGCAACAGGAAAGTGGGGTTCAAACCACCTATTGAAGGATTTCCGCAAAGCAAGAAAGATCTACCATGCCATGCAGCAAATCATCGCCCCGGTGCAGGCCATACAAGCGGCACCACAGCTAGCCATCCAGGCAGCACCCGCAAACAACAATCAAGTGCAGGGGGCAGGAGCGTTCCCCCAGCCGCAGCAGCAGCAACAAGGTCCGTCGGCAGCAGCCGACACGTACCCAGCCGCACGGGGACAGCTGAACATGATCCAGAAGGGACCCCCGTCGAACAGGAGGCAGAAAATCATCACACGCCAAGTACTTCAAGCCATCAACAGCCCGCGCGCGGTACCAGACTACCTGCGCGGGTCGGAGACACCAATCACATTTTCCAGGGCAGATCACCCAGCGGAGGTAGTCCGACCCGGGCACGCCACACTCGTGATTGAGGCCTTGATCGGCGACTACAGCCTGAAGAAGGTATTCCTGGACGGAGGCAGCGGCATCAACATCATATTCGCTGATACCCTCAGACGAATGAACAGGTCGACAGAGAAATTGCAGGGCTCGGAGACCACCTTCCACGGCATAGTACCAGGGCAAGCAATCACGCCCATGGGAACAATCACACTCGACGTCATCCTCGGTACACCCGAGCACTTCAGGAAGGAATCGATAGACTTTGAGGTCGTCGACTGGAAGTCACAATACCACGCCATCCTCGGACGCCCAAGCTTTGCCAGGTTCATGGCAGTACCCCACTACGCCTACCTGATGATAAAGTTACCCGGGCCGAAAGGAGTGATCACCGTCTGCGGCGACTTCGGGCTCTCCAACAGCTGCGACCGCGAGTTCGCCAAGATCTCCGAGTTCTTCGGCGTCGAAGAGCACTTCAAGGCCATATCAGCCGACAACGACAAGACCATCTTCCCGGCTCGCAAGAAGCCTGCCAAAGACGCAGCGTTCAACACGAATGACGACACTGTCACCCACCAAGTCCATCCGACTGACAGCGGAAAGACGGTCAAGGTCTCATCGAGTCTGACCCCCGCATAGGAAGGCGCGCTCGTCGAGTTCCTGCGTGAGAACTGGAAAATCTTTGCATGGCAACCCTCTGACATGCCAGGGATACCCAGGGAGCTCGCCGAGCACTCTCTAAAAGTCCACAAGGACGCAAGACCAGTCAAGCAATCCATGCGACGCTTCTCAGGACCCAAACGAGACGCGATCACCATGGAGGTCGACAGATTACTACACGCCAAGTTCATCCGAGAGATCAAGGACTCGGACTGGGTCGCCAACCCGGTTCTAGTTGAGGAAAAGAAGACGAAGAAACTGCGCATGTGCGTTGACTTCACCGCAGTCAACAAATGCTGCCCCAAGGACCACTTCCCGCTCCCGCGGATAGACCAGATCATCGACTCGACTGCAGGTTGCGAACGCCTATCTTTTCTGGATGCCTACTCAGGTTACCAGCAGATCAGGCTGAAAGTCGAGGACGAAGAGAAGACAACCTTCATCACACCCGACGGCGTTTTTTGCTACCAGACGATGCCGTTCGGGTTAAAGAACGCAGGTGCCACGTACCAGCGGACAATGCAAGCATGCCTCAAGGGGCTAATCGGGCAAATCGTCCAAGTCTATGTCGACGACATCATCGTCACTACCCGAAAGGAGGATACCCTAGTCGACGACCTCCGCAAGGTCTTCGCCGCACTGGACGTATATCAGATCAAGCTCAATCCAGAGAAGTGCGTGTTCGGCGTACCAGCCAGAGAGCTACTAGGGTACCTTGTATCCGCAAGAGGAATCGAAGCAAACCCCGAGAAGGTGCAGAACATACTCACAATGCCAGCACCAACCAAGCTAAGGGAGGTGCAACGATTAGCTGGCCGAGTCGCAGCTCTCAGCCGGTTCATTAGTAAGTTGGGAGACAAAGCCTTACCTTTCTACCAACTGATGAAGAAGGCAGACAAGTTCGAGTGGACACAAGAGGCGCAGGACGCGTTCGACCACCTCAAGAAAACACTGACAACTTCTCCAGTCCTCGTGGCACCACTGGAAAATGAGTCGCTGTACCTATACGTCTCAGCAACGAACAGGGTGATAAGCACGGTGCTCGTAGTCGAACGCGAAGAAGAAGGGCACAGTCACCCGGTGCAGAGGCCCGTCTACTACCTCAGCGAAGTACTCACCTTGTCCAAGCAGAACTACCCTCATTACCAGAAGCTGCATACGGAGTCTTCATGACCTCCAGGAAGGTCGTCCACTACTTCTCCGAGCACCCGATCACGGTGGTAAGCTCCTCTGGACTAGCAGACATTCTCACAAACCAGCGCGCGACAGGACTAGTCGCCAAGTGGGTTGTCGAACTAGGACCATGGGGGCTGAAGTATGCTCACCCGAAGTCCATCAAGGCCCAAGTTCTCCCAGAATTCACCACCGAGTGGATAGAGGCCCAGCTACCAAATGTCCCCGACCTGTCCAACGCATGGACAATGTACTTTGATGGCTCGAAGAAATTCAAGTAAGCCAGGGCAGGAGTCGTGCTCATCTGCCCCAAAGGCGACAAGCTCAAGTATGTCCTACAGATGGACTTTCCGACGCCGTCCAACAACGAAGCCGAGTACGAGGCCCTGATCCACGGCATGCGGATGGCCAAGAACTGCGGCGCCACGCACCTCATGATCTACGGCGACTCCTACCTGGTGGTACAGCAAACCATGAAGTCCTGCGACGCCATCACTGACAACATGATCGCCTACAGAGACCTCTACAATCAGTGGGAAGGCAACTTCGACGGCTGCGAGCTGCGCCACATTGGCCGTGAAAGCAACGAGGAAGCCGACGTCCTCGCTAACATGGGCTCATACAGGGTGCCAGTCCCACCCGGCGTCTTCCTCGAGTGCATCACGCAGAGATCCATCAAGACTCAGAGTACAGCAAACACTGCAACAACAAAATGCGATGTCAACCCGCCAAGCCAAGACAAGGTCCCCATGGAAGTCATGCTAGTCGAAGCCACATGGACAGGACCGTACCTGGCATACATACTACATCAGAAGCTGCCAGCCGACCCAGTCGAAGCAAAGCGCATCATCAGACGCTCCAAAAGTTTCACCGTCATCAACGGAGAACTCTACAAAAGAAGCATCTCAGGAATCCTGCAATGGTGCATAGACCCAGTCGACGGCCAAGCCATCTTACTCGACATCCACGCGGGTATCTGCGGGCATCACGCCAGCAGTCGGGCACTGGTGGCCAAGGCGCTACGCGCCGGGTTCTACTGGCTGACAGCCATGCAGGACGCCGAGGAGCTGGTGAAGAAATGCACAGGGTGCCAGGAATTCGCCAACAAGCCGCACGCCCCAGCGTCAGAACTCAAGACAATACCATTAGCCTGGCCCTTTGCCCAATGGGGTCTGGACATGGTGGGCCCGCTGAAGAAATCCTCACCCGGAGGTCACACTCACCTCCTGGTTGCAGTCGATAAGTTCACAAAGTGGATCGAAGCCGTGCCCATCACAAGTTCGACGGCATCCACAGCGGTCAACTTCATCAGGTCAATCATCTTCAGATTTGGGGTACCAAACGGGATCATCACCGACAACGGCTCGAACTTCACAGCCGAAGAATTCAAGGACTTTTGCTCAGAGCAGGGGATCAAACTCAACTACGCGTCTGTCTCGCACCCGCAGTCCAACGGACAAGTGGAGAAAGCCAACGGCTTCGTCTGCAGCGGCATCAAGAAACGACTGCGCGTGCCCCTAAGACACGCAGCGGGCGCATGGGCGGAAGAACTGCCATTGGTCCTCTGGAGTCTGCGAACAACGCAGAATAGATCCACCCAGTACACTCCATTCTTCATGGTGTACGGTGCAGAAGCGGTCCTCCCCTGCGACATCAAGTTCGACGCACCGAGAGTAGTCGCCTACGACGAGTCGGAAGCAGAGGAGGCACTCGAAGACAGCAGAGACACCCTGGATGAAGCGCGAGACATCGCTCTGGCACGATCAGCCGTGTATCAGCAGGACCTGCGCAATTATCACACTCGGAGGCTGCGACCAAGAGCGTTCGCTGCAGGCGACCTGGTTCTTCGACTCAAGCAAAAGAAGGTGCACAAGCTCGCTTCCCCATGGGAGGACCCGTACATCGTAACAGAAGCAATAGGCAATGGAGCTTACCGCCTAAAGGACTCGAAGACAGGAGCAGACTGCAGCAACCCGTGGAACGTAGCACAACTCCGCCGGTTCTACGCCTAGTTCAAAACAACCATTGTACAAGAAAATCAGCGCGGCAGGTTTCAGACGCACTCTTTCCCTTACCAGGGTACCTGAGGGGACTGGAAGGGTTTTAATGAGGCGGCCTGTTCGCCAGAATCAATAAAGTGGTTTGAAGAAATTATGTCTCCTTTACCTGTCACTCAGAGGAAGCTCAAAAATCCTAGGCCGCCACTCGAACCACTCGGGGGCTGCGCCACACAGGTTGAAATATAAGCTTAGGTCGCTACCCGAACCACTCGGGGGCTGCGCCATACAAGCATGGCCAAAATCCTAGGTCGCCACCCGAGCTACTCGGGGGCTGCGCCGCACAGGTTGAAATAAAAGTTTAGGCCGCCACCCAACTTACTCGGGGGCTGCGCCATACAAGCATAAGGTCAAAAATCCTAGGCCGCCACTCGACCAACTCGGGGGCTGCGCCATACAGGTCAAGTTCAAAATCCTAGGGTGCCGTCCGCCACACACGGGGGATGCGCCACACAGGTCACACTTGTAACCCTAGGCTACCACTCGACTTACTCGGGGGCTACGCCAAACAGGCCTTCTCAGAAAAATCCTCAGCCGCCACTCGAACCCACTCGGGGGCTGCGCTGCACAGGTCAAGTTCCAAATCCTAGGTCACCACCCGACGTACTCGGGGGCTGCGCCAAACAGGTAACACTTGTAATCCTAGGCCGCCACTCGACCTACTCGGGGGCTGCGCCAGACAGGTCTTAGCCAAAATCCCAGGCCACCACTCGTGCGACTCGGGGGCTGCGCCATACAGGTCAAGTTACAAAAATCCTAAGTCGCCACCTGATAAAATCAGAGACTGCGGCATACAGGTTACACTTGAAAAACCTAGGCCGCTGCCTAGCATACTAGGCGACTGCGCCATACAGGTTGCAAATCAAATCAGGCACTCTCACTTTCGAGTAAAAAGATCAACTCTCATAAATCGAAAGTATTTCAATCTGTTATCATACTTACACAGGCACATTTGGCCCCTATAGATAACCCTGTACACACCAGACGACAGCTACTCTAAACTGCAGGTTCAGCCTTCGGCGCATCAAGGGGCCCTACAAGGCGCTCGCTCAGGTCCTGAACCTGCCGGATAATCCGACGCGCAACCGCCAAGGTCTCGTCGAAGTCGTCGTCACCCGGCAGGCCTTCAAGCACCCTTTCAAGCGGGAGATGTGGCCGGTGCAGCCGGACGTATGCCAACGCAGCGTTCGCACCAGCCACAAGTTGGGCGTCGACGACCTCCTTCAACCCTTCACCATCGCGGAACCTCTCCAGCAAGGCAGACAACCCATTCGGCTGCGCATTATGCGGGAAGTACACACGATTGATGTGCCAAAGTGTCTTCCGGCAGCTCTCCAGAAGAAAAGAAGCGCGCCACGTACGATCAAGCATGGTGGCAAGGACGCGCCCCCTCGACCGGTTCACCCAGAACTGTCGAGCTTCGTAGGAGTCGCCGGACGCCTCTCGGGTGACTCGCTCCTCAACGCGAACCCGCTCGGCCTCCCAGTCGGGATTAACATCTGCGCACATAAAATGCAAGTCAGAACGAGAAGGAAAGCCACCAAGGACGGCAGCCGCCAAAAGGATACATACCTTGCAGCTGCCGACTGATCAGGTCGATCTCCCCAAGCAAAAAATCCTCACGTCGCGAGAACTCCGCCGTGGGATGCGACTGAGAACGATGCAGCAGCCGCTCCGTATTCTTCAGGGTCGCCTCAAGCTCCACCACCTTGTTCTTCAAACATGTGATTATCCGTTGATCATTTGCACTGCGTGGAGGGGCCGGCGCCGCCCGACGACGGCTAGCACCCGAAGAAGAAGCCGCGCCACTCGGCTCGGCCACTGGAGAAGGCGGAGCATCATCGCGTGCATCACTCTGCCAGGGATACGCAGGGTCAATATAATCATGCGAGTGCGAAGCACATATCAACTCAGAAGAAAGAAAGTCAGCAAAATCAATGTTGAAGACCAAAAGACCCGACAGGGCAATATTCATTACAAGCATGAAGTTCAAAATACAGACCGTGGCGACTGCCGCATTCCTACAACTATGCCTACTCTAAGGCCGCGGACTGCGACCGGGAACGGCCCTTCCGAGCGGCAGCCGCCTCGGTCGCCTTAGCAAGGGCCCTCTCGAAGAGTGCCACAAGCTGCGCAGCCAGCTGCGAGGCGCGCTCCTTCACGCCACTCAGCGACGCGGTCCGGCCATCGGGTTTGCGAGGAAAACCGCTGACGACCTTCTCGAAGTCACCAACTTGGTGTCCTAATAGGAGCTGGAAGGTGAGCTCGGAGCCGCGTACCGTCTGCGACCGCGTGAAGTCGGCGATGGTGGTCGCGTCCTCAAACGGTGCAGCCAGGGCGTCCACGGTCGCCGGCGGCTGGTCACCCGGGAAGATGCTCTGATGCACCACGGCCAGAGCTCCAGTCGACTTCTGCAACGCGGCCGCAGACTTCTTCAGCGCGTCTGAGGCATAGGCACAGACCCGGTCGAGGAAGCCAACAGCGGCCTCCAGGTCAACCGTATCACTCGACGCGTCTTCCGGAGGAGCTCCGCCGCAAGTCTCTACGCAAAAATTCAAAGTCAAGACAAAAAAAGGATCAAAGACTCAGTAGGCGCCAAGCCGAAACTTACCCCTAAGAACACCGGCGAGTGAAAGGAGACGACCAACTTGAGTTTTCTCCTGGGCGACCCGCGCTAGCTCCCGCTCTCGAGACTCACGAAGAGCCTTCTCAAGCTCATCAACCCGCCTAGTAGCCTGGTCCAGCGAGGCACGCAATTGGTCCCTCTCCTTCTCCAGGCGAACGTAAGACGCGGCTGCGTCGAGCTGTTGGCGATAGAACGGCTGAAGCAAAAACAAGATGTCAATAAAGTTGCGGGCGACTATACTAGTCACCCACACCTTCGGGGGCTACTCCCATCGGGAGCGCTGATCGCGCACCCGATGAAAAATCAAGAATGCAGGAAAAAACATGAAAGACTTACATGGTCCAGGAGTTCAAGGTCCTCTGCACTCGAAGGAGGCACGCGGCTAGATGATGCAAGGCCGGCAGGCTCAGCACGCACCTTCTCCACCACCACCGGCGTCCCCAACCCAGTCGAAGGGGCAGATGTGAGCTCCACGTCCCGGAGGGGAGAGCTGACATTGTCAGAACGGTGGCTGCAGCAAAAACAAGAACACCAGTCTACTAAACGCCAAAACTGCAAAGTACAACTCGAAGGACACATAGCAAAGAAGCTCACCTGGGGGTGCCGGCGTCGTCGTAGCTCTCCAGGGAAGGCGAAGGCATCCGCGCGAACGAACGGGGCGCCGCGGAGCTGACTGGAGGAACGTTCAGAGGTTCCTCCCAGCCACCCGAGGACTGCGCACCCGGAGACGTTGCGACGACCTCCTCCTCAGCAACGTCGACATCCCTGGCAGGTGACGACGCAGTGGAGGACTCGCCACGACTCGGAAGCTTCCGCTTCTTCCGCGCGGGTTCCTCCACTTCGTCTTCCTCCTCCACCTCGTCGCGGGGAGAATGCGCAGAGGGAATCTCTTCGTCCTCGTCCTCCTCCTCGACGAACTTCGACTCATCATCGGGTCCGTTCTCAGGGAGGGGAGGAAAGCTGATGAACAGAGCTCGACCCTGAAGCAAGTAGACACAAGTCAAATCAAAAAGCAAAGCAGACTAAAGTCGAACAAGGACAGAAAGAAAACTAAGACTAGACTTAACTCAGGAACGGGGTTCGAGGCCCCGTAAGGAGAAATCTGGCACTTGACGTTGCACGTGTCCGCGGCTCGGAGGTTGGTGATGGACCTGACGTTGGCCTCCACCTCCTCATCATCCAGCGGCATGGCGCTGACGCCTTCGGCGGCCCACATCGGGTGAGGCCGGGCGCTGAGCGGCTGCACCCGAAGACGGAAGAAGGTGGCCATCAAAAAGACGCCACCCGCCTCGCGCCCAAGGGTGTTGGTCAAATCGCGCAGCAGGCCCAGCAGGGGCCGCACGGCCTCCTTCTCCACGGCGGACAGCGGGTGCGCCCAGGCGCCAGTCTTCCGCAGTCCGCGCCCGCTGTCGAACGCGTCCAGTCTGTCTTGGTTCGACTGGACATAGAACCATCTCCTGCGCCATCCTTGGACGGAGTCGGACTTCTTCATCTGAAAGTACGCGGTGTCACCGCGTACCTGGACTCCGAAGCCGCCCACGGGGAAGGTCAACCCGCTCTTCCCTACGTTCTTGAGAACGAGGAAGAGCGACTTCCACAACGCCCAGTGGGGCGCGACGCCCAAGAAGCACTCGCAGAGCACGATAAAGCCCACGATGCTCAAGACGCCATTGGGGGTCAGATCGTGGATCTGAACCCCATAGGCAAACAAGAGACCGTGCACGAAATCGTGCATGGGGAACCCGAAGCCCCGCGGAAGGAAATCCGCGAAGCAAACACGTTCCCCATCGCGCGGAGTGGGGAAGACTTCCTTGCCAGGGACGCGTACCTGGACTTGGTCGGCACGTGGCAGCAAGCCTTGCCCGCGGAACATCTCCACATCGGCCTTCTTCACCGAAGACCTCTGCCAGTCGCCTTCAGGTTTCTTCATCAACCCGGCGTCGTCTGCGGCGGCGGAGGAGCCAGCGGCGCTCTTCGGCTTGCCCATGGTCACGGTCACAAGGTGTGTGGATGGATTGCTCGGAGCTCGGGATGGCGGCGGAAATGGTAGAGCGCAGGAGGAGAAGAAAGCACGGAGCGGTTGGAGAAGATGAAATCCCAAACGTCAAGACACAGTACTTATGCCTCGAAGATCAGCATCTCAACCGTCCATCGAACAAGGGCTACGAGCGGGCACATCCAGCCGTCCACGTGTCGCACGGAGAAACCAACCGTCACCGCCCACTTCTTCCACTACGCACGAAAACCGAGGCGTCGTCATCGTGCCGCGCAAATTTCGCGCCCACTTCGGAGACGTGACAACTGTGGACCGTAGTCAGCTCTGACAGCGGGGCCCACCACGTCACGTCCCATCGGGCGCAGAGGCGTGCAACAGATTGTCATCAATGACGTCATCAAGCCAACGGCTCCAAAATCAACTGAAGCAACTCGACAGAGTTGTTCGAGTGGTAAGCTTCACAGCTGAAATCAACAAGGTAGGATCAGCCAATGATCCGAGCACCCGAAGAAACCATTCGAGTGGCAACGCAGTAAGCTCGAGCAGCCGAATCCATCCACAAGTAAGCCAAACAGGCTGAGTAGAAGCAAGCTTCACAAGAAGATGAAGGCAAAGTAATTCGACTGCACAGATTACTCCCATCGGGAGTGGCTGATTCGACTGAAGAAATTCGACTTCAAGCTCAAGATCAAGCAATCCAACGGCGCGTCCAGGAGGAAGGAGTCCTTTGTCCGACTCTACGCTTCGACCAAGCACTCGGGGGCTACTGACGTGGGGCTGCCTTGCGGGTAGCCCACGATGATGCTACCTGGGCCGCGCCAAGGATGGAAAGGCCCACAGAAGGCCCACTTGGGGTACCACGTATCCTAGTCCAACTCGGTTAGGTCTTGTAACCTGCCGTATCTGTACCAACCACCCGAGACCTGGCTACCTATAAAGCCAGGAGGGTTGCCCGTCCTAGAGGACACGCTAATAACCACCACGACAAACCCTAGCGAGATCGGAATCTCGCCATTGTAATCTCTACTCGCATCAATAACCAGACAAGCAGGAGTAGGGTGTTATCCTCCGGGAGCCTGAACCTGGGTAAAACCTTGCTTGTCAGCCGTCGTGATCACCTTGCACTCATCTCTCTCCCCATCAATCAACCCGGGGTGCACAACCCTGGGACTTGCCGAGTTAACACCTCGTCAGCGTATGTTCATTTTAAAACCCAGTGCATGCTTAAACACCAAACCAGCTCAGCCCAGTGGTTGTGTCCGCGCGCGCACAACCAAGCCTCCCCTGTTGAATCCTCCCCAAGGCAAAATCACACATTTTCTGTTTTTTTCTTCCGATCCGGCGTCGCTGGTTCAGTACAAATGCAGTTCGGTTCAGTATCAGTCACCAAAACCGAGCGTAGCCAGTGGCAACGCTCCTTCGCAACTGCCACCAGCTTCCGATTTCGAACGCTGGCGCTGTGGAATAAAATCGCCACCCTTTTTACTTTTTTTGGCTCACTGACACCCTGGCCCCACCGGTCAGTGACCGGGTGGCCAGCGCACACGCACGCCCAGTCAGCCTGGCCCCACTCACCAGCCGCTCTGGCTAGAGCACGGCTCGGTGAGAAAAGTCCAGAGATTTTTCTCTGTGCGACAGTTTACACAGAGCCCCCTACACTTCTTGTTTTCCTGTTTAAACCCTCACCAGAGCGTTTCTATCACAGACATGTCCTTGTCTTTGAGCGCACTAACCACTTGTGGGAGGCCCTATGGAGCCCCCCTCGACTTTCAACGGATCTACAGCTTGTCCATGTGCCGCAAGTAGTTCGGGTTTTCCATTTTCTCATATGCATGTGCATGATGATGATGATTGATGAGAGGTTATGTGATATGGGGGGTCATACAGGTGCGGTACGACGTGAAGCGTCCAGTTCCTACTGTGGTTTGAGCCGCATGGCGGCGTAGTCGCAAACTAATGAGTCCGCAATTGAGGTATCAGTCGTACTCTTGACGCGGGTAACAACTCATATGGGTGGCACTTGGACTTGCTGTAGTGAAGGAATGAGTCGAGTTGAGAGGCCCTGATGTCTGATTGGGTTGATCATGCGAGTCTGGGTACAGTAGTGCACCCCTGCAGGGTATAATCTTATCGATGAGCCGTGTCCACGGTTATGGAGGATTTGGTGATGATGTTGGCTAACAAGATCTAGACAACTTACACCCAATTATTGTTAATTAATTTGACTAGTAATATAGAATTACTTTCACAATAAATGGTAACTAAAACTGTTCAACGTGTGAGTTTCCCGAATTGCTTCCTCATACTTGGTTGAGGGGGTCAATCCGAGAATGGGTTATGATTGGTGTTAGTTGTAGATGTTTATCTTATGCGCTCTCTTATCCCTCTCTAATTAGACGGAAGTTGTAGCGTGTCTCTTTAGGTTGCTAGTGCTGCTGCCGCTAAGTCCACCTACCCCATATTTTGGGAGATGGTGTAGAAAGTAGGCAAGTCGGTTTTGCTTGCCAGGGAGTGCCCTGGTCCTCTTTTGGGTTGTGCTTTGTGTGCAGTTAACAGGTTTGAAGTCTGACGACATTAGCTTGGGAATCCCTCCGGCTTGGCCGGGCAGGGATATGGCGCCATCGCTTATCTTCAGTACTCTTAGTCCAATTTGCATCTTATCCGTAGTCGGATACTATTTTGCTTCCGCTGTCAGTTGAAACTTTATATTGTGTCATTTGTATCTTGACTCGTTCGAGTCGTTGTTGTAATTATATCTTTTGTTGTATTTGTGGATGTATCGGAACTGTTGTAATTTTATCACAAATTCCACCCATATAATGCGCATATTTCGACGTGCACATTATGTCTGGTGGGTGACCTAAAATCGTTATTATGCGGATTTCTGCGGGAGCGCTTAAATCTACATAGTACCGATTTTGGGGCGTCACACCGGGAAAATTTGTCACGAGATGCATAATCATTAAGCTGCCTAATTCATGGAGGAGCTTTACCACTACTCTGAAACATCAGAGGCGTGAATTCTCTGTTGAGGATGTCATTGGCCATCTGAGTGTTGAGCAAAATTCGAGGGCAAAGGACTCGCATGGAAAAGGCGAAGGTACTTCTGCTCCCAATATGGTACAGAAGAACTTCAACTCCCACAAGCACAAATGGAAAACTGTTGTCCAACAGAATATTGACTTCAAAAAGAAGGGTAACAAACCCTTCAAGAAGGATAAGAAGAAAGGTGCATGCTACACCTGTGGTTCAGAGGAACATTGGGCTCCTAAGTGTCCCAAGAAGTTCAAGAAATCAGGACAAGACTCCAAGTCTGTCAACATGATTGTGAACAAAATTGAGAATGATGCATCCAGGTACGGTAATTTGTTTACTGTATTTTCAGTTAGTCAGTCTATCGAATGGTGGATTTGACACAGGTGCCAATACTCATGTGTGTGCTGACATTTCATTGTTCTCTTCTTATCAGCCCACATGGAACGGATCCGTATTGATGGGGAATGGAGCGAGTGCTTCTGTTCTTGGTGGTGGCACAGTCGATCTGAAGTTTACTTCGGGACAGATCGTGCAGCTCAAGAACGTGCAACATGTCCCGACCATTAAGAAGAATCTCGTTAGTGGCTCCCTTCTATGTAGAGAAGGGTTCAAGTTGGTATTCGAGTCTAATAAAGTAGTTGCTACGAAATATGGACTGTTTGTTGGAAAAGGTTATGAATGCGGAGGCATGTTCCGCTTTTCTCTTGCTGATGTTTGTAATAAAGTCGTGAACAATATTCATTCGAATGTTAATGAAACAGAAGTTTGGCATTCACGTCTTGTCACATTGGTTTCGGTTGTATGACGCGGCTAGCAATACTTAGTTTAATCCCATCTTTCACTTTAGCCAAAGGTTCTAAATGTCTTTCGTGCGTTCAAGCAAAGCAACCTCGCAAGACTCATAAAGCTGTGGAGGAAAGACACTTGGCACTGTTAGAACTTATACATTATGATCTTTGTGAGATGAATGGTGTTTTGACTGAAGGTGGAAAGAGATACTTCATGACACTGATAGATGATTCCACTAGGTTTTGCTATGTATATTTGTTATGTACTAAAGATGAGTCTCTACACTACTTTAAAATCTATAAGGCATAAGTTGAGAACCAACTTGAAAAGAAAATTAAACACATCTGGTCAGATCGTGGTGGAGAGTACTTATCTAATGAGTTCGACTCTTTCTGTATGGAACATGGAATTATTCATGAGAGGACGCCTCCCTATTCTCCCCAGTCAAATGGGGTTGCCGAACGGAAAAACTGTACTCTAACTGATTTTGTTAACGCCATGTTAGATACATCGGGATTATCCAAGGCATCGTGGGGGGGAGGCGCTATTGACGTCATGTCATATCCTAAATAAAGTTCCAACAAAAGATAATGAACTCACTCCCTACACTACTAGAAATCGCAATATAGCCGAGGGGTGATATACCGTCGGCTATATTATTTTATCGTCGGTCAAAAATATAACCGACGGTGAACCGTCGGTTATTTCCCGTCGGCGAAGCTCGGTCGGCCATTACATGTATAGCCGACGGGACAGTCGGAAAATATATTATCTTACGGTAACTAACCGACGGGAAACGGTCGGTCATGTTTTGTCCATCGGCAATCCGCTGGAACTCAAAATCACTTGTAACCTATAGTTTACGATCGGGTAATACATGTCCGACGGTTACTGTAACCCGTCGGTTTTCTATCTAAATGACAATTACTGTGACCCGTCGGAGTTTTGTCTAAACGACGTTTATCTGACCGTCGGTTTTCCTTTCACATGATGGTTTAGGAGCCTGTTAGTTTAGCTATTACGAACGGTATAGTTAGCCCTTCAAGCTACACGATACGGTTTCAACACCCGTCAACTTTCATGGATTTCTTTCATAGAATAATATTATTTCACAATGACACAATGATGACTCAGTAACATATTTGTATATATAGTGCTCTCAGAAAGAGTGAATCATCTAGAAAATGTCAAATTCAAAAGGAAATAATAATCGAGATTATAGTTGATCAAATATTCTCCATAAGATAATTTTCGAACTACTTAAGAACTTTGCTTTGTTTCCATCAATAATCTTGATCATCATCACCATAGAACTGGAGAACTTCGCTTTGTTGGGTGACTTAAAATCATTAGATTCATCAGTGATCTTCCCCATCATCGCCATAGTATTCTTCATGACCAGTTCCATGTTGATCACAATGCTCATCGCCATAGCCATCTACATCATGATGCTGCCAAACAACAAGCAAAAATATTATTTGTATTTGGTTGTGCATTTATGGAAGGGGCCATACAAATCTGAGAACTATCAAATGTTCCAACAATTGAATGGATGTAAAGTAGAGACGTATTGTTGGTATACTAAATTTTCGTACTATATATGCAGGTAAAGTATAGCAATAAAGAGGTCATCAAAGTTAATAGTACAGACAAAAACAGGTTTGTATACAGAATATTTAATCGTGAATGATATTCTAGTTCTTACTTTAAACTAATAGCCGACCGGTCGTCGGTTATTAAAACGTACCGTCGGAAATATGGGGATTTCTAGTAGTGCTATGAACAATGGGAGAAGAGAAGGACAACACTCTCATACTTACATACTTGGGGTTGTTTGGCGAAAGTCAATGTGTCGATCCCCAAAAAGCGTAAGCTTGGACCCAAAACCGTGGACTGTGTTAATTTGAGCTACGCTAAAATAGCGTTGGCTATAGATTTTTGGTAGTGAAATCTGAAGTACCTGATGTGAAGGTCGGTACAGTCATGGAGTCTAAAGATGCTACTTTCTTTGAGGATGTTTTTATATGAAAGATATGCAAAGCACTTCTAGACAGGAATCTGAGGGAACTCTTGAACCTGCCATTCCTATGGAATATTGTGAACAAACCCATGATGAAAATTCTGAGAAGGATGATGAGGAAACCCTTGGTAGGGGCAAGCGACAGAGGACTGCAAAGTCCTTTGGCGATGATTTCCTCGTGTACCTTGTGGATGGTACTCCCACTTCTATTTCAGAAGCTTATGCATCTTCGGATGTTGACTACTGGAAAGAAGCAGTTCGTAGCGAAATGGATTCTATCATGGCTAACGGGACATGGGAAATTACTGAACGTCCCTATGGTTGTAAACCGTTGGGATGTATGTGGGTATTCAAAAAGAAGCTTAGTCCCGATGGTACAATTGAAAAGTACAAGGCTAGGCTTGTGGCCAAGGACTATGCCCAGAACGAAGAGGAAGATTTCTTCGATACTTACTCACATGTGGCCAGACTGACCACCATACGAGTTTACTCTCGTTGGTGGCCTCGCATGGTCTTCTCGTCCATCAAATGGATGTTAAGACGACTTTTCTAAATGGAGAGCTAGACGAGGAAATCTATATGCAACAACCATATGGCTTTGTACTAGATGGTCAGGAAGAAAAGGTATGTAAGTTACTAAAATCTTATATGGCCTGAAACAAGCACCAAAGCAATGGCATGAGAAATTCAATACAACTTTAACCTCGCTGGTTTTGTTGTTAATGACGCTGACAAATACGTATACTATCGCCATGGTGGGGGTGAAGGAGTTATATTGTGTTTGTATGTTGATGACATACTGATTTTTGGGACCAACCTCAAAGTCATTGAGGAGGTCAAGTCTTTTCTTTCTCAGAACTTTGAGATGAAGTACCTTGGTGTGGCTGAAGTTATTCTGAACATCAAGCTACTGAGAGATAATGAGGGTGGGATTACACTTTTGCAATCCCATTACGTTGAGAAGATTTTGAGTCGATTTGGATATTCGGACTTCAAAGCTTCTCCAACGTCTTATGATCCTAGTGTGCAGATTCAAAAGTTTACTAGCACAGCTAAGGATCAATTGAGGTACTCTCGAGTAATTGGTTCTCTCATGTACCTAGCTAGCACGACAAGGCCTGACATCATGTTTGATGTTTGCAAACTTAGCCGGTTTGTTTCCAATCCGGGTGATGTGCATTGGCATGATGTCGAAAGAATTATGCGCTATTTGAAAGGTACTGAGAACTACGGACTTCACTATTCCGGAAGCCGGTCAGTGCTTGAAGGGTACTGTGATGCGAATTGGATCTCTGATGCTGATGAGGTGAAAGCCACAACATGGTATGTGTTTACCCTTGAAGGTGGTGTTGTTTCCTATCAGTCTTGCAAGCAAACGATCCTGACGAGATCGACAATAGAAGCAGAATTAACGGCATTGGACACATCTGGTGTCAAAGCAGGATGGCTTCGAGATCTTTTGATGGACTTGCCAGTGATTGAAAAGCCAGATCCGGCTATTCTAATGAACAGTGATAACCAAACAGTGATTGTTAAGGTTAAGAGTTCAAAAGACAACATGCAGTACAACAAACACATAAGAATGAGATTAAAATATGTTAGACATTTAACAAACTCCGGAGTTATAGAGTTGGATTATATCTAGTCGGCTAAGAATCTGGCAGATCCCTTTACTAAAGGGCTATCACGTGTTGTGTCGTGGTGGTATCACGGCAAATGCCATAAGATGGCTAATGTGTGGGGCCGATGAACGCTGGTGAATCCGGGGAGGGCTAGCAAGCTGAGAAGCTCACACGGTAAGGGACTCCGAAACACTCAAGAACACCGAAGAACACACCAGAACATCTCCAAAACACAAGCAAATGCACGAAGGCAAGACAACACACACGATGTACCTAGGTTTGGGGCCCTCGTGCGGAGGTAAAACCCCTACTCCTGCCTTTCCTCTCACTATGTGTATGTCACAAGATCTACAACCTGCTCCTTCAGAAGTTTCGGTGATGAACAAGATGAACTAGAGAGGGAGAGGGAGTAAATGCTCTAGGAGTAAATAAGACTATAGTTTTGGCATACAAGTTGGTCGTCACTCCATAGGAGGAGTTATGGCGCCTTTTATAGAGTTCCGGCCGGGAAGGCCAGAAACCCTAATCCGGCTTGGGCCCACCGATCAGGCCAACGGCTATGTCGACACCGGCTAGTGCGACCTAGCCGCCGAGCTATCCGGCATAGCCCTGCCGTCATCATGCCGGCAAGGACCGCATGCGCCGTCCTGGTTCATCATTGTCCCCCTGTCAGAGACAAGACATGTCTTCGCCCATGCCTAGTAGCCTTTTCCGGATAGCCGGCGTAGGCATGTCCGGTCTTGTCGCAGCGTCGTCGTACCGGCTGACACGCTCCCGTGTCAGGCGGGAGGTGACTATGCTTCCGTGTCAGGAGGGATACGATTTCCCCCGTGTCAGACGGAAAGCCTGCACCTGCTCCCTGACCTCCGCCCGACATGCCCCATGTCGGCTTCTCACTCCGGTAACTCCACAGAACATTCATGCATGACAAAGATAAATAGCCAGAACCGGGGTAGGTGAGCCGGTTAGACCTATCTCGGGATGCTTTACCCGGGCGACCCGGGTTCTCCTCTACCCGGGACCATTCCGGCCGCCCCTGACATACCTTCATGTCGGAAAATTCTACTGGCCTACACCGGGTTCCACTTAGAATTCGGGTAGCCACACAAGAGAAGTATCTCTAGGCCTAGTTTCACGAAGATGTCTTAGGCTCTCACCAAAGACATCTTCGAGAAACTGGTTCTTAGAGGAACCCTCTGCTGGTGCTAGTGCCGCTCTTGCGGTCTGGGGGTCTATTTATAGTCTCCCATATGACCCTTGCGGCCTCCAAGAGGCACTCTGGCCCTGACAACCACCCAAGGGTCAAGTTGCCCCTTCATCGTACCAAAGGATAGCTCTTAGCACTTCCCAAAGGTCATTCCCTGTAGCCATACTGTTGATCTGTACTGGTTCTGCCCTACCCCGGGGGCAGCCCCCCGACACTAGTCCCCGAAGTTGTTGTTGTGCAGCAACATAAGGTGAAGCGCAGCACCAGGTTCAACAAGAGATAAACCAAGAACCCAAAGTTAACTTTTGCTTCTGTGACCGGGATGCTCTTCCCCGACACGACTCTTCCGAGATCGACCGAGTCGAGATGCCCTATCCCGGCTAAATTGACTTAGCTTTCTTAGGACAATATCCGTAAGTCCGACCGGTGAGATGCATCCCGCGCCACATGCCGGATATGCCCCGTCTGTCAGGCGGACCCACCCGAGGTCTTGTCAGGTAAGTGAAGCACTCGAGTGGTTTTGACTTATTGGCCTATCGCTCGGGTTCCCGCGCCGGCATCCGCACCAGATCCGCGCGCCAAATGTTGCAGCCTTGTGGCCTTCAGTGCGGCACATCACACGTCTCTGGGTGCAGTCACGTGTGCGCATCGGCGTAGCACGATCCCACCCACGATTTTGGAGATCGTGCACGAGAAACTCGGTAACCGCCTGCCGGGGTTCCCGATAAATAGGGTAAACAGAGGGGTCGGCTTCTCTTCTTCTCCACTTCGTCCTGCTCCCCGCACGCCTCCCGAGGGCTCCGCCGCCGTCGCAGTGCTTCGCCCGAGCGCACAACGCCACCGACCGAGCCCGCAACCTCCACCATTGGTCCGCTCCTGTCCTGCGCCTCGGCACCTCCATCTCCTCTGGTAAGTTTCCCGATCTCTCCTATAGATCGATCCACGGCCGTGGCGGTTGGTGTTCTTCGATAGTTCCTCAAGAACATCCACAGATCAACCGCGGACTTGCTCTGTAGATCTTAGCTACCGCACATTGCGAAGTATTTGTTGTAGTTGCATAGTGAAGACGATTACTTTCGCCGTGCCTCTTCGTGCACTGCCTCTGCCCGTGCTCTGCTTCTCAAGAACAACCTAGAACCCTAACATCTACTTCCATTAACTTCCTTTTAACTTGGTCCGCTAGATCCATGCGATAGGATGTCGGTCAATAGACGTGGTTTTTAGTCCGAGATCTCTTTTACATCCCACATGCTGACCCGACTAACGGGTCCTTCCGGCTGCAGATTAGTGCCGACATGTCCTGTGAGGCCGCCGAGATGGGCGTTAGGGGTTGTTGGGATGGTTCGGAGGCCAGCCAGTGGGATCTCGACTGGCTGTACCGGATGCACCGGATTCCCCCCCCCCCCAAGTCGAGAGTCGACTACCCGAAGGCGAGGTCGAGCCCGCACCACAACCCGGCGAGCGAGTGGTATTCGTCACTCACTTTGAGCGTGGGTTTGGCCTTCCGGCAAGCCCGTTCTTCCGTGACTTCCTCGACACCTACAACCTCCAACCACATCATCTCCCGGCTAACGCCATAATGATGCTCTCCCGCTTCTGGCCTTTCATGGACTTGTGGGCCAAGTACTTCCTCCTTCGCCGCCAAGTCATCCCCAATCCCGACCAGAAAGTCAAGGACATCGTTGCATGCGGCGCTGCAACCATCATCCCCCGCAGAGATTCCGGATTCCCGCAGATCCTGGGCCTGGAGTCCTGCCGGAAATGGCAGCGTAAATTATTCTACGTGCGGAATCCGGCCGCACCAGAAGGCGAAGTGAGTTCCTCCGCTCCGGACTACCTCAATCTCCCGGAGTTTGCCATGGGCCCTCCGACCGACTTCAGCCTCTGGGTCCAACCTCCTGACTCCGAGGAGGTTGAGCAGATGCACGATGTGCCCACTGTTCTCGCGGAGGACCTGACGGCTGACGACCTCCTGCGCACCTTCATCAGTCGCCGGGTTTGCCCTCTCCAGACCCGGGTGCACAAGATGTCCTTCATCAGTGGGTTGTACGACCCAACCTGGACCAGCATCTTCGGGTTGGACAAACCCGCCATTTACCGCCGCGTCCGAGCTATTGCTCGGACAAAAATGACAGAGAATTGGACGTGGGGACTGATCCCGTCCACTCGGAAACATCGACCAGACGAGGTGCATGCACACGCACTCGTCGACATCTGCGCTATGCCAGCTGCTGTGGGATACCGATATCCTTGCCTTGTTCTAAGCTTCCCCTTCTCACTGCAGCCGTTCGAGCGCCCAATCGAAGAGGACGCGATGCATGCCGGCGACAACTTCGTGGACGACTTGCCGAAGCCGAAGAAGCTGCCTGCGGAGGATCCCGACGGCGAGGATCACCTCTCGATACCCCTAGCCCATGCTCCTGCTCCGGGTAAGCCTTCAGCTCAAGATGATATCCGAGTTGAATCTGACAAAGATGATGACGACGACTGTGGCCTCCAAGAACCCGGCCACGCCATCCGCTGTCCCCGAGACCATCGTCATCCTGGATACGCCGCGAGGACCGACTTCTCCCGTCCTTGAGGCGGTTGTACTGAACCCCCCGCGCCAAGTTGTGACCCGGGCACCCTCGCGGCTCGTCACGCGGAAGACGCCGCCACCAAAGCAGCCAACCGCTAAGGCCGCGCGACAGCCGGACCCCCAAACCGGCAAGCAGCGCAGCCAGCCTTCCGGCCAGAAGTTAACGCCTGCCAAATCCAGCGCTTCCCCGAGACCTTCAACTCAGGACCTGGTTTTGGCTAAGGGTCCTTCCGCTCCGGGTAAGCATTCCGGCCTGCCACCGCCTCCTGTCGATGTCCCCACAACTGCTTTGCAAGCTCTTCGAGCCTCTGTAAGTGTAGTTGTGCCTGCAGGATCCCGGGGAGCTGGTCCATTGAGCGCGACTACCGTCATCGGCTTGCGCACGGTTGACAAGTACAACTTGTCCTGGATCACCGTCGATGCCTCCGAGACCCCCGGAGATCTACACGCTGCTGGCTCAAGCCGCAGCGCGCAGGCCATGCACGCGCTCCAGCTGGCCGTCTTGGACGCTATGCGAGTAGTGGATGTAAGTCTTCTATCTCTACTATCTCCAGTCCCCGAGATTGGTGCCTAGTGATCGAGACTCAACCGAGTAGTGGATCATTAGGCGCGAATCTTTGAAAAAAATTCAATTTCCAGTCCCCGAGATCCGCCCTTGGGGACCAAAACTCCACCGAGTAGCCGTCCTCGAGTGCGGATCTTGAAAATTTTCTTATCATTCCTTGCCTCACCGAAGTCCCCGAGATTGATGTCAGATATACTCTTTCTCAGGATTGCAGCAAGAAGCGCATCAGCATCTTCCACACACTACTCGCCGACTTCGGCCAAACCAAGAAGTCGGAGGAGCGACTGCGGGAAGAGCGGGACTCAGCGCGCAAGATCTCCGTAGACCAAAAGTCTGCGCTGACCGAGGCTCAGTCCGAGGTCTCACGGCTGAGCGCCGAGCTGGAGATGGCCAAGCAAAACTTCGTCGACGCCAGCAAGAAGCAGAAGCAGACCTTGGATCAGTCCGAGGAGCGTGCTCATGCTGCCGAGAGCGAGTTGGCCCTTCTTTGGTCCAAGCAGGATGTCTGGCTGACCGAGCTCACCAGTATTAACCGGGATATGAACAGTGAGTGTCCCGACCTTATTTCTCCGTCTTCCTATATTACCGACATCGCCTTATGGCTTGTCCATGTGATAGTTCTTCTCTCTCAAGGCCACTTCGAGCACTCCCGGTAAGCCGCCAATCTCACCGCCACACGGGAGAAGAGGGCGGGGAAAGGTCTGGCCTCCGACGCGTGGGACATTGACGACCATCTCATCGCGTTGAAGGCCCGGATAGTCCCACTCCGGACCATCGGTACCGGGCTCCTCAGTGCGGCGGTCCATGCGCATGGGGCGTTATGGCCAGGTGTTGCCGGCACTCCCTCGTTCACCGAGTTGGCTGCTACTCTTCAGGATGCGGGCAGCCGGCTGGACGCCTAGAAACGGTCATCAGCTCGTGTTGGCGCCGACCAAGTCTTGCAGCACGTGTTGAGCTGGTATGAGGGGCTCGATCTTGAAGTGATCAAGTCCTTGCGTACCATATCGCCGTGGTATATTGATCCCGCGAAGATCCGACTGTGTCAAGAGACCGCGCACCGCCTTGCGAGTTGGGCAGATCCCGACTCGTTCATCGCGAGCCTCATTGAATCTGACTCGGAGTCAGACTATGGTGATGATGGCGAAGTGGAATATGCCGGGGCGGGCGGCGAGACGTCAGAAGCCGGTGGCGAGGAAGTCGGCGAGACCGCGGCGGCCACCAAGATTTTCACCGACGAAGAAGCCGGCGACTTCCAGCCGCCCGACACCGCGCACGCCGAGAAGGTCGCCTCTACGCCCAATCGTGCTGCTGAAGCCGAGAAGACCGCGACCGAGCCAAATGACGCCGACCATGTCGAGAAGCCGACATCTCCTATCGTGCCTTAAGCGACTCGGTCCTAGCCTGATATATGTTTCGTCTTTTTCCTGAAAACACTTTGCCGTACAAACATTAAATCCTCGGAATGTCGGGTGCAGATGTAATATACAATTAAGTCTTATGCTATCTCGGTTGACTTTTGCTTTAACAAATAGCACCTTATGCCGGTTTATTTCGCAACGAGCCCCCGGGTTCATTTTCATGTTTACCATAGTCAAGTGATTTCTGCTCTTGTCTACCATACAGGCGTTCGACAGTCGAGTCACGAAACCCCGGTCACGGCATACAGTACTTACAAATATCCGAGTTCTAGTTCGAAATTATCCGACATAACAAGTATAACAACAAACCGGGTTAGTAAAACACATATGTCGGAAAAACCTCTAAATCAAGTCCCCGAGTTTGTTTTCTTGTTTACCACATTCGATGCTCTTTGCTCTTGACTACTACCATTTCGGCGTTCGTCAGTCGAGTCACAAGATTATTTCACATGGCATACATTACTTTAGCTCTAAAACCGAGTTGAGAGTGTTCCCGGTATATGCCAAACATAAATAAATACAAGGCAGTCCCCGAGTTCCTCTCTGGGTTGCCGGCATGCATGTAATAAGTAAATAATAAGATAACACTGAAATGAAAAGGGGCAGTCCCCGGGTTCCTCCCGATGACGCCGACATGCAACTGAGCAAACATAACCAAACTTTGAGCGAGGCAGTCCCCGAGTAACTTCTCGGGGTGCCGATATTCATTAATTAGAGACCGAGATACATACACTGCACCCTTTATGTGTAAAAGGGGTGGAGTAGGGCTACATTCCATGGCCGTTTGGTTTCCTCACCGGCTTTGTCCATTACACCTTGTCTAGCCTCCAATGCATCTACAAGGTAATAAGAGTCGTTGTGTAATGCTTTTCTTACAACAAAAGGCCCCTCCCAAGGAGGTGATAGCTTATGCATTCCGGCGGTGCGTTGTATCAGCCTCAACACCAGATCGCCTTCCCGGAATACTCGGGGATGCCGGCTAAGATAGCGTCGGAGGTTCTGCTGATAGATTGTGGACCGAGACAATGCCAACTCTCTTTCCTCTTCGAGCAAGTCGACATCGTTCTCTCGGGCTTCTTTTGCCTCGGTCTCGGTGAAAATTGTCACCCTTGGTGCGTCATACTGGATGTCGGTTCGCAGTACTGCCTCATCACCATACACCATGAAGAATGGCGTATAACCGGTAGATCTATTTGGTGGGGTCCGGAGACCCCATAGCACTGTCGGTATCTCCTCTATCCAACATCCCGGAGTTCTTAATTGTGTCTCGATCAGACGAGCTTTGATGCCGGCTAACACCAAGGCATTTGCTCTCTCGACTTGCCCATTTGCCTCTGGATGAGCCACCGAGGCCACGCCCAACCAGATTCTTTTCTCCGCACAGAACCGAGCAAATTCCCCCACATCGAAGTTAGTGCCATTGTCCGTGATGGTGTTGTGCGGGTAGCCATATCTCAGGATGATGTCCTTCAATAATGAAACCGAGGTGTGCCCATCACACTTTCGGATTGACTTGACTTCTATCCACTTGGTGAATTTGTCCACCATTACCAGCATGTGCGTCATGTTGCCTCGCGTCGGTTTGAATTGCCCCACCATGTCCAAGCACCATACAACAAATGGCCAAGTGATAGGAATGGTCTTCAATGCTGATGCCGGCATGTGTATCTTGTGGGCAAACCTTTGGCGTCCTCCACACTTCCGGACAATGTATTCTGCTTGCTGCAAAGCCGTGAGCCAATAGAACCCATGCCGAAATACTTTTGCAACCAATGCCCGTGATGAGGCATGGTGTCCACATTCTCCCTGGTGTATCTCCAGCAGCATCTCTTGTCCTTCTTTAGGCTCCACGCATCTCTGAAGCACCTCGGTGACACTTCTTTTGTACAGCTCTTGATTGATGATGGTGTATGCCTTGGACCTTCTCAGCACCTGTCTGGCTTCTACCTCATTCTCCAGAAGGGTACCGTCCAAAATGTATGCCATGATGGGTTGTGCCCAACCCGGGACTGGCCGTACAGGGAACACATGAGCATCTATATCCATTGGCTCAGCCGACATCACCTCTGCTTGCATGTGTCGGGGGGCTGCCCCCCGGGTAGGGGCAGATCCCGGTATAATTCAATAAAGTGCCAACAGTACTTGACCTTTGGCGAGAGCAAGGGGCACCTCCTGGTGTACTGAAAGGGCAGCTTGACCCTTGAGCGCTGGTAGAGGACAGAGTGCCTCCTGGCAGGCGCAAGGGTCAGGTCTCGCAGCTATAAATAGACACCCCCGGCCTGCACAATCGCAGCACAAGCACAGGCGGATGGTTCCTCTAAGAACTAGCTTCTCGAAGATGTCTTTGCTGGTAGGCTAAGACATCTTCGGGAGGCTAGGCCTAGAGATACTCATCCTAAGATGAGCTCGGACGCCTCCGGAAAGGATCCCGGATGGAGGGGTACTCGGCTTTACCGGATAGGTAGTCCGGGTAAGTACTAACCAGAACATATGTCTCGGTCTTGATCTTATGCAGAAGGGGCTCACAGTGGCAAGCGAGGAGGTAGCCGGCGAGAGGGCTTCCGGTAGGCCGTCAACGGTCTATAGCAGGCTTTCCCGTCTATTGCGGGGGGAAGTACCATTCCGCCTGACACGGAAGCATGGTCACCTCCCGCCTGACACAGAAGCATGGTCACCTCCCGCCTGACACGGGAGCGCGTCAGCCGGTACAACCAGGGTACGACAAGAGCTGACTTACCTAGCCCGGCAATCCGGAAAAGGCTATCCGGGATGGGCCAGGACATGTCCTGTCTCTGACAGGGGGACAATGATGGTGCAGGACGGCGCCTGCCGTCCTTACTGAGATGATGACGCAGGGGCTACACCGGATAGCCCGGCGACTAGGTCGCACTAGCCGGTGACGGCATGCCGGCTAGGCCTGTCCGGTGGGGCCAAGCCAATTTAGGGTTTCCGGCCCTCCTGGCCGGAGCTCTATAAAAGGCGCCATAACTGCTCCTGTGAGCCGGAGACCAACTTGAGAGCCAAAGCTATAGTCGCATTTACTCAGAGAGCACTTACTCCTTTTTCACCTTGAGTTCATCTAGTCCTTTGTACTCCTCCCTTTGAGAGATCTAGCAACAAGTTGTAGCTCTTGTAACACAAGTATATAGAGAGGAAAGGCAGGAGTAAGGGTGTTACCTCCTCACGAGGGCCCTGAACCTGGGTATATCGTGTGTGTGTTGAGTGACTTCGTGCATTTGTTCGTGTTTGTTAGATCTTCCCCCTCGCGCTTTGTTTTTATTTCTTGTTCCTGGGAGATCTCGGCTTTACCGGGATCCTCCTCGTGTGAGCTTTTCAGCTCACTATCCCTCCCCGGATCCACCAACGTCCATCGGCCCCACACATTAGCCATCCTATGGCATCTGCCGTGACACCACCACGACAGGGAGAAAGCCTTGCCCTTGTATCAGTTGATGAAAAACCGCAAAACTTTTGTATGGACCCCGCAAGCTGATGCGGCGTTCAATGATTTAAAGAAGATGCTCTCAACAGCACCAGTGTTGGCATCCCCATTGCCCAAGGAACCCATGTTGCTCTACATTGCAGCCACAAACCGGGTAGTGAGTGTGGCCATAGTGGTAGAAAGAGAAGAAGGGGACAAGTTGGTGCAGAGACCGGTATACTATCTGAGCGAGGTGATGTCCACTTCCAAGCAGAACTACCCGCACTACCAAAAGATGGCATATGGGGTGTACTTGGCCGTTACCAAGCTCAAGCACTATTTCCAAGAACACCCAATCACTGAAGTGTACGAAGCTCCCCTGGCCGAGATCATTGGGTGCAAAGATGCAAGCGGCCGAATTGCCAAATGGGCCATCCAGTTGTCTCCGTATGCTCCGACATACGAGAGACGAGATGCCATAAAGTCGCAGGCGCTGTCGTACTTCTTGGTGGACTGGGTCGAGATGCAGTATGAACCCCCACTTCCCGACTTCAATTTTTGGAAGATGCATTCAATGGTTCCAAGACAAATATCGGATTGGGTGCCGGAGTGGTCCTCACCTCACCAAAGCAAGATGTGCTGAAATATGTGCTGCAGATTCTCTTCTGGGCATCTAACAATGTGGCCGAGTACGAAGCACTGGTGCATGGGCTCAATGTCGCCAAGGAAATTGGTATCCACCGGATAGAGTGCTTTGGTGATTCCGACTTGGTGGTACAGCAGGTCTCGGGAAACTGGGACGCGATTGATGCCAACATGGCCTCGTATCGGTTCCATGTGCAAAAAATATCCGGATTTTTTGAAGGCTGGGAGTTCAAGCACATACCAAGAGGAGAAAATGAAGCAACATATGTGTTGTCCAAGTTGGGGTCATCTCGGGATGCCATCCCGCCCGGCATCGCCCTGGAGCATCTGAGGAAGCCATCTATTCAGCCCTCACCCGAGTCGGAGTCCATTTTTATTCCCAAGGATTCCGGATCTGAAGCCGTGCCTATGGACGTAGAAGTCGGGAGCACTTCACTGAACCTGGGGATTGCACCGCTGAACTCGGGGACTCGGCGTGGCATGCTGTCGTGGTGGTGTCACGGCAGATGCCATAGGATGGCTAATGTGTGGGGCCGATGGACGTTGGTGGATCCGGGGAGGGATAGTGATCTGAAAAGCTCACACGGGGAGGATCCCGGTAAAGCCGAGATCTCCCAGGAACAAGAAATAAAAACAAAGCGCGAGGGGGAAGATCTAACAAACACGAACAAATGCACGAAGGCACTCAACACACACACGATATACCCAGGTTCAGGGCCCTCGTGAGGAGGTAACACCCTTACTCCTGCCTTTCCTCTCTATATACTTGTGTTACAAGAGCTACAACTTGTTGCTAGATCTCTCAAATGGAGGAGTACAAAGGACTAGATGAACTCAAGGTGAAAAAGGAGTAAGTGCTCTCTGAGTAAATGCGACTATAGCTTTGGCTCTCAAGTTGGTCTCCGGCTCACAGGAGCAGTTATGGCGCCTTTTATAGAGCTCCGGCCAAGAGGGCCGGAAACCCTAAATTGGCTTGGCCCCACCGGACAGGCCTAGCCGGTATGCCGTCACCGGCTAGTGCGACCTAGTCACCGGGCTATCCGGTGTAGCCCCTGCGTCATCATCTCAGTAAGGACGGCAGGCGCCGTCCTGCACCATCATTGTCCCCCTGTCAGAGACAGGACATGTCCTAGCCCATCCCGGATAGCCTTTTCCGGATTGCCGGGCTAGGTAAGTCAGGTCTTGTCGTACCCTGGTCGTACCGGCTGACGCGCTCCCGTGTCAGGCGGGAGGTGACCATGCTTCCGTGTCAGGCGGGAGGTGACCATGCTTCCGTGTCAGGCGGAATGGTACTTCCCCCCGCAATAGACGGGAAAGCCTGCTATAGACCGTTGACGGCCTACCGGAAGCCCTCTCGCCGGCTACCTCCTCGCTTGCCACTGTGAGCCCCTTCTGCATAAGATCAAGACCGAGACATATGTTCTGGTTAGTACTTACCCGGACTACCTATCCGGTAAAGCCGAGTACCCCTCCATCCGGGATCCTTTCCGGAGGCGTCCGAGCTCATCTTAGGATGAGTATCTCTAGGCCTAGCCTCCCGAAGATGTCTTAGCCTACCAGCAAAGACATCTTCGAGAAGCTAGTTCTTAGAGGAACCATCCGCCTGTGCTTGTGCTGCGATTGTGCAGGCCGGGGGTGTCTATTTATAGCTGCGAGACCTGACCCTTGCGCCTGCCAGGAGGCACTCTGTCCTCTACCAGCGCTCAAGGGTCAAGCTGCCCTTTCTATACACCAGGAGGTGCCCCTTGCTCTCGCCAAAGGTCAAGTACTGTTGGCACTTTATTGAATTATACCGGGATCTGCCCCTACACGGGGGACAGCCCCCCGACACTAGTCCCCGAAGCTGGTGCTGCACAGCGACCTCAGATGATGTGCGGGACCAGCTTTAAACAACAACTATCTTCTGAGAACATATGACACCAGCCTTTCCCTATTTGCCGAAGTCGGTTCTTCCGAGACCTTCTTACCGAGACTGTGTTTACCGGGAGGCGAAGCCTGCAACCGGATAACACATCCTCAGTGGATCTCGCCCGTTGGCTTCCTGATGAATTCGAGACTGTGAGCTGGGGCCCACCCGACGTCCCGTCTGAGCAGAAACGCACTCGAGTGCTCCTGCGCGAGCACGCCGTCGCTTGGGTTCCCGCGCCGGGGGCCGCAGCCGATCCGGAATCCAACCGTTGGGGCCGTGTGGCCCTCGGTGTGGCTGGATCGGACGCTCCGGATAGCGCCACGTGGCTTGCTGCACAAACTAGATCCCACCCACGATCGTGGGGATCGTGGGCGGGAAAATTGGAAACTGCTCCGGAATCCCCCCCATAAATAGGGGACCGGAACGGTCGCCTCCCCTTCTTCTCCTTCCTTGCTTCTTCACCATTGTCTCGAGCACATCGCCGCCGTTGCGCTCGTCACTCGCACGCCGTCTCCCTCGCCGTGCGCCGGAGCTCGAACATCGCCGTCCCTCTCGCACGTCCCCGACCTCCTCTTTCACCGGTGAGTTGCTCCTCTCCGTCTCGATGATTTTCTTCGGTAGAACAACCGCCCGACTCCGGCCGTGCCGTAGCACAAGCGCGGTTGAGCCGCCACGGGCGAGCACAACTTGAGCGGCGCGCACGAGGCGCACGGCGGTGATATACCGTTACGGTAGGATGTAGATTATTCACTCGCATTGCGCCTCGCCCGAGTCCAGCGCGAGCCTATTTCCCCCCTTTTTGTTTTGATTTTCTAGCAGACGGTAGATCTTACTTCCCAGGAATCCGGTTGTGTTTAGCTGTTTGTGCTCCGACATCCTAGTTTCCGGTAGACTAACTCCGACTAACCGCCGCTGCGCCTGCAGAGTAACCCGAATACCCCTGCAGACTTCTCCGACATGGGTGAAGAAACTATCCGGGGGTGCTGGGATGGATCCGAGACCAAACAATGGGATCTGGACTGGCTGTACCGGACTCACCGGATTCCGCCAGAAGTCGAGAGCCGTCTTCCGGAAGGCGAGGTTGAGCCGGAACCCCAACCCGGGGAATACGTAGTATTCCTTACGCATTTCGAGCGTGGGTTTGGGCTTCCGGCTAGCCCTTTCTTCCGCGACTTCCTCGACACCTACAGCCTCCAACAGCATCACCTCCCAGCTAACGCCATCATGATGCTCTCGGTCTTCACCACGTATGCGGAGCCTACCTCGGCGTGTGGCCCTTTCTGGATCTTTGGGCCAAGTATTTCATTCTTCGCCGCCAAGTCATCCCCAACCCGGATCAGAAAGAGAAAGACTTGGTCGACTGCGGAGCGGCCACCATCATCCCTCGCGCTGACTCCGGGTTCCCCATAGTCAAGGGACTAGAATCCTGCCGGAAGTGGCAGCGCAGTTTCTTCTACGTGAAGAACCGGGAGCATTCGGGAGATGGTCCGGGATCCTCGAATCCGGATTTCATACATCTGCCGGCGTTTGTCCATGGTCCTCCTCGCAAGTTCAACCTCTGGAAACGGCTCCCGGATACCGAAGAGGTCAATTGCATGCATGACGTGCTCCAGGCGCTGAACAAGAAAATGACCGGCGACGATCTCCTTCGCTGCTTCATTATTCGGCGCGTCTGCCCTCTGCAAAACCGAGTGCACAAGATGTGCCATATGGACGGGAGCTATGACCCCACTAGGACCAACATATTCGGGTTAGACCACGCTGCGGTCGTCCGACGCGTTCGAGCCATTGCTCGGACGAAGATGACGGATGATTACACCTGGGGTGTCATTGGGGGATCCCGGAAGAAACCGTTAAAACAGGTGCTCATGTCTGTCTTTCGCGCATTTGCCCACGTACATGCGTTTACTTGGAAATCTTGTGATTGCCTGTTTGCGCAGTTATTCGAGCGGCAAGCCGAGGAGGACGCTGTCCACGCCAACGGGAACTTCGTGCCGAACATCCCGGTGCCGGATAAGATGCCGAGAAAGGATCCCGATGGCGAGGACCATCTCGCCATCCCTCTATTCAAGGTTGCAGCTCCGGGTAACCCTTCAACCTCAGAGACAGTTTCTATTTCTTCGGATGAAGAGGATGAGGTTGACTGCCAGATTCTCGATGTTATTGACGCTCTCCCTCTCAATTGGGCCTCAGCAGTGGTTCCGAAGCCGACTGCCGGAACCAAACGTGCCGAGAGCCGGAAGCGCGCGGCTTCCGACAACGAGGCTGCCGAGAACTCCGGCAATCCCCCCAAGAGGAGCAAGCCGAATAAACAAACGGCCCCGAAGCCTCGCCGGCAAAGGGGCCCTCCTACTGTGGACTCCGGGTACATTTTCCTTGCCTTATTCCACATGACTTTGTCTTCTCCATAACTTATTACTGAGATACTTTCTTTCAGGGACGCACTCGACCTCCCGTCACCAGCTATTCCTCCTCCTCCCGGCACTCGGACTCCCAGCCCGGCTCGGGCTTCGCCTTCTCCTCCTCGACCCTCTACTCGGGGAAGCGAAGCTGCCGCCTCCGATGCCGCACCGGCATCCGTCGTGACTCCGGATGCTTGTCCGGTGACCGACGAGATCCCGGCGCAAGCCACGACGACCTCGGGAGATATTCTTCTTCCGGAAAGTCTGCGCCGGGTGCCCGGGCTTGAAGCGGAGATCTTGAGCCCTCCCCGGCAGTCCGTGCCAAGTGGTCCCTCTCGGCAAGCTTCGGAGAAGGTTGCCCCGGAGAAAAGGCCCGGAGCCTCCTCCCGGCCAGCTGATGCACCTGCCGGGAAGTCGCGCCCCAAAATTGCTGGGCAGAAAACGACTTCTGTCAAGCCCGCAGCTGCCCCGACATCCTCGGTTCAGGACTTGGTGCTGCGCACGGGTACGTTTTCATCGTTACCACCGCCTCCCGCCGAGATCCCTACTGCTGCCTTGCGGATGTTGCGATCAACCGTTAGCTCCTTTGTGCCTTCAGGGTCCCGGGATCTTGCTGCTACCCGCGCGCCCGGCGGTTCCGGCATACAGGTTGTTGACGAATACAACCAGGCCTGGCTTGCCGCCGACGCCTCCGAGACCGCGGGAGACTTGCACGCTGTAGGCCCAAGCCGCAACGCCCAAGCTATGCACGCTCTCCAGGTGGTCGCGCTGGATGTTACTCGGGTGACCGAGGTAAGCTTGTTCTATTTCTTTCAAAAAATACTTGTTCCTTCCACCACCACTAGTCCCCGAGATTGGTGCTTAGTGCTCTAGATTCTACCGAATAGCAGATCACTAGGCTCCAATCTTAGAGAAAATTTTAGGACTCGGACACCGAGTCCCCGAGATCCTCCCCACCGGGTAGGTTGCTTCAAAATTTGCTTCACAACCACTAGTCCCCGAGATTGGTGCTTAGTGCTCTAGATTCCACCGAATAGCAGATCACTAGGTTCCAATCTTAGAGAAAAATCCAGGACTCGGATAGCGAGTCCCCGAGATCCTCCCAACCGGGTAGCTTGCTTCAAAATTTGCTTCATAACCACTAGTCCCCGAGATTGGCGCTTAGTGCTCTAGATTCCACCGAATAGCAGATCACTAGGCTCCAATCTTAGAGAAAATTTTAGGACTCGGACACCGAGTCCCCGAGATCCTCCCAACCGGGTAGGTTGCTTCAAAATTTGCTTCACAACCACTAGTCCCCGAGATTGGTGCTTAGTGCTCTAGATTCTACCGAATAGCAGATCACTAGGCTCCAATCTTAGAGAAAATTTTAGGACTCGGACACCGAGTCCCCGAGATCCTCCCCACCGGGTAGCTTGTTATGTGTTAGAGATCCCGGACTTTCCCGAGTTCCTTACATTTTTCCCCTGCTGATTCCTCCTTTTTTTCTTGATTTCAGGAGTGCAGCAAGAAACGCTGCAGCATCTTCAACCGGGTTCTTGCTGACCTTGGTCAGTCCAAGAAATCCGAGGGGCGCCTCCGGGAGGAGCGAGATGCGGCACGCAAGGTCTCGGTGGACCAGAAGACCGCACTTGCCACCGCGCAGGCCGAGATCGCGCGGCTCAACGGCGAGCTAGAGAAGGTCAAGGCTGCTGCGACCGACATGAAGACGCGCTTCATCGAGGCGACTAAGAAGCAGAAGGAAACCTTGGACCAGTCCGAGGAGCGCGCGCATAATGCCGAGACCGAGCTGGCTCTCCTCCGGTCACGGTCTGATACTTGGCTCTCTGAGCTTACTATATTGAACCGGGATCTTAACAGTAAGTGGACCGACATCCCTTTTCTCTTGTTGGTTCCTTTCTTCGTTGTTGCTTTTCTTATGACCTAGCTGTTTGACAATTCTACTTTTCAAAGGGGAATTTGAGCACTCCCGGGAGGCTGCTGTTCTCGCCGTTGCTGCCGCCCGAGAGAAGCGCGTCGGGAAGGGACCTGTCTCGGAAGCCTGGGACATCGAGGATCACCTCACCGCCCTGAAGGCCCGGATAGTGCCCCTTCGGTCTATTGGGACGGAGCTGCTCAGCGCTGCGGTCCACGTCCACGGCGCACTGTGGCCGAGCATCCGCGGGACACTCTCAATTCCCGAGCTCGCGGGCGCACTGCGGTGTGCCGGGAGGCGCATTCACGCGTGGAATCGTTCCGGTGCGCGGGCTGGTGCCGACCAGGTCTTGACCCAAGTACTTAGCTGGTACGAAGGTCTTGACCTGGAGGTGATCCAGCGCCTGCGGACGACTTCGCCGTGGCTGAGTGATCCGGCCAAGATTCAGCGGCGACAGGAGGTGGCGCACCGGATTGCTTCGTGGTCCAGCATCCGTGCCTTCACTGCGAGCGTCCTTCCTTCCGACTCGGAATCCGACGAGGATGACGAAGAAACCGGCGCGACCGGCGACGCGGAAGATGAGGCCCCGGAAGAAGATGACGCTGCCTCCGGTGCCGCGCCCGAGAGCGTGGTTCCCCGGGACGCAACGACTTCGCCGAGACCCGAGGCCACCGAGACCGAGGTGCATCCCGACGCTCCGAGTACTGCTGCCGGAACTGAAGCCGAAGCTGCTCCTGCTGCGTCTCCCGAGAGAGCTGCTCCTGCTGATGCCGCCGAGATTGTTGTCCCTGCCGCCCCTGCTGCTCCCGAGGTCGTTGCTCCGGTCGATGTTCTTGTTGAGAAGCCGAAATCTCCTATCCCTTGAAATACTTTAAGAGTAGACTCGTCAAATCCCCGGGATGCCGGGTACAATATGTAATATACACTTATACTATTTTCGTTGCGTACTGAACTATTTACCCGAGTAACTTATGTCAATCTATTCTGTTTTGAGTTCCCGACTTGCCTTTCATGTTTACCGTACTTAGGTAATTTCTGTTCTTGTCTACCATTTCGGCGTTCGACAGTCGAGTCACAAAACTCCACATACGGCATACATTACTCAGAACAATCCGAGTTCCGTCTAACCGAATTCCCGACATAAAAAACAACTAAGTTAGTAAAAAACAGGTATGCCGGATAAGTTCCTGCTCCGAGTCCCCGAGACCATTTTCGTGTTTCCCACCTTCCCTCTCTTTGCTCTTGACTACCATTTCGGCGTGCGTCAGTCGAGTCACAAGATGATTTCACACGACATACATTACTTTGACTTTGAGAATCGAACTCGGAACTTTTCCGGCATACAAAAAATAAAAACAGAGAACAGTTATCCGGCAGTCCCCGGGTCCCTTCCCGAGATGCCGGTGAAAAAACAGTAAATGAACTTGACAAAAATAACAACAAGACATGCGCATAACCAGGCAGTCCCCGGGTTCCTCCCGGGGTGCCTTACTTTCATTAATACTGAAAATTGAGATACAACATACACTGAGCCCTTTACGCGTAAAAGGGGCGAAGTAGAGCTACATTCCATGGACGCTTGGTTTCCTCACCGGATTTGTCCATTACACCTTTCCTAGCCTCCTGTGCATCTACAAGGTAATAAGAATCATTGTGCAATGCTCTGCTTATCACAAACGGTCCCTCCCATGGAGGTGATAGCTTATGCATTCCGGCCGTGCGTTGGATGAGCCTCAGCACCAGATCCCCCTCTCGGAACACCCTCGGGTGTACTTTCCGGCTATGATAGCGACGGAGATTCTGTTGATAAATTGCAGACCGGGATAGTGCCAATTCTCTTGCCTCTTCGAGTAAATCTACATCATCTTCTCGGGCCTCCTTTGCCTCGGTCTCGGTGAACATTGTTACTCTCGGGGAGTCATACTGTATGTCGGTCGGGAGTACTGCTTCAGCACCGTATACCATGAAGAATGGCGTGTAGCCGGTAGATCTATTCGGTGTAGTCCGGAGACCCCATAACACCGTCGGTAACTCCTCTATCCAGCATCCCGGAGTTCTCAATAATGGTTCGATCAAACGAGCTTTGATACCGGCTAAGACCAAGGCATTTGCTCTCTCGACCTGCCCATTTGCTTCCGGGTGTGCGACTGATGCTACATCCAGCCGGATTCCCTTCTCAGCACAAAATCGAGCGAATTCCCCCACAGCAAAGTTGGTGCCATTATCCGTGATAATGCTGTGCGGGTATCCGTATCTCAAGATGATGTCTTTCAGGAATTGCACAGCGGTGTGTCCATCACACTTCCGGATTGGCTTAACCTCTATCCACTTGGTGAACTTGTCCACCATCACCGGTATATGCGTCATATTGCCTCTTGCCGGCTTGAATTGCCCGACCATATCCAAACACCATACTGCGAATGGCCAAGTGATGGGGATTGTTTTAAGTGCTGACGCCGGCATGTGTATCCGGTGAGCAAATCTCTGGCATCCTCCACACTTTCGGACAATATCCTCTGCTTGCTGCAGCGCAGTGGGCCAGTAGAATCCATGCCGGAACACCTTTGCCACCAGGGCCCGGGATGATGCATGATGTCCACATTCCCCCTGATGTATTTCCACCAGCATCTCTTGTCCTTCTGCTGGTTCCACACACCTCTGGAGTACCTCAGTGACGCTCCTCTTGTATAGCTCTTGATTGATGACGGTGTATGCTTTTGACCTTCGCAATATCTGCCGGGCTTCCACTTCATTCTCCGGGAGAGTTCCTTCCAAGATATAAGCCATAATGGGTTGTGCCCATCCCGGGACAGGTCTAACCGGGAACATGGGAGCGTCTATGTCCATTGGCTCTGCCGACATCACCTCTATCATCATCTTTCTTTGCCTCTCTGAGCACTGGGACGTAGTCCCCGGGTTCGATGTTACGTTCCCGACATCTACTTCCATGGGTACTGCATCTGAACCAGGCTCCTTGGGGATGAAGATAGAATCTGACTCGGGTGATGGTTGAATAGATGGCTTCCTCAAATGCTCCAGGGCTATCCCGGGTGGGATGGCAACCTGAGATGACCCTAGCTTGGACAAGACATCCGCTGCTTCGTTTTCTCCTCTGGGTATATGCTTGAACTCGCATCCTTCAAAAAATCTGGATATTTTCTGCACATGAAACCTGTATAAGGCCATGTTTGCATCGAGGGCATCCCAATTCCCCGACACCTGTTGTACTACGAGGTCGGAGTCACCGAAACACTCTATCCGGCGAATGCCGATCTCCTTGGCAACGTTCAGTACATGAACCAAGGCCTCATATTCTGCGACATTGTTGGATGCCCGAAAATGAATTTGCAGCACATACTTCAGTACATCTTGTTTTGGGGAAGTGAGGACCACTCCTGCACCCAACCCGATCTTAGCCTTTGAGCCATCGAAATGCATCCTCCAGAAATTGTAATCCGGCATCGGAGGTTCATACTGCATCTCGGCCCAGTCCACCAAAAAGTCCGGCAGCGCCTGCGACTTGATGGCATCTCGTTTCTCGTACGCCGGAGCGTATGGAGACAACTGGATGGCCCATTTGGCTACCCGGCCGCTAGCGTCCTTGCAACCGATGATCTCAGCGAGAGGAGCTTCGCATACCACTGTGATCGGGTGTTCCTGAAAGTAGTGCTTGAGCTTTGTCACTGCCATGTACACCCCATACGCCATCTTCTGGTAGTGCGGGTAGTTTTGCTTGGATTCCGAGATCACCTCACTGAGGTAATACACCGGCCTCTGTATCAGCTTGCCCCCTTCTTCCCTTTCTACAACCATTGCCACACTGACTACTCGGTTGGTTGCGGCAATATACAACAGCATAGGTTCCTTGGGTAATGGGGATGCCAACACAGGTGCTGTTGAAAGCATTTTCTTCAAATCGTTGAACGCCGCGTCAGCCTGGGGGGGTCCAAACAAATGTTTTGCTCTTCTTCATCAGCTGGTACAGAGGCAAGGCCTTCTCCCCAATTCGGCTCACAAACCGACTTAGGGATGCAAGACACCCGGTAAATTTCTGCACATCCTTGAGACGCACGGGCAATTTCATGCTCTCGATAGCACGAATTTTACCCGGGTTGACTTCAATTCCCCGGCTTGAGATGAGGAAGCCGAGTAACTTCCCTGCCGGTACACCAAATGTGCACTTATACGGGTTCAATTTCATCCGGAACCTTCTTAAGTTCTTAAATGTTTCCCTCAGATCATCTATTAGTGAGGCTTTTTCTTTTGTTTTTATGACTATGTCATCGACATAGACCTCGGCATTTCGGCCTATCTGGTCATGCAAACATTTCTGCATGCATCTCTGGTATGTTGCACCAGCATTCCTCAAACCGAAAGTCATGACACGATAGCAATAAGCCCCATAAGGGGTAATAAAAGCAGTTTTCAATTGATCATCCGGATTCAAAGGTATCTGGTGAAAACCAGAATATGCATCTAAAAAAGTCAAAAGCTCACTCCCGGCAGTGGAGTCTATCACTTGATCTATCCGGGGCAGCGGAAAGGGGTCCTTCGGACAGGCTTTGTTGAGGTTGGTGAAGTCGATGCACATGCGCCACACCTTAAGCAGGAGGGGATCATCTTTCTTCTTCTCTATCAGGACCGGATTCGATATCCAATCCGGGTGCAGCACCTCCATTATGAATCCAGCGGCCAGCAGTATAGCCAGATGCTCCATGACCGCGGCTCTTCTTTCATCCGAGAGGCGCCTAGTCGGTTGCTTCACCGGCTTCGCATCCGGTCTAACAAATAGAGAGTGCTCAGCCAACTCCCTCGGGACGCCTTGCAGATCGTCACTCGACCACGCAAAAGCATCCCGATTCTCACGGAGGAAGTCGACGAGCTCGTCTTCCTATTTGTTGTCCAGGTTGCTGCCAATGATAACTTGGCGCTCCGGGTTGCTAGGGTCCACACCCACCTTCTTGGTCTCTTTGGGGGGCTGAAATGATGCACCCTGCTCCGGTTCACCATCCCGGGCATTCCGAGTTGGGATGTCTTGGCCATGGCCACCACCTGCTGGATTCTCTTCTTTTCTTCCGCGATCACCAGAGACTCAGCCAAGCACGATCCCGCCGAGGCACATTCCATGGAGCGCTTGTGGTCTCCCGAGATGGTGATTACACCGTTAGGTCCCGGCATCTTCATCTTGAGGTAGCCCACGTGAGTCGAGATCATGAACTTGGCGAGGGCCGGTCTACCGATCAGTGCGTGATACGGGCTCTCGAGGTCCACGACCTCGAACTCCAAGCTCTCGGTTCGGCAGTTCTCCTGAGTTCCGAATAGCACCTCCACCCAGATCTTTCCCATGGGCGAGCAAGAAACTCCGGGCACAATGCCGTGGAAGGTTGTCTCGGTAGGTAGCAGGGTGTTCATGGATACTCCCAGCTTCAGCATCGTGTCCTTGTACATGATGTTAATGGCACTGCCATTGTCAATCAGAACCCGGCTGAAGCGGACGTTGAGGTTGGGTCCGACAAAAGTTGGGTCCACCACCAATGCATACGCTCCCGGCTTAGGCATAACTCGGGGGTGATCCTTCCGGCTCCATGTTATCTCCATCTCCGACCAGTGCAAGAATTTGGGCACCGCCGGGATCACAGCATTCACCTCTAGTGCACGTTGCCGTACACTCTTTCGGTCAGTGGGCTCGGTCACAAAGACCACATAGCTCTGATGTGCCTCCCGGTAGTTGCTCTGTTGGTGTCCGGCTTGGTTACTGGTGCCTGCACCGTTGTCGTTCCGGGTATGCACCACATTCACCGGGCGAGGTGGAGGTCCTCTCGGAGGAGGGGGAAGTCGAACAGCATTGGCCCCCGATGTCGGAGGAGGGGGTCTCGGGATATTGGGCCGAGATGCCGGAGCACCCTGCCGAATAGCTCCCGAGCTGCCTTCCTGTAACGTGCGCTGATACCAACTGCACTGCCGAGTAGAGTGGTTTGCGGGCTTGTTGGCCTCCAGAGTATGGTAGCAGCATGGCTTGTTCAGCATCTCTTCATACGTCAGGGGCTTCTTTTGTTCCACCCAGGTCTTTTGCACCTCCTGACTCTGACCCCAAGCCGGGCCACTTGTCTTTTGACGCTGGCTGTTGCCGGCATCCTCCTGCTCCCGGGTCACTGCTGCGACGTGCTGTGCGGCATGGTGGTACTCGGGCTGATTCCTCTTGTGGCCGAACTCCTGGCGATCATGGCTCCTGCTCGGTCCTGAACGCTGAGGTCCCGCATTCCTCCTGTTGGAGTCACCGACATCCACCAGGGGTTGCATGGGATCTCCAAGCGTGTAGGTATCGGCGATGCACATGGTTTCTGCCAAAGTCGTTGGCATCTTTCTCTGCAACTTCTGCCACAACATAGAGCCATGCCGGCATCCTTGTGCAAACCAGGAGATGGCTTGTGCCTCTACCACTCCTTCGCAAGAGTTGCGAATATTGCTCCACCGGGTAAGGTATTCCCGGTCGGTCTCGTTGCTCCTTTGCCTACAGATGGCGAGCTGCTGAGGCCTGTTGGGCCTCTTGTACGTGCTGGTGAAGTTACTGATGAACGCCTCCTCGAAATCCAACCAGCAGTCTATGCTGCCAGTCCTCAGGTTGTTCAACCAGATCCGGGCTGGTCCTTCCAACATCTGCGGCACATAGCGTACCGCCCACCGTCTGTTTCCACCGGCTATGCTTACTGCAGTTACATAGTCGGTTAGCCAGTCCTCCGGCTTCTTGCTGCCGTCATAGGTTTTGGCACCCCTGTTGAGCTGAAAGTTCCGAACAGGTGGTTCCCGCATGATCCGAGGTCCAAAGCAGGCAGGTCCTGGAGGTCCTTGCTCTTCCACCAACTCGGATTGGTGAATCCGGTCGAGCCGGAATCTGGCGTCTGCCGGGTTTAGCTGCCTGGTTCCTATCCGAGATCCCAAAGGGTTCTCGTCCGGCTGATACCCGAGCTGCTGCAGCCTCGAGTTGCCATCATTGAGCCTGTCCTGCACAGGGATCACGACCTGCTGGGGAACAGAGGCGACCTCCCTCTGTGGGTTTCCCTGAACGTGAGGAGGATTCCGGGGTGGATTACCACGGCCAACCGGGTTATTGTTTCCTACACCCAGGTTACCATCCCCACGGGTACTTCCCGCCTGTCCCGAGTTACGCTGTCCGGCATGTCCGGCTTGCTGGATACCGGCGAAGGCCGGGTCATAGGTCTGTAGTTGCTTGTTCTTCCCGGAACCTCGACTCCGGCTCCGGCTCTTGCTCTTGCTCTTGCTTCTGCTCGGATGCGGGGAAGAGGCCTCCCCGTCCGACCTCTGGCTATTGGGTCTGGCTGAGTGCACCTGAGATCCTGCCCCGGGGTTCTTCTTCTTGAAGGCCTGATTCTGACGGTTGGCCTCAATCACCAACTTGTTTACCTGCTCCTGCTGCTTGCGCAGGGCCTCACCGGATAACCCCACCAACTCGGCCATGGCGGCTTCGGCGGCCCTAAGAGTTTTCGCCGGTGAGCTATACACCGGCTTCCCCGCTGAAATCCGGCTTTCGGTGTTACTGGTGGTGCCTCCACCAGCCAGCTCCTCATTCACCATTCTTCCTTTCTTGCGCAGATCTGCAATGCGCTTCTCCCGGGAGTCTATCTTGGGGAATCCGTGAGCTGCATTGTACTCCCGGAGGCTAGCGCTGAGCTTGCGGCGGATCTCGGCGATCTCCTGTGCTTCAGCGAGTAGCAACTTCCGCTGCTCCTCTAACTCAGCCGAAGTGGCCTGGGTATCCGCTTCGGCAGCCACTGGTACAGCCAACTTGGCCACCAGTCCCGAGAGGGGATCCGGGCGGCGCCGCGGCTGGGACGGTTGTGGATCGCCATCTCGGGCCGTAGGTCTTTCCTACGGGGGTTTGGCCAACCGGGGGTGGCCATCGGTATCGCCGTCAGCGTCTTGGTATTCCTCCTCGGTTGCCCCGACCATCATCACCGCGACGGAACTCGGGGGGCGACCGGCACGCAGACCCCGAGCAGCGCAGAGCATGGGAGGGTCCTCAGCTTCCAGGACCACGTCCGGGTAGCTACAGACAACCTCTGTGGCGACGTATGTGGTGAAACCACCAAAGTCAATGAGACATCCGTTCACCGGAAACGGTCTGTTCCGGAAGCACCCTGCGTTGTCGCAGACGAAGTCCATCTTTCCTAGCCTTACGACCAGGCCAGAGAGAACCCGAACCTCGAAGTGAACAGGGGAGCCCGTCCGGATGTGTACACCAGCCAACGCCTCTGTAGGCCCCACGGTGGGCGCCAACTGTCGTGGTGGTGTCACGGCAGATGCCATAGGATGGCTAATGTGTGGGGCCGATGGACGTTGGTGGATCCGGGGAGGGATAGTGAGCTGAAAAGCTCACACGGGGAGGATCCCGGTAAAGCCGAGATCTCCCAGGAACAAGAAATAAAAACGAAGCGCGAGGGGGAAGATCTAACAAACACGAACAAATGCACGAAGGCACTCAACACACACACGATATACCCAGGTTCAGGGCCCTCGTGAGGAGGTAACACCCTTACTCCTGCCTTTCCTCTCTATATACTTGTGTTACAAGAGCTACAACTTGTTGCTAGATCTCTCAAAGGGAGGAGTACAAAGGACTAGATGAACTCAAGGTGAAAAAGGAGTAAGTGCTCTCTGAGTAAATGCGACTATAGCTTTGGCTCTCAAGTTGGTCTCCGGCTCACAGGAGCAGTTATGGCGCCTTTTATAGAGCTCCGGCCAGGAGGGCCGGAAACCCTAAATTGGCTTGGCCCCACCGGACAGGCCTAGCCGGCATGCCGTCACCGGCTAGTGCGACCTAGTCGCCGGGCTATCCGGTGTAGCCCCTGCGTCATCATCTCAGTAAGGACGGCAGGCGCCGTCCTGCACCATCATTGTCCCCCTGTCAAAGACAGGACATGTCCTGGCCCATCCCGGATAGCCTTTTCCGGATTGCCGGGCTAGGTAAGTCAGCTCTTGTCGTACCCTGGTTGTACCGGCTGACGCGCTCCCGTGTCAGGCGGGAGGTGACCATGCTTCTGTGTCAGGCGGGAGGTGACCATGCTTCCGTGTCAGGCGGAATGGTACTTCCCCCCGCAATAGACGGGAAAGCCTGCTATAGACCGTTGACGGCCTACCGGAAGCCCTCTCGCCGGCTACCTCCTTGCTTGCCACTGTGAGCCCCTTCTGCATAAGATCAAGACTGAGACATATGTTCTGGTTAGTACTTACCCGGACTACCTATCCGATAAAGCCGAGTACCCCTCCATCCGGGATCCTTTCCGGAGGCGTCCGAGCTCATCTTAGGATGAGTAGCTCTAGGCCTAGCCTCCCGAAGATGTCTTAGCCTACCAGCAAAGACATCTTCGAGAAGCTAGTTCTTAGAGGAACCATCCGCCTGTGCTTGTGCTGCGATTGTGCAGGCCGGGGGTGTCTATTTATAGCTGCGAGACCTGACCCTTGCGCCTGCCAGGAGGCACTCTGTCCTCTACCAGCGCTCAAGGGTCAAGCTGCCCTTTCAGTACACCAGGAGGTGCCCCTTGCTCTCGCCAAAGGTCAAGTACTGTTGGCACTTTATTGAATTATACCGGGATCTGCCCCTACCCGGGGGGCAGCCCCCCGACACTCCCCTAGTCGACTCACAAACCGACTTATGGATACCAGGCAACCAGTGAATTTTTGCACATCTTTGAGACGTGTCGGCATCTTCATCCTTCCTATTGCACGTATCTTACCTGGATTTACCTCAATTCAATGACTTGATATCAGGAAACCGAGTAACTTGCCTGTTGGGACACCGAATGTACATTTATCCAGGTTCAATTTTATCCGGAATTTTCTTAAGTTTTTGAATGTTTATCTCAGATCGTCGATCAAAGAAGATTTTTTCTTTTGTTTTTATGACTATGTCATCGACATAGACTTCGGCATTCCGGGCTATCTGGTCAGGCAAACATTTCTGCATGTATCGCTAGTATGTAGCACCAACATTTCTCAAACCAGAAGTCATGACACGATAGCAATAAGCCCCGTACGAGGTAATAAAAGTAGTTTTCAATTGATCATCCGGGTTCAAAGGTATCTGGTGGAAACCAGAATAAGCATCTAAAAAGTCAAAATCTCACACCAGGCAGTGGAATCAATCACTTGATCTATCCGTGGGAGTGGAAATGAATCTTTCGGGCATGCCTTGTTGAGGTTGGTGAAGTCGATGCACATGCGCCACACCTTGAGCAGGAGAGGATCATCTTTCTTCTTCTCAACAAGGACCGGATTCGATATCCAATCCGGATGCAACACTTCCATTACGAACCCGAAAGCTAGCAGTACTGCGAGGTGCTCCATGATGGCAGCTCTTCTCTCGTCCGAGAGGGGCCTAGTCGGTTGCTTCACCGGCTTCGCATCGGGCCTGACGAATAATGAGTGCTCAGCCAACTCCCTCGGAACACCCTGCAGATCGTCATTCGACCACGCAAAGGCATCCTGATTCTCACGGAGGAAGTCGACGAGCTCGCCTTCCTATTTGTTGTTCAGGTTGCTGCCAATGATGACCCGGTGCTCCGGGTTACTCAGGTCGATCTCCACCTTCTTGGTCTCCCTTGGTGCCTGGAATGAGGCATTCTGCTCCGGGTTCACCATCCCGGGCATGCCAAGATCTGAAGTCCTGGCTAGCGCAACCACTTGCTGGATCCTACTCTTCTCCTCAGCTATGACCAGGGATCCGGCTAAAGATGAGCCGGCAGATGCGCAATCAATGGAGCGCTTGTGGTCACCCCGAGACCGTGATCACCCTGTTTGGCCCAGACATCTTCATCTTCAGGTAACCCATGTGAGTGGAGATCATGAACTTGGCCAGCGCAGGTCTGTCGATCAGTGCATGGTACGGGCTCTCGAGATCCACGACCTCGAACTCCAAGCTCTCGGTCCGGCAGTTCACCCGAGTTCCGAACAATACTTCAACCCAAATCTTGCCCATAGGAGAGCAAGAGACTCCCGACACAATGCCATGGAAAGTCATCTCGGTTGGCAGTAGCGTGTTCATGGACACCCCCAGATTCAGCATGGTATCCTTGTACATATTGTTAATGGCACTGCCATTGTCAATCAGAACCCGGCTGAAGCGGATGTTGAGGCTTGATCCGACAAATGTCGGGTCTACCACCAAAGCATAACCACATGGCTTGGGAATAACCCGGGGATGATCCTTCCGGCTCCAGGTGATCTCCATCTCGGACCAGTGCAGGAACTTAGGCACTGCCGGGATCACGACATTCACCTCTATTGCACGTTGACGCACACTCTTCCGGTCAGTAGGCTCGGTCACGAAGACCATGTAGCTCTGATGAGCTTCCCGGTAGTTGCCTTGCTGATATCCGGATTGGTTACTCGGACCTGCATCATTGTCATTTCTGACATTCACCACGTTCACCGGTCTTGGGGCCGGAGGCCTCTGATTAGGCTGGTTAACTTGGGTTGCATTACCTCCCAACAACGGTGCTGGAGGTCTCGGTATGTTTGGACGAGGAGCCGGTGCATTTGGCCGAGTAGCTCCGGCACCACCTTCCCTCAATGTGCGCTGGTACCAGCTGCACTGCCGGGTAGAGTGATTCGCACGCTTGTTGGACTCCAGAGTGTGGTAGCAAGACGGCTTGTCGAACATCTCCTCATATGTCAGTGGCTTCTTCTGGTCCACCCAAGTCTTCTGCACCTCTTAACTCTGACCCCAAGCTGGGCCAGCCACTTTCTGGCGCTGGTTATTACCGGCATCCCCTTGATCTAGGCCCACTTCCGCAACATGCTGTGAAGCACAGTGGAAGTCAGGCTGGCTCCTCTTCTGACCGGAGTCGTGGCGCTCATGATTCCTGCTCGGCCCGGAACGGTGGTTTCCCGAATTCCTCCTGCTGGAGTCTCCGACATCCACCACATGTTGCATAGGATCACCGACCGTGTAGGTGTCGGCGATACGCATGGTCTCGGCCAAAGTAGCCGGCATCTTCCTCTGCAGTTTCTGCCATAGCATGGAGCCATGTCGGCATCCCTGCGCAAACCAAGATATAGCCTGCGCCTCAACAACCCCTTCACAAGAGTTGCGAATGTTGCTCCACCGAGTAAGGTACTCTTGGTCAGTCTCATTATCCATCGGCTTGCAAATGGCAAGCTGCTGAGGTCGGTTTGGCTTCTTGTAGGTGCTGGTGAAGTTGCTGATGAAGGCTTCCTCGAAATCTAACCAACAGCCTATGTTGTCAATCCTTAAGTTGTTCAGCCAGATCCTGGCAGGACCTTCCAACATCTACGGCACATATCGTACCGCCCAGCGCCTGTTTCCTCTGGCTATGCTTACTGCAGTTACATAGTCGGTCAGCCAATCCTCCGGCTTCGAGCTGCCGTCATAAGTCTTGGCACCCTGGTTGAGCTGAAAATTTTGCACAGCAGGCTCCCTCATGATCTGAGGTCCAAAGCAGGCAGGTCCCGGAGGGCCTTGCTCCTCTATCAACTCGGACTGGTGAATCCGGTCGAGCTTGTACCTGGCATCAGCTGGATCTAGCTGCCGAGTTCCTATCCGAGATCCCAGAGGATTCTCCTTAGGCTGGTACCCGAGTTGCTGTAACCTCGAGTTATCATCATCATGCCGGTTAACCACAGGAACTACAACCTGTTGTGGCACGGAGGCGGCATCCCTCCGCCGGTTTCCCTGATTCTGCGGTGGATTCCGAGGTGGATTACCACAGCTAGCCGGGTCGTTATTTACTACACCCCGGTTACCACCGCCATGGCTGCTCGGCTTCCTGTATTCCGGCAAAGGCCGGGTCATACGTCTGCAGTTGCTTGTTCTTCCCGGAGCCGCGGCTTCGACTCCAGCTCTTGCTCTTACTCGGATGGGGAGAGGAAGCCTCCCCTCCTGGTCTGTTACTCTCGGCCCTAGCCGAGTACACCTAGGATCCTGCTCCCGGGTTCTTCTTCTTAAAGGCTTTGTTCTGCCGACTAGCCTCTACGACTAGCTCGTTAACCCTCTCCTGTTGCTTGCACAGGGCTTCTCCGGATAGCCCAGCCGAGTCGGCCATAGCTGCCTCTGCAGCCCTAAGTGTTTTGGCGGGTGAGCTGTATACCGGCTTGTCAGCCGAAGCATGACTAGTTGTTCTGCTATGGCTAGGTGCAGCACCCCCAGCCAACTCATCGTTCACCACCCTGCATTTCTTGCGCAGGTCCGCAATGCGCTTGTCCCTGGACTCTATTCTGGGGAATCCGTGAGCTGCATAAGCAAGCCGCTATCCTACAGAGCGATCTTTGGAGGAACACAACTATATGAACCTAACTGCTGGTCATAGTCTATGAGATTAGGGTGATCTCTAGTAAGTTCATGAATAGGTCATGAGTGACTAATATGCTCCACCCGAGGGGTCAGCCTTCGGCAACCTAGTACTGGTAAGACAGTTAGTGAAACTACTTTACACCAAACTGACAATTCAAGGCCTAGTCCATTGTCAGTTGTGAAGGAGTGTAGCTGATTGCTCTAGGTAGAGTTCAACCTTAAAAGGTCTCTACTGAAAATACTGGCATATCAAAACAGTGTTTGGAACGGATGACAAAGATCATGTACTTTGGGATCTGGTGGGGGGTTGCTGAAATATTTCCCAAATATTGAGTGGGCCTTTGGCCCATTTATCAATTCCAGAAAAATCCCTAAAGCACATGCTGTTGTCATGGCAAGTGGTGGGACTTTAGTCCCATACTGCTAGTTGAGTGAGATGTGCATCATCTTATATACTGAGCCATTCTACTACTAGTATGAGTTGGTATGAGGTATGTGAAGAATGACTGTGTACCACACGCGCACTCCTTCTCCTCTGCCGCCCGCCTCGCCTCGTCACGACGCGCCGCGGGTTGCGGGAATCTCGTCGAGTGTGTTCTTTTGTCACGCAGGAATAGAATGTCAATGACACGAAACATTTTGTGTTAATGAGATTGATTGTTAGCTGAAACGTTCTGTATGTTTCAGTCTTAATGGTAATTCATTACGGGTGTTTCGACTGGACGTTTGCCTCCTGCGTTTGTGCCTATGTTAGCGAGAGGTCGCTCCTCTCCGTCTAACACAACACACATAATAGACATAAGAACTCATCTGCCACAACCCGCCACCGCCGTTCCTCCAATCTGTTGCTGCCATCGTTGATCCATCCCGTCCGCGCGTACACGGTCGACGGGAGAGCAGGCCTCCGAAACCCCGCCTCTCCGTTTCCTGTACGGGAGAGAGGTGATTAGGTTTTTGGGGAGAGTCTCCTACGCGACTGCTCGCCAATCTTCATCCACTACGTCGGCTACTTCGCCTACTTCCTCTATGTCTGCCGCGACGCCTTCATCGTCATCATGAGCACCGACACCGAGATCGAGAAGACTGCTGCAGAGAAGAGGATCGCCGACGAAGCTGCTTCCTCTTCGGCCAATTGGCCAACCGCCGGGTATAATATGTTTATACCTCTCCTAGTTATTTACTTGTTTACTATACTAGCGATTTGCATGATGTATCTACTGTATGTCTAGTGCACGATTACACTGCTAAGTTTCAGTATGTCATTAACACCATATGCGTCATGATTTTAGTTAATATTTAAATTAATATAATCGGAAAATTGCTTATATACTCAATAGTTAGAACAGAAAATGCTGGCAGCACCAAATTCCTGAGTCCACTCATGTTCTCTTCCTCTCCTTCTCCCTAGAAAATAGCAAACAAACTAACTACCTATCTTACGAAAATAGCTAACAAACTAACCGAGGCAAGGGGCAACAGATTGCATCCTCAACTGTCTGGAAAATAGCTAACAGATTAACTACTTATCTGATTTATTGCTTAAGCGATTTAGGGCGACTAATCAAGCCTAATCGCTGAGTCAAGTCAGCAAGTCACGAGTCTTGGCCTCGGCGACTTGACCTGACTCGACGACTCAAAAATCATGTGGAAGAGGGATCAAGAAACTGGAAACAGGAAAAGAAAGGGCAACTAAGTTGCTTCTTCTAGCTTAACAGGCCGCTGAGTGCTAGGCTGCTTGCTGGGCTAATAGTAACTAGCCTGACTGTGTTGGACCTGAGTTATTCCAGGACATTTTTTCCTTTACTTTTTCTTTAGAAGATTGATTTTCTTTACTCCGTAATATATACAGTCTAGGCCCTGTTTTAGATTGGGCCCTGTGCGGTCGTACTTCTCGGGTCACAACCGGGCCTGTTGGAGTCATCCTTAGTCCCTAGATCAGGTTTTTCTTTTTTGGTTGATTTGTACTGTGTTTGCTTCAGTATGCTATTATCCCCTATCTACCTGATGTTGCTTCAGTCTACTGTTATCCTCAGTTACCACCTAGTTGTCACTCTTACTTCTCATCCTTCTTATTTGATTTTGCTGATCGTTCACATTCTTACTTTCATTGGTAATTGGGTAAGTAAATTGGAAAAGCATCAGTACGTACTACACTAGCACGGCTCAAACGGAACTTCTCCTCAACGGTACCAAGGCAGCAACAACAGTGGACTATGCTATTGAGAAATAAACTGCCCAATATCCCACTTAATTATTTAATTAATGATTGACGTCTTCTTCTGTTACTTTTGAAAAAGGAGTTGCTGATATATTCCAATAGTTTAGAGCTCTCCCTACAAGCTGGCTGTCTTATACCCCTCTTGCATGCGATAGCATATATTCATTGGTACTGTATACACTGTCTTCTTTGGCTTTGGATGGAGAATACAGAGACTATATAGGGACAAGCTATAAGACCTGAAGATCTAAATGAGGTACGTTATCAACACCGTTATCAACACCGTTGAAGCGGAAAAGTGTCGATGACTGAGTCAATAAAGCTCTTCGAAGATTCTTTCAACCAAGTATGACAGAGATAATGTCTTCGTCTCCTCCTTAGCTCAACCTTCTTGATCCGACATAGTGAGGATCAATGTTGGAAGTTTAGCGACTCACCCCTATGAGAATTCACACACATACGTCACACCCCTATGAGAATTCACACACATACGTTAGGGATGATTCAGCCCTTGGTCCCCCCGACGGCCCTAGGCCCACTTGGCAGCCCCTTTGGGTGAAACTATTTTACTACTTTTAAATAAATTTTTCCAAATTTATATTTTTTCTAGATTAATTCCTACTTGAATATTTCCTTTTACATAAAAATCCCAAAATTAATAACATCTTACGTGTTTATATGATCCGGGACACCTAGTGTCCGCACACTTTTTTTTTGGATATATTCCTCTCTCATAATAAACATCGGAAATAATTTGACACTAACAAAAAAATCCTATTATCCGAAGACATCGAGCGTCTGCATATTTAATATCTCTGGTATATGTTAGATATATCTTTCATGCAGAACCAATCATAATGCAAAACTAAAACATAATGCAAAACTCAAGCGTGTGACCACTACACGTTCAATAACAAATATGTACTGACCTGGATGTATTGAATGATCACTAATGCATACAAAGAACACTCTATTGAACCTACCGGTTACTTATAGGTCATTTCATTCGGCACTATTAGACATCGTTTATACAAAGTGGGTGCAAACCGTGTCTCTATTTTAACGGGTAATTTTCCATCTTCGAACATTTAAGATATGACTACCCTTTTTTTACTTGAATACATATATGTAAGAATATAAAAAGATGAGCAGACATGCCGCCTCATTAAAAACCTCCAGTCCCCTTAGCTACCCTGGTAGGAAAAAGAGTGCGTAGAAAACCTGCCACCCCCATGATTACACAATATTCTTACAATCACGATCAACCAGATATGAGATGCAACTCGGTGGTGATCCCCATGAAGAAGCACTAACTCCCGACTTGCCGAGTTGCGCCAGAACATGTGTTGCTCCGTTGTTCACGCGATCTACCTTAGAGATCGATATAGCTCTATAAACTTTCAGTAGCTCTATTGCTTCCAAAACGAGAGCCCAGCTTGTGGAATGTTCTTCTCTACTAGATGTCAGGCTTTGTACAACCGTAAGGCAATCATATTCTAGTGTAGCTGACCAGCGACGAAGGGAGATAAGGCGATGAAGGCCATCAAGGCAGGCGAGGATCTCGCCCTCCTCTGAACTGGTACAGCGTGGGACATGCTTCCATTCAGAAAGGTCGTCCATTGAACACCGCAATGATTGAAAGTACCAATGTAAAACTTCTGTGTGTACACAGGAAGATAGAGGGGAGAAACAAAAAGAGTCTGCGTTTTCTTAGAAAGGGACAAAATGAATAAGTCTGCGTTTGTATAAACCAGCGCATAAGTTTTTTTTAAGGAAACGAGCGCATACGGATGCGCAGTATGCACGAAACCTGGGCCAGTTTATCAGATTATTAATAGGCCAGCGCAGATGGATCTGCAGGATACATGGGCCTTTAAGAGGTTACACAGCATACGCACAAAGGCCTACGCGACTACCCGGCCTAGCCCAGACTTATACCGAGAAACCCTAGTGCTCGCTCGACAGAGGCCACCTATATAAGTTCTCACGTAGATCGCCTCCACAAACCCTAACCTCCAGCCTCCTGCGCCTCCAATTCCGTAGCCGCCGCCCTCACGGTAAGCGCCGCCGCCGCCACCATAGCCCTCTCCTCCCATCTCTCCCCTCAGCGCTGCATCTAATACCAATCCCGCCATTCTTCTCCTTATCTTGCAGAGAACGCAGATCCGCTCCGGTGAGAATCCGCCGCCATGTCGTCCAGCGAGGTCGCCTGCACCCTTGCCGCCCTCATCCTGCACGATGACGGGATCCCCATCACCGTAAGTTGTTCCTCCTGGTTTCTTCTCTTCTCCGCTCGTTTCTTGGTTAGTTTCGTTTATCTCAGTCCCTGTCCCGTGTCGATTGCAGTCCGAGAAGATCGCCACAGTTGTGAAGGCTGCTGGCATCAAGGTCGAGGCCTACTGGCCTGCGCTCTTCGCCAAGCTCCTCCAGAGCCGGAGCGTTGACGACCTCATCCTCTCCGTCGGATCTGGTATACATTCTTGCCCAACTCTTCCTCTTCGATTCGTGTACTGTTGTCGTCCATTGCTCTGGTTGGCGTAGTCACTTATTTCCTCCAAACAGAACTTTTAATACTAATTCAGCTCATGTTTATATTTTTGGATTGTCTATTTTATTGCATCTTAAGTTCACTTCTCTATTAAACCAGTAGAAGCCCCCTTGCATAATTTGATTGCTTTTTAGTTTTGTCTAATCATCAATGTTGTGTAAATTTCATGGATTATCCCGTGGATAATTTTATTTCTTTTATTGTTTTGTAATCAGAGATCTAATTAACCATTTACCTTGTTAGCCAAGTTAACAACATCAGTTATATCTCGTGAGTATTGTGTTGTCTGAGAATTGGTGCATTGAGGCCTTTAATATGTGTTTATGTCCAGTTATCTGTTGGTCATTTAATCTTTATTTACTCATTTATGATGTCTTCTGATATTACAACCAAGTGTGATTAATAATTTGCTTGTTTAAACCCCTTGTTATTGCTTTGTTATAATCTTTGCGTTGTTGTAATCCTTGCTCTGTTGTGTTATTTGTAGGTGGAGGTGGTGCTCCAGTTGCTGCTTCTGCTGCACCGGCTGCAGGTGGTGCTGCTGCAGCGGAAGAGAAGAAGGAAGAGAAAAAGGAGGAGGCTAAGGAGGAGAGCGATGACGACATGGGTTTCTCCTTGTTTGACTAAGCTGTTCCAGTCCTGTTTCCTTCTGGAAATACCCAGATGCTTAAGACTATCTTATTTTAAGGTTTAGGTCAATGTTATGGAGGATTTGATATGTTCTATTTGAATTAAGTACCTGTGCAACAAGTTTCTCAAACCTCCTTGGATGGTATTGTGAGAATGAAGTTCCTACTGTTTGTTACCTATTATTGTGGAGCTGTGTTAGTTTGGCCGTCATGTTGCATGTCTTAAGTCTTCTTGGGTAATTGTAGTTCTGTTTTCTGAAGCCTGCCTTTTTTATTTATTACTTGTTTTGGTTAGAAGTTTTCATTTCTTCTGTAGTGTGTTTGTAGGTCTAGCAGTAGTATTACTGAGTCTGAGCTTGTTTTCTGTGTCTCGGCTTGGATTGTTGTCTGCCGTGTTGTTGTCTGTATCAGATTGGTCTTGTGGAACAATTGCAATGTCCGGCATTCTAGATTTAGGCGGTGTATGATAGATTTATTGCCCTTATATTTGCTGATACCAACATTTGTAATAGTAAAACGGTATAATGATACAACATGGCAGCATATGCATGGTGAATTGAATGACGGCGACGTATCCTATGAATCCACCCGTTCTGTGCATCCGTGCATCCGAAGCTTTTCTGACCGGCCGATCTAAATCGTGTGCTGCTGGTCACTCAAATGAAATTTTGCACTAAACCGCCCACGTCTGGCCTGTTCATTTAAGAAATTAGTCCCTAAAACTGAGCAGCCTCAAACTAATCACTTCGGAACCCTCGTCATTTCGTCAAACAACACACCGGCTAGTTCTTCCAACGGCGACGGCGGCAAAGGTCGGCTCCAAATCTGCGAGATGCGTCCGCGCTCCCGCTCGTCGGATGCCATTCTTCGTCCCCGACTCGATCTGCCGTGCACTAGCGAGGGTCCTCTCACCGGTCGCCGCTGGAGTCTGCAGACGCAAAGCCTAGGCGCCGTCAGCTTGCACTACACGCTCGTGCTGTGGGTGCCTGATAACATACTCACGTGGGCGGTGGACATGGCAGGCTTGGAGCTGGGAAGATTGGTGCCAGACTCTGAATTTTCCTAGCGCGTAACTGTATCTAGTACTTGCAGATTGGCTTATGTACAGCTATTTCATTCCAATTGTTCGTTGTTGGGTGTGAGTGTATCTTGGGAGACTAGAATCTGAATGTACATCGTTGAAAGACACGTCGAGTAAAGCACATCGATTCCATGATCTGCATGAATTCTGTGGGAGGCCAAGGAGAGAGATAGCAGCACTAGGGGATCGTTCGGCGACTTTGAGAAAACTGAATCAACGCTTGACGCGCCTACTTCGCTAGGTAGTAGACGGCGGCCGGAGATCAGGCTGAAGCCAACTGCGATCGATCGGGATCGCCGTCCAAGTTTAGGGGGCGCACGGCGAGTCAGTCGCCTAGAGATCGATCAGAATTCTGAACTACAATCCCTAGCGGGGAGGCGTGGGGTTCTGACAGGGGTGTCAGTGCAAATTTACATGCCTAACATACAGAGGTAGCGGGCGTGTTTTCGGAAGATTACAACCAAATCAGATCTAACGCTACGATTAGGATCGGCTGGTTGCAACGCTTCGGATGCACGGATGCACATGACTTGCGGATTCATAGGATACGTTGCCTTGAATGACATTGGTTTTAATACCTTTCACACAAAAATTGGTCAAACTGCTGAATAAGAAGGTTTTATTGGGTGGAAACAGATTGGATGTGGAACGATGGTGGAGCAGTGTTCCAACCTGGTTCGTATTAGCTGTGGACTTCCAACTCGATCCGCTCCCCTGGATGATATCCCTAGGATGAGGATGAGGATGTTCAATGACTATTGCAGATCTTGCTCTTAAGGATATCACGTAATTGGTAAGGAGTGTTTGATTGAGTCTTTATGTCTGTTGAGTGGGAGTTTGCCTTCCCTTTGAGCTCAATGTGGCGATGACTTGATTATTTCGGACCATTGCCCAATCCAGCCAAGATTTGTGGAATCGGTTCAACTTAAGTGGGTAGCTACAGTTTTGACGCTTGATTATTTCGGACCATTGCCCAATCCAGCCAAGATTTGTGGAATCACTGGGTAGCTATAGTTTCGACGTGTATAATGCGATAGATGTTTGAAACCACTACGCTAAGATGGTCCGCCAATACATGAGGGGTTGGGGGGGGGGGGGGGGGGGGGGGATCTTTGGGGGAGATTCGATAGAAAGTATGGATCCTACTTCCTCCGTAGTCTAATACATCCACTTTTTGACAAAAGAGTCATCTAATATGGGATGGAGTATGTGAGATGCAGACGGTTGGTCTTGTATTGGATGACCGCGACTTAAAATATTTATACAAAACCACATTTATAAAGCGATCCCTGTCTTAGTGTCAAAGATTGCAACGCTAATTGATTATGGTCAGGGCGATTAACTCTTCATTTTATCCTGCTATATTAACAAGCAACCGACCATTGCGTTAACAAATGTTCTTTTTGTTTGGGTGCCTGCACTCACATCATGTGGCGAGATACACATGTGAACTCGGATAACAAAATTTATGCGACATCTTGTAAGCCACCTTCATTTACAATTGCGTGGACAAAATTCTCTGAACTACCTGTGTACATTTGGCCTACAAAGAGAAAAAAAAACTCACGTGGTGGATCATCCAGGAGAGGCTGGAATTGTTGGGTTTTCCACCACTATATCACAAAATTATGCCAGCTACTCCGGTCCCTATCCTGATTTACTAATGATATTAACACCAGATGCTTACAGAGTTGCAGATGACGACCAGTTGTGCTTAATGGGCCTCGGTCAAACATTTTGTAGGCTGCAGCCACAAGTTCAGTTGTTCCAAGAGTCGTCCACGTTCACGGGACGCTGCACAGTGATCTTGGCTGGTGATGTCTGAGGTGTATGCTGACTGCTCGCTCTGACAAGAACTATACCAAGAATCAAGACCTAGAAAATCTCAGCTAATGTTGCTTCGGTGAAGGATGTTCTTATCCCATCTCCTTGCCTTACCCTTCTCAATAAGTGCTGTCAAAAACTGCAACGTGCCCTCTGCATCTTCGATGTTTGGCAGCTCAACACTGAAATGAAATAGTGGGATGAAGGCGGAGCTCCTGGCAATGTCTCTTGATCTGCCTCTTTTATCCCTTGGAGATGTTTCACCGTTGCTCCCAACAATGTTAACTACCTCCTGAGCTCTGTCCAGATGAACAATAGATTTGAGGCTCATCTCAGTTTCAATCGCCCACTGTGGGTCAGGAGGAACACCAGCAAACTGGGGCGACCCTAAATCCACTAAGTACTGGCTCGAGACAAACAGGAGCAGTTTCTCACTAAGCACGAGGAACTTTCCAGGCTCTCGGAGTATCTTGCACATAACAAATGTCTCATCCTTCAGCCTGCCACCATCAGCTTGGAAAAGCAAAGATACTCCAATCGCTTCCTCCCAGGAGTATGGGAACAAAGGACGATCTCTGGCCACAGGCCTCGAGAAACGGACACGCATACGGTTAGATTCATGAGGATTGCTCCGGTTTCTTATGCTCTGTGCAGTTCTGCCAGTGGCTTCAAGAATACTGGCCATAGGCCTAGCCACAAGCCCAGCTGTTCCCATTGCTATACCTGTAAAACAGATGCACAACAGGTCAGTGCCTGGAACAATAACAGCTGTTTACAAAGGCTTATCTAAAGGGCATTACCTGATATAACCCCAGGAAGACCATGTTTCTCAGCACCTCTAATTGGTGATTGGAGGAGCCCAGTCAGACCCTGCGGAACAAGATTGAGACACAAATAATGTATGCTGCTTTACAGATTGGTCCAATAAGTTTCTATGGCACATAGTGAAACATGAATGCATAAGAGTATATCGGTGGACGGATGTGATTTGATTACTTAATCGTGTAGAACTATCAAAATATGTATCAGGAAACAAGTCGGCAGGCTCCAATGCAGGGAGTCATCTATGATTTAGGCAATACAGGTGAAGATGCATTGGCTATAAAGGTAAAACAGTAATACTTGATCCAGAGAGATGGATTTCACCTCTAGAAACCCATTCAGCACTCCTTCCCCATGCAAGCCTAGCTGTCTTTCCCGTTCATCCAGTTTGGAAGCGGCTTGCTCATCATATGTAAACGCAACAAGGCCCTACATAATGAAATTTTCGTGAGCTGTCAGACTGGGAATTATGGAGAGTGTAATTTCCAAGGATCAAACTGGAGTTCAGAAAAATACCTTGTAGGCAGTTTTACTGAAGTGGGAAGTGGCACTACTGACTGCATAAACTGTATTTCCAATAAGATTTTTTGAACCTTGTGCAATACCGTTTAATAGCTCAATTGGACTCTGGCAAAGAGCAAACCATAGATCTTTGAGAAAAAGAGCATTAGAGAATTGCTAATTCCTTCTAAAACCAGCATTTACAAACCTGCAATTTGCCTTTTCTCGAGGCAGACATAAAGTCTTTTAAGCCAAAACCAACATTCCTGGCGAAACCCATAGGATTACCTATAACACCGGCAGAGCCAAAGACCTGCACTTACAATAAATCACAGCAAATTATGCTCCCAAATTCATGTAGTAACTGTATTATTTTGATATTTTGGAAATCCAGAATATATAAACCAAGGTAGTCCTCAACAGGAAAAATAATGAAATGGACAAAAACGTTGGCACAAACACATGGTTGCAGCCACTCAGATACTGCAGAAGATCTGAGAGGGATAGAAAACATATATGCCGTTTTTGGTTCCAACATTGTCCAATATGTATGGTAAGGTTATTTTGGACAGTATACTGAGATACAAAAAGAACTTGACTAGAAAAGGCACTAGCTTGAACGGTCCCCATTTACCTTATAGAGTTCATGAAGTAACTGTCTGCTGTAGTGCCTCACAAGAATGTCCTGAATGGATTGCCAACTTGCCATAAGATTTTCTACCATTATTTCTCCTAGATGGACTGGTACTCCTTCGACATCAATGAGGGCCATAAGGCCTCTCTGCAACCAAAACGCCTGATTAAGATGGCATACAAGGAAATACACTCGTAAATGTCTTCACAGAGCATACATGCAGACGGAGTGGTGTGAACAATCCATATGCAGATGTGCTACCAGTTAGCTATTTACACATGAACAGTAGTAGTCAACACTACACTAGAGCTTCAGGAAGAGCAAATGCATTGAACTCCGGTATTTTGGGATATTAACAACCGCATAAAATGTCCATTTAAGACAAGAGCCAAGATGATATACTATCTTGTGAACTGTAACAATAAGCATCACACTTCAAAAAAAATAAATGCAGCACACTCTCCAAGAGAAAAGAGAACTCAATGGGTCCAGCTTTTGTTGAAGGAATGCTGCTACTATCACAGTATAAAATAAACCTAATTAGTTCCCTCAGAAAAGAGAGGCAGAGAGAATTTACGTGGATACAAAGGCACATCGAATGCCCTGTGATGTGAACACCACTCTTATAAAGGTTTTTAAAGACATTCTTCTAAGGATGTAACACTTTTGTGGGGCCAGTAGATATCTATGAGCAACTAAACTATCCTCTAAGAGGTATGGTCAAATAATTTCGTTGAAAGCAGACACATTTTCTTTTGCAAAATATCTCCGTACAAGTGGGATGGATTATTTTGCACCTGAATTGCTGTACTGTTGTTGAAGCTTGTGCTGGAATCTGAACCACCTTCATTCCGATTGAGCCATGGAGTGCTAGTAAAACTACATAAAAAGTCATTGGTAAACTGATAATGCTTTTTCTGCAGTGGGGTGTTCAGAAAACATAAACATGGCGAAGAGATAACCTGAAAGTTAACTTGACAGGAGTCAACTCAAACAATTCAATATATACTTTTTTCTGTTTCCTGGCTAATAGGTGTATCTGTTGCCATGGTGCACCAATCGGGATAACAGAAGGCAGCAGTCCACTGTCTTGATCAGCGTCCACCGTGTGCGAGCTTTGAGGCTTATCTGATAAATTCTTTGAAATTTTCTCGTAATCACCAAAAATATCAGAAACGTCATAGAAAGTACTTGGGTCTATACTTTTTTCCAACTGACCAAAATGTACTCTAGAGGAAACAGATCTAAAAAAGTCAATCATGCTCAGGACAAGTCGTTCTTCAAGTTCAAGGTAGAAAGGTGCTACACTGCAAATCACCCAATGAAGGAAGTTAACAAAAGTTCAGAACTTAACATCTGAAATAACATACACTGATAGGGTAAATAATACCTTATGTTTATACGTTGGTATGAAACAAATGATGCATCTATAGTTCTCCATTTAACTGCAGCAAACCGCAGCACAGGCTCTAGAGTATTCGAAGAACTTTTACTCTCATTTAGGGATTTCAGCTTGGTATCTTTACCCTTAAAAAAATTAACAGAATTTCCCTTATGACTTCCCTCAAATGACAGCGTGACAGGGTATGGGCTGTCAGAGACCTGATTATCAATTTGCATACTTTGTACATCAATCGTGAATCGCTGCTGATCTAAGCTCTGCATGGCAACAATTGTCATATCCTTGGCAGAAGCAAACAACAATTCCTGCCAACAAAAAAGTATAATAAAATAAATGCCGTACTGAAAATTTCTTAGTGGGATTCAGCATCATTCATAGCACTCTGCTCACCTGAGGAGAAGAGCTTATCAAAGATATCCCCATAAATGGTAAGTGTATTCTGATAACTTCAGTGAAGTTCAACTCGATCTCCTGTTTCTGATCATCTTTTGGTTCCCTTGATCCAAGGAAACCTGTTTCTTTTGTGTCCATGTTGTGACAATTTGAATCAATAATACTGAGCACCTGCAGTTTATTATTACAAATGAAAAACTAACAGAAGAAATATATTGATCGAATCTTGATAGTTGATGGGCCTCGAAAATAACCTTTATTGCTCCCTCCGCATGGACTGATATGCCAAACTTTCTTTCGGTTTTCTGACAAGAATATTTAAAACAGAAAAAGGTCAGAAATCAGCTGGAAAATATCAACAATATCAAAAAGCATAATCGACTTAGATTGTGATACATAAAAACCAAGCAAAAATACATCTGTTGCCCTTTATTAAATGTGATACAGTAGTGATTTTCCCTGGCCAATTTAAACATAACCATGTTAAATCGGGTAACACAATTCCCATTGTTTCCCCACACAAAGTTTGAAAGCACAAAAGGTGCTTAAATAAAGGTAAATGGTCCTCGTTGACTGGCTGATCTGGTGCACAAAAGGTCCTAATCCAAAGGCAAAGCTAGTGAAATAGATGCATATCACATCCTTATCCTGTGAAGCACCACTCCACCCATCTATCACTCAATAATATCCATCCACATGTGCAGATTGAATTATCTCGCTCCTCCCTCTCTCCAAAGTCCAAACCAGCGGATGAGAAGGCTCTGGCTTCTGGGCAATTGCCGCCGTCTAACATAAGGGCCGCTCTTCTTCGCACCAAATATTCTGATGGTGGTGACCTCATGCAGGTGTCCAGGTGGTTGCCGTTGCACGAGAATGAGGGACCTCTTAACTTGGAGGGACTTTGTGAGGGTATGGCCACACTCCCCCACTTCCACGCCGACAAATGAGATGGAAGCTCTTACTTGCCACTAGATCTTGTAGGGAGGAGATTGGACGTAGCAACTGTGCATTTTTTGCTATACGACTCTTGGTCATTGCGAAAGGAGATTTTGCTGCAAAGGATTTAGGTTGCCACAAATAGATGGTGTCATGTAAAACAGAAAAAATGTGGCAAAGTTTGGCAGTTGTTACGTTATCTTTTTGCAAGACAAGATTAGTTATCTGTAATGCTGCGTTTTGTTAATAACTAGTACATGATATTTTCAATGTTATTTCCTATCAAAATATTCTGCCGAGGCACAGTTTGATTTTGTTACAGTGTTCTTCCTTCTTTGGTGTCTTCTCTGATTCCTTGTTGGTTTCTGCAATATTGTGGTATGAGATGAGGCAGGTTCGTAGCAGGGGGGAGGCCAGAAAGAAAAGGGAGATTTTTTTTCCACGGGGAGTTAAGAGGGAAGCTGGACCGGACAAAACAGAGGACAGAGAACGACGGTTGAGGAAAGGCCAAGCGTTAGGTGTCATTTAATCGCATGGCTGTCGAGCCGGCCGATCAGATACACTTACCGGCGGATATCTAGCGCTCACCTTAAATAAAAAGACTTATGATTAACTGAATGTTTGATGAAGCCTGTCCAGATTTTATGAAATTCAAGCCAATATTATCTTGTTAATAAGAAAAGAATGGCGAGTTAGCCCTTGATGCATTCAACTAGCAGTAGCCACAAGACATGCTACTCCAAGTTGAAGACACTGAATTACCTCAGGTGTGGAAGGTAGGGACACATGGACATCATCACTGAGAACATCAAGATTGTATGTACCAAGGCTCCGTTCCCCAGGAACCTGTACGATTGTATGGGGAGAAACCATTTACCATACTTGTTGAAGAAAATAAACTGAAAAATAATATATTTAAGAATAATTGAAGAAATAAGCTCAATAAAGTACCTCAACAGTAAGACGATGAGGATAGCAAGGTTCATCCCAGGCATATTGACATGACGTGTAAGGATATACAATTGTTTCAATAGACTCACATCTCTGCTGATATATCCGCAATTTCTGAAAAAAACAATGAATGATATAAATTTGAGATCCATACAGTTTCAAGAAAGTTACGGAGCAAGAACTATTTACCTCGAGCGAAAAGTTGTCAATCCTGTAAGGTACAAAACCAGTCTTGTCATCAGACAGCAGAATCAATATTGTACCGGTGTTATTGTTTCTTCCAGCAATTTTGTTGTTGTGTATGTCTATATCAGCATTTTGTACTTCCACTCGAACCATGTTTGACACACCTGAGGCACTGTTCCTCATTTTCACTTGAGCATCTCCCAGGCGGTCAGGGATAAAACTACCAGACCATTGCCATCCTGGCCCATCAAATCGAATCGAGACAAGCAACTCTCTGTGAACAGAGTTTTATCAGCACAAAAAGTAAAGACTGGAAAGGATGTATAGAGAACACAGCTAACGATAGCATTCTGGTAAGATTGACATAATTCAATATTTTTTTATGCAAGTAATGAATGAACCTCTGGAAAAATGGAATCCAACATTTAAATCCAAATTTCTAAAATATATATCCATGAACCGTAGGCTCATCCATATTTATCAGCTAACCATTTCATAAAAAACAAACTAAGCAAGCTAATTGAGAACATAAATTTCATGGCTAAGCTCCAGAAACAAAGGAGAGTAACTCACCTGGCTGTATCAGCCCAGTGAAGAAAAGAGTGTTGCCCAGAACTTAAATGCTTAGAAAACCTTGTCCCCTTTTGCTTATAGACCAGGTCATTGCTGCACGCATTACAAATTACATACCTAGAAAAAAAGAGGGAACGGAGGATGGAGAAACCCATTAGCCAGGCCACCATGGAATGAAAGAGTTACACGGCAGCAAAATATGAAAGAAACTGAATAATAGTTTTGGTTTGCTGCTACAAGGATAACCTAGAACTAGAATGCATTAAGAGGAAAGAGACCTACGCCTGTTATTATAGAATTCCAGGGCTACAATGATGACGACAAAGTTAACCGTATTAAAGAGAATGAACTACCAAATGGTACTGCAGAACTCCACGTGCCAAGTTTCATTTGTTATGGGGAAATTAAAAAAATATGGTAAGCTGCAATATATATTTTTGCTTTGCTTTTCTATTCTTTTCAGTAAGAGGAGCTGCCTCCAAAACTTACTACAAGTTGATATATAATTATGAGCACTGAAAATCAATCTTATTGCCATAACAACCAGTTGATGAAATGGTATCTTCCAATTACCTTGGCTGGAAAGCAATAGCCTTTGTCCTCCCAAAAAGTTCCGTCGAAACAGGAACAGATGTTACAGCAACTAAAAAAGCACTAGAAGTAGATGATTGTGGAATAGTGAGACTCGTTGAACCACTGGCAGGGACAAGGAGAAATGGGCTCGACCAATCTCGCCGATTTGCTTCAGTTCCGCTATTAGGTACAGATGCATTCAGCTTAACCAAAAGTTCAGTTGCAGGTGTATGTCCAGCAGGAGCAAACATATAAGCTTTAGCCTCTTTGTCACATTCTTCCAGCACATGCTTACTGTTATTTACAGCTCTTATGTTGGAGTGAGAATTGCGTCCATCAATAAAATCCAACTGTGGCATTTTATTTGCAAAGCGCCTGGTAAAAGGAACACACAGAAGTTAATATAAGAACCAAAAAACAAAGTTTGAACTTTAACACAAGCATGTGGATGCTTTAAGGGGCAGAGCCACTCACTGTATGGATGGGTCTTCTGAAACAAGAGAAAGACCATTTTTTCCAAGCACGTGCCTTGTGTGCCCATCTAACTCAAAATTACAAGGGATCACAATGGTGGACCCGCTCCTCTCATAGCTGCTTTCTGTTACTGTAAGCAAGAGATCTGTACAATTGTACAACAGAAATGGCACAGAAAGGTACAGCTCTCTTGCACCAGAATGAGCATATGTTGCTTTCTCCAGTGTAACATTGAAAGGACCTGCAGAAGAAACCGCCACTAAAGTTTTAGGTACGCACTATAAATATCAGAGTACAGAGAAAGGTTGAACTGCATACATTTCGACACATTTGAGTAGAATGCAATCGTCTCTGTTGTGGAAAATTTCAAGCCATTTGATGTGGTTCCAGTAGAAAATGATTCCACACGGGGAAACTTTATGGACAAGGATCTGTAATCTTGAATATGAAATGTGATTCCAAGATCGTTGGATGGATCAACAAAATAAATAGAGGCGGTTCCTACCTGAGAATATGATTTAGTAGCAAATTAGAGAAATATTAGAGTTGAGGTAATATATCCGCATGGTGTCAGAAACATACCTCCTTAAGTGAAACCTGATGTGCAACCCCACCATTATCTATTGTCAAAGATATCCCCACAGGGAGATAATTCTTTATGAGAAGAGGTGTACTAAGTCTGACTTGCCGAATAAAATGTCTCCTTGCCGATGTCTGTTTAGAAGCCTTTGGAGCATGATTTTCGAGAATCGGTTCTCCATTCAAATGGTCAGTGCAGTACTGATTTCTCTGGGAACTACTAGATGAAGGGACAGTGTACTCTTCAACAGATACACAACAGCGAAATGGATCATTACTAGGGTGAGATGGATAGCACACAGACGATTTCATAAACCCAACCCTGCTTTCACGAGAAAGCAAACTTGATAAGGAGTGAGTTTCACTCCACAAATAAGTTCTGCCGACAGGATGCCACCTAATCTGGCCAGCCTCGGACAGATGAACCGGCAGCGGAATCTCTTTGTTTGGAAGAATGGGCCCGATTACCTGCAGGATAAAGTTTCTTGAGAAATCTAATGTTTGGTTCCTTTTGGCCCATCAATGTAACCAAGAGTTCTCGACTGTGAGTGGCCAAGAAGTTAATATTAGATAGACAATGAAGTATACAATAACATGTTTAGAAGCGTAAAGATGCACAGATTTTGAGCAGGGTAGCAACCCTGCAGCATACTCAGCACATTGTGCAAGAATAGAACCAGAGTTAAGTTACTGGTACCAGGCAAGATACCAGGGCTCGTTGCAGGATTATTCTTCAGCAACATGGTCTATTTTATTCCAAAAATAAATAAATAAACATTTCGCAGCAATGTGACTTTAAAGTTCGAATCTGAGTTAACAAACACCTGCTATTTCCAAAGTTCCCATAAAGTTTTTTTGCGTTTTTTAAAATCTTGAACAAGACTGAACAATCTAACGGCACAATGAGGCCAACATACATTTACCTTTATGAAGGGTTTTTAAAACAAATGCAAATGAAATTAGGGAGTATATATACCTTTGAAGAAACACCAAATGGTATATCAAATCGCAACTCAAGGGGCATTGATGTTGCATTGTGTAGTATGACCTGTAAAAAGAGACCATAAGCCGATGTGTGCAGCTAATGATGTAACTGATCATTCAAAAGGTTATTACCGTAGAGTAAACTCGCACGAGTTTGCTATAATTCTGTAAGGAAACATCGAGTACGACAGGCACAATTAATCCATCATGGTGGCTACCCTTTCTATTGGATCCAAATGCTTCCAAGCTTTCTTCATAATGAATTGGCTTCTTACTCGAAGAGAAGTTTACTTCAAAGAAGTAAATGCCCACAAGGTCAATTGACATTGGCTTAGAGGACCCGGAAGTTCCATCAAACTCGATGGAAATCATATAGTGTGAGACTGCACTCATCCATTTCTCGATGAGGTGTTCAGAAGATCGTGCTTCCCTGTGCTGAAAGAAGAATTCATCTAGAGTTTCTTCAACATAAATTGGGACAGAATATCCTGCTGGCACGGAATTTTCATCTACTATAGAGAAACTATCAATGTCATCTGAATTAACAGCACCACGATACACCTTGAAACTAAATGGCAATGATGTGTCATTTGAGAGAATATATGGTGCATATCTTCTTGTATGCATATCATCACGGCTTAGTCTCAGGATTCCAGGATCTTCTCGTAGACCACCTCCACTACTTGGATTAAGAGAATCTGTAATCATCTCACTAAGTCTGAAAATAGCCTACATATGCAAATCATGATATTAGAGCAGCATATCTGAGAATCAGGATTCAAAACATGCACATTATCAGACAACTGAGTTGGTTCTTAAGAAACTAAGCTAAATAAGTGCCAATGTTCCTTGAGAACAGATGTATAGCTACATTCTATCTGAAGACCCTGCTGTCCTGGTTCCTGAATCACTGTTTAACCAAAAACCTATAATGCCGATCACTTTCAAGATAGGATACACAATACATTGCCTCTTGAAATGTTTGGGAAATATAAATGCCGGGATCATGTACCTCGATCAAGGGTTCTGATATATTAACATTAAGCTGCTTGCTTGATTTTAGCGACACCTCAGTACTGGGAGTTACATCCAGTGCATGATCAGCACATTTTCGAAGTACATTTAGCTGAAAGCTCGAGGGCTCTATAAAAGGCTCCCACATAACCTACACATATATAAATTGTTATTCCTTGACCATGAAAATGAAACACTTCAGACAAGAAAGAAGCATGACTTTACCTTATCAATATTGTTGTAGTTTACTAAAAAATCAACAGAAGCAGAAATTTCAGTCCCATCACCCATTTGACTAAATTGCAGTGACAAGTTCTTCACCAAGGTCTCTATGACAGGCCCATGACTGCTCCACTGTCAAAATCATTACAAAGAACCAGAATGAGTCAAATGTTTCTTGAATAGAGCATATGCCACTTAGCATATTTGGGTACATAAAAAACACATGCATACATAAAACAAAACTTGTTTGGTTACTTCCAAAATTAACTGTTTTTTCATTAAGGGCGAAATATATTTCAAAGCCGCCTTAAAATTGAATTGCAAGGTTGACCAAACAAAGCTAATGATCCATTACTGGTAATGGTATAAAGCCTTCTATGGAAGGTACCAGCTAATATTTCATTCTGATAGTTTCAACATTATTATGCTCACTTTAGTATTTCATAGTTCACAATGTTTTTCCTAAAGGCAATTATTTCAAATTATCTTCGACATTTTATCTGCCATTTTTTTTAAATGGCTAGGTCACATGAGTCTGCAACTTTTGGCAGTGTATCAATCTCAAAAAACTGAATAAAATATTCAATAAATAGCTGGTTTAAGGATACCGGGTACACACCTAAGACTTAGTACAGCAAATTAACAAGTATCTCTCTGTTTTTAAAATGTAAGATGTTTTAGGTACTACACATTTTGTCTAGATGCATACTAAAATAAGTGAACATAGAAACTAAAACATGCCTAGATACATTTGTGTACATGTGAATGTGGGCAAAGGCTGAAACATCTTATATTTAAACTCGGAGGAAGTAGCAGTGTAACATAACGTACCCTTCCATCGTTTAGTAGAATAGAACCTTTTCTTAATCCCGCCTTGAATGCCACAGAACAAAATGAGGAAGCCGATGATGATGATTTAGGAAATCTGAGTTCCATACTGCGCCAGAAGCTAAATATTTGGTGTGAAAAACTAACATCCATGTATTCTGCTTGTAGATCAACGGAAAGATGTGGTGATCCCGTTTCTGATTGATGACTATAACCACTAGCTTTAATCTTAGAGATATGCATGAACGGAACAGAGGCAGCCTTGTTCACTCGAATCATCTCCAGTATTACTTCCACTCTATCTAAATCACATCTGAACTTCGCCCTGCTTTCACCTAACATGACCACAAAATGTTTACTCTCAACAGTAAACGTGATAAACTTGCAACCTCTTGGTTCAATGCATTTAGTATCATCTGTAAGATGCATTAAAGAAGAACCACTGCCATCAATTCCTATACAATTGCTTGTTTGATTTTGTTCTTTCTCCCAGATAGGTACATGAACAACAACAGCAATATTTTCACATGCTACCACCAAGTAAGAGTCGTCTTGCGAACCAAAATCTGATGCGAGAGAAGATGACGTTGCAGAGTCTGACAAATGAGGCAAAGCTGCTGGATGCCCCACATGCGAACTGTTATCTTCTTTTCTTATGTAGGAATGAAAATGATTGATAATGATATCCCAATCAACTAAATATAACCAGGTCTCAAAAAGAGGTACAACAATTAATACTTTGTCTGGCCCAGCGAGATGCTTTGTAAACTTAATTAGAACAGGAGACAATGTCCCATCAGAAACTATGGAGACTAGAGTGTGACCACTAGATGACTGCAGAGCTAAAGAGACAATGTCCATGTCAACACGCTCAGGTTTTTCACCAACCAGTACAGCAGAAATATCAAACTCAAGGTTTGCAGTGGCAACCTTCTCCAATGGCAAATCTTTATCTTTTGAGTGACCAAAGAGAATCATCAGATCCTTGGCAGAAATAGTGATATTAGTAGGCTCATAAGATTCAATGTTCACCTCAGTGGAACTTCGAAGTTCTAAAAACTGTCGGGCATTGCCTTTGTACATTCTACTTTCTTTGGCGATTGAACCTAACACATCAGTGATATGAAAAACTGCCTCCATCCCATCCATAAAATACAAATCTGTACACGATAAGACAGAGTACATACTATTATTGCAGAACCAACGCATTTCAAGAAACGTTTAAAAAGAAAAATAATCCGAAACTATACCTTCAGCAATCAAGTTGAATTTTGATATTTTGCTCATGACGAATGTGGGCAACAAAGGCTGCTCAGAGCAGGATATTTCTTTGCAAGGAATTTGAATCCATATAGTAGCATCAAGCTTTTCCACAAGGGAGTGGATTCTGTTAGGCATGTCCTCATCAAACTTCAGGATAAAATTTCTTTGCTCGTTCAGGAGTACAAGCGATATGGATGCATTTCTTGAACATAGGCTGATGACATCAGCTCTACCGGAAAGCATACACTCTGAACTGAAGAATTCTTTGGGAATACGCTTGACAAATTCTGCAGAGGCCCCAGTTGGAATGAACTCGCAGAAAAAAAATGGAACACCAAGCTTTATACAAAAAAGCTCTTGATTTTCAACAGGAAAAAGTATAACACAATCACATATCTCAAATTTGTAGTTGATGCTGTCAGGCAATTCTCCGGAAGACTCACGATTGTTACTTGCCACATAGTGATGCTGTTCCACCACAGGATCCCAATCGTCCAACAAAAAATATCCAATAAACATCGCCAGCAACTTTGATGGCAATACACAGCAAACATTTTGGGTTGCAATGCATACTTCAGTTGAGAGTGCAGATAAATCTTTTTTAACACGTATGTTGAGTACATTAGCATTACCATGTGAATAAGTTCTCCAGAGTAGCTCACTGATACTTGGTGATGCCCATGATGAAGCAAGTGTTATATCTTTTGCAGACAATAATAGATCCCATGAGGTTGTGTCTGCCAGTGAGAGTGTTGCTATAGATTCAGGAACAGTAAGTGTTGCTAAAATACCACATGATTCATGGAAATGTGCTCTAACTGAAACAAGTGAAAGATCCAGAATAGTTGCACTGACATTACTGGTGTTATTTGGTGATTTGGATGAACAGTTAGAATGCTCAGTGTTACACAGTATGCTGCTTGCAAGCTCTGATGCACAGTAGCCATTTAAACCTGAACTCTCGTCAACCTGTTTACTCCTTGAAGATGTAATATCTAAGGTCTGAACACCTTGAGTTTCTAAACATCCAAAATTAGATATAATATCAGCATGTAAAAAGGGGAAGTGGTCAATAAAAACTCCTCCATATGAAGCACTCTCCGCTTGACAGAATTTTGACAACGAAAGCTTGGGGAATTTGGCATCAGCTGCTTTAGATTTGATGGAACTGTGGTCCAATGTCGAGGACACAACAATACTTCCAGCTGGAGATAATGCATCAAGATTTCTCAAAAACCTCTTTATCTGACCAAATACAGAAGGATGAACATGCAGATCAACGTCATTTAAGTTCAGCTGGTATACATGATGAACCTGTTCATCATATTTGTTAGTTTTGTAGTGCAGCTTTAAGCAAGCCTCAGCAGCAGACTTTGCAGGAACTCCTGTCATGTTAACAGTAGTTTTAGAGTTTCCTGATGAACATAGCACATGCGAGTTAGATTTGTTCTTCGGATCAGTGGAAGTAATTTCAACCATCTTGGTGATGACCCAAAGTTCTGGTAATTCCCACATAGCATACCTACAAATAACAACACCAATTCACACACAAAAATCACATAAGAAGCAAATGAAGATTGCAAGATTGTGAACATTGATTAACCTGATATCAATATCGCCAACACCAACAGTGATGACTGAACAGTCCCCTGTGACTGAACATTCCTTGCCATCATCTTCAAGATCAATCATTACGCTCAGTTTATCCAGCTTAAGAGATGCAGACATATTTGAGGCTGGTTTCTTGGGCCCAATGGTCTTGGTATCATCGTAAGTGTTGCTTCCAACTAGGTTACTTTCTTTCAGATAGGTGAACAAATTAACAATGGCGATGTACATAGTCTGAGAAAAGTATATATCGGCAGATGGCACGATAGAAGCAACCTGCCAAACAATGGTTCCAAAGAGTACGTTCAGAGACGTGCATACAAAGAGCAAAAATAAAATAAGATATGAACAATCTTTTGTATGCATTCCTATATACTCCCTCTGTCCAAAAATAAGTGTCTCAACTTTGTCAAAAAGAAGATGTATCTAGACATGGTTTTGTCTAGATACATCTTCTTTTTGACAAACTTGAGCCCCTTATTTCTGGACGGAGGGAGTAGAAGAATCCAGATCATCAAAACCATACAAGAAGCCACCTATCCTTCGAAAACAATTACCTCCAATTGTTTCAGCATCGGTTCATCCAAGAATATGCACAATCCAAATACAATAGAAGCATCCAATTTGACCAGTGTCGACGCTATATCATGTCTACCAGCCATGGACACCTTTACCTACAAACGTGCATATATATATGTATACACTTCTCACTGGTTCATGTGGATGTTGAACAAGGAAAAAAAACAAAATATACACAAAGCCTAACCTTGAATCCAGTGAGGCTAACCTCAAAATGGTTATACAGGTCATCCAATTGTAAGCCAGGTAGCAGGCTGTCAGAAAAATAAGTAGATGTTTTCTTCGACATGTAATCAAGAAAAGAATTGGCTTGTGTCTGAGAATCCTCCTCAACTGTATCTTTGGATCGCACAGATACATCTTCAGCCTCAAAAACCTGTAATTTGTACTGGTTTCAGCAACAAAGCTACTTACCAAAAGTTCAGAAATAAAGATGGAGCTGGTACCATCTTTCCTTCAATAACATTGAGCTGGGAAAGGTGTCAGATTTTCTTACTGTCATTATTATTTTTTATCGATAAAGCATGTCAATATCTTTTGTTAACGTGCATTCACCATGAATGCATTATTCATGGTATATGTTTATCTTGACCAACTGCAACACATCCTGTTTTATCAAATTTGTTTTCAATTGAAATAAATAAAAGTCATCTGATAATCTGATTAATCAAAAACCTCGGTTGCGTCAGGGAAACCAAGTAACTGGCAACCACCTCAAAGGGGAGCTGGAGACTTGATCCATGGACATTTGTGATCACTGAAATTCCATGGAACTAACATGCTCCATGGCCAAAGTGTAAAACAGTGTTGTTTTCCATTAGCACATACCATAGTAAGTTCTTCTCTTCCACAATCATGTGATGGTAGCCTAATGACAAAGTGGTGAACTGTTAAATCCCAAAGAAGTTTCTTTTGGTTCCCAGACATGTACCTAGAATCACATTAAAACGGTTACTCAAATTCAACTGGAATGCCACAGTACGGAAAATGCAGAAGTAAATGGGAGAAAACATACTTTAGTTTGGAGAGAAGTCTTGTTTCAAAATTATCAAAACGATTTAGTGAGGAAAGCACCTGCATGATGTAGAATTTCTAGATTATCAGTTGGGCATTTAAACTTGTTTCGGTGATGAAAATCTCTAGCCAAGCGAAAGTTAACAGTATATTTAAGTACGTGAGAGACACAGCAAGTAAATGACAAAGAGGGTCCATATCAACTCCAGTATAACGAGGGCATAGTAAATCAAGCTGATTTATTAAAGAACGTTGTTCAAGAATCTACAACCTGTCTTCCCAAACAGACGGATAATCCGTACAGGAGAGAGAAGTAAAAGTGCCACCTTATAGAAGAACGTTGTTAGAGAATCTACAGCCGGTCTTCCCAAACTCTTCCTATTTGTCCAGACGGATAATCCGAACAGGAGAGAGAAGTAAAAGTGCCCCCCCCCCCCCCATTTCATCCCTATGTGTCCGGGCTGTCCAGCACACACCATATATGGAGTGGGAATGAGGGTGTCCGAGCATGTCCGGACAGTCTGCCACGTAGGACGCCGTCCACCCCAGACCACTTTATATCTTCCTTTATTGTTTCTTTTGTCCCTCTCAATCCATCCCCACCAATCACATGCAATTGACCGGACATTTTTAGAGACATGGCTGGACACATACACTTTATAGGGTCCAAATCATACACGTCCGGACGTGTCCGTGGACAAATTAGGGGCCAAATTTGCCCACCGTTATTGGAGATGCTCTTAGAGAATATCCTATGAAGGTTGGTGGATCTGACTGCGCTTCTACGACTGGAGAAAACCAGATTTTACATAACGTAGTTGCAGCAAAGTTGACCAAAATTAGTCTCACTTGATAATCCAAATAATTATTGACTATGGAATCTATCTCTTGCTTCAGTTAGTTACTTAGTTATACCGAACAAACTCACAAAACCAAGCGAGCCAGGAAATAGTACATCTTTTCCCAAACTTTGGAGCATAAATGCACGAATGCTTACCCTATCGTGCTGAAATTGGAAAGAGGTTAACAAATTATAGATGTGCAGGAGATTAAAGAAGAATTCTGGTTCGTAGATGGCATTGAATTCCTCGACAACAACCTAAAAAATGATAGGAAAAATAATTAAAGTCAGCAATTAATAACACCACAGGGATACTATGCAATGAAGTCAGCCCTCTTATGGAAAGAATACAGGTACCCGTGTTGAAGCTTCTGAGCTTTCGTTTGACTTCGGAAAGTTAAGTTGAACTCTGATAACAGGTGTCCCCCGATCATCAACAGTGCTACACTAAAATATGTTAAGATTTAAAAGATACAGTTCACAGAAGGGCCAAAAAAGATCTTAAGGATCAAACTGTAATGCATACCTTTCCAGCCAGCAAGATTTTACTTTTATTAGCTGGGTTAGTAATCTCAAGTGAATCAAGCGAAGCACAGATAGTTGCTGAATCATCCCATACTTTACATTCAGTACCAAGCCCAGTAAACACTGCATCAATAAGCTTCATGCCAAACCCCCTGACATATCAGTAGAACAGTTAGACGACATAATGATAAAAAAGAGCCTCTTGCATAAGCTAAACCATGTAAAAAGGAAACCGAAAATCAGGCAGCAAACAACAGGACAGTGAGAAGTAATTTTTGATTGTTTAGAACAGAATGAATCAATGGAGTGTTGGCCATTACAGTGGCCATTTTGGAGAACTTATGTTTTACTATCTTGGGAAATAATAGCTAATAGGCAAAATTTCTGTTTAGAGACATGACATTACAGAAATATTTTACAAAAAATGGCCAAGATTTTGACTAACATTACTTAACAAATTGCTGCTATGGCGCACCATAGCAATGTCACTCTGAGTGTAAAGCTACTATTACAAATAATAGAATTAATGCAACATGAAATATAAGAAACCACCAGCGAGAGGGCGGGAGGAGACACTTGCCTGAAGGTGACAGTAGTAAGTATCTGAGGAATAGAGAGTTTCAAAGAGTAGTAGTTTTCTTTTGTCGAGTGATTTTCAGCAGAAGAAACAGGATGAAATTCTGTGCCCTCGTATATATCCTGAAATGAAATACTAAGATGTTCCTGAGTATCATTGCATTAATTCTAGCCAACCTTATAGAGAGTAACTCAAGGATATATCTAATGTATAACCTTAATAATGTCTTCTGAAACAACACCAGCAAATGAACTTGTGTCAGCTGTTCCACCAGCACCAAGCATTCCAAGAGAAAGCCAGTTTAACCATCCTCGGCCTGCACCTAATGACTGATCATCACTTTGCGGACTTCCTGGACTAGAAAAAGTATCTTTTGTAGATTTCACAGACAACTCCTGCCAACACCAGGTGAGATGTTAGGCTGGTAAGACTTAAATAGCAGCAGATATCACTATTATGTTGAAAAATGAGAAGAAAGTGCAACTAATATAGACTCTCTACATAACATTGGTATAGCAAATAACTATCCTGGATGTTAGGTGTAGTAATTTTAGGTAAAGAGTAAAGTTTTAAGTGGCTAAATGCTTACGGGTGAAGACAGTTTCAACTTTTGCGTTTAAACTGATGAATGAAGAAAAATAATTAGTGTCATAATACTATTTTTCAAATAGAAGCATCAAGTACCTGTAGTTGTTGTTCCGCAATTGTTCTGTAGTTAACTATATCATCTATATCACATTCTCTGTCCAGAATTTCCAGCTTTTGTAAAATGTCTTTACTTACAAGCTGAAAACAGAAAGATTGAACAAAGTAAGTTCGTGGAAACCATTGTATAATCATACATACTGTGCTACTATTTTATCTAACCAGGGGTATTAGTCTGTGTGACCAATACAACTGGATTAACATATTTAAACGGATATAGACAAACAAATATGACAGGAGTAAACGTTTGGTCAGACACCACCTACCCTATAAAAATGAGACGGGACAATAGGTAAACCATCGTACAATAAAAATTGTGACATCATGGTTTTTAAGGCGTCCTAAGGCGAAGGGGGGCGCCTTGACGCCTAGGCGGACGCTTAGCGCCTAAAGGCGGTCGTTTTTCTAAGGCGGATGGTGGGTGTCTTGACGCCTAGGCGGATGCCTTGAAAACCAGGTGTGACATATCATTGTTTTCTTTCCTAAGTTTCGTTAAATAAAAATGATACAGAATATCAGTCCAGCATGCACATGATTTATATAATGACAGATCAGATGTTGCTGTGTACTATATGCATTTGGTCTACATAAATAAAAGAAAACAGAGCAGCAACTACTATCACCATTTTTTCTGACATAATAACAATGTGTACTATAGACCCCTCCCTCCTACTCTATGGGCTTCCCTTTTCCTTTATGTAACATACAAGAGAATACGCCACCCAGCCTTAAGCTATTATTGTTAACTACCATCTGTTCATGTGTGCATCAGAAACATTAGAAGTTTATGAGGAAATGCAACCATACTAAGAAAATCACACAACCTGTCCTTTTTGCAATAGCTCCAATTTTGTTCGGTACAAACTGACATATTTCCGACGGTTCCCCCTGTTAACCATACCAACAGACATAGGTGAAGATCAGCACGTTTAAAACAAACATATGCCCACACTAATCAATAAAATGAATGAAAAGTGCTGTGTGAATGAAAGTTGAAAATACAGTTAACATCACTTAAAACAAGATGCAACAGGAATGCCAAACGAGTACAAACAAGTAGATATAGTCATAAATCATTCAACTGGAAGTGTTTAAGCAACAAAGCTTATCTTCTGCTTATTAAATTAAAGAACAAGAGTTATGGTTGAAAGGTTAGAACTAAGAGCAAAAATTCAAGTCAGCAATTGCTAGTATCCTAAAGCACATAAAATGCTGATTTTCTGTTACTATTTGACAGTAGATAGGCTCCATGCATTATTTAGGCGTGAAGCTCTGGGCTTCCTGAAGCTTGCTTAAAATGAAAGAGGAGTAGAGTTTCTATTCAAGCAAACTTCAAACCGACCCAGTGTACGAGATTACGAAGGCCTGCATATCTTTTTCTTAAAAAAAATATGGATATCATTTTGTCTAGCAATAATTGCGACCCACTCAAGTATGGTTTTTCTGCTCATATCACACCTTGCCAATCAAGTAGAACAGCGAAAGAGTTAACAAGAAACTCACAATCGCTCTCCCAAGAACTTCCAAGAAGTTTTCTTCAGTCTTCTGCAAACGTCTGCCATAATAGATTCCTTGGCATAACGCCACCACATTATCTGCCAACCTTTATGTCTCTTAGATAAAAAACACTGAGGCGGACGGTAGCGTCCATATCTGTCAAATGGTGGCAATAAGCATTAGAGGTGGTGATGACTTATTGTTCGATTACGCTTATCGAAAATGCTCAAGTAATCTAGTTCATATTCAGAAAATCACTGAATCAGTGAAACCAAAGAGTTCATAATGTTCAAGCACGGCTTTTCATGCTAGAAAATCTTAGAGCAGCATTATTTCATCAAGACAGAATATGAAGGGAAGTATTGTGCATTAAGGCTTACAATTAAGGCAGGATAAGATTTGTTTAACGAAAAGAAGGCAAAAAATAAGGCCAATGCATGTCTATGAACAAATACATGAGAACGGAACCTAACAGATGTCAGTAATTCAGAAAATAGTTTTTGACCATGTAAATTACAGCAGCATACTTTGTCCGCAGAGCCCAGATGGTGAAGTAATCGCAAAGATTCAAAATTTGCTGAAGCTGGATTTCATCAATTGATAGAACCTACAGATAAGATGAAAAATGTAATGATAAATCAACCCTGAAGTGATTAATGTTGAATTATATTGCCTAGCCATTTCCATCAGTTTGTACTTTTGGTTGAGTTCACTAATGCAATAATTCAATATGTCTAGTGCGTGAATTCAATATGGTATCAGAGCCAAGAGGTCTCAAATTCAATATATTTGTGGCCTTCATCGATCCAATGTCTAAGGTCTAGAGGAGTCCAGACGTAAGGGGGAGTGTTGAAATATATTGCCTAGCCCTTTCCATCAGTTCGGACTTTTGGTTGAGTTGGCTAGTGAGCGAATTCAATAATTAACACATCTATACTGTTGATAATAGAAAAAAACACGAACCAATGCAGTTAATTCTGCAGTTATGTCATACTGAGGCACACCATCAAGCTTTCCATAGTTGTTGGCCTGTGGTAAAGATGAGACTCTATTAGGTCCGGCTGCTCAGCATGCAGTGGAAAAAAATTGGCAGATCTGAAGGTAACCACAGAACATTTGAAAACCTTTTAACCAGACAATGCTGCCCGATAATACCATATTTGACGAAAATATATACAAAGAAGAGATGACTTACGAGCACAGACACGGTCACACAAAATGGATTTATAAGATAATCATCTCTTGGGTGGGCCAACCCAAGACTAAAATTAGATTGAACTCCAGTAGGAGCACCAATACCATATAGATCATGCTGTTCTTCTAATTGATGACAGTAAATTCCAACATTTGATATATTTATTTTCTTGTTCACTTCATCTTGTCTGGACCTGGCCATCAATGACCTAAAGCGCAAGAAAATAAATTACACCTTTACAATCAAATACTTGAAAATACCCAGTTATAGACAAACCTAGCAAATCATAAAGATAACAGTAATAGACATGCATAATGGCCCATACACAGCCAGTCATTAATATGTTGTTTCTAAGTGTAGGCGACATTTTTACGACGAAATGACAGCAAGTGCTGATGGCTTTCATTGCCTATACCCACACATATAGCGAAGTTACTAAAGTGTGTTGCTGTAAAAATTTAGGCCAACACAGGAAATTGACATTTGGAAGTTAAATTTCTAGTTAGATTTTTTGGATTCCTTCATCAAGTCAAACCAGTTATGCAGAATCACTGTCTCGAAAGTATGCTCCAGCTCCCAATGATTTTTAACATTGAAAGGAACTATAGTGACTTCAAAGCATTTTTGTTGCTGTTAAGCAAGCAATCTCAGTTTTCTACGCCTCTAAGTAATTTAAATTCCTGGTAAACGTGTCCAGTCCTCTGAACATGTCCTAATCTTCAGTACCGCAACAGTTGTACTAAAAAATATTAGAGTTAACTAGCAAAGTGAAGGTTTGTTCTCTGTTTAAATGAAAAATAAAATGATTGGGCTAACTCACATGGGAAAACTTTGCTTCTGTGTATCTGTTTGTATTGACAGACTGTTGAATTCCAAACCAAGTATGAAGCCGCCCTAATGATATATTACCAAGAAAAAACATGTATCGCTGAGAATAATAACATATCAACAGAAGAAAATAAAATAAAACAACACTGAAGATCACAAATGAAGATGTGGGGATACATGCATCAATCCATTTGAAAAGTAACGAGTTTGCTACTAATTCGCGATTTCCTAAGAATTGAGGGCTTATCTTGGCAGATCCATTGATGTTTCGGATCACAAAGAGCACTAAGGAAATTTCTATAGAAGATGACCTGTGGATATTCTGAGACAGTTTTATAGTGTGCAAAATGGTCTGTATGTAGATAGGGAACTAATCTCTTTTGAGTTCAAAATAAAACGCAACAATGTGGCGAATAGCAAGGCACTGATTGACCAGTATGATTTAGAAATTATAAACAGTAGGGATGCCGGCATGTCGCCAAACGTACCATTGGGTTATACAATCTATTCTGAACAAGAAATCAAGTGGTGTAACCCCAAAAGTACGTAAAAGCAGAATAAAAATGATGAGAATGTGATGGACATGATGTAGGAGCCATATGGATGAGTATTTTGGAAACGACCTCTTCATATATTTATAAATAATGCAACAAATAATCCACCCACGTCCCTCCACATCTGACCAATACAAATTAAACCCAACTGCCCACATGTTAGCATACTACACCCAAAGATGAGTTTGCACTAGATGTTTCCCAGTAGTTAGTAGATTCGAATACTTTCTAACATTTTCCATCTGGCAACAAAAGCATTATTGCATGTGGACTAAATTGTACATCCACCAATACGATATAAACATGAATACCTGATCTTTGTGGGATTCAACGTATATCATGTGAACATTTCGTATGGAAACTTGGATGTTGTCTAGTATCTGCCAATAAGAGTTCAACAAATGCAGCAAAATTGTAAGTGCTTTGAGATATTCAGATATCTATGTATTAATTGTTCAAACAATAAGACTGTGATCTTATTACCTTTGCTGACATGTAAGATAGAAGTGATTGCCCCGTTTGGTTATCTAGAAGTCAAAATAATTAGGGTTTCATGGATATCAATATGAATAAGCATGAGATTTGCAAAAGTTATACTAACAATATGACAAATATAAGTAAATGTGCTATGAATTATTAATAATTAGTTCTCCATTGGCATCCTTGAGTATTATCATGTGATTTCATAAATATGTCATGCCTTCGGAACTCTGTGTTCGCATCATGGTGACACTGATCTACATATTCAGTACTTGATGTATGTAAATACAGAATGTGTATTCTTTTTTCATAATACATGCTAATGTATAAGAAAAAAAGGGAAACGGCGAGGACAAGAAACCTACAGTTACACTAGCAGTCTAGCACATACAGCTGATATTAACATGTTGACAGTGAAGTGAATTACAGCGACAAACTGATCTCTAAAATTTACAGAAGATGGTGAAGGGAACAGGAATCATGACTGACCTGTCACTCTTCTGGAAAATTTAGCAAGCTCTATTGCATTAAGTTTAGCCAATTTGCCAGCTAGTTCTCTCTTATCAAGGGACTCGGATCTCCACTGATAAATAAACAGAGTATTCATTGGGTCAACATGGCGGAAACAGCATTGATAGGCTAACTGAACAATGTAGGACCAGATTCAGTGACATGCCTCAGAATCCTCGCGTGGACATGCACATACAAACACATCTTCTATAACAATAATTATAGGGTCCCATCCAAGTTTTTTCCATGGAATCTTTATGCTTAGCTTCCCAATTCGTCCTGCAGGAACAGCATAATGGGAACTCAGAATATTACAGCTACAAATAGTTTCCTTTCCTCTACACACGACAAAACAGCAAAAGTATTTTCTATAGCATCCAGCCAACAATCCAAGTGGGAGCATAGATCATACCGGTCTTAAGTGCGAATGGCAGCTGCAGGTAGTCGAAGGCTTCCAGAATGAGCTCCACATTTTCCAACAGTATTTCCTCTGCAGAAAATGGAGTCGTCAAACGCTTAGCCACCATGAGAGAGAGACAGCACAATCCCGAGCTAGGCCGCATAGATGCTATTAATTCTAAGCATGATTACTTGGCAACTCGTATATCGGTATCAATCACCGATGCCAAGCATAGACAAGCAGAACAACGGATTCAACAGAACCTGTCACCTGTGCACAGAGAAGTCCGGTATACGATCGAACCCAAATACCCAATGCCAGTCACGCCTTAATCATAACTCAAACAGCAAGCATCCATAAATTAACCGACAAATTTACTGCCGCGGCGACGAATTGGAGGAGAACGGGGATCAGAGAGAGAACCGCGGGCTGGCTCGCGGGTGATTGGGCCAACCAAGTAGTGGGGACGCGGGTGTGGTCGCTAGTGCTCTGGGGAGGGAGGGGATCGAGGACGAACCGTTCCAGATGCCGATCTTAAGCTGCTCCTTCTGGATGCCCTTGACGTAGCGGCCGAGCAGGCCGGCGAGCACCTGGCTCACCACCCCCTCGAACATGGCGGCGGCGGCGGCGGGAGAGGGTGAGGAGGAGGAGCCCTAGCGAACCCGCGCTCTCATGGCGCGGAAGAGGCGAGGGGTCGAGAGTGGAGGGGCGGCGAGGCGGGGCGGCGGAGGAGGGAGGGGAGTGCTGGAGAGGAGGGCGAGTTGGGTTTGGGAGTTCCGTTTGCTTGGAGGAGGAGGCGGAGGGAGGCGACGGCGATTCGTTCGTGTATTGGTGTCGTTGATGGTCGGGCATTCGGCGGCCTCCCCCCTCGGTGTGTCGAGCCGTGAGCCCGTGACCATGCGATACTGCGATGTACCGTACTCGACCTTTTTTTTTATGTACTCCCTCTGTCTACAAATAGACTAGCCTATTTGCCAAATGCACATCTCATAAGCCCAATCCTTACCATGCAGGCATGAAATATAAGAAGCAAACGATTGCAAAACTGTGACATTGGTTTGTGGATTTTGTCATTCCTCCCACTATGACCGATTCTAATGGCAGTTTAGCTATTTGACTGATCGAAATTGTAATCTTACCATTACTAGATTAGCTAATCATATCATCGGCACTGGCGGAGCTCAGTGAAGGCCAACCTGGGCCACGGCCCACCCAGGTTTTTTGTCAAAAAAATATTAATTAGTAGTAAGAAACACCGGCCCAGTCCATCAGCATATACATGGGCCAGTTTCCTTTCCTCTATCTCTCAGTTTTGCTCACCTCACTAGCCACGAGTCCACGATCGATCCTTATCCTGTTCACGAACAGAACCACAACCATGGATGGAAGAAAATGGCGGCTAGGTCTAGCGATTTGAACACAAATTACACAAGAAAAGAAGGAGAATAAGGGGGGGAATCGGTGGAGCGAAGTAGCAGCAACACCGCGACGCCCGCATCGTGGGGGTGGCCACTAAGGCCGCACAGGAATGGCCGCATGGGAACGGCGCACCGGCCGGACCGCCAGAGGTCCAGTAGCCAGCAGACGAAGCTACGATTGAATCAAAATCGAGCCTCAATCTTCAATTTCCTTGGTCAGATACTTCTCGTTTCCCCAAATTTTTTTAGCAATTTGGTGGCACGGTACCAGTACACGGTTGATTGCTTACAGATTTTCGGGTGAAGAATGGCATCGACGCCGTTAACTGGTTTGGTCTTTTTTCCATCATGGCTTAGAGAAAAATTTGTGCTTTCTTATAGTCTGGCCCGCCCATGATTTTGTTTCAAGCTCCGCCATTGATCATCGGTTTGTCCACTCTTTATCCCTCCACATTACGAAAGTTGAGGATCTCTCGCTGACGTGGGGCTGCCTTTCGGGTAGCCCACGATTAGGCTACCTGGGTCGCGCCAAGGATAGGAAGGCCCACAGAAGGCCCACGCGGGGTATCATGTAACCTAGTCCAAGTCGGTTAGGAAGCATAACCTGCCATATCTGTAGTTGCCATCGGCACCAACCACCCGAGACCTGGCTGCCTATAAAGTCAGGAGGGTTGCTCGTCCCAGGACACGAAAATAGCTACGGCACAAACCCTAGCGAGATCGCAATCTCGCCATTGTAACCACAACTCGGATCAATAACCAGACAAGCAGGAGTAGGGTGTTATCCTCCGGGAGCCTGAACCTGGGTAAATCCTTGCTTGTCAGCCGTCGTGACCACCTTGCACTCATCTCTCTCCCCATCAATCAACCCGGGGTGCACAACCCTGGGACTTGTCGAGTTCACACCTCGTCAATTGGCGCCGTCTGTGGGAAATCACACAAGTGCTAGGATCATGGTTGCTCCGGCTCCATCCGCAATGAAGATCGGTGCGTCCGCCGTCAGGAAGTCGATCTGATTCGGCTCCTTCGAGTACGTCATCCACTCGCCAGCTCACCAACCAGTGTACGCCGATCTGGACAAAGGTATACACATCACCTTCGGCTCCATATTCTGTTGCATCGATAGTCGTGGTATACTCAGGTCTGCGGCTACCGCGCTACGCGCGACGACGTCACCTACATCGGCAACCGTCGCATCTGCCCAACCCGCGAAGATCGCATCTGCCGCACCTGTGGAGATCGCGCATGCCGCACCCGCGGAGATCGCGCCTGCCGAACCCGCGAAGATCGCATCTGCCGCACCCGCGGAGATCGCGCCTGCCGAACCCGCGAAGATCGCATCTGCCGCACCCGCGGAGATCGTGCCTGCCGAACCCGCGAAGATCGCATCTGCCGCACCCGCGGAGATCGCGCCTGCCAAACCCGCGAAGATCGCATCTGCCGCACCCGCGGAGATCGCGCCAGCTGCACCCGCGAAGAGGGCATCTACATCGACAATTTCGGCAACGGCCACGCGAATCGAGTCTACTACCCCAACCTCGGTCGCGCGGTCGATCAAGTCAAGATCCACCTCGACCAGGAGCCCGCGTCCGACAGCCATGTCGCGCGCGCCCTCGTCTTCGTGGAAATCCCAAGTCTACCCCAAGCCAATCGCACTCGCCCCGGCGAGCGTGAACACATGGACAATCGCGAGAAGACGCGACAGCGGCTGCGCCGCGCGCCACGTTGCAGCAATTTTCGACCCCGAGCAAGAAGCGGGCGATAGAAGCAGCAGCGGCAGCACTAACTCTCCGACTCAAGTCTACCCCAAGTAAGTCTTCATGGCCGGCACAGCACCGCATGACGACGAAGAAGAACCCGCATATCCACTAGAGATGGACATGTCGGACCAGACTAAACTTGTCATCACGCGGGACATGGCGATACAAGCCATGAAGCACGTGGACGAGGGCACGTTCCCCCCACCCAACGCACCTCGAGAAGACCACCTGGCGGTTCATTACTTGCTACGCAAGGAAGGCGAACGAATTCGCGCCGAAAAAGCCGACCTGCTCAGGCGCAAAAGGGACGCGGATGCATCGAGTGCCAGGCGAGCCGCCCTCTCCTTCACATACTCCACAGAGGTTAACCAAGGAGCACGGCGAACCAGAGCCCGTGTCCCCCACATAGCAGAAGCTGATCGAACAAGGCTCACCCGCAACCTCGACTCGTCCTTCGTCACCGAAGATGAAAACGGGATACCCGTCCCAAAGACGGCGAATGCCGCCCTAATCTCAGTCGAGACATACCTCCGGCTCCCACAGCCACCGGAGGGGGACGCACGCTCCCTTCTCCACAAGAAACAAATTGCCTCCATAAGGGCAATCGAGGAAGCTCTGGCGGCCAAGGGGCCAAGTAACCGAGCGCACGAACCAACGACATCGGGCATCCCAGCGGCGCAACGACAGCCAGTCAAGGACCTTCGCGACGTCCTGACACAGAAAACGGTGGACCGCAACCGCAAGGAGCGCTCGGCTAGTGTGGCAAACGCGGACGACCACGCTGACAGCGACTTCGAGCCGTGTGGCGCGGCATGCTTTAGCTTCAACATCCGCGACACCCGCATGCCTAAAGGCTTCAAGTTGACGGCTGGCACACCAAAGTATGACGGGAAGCAAGACCCAAAACTGTGGCTCGAAGACTACCTCATCGCTTGCACCTGCCAAGGCGGAACGTCGACTACGGCAGTGCAGTACATCCAGCTCATGCTGACAGACTCGGCACGCGGGTGGCTCACAAGCCAACCCAAAGACTCTTTCCGAACATGGGAAGAATTCCAGGATAATTTCATCAAGAGTTTCTCGGGAACATTCGCCAGGCCGACGACCTACATCGAGTTGCAGGCCTGCAAGCAAGGAAAGGATGAGTCGCTCCGCTCTTACATCCAGAGGTGGACACTCCTCCGCAATACCATGGAACCCGTATCAGAAGATCGAGTGATGGACGCCTTCATGCATGGCGTCGCTCGTCGCGACCTCCGCGTGGAATTCGGTAGGCTCCAGCCGAAGACCACAATAGAACTCATGAAGACAGCCAACCAATGGGCCGAAGGAGAGGACTACGTCCGTGAAACTTCTCCCAAAAAAGAGGGCGAAACAAGCAACTGGCGTGAGGCGCGTCAAAAGAAGAAGCCACGCTACACCCACGATTCAATCGAATTAGTAGCGGCGGGCTATGAAACCCCCCGTGAGGACAAGCGTGACGGCAGCCGACAGTACGAGCAGAGTCGGCAGCCCAGCTCGAGTCAGTACAACCGTGGCAGCAGCAGCATCGGCCACAATAATGGGAGTCAGAAACGCGAGTGGAAGCGCCCGTTGACCCCAGCAGAGGAGCTGATGCAACCCTGTAAGCATCACTCGTTCCGCAACGCGGAAACAGGCAAATGGAGTTCCAACCACCTGTTGAAGGATTGCCGCAAAGCAAGAAAGATCTACCATGCCATGCAGCAAATCATCGCCCCGGTGCAGGCCGTATAGGCAGCACCGCAGCTAGCCATCCAGGCAGCACCCGCAAACAACAACCAAGTGCAGGCGGCAGGGGCGTTCCCCCAGCCGCAGCAGCAGCAACAAGGTCAGTCGGCAGCAGCCGACACGTACCCAGCCGCACGGGGACAGCTGAACATGATCCAGAAGGGACCCCCGTCGAACAGGCGCCAGAAAATCATCACACGCCAAGTACTTCAAGCCATCAACAGCCCGCGCGCGGTACCAGACTACCTGCGCGGGTCGGAGACACCAATCACATTCTCCAGGGCAGATCACCCATCAGAGGTAATCCGACCCGGGCACGCCGCACTCGTGATTGAGGCCTTGATCGGCGACTACAGCATGAAGAAGGTGTTCCTGGACGGAGGCAGCGGCATCAACATCATATTCGCCGACACCCTCAGAAGAATGAACAGGTCGACAGAGAAATTGCCGAAATCGGAGACCACCTTCCACGGCATAGTACCAGGGCAAGCAATCACGCCCATGGGAACAATCACACTCGACGTCATCCTCGGTACACCCGAGCACTTCAGGAAGGAGTCGATAGACTTTGAGGTCGTCGACTGGAAGTCACAATACCATGCCATCCTCGGACGCCCGACCTTTGCCAGGTTCATGGCAGTACCCCACTACGCCTACCTGATGATAAAATTGCCCGGGCCGAAAGGAGTGATCACCGTCCGCGGCGACTTCGGGCTCTCCAACAGCTGCGACCGCGAGTTCGCCAAGATCTCCGAGTTTTTCGGAGTCGAAGAGCACTTCAAGGCCATATCAGCCGACAACGACAAGACCATCTTCCCGGCTCGCAAGAAGCCTGCCAAAGACGCAGCGTTCAACACGAATGACGACACCGTCACCCACCAAGTCCATCCAACTGACAGCAGAAAGACGGTCAAGGTCTCATCGAGTCTGACCCCCGCATAGGAAAGCGCGCTCGTCGAGTTCCTACGTGAGAACTGAAAAATCTTCGCATGGCAACCTTCTGACATGCCAGGGATACCCAGGGAACTCGCCGAGCACTCTCTGAAAGTCCACAAGGACGCAAGACCAGTCAAGCAATCCATGCGACGCTTCTCAGGACCCAAACGAGACACGATCACTATGGAAGTCGACAGATTACTGCACGCCAAGTTCATCCGAGAGATCAAGGACTCGGACTGGGTCGCCAACCCGGTCCTAGTGGAGAAAAAGAAGACGAAGAAACTACGCATGTGCGTTGACTTCACCGCAGTCAACAAATGCTGCCCCAAGGACCATTTCCCGCTCCCGCGGATAGACCAGATCATCGACTCGACAGCAGGCTGCGAGCGCCTGTCCTTTCTAGATGCCTACTCAGGTTACCAGCAGATCAGGCTGAAAGTCGAGGACGAAGAGAAGACAGCCTTCATCACACCCGACGGCGTTTTTTGCTACCAGACGATGCCGTTCGGATTAAAGAACGCAGGTGCCACGTACCAGCGGACAATGCAAGCATGCCTCAAGGGGCTAATCGGGCAGATCGTCCAAGTCTACGTCGACGACATCGTTGTCACGACCCGAAAGGAAGATACCCTAGTCGACGACCTCCGCAAGGTCTTCGCCGCACTCGACGTGTATCAGATCAAGCTCAACCCAGAGAAGTGCGTGTTCGGCGTGCCAGCCGGAGAACTACTAGGGTACCTCGTATCCGCAAGAGGAATCGAAGCAAACCCTGAGAAGGTGCAGAACATACTCACAATGCCAGCACCAACCAAGCTCCGGGAGGTGCAACGGTTAGCTGGCCGAGTCGCAGCTCTCAGCCGGTTCATTAGTAAGTTGGGAGAGAAAGCCTTACCTTTCTACCAACTGATGAAGAAGGCAGACAAGTTCGAGTGGACACAAGAGGCGCAGGACGCATTCGACCATCTCAAGAAAACACTGACAACCTCTCCAGTCCTCGTGGCACCACTGGAAAATGAGCCGATGTACCTATACGTCTCAGCAACGAACAGGGTGGTGAGCACGGTGCTCGTAGTCGAACGCGACGAAGAAGGGCACAGTCACCCGGTGCAGAGGCCCGTCTACTACCTTAGCGAAGTACTCACCTTGTCCAAGCAGAACTACCCTCATTACCAGAAGCTGGCGTACGGAGTCTTCATGACCTCCAGAAAGGTCGTCCACTACTTCTCCGAGCACCCGATCACGGTGGTAAGCTCCTCTGGACTAGCAGACATTCTCACAAACCAACGCGCGACAGAACGAGTCGCCAAGTGGGTTGTCGAACTAGGACCATGGGGGCTGAAGTATGCTCACCCGAAGTCCATCAAGGCCCAAGTCCTCCCGGAATTCACCACCGAGTGGATAGAAGCCCAGCTACCAAATGTCCCCGACTTGTCCAACACATGGACAATGTACTTTGATGGCTCCAAGAAATTCAAGTCAGCCGGAGCAGGAGTCGTGCTCATCTCCCCAAAGGCGACAAGTTCAAGTATGTCCTGCAGATGGACTTTCCGACGTCGTCCAACAACGAAGCCGAGTACGAGGCCCTGCTCCAGGGCATGCGCATGGCCAAGAACTGCGGCGCCACGCACCTCATGATCTACGGTGACTCCTACCTGGTGGTACAGCAAACCATGAAGTCCTGCGACGCCGTCGCCGACAACATGATCGCTTACAGAGACCTCTACAATCAACTGGAAGGCAACTTCGACGGCTACGAGTTGCGCCACATTGGCCGTGAAAGCAACGAGGAAGCCGACGTCCTTGCTAACATGGGCTCAGACAGGGTACCAGTCCCACCCGGCGTCGTCCTCGAGTGCATCACGCAGAGATCCATCAAGACTCAGAATACAACAAGCAGTGCAACAACAAAAGGCGATGCCAACCCGCCAAGCCAAGACAAGGTCCCCATGGAGGTCATGCTAGTCGAAGCCACATGGACAGGATCGTACCTGGCGTACATACTACATCAGAAGCTGTCAGCCGACCCAGTCGAAGCAAAGCGCATCATCAGGCGCTCCAAAAGTTTCACCGTCATCAACGAAGAACTCTACAAAAGAAGCATCTCAGGGATCCTGCAAAGGTGCATAGATCTAGTCGACGGCCAAGCCACCTTACTCGACATCCACGCGGGTATCTGCGGGCATCACGCCAGCAGCCGGGCACTGGTGGCCAAGGCGCTACGAGCCGGGTTCTACTGGCTGACAGCCATGCAGGACGCTGAGGAGCTGGTAAAGAAATGCACAGGGTGCCAAGAATTTGCCAACAAGCCACACGCGCCAGCATCGGAACTCAAGACAATACCATTAGCCTGGCCCTTCGCCCAATGGGGTCTGGACATGGTGGGCCCGTTGAAGAAATCCTCACCCGGAGGTCACACTCACCTCCTGGTTGCAGTCGATAAGTTCACAAAGTGGATCGAGGCCGTGCCCATCACAAGTTCGACTGCATCCACAACCGTTAACTTTATTAGGTCAATCATCTTTAGATTTGGAGTACCTAATGGGATAATCACCGACAATGGCTCGAACTTCACAGCCGAAGAATTCAAGGACTTCTGCTCAGAGCAGGGGATCAAGCTCAGCTATGCGTCTGTCTCGCACCCGCAATCCAATGGGCAAGTGGAGAAAGCCAACGGCCTCGTCTGCAATGGCATCAAGAAGCGACTGCGCGTGCCACTAAAACGCGCAGCGGGCGCATGGGTGGAAGAACTGCCATCGGTCCTTTGGAGTCTGCGAACAACGCCAAACAGATCCACCCAGTACACTCCATTCTTCATGGTGTACGGTGCAGAAGCGGTCCTCCCCTGCGACATCAAGTTCGACGCACCGAGAGTAGTCGCCTACGACGAGTCGGATGCAGAGGAGGCACTCGAAGACAGCAGAGACACCCTGGATGAAGCGCGCGACATCGTCCTGGCACGATCAGCCGTGTATCAACAGGACCTGCGCAACTATCACACTCGGAGGCTGCGACCAAGAGCGTTCGTCGCAGGCGACCTGGTTCTTCGACTCAAGCAAAAGAAGGTGCACAAGCTCGCTTCCCCATGGGAGGGCCCGTACATCGTGACAGAAGCAATCGGCAATGGAGCTTACCGCCTGAAAGACTCGAAGACGGGAGCAGACTGCAGCAACCCGTGGAACGTGGCACAACTCCGCCGGTTCTACGCCTAGTTCAACCCAATCATTGTACAAGAAAATCAGCGCGACAGGTTTCAGACGCACTCTTTCCCTTACCAGGGTACCTGAGGGGAATGGAAGGGTTTTAATGAGGCGGCCTGTTCGCAAGAATCAATAAAGTGATTTGAAGAAAATCTGTCTCCTTTACCTGTCACACAGAGCAAGCTCAGAATCCTAGGCCGCCACTCGAACCACTCGGGGGCTGCGCCACACAGGTTGAAATAAAAGCTTAGGCCGCTACCCGAACCACTCGGGGGTTGCGCCATACAAGCATAAGTCCAAAATCCTAGGTCGCCACCCGAACCACTCGGAGGCTGCGCCACACAGGTTGAAATAAAAGCTTAGGCCGCTACCCAAACTACTCGGGGGCTGCGCCATACAAGCATAAGTCAAAAAATCTTAGGCCGTCACCCGACCGACTCGGGGACTGCGCCATACAGGTCAAGTTCAAAATCATAGGTCGCCACCCGACACACTCGGGGGCTGCGCCACACAGGTAACACTTGTAATCCTAGGCTACCACTCGACCTACCCGGGGGCTACGCCAAACAGGCCCTCTCAGAAAAATCCTCAGCCGCCACTCGAACCCACTCGGGGGCTGCGCTGTACAGGTCAAGTTCAAAATCCTAGGTCGCCACCCGACATACTCGGGGGCTGCGCCGGACAGGTAACACTTGTAATCCTAGGCCGCCACTCGACCTACTCGGGGGCTGCGCCACACAGGTCTTAGCCAAAATCCTAGGCCATCACTCGAGCAACTCGGGGGCTGCGCCATTCAGGTCAAGTTACAAAAATCCTAAGTCGCCACCTGTTAAAATCAGAGACTGCGGCATACAAGTCACACTTGAAAAAACCTAGGCCGTTGCCTAGCATACTAGGCGACTGCGCCACACAGGTCGCAAATCGAAACAGGCATTTTCACTTTCGAGCAAGCAGATCAATTCTCATGACTCGAAAGTACTTTAATCTATTACATCACGCTTACACAGGCACATTTGCCCTCTATAGCTAACCCTGTACATCAGACGACAGCTACTCTAAACTGCAGGTTCGGCCTTCGGCGCATCGAGGGGACCTACAAGGCGCTCACTCAGGTCCTGAACCTGCCTGATAATTCGACGCGCAGCCGCTAAGGTCTCGTCGAAGTCGTCGTCACCAGGCAGGCCATCAAGCACCCTCTCGAGCGGAAGATGCGGCCGGTGCATCCGGACGTACGCCAACGCCGCATTCGCCCCAGCCACAAGTTGAGCGTCGACAACCTCCTTCAGCCCTTCACCATCGCGAAACCTCTCCAGCCAGGCGGACAACCCGTTCGGCTGCGCATTGTGCGGGAAGTACACGCGATTGATGTGCCAGAGTGTCTTCCGGCAGTTCTCCAGAAGAAAAGCAGCGCGCCACGTACGATCAAGCATGGTGGCAAGGACGCGCCCCCTCGACTTGTTCACCCAGAACTGCCGAGCTTCATAGGATTCGCCGGACGCCTCTAGGGTAACTCGTTCCTCAACGCGAGCCCGCTCGGCCTCCCAATCAGGATTAACATCTGCACGCATAAAAATGCAAATCAGAACAAGAAAGAAAGCCAGCAAAGACGACAGCCGCCAAAGAGATACAAACCTTGCAACTGCCGACTGATCAGGTCGATCTCCCCAAGCAAAAAATCCTCACGTCGCGAGAACTCCGCCGTAGGATGCGACTGGGAGCGGTGCAGCAGCCGCTCGGTATTCTTCAGGGTCGCCTCAAGCTCCACCACCTTGTTCTTCAGGTATGTGATTATCCGATGATCATTTACACTACGTGGAGGAGCCGGCGCCGCCCGACGACGGCGAGCACCCGAAGAAGAAGCCGCGCCACTCGGCTCGGCCACAGGAAGAGGCGGAGCATCATCGCGCACAGCATTCTGCCATGGATACGCAGAGTCAATACAATCATGCGACTGCGAAGCGCAGATCAACTCAGAAGAAAGAAAGTCAGCAAAAGCAATATCGAAGGCCAAAAGACCCGACAGGGCAATATTCATTACAAAGCAAAGAAGTTCAAAATACAGACCGCGGCGACTGCCGAATTCCTAAAGCTACGCCTACTCTAAGGCTGCGGACTGTGACCGGGAACGACCCTTCCGAGCGGCAGCCGCCTCGGTCGCCTTAGCAAGGGCCCTCTCGAAGAGTGCCACAAGCTGCACGGCCAGCTGCGAGGCACGCTCCTTCACGCCACCCGGCAACGCGGTTCGGCCATCGGGTTTGCGAGGAAAACCGCTGACGACCTTCTCGAAGTCACCTGGAACCTGATGGCCTAAGAGGAGCTGGAAGGTGAGCTCGGAGCCGCGTACCGTCTGCGACCGCGTGAAGTCGGCGATGGTGGTCGCGTCCTCAAACGGCGCAGCAAGGGCGTCCACGGCTGCCGGCGGCTGGTCGCCCGGGAAGATACTCTGGTGCACCACAGTGAGGGCTCCAGTCGATTTCTGCAACGCGGCTGCGGACTTCTTCAGCGCGTCTGAGGCATAGGCACAGACCCGGTCGAGGAAGCCAACAGCGGTCGCCAGGTCAACCGTGTCACTCGACGCGTCTTATGGAGGAGCTCCACCGCAAGTCTCTGCGCAAAAATTCAAGGTCAAGCAAAGAAAAAAGATCAAAAGACACAGTAGGCATCAAGCCGAAACTTACCCCAAGAACACCGGCGAGTGAAAGGAGACGACCGACTTGAGTCTTTTCCTGGGCGACCCGCGCCAGCTCCCGCTCTCGAGACTCGTGAAGAGCCTTCTCAAGCTCATCAACCCGCCCAGTAGCCTGGTCCAGATACGCACGCAGCTGGTCCCTCTCCTTTTCCAGGCGAACGTAAGCCGCGGCTGCGTCGAGCTGTTGGCGGTAGTACGGCTGAAGCAAAAGCAAGATGTTAATAAAGTTGCGGGCGACTATACTAGTCACCCAGACCTTCGGGGGCTACTCCCATCGGGAACGCTGATCGCGCACCCGATGAAAAATCAAGAATGCAAGCACAAGCACAGAAGACTTACGTGGTCCAGGAGTTCAAGGTCCTCTGCAGCCGAAGGAGGAACGCGGCTAGACGTTGCAACGCCGGCAGGCTCAGCAAGCACCTTCTCTGCCACCGCCCGAGTCCCCAGTTCAGTCAAAGGGGCGGATGTATGCTCCACGTCCCGAAAGGGGGAGCTAACATTGCCAGAACGGTGGCTGCAGCAAAAACAAGCACACCTGTCAACTTAAAACGTCGCAACTGCAAAGTACAACTCGAAGGACACACATCATAAAGAAGCTCACCTGGGGGTACCGAGGTCGTCATAACTCTCCAAGGAGGGCGAAGGCATCCGCGCAAAAGAACGAGGAGCCGCGGAGCTGACTGGAGGAACATTGAGGGGTTCGTCCCAGCCACCCGAGGACCGTGCACCCGACGACGTCGCGACGACCTCCTCCAGAGTAGCATCGGCATCTTTGGCAGGAGACGACGCAATGGCGGAGTCGCCACGACTCGGGAGCTTCCGTTTCTTCCGCGCGGGTTCCTCCACTTCATCCTCCTCCTCCACCTCATCACGGGGAGAATGTGCGGAGGGAATCTCTTCGTCTTCCTCCTCGACAAACTTTGACTCGTCGTCGGGTCCGTTCTCAGGAAGAGGAGGAAGGCTGATGAACAGAGCTCGACCCTGAAGCAAGTAGACACAAGTCGAATCAAAAAGAAAGGTAGACTCAAGTCGAACAAGGACAAAAGGAAAACAAGACAAGACTTACCTCAGGAACGGGGTTCGAGGCCCCATAAGGAGAAATCGGGCACTTGACGTTGCACGTGTCCGCGACTCGGAGGTTGGTGATGGATCTGACATTGGCCTCCACCTCCTCATCGTCAAGCGGCTCGGCGCTGACGCCTTCGGCGGCCCACATCGGGTGAGGCCGAGCGCTGAGCGGCTGCACCCGAAGACGGAAGAAGGTGGCCATCAGGAAGACCCCACCCGCCTCGCGCCCAAGGGTCTTGGTCAGATTGCGCAGCAGGCTCAGCAAGGGCCGCACGGCCTCCTTCTCCACGGCGGTCAGCGGATGCGCCCAGGCGCCGGTCTTCCGCAGTCCATGTCCGCTGTCGAACGCCTCCAGGCCGTCCTGGTTCGACTGGACGTAGAACCACCTACGGTGCCATCCTTGGACGGAGTCACACTTCTTCATCTGGAAGTATGCGGTGTCACCGCGCACCTGGATTCCGAACCTGCCCACGGGGAAGGTCAACCCGCTCTTCGCAACGTTCTTGCGAACGAGGAAGAGCGACTTCCACAACGCCCAATGGGGCGCGACACCCAGGAAGCATTCGCAGAGCACGATGAAGCCCGCGATGCTCAAGACGCCATTGGGGGTCAGATCGTGGATCTGAACCCCATAGGCATACAAGAGACCGCGCACGAAATCGTGCATGGGGAACCCGAAGCCCCGCGGAAGGAAATCCGCGAAGCAAACACGTTCCCCATCGCGGGGAGTGGGGAAGACCTCCTTGCCAGGAACGCGTACCTGGACTTGGTTGGCAGGTGGCAGCAGACCCTGCGCGCGGAAAAGCTCCACCTCGGCTTTCTTCACCGATGATCTCTGCCAGTCGCCGTCGGGTTTCTTCATCACCCCGGCTTCGTCGGCGGCGGCAGAGGAGCCAGCGGCGCTCTTCGGCTTGCCCATGCTCAGATTGCAAGGTGTACGGACAGATTGCCCGGAGCTCTGGATGGCGGCGGAAATGGTAGAGCGCAGAGGAAAGGGAGCACAGAGCGATTGGAGAAGATGAAATCCCAAGCGTCAAGACACAGTACTTAAGCCTCGAAAAGCATCATCTCAACCGTCCACAGAACAAGGGCTACGAGCAGGCACATCCGGCCGTCCACGTGTCGCACGAAGAAACCAACCGTCACCGCCCACTTCGTCCACTATGCACGAAAACCGAGGTCGTCATCGTGCCGCGAAAATTTCGCGCCCACTTCGGAGACGTGACAACTGTTGACCGCGGTCAGCTCTGACAGTGGGGCCCGCCAAGTCACGTCCCATCGAGCGCAGAGACGTACAGCAGATCGTCACCAGTGACGTCATCAAGCCAACGGCTCCAAAATCAATTGAAGCAACTCGACAGAGTAACCAGAGTAGTAAGCTTCAAAGCTGAAGTCAACAAGATAGGATCGGCCGATGATCTGAGAACCCGAAGAACCCATTCGGGTGGCAACATAGTAAGCTCGAGCAGCCGAATCCATCCACAAGTAAGCCAAACAGGCTGAGTATAAGCAAGCTTCACAAGAAGATGAAGGCAAAGTAATTCGACTGCAAAGGTTACTCCCATCGGGAGGGGCCGGTTCGACTGAAGAAATCGAGTTCAAGCTCAAGATCAAGCAATCCAATGGCGCGTCCAGGAGGAAGGAGTCCTTTGTTTGACTCTGCGCTTCGACCAAGCACTCGGGGGCTACTGACGTGGGGCTGCCTTTCGGGTAACCACGATTAGGCTACCTGGGCCGCGCCAAGGATAGGAAGGCCCACAGAAGGCCCACGCGGGGTATCATGTGAAGGAGATATGCCCTAGAGGCAAATAAATAAGTAGTATTTATTGCATTATCTCATAAGTTTATAATAGGTTTGTGTATTATGCTATAACTGTATTAATCGGAATTGTTAATACACGTGTGATACATAGACAACCAGGTCCCTAGTAAGCCTCTATATGAGCTAGTCCATTGGGCAACAGTTGATCGAGGTTCCCGATCAAGGACAATGACGTCGGTTGACAATGGGGTCATCTTGTTAGTTGAATAAGGTGATGGACATACGCAAAGTATTGCAATAAGATCGTATTACGATGTTTGTCATTTGCAATAGATAAGAGTATGATAGCTTATTCCTTAAACCGTGAGACCGTACTTATTGTTGCTTCGTAGGAGTGCTTTGAGAGCATCAAACGTTGTGTCTTATATAGCATGACAATAACGGTGTCCATCTTGGGTATTCCGAAAGAGCATCAAGACGTAAGGATCAAGAGCGGGATTTGTTCATTCTTGTAATGGAAAGATACTCTGGGCCCACTCGGTGATATTGCATCTATATAGCTGCGCAGCTTGTGACTAGGTCATGGAGATGTAATATCGCAGACGAGTTAATAACCTTCGTCGGTAACGAGATACAGCAAAGGCATCGGTGTGTCTACGATCATATCTCGGACAAGGTAGTATCGCAGAGACAAAGGGAATAAATATCATACTTATGGTTCAACGACGATATTCGTGGAATGCACAGGGGTCGTCATATATTTCCAGGTATCCCTGACGATCATTGGTGAGCGGAGTGTCTCGACCATGTCTGGAGTGTTCCCGAACCGTAGCGTAACAAACTTAAGGTCTTAGCGACGCTAGGAGATAGGTTCTGGAATTTTATAGGTTTTTATTGGAGAGAGAAAAATGATCCGGAAAGAGTTCCGGTGGTCCGGAAGGAGTTCCGGGGAGCTATGGAAGGGTTCCGGGAATGTCTGAAAGTTGTTCGGGTGGTTCCGAAATAGTTTCGGAGTCATGGGATATTGAATTATATATAAATATATTAATTATGAATTAATGGGATTTTTATATTAATTTAATATTAATTAAATAAAGGAAAAAGGGGGCTCCCACCTAAATGGGCCCTAAGAGGGCCCAAGAGGGGGAAACCGCACCCCACAAGGAAGGGAAGGCTTGGGCCTCCTAGTCCAACTCGGACTAGGAGTGGGAGAGCCCATGGGGGGTTCGGCCGAACCCCCCCTCCCCTCTCCTCCTTTTAGTCCCACATGGGGGAGCCAAGGGGGTTGGCACACCCCTTCCCCCTTTATATAGCAAGGCATATTAATTGATTTAATTCATAGGAAATTCAATTAATTCCCAATTTCTCTCTCGATCTCGTGGTTCCCAAGTCGGAGTCGCGCCGAGCTGAGGAAGGGGGTCTCTCTCCACCTAAGCCATACCGCAGAGCGCCGTTGCTCTGCGGGATTCCAGATAAGATCTACTCCTGCGATTTCAGCTGGATCTGAATGACCGGGAGTTGTCGCTAGGCTCCGTATGTTTGCGAGTGCTCCGAGGCTACTCTATTGAGGAGCTTGGGCGACGTCGTCTCGCCCCCTGCAGCCGCCGCGCCTCCCCCCTGCTGCCGGCGCGCCAGCCCCGGTGCTGGCGCTCTGCCTTCTTCCGCCCGACGCCCGTCGACGCAGATCATCGTCGACACCCCGGCGTCATCGACTTCGACATCGCGGCAAGTTCTCCGCGACCTCGAGGTCGGCTACGTACGACTTCATCGTCAACGCTTGTGCGGGAGCGTAATCCCCGCTATCGGTCTACATGGAGGTAATGTAACCCGTTCCGCCACCGTTATCACATGTACTAGATAGATAGATCCTGGCTAGTTAGGGTTTCGTACGCTAGAAAATTATTGTTTTCTGCACCGTAACCCCTTCAGTGGTATCAGAGCCGATCTATGCGTAGTACTGCTGGTACGGTTAGAACTCATGTTGAATGAGGACGTCTTTCTTATATTTGCTACCCTCTAGCGTGCACTTGCGATGCCTTCGGTATTGAGTTGATGAAGCGGCCCGGACCGACTTTACGCGTACGCTTACGCGAGACTGGTTCCACTACTTACATACGGCTTGCACCGTATCTGTGGCTGGCGGGTGCCTGTTTCTCTCTCTCTAGTCGGCAAAGCATTTTCAATGGAGGGCCCGAAAGGGATGCTTAAACATGCAATTATACGATCGACGTTGTGGTACAAAGTTCGTAGGTAGGGAAGCGATTCTCTTACGAATAAGCCTATTTGCCACATAAAACTTGCAAAACTAAATAAAGCTAGAGGCGTCTAACTTTGTTTTGCAGAGGCGTTATTTTATGTGACATGGTTACGGTAAGTTTTGATATTACTCGTACTGTCGGAGGCAATGGAGGGCTCTGTAGACTCGGAGCCATGCCGGGGCGCCGGGGGCCAGGCACATGGCGCCATGAAGGTCCAGGCGCATCGACCATGTCACATCGCACTTCATTGCATCATTATTGTGTGCTGTTGTGTGTGCATCCTATTGATTGCTTATATGCTAGATATACAACGGTAGCATCATAAATAGGATGATCCCTAACAAATACCAAAATCGTGTTCTCCCTCGTTGCGCACCACCAAGAAAGTTCTATGTTATGAGGCAGGCCGTGATGATCGGGTGTCACACATCTCGTCGTTCGCATACAGTGGGTGTAAGCCATGTTGCACGCGCAGGTCTTCGAGGTTTGATTGGCGAGCCTAGCATACTCAGAGGTATGGCCTCGGAACACGGGAAGATCGAAAGATCGAGCACGAGTCATAGAGTTATGATCGACATTTTATGTCCACCTTTGAAGCTGTGCTGCCGGCCGTGATGATCGGTGGTGGTGTAGTGGATGGGGGTCGTGTCATCGCCGCTATTATTTTAGGGATAATAATATTGGTGTGGTGTGGTTTTGATAATGAGATTATAGGACTAAAACTCACCTACATATTATAAACTTATCTTACCTCTTTTGCGATCACATCTGTAGACTACGCAACTATACTTCGGTTACTTCCTCAAGAGCCCGGATGCTACATTAGAAGCCGACGGGTCCAACTTCATCAGATGGTACAGGGGTTTTAGAAACATCCTCGAACACAACAACATTCTATATGTTCTCGATGAACCGTTAGGAGAAGGACCAGGAGATTCTGCAAGCGAGGAGGAGGAAGATGATTTCCGTAAGCGTCGAGACATATTCATTGAAGTGGAGATCACCATGACCGTATGCCTGGCACCCGAGTTGAAAGAGATGTTTCGACGCAAGGAGCCAAGCGTCATGATGGATGCGATAAAGACACACTTCGGGGATGAATTAAAGCGTGAGCAATTCAGGCAGCTTAGAATGTTCCAGACCATTCACATGGAGGAACATACCTGTCTGAAGACACATTTGAAGAGATTGTATGACATCTACTTCCAGCTGACGATGGTCTTCGATTACTGGATGGCGGATTCTTGCGCCATTCGGACTGTCCTGATATCTCTACCTCCCAGCTATGAGAAGCATGTACGTAAGTACATTTTGAAAGCCGACGATATGAACTTCTACGTATTCATACGTGAGTTCCAGTCTCTGAAGGTTGATTCCATCGAAGGAGAGATCTTCGATGCTACAGGTATATATTTGATATATGCAGAATTATGAATTCGCCCATGGAATATGATGAAATTTTGATAATTGCTCTGTTTGTGAAACAGGTCCTGATTATCACGTATATGCGGCGCAGTTTGATGTGACGAGGCGCTAAAGCTGGTAGTCAAGGAGTTGATGGCCTTTTGGTGTTCACGTCCTCAAGTTATCATAGTTATCATTAATAGTTTTTGATACGATCTTTTGTAATAGTGAGCGAGTGTGTGTGTCTTGATTGTTGCAAGACAAAGTTATTCATGTAATAAGACAAAGTCAGTTGTTTTATGTTATGGAACAAGTCAGTTGTTTTATCTTACGAATAAAGTTTCCACATCTCAGTTACATTGATTGTATGATAAGTATTCATAATTGTAGATATGATAAAATAGCTTGTCCCATGAACAAAGGTTCTATTAATAGAATAAACACCGTTCGAGTTTAGTCATAAAAGCAATGAAAGAAGTAATGGATGTTTTTGGTCCATTTAAGTATTTCGAGTGCTGAGTTGATTAAGCTTGAAATCAAGTATTGAAGTTGCAATACTAGCGGAAATTAATTGAGTATCATTTTTAAATGATTAATTAATGGTGTTTATTGGTTGATTCGAATTCCTCCATGACTTTGGCAAATAGGAGTATTTGCCCGATGAATCATGGAGTCTGAGATTAATTTGATAACAGATCAAATGGGGTTTTTCAGAAGAAAGATTTGTGAACATTGTATTCACAGAATTCGATCAAAGGACAGTATTTTTGAATTATGTTTTCAACACAAGAGACTTGTGGAAATTTGCTTCACAGAACTATAATGTCATATATAGTGATATGTGGGGAATTATAATCATGCTCTATTGTAAATAAAGTATGGCCTGTCAGAATCAGTCTTAGAGTCTCCTAATACGTTCGAAACATTATAGTCGATGTCCACTTTAGAAAATATATATTTTTCTCAACGAGAATTCGTAGGATCGACAGTAGTGTCGACATGTATATGGTTATGCGATAATTCGGAATATACATGAGTAGTTCTTTGTAGATTGCTCGCATTGGATGAGAGTGTATTCCAAAACCAAATAGAAACAAAGTTCAGTTTGTTATCTGTGTAATTCCGAGAAAAGGTGACTTTTCGAATTATGGTTTATGGATTGGAATTAGAAGTTTGGAATAAAGTGTCAGACTTATGTTGGAAGGTGTTCCAAGGAGTATATGTCTGCTACTGAAAGTTTAGTGATTAAGAGTGAGGGAGACTAGAAAATTGTTTTCTGCTTGCAATCCTCTTCATAAAGATCATAATATTTTCATAAAAGAAACTTCTGAATAAAGTGTTGTTATATTTAATATTGCTGTCAGGTCACAACACTGTATTAAGTATTTCAGATCTTGTTGACAGATCAAGGTGCACTTTATGAATACAAAGAAAGTTGAGAAAATATCGGAATACGAACAAAGGTTTTTCAGCCTGGAAATCCAAAGTTGCATTTGAAAGGATTAAGAGAGTAATTGTTGCTGCAATTCTTATTAGAGGAATAAGATTGTTTAATCGTCATATAAAGTGTTATATGAGAAATGTGACTATAAGAAAGACGCGGTAGCATGTCTTGTCGAGAAATGTGTCTTGGACAAGATCAAATTTGTTGACTACATTTATGTAGACATGCTTGAAGTCTGAGGGATTTGTATTAATGTAATACTGTAGTTTGTATTAAATTCGAATTGATAGTAGATCAATGATTTTGGTTTAACCAAGATGTCGTTTTAAGTGGGAGTCATAGTTAGTTCACTCAGGAGAAATATGTGAAGAACATATTTTTGAGTGGGAGCTTGGGAACTCAAATATGTGGATAACATGTTTTTGAGTGGGAGCTCGTGTCATCAAATATGTGGAGACATAATTTGAGTGGGAGTCGAATTCATTTTGTGTAGTTAACACATTGTGAAACTGTACCAATAGAATAGGATGAAGTTGTGAAACTATTTTAAAGCTAGTGTCTATTTGAAATAGAACGTGAATTTTAAATAGTTAGTCGAGTTGTGTTGGATTATGTCTGAGGAGTCAGAATAGAATCAAAAGGATAGTCCTTTGGAATCCAATTGGTCATTAAGAGTAATGATGCATGAAGGTAATGGTTGTATGACATGTGGGTCTATTATGTATATATTAGACATCATACAGAAACCATATTATCTGCTCGATAAAATATAACCGATGTTCTTGGAGTAAAGAACAGTTATGAAAGTAAATTTGGAATTTACTGGAAGTAGAAGTGCGTTAGTTAAGGGATTGACATTTGAATGTCAAGTTTTCTACATTGATGTGAAAGTATGTAGATATCGCGAGTTTGTAATTGTTACAAGGGGCTCTGCATGGCTGAGTGTGTTTTTCAGGGCAGTTATCTGGTTAGTATAATCAGAGTAAGCACTGGGAAGCAGAAGTCTCACTTAGTTACGGTATTTGCATGTATGTTGTTAGACAACATGGTGATATCAAGCAAGTTGATGCCAGTGAATCGCAAAAGCATGTACAATCATGGATTGTGCAGTAACACTTTTCCACGAGCAAGCATTATCAAATGATTCTTATTTGATAAGGGATTCTGATAAAGTAAAATGCATCTAGTTTATTTGTACTCTAGTGCAAGTGGGAGACTGAAGGAGATATGCCCTAGAGGCAAATAAATAAGTAGTATTTATTGCATTATCTCATAAGTTTATAATAGGTTTGTGTATTATGCTATAACTGTATTAATCGGAATTGTTAATACACGTGTGATACATAGACAACCAGGTCCCTAGTAAGCCTCTATATGAGCTAGTCCATTGGGCAACAGTTGATCGAGGTTCCCGATCAAGGACAATGACGTCGGTTGACAATGGGGTCATCTTGTTAGTTGAATAAGGTGATGGACATACGCAAAGTATTGCAATAAGATCGTATTACGATGTTTGTCATTTGCAATAGATAAGAGTATGATAGCTTATTCCTTAGACCGTGAGACCGTACTTATTGTTGCTTCGTAGGAGTGCTTTGAGAGCATCAAACGTTGTGTCTTATATAGCATGACAATAACGGTGTCCATCTTGGGTATTCCGAAAGAGCATCAAGACGTAAGGATCAAGAGCGGGATTTGTTCATTCTTGTAATGGAAAGATACTCTGGGCCCACTCGGTGATATTGCATCTATATAGCTGCGCAGCTTGTGACTAGGTCATGGAGATGTAATATCGCAGACGAGTTAATAACCTTCGTCGGTAACGAGATACAGCAAAGGCATCGGTGTGTCTACGATCATATCTCGGACAAGGTAGTATCGCAGAGACAAAGGGAATAAATATCATACTTATGGTTCAACGACGATATTCGTGGAATGCACAGGGGTCGTCATATATTTCCAGGTATCCCTGACGATCATTGGTGAGCGGAGTGTCTCGACCATGTCTGGAGTGTTCCCGAACCGTAGCGTAACAAACTTAAGGTCTTAGCGACGCTAGGAGATAGGTTCTGGAATTTTATAGGTTTTTATTGGAGAGAGAAAAATGATCCGGAAAGAGTTCCGGTGGTCCGGAAGGAGTTCCGGGGAGCTATGGAAGGGTTCCGGGAATGTCTGGAAGTTGTTCGGGTGGTTCCGAAATAGTTTCGGAGTCATGGGATATTGAATTATATATAAATATATTAATTATGAATTAATGGGATTTTTATATTAATTTAATATTAATTAAATAAAGGAAAAAGGGGGCTCCCACCTAAATGGGCCCTAAGAGGGCCCAAGAGGGGGAAACCGCACCCCACAAGGAAGGGAAGGCTTGGGCCTCCTAGTCCAACTCGGACTAGGAGTGGGAGAGCCCATGGGGGGTTCGGCCGAACCCCCCCTCCCCTCTCCTCCTTTTAGTCCCACATGGGGGAGCCAAGGGGGTTGGCACACCCCTTCCCCCTTTATATAGCAAGGCATATTAATTGATTTAATTCATAGGAAATTCAATTAATTCCCAATTTCTCTCTCGATCTCGTGGTTCCCAAGTCGGAGTCGCGCCGAGCTGAGGAAGGGGGTCTCTCTCCACCTAAGCCATACCACAGAGCGTCGTTGCTCTGCGGGATTCCAGATAAGATCTACTCCTGCGATTTCAGCTGGATCTGAATGACCGGGAGTTGTCGCTAGGCTCCGTATGTTTGCGAGTGCTCGGAGGCTACTCTATTGAGGAGCTTGGGCGACGTCGTCTCGCCCCCTGCAGCCGCCGCGCCTCCCCCCTGCTGCCGGCGCGCCAGCCCCGGTGCTGGCGCTCTGCCTTCTTCCGCCCGACGCCCGTCGACGCAGATCATCGTCGACACCCCGGCGTCATCGACTTCGACATTGCGGCAAGTTCTCCGCGACCTCGAGGTCGGCTACGTACGACTTCATCGTCAACGCTTGTGCGGGAGCGTAATCCCCGCTATCGGTCTACATGGAGGTAATGTAACCCGTTCCGCCACCGTTATCACATGTACTAGATAGATAGATCCTGGCTAGTTAGGGTTCCGTACGCTAGAAAATTATTGTTTTCTGCATCGTAACCCCTTCATCATGTAACCTAGTCCAAGTCGGTTAGGAAGCATAACCTGCCATATCTGTAGTTGCCATCGGCACCAACCACCCGAGACCTGGCAGAAGGGTTGCTCGTCCCAGGACACGAAAATAGGTACGGCACAAACCCTAGCGAGATCGCAATCTCGCCATTGTAACCACAACTCGCATCAATAACCAGACAAGCAGGAGTAGGGTGTTATCCTCCGGGAGCCTGAACCTGGGTAAATCCTTGCTTGTCAGCCGTCGTGACCACCTTGCACTCATCTCTCTCCCCATCAATCAACCCGGGGTGCACAACCCTGGGACTTGTCGAGTTCACACCTCGTCACTCGCGAAGGGCCAGGGGTCCAGGGTAGGTTGTGTTATGGCTTTGATGTTGAACCTGCCTCCATGGAGTGGGATAGGGGAGGTGGCATAGAGGAGGAGAGGGGCGAGCTGGTGCCAAGGCGACCATGTGAGTAGGAGGTGCTAGGGGCGGCGTTGGATGGAAAGCTGAGAAGGGAGCTATATATGATGAGGACGCGTTGGAGTGCCTGTGGCGATGAAATGAGAAGCGGCAATAAGCGAAGAGGGTGTCCGTGACTTAGGTGAGAAAAAACATAGATGAAGGTGGAGAGTGGTTGGCGGGCACCGCAACAACGAATAGTGCTTATGTCGAGTTCTTTTGTTGGCTACAAAAAAAGTTGTTCCTCCCTAGGTTCTTTCATAAATCGGAAAACTTATTGGTTGATGCTTCTAACTAGTTATCTCATAACTAATTTAGAAGCCGCTAGTAGTAAGCTGATATGTATGTGTAATAAGTTAGGGGAGGGGCAGCAAAAGAAATAGGCCTTAGCACGGGACGGATTGTGATAGGGTACAGAGGGCGAAAAACTGAGCAAAGCAACCGGCGTTGGGAGGACTGACAACGTCGCTGATGAGGATGCGGAGGCCAGGGAGTGAGGTGCATCACAATGCGTGGAGAAAGATGAAGTGATACAAATCTCTAGAGGAAGACAATGCGACTGCCATCAGAACCGAGGTGGTGGGAAGAGTGTAGGCTTGGTGGGCATTCATTTGATATGATTCTTCTGTGGAATTCAACAGCAAAAGGAACACAAAAGCCATTGGCGAAGCTTGGGTTGTCCATATGGGGGGCAAATGGGCCAAAATGGCCAACACAAGCCTATTTTTCCTAAATCTGGTGGGACAAACGACCCATTATAAGACCATTCTTCCTTGCAAGCCCATGGGTTGGGGGGATGGGCTCGGCTTTTATGGGAGCACTCTCGAGTGACTACTAGCTAGTATCATTTTTTACACTGTTGCTTCTAATTCCCTGGTGCTTTGCTTGGATGTTTTCTATTTTAGGGCTTGGAATTGATTGAGGCCAGTTCCAAATCGGTGGATGTATTGAAATGAGCATTCAGTTCCAAATTTATATTTGAAACTGTAGGATATTGGTAGATGGAATAAAAAAGAGTATTCAATTTCAATTTCTCTATATGGATGTATAGGTTAAATTTGATCATCTCCATGAGAAAGAGTTAGTTCTACCTGACACTTGGAGAAGGCATCTTTTCGTTGTAGTTCAATTCCATAAAATTCGGCTGCGAATTCTAGTTTTCAATTATAAACACAACCAAACAGTAGAATTCAAAGAACTCAATTCTAATTCTATGTTTGAATATGGACATCCAAAGTTCCAAACACATCATAACATCAACATCATCTTCCGTGACACCATACGTGTTTGTAATTCATATGTTCAAGATCATGCAATAATTGATGTAAATAACAATCTGTTTATATGTGTTGTCTTCATCTTGTCTACCAGTTTGCATGACTAGTTTAATCTCTATTTTCATGGTCATGATTCATTTACAGTTGTCATGGATTATGTCTTATAGAAAATTTCTCATGTATTCAACAATTTATGACCACACAATTTGCAGACTTTTCCTGCATTCATTTTCACATACCGTATATCTTATACGATATAAAATCTTCACTATGCAGTAGTTCCGTTAAAATTCATGGCGACTGGTCCAGACTGGGAATGAATTTCCCTACGATTCGAGAAAATGCACGGGGAAGCCAAAATTTTGCACCTCTGAGAACTCGGCCACGACAACTGTTGTGTCTGCATCTACTGAATACCGGAGTAATTTACATGAGTTTACATGGAGCAACGCAAGGATGCCAGTGCCAGCACCCCTTGGTTGTCAATGCTGCACTTGCGACAGAGCGGCCTCGCGACCTTCCCAGCATCGCCGGTGCACCTCCTCCATTCTCTCTGCCGGATTGCAGATGCCAGAGCAGTTCCAGTCGAAGGACGCCGCACATGGGTTCCCCGCCTGCGCCTTCCATTCGCAGTCTGCATAATCAAAGAAGATGACACATGGATATGTTAGTCAGCCGAGATATGCTTCCATGATTTGAATAGCAAGTCGAATTGCTTCACAGTTGCAGCAAATGCCAGGTAGACCGTGTGCCACATTATTACAGAACATGCCAGTGCTGGCAATAATGGTTGGTAAATGGAAAGTAAATATTCCCAGGGAGGGAGAATTAGAACAATGTACTGATTGTCACTCACCACATTGTACACTAAAAGTAGATAAGAGCCATGTGTTGTGTCCATGCCTACTGAAGTGAATAGACAAAAGAGTAACTGGCAGAGAAGATAGGTAACCCACTGGATTTGCACTGGCTGTCATCTTATTCTGAGGTCATTCAGGTTAGGAGTAATCAAGTAGTAGGTGGCAGTAACATTCAGATGAATGAGATGTTCATGTGATGTACGAACAAGTTTGGTGTATAGACCAGTTTCTGGAGAGCTGGGGGGACAAAAAAGTGGTAAAGGCAGGTGTTGACTCTTTGATTGTTGAAGATAGGTGCTCACTGAAAGTCTGAAACTGTAGTTGCCAAGACAGTCATCTTTTTCTCAGTACAAATATTAAAATTATTGGCTCAACCACTTGGTACTGTAAAGCATATAACTTCCAGGTTAAGCAATGTCTTAATGAGTAGGCAATAATTATCTACATAAAATAGAGCAATCTGCTGAAGCAAAATGGAAAATGAATAGTAAAGAAGCAAAATTCAACCTGGGGGAGTACCACAACAAAGGCTTCTCTCATCAACATGCTCAACATCCAAACCGATCAACCAAGAACCAAATGATACATCCTCATTTGTATATTTGTGCAAGATATGCCTGAAAATGAAGTCAAACAGGAATGAAATGAAGCAGTATTTTATCTGGGATTGCTCATCCACATTAGAACTCACCTGTTCGCCGATATGTAGGTCGCCAAGTCCCTTGTTACAGCATACAGCTGCCGTGTTGCATGCCGGAAGTAGTTGTTACCAGCGGTCCCAAACTTCCAATGGTCTGGTTCGTAATACTTAGATTCACTGTGAACATTAAGCAGACGATATATTAAACCATTTTAGAAGAAATGTCAGAAGATGAAACCATCTGTTGGGAGCATATATAGGAGGACTTGTCCTTATAAGAAATTAATACGAGAATGCAAACGTGTGATATTCATCTCTCCATGCATGTGAATGAATAATTTGAAACAAAAAATCATCACTCCCTAATTTGAAAAATGAAACATGTGCTTTCTAGCAAGTAGCATGACTAACTTCCATGATCGAATGGATGATACTTCTTCACCATGCTATTCGATGGTTCATATCACAGGTTTGTTCTCATCTGACACGTCATCCCACAAGTTTAGTACAATTATCAATTGGAAACATTGTGGATTTCTGGAGTATTACTTGTTAGCAATAACAGGTCCCGACTTCATGCAGCCGATGTACACCCGAGGTTTTGACCTATGCCGTGCCAAAATCGATCCGGTAATGCCTGTTTAAGAGGGTAAATCTTAGTGCATGATATCGAAGATCGGCCAGAATACCGATGAAACATTTAGAAGCAACGTCAAAAGCTCAAAGGATCTTGTGTTCGCATACCAATGTTGACATGAACATTATCATCAGCTTTGACATAGAAATCAGCATCCCACGTGGACAGGGCAGTTGAAAGGAACATCTGCATCTTGGAAGGAAGCCCACCATGGCCATCAACGTGATTCTGCAAAGGGCGTCATTACTGTTAGTTATTGAATTGACAACAGCTGGAAGTATATGAAAGCAATATGGCTTTATCTTCACAGCATACAAGTCTCAAAATGTCACTGTATTCTTTATCTTCTGCATCTATGGCACGCTCCGCTTCACTGTCATTTGCGCTACAAGAAGTCTCAAAATTCAGTAACGTATTAAACAAGAACAACTGGTATTTTTTCCCTTTGATTTAGACTCAGCCATTACCTTCGTCCAATAACAAAACGGATGACAATGCCCTGCTCCTTCACCAGCCTTTGCAGATGCTCGCCTAGAAAGCATCGTGTCAGACAGAAGACATAAACAACTGAAATGATGCGTCATTTATACGTTGAAAGGGTTCTACCTTGTGGCATCCACGTCTTCCTGAGAGAGTCTCTGCGCTTACGGTTGTGGAACGTGGTCATGACGCCCATGACGAAAAACATTCTATTATTCCCCATGTTCCCTTGGTCAGCAGCCGCCGAACCACTCGGCGACTCGCCTTGGCTCCTCATCTGCGCAGCTCTAGCGGCAGCCAAGCGCATCTCGATGTCGGATATCGTTCTATCTAACGCGCTGCGGGACAGCAACAGCATAAGAAAATCCGAACTCGTACGATGGATCCATGGCTGCTCAAAGTTCAGAGACATTACATGACGACTTCGCGAGTCTGTGTTACTTGGTGCAGCAGCACGGCCCTGGAATGACCTGAACTTGCCTGCGAAATCGAAGCAGTTGTCAATGCGCAAAAATGGACATCAGGGATGGCAGGACAGTGAATCGAAGTGACGCATTACCTTGTTTGGGCAATCGGGTGGCTCCGGAACCGCCCAATACCTGCAAGAGTAGAGCAGACATCACCATATCCGCCCACGAAATCGACGAGCATTGCAACAAATCGAGGCGAGAAGAGGAGATTCGGCCGACCAAAGCCTAGAGGTAGAGAGAAATCCAAGAGAAACAGCGGATTTGGGGAGGGGGGCGAGGGGTGGGGATGTAAACCGGTTGACGACGCAGACGCCGAGGAAGAAGCAGCCGGTGCAGAGGGCGGCCACCCACCTCGTGGGCACGCGCCCCAGCCCCGGCGACGCCCTGTGTTGCGGCCTTGCCGCGGCCATGGCCGTGCTCGCCTCGGATTCCTCCTCGTTCGAACGGAGGAGAGGGAAAGGCCGTGTGAGAGGGAGGGAGTGCTCTTTGCCTTGGCCTGCTCTGCTCGCCTGCAAGCTGCAACGCAGTAGTGCTCAGTGTTCCCTAGACTCGGTTCATATAGCCCACTACTCCTCCGTGATTTTTGGTGATTTGGGAAGTATACTATTCCTTCCCACCGGAATTAGCAAAAAAAAATTACAGAAGATTTTGGGTGTCTTCAGAATTCAGATCGCAGGGTTAAAAATACAGGAATGTGAGAACTGATCTAGCAGGTTGCGAGTGTGCGCTAGCTCGTCCGGATTCGAGTACCAGCTGCGCCTAAATGACTAGGCCGAGACATACTCGAACAAATCAGACATCTCATCCACGAAACAACCTTTCGCCCCGCTTTATAAATAAAGCCACACCGTTTGAGACCGCTGCTGGACCAGACAGCACAACGCCCAAAAAACCACGGCCGAACCGATACAAGGTGAAGAGGAACCCTCTAAAGACAGATCAAAGATAGACAATAAAAAAAAGGAAAGGAAAACCGGGCTTGCTATCGAGAACTCCGACGTAGGATCGAGAGGGAACGAGGCTCCATGACGACGCCCCCAACAGGGTGACGACGCAAAGCGCCGCTGCCGTCCAGACCAAGAGGTCTAGGTTTTCACCGAAGCCCTAGTGTGGAGAAGGCACCCACAACAACGCCCCCTAGAGGGTTACGACACCCGCAGGCGTCGTCGCTGTTGGCGCCGAAGCGCAGAGCTTTCGCTCGGAATCACCTTACTACCACGCTAAGTGCAGAGAAGGCACCTTCAACAGCGCCCCCAAGAGGGTAGCGACACCCGCAGGCGTCGTCGCTGTTGGCGCCGAAACGCAGAGTTTTCGCTCGGAAGCACCTTGCTACCACACTCGAGCTCACGAAACGCCAAAAGTCTCGAGCCAGGTCACCAGGACGCGATCTGGGAGCCGCCACAGCCGAAGCGAAGCCAGCACCAGGCACTCCTCCCGCCAACTTCACGCCACCCACGTGGTCCGTGGAGACGACCATCACCGCTGCTACGCCACTCGCCGCAGAGTCGCACGCGCAGACCACCTTCCGAGGCCGTCGCCCCGGCATCCAAGCTCTCGCCCCCAGGAAGAAGCAGGTGTCTAGACAACAAGTCCATCAGAACGGACAGTAGAAGGGCCGAGGTCGCCTGCCCTAGGACGGTGGGGGTACAACTAGCAGGACGCACCCGCCGGTCGTACCCGCAACCTCGAGGCAACAAGGCTGCAAGACGGTCACCGGAGCCAAGCCCTCCTGGCTCGGATCCAGCACCCCATCCACACCAGGGTCGGGGGAAGGGTTCCCGGACACGTCGGGAACCACTGAAACCACCAGGCAGTAGGCCCGAGAGCCTGCCGCCTCCGGCCAGCTCCGCCAACCACCGTCCCTGGACCGAGCTACCACATCACCTTCCCGTCACCTGCTCCATAGGAGAGCCGCCATCGAGCCTCCTGTAAACCCTGACCGAGAACTCCGGCCCGAAGCCGCAACCCGCGTCATCCGAGCCGTCGTCGCCACCACATGACGCCAACTTCCCTGACCCGCCCCACCACCACCAAACAACCACATCGCCGCTGGAACATGGAAGGCATCAGCTCGACATGCAAAACGCAGACCCCAGCAGGATCCACGCGACGACCATCGGATCCAGACCCTCTCAGCCCAGATCCAATGCCCCAACCACAAAATGTAGCCGGGGAGGGGCGACCGGCGAGCACCCGCACCACCGAACCTCGGCGGCCGAGCCCATCGGCCGGGGCATGCCAGGCCCAGATCAGGCCCCAGAAGGCCCAGATCGGGCCCGAGCACCCTGCCGCAGCACTCCCTCTCCATCCGACACCGCCGGGCACATCCCACCGTCGCCCACGCCGTCGAGCAAAGCCACCGCGCACCAACTACAGCCCCGAGGTGCAGGTGGCCGTGCCGCCGCCGCTAGCACGCCAAGACGGAGGTCGCCACGCCGCTGCAAGAGCCACGCCACCGGGTCCCAGGAAGCCCGGCGCCCTCGTCGACCGGGGAGTCCCGCGCCGCCGCCACCGTACGAGGGGGAAAGCAGAGGGCCCCGCCGCCGCCGACGCCGTCCAGGCTTTGCCTGGTGGCGCCCTCCGGCGGCGGCGAGGAGGGGAGGGAGGGAGGGGGCTTCTGGGCTTGGAGAGGCGCGGCCGCGCCCGGCCGCCGCGGGGCGGCGCGGACGCGGGTGAGAGGAGGAGAAGGGGAGGGGGAGGGAGGAGCGGGCTCTCCGGCGGCGGCGCGCGCTGTCAGGCATCTCATCTACTAAAAACGTAAAGTTAAGCGAGAGATCATTCCCCGTTCCATATCTTTGTTAGCGTGCCTTAAAAAGGAGTGCATATTTATTTTGTAGTTTTCTTCCACATCATTGACAAGCTAACAAAAAGTTCAATTTACTAAGAAATTATGCATGTACACTAGTTCATCTTTTTTATAAATTAGTCGAACAACTTTGTCCATGGAGAGTTTACAAGACTCATAAATAGATTTTCTTAATGTTGTTAACCGGACAAACTTGCACTAAAAGATACCAAAATTGCACCTGCCATTATTTTGAAGAGATATTTTCTCATAATTAAGAGTGTCATGCGTTTGGCTTGACTATCAATCAAATTATGTATTTCCTCCTTCACCTGACAGTTATAATGAAACGAAACTATGGAATTCCTCTAAGGACCGAAATAGCCGGAGGAGCAAAACCGCACATGTGTTTTCTGCAAAATGTTTAAACTTACAAGTAAAGTAAGAGAAGACCCATAAGCAATGAGCCAAAGGGAACCCCGTAAGCTACAATGGTCAAGTACCGGTAGTACTGTTTATATTTCTCGAACTTGACGTCACGCCCAGTACCCAAGTACTAGTACTTACCAAGACCCAAGTACTTTTTCCTTTCAGCAAAAGGAGAGCCTTCCATGATTCCGTGGACCAGGTTCACGCCAGCGACAGCAGCAATAATCATCGCCGCAGCTCACCTGCGTCCGTTCTGTACGCATAGCTCGAAACGGTCGCGTCCTCCGCTGCGGCCTCGCTGGACCCGGCGTTCCGAGACCACAACACCCCACACGCCGCGCACCGACGAGGCGGCGAGCAGCGACGACTACCGTCGCTCCCGAGCCCGAGGCCAAGGACGCCAGGTGCACGAGGTCCACGGTGGTGGAAGGTTCGTGGGGCCGCTGCAGCAAAATGCCGTGGCACGAATCCACGCGGGCCACCGCCGTGCGCACGTCCTTTGGACGCTACAGTAAAGGCTCCCTTTTCGGATGTGGGGGAGCGGAGGGATTTGTTCTGCTGGACCCACCGTTATCGATTGCTGTCTGTACTGCTGTGGGCTGTGGCCTGTGGCTAACTAGTGAGGCACAATATATATTTTCTTTAAAAAATAGCCCCTTTAATAAATAGGAAAATCGTTAGAAAAAGGCAACCCTTCGCGAAGGTTGTTTCTCCTCCGCTGCGCTGCTGCCAAGTGTCGTGTTTTCGTTTGCTGTCCTTTCCCACTTTTTGTCCGCGCGTGACAAGTGTCAGTTTCTTGTTTGTTCGCATTAGAGGGAATTGCGGGTCCGCAACCTTACGCGGGTAGCGGGTTGGTCGTACCTGTTAGCTGGTGCGGTTAGTCTTTTTCCCTTCTTCCCTTTACTCTTTCATATCCGATTAGAAATTTCGAAATATCTCGAGATTTGTTAATCGGATTTTCGAACGGTTTTCATTTTTTGAGCTACTCGAGTTGAGATCTTAAAAAGTAGATCCCTTGTCTTTATGTTTCATAACTTTTTGTTTTCGTACTTCTGGGTTTACATGGTTTGTACAACCTTCTGTGCGTTCTTTGTACTCTCTTCCTCTTGGTTCTTCGTCGTCTATTTTCCCTTTTTCTCTTTTTCAGGAACATATTTAAACCAATGTAGTTACTAAATTTCACATTTGTTTTTTTTCCCTTTGTTATTTTCGGGCAGTGAGTTTTCAGGAGGAGGTAGCAACTTTCAATCAAAATATGATGAAACTTTCAATAACAGCTGAACTTTCAAAATATGCGAGTCTGTACAGGATGTACAGTCACATCATGCGAGTCTGTACAGGATTGTAAGTCTTTGTTGTACAACTATTTTTTGACCTGGTGTTAGCACCTACTCCTTCTTCGTACATCATTTTATTCTCTCCTGTACATGGGCTAAGCGGTGTCCGTACGTTCCACCCGCCCTGTGCTGTACAATCCCGAATAACTTATCTTCGTTTGTAATGCGCGTACGTCGATTTTCGTTCTCCTGTACAGACTCTCATGCGAGTATGTACTGGAAGTTTTGTCTTTCCTGTACATCTCTTTCCTGTCCTGGTGTTTGCACCTTCTCCTTCTTCGTACACAAATTTTTTTCTCCTGTACATGGCCTAAGCGGTGGCGTACGTTCCACGCGCCTTGTCCTGTACAACCCCGAATAACAAAGTCGCAAGGCTATAGTTTGTACAACCGTGATCGTTCTCCTGTACATCCCCCTCATGCGAGTCTGTACAGGTTTATAAGCCTTTTCTGTACAATTATTTCCAAACCTGGTGTTAGCACCTTCTCCTTCTTCGTACACCAATTTATTATCTCCTGTACATAGGCTAAGCGGTGGCCGTACGTTCCAGCCGCCCTGTGTTGTACAACCCCGAATTAACATAGACGCGGAGCAAAAGTTTCCTAACCTGGGGTTAGCTTCCCCCTCTTTCTTCGTTCACCCATAACATTTCCTGTTCATCCTCTTATCGGTGGCCGTACATATCGAAGAATTAAAATTTCATACGGTTGTGCTTGTTTTCCTGTACGACGTGTTGATTCGTGTTCGTACATGAAGTGTCGTCTATTCTGTACAACAGTCTACTAACCTGGTGTTAGCACCGTCTCCATGTTCGTACACTAATTTCTTTTTTCCTGTACTTTTACTTATAGGTGTCTGTACGTTCCGCGCGCCGTGACCTGTACAATCATGATAACATATATTCTGTGATAACATCCAGTACATAATTTCTTGAATCGTTTAAGTGTGTGAAATACACATATTGTGTGTTTAAATATTGTAGCTTACATATTTCTCAATAGGTGCAGTAATATTTTTCGAAACTAGTTGCCATATTTAACTATTGCTTTTCTTTCTATTTATCTTGTCATACTTCCTTCCTCTTTCCTCTTTATCACTCTATCTTGTCATTCTATTCTCCTCTTTGTCAGTTGTTTGCCCTGCATTAATTTTTTTTTACAGTTTGTAATGATTGTATTGATTTATAAGCAAGAAACAAAAAAATGTTGATAGATATCTTTGTTACAGCATTATGAACTTTTTACCTGTTTCTTGGTGTTCCAAATAGCAAGAAATTGAATCTAGTACATACCCTTCCATCGTTTTGATTCCATGATCCTCTGTCTCTGTACGTGTTTTGTGTTGCTGAAGTATTTTGGTTCTGTTGTGGCTGCTGCCGTTGTTACTGATTGTTTTGTGTTTGCTGACTGTTTTCTCTGTGTTTAAGAGCCTCTGTTTCAGCTTTTAGGGTAGCGCATGATGTCCTAATGTGCCCTGACGCTTTGCAATGGCCGCACTTCCTTTGCTTGGATTTTTCTGAACCAGGTTTAGGTCTGTTTCCTCTGTTTGTGTTTTTTCTAGTTGTTATCGGTGGATCATGAAGCCTGTCATCCTCGTTGTTGTTTTCTTCATTTTCCTGTTCGTTTTCTTGTCCTGCCAGCGCTTCCATTACTCTTGATTGCATATCCTGCATACATTCCCTCATTACCTTGTATGCTCTATCCACTGAGCATGCCAGGTTGCATAATTCTGCCATGCTGCTCATGGTGCCTGCAAACCTTATAGTTTCCTCTGTGTTGCTATCACCCTCGGAAGCTCCTAATGTTTCTATTTCAATCTCTATATCTTTCCTCCATCTTCTGATTACAAAACTGTCTGGCAAGTCTGTTATTCCAAGGTGCACTAGTGCTTTTCAAACATGGCAACACTGTATTCCATCCCTCTGCATTTTCTTGCAACTGCAGCTGAAAACCTTGTACTCCTGGTCGTGATACACATCAAAATGTTTCTTTCAAAACTCCATTTTGTCGTAACTGCTCACTCTCACGAGATTTATTTGGCCTGGAAGTATTCCGTGTACTGCAAAAGCTGTGCTGTTCGTTAATTCAGTCTGGAACTTTAGGAAAATGTCATGGGTGTACACCTCAAGAGCTTTCCTCTCGAACGGATTGTGTGTAATTGTTTTCGCTGTTTTAAGTGTTGACTTCAACTTCTTCTTGTCCAGAGCTGACAAACACTTATCTTGGATAACTTCGTACTGCTCGAGGAACTTTGTTATTGTGTCTGAGTTCCTACTGTAGCATTTCCACATGTTGTTTGTACTCTTGCTTCTTCCTGTGCTTGATGAAAATGGATAGAACTTGTCCATGAAATAAGCTAGAACCCATCTGTCCCTTATTCTGTACAGCTTAGTTAGATGCTTCTCTCCTGCAGCGCCATATTCTTCTATGACATGGTTCCATGCTTGTTCAAATTCTTCTGGAGTGAAGGCATTCTTCGCTGCAAACCTCAATTGTTCTGAACAGTTTGGGTGTGTTGCGAAGAAGGAAGCTTCCTTCTGGCTCATCTTCGTTACAATATGGTAGTAGCAGTTCCTATGCGTTGTGTTTGGCAGTACTTCTTTGATAGCTCTCTTCATAGCTTTGTCCTGGTCCGTTATTATCGTCTGTGGCTCCTTTCCTCCCATTGCTTCAACAAATGTCTCGAGGACCCACTTGAATGAACCAATCTTTTCATCTTTCAGTAGCGCTACGCCAAAGAGCACAGTTGCCCCGTGATTGTTCACTCCGACTATGGGAACAAACGGTAGGTTATACTTGTTTGTGCTGAATGTTGTGTCAAATGATATGTATTCTCCAAACATCTTATAGTTCATGACACACATAGCATCCATCCAGAAAATGCTTCTAACCCTTTTCTGCTCTCCTTTTCAATTGCGTAATAGAACCCAGGCACTTTTTTCTGGAGCGTCTTAAAACGCTCTATGCAGTGGTCAATATCGTGGTCCTTCTCAATCACATTTTGTTGACACTGTAAGTTGCTCAGATCTGTTGCATCAAAAGGTATGTTGCGGAAACTCCCTCTGATCTTTCTGAAGATTAGCATCGTCTTTCTAGGTGGCAGACGGCCCATTTGTAGAAGCTGAATCAACTTTCTGTCTAGGTCTGTCATCCTTTTGTGGCAATGCGAGAACCTGGTCAGGTAGTCAGTTGGTTCCAGTGGATGGTTGTGTTGGAGGTTCACTTTTTTGATAAACCAACCATTCTGACTCTTATGAACCATTATATTTGCACCACATCCAGTCTTCACTAGAGAGGTTGTTCTCCTTGTCTTGGCAGGTTTGACATCCATTTTAGTCTCCCCTTGTTTGTTGCATGTGAAGAACTGCAAGTATATCTCATTGTCCTTCCTTGATCTCTTGCTGCTGAATTTCTTTATTGAGAACCCTGCTTTTCTTGCATACAGAGCGTATCTGTAAAATGCATCTTCCAAAGTTTTGAATCTATCTCCTTCCTTTGGGGTTGGTGCGTTGACAATTTCTTCCACTGCTGGATAGCTGTCTGCATCGAACATCCTGTCCATTTCTTCCTCCATCATGGTTGGTGGTTCAGGGTTTATCGTTGGGTCGTCATCTTGTATACTTTCAGTGTTTTCTTGTTCTTCCTCCGCTTGCTTGCTTTCTTGCTTGTCTTTTGATCCATCGTCTTTTGCTGCTGAGCTTTGTGTTCCAACTTTTCTTGGAGAGCTTTCTCCCATTATCTCACCGTGCATAGTGAAATCATTTTCAAGTATTCTTATTGTATGTATGTTCTGGTTCTGACCGCTTCTCTGATCATAGGGTGAACAACCCAGTTTTGTTGCAGAACTTTCTATGTATGGTGTTCTTGTGCCTGCGCTCTCCTCCATCATCTCCTTGTTCTTGTAGCTTCCTTCGTAACTCTATGTACATTCGTTATGTTAACTACATATTTTTATTTGGTCTGCTGCTGCAGAAGAGTAAGTTGAATTTGGTTATGTTTTATATATTACCTCTTTTCCTTTCCATTCGCTATGGCTGCTATTTTCTGCTTGTAGCCCAGCAGAGTAACTTTTAGTGGTGTTCCCATCCTGTTTAAAAATAAAAGATAGAATCATGTAAAGTACAAGCTATCCGTTCCATGACGTTCTATGAAGATCAATCTCTAGTACAGGCTGTGGATTGCCAATTGTACAATAATCTAGTACTTAGAATAACATGTTTCTGATGTGCATCAACATGTATTTGCAAAACCAGTTCGTTTGAGTTCAAGTTTTTAAATCCCTAGTTTGATCCACTTTTTATAGATAATCAAGATTTCAATATTTCCAGGAAAAATCAGTTTCAAAGAAGATTGGTGGGGGTGTACACTTGTTAGTCGCGGCCCTGTTGATCATATTGTAGTTTTAGGTACACACCTTGGTTGGTGTGAAGCAGTTTTCAACTCCAATGTAGTCTTCACTTTTGTTGTTTCGAGTCGTCGTTGGTGGTTGATTGTGAAAGCTGATATCTTGTCTGAGTCCGTTTGACTTGAAAGTCTCCTGGAAATAGCAATGTAAAATAAATCAGTTGCCTTGTGTTTTTTCTTCTTTTGTTGATTCCTTCAGTTTTCCCTCAAGAAACCATCCGTACCTTGGAAACTTTTGTTTCTCTATACTGTGCAAACACAACAGAGCAACTGGCAGCAGTGTCCCCATCCTGTTAAAAAATAAAAGAAAGAATCAGTAAAAGTTCAAGTTACCAGTTTCACGTCGTTCATGGAAGATTCGTTGCATACTTCCATGCAGAGTAGCCGGCTGGCAATGTCCCCATCCTGTTGAAAAAATAAAAGAAATAATCAGGAAAAGTTCAAGCTACCAGTTCCACGTCGTTCAAGGAAGATCAATGGCTGGTACAGGACTTGAGTTGCTAGTTGTACAATTCTCTATAAGGGCAACATAAAAGTACAGAACATTTAGGGCAAGTTGTAGAAAGAGCATTTGTGTCGGAGTACAAGATATTCAATTCATGACCCATGGTTCTGATGTGCATCTTCACGCATAGCAAAACTATACCGTTGGAGATCTAGTTTTATTAAAACCCTGGCTTAATCCACCTTATATATATAATCAAGAGTTTCAATATTTTCAGGAAAATATTAGGTATAGAGAAGATATGTGGGTGGTGGGTGGTATATTTAAGATATGCAGTACCGTTGATCATATTGTCGATTTAGGTTCTCACCTTGCTCGGTGTGGAGAAATTTTCATCTCCAATGTAGTCTTCACTTTGATTGTTTCGAGCCGTCATTTGTTGTTGATTGTGAAACCTGCTATCCTGTCTGATTCCACTAGTCTTGAAATTCTCCTGGAAATAGAAATGTAAATTAAATTAGCTTCCCTTTTTTATTTTTCTTCTTTTTTATGCTTTCGTCAATTTTCCATCCAGAAATCATGTGCACCTTGGAAACTGGTGGTTCTCTATATTTGGTTATCCCAGCAGAGTAACTTGTAGTGGTGTTCCCATCCTGTTCAAAAATAAAAGAAAGATTCAGGTGAAGTTCAATTTACCAGTTCGACGTCGTTCAAGGAAGATCAATAGATAGTACAGGTCATTGTCTGCCAGTTGTACAATTCTCTAGAAGGGCAACATAAAAGTTCATGACTTTTAATGGAAGTTGTACAAAGAGGTTATGTGACGGAGTTCAAGATTTTCAAGTCATAATCCATGTTTCTGATGTGCATCAACTTGTATAGCAAAGTCATATTGTTGGAGTACAAGTTTTAGTAAACCCCTGGTTTAATCCACCTTATAATACATAATCAATAGTTCAAATTTTTCAGAAAACATGCGCACCTTGGAAACTGATGGTTCTCCGTATTGCGTTATCCCAGCAGAGTAACTTGCAGTAGCGTCCCCATTCTGTTAAAAAATAAAAGAAAGGATCGGGTTAAGTACAAGCTTCCAGTTTCCACATCGTTCAAGGTAGTTAATTCGCAAGTACAGTACAACCATTGCAAATTGTACGAGCAAGCATGGTCAGAGAGTACATAGTGTCAAAGCAGGGCTCCTGTCTATGTTGTACAGATAGATGTTTAGAAATCATTATATTGTGCAACTGCATAGCTACCAGGTTTGTGGTGTACAAGAATCTAGAAGGGCAACATAAAATGTTCAGGTCATGTAATGCTAGCTGTACAACTATTATATCTGACAAAGTACAAAGATTTTCAAGTCATACCATGTTCGTTGGTGTATGCGACAGATTCGTTGAAGTGTAGATTGTTGTTGAATTTGTTGATGCTGTTTCTTTCCTCATTTTTTTCCTTGTATTTTTTTCATCCACTGTATTGTCTAGTGGATGTTTATTGCCAGTGGTACACTCTCCTGTTTGCCACACTTTTTCTTTCATTACCCCTACCAAGGCTCGTCTCAGGTGAGATTGTTGTACCTCTCTGATGGATTTTATGAGCGTAGTAGTTTGATCTGTATCTTTCCTTGCTCTCTTGTCGCGCCATCTTTTAGAAATTAACTGCAATTGATACAACACATTGTATCATTAACTCACGGTTGCTAGTATGGTGTAACACCATTCTTTTCGTTTTGTTCTTTACCATTCTTATTATTGATCCCATCTCTTCTCTCGTTGGTAGCCTCCTCATCTCTGGTGGTGGGTTGCTTTGTATAAGATTTCCGTTGTTCTGTTCATTCATCTTATCTAGCATCCTCGCTGCCCTGTATTCAACAAGAAAAACCATATTAAGAATAAACCAATTTAAGTAATACTCAGGAGTTAATAGGTTTAGTTAGACCCAAAAGATAAATCATGTTGAACTATCACCAGTTAGGTTGGCATCTGGTGGCTCATGGCAGTGGCGGAGGCAGACCACTCAGGGATACTGGGTAGAAACTAATAACAATGCACGACAACTAGCTTTTGCCCCTGCCTAATCACTATCTTTAAGCTAATTCTCAAAGAATAGCTGCAGGAACAGCCCGGGCAGCTGCCCGTGGTCGCCTCCTCCTAGTGAAGATGAGCGCCCCCAAAGGACGCTGGTTGAGCGCCATCGATCTGTTTGTCTACAACGCCGCGGCCGAGCCCCATCTCTGTCGAGGCTCCACCTCACTGCCCGTTGGATAACCCCAAGCGTCAAACCACCGGAAGGCGTGTGTGATCTCGAGCTCGAGGAAAGAGGAGGAAGTCGGAGATTGACGACGACGCAAGAAAATAGCAGCTCGTAGGGAGATTGACTACTGCCTAGCTTGTAGCGAGCTTTCTTAACAAACAAATTAGTCGTCGATGCATCTATCGGTGAGCTATTTGTCGGCATGCTCCGGCTGTTTATATTCAATCGGAGATAAAATCCGGTTATCAGAGATCAAGATTGAAGTTAGGACGAACCTATCGCCGAGGTCGAGGAGGAATTACGAAGAGGACGAGGATTGCTCTATGAGATTTCGGCGATCGCCTTCGCCGCCTGGTTTTCTCTTGTGTGGTTTTGAAATTTGAATCTATCAAAGGGGTGAGAGGTGAGAGAAGGGAAAGCTTCGGAAAGGTACAGATATTTATCGATCTCTTACAGGTGGGGCCAACTTACTCTGCGTCTTCTGTTCCGCCCCCTTCTCCTCCCTTACGTGTGGGTCCATCTTCTTCCTCTCGATTCCTTTCCTTTTGTTTCTTTTCTTTCCATTTTCTCCGGCGGCTCACCTCTTTTCTCCTCGTTTCTTCTAGGTTCTAGGGTTCGTCCGCCACATTGGAGTGAGGGTTCGTCCGTCAGATTGGAGAGAGGGTTCGTCCGTCAGATTCGTCAGATTGGAGAGAGGTTTCGTCCGTCAGTTTGGAGATAGGGTTTTCGCCAACCTGGATCAGTCGAGTTCGTGTGATGAGGATCTGTTGTTTGATTCATGTCCTCAGTGGATAGATTCGCCTTCATGTTCAGTCGAAGGATCTGAGATAGTTACGCAGGATTATATGGTCGCAGACCAGCTAGAAAAAGAGCGTGTTAGGATTCATGACAAGACTTTTGCCTTTCAATTGTCTGTCGAGGAGTACAGAAACAGAAAATCCAGGTTTGCTTCTTCCATTATATCTGAAACCATTGTGTGATTCAGGATAATAGCCATATTTGTACTAGATAAGAGTGTAGTTTGTACATGCTGCCCTACAACTTTTGTACATCTGAACTTAGACTGTTATTAGTGATCCTTGTCCATGGTAATTTATAGTTGTACTATCTCCCTCCTTTCCACGTACAACAAAAAATGAGTGGTTGTACTTCTCCGTCTGGATACTTTGTTAACTTGTGGTTACTCATTCAAGTTTTATAAATTTGTTGTTTCCCCTGTTTTAAGTTTATTGATCCAATCTTAATTCTTCTCTTGTCGACAGGGCAAGTACTATGTATGGCTCTAAATTTGAGTTGACTACTAAATTTAGTCTTCCAAAGTTCTTGTCTGTCCGGCGTTCTCTATGTGGCAAGCGAGAGAAGCTTGTCAATGATATTGGTCAAGGCTCTCTTTTAGGTCTGTGTCTTGAAGAGTTGCCCAGAGACCTTGTCATCTGGATCGTTCGACATTTCAACCCACAAAAGAATAATGTAGAGTTTCCTGATGGTTCAAGCTTTCGCCTTAACTCGATGTGTACTCACAAGGTTCTAGGCGTCCCCATCGGTGGCCGTTTAATTCCTAACAGGTGCAGTGAGGAATTCAGGGTAGCAATCAGAGAGAAGACAAAATGTGCTGGCCAGTTGCCCTCCATCAACGAGTTGATTGAGATTATGAAAACTGATTTAGATGATGCTGATTTCCAGATGTACTGGATGATGTTCAACATTACTGTCTTCCTCTGCCCCACCACATATGAGTGTGTCAGCCCGGAATACCTATCCGCACTGGAAGGTCCAACTGAAGAGATAGCTTCTTACGACTGGTCCAGCGTTGTTTTCTGGAAGCTCTCAAAGTGTGTTGAAACTTTTATCATCAATGGCTTCTCTAGAGCTTTGGGTGGTTGCCTTCTTGTTCCTCTGGTCAGTAGTTTTGAGCTGGACATATGGAGTAGTTCTTATTCTTAAGTTCATATCAACCAAAGTTCTCTAATTTTTATTCCCTTGTGATCATTTTCTTCTAGGTGACATATCTTGATCATCTGAACTCTGAAGCTGCGAAGCTTTCGAGAGTTGTCCCGCGGATCAGTGTATGGGACAATGAAACAGTCAAACTCTATCGGGCGCTTGATTTGATATGTGAAGAAGATGGAACATTCGGTGGACTATCTGTAAGTTTATGTGCTATCTGATTACCTATAATCTTTGGCTGTAACTTTTTTGTTTTGTTTTGTTTTATTTTGCTTATATCTTTTTTTCTATGTTTGTCACAGTTGAAGGATACCAAGCATACTGTTTACTATCAGGGTGTTCGTCCAGATTTTCCGCTGGATGATGATGTGCGACATGACCTTGGTTCTTCCCTGAGCTCGTTCGTTGGAGCTGGACATAATTTTCTGGTATGTAGTCGTATTCATCTAGGATGGTATCGATTTGATGGATCTGGTTATTTTCGTGGATGGTCTCCTGCCCGTCTTGCTTGTTCAGCTTTTCTTTGATTTTGTTCACCAAGTCTTGTGATCCCGTACAATATTTGAATTTGTTCATCGAGTCTTGTGTTCCCGAGCAACTGTTTTCTCTTCTACGTACAATATTAACATCATGTTTTTCTTTATAGTTGTACACAACGACTCTCGGTCCTGTAGGCCGTGTGATCGCATTAGCATTCGTTTCTTATTCAGCTTTTCCCTTGTAGTTGTACGTGAGTTCAGGTGTTCAAATTCAAGCTGACCTTCAATTTTGTACATCTTGTTTTGACGTTTCTGTACTGATGCTTGTTTTGTACGAGTGCATCCACAATTTAATTTCCTAGTTGTACAACTGGACTTATGTTCATGTACTACCAATGTTTGATCTTTCAAGGCATTCTATCCTTCCTTCATTTGCATGCCCTGTTCAACTAAACTTTCTTGTTTTTGTACTATAGGCAATGGATGATCTGAAGGGAATTCTCGGGGGTATGTACACAGACATATTCTATGCTATCCGGCCTGTAGTTGACAAGAGTCTATGTAAATTTTTGGAAATCGTAATCTCAAGTGAAAAGTTGCGTAGCAACTCGTCAGACAAGGGCAACCAAGATAGTTCCGCAAGGATCGAGCCACTGAGTCAGCCTGATTCATCTGATGGAAAATTGGAGGATAGGATTATTCCACTAAGTCAGACAGTCCATGAGCAGATCAGGTTGTTACAGGAGGTAATAAAGGTTGATTGCTAGTACAGTCCCAATGTTCTCTACATAGAATTCCTCCAGAACCTTAAGAATTATTTAGACCGTGTTGTTGATGTTCTTCTAGATACGCTTCCATTCCAATCAGCGATGGATGAATGCATCCATTGTGCAGAGCTAAACACTCCCCGTGTTTGTGACTCTTGCAAGGGCAAGGGTGTATCAAGCTCTGAAGTTGTTTGCAAACCTTTTGTTGAAGGTGAAAAGGTTGAAACCTTTTTGAAAGCCGTAGACTTGAATCTCGTGTCCTTATCTGAAAAAGACTTGGGTGTAGCAAACGTCATTGGAAAAGGGGAGTCAAGCTCTGAAGTTGCTTGCAATCCTATTGGAGGAGTTGGATCGAATGTCTCACTTACATCTGAAAAGGGCAAGGGTGAATCAAGCTCTGAAGTTGTTTGCAAACCTTTTGGTGAAAGTGAAAAGTTGAAACATTTTTGAAAGCTGCAGACTTGAATCTCGTGTCCTTATCTGAAAAGGGCAAGGGTGAATCAAGCTCTGAAATTGTTTGCAAACCTTTTGGTGAAGGTGAAAAGGTTGAAACATTTTTGAAAGCTGCAGACTTGAATCTTGTGTCCTTATCTGAAAAGGACTTGGGTGTAGCAAAAGTCATTGGAAAAGGGGAGTCAAGCTCTGAAGTTGCTTGCAATCCTATTGGTGGAGCTGGATCGAATGTCTCACTTGCATCTGAAAAGGGCAAGGGTGTAGCAAACGATATTGGAAAAGATGTGTCATCTTATAGAGCCCTAGAGATAGTGGCAGAGGAAGGATCTATTTCCCTCGATGAGTCCAAACTCTCAGAAAATCAGGCTGTAGGTTTATCTGGTTCGAAAAGATACTTTCCGCAAATTGTAGATCCAGAATCTGTGAAGAAGACGAGGGTTGATGAGACAGGGAAGGATTTGTTCTTTGAGAACTCAATTTTTTTGGACTTTGATAGATCCTTGGATAGTATTGAGGTGTGGGAGAGAATAGATAAAATTGAAGAACGAAAGAGAGCTGCCAGGTCGTGGGTTTCATTTTCTGATTCTACTAGGTTTCCTTTGTCCCAAGATCCAAGCTCACTGAGGATGAAAGAAGCTGTCTGCAGTTTTCAGCAGAACCCTTCTCCCGTTGCAAACAACTCGTTCCAACCCTCAGTTGATGGACCCTCCTATAGGCATTCCAGCTTCATTCGTGAAAATCAATCCAGAACGCCAATCGCTTGTCCAAGGGTTGTTCACTTCTCAGACCCGCCTGTGTCGCATATGTATTCACAGTCGCCTCCCGCAACTGGTGTGATGGATTGCAGAGGACAAACCAGCCATCCTGGAATGCAGAGAATGGATAATTTTAGACACTCTCCAGGTACAATGGCGAATTCTTTTTGTGGCGTTGCTAGACCTGGGTTTGGAGCTTCAGCTGGTGCAACATGTTTTATGTACAGCAGCCCGGACCCATGCGCAAGGCCTTTCTCCCAGAATCCATGTGTTTCCCGGCCAAACATCGACAACTTTTGTTCCCAAGGATTTTATCCGCACTCACGTTCAACCCCGTCGTCTAGCACGAGGATGGACCATTCTCTTGTTAATCCTATGGGTTCAGGCAACAGTTGTAACAATCGGTTTGCTGCTTGTGTTAGCTTCCGTCCAACTGACAGTGGTCCTTCTTCGTCTTACGGGCATCAGAACCACCAAAACTTCAGCAATTGTCAGCAAGGTTTCAATGCTGATCACTCTTCAGGATCTGGTAGCCGTTTTTCTGGGATTGGAAGCCATTCATCAGCAAACTCAGGAACTGGTTATCATACAACGATTGACTCTGTTGTTCTTAGTGTGGAAAACGCCGTTACAACTGATAACAAACCAGAACTAATCGTGAGAGAATCGACAGAGAAAGAAGTTTTGGTGTTGGAATGGGTTAATAAATACTTGCCAGCGAAATTTGCCAGAAGGTACTATAAGTGTATTTTCAATTTCTGTCGATACTTTAATTGTCTTGGTGTTCATTTTAACAATGAATTTACTCTCTTATTGTACAGTCCAAGAATAGTAAAGATTAACAAAAGATACGATGTGCATCGTAATTTTGGCCTTTCTATGCAAGTTGGTGGTTACATTCATGGATATGTCATGGATGTTTTTACTGAAACTTTGATGCAAGAGCAATATGACAACACTGAACACTATGATCAGCGTCGACCAACATTTTTAAAGTACATGATGAACCATGAAGTTGCGGTGCGTTTTTTTAGCTTATTTAGTGTTGTATATTTATCTTGTTTTGTTTTCTTTTTTCTGTTTTCTCATTCATTTTTTTATTTATTTGTCAGACACTGTTCACGACCGTTGATGCAGATGTTGAGAGGTTAAAAAAAGTGATCAGCGAGCCAATCATGCCTGCCAGGATGAATTTTTTTCTGCTGTGAGTTCAATTATTCTACAGTGCTGCCACTCTCCTGCTTTTGCGTGCTCTCTGTATTCATGCTTCTGTTTATTTTTAGGCTTATATTCCAGTTATAGAAGAGAAGTTTTGGATCCTTATTGCTGCCAATTTTCAACGTCAATGTTTTGAGACGTACTGCCCCTACAACAACGCCCAAGATGTTGATAGAATTGCAGGAGTTGTAATTCCGAACTTCAAGCGCGCCCATCACGGGGCCTACCATTCTCACCCATTCAGTGCCCATAACATGCAGATTAAGCATGTGCAAATCGTGACAGATGATTCTAATGAGTAGGATTTCTCATATTACATTTTTGTTGCTGAATTTTCCTTTTTACTTGTGCAACATTTTGTGATGAAGTTTACTTGCTTCTTCTTCCGCTATTTCTATACTCTGCTGAAACAGGAATGACGCTGGCATTATTGTAATGGCGATTTTACGTTGCCATAATGGAGACTTCCCATATTTTATTAGAGCCGTAAGCTATCATTTTTTAACCTTATGTCTCTCTCTTTTTTCAATATTATAAATTGTTGATTAACATTTTTTGTGTGCAGAACAACGTAAAGAAGCTCCGTGAACAAATTGCCTACTACATGCTTACGTTCGCGGACAACACCTTTTGCCCGAGTGGTGTCAAGGACATTATTGCGAGACAATTGTAATGGAACAACAATCTGATTAACACTGAAGTGCTAGTCTTCAAATAAATCTTCTTGTTACCGTTTTGTATTGTGGATGGTTTTGTAATGATATGTTTTTGTAGTAACTGGGATGAAAGAAAACAGTGGGTTAGTATGGATTAAAAGAATGCTCTTTTCTAATGATTCGTGTTTGTGCTATCTCTGATGTTAAATGTCTACAACGTTTTAGTCTCCGCAGTACTATCATTTATACACCCACGTACAAACACATGCAACCAACTGTACACAGTGAGAAAAACTCACGTACGCCGAGATATTCATATACATACATGGGAAAATTAAGGGTTGTACGTGCTGATGGAACCCACTGCGAGTGTGTTTACATGTTCTGTTTCAAATCGCGTGTGTACCCTACGAAACACGATTGTAGGCACAACGTGGGGGCTATTAGGAGATGAGCTAATAGGTTTCCTGGTTGAACAAGCAAGGAATAATAGAAGTTCGTTCCTGTATAGCAAGTTTGATGTACGTAAATCCTGTGTGGTGCTCTGCCAGTGTGTTTACAGTTTGTGCAGACAATTCTGATGCACGTGTACACGCGCAGCTGACACCATGTACACCCGATGAGAAAACGTTGCACGCACTCAGAAATCTGCAGGACTGTGGTGACCTCCATGCAACCATTTTCACTCGCCAGTCACCACCAGTCGCCACCGGTCACCTCAATAGGTTATTTTTTGTATGATCTCAACTGAACTGGTGAACAAGGTAATAATAATGGGTGAGTAACAGAATGGGGGATAACAGTTAGTTCACTTATCTATTGAATAATGCAGGAAGATATAAAATACATCGGCACCTTTCAGGTGGAACAAATTCTGTCTGAAGGGGTGTACACAAAACAAAGTAGGACAACATAATTTCTTATTCGCAAACCTCTTCCATTCTTAAGAATCACATAACTAAATATCACTTTTAGAATCTCTTGAATAATCCAGATGAATAAACTTTGTTCTGTTACAGGATCCGTACTTATAAATTAACAAGTTCACTCTTGGGCACAAGACATTCACCATAGACATATATATATATAACAAGCAGACCTTGAACAGATAACAGATGTTTCCAGAAGAGCTTTACTCTTCATCAGACGAGACAACAGTTACTTCATTCACTTTTCCAGGAAGAGAAGTCTCGATGTCGATGAACCAGTGGCGTGCATTGTTTCTTCGAGCCTGGTCGGTCACAAACGATTTCCTGGGCTCAATGATGCCGAGGGGAAGCTCATTCTGGATGCTGGTGTCATGTCCTTCATTCACAGAGTTGCGGGGACGGCTGTCTCTTTCGATAGTGTCTTCTGAATCATCACTTGCAAACGCGGAACGACGGTCAGACAGCCTCTGTGCTTGGGCGGCTGGGTCCTCATGTGTCCCAAGAGGAGCCAACGATTGAACAAGAACTAGCTGTAGCAATTCATTCTCATCAAAATCATTGTCTGCCGGTGTGACCTCCTCTTCATCGACCAGAAATAAACCTGTTGCCATAGGCTGCAAACCATGCTCCTTGTGGTCTTCCACTTCCTCCTGATCCATGCAACCATCATCGACCACCTCTCCAACCACGGCGTCTTCTTCATCTTCAGTTTTCTTCTCAGAAATCTCCAGGTTTCCATCAAAGCCATGGACATCAGATACGAATGTTGCTTCACACTCAATTTCATGCTCCACCATGCTAGCCTCCTCCTCATCCAAGTTGATTGCGGCAACCTGGTTACTACGCTCTAAATCAGCCTCTACCGGCCCTTTCTGGATCAGATCTGACCTTGGATCCATGTCATGCTGGTCGCGTAGCGGAGCCTCATCAACAACCAGCACATGACGGCGACGACGGTAATACCTCGTTGATGCCGACAAATAAACCATCCTAAAGAAACTAGAGAAGCTTCTGAGTTTCTCGGGGACCCTCCTCGTTAGAGGAGCTCGAACGTACCGATGGTCCCAAGCGGCGTAACCGGCGGCTATGCGGCCAATCATGGCGACAGACCCGGCGGCTAAGAGGCCAAGCTCACTGACGGCAAAGGAGACGACTTGGAGAGGGCTGCGGTGAGGTCATGTCTAGCTTTGGTATATGTTGTTAACAGACAGGTAAAAATATATTTAAGTATGCGAACTAGTAGAAATAGCAAAGAGGTCCTCTATTGAAAATATTTGTACTTTTTCCTCTGTGCGATCTGTACATCACGGTCAGCTTGCTTTCGTACAAACCCCTATGATTGTGCTGTACAACCAGGATACCCATTCGCTGAACTACAAATAGCACAGTCGTCGTACGAACAACCTGAAATCTCCTTCGTATGGACTAGCATAAGCACACAGGTTGAACATCCAAACATTTTGCAACCTATTTTCACCTTCTTATTTGATTTCTTACAAACCACATAGCCTATACAGTACGACCTGGTTCCTCATTTGCTCAACTTCCATATGAACTTGTTCGTACAACGGTTTTGGTCCTAGTGTACATTCTGTCACTCGCGCTCGTACAAAGGTATAGGATCGCTCTGTACAACCATTTTCACTCGACAGTCGCCAGCGATCACCTCAATACAGTTATCACCGCCCACTCGGGATCCTGCGGCCCTCGAGCTGCGCCGTTTGGTGTGCACGGACAGGATCTCATCCGCTATAACTTAGTCGGAAAACTTGCCCAAAAAAAAAACCCCAAACCCCCGATATATTCCCTGGTGTTCCTTCTTCCTCGCTGCCGATTCAGTTGGAAACCAGCTCTTCTTCCTTCTTCCTCGCTGCCTATTCAGTTGGAGTTCCACCGCCCAGCGCCCACTCATCCTCCTCAAGCCTACACCTCCAGAAACCATTCTAGCTCTTCTTCCTTCTTCCTCGCTCGCGAATGAATCAGTTAGAGATACTCGCGGATAGATTGGGAGTAGTTCCAACGACCACCCTCGCAATACGGCAACAACCTCCCCGTCCCGTTGGTCGACCCTCCCACTATATATTCAGCTCCCCTGACCCCGTCGCTCCGCTCTCATCACCACCCTCGTCCCGATCAAAAAAAACTACGCGACGACCACCCTCGCCCCACAAACAAAAACCCCGACGTTCCGCTCTCAGCACCGCCATGTCGAAGCGCAGGGCTGTAGATTCTGATGGGTGGCTATGTGGGAGGTACTTCAACGTTGGGGAGAACACCACGGACCCAAGGTACCGCCAGGATTGGGGATGGGGGAACCTTGATCCCGCATGCGTTTGTAATATCACAAGCAGCATGGACATCATGACTGCATGTCGCACCAGTCGCGCCTTTCCTTGCTTTCGCGAAGGGATGCGTCAAGACACAAACCATCCTTACAACATGCCGGGTCTCCTTCACATGGAAGATGGTGATGAACAGGCTTTTGAACCGCCGGTGAGTTCTCCCTCGGTTTTTTTAATGTTGGCATTCCTTCAATTGTTTGCACAATCTGGAATAGGAGTGGTTTAGGTTAGGAGTTCATCGGAAGCTGTTTAATTCTGAGCCAATTCTATCTGAATCTGTAATACTAATATCCGATCTAGCTGCAGATTCTTGAATAGATCTACGTTTATTGAAATGCCCTAGTTTGTATCTTATGACATGCTTACTACCATTATACCTCAGATTGAATCTCTTTGATAGAGCATAGAATCGAGTAGTCTTTTTTTTTTGCTTGTACAACCGCTCAGGTACGGTCGTTCATACTAGTTTACCTTGAGTGTACAACCTTAAAAACCCATAGTCTGCGTTACCAAAATCATAACAATGAACATCTGAGGTAGGATAGAACCTACAACCTTTTGATGTTTCCACGTACAATCTGGGAGGTGTGGTCGTACATATCGATGCACTTAGGTTATACAACATGATAACCGAGTGATATATTACCATTAAGACTATCTGATAATGGCAATAATAAAAACCGAACTAGCTGTAGATTCTTGGATAGGTCTATGTTTGTTGAACAGTTATACATTATATCTTTCAGTTGCTTTCTTACTACCATTATACCACCCACAACCTAGTGTCTCTGAGATAGAGCATAGATGCGAACACGTGCAATTTTTTCTGCCTTGTACAACCAGTCAGGTCAGGTCGTACATACAAGAATATCTTGTTTTTTCAACCTGAAAAACTCATAGTCTGTGTTGCCAGTAAACGTAACAATGATCATCTTTGGTATGATTTAACGTACAATTTCTTGTTAACTCCACGTACAAACTGAGAGATGTCGACGTACAGATCGTTACACTTATACTGTACGAAAAAGAATAACGTGTGATATATTACCATCAAGACTATCTGATCGTTACAATCTGTAAACCCTCTGCTGACACTCAATTAGATAATTCTTTTTACCCCAGATGTAGTTTGAGATTGTTGCAATATTTTTTATTTCCATATACAACCGGACACTATTGTTTGTACTGACCAATATATATGATTTGTGCCACCAGTACAGCCTAGGCTGTAACAAATTTTATGATGTTAAATTGTTGACATACAGACCATTGGTTCTGATCATCTGCTGTTAAATTAACAAATTTGAACTTAAATCTTGTAGGACGAGATAAGCACTAAAACTATGATCTTGGATAAGGGCGATGTCCCGGCGTTGGTTCGCGTGCAGGAGGGAGCTGGCAGACAGTACTGGGTCGGGGGAGTTGAAGAGTGGATTATGATGATTAATGTTGCAGATCCTTGCAGCTGGGTTCTGTCAAACGTATACAGAGCAATTAATTTCAGAATGCCATCGTTAGAAGTGTCCGGCTTATCTCATTACAGAGGTTGGCTGGCAAACGACCCATTCACTTTCATCTACAATGGGGCAAAAATAATGCTCCAAAAGGTTCAGTTCCCTCGAAGGCCCTACCAGATCAACGATGAGTGGCGCTGCGATGCGATAGCTGTGTTTGACAAAGCCATCACAATCATCTGCTGGCCGGAAGACAAGGCATGGACATTCCTGCCCCACACAGACCTACGTCCATCGACGTACGTGGATGCCGTGGGTGGTTACCCAACCTCGGATTACCGGAGCTTTGGCCGCGTATACGCGGTAACTAAACCCCATGGCAATGTGTATGTCTGGGAACCGTTCGTATGGGGTAAGTCTAGATAAAAACTTCAGAGTTATATATATTGCTTATATGAGTATATTTTAATTTACTGTTTAATTTCCTGCTGAGATTCATTTTTACTGTTGTTGTGTATATCAGTCAATATTTTTCCTTTAATAGCAACTAACTCAGAGTAAACTCATACGTACGCACGCAGCGCCGCGACTCATCCAGCCCCCAACAGTTGAAGACACAGCCGAAGGAGGCCCTGCTTCTCGAAACTGGTTCCTGGTACAAGATCGATTTGATCTTCTGTGGATCCAGATCAGTGGCTCTTCAGCGACGTCTCGCGGACCATCGAAGGTTATGGGGAGAAGATTATACTCTTACCCAGACCGCCGATGCGACGTTTTCAAGCGGGATGCAAATGAGTACCACAATGACGCTGTTGCAGTAGAGTGGTCAAGAATAGACAGCTTCGATGGCCTTGCTCTATTTGTGGGTGTCAACACTCCATTTTTCTTAAAGCCCCCTGACTCTGCTATTGCTGCTGTTGCCGCCGAGGAAGCGGAAGCTGCTGCTGATGTTGCTGGTGGTGGTGATGAAGTAGGAGAAGAGCCTGTTGGTGCTGCTGCTGGTGATGGTGATGAAGAAGGAGAAGGGCCTGCTGGTGCTGTTGCTGCTGATGGTGATGATGCTGGAGCTGAGGATGGAGAATTTCAGGATGGTGAGGCTGCTGGTGATGATGATGAACAGCCTCCTGGGGGTGAAGATGAACAACCTGCTGTTGTTGAAGAGGTTCCCCAAAAGGAGCCAGTGTTCATGCCTGACTGCTTGTATGATTCTCATCCAAGTGTCGTCGTGGCGAACAGACAGATGCCTACGGGTAGGCTAATTTGTGGGGCCGATGGACGCTAGGGGATCTCGGGGAGGGATTGCGCGATGAACTCGCGCGCAGGTAAACACAACCGACTTGCACGATCTACAACGGAGAAATAAAAGGGATTAAACAAAGTTTCTAGACTGACCACAAAATTTTCTTTTAAGGGTGGTAGCCACCTAGATAATTCAAACCCAGTTGCTTAAACCCAGAGATCCCAAACCATCTTTCTTTCTATCCTCCTAATCATAAAAATCACTCGCTGCCAATTCTCAAGTACCATGTCAAAACGTTACATTTCTCAAACCTCTCGAGTTATCAGAATCATTCAAGCATTTGCTTTGTCTTTCTAGCCTCTCCGAATCTCGAGGACGAGATTCCTTTTAAGGGTGGTAGTCTGTAACATCCCAACATTTTGGAATGTTCAAAAATCACTAGAATTTAAAACTTTTGTTTTGATTAAAATAAAATATTAAAATGCATAAGAAAACTAACTATAAAAGATTTCAACCAATTTGAAAAGATCTATTTATTTCAAATTTTCCAATGTGTCATTATTTTCAAAAGTTATTTTCAATTAAACATTACATTATCCATTATATTTCAAAAACCTTAATATGTAATTTGACAAATGTTTTATAAAGTACAAACCATTTTATTTTAAGTAAATAGTTACTTACAAGTAATTGATTTCAACCACTTAGCCTTAGCTATAAACAAATTAAAATAATAATTACAAGTGTTATCTTAAAATATTGAAAACATTGTCTATTTGCCAGAAGATTATTATTCATTTACCTGAGTTCAAAACATAAATGGGATATTAAAAGTCTATAGTTTATAACCTAAAAACCTCATAGATTTTATAATTACTTAACAACCCAAATCAACATTTCATTAGCTTAAATGATTTTCATTTATTTTCAAAACATGAAATGATTAATATACTCTATGTAAGGAATACATTGAATCTAAAATCTTTTTCAAAGTTGTTTTGTGAAGTTCATATGATTTATCTTAATATAAAATATAATGGTGCACAAAACATTTAGAATTAAAAATGGAATTTATTATATTTCCCATTTCCTTAAAATTATTTATAATTTTACTATTATACCAAAACAAAGAATAATGATGGTTATTAGAAATCAGATTTAAATAAACTTAATATCAAACTTATAAGATTGTGGAAATTCATAGATTTTATTTAAACCCAAATGAAATTATTAAAACCCTAAAATTCAAAATTGACATTAGGTGTCCATTTTGCAAATAATCAATATTTCAAAAATATTATTTTTGAAAAGTCTTCAAAATATAACCATAAGTGTTTTAAATGATAGACATTGTTTTTACAAAATTATAGAAACTAATTTGAGGTGATTTGGATTCATAATTTAAAAGTTATTTAAAAATCCAGAAAACAGAAAAGAAAAACGGTATAAAAAAAGGAAGAGGAGAACCAAATGGGCCGAGCCCAGCATCTATCGCGCACGCGAGCGACAGATAGCACCCCAGCCCGCGTCATCTCCTCCTCTCGCTGTCAAGTGGGCCCCACCCGTCAGGCCGTCCATCGTCTTCAAGCTTTGGCCGAAGACCACGCTCGAAAACTGCCGGTTGATTTGCGAATCAATTCGCGTGATTAAGGAGCGAATTCAACACCACCCCGAGCCCTTTTATGAACCGCGACCTCCTCCTTATTTCCCCTCTGCCTCCTCTCCAAATCGTGCCCCCAGGCCACCCAATTTGCTCGCCGCACTTGCGCAATGCCGCCGGCGTGTTTCAGCTGTTCGCCGGCAAGGTGAGCCCTCCCCTTGGCCAAGAGCGCTCCCCTTTCCTCGCCATGTTCGTGCGCGTCTCATGACCTATTTCCCATCCATCTTATGCAGCTAATCCAGAGGAGGAGCACGAACAAAAAATCACCGACGCCGTCGCGATTCCGTCCTTGTCCAGCTGCTACCCGAGCACGCGCGAGACGCCAGGATCACCTCCATCGTCTTCGTCGGTCCGCGGTGAATGTCGCGGTCACCTCCGCGCGTCCGGGGAAGCACCGGAGCCTCGAAACGGTCCACGACCGAGCCGCCGCCGCCGTCTGCCCCGTCTCCGGCGACCTCCCAGCGCCGCCACGGTGAGCCCCTCTCCTGGACCGTCCGATCTGTATTGTACGCGTAGGATTAGATCTCCATAAACTGAACCGGTATTTAGATCATGACCGTCAGATCTGAATCTGACGATCCAGATCCAATGACTTAACCACGTCAGCAGCCCAGTCAGCGTCTAGTCAGCTGCCACGTGGAAAATGATTTTCTTATTTAAATTTAATTGGCAGTTTTGCAGAAAAGCCCCTGTCACTTAGAATTGTTATAACTCTTTACTCGCACATCCAAATTTAAATATTTTTATATATTTGGAAAGCCCTTGACATGTAGATTATTTTGGACCTGTCAAAATTCAAATTTGACTTAGTTTAAAATATTCAAATTTCAAATGGTGAATTTGAGTATTTTTGTCATAACTTTAAATCTGTAAATTCAAAAATTGTAAATAAAATTGTTTTAGAGACTTTGGAATATTTGTAATGTGGTGACACTGCTATAAAATATTTTTGAGTAATATTTGAATGAATTCATAGTTATATAGTTAATTTGAATAGTTTGAGTATTTTTTCAACATAACAATTAATAGAAATATTATTTTTGATTAAATCAAATTGCTATAAATTTAATTAAATGCCCCCTGTCTTTTAACACTAATTACAAAAAATTTCTATAAAATTTAATTATAGAAAACTTTAATATTATAATTATTCCTTTTATTATATTTTCCAAAAATAGAAAATAATTAGATTGTATTTATAGCCAAATGCATACTTTATAAATATCATAAATTTTGTATGATATTTCTTAGGATTTAAAAAGTGCTTTGCATGCATAACTCATTTTCACATGTAGATATATTTCCCATAGGAAATCTCTTCATTAGTTTTCTCTAAGTTAGGAAGATTTCCAAACTTAGTATTTTGGCAAAAGTGCTATGCACTAGACACTTAGGATTTTCAACATGAAGCTAGAAGGCCAATGAAGGACTTAGCCAAAACAAGACTTCAGAAGTATCTTCAAGGAGTAGAAGCACTTAGAAGAAAAGCAAGAAGAAGTTCAAGAAGACCAACCTCCTTTATTCTCTAAGTATTTCTCGCTCTCTCTCTTTTCTTCCTACTTATCTGAGACTTCATGAAGACTAAGTTAAATCCAAGACCAGCCTAGGTGATACAAGAATCATCAAGTCTGAAGATTCATCAAGACTACCAAGAGCTCAATCAAGACATCATTCAGAAGAAAGTTACAAGTCTGGAGATGAAGCCTAGAGGACAACTACATCTTTCTTCTATCTTTTCCCTCTTTTCGAATCTCGTCTTTCACATTTGACTTAAACAAATTTTGATCATGATATTGTCATCTTGAAGAAATGACTTAGTATCTTCTCTAAATATTTCTACACATCAAGACAAAGCCATTAGAGGGCTTATTCAAGATGATATAAAACAAAACATTTTATTCAACTATTGACATTAGTCCTTAGTCATTTTGACATACTTTTCGCTTGCATTAACTTAAAATATGTTCATGGCATGACATGTTTTTCTTCGAAGTTTTAAAAAACTTGTTTGTTCATTTGATATGAGCATGTATGTTTGATGATTGTTGTTTGTTGATTGTTGTATTGTTGTTTGCTATTATTGTTTAGATTAAACGGAGAGCAAACGTTCGTTGTTGAAAAGAGTTTGTGAACAACGAGAACATTCAAAGGCAAGTGGCACACCTCATAAACTTCCTAGTATTTTCTATGCATTACTTATTGTATTTTTTTATGCATGTGTAGGATAGTATTGCTATGCTAAACCTGTGTAGAATTCCCTTACTCCTGTGTCTAGGTTCCTATATCATACTTAGCAGAAATATTGATGCTATGCAATTGATGAAAAGTTTTACAAATTATTAAGTGGCTAATCAGGGCTGTGCTCATGGTTGTCGTCGCCTAGGATGAATTTCTATTCTACTTAGGGCCGTGAGCATGGTGGTTGTCAACCTGGGAGTACACATCCACTAAGTTAATAAAACACCTGGGTGGATTGGTTGAATGGTTTATGTTGAGTGGCTACTCAGGACTGTGCTTGTGGTTGTCTTTGCCTAAGGTAGTTTCTACTATACTTGGGGCCATGAGCATGGGGGTTGTCAACCTGAGAGTGCACTTGTGGATGGCCACCCAGGGAACAAAGGAATCTGAAGAACTCCGAGTGACGATTGCTTCCCGTGCAGCCTTTTGACAATGGGCTCTATCTAGAATAATTAAGTTGTGAGGGTACAACCTGTCAGCTTGACAAGCAGATGTAGGGGGATGATAGGTGGAACGGGTCTTGCTAGTATGGTTGCATTCTTCTTCTGAAAGTTCTTGTCTCAATTCTCTCCTTTCCATAATACACTCCGAGTGTATAGGATTTCTCGGACAAATTGAGTCTAAAGGTGAAAGTGCACAACCTCTGCAGAGTGTAAAACTAAGTACTTAGCCGTGTCCCCGGTACGGACAATTTGAGCAGCTGATCACAGACGTCAACGGAGGATTCCACCATTCCAACTTCAGAAATAAAACTTGATGGGTGAACAAGGGAAGATGAGATTTATGGTTTTCATGCCATACTTGTCTTGATTTGAAGAAAGTGTTTTCCAAAAAGATAGGAAAAATTGGCTTTATGCAAAATTAGCCTTGAACTCCACCAGCCAATTATGCATATAGGCTTTAGAGTTATTCCATTAAGTGTCCACCATAGTGTCACTTGCCAGACTCCATTTTAATGGAATCTGACCCACGTTGTTGCAATATTTTTCTTATTGCAGATTGTTCAGATGACAAGTAAGATTTCGTTGATAGGTTTCGAGTCTACACCCAACATGTTTTCGCCTGTGGCAGCATGAAAGTGATAGAGACTCACTGCTATTGTATTTCCGATGTGTACTTTTTAAATGCTAGCTTTAGGCTATGCAACTTGTATCAAATTTTTTGTAATTCTGGATCATCGATGTAATAAAATTGACGCTTTGTTGTGATATTACATCGTAAACTGTGTGTGCAAATGAATTGATCCAGGGATTTGCACTATACACAGGTATCTGCCTTATTTAAAGTGCAGGTACACTATAAGGGCGGGAGGCGGCGATGCTGCCCAGGCGTGGGCACGGCGGCGCCGGAGTCGCGGGCGAGGTCGGCGCGGGCTGTCGGGGAAGCGATGGGGAGAGGAAGCCGGGCGGAGCCCGCCGGGGTCGGGGGAGACGCCAGGCCCGAGGATGTCGGGGAGGCGTCGATGTCGGGCGCGCTGCGGGAGCTTGGAGATGCTCCGGGACGAGCTCCGGCCGGAGCCGAGGCAGGGGAGGTCGGGCGCGGCGTTGCGAGGTCGAGGTCGGGGAGGGCGCGTCCGGCGTGCCGAGGTCGATGCCGGGTGCGGGACGCCAGAGTGCGGGCGCGGTCGCGAGCTGTCGAGGAGGAGGTCGGGGACGGTTGGGGAGAGCTCGGTGCGATTCACCGGGGGTCGAGGTGGATGCGCGGGGAAGAGCTGCGGACGGGGCCGGGCGCCGATGACGAGCTCGGGGAAGACGTGTTCGTGGGGGAGGTTGGGGACGAGGCCGTTGACTGCAGGCAGGGGAACCGCAACCGAGATGGGCCTACTCGGTTCGACCGAGTACCGGATGCCGGCCCATCTGAGTTGGTCAGGAATTTGGCCCAGCAGAGGATGTCTCGACCCGTGTTCTTTCTTCTTCTTTTTTCCTTCACCTTTCTTATTTGAATTCATCTGTTCCTGCAATATTAGCACAATAATTCCGCACCCTCAGGGTACGGGGGAAGTACACCCCCGACACTAGTCCCCGAGTTTATGGGGGATTCACAGAATCGCGCATCAACTTAAAAATCAAATAGTTACAGGAATTTCCATACCGAAAACCTTGTTATTAGGGGTCTCGGGGATCACATCCCCGACACTAGTCCCCGAGGCTGCGGGGGACTCGTAGAGTCGCGCGCAGACTTTAGAAAAAATAACAACCTCATCGTCTTCACTTGCTCCACCGAGTACCTGCAAAAATACAATCATATGCCGGTCCCTTAGCCACTCTGGGCGTTTTACCGACATAGATGTCTTCGGCCACCGCCGGTCTGACATAAACACATAATACATGCCGGTATTTAGCCACTCTGGGCGTATACCGACACAGACGCCTCATGTGCGGGCCTTTAGCCACTCTGGGCGTATACGACACAGAGTCTCATGTGCCGGCGTTTAGCCACTCTGGGCGTATATCGACAAAGACGCCTACACACACAATGTCACATAGGTATCTCGGGTGTTTCGGTATCTCGGTATTTCGGTATGTCGGTATGTCGGCCACTCTGGGCATATCACACATGTTTCGGTATCTCTGCCACTCAGGGCACATCACAGGTGTTTCGGTATCTCAGGTGTTGCCTTTGGCTAACTTTGATACACCGAAACAAATGACGATTTGGAAATATTGCCCGATGCCATGATACATTGGCGAACCGAAATAAACGGGGATCTGGAGATATGGTATGATGCCACGATATGTCGGCGAACCGACATAAATAGCGATCTGGAGATATCGCAGTATGCCATGATATATTGGCGAACCGAAATAAACGGGGATCAGGAAATTTTGCGTGATGCCGCGATACGTGGGCCAACTGATACCACAGATCATATGCAATATATCTTGAGAAAATAACCAAGCATAAGATGGATCCAAGATAACCAGTATAACAATCGGTACCCCCAGAATGTTTGACATGAATATTCTCTCGATAAGGTGGTTTATCCAACATGGGTACCATCTCGGTAAAACCAACATCCCCTTTTAGTGTTAGCACATATAGATATGTATACCAAATATTTGATGCTAGTGAAAACTTTAAACGACACGCCCAAGAGAATTTAACGCGAGACAGAAGAATACAACTAGCCGCCGTGGCAGGCACGGGAATACCGGTTTCACCGAGTCCCCGGGCAAATTTTCAGATATAGCAGGAAGACAAAGGAGCTCGGCAGTCCCCGAGTCCAGTTTCGGGATGCCGGCTCACAAATGACGCATCAGGAACCAAGATATGACATGTATATAAATAAATTCAAACCGAGTTACTCTACAGACTAAGCATGCAAGGTACAACCGACCGGTAAGCCAGTCCCCGGGTCAAGACATCTTGATCCCGGGGAAAAAACAAATAGATGACGAAACATGCACAATAGGGCAGTCCCCGGGTTACGATATCTCGTTCCCGGGTAAACAATTAAGCTAAGCATGCAGGGGCGGTTCCCGAATAATATCTAAGATAACATAATTGCAAGGTACATATGACGATACTCACGGAGCAGAGGAGCGGTTGGGGATGTCGGAGGCGACATAACCCAGGTAACTGGTGTGCAACTGCCAGGGGTCCATTGATGATGAGTGTCGGGGCAGACGCCGGCGGCTCGTGCCCGCGATGCAGGGATGCTGGTTTGGGATGTCGATGACCGGTTTTCGTGATGCGGGGACGTCGATGACCTCCACCCGTGGTGCAGGGATGTCGGCGACCTCTACCCGCGGCGCAGGGATGTCGGAGACCTCTACCCGCCGCGCAGGGATGTCGGCGACCTCAACCCGCGGCGCAGGGATGCCGGCGGCCTCAACCCGCCGCGCAGGGATGCCGACGACCTCAACCCGCCGCGCAGGGATGTCAGCGACCACTGCCCGTAGCGTGGGGATCCCGGATTTAGGATCCTGGATTTGGGATGCCGGTGACCGCTACCCGCGGCGCAGGATGTCAGTGACCACCGCACGCAGCGTAGAGATCCCGGATTTAGGATCCCGGATTTGGGATGCCGGTGACCGCTACCCGCGGCGCAGGATGTCAGTGACCACTGCCCGCAGCGTAGGGATCCCGGATTTGGGATGCCGGTGACCGCTACCCGCGGCGCAGGATGTCAGTGACCACCGCCCGCAGGGTAGGGATCCCGGATTTAGGATCCCGGATTTGGGATGCCGGTGACCGCTACCCGCGGCGCAGGATGTCAGTGACCACTGCCCGCAACGTAGGGATCCCGGATTTAGGATCCCGGATTTGGGATGCCGGTGACCGCTACCCGCGGCGTAGGATGCCAGTGACCACTTCCCGTAGCGTAGGGATCCCGGATTTAGGATCCCGGATTTGGGATGCCGGGTCCCGTCCGAAATTGTTCCCGCAAGCGCCACTCAGCCCCACGGTGGGCGCCAACTGTCGTCGTGGCGAACAGACAGATGCCTACGGGTAGGCTAATTTGTGGGGCCGATGGACGCTAGGGGGTCTCGGGGAGGGATTGCGCGATAAACTCGCGCGCAGGTAAACACAACCAACACGGTGACTCCAGGATTTACCCTGCTTCGGGGCTCTCGTGAGGAGATAAAACCCCTACTGCAGCATCTAGCCTACTTGGTATATTTCTCCTCTCAGTATCCGGGTTACAATATGCTCCGAGAGCTGCTAGGCAAGTCTCCACGAAGCTTTGGGAGCAAATGGAAAGGGGGGAAATGAAGTGGTGGAGTGGTTGGCCTCCCCCTCCCCCTCCCTCTGGTGCCCTTTATATAGGAGAACCCAGGGGACAAGCAGGGGACAAGTGGACAAGAATCACTATTCACGGTACACTGTAGACGATTTGACTAATGGGGTCTAATCGCTATTGTTGCCTATGTCACCTTCTGTACTCTAGTCACATCTGCTACAGTGTAACCACGCAGTGCCATGCTGCAGACAGGTACGACTCCTTCTTCCCGCGTCCTTGCCCTGTCCAGCAGCTCCCCTCAGGTCATCCTTTTAGTCTTCTATCTCCTTGTAGCAGCAATGAATATCGGGCAAAGGTGAACTCGGTTTGTCCCATGACGAAACCGGATTAGTCAAACGTCGGAGTAGACTACTATTTTGCCGAGCTGCAGGAGAAGCCGGCGATGTCGGGCGCTGCCAGGGGCATGTCGGGGTGGGGTCGACCGAGTCTGGGGCGCATCACCACGCCAGCGAGGCCGGGGACGGCGCGGCCAGAGTCGATACGGGTACCCGGGCGAGTCTGTGGGTGCTCGACGCCGGGCAGATCGAGGAGGAGGGCGGGAGGCGGCGATGCTGGCCAGGCGTGGGCACGGCGGCGCCGGAGTCGCGGGCGAGGTCGGCGCGGGCTGTCAGGGAAGCGATGGGGAGAGGAAGCCGGGCGGAGCCCGCCGGGGTCGGGGGAGACGCCAGGCCCGAGGATGCCGGGGAGGCGTCGATGTCGGGCGCGCTGCGGGAGCTTGGAGATGCTCCGGGATGAGCTCCGGCCGGAGCCGAGGCAGGGGAGGTCGGGCGCGGCGTTGCGAGGTCGAGGTCGGGGCGGGCGCGTCCGGCGTGCCGAGGTCGATGTCGGGGCGGGCGCGTCCGGCGTGCCGAGGTCGATGCCGGGTGCGGGACGCCAGAGTGCGGGCGCGGTCGCGAGCTGTCGAGGAGGAGGTCGGGGACGGTTGGGGAGAGCTCGGTGCGATTCACCGGGGGTCGAGGTGGATGCGCGGGGAAGAGCTGCGGACGGGGCCGGGCGCCGATGACGAGCTCGGGGAAGACGTGTTCGTGGGGGGAGGTTGTGGACGAGGCCGTTGACTGCGGGCAGGGGAACCGCAACCGAGATGGGCCTACTCGGTTCGACCGAGTACCGGATGCCGGCCCATCCGAGTTGGTCAGAAATTTGGCCCAGCAGAGGATGTCTCGGCCCGTGTTCTTTCTTCTTCTTTTTTCCTTCACCTTTCTTATTTAAATTCATTTGTTCCTGCAATATTAGCACAATAATTCCGCACCCTCAGGGTACCGGGGAAGTACACCCCCGACACCAAGCGTGTTTGACTTCGACCATCAGCAAGAACCAACCTGGAGCCGCATGCACGTCCGTGGGGGGGCTGCAATTGGAGGATCGCTGGGCATAAGGAGATATCACGGAGATGAAATTAGAGGCGAGGCACCAATGTGGTTCGTTCCATCGCTGCCACCCAGTCCTAACTGATGCAGCCTGGACCCCAATTTGCCACTTCCATATATCTACCTTATACTATCAGTGTGTGAATCTATTTCTCTTTAAATTTTATTGAGTGATTTGTTTAAGACAATGTTTATGTTAATTATGCGTGGGGTGACGGTTTTTATAATTTGGTTGTTTATGTTTTTTTCAATTTTATGTTATGGGTCAGTGAGAATGCCATTTTTTCCCTTATACTGGCTTCTAAACAATTACTCCCTCTGTCCTCAAAATAATTGTCTCAATGTTTATGTTTATGTAGTAACTGGAATGAAAGAAAAGTGAGTTAGTATGGATTAAAAGAATGCACTATCTAATGTTTCGTGTTTGTGTTATCACTGTTGCTAAACGTCTACAACGACTTAGACTCTGCAGTACTGTCATTTCAATCACCCACGTACAAATACATATAACCAACTGTATACGGTGAGAAAAATGGCCGTACGCGGAGATATACAACTGTACGCGGAGATGTTCATGGAAATATTATCGGATGAGGGTGTACTGTATGTATTTGAAAGTAGTTCAACCTCTTGTTTCAGGGTTGTACATGACTGTATTCCAGGAAGTACAAATGTCAATTAAACCCCGTTTACGAGACTGCCCCACTATCAAATCATACACCTACGAACAAACACATATAACCAACTGTACACGGTGAGCAAAATGGCCGTACGCCGAGATATACAAAGATGTTCCATGAAAATATTATCGGATGAGGGTGTATTGGATGTATTAGAAAGTAGTTCAACCTCTAGTTTCAGAGTTGTACAAGTCTGTATTCCAGGAAGTACAAATGCCAATTAAATCCCGTTTACGAGACTGCCCCACCACGCAGGGCCCTCTCCATCACGCCCGGGTGCCTAGCTTATTTTGAAAACTCGAAGAGCGAAACTACTCAATAGCAGCAAAGGGGACTGGTTCATCGGAGGAACCGCTGCGCACCATCAGAACCGACGCCACCATCTCCGTCGACACCGACCCATCTCCGTCGTCGCCGACGCTGCCATCTCCGTCGCCGCCGTCCTCACTATCCCCGTCGGCGCCCTCGTCGCCAACCCGGCCGCCACAAATCTCCGTCGCCTTTGCCTACCCCGCCGCAGCCATCTCCGTCGCCGCCAACTCGGTCGCCAACTCCGACGCCGCGGTCGTCGTGATCTCCGTCGCCACCGTCGTCACCATCTCCGACACCGGCAACTCCGTCGCCGCCATTTCCGACGCCTCCAACTCCGTCACCTTCGTCACGGCTTCTTAATCTTCAACAGCGTCGGGGACATCGAGGCAATCGGAGCCGTAAAGAGGTGGAGGAGTCAATCGGAGCCGTGAGGAGGAGAAGAAAGCTGTTGCCGGATGTCTTCCTCCAAGGAAAAAACAGGTGAATACAACCCTTGCTCTTAACCCTTCCGAAACCCTAGATCAATTAATAGTTAATGACCTTCTGCAACTCGCTCATCCGGGGTTTACCATCTGGTCTTTGGTGTTTTTGCAAATTCGCCGACTAGCCAGAAGATTGCTGAAACAATATCTGATTTGAAGTCCTTTGAGGCTCAGGCTGATTCCCCTAAAGGAAAAAAATCTGAAATAGTTTACAAACGGTCTAGAACTCGGAAGGTTGCAGACAGTAAAATGTTGCAGGGAGGGACCAAGAAAATAAGAAAGATTGCTGCAGACGATGGGGAAAAAGGAAAATCAGAAAATAGAAATCTCAGGAGATCGGCAGCAAACTCCAATGCAGGAACTACTGGAAAAATGGGGCAGATGAACAAAAAAGAAGAAACAAATAGAAGAAGAACAAGATAAGGATGAAGAGCAAGGAGATGAAGAGGACAAGGAAGAAGAGGGGAAGCAAGATGAAGTAGACAACGACTATGCTGCCGAAAATGATGAAGAATCCCTACACGGAAAAAATAGCCAGATTGTGCTTCATGGTTCCCAGACTGCTAATCCTCAAGTGGCTGCAAATCCAAAGAGACCCAAAGCGTCAAGGAAAAAACTAGTCCTAGTGGATGAGGAAAACCAGTCTCCTTATGATTTCCAGAGCCAGCAATCGGTTTCAGTGGTAAAGAAAGCATTTGAACACTTAGAAAAGGTTCCCGCATGGTTAGAGAGTGTCAATGCTGCAGGGTTCGGTGCTTTCCGTACCACTGATATATCCACAACAATGAACAAGAACTGTATGGGATTCTGCATGAAGACTCTCAACATCCATACAATGACAATGGAGTTTGGCAACAACAAAGAGATAGAGGTTAACCGATACAATATACACTTGTTGACTGGACTGCCAAATGGGGACCAGACAGCCCCAAGACCGACAAGAAAAAGGGCGCAAGATAAAGAAGAAGTTGTGAAGTTGAAGAGTGAACTATAGATAACGATGGGGAATAAGGGTGAGATAACAATAAAGTCCCTTCTAGAAAAGCTGGGTACGTTGGTAGACGATGAACTGAAAGCACCTGAGCCTGGAAGGCAAAACACTGCTCTGAAAGTATTCTACTTAATCTTCTTCAACAAGATATTATGTCCCGGATCTTCAGCACGCCTGATGAGAGAACTTGGAATGGTTGAGGGTCTGCAGTTCGATAAAATGATACAAATGGACTACTGCCAAATTGTTGTGCACGAGATTCAAAGAGCAGCGGAGGAATGGCAAAACAATACAAAAAGGACTAAATGGACGTATCTAGAAGGCTTCACCCTTGGACCAATGCTGATGTACTTAGATTCGCTGATATGTGACAACCTAGCCGAAATGACTACTAGATCTCCTAGAATATCCTATCTGAAAACAGCTAATCTAGAAAGAATTGCACAGCTTGATTGCAGAAAGGATGAAGATGGGATTCAATTTGGCAATATTAAAGTGAGTATTCCTTCTCCTACTTCTTTGTCAGAATGTAGTTGATTTACTTCTCCTTTACGATCCCTTTTTTGTGAGAACTTTTTTTGGACTGACAAAGAAATTAACTGGATTTTCAGGCCTGGAAAGCACAGGCACAACGAGTATTCAAAACTTACAAAGATCATGAGGCTGCAGAAAAAGAAGCTAGAAAATACAAGGCCTTAGCCATCTTTCGTGCTATAGATGGGGATCCTTCAACCCAAGTAGTGCCCCTGGAATCAAGGAAGAGGAAATTGATTGATGGTGACCAAGAATGCAAAGAGGATGTACTGGGAAGGATTGAACAAAATTTGCAGGAGGTGGTTCGACTGGCAGAAATAATGCCAACATCTGGTGAAATCATAGGAGACAACAACAAAAAACCTAAGGATGCATTTGCTCAAGATGTCCTTAGGGAAGAGAGAAGTATAAAAACATTTATAAGCCAGACAAGCAATCTCATTGAGATGCTTTGCAACTTTGCCAAAGACTAGGAGTACACAGTGAATGAAAACATGGTTGTGCCGTCTCACAATACAACAAAACAAGTGCGGTTTGATCAGGTAACCTCAGGGTGTTCCAACCAAGACGAGCACAGAAATGAAAACAAGAACAAGAAAAAGAAAAAGTTGAAGAAACAGCCACCTGCTAAAAAAATTGACGAACAAGTGGTCGATCCAGCGTCAGCGGTTCAAGAGACAGAAACACTAGCAGGCAAACCAGAAGAAATTTTAGGTGAAATTGTTTGATCGGCTAAATTTTAAATGGGCACTGAACAATTGCGACAATGATTTGATTGATTCAATTGTCGTTGATTCTTATTTTTCAGGAACAAGCAAATCAAATCCCACAACTGGAGAAACAGCTCACGAACTTAAAGTCAGTGATTGGGTGACTACTTCTGGCGAGGTAATCTTCTCCCACCAATATCCGTATTTATTTACGCCGTAGGATCGAACCAGCATCTGAGCTTGATCAACATGCCTTGCGTTCCCGTTCTACCAGATGGGTGGTCTCTGTTTATTCTATCGCAAGTTAATCATGTTTATACTTTTTTGTAGGATAAACCAGACGAGACACAATGTCAGCTCAAGGATGGAGAAGCACAAAATCAGCCTAAGGATGCAACTCCTGATAAAATGTTACTCGAAGAACAAGATCATCGCTCTTCGGAGAAAGATGATGAGACAACTCCTGCTAAGGATGGCGACGGAGAAAACTAGCTGGACAATAAAACTGTTGATCTAGAGGAGACTCATCAACAGGATCAAGATCCTAAAAACAAGACAGGCAACAATTAGAATCAAAATTTTATTTCTACAAACTCAGAATTACTAAATAGCTAAATTAAAGTTCTTTTGATTTCTTATACAACAGACGCCGAGAGTTTGAAATTTGCGGACAGTGTAATTGTCTATCCACAAGAGGACGACGAACATGATCAACAAAAACAAATAGGTAACAAACTACTGCACATAAATGAATATAAAAACAGACCAGTATAGTTCATCAAATATTTAGTTGCATCTTTCTTTTCAATTTCCATTCAAGGTTGTGGGAAAGAAAATATAGGAGAATTAAGGGCAAGCATTGAAAGCGAAAATAATACCAAAGAGGAAAAAAGGAATCAGGTAAGATGTTCTTTTTCGATTTTATTATGTTTTTTACATAAAAAATAAAAAACAAACTGTCGTCTCAATTCCATTACGTCAAAATTTAATCCAGGAAACAACCGGACAGATAGCAGAGGCTCCACAAGATGATGGCACTGATAAGAAACAAAAACAAGAAAGAGGCCAAGAAAGTGATATTCCTCAACCGAAAAAACCAGAAGAACCCAACTCATCGAGGGAAATACAACAGGTGGAAGAACAACAAGTAGAAAAGGCCCTACCAAGTCCTTTCGAAGACATAGGCAAGTAGAACTATGTTTTTTAAAACCATGGGCCATGCAGACAACAAGAAAATCAAGGGATCATGTATATTTCTCATGCTGTACTGGAAATGTACTTCATGCGAGGTTGCGATCTTTTCTGCCATTCGCATTTTGTAGTCCTTTTACTCAAGGACAACATCTATAAATAAAGAGAAGACTTTTGAGGAGCCAAGTAAAGGCCACTTTCAAACTACATTTTTTTCTCAATTATTCATGCTGGATTGAAGACAAAAAAGGAAAGTCCATGTATCTCATATCTGCTGCACTGATTTTAAGCTCATATTAGTTCAAACTTAATTATCACTTGATTGAATCTATGAATCTCTTATCGCCGGTGCACTGGATTTGTTCTATTGTAGGTACTAGGGAACCTGAAGAAGATTCTGGAGAAAAAAAGAAAAGAAGAACGTGCACTCGAAGAAATGGAAACATTGGTGGGAGTGATAGAGAAGCTGCATAGCGATATTTGCACAGAACATCATACAAAAGAAAAAATGTAAGCAAACAACCAAAAAATTTCACCGAGGTACATGTTAGGGATAAATGCATTTGATTTTTTTACCGATTGTTTTGATTAAATACAACAAGGAGGAAACATTTGTCGTACATGGCGACGAAGTAAATGGAGAAACCATAGTGAATCTTGGTACTCTTGCAAGATCATTTAAAGATCTATCTGGTCTTGATTCACGTGTAGCAAACATAATAATTGAAAGAATCCGAGAAGAAGCACAAGAAACAAAAACCCTGATAGTTCCACTGTTCACGCTTGTGAGTACAGTTATCTGCATCAGTTTAATTATGATTTAAACTTCATCATAATATGAGAAAAAAATGATCGCACTTAAATTTCCTCAGATGAGAGTAACAAAGAGAGTGGATTTGACAAAGAAAGCTCTGAAACGACTACTCAAAGCGATGGATCCAAACAACCCAGACCGTTTTCTGAAGGGATACAATTTGGTACGATAATTTCACATCAATGATCTGTTTTTTTTCCTCTGATTTTTTAATGTTGTTTTGCTCCTGGAATGGATAATAAGATTTACTGGAATGCTGATTATTCACAGATAAAGATCCCTTGCATGGATGAGCCTGATAAAGTGGGAGAAGTTGCCCATTTCTTCACGATAACGTTGAACGTAAAGAGAAAAAGATTCGAACTACTGGATTCCTTAGGAGGAAAAAGATACGAGCTGTTCTTCTTCAGAATGGTGGGAGTTCTAAAGCAATTATGGAGACTTGCAGTAAAGGAAAGCGGCAACGAGCTATCGCCGCCAAGCATAGACGACTTTAAGTGCTACAAGATTTATGTTCCATACCAAGGAGAGACGTAAGAGTCTTAAAAAAACAAAAAATTATATAACAACAGAAAACAAAGTTGCTTTTTTAATCTGGATGTTTAATGCAGGTTAAATTGTGGATTTCACATGGTCTTAATCTTAATGCACTGGACTGGGAGATCGTTGGTCAAGTTTGACAGTTCGGATATTCTCCAAGTCAGAAAAAATACTACACATACTCATGACATGGAAAACTTTGAAGATAGACTTCAGTCTGATTGGTTATAACAAAGGTAAATTGAGTTGTTAATGATCATGCTTCATTCGCTTACTATATTTTATTCCCTAACACCATATGATATGTCCTTTTCTTTGAAGCAAAAACTATATAGATAGCAAGGTTTTATACCCTCTATCTAATCTACTTTTTATGTATATTAGTGGAAATACATTGCACTGGGTTCCTTCTTAAATCATGATGGAGTGGATAAGTAAAATATAATTAAAATAATGTCAGGGCGATATGTACAATCACGCAAGAGGGGGTTGTACAGGAATACGATAATTGTCGTACGAAAATTTTGATAATGAAAGAAATATTATTCGGAGGGAGCGAGGAACGTACGCCACCTCTAAGTGCATGTACAGGGAAGTGAAAATAGGGGTTCGTAGGAGGGGGAACTCGCATGAGGGGGGATGTACATGAAGAAATATAGGGGTCATACGAAAATTTAAATCGGAGATATGTTTTTCGGGTTGAACAGGACAGGGTGCGTAGGACGTACGGCCAACGCTAAGTGGTTGAACATGAAAGCTAAAAATGGGTCAACGAAGGAGGGGGAGCTACCCCCTGGACAGGAAAGGGTTGTACAATATAGACGAACAAGCTTGCACGGTCCCGCGAGAGGGGTTTGAACAGGAGAACGAACACGTGTGCTTTATGATAGTTCAGCTGTTAATTGCTGAAGTTTTATAATATTTTGATTGATAGTTGCTACCTCCCCCTCCCACAATATAAGCTGTTGTGCTTATGATAGTTCCCCTGAACTCTCCCTGCCCTACAATATATTGTCTATATAGTATGGTATATATCTCATTTGGACAAAATAAATTAAAACCAATTTTCGGTTATCCTCATTTGTTCTTAGATAAATACTCAAAAATTCCCTTACAATAACAAATCCAATATGAATGCAAATATGAATCCTGGTGACACTTACAGTTTTTTTTTATAATTCCTGACAACCCTAATTTCAATTGTGTAGATTACTTGCACAAGTTTCCAGAATTAAGTCGTCTGCTCCTAGACATGAAGATCCATCCAGAAGCAAAGTTAATGGAGGAGATTGAAAAAACCCCTCAAATAATCATAACAGAAAGGACGAGTACAGACAACTATGTCCTTCACAAACAAATGCATCACAAGGTAGTTGTGGTGATTGATCAAGCTGATATCGAAGATAACAGGCAGAAGCAACTGAGCATGGAGTACATGAGGACAAAAAGGAGAGAAGAGGATGGACCTCAGGAAGAAGTAACCGAAAAAGTAGAACCGAAGAAACCAGATAAACAAGCGACAACGAGAAGAGATACCCCACAGATGCAGCTCCTCCCTGCTCCTAACTACGCAGTACCAACGGAAAATCAACAACCTGGAGGTTACGCAGTAACACCTGATCGTTATAGGGCTCTTCAGCAGATATCAGAAGACTCGCAGTCCCCAGAGGTTCAGAAAAGGAAGAAAGGCGTTAACTCTGCAGACATACTGTCAGGCGTGAGGCCGATTGCACCTGCGAACAAGGTCTACGGGGAAGTTGCTGAATATCGTCCACTCGTATTTAAAAATAGCAACCTAGCAAAGAAGGTGATGGATGTCATATTCGGACATGAGACAAGAGGAAAGATTGCAGGGTGAGAAGTTTGAATTGAAAAAACTGCCTAAAAAACTACTACTATAAACGTATGCTATGAAAACTAACAACACTGACCGTTTTGCAGAGATCTCCTGTTCGAAGCAAAACATCTTAAATTCCCTGAAAATGGTCTCACGTTTTCTCTGAATGGCCACCACATCCAAGATTTTTTCGGTCCTAGCAGTTGCATCGAATGTCAGGTGATGGATTACATCATTGATGACTGGAACAGAACATCCGAACTATACAGGACAAGAGAACGCATTATGCTGACACCGGATTTTATAAAGGTAAGTCCTCATTACCATGGAAAACAACCAAACTGCAAATTTCGCAGATAATTGTTTATAGAATGAAACAGAATATCTCACTAGAAAACTTATCTCCATAGGATGTGATTCAAGTTTTTGAATCGACAGCAGATTTGGTAGAAATGGAGAGACAAAAAGCTGAAATGAAATCTGGCAAAGTTCAAACAAAGGACGAGATGGTAAAGGGATTTGACATGGACAATGCAATGAAAATGTTTGACAGACACGTAAGAAGGAACAAAAGCTTGCTTCAAGCAAAATTGGTAATTTTTCTGATCAATGATTTTTTTCCGTAATCTTGTCAGTCGTTGTACAATAAGAACTTTCGTGGACTGCAAAACTATTTACTACCTAGTTGTACAGAAGATAACTCGATCCTGAACCACTATAAACCGTAATATTGAACGCCGTGGGATCGCATTAGCAATCGTGCTTGTTCAGATTTGCCGTGGGATTCACCAGTTCAGATAAACCAGTTCAAGTGGTACCTCTGTATTGTACAACATGATAAGCCATTCATGCACTACTCTCCTACCACTACATGCACATAAACTTTTAATGAACCTACTACTACTCCGATAGCCTATACAGCTACTCTTCCTGGTTGAACAACAGGTATTGGGTTCCCGTACAACAATCGTCTAAACTACTGCGTCAGTAAAATATTTTGCACAGCTATTTTCTTTGTATATGTACACCATGTCCGGTGAACCTGTACAACCTGAATCTTTTAATTTGTACGCCCTATGATATGCCTTACTGGTCTTGATTACCAACACTTACAACTCTATATTTGTACTCATAACAGATACTTCTACCTTATTTCAAATGCAACCATTACTGCCTGTACATAATGAATAGATACAAAAAGTCAGTTCAAGTAATTGACTCAAGAAAATACAAACCTAGGGATGTGCGCTCATACAACTCCTTCAACTATGAACTAATGAAGATTGTAAGTTCTGAACTCTCACATATTATTTTTCAATCATCAACTACATGATTATTATTTCTGTTTGAAAAAGTATTGATGAAATGAGCTCAAATTCTATTAAAACAGATGTGCAGAATGGAACTAGTACTAAAGGAAAAGTACGGAGAGGCTGCATACAAAGCAAGCAAACAGCCAGATTGGGTTCAACTGGCTAAAAAAACAGAGGATCAAAGTCCCTTGCCAAGGGGTCAACGAGTGTGACTTCTACATGCTGCGGTACGCCTACCATTTTGATGGACATCAAATGATTTACGACAAACCAGAGAACATGATGAAATACAAAAAAAATATGGACGAAGATGTAAGCAAGCTCGGTTGCAATGTTATTTTTAATTTGAACAACAATAAATCTGAACTCATGTTTTTGTGATCTTACAGCCAAATTCAAATGAATGGAAGGCGGAGTACTTGTACACCATGTTGTTCAGCTCGCACAACATGGCACAATTGCCAAAAGAGATCGAGGAATTTGCTCCACCGGACTACAGGAGTAAGAGTTTACAAACTGTAAATAAATCTTTTTTTTTGCCTAGCAACCAAGATTAACTATTCAGCAAACTTATTAATAATGGACTAATAACATAAGCACTATTTTGTTTCCAGAACACATCAAAATAATCAGGAATGACAGTGAAGACACAGGAACATCAGAAAGAAATGAAGCTGGGACTCGGAATTCGTAGAGAACAGGGATTGCCAATCTCAGATATGTCTTTAGAGAACATATTATAGTCATACATGTATAATATAGACCATTATCGATTTCCTGTACAACCCCAACATGTGTGTCCGAACAAGTATGTACATCTATCAAGTACAACACTATACTGCCCTGGGGTGCACCCCCCTCCTACTTAGAACACCCATGATATATTCCTGTACAACCACTTAGCGATGGCCGAACGTTCCACGCGCACTTTTCTGTACAACCCGGAAAACGTATGTCTGATTCAAATTTTCGTACGACAACTATCTTTCTTCCTGTACGACGACATCAAGCGTGTTCGTACAGGAAGGTCCGACCATCATGCACATCGCTTTCCTATCCTGGGGATAGCACTCGCTTTTTCTTCCTGTACAACACCCTCATGTGATAGAACAACCATGATCGAAAACCTGTACAACCCTATCGTGCGAGATCGTACAGGAAGATGCGTCTATCCTGTACAACTCTTTCCTATCCTGGGGATAGCAGCCGCTTTTTCTTCCCGTACAACACCCTTTTTTGGGTCCGTACAAGCAAGTTCGTCTACACTGTGCAACCCTTTCCTGACCTGGGGATAGCATTCCCCTCTTTCTTCGTTCACCCATGGAATTTTTCCTGTACAACCATTTAGCGGTGACCGTACGATCCTCGCGCATTGACATGTACAACCCGAATCAAATATCGCCGAATCAGAGATTCGTACAACCATGATCGAAATCCTGTACAGCCCTATCGTGCGAGATCGTACAGGAAGGTGCGACTATCCTGTACAACTCTTTCCTATCCTGGGGATAGCACCCGTTTTTTCTTCCTGTACAACACCCTTTTTTGGGTCCGTACAAGCAAGATCGTCTATACTGTGCAACTCTTTCCTGAGCGGGTGCTGACCTGGGGATAGCATTCCCCTCTTTCTTCGAACACCAATGGAATTTTTCCTGTACAACCACTTAGCGGTGGCCGTACGATCCTCGCGCATTGACTTGTACAACCCGAATCAAATATCGCCGAATCAAAGATTCGTACAAGCATGATCGAAATCCCGTACAACCCATCGTTCGAGATCGTACGGGAAGGTGCGTCTATCATGTACAACTCTTTGCTGACCTGGGGTTAGCACCCGCTATTTCTTCCTGTACAACACCCTTATTTGGGTCCGTACAAGCAAGTTCTTCTATACTGTACAACTTTTTCCTGACCTGGGGATAGCATTCCCCTCTTTCTTCGAACACCAATGGAATTTTTCCTGTACAACCACTTAGCGGTGGCCGTACGATCCTCGCGCATTGACTTGTACAACCCGAATCAAATATCGCAGATTCAAAGATTCGTACAAGCATGATCGAAATCCCGTACAGCCCTATCGTGCGAGATCGTACAGAAAGGTGCGTCTATCCTGTACAACTCTTTGCTGACCTGGGGTTAGCACCCGCTATTTCTTCCTGTACAACACCCTTATTTGGGTCCGTACAAGCAAGTTCTTCTATACTGTACAACTTTTTCCTGACCTGGGGATAGCATTCCCCTCTTTCTTCGAACACCAATGGAATTTTTCCTGTACAACCACTTAGCGGTGACCGTACGATCCTCGCGCATTGACATGTACAACCCGAATCACATATCGCTGAATCAAAGTTTCGTACAATCATGAACGAAATCCTGTACAGACCTATCATGCGAGATCGTACAGGAAGGAGCGTCTATCCTGTACAACTTTATCCTTACCTTGGGGTCACTAATTAGTGGGGCCTGATAAATTGGGGGACCACCTGACTAAACTAACCACCACCATTTCGCAACCTCTGCCGTCTCTCTCCCACGCCGCGCACAACTCCAGGAGCCGAGTAGTCGAGGTTCATCTGGGACCTCCCTTCCGCATCGCCGCCACCTAGATCTATCCTCCCGCATCGCCGCCGCCTACAACTAGGCAGCAACGCCGCCGAGATAACCAGAGTTTTGGCTCGGTCTCTCGGAACTCGGAGATCCCTGGGAGAAACGCCGCAACGCCACGGGATCAAGCAGCGGGCGCATCAAAATCCACCGCCCGCAACAACTCCGAACAAAATCAAATCGAACCAGCACATCGGAAAGGACGGACTACACAGCAACAATCAGGAGCAACAATTCAGAGGTTAGTTTTCTTTAACGCATTTGCAACTTTAAGTCTCTGCCACTCAAACAAATAAACAAAGCAATGATCTGCTCGCTAGGGTTGGAAGAAATTTTCCACCAATTCTCAACAAGCCAGGAAGAAAAATTAAGGAAATAACCGCCCAAATAGTTTTCAAATAATTTGAAATCCAGGAGATCCTGAAAGTACCACAAGTTGGACAACAATTTCAAGACGGGTTGAACAACACTTATATGATGATTTTTCATAGATGTGAAATATTATATACTATGTACAAATAGGAAACTGAGTAATACTTTTTCTGTTTTTAGATTTCGATGTCTAACTGCTGGCTAAACAATGTTGTAGAGCAAATATATGGACCCTAATCGCACAACAGTTAGCGACGAAGATGAGAAAACCATTTCAGTGGAACCACTGAATGTTTTATCTCCGGATAGTTCCAATGACTCAACAGGCCCCAAAAACGAGCCTCATGCATCGATGAGGAGGAGCGGAAGGAAAAGAAAGCCAGAAAAACAAGATACAGAAGCAACTACTGAGAACACACAGGATCAACTGGAACAGAAAACCACAGGGCATAGAGTCTGGAAAAAGACCAAGAAATCTGCTTACCGGAAAGATCTTGGCGAGCGCAGGAGCCCTAGATTTAAAAGTACTGCCAAAAGTACTAATTATGTACACCTGAATCCCTCAGAGGAGGAAGAAGATGAAAGTAGCCAGCAAGAAGATTCTAGAGATAGTAATTTTCAAGGGGGGGGGGAGGAGGATCAAGAGGACACAAGTAGCCAGCAACAAGATTGTAGTGATAGTAGCGATGACAACAATAAGAAGGAAAACAATAACAGCCTGAAGGTACAATAACACTTTACTCTTAATATGCTGAATAAACTTACAATACTGATTTTATATGGAATTAAATGCTCATAATAAATGCAGGGGAAAAGAGTGAAAGGAGAAAAGAGGAGGGAGGGCAAAAAAAACTCAAGAAAAAGGATTCAACAAGGAGAAGAGGAGCAAAAAAGCTGAAAAGAAGCTTGAGAGATACAACTATCAGATGCTCTCTGACAGAGTTCTACAAATGCGTAGATTTGTTGGATGAAGAACGACATATAAGAAGGCTACGGGATGCAGGACTTGGACCATTCCTAGATGGAAAAGTGAAAGAAAACATTGATCGGCAGCTAGCTTATCGAATCATGGAAAAATTAGATCCAGAAACAATGGCATTGGACCTCGGAGTATCAAACAAAGTTATACAAATAACTGCATACGCAATCCATCAATTGTTTGGTCTTCCTCATGGCAACAACACAGCACCCAGACCTTTGGACACCGGTAATGACCAGGACTTATTTGACTTGAAGAAAGAGCTGGGATTTAAGAGGAGCGACCAAATCAAAACAGATAAACTTAGGAAACTACTTGAGGAGAATGTGAATGATGAAGGGAAGGATGATAAAGTCATAAAAGTTTTTATGCTGATAATGTGCATGAAGATCATATGTCCAGGAACTTCTGTGCGAGTCTCAAGGGAGGCAACCCTGGTGAAGAACCTGGACTTGAATAATCTGAAAGAAATGGACATCTGTCAGTTGATTGTTGACGAGCTAAAGGAGCAGCCATAAACTTCCAGAAAGCAAAGTCAAAAGTAAAGGCAGTACCAGGTTGCGTTGTGGCGCCGTTGCTGATATACTTGGACTGCTGCCTCAAAAGTAACTTATCTGATATGGACAAAAAAACACCCCGCATACACTACTTGGATACAAAAAAGCTTAAGCTGCTTGCAAAAGCAGACAGGGTAACTGAAGGATGTGGCGGTGCAAAATCGTGGGGGTACGGCAACTTACCGGTAAGAGCAAATTCTCAAAATAATTTTCTAATATACCGCGCCTATATCTGCAAAATTAAAATGATGAACTAAAATTGTAATTATTGATTGCAGTGGAAAGCACCAAACGACATTGTTTACTACCATGCAAAGACTCCAATGAAGAGAGTACACGAATCTCATGAAGAACAAAGGGCAACCAAAAAACAGTTTCAAAAAGGAAGTCCAAGTTGTTCAAAAGAACAATATGAAGGAACCAGAAGCAAAAGTCCAAATTATACAGCATTCGAAGAAATTGATTCTTTGATGACTAGGACGTACGAGGCTTCACTAACAATAGAAAAATCACATGCGAACGACGAAGAAGAAAATATGTTTCTACATCGCTTGCAGCGGAGTACATTCCATCTCAAAGAATCATATAAAAACTTCAAGAACATCAGGGAAAAACAAGGCAGGAAAGCTCAGGAAAAGAATCAGACGATCGATCCTGATGAAGATAACAGACCAGCACATGAAGGTTTGCCTTTCTATAATATTTGACCTTCCTATTATGCAATATCCAGTTAGTAGAAATATTATTTTGTATTAGGAAAAAACTTAAAACATTGAACCTCCACTGATAAAATAAACAATCCAGAGACTGAATTGATTCACAAGAATGTTGAAGCCTCAGATTATTTGACCAAGAATCAGCCTGCAACGAAGACTAAAACATCAGGTCTGTAAAACAACAATACAATATTAACATCTCTATTAGAAATATATATATTTTGGCCTTCAACTCACAAACAAATGATATTGCTTCAGGTCCTGCTGCCAACCAAAGGGAAGAAAAGAGTCCATCACAACAAGGTTGCAATCTATAATATTTGTTCTTTCCTTTTGTTGAAATATACTCCACTCACCCCATATACTCTCCAGGGACAGAAACAACACAGCAGAATGTTGAAACATCGGCTGACTTGCCAGAGGAACAAGCTCCAGAGGCTTCGGAGATGACTAAAACAACAGGTATGTAAAACAACAATTTCATGTTAATCTCCTCTATTTGAATTTTTTTGCTAGCATAAATATAAATATCAAATGATAATACCTCAGGACATGTCGACAAACTAAGGGAAGAAGACAGACCAGAACAACAAGGTTGCAATCTATAATATTTTTCATTCCTTTTATTACAATAGCCTTCCTTTTATGTTCTAAGAACTCCCAGAAAACTTTGGGGCACTAACAAAAGAGTTAATAATAGACTCCATTGATCACACAGACAATCGAGATTATGAATCGATACAGCAGATTGTTGAAAAAACACATGAAATGACCAAGAGACAGACAACACAAACAGGTTTGAAACAAATTATCACAGTTATGATGCCAATATTCAATTCAACTTCTCTGCAATTTTTATGACACATGACACGCCAATTAAGCCAGGAAATTTGATTTTTTTGTTATTTACAATTAAGGTGAACGATATTTTTTCAGATGAAGCCAACAATCAACAATTTGAAAAAGGCAAAAAGACAATGGAGGAGACAAAATTGAAGAAAAGAGAAGACATGGACCTGCTTATTCATAACGAAAGGAAAATTGAGGCCACTATGGAAGAGCAGAACTTGTACTGGCAATACGTAGCTCATGGTCGAAAATTTAAGAATACCAAGGCCATAAACAAAGACACGTAAGTCGGACAAGCTTATTTAGAAGAAGAAAAATTAATCAAACAAATACAAGCACATACTAAATACATTTTTTTGGCCTAACTTTTACAGGCAACCTTTTATTGAGATTGGTGAAGCACACTGCTCATAGAAGAATTTGAAAGACTCTCTTAGGCCCCGCGAGGAACTGAGCTCCGAGGTCATGGATATATGGGCAGAGGATTTCAATAAAATAGAAGGACAGCTGGCTAACAAAAACAAGCTTCTAGTAAAAAATATGCATTCTCATGCTACCTGGCGGTAAGAACTTTAAAGATTACTACACACTTGGGCCTCTCTATCGAATTTTATTAATTTTACAAATTTCGGTAAAATAAAACAGATGAAACTGATTGTTGATCCAAAAGAATTCAAGTCCAGCAGTTGTATGGGAGCCTTCAAAAGAATAAATAGAAATTTCAACGTTCTAGACGACGACCTCGTAAGTTTTGAAAACCTTTACCCAATTTTGTTTACCTTCTCCAGTTGCTGATTTTTAACTATAAGTCTGTTTTTTTTAATGTTGAAATACAGCTGTTCTTCCCAGTAGTGAAAAACAATCACTGGATTGTTTGTTGCTTCAACCTTCTGCGCCAACAGTTCAACATTTTTGATTCCATGAAGTCAGATTATAAAGCAAGCATCCTGGAAAATGAAGCAATGAATCTGGTAAGAAGACAACAACCTAGAAACAAAATAACTGATATAGAATATCTAACTATGGATAACAAGACAATGTTTTCGATCAAACAGTTCAGGAATTTCTCAACACTTGTCAAAGACTCTGAAATATCTGGAAAAGACTTTGGAAATTTCAAGCACTTCACTCCTGATCACCCAAAGCAAAGAACAATGTAAGTTTACACCGCCATAAATTTGATTTACAACAACAGAGTTGATGGTGAATGTTAATAAATATTTTAAACTTACAAAAACACAGATTTGATTGTGGCTTCTTCTACATGTTGTTCATGGAATACTATGATTCAAGAGAAGTGGTGGAATACATATTGGAAAGTATTATTCAGTACCGGAAGATTGTTGCAGCTAGACTAATAAAGAACAGGGACAACAAAGTTGACTTAACAGACATTATGGAGAATCAGTTGAAGTTTGTGTAGGATGAAAGAATTTATTATCTCGTCCAGAGTGTAAGTTAGATGTACAACAAGAAATACCTGTAGATGTACAGCAAATAAAGCATAGAACGTACAACAAAACACCTACTAACGTACAACCAGAAATACAGTCATTGGCGAGGCGAAGCCGAGCCGTCATTGGCGAGGCGTATCCGAGCCGTAGATGCCGAGGCGAAGCCGAGCCGTAGCACACGCTACGACAAATGCGCGCAACGACCAATGCCCCCCTTTCAAGATATTATTAAAAGATAACGAGGCGAAGCCGAGCCGTCATTGGCGAGGCGTAGCCGAGCCGTAGATGCCGAGGCAAAGCCGAGCCGTAGCACACGCTACGAAAAATGCGCGCAACGACCAATGCCCCCCTTTCAAGATATTATTAAAAGATAACGAGGCGAAGCCGAGCCGTCATTGGCGAGGCGTAGCCGAGCCGTAGATGCCGAGGCGAAGCCGAGCCGTAGCACACGCTACGACAAATGCGCGCAACGACCAATGCACCCCTTTCAAGATATTATTAAAAGATAACGAGGCGAAGCCGAGCCGTCATTGGCGAGGCGTAGCCGAGCCGTAGATGCCGAGGCGAAGCCGAGCCGTAGCACACGCTACGACAAATGCGCGCAACGACCAATGCACCCCTTTCAAGATATTATTAAAAGATAACGAGGCGAAGCCGAGCCGTCATTGGCGAGGCGTAGCCGAGCCGTAGATGCCGAGGCGAAGCCGAGCCGTAGCACACGCTACGACAAATGCGCGCAACGAATATTATTTTATTATTTATTTTATTATTTATTCATTATTTAACTTTAAATTTATTTATTTTGTATTGAAAGTTTTATCATATTTTGATTGAAAGTTCCTACCTCCCTCCCTTAACTACCCCTGAAATCTCCCTGCCTGATAATAACAAAGGGAAAAATTAATTGTGAAATTTAGTAACTACCTTTGGTTTAAATCTGTTTGTGACAAAGGGAAAAAGGGAAAAATCCTTAACGGGTCTGTGTACCGCGCCCACTTCGCGAGGAAAGAGAAAAAGTGAAACGTTAACGGGTCCGTGTTCCGCCCGCTCATCGGTCCTGGGTCTATCTGCTTGTGCCACGTATCGCAACGGCAGAGCTCGCGCGCGCTCCCGCTTTTCCCTTCGCGAAGGCCGCCTTTTCCCTAGTCCAACCCTGCAAATAGCCATTTATAAACCTATATTTTTAAATTCAGCTCTTTTAGGTCGACGCTAAAAGGATAGGGGCGTACTTATTCAGTTCAGCGCCATTAAAAAAGTTAAAAAATGAGAGGTCAACGTCAGAGAGGATGGTGTCGATCTTATACATTTGATTTATTTTTTCTACACCAACCTTAAGGTTAGATTTGAAAATACTTTGTCGAATTATTAGTTTTGTGGAGGGAGCCATTTTTTGATTAAAAATAGGCTAGTGACTAGTGAGGCTGCGGTTTTGCAGCGCACTTGAGGAACTGCTGTAATTTCTTGATGAGCTACGGTGAGCCTCTAATCTGATCAACTTATATGTGCATGCAGGGTGTGGACACTGAGATACAACCGAGGAATCGATTCATCGCCAGTGTGTTTTATAACTTTTTTCTTAGGCCGTGTGTTTTATAACCTAGCTTGTTAGAAAGCCTGCATCTCATATTTCTTTATAAAACCTTTGTATCTTGAATCTCGTGTCACACGTAAAGTGCACGCTTATATATACTATTTTCCTATATGTTTTCAAAATGTGATGTAATATAAAAATACATGGGAAGATACTTAGAACTTATCTGAATTACATGATTACTTAGGACTTAGGGCTTATATGTGTTGAGGTGACAGAGCGCCGACTTTCGTCATTTGAGTGTCTTGGTCGTCGGTTTGTGTGGAGTGTAGCCGTTGGGCTAGCGTGGATGTCGATACGGCGGCTCTGGATGCTTCACCTCTGCTGTAAAGTGTTGAGGTCACCACCACCATGTTGCATCGAGATTGTTTGTTGTTCGTTTTAGTCGCTTGTCTTGATTGTCGACCCATGTGGGTGCGATTTTGGGGCCGGCGTGGATGTCGGAGCCATGGCTCCGGACTCTCACCTCCGCCATGTTGCGTTTGTGGGGTTTGAGTGTCGGCCTTGGTTTCTTGGACCCTTGGTCGTCGACCCGTGTGAGGCGGCTTCGTGATTGAGTTGTATCTTTTTTCTTTTTATGCCTTGTCCTTCATATTTGCTCATTTTAATCAATATAAAAGGCAAAACTTTTGCCTAGTTTTAGAAATAGAAATAGGAAAAATTAAGAAATTGGACAAGATTAAAAGTATAAAAACTTAAAAACTGTGAAAATCCACCAGAATAGTCATTTACATGGAACACAAAATAACTCAGGAAAAGTGCCACGATCTTACATGAAAGAGTCCAGACGTTGAACAGCCTATAAGATTGAGTTGTAGGAATGCAACGCATGTGATTTTTAGCGAAGTCATTCCTATGATCAACTGGATTCCACACGGGAAGAAAAATCTTCTAAACTTCATGTAAAAATCCTAAGGACCCTTACGAATTAACTTCCTGCTTACCGATGGTAAAGGGAGTGCACACTTTGGCTACCGGTCTTGCCAGAATACAGTGCTCATGATGGATGCACACAATTAGTTGTCATCATTTTCAATTATATCCCTTTCGGTTCCTGTTCTTTCTTATTGGACCGTTGATGATGAAGCTATTGCATTGCCGGGCACATGGTATGATGTAGTGCTATATGATTAGGGATGTTAGTCACCAGCAACCCATGAGCTAATTGAATGTGATGGTGCGAAGTACTAGTACTATATGGCGACTGGCCGACCTAGGATTTGCGAAAGACCGGAGCTAATTTGTAACGTCAATAAATTATGAACAATTACATATCAATTCCCTCCAAACAACGCAATATATTTTGTAAAGCACATAAAAATGTATCAATGGAGTTTTGGCGTAAAAAAAACATATCAGTTCCTAGAAGACTTCCCTTTATTACGATTCAGAGTTTGCGGTGAAAACCTAGAAGACTTCCAAGTTTCAATTGAAGGTGACGGACTGCGGCTACGGGGTTCCTCTCCAGACTCAGGGCTTGTTTGATAACCGCAATCCCGGGGGATCCCGGCCTTTTTCCAGGGAGTCTATTCCCCTAGCACGGAGGTCGGGAATAGAATTCCGAGGTTTTAGACATGTTTCTTCAGATTCCCGACGGAGGTTATTTTTCTGAGATATTTACCCCGGACAGCCAAACAAGACCTCAAATGGCACGGTGGCCACGTCTTCACGAGGTTCAGAATATCATGTCTACGCCGACCAGGTGGTGGCAACAGCGACAACACGATTGGGTCGGCAGGGCCTTACCGCCAGCAGCGATCAAAATGAAGCATTAAACCGAACACGAACAGGCAGTCCACGAGAACTTGCCAGTGGCAAGATGGTTAGGATGATGGTTGTATCCCAGCCCACTAGAGTTCAAACCCCAGGTTTACCGCTGGTGTTTCTCATTTACGCGAAATATTCTTTCAGTAGGAGGTGACATTCCCGTCGACAGCGAGGCGCCTGTGGTGACTTCGTCAATCTCAAGACCTGACCCGCCGGCTCAGTCTCTCGGAGGTGCTCATAGGGGTAGGGTGTGCGTGTATACATTTATAGGGGCGAGTGTGTGCGCGTGTATATGAGCGCTTTTGTTATAGTGTGTTTCTAAAAATACAGCTAGTCCAGGCGCAGGCTCCGCGAATCGTGCGCCAATGGATCAATGCTGCCTCCTCTTCCTTCGTTTGCTCGTGACAATAGTCAATAGCCCCAGTCATTCTGGCTCAGGGACACAGGCTTAGCTATCTGGTCCATTAAATTTTGGTGAAAATTGGCAGAGGTACACATGTACTATTCTCTCCGTCCCAAAATAAGTGAATGTATTTAGACATATTTTATATATAGATACATCTACTTTTCAGTAAATTTGAGACACTTATTTATAAACGGAGGGAGTACTTGATCCACAACCGGGGTTGTACTACAAGCTGCCCAGGGTGCAGTTTAGGCTACGGGTTTATTGACCTACTCTACCTATTTCTCGCGACGTGGGAGATCATGCATTTAGTAAGCGACGGAGGCGTTTGAAGTTTTTTCTTTTGCGAAACACACACTCACCTCTATAAATACACACATGCATACCCTACCCATATTTTGCAGAAAGTGTTTGAATCTAGATGGGTGCACATGCACCACATTTTTTAAACATTGTAGCCTAAAAACTAATATGCACCCTTCTAAACACTAATTAGTGCATTCTGGCCTAATTTTGTCTACAATTCTAGATTAGTCAGAAGTGGTGCACCCTGATTACTTATGTTGTAGTTCCGTCACTGTGCATACGTGCATCCTAAAGGTGATTATAGTTTGTTTTATTTTAGTGCGAAAAAACCCATTTTACTATTCCTCACTCGAATAAAAATTAAATTAGATCTCACTTAACTCCTAGATTTGCATATGGGATATGAGTTGCACAGTTTTAGATTACACATAAACTAAATTAAAATTTCACAGTTACACATAAACTACACATGACTTGCATATGTAACTGATGTCATCTGCGTGAGAACTAACTTAATTTCTCACTGGCACTAATCGTTCAGGAAAAAAAGTTTGTTTTGTCACGACCGAGTGCTACAGGTATGCAGCGTGCAAGTTGCGTACGTGGCTAAACATCGGGCCGCTCATCTCCGCCCCGCCCGAGCTCTCGCCACTCCACGCCGATTTCCTCCTCCTCCCCGGCTGCTCTCCCTCCTCCCTATCCGACCACCATGGCCACCGCCTCCGCCTCCGTCTCGTATCACGCTCTCCTCCCCTCACCCAGCCTGATCCACTCCCACCACCTTTCCATTTCTTCCGTCCGCCGTCGCCGCTGCTGCCTTCCCAACCCCAACGCCACCGCGCTCTCTCGTTTCCGCCCGGTGAGGACAGCCAGCGCGAGCCCACTCGCGGCGTTCGAAACAGAGGACAAGGAGGCGCGGTCCGACGACGTGCAGGAGTGGGCGGGCGGCATTGGATCGGCGGCGCACGGGGAGGAGGAGGAGGAGGAGCTTGACCGCGTGGAGCCAGCAGCGGGAGAGGGTAGTGAGGGCGCTGAGGATTCGAGCGGCTGGACGCAGCGGCAGCCGCGGCCGTGCGAGCTGTTCGTCTGCAACCTGCCGCGCAGGTACGGAGTCGACGAGCTGCTCGAGCTCTTCGGACCCTACGGCACCGTCCTCTCCGTCGAGGTACGCACTCATTGCACGCGGTCGCGCGCGTCTGCTCTGTAGTTCTTGTCACACGCTGCACTTTACTAGTATTATCCATGGAAAATTACGGGCCAGCTGAAACACAAATGGCTTGGGGGTACATAGAAATGATAGAATTTCACGACCCCTGGCTCCAAGTACCTTACAGACTCATAGATGAATTAACTCACCGGGACGGCGGGACCCGTCATGAGCAAGGCTAGCAACTCTCAAATCTCAATGGATGCTCTGAACCTTTGGATATTTCAGTTGCGCAAAGAAAATCGTTTTTTCTTTTATATATGTACTCCCGATTGGCAGTCTTGTGTTTATGTACCCTTGAAAAATCGTTGGGGTTTCTCATATTCCCCATGCGACAATATTAGTTGCTACTATTTCTTTGCCTCTTCTTTATATGCATTGTCTTGACATTTAGAATCTTTACTGGCAGCTCTTGTGTTTGCTTCCGCGATATCTTACTGAAAGCTAATGATGAACAATCGCCAGGGTTTATATCAAATGCTTCTCGTTTGCATATTCCCCATGCAACAATAGTAGTTGCTACCGTACTTTTATATGCCTTGTTTTGAGATTTAGAATCCTTACTGGCAGCTCGTATGTTTGCATCCACGATATCTTACTGAAAATTACTGGGCTGAGGTTTAAATGGGGCTATATTAGTTGTTATTATATGATCGACAAACGAGTGACCTGAACTTGGTGCCACTTGGCTACTTGGCTAGTATTTGTTGACTGATGCCCTGGTTTAAATCATAGTAAAATCTATATTCCATTTCCGGCCTTGTACACGCATATGATATGGTGTTGTCAATCCTTGGATAATATATTTGTTACTTTGGTTTAAGATTCTAGAGGGGATATATTTGTTACTTTGGGTTAAGATTCTAGAGGTTCATTGATGTCAATACGAAGTTGTTAGCGGCACGCAGGTTTCACGCGATGCTGAGACCGGAATTAGTCGAGGATGTGGTTTTGTTACAATGCGTTCTTTCGCAGAAGCTAGAACAGCCATCAATGCTCTTGATGGATTTGTAAGTCACACACTAACTTCACTTTCTTTGTAGTTCTTAGTTGGCACATCTGTCCACAAATGAAATTATTACTTGGAGTAATCTATTTACAAATTGCTTTCTTTGACTTTCATGGTTCTCTTATAGGACCTGGATGGGCGTGAAATGTTCGTGAAACTTGCGGCTCACATTGTTTCTAATAGGAGAAATCCCACCCTGACCCATACACCACCCATGAAGGACCATATCTTCGAGAGTCCGTACAAGATATATGTTGGCAACCTTGCATGGTCCGTTCAACCTCAACACTTAAGAGAACACTTTACTCACTGTGGAACTGTTGTCAGCACAAGGCTGCTGTCAGATCGCAAAGGAGGGAGAAACCGAGTCTATGGATTCCTTTCATTTTCTTCAACCGAAGAGCTTCAGGCTGCACTGCAGCTTAACAACACGGTATAGTGTTTCAAGTTCATTGGCTACTTATTCCATCTGACAATAGTTTGGTGCTAAAATGGAAACTGTGATTCACGTTTGTATTTCTTTCAAGAAAATAACTGCCGTTGTGGTTATCTTGTGTAAGAAAATCTGAAGTATCATGTCAGTCAATTTGCACCAGAAAGTTTTTTTTTTGCGGGGGTGCACCAGAAAGTTTATGCTTAGGTATCTTAGCAACACCATTTCATATTATTTTGATGAGTTCTACGATAGAGTTGTTTTGCTGTCCTTCATGATATCACATCTATGTTCACAACCATTATATCTTATGTTGACTCTTCCTTTTGCAACAGAAGTTTCAAGGACGGGATATCATCGTCAGAGAAGCTCATGTAAAATCGCCAGATAGTTAGACATGCAAGCTCCTACATTTTTGTCTGGCTTATTTCGCAGATTGAGTTCATTCTTCAGGCACGGGCCGCTTAGCTAAGTACTCCCTCCGCTTCACAATATAAGATGTTTAGTCATTTTCCACATTCATATGTACACACATGTATATGTATCTAGACATGTTTTAGTGTATACGTGCACTTATTTTAGCGTGAATCTAGAATGTGACACCTAAAACATCTTATAGTGTGGAATAGAGGGAGTAGCTAACATTTTTGTATTTACTGAGTAATTGCGTGTGTTGGCATGGATCGTGTGACAGTTGAACCCTTTACCGGTTCATTCTAGTCAGAAGCAATCTACTGAATTTCGTTCAGCCCATTGGCATCAGAGACTTAACACGATGTGCGTGTCTTCCACGGATACCTGAGAAGGTTGCCACAGGTGGCTTGATGCTCTTTCGAAGAGATTCCGGATGTTGCCCAGGAGCTCATATGCTCTTGGTCGATTATAATAATTATAAAAATAGTAAAGATTTTAAAAAGTCTAACAAAAATGGTGACTAACAAATACATTTTTTCCAAATATGTGTTACGATGCCTACGTCATGCTCGAGAACGTGGCGCGTCTACCTCCTACCGTCGTCCTCTATGCCGAACGATGAGATCGTCGTCGTCCGCCACCTCCATCAGCGTTGGTCTCTGGCGTGCGGCCCCTTCCCCCTCACGACCGCACAGCCGGTAATACTGTTCAGCTGTTGTTGACACGTCTGACCATGACAAGCCCGCCGTGTCCAAATCATGTGCCGCCGTGTCCAAATCATGTGCCGTAAGCACCAGGTGGGTGCCGTGCACCAAAACATGCGCCGCAAGCACCAGGTGGGTGTCTCGCGAACGACAAGGCGACTAAGGTGTGCCGAAGCCAGCGGATAGCCGCCTCCCATAAGGCGGAGTTCCTCGACACTCTCACCGTCGTCATTCACGCCAAGGCCAAGAGAGTGGACCTTTTAGTGCTGCCGTACCAGTTCTCTCCTCGCTCTACACCACTAGACTGGTTGACGACCCGCTTACGCCTGCACCTCGGTCTCACACCTACGTGCCATTGTTGTACAATGCGTTGCCACCACCGTTCAAGCAGCTGAGATTGGACACGCCCTAGTGCACGCCTCTTTCGAGACTAGGTCTCATTTTTTAATAAATAACAATTACACCTTATATTATGGATTTATCTTTTAAAAAAAATACACCTTATATCAAGGAACTCAGAGGGAGTACCTCTGTTCCTGTTTTGACAGTACTAGATGAATATCATTAAGTAACGGTTAACTAGGCTTAGTGCGGGCCCAGCAAAGCTGCAGCAGTTCGACAAAAATGCAAGCAACTTGTACCATACGATAAGATAAGCATGCATGGAGATCACATATTGTATGGTAACCGCTAATTATAACTGAGAAAATCTGGATACATAACAACAGAGTCGTTTAACAGACAGAATTGTGAATCCAGAAAGGTTTTACTCAACCTCAAGGTACACATAGAAAAATTGTAGCTTCTAATTTGCTCCAAACTCATAAAGCATTCCATAAGAATGGTTTCTAGAATAATCAAGCTTTAAGCAGTCAAGAGCACACCAGATGCAGAGCTCCCTTAGGCCACCAGAGTGCTGGCGGTGGTAGACTCACTGCAGAGACGATAATAATTTGTTAGACACAAAAGTATTAGAAAAAATATTGTATGAGATAAATACAACTGTTAACACACATAAGAAATACTGGGAAAGGCAATTCCAATACACAGAACTTCCTTCGGTGCTACAACAGTGATTTTTTACAAAACAAAGATAAAAAATTATGGTTTAGTTAGTACATAGAACTGAGCTACCGAAACATACTTTGGAATGCAGAAATGCACCCTCGTCAATGGCTGAATTTGCTAGGTACCATCAGATAATCAATGGATTTTGAGTTTTCCCAACTCCGTGACCTTTGCTATGGTACACTGGTACCAAGGACAAGTCGACTACAATATGGGGTAGCGACTCAGTCGATGTGGGTATACAGTAACAGGTACTATATAATACCATATTACATAACTACTACTCCCTCCGTTTTTTAATATAAGATGTTTTAGGTGTTCCACAAGGAGTAGTCTAATACTAGACATCAAGACTGCAATAGAAGTTGGGGACAGGGAGTGAAGAGCACAGCAGTAGCAGCAGACAGTGAAGGAGAGTTAGGGGAGGACCCTGGAAGCAGCAGTAGACGATGGAGCAGCAGACCAGCAAGAGCAGCAGAGAGAGGACAGGGAGTGAAGAGCAGAGCAGCAGCAGCAGCAGACAGTGAAGGAGAGTTGGGGGAGGAGCCTGGAAGCAGCAGTAGACGACGGAGGAGCAGACCAGCAAGAGCATCAGCCGTCGGTGGAGGAGCAAACCAGCAGCAGCAGGCGGAGGAGAAAAACAGCAGGTGGAGAAGACAAGGAGCTGGCAGGAATCTGGGGTGGTGCCATGCGCTTGGGGCGGCGTGGGCCAGCAGGCTCGTGGCGTCGGCGGCCAAGAAGAGAACTATGTGGGCGGGAGTCAGGGCTCTATTTGGGTTTCACGGGGGAAATCAGGGCCAGTTCGATGTAGGTTTTGAACTTTTGATACAGAGCAATGTCAACATTGAAAAGAAAAAAAGACATGTGGGGCCATTTTTAGTTGATCGCCTCAGGAGGGGTGACTAGAGATTAGTCATGACTAGGGAACAAGTTGCTTGACTCGTCCAACTAGTTGAGTCGCCACTTTGAGTGGATCTCCAGGTTCCGATATATCGACCAGTTGCGCAACTCGTAATCCTTGACTGGTATTAGGCTAAATTCCTATATATTCAATGAATTATAAATTGCTTCAGAATGCCATACAAGATGCAACCTAAACAAGGTAAACACGATTACTATGAGGTTACGGTTTTGGAAAATGTCATGCCAGTATGACCCACAAGTGGTATACAGACAGAGATGTGTCGGTGGCACAACCAGTTCAATTCTCAAAACTGTACCCTTTCAGTTGTGTTGATCTGATCACTAATAAGAAAGACTGATGCCATCAACTTCCTATTCCCTCCGTTCCAAATTAGATGACTTCCATTTGCTCATAAGTGGATGTATCTAGACATGTTAAATGTATAGGTACATCCACGTGTGGACAAATTGAAGTCATCTAATTTAGAACGGAGGGAGTATTTCCTATCCAGACTATAAAAGGAGGATACATTATCACAATAACCCACAGAAGTTAACTAATAGCACACAAAATGCGTAATATATCTATTTAATTCCACAAAAGTGTCGAATGAGAATGGCTAACTAACGTTACATTAGCAGCATATGGACCACAAAAATAATTAAGTAGCTTAGGGAACCATTTCTCTCTAAATTCCTATTCCGCGGAGCAGACAGCAGAACAGTGTCACATTGTACTTAAGTAACAGCATGCATAGTACCAAACACGTACTACTACTTAAAAAACTACAGGTAGTACACATTCTACAGCTTATATGCAGCAACAACTGACGAATATTTATTCATAGAACACAATAATTGCCAACTGAACTTGATTAATACATCATACTGCACTAAGGGTATGTCACGAAAGATTACTGGCACTGGAGGCGAGTGACTTACTACTTCCAGGTGGGTGGGAGCTTCTTGGTGCGCTTGTAGTAACGGGCAAGGCGGTGGATCCTGCTCTCCACAAGGATGAGCCTGAACTTGGAGTCCTTGTCCTTCCTGTTCCTCTCCAGGTGCTTCCTTATCGCCACTGCCTTCTTGATCAAGAAGTATAGGTCCTCCGGGATCTCTGGTGCGAGCCCTGCACACAAACAGCGACACAATCAATCCATCAACACATGGAGCAATCTCCGAAAGATAATGGGGATCTAATTTAATCTATTCTCACCATGGGCCTTGAGGATGCGGAGGATCTTGCTCCCGGTGACGCTCTTGACGAGCGGAATGCCGTGCTGGTCACGGAGCAGGACGCCGATCTGCGACGGCTTCTGGCCCTTCTTCGCTGCCTTGGTGATCAATTCGTCCACCTGCGACCAGACGAACGCATCGGTCAACCATACGACATCGAATCGAGAGGGGCAGAGAAGGTGAGGGTCCTTACATCGGCGACCGGAGTCTTGACCCAGCTGTGAGGAGTCCTCTTGTACGGCAGCGCCGACGACGAGATGCCCTTCCTGCGGCACAAAGACGGGAAGCCGCCATTAGACCGAAAAAATAACCAGATCGCGGTGGAATGAGGTGCGAGCCTTACCCGTGGCTGTGCATGCGCCCCATGGCTGCGACGGCGGCGTGGGCAGCGGCGGCGGCGGGAAGGGCGAGAGAGGCGCGAGTAGTGGCAGGATAGACTGGGTTAGGGTTTTGGGGTTCCACTTATTTGAGGGCTTTTTTATATTTAGGTCCTTCGAGTAAATGTATTTCAGTCTTTTCAGATCAATAGATCATGATCACGATCTTTGCAGCTAAGCCTATTGGACTGGGCCTGAAAGGGCCTTACAAACTACTGGGCCAAAACACTGGCAGTCAACTTAGTGAAAGAGGCAACATTTCGTTTTTCGTAAGCGAATTTTTCGGAAACCAAAGCGATCCCATCAACAACAACAAAACGAAGAATGTCTACGTTTAGTCCAAAATCTCGGAAAGGTCATATTCAGCACCGTAGTAGGGATTCTAGTTAAGTTGAGAATGAGTCTAGTCCGCATTTGGTCGGACAATGCACCCAATAGTGTTCTTGTTTGATGGTGGATGATGTAACTATTATTTGAGTTTTTGGTAAAGAGGTGATCGGCTTTCTGTTTAAAAAAGGACAAAGGGAAGAATGCACATATGGAAATTTGGAACATGCCCGTCCAAGATATGTATATCAATTTTGGAATGAGGATTTTTTTTACAACCAGCATGTGATTTGGATGGTTAGAAGGGTGCATGGTTCAAACCTTAGTTTTATACTGGTGTTTCTAATTACGAAGGCAGCTTTAGTGAGAGACGATGTCCATCAATAGTGAGGCAACTTTTGTGACTTCGTCACTTTAAGACTAGATCATCGGCTCAATCTTTTGGAGGTGCCCATATGGGTAGGCGTGGGTGCGCGCGCGTTAAAAGGTGAGTGTATGCGCGTCTATGTGAGCGTTCACTTATGTATTGTGTTTCGTAAATAAACAAAATTGTTTTTCAGTTGTTCTAAAATACTAGAACGATAACCCACGTGTTGAAACGGGTTCTCTTGAAATACAATGAACATATGAAATCTAAACTTGATTATAGAAATAAAGAAAAAGTTCACTTGATTGGCGAAATAATTTTGTTCGTTCCCCTAACATATGATTTCACTTACTAATTATATAGCGGGATAGTGTGATCTTATCAATCAAATGTTAAAAAATAATGACTAGGACAATTTAATGGCTAAAGAAAAAAATTATGTGAAGAATTACATGTAGGGATAGAAAATAAGTAGTGAAAGTTAATAGGATAACGCCGACAATTGGTGAGCAAATAGATTAAATGATCTGGATAACTTATATGTTGACATAGAAACATTAATTGTAGTTGGTAGGGGTTTTGCTTTATAAACAGTATAGACTTGCCCCCCACCTTCTAAATTAGCTCCCTGAAAACATCTTTAAATATACGTCGTAGAGAGATTTGAGAGAAAACAAATGAAATTAGCAGGCAACACGGTCTTTGACATTACCAAAAGAAAGGTTTCTTTTCAACTTGATTTGCTCATGAGATGGTCATCATGGTTAAATAAGAGAGAGACATGGTGTAGAACCGGACCATGTTTTTAAGTTCGTCACCATGGCGTTGACGTGAAAGGCGTGTTCTACTGCGGCGCCTCCTCCTCCTCCAGTCCAACTTGACCTTGTCCTTGACCATGGCACCTGCTGGGGCATAGGTGGTCCGACGACTTGCTCATTGTCGTTGGGATGACGACCTTCACATGGGTGGTGGCGCCGACCTGCGCGAGGAGCTGAGCTCCTGCTTTAGGGACGATGAGCCGCTATGTCGTCAGCCGCGCGCACCGGAGGAGGATCGCCGATATCTCCCACATGTCGTGTGTGCACTCGAGGAGTTGCAGGAGGAGGACGATCTATTGTTCGCGCTGTCCGGCAATTATTATGCTATTGGGCTCGTCAAGCGCTATTGAATGTGTCGGTAGAGATGCTCTAAGGGACTAGTTTTTAAATCTTCGGTAGTTTAATCTTAACGCTACTCATGTTATTTCTCCCATTGCAACTCACAAGCATATCTGCTAGTCAAATATATTTATGAAAAAACTTTTGAGAAAAAAGAAGTTAACATCTGAATAAATTTATTGCCTCTTCCTTAATAATTGGAGGGTTGGCCGCTTGAACTTATATAATGGGTTCACTAGATAGATGTCACTGTAATTTCAGGTTATTTGAGAAATGTCACTGCAATTTTCAAATTTTAACAAACGCCACTACAATTATATGCACGCCTCACATATCTCATTACGCCCACTTAAACACATATACCAGATACGTGTATTTTCGTCTTACATACATATACACGGTGGACCCAACCTGAATCGGGCTGACGTGGTGTGGCTCATTCAGAAATAACGTAAATTTAATTTGGGATAAAATTGGGATCCTTATTATTTAGCTCCAGGTTCAAATGGTCACATGCTGACTTGAACTCTTTTTTGCAGACTTCGAGCTTTATTAACTCAATGTCTCAAAGTTGCACTCAGCATAAACGTTGTCCCAGTCCACTCCTGTGTGACATTGTCGACACACGCCAACCTTGCAAACATGAGCAACATGGTTCCCTTGTCTACCTAGGAAAACCAAAGAAAACTTACGAAAACCTAAATGTAGAGATTATTTCTTCAAGCAGAGGAGCCACTATCGTCCTCTCTCGATCTCGAGCTTCCCAGCAACGAACAAGCTCTTGGCAATCCGCCTCAAAAACTACCTCCTGGAAGCCCAGTGCATGCGCGAAACAGACCGCATCTCGCACCGCTAGTGTCTCGGCAATAAAAGGATCCCGAACTCCTTCATACGCCTTTGCCCAGGCACCTCTGATGCCCAAATCATCCCGAGCCACTTCTCCACTCCCTGCTCTTCCAGCTACTGCACAATTGACGCCATCGGAGTTTATTTTGACATCATCTCCAACTGGTGGAGAGGATCAGCACACTGGTTTGGGCATCAACTTCTGAACCCCTAGCAACCTGAGATACGGATGAGCAAGTAAAGGAAGCAACAGACCTGTAGCCGCTCCACTTTCAGTTCCATCCGAAGTTAGAAAATTCCCCCAATCTGTAGCAAATTGTTTGCTTCCGTTGCACCAAACCAAACATCGGCAGAAGCAGCAGTCAAGAATGGGAGACCGGTGCGAGAAGAAAAAATAGGCTATCGCCCAGCTCCTAACATTACCAGCGATTCTGGTGGAGGCCACCATATGTACGTATGTAGTAAACATAAATACTGTGTGTTATGTGTGTTTAAGTCGGTGTAGTTGCATATGTGAGATGTGAATATAATTGTAGTGGCGTTTTTCAAAAGTTGAAAATTTTGTGACATTCCTCAAATAACAGGAAATGAAATGGCGTCCATCTAATTAACCCTTATATAATCTATATCAATTCTATACAAGGATATCTGCCTAACGTATGATCTGTCACAGTTAGGTAAGAAGCTTACAAGTAAGTTGCTATTGGGGTTAGAGAGGATCTAATACAGCTAAAAAGTATGTAAAATAGAAGTGACTCTTGTTTAGCCTATCTATACTAATGGATTAATTCAGCTTGAATTTCAAAAAGTTCTCAGCCTCAATTGCGATGAGTTCTACTGAACTCAATATAACTCTCCACACAATACAGGAGAATGATTTTTCCTGAGTAACAAAGACTGCATTGTACATTGATGAATACAATTCAAGACTATCATCACACTAGACCAAACATCTTTGATATTCAATTCAAACCAAGATCACACTAGACCAAAAATGAACCACACTGAACCAGACTACATAATCACACAAAGAAGATCAAAACATAATTATAAAATTCTGATTTTAAACACGATTCATATGTAAGTACCTGAAACCTTTCATTCAGACAACAAAACATTAAAAATTATATGCACCAGGTTTTTAAAATAAGTTTTATTACCTATGGATAAATAACAAGATGCAAGCTGACGGTAACAAAACACTTCACAAACAGACAATACAAATATCAAGACGCTAAGTGCAGCTGATAAAATGTGGACACATGTTAAATATAACAGACAGAATTTGAGAAACCAAAAATGGTTTATAAGATTCTCCTGAGTAAACATAGAAAATTTGGTCTCTTGTCCATCTAACCAGCTCCAACTCAAAAGCGTTACATAAAATCGATGATGACATTAGAACAAGACCAAATCCTGCAGCAGGTAAGAGCACACCAGATGAAGAGATCTCCTAGGCCACCAGAGTGCTGGCTGTGGTAGACTCACTGCAGATAAATAATGATAAATTGTCAGATTAAACTCTATTAACAATTAGAAAAAACAAAACATAATTTCCAGAATACAGAGCCATTCATCAAAATACAAGCACAACTGAAGATACTTCACTCCACTGTTTTTAAGATAGAAGTCAACAGAGGCTAAAGGGGTTTAATTTTCCCTTCTACAAATATTTATAGTAAGAAAACAAGAAGTATTACCAAAGGGATTAAATGTGTTTGCGCCAACTTAGAATGTCTAAATTCAGAAAACAACCCAGCATGGTTAAAACAACAGGGGAAAAACTACAGTATATAGAAAATAAAATCGAAGGAATCGATCGGTGCCTAACTACCAAATAATACCACAACAAGGTGAATCTTAGCTCCTAAGATAGTCTACAGATAAAAAAATTAGTTGATGCCATTTCAAGTTCACTTTTTCAGCCAAGACCAACCCTATAAGGATACAGAGCTTGTTTCAGTGAAATAAACCAAATCCTTATGCTGCTACTTGATATACTAGGGACAATACAGTGATACACCTGTAATCATGTCTATGCGTACAGCCTACATGCTAGATAACCTACACAGGAGCATACATAAATCAAAATATCATCGTAGAAGCATCACATTAAATGCCCAAATAAGTAAACGTTGCTAAAAATGGATAGCATGATATTCAGCAATGCACAACAATAAATTTCCAACGAGTTGTTTCAGCAAACACACAATAGTTAAAAGCTAACTGGTTCTGATGATGTACAGGAGAATCTAAGGTAAGGCCAAAGTGACTTACTACTTCCAGGTGGGTGGGAGCTTCTTGGTGCGCTTGTAGTAGCGGGCAAGACGATGGATCCTGCTCTCAACAAGAATGAGCCTGAATTTGGAGTCTTTGTCCTTCCTGTTCCTCTCAAGATGCTTTCTAATGGCGACAGCCTTCTTGATCAAAAAGTACAGGTCCTCTGGGATTTCAGGGGCCAGACCTACGCATCAACACAAAATTCTCGAACGTCAATGCACTTGTCCAAGAATTTACACTTACGGGTGATGCCACTTTAGGTTGACAAGGGATGGATCTGACCATGGGCCTTGAGGATGCGGAGAATCTTGCTTCCGGTGACGCTCTTGACGAGCGGAATGCCGTGCTGGTCACGGAGCAGGACACCGATCTGCGACGGCTTCTGACCCTTCTTCGCGGCCTTGGTGATCAACTCGTCCACCTGTGGACGAACCAGGCACATCAGAGTCGCTCAAATCGAGAAAGAAAGAAAAGCTAATAGGAGAGCGAAACGATGAGATGCGGAGGTTCCCACTCACATCAGCTGTGGTTGTCTTGACCCAGGCTGGGGGAGTCCTCTTGTACGGCAGCGCCGACGACGAGATACCCTTCCTGAACAACACAGCAGCAGAGCCTCCATTAGACCACCGAAGCAACGAAATATCATCACGGGATGTTGGGCTAGAGGCATTACCCGTGGCTGTGCATGCGCCCCATGGCGGCAGGCGAGGTGTTTAGCTCCGGCGACGGCGACGGCGGCGGCGGTTGCCTGCAGCAGCAGCGGCTGTGCGAGGTGCGAGAGCGGCGGCGGGATAGAGGCGTGCGGGTTAGGGTTTTGGGGTGCTACTTATAATGTGCGGCCGCGCTGGGGTGGGATGCTAGGGCTTGATCTGCTTGGGCCGGGCCGTCTGTACATCGTCGCACGGTACGAGAATGGTTTTCAGCCCTTTAAATGTTTTTCTTCTTCTCCTTAAAGCGTTGCACTGTTTTTTTAATAAGAAACTGCAACATAATTGGTCTCAAACTATGGTTTTGCCTCAAAAATAAAAATCTCAAACAATTTACATCATACATGAACAAAACTCAAAGAGGGAAAAGTATCCTAGGGATTAATGGATCATCCATCAAGACACTAAGCGTATGTGACCCGCAAATATATAATCTTGACAATGAGCTACTCAATTCGCTCCCAATTTCACATCTTCATTTTCATTCGTGACAGCGGCAATTGATTATGCACTCTCGGATTTGATGATCACCCGGTAAGCCAACCATGCACGACTGAAGTTTGACATAAGAAACTGTAACAAAATTGGCAAGAGGGGGAAAATTTTCACCAACCCCTTTATATACTCACGTTAAGGGGTCGGTGAAAAATTCCCCCCTCTTGTCAATTTGTAGGGAGGGCCTGAGTATAAAAAATTGACAATTGAAGGTGTTTTGTAACGCGATAAGGGCGCCCGTCGAGGCGGCGCGTCCATCCGTATTTATGTCGGGCTCGGGCACATTTCTAGGTCACAATCCTTATCCTCCCGCACCGCCGACGAGCAATCCGCGCCGCCCCCCTTTCCACTCCGACGATCAATACACGCCGCCGTAGGCCGCTTCTACCGCCCAATGGCCCCCAAGCGCGAGCCCTCCACCCCGCCGCACAGCCGCGACCCCTTCGACGGGGATTTATCCGATGAGCGTCGCGCGAAAGCGGTCAAGAGCGACGCCGGTCGCAAGCGGGGGGCGCTGAGGTACAGCAACCGCGGCGACGTCGTCCCGCCGCGAATCTTTAGGCGCGAGGTCGAGGAGTTTGACCTCCTCCGCGCCGAGAGCAAGGCACGCCGCCGCCGTCAGCGTCCGAACGGGGAAGGGAGCTCAAGCGGCAGGTCCAGCACCTCCACCGCGCTTGACCTCCTCCCGCCGGCGGACGAGTACGACCCCATCGACTTCGAGTCCGCCGTCGCGGCGGAGGACTTCGTCCCCGAGGACGCACTTGATGCCATCACGGCTCAAGTGCTCCTCCGTTCAGTGCGGGAGCCGGAGGAGAAGGCGGCGCAGGCTGCCCGCGAGGAGGAGATCGACGTGATCCTGCTCCACCAGGGACTCGAGGCAGACGTTGTCGCCACCGAGAAGGTGGCGTACGCGGCGGAGGTCGTCGACCTCGACTGCGACGATGAGTAAAGATCGTCGTCGCCGCCTCCACATCATCGCTGCCGCGTCTGGGCTCCCGTGAGACACATTTTGGTAGTACAGTAGGCTCCGGCGACGATTAGCACTAGGTTTAGCTTTTACAATATGTAAATTAAGTTTGGATTGGTGGTGAACTCTCTATGTGCGATGATATGGGGACAAACACTAGTTTGCTCCCGCCAAAATTATATAATTTACAGCTCTGAGTACGATTTCTGCTATGTGTTGCGTGCTCATCCGAGTAGATTTCTTGAAAAATCTGAACTTATAATGTTTTCGAGGTTTCGAGTTTGAGGGTTCTGCTAGAGATGCTCTTAAAGCGGCCAAGCCCCTGTTGGTCCCTTGTCTCCGCCACTGTGAACGACCTTTGCCGGAGTGTGAGCGCTTCAGCTACCATTTGGTCATGGACATGCTGCAAGCTGCGGGAGTGCTGTCAAGTAACTGCCGCGAAGAAATTTCCGTGGGAGTCGCGGATCACTGGACTTGCAACTCAGTGTGATTCCAGCCTTATCTTTTCATGTTCGCATGTCTAGCTGCGGCTTTGGAGAGAAATGCGTTGCTATTTGCTTGCTACTTATGAAATGGGAAGATACTCCGTCCATTACGAATTATAAGATAAGATGTTTTAGATATTACTCTCAAAAAAAGATGTTTTAGATATTTCAACGGTGCCCCTACTAACCACGTCTAGATACATGCGACTAAAAAAAAAGCTAAAACATTTTATAATTTGGAAAGGAGGCCGGTAGTAATACTTGTGCAAGCCTGAAATGCTGACTCGTTTTAGTCCCAAGTCTCGCTGAGTTTGAAACTAGGTATATAGAAAACATAGAAAAGGATGTTGAGGGTGTTTCGTTATTGTTCCAGTATAATCTGTCTCACGGCAATCTTTCATCTGAAATGCACTCCGGTTCATTCAGTGGGCGTGAATGATCAGTTTCAAGATGATTTTTTCAGAGTGAACAAAGCAATCCGCAAAAAAGGTTCAAGAAAATAAAATAGCACGTGCAGTCCAAGTTCATATCTTCCCTCAGTTTGTGCTCCCGAGAACACAGCTCCAGTTTCGGAGAGGAACACCTGAAGATAAACCATAACTTCATCGTGGTTCAGAAGAGGGATCTTGTTGGTCCTCCCCACAAGTTAGAAGCAGAGGAGTTTGACAGAATCCAAACAAAAGGTAGGTATTCACACTGTGATAGACTACCTCTATTCTTGCTAAAAAAAGGCTATATTGTGGAATAGAACGCACAAATGTGAGAACTGATAATATTCCATAACCAACAAATGCGTAAGAGAGCGAATATCTGGTTGTCACTGGCTATGAATTCTGAATGCAATCACCTACAGCTAGGTTACTGGCGCAGCATGACTCACATGGTTGATGTACGATTAGCAATTTTAGCTTCTTTTCTATCTTTGCTGAACACAGGGGAACCCCACTGGTCATGAGTTCCCTTGTCTCAGCGAAAACATGGAAATGTTCAAATTCCGCAAAAAAGTTTCTCAATATAATGATACAATGGATGTACGTCATAATTAACACGAGAGGCTATCATATCTGTAAACAATTAACATAAAGTTGTAGTCCAATGCAACATAATGTAGGTTTGATACAAGAGATCAACAACAGGAGCCAAGCCACAGGTAAGCTCAAGAGGTTTTGATTAAAATCTACTGAGGTGGTACATCAGTCATGGCAATGTTGATGAGCATTAAGAAGCTCTCACAGAACAATATAAACTTACTGGAAAATAATGCCTTACATGCCATTGGAGATTCATTGGAGATTTACACAATTCCGGCATCTGATAGCAGGCACCGACCATGTATCATGCACACAATGTGTTGCAAACAAGGAACAGAGACAAATGTTGAATTTTCCAAGTAGATATAATTCTTCTAAGCACTAGCACCATGCTCCTAAATAGAACATTGGTTGCTAAAATGGCACATCCTATTAATATTGTAAACAATGTGACTACTCGCTGCCAAGGACTAGCCTTATTATTTCGTGAAATTGGAGCAAAAAAAAAGACTGCTCCAGTGGAAGAACACAATTGTATTGTTGATTTGTGTAATGCAGGTAACTAAAATACTGGGTGATGCAATTCAGTGTTTTTACAGATACTAAATCTGATCATAGCTATACAGATGCCGAAATCTCAACTGCAAGTTTACCATCCTTACAATCGCGAGTAATTCACAATAAGATCAAAAGCAGGCAGCTTAGCAGTCCAGTAACACAAATGGATAAACTAAGACAGGATTACTCACTATATAGCTATGATGTTTGACTAATCGGTTTACACTATATTTCTGTGATATGAGTATAGCGAAATAAAGAAAGAACGATCACGCGATCTCACAATACTAGAACAAAATCCTAGTATTGCAGGTGAAATTAGACTGACTGGTTGATTTGAATTTCTGCACATGTTAGTAATTAATAGCTCCACATATGCACACTTTAACAACCTTACCTCTAGCGAGTGACAATAAAATTAAGAGATGTTTGTCAACAGCCCATGACATGAATCGATCAACTGAAACAGGAATAACCCTGAAGACAGAAACCAAGTGTGTCAATGATAAGTTGTACAGGCTCAATGACAAATCCAGCTCTCCGGAATTAGCATCCGAAATTCAGTCTGACTCCTGCGACTTTTTCTTCCAATACTGGGCAATTATATTCATGCATCAAGCTGATAAACAGCGTCAATTGTAGAAACAATATTCATTTCAATGCAACAAGTAGTTGTAGCACATATCACAGGACTCATTTCTGATTAAGCAAGCAAGCAATCAATCATAGAAAGTAAACATGGTCCGAACTTTACATTGCAGTGCCATCAGACAGATCCATCAATCCATAATCACAACATTTTAATTAGGTAATAATATCCAAACCCTAGGCATTTGGGAACCAGACCGAAACTAGAGCACAAGGTATCAAATTCAGAGAAAGGTGCAGCAAATCAGATGAGATGGGATGATAATGAAATAAAATCACGGAGTTATTAATAAATACGAAGAAGTCTGGTGGGCGGGCCGGGAAATCGCGCGATCCACGGTCACGGATGGCTACTTGGCGACGATGCGGCGGATGAAGTCGTCGTAGCGGATGGTGCCGTCGGCGGCGACATCGACCTCGCGGATCCACTCGTCGAACTCGTGCGGCTCGAGCTTCTCGCCGATGGAGGTGAGGACGTGGCGGAGGTCGGCGACGGAGACGGTGCCCGAGGCGTCCTTGTCGAGGACGCGGAAGGCGTCGCGGAGCGGGCGGTCGAACGGCTCGGGGCGGAGGTGGGCACGCATGAGGTCGAGGAAACGCGGGAAGTCGAAGGGCGCGGTGAGCTTCTCCTGGGCGGCGATGTCGCGGAGCTGCGCCTGCGTGGGGTTCCCGCCGAGGGAGCGCATGAGGACGCCGAGCTCCGAGGGCGCGATGCGGCCGTCGCCGTCCGTGTCGAAGAGGGAGAAGGCCTCCCGCATCGAGGCCACCTGCTCGTCGCTCAGCTCTTTGCCGGCCATCGCCGCGGGTGGAGGTCGGATCGGGGAGGGGATGGGAGATCTCGCGACCCGGCAGGGCGCAGGGATTGGTTTGGTGGTGGTCAGAGAGAACGGAGGAGGAGGAGGGGAGAAATGAAACGTGACGTGCGGTTAGTGGCCGTGGTGCCGTGATTGATTGGGCTTTCCGGCTTTTCCCCGGTTGTCCAATATGTCCAGACCACCGTGTCATTTCGCGGAAATCCTACCGCTATGCTGCCTCCGCGCAACCCTCCTGTGTTAATGGGCCTGGCACAATTACTAAGGTACCTTCTCGATTTTTTTTCTTATGCTGACGTCATTCCCTAGGCAAGGGAGACTGAGTGAAAGTTGGTCAGATTCACCCTCAAATCTGGCGTCCACGTCGCACTTTAATCCTCGGTCGTCCGATGTGAGCAACCAAAGGCCAGGATCGTGAGTTTCTGAGGAGCAAAACTCAAGTTACTGTAGCACGGGCCTCTCCGCCAATGAGCTCGCGCCACGTCGTCCGGTCGTCCCCGGTTTCCACCGGTCACCGTGTCTACTTACATAAAAAACCCCAGAAGATCAAGGCAGCGACCCGCGGTCTAGAACTTCACACAGTTGATGACTTTTTTTTAATTATACGAAACCTCATATACTTTTTTGCAAAACGCTCCCGCACAATGCCCCTCCCCATTCTCTCTCCCATGCTCCACCGGTGCGGCCGCCGGCGCTCGCCGCCGTCGCTGCGCGCCTCCTCGCTCGGATGTAAGAACACGGGGAGCTCCGTCGCCGCTAGCTCTACCTCCTCACCGTACGAATCCATCCCGCATCGCTGGAGTCACCTAACCCTAGATTCCCAATCCCTGCTTATTTTCCCCACTGACGAGGTGTTAACTCGACAAGTCCCAGGGTTGTGCACACCGGGTTGATTGATGGGGAGAGAGATGAGTGCAAGGTGGTCACGACGGCTGACAAGCGAGGATTTACCCAGGTTCAGGCTCCCGGAGGATAACACCCTACTCCTGTTTGTCTGGTTATTGATGCGAGTTGTGGTTACAATGGCGAGATTGCGATCTCGATAGGGTTTGTGCCGTAGCTATGAGCGTGTCCTCTGGGACGAGCAACCCTCCTGTCTTTATAGGCAGCCAGGTCTCGGGTCGTTGGTGCCGATGGCAACTACAAATATGGCAGGTTATGCTCCCTAACCGACTTGGACTAGGTTACATGGTACCCCGCGTGGGCCCTCTGTGGGCCTTCCTATCCTTGGTGCGGCCCAGGTAGCCTAATCGTGGGCTACCCGAAAGGCAGCCCCACGTCAGTAGCCCCCGAGTGCTTGGTCGAAGCGTAGAGTCGAACAAAGGACTCCTTCCTCCTGGACGCGCCATTGGATTGCTTGACCTTGAGCTTGAACTCGATTTCTTCAGTCGAACCGGCCACTCCCGATGGGAGTAACTTTTGCAGTCGAATTACTTTGCCTTCATCTTCTTGTGAAGCTTGCTTCTACTCAGCCTGTTTGGCTTACTTGTGGATGGATTCGGCTGCTCGAGCTTACTTTGTTTCTACCTGAATGGTTTCTTCGGGTTCTCGGATCATCAGCCGATCCTACCTTGTTGACTTCAGCTTTGAAGCTTACTACTCTGATTACTCTGTCGAGTTGCTTCAACTGGTTTCGGAGCCGTTGGCTTGATGACGTCACTGGTGACGATCTGCTGCACGCCTCTGCGCTCGATGGGACGTGACTTGGCGGGCCCACTGTCAGGGCTGACCGCGGTCAACAGTTGTCACGTCTCTTGTATGATGACGACGCCTCGGTTTTCGTGCGTAGTGGACGAAGTGGGCGGTGACGGTTGGTTTCTTCGTGCGACACGTGGACGGCCGGATGTGCCTGCTCGGAGCCCTTGTTCTGTGGACGGTTGAGATGATGCTTTTCGAGGCATAAGTACTATGTCTTGACGTTTGGGATTTCATCTTCTTCAATCGCTCTGTGCTCCCTTTCCTCTGCGCTCTACCATTTCCGCCGCCATCCAGAGCTCCGGGCAATCTGTCCGTACACCTTGCAATCTGACCATGGGCAAGCCGAAGAGCGCCGCTGGCTCCTCTGCCGCCGCCGACGAAGCCGGGGTGATGAAGAAACCCGACGGCGACTGGCAGAGATCATCGGTGAAGAAAGCCGAGGTGGAGCTCTTCCGCGCGCAGGGTCTGCTGCCACCTGCCGACCAAGTCCAGGTACGTGTTCCTGGCAAGGAGGTTTTCCCCACTCCCCGCGATGGGGAACGTGTTTGCTTCGCGGATTTCCTTCCGCGGGGCTTCGGGTTCCCCATGCATGATTTCGTGCGCGGTCTCTTGTATGCCTATGGGGTTCAGATCCACGATCTGACCCCCAATGGCGTCCTGAGCATCGCGGGCTTCATCGTGCTCTGCGAATGCTTCCTGGGTGTCACGCCCCATTGGGCGTTGTGGAAGTCGCTCTTCCTCGTTCGCAAGAACGTTGGGAAGAGCGGGTTGACCTTCCCCGTGGGCGGCTTCGGAATCCAGGTGCGCGGTGACACCGCGTACTTCCAGATGAAGAAGTGCGACTCCGTCCAAGGATGGCGCCGGAGGTGGTTCTACGTCCAGTCGAACCAGGACGGACTGGATGCGTTCGACAACGGACGTGGACTGCGGAAGACCGGCGCCTGGGCGCATCCGCTGACCGCCGTGGAGAAGGAGGCCGTGCGGCCCTTGCTGAGCCTGCTGCGCAATCTGACCAAGACCCTTGGGCGCAAGGCGGGTGGTGTCTTCCTGATGGCCACCTTCTTCCGTCTTCGGGTGCAGCCGCTCAGCGCTCGGCCTTACCCGATGTGGGCCGCCGAAGGCGTCAGCGCCGAGCCGCTTGACGATGAGGAGGTGGAGACCAAAGTCAGATCCATCACCAACCTCCGAGTCGCGGACACGTGCAACGTCAAGTGCCCGATTTCTGCTTACGGGGCCTCGAACCCCGTTCCTGAGGTAAGTCTTGTCTTGTTTTCCTTTTGTCCTTGTTCGACTTGCGTCTACTTTTCTTTTTGATTCTACTTGTGTCTACTTGCTTCAGGGTCGAGCTCTGTTGATCAGCCTTCCTCCTCTTCTCGAGAACGGACACGACGACGAGTCGAAGTTTATCGAGGAGGAAGACGAAGACGAAGAGATTCCCTCCGCACATTCTCCCCGTGATGCGGTGGAGGAAGAGGATGAAGTGGAGGAACCCGCGCGGAAGAAACGGAAGTTCCCAAGTCGTGGCGACTCTGCCACTACGTCGTCTCCTGCCAAAGATGCCGACGGTACTCTGGAGGAGGTCGTCGCGACGTCGTCGGGTGCGCGGTCCTCGGGTGGCTGGGACGAACCCCTCAATGTTCCTCCAGTCAGCTCCGCGGCTCCTCATTCTTTTGCGCGGATGCCTTCGCCCTCCCTGGAGAGTTATGACGACCTCGGTACCCCCAGGTGAGCTTCTTTATGATGTGTGTCCTTCGAGTTGCGTCTTGCAGTTGCGACGTTTAAGTTGACAGGTGTGCTTGTTTTTGCTGCAGCCACCGTTCTGGCAATGTGAGCTCCCCCCTTCGGGACGTGGAGCATACATCCGCTCCCTCGACTGGACTGGGAACTCAGGCGGTAGTGGAGAAGGTGCTTGCTGAGCCTGTCGGCATTGCATCGTCTAGCCGCGTTCCTCCTTCGGCTTCAGAAGACCTTGACCTCCTGGACCACGTAAGTCTTTTATGCCTGTGCTTGCGTTCTTGATTTCTCATCGGGTGCGCGATCAGCGCTCCCGATGGGAGTAGCCCCCGAAGGTGTGGGTGACTAGTATAGTCGCCCGCAACTTTATTAACGTCTCGCTTTTGCTTCAGCCGTATTACCGTCAGCAGCTCGACGCAGCCGCGACTTACGTTCGCCTGGAGAAAGAGAGGGACCAGCTGCGTGCCTCTCTGGACCAGGTTACTGGGCGGGTTGATGAGCTTGAGAAGGCTCTTAGTGAGTCTCGAGAGCGGGAGCTGGCGCGGGTCGCTCAGGAAAAGACTCAAGTCGGTCGTCTCCTTTCACTCGCCGGTGTTCTTGGGGGTAAGTTTCGGCTTGATGCCTACTGTGCCTTTGATCTTTTCTTTGATTGACCTTGGATTCTTGCACAGAGACTTGCGGTGGAGCTCCTCCAGAAGACGCGTCGAGTGTCACGGTTGACCTGGCGACTGTTGTTGGCTTCCTCGACCGGGTCTGTGCCTATGCCTCAGACGCGCTGAAGAAGTCCGCAGCCGCGTTGCAGAAATCAACTGGTGCCCTCACTGTGGTGCACCAGAGTATCTTCCCGGGCGACCAGCCACCGGCAGCCGTGGACGCCCTTGCTGCGCCGTTTGAGGACGCGACCACCATCGCCGATTTCACGCGGTCGTAGACGGTACGCGGCTCCAAGCTCACCTTCCAGCTCCTCTTAGGCCATCAGGTTCCAGGTGACTTCGAGAAGGTCGTCAGCGGTTTTCCCCGCAAACCCGATGGCCGAACCGCGTCGCTGAGTGGCGTGAAGGAGCGTGCCTCGCAGCTGGCCGTGCAGCTTGTGGCACTCTTCGAGAGGGCCCTTGCTAAGGCGACCGAGGCGGCTGCTGCTCGGAAGGGTCGTTCCCGGTCGCAGTCTGCAGCCTTAGAGTAGGCGTAGCTTTAGGAATTCGGCAGTCGCCGTTGTCTGTATTTTGAACTTCTTGCTCTGTAATGAATATTGTCCTGTCAGGTCCTTTGGCCTTCAATATTGCCTTTGCTGACTTTCTTTCTTCCGAGTTGAACTGCGCTTCGCAGTCGTATGATTGTATTGACTCTGCGTATTCATGGCAGAATGCTGTGCGCGGTGATGCTTCGCCTTCTCCTGTGGCTGGGACGAGTGGCGCGGCTTCTTCTTCGGGTGGTCGCCGTCGTCGGGCGGCGCCGGCTCCTCCACGTAGTGTAAATGATCAACGGATAATCACATACCTGAAGAACAAGGTGGTGGAGCTTGAGGCGACCCTGAAGAATACTGAGCGGCTGCTGCACCGCTCCCAGTCGCATCCTACGGCGGAGTTCTCGCGACGTGAGGATTTTATGCTTGTGGAGATCGATCTGATCAGTCGGCAGTTGCAAGGTTTGCATCCTTTTGGCGGCTGCTGTCTTTGCTAGCCTTCTTTCTTGTTCTGACTTGCATTTTATGCGTGCAGATGTTAATCCTGATTGGGAGGCCGAGCGGGTTCGCGTTGAAGAGCGAGTTACCCGAGAGGCGTCCGGCGACTCCTATGAAGCTCGACAGTTCTGGGTGAACAAGTCGAGAGGGCGCGTCCTTGCCACCATGCTTGATCGTACGTGGCGCGCTGCTTTTCTTCTGGAGAACTGCCGGAAGACACTCTGGCACATCAATAGCGTGTACTTCCCGCACAATGCGCAGCCGAACGGGCTGTCCGCCTTGTTGGAGAGGTTTCGCGATGGCGAAGGGCTGAAGGAGGTTGTCGACGCTCAACTTGTGGCTGGGGCGAACGCGGCGTTGGCGTACGTCCGGATGCACCGGCCGCATCTTCCGCTCGAGAGGGTGCTTGATGGCCTGCCTGGTGACGACGACTTCGACGAGACCTTAGCGGCTGCGCGTCGAATTATCAGGCAGGTTCAGGACCTGAGTGAGCGCCTTGTAGGTCCCCTCGATGCGCCGAAGGCCGAACCCGCAGTTTAGAGTAGCTGTCGTATGATGTACAGGGTTAGCTATAGAGGGCAAATGTGCATGTGCAAGTCGTAATGTAATAGATTAAAATACTCTCGAGTCATGAGAATTGATCTGCTTGCTCGAAAGTGAAACTGCCGGTTTTGATTTGCGACCTGTGTGGCGCAGTCGCCTAGTATGCTAGGCAACGGCCTAGGTTTTTTCAAGTGTGACCTGTATGCCGCAGTCTCTGATTTTAACAGGTGGCGACTTAGGATTTTTGTAACTTGACCTGTATGGCGCAGCCCCCGAGTTGTTCGAGTGGTGGCCTAGGATTTTGGCTAAGACCTGTGTGGCGCAGCCCCCGAGCAGGTCGAGTGGCGGCCTAGGATTACAAGTGTTACCTGTTTGGCGCAGCCCCCGAGTATGTCGGGTGGCGACCTAGGATTTTGAACTTGACCTGTACAGCGCAACCCCCGAGTGGGTTCGTGTGGCGGCTGAGGATTTTTCTGAGAAGGCCTGTTTGGCGTAGCCCCCGAGTAGGTCGAGTGGTAGCCTAGGATTACAAGTATTACCCGTGTGGCGCAGCCCCCAAGCGTGTCGGGTGGCGACCTAGGATTTTGAACTTGACCTGTATGGCGTAGCCCCCGAGTCGGTCGGGTGACGACCTAGGATTTTTTGACTTATGCTTGTATGGCGCAGCCCCCGAGTAGTTCGGGTAGCGGCCTAAGCTTTTCTTTCAACCTGTGTGGCGCAACCCCCGAGTAGTTCGGGTGGCGACCTAGGATTTTTGACATACTTGTATGGCGCAACCCCCGAGTGGTTCGGGTAGCGGCCTAAGCTTTTATTTCAACCTGTGTGGCGCAGCCCCCGAGTGGTTCGAGTGGCGGCCTAGGATTTCAGCTTCCTCTGTGTGACAGGTAAAGGAGACAGATTTTCTTCAAATCACTTTATTGATTCTTGCGAACAGGCCGCCTCATTAAAACCCTTCCAGTCCCCTCAGGTACCCTGGTAAGGGAAAGAGTGTGTCTGAAACCTGCCGCGCTGATTTTCTTATACAATGATTGGGTTGAACTAGGCGTAGAACCGGCGGAGTTGTGCCACGTTCCACGGGTTGCTGCAGTCTGCTCCCGTCTTCGAGTCTTTCAGGCGATAAGCTCCGTTGCCGATTGCTTCTGTCACGATGTACGGGCCCTCCCATGGGGAAGCGAGCTTGTGCACCTTCTTTTGCTTGAGTCGAAGAACCAGGTCGCCTGCAACGAACGCTCTTGGTCGCAGCCTCCGAGTGTGATAGTTGCGCAGGTCCTGTTGATACACGACTGATCGTGCCAAGGCGATGTCGCGTGCTTCATCCAGGGTGTCCCTGCTGTCTTCGAGTGCCTCCTCTGCATCCGACTCGTCGTAGGCGACTACTCTCGGTGCGTCGAACTTGATGTCGCAGGGTAGGACCGCTTCCGCACCGTACACCATAAAGAATGGAGTGTACTGGGTGGATCTGTTTGGCGTTGTTCGCAGACTCCAAAGGACCGACGGCAGCTCCTCCACCCATGCGCCCGCTGCGCGTTTTAGGGGCACGCGCAGTCGCTTATTGATGCCGTTGCAGACGAGGCCATTGGCTTTCTCCACTTGCCCATTGGATTGCGGGTGCGAGACAGACGCATAGCTGAGCTTGATCCCCTGCTCTGAGCAGAAGTCCTTGAATTCTTCGGCTGTGAAGTTCGAGCCATTGTCGGTGATGATCCCATTCGGTACTCCAAATCTGAAGATGATTGACCTGATGAAGTTAACTGCTGCGGATGCAGTCGAACTTGTGATGGGCACGGCTTCGATCCACTTTGTGAACTTATCGACTGCAACCAGGAGGTGAGTGTGACCTCCGGGTGAGGATTTCTTCAGCGGGCCCACCATGTCCAGACCCCATTGGGCGAAGGGCCAGGCTAATGGTATTGTCTTGAGTTCCGATGCTGGCGCGTGTGGCTTGTTGGCAAATTCTTGGCACCCTGTGCATTTCTTTACCAGCTCCTCGGCGTCCTGCATGGCTGTCAGCCAGTAGAACCCGGCTCGTAGCGCCTTGGCCACCAGTGCCCGACTGCTGGCGTGATGCCCGCAGATACCCGCGTGGATGTCGAGTAAGATGGCTTGGCCGTCGACTGGATCTATGCACCTTTGCAGGATTCCTGAGATGCTTCTTTTGTAGAGTTCTCCGTTGATGACGGTGAAACTTTTGGAGCGCCTGATGATGCGCTTTGCTTCGACTGGGTCGGTTGGCAGCTTCTGATGTAGTATGTACGCCAGGTACGGTCCTGTCCATGTGGCTTCGACTAGCATGACCTCCATGGGGACCTTGTCTTGGCTTGGCGGGTTGTCATCGCCTTTTGTTGTTGCAGTGCTTGTTGTATTCTGAATCTTGATGGATCTCTGCGTGATGCACTCGAGGAAGACGCCGGGTGGGACTGGCACCCTGTCTGAGCCCATGTTAGCAAGGACGTCGGCTTCTTCGTTGCTTTCACGGCCAATGTGGCGCAGCTCGCAGCCGTCGAAGTTGCCTTCCAATTGATTGTAGAGGTCTCTGTAGGCGATCATGTTGTCGGCGACGGCGTCGCAGGACTTCATGGTTTGTTGTACCACCAGGTAGGAGTCGCCGTAGATCATGAGGTGCGTGGCGCCGCAGTTCTTGGCCATCCGCATGCCGTGGATTAGGGCCTCATACTCGGCTTCGTTGTTGGACGGCGTCGGAAAGTCCATCTGCAGAACATACTTGAGCTTGTCGCCTTTGGGGGAGATGAGCACGACTCCTGCCCCGGATGACTTGAATTTCTTGGAGCCATCAAAGTACATTGTCCATGCGTTGGACAAGTCGGGGACGTTTGGTAGCTGGGCTTCTATCCACTCGGTGGTGAATTCCGGGAGGACTTGGGCCTTGATGGACTTCGGGTGAGCATACTTCAGCCCCCATGGTCCTAGTTCGACAACCCACTTGGCGACTCGTCCTGTCGCGCGTTGGTTTGTGAGAATGTATGCTAGTCCATAGGAGCTTACCACCGCGATCGGGTGCTCGGAGAAGTAGTGGACGACCTTTCTGGAGGTCATGAAGACTCCGTACGCCAGCTTCTGGTAATGAGGGTAGTTCTGCTTGGACAAGGTGAGTACTTCGCTAAGGTAGTAGACGGGCCTCTGCACCGGGTGACTGTGCCCTTCTTCTTCGCGTTCGACTACGAGCACCGTGCTCACCACCCTGTTCGTTGCTGAGACGTATAGGTATAGCGGCTCATTTTCCAGTGGTGCCACGAGGACTGGAGAGGTTGTCAGTGTTTTCTTGAGATGGTCGAATGCGTCCTGCGCCTCTTGTGTCCACTCGAACTTGTCCGTCTTCTTCATCAGTTGGTAGAAAGGTAAGGCTTTCTCTCCCAACTTACTAATGAACCGGCTGAGAGCTGCGACTCGGCCAGCTAATCGTTGCACCTCCCGGAGCTTGGTTGGTGCTGGCATTGTGAGTATGTTCTGCACCTTCTCGGGGTTTGCTTCGATTCCTCTTGCGGATACGAGGTACCCTAGTAGTTCTCCGGCTGGCACGCCGAACACGCACTTCTCTGGGTTGAGCTTGATCTGGTATACATCGAGTGCGGAGAAGACCTTGCGGAGGTCGTTGACTAGGGTATCTTCCTTTCGGGTCGTGACAACAATGTCGTCGACATAGACTTGGACGATCTGCCCGATTAGCCCCTTGAGGCATGCTTGCATTGTCCGCTGGTATGTGGCACCTGCGTTCTTTAACCCGAACGACATCGTCTGGTAGCAAAAAACGCCGTCGGGTGTAATGAAGGCTGTCTTCTCTTCGTCCTCGACTTTTAGCTTGATCTGCTGGTAACCTGAGTAGGCATCCAGAAAGGACAGGCGCTCGCAACCTGCTGTCGAGTCGATGATCTGGTCTATCCGCGGGAGCGGGAAGTGGTCCTTGGGGCAGCATTTGTTGACTGCGGTGAAGTCAACGCACATGCGTAGTTTCTTCGTCTTCTTTTTCTCCACTAGAACCGGGTTGGCGACCCAGTCCGAATCCTTGATCTCTCGGATGAACTTGGCGTGCAGTAGTCTGTCGACTTCCATGGTGATCGCGTCTCGTTTGGGTCCTGAGAAGCGTCGCATGGATTGCTTGACTGGTCTTGCGTCCTTGTGGACTTTCAGAGAGTGCTCGGCGAGTTCCCTGGGTATCCCTGGCATGTCAGAAGGTTGCCATGCAAAGATTTTCCAGTTCTCACGTAGGAACTCGACGAGCGCGCTTTCCTATGCGGGGGTTAGACTCGATGAGACCTTGACCATCTTTCTGCTGTCGGTCGGATGGACTTGGTGGGTGACAGTGTCGTCATTCGTGTTGAACGCTGCATCCTTGGCAGGCTTCTTGCGAGCCGGGAAGACGGTCTTGTCGCTGTCGGCTGATATGGCCTTGAAGTGCTCTTCGACTCCGAAGAACTCAGAGATCTTGGCGAACTCGCGGTCGCAGCTGTTGGAGAGCCCGAAGTCGCCGCGGACGGTGATCACTCCTTTCGGCCCGGGCAACTTTATCATCAGGTAGGCGTAGTGGGGTACTGCCATGAACCTGGCAAAAGTCGGGCGTCCGAGGATGACGTGGTATTGTGACTTCCAGTCGACGACCTCAAAGTCTATCGACTCCTTCCTGAAGTGCTCGGGTGTACCGAGGATGACGTCGAGTGTGATTGTTCCCATGGGCGTGATTGCTTGCCCTGGTACTATGCCGCGGAAGGTGGTTTCCGATTCCGGCAATTTCTCCGTCGACCTGTTCATTCTTCTCAGGGTGTCGGCGAATATGATGTTGATGTCGCTGCCTCCATCCAGGAACACCTTCTTCAGGCTGTAGTCGCCGATCAAGGCCTCAATCACGAGTGCGGCGTGTCCGGGTCGGATTACCTCTGATGGGTGGTCTGCCCTGGAGAATGTGATTGGTGTCTCCGACCCGCGCAGGTAGTCTGGTACCGCGCGCGGGCTGTTGATGGCTTGAAGTACTTGGCGTGTGATGATTTTCTGGCGCCTGTTCGACGGGGGCCCTTTCTGGATCATGTTCAGCTATCCTCGTGCGGCTGGGTACGTGTCGGCTGCTGCCGACTGACCTTGTTGCTGTTGCTGCGGCTGGGGGAACGCTCCTGCCGCCTGCACTTGGTTGTTGTTTGCGGGTGCTGCCTGGATGGCTAGCTGTGGTGCCGCCTGTACGGCCTGCACCGGGGCGATGATTTGCTGCATGGCATGGTATATTTTTCTTGCTTTGCGGCAATCCTTCAACAGGTGGTTGGAACTCCATTTGCCTGTTTCCGGGTTGCGGAACGAGTGATGCTTACACGGTTGCATCAGCTCTTCTGCTGGGGTCAACGGGCGCTTCCACTCGCGTTTCTGACTTCCATCATTGTGGCCGATGCTGCTGCTGCCATGGTTGTACTGACCCGAGCTGGGCTGCCGACTTTGGTCGTACTGTCGGCTGCTGTCACGTTTGTCCTCACGGGGGGTTTCATAGCCCGCCGCTACTAATTCGATTGAATCGTGGGTGTAGCGTGGCTTCTTCTTTTGACGTGCCTCGCGCCAGTTGCTTGTTTCGCCCTCTTTCTTGGGAGAAGTTTCACGGACGTAGTCCTCTCCTTCGGCCCATTGGTTGGCTGTCTTCATGAGTTCTATTGTGGTCTTCGGCTGGAGCCTACCGAACTCCTCCCGGAGGTCGCGGCGGGCGACACCGTGCATGAAGGCGTCCATCACTCGATCTTCTGATACGGGTTCCATGGTATTGCGGAGGAGTGTCCACCTCTGGATGTAAGAGCGGAGCGACTCATCCTTTCCTTGCTTGCAGGACTGCAACTCGATGTAGGTCGTCGGCCTTGCGAATGTTCCCGAGAAACTCTTGATGAAATTATCCTGGAATTCTTCCCATGTTCGGAAAGAGTCTTTAGGTTGGCTTGTGAGCCATCCGCGTGCCGAGTCTGTCAACATGAGCTGGATGTACTGCATTGCCGTAGTCGACGTTCCGCCTTGGCAGGTGCAAGCGATGAGGTAGTCTTCGAGCCACAGTTTTGGGTCTTGCTTCCCGTCATACTTTGGTGTGCCAGCCGTCAACTTGAAGCCTTTAGGCATGCGGGTGTCGCGGATGTTGAAGCTAAAGCATGCCGCGCCACATGGCTCGAAGTCGCGGTCAACATGGTCATCCGCGTTTGCCACACTAGCCGAGCGCTCCTTGCGGTTGCGGTCCACCGTCTTCTGTGTCAGGACGTCGCGAAGGTCCTTGACTGGCTGTCGCTGCGCCGCTGGGGTGCCCGATGTCGTTGGTTCATGCGCTCTGTTGCTTGGCCCCTTGGCCGTCAGAGCTTCCTCGATTGCCCTTATGGAGGCAATTTGTTGCTTGTGGAGAAGGGAGCGTGCGTTCCCCTCCGGTGGCTGCGTGAGCCGGAGGTATGTCTCGACTGAGATCAGGGCGGCATTCGCCGTCTTTGGGACGGGTATCCCGTTTTCATCTTCGGTGACGAAGGACGAGTCGAGGTTGCGAGTGAGCCTTGTTCGATCAGCTTCTGCCATGTGGGGGACACGGGCTCTGTTTCGCCGTGCTCTTTGGTTAACCTCTGTGGAGGATGTGAAGGAGAGGGCGGCTCGCCTGGCACTCGATGCATCCGCGTCCCTTTTGCGCCTGAGCAGGTCGGCTTTTTCGGCGCGAATTCGTTCGCCTTCCTTGCGTAGCAAGTACTGGACCGCCAGGTGGTCTTCTCGAGGTGCGTTGGGTGGGGGGAACGTGCCCTCGTCCACATGCTTCATGGCTTGGATCGCCATGTCCCGCGTGATGACCAGCTTAGTATGGTCCGGCATGTCCACCTCTAGCGGATATGCGGGTTCTTCTTCGTCGTCATGCGGTGCTGTGCCGTCCATGAAGACTTGCTTGGGGTAGACTTGAGTCGGAGAGTTGGTGCTGCCGCTGCTGCTTCTGTCGCCCGCTTCTTGCTTGGGGTCAAAAATTGCTGCAACGTGGCGCGTGGCGCAGCCGCTGTCGCGTCTTCGCACGATTGTCCATGTGCTCACGCTCGCCGGGGCGAGTGCGATTGGCTTGGGGTAGACTTGGGATTTCCACGAAGATGAGGGCGCTCGCGACATGGCTGTCGGACGCGGGCCCCTGGTCGCCCGTGCGGGTGCGACGGTCGAGGTGGATCTTGACTTGATCGACCGCGCGACCGAGGTTGGGGTAGTAGACTCGTTTCGCGTGGCCGTTGCCGAAATTGTCGATGTAGATGCCTTCTTCGCGGGTGCAGCTAGCGCGATCTCCGCGGGTGCGGCAGATGCGATCTTCGAGGGTTCGGCAGGCGCGATCTCCGCGGGTGCGGCAGATGCGATCTTCGCGGGTTTGGCGGGCGCGATCTCCGCGGGTGCGGCAGATGCGATCTTCGCGGGTTCGGCGGGCGCGATCTCCGCGGGTGCGGCAGATGCGATCTTCGCGGGTTCGGCAGGCGCGATCTCCCCGGGTGCGGCAGATGTGATGGTTGCCGATGTAGGTGACGTCGTCGCGCGTAGCGCGGTAGCCGCAGACTTGAGTATACCACGACTATCGATGCAGCAGAATATGGAGCCGAAGGTGATGTGTATACCTTTGTCCAGATCGGCGTACACTGACTGGTGGGCAGGCAGATGGATGACGTACTCGAAGGAGCCGAATCGGATCGACTCCCTGACGACGGACGCGCCGATCTTCATTGCGGATGGAGCCGGAGCGACCATGATCCTAGCACTTGTTTGCTTTCCCACAGACGGCGCCAATTGACGAGGTGTTAACTCGACAAGTCCCAGGGTTGTGCACCCCGGGTTGATTGATGGGGAGAGAGATGAGTGCAAGGTGGTCACGACGGCTGACAAGCGAGGATTTACCTAGGTTCAGGCTCCCGGAGGATAACACCCTACTCCTGCTTGTCTGGTTATTGATGCGAGTTGTGGTTACAATGGCGAGATTGCGATCTCGCTAGGGTTTGTGCCGTAGCTATGAGCGTGTCCTCTGGGACGAGCAACCCTCCTGGCTTTATAGGCAGCCAGGTCTCGGGTCGTTGGTGCCGATGGAAACTACAGATATGGCAGGTTATGCTTCCTAACCGACTTGGACTAGGTTACATGGTACCCCGCGTGGGCCCTCTGTGGGCCTTCCTATCCTTGGCGCGGCCCAGGTAGCCTAATCGTGGGCTACCCGAAAGGCAGCCCCACGTCACCCACCCCACCCCTGCTGTTCCCCCGATCCCTTCCTCGCTCATGCGGCCGCGGCGGAGGAGAAGGCCGCGCGCCCCCTCTGGCTCTCCCCTGCTTGCCTCGCCGCCGACCGCCACCGCCAAGGCCCAGCGAGGGCCCCCGCTCTTCTTCCTCTGGATCATCCCTCCTGCTCTCCCCTCCCTTTCTTCCCTGCACGCACCCCGCACTCCACTGCTCACCTCGCCGCCGACCACCGTTGCCCAGGCCCAGCCAACACCCCCACCCCGCTTCTCCCCTGCGACCTCTCTTCCCTTCCCTTCCTCCTGCTCTACGACTCTATCCTCAAGCTCGTCAGCCCCCTCCACCCCCTGCGGCCCCGGCCCTGGCCGCCTTGCTCTCCTCCACGTGTCTCCTCTTCCTCGCGCGACCGGACGCCGCTCGCCTGCCCCTGCCTCGCTCCGGCCGTGCAAGACCATCCTCGACATTCGCCTCAAGCCAGCGACCTCGCTTCCTCTTCCTCCATCAAAGTAAGCTCGGAAATCCAGTTGTTTTTTGTTCCATTTCGTGCTTCTTGAGCTCGTAAATCCAGTTGTTCTTTGTTCCATTACGTGATTCCGATTCCGTTGATGCGTGCTCTCTGTATTGTGATACTCTATGTAACGTGCTCTCTGGAATACATCCATGAGTCTGTTAATTTAATTTGTCCTAGCTATCCGGCAATATACATCCTTCATATACATTGCAATGGTGTATTTTTAGGAAAAAAACATTGTCTAGAAATTGTTACATACATGAATTAGAAACGATCAAATAAGTCTCAACTGTTAGATCCTATTTATCTGTTAGGATTAGATCCTATTCGGTAGAAACACTTTTGTATTGAGTTCATCTAGTTAACAGAGAGAAACGGAGAGAGGGAGAGAGATCAGAGAGGCATACCTTGGCTCTGGCTCGAGGAGCTCGAGTAGGAGGCCATGGTGGTCGACGGTGGCGGCGGCGGCGCGGCAGCGGAGGCAGTGGTGCTTCCCGTGAGCATTGCGCTAACCCTAATCGGAGGGGTGTGTCGGTGGGGTGACTGGCGGAACGGTGAACCTCGTACCGTGTGCCCCAGCCCTAGGGATGGAATCAAGCCGAGCCGAGCCGGCTCGCGGCTCGGCTCGTGAAAGCTCGGCTAATCTCGAGCCGAGCCTGGCTCGGCTCGGCTGCAAAAAAATTATGAAGAAGGGGCTCGTGGCTCGGCTCGAGTGGCTCGTGGCTCGGCTCGGCCGGCTCGCGAGCCCCACCATTTTTTTCCTCTTACGTTGATTTCAGAAAATCAGAAGTCAAACTCGTCCCCGACGTCCCGACCCTACTCGCTCGTTCGATAGCGCCGGCGACTCGACCTAGGTTTCCTCCGCCTTGTCGCCGACCACCGCGGCTAGGCGGCCCTGCCCGCCAGAACCGCCGCTAGCGCCTCCGCCTCCAGCGCCCCCACCACCAGCTCCTCCACCGCCAGCGCCTCTGCCTCCAGCGCCCCCGCCACCAGCTCCTCCGCCGCCAGCGCCTCCGCCTCCAGCGCCCCCACCACCAGCGCCTCCGCCTCGATGCCCGCCACCACTTCCGGCCGCCGCGACAGCCTCTTGCAGCTCCTTCTCCTGTAAGTGCGCCGCCTCGCTTCTAGCTACAGGATGAAGTCCTTGCGGGCTTGCGGCTCCTTCTCCTTAGGATGAAGTCCAAAACTGTAGCAATTTGCCTCGCTCCTGTAGAATCTCCTGTACGCCTTCTAGCGATTTGCCCGATTCTTTATTATTTTGTAGCATACTCCCGATGAATCTCCTGTAGAATCTCCTGTAGCATCCTCCCGATGAAGTCCAAAACTGTGTATTATTTTGTAGCATCAGTACTTTATACTCCTGTAGCATCCTCCCGATGAAGTCCAAAACTGTGTATTATTTTGTAGCATCAATACTTTATACTCCTGTAGCATCCTGATGAACTGTACAAGCTGTGTATTATTTTGTGTATTGATTATGTGTATTTTATAGAGACTCGATGCAACCTGGACACGAGAAAAGTGCTGGTTCGCGGGCACGTTCACAGAAGCGACATTCACAGAGAAAGAAGATTGCGTATGACAAGGCGATGAAGTCCAAAACTGCTGGTTTACTAGGCATCTCTTCGACGACTAGACCGTCTGCGTCGGAAGCAGCTGGCGCTGCTTCGTCGCAGCCGGAGGCAGGAGCTTCACCGCCACAAACGGTAATTTTGGTGACCTTTGTAGAATTGATGCAAAAAAAATACTTGCTGTTTACTTGATGTATGTTTAGTATGACTAATTGTCCTCATAACTCTATGTGCAGCCGACATCCGACGAGGAGGAAAATTCTTATGACATGAATGATGACATGTCGGAAGATGATGCGTTAGTTGATGGTTGTATTGAGATACCAAAAGATGGTCATATTGAAATATCCGATGATGATGGTGTAGATATGAGAAACAAGAAGATACAAAAGGGAATGAAGGTTGGTCCGAAGGTTCTTGTTCAATCGAGCAGCAAGTCTAGTTCAAAGGTATAGGATCACTTTGAGAAGGTTCCTCGGCCATCGGCAACAGAGCCTGGTGTCACGGTGCTTATGGCACAGTGTAACTATTGCAAGAAGTTCTTGTCCTACAAAAAGGAGAAAGGGGGAGCCAGTTCTCATTTTGGGAGACACATAAAGAATTCATGTGCAGATTACAAGCTCGCAATGGCACAGGTGGCTAGTCAAACCCTTCTCAATTTTCAGCCAACTAGTGCATGTGATGCCGGTATTCCTGTTTTAAATTCTTCTAGGGAGTTTAGTCAAGATGAGGTTAAGAAGTTAATTGCCAAGATGATTATATGTCATGATTATCCGTTTAGGATGGTGGAGCACACATGGTTCAATATAGTGATGAAATATTTGAATCCTCGTTATGAGTTTATTGGTAGAAAAACCATTAGAAAAGAATGCTTGAAGGTGTTTGAATCGGAGAGAGAGGTTCTGATGAAAGTTCTTAAAGGTGTGGACAACATTGCTCTAACTACAGATTTGTGGACATCCAATCAAACACTTTCCTATATGTGTTTAGTTGCACACTTCATTGATAAGAATTGGAATATGCAATGTCGTGTGCTGAATTTTGTGGAGTTGGACCCTCCACATAGTGGAAATGTGATTGCTCAAGCTGTGTTTGAATGTGTGGCTGCATGGCATATAGAAGATAAAATCATCTCAATCACTCTAGATAATGCAGCCAACAATGACAAAGCAATCCGAAATTTGAAGGCTAAATTTGCTGCTAGAGGCTCACATTGCTTTGTTCCCAAATACTTTCATGTCCGTTGTTGTGCTCATATCATTAATTTGGTGGTGACCGATGGGACAGCAACCATATCCCATTTGACAACCAATGTGAGGGAAACAGTGAAGTACATAAAGAAATCAAATTCTCGAATGCACACATTTGTGGAAATTTGCCGTGAACTTGCAATGACAATTGGTGAGGGGCTGAAACTTGATGTGACCACTAGATGGAATTCAACTTTTAACATGCTAAGAACAGCCATTGCTTATAGGGAGGCACTGGATTCTTATTCCGACAGAGATGCAAACTACACATGGAAGCCCTCAAATGATGAATGGACATTGTTCAATACCATTACACCGATTCTTGGTAGGTTAGCTGAGGTCTCCACTGCATTCTCTGGCTCTAAATATCCTACTTCCAATATATTTTATCCTCACATTGTCAATGTCAAGATAGCACTTAGAGAGGCTTTATATAGCGCAGGTCACAGGTGAAGGGGTTACGGTGCATAAAACAATAATTTTTCTAGCGAACGAAACCCTAACTAGCCAGGATCTATCTATCTAGTACATGCGATAACGGTGGCGGAACGGGTTACATTACCTCCATGTAGACCGATAGCGGGGATTACGCTCCCGCACAAGCGTTGACGATGAAGTCGTACGTAGCCGACCTCGAGGTCGCGGAGAACTTGCCGCGATGACGAAGACGATGACGCCGGGGTGTCGACGATGATCTGCGTCGACGGGCGTCGGGCGGAAGAAGGCATAGCCAGCACCAGGGGTGGTGCGCCGGCGGCAGAGGGGAGGGGGGCGCGGCGGCTGCAGGGGTGAGACGACGTCGCCCAGGCTACTCAAAAGGAGTTACCTCCGAGCACTCACAAACATACGGAGCTTAGCGACAACCCCCGGTCATTCAGATCCAGCTGAAATCGCAGGGGTAGATCTTATCTGGAATTCCACAGAGCAACGACGCTCAGTGGTATAGCTTAGGTGGAGAGAGACCCCCCCTTTCTCAGCTCGGCGCGGCTCCAACTTGGGAACCACGAGATCGAGAGAGAAATAGGGAATTAATTGTATTTTCCAATGAATTAATCCAATTAATATGCCTTGGTATATAAAGGGGGAAGGGGGTGAGCAAACTCCCTAGCTCCCCCATGTGGGACTAAACAAAAGGAGAAGGGGGGGGGGGGTTCGTCCCCCACATGGGCTGGCCGAACCAGCCAATGGGGCCCACCCCCCCTTGGTGGTGCGGCTCCCCCTCTTGGGCCCTCTTAGGGCCCATGTAGGTGGGAGCCCCCTTTTTCCTTTATTTAATTAATATTAAATTAATATAAAAATCCCATTAATTCATAATTAATATATTTATATATAATTCAATATCCCGTGACTCCGAAAACTCTTTCGGACCACCCGAACAACTTTCGGACATTCCTGGAACCATTCTAGACCTCTCCGGAACTCCTTCCGGACCACCGGAACTCTTTCCGGATCATTTCTCTCTCTCCAACAAATCCCTATAATATTCCAGAACCTATCTCCTGGTGTCGCTAAGACCTTAAGTTTGTTACGCTACGGTTCGAGAACACTCCAGACATGGTCGAGACACTCCGCTCACCAATGACCGTCAGAGATACCTGGAAGTATATGACGACCCATGTGCATTCTACGAATATCGTCGTTGAATCATAATATGATATTCATTCCCTTTGTCTCTGCGATACTACCTTGTCCGAGATATGATCGTAGACACACCGATGTCTTTGTTGTATCTCGTTACCGACGAAGGTTATTAACTCGTCTGCGATATTACATCTCCATGACCTAGTCATAAGCTGCGCAGCTATATAGATGCAATATCACCGAGTGGGCCCAGAGTATCTTTCCATTACAAGAATGAACAAATCCCGCTCTTGATCCTTACGTCTTGATGCTCTTTCGGAATACCCAAGATGGACACCGTTATTGTCATGCTATATAAGACACAACGTTTGATGCTCTCAAAGCACCCCTACGAAGCATTAATAAGTACGGTCTCACGGTCTAAGGAATGAGCTATCATATTCTTATCTATTGCAAATGACAAACATCGTAATACGATCTTATTGCAATACTTTGCGTATGTCCATCAACTTATTCAACTAACAAGATGACCCCATTGTCAACCGACGTCATTGTCCTTGATCGGGAATCTCGATCAACTGTTGCCCAATGGACTAGCTCATATAGAGGCTTGCTAGGGACCTGGTTGTCTATGTATCACACGTATATTAATAATTCCGATTAGTACAGTTATAGCATAATACACAAACCTATTATAAACTTATGAGATAATGCAATAAATACTACTTATTTATTTGCCTCTAGGGCATATCTCCTTCAGTCTCCCACTTGCACTAGAGAACAAATAAACTAGCTGCATTTTACTTTATCAGAATCCCTTATCAAATAAGAATCATTTGACAATGCTTGCTTGTGAAAGAGTGTTACTGCACAATCCATGATTGTACATGCTTTTGCGATTCACTGACATCAACTTGCTTGATATCACCATGTTGTCTAACAACATATATGCAAATACCGTAACTAAGTGAGACTTCTGTTTCCGAGCGCTTACTCTGATTATACTAACCAGATAACTGCCCTGAAAAACACACTCAGCCATACAGAGCCCCTTGTAACAATTACAAACTTGCGATATCTACAAACTTTCACACCAATGCAGAAAACTTGACATTCTAATGTCAGTCCAACAACTAACACACCTCTACTTCTAGTAAATTCTAAATTTACTTTCATAACTGCTCTTCTTCCAAGAACATCGGTTATACTTCATCGAGCAGATAATATGGTTTCTGTATGATGTCTTATATTACATAATAGACCCACATGCCATACAACCATTACTTTCAAGCATCATTAAGAGACTCTTAATGATCAATTGGATTCCAAAGGACCATCCTTTTGATTCTATTCTGACTCCTCAGATATAATCCAAAACAACTCGACTAACTATTTCAAATTCCCGTTCTATTTCAAAATAGACACTAACTTTCAAATAGTTTCACAACTTCATCCTATTCTATTGGTACAGTTTCACAATGTGTTAACTACACAAGATGAATTCGACTCCCACTCAAATTATGTCTCCACATATTTGATAACACGAGCTCCCACTAAAAAACGTGTCATCCACATATTTGAGTTCCTGAGCTCCCACTCAAAAATATGTTCTTTACATATTCCACCTGAGTAAACTAACATTGACTCCCACTTAAATCGACATTTTGGTCAAACCAAAATCATTGATCTATTATCAATTCGAGTTTAATACAAACTACAGTATTACATTAATACAAATCCCTCAGACTTCAAGCATGTCTACACAAATGTAGTCAACAAATTTGATCTTGTCCAAGACACATTTCTTGACAAGACATGCTACCGCGTGTTTCTTATAGTCACATTTCTCATATAACACCTTATATGACGATTAAACAATCTTATTCCTCTAATAAGAATTGCAGCAACAATTACTCTCTTAATCCTTTCAAATGCAACTTTGGATTTCCAGGCTCAAAAAGCCTTTGTTCGTATTCCGATATTTTCTCAACTTTCTTTGTATTCATAAAGTGCACCTTGAACTGTCAACAAGATCTGAAATACTTAATACAGTGCTGTGACCTGACAGCAATATTAAATATAACAACACTTTATTTAGAAGTTTCTTTCATGAAAATATTATGATCTTTATGAAGAGGATTGCAAGCAGAAAACAATTTTCTAGTCTCCCTCACTATTAATCACTAAACTTTCATTAGCAGACATATACTCTTTGGAACACCTTCCAACATAGGTCTGACACTTTATTCCAAACTTCTAATTCCAATCCATAAACCATAATTCGAAAAATCATCTTTTTCTCGGAATTACATAGACAACAAACTGAACTTTGTTTCTAATTGGTTTTGGAATACACTCCCATTCAATGCGAGTATTCTACAAAGAACTATTCATGTATATACCGAATTATCGTGTAATCATATACATGTCGACACTACTGTCGATCTCACGAATTCTCGTTGAGAAAAATATCTATTTTCTAAAGTGGACATCGACTATAATGTTTCGAACATATTAGGAGATTCTAAGACAGATTCTGACAGACCACACTTTATTTAAAATAGAGCATGATTATAATTCCCCACATATCACCATATATGACATTATAATATTGTGAAACGAATTTCCACAAGTCTTTTGTGTTGAAATCATAGTTCAAAAATATTGTCCTTTGATCGAATTTTGTGAATACAATATTCAGTGATCTTTCTTCTGAAAAACCCCATTTGATCTATTATCAAATTAATTTCAGACTCCATAATTTATCGGGCAAATACTCCTATTTACCAAAATCATCGAAGAATTCGGATCATGTAATAACACCATTGATTAATCATTAAAAATGACTCTCAATCAATTTCCTCTAGTATTGCAACTTCAATACTGCATTTCAAACTTAATCAATTTTGGCACTCGAAATACTTAAATGGACCAAAATTATCCATTACTTCTTTCATTGCCTTTATGACTAAATTCGATGGTGTTTGTTCTTTGGACACATAATTTTATCATTCCCGCTATTATAAATGTATATCATACGCATAATGTAATTGAGATGTGATGCAAATTACTCATAACATGAAACAACTGCTTTGTTTCATAATATAAAACAACTGATTTGTTCTATATGAATAATTATGTCTTGCAACATTCCAGACACCAAACTAGATCACACTCTCACTATTACAAAATGGCTTATCAAAAACCATTGATGATAACTAATATGATATCTCGAGGGCGTGAGCACTAATGGCCATGAACTTGCCATCACTCGTGCTGTCACGTCACCCTTCGCCACATACTTGTGATAATCAGGGATTGTTTCACAAACAGAACAAGTATCAAATACTTTTCATCAAGTATGAGAAGAATACATTTATATCTTCGTATATCAAATATACCCGCAGCGTCGAAGAACTCTTAATCAACTTTTAGAGATTTGAACTTGTTCACAAATGTGAAGAAGCTCACCGTGTCTCTATAGCATATTCACGCACATGCTATTTACAGCTAGGAGATAAAGCACAATCTCTTTTGCGCTGGAGTTCGCTATCTAGAAATCGTAGATATTCGTAAGCCTGAAGTAGATGTCACACAACTTCTTCAACTGAGTCTCCAGATAGGTATGCTCCCCATGTGAATGGTCCGGAACTTTCTAAGCTGTCTGAACTGCTCAAGACTCAATTCATCTTTGAAGTGACCTCTGATCGCATCAATCACGACATATGGCTCCATGTGTTGAAACAACTTTCAACTCAGGTGCTAGGCATACGCTCATGACGACCTTCCCTTCCATGAAAATATCATGATGCTTACGGAACTCATCATCTTGCTCCTTGCTATCAGAATCATCTGGTCTAACTCCTAACTAATGTTCTAGCACATATAGGATGTTTGTTGTGTTTGGAGAATGTTTCTAAAACAAATGTACCAGCTGATGAAGTTGGACCCGTCGTCTTCCAAGGTAGAATCCGAGCTCTTGAGGAAGCAACTGAAGTGTAGTTCCGCAGTCTCCAGATGTGATCGCAAAAGAGGTAAGATAAGTTTATAATATATAGGTGAGTTTGAGTTCTATAATCTCATTATCAAAAACACACCACACCAAGATTATTATCCCTAAAACTAATAATGGCGATTACACGACCCTCATCCACCACACTACCCCCGATCATCACGGCCGGCAGCACAGCTTCAAAGGTGGACATAACATGTCGATCACAACAACTCTGTGACTCGTGCTCGATCTTTCGATCTTCCCGTGTTCCGAGGCCATACCTCTGAGTATGCTAGGCTCGCCAATCAAAACTCGAAGACCCTGCGCGTGCAACATGGCTTACACCCACTATATGCGAACGACGAGATGTGTGAAAGAACATTTCTTAATCCCTAGTGTTTTGTGTGTTAGTTAACAATACAATGATATACTAATCCTATTGCTAAGTATTTCAGTTTGGGTGAAACTCATATCACAAATCCTAAAGCCAAATTGTAGAGAAAAAGAGTTTCTGGAATTCTTCCCAGACCCGGATATTCCGGTTCCCCAACTCGGATATTCCGGGTCATCCCCAGAAAATTGGCTAAGTCAAGTTCAGAAGTACTACTGACTTCAATCGGAAAATCAGCTCGGAAATTTCAAGGACTCGGATATTCCGGTTCACCAACCCGGATATTCCGAGTCAACCTCAAGAAAATTGGCTAACTCAAGATTCAGAAGTGGTACTGACTCCAATCGGAAAATCAGCTCGGAAATTTCAAGGACTCGGATATTCCGGTTCACCAACCCGGATATTCCGAGTCAACCCCAGGAAAATTGGCTAAGTCAAGATTCAGAAGTGGCACTGACTCCAATCGGAAATTCAGCTCAGAAATTTCAAGGACTCGGATATTCCGAGTCAACCTCAGAAAAACGGCTAAGTCAAGTTCGGAATTGGTTCTGATCTCAACCGGAAATTCAGCTCGGATATTTTCAAAGGCCCGGATATTCCGGGTGACCGGAATTTCCGGTGGTACTTATACCGGAATTTCCGGGTGCCCAAGACAGCCAACGGCCAGATTTTGAGGGGGAGTATAAATACCCCCTCACTCACTCAAGAACAGTTAGCTCTCAGATTTTCTCTCTCCTACCATTCTTGAAAGCTCAAATCATCAAGATCTCCCAATCCCCCCACCCAAATTCATTGATCTTTGGAGGATTGGAGGAGAAGGCCCGGATCTACATCCTCACCAAAGGGATTTGCATTTCTCCCCCATTCACTTGGGGATTTCGTGGCTAGGGTTTCCGGTGGGAAAACCTAGTTCACCATTGTTGTACTCTTGGTGTTACCTTGACCTTTTGTGGTCCTTGACCTTTTGTGGTCTTCTTGGGAGCCCCCAATTCAGTTGTGGGTGTGTGCCTCAAGCGTTTGTAAGGGATTCGATCTCCGCCCTAAAAGGGGATCAATAGTGGAAGGTGGACTCGAAACCTTTGTGGTTGAGTTCATCGGAGAAGAAGGTGAGCCTTTGAGGCGTTGCGCCTAACCTGTTGTGGTAGCGCACACCTCTCCAAACGAGACGTACACCCTTGGGTGGAACTCGGGATTACATCTTCGTCTCCGCGTGCTTCACTTGGTTCCCTTTACCTTTGCTCCCTTACTTGCTTATCTTATTATTGCTTAGTTTCTCATTTAGGTAAATTCACCGTAGTTGCATATCTAGAGAATTTACCTTTGTGTTGAGCCTAAATTTGAAAAGACCTAAAATTTGTAATAGCACCTATTCACCCCCCCCCCTCTAGGTGCCGGATTCCCGTTCAATTGGTATCAGAGCCTTGTTCACTTTTAAGGGCTTAACCGCCTAAGTGCAACGATGACGGAATCCGATGCCGAGAGGGCCGCCCGTGAAAAATTAGAGGCGGAGAAGGAGGCGTTAGCCAAATGGGCAACCATGGCCGATCTTATTGACATGAGATCGTCCTTGGAGGCCCAACTCCTCAATATGAATGAGATGCTCATGGCACTCTTGAAGTCTAAGGAGCCCGAGGCTACTTCTCCCTCTCCTCCTCCTAAGGAACATGCGGGGAACTCTAAGGAGTCATCTTCGGATGGGTCCAAAGATGTTACCTCAAGTGTTCCCGGGATGGCGGAAAAGGATGAACCACCTAGCTCCTCTAACACCCCCAAAGGAGAGGAATTTCATAATGTCAACCATAATTACTCTCCTAACCCTCCTATCCCTCACCCTCATGTAAACTTTAGAAGTGATCCTCCTAAGCTTAAACCTACTCATTTCTCTCAATGGGTATTTCTAATGAAGTCTCATCTATGTAGTGCCTCCATTGAGCTTTGGCGCATCATTGAAGAAGGATACAAGCCCCATGATCCAACCAACTTGACAAGAAGAGAGGTGGTTGATAGCCAACTCAACGCCACCGCTCTTCATCAACTCCAAATGGCCGTTGGAGAGAAGGACATGGCGCTCATTCAACAATTCTCCACCGCCAAGGAAGTTTGGAATGCTCTTTCCGACATCTTTGTTGGGAATGAGAGCATGAAGAAGAACCGGTATGATGCCTTATGCAATGAGGTGGAAGGGTTCTACAAGTTGGATAGAGAAAGCCACGAGGACATGTACCGGAGGTTGGTGTTGGTTGCCAACTCCTTCAAGAACCTCGGGGCGGAGTACATCAATGATGCTTGGATCAAGAGGAAGTTTGTGACCGCTCTCATGCCCTTTGAGGATACGGATTTGAAGACACTCCAAGGGAGACATGACTTTGCAAAGATTTCATCCAATGAAGTTATGCAAGAGATGACCGCATACAAGGTGGCCTCCAAGATTGCACAAGATGCAAGAGCTAGAGCCATAGGGATGCACAAGCATGCCTCAATTGCTTTGAAGGCCACCGTTGAAGAAGAGGATGAAGAGGAGTGTGATGATCAAGTCGAGCTATCTAGTGAAGCTCTCTCAAGCACTCTCACTCAACACATGGGTCTTGCGGCAAGAACCTTTTGGAAGAACCCCGGAAGGGCCAAAGCAAGGATTGACAAGAAGTTCCCCCCCAACGGAGGAAAGCCATTCAACAAAGTGAGGCTTTGCTATAACTGCGATGACAAGGGCCACTTTGTTGCCGATTGCCCATGGGAGAGAAGAGAGGATCATGGTGGGAGCCTCGTGGGCAAGACGAAGGGCAAGGGGCCCATGCCCAAGAAGAAGCCTTTCTTCAAGAAGAACCAAAAGATTGTCTTGGTGACTCAAGAGCAATATCCCACCGATGATGAAGATAGTGACAAGGAGGATACTCCAACGCAAGTGGCCGCACTAGCCATGTCTTCCACACCTCCATCACTCTTCTCCTCACCAAACGAGAGCCCCACCGTCAAGAATGCAAGATGTCTTATGGCAAAGACATCCGAGGTACAATTATCCCCCAACTCCATATCACATGACATTGATGATGCTATGAGCTTAGAAGTCAAGGAAGAAATCATTGCTTTTGATAAATTCATGACTAACTTGCAAGGAGAAGGAAAGAAACACTTTGGCTCAATCATGAATCGTATAGGTGAGCTTGAGGATGAGCTTGAACTAAAAAGTGAGATTGAGAGAGAGGATGCACACGCTAAGGTGTCTCTCCAATCCTCTCTCGAAGATGAACAAGAAGCTCATGCTCTCCTCGAGGAGCAACTTGCTAAGATCACTAAGGATCGTGATCTCTACTTTGCTAAATGTAAAATTGTGCAAAATGAAAAGTCCGAGCTTTTAGTTCCTCATGCTAGACTTTGCGAAGACTTCGAGTCACTTGACAATGCTCACAAGGTGTTGACAAGTGATCACGAACGTCTTCTCAAGTCTCGTGATCAACTTCAATCTCGGATATCTACTCTTGAGAAACCTAGAACCTCTACTCCTTTGAATGCTAATGCAAATGTTGTGAAGGGTATTGCTAGGGTTATGTTTGTTGCTTCTATGGCAACCAAGCCCAAGACCTCTCTTGATAAAGGTAAGGGGACACTCACTACTCCTCTTCATGAGCGAGTGCCCCACAAGGGTAAGGAAGGTCTAGGCTATGTTGCTAAGGAGAAGAAGGAGATCAAGAAGAAGACCAAGTCCGCACAAGCCAAGAAGGTTGACATTGCGAGTGGAAATGCCACAAGGGGCACTCCCACTCGTAATGACTTTGCGGGCATATCTAACCCCAACTATGCTTTATATGTTGATTATTATGGGGATGTCTATGCTAGATACATTGGTCCTTTTGATGGTTACATTGAATATGCTATTTGGGTACCAAAGACCCTTGTTGCTAACCAAAAGGCACCCATTGCAAAATGGGTACCTAAACCCAAGAATTGATTGTGTGTAGGGCCTTGCTTCCGGAGGATCGAAATGGATAATTGATAGTGGGTGCACTAGTCATATGACCGGAAGCAAGGATATTGTAACGGAGTTGAAGCCCAATGATGATCAAATGACCGTTACATATGGTGATAATTCTAAGTCTAAGGTAATAGGGCTCGGCAAGGAGGTAGTGGCACCGGACATCACACTTGTGAATGTCTTGCTTGTCGAGTCCCTAGGTTTCAACTTGATCTCCGTCCATTCCTTAACTTGTTTGGGCTATACCGTTGTCTTCGAAAAGGAAATGGTCATTCTCTTGCGGAGCAAGTCTCTCAATGTGTCTTTCGTTGGGTACATTGAGAATGGGCTCTATGTGGTTGACTTCTCCGGAGTCACCACTTCCCATACAATGTGCCTATTCGCAAAGGCGGACTTGGGTTGGCTATGGCTTGCCGACTAGCCCATGTCAACATGAGGACTTTGCAAAGTCTCCACAAGGGTGGCCATATCCTAGGACTAAAAGACCATGTTTCTTTCTCGAAGGATCGAATGTGTAGGGCGTGTGTTGAAGGAAAAATGCATGACATCTACCATCCAAGCAAGACCATCATTTCGTCAAAGAGGGTTTTGGAGCTTCTCCATGTTGACCTCTTTGGTCCCATTCCGGAAGCTAGTCTTGGTGGCAAGAAATATTGCTTGGTGATTGTTGATGACTATTCAAGATACACATGGGTTTTCTTCTTCAAGACGAAGACGGAGACTCAACAAACTATCATCGACTTCTCCAATGAAGCTCAACGTCAACACAATGTCCCTATCTTGGTGATACGAAGTGACAATGGGTCCGAGTTCAAGAACTACACCTTAAACGAGTTCCTTAGTGAAGAAGGGATTCGTCATCAATATTCCGCTGCTTATACTCCCCAACAAAATGGTGTAGCCGAAAGGAAGAACCGCACACTTATTGAGATGGCAAGGTCGATGATGGCCGAGTTCAAGTCCCCTCACAACTTTTGGGCCGAAGCCGTCAACACCGCTTGCCATTCATCCAACCGGCTCTTCTTTCGCAAAGGACTCATGAAGACACCTTATGAAGTGCTTACCGGGAACAAGCCCAATATCTCCTACTTCCGAGTATTTGGTTGTAAGTGTTTTTATCTCATCAAAGGTGTTTGTTTGGGCAAGTTTGATTCTAAGTCTCTTGAAGGGACATTTGTGGGCTACGGATCCGAATCCCACACTTATAGAGTCTATGATAAGGCCTCGCGCATAATCATAGAAACTTGTAGTGTGGTATTCGAGGAGAATGACGGCTCCCTCGTGGAGCAAAGTGGTGTTTCCGGTGTAGGTGATGATGAACCTCAAGATGCTATCCGAAGAATGGGGTTGGGAGTCCACCGCCCCGTTGAACTCTACTATGAGGTTGATCAACAAGGACCAAGTTCTTCACAAGTGGTGACCACCCCAACACAAGAAACACCCATCGACAAACACCGTGCCCAATGCACCTTGCCAAGAAGAAGAACAAGATTCTACAGCTGCTCCTGGAATTTCCGGAGGACCGGAAAATCCGGTTCAACATGGACTCGGAATTTCCGGTGGTTCGGAATATCCGGTCCCTGAACCCGGAATATCCGGTCCTGCTGACATTCCCGGTGGTAGTTCGCAAGGACAAGATCAACCCTCTCCCTCACCAATGGCCACCACTCCAATGGTTGATCAAGGCCATCAATTCAGTCAAGGCGGAGACATGAATGATCAAGATGATCAAGCGATTCCTCCCACTACTCGGAGGGAAATCGAGATCCGCCGCTTGAATAGGGTTGGCGCCTCACAAGAATTAAGAGCTCTATCTCTTGACAAGGTGCTTGGTGATGTGAGAAGCAAGGTCTCTACCCGAAGACAACTCGCAAGCTTTAGTGAACATCAAGCTCACATCTCCATGGTGGAACCCAAGAAGGTCTTTGAAGCTCTTGAAGATAAAGATTGGCTTGATGCTATGCATGAAGAGCTCAACAACTTTGAGCGCAACAAAGTGTGGAAGTTGGTGGAAAGACCTAAAGATTGCCGCAATGTTATCGGCACCAAGTGGATATTCAAGAACAAGCAAGATGAACATGGCATGGTGATAAGGAACAAGGAAAGATTGGTGGCTCAAGGTTACTCTCAAATTTAAGGCATTGACTTTGGAGAAACCTACGCGCCCGTGGCTCGACTTGAGTCAATCCGTATTCTTCTTGCCTATGCCTCTCACCATAACTTTAAGTTGCAACAAATGGATGTTAAATCCGCTTTTCTAAATGGTCCACTAAATGAACTTGTTTATGTTAAGCAACCACCGGGGTTCGAGGACCTCAAGTATTCGAACCATGTCTACAAGTTGGATAAGGCACTCTATGGCCTTAAACAAGCCCCACGAGCGTGGTACGAGCACCTTAGAGAACTACTTGTAGACCGTGGATTCCAAGTTGGGGAAATCGACCCCACACTTTTCACTAAGAAAGTTAATGGGGAGCTTTTCATTTGTCAATTATATGTGGATGACATTATATTTGGATCGACTAACAAAGCATTTAACGAAGAATTCTCTAAGCTTATGACTGACAGGTTTGAGATGTCTATGATGGGCGAGATGAAGTTCTTCCTCGGATTTGAGATCAAACAATTGAGGGAAGGAACGTTCATCAACCAAGCAAAGTACATTCAAGACATGCTCAAGAAGTACGAGTTGCTTGATCTCAAGGGTGCCTCTACTCCAATGCAAACCAAATGCCACCTTGAGCTCAACCCGAAGGGTAAGGATGTGGATCAAAAGGTATACCGCTCCATGATTGGATCTCTCCTCTACCTTTGTGCATCTAGACCGGATATAGTGCTAGCCGTAGGAGTGTGTGCAAGATATCAAGCGGCTCCTAAAGAAAGCCATGATGTGGCGGTCAAGAGAATGATTGTGGTATCCCAAGGATGCAAATTTCTCATTATGTGGATTCACGAATTCCGATTGGGCGGGAGATCATGATGATAGGAAGTCAACCTCCGGTGCTTGTCAATTTATTGGGAGGTCCTTGGTGAGTTGGTCTTCTAAGAAGCAAAATTGCATATCTCTCTCCACCGCCGAAGCCGAATATGTTGCAGCCGCTAGTTGTTGCACTCAGTTGCTATGGATGAGGCAAACTTTAAAGGAGTACGGAGTCGATTGCGACAAAGTGCCTCTTTTATGTGACAACGAAAGTGCCATCAAGATTGCCTACAACCCGGTGCAACATTCAAGAACCAAGCATATTGAGATCCGCCATCATTTCATAAGAGATCATGTGGCCCGTGGAGACATTGACTTATCATATGTGGGCACAAGGGATCAATTGGCGGATATCTTCACGAAGCCCCTTGAGGAAGGAAGGTTTTGCTTTTTGAGGAATGAGCTTAATATCATTGATTCGAGGTCCTTGGCTTGATCGCTTGCACACTCACCTAGGGCGTAATTGCATATTATCTAGTTTAGATGTAGGCATGGAAATAGGGGGAGTGCGGTCCTAATACATTGGACCATCCCTCCCCCCATTATGCCGATAGCAAGTGTTCTTTTATCTCTATATTCATTCTTGTGACTAATGAGCTAAAACGACGAGTATTGGTCATGTACCCAAGATACATCTTCGCGGTAACATGCCATACACTCCTACATGGTGGCCTCGGCCACCGACCTCTTCTACTTGAAGAGTTGACTTTATTTGGAGCTTATTGTTGCTATTTGCCCTCCTTTTCATGCATGTGGGAAACCTACTCAACTTGGCTCTTTTGGATCGATTTGGTTGTTGTGAGTTGAGTATGGTGTACCAATATCAGTTTGGAAATCTATCCCAAACCTACTTTCCCCTGAAAACATTTCTCTCTATTGCACACAAGTCATCCTTTTGAAAACTGGGATTTTGGTTCAGCAGGTCGGAATATCCGGTTCATTTTGAACCGGAATATCCGGTGACTCGGAATATCCGGTGTAAGTTACACCCGGAATATCCGGTCTGGCAGTTTGTCCAGAAATATAAGGGCAGGCTCGGGGTGAAGGGCTCATTAGTGCCCTTCTTCCACCCCCGACCTCCCTCTCCTCCAGCCGCTGCCCCTGCTGTTCCCAAGTCCCTCCGGAGCACTCCGACCGCCGGGGAACCTCTTTCTCGGCCGGATATGCTCCTCCTCTGCCCCGGGAACTCACTCCTCCAAGCAATGGCCTCAATGGATGAGGGTAACTTCACTTTTCTTCTTCCTTATGTGCTTGCACTTGGATCTTGATGTGGAGTTATTTGTTTCAATGTTGCTTGGAAGAGATTGTTCGTAGGACTATCCCCTGCCTTCTACATACATTAGTTTTGCATTATGTTGGATCGATCTAGTTTTAGACCGAGTCAATCTCAGATCTGCAGTTTCTGTCTGACTCGGAATATCCGGTTCAGATTGACTCGGAATTTCCGGTCCCCCGGAATTTCCGGTCATGTCTGTACCGGATATTCCGAGTCAAACACTGCAGTTTTAAGATTAACTCATGTTTAACTACATATGATTCATCAAATGCCTATCTAATGTGTTTATTCTCTCCTGACTTGTGTGCACTTACCTTATGCTACCCTCTATGCTCAAATTCACAGGTTCAGGTGGAAGTCCGTCCGCAGGGGGATCAAGGCACACTGGTGGAGCACCTGTCTCCAAGCAATCAGTCAACAAGGGAAAGGGCCTTGCACCTCAGAGGAAGAAGAAAGTTGTTGCCAGCAAACCCTCATCCAAGAAGAGAAAGAATGCCCCTAGTCCCCAACGTCCGAACTATTCCAAGATGCATTATGTGGATTACTCTCAGCTGAGGCAGGGGGACTGGTACCTCAGCGCAAGAGACACCTCTCTCGATGATCGCAGCTTTTGGTGCCAAGCACAAGAGCACATATTTGTGGATCTCTATCTCTCACTGTCGAAGCCCATTCGACCCATGCACCCGTTTGACTTTGCATCCCTGCAGAAGAAAACCACATTTGCTGAGGCCATCCACATTGTCAAGACCATGGGTTTGGAGAGGTTGGCGCTCATCCGTTGTGCCTACAAAGCGCAGCTTGTAATGCAGTTCTTCGCCACCCTAGTGATCAAGGGTGACTCAAAGAAGACCATGAAGTGGATGACTGGGGAATCATACTGTGAGTCCAACTTCGAGGAGTTTGGCAAGGTACTGGGCTACAGGTTTGATGGTGACAATCCCCAAGGCACTTGCATGCACTCCCCATACAAGCTCAACAAGAAGGAGACAACTCACTTATATGGTGTGGGAGCCACCCCTGGATTCACTCGTGACTTGCTTCCTTTGTATGATGTTCTTGTGCGCATCCTGCGTGAGAACATTGCACCGAGTGGTGGCAACAACGACAACGTGGTTACCCCTCTCTGCAACCTGCTCCTTCACGCCAACCGCATTGTGGAGGACTCGGGTTCTGATACTGACTGGAGAGTAGATGTGATGGATTACATCTACAATGAGATGTATGAAGCTATGACCACCAGGGTCTCTATTCCTTATGCTCCGTACATAATGAAGCTCCTCCAGTTTAAGTTCCCTAACCTCAACGTCATCAGCAGTGATTTGGTGCCACATGACTTCAAGAAGCTCTATGTGAAGAAGACTGTGGTCAAGCCCCCTCCTAGGCCTTCTACTACATCAGCTACAGGTGGATCTTTCATGGGTGATGCTAGGAGGGCTGCTGCTACCTCTACTCATGTTCCTACCACTCATGCGCATGTCAAGAAGCTGAACTGGTTCCAGCGCAACATCCTTTGCATGAATGTGGACATCCGCAAAGAGCAATACAATGCCTACAAGGATCGCCGTCAGCTGGACTACAAGCAAGACTTGATCCTTCACCATGCTTCTGGCTCTCCTGCTCCTGCTGCCCTGTCTGAGCCCCTGACCTTTGCTCAGTGGAACCAGGGTTCCTTGGCTCCATGGACACTGATTGACCAGGACCTTGGCGGCAGCTCGTACACTACTGGCTATGACTATGATGAGGAGGAGGAAGATGATGATGAGGAGGCAGCGTCTGAGGAGTATGAGGACGATGATGATGATGAGGAGGCTGATGATGATGATGATGATGATGAGGAGGACCCCTCGGACTGAAGACTTCCATGGGACGTAGCATCGCTCTTCTTCCTTTTTGGCGTTTCGATGCCAAAGGGGGAGAAGTTGCTCTACTAGGACTTCTTCGGGGATTTGCAAGGGTCGGGCACAAGCTTATGCGTTTATCATTTATTTGCGCTTGTGTCCATTTATCGTGTTTTAAGTTACTTGTGAAACTCTCTTTATTTCATTTGTGATAACTTTGTATTGAGACAATGGTTGATGCTATCTTTATATTATGGTTGAGACTTCGAATTGATTGTGTTGGTATTCTCTTCATATTCTATATACACAAGGTATGAAAATCTATCTAGTCTCAATTGCTTCCATAATCTTACATTTTGTCTTGTTTCTCCTTTGTGATATCTTGTGGTTGTTGTTATAAAATTGCTCCTATCCTTTGTTATTTTGTGGTGCATACTTGCATTTATTTAGGGGGAGCCATTTTCTGCCAAAAACATGATATTGCGTTTTGTTTCTATGCAAATCTTGGTATTGTCATCTAACACCAAAAAGGGGGAGATTGAAAGAACATTTCTTAATCCCTAGTGTTTTGTGTGTTAGTTAACAATACCAATGATATACTAATCCTATTGCTAAGTATTTCAGTTTGGGTGAAACTCATATCACAAATCCTAAAGCCAAATTGTAGAGAAAAAGAGTTTCTGGAATTCTTCCCAGACCCGGATATTCCGGTTCCCCAACTCGGATATTCCGGGTCATCCCCAGAAAATTGGCTAAGTCAAGTTCAGAAGTACTACTGACTTCAATCGGAAAATCAGCTCAGAAATTTCAAGGACTCGGATATTCCGGTTCACCAACCCGGATATTCCGAGTCAACCTCAAGAAAATTGGCTAAGTCAAGATTCAGAAGTGGTACTGACTCCAATCGGAAAATCAGCTCGGAAATTTCAAGGACTCGGATATTCCGGTTCACCAACCCGGATATTCCGAGTCAACCCCAGGAAAATTGGCTAAGTCAAGATTCAGAAGTGGCACTGACTCCAATCGGAAATTCAGCTCGGAAATTTCAAGGACTTGGATATTCCGAGTCAACCTCAGAAAAACGGCTAAGTCAAGTTCAGAATTGGTTCTGATCTCAACCGGAAATTCAGCTCGGATATTTTCAAAGGCCCGGATATTCCGGGTGACCGGAATTTCCGGTGGTACTTATACCGGAATTTCCGGGTGCCCAAGACAGCCAACGGCCAGATTTTGAGGGGGAGTATAAATACCCCCTCACTCACTCAAGAACAGTTAGCTCTCAGATTTTCTCTCTCCTACCATTCTTGAAAGCTCAAATCATCAAGATCTCCCAATCCCCCCACCCAAATTCATTGATCTTTGGAGGATTGGAGGAGAAGGCCCGGATCTACATCCTCACCGAAGGGATTTGCATTTATCCCCCATTCACTTGGGGATTTCGTGGCTAGGGTTTCCGGTGGGAAAACCTAGTTCACCATTGTTGTACTCTTGGTGTTACCTTGACCTTTTGTGGTCTTCTTGGGAGCCCCCAATTCAGTTGTGGGTGTGTGCCTCAAGCGTTTGTAAGGGATTCGATCTCCGCCCTAAAAGGGGATCAATAGTGGAAGGTGGACTCAAAACCTTTGTGGTTGAGTTCATCGGAGAAGAAGGTGAGCCTTTGTGGCGTTGCGGCTAACCTGTTGTCGTAGCGCACACCTCTCCAAACGAGACGTACACCCTTGGGTGGAACTCGGGATTACATCTTCGTCTCCGCGTGCTTCACTTGGTTCCCTTTACCTTTGCTCCCTTACTTGCTTATCTTATTATTGCTTAGTTTCTCATTTAGGTAAATTCACCGTAGTTGCATATCTAGAGAATTTACCTTTGTGATGAGCCTAAATTTGAAAAGACCTAAAATTTGTAATAGCACATATTCACCCCCCCCCTCTAGGTGCCGGATTCCCGTTCAATGTGTGACACCCGATCATCACGGCCTGCCTCATAACGTAGAACTTTCTTGGTGGTGCGCAACGAGGGAGAACACAATTTTGGTATTTGTTAGGGATCATCCTATTTATGATGCTACCGTTGTATATCTAGCATATAAGCAATCAATAGGATGCACACACAACAGCACACAATAATGATGCAATGAAGTGCGATGTGACATGGTCGATGCGCCTGGACCTTCATGGCGCCATGTGCCTGGCCCCCGGCGCCCCGGCATGGCTCCGAGTCTTCAGAGCCCTCCTTTGCCTCCGACAGTACGAGTAATATCAAAACTTACCGTAACCATGTCACATAAAATAACACCTCTGCAAAACAAAGTTAGACGCCTCTAGCTTTATTTAGTTTTGCAAGTTTTACGTGGCATATAGGCTTATTCGTAAGAGAATCGCTTCCCTACCTACGAACTTTGTACCACAACGTCAATCGTATAATTGCATGTTTAAGCATCCCTTTCGGGCCCTCCATTGAAAATGCTTTGCCGACTAGAGAGAGAGAAACAGACACCCGCCAGCCGCAGATACGGTGCAAGCCGTATGTCAGTAGTGGAACCAGTCTCGCGTAAGCGTACGCGTAAAGTCGGTCCGGGCCGCTTCATCAACTCAATACCGAAGGCATCGCAAGTGCACGCTAGAGGGTAGCAAATATAAGAAAGACGCCCTCATTCAACATGAGTTCTAACCGTACCAGCAGTACTACGCATAAATCGGCTCTGATACCACTGAAGGGGTTACGGTGCAGAAAACAATAATTTTTCTAGCGAACGAAACCCTAACTAGCCACGATCTATCTATCTAGTACATGCGATAACGGTGGCGGAACGGGTTACATTACCTCCATGTAGACCGATAGCGGGGATTACGCTCCCGCACAAGCGTTGACGATGAAGTCGTACATAGCCGACCTCGAGGTCGCGGAGAACTTGCCGCGATGACAAAGACGATGACGTCGGGGTGTCGACGATGATCTGCGTCGACGGGCGTCGAGCGGAAGAAGGCAAAGCGCCAACACCAGGGGTGGTGCGCCGGCGGCAGAGGGGAGGGGGGCGCGGCGGCTGCAGGGGCGAGACGACGTCGCCCAGGCTACTCAAAACTCAAAAGGAGTTACCTCCGAGCACTCACAAACATACGGAGCTTAGCGACAACCCCCGGTCATTCAGATCCAGCTGAAATCGCAGGGGTAGATCTTATCTGGAATTCCGCAGAGCAACGACGCTCATTGGTATAGCTTAGGTGGAGAGAGATCCCCCCTTCCTCAGCTCGGCGCGGCTCCAACTTGGGAACCACGAGATCGAGAGAGAAATCGGGAATTAATTGTATTTTCCAATGAATTAATCCAATTAATATGCCTTGGTATATAAAGGGGGGAGGGGGTGTGCAAACTCCCTAGCTCCCCCATGTGGGACTAAACAAAAGGAGAAGGGGGGGGGGGGGTTCGGCCCCCACATGGGCTGGCCGAACCAGCCAATGGGGCCCACCCCCCCTTGGTGGTGCGGCTCCCCCTCTTGGGCCCTCTTAGGGCCCATGTAGGTGGGAGCCCCCTTTTTCCTTTATTTAATTAATATTAAATTAATATAAAAATCCCATTAATTCATAATTAATATATTTATATATAATTCAATATCCCGTGACTCTGAAAACTCTTTCGGACCACCCGAACAACTTTCGGACATTCCTGGAACCATTCCAGACCTCTCCGGAACTCCTTCCGGACCACCGGAACTCTTTCCGGATCATTTCTCTCTCTCCAACAAATCCCTATAATATTCCAGAACCTATCTCCTGGTGTCTCTAAGACCTTAAGTTTGTTACGCTACGGTTCGAGAACACTCCAGACATGGTCGAGACACTCCGCTCACCAATGACCGTCAGGGATACCTGGAAGTATATGACGACCCCTGTGCATTCTACGAATATCGTCGTTGAACCATAAATATGATATTCATTCCCTTTGTCTCTGCGATACTACCTTGTCCGAGATATGATCGTAGACACACCGATGTCTTTGTTGTATCTCGTTACCGACGAAGGTTATTAACTCGTCTGCGATATTACATCTCCATGACCTAGTCATAAGTTGCGCAGCTATATAGATGCAATATCACCGAGTGGGCCCAGAGTATCTTTCGTTACAAGAATGAACAAATCCCGCTCTTGATCCTTACGTCTTGATGCTCTTTCGGAATACCCAAGATGGACACTGTTATTGTCATGCTATATAAGACACAACGTTTGATGCTCTCAAAGCACCCCTACGAAGCATTAATAAGTACGGTCTCACGGTCTAAGGAATGAGCTATCATATTCTTATCTATTGCAAATGACAAACATTGTAATACGATCTTATTGCAATACTTTGCGTATGTCCATCACCTTATTCAACTAACAAGATGACCCCATTGTCAACCGACGTCATTGTCCTTGATCGGGAATCTCGATCAACTGTTGCCCAATGGACTAGCTCATATAGAGGCTTGCTAGGGACCTGGTTGTCTATGTATCACACGTGTATTAATAATTCCGATTAATACAGTTATAGCATAATACACAAACCTATTATAAACTTATGAGATAATGCAATAAATACTACTTATTTATTTGCCTCTAGGGCATATCTCCTTCAACAGGGGCCCACCGTCCATTAAGAGGAAACGGGCGCCCCCGATCAGGGCGCAGTCAAGGGAATCCGTTCGAGCCGTTGGGCTCGTACGTGATATCAATCTAACATTCTCCCCCTTGATCTCAACTTTTACTTTTACCTTTTACGTTACTCGTTTCAGCACGGATTAATACATAGAGCATGTTTCATCGTCACAGCTCAATTACCGATAGAATCAGACAGCCACTATATACTTTTCTGTGTTGAAACAAATCCTGTTACTTTTGGGCCTTTGTAATCCAGAAATCATAGGCTTTCCATTGAACCCATGCCGGTTGTGTGTTCCTTGAACACACTGTGTGGTAAGCCTTTCGTTAGCGGATCCGCAAGCATATCCTTTGTCCTATTATGCTCGAGACTTATAGTTTGATCCTGGATTTTATCTTTCACAACATAATACTTTATATCTATTGCCTTTGTAGCATTACTCGACTTGTTGTTGTGAGCATAGAATACTGCGGCATGGTTGTCACAGTACATCTTTAGTGGTTTGTCAATACAATCTACCACTTTCAAGTCGGGTATAAATTTCTTTAACCATACTGCCTGCCCCATGGCCTCATAACATGCTATAAACTTTGCATACATTGTGGACGATGCCACTAATGATTGTTTGGAGCTTTTCCACGAAATAGCCCCTCCTGCGAGAGTGAACACGTATCCTGACGTGGACTTTCTATCATCTTTATCTCCCGCAAAATCTGCGTCTGAATACCCTCTTATTCTAGGGAATCGGATCTTCTATATGTTAGCATGAGGTCTTTTGAACCTTGCACATAACGCAAAGCTTTCTTTACCATATTCCAGTGCTCTTGGCCTGGATTTTCTTGATATCTACCGAGTACCCCGGTGATAAAAGCTAAGTCAGGGCGAGTGACGAGAGTGTAACTCGGCAAATCCCAGGGTTGTCCACCCCGGGTTGATTGAGGGGGAGAGAGATAAGCGTTGGTGATCACGACGGCTGACAAGCGGGGAATTTACCCAGGTTCAGGCTCCCGGAGGATAACACCCTACTCCTGCTTGTCTGGTATTGATGGCGAGTAGCGATTACAATGGCGAGATTGCAATCTCGCTAGGGTTTGTGGCGGCTGTTGGCGTGTCCTTGAGACGAGCGACCCTCCTGGCTTTTATAGATAAGCCAGGTCTCGGGTGGTCGATGCCGACGGCAATTACAGATATGGCAGGCTATGAAACCTAACCGACTTGGCCTAGGTTACACGGTACCCCTAGTGGGCCTTCTGTGGGCCTTTTCAAGCTTGGCGTGGCCCAGGTAGCCTCACCGTGGGCTAGTCGAAAAGTAGCCCCACGTCAGTAGCCCCCGAGTGCTTGGTCGAATCGTAGAGTCGGGCAAAGGACTTCTTCCTCCTGAGCCCGCCATCGGATTGCTTGTTCTTGAGTTCGAACTCACTTTCCTCAGTCGAACAGGACACTCCCGGTGGGAGTAATCTCTGCAGTCGAATTACTTTGCCTTGGCCTTCTTGTGAAGCTTGCTTCTATTCGGCCTGTTGGCTTACTTGTAGATGGATTCGGCTGCTTGAGCTTACTCAATTTTCTTTTTCACCCGAATGATTGTTTCGGGTTCTCGGATCAACACCATGTCCTACTTGGTTGCTTTCAGCTGTGAAGCTTACCACTCGAATCGTGCATTCGAGTTGTCTTGTTGTTTCACATCTTCTTCAGAGCCGTTGGTTTGATGACATCAATGATGACGCTCCGTGGCACGCCTCTGCGCCCGATGGGACGTGACGTAGCGGGGCCCACTGTCAGTGTTGACTGTGGTCGGCAGTTGTCACGTCTCTCTGAACTGGGCGCGAAAATTTCGCGGCACGATGATGACGCCTTGATTCCCGTGCGTAGTGGACGAAGTGGACGGCGACGGTTAGTCTCTCCGCGCGACACGTGGACGGCTGGATGTAGCTGCTCGGAACAGTTTCTTTGCGGACGGCTGAGATGAATTTCTGCAAGGCATAAGTATTGCGCCGCAGCGCGAGGGCATCATCTTCTCCAATCGTCCGCGCCTCCTTTCCTCTTCTTTCCACCATTCTCGCCTCCATCCAAGCTCTGTGCCTCTTGTCCTCCCACCTTCTACGATCCCTCGAAGCCATGGGCAAGTCGAAGACCGCCGCTGGCACCTCCGCCGCCGCCGCCGGAACCGGGTTGATGAAGAAACCCGATGGCGACTGGCATAGGTCCACGGTGAAGAAGACGGACCTCGAGCTGCTGCGCATGCAGGGCCTCCTGCCACCGACGGATCATGCCCAGGTACATGCCCCTGGCAAGGAGGTGTACCCCGCGCCTCGCGAGGGGGAGCGCGTATGCTTCGTGGATTTCCTCCCATGGGGCTTCGGGTTCCCTCTCCACGATTTTGTTCGTGGTCTCTTGTATGCCTATGGGGTTCAGATCCATGATCTGACCCCCAATGGCGTCTTGAGCATCGTGAGCTTCATCGTGCTATGCGAGTGCTTCTTGGGGATCGCACCCCACTGGGCGCTATGGAAGTCGCTCTTCCTTGTTCGCAAGAACGTTGGGAAGAGCGGGTTCACATACCCAGTGGGCGGCTTCGGCATCCAGGTGCGCGGCGACACCGCGTACTTTCAGATGAAGAAGTTGGACTCCATCCAGGGGTGGCGGAAGAGGTGGTTCTACATCCAGTGGAACCAGGACGGCCTGGCGCAGTTTGACGGCGAGCGCGGGTTGCGGAAGACTCGCGCCTGGTCGCACCCGCTTGCCGAGGAGGAGAGGGAGTCCGCAAGGCCGCTGTTGAGCCTGTTGCGCAACCTCCTCAAGACCCTGGGGCGCGAGGGGTGGCGTCTACCTAATGGCCACCTTCTTCCGGCTTCGCGTCCAACCGCTTGGCGCTCGGCCCCATCCGATGTGGGCAGTCGAGGGCGTCAGCCACCAGCCACTCGACGACGAGGAAGTGGAAACCAAGGTGAGGGGCATCACTAACCTCCGAGCCGCACCCTTTGCAACGTCAAGTGTCCAGTTGCTGCGTACGGAGCAGCGAACCCTGTTCCCGAGGTGAGTTCTAGATTTATTCTTTTCTTGGCTTGCTTTCTTCTTCTTCTGTTTCTTGAGTCGATTTGGCTTTGCTTGCTGCAGGGTCGCTCTTTTCTGGTCAGCCTCCCTCCTCTCCCAGAAAACGGACCCGACGACGAGTCGAAGGTTGTTGAGGAGGAGGGTGACGACGAAGACCTTCCGTCCGCTCTCTCTCCTAACGAAGAGGTGGAGGACGATGACGAAGAGGAGGCACCCGCACGGAAAAAACTGAAGCGGCGAAGTGGTGGCGATTCTGCGACTGCTTCGTCGCCTACGAAGGATGCGGGTGTTGATATGGAGGAAGCCGGCATGTCCTCGTCGGGTACCCATCATGACTGGGACGAGGCCTTGGTCGTTCCTCCTGTCAGCTCCGCACCGCCGCGCGCGTTTGCGCGGATGCCTTCCCTCTCCGTGGGGAGTGACGACGACCTCGAGACCACCAGGTGAGTTACTTTTTGCCCTGCTTCCTTCGGGTTGTAGTTTTGATTCTCAGTCTTCAAGTTTAGTTTTGTCTTGCTGTGCTCCAGCCGTCACTCTGGCGATGTCAACTCCCCTCGTCGCGAAGTGGAGCACACATCTGCTCCCTCGACATAGTTGGTGACGCAGGTGGTGATCGAGGAGCGTGCTCCGGCTGGCGGCTTCGTGGCACCGAGCCGTGCTCCTCCTTCGGCTTTGGAAGATATCGATCTCCTGAACCACGTAAGTCTTGTTTTGTTCTTGTAGTCTTAAAATTTCATCGGGTGCGCGATCAGCGCTCCCGATGGGAGTAGCCCACGAAGGTGTGGGTGACTAGTATAGTCACCCGCAACTTTATCAATTTCTTGCTTATTTTACAGCCGTACTACTGCCAGCAGCTTGATGCAGCCGCTGCTTATGTTCGCCTGGAAAAGGAGAGGGACCAGCTGCGCACCTCCCTGGACCAGGCTACCAAGCGGGCTGAGGAATTGGAGCTGAAGCTCCAGGCTCAGGCTGAGCTTGAGAAAACCCTACACGAGTCCCAGGAGGGCGAGCGAGTGCGGGCCATCCAGGAGAAGACTCAAGTCGGTCGCCTTCTCTCACTCGCCGGTGCCCTTGGAGGGGAGTTTTCGGCTTTAACGCCTACTTGTATTTGCTTTGCTCTTTGCTGACATTTGGTATTTTTGTCCAGAGAGATGCGGTGGCGCTCCTCCGGAAGGTTCGTCGAGTGACGACGTTGACTTGGCGGCCGCTGTCGGCTTCCTCGACCGCGTCTGCGCGTATGCGTCCGATGCGCTGCAGAAGTCGACGGCCGCGCTGCAGAAGTCGACAGGAGCGCTCGCGACGGTGCACCGCAACATCTTTCCGAGTGACCCGCCGCCGACTGTCGTTGATGCCCTTCCGCTCCGTTTGAAGATGACGCGACCACCCTCTCGGACTTCACTCGGACGCAGACGGTACGCGGCTCCGAGCTCACCTTCCAGCTTCTGCTAGGCCATCAGGTTGCTGGCGACTTCGAGAAGGTTGTCAGCGGCTTCCCTCGAAGGCCTGATGGGCGGACGACATCTTTGAGCGGGGTGAAGGCGCAGGCTACACAGCTGGCTGTGAAGCTTGTGGCTACCTTTGAGAGGGCGCTCGCCAAGGCGACCGAGGTGGCTGCTGCTCGGAAGAGTCGCTCCCGGTCGGCGTCTGCTGCCTAGGGGCTATTGTAGTGTAGATTTCCATTAGTCGCGGTGGCCTGAACTTTTGTCTTTTGCCTGTAATGACTGATGTTCTGTCGGGTCTTCTGGCCTTGAACAATATTTTATGCCGAAATTGAGTGTTTCTTCCCATCGTCTTTTGCTTTTGCTGAGGAGTCGCCTTTTTGTATTGACTATGTGTGTTCCTGGCAGACTGACGTGCGTGGAGCCACTCCCACTGCTGCGGCGACTGGCGCGAGTGGCGAGGGCTCTTCTTCTTCGGCTGTGCGCCGTCGTAGATCAACGCCTGCTCCGCCGCGAAGTACAAACGACCAACGAATAATCACCTACTTGAAGAACAAGGTGGTTGAGCTTGAAGCGAGTCTTAAACGTGCCGAGCTGGAGTTGCAGCGATCCAAGTCGCACCCTGCTGCGGGGTTCTCCCAGCGTGAAAGTTTTTTGCTTGGCGAAATCGACCTGATCAGTCGACAGCTGCAAGGTTTGTATATTTTGTGGCTTGCTTTCTTCATTGAAACTTGCCTCTTAAGACTTCTATCTTCTGGATGTAGACGTGAACCCAGATTGGCAGGCTGAGAAGGCTCGTGTTGAAGAGCGGGTCACCCGGTAGGCGACTGGCGATTCATACGAGGCTCGCCACTTCTGGTCGAACAAGTCTAGAGGGCGAATCCTCGCGTGCATGCTTGATCGGACTTGGCGGGCTGCCTTTCTGCTTGAAGATTGCCGGAAGACCCTCTAGCACATCCATCGTGTGTACTTCCCACACAATGGGCAACAGCACAGGTTGTCTGGCTTGTTGGAGAGGTTCCGCGGGGGTGACGCGCTGAAGGAGGTGGTCCACGCCCAACTAGTCGCCGAGGCGAATGTGGCGCTGGCATACGTCCGGTTGCACCGGCTGAACCTTCCGTTGGAGAGGTTGATGGGTGGCCTGCCTGGGGATGACGACTATGACGACACCTTGGCGGCTGCGCGCCAAATGATCGAGCAGGTTCAGAAGCTGAGTGAGCGCCTTGTAGGCCCACTCGACGCGCCGAAGGACGAGCCTGCAGATTAGGGGTAGCTGTCTTCTGTTGTACAGGGTTAGCTATAGGGGGCGAATTTGCCAATGTAAATGACAATGTATGAGGTTAAAGGAGTTCTCGAGTAAAGAGAATGAAACTATTTGCATTACTGTGCTAGTATCTGCTGTGGTTTTGACATGTATGGCGCAACCCCCGAGTACCTTGGGTGACAGCCTAAGTTTGTGTTGTGAACCTGTGTGGCGCAGCCCCCGAGTTTTTCGAGTGACGTCCTAGGATTTCTCAAGTGAGACCTGTATAGCGCAGTCTCCGAGTGTGTCGGGTGGCGACTTAAGGTTTTAGGACTTGACCCGTATGGCACAGCCCCCGAGTAGCTCGGGTGGCGGCCTAGGAATTTTCGAGTGAGGCCCGTATGGCGCAGCCCCTGATTAGTTCGAGTGGTGGCCTAGGGTTTTTTCAAGTGTTACCTGCGAGGCGTAGCCCCCGAGTGCGTCGGGTGGCGACCTAGGATTTTTGACTCGACCTGTGCGGCGCAACTCCCGAGTAGATCGGGTAGAGACCTAGGATTTTGTGATTTGTGCCTGTATGGCGCAGCCCCGAGTGATTCGAGTGGCGGCCTAGGCTTGTTCAAGTGTTACCAGCGAGGCGCAGCCCCCGAGTGCGTTGGTTGGCGACCTAGGATTTTTGACTTGACCTGTGCGGCGCAACTCCCGAGTAGATCGGGTAGAGGCCTAGGATTTTGTGAGTTGTGCCTGTATGGCGCAGCCCCCGAGTGATTCGAGTGGCGACCTAGGCTTTTCTTTCAACCTGTATGGCGCAGCCCTCGCGTGATTCGAGTGACGGCCTAGGATTTTTTGTTTGAGCTGTATGGCGTAGCCCCCCCCCCCCCCCCCCCCCCCCGAGTTGTTCGATCAGCAGCCTAGGTTATTGGTTGCCTTGATTGAGAAGGTAAAGTGGACATCATTTTCTTCAAATCACTTTATTGATTCTTGCGAACAGGCCGCCTCATTAAAACCCTTCCAGACCCCTTAGGTACCCCGGTAAGGGAAAGAGTGCGTCTGAAACCTGTCGCTTTGACATGCTATCCTTGGTACAATGATTGGGTCGACTAGGCATAGAACCGACGAAGTTGTGCGACGTTCCATGGGTTGCTGCAGACTGCTCCTGTCTTCGAGTCCTTCAGGCGATAGGCTCCGTTGCCAATTGCCTCTGTCACAATGTATGGGCCCTCCCATGGGGAGGCGAGCTTGTACACCTTATTCTGCTTGAGGCGGAGGACCAGGTCGCCTGCGACGAAAGCTCTTGGTCGCAACCTCCGTCCATGGTAGTTGCGCAGGTCTTGCTAGTACACGGCTGATCGCGCCAGGGCGATGTCGCGGGCTTCATCCAGGATGTCCATGCTGTCTTCGAGTGCCTCTTTTACATCTGACTCGTCGTAGGCGACCACCCGTGGTGCGTCAAACTTGATGTCGCAGGGAAGTACCGCTTCTGCACCGTACACCATGAAGAATGGAGTGTACTGGGTGGATCTGTTAGGCGTGGCTCGCAAGCTCCATAGGACTGATGGCAGTTCTTTCACCCATGCGCCTGCTGCACGTCTCAGCGGTACCCGCAGGCGCTTCTTGATGCCGCTGCAGACTAGGCCGTTGGCTTTCTCGACTTGCCCATTGGATTGCGGGTGCAAAACAGACGCATAGTTTAGCTTGATGCCTTGATCTGAGCAGAAGTCTTTGAATTCCTCGGCTGTGAAGTTCGAGCCGTTGTCCGTGATGATCCCGTTTGGCACTCCGAATCTGAAGATGATGGACCTGATGAAGTTGACCGCTGATGATGCAGTCGAACTTGTGATGGGCGCGGCCTCAATCCACTTGGTGAACTTGTCGACTGCGACCAGGAGGTGAGTGTGTCCTCCGGGTGAGGATTTCTTCAGCGGGCCCACCATGTCCAGTCCCCATTGGGCGAAGGGCCTGGCTAGCGGTATTGTTTTTAGCTCGGACGCCGGCGCGTGTGGCTTGTTGGCGAACTCTTGGCACCCGGTGCATTTCTTTACTAGATCTTCGGCGTTTTGCATAGCGGTTGGCCAGTAGAACCCGGCTCGCAGCGCTTTGGCCACCAACGCTCGACTGCTGGCGTGATGCCCGCAGATACCCACATGGATGTCGAGTAGGAGGGCTTGGCCGTCGACTGGATCTATGCACCTTTGTTGGATTCCTGAGATGCTTCTCTTGTAGAGTTCTCCGTTGATGACGGTGAAGCTTTGGGAGCGCCTGATGATGCGCTTTGCTTCAACTGGGTCTCCTGGCAGCCTCTGGTGAAGTATGTATGTCAGGTATGGCCCTGTCCACGTAGCTTCGACTAGCATGACTTCCATGGGCTCCTTTTCTTAGATTGGCGGGTTCGCGGTGCTTGTTGCTGGTGTGGAGGGGATTGCTGTGGGTCGAGTCTTGATGGACCTCTGCGTGATGCGCTCGAGGAAGACGCCAGGTGGTACTGGGACCCTATCTGATCCCATGTTGGCGAGGATGTCGGCTTCCTCGTTGCTGTCGTGGCCAATGTGTCGCAGCTCGCAGCCGTCAAAGGTGCCCTCCAGCTGGTTGTACATGTCTCTGTAGGCGATCATGTTGTCGGCGATGGCGTCGCAGGATTTCATGGTTTGATGTACAACCAGGTAGGAGTCGCCGTAGATCATGAGGTGTGTGGCGCCGCAGGTCTTGGCCATCCGCATGCCGTGGATCAGGGCCTCGTACTCGGCTTCGTTGTTGGAGGGTGTTGGGAAGTCCATCTGCAAGACATACTTCAACTTGTCGCCTTTGGGGGAGATGAGCACAACTCCTGCCCCAGCCGCCTTGAATTTCTTGGAGCCTTCGAAGTACATCGTCCATGCGTTGGACAAGTCGGGGACATCTGGTAGCTGAGCTTCTATCCACTCGGTAGTGAATTCTGGAAGGACTTGGGCCTTGATAGACTTCGGGTGAGCGTATTTCATCCCCCAGGGTCCTAGTTCGACGACCCACTTGGCGACTCGCCCTGTCGCGCGCTGATTTGTGAGGATGTCTGCTAGGCCGGAGGAGCTTACCACCGTGATCGGGTGCTAGGAGAAGTAGTGGACAACCTTCCTGGAAGTCATGAAGACCCCGTATGCCAGCTTCTGGTAGTGCGGGTAGTTTTGCTTGGACAGTGTTAGAACTTCGCTGAGGTAGTAGACTGGCCTCTGGACAGGGTGACTACGCCCTTCTTCTTCCCGCTCGACTACGAGTACCGTGCTCACCACCCTGTTTGTCGCTGAGACGTATAGGTATAGTGGCTCGTTTTCCAGTGGTGCCAACAGGACTGGGGAAGTCGTCAGGGTCTTTTTGAGCTGGTCGAACGCCTCTTGCGCTTCTTGTGTCCACTCGAACTTGTCCGTCTTCTACATCGGTTGGTAGAAAGGCAGGGCCTTCTCACCCAACTTACTTATGAACCGGCTGAGAGCTGCGACTCGGCCGGCTAATCGTTGCACTTCCCGGAGTTTGGTGGGTGCTGGCATCGTGAGTATGTTCTGCACCTTCTCAGGATTTGCTTCGATTCCTCTTGCGGAGACAAGGTACCCCAGTAACTCTCCGGCTGGCACGCCGAACACACATTTTTCTGGGTTGAGCTTGATCTGATATGCGTCGAGTGTCGCGAAGACCTTGCGGAGGTCGTCGACTAGGTTGTCTTCTTTTCGGGTCGTGACGACGATGTCATCGACGTAGACTTGGACAATTTGCCCGATGAGCCCTTTGAGACATGCTTGCATGGTGCGCTGATATGTGGCGTCAGCGTTCTTCAACCCGAAGGGCATCGTCTGGTAGCAAAAGACGCCGTCGGGTGTGCTGAACGCCGTTTTTTCTTCATCTTCGACTTTCAGCCTGATCTGCTGGTAACTTGAGTAGGCGTCCAGGAAGGACAGACACTCACAACCTGCTGTCGAGTCGATGATCTGGTCTATCCGCGGGAGCGGGAAGTGATCCTTTGGACAACATTTGTTGACTGCGGTAAAGTCCACGCACATGCGCAGTTTCTTCGTCTTCTTCTTTTCCACCAGGATTGGGTTGGCGACCCAGTCCGAGTCTTTGATCTCTCGGATGAACTTGGCGTGCAGCAATCGATTGATCTCCATGGTGATCGCATCCCGTTTGGGTCCTGAGAAGCGTCGCATGGCTTGTTTGACTGGTCTGGCGTCCTTGTGGACTTTTAAAGAGTGCTCGGCGAGATTCCTGAGTATTCCTGGCATGTCAGAGGGTTGCCATGCAAAGATTTTCCAGTTCTCACGTAGAAACTCGACGAGCGCGCATTCCTATGCAGGGGTCAAGCTTGATGATACTTTGACCGTCTTGCTGATGTCAGTCGGGTGGACTTGGTGGGTTACGGTGTCATCATTTGTGTTGAAGGCAGCGTCTTTTGCTAGCTTTTTGCGGGGTGGAAAGATGGTCTTGTCGTTGTCGACTGATATGGCCTTGAAGTGCTCTTCGACCCCGAAGAACTCAGAGATCCTCCTGAACTCGCGGTCGCAGCTGTTGGAGCGGTCAAAGTTGCCGTGCATAGTGATTACCCCTTTGGGTCCAGGCAACTTGATCATCAGGTAGGCATAATGAGGTACTGCCATGAACCTGGCAAAAGTTGGGCGCCAGAGTATGGCGTGGTACTGCGACTTCCAGTCGACGACCTCGAAGTCAATCGACTCTTTTCTGAAGTGCTCGGGTGTGCCGAGGATGACGTCGAGTGTGATTGTTCCCATGGGCGTGATTGCTTGCCCTGGTACTATGCCGTGGAAGGTGGTCTCCGACTCCGGCTACTTCTCCGTCGATTTGTTCATTCTTCTCAGGGTGTCGGCGGATATGATGCTGATGCCGCTGCCTCCGTCCATGAATACCTTCTTCAGGCTGTAGTCGCCAATTAGGCCTTCGATAACCAGTGCGGCGTGACCGGGTCGAGGTACCTCTGACGGGTGGTCTGCCCTGGAGAATGTGATTGGTGTCTCTGACCCTCTCAGGTAGTCTGGTACAGCGCGCGGGCTGGTGGTAGCCTGGAGTACTTGGCGGGTGATGAGCTTATGGGCTCTATTCGAAGGGCGTCCTTTTTGGATCATGTTGAACTGTCCTCGCGCAGTCGGGTATGCGTCGTGCGCCGCCGTCTGGACTTCATGCTGCGGCTGCTGCTGCTGGGGGAAGGTCCCAGCCGCTTGGGTTGTGTTGTTGTTTGCGGGTGCTGCCTGAATAGCGAGTTGAAGAGCTGCCGGCAGTGCTTGCACGTGAGTGATGATTTGCTGCATAGCCTGGTAAATCTTGCGTGCTTTGCGGCAGTCCTTCAGCAGGTGGTTGGCACCCCACTTGCCTGTGTCCGGGTTGCGGAACGAGTGATGCTTGCAAGGTTGCAATAGTTCTTCGGCTGGGGTCAGCGCACGCTTCCACTCGCGCTTCTGGCTTCCATCATTGTGGCTAATGCTGCCGCTGCTGCGGTTGTACTGCCCCGAGCTGGACTGTCGACCCTGATCATATTGGTGACTGTTATCTCGTGTGTCATCACGGGGGGTTTGATATCCCGCCGCTACTAGCTCGATTGTGTCGAGATTGGTGAAACGTTGTTTCTTCTTCTGGCGTCCGTCCCGCCAGTTACTTGTTTCGGCTTCCTTCTTTGGAGAGGTGTCACGGACGTAGTCCTCTCCCTCGGCCCACTGGTTGGCTATCTTCATGAGCTCGATCGTGGTCTTCGGCTGGAGCCTACCAAATTCCTCGCGGAGGTCGGGGCGAGCGACGTCGTGCATGAAAGCATCCATCACCCGGTCTTCTGAGACGGGTTCCATGGCGTTTTGGAGAAGTGTCCACCGCTGGATGTATGAGCGGAGCGACTCGTCTCTTCCTTGTTTGCAGGCTTGCAACTCGATGTAGGTCGTCAGCCTTGCATATGTTCCAGAGAAACTTTTTATGAAAGTATCTTGGAATTCTTCCCAGGTTCGGAAGGAGTCCTTGGGTTGGCTGGTGAGCCACCCGCGCGCTGAGTCCGTGAGCATGAGCTGGATGTACTGCATTGCCGTAGTCGACGTCCCGCCTTGGCAGGTGCAGGCGATGAGGTAGTCTTCGAGCCACAGGCGCGGGTCTTGCTTCCCGTCGTACCCGGGGGTTCCCGCTGTAAGCTTGAAGCCCTTGGACATGCGGGTGTCGCGGATGTTGAAGCTGAAGCATGCGGCGCCGCACGGCTTGAAGTTGCGATCGGCCTGTTCGTCCAGGTTCGTCGTGTCAGCCGAACGCTGACCGCGGTTGCGGTCCACCGTCCTTTGCGTAATGACGTTGCGAAGATCTTCGCCTGGTTGGGCTTGTCTTAGTGGCTGTACTGCCGGGACCCCTGATGTTGCTGGCTCGCGGGCTTGGTGCTCTCGCTCTTCACGTGCCCGGTTGCTTGGCGCCCTGGTCGTCAGAGCTTCCTCGATTGCCTTCATGTACATGATCTGCTGTTTGTGGAGAAGGGCGCGTGCGTATCCCTCTGGTGGCTGCGTTAGCCGAAGGTATGTTTCGACTGCTATGATGGCGGCGTTCGCCGTTTTGGGGACATGTATTCCGTTCTCGTCCTCAGTGACGAAGGACGAGTCGAGGTTGCGGGTGACCCTGTCTCGATCGGCGTCCATCATGAGGGGAACACGAGCTCGGTGTCGCCGTCCTCCTTGGTTAACTTTTGTGGAGGAAGTAAACGAGATGGCATCCCGTCTGCCACTCGACGCATCCGCATCCCTCTTGCGCCTGAGCAGCTCGGCCTTTTAGGCGCGAAGTCGCTCGCCTTCCTTGTGTAGCAAGTACTGGACCGCCAGATGATGCTCTCTAGGTGCGTCGGGTGGATGGAACGTGCCATCGTCGACATGCTTCATGGCCCTGATCCCTATGTCACGCGTGATGGTGAGTCGCGTCTGGTCAGGCATGACCACCTCCAGTGGATATGCGGGTTCCTCGTCGCCTTCTAGGGGCGCTGTGCCAGCCATGAAGACTTGCACGGGGTAAACCTGGGTAGGAGTGTTTACGCTGCCGCTGCTGCTTCCGTCGTCCGAATCTTGCTCTGGATCAAAAATTGCTGCTACATGGTGGGCAGCACAGTCGTCGTTGCGTCTTCTTGCGATCGTCACCGTGGCCATGGAAGGAGATTTCGCAGTCGCCGGGGCGAGTGTGATTGGCTTGGGGTAGACTTGACGGGCCCACGAAGATGCACGCGATGCGGCTGTCGGCAGCATGCCCTTGGTCGCACGCGCGAGTGCAGTCGTGGTTGAGGTAGATCTTGACTCTACCGGCCGTGCGACCGAGATGGTTGGAGTAGACTCGACCTGCGCGGCCGTTGCCGAGGTTGTCGATGTAGTCGACGCAGGCATAATCCTCACGGGTGTGGCAGGTGCGACTCCCGCGGTGGGTAACGGCGAGTGCGGCGCAAGGGTGACCGATGCGGGTGCTGCCGCCGCGCGAGGCGCGGTTGCCTCGGACCTGTCGACGAAACAGTATATGGAGCCAAAGGTGATGTGTATACCTTTGTACAGATCGGCGTACACCGAGCGGTGGGCCGGCGGGTGGAAGGCGTACTCGAACGAGCCGAAGCGGATGGGCTCTCGGGTGGCGCTGACGTCGATCTTCATTGTGGATGGAGCCGGTGCGACCATGATTCCAACGCTTGTTGTGTCTTCCCACAGACGTCGCCAATTGACGAGTGTGTAACTCGGAAAATCCCAGGGTTGTCCACCCCGGGTTGATTGAGGGGGAGAGAGATAAGCGTTGGTGATCACGACGGCTGACAAGCGGGGAATTTACCCAGGTTCAGGCTCCCGGAGGATAACACCCTACTCCTGCTTGTCTGGTATTGATGGCGAGTAGCGATTACAATGGCGAGATTTGCGATCTCGCTAGGGTTTGTGGCGGTTTTTGGCGTGTCCTTGAGACGTGCGACCCTCCTGACTTTTATAGGTAAGCCAGGTCTCGGGTGGTCGATGCCGACGGCAATTACAAATATGGCAGGTTATGAAACCTAACCGACTTGGACTAGGTTACACGGTACCCCTAGTGGGCCTTCTGTGGGCCTTTTCAAGCTTGGCGCGACCCAGGTAGCCTCACCGTGGGCTAGTCGAAAAGTAGCCCCACGTCAGCGAGTACACACTTGTGCATACTGTAAGCTTCCAACAGCCGAAGCATATGGTACTGCTTTCATTCGATCGATCTCATATTGGTTCTTGGGACATTGAAATTTCCCAAAACTATCGCCCTTGACTATAGGAGCAGGTGAAGTAATACTTTTATGCATATTATACTTCTTTAGAACCTTTTCTAAATATGCCATTTGTGATAGTCCTAGCACTCCCTTCTTTTTATCCCGGTGAATTTCTATGCCCAAAACATAGGAACCAAGGCCTTTCATATCAAAATTCGAGGACAAGAATTTCTTTGTTTCTAGTAGTAGACTGACATCATTGCTCGCAAGCAGAATATCATCCACATACAAAATTAGGAAAATTTATTTTGCACTTTTAAACTTTGCATAAATGCAGTTGTCCTCAACATTCTCTTTAAATCCAAAACTTTTAACTGTATTATTAAACTTTATATACCACTGTCTAGAGGCTTGCTTTGTCGGGGGGCTGCCCCCCGGGTAGGGGCAGATCCCGGTACAATCCGGTAACTGTCAACAATACTTGACCTTTGGCGACAGCAAGGGACACCTCCTGATGTGCCGAAAGGGCAGCTTGACCCTTGGGCACTGGAGGAGGGCAAAGTGCCTCCTGACAGCCGCGAGGGTCAGCTCTGGCAGCTATAAATAGACGTCCCCGGCGCTCACAATCGCAGCACAAGCATGAGCGGGTGGTTCCTCTAAGAACTAGCTTCTCGAAGATGTCTTTGCTGGTAGGCTAAGACATCTTCGGGAGGCTAGGCCTAGAGATACTCATCTTGAGACGAACTCGGAAGTCTCCGGGAATGACCCCGGATCTAGGACTCCGGGGAGACTCCCGGATGGAGGCGAACTCGGCTTTACCGAGTAGGTATTCCGGGTAAGTACTAACCGGAGCGACTCTCTCGGTGTTGATCTTATGCAGGAGGCTCAGTGGCAAGCAAGGAGGTGTCCGGAGTAAGGGCTCCCGGTAGACCGTCAACGGTCCGTAGCAGGCTTTCCCGTTTATAGCGGGGGAAAGTACCATGCCGCCTGACACGGAAGCATGGTCACCTCCCGCCTGACACGGAAGCATGGTCACCTCCCGCCTGACACGGGAGCGCGTCAGCCGGTACGAGCGTGGTACGACAAGACCTGACATGCCTAGCCCGGCAATCCGGAAAAGGCTATCCGGGATGGGCAAAGACATGTCTTGTCTTTGACAAGGGGACAATGATGATGCAGGACGGCGCCAGCCGTCCTTAACGAGGTGATGACGAAGGGGCTACACCGGATAGTCCGGCGACTAGGTCGCGCTAGCCGGTGACGACATCCCGGTTAGGCCTGTCTGGTGGGGCCAAGCCAAGTTAGGGTTTTCGGCCCTCCCGGCCGGACCTCTATAAAAGGCGCCATAACTGCTCCTGAGAGGGAGAGACCAACTTCAGAGCCAAATCTATAGTCACATTTACTCTTAGAGCAGTTACTCCTCTTCACCTTGAGTTCATCTAGTTCTTCGTACTTCATCCTTCGGCAGATCTTGTAGCAAGTTGTAGTCCTTATATCACCAATATATAGAGAAAAGGCAGCAGTAGGGGTGTTACCTCCTCACGAGGGCCCTGGACCTGGGTATATCGTGTGCGTGTTGTGTGCCTTCGTGCATTTCTTTGTATTTGTTAGATCTTTCCCTTTACACTTTGTTCTTGTTCCCTGTTCTTGGGAGATCTCGGTTTTACCGGGATCCTCCCCGTGTGAGTTCCTCAGCTCGCTATCCCTCCCCGGATCCACCAACGTCCTTCGGCCCCACAAATTAGCCATCCTATGGCATCTGCCGTGACACCACCACGACAGTTGGCGCCCACCGTGGGGCTGACAGAGGCGTTGGCTGGTGTACACATCCGGACGGGATCCCCCGTTCATTTCGACGTTCGGGTTCTTCCTGGCCTAGTCGTAAGACTAGGAGAGATGGACTTCGTCTGCGACAATGCAGGATGTTTCCGGAACAGACCGTTCCCGGTGAACGGATGTCTCATCGATTTCGGTGGTTTCACCACCTACGTGGCCACCGAGGTTGTCCGTAGCTACCCGGACGTGGTCCTGGAAGCTGAGGATCCTCCCATGCTCTGCGCAGCTCGGGGTCTGCGTGCCGGTCGCCCCCCGAGTTCCGTCGCAGTGATGATGGTCGCGGCAACCGAGGAGGAGTATAAAGATGCTGATGGCGATACTGACGGCCACCCCCGTTTGGCCAAACCCCCGCAGGAGAGGCCTGCGGCCCGGGATGGAGATCCGCAGTCATCCCATCCGCGACGTCGTCCGGATCCCCTCTCGGGACTCGTGGCAAAGTTGGCTGTACCGGTAACTACCGGAGCAGATGCGCAGGCCACTTCGGCTGAGTTAGAGGAGCAGCGGAAGTTGCTACTCGCTGAGGCGCAGGAGATCGCCGAGATCCGCCGCGAGCTCAGCGCTAGCCTCCGGGAGTACAATGCAGCTCACGGATTCCCAAAGATAGACTCCCGGGAGAAGCGCATTGCAGATCTGCGCAAGAAAGGAAGAATGGTGAACGAGGAGCTGGCTGGTGGAGCCACCACCAGCAACACAGGAAATCGGATTTCCGCGGGGAAGCCGGTGTACAACTCACCGGCGAAAACCCTTAGGGCCGCCGAAGCCGCCATGGCCGAGTTGGTGGGACTATCCGGTGAAGCCCTACGCAAGCAGCAGGAGAGGGTAAACGAGTTGGTAATAGAGGCCAATCGTCAGAATCTGGCCTTCAAGAAGAAGCACCCCGGGGCAGGATCCCAGGTGTACTCGGCCAGACCCGACAGCCAGAGGTCGGATGGGGAGGCCTCTTCCCCGCATCCAAGCAGAAGCAAGAGCAAGAGCAAGAGCCGGAGCCGGAGCCGAGGTTCCGGGAAGAACAAACAGCTACAGACGTATGATCCAGCTTTCGCCGGTATCCAGCAAGCCGGGCAAGCCGGACAGCGCAACTCGGGACAGGCGGGAAGTACCCGTGGGGATGGCAACCTGGGTGTAGGAAATAATAACCCGGCTAGCCGTGGTAATCCACCCCGGAATCCTCCTCACGTTCAGGGAAACCCGCAGAGGGAGGTCGTCTCCGTTCCCCAGCAGGCCCTGGTCCCTGCACAGGACAGGCTCAATGATGGCAACTCGAGGTTGCAGCAGCTCGGATATCAGCCAGATGAGAACCCTTTGGGATCTCGGATAGGAACCAGGCAGTTGAACCCGGCAGACGCCAGATTCCGGCTCGACCGGATTCACCAGTCCGAGTTGGTGGAAGAGCAAGGACCTCCGGGACCTGCCTGCTTTGGACCTCGGATCATGCGGGAACCTCCTGTTCGGAACTTTCAGCTCAATCGAGGTGCCAAGACCTATGACGGTAGCAAGAAGCCGGAGGACTGGCTGACCGACTATGTAACTGCAGTAAGCATAGCCGGTGGAAACAGACGATGGGCGGTACGCTATGTACCGCAGATGTTGGAAGGACCAGCCCGGATCTGGTTGAACAATCTGAGAACTGGCAGTATAGACTGCTGATTAGATTTTGAAGAGGCATTCATCAGCAACTTCACCAGCACGTACAAGAGGCCCAACAGGCCTCAACAGCTCGCCATCTGTAGGCAAAGGAGCAATGAGACTGACCGGGAGTACCTTACCCGGTGGAGCAATATTCGCAACTCTTGCGAAGGAGTGGTGGAGGCACAGGCCATCTCCTGGTTCGCGCAAGGATGCCGGCATGGCTCTATGCTGTGGCAGAAATTGCAGAGAAAGATGCCAACAACCTTGGCAGAAACTATGCGCATCGCCGACACCTATACGCTTGGAGATCCCATGCAACCCCTGGTGGATGTCGGAGACTCCAACAGGAGGAATGCGGGACCTCAGCGTTCGGGACCGAGCATGAGCCATGATCGCCAGGAGTTCGGCCACAAGAGGAATCAGCCCGAGTACCACCATGCCGCGCAGCATGTCGCAGCAGTGACCCGGGAGCAGGAGGATGCCGGCAACATCCAGCGTCAAAAGACAAGTGGCCCGGCTTGGGGTCAAAGTCAGGAGGTGCAAAAGACTTGGGTAGAGCAGAAGAAGCCCCTGACGTATGAGGAAATGCTGAACAAGCCATGCTGCTACCACATTCTGGAGGCCAACAAGCCCGCAAACCATTATACTCGGCAGTGCAGCTGGTATCAGCGCACGTTGCAGGAGGGCAGCTCGGGAGCTGTTCGGCAGAATGCTCCGGCATCTCGGCCCAACATCCCGAGACCCCCTCCTCCGACATCGGGGGCCAACGCTGTGCGACTTCCCCCTCCTCCGAGAGGACCCCCACCTCGCCCAGTGAATGTGGTGCATACCCGGAACGACAACGGTAACCAAGCCGGACATCAGCAGAGCAACTACCGGGAGGCACATCAGAGCTATGTGGTCTTCGTGACCGAGCCCCTGATCGGAAGAGCGTGCGGCAGCGTGCTCTGGAGGTAAATGCTGTGATACCGACGGTGCCCAAATTCTTGCACTGGTCCGAGATGGAGATCACCTGGAGCCGGAAGGATCACCCCCGGGTTATGCCCAAGCCGGGAGCGTATGCCTTGGTGGTGGACCCAACTTTTGTCGGACCCAACCTCAACGTCCGTTTCAGTCGGGTTCTGATTGACAATGGCAGTGCCATTAACATCATGTACAAGGACACGATGCTGAAGCTGGGAGTATCCATGAACACCCTGCTGCCCACCGAGACAACCTTCCACGGCATTGTGCCCGGAGTCTCGTGCTCGCCCATGGGAAAGATCTGGGTTGAGGTGCTATTCGGAACCCGGGAGAACTGCCGAACCGAGAGCTTGGAGTTCGAGGTCGTGGACCTCGAGAGCCCGTATCATGCACTGATCGGCAGACCGGCCCTCGCCAAATTCATGATCTCAACTCATGTGGGCTACCTCAAGATGAAGATGCCGGGACCTAACGGTGTAATCACCATCTCGGGAGACCACAAGCGCTCCATGGAGTGTGCCTCGGCAGGGTCATGCTTAGCTGAGTCCCTGGTGATCGCAGAAGAGAAGAAGAGGATCCAGCAGGTGGTGGCGATGGCCAAGACCTCCCAACTCGGAATGCCCGGGATGGTGAACCCGGAGCAGGGGGCATCATTTCAGCCCCCCAAGGAGACCAAGAAGGTGTGCGTGGACCCCAGCAACCCGGAGCGCCAAGTCATCATTGGCAGCAACCTGGACAGCAAATAGGAAGGCGAGCTCGTCGACTTCCTCCGTGAGAATCGGGATGCCTTTGCGTGGTCGAGTGACGATCTGCAAGGCGTCCCGAGGGAGTTGGCTGAGCACTCTCTATTTGTTCGACCGGATGCGAAGCCGGTGAAGCAACCAACTAGGCGCCTCTCGGATGAGAGAAGAGCTGCTGTCATGGAGCATCTGGCTATACTGCTGGCCGCCGGATTCATCATGGAGGTGCTGCACCCGGATTGGATTCGAATCCGGTCCTGGTGGAGTAGAAGAAAGATGATCCCCTCCTGCTTAAGGTGTGGCGCATGTGCATCGACTTCACCAACCTCAACAAGGCGTGCCCGAAAGACCCCTTTCCGCTGCCCCGGATAGATCAAGTGATAGACTCCACTGCCGGGAGTGAGCTTTTAACTTTTCTAGATGCTTATTCTGGTTTTCACCAGATACCTTTGAATCCGGATGATCAATTAAAAACTGCTTTCATTACCCCTTATGGGGCTTATTGCTATCGTGTTATGACTTTCGGGTTGAGAAATGCTGGTGCCACATACCAAAGATGCATGCAGAAATGCTTGCATGACCAGATAGGCCGAAATGCCGAGGTCTATGTCGACGACATAGTCATAAAAACTAAAGAAAAAGCCTCATTAATAGATGATTTGAGGGAAACATTTAAGAACCTGAGAAGATTCCGGATGAGGTTGAACCCGGATAAGTGCACATTTGGTGTGCTAGCAGGGAAGCTACTCGGTTTCCTCATCTCAAGTCGGGGAATCGAGGTCAACCCGGGTAAAATTCGCGCTATTGAGAGCATGAAGTTGCCTGTGCGTCTCAAGGATGTGCAGAAGTTTACCGGGTGTCTGGCGTCCCTAAGTCGGTTTGTGAGCCGACTTGGGGAGAAGGCTTTGCCTCTGTATCAACTGATGAAGAAGAGCAAGACATTTATTTGGACCCCGCAGGCTGATGCGGCGTTCAACGACTTGAAGAGAATGCTCTCAACTGCACCTGTGTTGGCATCTCCATTACCCAAGGAACCTATGCTGCTGTATATTGCTGCAACCAACCGGGTAGTCAGTGTCGCAATGGTGGTAGAAAGGGAAGAAGGGGGCAAGCTGATACAGAGTCCGGTGTATTACCTCAGTGAGGTGATCTCGGAATCCAAGCAGAACTACCCGCACTACCAGAAGATGGCATATGGGGTGTACATGGCAGTAACCAAGCTCAAGCACTACTTTCAGGAACACCCGATCACAGTGGTATGCGAAGCTCCTCTCGCCGAGATCATCGGTTGCAAGGACGCTAGCGGCCGGGTAGCCAAATGGGCCATCCAGTTGTCTCCGTACGCTCCGGCATACGAGAGACGAGATGCCATCAAGTCGCAGGCGCTGCCGGACTTTTTGGTAGACTGGGCCGAGATGCAGTATGAACCTCCGATACCGGATTACAACTTCTGGAGGATGCATTTCGATGGCTCAAAGGCTAAGATCGGGTTGGGTGCCGGAGTGGTCCTCACTTCCCCAAAGCAAGATGTACTGAAGTATGTGCTGCAGATCCATTTTCGGGCATCCAACAATGTCGCAGAATATGAGGCCTTGGTTCATGGACTGAACGTCGCCAAGGAAATCGGCATCCGCCGGATAGAGTGCTTTGGTGACTCGGATCTCGTAGTACAACAGGTGTCGGGGAATTGGGATGCCCTTGATGCAAACATGGCCTTGTACAGGTTTCATGTGCAGAAAATTTCCGGATTTTTTGAGGGGTGCGAGTTCAAACATGTACCCAGAGGAGAAAACGAAGCAGCGGATATCTTGTCCAAGCTAGGGTCATCCCGGGATGCCATCCCACCCGGGATAGCCCTAGAGCATCTGAGGAAGCCATCTATTCAACCATCACCCGAGTCAGAATCTATCTTCATCCCCAAGGAACCTGGTTCAGATGCCGTACCCATGGAAGTAGATGTCGGGAGCATAACATCGAACCCGGGGACTGCGTCCCAGTGCTCGGAGAGGCAAAGAAAGATGATGATAGAGGTGATGTCGGCAGAACCAATGGACATAGACACTCCCGTGTTCCCGGATAGAACTGTCCCGGGATGGGCACAACCCATTATGGCTTACATCTTGGAGGGAACTCTCCCGGAGAATGAAGTGGAAGCCCGGCAAATACTGCGGAGATCAAAAGCATACCCTGTCATCAATCAAGAGCTATACAAGAGAAGTGTCACCGAGGTACTCCAGAGATGTGTGGAACCAGCAGAAGGACAAGAGATGCTGGTGGAAATACATCAAGGGGAGTGCGGACATCATGCATCATCCCGGGCCCTGGTGGCAAAGGCGTTCCGGCATGGGTTCTACTGGCCCACTGCATTGCAGCAAGCGGAAGATATTGTCCGGAAGTGTGGGGGGTGTCAGAGATTTGCTCACCGGATACACATGTCGGCGTCAGCACTGAAAACAATCCCCATCACTTGGACATTCGCAGTATGGTGTTTGGACATGGTCGGACAATTCAAGCCGGCAAGGGGCAATATGACACACATACTTGTCATGGTGGACAAGTTCACAAAGTGGATAGAGGTCAAGCCAATCCGGAAGTGCGATGGACACACCGCTGTGCAATTCCTGAAAGACATCATCTTGAGATACGGATACCCACACAGCATTATCACAGATAATGGAACAAACTTTGCTGTGGGGGAATTCGCTCGATTTTGCGCTGAGAAGGGAATCCGGCTGGATGTAGCATCAGTCGCACACCCGGAAGCAAATGGGCAGGTCAAAAGGGCAAATGCCTTGGTCTTGGCCGGCATCAAAGCTCGTTTGATCGAACCACTGTTGAGAACTCCGGGATGCTGGATAGAGGAGTTACCGGCAGTACTATGGGGTCTCCGGACTACACCGAATAGATCTACCGGGTACACCCCATTCTTCATGGTATACGGGGCTGAGGCAGTACTCCCAACCGACATACAGTATGACTCCCCGAGAGTAACAATGTTCACCGAAACTGAGGCGAAGGAGGCCCGAGAAGATGATGTTATTTACTCGAAGAGGCCAGAGAATTGGCACTATCTCGGTCTGCAATTTATCAACAGAACCTCCGTCGCTATCATAGCCGGAAGGTACACCCGAGGGTGTTCCGGGAGGGAGATCTGGTGCTGAGGCTCATCCAACGCACGGCCGGAATGCATAAGTTGTCACCTCCATGGGAGGGACCTTTTGTGATAAGCAGGGCATTGCACAATGATTCCTATTACCTTGTAGATGCACAGGAAGCTAGGAAAGGTGTAATGGACAAATCCGGGGAGGAAACCAAACGTCCATGGAATGTAGCTCTACTTCGCCCCTTTTACGCTTAAAGGGCTCAGTGTATGTGTATCTGAATTTTCAATATTTATGGAAGTAAGGCACCCCGGGAGGAACCCGGGGACTGCCTGGTTCTGTGCTCCTTTTTACTTCTGTTTTGTTAAAGCTTGTTTATTATATTTTACCGCCATCCCGGGAAGGAACCCGGGGACTGCCGGATAGTTATTTTTTGTATTGTGTGCATGCCGGGAAAGTTCCGAGTTCGATTCTCAAGGACAGAGTAATGTGTGTCATGTGAAATCATCTTGTGACTCGACTGACGAACGCCGAAATGGTAGTCAAGAGCAAAGAGAGGGAAGGTGGGAAACACGAAAATGGTCTCGGGGACTCGGAGCAGGAACTTATCCGGCATGCTTGTTTTTTATTAACTTAGTCGTTGTTTATGTCGGGAATTCGGTTAGCCGGAACTCGGGTTGTTCTAAGTAATGTATGCCGTATGTGGAGTTTTGTGACTCGACTGTCGAACGCCGAAATGGTAGACAAGAGCAGAAATTACCTAAGTACGGTAAACATGAAAGACAATTCGGGAACTCAAAGCAGAATAAATTGACATAACGAGTTCGAATAAGTAGTTCACTGCGGAATGAAAATAGTATAAGTGTATATTACATAAGCCACCCGGCATCCCGGGGATTTAACAAGTCTACTAAGTTTTTTAAGCAGTGGGGGAAGTCGGCTTCTCGGCGGAGATCTCGGGAGCAGCGACTTCGGGAGCGGTGACCTCGGGAGCAGCGGCAGCAGCAGTAGCAGGAGCGGCAACGGGAGCACCTCCGGCAGCGCTACTCGGGGCCTCCGGACGCACCTCGGTCTCGGGGGCCTCGGCTCTTGGCGAAGTCGCCGCGTCCCGGGGAACCACCTTCTCGGGCGCAGCACCGGAATCAGCATCATCTCCTTCCGGGACATCGTCTTCCGCCTCGCTGGAAGCGGCATCATCTTCGTCGTTCTCGTAGTCCGATTCCGAGTCGGAAGGGATGCCGCTAGGGGTGAACGTGCGGAAGCTTGACCACGTGGCGATGCGGTGCGACACCTCTTGTCGGCGCTGGACCTTCTCCGGATCGGTGACCCACGGAGAAACCGTCCGCAAGCGCAGGATCGCTCCCAGATCGAGACCTTCGTACCAGCTGAGTACTTGGGTCAAGACCTGGTCGGCGCCAGCCCGTGCACCGGAACGCTTCCAGGCGTGGATGCGCCTCCCGGCACCCCGAAGTGCGTTCGCGAGCTCGGGAAGCGAGAGCGTCCCCCGGATACTTGGCCACAGTGCGCCGTGGACGTGGACTGCAGCGCTGAGTAAATCTGTCCCGATAGACCGGAGTGGTACTATCCGGGCCTTCAGGGCGACGAGGTGATCCTCGATGTCCCAGTCATCCGAGATGGGACCCTTCCCGGCGCGCTTCTCGCGGAAGGCGACAACAGCTTTGGCGGCAGCTACGCGGGAGTGCTCGAACTCTCCTTTAAAAAGAAGAGCTGTCAAACGACTAAGTCATAAGAGTAGCAGCAAGAAAGAAAGCAGAGAAAGAACAAGAGGGATGTCGGTCCACTTACTATTCAGATCCCGGTTTAATACTGTGAGCTCCGAGAGCCATGTATCACACCGGGAACGGAGGAGACCAAGCTCAGTCTCGGCAGTGTGCGCACGCTCTTCGGAATGGTCCAAGGTCTCTTTCTGCTTCTTGGTCGCCTCGATGAAGCGCGTCTTCATCTCGGCCGTAGCAGCCTGGACCTTTCCGAGCTCGCTGTTGAGTCGCGCGATCTCGGATTGGGCAGTGGCGAGAGCGGCCTTCTGGTCCACCGAGACCTTGCGCGCGGCGTCGCGCTCCTCCCGCAGGCGTCCTTCGGATTTCTTGGCCTGACCGAGATCAGCAAGAACCCGGTTGAAGATGTCCCGGCGTTTGTGGTTGCACTCCTGAAATCGAGACAGAGAAGAAATTAGTCGGGAAAAAATATAAGGAATCCGGTTGGGAGGATCTCGGGGACTCGGTGTCCGAGTCCTGGATTTTTCCTCTAAGATTGGAACCTAGTGATCTGCTATTCGGTGGAATCTAGAGCACTAAGCACCAATCTCGGGGACTAGTGGTGGAGAAAATTTTGAAGCAACCTATCCGGTTGGGAGGATCTCGGGGACTCGGTGTCCGAGTCCTGGATTTTTTCTCTAAGATTGGAACCTAGTGATCTGCTATTCGGTGGAATCTAGAGCACTAAGCACCAATCTCGGGGACTAGTGGTGGAGAAAATTTTGAAGCAACCTGTCCGGTTGGGAGGATCTCGGGGACTCGGTGTCCGAGTCCTGGATTTTTTCTCTAAGATTGGAACCTAGTGATCTGCTATTCGGTGGAATCTAGAGCACTAAGCACCAATCTCGGGGACTAGTGGTGAGGGAAGGAACAAGTATTTTTCAATAAAAAAGAACAAGCTTACCTCGGTGACCCGGGTAACATCCAGTGCGGCCACTTGGAGAGCGTGCAGAGCTTGGGCGTTGCGGCTTGGGCCTGCAGCGTGCAAGTCTCCGGCGATCTCGTAGGCATCGGCGGCGAGCCAGGCATTGTTGTATTCATCAACAACCCGTATGCCGGAGCCGCCGGGCGCGCGAGTAGCGGCAACATCCCGGGATCCTGAAGGAGCAAAAGAACTGACGGTTGCTCGCAACATCCGCAAGGCAGCAGTAGGGATCTCGGCGGGAGGCGGTGGTAACGAGGAAAACGTACCCGGGCGCAGCACCAGGTCCTGAGACGAGGATGTCGGGGCAGCTGCAGGCGGGGCAGAAGATGTTTTCTGCCCAGCAGTCTTGCCGCGAGACTTGGGAACTTGATCTGCTGGCCGGGAAAAGGCTGTAGGCTGCTTCTCCGGGATGGTCTTGGTCGCGACTGGCCGAGAGGGGCCACTTGCCGCAGGTTCCCGGCGAGGGCTGAGAATCTCTGCCTCCAGCCCGGGAACTCGGCGCGGGCTCTCCGGAAGAAGCACTTCTCCCGAGGTGGTCGTGGCCTGCACCGGGCTCTCCTCGATCACCGGATGTGCTTCCGGGGTCGCAGCGGTAGCCGGTGCGGCACCGGAAGCCGCAGGCTCACTTCCTCGGGTAGAAGGGCGAGGAGGTGAAGGAGAGGCCCGAGCCGGGCTGGGAGTCCGAGTCCCGGGAGGAGGAGGAACAGCAGGTGACGGGAGCTCGAGTGCATCCCTGAAAGGAAATATCTTAGTAATAGTTATGGAGAAAGCAAAGTAAGATAACATAAGGCAAGGAAGACGTACCCGGAATCCACAAGGGGAGGACCCCTTTGCCGGCGCCGAGCAGGCTTCTCGGTGGTCTGCTTAGTCGGTTTGCTCTTCTTGGGGGGGTTGCCGGCATTATCGGCCCCCTCGGTGTCGGAAGCCGCGCGCTTCCGGCTCTCGGCACGTTTGGTCCCGGTTGTCGGTTTCGGAACCACAGCTGAGGCCCAATTCAGAGGGAGAGCGTCAATAACATCGAGAATCTGGCAGTCAGTCTCATCCTCATCATCCGAAGAAATGAAAACTGCCTCTGGAGTTGAAGGATTACCCGGGGCCTTGACGAAAGGGATGGCGAGGTGGTCCTCGCCGTCGGGATCCTCTCCCGGCATCACGTCCGGTGTCGGGAAATCCGGCGTGTAATTCCCGTTGACGTGGACGGCGTCTTCTTCGTGTTGACGCTCGAACAACTGCGCAAACAAATTAGGCCATGTCGGTGTCCAGGTGAACGCATGTACGAAGGCGAAGGCACGAAAGACTGATATAAGCACCTGATCGCATGGTCTTCTCCGGCATCCCCCAAGGACCCCCCAAATGTAGTCCTCCGTCATCTCCGTCCGGGCAATAGCTCGAACGCGACGGACGACCCCGGCATGGCTTAGCCCAAAGATACTAGTCCTAGTGGGGTCATAGTTCCCGGACATGTGGCACATCTTGTGCACTCGGTTTTGTAGAGGGCAGACCCGGCGAACAATGAAGCACCGCAGGAGATCATCCCCGGTCATCTTCTGTGTTAGCACGTGCAGAACCTCGTGCATGCAAGTAAGCTCATCGCTATCCGGGAGCTTCTTCCGGAGACCGAACTCGCGCGGAGGACCAATAATGAACTCCGGCAGATTGATGAAGTCCGGGTTCGAGGATCCCGGACCATCTCCAGAGTGCTCCCGGTTCTTCACATAGAAGAAACTCCGCTGCCACTTCCGACAGGACTCTAGTCCCTTAACTATGGGGAATCCGGAATCCGCGCGGGGGATGATGGTGGCCGCTCCGCAATCCACTAAGTCTTTAACCTTCTTATCCGGATTGGGGATGGCTTGGCGACGGAGGATGAAGTACTTGGCCCAGAGATCCAAGAAGGGCCAGATGCCGAGGTATGCCTCCGCATATGTCGTGAAGACCGAGAGCATCATTATGGCGTTGGCGGGAAGATGGTGAGGTTGAAGGTCGTAGAGGTCGAGGAAGTCGCGGAAGAAGGGGCTTGCCGGAAGCCCAAACCCGCGCTCGAAGTGCGCGAGGAATACTACGTATTCCCCGGGTTGGGGTTCCGGTGCAATCTCCTCTCCCGGGAGACGGCTCTCGACTTCCGGAGGAATCCGGTGAGTCCGATACAGCCAGTCCAGATCGGACTGCTTGGTCTCGGATCCATCCCAACATCCCCGGGCACGTTCTTCGCCCATGTCGGAGAAGTGCGCAGGGGTATCCGAGCTACTCTGCAGACGCAGCGGTGGTTAGTCGGAGTTAGTCTACCGGAAACTAGGAGGTCGGAGCACAAACTGCTAAACGCTGCCGAGTTGGTGGGTAGCAAGATCTACCGTGGCTCAAATAATCGAAACAAAAACGAGGAAAAAAGGCTCGCGCTAGGCTCAAGCGAGGCACAAATGCGGGTGACCGATGTACATTCTAGCGCCACGGTGATTCATCGCCGAGCGCCTCGCGCGCGCCGCTCGAATGTGCTCACCGGCGGCGGCGCAACCGTGCTCGTGCTATGGCACGGCCGGGGTCGGGCGGTTACTCTACCAGAGAAAGGCATCGGAGCGGAGAAGAACAACTCACCGGTGAAGGAGAAGATCGGCGACGTGCGAGAGGGACGGCGGGGTGCGAGCTCCGGCGAACGGCGAGCGGGACGTCGTGCGGCCGACAAGCGCAGCGGCGGCGACGAGCTCGAGACGGTGAAGGAGAAGAGAAGCGAAGAAGAAGAAGTGAAGGAGACCGTTCCGGCCCCCTATTTATGGGGGGGGGGGGATTCCGGAGCGGTTTCCGATTTTCCCGCTCACGATCTCCACGATCGTGGGTGGGATCTATTTTGTGCCGCAGGCCACGTGGCACTATCCGGTGCGCCCGATCCGGCCACACCGAGGGCCACACGGCTCCAACGGTTGGATTCCGAATCGGCTGCGGCTACCCGGCGCGGGAACCCAAGCGACACCGTGCGTGCGCAGAGGCACTCGAGTGCGCCTCTGCGCAGACGGGACGTCAGGTGGGACCTAGCTCAGTGTCTCAAATTCATCGAGAGATCAACAGTCGAGATTCACTGGGATGGAACTATCCGGTCGCAGGCGTCGCCTCCCGGTTAAGGCAATCTCGGTATCTAGATCTCGGTAAAAGGATCTCGGGAAAAATCGATCTCGGCATGGAATATAAGGAGGACGTAATTTGTTCTCGGACAGTTGTTGTTTAAAGCTGATCCCGCACATCATTCGAGGTCGCTGTGCAGCAACAGCTTCGGGGACTAGTGTCGGGGGGCTGCCCCCCGGGTAGGGGCAGATCCCGGTACAATCCGGTAACTGTCGACAGTACTTGACCTTTGGCGACAGCAAAGGACACCTCCTGATGTGCCGAAAGGGCAGCTTGACCCTTGGGCACTGGAGGAGGGCAAAGTGCCTCCTGACAGCCGCGAGGGTCAGCTCTGGCAGCTATAAATAGACGTCCCCGGCCCTCACAATCGCAGCACAAGCATGAGCGGGTGGTTCCTCTAAGAACTAGCTTCTCGAAGATGTCTTTGCTGGTAGGCTAAGACATCTTCGGGAGGCTAGGCCTAGAGATACTCATCCTGAGACGAACTCGGAAGTCTCCGGGAATGACCCCGGATCTAGGACTCCGGGGAGACTCCCGGATGGAGGCGAACTCGGCTTTACCGAGTAGGTATTTCGGGTAAGTACTAATCGGAGCGACTCTCTCGGTGTTGATCTTATGCAGGAGGCTCAGTGGCAAGCAAGGAGGTGTCCGGAGTAAGGGCTCCCGGTAGACCGTCAACGGTCCGTAGCAGGCTTTCCCGTTTATAGCGGGGGAAAGTACCATCCCGCCTGACACGGAAGCATGGTCACCTCCCGCCTGACATGGGAGCGCGTCAGCCGGTACGAGCGTGGTACGACAAGACCTGACATGCCTAGCCCGGCAATCCGGCAAAGGCTATCCGGGATGGGCAAAGACATGTCTTGTCTCTGACAAGGGGACAATGATGATGCAGGACGGCGCCAGCCGTCCTTAACGAGGTGATGACGAAGGGGCTACACCGGATAGTCCGGCGACTAGGTCGCGCTAGCCGGTGATGGCATCCCGGTTAGGCCTGTCCGGTGGGGCCAAGCCAAGTTAGGGTTTCCGGCCCTCCCGGCCGGACCTCTATAAAAGGCGCCATAACTGCTCCTGAGAGGGAGAGACCAACTTCAGAGCCAAAGCTATAGTCACATTTACTCTTAGAGCAGTTACTCCTCTTCACCTTGAGTTCATCTAGTTCTTCGTACTTCATCCTTCGGCAGATCTTGTAGCAAGTTGTAGTCCTTATATCACCAATATATAGAGAAAAGGCAGGAGTAGGGGTGTTACCTCCTCACGAGGGCCCTGAACCTGGGTATATCGTGTGCGTGTTGTGTGCCTTCGTGCATTTCTTTGTATTTGTTAGATCTTTCCCTTTGCACTTTGTTCTTGTTCCATGTTCTTGGGAGATCTCGGTTTTACCGGGATCCTCCCCGTGTGAGTTCCTCAGCTCGCTATCCCTCTCCGGATCCACCAACGTCCTTCGGCCCCACAAATTAGCCATCCTATGGCATCTGCCGTGACACCACCACGACATGCTTTAACCCATAAATGGATTTCTTTAGGCGGCATCCCATATGTTCCTTCCCTTCCATGAAAAAATCCTTCGGTTGCTTCATGTAAACATTCTCTTCTAAGTCTCCATTTAGAAATGTGGTCTTTACATCCATTTGATGTAACTCTAAATCAAAATGAGCAACTAGTGCCATGATGATTCTGAAGGAATCCTTACATGAGACCGGAGGAAAAGTCTCATTGTAATCTACTTCTTCTCTTTGCGTAAAGCCTTTTGCCACAAGACTTGCCTTATACTTTTCTACTTTCCCATTGGAGTCATACTTTATTTTGTAGACCCATTTGCAGCCTACTGTTTTGGCTCCTTTAGGAATTTCCTCTAAGTCCCAAACATTGTGAGAACTCATTGATTTCATCTCATCTTCCATGGCCTCCAGCCATTTCGAAGAGTGAACGCTACTCATGGCTTCTTCATATGAAGTGGGATCTCCTTCCACATGAACTGTTTCTGTGTTATAAAATTTATAATCACTAGAAATAGCTTATTTCCTAGCTCTTGTATACCTTCTAAGAGTCTCATTCTCTAGCACATTATGTGTTTCAATTTGCGACTCTTCTTCTATATGTGGCTGTCGCCGCTCCCTTTCATGCTCAACAACAAGTTGAGTCGGCTCCTGACGGACAGGTTCTGAATCTTGCCACGTTGAAGTCACAGGTGGAGTTACAACAGGTGCTTGCATCACAAACTCTGGGATTGTCGGTGCAGGCACAACAGGTAGGGCGACAAATGGCTCATGGATCATCAAAAAAGGTGCACACACCCTCTTCTCCTCAAGATCAATTTTCGGCCTACCATGCTCCCCCTCATCATTTCGCCATCTAAGAAGACCGCATGTCTCATTTCTACAAACTTTGTGTGTCTGTCTGAACAGTAGAAACGATAACCTTTTAATCTATCAGGATAGCCAATGAAATGGCAAGTCACTGTTTTGGGGTCTAACTTTGCAATATGTGGATTAAAAACTTTTGCCTCAGGTGGGCTCCCCCAGACTTTCAAGTAACTCTCCCTGTTCACAACTCGTACAGTGTTTTGGGCACCGATTTACTTGGTACTCTGTTGAGAATGTGAATGGCGGTTTTTAACGCCTCCATCCATAATCTCAATGGCAGTGTGGAATAACTCATCATACTGCGCACCATATTCATAAGAGTACGGTTACGCCTTTCAGCTACTCCATTTTGTTGCGGTTCGCCCGGCATAGAATACTGGGCGACTATTCCATTTTCCTGTAAAAACCTTGCAAAAGGTCAAGGTACTTGACCATATGGAGTGTGTCGACCGTAGTACTCCCCCCCACGGTCGGACATGACTATTTTAATTCTTTTATCATGCTGATTTTCAACTTCAGCTTTGAATATCTTAAATTTATCCAATGCCTCAGATCTTTCTTTAATTGGATAAATATAACCATATCGGGAATAATCATCTGTGAATGTTATGAACGAGTCATAGCCATCCACACTTTTCACCGGAAATGGTCCACAAATATCGGTATGAATAATTTCTAGTGTCGCTGTGCTTCGGTTTGCACCCTTTTTAATTTTCTTTACGTATTTTCCTTTTATGCAATCTATGCATTGTTCGATATCTGGGAACTCTAACGGAGGAAGAATATCCTTTTTAACGAGGCTTTCTATTCTTCCCCTCAAAATATGGCCTAATCGATAGTGCCATAACTTCCATAAGTCATGAGTTCGCTTTCTTTTCTTTTGTTCTTTGTTCGACAAGGGAATTTGTTCATTCATTTGCACACAGAATGCACTTTTTCACTCAAGGATAAAAAATAAAGCTTATCATGAAGTAAAGCAATACCCACACAAGCATCTTTAAACCATATGGCACACTTGCCATGACCAAAATAAAATTCAAATATGTCTTTATCCAAACATGATACAATTATTAAATTTCTGTTAATGGAAGGAACAAATAACACATCTCTAAGCATAATATTAAAACCATCAACTAGCTCCAAGGAGACGTCGCCAACAGCCTCAACTTCTGCTTGAACTCCATTTGTGAATTCAATATGTCTTTCGCTTCTTTGCAAAGTCCTTGTCGAATGGAATCCCTGTAAAGAATTTGTAACATGAACAGTTGCACCTTAGTCAATCCACCAAGTAGATTTTGAAAACTGTGTATACAGGGATTCATTTACAAAAGAAACTGTGTCTATACCTTTCTTTGCCATTATGCTCTTGAGCCAATCAGGACAATCTTTCTTGTAATGCCCTTTCTTCTTGCAGTGGAGGCATGTGTCTTTGTCCACTGGAAGCTGGTTCTCAAACTTCTGATGCCCTTTGCCATATGACTTATACTGATGAGGACCTTTGCCATACGGCTTTGAAGGAGAACCATTGTAACTCCTGTTCTTGTTGTCCTTCACGTAGTTCAAGGAGCCCCCATTCTGGGACTTAAGCCTTTCCTCTTCTTGAGACAACATGGCGATGGTCTTTTCAATGTCCCACTTTTCAGGTGACACATTGTAATTAACAACAAAGTTGTCAAACTGTGGTGGCAATGAAGCCATCACCAAATGAACTATCAGGCCAGACTTGAGCTCTAGATCAGCCTTCATGGACTTGAGCTTAGCCGCCATGTTGCTCATTCGGATAATATGCTCTCTTATGCCATGTGCACCTCCAAGATACTTTTCTGTAACCAACTGTTTTAGCAGCTGGGTAGCATAAGTCTTTGAAGAACCAGTAAACTAGCTCTTTATCTTTTGGAGATACTCTCCTACAGAGGCACACTCTGCAATTGAGCCCACAATAGCGTTCTCATTTGTGTTCTTTATGAATGTCATACATTTCTTATTGGTGTTCACCCACTTTTGATTCTGTAGGGTGTATGACATCTCTAATGGACCATGGTCCAGCAACTTTTTCTGCCAAGCAGATTCATCATCAGTTGTCCCTCTTACTGGCTCTGCTGGCCTGACTGGTTGTGGTGCATTCAGAACCCAGTCAACTTCGGCGCAGACAAAAGCAAGTTCGACTTTCTTCCACCACTCAGCGTAGTTATCACCCCTGAGTGTCGGAACATCCTTCAAACAACTCATCAGGTGAAAACTTCCTGAAATCACAAGGATGTGAGATAATAAAAAACAATTGCATATATTTAATCCAACGTTGGTATAAATTAAAGCATACAACTGTTATGCAATTAAAACTATATCACTGTTGGGCAATAAAGAAATAAATGCACCATTTAACATACAATATATGAATCATGATAATGCAATTAACAACGTTGGTCATATAATAACAGAATCATAATAATCTTTAATATCAATTTATTACATCTTTAAAGAATTAAAGATCACTTTATTTCTTTTAATCAATACTTTTAACTATTTGTAGCGGAAACTTTGAATAAAATTTATAATTTTATACTTTTCAGAAGCATTTTTGTATACTTTATATTTCCTAAAATAAATTTTCTTTGGAATAATTTGAATTGGAAAAAACTGGATGAAATTTGCTAAAAAAACTAAACAAAAAACAATAAACTGTGCTTCTGTAAAAAAATAGAACAAAAATTAACAGAAAAACGGCATGTGCCGCGGCCCGGCCGGCCCACGAGCACGCGCTGCGGGCTATTTACCGCTCGCTGCGGCGCTGTCGCCAGGGGCGCGGCCCACGGCCCAATTGACTTTCGGCCCAGCGGCCCGTTCGAGCTAGGATTTTCACCTTAGCCGTCCATTTCAATCCGACGGTCGCGCGCCTTTTGCGTTCGAAGAAAACGACCGTGCGACACACACTGCCCTAACCCTAGCCCCCACTCTTTCCTTTCCCTCTCGTCTCTCTCTCTCCCGAAAAAACGGCGGCGGGGCGAGGCCGTGGCTGGCAGCACGCCGGCGACGGCGAGGGCGAGCGCAGCGCCGCGCCGCACCACGCCGCGACGAGCTCCTCCCCCTCTCTTGCCCTTCTTTCTTCTTTCTTCCTTTCCCGAGCTCGCTTCTTTCTTTCTCGCTCGAAAAATCGGCGGCGGGGAGAGCCTGTGGCCGGCAGGATGCCGGCGACGGCTACGCCACGATGAGCTCCTCCCCTCTGTTTCTTTCTTTCTTCTTTCTCCTCCACGGAAACAGCCCGAAGGCAAAATCCACCGGAGAAGACACGATGCTCCCTGGCCCTCTTGCCGGCACTGCGTGCACCCGTGGGTGTGCGCACTGCCGTCAAGCGGCTCAGAGATGGCTCCCTTTGCCGGCGACGACCATGCCGGTGAGCTCCCTTGCCCTCTTTGTTCATTAGGGTTAGGGTTTCTCTGTTCTTTGCCCCGTGGGGTAAGTTCTTCGTCTGATGCCCCTTGCGGTGCCCGTCGGATCGAGAGGAACAGGCGCGGCCAGATCGGCGGCGCTCTTTGCCGGTGAGCCCGAGGGCTTCCGGTGAACTTTTCTTTTCTTTTTCCATTACTACCGAAACAAAAACTAGGATCTAAATGCTCTGATACCAATGTTAGATCCTATTTATCTGTTAGGATTAGATCCTATTCGGTAGAAACACTTTTACATTGAGTTCATCTAGTTAACAGAGAGAAACAGAGAGAGGGAGAGAGATCAGAGAGACATACCTTGGCTCTAGCTCGAGGATCTCGAGTCGGAGGCCATGGTGGTCGACGGTGGCGGCGGCGCGACGGCGGAGGCAGTGGTGCTTCCCGTGAGCACTGCGCTAACCCAAATCGGAGGGGTGTGTCGGTGGGGTGACAGGCGGCACGGTGAACCTCGTACCGTGTGCCCCAGCCCCCACCTCTTTATATAGCGCAGGTCATAGGGGCCCACCGCCACCCCCGATCAGGGCGCAGTCAAGGGGATCCGTTCGAGCCGTTGGGCTCGTACGTGAGATCAATCTAACATCAACATGTACGCCAGATTTTCGTAATCTAGAAATCCAAGTGTAAGTTGTTGCCGGTGTTGGGAGATGGGTCATGTGACAATAGAGTAGGCTACTAAACATATATATGTGATTCAGATTGCTAATACGCTTTAGATGCTTCATTGGATATCTCTCATGGTTTACACATCAATTATCTTTGGTTATTTCACTTTGTTGTTCGTCTCTGTTTATGTTTTTAGATATACTTTGGATCTGGAGCTTATTGGGTATAGCAAATTTGCACAGCTATGTTCACAAGCTATTTCAGTTAATTCACAAAGTCACTTGGGTCACTTTATGTTTGAGTTTTAAATTGCAAAGCAATTACAATTATGAAATATGTGTAGTGTTGTTGCTAAGCTTTATGTTTTTCTTCTCATTCTCCTCATTTATTGCTACTATCCTGCTTCTTTTCCCTCCCAAGTAGGCTGGCGTTTTTTAAAGGCTACAGAGCTTGCTATCTGGTGTCAAGTACGCATCACATAGGTTACTTTCTAATGGTTACTGATCAATTCCTCTCTTCCTTTTCTTAACTTTAGTTCATACTAACGGACAGCTTTACCCCTTACATAATTATTTGATATCTTGAATTGTATGAAATAATCCTGTCTCATTTGCCCTCACCATAAAAGTACATTTCTGCTTCTTTCTGTAAGCGCATATTCTTTTCTATTTACCTGCACATACATACAAACAGAATGCTATATCTATGTTTTTGAGCTTTTTTTACTTAACTTTCACTCCTAAACTTTCCATCCAGGGTTTCGCGATGCAGAACAATAGACGCGGAACAGGAAGCAGTGAAAGAAATGTTTGTAGCTGATGTCCAAAAGCATTCACGACATTGTGGACATTTACATAGCAGTTACAGTATTGAGCCTATTTCTAAGTCAGAGTTGCTTCCAATAGATGATATCACTGCTATTGTCGCCGAAATAACAGACGAGCATGCCAGATCACTTGCAATCACCCAGGATTGGATGTCATAGACCAAGCTTATGTCCACACAGGGGAGGTAAACAAGATACTCGTTGTTCTTACTAACACACATCATTTAAAACATTCAGATAGATTCATACAATTCCACTATAACAGGTTAGAACTCGTACTGAAACACAAACAAAAGAAAGAAGCCATCAGCAGGAAATGGGACTGTAAAAAAAGGTTAGTTTTCAAACTACAGAGTTCAGTAATCTTTAGCAGCTACCTAGATTTATCACCTCATAATCTTTTATTCCTACAGGGCAAGCAATGATGGTAAAATACCTACAAAAGCTTTCCAAAATATGCATGATTGGCAAGTTTCAGATAAACAAAAGGGTTTCTCTTCCATTTAGTTATGTTATTAAATTAAAGTTGCCTAGGCTGTCTGCGCCTTTTCCCACATCGCTTATTACATGCTTAGAATGTTGTATTTCCAATATCTTATCCGTCATGTCGAGTTGTTGATGTTCACATAATGTGAAATCTGATTATTGGTTGTTACTGCTTATGGTTTTCTTAACGATGGATGTTACTTATTGTTCCTTTGCTTTCACAAGGACTTGAGGGAATCTGCTCCACGGTGATGACCACTGCCGGCTTCTTTGCTGGACCTGGAAACCAGCAGCGCGGCCAGTTGGTTAGGTGTTGTTTGAGCACTCAGTCGTGAAGACGATGGATCTTGCTGGCTTTCGTGCCACTACAGATTTGGAGCTCCAGAATTTTTCCTTTTATTTTGACACTGGTACTGCATATGACGACAAAATGATGTCTTATTAACCAATTTATCCTTAATGCGACGGAAAGAACCACCTTCACTCCAATATGTACATGGTATGATGTACCTCAAGTTTTACTTTAGCTTCAATACTTACTCGGTGAGAAGCAATATGGTACTGTAGGTTTCTGTTTTGCTGCTAATGGTATGTGTATTGTTTAAATTATGCTCTGTGTGTATCTTAACCAATGCTCAATTCGTATTATGGCACACCGTACACATGATGTATTTGATCTATATCAGTCATATGAACTTAATGAAGCATTCACAAAAGTTTTTAGGAAATTAAATATCCTCACGATAAATATTTCATGATAGAAGTATTTATGAAAAGATCTCATGAAACACTCCAATATCACGGTGACGCCGCGCCAAATTTACCTAGTTCTTTTGATGGCTTATCTTTTGTAGCAATGACCTACTCCCTCCGATCCACAAAAAGTGTCGCTCATCTAGTATAAAGTTTGTACTAGCTTAGTATAAGAGTGGGTGACACTTTTTATAAATCGGAGGGAGTATTATCTAAAAAAATTAGCGATTAGGTGCGTCTACGTCGCCTTTTGTTCGCCGTTCTCCATCTTTAAAAAGCTCAGTCCATCCATGGCCTCCACAGCGGTTGTCTTTGCTTCCACAACTTTCTAATCGACGCTCAAAACATTATTCTCTATACCCATTCCCTTGCTCGAGATTACAAGTCAGACCACCACCGAGATGGAACCATGTACTTTCTCTTCGCATGTGCTTGCATTTTCGCTTCAGCTTTCATGGATACTAGGTTCTTAACTTTGGACCAAAGTTTGCTCCATTTTTATAACAGTTTTGTCAAATTCACCGCACTCAGTTGACCGTTTAAATTTTTTTACGGGCTGATGTCATTTTCTACAACTTTTGTGTTGTAACTTTCTTGTTTCAGCATATATATATATATATATATATATATATATATATATATATATATATATATATATATATATGAATAAATATTTTTATTATGTAATACGTATTTACATTGTGCTTGTTGAAACAGTTCATTGTGTGGACGTGTTTCCTGCCGCTCCAAACTTAACCTCTGTACGTCTCGTTGCTGCAAATAAGAAAAATTTAATGAATTATTTAGTGTGTATATTTGTATAAATTTGTGGTATTTTTTTAGTTTTAGTTCACATCTCCAAAAGTTGCATGGACTCTATTTTACACTTAATTTGTATGTTATTTATTACACGTTAATGACAATACACGTTTCTCCCGTGACTAGGGTGTTTCCGACAATTTCACATATTACACTCATACTTGTCAAACACTATAATTAGCTAACTCGTTCCGAATCAACATTACTTTTATAACTCCTTCAACATTCTTGAGCATTTTAGACATGTCATTATCGAAACCAACAACAACAATCAAAACCACTACTTCCAAACATCAAATCGCTGCTTCAGCAGCTATTTCCCACAATCGCTTTCTAACATCCCACTAGCTACAACTCTTACTAACAACAACAACCCAAACTAACAGACTCTAAGCCCTAACACATTTTGTGCATTAAATTCTTTGGGGGGGGGGGGGGGGGGGGGGGAATGGTAACTAAAAATGTATTTTGTGTTTTTTGGAATTCGACCTGTTTTCTGAAAGTATCCATGTATCCAAACAATTGGTATGTAAAACAAATTCTATGTGTTTTTTTTTCAGAAGTGTAGATTCTTTTGATATAGAGACACTTCCCCTAGAGTTGTTCAATATTTAAAATCTTGCATCCGAATGCAAGTCCACATGAAGTTAGGTATGTGAAGAGCTCCCCTTATATTGTTGAAATGCGTGGGGTGATGCATTGCGTAGCAAGATATATAACAACAAAAGAGATACACGATACATAAATATAATAGGTATTAAGATGACATGGGTGGTGTGTCTAAAACACAAACCGAAACAAGTATTATACAAGTCATTACAATAATAAACACTCAACAACATTTGGCCTTATCGACTCCTACTTCAGCTTGAAGCGATCATCTCCCCATTTGTTAGGGATCACGCCGAAAAGGTGGGGAAGAGAGAAAATTAGTTTGCATATCGAGGAGCAGACAATGTATTGGACATAGAGAGCTTGACAACTTCTTGATGCACCTGATGAATAGCTTGGCGTAGCTCTGCCTGATTCTGAAGTATCTTCTTGAGGAGAAGGGGTGAGTGTGTTCTTGATGACAACAAAGACAACTTTCTTTGTCCCTCCACCGCCTCTGCCTCTGAGGACGTGGTAAGGATCGAAGCCCCTTTTGCCGCTTCTTCTTCTTCTTCTAATCCACCGGCACATTCGGAACGATGATCCACACTATTACTGCACCGAGAGATGCATCCGATCATGTCGTAGGGGTCCTCCCCCTGGCAGCACTCGACACAGTTGGAAGGAGTAGCTAGGACAGCGGTAAGGATAACTAGGAGGCTTACACTAATGCACCACACAACATCAAGTTTGTTGGCATTGTTGGAACCTATACCCATGGCCATGGGTAGTTCCTTATAGCTAGCTATTACCTGACTACAAATGCACTAATCAGCCTGCAGCAACCTCTATTTTCCAGGAAAGGGGGTAGCAGCTAGCGAGACTATGGATGTGAGGGAGACGGGCGTACGAGGTATTTAGGCAGGGTCACGTCAACGGCTCATCTACGATCCGACATTTGCTCATCTGCTTGCGTGCTGGCAATTAATGCACTGCGTGGATCAGTATGACAATTCTTGTTTGACCGCCCGCGCATCTCCAAGCATTTCCCGTGCTTTATCTTACTAGGGTCAACCAACAAAATACTACGTCGTACATCACTATGCGTTTTAGGTCATGCCCAATCAAGCTTCCATGTTTGAATCTCATGCCACTAGTGAGCTTGTGACTTGTGAGTGGTTTGTCCTCACATCATTTGCTTGGGAGTTGAGATCCTCATGGTGTACGTAATTGTACTAGTTTAACTCATACTATGTCCACTGGCTTTAAGTATTATTAGTAAAAATGTCCATGCGTTGCACCGGGAGAGAAACCTACGATGATACATAAACATTTGTCGACGTCGATGTGATGGTGGAGAAAGGGTAACTGTCAAAATAAAAGAGTGGAGTGAATCTTCTTCCCTCCATTTCATTCTCCATCCTCGTGTACCCACATAATATTGGATAGTAAGAATTTGACATTTTTTATATATATTAAATATAAATATACCCGTGAATTTTTAGTGCACTATTTCAAATAGTTAGTAAAAAAGGTCTTCTTTTCCGTGTGCTCACGCTATTCACACGTCACGCGCAGATGCAGCAAGGCCGGCGGCATATCAGACCTTCAACCATGGGAACATCTCTTCCAGCCAATGAAGCTACTGCAGGATCTCTATATCGTCATGAAGGAGATATGTCCTAGAGGCAAATAAATAAGTAGTATTTATTGCATCATCTCATAAGTTTATAATAGGTTTGTGTATTGTGCTATAACTGTATTAATCGGAATTATTAATACACGTGTGATACATAGACAACCAGGTCCCTAGTTAGCCTCTATATGAACTAGTCCATTGGGCAACAGTTGATCGAGATTCCCGATCAAGAACAATGACGTCGGTTGACAATGGGGTCATCTTATTAGTTGAATAAGGTGATGGACATACGCAAAGTATTGCAATAAGATCATATTACGATATTTGTCATTTGCAATAAGGTAGAACATGATAGCTTATTCCTTAAACCGTGAGACCGTACTTATTGATGCTTCGTAGGGGTGCTTTGAGAGCATCAAACGTTGTGTCTTATATAGCATGACAATAACGGTGTCCATCTTGGGTATCCCGAAAGAGCATCGAGACGTAATGATCAAGAGCGGGATTTTTTCATTCTTGTAATGGAAAGATACTCTGGGCCCACTCGGTGAGATTACATCGATATAGCAGCGCAACTTATGACTAGGTCATGGAGATGTAATATCACGGACGAGTTAATAACCTTTGTCGGTAACGAGATACAACAAAGACGTTGGATGTCTACGACCATATCTCGGACAAGGTAGTATCGCAGAAGCAAAGGGAATGAATATCATATTTATGGTTCAACGATGATATTCGTAGAATGCACAGGGGTCGTCATATACATCAAGGTATCCCTGACGGTCATTGGTGAGCGGAGTGTCTCGACCATGTCTGGAGTGTTCACGAACTGTAGCGTAACAAACTTAAGGTCTTAACGACACCGGGAGATAGGTTTTGGAATAATATAGGATTTTGTTGGAGAGAGAGAAATGATCCGGAAAGAGTTCCGGTGGTCCGGAAGGAGTTTCGGGAAGGTCTGAAATGGTTCCAGGGATGTCCGAAAGTTGTTCGGGTGGTTCGGAAATTGTTTCGGAGTCATGGGATATTAAAGAGTATTTAAATATATTAATTATGAATTAATTATATTTTATATTAATTTAATTATTAAATAATAAAGGAAAAAGGGGCAGCCCACCTAAGTGGGCCAATTGTGGCCCACTAAGGTGAGCCGCACCAAGCAAGGAAGGGGAGGCTTGGGCCCCTAGTCCGAATTGGACTAGGAGGGTTCGGTCGGCCTCCCCCCTCCTCTCCTTTAGTCCCACATGGGGGAGGCAAGGTGTTTGCACACCTCCTCCCCCCTTTATATAGCAAGGCATATTAATTAGATTAATTACAGAAAAATACAATTAATTGTATAGCAGGTCGGCCGAGTTGCTTCTCCGTCCGTTTTGCCTCCTCTCTCCACCTAAGCTATACCGCCGGGCGCCGTTGCCCTGCGGGATTCCAGATAAGTTCTACCCCTGCGATTTTGAAGGAGATATGTCCTAGAGGCAATTAATAAAGGGTATAATAAAGACCCCGTGATCCTCTTCTGCGATAATACGGGTGCCATTGCCAACGCCAAGGAGCCAAGGTCTCACTCCACCGCCAAACACATTCTCTGACGCTTCCATGTGATACGTCAGTACGTACAAGGAGGCGATGTGAAGATTTGCAAAGTGCATACGGATCTGAATGTGGTAGATCCGCTGACGAAGCCTCTCTCGCTTGATAAGCATGAAAAACACCAGTTAGCTATGGGTGTTAAGCTTTTACCAAGTTGTAATCTAGATTAATTTGTACTCTAGTACAAGTGGGAGACTGAAGGAGATATGCCATAGAGGCAATTAATAAAGTGTATTATTTATCATATCTCGTTTGTTCATAATAGGTTTTTGTGTCATGCTATAACCGTATTAAGCGGAAACATTAATACGGGTGTGATGCGTAAAGAACCAGGTCCCTAGTAGCCTCTACTAAGACTAGTTTCGTTGCGCGATTGATGATCGAGGTTTCCCGATCATAGGCCATGGCGCCGGTCGGTAATGGAAGTCATATCGTTGGAGAACTATGTGATGGACATACCCAGATTTGGAGGACGTAGTCGTTACGCCTTTGACCGTGAGATCAACTCTTATTGTTATTCCTGGAAGATACCTTGATCGCACCAAACGTCGTATCTTATATAGTATGACAATAACGGTGATACTTTTGGGTATCGGAAAGGAGTAGTTGAGACGAGGGGTCAAGAGCGGGATTTGCCAGTCTGCATAGCAGGATAGATACTCTAGGGCCCACTCGGTGACATCATGTCTAATGAGCTTGCAAGCATGTGACTAGGTCACAGAGACATGAGATCATAGACGAGTAGAAGATAGCGTTGTCGGTAACGAGGTCAAGCTAGGTATGGAGATATCTATGGAACGACACTCGGACACACTAAGTATCGCTATGGCAAAAGGTTTAAGACTTTGCGTTCAGGTTTAATAGATGAAAGTCATTCGCTATATCACAGGGATTAATTCATGGGGTCCAGGCCTACGAGTTAGTCGTTGATCATAGAGGAGTCTTGATCATACCTGTTATTATATCGAACCGCTAGGGTAACACACTTAAGGGGTTTCGACAAGACAACCGGAAAGGAAAGAGATCAGCGGGAATGTCCCGGGAGGGGTCCGATGGAGATCGGGCAGCGCCGAAAGAGTTTTCGGAGCTAGGATAAATTATATATATTATGTTTGATATTAATTAGTGTAATTAATATGCAAATATGATTTTATATATTTATTTTCCAATTTATTTAGTCTGATTACCCTAAATGGGCCTTCTGGTCAAAAGAAGGCCCAAGAGGGGGAAAATCCCCAAGGGGATTCGGTGGGGGGCATGGAGGCTGGCGGGTGTCTATTTCTCTCTCTCTAGTCGGCAAAGCATTTTCAATGGAGGGACCGAAAGGGATGTTTAAACATGCAATTATACGATCGACGTTGTGGTACAGAATTCGTAGGTAGGGAAGCGATTCTCTTACGAATAAGCCTATATGCCACGTAAAACTTGCAAAACTAAATAAAGCTTGAGGCGTCTAACTTTGTTTTGCAGAGGCGTTATTTTATGTGACATGGTTACGGTAAGTTTGATATTAATCGTACTGTCGGAGGCAATGGATGCTACGTAGACTAGGAGCCATGCCGGGGCGCCGGGGGCCAGACACATGGCGCCATGAAGGTCCAGGCGCATCGACCATGTCACATCGCACTTCATTGCATCATTATTGTGTGATGTTGTGTGTGCATCCTATTGATTGCTTATATGCTAGATATACAACGGTAGCATCATGAATAAGATGATCCCTAACAAATACTAAAATTGTGTTCTCCCTCGTTGCGCACCAACAAGAAAGTTCTACGTTATGAGGCATGCCGTGATGATCGGGTGGCAGACATATCGTCATTCGCATACAGTGGGTGTAAGCCATGTTGCACGCGCAGGGTCTTCGAGATTTGATTGGCGAGCCTAGCATATGCAGATATGGCCTCGGAACACGGGAAGATCGAAAGATCGAGCATGAGTCACAGAGTTGTTGTGATCGACATTTTATGTCCACCTTTGAAGTTGTGCTGCCAGCCGTGATGATCGGGGGTAGTATGTTGGATGAGGGTCGTGTAATCGCCATTATTATTTTAGGGATAATAATTGTGGTGGGGTGTGTTTTGATAATATGATTATAAACTAAAACTCACCTATATATTATAAATTTTACCTTACCTCTTTTGCGATCACATCTGTAGACTACGCAACTATACTTCGGTTACTTCCTCAAGAGCCCGGATTCTACCTTAGAAGCCGACAGGTCCAACTTCATCAGCTGGTACAAGGGTTTTAGAAACATCCTCGAACACAACAACATCTTATATGTTCTCGATGAAGCGTTAGGAGAAAGATCAGGAGATTCTGCAAGCGAGGAGGAGGAGGATGATTTCCGTAGACGTCAAGACATATTCATCGAAGTGGAGATCACCATGACCATATGTGTAGCACCTGAGTTGAAAGAGTTATTTCGACGCAAGTAGCCATGCGTCATGATTGATGCGATAAAGACACACTTCCGAGATGAATTGAAGCGTGAGCAGTTCAGGCAACTTAGAATGTTCCAGACCATTCATATGGAGGAGCATACCTGTCTGGAGACTCATTTGAAGAGATTGTATGACATCTACTTCCATCTCACGATGGTCTTCGATTACTGGATGGCAGATTCCTGTGCCATTCATACTGTCCTGATATCTCTGCCTTCAAGCTATGAGAAGCATGTGCGCAAGTACATTTTGAAGGCCGACAATACGAACTTCTACAAGTTCGTGTCCGAATTCAAATCTCTGAAAGTTGATTCCATCGAAGGAGAAATCTTCGATGCTACAGGTATATATTTAATATATACAGAATTATGAATTCGCCTCTTGATATATTATAAAGTATTTGATACTTATTCTATTTGTGAAACAGGTCCTGATTATCACATATATGCGGCGAAGTATGATGTGACCTGGCGCTGAAGATGGTGATCAAGGAGTTGATGGCCATTTGGTGTTCACGTCCTCAAGTTATCATATTTATCATTAATAGTTTTTTATAAGATCTTTTGTAATAGTGAGAAAGTGTGTTCAGTGTCTTGATTGTTGCAAAAAAAGTTATTCATGTAATAAGACAAGTTCAGTTGTTTTATGTTATGGAACAAGCCAGTTGTTTTATATTATGAATAAAGGTTTCACATCTCAATTACATCAATTGTATGATAACGTTCATAATTGTAGAAATGATAAAATAGCATGTCCAATGAATAAAAGTTCTATTACTAGAACAAACACCATCGAATTTAGTCATAAAGGCAATGAAAGAAGTAATGGATATTTTGGTCCATTTAAGTATTTCGAGTGCCGAATTGATTAAGTTTGAAAAATAGTATTGAAGTGTCAATACGAGAGAAAATTAATTAAGAGTCATTTTAAATGATTATTAAATTAATCAATGGTGTTTTTGCTTGGTCCGAATTCTTCTATGATTATTGGTGAATAAGAGTATTTGCCTAATAAATCATGAGTCTGAAATTAATTTGATAAGAGATCAAATGGAGTTTTTCAGAAGAAAGATTAGTGAATATTGTATTCACAAGATTCGATCAAAGGACAATATTTTTGCATTATAGTTTCAACACAAAAGACTTGTGGAAATTCGTTTCACAATATTATAATGTCATATATGGTGATATGTGGGGTATTATAATCATACTACATTTTATAAAGTATGGTCTGTCAGAATCCGTCTTAGAATCTCTTAATATGTTCGAAACATTGTAGTCGATGTCCACTTTAGAAAATAGATATTTTTCTCAACGAGAATTCGTGGGATCGACAGTGGTGTCATAATGTATATGATTATATGATAATTCGGAATATACATGAATAGTTCTTTGTAGATTACTCGCATTGGATGAGAGTGTATTCCAAAACCAAAGATAAACAAAACTTGTTTTGTTGACTATGTAATTCCGAGGAAAATGTGAATTTTTCGAATTATGGTTTATGGATTGAAATTAGGAGCTTGAAATAAGGTGTCAGACCTATGTTCATAAATGTAGAATGTTGGATGGTGTTCCAAAAGAGTTTATTTCTACAGATGAAAATTTGGTGATTAAGAGTGAGGGAGTCTAGAAAATTGTTTTCTTCTTGCAATCCTCTTCATAAAGATCATAATATTTTCATAAAAGGAAGCTTCTAAATAAAGTGATGTTATATTTAATATTGCTGTCATGTCATAGCACGATATTAAGTATTTCAGATCTTGTTGACAGATCAAGGTACACTTTATGAATACAAAGAAAGTTGAGAAAATATCGGAATACGAACAAAGGCTTTTTCAGCCTGGAAATCCAAGTTACATTTGAAAGGATTAAAAGAGACATTGTTGCTGCAATTCTTATTAGAGGAATAAGATTGTTTAATTGTCATATAAAGTGTTATATGAGAAATGTGACTATGAGAAAGACGTGGAAGCATGTCTTGTCAAGAAATGTGTCTTGGACAAGATCAAATTTGTTGACTACATTTATGTAGACATGCTTGAAGTCTGAAGGATCTGTATTAATGTAATACTGTAGTTTGTATTGAATTCGAATTGATAATAGATCAATGATTTTAGTTTGACCAAAATGTCGATTTAAGTGGGAGTCAAAGTTAGTTCACTCAGGTGAAATATGTGAAGAACATATTTTTGAGTGGGAGCTTAGGAACTCAAATATGTGGATGACATGTTTTTGAGTGGGAGCTCGTGTTCTCAAATATGTGGAGACATAATTTGAGTGGGAGCCGAATTCATCTTGTGTAAATGACACATTGGAAAATTGTACCAGTAGAATAGATGAGAAGGATAAAGTTGTGAAACTATTTGAAAGTTAGTGTCTATTTGGAATAGAACGGGAATTTTAAATAGTTAGTCGAGTTGTTTTGGATTATATCTGAGGAGTCAGAATAGAATCAAAAGGATGGTCCTTGGAAATCCAATTGATCATTAAGAATAATGATGCAAGGTGGTAATGGTTGTATGACATGTTGGTCTATTATGTAATATTAGACATCATACAGAAACCATATTATCTGCTCGATGAAATATGACCGATGTTCTAAGAAGAAGAGCAGTTATAAAAGTAAATTTAGAATTTACTCGAAGTAGAAGTGCGTTAGTTAATGGATTGACATTGGAATGTCGAGTTTTCTACATAGGTGTGAAAGTATGTAGATATCGCGAGTTTGTAATTGTTACAAGGGGCTCTATATGACTGAGTGTGTTTTCAAGGCAGTTGTCTGGTTAGCATAATCAGAGTAAGCGCTGGGAAACGGAAGTCTCACTTGGTTACGGTATTTACATATATGTTATTAGATAACATGGTGATATCAAGCAAATTGATATCAATTAATTGCAAAAGGATGCACAATTATGTATTGTACAGATTGTCAGAGTAACACTCTTCCATAAGCAAGCATTATCAAATGACGCTTATTTGATAAGAGATTTTGATAGAGTAAAATGCAGCTAATTTATTTGTACTCTAGTGCAAGTGGGAGACTGAAGGAGATATGCCCTAGAGGCAAATAAATAAGTAGTATTTATTGCATTATCTCATAAGTTTATAATAGGTTTGTGTATTGTGCTATAACTGTATTAATCGGAATTATTAATACACGTGTGATACATAGACAAGCAGGTCCCTAGTTAGTCTCTATATGAACTAGTCCATTGGGCAACAGTTGATCGAGATTCCCGATCAAGAACAATAACGTCGGTTGACAATGAGGTCATCTTATTAGTTGAATAAGGTGATGAACATACGCAAAGTATTGCGATAAGATCGTATTACGATGTTTGTCATTTGCAATAAGATAAAATATGATAGCTTATTCCTTAAACCGTGAGACCGTACTTATTGATGCTTCGTAGGGGTGCTTTGAGAGCATCAAACGTTGTGTCTTATATAGCATGACAATAACGGTGTCCATCTTGGGTATCCCGAAAGAGCATCGAGACGTAAGGATCAAGAGCGGGATTTGTTCATTCTTGTAATGGAAAGATACTCTGGGCCCACTCGGTGAGATTACATCTATATAGCTGCGTAGCTTATGACTAAGTCATGGAGATGTAATATCACGGACGAGTTCATAACCTTTGTCGGTAACGAGATACAACAAAGACGTTGGATGTCTACGATCATATCTCGGACAAGGTAGTATCACAGAAGTAAAGGGATTGAATATCATATTTATGGTTCAACGATGATATTCGTAGAATGCACAGGGGTCGTCATATACATCCAGGTATCCCTGACGGTCATTGGTGAGCAGAGTGTCTCGACCATGTCTGGAGTGTTCTCGAACCGTAGCGTAACAAACTTAAGATCTTAACGACACCGGGAGATAGGTTTTGGAATAATATAGGATTTTGTTGGAGAGAGAGAAATGATCCAGAAAGAGTTCCGGTGGTCCGGAAGGAGTTCCGGGAAGGTCTGGAATGGTTCTAGGGATGTCCGAAAGTTGTTCGGGTGGTTCGAAAATTGTTTCGGAGTCACGGGATATTAAATAGTATTTAAATATATTAATTATGAATTAATTATATTTTATATTAATTTAATTATTAAATAATAAAAGGAAAAAGGGGCAGCCCACCTAAGTGGGCCAATTGTGGCCCACTAAGGTGAGCCGCACCAAGCAAGGAAGGGGAGGCTTGGGCCCCTAGTCCGAATTGGACTAGGAGGGTTCGGCCGGCCTCCCCCCTCCTCTCCTTTAGTCCCACATGGGGGAGCCAAGGTGTTTGCACACCTCCTCCCCCCTTTATATAGCAAGGCATATTAATTGGATTAATTACAGAAAAATATAATTAATTGTATAACAGGCCGGCCGAGTTGATTCTCCGCCCGTTTTGCCTCGTCTCTCCACCTAAGCTATACCGTCGGGCGCCGTTGCCCTGTGGGATTCCAGATAAGTTCTACCCCTGCGATTTCAGCTGGATCTGAATAACCGGGGGTTGTCGTTAAGCTCCGTATGTTTGCGAGTGCTCGGAGGCGACTCTTCTGAGGAGCCTGGGCGACGTCGTCTTGCCCCCTGCAGCCGCTGCGCCGCCTCCCCCCTACCGCCGGCGCACCCCCCTTGCTGCTGGCGCCTCGCCATCTTCCGCCCGACGCCCGTCGACGCAGGTCATCGTCGACACCCCGGCATCATCGTCTACGTCATCGCGGCAAGTTCTCCGCGACCTCGAGGTCGGCTACGCACGACTTCATCGTCAACGCTTGTGCGGGAGCGTAATCCCCGCTATCAGTCTACATGGAGGTAATGTAACCCGTTCCGCCACCGTTATCACATGTACTAGATAGATAGATCCTGGCTAGTTAGGGTTTCATACGCTAGAAAAATTATTGTTTTCTGCACCGTAACCCCTTCACGTCATACTCATACTCATGCGTCGCCGGCCATGCTCGCGCCTCCAAACCTCATGCACCGCCGGCGGGGGCCTGGCCCCAACCGCCCCCATCGACACACACTGCCGGCCACACACTGCCTGCTGGAGCCCCACGCTCCTCCATCCTCACACCACCACACGTAGTCCATGGTGGCTGCCTGCTGGAGCGGATTTCTGATGCGTTCTTCTTCTCCATGCATGTATTTGAGTCATTTTCCCCTAGCTTGAAACGCCCGATATGCCGGCCTTGCTACGTCCTCCCGTGGCGTGCGATTGGGCACTCGCAGGTGGTGTTAGCCGCAATAGCTGAGGCAGACGGAGGTCTCTTCCGTCCTGACCGTCGTCACGTGATGGGGACACCCAAACACGTGCAACGAACACCGACGTCTTGATATGGCGAATGATTGCGAGCACGGCCGGCGATGCGTGGATGGCGGCGATCACGACCTGTATCTGGTGAAGGTGGACGGGATCGAGTTGTGTAGTGGGAGCCTAGGACGGCCCTGGGAGGTCGGGTATTTTTTTTGAATTTTCCACATATATTAAACCAACAAAAAGTACACGATTACATCGATTATAAAAACAAAACTAAAATAGACTAGCGAATCTATGAGATCTTCAAACTCTTTCTTCATACATGATACAATCTTATACTTTTCTGAAGGTAGCCGTAGAACAACGCCAAAACCACCAAACCACACACCTGCGAATACCACCGAAGGTTCTCCTTTTTAATTTTGAGCCGCAATGCCAAAACTTTGTGCACGCACACAACCATTAAATTAATCCAGCAACATCGGCAAGAGCACCACCACTGATATTTTAGGGACAAATAACCGAGCCACTTTGTCGATGACGCTGTGAGTCGAGAGAACGAATCACCATTGTCGAAGTAGTAGTCGGGATAGATAACGCGAGGACAAACCTCCTCGTGGCAACCATGAGAAACAATCCAAATTTGATCTGGCGAAACAAGATCTGAAGAATCATACCTAGACAAATTTAATCTTCCAAAGCCATCATTAACGTCGAGAAGGAGATCTCACTGACGATCGAAGCGCGGAAGATTACTTATTGCAAACGATGTCATCTCCATTGACAAAGAAGACAATAATCAAAACAAAGATCTAACATTAAGGACATTTGTATAGCGCCCTGGGCAGTTCCGAGGTCCCACCCATCCTAGTGTCAGAGCGGCACCTAAAGGAAACGATGACCCGTCAATTCGTAGACGAAGGCGACGATGAAGTTGCAGATGACGCCGGCGGCGACGACTAAGGTTGAAACCCTAGCCGCCGCCTTTCTCTTTCCCCGGGAGGTCGGGTCATAACCGTGGGGAGGAGAGAGGAAGACTTGTTCGCTTGTTAACAATGAACCGTTATTTCCACTTATCGGTGGCAGTGGTGGGTAATATCTCAGAACTATAGGGGTAGAATCGGAATAAAAAAATGATGTACGCAAGAAATCTTCCTCCCTTTATTATTATAGGTATAGATTTAGGATCAAGAAATCACCTTCCATATTAAGTACTCTCTCCGTTCACAAAAATATGTCACAACTTTGGTTAAATTTACATGTATCTAGTGGAGGAGTTTTAGTATGTAGATACACCGTCCGTTTAAAAAAAGACTCAACCCTGTGCAAATTTACACGTATCTACTTACTAAATCATGTATATGTATATGTAAGGTTGGATAAAGTTAAAACATTTTTTTATGAATGGAGGAAGAATTTTTTTCAAAGAAGTAGTGAGTATTTACTCTTGAGGAAAAGACAGACCCTTCTCCCATCAATTCAGATAAAAAAGTGCCGTAACAAAGAGCCGAACATGCTGACCCAGTCGGACACAAAATATGTACGGGCTTTGTCCGTTTGATGTATCAGATAGATATGTGTCTGAGCCTTTTTAAACCACTGCACCTAACAACACGGCTTATTTAGGCTGTCATTTTTTTATGAGTCAACATATTGGGATATATACACGGCTTATTTAGGCTGTCATTTTTTTATGAGTCAACATATTGGGATATATATTTATTAGCATAAATATTGCACAAGAATAAATAGATAAGTCACGCACATACATTCTACAACCAAATTGAATATAATCAAATAATGTATTACAACCAAATTGATTAAGTTGTAGCAACTAAATCAATTGGACAATGGTTAGTTTTCCAATTGAGTCCATTTTTTTTAGAAAATGGGTAGTCCCGGCCTCTACATCATGATGATGATGCACACAACCTTTATATTAAATGAAAAAGTTGTAAGATAGTATTAAGTAGCTTATTACATCTCAAGAATAACTCAGCACAGTCACATAAACCAAGCACCGAAAAGAGGCTAACTGAAGACTATCGCATCTTGAAGTCTTCTAGTATGTTGCCACCATGATGGCAGCAAATAGCTTGGACCACCGCCATAAGACGGGTACATCCAGAATCCATAAGAGCTCATTGCTCGGATGAAAGGAGACCACATATGGATCCAGTATGTGGCGTGGTGAACAACCTACAAAAAGTGAGCACCTCCAAGTTTGTTAAAAACAACATCGTTTCTACAATCTCAAACAGCCCATATGAAAACACAAACACCAATGCGAATACGTGCTTTTGTTTTCTTAACTACTCCATCTAACCAATGTCCAAACCTATTTGCTACACTAGAAGGTGGAGAGATAAAGTGGAAGAGACGCCAAATATCCCTAACGAAAGAACAGTGTATGAAAAGATGTTCCACTATTTCATTTTCAGAGCAAAATGCAGATGTTTTACATCCGTTCCAATTTCTTTTTATCAAATTATCTTTAGTAAGAATTACTTTTCTGTTTAAGAACCACATAAACACCTTTATTTTGAGGGGATCTTTAATTTCCAAAGATATTTACGGAGGAATGGGGTGTGTCATGCAAATAATCAGCATACACAAACTTAATGGTGAACTGGCCATTCGTAGTTAACCGCCATTTGAACCTATCTTCCTCATTGGATAGTGATACACTCATTAGTCTATCAACAAGTTTTTTCAATGATACCCAACTACGTCCAATCAATGTTCTTCTAAACTCAATGTTTAGTGGATTATGACTTAACATTGTGGACACAAACATTTTTATGACGCACAATGTTGAACAAAGATGGATATTGGTCAGCTAACGATTAGTCCCCAAGCCAAACATCCTCCCAAAAACGTGTATGGAGGCCATCGCCAACCATGAACTGTCCCTGTTTAAGAAATCATGTTTGACAAACATAATCCCTTTCCAGAAAGGGGAATCTGTTGGTTTAGGTTCATATATTCTCTCGCAAATCATTTTAAAGTTACTTGTGATGTGCCATAAGTGCAGGGTATGTATCGTAGACTTTGCGATAAGAGCGTAGAACCCAACGAGAAGCAAAGTAGAAAGTGTTGACTAGTGGATTTCAACAAGGTTTCACTGTAGATACTATAAGACATTTTTATAGGTCGATTTATATTGATTAGTAATTCAGTCACAAGTAATTAAAAGCAACAAAATAAAAGTGTAGTAAGTGGCTAAATCCTTGTTAGTGCAATGGCAAGTCGTTGTGTAATCAATGATGACAAAAACGTTTATCAGAAGATTTTTTTCAATTACTTTCATCACATATCATCGATCAACCTTCATTATTTTTGTAAGTTTTGTTTGTGTGAATCTACGCTAGTGTACTGCCCTGGGTTGGACATATAAATACTTACAATTAAATAACTTGCAATCATTCCACAACTATAAAGTTATTACTCTCTGATATGTTTAATGCGTATGAAAACAACTACGTAAGTACAACTCGTATGTCCAACTGGTAATGTTTTTCTAGAGCGGAGGGACTAAGATAAATTAAATCATTACATTAAACTCTAAGATCCTATACTCTTACGCGTAATAGCTTCTCAATTGGGATTCATGTTTTTGTCCTTTCGCTTCGGCAACGGTGTCATAAGCAAACTAGATATACAATGTATTCTCCTAGATCCATAAAGATGAATTACTATGTAATCGACGTGCACATGACACTACAACATAAATAACAAAACATTAAATAGTACCCAATTTTACATAAACTACCAGCAACAACACTTATTACATGTCCTTAAAAACTAGACGAACAACTCACAAGACAACATACGAATCATGATATGAGATGATTTATGGATATATAAAAATCTGGTTATAACAATATATCACCGATAAAATATTTTGACTAGCGTGAGCTATTGACCAGACTCTCTACTTTTGTTTATTTATTTAGCTACTGACACATGGGACCCGCATGTCAGAAAACATCCATGCCACATATAAAAAAACACATGTGTCTTTTTGCAAAAATTACAATGCGAGCTGTCCGCTTCAGATTGATTTTGGACATATTTCTTCACTGAATACAAGTTGTAATACCCTAGAATTATAGTAACAACTTGTGAGACTAAATTGTACAAGCTGAATAAATTATGAGACTACAAGTATATATACCTCTAGCACCCGTTATCAGGTCGAAATCAATCAACCACCACCACCAAAAAACAAAACAAAATCACCCAAAAGACAAATTCCCGATCCAATCTGGAAACGAAACACGAACGCACAGCAAAAACACGTCCAACACCAGCTGGGCCTGTTGTTCCACCCGCGAGCGGAGGCCGTTCCAAAATTCGAAAGCACCGCCCGAGTGGGCCGTCTCCACGTGGCCTCTTAACTCCGGCGCACGCGCTCCAGGCCCGAGGGCCCACAGTGTCCCCCTTTGAACCAATTTATTTATGCGCTCGATGCGGTGCCGTGCGGCGGCATGATTTTAATTACTCCGACCAACCCCCACTCACTAGCTCCTGATTTCGAATTTTGAAACTGCAGATCGCACATCCCATTTTGACATGACAGGTTCAGTTTTTAGTACTCCAAAAAGCTAGCGTGCTTTGGCGTCCGTACGGCGATTTGTTTTCGAGTTAGTTACGGTGATGCTTACCTGAATTATTAGCAGCTGAATTCTCCATGATCAGTGTTCTGGCTGTGGGCGTTGCAATGTTGTCGATTTCAAAAAATTTACTGGCTGCGATGCTGACATGCTGCAGTCTCTAGATCCGATCGAACATGGTCAAAGTTTGCAGAAGATAGCGCACGGTACCTATCCGACTTCCGACCTGCCGCACCCATATTATCTTGGGCTGATGCAGTGGGTTGAATGAATAACGTCACCGGGTTTTGTGAGAAGACAGTGTATGTATTCTCACACATTTCAAAGTATATATACCCTGATTGTTTTGGCATTGCTGTAAAAATAAAAATGTCAGATGGGATCATTGGACTGCAATGTATTCTCACATTCTTTTGATCATTCCTGTCAAAATAATCAATATATTTTATCTAAACAAATAATCAATAGATCGTGTCAAAATAATTTTCTATCAAGTTGCTATAAAAAATCAACCTGTACATACACCAGGAAGGCTAAAAGATATTATTCTCTTTCGTAAATCCAATATATTAAAAATACAATGTAGTGAACATCCAAGCAGGAATCAAGCTGTCTTAGGCCTTGTTTGGCACACATCATTTCATTTCATTTGACAACATGATTTTTTTTGGAGAAATGACATCATTAGGAACAGAAATTGACTTAACATAGTATAGACATTCTATCGAATTGCAATTGAAATAACATTTCGATTCCATAACAGGCAAACACGTTTGGTATGAAATCTAAGATGAATTTCATGAAATGATGAGTGTCAAACGACCCTTTAATACATTACAACAAGCGATTCCAAAAGCATAAAAAATGGAACCATAACAAATCACCGGTTCCGAATGAATTGTAGCCTTTGCTGATCAATACTTTTCTTGCAACAGCAGAAGTCCAAAAAGGGTGAGGCCAAAATTATGCATGTCCATAAAGTTGGGTTAAGATGGATAAATGGACCCACAATCACACCTATTATTCCAGTTTTTTTAAGTGTATTGGTTTTTTTAGTTCCCTTCAAGTTTAATCCAATGACGGCATCAGTTTATAGGACCCATTCCAGCGTATTGGTCTATGTATCTCTTCTACACGTATAATTTTTTCTTGGTTCAGAAGATTTTTTTAAAAAAAAATACGATTTCAGTTCATAAGTATGTGTCCTATTAACTCCATTTGTTTCGAATGAATGAATCATACAAAAAAAATATGGAATGCTTTAAGATGGTACATTCCATACGATTTCTAACATGAATTTGTATATATTGCAAACAATCCTACATGTTATATAACTAGATAACAATTATAATTTATAGTCAACTATAAGAAAAAACTCCTACTATGTTTTCTCGATGCTGTAACCAAATAAATTGTATGTATGGTTGATGAATTTTAGTTAATGGATTCCACCATATCATGACATTCTATTCCTATTTTTTTATTGCATGCTAATACGATTTTTATTTATATAATAAAATCGAGTTACAAGACACGTTTACGCCGAACGTACATAACTGAAAAGATAAGATAAATCTATGCAAAGATCCAGCGCCTATACCAAAAGGATGGAAGACATTGAACGGATAGACGTCGCCTACAGGGGGGTGAATAGGCGATTTAAAACTTTTTCCGAGGAGCCGGAATATCCGGTCCAAGAGTGACCCGGAAATTCCGGTATGCTTGATAAAGGCGGAATAAAACTAGAGATTTACTTTAACAAGCATACAACCTAGATATAAATACTAGGCTGACCTATGTGCACCAACAACTTATGCTAAGAAATACAAGTAACAAGGTGATAACAAGATATATGACTTCAAGCACGAAGGCTATCACAATGTAAAGTGAATAAGTAAAAAGCTCGGGTATAGAAATAACCGAGGCACGCGGAGACGAGGATGTATTCCCGAATTCCACCCAAAGGGTGTACGTCTCATTTGGAGAGGTGTGCGCAACCACAATAGGTTAGCCGCAACGCCACAAAGGCTCACCTTCTTCTCCTGATGAACTCAACCACAAAAGGTTGCGAGTTCACCTTCCACTATTGATCTCCTTTGGGGCGAAGATAATCTCGTACAACTCTTGAGGCACACACCCACAACTTAATTGGGGGCTCCCAAGTCTTGAGGCACACACCCACAACTTAATTAGGGCTCTCAATGAAGGGAATATGCCCTAGAGGCACTTAATAAACATGGTTTATTGGCAATATCCCAATCGTTCATTATATGTTTTATACCATGCTATAACTGTATTAAGCGGAAATATTAATACAGCTGTGGTAGATAAACAACCAGGTCCCTAGTAGCATCTACTAAGACTAGTTTCATTGCGCGATTGATGATCGAGGTTTTCCGATCATAGGGCATGGCGCCGATCGGCAACGGAAGTCATATCGTTAGGAGTAACGATGTGATGGACATACCCAGTATTTATAGGACATAGTCGTTACGCCTTAAAACCGTGAGATCAACTCTTATTGGTATTCCTAAAGATACTTTGATCGCACCAAACGTCGTATCTTATTTAGTATGACAATAACGGTGATACTTTTGGGTATCGGAAAGGAGTAGTTGAGACGAGGAGTCAACAACGGGATTTGTCAGTCCGCATAGCCGGATAGATACTCTAGGGCCCACTCGGTGAGATTATGTCAAATGAGTTTGCAAACATGTGACTAGGTCACCAGCTGACATAATATCATAGATGAGTAGAAGATAGCGATGTCGGTAACGAGATCATGCTAGGTATGGAGATATCTGAGAATGATGCTCGGACACGCTAAGTATCGCCATGACAAAGGGTTTAAGACTATACGTCCAGGTTTGATAGATGAAAGTCATTCGTTATATCTCAGGGGTTAATTCATGGGGTCCAGGCCTACGAGTTAGTCGTTGATCATTGAGGAGTCTTGATCATACCTGATATTATATCGAACCGCTAGGGTAACACACTTAAGGGGTTTCGACAAGACAACCGGAAAGGAAAGAGATCACCGGGAACGTCCCGGGAGGGGTCCGATGGAGATCGGGCAGCGCCGAAAGAGTTTTCGGAGCTAGGAAAAATTATATATATTATGTTTGATATTAATTAGTGTTATTAATATGCAAATATGATTTTTTATATTTATTTTCGAATTTATTAAGGCAGATTTCCCTAAATGGGCCTTCCGGACGAAAGAAGGCCCAAGAGGGGGGGAACCCCCTTGGGAATTCGGTGGGGGCTTGGAGGCCGGCCTAGGTGGGCCAGATGGGGCCCACCAGGGGGCCGGCGCACTCCCTTGGCCGAACCAGGCTGTGTGGGATAGTCCCACATTGCCTGGCTGGCAAGGTTGGCTCCCCCTAGGAGCCTATATAAGAAAGGGCACCCCCAGCCTTTTAATTCACCAATTAATTCCCAATTTCTCTCTCGATCTCGTGGTTCCCTTGACGGAGCCGCGCCGAGTAGAGGAGGGGGGTCTCTTCCGCCATAGCCCGCTGCCGCGCTGCTGGTGTTCCGGTCCAAGTCTTCCGCTGCTCGTACTGGACTGGAGCTTCGGAGGCCGTCGTCTCCACCGTATGTGTGCGACTCCCTGCGAGGTGCTGCGCTAGCGGTACTCGGAGGCCTACTTCCTCCACCCGACCTCGGGGTCATCTTCGTCATCTTCGTCGCGCCGAGTTCTTCGCGACCTAGAGGTCGGCTACGGCGTCTTCATCATCAACGCTTGTGCGGGAGCGTAATCCCCGCTATTCGGTCTACGAGGGTATGTATTCCGATCTCCACCGTACTTCTATATCTGCATAGTGTAGATCTTGGCTAGTTTAAGGATATCGTTGCTAGGAAATTTTTTGTTTTCTGCACACGATCCCCTTCAGTGGTATCAGAGCCGATCTATCGTAGATATAGCTGTACGCTGTTAGAACCCGTGTTCTGCACGGGGGCACCGTTCCTGTTATTTGCTACCCTCTAGCGTGCACTTGTGATTCCAGCGGCATCGAGTTGATGAAGCGGCCCGGACCGACTTTACACGTACGCTTACGTGAGACTGGTTCCACTACTGACATACGGCTTGTACCGTATCTGTGGCTGGCGGGTGTCAGTTTCTCTCTCTTTAGTTGGCTTTGCATTTTCAATGGAGGGCCCGAAAGGGATGCTTAAACATGCAATTATTGGATCGTTGTTGTGGTCATAAGGTTCGTAGGTATGAAGCGGTTCTATTTACGAAAGCCCCGAGCCACGTAAAATATGCAAAAGATAAAGTAGAAGCGTCTAACTTTATTTTGCACGGGCTATGTGATATGGTCAAGGTAGGTTTATTAAATTGTTTATAAACTGCGGGCGCCAAGAAGACCATGGCGCGATGGACTATATCACATTGCATTACATTTGATGTTTTGTGTGCATCTTATATTGTGTGATTGTGTGTATAGTATACATTAGTTACACGGCGGTAGCTATATAAGATGATCCCTTCAAAATACCACTAGTGTTCTCCCTCCAACGCGCGCCACCAAGAAAGTTCTACGTTATGAGGCAGGCCGTGATGATCGGGTGTCAGACATCTCGTCGTTCGCATACAGTGGGTGTAAGCCATGTTGCACAAGCGTCAGCGTGGAGGTCTTTGGTGGCGAGTCTAGCATATTCAGAAATATGGCCTCGGAACAGGAAGACCGAAAGGTCGAGCACGAGTCACAAAATTGGTGTGGCGGACGATTTTGTCTACTCTTTAAGTTGTGTCGCCGGCTCTGACGATGAGGGGTGGTGCAATGGATGGGGGTCGTGTAATCGCTTAAACGACTAGGAGGGATGTTCGTTTGAGTGGGAGTTCGGATAGTTATTTTCTAAAATACTAGAAGTCAGAATATAATGAACAGAGTCTGTTTTGCAAACCTTTGTAGATATTAACCATTGTGATAGCATCTTTTCAAATTAGGCGCATTCCTGCGATTGAGAAACTTAAAAGGTTGGGTCCAAACTTCATAGTTTTATACTTTAGCTTGAGGATACTCCTTGTTTAAACCGTTAGCTCTTTGTGATACAATACCCGCTAGGAGATAAACCCGGAGATTCCGCTAACAAAAGATAATTTTGATTATCGGATTTTGTGCGGATGATATCATCATAGTCCAGTGTATGCTATGATCTCTGCCATAAAGAACCAACGATGGGTACGAGTTTTTAGATCGCGAACATATGATATGGTCGCTAAACTCGGGGTACCCCAAACGTTGGGTTGATGAAGTTTATCAGTACGTTGACTGATTGTCTTCTCAACCAAGATGGAAGAGAATACACACATTGAGGGAGCATGTGGCGGTCATACTTAATGACGTATGTTCATGATTAATGAACATTGAGACGCCTCGCTCAGCTCAATCACTGGATGACAGACATCGTTGCCAAGTGCAAATCCTCTGTCATAGACTATGTCATGCAAGGGGAATCGTTCACCTTCATGGTTCTTGATTACGGTGGAAGTATCAAGAAGATGAAACAGATCGCCGGAAGTCATCAATGATGATGGTGTATATATGATATACATGTTATGAATGTTTTAGCTAAGCAAGTGCTCGCAGTAGTGACTAAGTCTTGAACTAGTCATGTTTTGTGAAAAACCAGGTTTACTGCTTGAGTAGCTTGAAAGGATGAGGCGACATTGCGTGTTGATAACGGCAGTCAAGTTGTTGTGACGGCCATAGACACTCTCCCTCTAGATCTACCATTTGAATAAATTCTTAATGATCGGGTATTGGTATGATCGTTACGAGTGTGTCTCCTCTAGCGAGACACTTGTTCATACATGATAGTGACAAATTGGTGTCCTATATTTATGAAGTAATAATCATATGCCGATTTGAATTTAGATGGTAGAAGCTCCCACATTCATAATATTAATGCCAAAGGATACAAACTTAATAAAGACACCACATATGTGTGGCACTACCGTTTAGTCATGTCAATGTTATATGCATTAGCTCCACACTGGATGGACCTACAAGTCCTAAGATTTGATCTTTTGACACTTGCAAAATAACTGTGACACCGTTTTCGGAAAACGTGCATATAACTTATTGATAGTCATACATGGAGATGTATGTGGTTCAATGAATTAATTGACGGGTAGTGGAGACCTTTATTTCGTGAACTTCACCGAACGTTTTGAGTATAGCTTGTTGAGAATCATGCATATGGGTGTATGTGAATCAATGAAGTACTTTAACGTGTAGTGGAAGTCTTTATTTCATAGACTTCATGAATATTTCGAGTAGATATATGGATATCCACTCCGGGGAATGTTAGTCTGAATTTTTGATTCGATCAAACGAAGTTCAGAATGAAGTAGGAAATAAACTTAACAAGAAAATCAAATTCCCGCGATGCATATCAAGGAATGAAGATTTGAGTTATAATGTTGGCACATCATTGGAAGACTTGTGAGAAGAGTTCCACAAATTACGTCGCATGGAACACCATAGTGTTATGGTGTGTTAGGGCGTCGTAATCGCACCCTATCGGATAGTGTGTGGTAAATAAATTTCTTACCGAATTATTGTGATCATTAGAGTCATATGGTAGAAACTTAAACACTCACGTTAGCAAATAGGTAAACCATTTGAATCCATGGAGACAATGCCATATGAGTAATGGTGTGGCTTTTAGCCTGGATTGTCGTTTCAGCAATTTAGTGTTTCGATGTAATCGAACCTAAAATGGATTAATCTTTGTAGTATACCCTACCTAAAGAGTTAGTTGGGTACATGTCTCACGACATAGGCAAAATCTTTGCCGGGATATACCTTGCGAAAGAAATAGTTTCTTATCCGAGGGTATAAGTGAGAAAGAAAGTAGAGCAAGACGAAGTTGGTGAACTTCCTCTCCAAACATCAGAGTGGCGCAATCGAAAGTGTTTTCGGTGTCAGGCTCCACAGCTTGAAAAAGCTGATGATTCAAAATCATGATATTCTGAGCTCATACTAAGAGCGTAGGCATACGAGGTTGTGTTCCACACTGTGTGTTACGACAATCTTGTTATGAAGGTCATATTAATGGAATATGATAGACCTACGAACTACGAAAAAGAGATGGTGGACCTAAGTCCGAGAAATGGCTATGAGTCATTTATGATCCGAAATAAAATCCATATACGATTACCAGGTAATGACTTGGGAGATCTTCTTGATGGCATCTAGGATGTTGATAGTATATGGAGTTTTATGAGAGAGTAGATATTAAGCAGATTCGATTTGTCGTGAAACAGTTCCGACAGACCACATGAGAGTTTGTCTCAAGTGGCGAAGCCTAAATCTATTCTGGGTCGTTTAGCAATTACTATAATTTCGAATGAGAAATTGATAGATGGATAAGAAAACCATGGTTCTTAATAGTGTAATTAAGAATGGTTTGTAATCCTGAGGATGCTAAACATGTATGCAAACTTCGGTTGTCCATTCATGGGCAGAAGTAAGCATATCGGAGCTGGAATCTTCACTTCGATAATGTGATCAAAGGATTTTGGAGTTGTCCAAAATAGTTGAAGAAACCTACATTTGCTAAGAAGTGAGTGGGAGCAAAGTAGCTTTCCTTGATCTTATATGCGGAAGGCATATTTGAGTGGGAGCTAAGTAGCTTTTCCTTGATCTTATATGCGGAAGGCATATTTGAGTGGGAGCTAGGTGTCATTCGTGATTTGGTATGTAACCACATATTGAATGACACAGATCCTCTAGTAGAGTGTAAAGGATTATTTAAGTGATTAAATTTTCTATAAAATGAAGTTAGGAGTATTAGGCATCCGATTTATAATTGTATAGATCAGAGGGGGCTTAATAACATTAAGTCGGAGTATTTCCTAAGTCAGGATTCTGAAGTGTTTCAAAAAAGGACAAGCGAAGAAAGAGGTTCTTGCTTGTATGACTAGGTAAAAGATTAAGTTAATCTTGGCTTTTTCAGTGATAGAAAATGATGTTCGACATTCTCTATGTATCACACATAGAGTCTATCAGGCTGAAAACTCGACTTGGTGTGACCCAAGTTCTTGGTTGAAGAACAGGTTCTAGAGTGATCCTTGTGTGGATCAATGAACAAACGTTAAGTTTATTCTTCAGTGTTTATGAGAACTGAAGATAGGTTTTCTAGTAACGGGTAAGAGTGGAATGGCAACTTGCCGTAAAGCGGTTACGATGATGCAAGTTATTACACTGACCCATACGACTAGAAATCTCATATAGGAGATGTCCTTTATTTTGAAGATAGACATGGTTAGTTTGCGAAGTCGCATATGAATGCATGGTCGCATAATCTACATAGGTATAGAAATATATCGCGACTTTAGAAGTAGCAAGTGTGATTGGACTGAGCAGTTTTCCGAGCGTAGGTGGTCCCTTAATAGATCTTTCAGACTTTTAAGGCGCATGCTACGCGAATGCTCGAGTCTCACTCCATCCACTGGGATATATTTCACCGTCATCGTAAGATACGGGTTGATGTCAAACTAGGTGACATAGAAGTGTTGCAAAGCACATATAGGTCTCAATGTGTGAGGTCTATTGACTGTATTCCTCTTCCACGAGGAGAGCAGGCACCAAGATGCTATGGGTGTTGAGCTTTTACCACGTTGTAAACTAGATTAAGTGTTACTCTAGTGCAAGTGGGAGACTGAAGGGAATATGCCCTAGAGGCACTTAATAAACATAGTTTATTGGCAATATCCCAATCGTTCATTATATGTTTTATACCATGCTATAACTGTATTAAGCGGAAATATTAATACAGCTGTGGTAGATAAACAACCAGGTCCCTAGTAGCCTCTACTAAGACTAGTTTCATTGCGCGATTGATGATCGAGGTTTTCCGATCATAGGGCATGGCGCCGGTCGGCAACGGAAGTCATATCGTTAGGAGTAACGATGTGATGGACATACCCAGTATTTATAGGACATAGTCGTTACGCCTTAAGACCGTGAGATCAACTCTTATTGGTATTCCTGGAAGATACTTTGATCGCACCAAACGTCGTATCTTATTTAGTATGACAATAACGGTGATACTTTTGGGTATCGGAAAGGAGTAGTTGAGACGAGGGGTCAACAGCGGGATTTGTCAGTCCGCATAGCCGGATAGATACTCTAGGGTCCACTCGGTGAGATTATGTCAAATGAGTTTGCAAACATGTGACTAGGTCACCAGCTGACATAATATCATAGATGAGTAGAAGATAGCGATGTCGGTAACGAGATCATGCTAGGTATGGAGATATCTGAGAATGATGCTCGGACACGCTAAGTATCGCCATGACAAAGGGTTTAAGACTATACGTCCATGTTTGATAGATGAAAGTCATTCGTTATATCTCAGGGGTTAATTCATGGGGTCCAGGCCTACGAGTTAGTCGTTGATCATTGAGGAGTCTTGATCATACCTGATATTATATCGAACCGCTAGGGTAACACACTTAAGGGGTTTCAACAAGACAACCGGAAAGGAAAGAGATCACCGGGAACGTCCCGGGAGGGGTCCGATGGAGATCGGGCAGCGCCGAAAGAGTTTTCGGAGCTAGGAAAAATTATATATATTATGTTTGATATTAATTAGTGTTATTAATATGCAAATATGATTTTATATATTTATTTTCGAATTTATTAAGACAGATTTCCCTAAATGGGCCTTCCGGACGAAAGAAGGCCCAAGAGGGGGGGACCCCCTTGGGAATTCGGTGGGGGCTTGGAGGCCGGCCTAGGTGGGCCAGATGGGGCCCACCAGGGGGCCGGCGCACTCCCTTGGCCGAACCAGGCTGTGTGGGATAGTCCCACATTGCCTGGCTGGCAAGGTTGGCTCCCCCTGGGAGCCTATATAAGAAAGGGCACCCCCAGCCTTTTAATTCACCAATTAATTCCCAATTTCTCTCTCGATCTCGTGGTTCCCTTGACGGAGCCGCGCCGAGTAGAGGAGGGGGATCTCTTCCACCATAGCCCGCTGCCGCGCTGCTGGTGTTCCGGTCCAAGTCTTCCGCTGCTCGTCCTGGACTGGAGCTTCGGAGGCCGTCGTCTCCACCGTATGTGTGCGACTCCCTGCGAGGTGCTGCGCTAGCGGTACTCGGAGGCCTACTTCCTCCACCCGACCTCGGGGTCATCTTCGTCATCTTCGTCGCGCCGAGTTCTCCGCGACCTAGAGGTCGGCTACGGCGTCTTCATCGTCAACGCTTGTGCGGGAGCGTAATCCCCGCTATTCGGTCTACGAGGGTATGTATTCCGATCTCCGCCGTACTTCTATATCTGCATAGTGTAGATCTTGGCTAGTTTAAGGATATCGTTGCTAGGAAATTTTTTGTTTTCTGCACACGATCCCCTTCACTCAAGTGACCACAAAAGGTCTTGACCACAATGGGTCTTGGCCACAAAAGGCGTCTAGGGTCCAAAGACCCAAGAGTAACAAGCTCACAAGTATCACCACCACGAATCCTCGTGGAGGGCTCAAACCGATGCAAATGCAATGGCAAGAGCACACGAAGTGCTCAAGTCCTTCACTCTCAAATTTCAACACAACAACAAATGTTTATGGGGGAATAAGAGAGGAAGAACGAAGGAAACCACAAAGGAGTCAAATCCTTCACTCCCAAATCCCACCAAAAGCAACTAATGCTTATGGGGGGAGAAGAGAGGAGGAACAAAGAGGAGAACCACAAAGGAACTCCAAGAACTAGATCCACTAGGTTCCCCTCACTTAGAGGAGAGATGAATTGGTAGGATTGTAGATCTAGATCTCCTCTCAACTTTCCCTAAAGAATATGGAAGATTCAATGGAGGGATTGAGATGGAAGTGAGCTTTCCAAGGTCAACAATGGAGTAGGAGAGAGGGAAAAAACGTGATGCCTTAGATTAGCTGGGGAAATATAGTCGTTGGCTGTTTCGACACTCGGAAATTCCGGTATAAGTAAGACTCGGAAATTCCGGTCAACCGGAAATTCCGAGTCCATGAAATTTCCGAGCTGAAATTCCGGCTGGAGTCAGAACCAAAACCAAACTTTTCCTTAGCCGTTTCTGGAAGGCTTTTCTGAGTGCACTCGGAAATTCCGGTATATGGAAATTTCCGAGCACAATTTCCGGTTCGAGTCATAACCAAATGTCCTTCTTTCCTTAGCCAAAACTGGAGGGCTTTCTGGGTGCACTCGGAAATTCCGGTAGACGGAAATTTCCGAGCACAAATTCCGACTGGAGTCGGAACCTTTTTTTTCCTTTCCTTAGCCGTTTTCTTGGATGAGCTGGGGAACCGAAAATTCCGGTAGAGGGGAATATCCGACCCCAATAATCCGAATCAGCAAAACACCGAAACGAAAACTTCTAAAACTTTTGCAAATGAACTCCAAATGAGGTGAGACCAATTTTGCTATAAATATTGCATCTCATAAATAGAGTAAAATCACCACACATGGCAAGGTGTGGGACTTTCCTCATGGTAGAACCGACAATATTTCCGCCACCGAAAACATAACAAGTTGTCCAAAGTAAAACCGATTTCGATGAACAAGAGCTTGACATGGAGATGAACCAAGCTCTAATTCCTCACCAACATAAAAGCCAAATAAGAACCAAGAAATATGATATGCCAAGTATGCAAAGGTTTGAGCTCTCCACAACGATGTGATCAAGTTACTAACTTGAGAGCCCCTCTTGATAGTACGCCTATCTATCCTATAGCCCTATCAAGATCATACCTTTGCCTCAAGCATTCCACTTGAGTTGGATGATAACTATCTTGATCTCTTCAAGTGGATCATCTTTCTTGATTGCGCGTCCAAGCACATGCTTGATGAAGACTTCTCCAAATACTCCCCCATGCTCACAATGGGAGAGTCTTGCTTAGCTCCATCTTCATGTATCCATTGCAAGCACCAAGCATAGGATCTCTTCAAGAAGCTTCTCTTGGTCTTGGTCTTGCACATCTCACCTTGATGACGATCACCACATGACGTCATCCTCCATGAGCTATATGAAATCTTCAATTGATGCAAGCCGATGGGAAGATACCTAACCTCATATAAAGATACCACACACATATATCATGGGTTAGTTCACAAAGCTATGCGGACAAGTGTTTACCATCCCAAGAGATACATGATCGCTCTTGGTACATCTTGTAGCTTTGTGTATTGATCAACATCTTGATCAACCTTATATCTTCCAACATTTTTTCACTAATATGATGTCTTGAATCCTTCAAGACATACTTGCAATATGCTCCACTCAACATATAAGATTCAAGAGTCCAACACATGAACTCCATAATTCCATGGACATGATCTATAATGATATCTCAATGCAAACATTAGTCCATGGAGATTGGCATTCAATTACCAAAACCACACATGAGGCAAAATGCTCTTTCAGACATATCAGCTCTTAATCTGAACTCGACGCAGCTCTATCGCTGATCAACAACTTTACGGTTCTTGAAAGTTATTTGTCAGAAGCAAAAAAATTACCGTTGAAAGAATCAGACCGGGCAAAATGTCACCGGACACGCCATCGAATTTCAATACTGACACTCATGTATGACTACGACGTCGAACGAGAATGCCAAAACTGCCAGCCTCCAACCACAAACCAGCACATGATACACCATCTTCCACGTGTCCCTTGCGCAGACAATAGTTTCTGGACGACACATCTCTTCTTCACCATGACGTTAAACAATGCCGCGGCAACGGGGACATAGGAGAAGGAGAGATACACCTAATAAGATTGCCGCCACCATCTCATTGACCATACATGAATTGTAAAACCACCAATCTGAAAGATCGACAAGCACATGAGTTATGCACCTTTTTTTTGAATTTTCCACATATATTAAACCAACAAAGAGTACACGATTATATCGATTACAAAAACATAACTAAATGAGACGAGCAAATCTATGAAATCTTCAAACCCTTTGTTTCTCCATTTATTTCTCCATGACACAATCTTGTACTTTTCTGAAGGAAGCCGTAGAAAAACGCTTTCAAGGACAAATAACTGAGCCACTTTGTCGATGACGTTGGGAGCCGAGAGAACGAATCACCATTACCGAAAACGTAGTAGTCAGGATAGATAACGCGAGGATAAACCTCCTCACGGTAACCATGAGAAACAATCCAAGATTGATCTGACGAAGTAAGATCTGAAGAACCATACCTACACAAACTTAATCTTCCAAAGCCACCATTGACGCCGAGAAGGAGATCTCGCCGACGACCGAAGCACGGAAGATCATTTATTGCAGACGATGCCATCTTCATTGACGAAAAAGATGACAACCAAAACCAAAATCTAACATTAATGACCCTTGTATAGCGCCCTACGCAGGTCCAAGATCCCCACCCCTCCTAGTGCTTGAGCGGCACCTAAAAGAGGTGAGAACCGGTCAATTCTTAGACGAATGTGACAATCAACTTTCAGATGACGCCGACAGTGACGGCTAGGGTTGAAGCCCTAGGCCGCCGCCTCTCTCCTCTTTTCCTAGACTGTGTCTCACGTGATGATTATTTTCTCTGACCGAATCTTGTGTACCTATAGTTATGCACGTAACTTTGTACTTCAGGGAGATGTAGTTGGAACTGATACTTCCGTAGAGTACCGTATTTTATTCTTCAGGGAGTTGTAGTTGAAGCTGATATGGATCGAGAACTTGCCTGTGACAAAATGGTTAGGTAGATAGTATCCCTAATTCACCAAAGTTCAAATCCTAGGTTTGACGTTGGTGTTTCTCATTTAGGTAGAATATGCTTTCAGTGGGAGGCGTACGCCAATCTTAAGATCTAACCTACCGACTCAGTCTCTCGGAGGTATTCATACGGGTAGGATGTGCGTGCGTACGTTCATAGGGTTGAGCGTGTGCGTGTGTATATGAGGGGTGTTTTTTTAAAAAAAACTGATACGGACCGCACGTGCACGTGTCGCGCGATTGCTTTGCTTATCGCAAATCCCCGTAAGCCCCTCTCCTTACTACCTTTTCACCGTCCATCTTTTTGACTGACCCCTTCCCCCACAAGGCCACATCACAGTTTTACTGTAAAGCCCCTATAAACCCCCAAATTCTCAGTCCTACACACACACACCGGAAGCTACTCTGCTGACTGCTGTTCCTCTGCTCCCATCTTCCCCATGGCGTCCAAGAACGCCCTGCTTGGCCACCTCCTCCTGCTCCTCCTCTCGTCCGTCGCCGCGACCTCCTCACCCAGATCCGGCAATGCCGAGCTGGATGCGCTGATGGAGCTTAAGGCGGCGCTGGACCCGTCCGGGCGCGCGCCGGCGCTGGCGTCGTGGGCGCCCGGCGGGGACCCGTGCGGCCGCGGGGACTACTTCGAGGGAATCTCCTGCGACGCTAGAGGCCGGGTCTCCGTCGTCTCTCTGCAGGGCAGGGGGCTCTCCGGGAGCGTCTCGCCGGCCGTGGCGATGCTCCCGGGACTCACCGGGCTGTACGTGCATTACAACGAGCTGAGGGGGCCGATCCCGCGCGAGCTCGGCGACCTCCCCGAACTCGCGGAGCTATACCTCGGCGTGAATAAGCTCTCTGGGAGCATCCCCGTCGAGCTCGGCCGCCTGCGTCGCCTCCAAGGTGAGCTGTTCTCTTTGTGATCTCAGAAAACAGTTTTGAACTTTGGGTACGTTTATTTCTGTCACTGAATTTGGTGACATTTGGTACTGACCTAGTACACACATAGTTTGAATTTGGCAAGTACAGTACATTTTGGTTTGTTCTCACCGGTGGCTCGCCCTCCTAGCTTCCCTGTCTGCAGCTGATTACGTGCATTGTTACTGTATGGACCTATGAAAGGACAAGAACTTTGAATTTTTCTGACCCGATTTGGTCGTATGCGGGCTAGTTTGCACGGCTACTTAATGCGTGCATCCCATTTCTGAAATACGATCCACATTTATTCCCTGTGCATGACCTGTTCCTACACCTCATGATGGCTGTCAATTAATCGTCTTATTACATCCAGGATTTGAATACTTGATTAATTAACATGGGAAAGTACATGCTCAAAAGTTGGTCGCATTAACCAAAGTTACTACTACTAAATGGAGTAATTTGAACCACTGATTGATTGTTCTTCTCTAATCGCAACCGGCTGAAAAAATTTGGTCGTTCTTTCCTGCAGTACTGCAGCTCGGCTACAACCAGCTCTCAGGGAGCGTCCCAACTCAGCTGGGTGAGCTCAAGCAGCTCACTGTTCTCGCCCTTCAGTCCAACCAGCTCACCGGGGCGATACCGGCGTCTCTAGGGGACTTGCCGGAGCTGACACGGCTGGACTTGAGCTCCAATCACCTGTTCGGCTCCATCCCTTCCAAGCTTGCCGGTATCCCACAGCTTGCAACATTGGACCTCCGTAACAATACACTTTCAGGAAGTGTTCCTTCTGGTACGTAGTCTTCACCAGCGGTGTTTGTTCATGGTTACAGTGTCACAGACTGTGCTGCCATCTGAATTCTCTGCATTGATTGTTGTAGGTCTGAAGAAATTGCATCAGGGCTTTAGGTTTGACAACAATTTAGAGCTCTGTGGTTCTCATTTTGATTCTCTTAAGTCCTGCCCTGACAGCGACGACAGCCATGACGATCAAATGCCACATAAACCTGAATCAACCTCTGTCAATCCCCAGCAAATTCCACAAGCTACCAGTCTGAATAAAAGTTGCGATAATGGCGCCTGCTCGAGAGCATCGACGCTCTCTTCAGGGGCTGTTCTTGCCGGGACAATCATAATTGTAGCTGGAGTCGCGGCATGTGGTCTGTCCGTGTTCTCGTGGCACCGCCGGCAGAAGCAGAAGGTTGGCAGCTCTGTTGAGTACTTGGAAGGCAGGCTTAGCCTGGACCAACAGAAGGAATCATCTCGGAAGAGTGCCTCGGCCTCCTCGCTGATCAATGTCGAGTACTCCAGTGGCTGGGACACCTCGTCGGAGGGATCGCAACACGGCGCAAGGCTATCGCCGGAGGGCTCGCCGAGTGTGAGGTTCAATCTAGAGGAGGTGGAATGCGCGACGCAGTACTTCTCTGACATCAATTTGCTCGGCAAGAGCACATTCGTGGCGACGCATAGAGGGATAATGCGGGATGGCTCGGTTGTCGCCGTCAAGAGCATCAGCAAGAGCAGCTGCAAGTCGGAGGAGGCCGACTTCTTGAAAGGACTCCGCGTGCTTACGTCGCTGCGGCATGAGAACCTTGTTGGACTCAGGGGTTTCTGCCGCTCCCGGGCTAGAGGGGAGTGCTTCCTCGTGTACGAATTCATGGCGAACGGCAGCCTTTCCCGGTACCTGGATGTCAAGGATGGCAACGCCGAGACGATGATCCTCGACTGGGCGACTCGGGTGTCCATCATCAAAGGCATTGCCAAAGGTACAGTATCTGGATCATTTGAGCGTGATGCACGTTGCTGTGCCGTTTTCATGTTGAGCTTGAGCATACAATCTACTGAATTTGTTTTACTCTGCACATTCTGAAATGCTGAATTATTCAGGGATTGACTACCTGCACAGCAGCAAACCAAGCAAGCCCCCACTTGTCCACCAGAACATCTCGGCGGACAAGGTGCTCGTGGACCACCTGCTGGTGCCCCGCCTCTCCGGCTACGGCGTGCACAAGCTCCTCGCCGACGACGTGGTCTTCTCCACGCTCAAGGGCAGCGCCGCCATGGGATACTTGGCGCCCGAGTACACAACCACCGGCCGGTTCACGGACAAGAGCGACGTGTACGCCTTCGGGGTGGTCGTGTTCCAGGTGCTCACGGGGAGGAAGGCGGTCTCACAGCACCTCCTCCGCTACCCTGTCGTCGGCGCGGAGGCGGAGTCCGGCAGTGCAGCCAAGCTTGACGACGTCGTGGACCCTCGCCTTGGTGGCAGGTTCTCAAGGCCCGAGGCGGCGAAGATGGTCGGGATCGCGCTGCTGTGCACCAGCGAGGCGCCGGCCCAGCGCCCTGCCATGGCCGCGGTGCTGCAGCAGCTCGGCGCCAGCCAGTGACGATGCCGCTTGATATCAGATGCCGCTGCCGCAACTTCTTGCTCTTTAGCTAAGCTGCCATGTTTTGCAGCCCCGGTTCCATCGATCCGTTGGTTGGTTCCATCCTCAGGAACTGGACAGATCGTCGCCAAAGCTAGTTTCTGCTTCAAGCAGGTTGTAGTAGTTAGTGGTTACATCAATTTGCCGGTAACCACTGCAGTCTGGTGACACTGATCACTGATGTATCATCGTCTTCTCCTCTCTAGTGTAAATGTGTGGTGTGCTGCTAATTTTCGTTCGAACCGAATATATTCGGAGTTTCACTTTCACATCTGTAGCTTGATTTTGAAAACTATTGCAAGATTTCAAATTGCGTTTGATCCGGTGTTGAGATTTCAAATGTGATGGACCATGCTATCTCCGGTAATGCTAGGCACGCGGCTTGCATGTTGCGCATTTAGGAGGTGGCCTTTCTTCGGTCCTCCTCTGACATCTTGTTGCGTTGCAGGTTCCGGCCGGATCTGAGAGTAAAAGTGATTAAGTGACTGTATTATCTGATCTGCATTTCAACGGAAGAGAGGCGCTTCCGGGTATTGAAGGCGGCTCCAAGTGTTGGGGCCACGTAATATTTGCTCTAGGAATAAGTTACTGTACCGTATGCATGTCAAAGACTCAAAGTTACTGTACTGTATGCATGTCTCATTTTCTTCTTCTGAAATCGCTGTAACCGCCGCCTCACAGCCATTCTATTACTTAGTTTAGCGTTCAAAACTATGCAAAGGTTTAAAGAAAGCCTCTCTTAATAGTACGACTATAACCTGATCTTCCAATAAGACCGATAAAAGAGAAAACCTAGATCATACTTTTCTCTTATGCATATTCATTTGAGCTAGATGATGACGATCTTAACTCTCAACTTGGAACACATTTCTTGATGTACTTGCTAGCACAAACTTTGATTGGTAAAGACTTGCAAATTGCTCCCCATGCTCCACTATAGGAGAGACTCTTTTAGGAAAATCTTCATTTGACCATTTTCTCCAAATGGGTGTTAAGTAGGGCTGGACATTAAGATCAAATTTCATTAAGCTTATTGAGCGCTCCGTAACTCGACTCGTTCGTGCTCGACTCGTTATCATAATGAACTGAGCCGAGCAACAATTTTAGCTCGTTATTACTAACGAGTTTAACAATCAAACTAATGAGTTTTGTGAGCTAATCGTTAAGATCGTTAACGTCATGGTAGATGGCTACAAATCTATATGTTGTAGCCCATCTAACGATTAGCAAGTTAGCAATATTTTTTTCATTTCAGTGTGTGGAACTACTATGAGTTTGTAAACTATTTGTTGTCGATTGGTCATTTTTGAAGTACTTTTTTATGTTTTACGGCTGAAATCTTCTCGGATGCATTTTAAGTTTTTTTATAACTTTTTAACGAGTCTTAACGAGCTTCTCACGAGCACTCGTGAACGTCTAACGAACCGAGCCAACTTTAGTTTCAGCTCGTTATTCTTAACAAGCTTAACAATCTGAGGCTTAATGATCTCGAGCCTTAACGATCTGAGTAGTTCGTTATTCCAGCCTGGTGGTAAGCTTCAAGCATAAGATTTTCTTGAAGATGCGTTTCTTGAATTTGCACTTCAATCTCGATAACGATCTCCACTTGACTTCATCTTCCATGGGCTATATAAACTCTTCATTTGATACGAACTCATAAAAATGTACTTAACCCCACATCTAGATACCACACACACATATCATGTGTTAGTTCACTATATGGATAATTGCTTACCATACCATTGGACCAATAACCCCACATGGTACATCAATTAGCTTTGTGTGTTGAACAATCTTGAATCCACTCTTTGCACTTGGCCTTATTCAACAAATAAGCTTATAGACTCCAACACATGAAATCCAATATTTTTGATGAACAAATCTATAACCATATCTTAGTGTTTGCAGGTGTGCAGTCTTTGCTTGGCATATTGTTGTGAGAATGGATGCAGGACGATGTTCATGTCCGTGCTACACATGTACATGTGAGTCTACTTATTGGTACTTCCGAGACTCGTTACTCAGAGACCCAAGGTTTGACATTCAATGGTTGTACCTGGCAGTAGCAATGACATTTCCTTATTGGAGGCACTTTGTGGAAAATTCGGATATTCTACTGGGTGAAAGTGAATAATGTATGATTGGGTGACGACATTGCTTGTGCATTTTTGTTTTTGAGGCGTCGTATAACCTCCTCTGTTGTACCGGTGTTGTATTGATAGTTTGGATCCGACCGCTGCGAGCGAATGATCATTGTGTGGCGTGGTCCTTTTTTTCATTTCTTCTTGTATTTTTATTTTTTGATTGTGTGAATCCTTAATATTTTGACAAAAATGTAAGTTCAGAATGGTATTCTATGATGGAATTCTGACGAAAACAAAAAGTTCTGAGTTCATAATATTACGACTAGTTTTAAACATTATATTGTTGTACGGGCCGTGTGTGTAATCAAGGTGCGAACTTCAAAGAATTGGAGTAGATTATATGTTTACGGGGGTCTCTAATGCTCAGCTAGCTGAGAAATACTCCCTCCGTTCTGAATTAATTGACTCAGATTTAGTAGAACTTCTATTAAATTCGAGTCAATTAATTTAGAACGGAGGGAGTAGCTTATTTCTCAGCTAGCTGAGATGAGCCTGCTGCTGGGCTTCCAAGCGCTGGCGCGCGCGCGTGCGGCGCGTAGCGGCCCATCCGCACACGGTCGGCCTGTTCTATTTTTTTCGCGGTTCTATTTTTTTCCTGCTGTACAGACTTTCAAACACTTGTAACTTTTAAATCGTAACTTCGTTTTTGATGATTCAACTTTCTAAATCTTCGGCTCAACGAGATCTACGCCTTGGTACTGATTTTTGTTGTCTTTAATTTTTTTCAATTACGACCTTAATTACAACTATCACCCTATTTTATAACAGAGATATCGGTTGCGTTCCGAGTTGTAACTGAAATAATATATAAAAATCTCAATTGCAACTACCACCCAACCCTATTTTGCAACTAGAGTAGCGCTTGTGTAGCTAGTTGCAACTGAATAAAAAGAGCGAAAAATTATTTTTGAAATTCAAAATGTCAATTTCGTGTCGAGTTGCAACGTGAAACCCTCTCCGATCTTCCAATTAACTGTAAGTGTAAACTGACTCCACCTAAAGTCCGCGGGGATTAAAAATGGGAAAAAAGTCAGTTGCGTGCCAAGTTGCAACTGAAATAAAAATAAAAATCTCAATTGCAACCCAAATTGCAACTACCACCCCACCCCCCTATTTTGCAACTAGATTAGCAATTGCGTGCCTTGTTGCAAATGAATAATAATAAAATAATTTATTTTTGAAATTTAAAATGTTAGTTTCGTGTCGAGATGCAAATGAAACCCCCCTCCGATATCCCAATTACAACCGTAAGTGTAACTGACTCCCAGCGAGAGTCGGTGGGGATCAAAATGACAAAAATTCATTGCGTGCCGAGTTGCAATAAAAAAAGTCTCAATTGCACCTGACTACGACAGGGGAAAATGGTATGGGGGGAAATTCTAGTTGTGACTGGCTGCAAACTACAAAAAAGGGGAACGGGGTTGTTGGTTCAAGTCTAGTTGCAGCTGACTCGGACGGGTAGGTTGTGGGACAGCTGCGTGTCAGGTTACAAATGACTACAACTAAAATGTCAGTTGCGAGTCGAGATGTAACTGACTCCGAGGGGGGTGTTTTACGTGGCGATTTAAAAAAATGAACGGGTCAATTTGCGACCAAAAAGATAAAGAAAAAATCCAGAAATAAAAAAAACAGGAAAAAAGACTAAAAGCTAAAAAAACTAAAAAACCACACCTAAAACAGCAACCCCATATATGCAAGCTTCCTCACAGTTTTTTAAAGAAAAATCAAAACTGCAAAAACATGTAAAAAACAGAAATTGAAAACTGCAAAAACATGTAAAATCGGAACAAAAAAACAAAACTGTAAAAAGAAAAACACACGCCCCCTGAATCTCCCGGCCCAACAAACAGCAAAACAAGCCCCGCAGGAAAAAAAGACAGAAAATGGCCCGGTAAAAAACAAAACGCGGCCCAGAACCCAGTACAAAGCAACATGGGCCGAAAAACAGATAACTTCTGCGGCCGCACGGATCTTGACGTGAAATCGGACGGCTGACGAGGTAGCTGTGCTGTAGCCTATTTCTCAGCTAGCTGAGAAATAGCAATCCCTTAAAACTGTGTTTGGATGTAGGAAAGTTTGTTGGGAATTGAATTGGGCTAGCAATTCCATTTCCCAGATGGAAAGGAATTGGGCTCCAATTCAAATTCCACCGTTTGGTTGTGAATGGAATTTATGACTGGAATCAAATGGTAGCACATGATTCCAATTCTTGTTTGGATGTATGAAACTTGGAATTGAATGTTTTGTTGAGTTTGAAGAATATAAAACTTATTACGTACATGAAAAAATATGTATATATTTGAATATTGATACATTATTGTGTACACGTAACAAAATTAAAAATATTGCGAATAAATCACATCACAAGAATGACATCCACAACCAATAAACCGTTCATCACAAAATTCAGAAACGCAAAATTCAGAAACATAAGATCTAGAAAGCACCTCAAAATCCAAAGTCTCATCAAATTGCCACCGAAGCGTATGCACACATCTGACAACATGTGCATTGATATCCAACAAATCGGTGCTCTCTGCAATTACCCATCAGCTCCCAGCAAATCTTGGACAGTCTGTAGGAGGTGGTGTGGCGGCCTGGTGGTGGATGTACGGAGATGCGCTGGCGGCCCGAGTCGGAGTGTGGCAGCGCGGCGGCGGCTGGAGCGATTCGTCCCCGTCGACGAGCCAGAGGCACAGGAGCGTGTGAAGAGGTGGCGTCGTCGCGACGGGAGAGGAGAGATGGGGAGGAGCCATCCCGCCGTCGCGACCGGAGGAGCTAGGAGCACGGCCGCCCCGCCTCCGAGCGCTTCCCTCCGGCGACCTTCCCCATCTAGGGTTACGGGTGTGCAGGGGATGTCCGGGGACGGAGACAGGGAGAGAGAAGGGTTTGGCTTGGCAGGGGGACGGAGGGAGAGCGATGGAGAGGGTAACTCGCCGCCGCCGGCGTCGACCTGCAGCGAGCGAGGGAGAGCGCCTCCGTGTGCTTAGCGGGCTCATCCGCAGCGAGCGAGGGAGAGGAAAACGTTTCGCGAGCGGCTCCAATTCCGTGCGTTTCCGAGGGTGGAAGCTCGGAATCTTTAGGCCCGAGTATAGCTGGCCAAACGGGCGGCACGACACGGCACGTCGCGTGCCCAGCTCGGCACGGCCCGCGAGCGGCACGGCACGCGAGCGGCACGGTTGTATTCGTGCCGTGCCGTGCCGGCACACGCGTTCCGACCTCGGGCACGAGCACGCCGGCACGCGACGGGCACGACGGCCCGGCACGGCACGGTCGGCCCACGGTCGGCGTCCTTCCGCCGTTCCGCGCCAGAGGAGGCCGAGGGAGCGGAGGCCGGTGGCGTGGTCGGAGACGGTGAAGACGGGGTGCCTGTGGGTCGCGCGGCGGCAAGGATCGGGCGCGGGGCCGCGAAGCGAGGCTGGAGAGGTGGCGCTGGAGGAAGGAGGAGGCGGCGACGAGCGGGAGGGAGGAGGAGGCGGCGGCGGCGAGCGCTGGAGGAGGAGGAGGAGCAGGCGGCGGCGAGCGGAAGAAGGAGGAGGAGGCCTGAGTGCCCTGGCAGCCTGGCTACGTGTTATTAGCGTGCCCTTCGCAGGCCTTATGCGTGCCTAGCGTGCCGAACACATCTGGCGTGCCGTGCCGGGCCGGCCCACATGCCCCAGAATGAAGATGGGCACGAGCACGCACGGGCCACGTGCCGGCACGGCACGGTTAGTAGCGGGCCGGGCCGTGCTGAAAAAGGTGTGCCTCGGGCTGGCCCGATTGGCCCGGCCCGTTTGGCCAGCTATAGGCCCGAGCGAACATGTACGCCGGGTGGGCTGGGAATTGCTATGCGTTTCAGGGTCGAATTCCAGAGCCACACCAAACGACGGAAACAGCTCCAGCAATTCCAGATTTACAATTCCAGCCCCTAATTTCTACATCCAAACACAGTGTAAGTTTACTCGTTAGGAATTCCATTGTCGCGTCAGGTCTCAACCAATGTGACATCAGGATGCAACGGATGTACCGAACTGAATTCTTTTCTGAATCTCTGTCAAATGCGATCTACTCCGTAGCTTGCAAACATGGTACATTACAACACGAATTTACAGGGCTAGACTGAAGATTATATGATCACAACTAGAAGAATTAAGCTACCCGCAAAACAAAATATACGTAGATAAGTACTGAAGATTTAGTCTGTATGGTTTCTCAAACGGGGCCATCTGACAGGTGCTGTGCCTGCGCTGGCTTCTCGGGCGACTGGCACAACTCACCGGCCGCCGCCCTAGTCTGCTGCTGCACCACCAGCGTGGACACCCGGCACCCGAAGTCCGTGGATGTGAGCAAGTCCCCGAGGATGCCGAGCTCCAGGTGCTCGCTCCAGTCTGATATGCCTGCCGTCAGCGGCGACTCGCGGCTCTCCGCTCGCCGGCCGACCACCAGCAGGTTGAACGACGGGCTCGTGTTACGGATGACATCCACCATCTCGTCAGATCCGCCGACCATGTGCTCGCTGTACAGGACTCGGTGCTCGTCCACACAGCGCCGGACGAAATCCTGCGTCGCTTCCTCGTCGAGTTGGTCCTCGCCGGGGTCGAGCCGCTGCTGCCACTCCACCGGCAGCAAGAACCGGAACACGGTCAGGCCGATCGGCGCGTCCTCTGCCATGTATGCCGCCAGCGCCATCGCCTCCCGGTCGTCCGGCCCACCGAGGAAGTACATTGCGACGCGGTGTGGGAAGCCCCCTTCCATGGCTGCGGCGGACGCGGCGCTGACGACGCCGGACAGGCTGCCCCGGTCGACGAGGATGGCCACCGAGCAGGGGGAGTAGTTGAGTATGTTGGTGTTGGCTTTCTGAATGGCGCCGGAGTTGGGCGAGGTAGGTTCGATGGAGCCGTCGATGGCTAGGCGCTTGTGGAACGGCACGATGATGAGCATAGCCCGCTTCTCGAGCGCGACGGCGCACACGTCGTCGTGCATAGTGGCGTAGGGTGCGATGCACACGTAGGGCAGCAGTGACGAGGAGCCCTGCGGCCGCTGGCCCACGAAGAACCGGAAGGCGTTGACGATGCGCTCCGACTCGGTGGCGGTGGACGCCGTCGGATCGCTGTGCTTGAAGTGTCGGAGCACGGAACTTGTGAGCCCGGCGAGCGGCATGAGATGGAGGAGGTACAGGGCGAGCGGAGACGCCGGCGTCGGGCTGGTCGCGTCGAGCAGCGCCACCATCGGCCCCACGTCCACCTGCGAGTGGACGCATGCCAGCATCCGGAGCTCGTCCCCGAGCTTCTTATGCTGCACCGTGCGCCGACAGTACGCCACGTACTTCTCCTCCGGGCGGTACATGTACTTGACCGCCGACGCCGTGGCCGCGCCGATCACCAGCACGTTGATCATGAACGCAGCGTATGCCTGGTCGTCAAGCACCTTGGCGTCCATGAACGCTGATGCGTACACCACCTCCGTGATGCCCTTGAAGTTCATCATGAGGCCGACGATGGCGGCCTCCCGGACCGGTATCCGGCAGTACAAGCACGGTAGCATGCACGCCACGAACTTGGAGACGATGCCGACAACAAGGAACACCTCGAGCAGGGCGCAGGTGGAGACGTCCGAGATCGTGTAGACGTTCATCCTCATCCCTCCCTGCGCGAATAGCAGGGGCGTCAGGATGCCGACGACGAGCCGGTCCAGCCGCTTCTCCAGGGTCACGCCCAGCGGGGCGCCGCCGGGCAGCATGAGCCCAAGCATGAACGGCCCGTACGTCGCGTGGAGTCCGAGGAGCTCGCCCGCGAAGCTGCACGTGACGGAGATGAGCAGCACGGCGACGAGGCGGGACTCTGAGAGCAGCGTGCCCTCCGGCACGTCACGGATCAGCCGTATGATCACCGGCCGCGCCACCAGCCCCATGAGCGCGATGAAGATGGAGAACGAGAGGGACGACGCGAAGCCTATCCGCTGGAGCTTCTCCGAGGGGCTGGACGCTAGGAGGTACGACGTGACGCCGGCGATCGAGAAGGTGTTGGCGAAGTCACCGATGAGGGCGGCGGACATGGCGAGGCGGCCGAGCTTGGAAGAGAGGAGGTTAAGGTCGTGCAGCGTGACACATACGACGATGAAGGCCGACAGCGACCACCAGGAGGTGAGGTTGGTGAGGAGGAAGGAGTCGATCCACGCCTTGGGGAGGCGGTCACTGAGCGCTAGGCCGGCGAGGTACATGGCGAGGTGCGGCGCGGCAGTGCCGAGGATGGCGATGGCGACGGCCTTCTTGCCGGACTTGACGATCATACCGAGGTCCGTCTTGACGCCGACGGTGAAGATGTGGAGCGTGAAGGCGTAGCCGCCGACCGTGTTGATCTGTACCCATCCCTCCGGCGAGGCGAAGATCTGGGCGACGTTGGGGAAGAAACGGCCCAGGAACGACGGGCCCAGCAGCGCGCCGGCCTATACATGGATCCATCTGTGCAATTAGTAATTAAGCAACATCAATCAACCAAACGCTCGCTCGATCAATCGCGCACAGCAATGTCATGGACGAGCAAGCAAGACTACGTGTAAAATGTACGTACGAGGATCTGGGAGATGACGAGGGGGACGCCGATGCGGCCGAGGACGACGCCGTGCATGGCGCGGGAGAGGATGAAGATGACGCATATGTAGGAGAGGAGTAGAGGGAAGTAGAACTTGAGGGGGTCGTCGCCGGCGAAGACGCCGGAGGAGGTGGCGCCGGAGTTGGGCTCGAAGCAGAAGAGGCTCTTGTTAACCTGGACCTCCCCCGCCAACGACATCGGTGGTGGCCAGTACTGGCGGAGCAGAGGGCGAAGGTGACGAGAGAGGAGAAGAATGGGGAATTCGACATGGCATGCAATGCGTGCCTGCAAGATGGCGCGAAGAGGAAGCGCAGGGTAGTGTTGAGTGGAGGTGGTAGTTCGGCTGGAAACATGGAGCACCAGTCGCTAAGTTTAGCAAAAAACTAAAGGCGCATTCCACATTAAAAGTTACTCCATCTGTTCCACAATATAACTTTTTTTTATATGACAATATAACCCTTTTTAGCAAACTAAACTAGCTTGCTTTATTCTTATGGAATGGAATGCTAGTGCTTTTACCAAAAAAAAATCCTTCTGATATCCCACAAATTAGATTTTCCTACTGTATTAGTATAAGACAAGATGTATATAACTGATATCAAGCATTCCTTTCAGAAATCCTTGTGTGATATCTAGAACAGTTTATACTCAGATTCACCATGATGCAGCTCAGTTACGAGCCATCAAATATTTACATGACAGGACGTACAGATCGTAGTAAATCTCTGAGATTGTTTTGGAAGGCTCTTCAATCTCCACATCCAAACCTTGCGTGCTAGTGCTACTAATGTATCAGAGAGTACAGCAATGCAACCTTGCCTGACATAGGTTTCACCACAGTCGGTGGCAGATATGATTATTCTTGCGAACAGAACTTGCATTTCCATGATTGGTGAAGTCGCACTTGAGGTATCAGCGATATCAGGCACTTCCAGCTGTCAGTTAAGAAGTTCTAAATCTCTCTCTCTCAACTAATGGAGATTCTTAAGCTAAGCTGACTAAAGTGTAAACGTAGTTGGCTGAACAGCTGGAACGAGGTAGAGATACATCATTTTCCTGCCTAAGCCCAAAGAAAATCATGGACGGGAATGGCCATGCGACCAATGATTCGGAGGGCGCATCCTTATCCTGGAGGAATTGGAGCCACGGTATTGTTCAGGTGCTGGAAGCGCAAACATTTCACTGGGTGCTGGAAGCGCAGGCATCTCATTCCCTTCTCGGATGCCAGGGTGAAAAGTTCCAGCTGTATTTATAAGTAAGAATGTAAGGTAACGTAACTCCAGGGATCAAGCTCAAACATGAAAACAACAGAGACATGCAATTAAGGCTACCAACAGGTTGGGACTCACTCATGTACAGAGGGACGGCAATTCAAGTCATTAACAAGTTGCAACTTACCCATGCACAAGAAACTTCAACATGACTACAGCGACTAAATATCAGTCGCGAATCACAAGGTGAATCGAACGGCTAAGGATGTGACTGAGCTCTAACTTAATTCTCAGTCTGAGAATTAGCAAAACTGGGCAAGATAACCCTGAGTTCAGATCTCTATGGTCACACTAGTTCGTGCTCAATTCCATTCCCATGTTGGTTGAATGCAAGGAAACACCTCATGGTTGAAACACTTAATCTGTGAAAGAACTACCGACACAATTATATTACTACAACTATGTATATTGGTAGTTCAGAAGAAGAAAAACAGTTTTAATTGGTATTTAACCACCCACGGCACTATCGAATCCAATAATCCTTTCCCAGCTATAATGACAATTAAGATTGTCAGGTAGTAAATTGCACCAAGGTAGAGCTGAGATGAGTTTTGCATCATTGTCTGATCTCGCTAAAGAATTTTAGATAGATGAATCCATCTGGCTGGTCTACTAGCCGATTAGGCGAATCAGGAAAGATTGCCTCAGTTCGGATTGTTCTCTGCAAACGGGAACATGAAGTTGAAATCGAAACCAGATAATTAGAGATACCGGAAGCAAATATCATATAGCCTAATTGACTGCAAGTTGAATAGTCTATGACCCTCTTAGAATGCACAAATGTGAAGCATTTTGGATCTAGAGGACATAGCCAGTGCCCATACCCAAGAAATAAATAGAGATAATCGCATGCTACAGCAACATATCATGTGCATAAATGACAGAGGAGGGGGATGTACCTCTGCGAAGCATGTTTACTCTGGGATCCCAACCAGGCAGACATTGCCCTGCATTTCTTTGCCATGATTTCTCAAATCCAGCAAGCTCGTCTGCAAGAGAACACAAAATAGCATCAGAAACAGCCTCACAGTCGATAATAACGGTACCAGTAACACAAGGCACTAGAACAGTAGAACCTTCATTTAAGTTATGCAAAGTTTGCATGGTATTAACTATTCCATCACAGTCCAGTTTTCTAGTTAGTGCATGACCCTGCAGCAACAAATAATAGCTCCAATCATATCCTCGGTGTAGTCTGAAGAACAAAAGTCATATGTCTGGTTTGTGTATAACAAGCACCTTATTGCCAATGCCATGTGCGATCCTGTGAGTAGCTTTACCAGTAGTTGTGTCCGCTTCCTTACTTTCTTCCATTGTAACCTACAAGACATTGAAGAAACAATCATCACCAGAAATTTGAACCTTCGTAGAGAGCAGCACGGCGGAGAGACACTTACTCCATCTCCACCACTTCTCCTAGTGGTCGAAGACATATAACATGCCCCATTTGAACCACCATATGTAACAGTTGAGCTTTGGAACATATATGTCTGCGGCTGTTGATATGATGTACCAACTCTGGCGTACTCTCTCCCAAATTGTTTGTGCTTAGGTCTTTTATTATCTGTTAAAAATTATTAACATTAGTATCCTCCTCTTGTTCACCTGTTTTGTCAACCATTATGACATGTACAAATCACATTTACTGAACAACATTTCGATGTAGGAAGAAGAATCACATCTGAGCGAGGACCCGTAAAACCTTTACCATCACTATATTGGTTGCGTAGGCTACCTGGTATCAAAACCTGTTTGCATAAACTCTATATGGAAGCAGCAGCAGCAGTATAACAAATGATGAATTTGTATATTTATTGCGTAATAACAACTACAGGTTTGCTGGATGCGCAAACAATCTTGTGGATTCCTGAGTCTATTAGGACATAATTTGCTCCAAGGTTCCAGGCCATAAGGGCATGTACTGAATAAAAACAATTGAGTCAACTGAAAGTCATATATCTTTATCTTAGTTCAATTATTTACAGTCAAGCTGAAACTAAGTCAAGAAAAGTAACATGCAGCTGTGAAAAATCCTATTAACAGCATGATTGCATAAAATAAGCCAACCTTGAACTTCATCGGGTTCCTCCACATAAGGCTCTCTGCTAATCCTTGGATGCTTCCTAGGGTTAGCTTTCTTCTCAACATTTTCATTCGCAGCTGCATCATCCTCATCATCTGAAGATAGAAACTAAGTCAAGAAAAGTAACATGCAGCTGTGAAGAATCCTATTAACAGCATGATTGCATAAAATAAGCAAACCTTGAACTCCATCGTGTTCCTCCACATAAGGCTCTCTGCTAATCCTTGGATGCTTCCTAGGGTTAGCTTTCTTCTTCTCAACATTTTCATTGGCATCTACATCATCCTCATCATCTGAAGATAGCTCCTTGATAATTGGCCCTTTTGGCCTGCTTGGTTCAGGAACTTGGTGCTGGAAGCCTCGAGCATTCATCACTCCTCCAATTGGACCTCTGTGTGGACCAAACATGCTTGAACCAAACATGCTTTGCTCAAACAAGCTAGGTCCAACCATAGAACCAAACGGATTTGTAAAGAAAGGATCATTAAAGGGACTCGAGCCACCAAGGAAACTGGGCATAGGGTTCCCAGGTGGTATGAAGCCGCCAAAACCAGAAAAAGGGTCCCCGAAACCGAAGGGACCACCTCTCCCACCCGATCCTCTTTGCATCTTCGGCTGAAGTTCTCTGCACAGTATTAAGACGTGCAAAATTATTTTTTAGAATAACTGGAACTGTGAGAGATGATATATGAAAACAGAGCCACAGAGTTGTACTCAAAATTGGGAAATCCATATCAATATGAAAGAGTTAGAGCAAAACAAACAATGGCACCAAACTAACATAAACATCACGAAGTAAAATAAATCAAAAGGCTAGACACCAGGCCCCTTCTTGCATCATCTCCTAGTCCTACAGGATCAAGCATGGTAACCATGATGCTTATATGGCTACGGTATTACATCAGGAGTAATGAAACCGAAGCAACCAATCAGATGTAATTCCATTCCATTCCATCCTAGCACAGTAGCAGAGATGCAGAATTTACCCGACGTGTCTTAGCAAGTACACCTGCAGAATTGCAATGCCCACCCAACCAAACCGACTGGAATGCTTCTCCTTGCTCAATTCAGTAGGACTAAATGCATAAGTGCAATGGGATGTTCGTGAACAGTTTAGCTGTGCATTTCCATGTTCTCATCCTACGACTACCCAATCACGCTGCTACTACCGTAACTGTATCACAGATTCACAGCAACAGCACGCATTAGCTGGGACAATCGGCAGAAGCCGGTCCAGGTTACCGGATCAAGCTGCCGGGCATCCCCGACACAAACCTAGCTCGGATTCTTCTCAACTCAAAAGGCCACTCGGGGTACCCAAATATCGCCGGGAAAATGCCCTGGCCCCCGCCGGAGATGCGCCGGGGTCGGATCGGGTCAGAGCACAGCGGGAAACTAACGGAACAAATAGCCCGGTAACGAGACGAAATCGGTGCAGGAAACGAACACGAGTAGACCCAGAAAATTCGGTGCGGGGAGCGAATCGAACCTGGCCTTCCGACGAGTTGGAGGGGAGCGAGGGGGCGACGGCGATCAGCGATCTGATCGGAGCACGGGAGCAGGGTGTGCTAGCCGCCTAGCCTTCGGAGCTCGTGATTTGGGAGGTTGGGGAAGCGAAGCGGGTGAGAAGTGCTGGCCGCTACGCGTGGCTTGCGAGCTGCGAGGCCAGCGTCCCGCTTGTCGTGCGGGCCTCGAGGCAACAGGCTTGTCGTGCGGGCCGATACCCGATAGCATTAATTTGTATGCGCCGCCCCTTGCGAAATCCTAAACAGTAAACACCACCCATTGCGGCCCGGACCATTGCTATATACCGCCTGTTAGCGGCGTCGAATACTCCCGCCACCTGAGGGAGTTCGCTGACAGGCCGTCCATTTCTAGATTTTTCCTTTAATTTCTTACTCGCTCCTATCCACTTTAATTGCCGTGAAAATATGCTAGCACAGGCACTGCTGCGGACACTCTTTCTGCACAGGAGGTAGTATATATTTTCGGCTTTTGATTTACTCTATATGATTTGAAATTTTTTCCTTTCAGATTTTAAAAATATCCAAAATTGAACACTGTTCAGATTGAAAATTGCTTAGTTTTTGAAAAACTTGAGATTTCAAAAATTGTTCAAAAATAAAATTGCTCAGACGTGAATAATATTCATTTTCTTGAAAAACAAAATTCTGAAATTTAAAAAATCTTGTTAAGATTTTGGACAAATTAATTGATTTCAAAAATATTTAGCATTTAAATAACACAAAAGAATAATAACAATAATCTTTTTATTGGGCCTTTCAAAGCCGCGCTCAGCCCGCACATCCCTTATGTGCTAGGTCCAATTTAGGTGAATCTAGTTCGTTATGGTAAGAACTCCTGCTTTGAATTTTTTTTTGTAATTTTGTTCTATTTTTTATAAATAAAATAAAATATAAAATTCCAAAGTGTTTATGAGGCCGAGTTTTTCTACATTGCTATTTTTAGTTTGATTTCCTCACTAGACTTTTCCCTCCTTTTTCTTACACAAACAAAACCAACCCAACTCCTTGCTTTATATAATCCTCTAGCGGTAGAGCTCGTTGTGTGTATGGTTTCTCGCGTGGAACCGCTTCAACTGCTTGCCTACCTCTGATCTAGACTGCATTCGCAATCATACAAAATCCCACACAATTACATGGGAGCCCCTGCTACTCGTTTCTCACGAGCAATACCTCTCCGGTTGACATCATCTTGACCCTCGTTACTCGGTATTAGCATCTCGTCCTCTTCTTCTTGGATCAATTATAGGAATGAGCAGTTCACGCAAACGACCTCCTCGCCTATACCACTTGGTCTTTTCCTTTCCAAAACTAAAACATAGTCTTTTCCTGATGATGGCTATGCCCTCGGGTTTCATTGGTGAGATTTTTCATCAAAGCAATCATCGGTTCATGGTTGCCTGACTCTCATGTTCGTCTCCGGCATAGGAGCAGAGGGCGCTTCCTATTTCACCACAAGCTCGTGCACGTGCACGACCACCCCATCGGACCGGCTAATTTAAATTTGACCTCCAGTTTTTGGATTCTTTTTCTTTTTTATGTTCGTTTTCTTTTATGTTTTTTTTTTATTTTTCAACCTTTCCAATTTTTAAAAGATGTTAAGCTTTTTAGTTTTCTTTTATATATTTTCTTGTAAAAACTGAAATGAAATAACATAAAACAAAAGGAAAAGCGTTATTTGGCTGACCCATTTAACTCCCGGGGTGTGCAGTGTGCATTAGTGAAGGACCATGGTATCACTAGGGAGAGGCCTCCCTTCGCGAATTTCTGTTTCAATAAATGTCGGCATCGAAGCGTGCGTGGAGGTGAACATTTCGGCAGGACCAGGTGGATAAAAAGGAGCACCCGGAGTAGAGGTCATGTTTGTTCAGCAGAACGACATGGATTGCAACTTGGGCCATTGGGCCACCGGTGGCTAGCCCAAATTAGCCTCCATTTTATATAGAATGCAATAGTAGCTGGATTAATAATCACTTGCGAAAACTTCTGCCTAAACCAGAAAATCATATTCACTTACACTGTTCATCCAAACACAATATCTCTACATATACCTCTTTGTTCGTCTGGCATCTCAATATAACTTGTTAGACAAAGAGCGGTATCTTTACCATATTAATAAATGCTTCTTATCTTAAAAGACAAAGAGCGGTATGTAGGCCCGAAGATAATGTCCAGCTGCGAAATTTTGTCGGGCCGGAGCAAGCGTGTGGGCCTGGAGAAACAGAAGATGAGCTGGTGCTGCTTTGCTTAGCAACTCGGCAAAACACACTCTGTGAGACGATAGATGTCCGTGATCTGGCACGGCAGCGAGCTTCCATGGATGCAGTCCAAAGCACGCATGAACAGAGGCGAGCGGGTAACTCGTGATCCGTGAACACAGGCCGGCCCGTGATCGATCGGACCAGTTGAGAACCTGCGCGCCTAGGTTCCACTAGAACTGTACGTTGCGAGCTCGCTCAGACCCTCTGCTCATGGTCGTTGCAGGCAGCAGGAAATAGACACAGTGTCACGCCCATTCGGCGCCCAGCGCATTCAAATCGTCGACGGATCGAACTAACGGATCTCATCAATGCCTGTACGCGCACGTTGCAGCGTGGCCGATCCAGATCAACGGATCCGACCGGTGGATTCCAGCATTTATTGGCTCGATGGAATGTTGCGTTGCCCTCACACACGGTGATAACAGCAACAGGCGAGGCCGGCTGTTCGGTCGATTGTGAACGCCAGGAGACGTCCGTCTGAATCGTTCTTGAATGGGGTTCAAGCATGTTGCCGCTCCTGCACGTCAGCGACGCTGGCACGCAGAGGCAGAGCCCCCCTACGTCCAAGACCAAACACAGTCGTCGCAGTGCAGCGCTGCGCAGAGGGACACGACACGTCGGAACCCGAGCCTCGGACCTCATCCTCTCCGTCCTGGGCCGCGTGCCCATAGGCTGTAGACTGTAGTGTCAGTCAGCCTGGCGACCAGCCACCAGCGGGCCGTGCACATGCCGTCGGCGTGCTCCTGCTTCCGCATCCATCGCAATGACACGACCGCCACCACCCCGGAGAAAAGAAGATAAAACGTGCTCCGCGGCAGGGTGCAGAGCCCAACCACCGGCGAGACCCGGAATTGATGGGTTCGCATCGGTGCCGGCGCCGCGATCGACAGCGAGGAAACACGACACGGTGGCACCCGCCGGACCGGATCACGGAGAGGCGACGCCTAGCCTACGCTGCCTACTTTTGTTAAGCTGATACCTACACTGGCTTCTGCCGGGCCAGGCGCCCTATGCTTGCTCCTATCCTATCCCTCCCTGTTTTGAGGGGACACCGTACTGCTTTCGCTCCGTAAAGAGATCGGTTATCTCAACTGAACCCGGCTGCAAGGTACTGTAGTCTTCGTAGGAGTATTTGCTTTCCTGAAGCAGTGTTTTGATCGTTTTGCATTCTTGACTCTTGACAGAAAAAACAGTTCGACTGTTAGAGGAAAAGAAACGTTTCAATCACTTCTTCTTCGTTTTCGCAAGACCACTATTTTCATATATTTTTTTGGCGAAAACCGCTGACCATAAATTTTGAGGGGTGTCCAACTGCTGTCACTCGTTGCAAAAAACAAAAAAAACTCCTGTCACTGTAGCTGAGCTTTGGCACAATACCAAGTAGCTACATCTGCTACAGTACAACGCCGACGTTACGGCTCGTGGCGGTCGTGGACTCGTGATGTTCGTCCATGCTCCTACTCGACCCAGCCTTAGAGCATCTCTAGTGGCTTGTCTATACGAGCGTGCAAAGCAAATTTACACGATCTAGAGCCAAAATAGTGTCCCAGCGGTTCGTGTATACGAGCGTCTATTCTTTCCACGCCCACTCACGACGGTACCAGACGTGAATTCCTCCACGACGCATCCACGAGAGGAAAAGCGAGGCGCGAAGGAAAATCGTCTCCGCGCCTGGTTCCCGCGCCCGTCCGAGCTCGCCCCCGCCGGCCACCGCGTCCAATCTCGCCTCCAAGATCGCCGCCGCCGCATCCGAGCTCGGCGTCGCCGCCCCTCCGGCAGAGGTAAGTTTCTGCATCCGAGCTCGTCTTCCCCGGATCGAATCAGAGAGGAGTGGGGGCGGCGGCCGCCAAGCCGTGCGGCCAGATGTGCCGGCGGCCGCGCCCGCCGTACTGAGAGAGGCAGGGGAGGGGAGGCGAGGAGGGGCCGGAAGGATTGGGGGCAGATTGAATCGACCGGCGACCGGAGGGGATGCTCGCGTCGCTGCTGCGCTCGCGTCGCTGCGCTGCCGCTGCTGCTGCGCTCGCTCGCGTCGCTCGCGCTGCCGCTGCTGCGCTCGCTCGCGTCTGTGCTCGCTCGCGTGCTGCCGCTGCTGCGCTCGCTCGCGCGCTCGCGCGCTGCCGCTGCTGCGCTCGCTCGCGCGCTGCCCTGTACTCATCTCTTACTAGACCACATGTGCAGTGAATCGAGGGCACTCGCTGCAGCAGCAGTACCACAGCGTGTAATCTCAGGTGCTTGAGAAATTATTGGTTTGGATGCTATGGGTATTCTGGTTTCTTCTTCGTGCTATTGTGTGTGAATCTTGGTTGGCTGCCCCAGTCATCCACGAGGTGTATGCTGGTTTGTTTATCCCTGCTTATGCACAGGAGGTGCTTGATGAAATGCCTGAGAGCATGATGCCACTTGAGTTTGTGTTGCAGTATATTAATTTCTGTTTGTGTTTTATCATTGTAGATGGAGGAAAACCAGACCTTTCTGGACCAGGTTGGATTTGGTGTCTCACAATTGCCAGAATTTTCTCAAGTGCTAGAGGAGGTAGAGGAAGTGACGCCACCGACACAAAAACCTCCCGCATCCGTGAAAGGAAAATCCCACAAAGGGAAGAATTGGTCTAGTCTTGAGGACAAAATGTTGATAGAAGCATGGGCAAACACTAGTTTGGATGCCGTGGTCGGTAGCGATCAAAATTCAACAACTTATTGGGCAAGAATTGCATATTACTACGACAACCACAAAGAGTCAACATGGCCGGAGCGGAATGCTAATGCAATTAATTGTCGTTACACCACTATTTCCACTTTGACGAGCAGGTTTTGTGCATGTGTTCAACAGATTTTAAATAGGAATGAGAGTGGAAGGACAATACAGGAAAAGGTATGCACTTATCTTGTAATTTACCTACAGTGCTCTAGATGTGTTATGTGCATGTGTTAACAATACATATATTTGTGCAGACAAATGATGCACACATTTTGTTCAAGGAAATGGATCCAAAGAAAAAGCCTTTTACATTAATGCATTGCTATGTAGAGCTTGAGAAGTATCCAAAGTGGCAGACAAGAGAAAATGAAGTTTCTCAGAAAAAGAAACAAAAGAAGACTGTAGATGCAAGTCCAGGTACAGCCTCTTGCGATGAATCTTTTGTGGTGGGTTCTGATGGTCTTGAAGATGAGGAAAGACCCACAGGTACAAAGAAGGAGAAATTGCGGAGAGCTAAAGAGCATGCATCTGAGGGCAATGCTTGTAAGTTCTCACTGCAAACTATTTGGACTGAGAAGAAAGAGAAGGATGAGATTAAAGAGATTGCCAAAAATGCTCGCTATGCTCGTGCATTTGAAATGCAAGAGAAGGAGTTAGCATTGAAAGAGAGGGATGATGGACGTAAACAGTTTGAGTTAGAAGAGAGAATCATGCTCATAGACACTAGTGCTATGACCGTTGCACAGAAGCAATTCTATGAAGACAAGCAAACGGAGATTATTGCTCGCCGCCGCCACTAGTGTGAGCTGTTGTTCTAAACTATTCTATGTTGTTGTATGAACTATTCTCTATTGTCGTGAACTATTATGTGTTGTTGTATGAACTATTCTATATTGTTGTATGAACTATTTTATGAAGACACTCGTTTAATAAACACTGCATTACATTGATGAATTACATCACTCATTGCATAATGTAAACTAGATGAAAGATAATGAATTACATCACTCATTGCATAAATGTAAACTAGATGAAAGATAATAAATTACATTACTCATTGCATAAATGTAAACTAGATGAAAGATAATGAATTACATCACTCGTCTCCAAACTTGCGCCACACATGCTCAACTAGATCGATTTTAAGCTGAGTATGATCATCTCTATTTCTAATCCGATGATACTGCTGAATAAAGGAGCTCAGTCGTTCCGCATGAGTGCGAGATACTGTTACTCTTTCTCCCATTACCTCAAAGTTACAGATCTGCCGACCAGTTTCTCGCTCTTCTTCAACTATCATATTGTGCATTATCACACAAGCTTTCATGACATCACCAATTTCTTTACGCTTCCATCCTTTAGCAGGTCCACGAACAATGGCAAAACGGGATTGGAGCACTCCGAATGCTCGTTCCACATCTTTTCTAGCCGCCTCTTGCTTTTTGGCAAAAAATTTATGCTTTCTTGTCTGTGGAGACGGTATGGTCTTCACAAATGTTGCCCACTGTGGATAGATGCCATCTGCAAGGTAGTAACCCATTGTGTACTGATGACCATTGATATTATAGTTCACTTCTGGAGCTTCACCTTCGGCTAGCTTTGTAAACACCGGAGAACGTTGAAGCACATTTATATCATTGTTAGACCCTGGTAAACCAAAGAAAGCATGCCAAATCCAAAGATCATTTGAAGCAACTTCTTCCAAGATCATAGTGGGCTCGTTCACATGTCCTCTGAACATGCCATGCCATTTTTTGGGACAATTTTTCCAAGCCCAATGCATGCAATCTATACTCCCTAACATACCAGGAAATCCTCTTTCCTCTCCTATTGCAAGTAATCTTGCAGTATCTTCTTCATTTGGGGATCTCAGATACTGTTCCCCAAAAACTTCACAAATCTTAATCACAAATTTCTTGCAAGACTCTAGATTAGTAGCTTCTGCGGACCGGATGTACTCGATTCCATATGTTAGCATCCGCATTGCCGCGGTCATCTTTTGTAGATGATGCAACCCAAGAGCTCCACAAGCACTTCTTCTTTGTGTAAAATAACCATCATAGTCATGCTCAATTATACCTCGAGCTATGCGGTTGAACAAATTACGTGACATCCTAAATCTGTGCATAAAAAGTAAATGAGACATGGATATGAAAACAAGCAAACATGGAGAAGTGTATTAGTTACGAACCTTCGCCGAAATAAGTGCTCGGGATAGCGAGGAGGATCCTTGAAATAGTCACCCCACAAAAGAACAAATGCGGCATCTCTTCCTCGATCAATTGCTCGACGTCCGTGCTTCGAACCACCATGGCGTCGAGTGTTCATCTCCTCTTCCTCCTCCTGCTCGGCAATTGCTGCAATAACTAGTTCATCGTCGCCCGATGAAGACGAGGAAGAATTCATCATCATATCCCAAGAGGATGTGTTCATTGTGTCGTGTGAGAGAGATAGAGAAATTTAGGAGAAGTCAGGCAAGACACAAGAAGGAATGCTGTGAGAGAGATGTGAGAGGGGGTGGGATATATAGAGCTGTTCGAAATATAGTCGTTGGAGCTGTTCGAAATATGACCGTTAGAAAGATAGCCGTTGGAATATGATCGTTTGAAATATAGCCGTTGTAAATATACACGTCCTAATATACACGTCCTATATACACGTTTCACTGAAAAACAGGACGTGTAAATTTTACAGAATGTGTATATGGACGTGTCCAAATTTCCACGTTTATGCTCTTAGCTACCTCACTAGTCACTAATCTTGACACCTACTCCTCTGCGTCACACTGCGTATCATCTCTTCTTTTGGATTCGAGCAGCGGGCCCTTGTCCGAAGCTAACCTTTGGCGCGAAACCTGCTCCCGCCTTTTCTGCACCAAGTTTTGGCGCCAAAGACTTCACATCGGATGGCGCGAAAATGCTCTTCGGCAGGGCCGCCGCGTGCGTCTTTTGTCTTGTTTTCCGATCTGTTCTTCCTCTCAAACTCCACTGGTCCGGGTTATTAGGTCATCATTCACCAGCCTAGGGATTCCAACCCATTCATTCACATGCAAGAATATCTAGCGTCGCGGAATGTCAACTGTAGCACCATGGTCCTGCATATAGCTTCTGGTAAATACAAACAAGGACCAGCATGATGGACTCCAACATGGCCATGCATACTTGTTTATACAAAATTCTTCATGTTTTTGGTTTTTGTTTTACTCCGAGTTTCCTTTACCAAGATCCAAGTTCATCTACTAAAGGAGGAAGAAGCTCGCGACGAAAAATTGCAGCTGGGAATGGAGTGGCTCCCCCATGAATAGCTTTGGTAGAAAAAGGCCTCTACTGATGAACTCATGAATGCCGCTTTAGGAGAGCCACTGAGTGGGCGCGCTCCAACATCTCGCTACTGACGAGATCCAAGACAAGTGCAGGTTACCCCGCGATGATATAGCAAGCACAAGATTTCAGATGTGAACACCCAGCTTCGAACTTATTTAAAGGAGGGGCAGAAGCATCACTTCCCGCCGCCTTCGTCTCCACTCACCGGAGGGCCACAAAAATGAGCAACCCGAATGCGCTCGCATACTCACAAAGGAAAGAACGCACATAGGGCAACTAGTATGTAGACAGTGAGGCCGGCCTCCTCCCCCCTCCCACCCCCATATATAGGCCGGCGAGGTTATCAAGCAGGTGGGAGATACGAGTCGTGATGACACGGGCGACCCTCGAGGGAACAACCAGGAGAGGGAAGGGAAGAGAGGAAAGTGGAGCCCCCCACCCACCCACCCCACCTCGATCACTCTCTCTAAAACGGTCATAATCCAATGTGTATCACCCATTCTCTAGATAGTTCCCTGTTTGACAAGATGAACATAATGTTTGTCCTAAACATGATGTCGAGAAAATTGTGTCTGGAATAATATATCCCTTGTATATTCTCCATCTATTTCTAAATATAAGGATGTTTTAGGTTTTATGAGCCCTCACCGCCTCGATCTGGCCCGTCTCCACTTTGTGGGTGGACATCATCACAAGAGTTGATAGCATAAAACTACCACATTTGACAGGTCAATGTCGAAAAACTACCACTGCCATTTTGAATCACATAGAACTACCAATTTTTTTCGAAGTTTTCTCAGAAAACCTAAATGGTGGGTTGATCACGAATTGACACCAAATCTGACAAACCGGGCCCACCCGTCAGGCTGACGTGGCCAACTCAAAGAAATTAACCCACAAATTCACAGCGGGACCCACTTGTCAATGAATAAAAACCCTGAAAAAATAAAAATCTGAAAAAAATATTATAAAAAATCCTCCGTTGACTATAGGCCATGGAGAAGGACTTCCCGTCCACGGCGTAAAGCCGCTGCTTCTGCTCCTCCTCCTGCCCTCCCGATGGCGCGCGCAGTGGTCGGGCGCCTCCTCCTCCTCCGCGTCCACCACCAAGAAGGGCGGCGCCGTGGTGCTATGGGTGCACGCGCGATCGCCCATGGCCTGCGCGCGGGGGCAGGCGCTGGCAAGGCGGGAGGCCGCCGTCAGGCGCGCGAGGGAGGCCAGGAGGGAGTACGAGCTTGTACCCACCGCGCGCGGCGAGACGCTCTTCACGCAGCGATGGTGGCCACACGCCTCCTCCTCCGCCATCAAGCCCACGAGCTTGCCGACGAGCTCGCAGACGGGGATACGACTTCCTGGCCTTGTCCTGCGCCGGCGAGAGGCCGCGGCCGCCGTGCTCTCCACCGCCATCTCCCGCGTCCTGACCACCATGGCCGTGGAGACCGACGTCGCGGCAGCAGGCGAGTGAAAGAGCATTTTCCCTCATGTGTGGTTTTGGTAATTGAATGACAATCTCTATGGACTAATGTTTGCATTGAGATATCATTATAGATCATATCCATGGAATTGTGGAGTTCATGTGTTGGACTCTTGAAGCTTATGTGTTGAGTGGAGCATATTGCAAGTATGTCTTGAAGAATTCAAGACATCATATTAGTGAAGAAATGTTGGAAGATGCAAGGTTGATCAAGATGTTGATCAACACACAAAGCTACAAGATGTAACAAGAGCGATCATGTATTTCTTGGGATGGTAAACACTTGTCCGCATAGCTTTGTGAACTAACCCATGATATATGTGTGTGTGGTATCTTTATATGAGGTTAGGTATCTTCCCATGGGCTTGCATCAAATGAAGATTTCATATAGCTCATGGAGGATGACGTCATGTGGTGATCGTCATCAAGGTGAGATGTGCAAGACCAAGACCAAGAGAAGCTTCTTGAAGAGATCCTATGCTTGGTGCTTGCAATGGATACATGAAGATGAAGCTAAGCGAGACTCTCCCATTGTGAGCATGGGGGAGTATTTGGAGAAGTCTTCATCAAGCATGTGCTTGGACGCGCAATCAAGAAAGATGAACCACTTGAAGAGATCAAGATAGTCATCATCCAACTCAAGTGGAATGCTCAAGGCAAAGGTATGATCTTGATAGGGCTATAGGATAGATAGGCGTACTATCAAGAGGGGTTCTCAAGTTGGTAACTTGATCGCATCATTGTGGAGAGCTCAAACCTTTGCATATTTGGCATATCATGTTTCTTGGTTCTTATTTGGCTTTTATGTTGGTGAGGAGTTAGAGCTTGGTTCATCTCCATGTCAAGCTCTTGTTCATCGAAATCGGTTTTACTTTGGACAACTTGTTGCGTTTTCGGTGGCGGAAATATTGCCGGTTCTACCTTGAGGAAAGTCCCACACCTTTCCATGTGTGGAGATTTTACTCTATTTATGGGATGCAATATTTGTTGGGTAGTCATCGTCGCTATCTTTCCAACAAAATTGGTCTCACCTCATTTGGAGTTCATTTGCAAAAGTTATAGCAGTTTTCTTTTCGTTGTTTTTCCTGATTCGGATTATTGGGGTCGGATATTCCGATCTACCGGAATTTCCGGTTCCCCAACTCATCCAAGAAAACGGCTAAGGAAAGGAGAAAAAGGGTTCTGACTCCAGTCGGAAATTGTGCTCGGAAATTTCCGTCTACCGGAATTTCCGAGTGCACCCAGAAAGCCCTCCAGTTTTGGCTAAGGAAAGAAGGATTTTTGGTTCTGACTCGAACCGGAAATTGTGCTCGGAAATTTCCATATACCGGAATTTCTGAGTGCACCCAGAATAGCCTTCCAGAAACGGCTAAGGAAATGTTTGGTTTTGGTTCTGACTCCAGCCGGAATTTCAGCTCGGAAATTTCATGGACTCGGAATTTCCGGGTGACCGGAATTTCCGAGTCTCACTTATACCGGAATTTCCGAGTGTCGAAACAGCCAACGGCTATATTTCCTGGAGGGGTATAAATTCCCCTCCCCTTCTTCCTCCCCAGCGAATCTAAGGCAACACGTTTTTCCCCTCTCTCCTACTCCATTGTTGACCTTGGAAAGCTCACTTCCCTCTCAATCCCTTCATTGAATCTTCCATATTCTTTAGGGAAAGTTGAGAGGAGATCTTGTAAGAACATTTCTTAATCCCTAGTGTTTTGTGTGTTAGTTAACAATACCAATGATATACTAATCCTATTGCTAAGTATTTCAGTTTGGGTGAAACTCATATCACAAATCCTAAAGCCAAATTGTAGAGAAAAAGAGTTTCTGGAATTCTTCCCAGACTCGGATATTCCGGTTCCCCAACCCGGATATTCCGAGTCAACCCCAGAAAATTGGCTAAGTCAAGTTCAGAAGTACTACTGACTTCAATCGGAAAATCAGCTCGGAAATTTCAAAGACTCGGATATTCCGGTTCCCCAACCCGGATATTCCGAGTCAACCCCAGGAAAATTGGCTAAGTCAAGATTCAGAAGTGGTACTGACTCCAATCGGAAAATCAGCTCGGAAATTTCAAGGACTCGGATATTCCGGTTCACCAACCCGGATATTCCGAGTCAACCCCAGGAAAATTGGCTAAGTCAAGATTCAGAAGTGGTACTGACTCCAATCGGAAATCCAGCTCGGAAATTTCAAGGACTCGGATATTCCGAGTCAATCTCAGAAAAACGGCTAAGTCAAGTTCAGAATTGCTTCTGATCTCAACCGGAAATTCAGCTCGGATATTTTCAAAGACCCGGATATTCCGGGTGACCGGAATTTCCGGTGGTACTTAAACCGGAATTTCCTGGTGCCCAAGACAGCCAACGGCCAGATTTTGAGGGGGAGTATAAATACCCCCTCACTCACTCAAGAACAGTTAGCTCTCAGATTTTCTCTCTCCTACCATTCTTGAAAGCTCAAATCATCAAGATCTCCCAATCCCCCACCCAAATTCATTGATCTTTGGAGGATTGGAGGAGAAGGCCCGGATCTACATCCTTACCGAAGGGATTTGCATTTCTCCCCCATTCACTTGGGGATTTCGTGGCTAGGGTTTCCGGTGGGAAAACCTAGTTCACCATTGTTGTACTCTTGGTGTTACCTTGACCTTTTGTGGTCTTCTTGGGAGCCCCCAATTCAGTTGTGGGTGTGTGCCTCAAGCGTTTGTAAGGGATTCGATCTCCGCCCTAAAAGGGGATCAATAGTGGAAGGTGGACTCGAAACCTTTGTGGTTGAGTTCATCGGAGAAGAAGGTGAGCCTTTGTGGCGTTGCGGCTAACCTGTTGTGGTAGCGCACACCTCTCCAAACGAGACTTACACCCTTGGGTGGAACTCGGGATTACATCTTCGTCTCCGCGTGCTTCACTTGGTTCCCTTTATCTTTGCTCCCTTACTTGCTTATCTTGTTATTGCTTAGATTATCATTTAGGTAAATTCACCGTAGTTGCATATCTAGAGAATTTATCTTTGTGTTGAGCCTAAATTTGAAAAGACCTAAAATTTGTAATAGCACCTATTCACCCCCCCCCCCGCTCTAGGTGCCGGATTCCCGTTCAATTGGTATCAGAGCCTTGTTCACTTTTTAGGGTTTAACCGCCTAAGTGCAACGATGACGGAATCCGATGCCGAGAGGGCCGCCCGTGAAAAATTAGAGGCGGAGAAGGAGGCGTTAGCCAAAGGGGCAACCATGGCCGATCTTATTGATATGAGATCGTCCTTGGAGGCCCAACTCCTCAAGATGAATGAGATGCTCATGGCACTCTTGAAGTCTAAGGAGCCCGAGGCTACTTCTCCCTCTCCTCCTCCTAAGGAACATGCGGGGAACTCTAAGGAGTCATCTTCGGATGGGTCCAAAGATGTTACCTCAAGTGTTCCCGGGATGGCGGAAAAGGATGAATCACATAGCTCCTCTAACACCCCCAAAGGAGAGGAATTTCATAATGTCAACCATAATTACTCTCCTAACCCTCCTATCCCTCACCCTCATGTAAACTTTAGAAGTGATCCTCCTAAGCTTAAACCTACTCATTTCCATGGTGGGAGGCTCGTGGTCAAGACGAGCCGCTGGCGCCAACCGTCTTGTGGAGAACTCGGGGTCTGATACTGACTGGAGAGTAGATGTGATGGATTACATCTACAACGAGATGTATGAAGCTATGACCACCAGGGTCTCTATTCCTTATGCTCCTTACATAATGAAACTCCTCCAGTTTAAGTTCCCTGACTACAACTTCAGCAGCAGTGATTTGGTGCCACATGACTTCAAGAAGCTTTATGTGAAAAAGACTGTGGTCAAGCCCCCTCCTAGGCCTTCTACTACATCAGCTACAGGTGGATCTTTCATGGGTGATGCTAGGAGGGCTGCTGCTACCTCTACTCATGTTCCTACCACTCATGAGTTGGATGTTGATGCTAGGAGGAAAGTGACACGTTGTTGCGGTTGCAGGTGACCTGGAGTGGATGTTGATGCTGTTGTGAATCGACGATGTCACCCGAGCGACTTCGTCGGGCGGGCTTCCGGTGAGGTGTCGGCACTCTTCTTTAATGGTACGCACCATGGCCTCCTGGATCGTGTCGTGGAGCTATCGTCTCTCGCCCAAGTGAAAATTTATTTTGGAATTTTAGATTTTTTAAACATTTTTAATATCTTTTTTGATATGAGGTGCATATTCATTGAGAAGCCAAAGTGGACTTCACCATTTGAATTAGACATTAACCAAATAAATCAACTACACAAAACAACTAGATCACAAGCGCGTCAATTATCTACCTAGTATGAATTATATTCTGGATGATATCACTAGCATATTAAATCTAACAACGTGTGGCGATGGATTAAAGGCACTATACAAATAGTTGTGATTTGCTTCTTCACTGTCGGATCAATGTCGGATCAATGCAGACAAAGTGAAAACGATGGGGATTTGAAAGCAAAGTTTGAGCGAGATACAGAGTACTTGAAACAAGAAACTATCAAAAGGACAAGTCAAATAATGAAAAAAGAGTTGTGCACGAGTAGTAATGCATTTTTAAGTGCAAAAGTCAGAACCTATTTAACTAGGTGTCCGTATTTTGGCGGATGCTTGATTTGTATACACAAGTAGAAAGACTACCTTTTCTAGACATGCCCCAAAAAATAATAGCCACACTTGCATGTATTGCTAAATGAGTCGAACAAATAGCACATACAAATGGAAAGTGGCAACATTAGGCTTATTTTGTTTTGAAAAGAGCTTTAACTGAGTGAATATCTCATATATTCACTCAGTTAAAGCTCTTTCCAAAACAAAATAAGCCTGAACATCAACCCTCACACACAGGGGCGGAGCTCTATAGCCTCACCCTGATGCACGTGCATCAGGGACAAAACCATTTTATAGTGCTACTTATATGAGATAAACAGGCTAGTGCATCATGTTAGATTAAGAGAAGTGCATCATGGAGACCAAATGCATTAGGGGAACTTTTGTTCTAGCTCCGCCCTTGCTAGTCACACACAAGCATCCCGACTTGATGATGGTGCATACATACTTACACAGGGATTCCGATATTTTGAACTACCTGAACATCAACCCTCACACACAAGCATCTCGATGCGCCAGTGCATATAATACATTAATATACGTGCTCAACCTGTTGATTTGAAGATGTGACTAGAGAAACAGAATGATATGTCCCGAAATTCAGTCTGCCGAAAGTTGGGTGATGGGAAGATCTAGGCCGGTGTGAGAAGTGTGGGCAATGAGCTCTCGCGACGCTGTGGGCGACCCGCCCGGCGACGCCGCCCTGCCCGCGTCGGCCGCCGCCCCGGCCTACGCCGCCCTGCCCGCGACGGATGCCACCCCGGCCCCTGTCGCCCACCCTTCCAGCCCTAGGACTAGCCACCAACCCGTGCGGAACCCCCTTCTTGTCGGCGAGGAGATCGGCGTGGCGTGCCCGCTGGCAACCGACGCCGCCACGGCTTCCGCTGCCCGCCCGTCTCGCCCTTGGACTGGCCTCCAACCCAGCCGCTTCCCGACGGCCACCGGCGCCGAGGAGGACGCCGATGCGAGCCTGGAGAAGCAAGGTTTTCTTGCTGCTTCGACTCCATGGATGCTGCGCATGAACCCGCTGGAGCTGCCGCTGCCCTTCTCCACCCCCGGTGACGCCTTCCTGCAGTACGTTCTGGAAAACTTCAACTCCACGGTATGTTCTCACATCGCTCCCGGATCGCGGCTACACCAGCCTTCGCCGGTGCTGGTCTCGGTGGAGCCCTCTGCCGCCTCGTTTTCCTCTGTTCGTAGCATGCTGGATTTTTGGCTAGGTTCATCTTTTGAAAGGCTTGTGCTCGAGGACGTAGGATCTGGTACTTTCGTGCTCACGGTTGCTTCCCCTAGACTCGCCTCCTTCGTTGCTTCCTTGGATCGCCTTCGCCATGGTCGTCTTCTCGCTTCCTTTGCGATTCCTCTGCCTCTGCTGCTGGGCTGGGGCGGCTCAGCCTGTGGGCCTTGCAAGGGGTTGGTCAACACAGACTTGCTGACCTTTGGGCCTGCTGCTGACCTGGACTGCTCTGATACTCACGGGCATGAGGAGACTTTGGAGACCGGACAAATTGCTGACCCTGCCGCTAGCGACTGCCAAGCCCGTGCTCCACCCTCCCCTCCTTTCCCCTCTTCTCCGCCTGCCCGCAGACGCAGATCTCGCGCCGCCCGACGCCCGATCTGCCTTTCCCTGCTCGCTCCTGGCATCTTCCCCTCTCCTCCCGGGCCTCTGCCCTGGCCTGTTCACGGGCCCTGCGTGGTCGCGCCCGAGCTTGCCACTCTGGGCACGGCCCTCCCCCCCAACCCCGCCTCTGCGCCCTGCGCCTCCCCGACTTCGGCCGGCCTCCTCTCCACGGGTCAAATTTCCTCTTCGGGGTTGCTCGGTGACCGCGCCGCCGGAGATGGAAGATTGGCCCCGTCCTACTCTGAGGTGGCTGCCTCCCCTTCAAGACCACCGCCCCGTCGCCCCTCTTCCACACCACCACCGCTCTCTTCCCTCTGCTCTCGCTGCCATAGGTGCCTTGCGACTGACCACTTGGTTGCCGCCTGCCGAGACCCCATCCGCTGCCGGAGGTGCCGCCGCTCCGGTCACCTCGAGAAGCAATGTAAGCTTCCTCCCTTTGGCTGTCACTCTGAGCCTCCCCCTCCGCGACCCGCTTCTAACTTTTGGTCCCCCGCCAGGGAACCTGCGAACTCGCCAGCCTCGGCTGCTGGATCCCCTATGGATGTCGGCGTGGAGAGGCCCGCCCTGAGCTGCACTCTCTGCTTCAGCAACACCCACAACAGGGACATATGTCGCCTGGTCTTCCCCGACCTGGGCGAGCTCGAGATTGAGGTGCACGAGCAGGAGGCTGTGTACATGGACGAAGTGGAAGAGGAGGATCCGGATGAGCCCCCCTTCGACAGCAATGCCGCGGGGTACAGCTCTGCTTCCTCTGCTGGGGTCGACTTCCTGCCTGTCCACGATGTGGCAGACTTCAGCCCACCACCTTCGGCCAGCCCGGCTCCTTCGCTCACTGAGGTCATGTCTCTTCCTGACTCGGAGGATCTGGTTGCGCCAAATCGGCCTGACTATGTCGATGTCTTTATGCCATATGTTCCCCTCCCGCACTTCGACAACCTCGCTTACGCTTTCCTCTCCCCACCTATGGTCTCCCCTGCCACTTTCATCCACCAAGCGGTCGCCCTTGGCTGCGGCCCGACCCGGGCCACCCTCCTGTCGTCTTCTCTGGGCACCAAGCTTGCTGTGTTCGCCACTCCCCAGGACAGGGAGAACGCGGTGAACAATGGGCCATACATTGGGAGGGAGGCCTCGGTGCACTTTGTCCGTCAGGATGAAACTGATAACCGTTTCCTCTTTGAGCATGAGGTCCTAGCTGCCCTTGCGATAGAAGACTACCCTCTTGAGCACTGGAACAGAGCCCACATCATCCACTCCTCGGGGCCGTATGCGAACCCGCACGCCATTGACCCCATCTGCATTATGGGGGTCGATTTCTCAGCTGTCCTCCTCACTGTCAAAGCTGAATCGCTCAATGACATCCCAGCCCTCCTCAATGTGAAAAACCACTGCAGCACCGGCACCATTGCTCGGGTCTCCATCATTGGCTTTGATAGTCTGGGAGGCAGCTCTGGAAATCCTTCCGAGCCCGATTCTTCCATCCCGGACGCTGCTTCGAGCGAGGGTGACTGGGAGGAGGTCTTCCTGGAGGGAGGAGGTGGCTACGGCGACGTGCTGCATGCTATCGGTGCTCACCCTCCTGCTGCGGCCTGTGGGGCTGAGCGCCATGCTGCACCAGCCGCGTCTCTGGTGGACCGCGCCCTTGCCTGCGCGCCGGCCATGCCGCTCGCCCTTGGCTCTCCTTTGCGTGCCAAGACAAGGCGTGTCATCTACAGGCTCCGCTTTGGCTTCTTCGACATCATCGTCTTCGGAAAAGGCGATGACCGCGCCTTCTTCCGCATCCCCATGCGTCGCGCTGCGGCCACCAAGGACGGCAAGGGCATGTACGTCGTCAACCTGGCCACGGTTTCTGTGGGTCGGCTTGTCTCCGTCGCCAAGGTCGGTCCGATGCGTCACACCTCCGTCACCGTCGACGTCCTTGTCGGAGGGCTGGCGTGCGGGGAGGCCGAAGTCCCGGTCTCGGTCGCTGTGGACCTTGTCCTGCAGGCCCCACCCCCTACCCTGATGCTGGCTGCTCCGGTGGCTGAGCCAGAGCCGGCTGCGATTGACCTGGTTCAGGACGCCATGGTGCTGCCACCGCCGTTGCCTGAGGTCATCGACATGGCCGTTCCGGTGCTGCCCCCGCCTCAGCCAGAGATCCCTGACATCGACCACCCTTTGGATCCGAACTCTCCGGCGAATTCCCTTAGGCGCAGCGCCAGGCTTGCCTCCTCCGAGGCGCCCCTGCTCATGACCATCGTCGCCAAGGCCGCGCTGCGGAAGAAGAGGCTCATGGAGGGCTCCTCACCTTCGCCGCTTTCCAGGCCTGGCGAACTATCTGAGGAGGATCTCCTGGCTGTGGCCGTCGCGGACGGCATGCCTCTGCCTACTTCTGATGTCTATGCGCTTGCGGCGGCCTGCGACATTGAGGCTGTGGAGGTGAACGAAGCTAGCCTTAGGCTCTCTGGTGCTCCTGCTGTTTCCCCATGATAGCCACAGATCACTTGTGGGCCAATAGGCCCGGCCAATCTGGCCCTCTATGTTCTGCCCTTGGCTGGGCCTACGTCTGTACCCATTCCGGGCCTCCACCTCGGCCTTCTATGGCGAAGTGGATTGAGCTGGCCCATCCGCGTGTCTCCGGCCTCTGGCCTTTTTCTTTAAGCACTTCCTTTCCTGTGTGGGCCTCTTGGGCCTCTAATTGGATCCGACCTGTGGACCAAACTGAGCCAAGGCCTTGTACCCTGTTCGCACTTTTCATTATGTCGTTTCCCTGTTTCTATGTTAATTAAACTGCTTCTAGAATCATGGAACGTCCGTGGTCTTGGTGCTCGCACCAAGCGCGACGACGTCAAAGCCGCTGTTGACTCCCGCCCACCCTCGATTCTTTGCCTTCAAGAATCCAAACTTACAGACATCAATTCCTTTACTGCATCCTCCTTCCTCCCGCCTTACTTACGAACTTTTGTTTTCAAGCCTTCGGTCGGCGCCTCGGGTGGAATCGTTACCGCATGGGACGATCGCCTTCTGCATCTGACGCACCACATCATCGGTGATTTTTCCATTACCACCTCCTTCACTATGGGTGCGGATAACTTCGCCTTCTCCCTCGTCAACGTTTATGGACCTTGCGCCCTTGACCAAAAAGCGGAATTCCTCGACTCTCTCAGCCTCGCGATTGGAAACCTACAGGGCCCGGTGGCTATCATTGGGGACTTTAACCTCATTCGGGCGCCGCGTGATAAATCCTCAGGGAATTTCAATCTTGCTACCGCCACGCTGTTTAATGACTTCATTAACACGACTGGTCTGATTGAGATCCCCTTGCTTGACAGGCAGTTTACTTGGACCAACAATCAAAATCCTCCTACCTTTGCTCGCCTCGATCGCCTTCTTGTCAACACCGAGTGGAGCATGGGTTTGCCGGACACCACACTCACTTCTTCTGTTCGGCCTACCTCGGACCACACTCCCATCCACGTCGAGGCGTCCTCCAAAGCCCCGCGCAGCAACCTCTTTCGCCTTGAAAATGCTTGGCTCGCCAACACCTCTTTCAACGACATCGTTAACGCCAATTGGAACTGCAGCCCTCCTCCGAGGCAACTTTGCAAGCCCATTGGTATGCTTAATCTCAGGCTTAAAAGAGTGCGATCGGCGGCTAGAGCTTGGGCTAAGACTAGACGACTCCCCTCCATCCTTCTCGCTAATTGCCGCACGGTGGTCTCCCTTTTTGACCGGCTGGAAGAGACTCGCTTACTCTCTGACCTCGAGCGCAGCCTTCGCTACCTTGCCCGGCTTCACCTCAGCTCCTTGATCGCTGCCAAGGCGTCATATTGGCGGCAGCGGGCAAAAATCAAGCACTGTACCCTTGGGGACGACAACACCAAGTATTTTCACCTTTGTGCCTCTGGGAGGCTGCGAAAAAATCAGATTAAGGTGTTAGAGAACGATGACGGGAATCCAATCTCCTCGCATCAGGCCAAGGCGACTCTTCTTCACAGTTTCTTCAAACAGCTTCTTGGTGTCTCACGCTCTGTTTCGGATACCCTTCCCATCAGCTCCCTTGTAGCCTCTACCTCCATTACCCCTTCTCAAGCTAACTCCCTCACTCAACCTTTCTCCCTTCAGGAAATTAAAAAGGTTGTCCTATCACTGAAAGATAATTCAAGCCCAGGGCCGGATGGTTTTGGGCCGGCCTTTTACAAAAAGCATTGGGAGCTGGTCAAATCCTCACTCCTTGCTGCTACACAGGAATTTCACTCCCTGGATTGCGACCTGCGATCGATCAATAAGTCGTACATTATTCTTCTGCCCAAAAAAGAAGGTGCCAACCGCCCCGACAACTTTAGGCCAATTTCCCTGCAAAACTTCAGCCTTAAAATTATTACAAAATGCTTAACCATGCGCCTTCGGCCTCTTCTTCCCTACCTGGTTCACCCAGACCAAACGGGATTCATCTCTGGGCGCTCCATTGCCGAAAACTTTGTCTACGCCTCTGACATTGTCCAAGCCTGCCACAAGAGATCGGCGCCGGCTGCTGTTTTTAAGCTGGACTTTAGAAAGGCTTTCGACTCTATTAGTTGGGATGCCCTTGAAAAAATCCTACTTGCCAAAGGCCTCCCGGAAATCTGGTGTGCCTGGATTAGGCTGCTTAACACCTCTAGCCAAACGACGGTCCTTCTCAATAACATCCCGGGTACCTGGATTCAATGCCGAAAAGGCCTTCGGCAGGGGGACCCCCTCTCCCCCTTCCTTTTCGACATTGTCGCTGACCTCCTTCAACAACATGTCCTTCAGGCATCGCGGGACGGGCTGCTCCTTCACCCCCTTGTCGATGACCTTCCCTGCCCTGTGCTGCAATATGCAGACGATACTCTTATCATCATTCGTGCTGATGCCCAACATGTTGCACATCTCAAGAGACTTTTAGATGACTTCTCTGATGCAACTGGCCTTGACATCAACTACCATAAGAGTACCTTTGTCCCTATTAAAACTACTCCTACCCTTGCTGCCGACATGGCCGCAAATTTTGGATGTCCCATCGCCTCATTTCCCCAAACATACCTTGGACTTCCTCTCTCCCCCTATAAATTTCGCCTTGCGGACTTCAGCCCGATCATTGCCAAAAGTGACCTCCAACTATCGGGTTGGCGGGGACGCTCCCTCCCCATCGGGGGCCGCCTTCTGCTAATCAACTCTGTTCTCTCTGCCAAGCTTACCCATGCCATGCAAGCTGGTATCCTCCCGACTGGAGTTATTGAAGCCATGGATAAAAGACGGAGGGCGTTCCTTTGGACTGGAGAGGAAACCTGTAATGGAGGTCACTGCAAAGTGGCCTGGGATGAGGTCTGTCGCCCTAAGAAGCTGGGAGGGCTCGGCATCATTGCCATCGCCGAGCAAAACACCGCGCTGCTATCCAAATTCCTCTCAAAACTTCACTCTAACGTCAACATGCCATGGGCGCAATGGTTCCGTCGTTTCTACGGATGGAGAGCGGACGCCGACCTTGGGGACGCGCACCACCTTGACACCCCCATCTGGAAGAACATCATCTCTTGCCTTTCGGACTTCCGCAAACATTCGAAAGTTGCAATCGGTGACGGTCGCGCTACCTCCTTCTGGCACGATCTCTGGCTTGGGACTTCCACTCTTGCGTCTCGATTCCCGGCCCTCTTCTCTCATTGCACTCGACCAAACATTTGTGTCGCCTTCACTTTGGACAATAATATCACAAGTTACCTCACCCCGCGTATCTCTTCTGCCGCTACTATGGAGCTCACCTCTCTAAACCTTACCCTGGCGGCTGTCCAGCTGCTTCCGAATACGATAGATACTAGAACTTGTCGTTACTCGAGCACTAGCCTTTCAACTAGATGGTTCTATGCTAACTTCCACAGGCATCTACCTACGGATGAACAGGCTGCCATGGTGTGGCGAGGAGCGGCCCCTCTTCGCTGCAAAATCTTCAACTGGCTCACAAGGCGACGCCGGCTACCAACCAATGAACGGCGCTTCCGCCACCACCTGGGAAGCTCACCTTGCTGCCCATCTTGTGATCAACCGGAAGACGTTGACCACTTACTCCTCCGCTGCCCCCGCGCCAGACAAGTTTGGCTCCACTTCTTCCCGACGGACGCCACGCCCCAATTCGTTGACATGCAGGGAATGTGGAAAGAGCGTTGTACCACCTTCGAGCAAGCAACGATCTGCACGGCGCTTTCGTGGAACATTTGGAAGCGCCGCAACAACCTAGTCTTCAATAATATTGACGAACCTGTCAACGTCACCATCCGCAGGTGCCTAGAAGATATTAGGCTTTGGGCAAATCGCTGCCGGTCCACAATGGCCGCAGACCACTTAATTGTTTGGTGCAACACCTTTGATCCACCGTGAACATTTTCTACAGCTTTTCTTCTTCTCCCACCCCTCTATCTTATGTAACCGCTCCATTGTAAACTGATGTTTCAATAAAAGTTCAGGTTGGCCTTTGGCCCGCCGTAGTGCCGGTCAAAAAAAAAAACAGAATGATATGATTATCTCAATTCATCGTCGCGTTGCCTGTGGCGCTGACCCTGAATGTCAACCACTAATTAAACGAGCGAAGAGCCGCGCACATCCCCCTGAATACGTTTTGCACGATTGAGGAGCAGCTGGTATTTTTCGTGTGAGTCGCTAGTTGGTGCAAGCTCTCAGAACAAATTTAAAAACAGGCCAGAGGTGAACCCGCGCGCGAGTCGGCGTCTCTTCGGAGTTGCAAAGCACACGTTTGACCTGCCACTCTCTCGGCACTCTCACGGCACCGGAGAGTCTCCATCCAGGACGTGACGGCCGCCGTGGTGGATTCATCTTGACGACGGTGGTGCGGCGCACGTCGTGGTTCGTACAGCATGGAGTTCGTGCGTGGAGGAGGAGGGCGGACAGCACCGGATACGCGCGCGATGCCATCCTGTCGGCCGCTGCATGTACGCACGAACTGGCGACGAATTATCAGATCGTTTTTTGCACGTACCTCCAGCTAGCTACCTGAAGAATTTTGTTTGGGTTTGTTTTTGTTACTACGACACTTCGATCAGGGAATAACTAATCGCACGGTTCGACCCCTGCGGCCCGCCAGCGGCCAGGATCATGATTCTTCGTGCTCTACATACTGTAGTGGCGCCGTGATGTCCATTAAGTACTACTTGCGACCATTGGGGGATATGCATTCGCTTCCTACGGATATGGCGGAGTAGTTAAGTAACGGTAGGCATTAATGCGTCATGGAGGCCGTTTTCACCCCCAATCACATGATATCCTCTGCCCATTTACTGCAGGGAGGGGAATACGGAGTAGTAGCGTGCGCTCTTAATGGCCATCACGCCGCATGTATGCCTTGGATTCTGGCTCCACGTGGCTGTTCTAGCTGTACGTGTATATGCCTGATCTGCATCATGTGATGCTTTCAGTCCGATCGGTCTCTCCTTATATTTAAAATTCATGAAAATATTCGAAATATTGCTGTGACTAGGCTACGAAGAGAGTACATCCACGAAATATTCGTTTGTGCAAGCCGCTGTTTTTGTTTTTCTGCATGGTTTTCCCTGCCGGACGTTTGTTTTCGTTTGGAGCCAGCCGGCCGGTACTCAGCTCCAAATTTGGATCGATGCAGGCAGCGCGACTGTCGATGGAACAAGATGCATGATGCTCCAATGAAGGAAAACAAGAGCTTCCAGTAGAAGTGGTCTTTGGAACTCGGAAGCTCCAAAAGATCCGGATCCATGTTTCCTGGCGTGGGGCTGGGACACAAGGACAGGACAGCAACCCGACATTACGGCCGGCCGGCTGCGCACCTGAAATGACCACAAAGCCCTTCCCGCTGGGACGGCTCCATCCTAGTATGCACAGTGGCGGGCCCAGGATTTCTATGGTGTGTATTCAAAAAAATTATGGACGTGCAAAAAAGAATTGCAGTATAAAGCCTAGTTTTTCGGCTATACTTGTCAAATTTGCAAAGATTTCATCTTCTGTGACAACATTAATATTGCGATCCAGTTGAAAAGAAAGTTGTACCAATTCTTTAAGTTCAAAATCAGGTAAACTTTGGAAGTGAAGATCACATGAGTAATATCGACAAAGATGGCAGACTTGAGGCGACGACGAGTGGCACACTGACGCCCAGCGACAGGAATTTGCTGTCACCGTTGCGAGTCGCCGGCGTCCGATTTGAGCTTGGGCTGGGCGTCGATTTGTGGCGGATTATCAGAAGATTGGGAGGGGATCGAACAAAGCACACGAACATGTGAACATGCGTGTCTGTCGTAAGATCATACGCCTGCGACCAAGCGAAAATGACGAGTGATGCGAGCAGGGAGCATCCAGCCGTGCTGCTAAATGAGTTTAATAGACGTTCTGACCCAACTATAGCTCATTTCCTTTTTTTTTCGTACGTATTATATATACCTAGTTTTTTATCAAATATTTTGGGTATTCAACTGAATACCTTTGAATCTAACTAGACTCGCCACTACCTACGCACCGGCTCCTCTGCCAGTACAACAAACAAATTTCAAACTTTATCGGTTGTTCCCTTTTTTTTCCCTCCTCTCTTGATTATATTGGTTGCTTCGTTTAACTTGTTGTTTCAGTCAAAAAATATACTTCTAGTTAACCTTTCACATTGAAGAATAGTCCTGAAGATACTTTGGTCCATCTTTCATATTCAAGAATAGTTATGCGGTTTTTATAGTAAAGAAAACTGGAATTTGAACGAAAAATATTAACAATAACCAATGACGGTCATGGTGGTGTCAAGGTTCAGTATCTTGGATATAGGACATACGGTCAGACGTTGGATACAAGTCCTAGATGACAACTCTAGTTTCTCGGCAAGTCAGAAGGCGACCCACGGTCAAATTATAGTTACGAGATGTAAACACATCCATCAATATGTTAATATAGTGGCATTACTTTTCTCCAAGACAAAACTATGCAACGGAAAATATTTCAGATTTGAAAACAACCCATCAACTAAAGACAACAACACCTTGTGTTCCCTTGCAACGAAATAAGTAACAATTTTGTTGTAGGAGCGGCAGTAGAATTCCGTTGATTAAGCCAAAGCACTTCCACGTGGCGACCCACCTGGCTCCAATGACCCGATCACTCCCTTCAGATGCAGATGCTGCACATCATCAGCAAGTCTGAAATCTGAAAAGCCGCTACTAAGACTAGTCACAATGGGGAGTAACTTAAACTAGTAACATACACGTGTTTCTAGACTATGTTACTACCCTCACTATGCAAAGTAACATAAATATAGTATCATATGTAGTCTCATTTATTACTCTATACACATATTTTGTCTTGAAAACTGTGATGTGATGGTAACTACATATGTTACTCCATTTGCCTCTCTCCTTATTAATTACATGCCACATCATCTTGTTAGTCTGTGTGGCACTTATGTTACTAAAATGTACTAGTCTCATCAATTTACATTCCTTGTTGCCAAGGTCCCACCACTGACACCCTCCGGTACATAAACACCGCTGGCCCATCCCCAAATCCCCGCACACCATTCCCAAATTCCAATTCGAAACAAGAAGCGAGCGAGGAAAGCCAAGGGAAACAAGACGAAGAAGCCTCCAAACACCGGGCGATCCCTCCCAAGCTCCTTCCCCAATCTGCGTCGCCGTCCTCCTCATCGCTTCTATACCTCGAGGACTCGCTGGTGCTCTGCTTCGTCTGTGCGCGTCTTTGGAGAAGCAAAGACAGCGGAGGAACGGGGTAGAGAATCGAATCCGGCGATGGAGTGGCTGGACGAGTATGAGAAGCTGGTGATCAGGATGGACACCCCCAAGGTGGTCATCGACAATGCGGCCTGCCCCACGGCCACGCTGGTCAAGGTGTGTGACCGTCCAAGCCCTCTCATCCCCTCTCCGGCGGCTTCTTGCCTTTCTATGTTTCATGATCGGCGAGGTGCTGATTCTTGTTTGGTGATTGATGTAGGTTGACAGCGCGAGGAAGAGGAGCGTCCTGCTAGAGGCGGTGCAGGTGCTTACGGACCTCGACCTGTCCGTCAAGAAGGCCTACATCTCCTCCGACGGCAGGTGGTTCATGGACGTCTTCCACGTCACCGACCGCCACGGCCGCAAGCTCACCGACGACAGCGTCATCTCCTACATCCAGCAGGTAGGAGACGCTACTGCCTATTGGTTTCTCCGCATTCTTGTCTTGGCCTCGCCGGAGCCAGAAAAGGGGCGGCATTTCTTACCCAATTTCTTAATTTGGTTGCAGTCTCTTGGGACCTGGACCGAGCCGTCGCAGCCTGAGGCACTCGAGGGTCTCACGGTGCTGGAGCTCACGGGCGCCGACCGGGCGGGGCTCATCTCCGAGGTGTTCGCCGTGCTCGCCGACATGGACTGCAGCGTCGTGGACGCCAGGGCCTGGTCGCACCGCGGCCGCCTGGCCTGCCTCGTGTACCTGCGCGACGAGGACGCCGACGCCGTTCAGGTGGAACGCATCCAGTCCCGCCTTGCCCCCCTCCTCCGCGGAGACTCGGACGCCAGCGGCGGCGTGTTCGCCGTGTCCGCCTGCTCCACCCCGCACGCTGACCGGCGCCTCCACCAGCTCATGTCCGCGGCCAGAGACCGGGAACGCACGTTCCCCACCCCGTCCGTGTCCGTCGAGAGCTGGGCGGAGCGCGGGTACTCCGTGGTCACCGTGCAGTGCCAGGACCGGCCCAAGCTGCTCTACGACGTCGTATGCACGCTCACCGACATGGACTACCTCGTCTTTCACGGCACTATCGACACTAACTGCGGCGAGGCTCGCCAGGAGTTCTACATCAGGCACGCGGACGGTAGACCCATCAGCTCCGAGGCCGAGATGCAGAGAGTGAGCCAATGCTTACAAGACGCCATTGAACGGAGATCATTCGAGGTAATTCTTACGTTCTAATTTTGGAACCACGAACCATGAATCTTTCGCATTCATTGGTACTAACGTGTGTTGATTTCTGAATTTTCAGGGAGTGAGACTGGAGTTGTGCACGGCAGACCGGCCGGGGTTGCTCTCAGACGTCACCAGGACGTTCCGGGAGAACGGATTGCTCGTCGCGCAGGCCGAGGTGTCGACAAAGGGCGACATTGCCAGCAACGTGTTCTATGTCACCGGCACCACCGCCGGCCAGGCCGTCCACGGAAGCGTCATAGATGCTGTAAGGGAGAGGGTTGGCATCGACTGCCTTGTTGTCAAGGAGCACACGCCGCAGCTGCGCCAGAAGACCCAGCAAGATGACCGGTATGACCGCATCGGCGGCAGCATTGGTCTGGTCTATCTTGGCGACTTCGTGAAGAGGAATCTGTACCACCTTGGCCTGATCAAGTCTTGCTCATGAGGCAAAAACCAATCAACACTCCAGTCCACACAACCAGGCACCTGATCACTCCTGTAATCTTTTCTTCTACATTGAAGATTACCAGGGACAACACTCAGCTCACCAACAAGAGTTGCCAGCAGAATGTTGGTCAGGTGAGACATATGGTGCGGAAGAAGATCCATGAAAGGCTGGGATGCACAACATGAGCACGATCGGGGTCAGGAAGGAACATGATGATGAAACCTAGCAGTAGATAACTGAAGCCATGTACATAGTCGATTCGATTAGATGTTGTTAATTATCAGTAGTAGTTCTAGTGCTAGCGTGTAGCGAGTAATGCTGTCGTTTCGATTGTTCATATTCGATTAGATTAGATGTGGTTATTCATGATGATTTACCCCTATGCGTTTGCTGGTGTTATTAGTTCCATCTTTGGCTAAACAATATTTCGGGTACTCAGACTTGCTGAAGATGTGCAGCCTCTTTATCTCAAGGTATCACCCTAACCCTGTAGGCCTGTACTCAGACCAAATGTGCCTAGTGCTACTCTTTACTACGGTACGTTGCTGTGATTGATTTTGGTTTCGTTATTTGGTGTTGCTTGCAAGGGAAACAAAGGTGCTTCCTTGTTTGAGCGGCCAGTCCTGGGGTGAGTGTGAGTAGTTCGTAATCACAGCCTTGTGCTACACTGCCGCTTTTCTTTTTGTGGATGTGTATGAGGTTGTAAACGAAGTTCAAAGGGAATAATGATACAGTACTAACTAATAGTGTTAGACACTTGTCATGGCAGCTTTTCGTGCCCATATCACAGTATCAAACACTTGTCATGGCGGCTTCTCGTGACGCTTCTTAAAAATAAGAAAATAGCTAAATTTGAACAAAGTTTTAAGACATTTCAACTTTGTTAATTATTTATGGATATTCGAATGAAATGTAAATAAAAACCCTAATCCAAACTTGATCTACTCGTCGTCAGAGATGTAGATGATGTCAGCGTCTGCTGGGTCTCGATGGACCCTACGCAACGACGCGCTCTGTCAATGGTGCCACACGCAAGTCTAATTATAGCCCGACACAATCTTTCCTCTCCCTACGTCTAGTCTTTTCTTGTTCGTTTTATATCTTTGATTGGGCATCACCATGGATAAGATTGAGAGAACAAGGAGAGCAATGGAAGGAGGAAATTAGGGATGGGTTTGGTAAGAGTAGGATTGCAGGGCCCGCCAGAACCCTAGTCACAGGGTTAGCGATTGGAGTCTGATGTTGGCGTTTGCATTGATTCAATGGTGGAGGGTGGAGCAGTAGTAGTCGCGGTGGAGGGTGAGCAGGTGGACCAGTAGTAGTAGCGGTGGAGGGTAAGCAGGTTGTAGCCTGGAACGATACATATCCTCTTGTTGTCGAGCAGGTTCATGGACATCAAGATGCATAAGGTAAGAATGAGGAGAGCGAGATGTATCAGTGTGAGGAGGACGTCAAGATGATGGCCACGAGCCCACGACGTCCAGGAGATCGCGATAAAGAAGGACATCGTTGATGAAAAGGAGTGATGAGGTTGTAAGTGGAGGAAAATGTGAGGTTGTTCGTGGACAAGAATGCGGTGATGGCCAATCTCAGAATACAAAAGGCTGTGGACGACATCATCTAGCCTCCAAGTGTGCAAGATATGTCATGTGATCGTGTTTGTATGGCTATCTAGAAGCTATGGTTTGTAGTCGGCCCGTGGAACTAGTTGAACTTTTTGTTTGTAACATATGCGGGAGAGGTGTAGTCAACTCCATATATCGGTGCAAGGATTGCGCCGCTCGAACATATGGGTGAACAAGGATTTGCCTATGTTTTGTGTGTGATCGTCATCATGGAGATTTTGTGGACGATGATACGACATTTGCGCTCAGACTCCGTGATTATGTATGGTTGAATTATAAGACGTGCAAATATACTCCGTTCAACTCAACAATGCAAAATATTAATAATCAAGAAACGGTGCCGTAGGTGAGAAATTTGAGAAAAACTCTGCCCCATGTCAGCAGCTCGTCATAGATGATCGGATCAGTTTGAGAAGCTGAACATCTGGGTCTACTAGTCGGCCCGAGGATCCGACGACTTGGGTCGAGTCTGGCAGCAGAGGCACAGTAGCGAGGTGTAGAGCTCGTCGGACGCATTCAAATCGATGGAACAAATGGATCTCATCAATGCTTGCTGTACGTGCACGTTGCATCGTGCTCGTGCCAGCGAAGGAATCCGACAGACAGGGTCGGGTGGAGGACGGATGAACCCAGCATTTATGGGCTGGGCGGTTCGAATGTTACTGATCCGATGAACTTGAACTCCATTAATGCCCTGTCCGTACTTGGGCCAGGCCAACCAGGTTGCCGTTCGTATGATGCTGTCCAAATCTGGTATGCTAATCCATGTCCGTACGCGCTCGCTCCCACGGGACGGTTGGTCACGCCGAGAGTAGTCCGTCTGAACCTTTCTTGAATGCAGAGCCTCGCTGGTGGCCAGACGGAGAAGTGCGCCTCTCGAGCCTCGGACCTCCTCTCCGTCCAGGGTCGCGTGCCCATAGACTCTAGTATTGTCAGTTAGTCTGGCGATGCCGTCGGCGTGCTCCTGCTTCCGCTTCCACCACGACACCGGACGGGGCCCGAAGAAACGTGTTCCGCGGAATCGGTGATCGACAACGAGGAAATAGAACACGATGACACCCGCCGGACCACGGGCAAGGCCTACGCTACGCTAGCTGCTGTTACCCTGCCTCCTGCCGGGCCAGGCCAGGCGCCTACTTTGTATTGCAGGGCCTCCTGATCTTGTTCCTATCCTTCCCCGCTTTGGGGGGACACCCTACTGCTTTCGCTCCGTAGAGGAGCCCATCCGGTGGAGATTGCTACTCGTACCTCGTACACTTTGCTTGCTTTACGGTCTAATCCTACTGGCCTAGCCCCTGGGAATGGCCAAAAGTGAATCGCTACTCAACTGTACAATACTTATCTGCTTGCGGTACGAGATAAATACAGTACAGTCCTAGCCCCTGGGAATGGGAGTATGAATTTATCTCAACCCGTCTGCAAGGTAAAGCTGTTTCTTCCTGATCAATACAATCAAAATTGTTCAGATGACAGAAAACAGTTCTTTTAATGTTAGACAACACGAACGCTAAATTTCATTTTTATACTCCACACCAGCTTTGTTACATATCCATAGAGCATGCATGTCCCACAATCTCCCTCCAGTTCCTTCCGTGTAAACCGCTGGCCATAAATCTTTTCGGGATGTGCAACTGCGGTCGCTGTAGCTGACCACCATGGCCACGATACCTAGCCAGGAGAGCAGCTACATCTGCCACAGTGCAACGACGACGCTACAGCTCGATCGTGGCGGTCGTGATGTTCCGCCATTGCCACTACTGAGTCCACTCCACCTACTACTTCAGGAATTCAGGATTGACAACCACTCGTTACATCTTATCTCTTGGATGTGATGAAGCTGGCGCAATCGAGCAGGAGCTGTGGTTGTCCTTGCTACCCAGGCCCAGCTCAGGCGACCTTTGGCGCGAAACCTCCTAGGGCGCCAATTTTGGCGCCAAGACTTCGTATCGGATGGCGCGAAAAGGAGTCGTTGGCAGGTGCTGGGACCACGCCCAGCATGAAAGCGTGGAGGATCATTTTTTTAGATAAAGAGAAATCGGTTTTGCGAGTTCTAAGTCGCGTCCACCACCATTTGATCATGCGTCAAGATGCGTGTGTTTTTCTTTTTTCTTTTCTTTTTCACGTTTTTTCTAGTTACAAGTGGTTTGCAACTGAATTTTTTTCAGTTGCAAGTTGGTCGAAACTGATTTTTTTTTAGTTACAAGTGGGTTGTAACTGGATTTTTCGGTTGCAAGTGGGTTGCAACTGAATTTTTTTGGAACAATTTTTGAATTTGAATATTTTTTAGCCAAAACTCATGCGTATGTCATGCTTACGTCACCCGACTTAGAACTCACGAGTTTTAAGTCGACTGAGATCTAGGCACGCCCAAGAGAAATATATAAATATCACGAGGATACAAATTACACCCAGCCTCTACAACAACGTAATAGTCGAAACCATTACGGATGCACATAGCCAAAAGACAAAAAGAAAAAGAAACAAAAAGAAAAGTCCCGCTACAGAGTTACAATCCTTGCAGCAGCCACACAACCATCACCAAGACACCACATGATGTCCAAATCTTCAAAGCAACGCCTTCAAGAAGAAAAATGCCAGACACAACCAATAAAGGCCAGACCTTGGGTTTTCACCCTGAAGATAATAGTCCCCGCTCTCAAAACAATGCCTTCAACAAGAGCATTGTCAGGCACAACCAATTAAGGCCAGGCCTTGGATTTTCACCCCCACTAACATGCCGCTGGTCCATCTCCTGCAACTCCAAACAAGTTCCTCATCGTCACAGAGCCTCCAATCGCCATCTGCTAGTCCTTTAATCCGCGTGGAGGATCATGCTCGCCGCGTGCGTCTTTGGTCTTCTTCTTGATCTTTACTTCTAAAACCACGCGGGTCCGTGTAATTAGGTGATCTTCGGTCTTCTTGTCGATCCAACTTGCAAATATATGGCGCATGATGGTCTACTGCAGCACTATGTTCAACTAACAATTATATATCAGGATTTGTTTTAAATTGTAAATATATACAAATTTGGATAAAATTGAGACTTGTTTTTTGAACAAAGGGAGTATAATACTGATTCACAGGGGCGGAGGCAGAATTTAGATATGTGGGTTGGGTGGGGTGGGGGGGGATAATAGTAATCACACTTTAAGTACAATGTACAAAGATACCACCTGTAAAATAAAAATATACTCGCCCCCCATATAATTTAGGTTATATTTAGAGAAAAAAATCGACCTTAGCCTATATAAGAATTCCGATATAACTTTGGGTATGAAACAAAGCTTATTTCTTCCAAAGATTTCATATAGCTCTATTATTAACCAAGTATATGATCTAAATTTTGCCCTAACAAGACTCAAGATTGATGCAATCGATGTGCAAATGAAATATGTTTAATTATTTTATTTATTTCTATTTATTTGGCTAATAACGAGAACTAGCAAATAAGAAGATACTACATTTAATTGGCTAATAACAAGTAAACCAAATACACACTAAATCAACTAGCCTGCCAAATCTCCACCGCTTATGAATTATTTGTGGACCAAATCGCCAGCCTGTTAAATCTTACTACGTGTGGCGATGGATTGTAGGAACTATATAAATATCTGTGATTTTCTAAACAACTTGCAGATCAATTCTCGTCAAATGAAAAATGATGAAAGAGATTTGAGAGCAATGGCCGAGCGAGATATTCTGGAAACTATTAAAGGAGCAAGTCAAATGATTAAATAAATGAGTTGAGCACACTTTGAAACGGCAATGTCAGAACCTAATTAACTAGGAGTTATTATTTCGGTGGATGTTTAGTGTTTACTATATACACAAGCACAATGACTACCGGTTCTAGCTACGCCCCCCAAAATAATGGGAGCACTTTGCACTGGTTGCTAATGAGTCAACCAAAACCGGGCATATACTGTCCAGACGAGCTTTCCTTTTCCTTTTTTTTTGAGAGTCAATAAATATATTAAGTCAGCAAGCCGCCTTATTAAAAACCTTCCAGCCCCCTTAGGTACACTGGTAAGGAAAAGAGTGCGTCAAAAAACTTGCTGCTTCAGTCTGGTTTACAGTCCTTCTTGATACATGCATCAAGGAAGGTGGGAATATAATTAATCCACAGACATCTCCTCCTATCAGAATTACACTGCTTAGCACACATATGTGCTACTTCATTGGCTACTCGGGGTACAAAATTGAGTGAAAAAGAAGTAAACATGCCACTGAGCTCACGAATATCCACTAGGATCGCCGCAATTTCCGACCGCTCATAATTTGCCGTACCCCACAAATTTACCAACTGTAGTGTATCTGTTTCAATCATCACTTCATGAATCCCAGCATCCATGGCTAACTGTAAGCCATCTCTAACCACATAAGCTTCCATAGCAAGAAATTCGTACCAAATAGCCTGGGCACGTAGCAACTTTCCGATGTGATCTCGTAGACCTATCCCCGTCCCCCCCTGCCTAGAGGACTCTGAAAAGGATGCATCTTCGTTAATTTTATACTGACCACTCAGGGGAGGACACCACTTCGCTACCGCCTTCCGTTGTGGCCCTCTAGCTTCTTTTCCGGTCTTTATTAGATCACAAACAATATCACAAGCCCACTTGACTGACTGTGAGACAGATCGTGTAGATTCACCATGTTTCCTAGCATTTCTTTCAGCCCAGACGGCCCAGGCACCGCATAAAATGACAGGAAAAACCGTACCATTCTCACCTTGATGTTCAACAAGATCAAATGCCCATGACTCCGGATGCAGCTCCGGTACTTTAATACATGTAATCTCCTTCACTTCTGACCAGAATAACTTTGCCCATGTGCATTCAAAAAACGCATGAAATATAGATTCTTTAGCTCCACATTCGTCACAGAATGGAATCCTCTCAATATGACGGTCGCATAGAATACCTTTAGTTGGGATAAACTTATGAATAACTCGCCACCAAAAATTCCGCACCTTGGGAGGGTGGACATCTTCCACAACCTCTTCCACACCGGAAGCTCTGAGTTGCTTGAGGATCCCCCCCTCTGGGCACGTTCAGACTGCATTAGTGATTTATATACCGACCGAACAGTGAAAAAACCCAATTTCTCCGGTTGCCAAGCCCAAGTATCCTCCACTAATTTTCCAATTGGAATCCTCATAATAGCTTCCGAATCACAAGGTATAAAATTATCATTCACCTTGCCCATGTCCCAAATACCAGTTAGTGGGTCCAGGAGTTCCTCCGCCGTTGTAATATTAGCCTCTGCTTTTTTAAATAACGGCCTTTTACTCGCATTCTCTAGAATCCAGGGGTCGTTCCACACATTAACTGATGATCCATCGCCAATACGCTTAATTAATCCCAATTTAAGAGCCTCTCTACCATGAAGAATCGCCCTCCAAGTGTGTGAGCTGCCTCTCTTCTTTGTTGCAGACATAAAATCACAGGAATTATAGTATTTGCCTTTCAACACACGTGCACACAAGGAGTTCGGTTTAATTAAAAGCCTCCATCCTTGCTTAGCTAACAATGCTTGGTTGAATTTCTCGAGATCTCTAAAGCCCATTCCACCTTCGGACTTTGGTATTGACAATTCACTCCATTTGCGCCAGTGCATCTTGCGGGTATTTTCATCACCACCCCACCAGAAACGAGCTATGATACCGGTAATCTTTTTCAGCAATTTCTTGGACAATTTAAATCAGCTCATTGAGTATGTAGGGATAGCCTGACAGATTGCTTTAATCAACGCTTCTCTGCCTGCGCTGTTTAAATGCTGCGGAACCCATCCATTAACCAGTCGTTTAATCTTAGTAAGAATACCTTCAAATTGGTCATCAGTAGATCGGCCCAATGCTGTCGGAAGGCCTAGGTATTTCTCAACCAGCGCCTCATTTGATATAGATGAAGCCACATGAACCTCTTGTTTTTCCTCAGCCGAGCAGTTTGCACTGAAGAAAATAGCTGATTTTTCTTTATTCACCAATTGTCCCGAGCCAATATTATATCTGTCCAGGATGTCGTTGATCCGTTGAGCACCCTCGGACGAAGCTTGTGTGAATATGATGCAATCATCGGCAAATAATAAATGGGATATCCATGGTGCATGGATCCCCACTCTCACTCCTCGAGCTAAATGACCTGTACCAAAACGTTTCAGCAAACACGTTAAACCTTCAGAACATAATAAAAATAGATATGGGCTAATCGGATCGCCCTGTCGAATCCCCCTTGAAGGTTTAAAAACCTCTGAAAAAACACCGTTCACTCGCACAGAAAAGGAAGCCGATTCGACACACGTCATGATTCTGTCAATCCATGGCGTCGCAAAACCTAGCTTTTCCATCACCTTCCTGAGATAACACCACTCCACCCGGTCATATGCCTTTGCCATATCAAGTTTAATCGCACACGCCCCTGTTTTACCTTTCTTCTTTTTTCAGATAATGGATGCACTCATATGCTGTAAGTACATTATCTGTAATTAACCTCCCCGACACAAAGGCACTTTGTTCTTCCGAGATTATCTCTTCAAGGATCGGCCTAAGACGCAACGCCAACACCTTTGACATTATCTTATATAAGACATTGCAAAGTGAGATGGGTCTGTACTGTGACAAATTTCTAGGATCTTTCACCTTTGGGATCAGCACGAGTACCGTTTGGTTCACCTCTTCTGGCATATCTCCTGTTTCAAAAAACCGTTTAATTACGTCGCTGACCGGTTGCTTCAAAATAAGCAACTTGATTCAGTTGCATCACCCGGCTTTGGTCTTTCTCTCGGAGACCAAACTGTCAGCTACGAGAGCGCAAGATTTGAGATTTCGGTTTGGATTTCAGAATTCATATGCAGTGAAAAGTGAAGGCTTGAGTGGAGGCTTGGTTTTTTTTTGGAATAATGATTCGGTTGTGAGCTTGAAATCCTACAGTAAAACTCACATTGATGTCCTTATTCGGAACCAGAATCTAGGAGAGATGGAGTGGAGATTCACGGGGTTCTATGGCGATCACGTCAGATCTCGTCGGAAATTGAGCTGGGAATTGTTGGAGTATCTTAGGAGCGAGTATGCGCACCCATGGCTATGCGCGGGAGATTTCAATGAAATTTTACATGCGAGTGAGCAGTATGGTGGTAATAGAAGGGAAGGTTGGAAGATGGAAGGGTTCAGGGATGTTGTGGATGCATGTCGGTTTGCGGATCTTGGGTATTGGGGGCTCCCGTATACTTGGGATAACAGGCAGCAGGGCTCTCGGAATATTAAAGTACGACTCGACCGTGGTTTGGGTGATGACCGGTTCATGGAGCTTTTTGGAAACACGGAGGTAACTCATGTACAAACTACTGAATGTGATCATTGTGCACTGTTGATTAAAGTGGAGGTGACGGCAACGCCGAGTAGGAGATTTGAGCAAAAGCCTTTTCGGTTTGAGAATGCGTGGACACGTCATGACAATTATATTCATACGGTTGAGAATGCATGGGTTCCAATCTCTGGAAACCTTTCGGATGTGGCAGCGGCGCTAGGAGGGGTGAAGAGAAAGCTTCAGAGCTGGAGTGGGTTGGAATTTGGTAATGTCAGGAGACAACTTAAAAAACTAAGGGATCGTTTGGAATATTTGCGTGCTAATTCTTTGGGGACTGGGCCGTCTAGAGATGAGAGATCACTCATGACGAGGATTTCTGAGTTACTATCAAGGGAAGAAATGATTGCGAGACAACGATCTCGTGTGCAATGGTTGAGAGAAGGAGACCGCAATACCGCCTTCTTCCACGCCAAGACGCGGGAACGATCTAGACAAAACAGGATTAAATCACTTAAGTTGGATTGTGGAGCTACAGTGGATACACAATCAGAGATGGAGGCTGCAGCAATAGGCTTCTATCAAAATTTGTTCTCGTCAGGTGGGGGTGTTAATCCGGAGTTGATCACGCAATTTATGGAGAGGAAGGTGGATGACTCGATGAATTTAAATCTCTGTGCACCCATTACAGATAAGGAGATTGAAGATGCACTGTTTATGATGCATCCAAATAAATCACCAGGCCCGGATGGTTTTACTGCGGGGTTTATATTCGGCACTGGAGCTTTCCTTTTCCTTGAAAAGAAGTGTAAACACTCGAAAGATGGATATTGCAGCCCTGGATATACATAGCTCATCTTTTTCAAAACTCAAATTTTACTATTTTGACTTTCTAAAAAATTGAAACAAAAATCTTAAATGTAGACATTGTCGTGATTTACATGTGTGCAGATTCTAAATCTAGAATTTGTACTTATTCTAGCCTACACAAAAAATTGAATTTTGGCAAAAATTAAAGTTTTTTTAACGGTGTGAATCACCATCCAGATCCACTTATTTGTCATTAAAATTTGCACACTTGTAGATCATATAAGATATAACTATCTACATTTGGGATTCTTTTTCCTGATTTATATGTTGTAGAAATTAATGGAAATTTTGATTTAAAAAACGAAGTTGTTAACTCAGGCTACTATTCACCACTCCTACGTATTGATTTGATGAACGGAGGTGGTGTATCGAGTCGTAGGACTTGATACTCCTATTTAGGAACATAAATTATGGAATTTATAAATTTCAAAAATAATTCTACCAATAAACCGGGTGTACATCAAAACATTTTATATTGACACACAAAGCTTTGTGAAGAAAATACATATCTTATGGCTTGTGTTAAAAAGAAAAATTTGGGTGATACAAAATGAGTTCTTATGCAACAATTTTTTGTGTCTTTTAACACATGCCCCAATAAAATGTCTTTTTATTAAAATTTTGTGTACAAGCGTAAAATTGTGCAAGTACATACTTCTGTGACCCGATTTGGATTTCCTTTCATCAACACCATTCCAAAGAATCAACACAATCCTAAAGAAATGGAAATTGAGAAATATTAACAAGAACTCCTTGGCCAGAACAACACATATGTTAGCGAGAACTTCGTGCCCAATTTTCTGCATAGCAACCTAAATCCGATGAATTTGCGTCGGCAATTTAGTCCATTTTTCATCAAACTACGACAAATAAACATCTTTATTTTTTTTAGAAGATTTAAAATGATTGGTTTCATCAAAATATATACACACACAACTACAACAACTGCACATCTTGTTAATTTTCTAGAAGATAGACATGCCGGACCGTGCGCCGTGTCGCTGATTTTCAGGGCGGTGGCATTGTGGTTCAAGTACTCCCTCCACAGTCTCTCCATTGTTCGCGTCGCAGGCGAACCCCACTAAGTACTTCTCGCGAGAATGACTAGAAAGTGTTCCACAAAATATCTAGCGAGCGTGTTGTGTAATCGTCATGATTCTTTTAAAGTTTTTCACACAGAAAAACATTCTCACCTATGACGACATATCTCTTTCAATCATCTTTACGAACGTCCCACATACGCACTCAAAACAACTGGATGTACGAAGGCCATGATACCAAACCTGTTGATTTGAAAGTCTGACAAGAGAAAAATTACAAAAAAAAAAGGTCTGACTTGAGAAACAATATGATAGGTCATCTCATTACCTGGCGCTGACCATGAATGTCAACTGCTAATTAAATGAACGATCAGCCGCATATCTCCGGCGTATGCTTCGCACGATTGATGAGCAGCTGATTTTTGAAGGGTTTTTCGTATGAGTCGCTAGTTGGTGCAAGCTCGGAAGGAATTTAAAACAGCAGCGCCAGCGCCCCAGCCCGGGGTAGTCCTGGCGAGTCGGCGTCGCTTGCGAGCAGCAAAGCACACGTCTGACTTGTCACTCTCTCTTGTCTGGGCACACTACCCTGCACGTCGTCGTCTTCGTCGGACGCCGGCGTGGTGAGCAGTGATCCGACGGTGGTGCTGGTGCGGCGCGCGTCGTCGTACGTACAATGTGGTGGAGTACTGTACGTGCCCCCGGATTTTTGAAGCCAGCCGTGCAGATCCTGTCGGCCGCCCGCTGTACGCACGAACTGGTGACGAATCGGACCGTTATTTTTTGCGCGGGAAGGATCGAAATGTATCTCCAGCTAGCCCAGAGCAATGTTTTTATTTGTAAGTTTGAACTGATCGGAATAACTAATCTCAGGGTTCGGCCCCTGCGGACCGCCAGCGGCCAGGCTCATGCTTCGTGCTCATGTGAGGTTAACTAGTCGCGACGAACACCACCATGCACCACCATTCTATGGGATTTGGAGTACTACGTAAATACTTATTAGAGATTTGATGGTGATGGTGGCGTGGTACTGTAATGGCGCCGTGATGGCCGCGTCGTGGTGGCCATGATGGACATGTACTTGCTACCATCGGATCCTGATGGGATTGCATTCACTACATACGGATACGGTGGAGTATACTCCTCCTAGTACTAGAAGGAGTACGTACACATACTCGTTCTATGTGCGTGGGCGCGAACGGTCGAATTAATCCGGGAGTTGTTAAGTAACGGTAGCCATTAATGCACATCGCCGTTTTCATCCCCAATCACATGATATATATCCTCTACCTATTCTACGTATTTACTGCAGGCGATCGAATACGTACGGAGAGCTCGATCTTCCTACTCTATGGCGTCGCGTGCGCCATTAATGGCCATCACGTTGCATGTATGCGCGGCCGACCTGCTTATTTCCGCTCTGCTGCCACTTGCAACATTCGTGCCACCGCGTGGCTTCTGTTGTGGCTTGTCAGAGTTGAAACCGTTGGGATTATTCGAGATCGATCCGTGACGACGCTACCGGCGGCCGCTCTCGGATTATCACAACGCTGCCTGGGAGTACATCCATGACATATTCGTTTTACAAGACGCTGTTTTTAGTTTTTTTTCTTCTTCTTCGTGATTGGACTTGGGCGGCCGTTTTGTTTTATTTTGGAGACGGCTCGGAATTTGGATCGACGCCCGCCGTCCTAGTTTGTTCGTACCATCGTCGACGGTATTCGGAATCGGAAGCTCCAAACGATCCGGATTCAAAAGCTACGGCCGGCTGCGCGCATGAAATGACTACAGAGCCCTTCTTGCTCCTGCTGGAGACGAGCTGGGTCTGTGTTTGGAGGTACTACAGCGAGATCACACCTTCCGTAACGACGACGCAAAAGCGCGCTGCAAACTGAACCGAAGTGGACCCACCAACAAGTCACAGCTGCGGCCCCATCCACCAGCTCCTGTGCCCGTACAGCAAAGAAATTCCAGTCCTTTAGTATTTCTTTTTCTCCTCCCATTTCTTCTACAGTACTAGTTTAGTTTGATTCTATCGTATAACTTGTTGTTTCAGTCAAAAAAGATATTTCAATGGAGCTTTCAAAATCAAGAATAGATATGAGATTTTAAAGTAAAAGAACTAGCATACGAAAGAAAAATAAAGAACAATAACCAATGTCGGACATTCCCCAACAATAGGACAGATGTTCAAGGGATCTTCAAGGTTAACCGGTGCATAAACCCTAATAGGACAGATGTTCAAAATAGCACGCCGGGCACTTGCTACATTTCCTCGACAATCAGAATGCGACACTCGGTCAAAATCTAGTTACCCGGTGTAACACATAAAACTATATACTAGTAGGATTATCCTTTTTTTGCAATACAAAACTTTTGAAAGTAAATCGAAAATAAAGTCCTCAGACACATACACTGCTACAACACCACACACCAGCACTTGCACGAGACTACAAAGAAATTCAAGTCATTTAGTATTTCTTTTCCCCCTCTCATTTCATCCTTTGTTTAGCCATCCTCTTGTTTCTTTTGTTTACCTCGTTTAACCTGTTGCAGTCAAAATATATTTTAACCAAGCTTTAATATTTAAGAATAGATTTTCCTTGCTTTTTCAGTAGAAATATGAATAAAAACACAAAGAACAATAGCCGATGACGGCCCTGGTGATACCAAGGTCCAACACCTTTGACATTGTCATAGTGAGGATTCTTAGTAGAGGTGAAGAGTTGTCCAAGGTTGACACCATGGTTAGACGTTGGATACAAGTCCTAGCATGCCGGACGATTTCTCTAGTTTCTCGGCAAGTCAGAATGCGACCCGTGGTCAAATTCTAGTTACCACTTGCAACAAATCAAACAATATATACTAGCTAGTAGTGTGGTTTGTTTTTTCCCCAAAACAAAACTATGTGAAGCAAACTGTTCAAATGAAAATAACCCCTCAACTAAAGACAGCAGCACCTTGTTTTCCTTGAAATAAAAAAATGATAATTTTGTTGTTGGAGCGGCAGGAGAAAAGGAACTGAACAAGAATAATTCTGTTTTTTTTTTTGAATTGAAGAAGAATTATGTTGATTAGGCCGGACGCAAAGAGAGGAATGCGATTGAAAGCCAAGGAACACCTCCACGTGGCGACCCACCTGGCTCCCATGAGCCGCCTTCATCAGTTCCTCACATTCCATGTGGGCCTGGCCCACCACTGACAGCCTCCGTTACATAAGCACCCATTCCCCGCATTCCATCCCCAAATTCCAATTCGAAACAACCAACAAAGAAGCGAGCCAAGAGAAACAAGACGAAGACTCCAAATCCAGGGCGATCCCTCCCAAGCTCCTCGTCGCCGTCCTTCTTGCTTATATACCTAGAGAACTCGCTGGTGCTCTGCTTCGTCTGTGCGCGGCGGAGGAGCAAAAGCCAAGCTGCGGCGGTAGAGAATCGAATCGAATCCGGCGATGGAGTGGCTGGACGAGTACGAGAAGCTGGTGATCAGGATGGACACCCCCAAGGTCGTCATCGACAATGCGGCCTGCCCCACGGCCACGCTGGTCCAGGTGTGTGTTCGTCCGAGGCCTCTGATTCAGTTTTCCGGCGACTTCAAGCCTTCTCTGTTCCATGGACACCGAGGTGCTGATTCTTGTTTGGTGCTTGCTCTAGGTTGACAGCGCGAGGAAGAGGGGCGTCCTGCTCGAGGCGGTGCAGGTGCTCGCCGACCTCGACCTGTCCGTCAAGAAGGCCTACATCTCCTCCGACGGCAGGTGGTTCATGGACGTCTTCCATGTCACCGACCGCCACGGCCGCAAGCTCACCGACGACAGCGTCATCTCATACATCCAGCAGGTAGGAGACACAGGACATTAGTTTTCCCAACTTTCTTGTTCTTGATTTGGAAAGGGACCGCATTTCTCACCCGACTTCTTGATTTGGTTGCAGTCTCTTGGGACCTGGACCGAGCCATCGCAACCGGCGGCGCTCGAGGGGCTCACGGTGCTGGAGCTCACGGGCGCCGACCGCACGGGGCTCATCTCCGAGGTGTTCGCCGTGCTGGCCGACATGGACTGCAGCGTCGTGGACGCCAGGGCCTGGTCGCACCGCGGCCGCCTGGCCTGCCTCGTGTACCTGCGCGCCGAGGACGCCGACGCCGTCCGGGTGGCGAGCATCGAGTCCCGCCTGGGCCCCCTCCTCCCCGGAGGCGTAGTCGCCGTTCCCGCCTGCTCCGTCGCGCACGCCGACCGGCGCCTCCACCAGCTCATGTACGCGGCCATAGACCTGGACCGCGAGTTCCCCACCCCGTCCGTGTCCGTCGAGAGCTGGGCGGAGCGCGGGTACTCCGTGGTCACCGTGCAGTGCCAGGACCGCCCCAAGCTGCTCTACGACGTCGTCTGCACGCTCACCGACATGGACTACCTCGTCTTTCACGGCACCATCGACACTAACTGCGGCGAGGCGCGCCAGGAGTTCTACGTTCGGCATGCCGACGGGAGCCCCATCAGCTCCGAGGCCGAGATGCAGAGAGTGAGCCAGTGCCTCCAAGACGCCATAGAACGCAGATCGTTCGAGGTAATTTCGACTTCTGAATTTGTTACTACCTTAAACCGAAAATCTTTGGCATTCAAGGATACTAATGTGTGTGGATTTCTGCATTTCCAGGGAGTGAGATTGGAGTTGCGCACGGCAGACCGGCCGGGGTTGCTCTCAGACGTGACCAGGACCTTCCGGGAGAACGGGTTGCTCGTCGCGCAGGCCGAGGTGTCGACGAAGGGCGACATTGCCAGCAACGTGTTCTATGTCACTGGCACCACCGCCGGCCAGGCCGTCCACAAAAACACCATAGAGGCTGTGAGGGAGAAGGTTGGCATTGACTGCCTTGCCGTCGAGGAGCACCGGCCGCAGCTCTACCAGAAGACCCAGCAAGATGAGCGGGATGGCCGTGACGGCGCCGGAATTGGTTTGGTCCTTGGCAACTTCGTGAAGTGGAATCTCTACCACCTGGGCCTGATCAAATCTTGCTCATGAGGCAGAAACCAGTCAGCAATTCTCCAAACAACAGTCGACTTCACACAACGAGATACCTTCTCGCTCTACAATCTGTTCTTGTACATTGAAGATTATGAGGGACAAGGTGATGGGGACAAGATTCAGCTCACCTTGCCAGCAGAATGTTGGTCAGGTGAAACAATCTGGTGAGGAAGAAGATCAAGGAAAGCGCAAAACGGTGGCACGATCGCTGATCAGGAAGGAACATGATGATGAAACCTAGCAGTAGATAACTGAAGCCATGTACATATTCGATTCGATTAGATGTGGTTATTTAGCCGTAGTACCGGTGCCAGAGTGTAGTGAAAGCATTCATGATGATTTATTCTCTGTTCGTCCGCTGTTGTTGCCTCCCATCTTTGGCTAAAAAATCTTCAGGGTAGTTCGCTTTGCCTCTTCCTGTCTGCCTGTCTCCGTGTAATTAGTAGCGGCTTTTCAGGCTTGCTGATGATGTGCAGCATCTGCATCTCTCACTGCATCACCGTAACCTAGTATTCAGACCAAATGTGGCTAGTGATTTGCTTTAATTATAGCTAGGTTGCTGTGCTGGAATTGTGGTTTCATGATTTTGTGTTGCTTGCAAGGGAAACAAGGTGCTGCTTTGATGCTTTCTTTCGGCTGCCGGCCCTGGGGAGAGTAGTTGGTAATCACAGCCTTGTGCTGCCGCCTTTTCTTTATGTGCGATGTGTATCGGTGTATGAGGTTGTACCGGCGGTGAGCCGGTGCTCATGCACCAAAAAAAAAAGTTGCGGATAAATCATGACCCAAATGCTCGCCATATGCTGTGTATGATGTGAAAACTGAAAATAAAAAGGACATTTCAAGGACTATCAGAACCATATCATTAGATTATAAAAAGAATTCTAACAAGCTAATTTTGTCCCACAAGATTTTCATCCCTTGTATTAGAGACGCACACAACCAAAACAAGCAAAGTTTAGCTCATATCGTCACTTGAGCGCTCAAGATGGAGGGGCAATAGTCCGGAGCACCATCTATGTTTGTTAAACATCCTTGAGTCCTCTTGCTAAAGGAGAAAATTGCACGAACAGACACCCATTAGGGTAGTCATAACAAAAACACACGCGACTATTAGGCCGTTGTTACAAAAACACTAGCTATTGGCTCACTGTAACAAACACAAAATCTACATGTCTTAGCCAATAAACATAAATTATGATATATGGGCGCACCTAGGATTCCACCTTCCACCTCGGAGTTGTTCTCACCAGACCACCTTCTCTTCTTATTCTATCGTCCTCTCTACCCTTCTCTACCTCCTATCATGTCGGCGATGGTACAGCTAGCTCCGTCCTTGGCTCTCCGTCGCGACTCCACCAAATGCTCATCTTCATGGCGATCTACCACGTATCACCCGACACTAACAATCACAAGTTGACGCTACAGAGATTTTGTGTTGACTAACTCAATGACATCCCTGTAAGAAAATGTATGCAGAAGATGTCCTACTTCACCGGGTGGAACTAGCCTCCACTCCGGGGTGCTTCGCGATGTTATATCGTCTACATCTTGGATCACGTGGGATGCGGGGGTTGGGGGAGGGGACAGGGAGGTGCGCACACATTCATAATTGCTACCAAGAGTCTAATGTTTGTATATTTTGGTATTTTCTACAATGATACTCAATATCTAGAGTTTGTTTCCGTTTCATTAGTTGGTTGATTTGTTTTGACTTGTATGACTCCAAAAAGAATGACTCCAAAAAGTATGCTTGTACCATTTACTCCTGCTAGTACTATTCGTTTTCCCTTACAAAGGTCATACCTGACCTCTACATAAATAGATTCACACATCCAATTTGACGACATTGTTTAATATTCGAAGTACTTATATATCAACGGTCACAAAGGTGGAACCAAAATCGACAAAAGGAATAGATCTAGAGAGAAGGCTAGTGTGTACTTGTTAGTGGACCGATATCCACCCCAGTGGTAGTGGATAATATCCTGAACAAGCATCTCTAGATGGTTGCACTTAGGCCTGGGCGTTCGGTTTTTTTCCTAAATTCGGTTCGGTTATTTCGGTTCTTCTATAATTCGGTTTCTAAGAAATATGCACCGAAATTATATCGGTTTTCTAATTACTTCGGAAGTTCGATTAACTGATAATTCGGTTAGTTGTTCGGTTATTTACCGATATGTGCAAACAATGTAAAACAAAAGAACTAAGTGCATTGGAGAGATGTTCATGGCATAGGTTTGCATGGTTGCATGACAGCATGTGTGTGCACGAACCTGAGATCGCATACAGTGGTGCCACACAAGGGAAAAGTAACGATCGATCCTAATGGGTACAGCGGCACGACGGCCGGTCGGAGACGGCGTGGTTGTCCTTGTACTTGTCAGCGTGTGCATGGCCGTAAAAGCTATTGGGCTTTATTTTCTTGGGCTGAGAACTTCGTAACAATGGGGAACATCAGGGCTTTACGTCAACATCGCTAATATCTCGGTTATTACGGTTATTTCGGGTAATCAATGATCAAAACCGAATTCATAAATTTAAATTCGGTTAATTACATATATGCACCGAATATTGTGTCGGTTAATTCGATTTCGATAAATTCGGTTTCGGTTCCGATTAATTCGGTTCGGTGTTCGGTTTTCGGTTTTTTATGCCCACCCCTAGTTGCACTCAATCCATAGGTTATTCCATGGATATAATCGAAGAACCAAATCTAAGAACCTTAACGAATCTAGTAAATGGCCTTGTGGACAACCTACATAAAGATGCAACTCTAGTTTTAAAAATCACCATTTCTAGTGTTCCATATAGCCCAACCAAATGTTGAAACTCCCACAAAGATTTGAGCTTTTGCATTTTGTCTATGGCAAGATTAAATGGAAACAAGCAAAAGGGCATGAGATGAAGAAATATTGAATAGTCCACAAATTTCTCTTGTTAAATCACGTTGTACGCATAGCCATACTGATCAATATACAGCTTCGGCACTATGCAAGAACTATACATATTTGGCACACTTCGAGCATATTATTATGGAAACCTAGCATTCGGATGCGCGTAAACTTTACGAGAAGCCTAATAATGTTCCTGAAGCTCTCTTAGGAAGAGCATGTACAACTAATAACTGAATTTGATTGATCTTGACAAGGCTTTCAGAATGCAGCACCAACTGAGATCACCAGTGGAGCCGTGTTTTGCTGCCTAGTCCAGTTGCTGCATAGACAGAATCCATTAGTCAAATGCTGTCACAGCAAAAAGCTGCTCTTTGGCCTTTCCCGGAGACCAGCACGCATGTCTCATGCAATCATTCAGGTTAGTCTAGTGCCGCTCCGTCTAGTCACTAACTTGATCCACCATCTGAATAAAAGATCAGCGTGACATCTTGTCCGAACCACCACCAGTTAGCAACTCCAATCAAGCGTGCTCCGGCTGATTTTGACTAACCGAACTGAGGTACAAGATTATGATGTCATGTCCTGTCCATGTTGGTTTTGTTTAAACTAACAAGCACCACTTGATTCTTGTATCGGTTTCAGTTTTGAACGTATTTGTTGCTCAACAATTAAAGAAATTAATTTATGTCAGAACTCGTGATCAGATGGGTGTTATGTGAGAACAAAACGGGCATCTGCATCCAGCAGAAACTCCAGGTCGTTGGCACGGCCGGTAACATCTCGATCGAGACCGGCAGCCGTTTGGTTTTTCTGTTGGTTTGGTATTTTGTCTGTATGTTTGGTCTGCATATGAGTTGTCCTGTACTGTTTGTGTTGTTGCTGTTTGGCAACATCACTGGTGCTTGCATCAACGAAGGGCTTGTCTGGTTCTACCTGCCATGTACCGGACGAACAGTATACCGTTTGTAACTGTAAATGCTAGGTCAAACATGGGCCTAACTCTCAAGGCTGTACGTGGCAAATCGACCAAATCTAACTCTTATGCAAAACTTTAATGCGGAATGGAATGCTTTTGAAAATTTATTCAAATCTAACCGCCCTTTTTAGTACCGCTTAACATATTGACGGTACTGTAAAATGTGATACCGTCATTATCATCCTGACCGTATTACGACTAACCCTACCGTCATGGCGGTACCATGTACAAGTCTACCGTTAGATGATCTGGCGGTACCACGTACGACTCTACCGTCAGAAGGTTTGACAGTTGCCAAAGGGTTAGATTGCACATTTTCTTCTGAAAAAAGTTTATTGAAGGTTCAAGTTTCACACAAAGGTCAGATTAGTTAAAATTACCGTTGCATGTCACTTCTGTAGGTGTCAAGTTTGATGTTTTTCTGATATGTTGCAAAGTGTGAATCTGTCGGTCACTGTGGATGCAAAGTGTTTGGTGAATTTTATTGCAGTTGCCAAGTGTTTGGGGCATGTTCCATGCCCGTCGGCTGCAAGCGCATCGCAATTTGGTTGCTCAGCTCTTTTTCTGGGACAGGTGTTAACACAGTTTTAAAGCCGTCTATGCTGGCTGGACAGGCTCGAATCGAGCATTCTCGCTGCGCCTGCTCAGTGAGAAATGTGGGTTTTCCCTTCATCACTAGAGGAAGAGTTCCGTGTCTCGGTCCACACAACGGGCTTCGTGACGGCCAAGAGCGTCGAGATATACAAGAACTACATCCACTTGGGGCATCCACCATGAGTGGCAAGAGCGATGGACGCCTCGAGTACCTTCGGCGGCCACCAACGCGCAATACCAGGGGCGTGGTGAAGTTGTCGCCCCGGGAAGGTAGGGGGCTAGATGTGGTGCAAACCCTTTGTGATCCCCGTCATCAGAGGATGCTTCTCAGGCACATCGTGCCATGTATGATTGACAAGACAAGACAATACATCCTCTCGATGCAGAAGGGGCATGCGGCATGCATGACAGTGCGGCACCAAGGAGGCTCTACCGACGCCCTTGCATGTCACCTAGGCGCGGTAATGACGTGTGCCATGTCACCATGTCACGGTGACACAAATGCACATAGACCAGTGTTGGTGACCCCTTGTGGTATACAGGAAGGATCTCGATGGAACAATTGTACGACAAAAAACTAATAGCTCGCACCCACTATAGAAACACCCTAAACTTGGGAGCCGGAGGAACGGAGGAACTTGGGTGCTCGCCCTTCATCTCCGTAGCTTGACACTAACACGGTAAATCTAAAGAACCAGATTACACAGTGACCCGGTTTGATCCTGGATAACATCTTTATTTATTTGTGACTTCCCCGAAACCGAGCTTGAAATGGCTCGCGCATCCTATGAACAGATAGGGGGGCACCGCGTACCCGGTGTCCACATTCTGACACGCGACACCGCAACCAACGGTGGGGAAGATAGAAGTCTCAACCGTTTAGGCATAGATGTTCTTGCAAGCCGTCGTCACGAATAGTCGAGAACACTTTTGATTACGAGGACGTGGATGGCGAACAAGCCGCATCCATATTCCCCACGTCAAAGCCGGGAGCGCCGCTAGATTTAACGATCTAGGCTCTATTTAAATTCTGTTTAAGTTTGTTAATTTTCGGTCACCTTTTTTACTAGCTATGGGTTGACAGCTCAATCCTGATCGTGGCCTCCGTTTCAATCTTGGATCCAGTGTTGACGGTTGAAATAGCTCGCTGTAATTTACCAATCCGTACAGATGCAGTTAGGTAACAGCTGGGATTAGCTTGTTAACTATGTTTGCACAGAGTGCATGAGCTGGGCAGCCAGCCTCTCTTTCGCGACCCCCAATGCTACGGTCGAGGTTCCTGCACCTTCTCCTCGGCCGTATGCAGGTTAATTCATTTTCGCCATGAAATTCCTGCGTTTCTGCTATCCCTGGGAAGAGAGACCGGCACGAACAATTACGAAGCATATACTTCAGGTTTTGACGGAAGCAAACCAATGGCAAGTTCGACCAGTTTATACTCTAGAAACAATTTTACTCCCCTTACAAAGAGATCATAATTGTGGGCCTCCAAGAATCTCAAATAAGACGATACCTGCGTCAACAAGCTAGCATCATCAGTGGCAATGCAGATGCAGTGCATGGCAACAAGGACAAACATCCAGTGTCATGTGCAAATTCTTCAGGTTTTCATTGCTTCTCCTTGCTCGTACCACGATTAGCGCCAAAGATGACTGAGTGAGTGCGTCCTCTCATCAACCTAATCTAAAGTCTTCTGTCTAATCACGTGGCAGCATGAGGCCGCTGATTCGCGTGCATGCAAGCATGCATCGCGTTTGTTGTCTGGTTGGCGCGCGTGGCTTTCCATGCACGCTCCCTCGCTTTGTCCCCCCTGCTAAACTAACTAACTAATCTTCCCTCCACTAAATCCTCACATGGCCCCTTAAGACCAGGGCTGTCAGTCCCTCGCCTGTCCTAATCAGATTGTTATATTACAACTCTGTTAGAGCAAGTTAAGGTAACCTGTTCTTTCCACCATGCATGCATGTGAGCTCACTTTATTCAGCTAGATTGCTGGTTTAAGCTTTGTATCTCTCCGCCGATGGCTAATCATACTGGCTTGACCGCCAACGTCGACGACCATGACCCTCTTTTCTGAGTTTTGACAACGACTAGCCGGCCGGGTGACCTGGCCCGAGATGGGCATTAGACATATGCGAACAAATTTAGTCTTTTTTGTTGGAAATCGTTAGAAAAAGGCAACCCTTCGCGAAGGTCGTTTCTCCTCCGCTGCGCTGCTGCAAGTGTCGTGTTTTCGTTTGCTGTCCCTCCCCACTTTTTGTCCGCGCGTGACAAGTGTCAGTTTCTTGTTTGTTCGCTTTAGAGGGAATTGCGGGTCCGCAACCTTTCGCGTGTAGCGGGTTGGTCGTATCCGTTAGCTGGTGCGGTTAGTCCTTTTCTCTTCTTCCCTTTTTTCTTTCATATCCGATTAGAAATTTCAAAATATCTCGAGATCTGTTAATCGGATTTTCGAACGGTTTTCATTTTTGAGCTCCTCGCGTTGAGATCTTAAAAAGTAGATCCCTTGTCTTTTTGTTTCATAACTTTTTGTTTTCGTACTTCCAGGTTTACATGGTTTGTACAACCTTCTGTGCGTTCTTTATACTCTTCATCCTGGTTCTTCGTCGTCTATTTTCCTTTTTTCTCTTTTTAAGGAACAAATTTAAACCAATGTAGTTACTAAATTTCTCATTTGTTTTTTTCCTTTGTTATTTTCGGGCAGGGAGTTTTCAGGGGTAGTTAAGGGAGGGAGGTAGCAACTTTCAATCAAAATATGATGAAACTTTCAATAACAGCTGAACTTTAAAATATGCGAGTCTGTTCAGTATGTACAGTCACATCATGCGAGTCTGTACAGGATTGTAATTCTTTGCTGTACAACTATTTTCTGTCCTGGTGTTAGCACCTACTCCTTCTTCGTACACCATTTTATTCTCCCCTGTACATGGGCTAAGCGGTGTCCGTACGTTCCACCCGCCCTGTGTTGTACAATCCCGAATAACTTATCTTCGTTTGTAATGCGCGTACGTCGATTTTCGTTCTCCTGTACAGACTCTCATGCGAGTATGTACTGAAAGTTTTGTCTTTCCTGTACATCTCTTTCCTGTCCTGGTGTTTGCATCTTCTCCTTCTTCGTACACAAATTTATTTCTCCTGTACATGGCTTAAGCGGTGGCGTACGTTCCACGCGCCCTGTCCTGTACAACCCCGAATAACAAAGTCCCAAGGCTATAGTTTGTACGACCGTGATCGTTCTCCTGTACATCCCCCTCATGCGAGTCTGTACAGGTTTGTAAGCCTTTTCTGTACAATTATTTCCGGACCTGGTGTTAGCACCTTCTCCTTCTTCGTACACCTATTTATTATCTCCTGTACATAGGCTAAGCGGTGGCCGTATGTTCCAGTCGCCCTGTGCTGTACAACCCCGAATTAACATAGACGCGAAGCAAAAGTTTCCTAACCTGGGGTTAGCATCCCCCTCTTTCTTCGTTCACCCATAATATTTCCTGTTCATCCTCTTATCGGTGGCCGTACATATCGAAGAACTAAAATTTCGTACGGCCGTGCTTGTTTTCCTATACGTCGTGTTGTTTCGTGTTCGTACATGAAGTATCGTCTATTCTGTACATCAGTCTACTAACCTGGTGTTAGCACCGACTCCATGTTCGTACACTAATTTCTTCTTTCCTGTACTTTTACTTATAGGTGTCTGTACGTTCCGCTCGCCGTGACCTGTACAATCATGATAACATATATTCTGTGATAACATCCAGTAAATAATTCCTTGAATGATCGTTTAAGTGTGTGAAATACACATATTGTGTGTTTAAATATTGTAGCTTACATATTTCTCAATAGGTGCAGTAATATTTTTCGAAACTATTTGCCATATTTAACTATTGCTTTTCTTTCTATTTATCTTGTCATACTTCCTTCCTCTTTCCTCTTTATCACTCTATCTTGTCATTTTATTCTCCTCTTTGTCAGCTGTTTGCCCTGCATTAATTTTTTTACAGTTTGTAATGATTGTATTGATTTGTAAGCAAGAAAGAAAAAAATGTTGCTAGATATCTTTGTTACAGCATTATGAACTTTTTACCTGTTTCTTGGTGTTCCAAATAGCAAGAAATTGAATCCAGTACATACCCTTCCATCGTTTTGATTCCATGATCCTCTGTCTCTGTACGTGTTTTGTGTTGTTGAAGTATTTTGGTTCTGCTGTGGCTGCTGCTGTTGTTGCTGATTGTTTTGTGTTTGCTGACTGTTTTCTCTGTGTTTAAGAGCCTCTGTTTCAGCTTTTAGGGTAGGGCATGATGTCCTAATGTGCCCTGACGCTTTGCAATGGCCGCACTTCCTTTGCTTGGATGTTTCTGAACCAGGTTTAGGTCTGTTTCCTCTGTTTGTGTTTTTTCTAGTTGTTATCGGCGGATCATGAAGCCTGTCATCCTCGTTGTTGTTTTCTTCATTTTCCTGTTCGTTTTCTTGTCCTGCCAGCGCTGCCATTACTCTTGATTGCATATCCTGCATACATTCCCTCATTACCTTTTATGCTCTATCCACTGGGCATGCCAGGTTGCATAATTCTGCCATGCTGCTCATGGTGCCTGCAAACCTTATAGTTTCCTCTGTGTTGCTATCACCCTCGGAAGCTCCTAATGTTTCTATTTCAATCTCTATATCTTTCCTCCATCTTCTGATTACAAAACTGTCTGGCAAGTCTGTTATTCCAAGGTGCACTAGTGCTTTTAAAACATGGCAACACTGTATTCCATCCCTCTGCATTTTCTTGCAACTGCAGCTGAAAACCTTGTACTCTTGGTCGTGATACACATCAAAATGTTTCCTTCGAAACTCCATTTTGTCGTAACTGCTCACTCTCACGAGATTTATTTGGCCTGGAAGTATTCCGTGTACTGCAAAAGCTGTGTTGTTCGTTAATTCAGTCTGGAACTTTAGGAAAATGCCATGGGTGTACACCTCAAGAGCTTGCCTCTCGAACGGATTGTGTGTAATTGTTTTCGCTGTTTTAAGTGTTGACTTCAACTTCTTCTTGTCCAGAGCTGACAAACACTTATCTTGGATAACTTCGTACTGCTCGGGGAACTTTGTTATTGTGTCTGAGTTCCTACTGTAGCATTTCCACATGTTGTTTGTACTCTCGCTTCTTCCTGTGCTTGTTGAAAATGGATAGAACTTGTCCATGAAATAAGCTGGAACCCATCTGTCCCTTATTCTGTACAGCTTAGTTAGATGCTTCTCTCCTGCAGCGCCATATTCTTCTATGACATGGTTCCATGCTTGTTCAAATTCTTCTGGAGTGAAGGCATTCTTCGCTGCAAACCTCAATTGTTCTGAACAGTTTGGGTGTGTTGCGAAGAAGGAAGCTTCCTTCTGGCTCATCTTCGTTACAATATGGTAGTAGCAGTTCCTATGCGTTGTGTTTGGCAGTACTTCTTTGATAGCTCTCTTCATAGCTTTGTCCTGGTCCGTTATTATCGTTTGTGGCTCCTTTCCTCCCATTGCTTCAACAAATGTCTCGAGGACCCACTTGAATGAACCAATCTTTTCATCTTTCAGTAGCGCTACGCCAAAGAGCACAGTTGCCCCGTGATTGTTCACTCCGACTATGGGAACAAACGGCAGGTTATACTTGTTTGTGCTGAATGTTGTGTCAAATGATATGTATTTTCCAAACATCTTATAGTTCATGACACACATAGCATCCATCCAGAAAATGCTTCTAACCCTTTTCTGCTCATCCTTTTCAATTGCGTAATAGAACCCAGGCACTTTTTTCTGGAGCGTCTTAAAACGCTCTATGCAGTGGTCAATATCGTGGTCCTTCTCAATCAGATTTTGTTGACACTGTAAGTTGCTTAGATCTGTTGCATCAAAAGGTATGTTGCGGAAACTCCCTCTGATCTTTCTGAAGATTAGCATCGTCTTTCTAGGTGGCAGACGGCCCATTTGTAGAAGCTGAATCAGCTTTCTGTCTAGGTCTGTCATCCTTTTGTGGCAATGCGAGAACCTGGTCAGGTAGTCAGTTGGTTCCAGTGGATGGTTGTGTTGGAGGTTCACTTTTTTGATAAACCAACCATTCTGACTCTTATGAACCATTATATTTGCACCACATCCAGTCTTCACTAGTGAGGTTGTTCTCCTTGTCTTGGCAGGTTTGACATCCATTTTAGTCTCCCCTTGTTTGTTGCATCTGAAGAACTGCAAGTATATCTCATTGTCCTTCCTTGATCTCTTGCTGCTGAATTTCTTTATTGAGAACCGTGCTTTTCTTGCATACAGAGCGTATCTGTAAAATGCATCTTCCAAAGTTTTGAATCTATCTCCTTCCTTTGGGGTTGGTGCGTTGACAATTTCTTCCACTGCTGGATAGCTGTCTGCATCAAACATCATGTCCATTTCTTCCTCCATCATGGTTGGTGGTTCAGGGTTTATCGTTGGGTCGTCATCTTGTATACTTTCAGTGTTTTCTTGTTCTTCCTCCGCTTGCTTTCTTTCTTGCTTGTCTTTTGATCCATCATCTTTTGCTGCTGAGCTTTGTGTTCCAACTTTTCTTGGAGAGCTTTCTCCCATTATCTCACCGTGCATAGTGAAAACATTTTCAAGTATTCTTATTGTCTGTCTGTTCTGGTTCTGACCGCTTCTCTGATCATGTGGTGAACAACCCAGTTTTGTTGCAGAACTTTCTGTGTATGGTGTTCTTGTGCCTGCGCTCTCCTCCATCATCTCCTTGTTCTTGTAGCTTCCTTCGTTACTCTGTGTACATTCGTTATGTTAACTACATATTTTTATTTGGTCTGCTGATGCAGAAGAGTAAGTGGAATTTGGTTATGTTTTATATATTACCTCTTTTCCTTTCCATTCGCTTTGGCTGCTATTTTTTGCTTGTAGCCCAACAGAGTAACTTTTAGTGGTGTTCCCATCCTGTTTAAAAATAAAAGAAGGAATCATGTAAAGTACAAGCTATCCGTTCCATGACGTTCAATGAAGATCAATCTCTAGTACAGGCTGTGGATTGCCAGTTGTACAATAATCTAGTACAAAGAATAACATGTTTCTGATGTGCATCATCATGTATTTGCAAAACCAGTTCGTACGAGTTCAAGTTTTTAAATCCCTGGTTTGTTCCACTTTTTATAGATAATCAAGATTTCAATATTTCCAGGAAAAATCAGTTTCAAAGAAGATTGGTGGGGGTGTACACTTGTTAGTCGCGGCCCTGTTGATCATATTGTAGTTTTAGGTACACACCATGGGTTGTGTGAAGCAGTTTTCAACTCCACTATAGTCTTCACTTTTGTTGTTTCGAGTCGTCGTTGGTGGTTGATTGTGAAAGCTGATATCCTGTCTGAGTCCATTTGACTTGAAAATCTCCTGGAAATAGCAATGTAAAATAAATCAGTTGCCTTCTGTTTTTTTTTCTTCTTTTGTTGCTTCCTTCAATTTTCCCTCCAGAAACCATCCGTACCTTGGAAACTTTTGTTTCTCTATACTGTGCAAACACAGCAGAGCAACTGGTAGCAGTGTCCCCATCCCGTTCAAAAATAAAAGAAAGAATCAGTAAAAGTTCAAGTTACCAGTTTCACGTCGTTCATGGAAGATTCGTTGCATACTTGCATGCAAAGTAGCCGGCTGGCGATGTCCCCATCCTGTTGAAAAAATAAAAGAAATAATCAGGAAAAGTTCAAGCTACCAGTTCCACGTCGTTCAAAGAAGATCAATGGCTGGTACATGACTTGAGTTGCTAGTTGTACAATTCTCTATAAGGGCAACATAAAAGTACAGGACATTTAGGGCAAGTTGTAGAAAGAGCATTTGTGTCAGAGTAAGCATGGCCGGAGAGTTCATAGTGTTCAAAGCAAGTCTCCTGTCTATGTTGTACAGAAAGATGTTTACAAATCATTGTATTGTGCAACTTCAAAGCTACCAGGTTCATGGTGTACAAGAAACTAGAAGGGCAACATAAAAAGTTCAGGACATTTAGGGCAAGTTGTAGAAAGAGCATATGTGTCGTAGTAGAAGATATTTAATTCATGACCCATGGTTCTGATGTGCATCTTCACGCATAGCAAAACTAGATAGTTGGAGATCTAGTTTTATTAAAATCCTGGCTTAATCCACCTTATATATATAATCAAGAGATTCAATATTTTCAGGAAAATATTAGGTACAGAGAAGATATGTGGGTGGTGGGTGGTATATTTAAGATATGCAGTACCGTTGATCATATTGTCGATTTAGGTTCTCACCTTGCTCGTTGTGGAGTAATTTTCATCTCCAATGTAGTCTTCACTTTGATTGTTTCGAGCCGCCATTTGTTGTTGATTGTGAAACCTGCTATCCTGTCTGATTCCACTAGTCTTGAAATTCTCCTGGAAATAGAAATGTAAATTAAATTAGCTTCCCTTTTTTATTTTTCTTCTTTTTTATGCTTTCGTCAATTTTCCATCCAGAAATCATGTGCACCTTGGAAACTGGTGGTTCTCTATATTTGGTTATCCCAGCAGAGTAACTTGTAGTGGTGTTCCCATCCTGTACAAAAATAAAAGAAAGTTTTAGGTGAAGTTCAAGATACCAGTTCGACGTCGTTCAAGGAAGATCAATAGCTAGTACAGGTCATTGTCTGCCAGTTGTACAATTCTCTAGAAGGGCAACATAAAAGTTCATGGCTTTTAATGGAAGTTGTACATAGAGGTTTTGTGACGGAGTTCAAGATTTTCAAGACATAATCCATGTTTCTGATGTGCATCAACTTGTATAGCAAAGCCATTTTGTTGGAGTACAAGTTTTATTAATCCCCTGGTTTAATCCACCTTATAATAGATAATCAATAGTTCAAATTTTCCAGAAACCATGCGCACCTTGGAAACTGTTGGTTCTCCGTATTGGGTTATCCCAGCAGAGTATCTTGCAGTAGCGACCTCATTCTGTTAAAAAATAAAAGAAAGGTTCGGGTTATGTACAAGCTTTCAGTTTCCACATCGTTCAAGGTAGCTAATACGCAAGTACAGTACAATCATTGCAAATTGTACGAGCAAGCATGGTCGGAGAGTTCATAGTGTTCAAAGCAAGTCTCCTGTCTATGTTGTACAGAAAGATGTTTAGAAATCATTGTATTGTGCAACTGCAAAGCTACCAGGTTCGTGGTGTACAAGAAACTAGAAGGGCAACATAAAAAGTTCAGGACATTTAGGGCAAGTTGTAGAAAGAGCATATGTGTCGTAGTACAAGATATTCAATTCATGACCCATGGTTCTGATGTGCATCTTCACGCATAGCAAAACTAAACAGTTGGAGATCTAGTTTTATTAAAATCCTGTCTTAATCCACCTTATATATATAATCAAGAGATTCAATATTTTCAGGAAAATATTAGGTACAGAGAAGATATGTGGGTGGTGGGTGGTATATTTAAGATATGCAGTACCGTTGATCATATTGTCGATTTAGGTTCTCACCTTGCTCGTTGTGGAGTAATTTTCATCTCCAATGTAGTCTTCACTTTGATTGTTTCGAGCCGCCATTTGTTGTTGATTGTGAAACCTGCTATCCTGTCTGATTCCACTAGTCTTGAAATTCTCCTGGAAATAGAAATGTAAATTAAATTAGCTTCCCTTTTTTATTTTTCTTCTTTTTTATGCTTTCGTCAATTTTCCATCCAGAAATCATGTGCACCTTGGAAACTGGTGGTTCTCTATATTTGGTTATCCCAGCAGAGTAACTTGTAGTGGTGTTCCCATCCTGTACAAAAATAAAAGAAAGTTTTAGGTGAAGTTCAAGATACCAGTTCGACGTCGTTCAAGGAAGATCAATAGCTAGTACAGGTCATTGTCTGCCAGTTGTACAATTCTCTAGAAGGGCAACATAAAAGTTCATGGCTTTTAATGGAAGTTGTACATAGAGGTTTTGTGACGGAGTTCAAGATTTTCAAGACATAATCCATGTTTCTGATGTGCATCAACTTGTATAGCAAAGCCATTTTGTTGGAGTACAAGTTTTATTAATCCCCTGGTTTAATCCACCTTATAATAGATAATCAATAGTTCAAATTTTCCAGAAACCATGCGCACCTTGGAAACTGTTGGTTCTCCGTATTGGGTTATCCCAGCAGAGTATCTTGCAGTAGCGACCTCATTCTGTTAAAAAATAAAAGAAAGGTTCGGGTTATGTACAAGCTTTCAGTTTCCACATCGTTCAAGGTAGCTAATACGCAAGTACAGTACAATCATTGCAAATTGTACGAGCAAGCATGGTCGGAGAGTTCATAGTGTTCAAAGCAAGTCTCCTGTCTATGTTGTACAGAAAGATGTTTAGAAATCATTGTATTGTGCAACTGCAAAGCTACCAGGTTCGTGGTGTACAAGAAACTAGAAGGGCAACATAAAAAGTTCAGGACATTTAGGGCAAGTTGTAGAAAGAGCATATGTGTCGTAGTACAAGATATTCAATTCATGACCCATGGTTCTGATGTGCATCTTCACGCATAGCAAAACTAAACAGTTGGAGATCTAGTTTTATTAAAATCCTGTCTTAATCCACCTTATATATATAATCAAGAGATTCAATATTTTCAGGAAAATATTAGGTACAGAGAAGATATGTGGGTGGTGGGTGGTATATTTAAGATATGCAGTACCGTTGATCATATTGTCGATTTAGGTTCTCACCTTGCTCGTTGTGGAGTAATTTTCATCTCCAATGTAGTCTTCACTTTGATTGTTTCGAGCCGTCATTTGTTGTTGATTGTGAAACCTGCTATCCTGTCTGATTCCACTAGTCTTGAAATTCTCCTGGAAATAGAAATGTAAATTAAATTAGCTTCCCTTTTTTATTTTTCTTCTTTTTTATGCTTTCGTCAATTTTCCATCCAGAAATCATGTGCACCTTGGAAACTGGTGGTTCTCTATATTTGGTTATCCCAGCAGAGTAACTTGTAGTGGTGTTCCCATCCTGTACAAAAATAAAAGAAAGTTTCAGGTGAAGTTCAAGATACCAGTTCGACGTCGTTCAAGGAAGATCAATAGCCAGTACAGGTCATTGTATGCCAGTTTTACAATTCTCTAGAATGGCAACATAAAAGTTCATGGCTTTTAATGGAAGTTGTACAAAGAGGTTATTTGACGGAGTTCAAGATTTTCAAGTCATAATCCTTGTTTCTGATGTGCATCAACTTGTATAGCAAAGCCATATTGTTGGAGTACAAGTTTTAATAAACCCCTGGTTTAATCCACCTTATAATAGATAATCAATAGTTCAAATTTTCCAGAAAACATGCGCACCTTGGAAACTGTTGGTTCTCCGTATTGCGTTATCCCAGCAGAGTAACTTGCAGTAGCGTCCCCATTCTGTTAAAAAATAAAAGAAAGGATCGGGTTAAGTTCAAGCCTCCAGTTTCCACATCGTTCAACGTAGTTAATTCGCAAGTACAGTACAACCATTGCAAATTGTACGAGCAAGCATGGTCGAAGAGTACATAGTGTTCAAAGCAGGATTCCTGTCTATGTTGTACAGATAGATGTTTAGAAATCATTATATTGTGCAACTGCATAGCTACCAGGTTCGTGGTGTATAAGAATCTAGAAGGGCAGCATAAAATGTTCAAGTCATGTAATGCTAGTTGTACAACTATTATATCTGACAAAGTACAAAGTTTTTCAAGTCATACCATGTTCGTTGGTGTATGCGACAGATTCGTTGAAGTGTAGATTGTTGCTGAATTTGTTGATGCTGTTTCTTTCCTCATTTTTTTCCTTGAATTTTTTTCATCCACTGTATTGTCTAGTGGATGTTTATTGCCAGTGGTACACTCTCCTGTTTGCCACACTTTTTCTTTCTTTACCCTTACCAAGGCTCGTCTCAGGTGAGATTTTTGTACCTCTCTGATGGATTCTATGAGCGTAGTAGTTTGATCTGTATCTTTCCTTGCTCTCTTGTCGCGCCATCCTTTAGAAATTAACTGCAATTGAAACAACACATTGTATCATTAACTCACGGTTGCTAGTATGGTGTAACACCATTCTTTTCGTTTTGTTCTTTACCATTCTTATTATTGATCCCATCTCTTCTCTCGTTGGTAGCCTCCTCATCTCTGGTGGTGGGTTGCTTTGTATAAGATTTCCGTTCTGTTCATTCATCTTATCTAGCATCCTCGCTGCCCTGTATTCAACAAGAAAAACCATATTAAGAATAAACCAATTTAAGTAATACTCAGGAGTTAATAGGTTTAGTTAGACCCAAAAGATAAATCCTGTTGATCTATCACCAGTTAGTTTGGCATCTGGTGGCTCATGGCAGTGGCGGAGGCAGACCACTCAGGGATACTGGGTAGAAACTAATAAAAATGCACGACAACTAGCTTTTGCCCCTGCCTAATCACTATCTTTAAGCTAATTCTCAAGGAATAGCTGCAGGAACAGCCCGGGCAGCTGCCCGCGGTCGCCTCCTCCTACCGAAGATGAGCGCCCCCAAAGGACGCTGGTCGAGCGCCATCGATCTGTTCGTCTACAACGCCGCGGCCGAGCCCCATCTCTGTCGAGGCTCCACCTCACTGCCCGTTGGATAACCCCAAGCGTCAAACCACCGGAAGGCGTGTGTGATCTCGAGCTCGAGGAAAGAGGAGGAAGTCGGAGATTGTCGACGACGAAAGAAAATAGCAGCTCGTAGGGAGATTGACTACTGCCTAGCTTGTAGCGAGCTTTCTTAACAAACAAATTAGTCGTCGATGCAGCTATCGGTGAGCTATTTGCCGGCATGCTCCGGCTGTTTATATTCAATCGGAGATAAAATCCGGTTCTCAGAGATCAAGATTGAAGTTAGGACGAACCTATCGCCGAGGTCGAGGAGGAATTACGAAGAGGACGAGGTTTGCTCTATGAGATTTCGGCGATCGCCTTCGCCGCCTGGTTTTCTCTTGTGTGGTTTTGAAATTTGAATCTATCAAAGGGGTGAGTGGTGAGAGAAGGGAAAGCTTCGGAAAGGTACAGATATTTCTCGATCTCTTACAGGTGGGGCCAACTTTCTCTGCGTCTTCTGTTCCGCCCCCTTCTCCTCCCTTACGTGTGGGTCCATCTTCTTCCTCTCGATTCCTTTCATTTCGTTTCTTTTCTTTCCATTTTCTCCGGCGGCTCACCTCTTTTCTCCTCGTTTCTTCTAGGTTCTAGGGTTCGTCCGCCACATTGGAGTGAGGGTTCGTCCGTCAGTTTGGAGAGAGGGTTCATCCGTCAGATTCGTCAGATTGGAGAGAGGTTTCGACCGTCAGTTTGGAGATAGGGTTTTCGCCAACCTGGATCAGTCGAGTTCGTGTGATGAGGATCTGTTGTTTGATTCATGTCCTCAGTGGATAGATTCGCCTTCATGTTCAGTCGAAGGATCTGAGATAGTTACGCAGGATTATATGGTCGCAGACCAGTTAGAAAAAGAGCGTGTTAGGATTCTGGACAAGACTTTTGCTTTTCAATTGTCTGTCGAGGAGTACAGAAACAGAAAATCCAGGTTTGCTTCTTCCATGATATCTGAAACCATTGTGTGATTCAGGATAATAGCCATATTTGTACTAGATAAGAGTGTAGTTTGTACATGCTGCCCTTCAACTTTTGTACATCTGAACTTAGACTGTTATTAGTGATCCTTGTCCATGGTAATTTATGGTTGTACTATCTCCCTCCTTTCCACGTACAACAAAAAATGAGTGGTTGTACTTCTCCGTCTGGATACTTTGTTAACTTGTGGTTACTCATTCAAGTTTTATAAAATTGTTGTTTCCCGTGTTTTAAGTTTATTGATCCAATCTTAATTCTTCTCTTGTCGACAGGGTAAGTACTATGTCTGCCTCTAAATTTGAGTTGACTACTAAATTTAGTCTTCCAAAGTTCTTGTCTGTCCGGCATTCTCTATGTGGCAAGCGAGAGAAGCTTGTCAATGATATTGGTCAAGGCTCTCTTTTAGGTCTGTGTCTTGAAGAGTTGCCCAGAGACCTTGTCATCTGGATCGTTCGACATTTCAACCCACGGAAGAATACTGTCGAGTTTCCTGATGGTTCAAGCTTTCGCCTTAACTCGATGTGTACTCACAAGGTTCTAGGCGTCCCCATTGGTGGCTGTTTAATTCCTAACAGGTGCAGTGAGGAATTCAGGGTAGCAATCAGAGAGAAGACAAAATGTGCTGGCCAGTTGCCCTCTATCAACGAGTTGATTGAGATTCTGAAAACTGATTTAGATGATGCTGATTTCCAGATGTACTGGATGATGTTCAACATTACTGTCTTCCTCTGCCCCACCACATATGAGTGTGTCAGCCCGGAATACCTATCTGCACCGGAAGGTCCAACTGAAGAGATAGCTTCTTACGACTGGTCCAGCGTTGTTTTCTGGAAGCTCTCAAAGTGTATTGAAACTTTTATCAACAATGGCTTCTCTGGAGCTTTGGGTGGTTGCCTTCTTGTTCCTCTGGTCAGTAGTTTTGAGCTGGACATATGGGGTAGTTCTTATTCTTAAGTTCATATCAACCAAAGTTCTCTAATTTTTATTCCCTTGTGATCATTTTCTACTAGGTGACATATCTTGATCATCTGAACTCTGAAGCTGAGAAGCTTTCGAGAGTTGTCCCGCGGATCAGTGTATGGGACAATGAAACAGTCAAACTCTATCGGGCGCTTGATTTGATATGTGAAGAAGATGGAACATTCGGTGGACTATCTGTAAGTTTATGTGCTATCTGATTACCTATAATCTTTGTCTGTAACTTTTTTGTTTTGTTTTGTTTTATTTTGCTTATATCTTTTTTTCTATGTTTGTCACAGTTGAAGGATACCAAGCATACTGTTTACTATCAGGGTGTTCGTCCAGATTTTCCGCTGGATGATGATGTGCGACATGACCTTGGTTCTTCCCTGAGCTCGTTCGTTGGAGCTGGACATAATTTTCTGGTATGTAGTCGTATTCATCTAGGATGGTATCGATTTGATGGATCTGGTTATTTTCGTGGATGGTCTCCTGCCCGTCTTGCTTGTTCAGCTTTTCTTTGATTTTGTTCACCAAGTCTTGTGATCCCGTACAATATTTGAATTTGTTCATCGAGTCTTGTGTTCCTGAGAAACTGTTTTCTCTTCTACGTACAATATGAACATCAGGTTTTTCTTTATAGATGTACACAACGACTCTCGGTCCTGTAGGCCGTGTGATCGCATTAGCATTCGTTTCTTATTCAGCTTTTGCCTTGTAGTTGTACGTGAGTTCAGGTGTTCAAATTCAAGCTGACCTTCAATTTTGTACATCTTGTTTTGACGTTTCTCTACTGATGCTTGTTTTGTTCGAGTGCATCCACAATTTAATTTTCTAGTTGTACAACTGGACTTATGTTCCCGTACTACCAATGTTTGATCTTTCATTTGCATGCCCTGTTCAACTAAACTTTCTTGTTTTTGTACTATAGGCAATGGATGATCTGAAGGAAATTCTCGGGGGTATGTACACGGACATATTCTGTGCTATCCGGCCTGTAGTTGACAAGAGTCTATGTAAATTTTTAGAAATCGTAATCTCAAGTGAAAAGTTGCGTAGCAACTCGTCAGACAAGGGCAACCAAGATAGTTCCGCAAGGATCGAGCCACTGAGTCATCCTGATTCATCTGATGGAAAATTGGAGGATAGGATTATTCCACTAAGTCAGACAGTCCATGAGCAGATCAGGTTGTTACAGGAGGTAATAAAGGTTGATTGCGAGTATAGTCCCAATGTTCTCTACATAGAATTCCTCCAGAACCTTAAGAATTATCTAGACCGTGTTGTTGATGTTCTTCCAGATACGCTTCCATTCCAATCAGCGATGGATGAATGCATCCATTGTGCAGAGCTAAACACTCCCCGTGTTTGTGACTCTTGCAAGGGCAAGCGTGTATCAAGCTCTGAAGTTGTCTGCAAACCTTTTGTTGAAGGTGAAAAGGTTGAAACCTTTTTGAAAGCCGCAGACTTGAATCTCGTGTCCTTATCTGAAAAAGACTTGGGTGTAGCAAACATCATTGGAAAAGGGGAGTCAAGCTCTGAAGTTGCTTGCAATCCTATTGGAGGAGTTGGATCGAATGTCTCACTTACATCTGAAAAGGGCAAGGGTGAATCAAGCTCTGAAGTTGTTTGCAAACCTTTTGGTGAAAGTGAAAAGGTTGAAACTTTTTTGAAAGCTGCAGACTTGAATCTCATGTCCTTATGTGAAAAGGACTTGGGTGAAGCAAAAGTCATTGGAAAAGGGGAGTCAAGCTCTGAAGTTGCTTGCAATCCTATTGGTGGAGCTGGATCGAATGTCTCACTTGCATCTGAAAAGGGCAAGGGTGAATCAAGCTCTGAAGTTGTTTGCAAACCTTTTGGTGAAGGTGAAAAGGTTGAAACATTTTTGAAAGCTGCAGACTTGAATCTCGTGTCCTTATCTGAAAAGGACTTGGGTGTAGCAAAAGTCATTGGAAAAGAGGAGTCAAGCTCTGAAATTGCTTGCAATCCTATTGGTGGAGCTGGATCGAATGTCTCACTTGCATCTGAAAAGGGCAAGGGTGAATCAATCTCTGAAATTGTTTGCAAACCTTTTGGTGAAGGTGAAAAGGTTGAAACATTTTTGAAAGCTGCAGACTTGAATCTCGTGTCCTTATCTGAAAAGGACTTGGGTGTAGCAAAAGTCATTGGAAAAGGGGAGTCAAGCTCTGAAGTTGCTTGCAATCCTATTGGTGGAGCTGGATCGAATGTCTCACTTGCATCTGAAAAGTGCAAGGGTGTAGCAAACGATATTGGAAAAGATGTGTCATCTTATAGAGCCCCAGAGATAGTGGCAGAGGAAGGATCTATTTTCCTTGATGAGTCCAAACTCTCAGAAAATCAGGATGTAGGTTTATCTGGTTCGAAAAGATACTTTCCGCAAATTGTAGATCCAGAATCTGTGAAGAAGACGAGGGTTGATGAGACAGGGAAGGATTTGTTCTTTGAGAACTCAATTTTTTCAGACTTTGATAGATCCTTGGATAGTATTGAGGTGTGGGAGAGAATAGATAAAATTGAAGAACGAAAGAGAGCTGCCAGGTCGGGGGTTTCATTTTCTGATTCTACTAGGTTTCCTTTGTCCCAAGATCCAAGCTCACTGAGGATGAAAGAAGCTGTCTGCAGTTTTCAGCAGAACCCTTCTCCCGTTGCAAACAACTCGTTCCAACCCTCAGTTGATGGACCCTCCTATAGGCATTCCAGCTTCATTCGTGAAAATCAATCCAGAACGCCAATCGCTTGTCCAAGGGTTGTTAACTTCCAGACCCGCCTGTGGCGCATATGTATTCACAGTCGCCTCCCGCAACTGGTGTGATGGATTGCAGAGGACAAACCAGCCATCCTGGAATGCAGAGAATGGATAATTTTAGACACTCTCCAGGTACAATGGCGAATTCTTTTTGTGGCGTTGCTAGACCTGGGTTTGGAGCATCAGCTGGTGCAAAAGGTTTTATGTACAGCAGCCCGGACCCATGTGCAAGGCTTTTCTCCCAGAATCCATGTGTTTCCCGGCCAAACATCGACAACTTTTGTTCCCAAGGATTTTATCCGCACTCACGTTCAGCCTCGTCGTCTAGCACGAGGATGGACCATTCTCTTGTTAATCCTATGGGTTCAGGCAACAGTTGTAACAATCGGTTTGCTCCTTGTGTTAGCTTCCGTCCAACTGACAGTGGTCCTTCTTCGTCTTACGGGCATCAGAACCACCAAAACTTCAGCAATTGTCAGCAAGGTTTCAATGCTGATCACTCTTCAGGATCTGGTAGCCGTTTATCTGGGATTGGAAGCCATTCATCAGCAAACTCAGGAACTGGTTATAATCCAACGATTGACTCTGCTGTTCTTAGTGTGGAAAACGCCGTTACAACTGATAACAAACCAGAACTAATCGTGAGAGAATCGACAGAGAAAGAAGTTTTGGTGTTGGAATGGGTTAATAAATACTTGCCAGCGAAATTTGCCAGAAGGTACTATAAGTGTATTTTCAATTTCTGTCGATACTTTAATTGTCTTGGTGTTCATTTTAACAATGAATTTACTTTCTTATTGTACAGTCCAAGAATAGTAAAGATTAACAAAAGATACGCTGTGCATCGTAATTTTGGCCTTTCTATGCAAGTTGGTGGTTACGTTCATGGATATGTCATGGATGTTTTTACTGAAACTTTGATGCAAGAGCAATATGACAACACTGAACACTATGATCAACGTCGACCAAGATTTTTAAAGTACATGATGAACCATGAAGCTACGGTGCGTTTTTTTAGCTTATTTAGTGCTGTATATTTATCTTGTTTTGTTTTCTTTTTTCTGTTTTCTCATTCATTTATTTATTTATTTGTCAGACACTGTTCGCGACCGTTGATGCAGATGTTGAGAGGTTAAAAAAAGTGATCAGCGAGCCAATCATGCCTGCCAGGATGATTTTTTTTTCTGCTGTGAGTTCAATTATTCTGCAGTGCTGCCACTCTCCTGCTTTTGCGTGCTCTCTGTATTCATGCTTCTGTTTATTTTCAGGCTTATATTCCAGTTATAGAAGAGAAGTTTTAGGTCCTTATTGTTGCCAATTTTCAACGTCAATGTTTTGAGACGTACTGCCCCTACAACAACGCCCAAGATGTTGATAGAATTGCAGGAGTTGTAATTGCGAACTTCAAGCGCGCCCATCACGGGGCCTACCATTCTCACCCATTCAGTGCCCATAACATGCAGATTAAGCCTGTGCAAATCGTGACAGATGATTCTAATGAGTAGGATTTCTCATATTACATTTTTGTTGCTGAATTTTCCTTTTTACTTGTGCAGCATTTTGTGATGAAGTTTACTTGCTTCTTCTTCCGCTATTTTTATACTCTGCTAAAACAGGAATGACGCTGGCATTATTGTAATGGCGATTTTACGTTGCCATAATGGAGACTTCCCATATTTTATTAGAGCCGTAAGCTATCATTTTTTAACCTTCTGTCTCTCTCTCTTTTTCAATATTATAAATTGCTGATTAACATTTTTTGTGTGCAGAACAACGTAAAGAAGCTCCGTGAACAAATTGCCTACTACATGCTTACGTTCTCGCACAACACCTTTTGCCCGAGTGGTGTCAAGGACATTATTGCGAGACAATTGTAATGGAACAACAATCTGATTAACACTGAAGTGCTACTCTTCAAATAAATCTTCTTGTTACCGTTTTGTACGGTGGATGGTTTTGTAATGATAAGTTTTTGTAGTAACTGGGATGAAAGAAAACAGTGGGTTAGTATGGATTAAAAGAATGCTCTTTTCTAATGTTTCGTGTTTGTGCTATCTCTGATGTTAAATGTCTACAACGTCTTAGTCTCCGCAGTACTATCATTCATACACCCACGTACAAACACTTGCAACCAACTGTACACAGTGAGAAAAATTGACGTACGCCGAGATATTCATTTAAGTACATGGAAAAATTAACGGTTGTACGTCCAACCTATGTGCTGATGGAACCCACTGCGAGTGTGTTTACATGTTCTGTTTCAAATCGCGTGTGTACCCGACGAAACACGATTGTAGGCACAACGTGGGGGTTATTAGGAGATGAGCTAATAGGTTTCCTGGTTGAACAAGCAAGGAATAATAGAAGTTCGTTCCTGAATAGCAAGTTTGATGTACGTAAATCCTGTGTGGTGCTCTGCCAATGTGTTTACAGTTTGTGCAGGCAATTCTGATGCACGTGTACACGCGCAACTGACACCATGTACACCCGATGAGAAAATGTTGCACGCACTCAGAAATCTGCAGGACTGTGGTGACCTCCATGCAACCATTTTCACTCGCCAGTCACCACCAGTCGCCACCGGTCACCCCAATAGGTTATTTTTTGTACGATCTCAACTGAACTGGTGAACAAGGTAATAATAATGGGTGAGTAACAGAGTGGGGGATAACAGATAGTTCACTTATCTACTGAATAATGCAGGAAGATATAAAGTACATCGGCACCTTTCAGGTGGAACAAATTCTGTCTGAAGGGGTGTACACAAAACAAAGTAGGACAACATAATTTCTTATTCGCAAACCTCTTCCATTCTTAAGAATCACATAACTAAATATCACTTTTAGAATCTCTTGAATAATCCAGATGAATAAACTTTGTTCTGTTACAGGATCCGTACTTATAAATTAACAAGTTCACTCTTGGGCACAAGACATTCACCATAGACATATATATATATATATATATAACAAGCAGACCTTGAACAGATATCAGATGTTTCCAGAAGAGCTTTACCCTTCATCAGACGAGACAACAGTTACTTCATTCACTTTTCCAGGAAGAGAAGTCTCGATGTCGATGAACCAGCGGCGTGCATTGTTTCTTCGAGCCTGGTCGGTCACAAACGATTTCCTGGACTCAATGATGCCGAGGGGAAGCTCATTCTGGATGCTGATGTCATGTCCTTCATTCACAGAGTTGCGGGGACAGCTGTCTCTTTCGATAGTGTCTTCTGAATCATCACTTGCAAACGCGGAACGACGGTCAGACATCCTCTGTGCTTGGGCGGCTGGGTCCTCATGTGTCCCAAGAGGAGCCAACGATTGAAAAAGAACTAGCTGTAGCAATTCAATCTCATCAAAATCATTGTCTGCCGGTGTGACCTCCTCTTCATCGACCAGAAATAAACCTGTTGCCATAGGCTGCAAACCATGCTCCTTGTGGTCTTCCACTTCCTCCCGATCCATGCAACCATCATCGACCACCTCTCCAACCACGGCGTCTTCTTCATCTTCAGTTTTCTTCTCAGAAATCTCCAGGTTTCCATCAAAGCCATGGACATCAGATGCGAATGTTGCTTCACACTCAATTTCATGCTCCACCATGCTAGCCTCCTCCTCATCCAAGTCGATTTCGGCAACCTGGTTACCACGCTCTAAATCAGCCTCTACCGGCCCTTTCTGGATCAGATCTGACCTTGGATCCATGTCATGCTGGTCGCGTAGCGGAGCCTCATCAACAACCAGCACATGACGGCGGCGACGGTAATACCTCGTGGAAGCCGACAAATAAACCATCCTAAAGAAACTAGAGAAGCTTCTGAGTTTCTCCGGGACCCTCCTGGTTAGAGGAGCTCGAACGTACCGATGGTCCCGAGCGGCGTAACCGGCGGCTATGCGGCCAACCATGGCGACAAATCCGGCGGCTAAGCGGCCAAGCTCACTGACGGCAAAGGAGACGACTTGGAGAGGGCTGCGGTGAGGTCGTGTCTAGCTTTGGTATATGTTGTTAACAGACAGGTAAAAATATATTTAAGTATGCGAACTAGTAGAAATGGCAAAGAGGTCATCTCTTGACAATATTTGTACTTTTTCCTCTGTGCGATCTGTACATCACGGTCAGCTTGCTTTCGTACAAACCCCTATGATTGTGCCGTACAACCAGGATACCCATTCGCTGAACTACAAATAGCACAGTCGTCGTACGAACAACCTTTTGATCATTCTGAGTACATGCGCTCATTCGTTTTCCATACAAGATTCTCATCCTACTTTGTACAACCTGAAATCTCCTTCGTATGGACTAGCATTAGACACAGGTTGAACGTCCAAACATTTTGCAACCTATTTTCACCTTCTTATTTGATTTCTTACAAACCACATAGCCTATACAGTACGACCTGGTTCCTCATTTGCTCAACTTCCATATGAACTTGTTCTTACAACGGTTTTGGTCCTAGTGTACATTCTGTCACTCGCGCTCGTACAAAGGTATAGGATCGCTCTGTACAACCATTTTCACTCGACAGTCGCCACCGGTCACCTCAATACAGTTATCACCGCCCACTCGGGATCCTGCGGCCCTCTTGCTGCGCCGTTTGGTGTGCACGGACAGGATCTCATCCGCTATAACTTAGTCGGAAAACTTGCCAAAAAAAAAAAGGAAAACCCCCAAACCTCCGATTTCCCTGGTGTTCCTTCTTCCTCGCTGCCGATTCAGTTGGAAACCAGCTCTTCTTCCTTCTTCCTCGCTGCCTATTCAGTTGGAGTTCCGCCCCCCAGCGCCCACTCATCCTCCTCAAGCCTACACCTCCAGAAACCATTCTAGCTCTTCTTACTTCTTCCTCGCTCGCGAATGAATCAGTTAGAAATACTCGCGGATAGATTGGGAGTAGTTCAAACGACCACCCTCGCAATACGGCAACAACCTCCCCGTCCCGTTGGTTGATCCTCCCTCTATATATTCAGCTCCCCTGACCCCGTCGTTCCGCTCTCATCACCACCCTCGTCCCGATCAAAAAAACCCACGCGACGACCACCCTCGCCCCGCAAACAAAAACCCCGACGTTCCGCTCTCAGCACCGCCATGTCGAAGCGCAGGGCTGTAGATTCTGATGGGTGGCTATGTGGGAGGTACTTCAACGTTGGGGAGAACACCACGGACCCAAGGTACCGCCAGGATTGGGGATGGGGGAACCTTGATCCCGCAAGCGTTTGTAATATCACAAGCAGCATGGACATCATGACTGCATGTCGCACCAGTCGCGCCTTTCCTGGCTTTCGCGAAGGGATGCGTCAAGACACGAACCATCCTTACAACATGCCGGGTCTCCTTCACATGGAAGATGGTGATGAACAGGCTTTTGAACCGTCGGTGAGTTCTCCCTCGATTTTTCAATGTTGGCATTCCTTCAATTGTTTGCACAATCTGGAATAGGAGTGGTTTAGGTTAGGAGTTCATCTGAAGTTGTTTAATTCTGAGCCAATTCTATCTGAATCTGTAATACTAATATACGATCTAGCTACAGATTCTTGAATAGATCTACGTTTATTGAACTGTCCTAGTTTGTACCTTATGACATGCTTACTACCATTATACCTCAGATTGAATCTCTTTGATAGAGCATAGAATCGAGTAGTCTCTTTTTTTTTGCTTGTACAACCGCTCAGGTACGGTCGTTCATACTAGTTCACCTTGAGTGTACAACCTTAAAAACCCATAGTCTGCGTTACCAAAATCATAACAATGAACATCTGAGGTAGGATAGAACCTACAACCTTTTGATGTTTCCACGTACAATCTGGGAGGTGTGGTCGTACATATCGGTGCACTTAGGTTATACAACATGATAACCGAGTGATATATTACCATTAAGACTATCTGATAATGGCAATAATAAAAACCGAACTAGCTGTAGATTCTTGGATAGGTCTATGTTTGTTGAACAACTATACATTATATCTTTCAGTTGCTTTCTTACTACCATTATAACACCCACAACCTAGTGTCTCTGAGATAGAGCATAGATGCGAACACGTGCAATTTTGGCCTGCCTTGTACAACCGGTCAGATCTGGTCGTACATACAAGAATATCTTGTTTTTTCAACCTGAAAAACTCACAGTCTGTGTTGCCAGTAAACGTAACAATGATCATCTTTGGTATGATTTATCGTACAATTTCTTGTTAACTCCGCGTACAAACTGAGAGATGTCGACGTACAGATCGTTACACTTATGCTGTACGAAAAAGAATAACGTGTGATATATTACCATCAAGACTATCTGATCGTTACAACCTGTAAACCCTCTGCTGACACTCAATTAGATAATTCTTTTTACCCCAGATGTAGTTTGAGATTGTTGCAATATTTTTTATTTCCATATACAACCGGACACTATTGTTTGTACTGACCAATATATATGATTTGTGCCACCAGTACAGCCTAGGCTGTAACAAATTTTATGCTGTTAAATTGTTGACATACAGACCGTTGTTTATGATCATCTGCTGTTAAATTAACAAATTTGAACTTAAATCTTGTAGGACGAGATAAGCACTAAAATTATGATCTTGGACAAGGGCGATGTCCTGGCGTTGGTTCGCGTGCAGGAGGGAGCAGGCAGACAGTACCGGGTCGGGGGAGTTGAAGAGTGGATTATGATGATTAATGTTGCAGATCCTTGCAGCTGGGTTCTGTCAAACGTATACAGAGCAATTAAGTTCAGAATGCCATCGTTAGAAGTGTCCGGCTTATCTCATTACAGAGGTTGGCTGGCAAACGACCCATTCACTTTCATCTACAATGGGGCAAAAATAATGCTCCAAAAGGTTCAGTTCCCTCGAAGGCCCTACCAGATAAACGATGAGTGGCGCTGCGATGCGATAGCTGTGTTTGACAAAGCCATCACAATCATCTGCTGGCCGGAAGACAAGGCATGGACATTCCTGCCCCACACAGACCTACGTCCATCGACGTACGTGGATGCCGTGGGTGGTTACCCAACCTCGGATTACCGGAGCTTTGGCCGCGTATACGCGGTAACTAAACCCCATGGCAATGTGCATGTATGGGAACCGTTCGTATGGGGTAAGTCTAGATAAATTTTTTAGAGTTATATGTATTGCTTATATGAGTATATTTTAATTTACTGTTTAATTTCCTGCTGAGATTCATTTTTACTGCTGTTGTGTATATCAGTCAATGATTTTCCTTTAATAGCAACTAACTCAGACTAAACTCATAGGTACGCACGCAGCGCCGCGACTCATCCAGCCCCCAACAGTTGAATACGCAGCCGAAGGAGGCCCTGCTTCTCGAAACTGGTTCCTAGTACAAGATCGATTTGATCTTCTGTGGATCCAGATCAGTGGCTCTTCAGCGACGTCTCGCGGACCATCGAATGTTATGGGGAGAAGATTATACTCTTACCCAGACCGCCGATGCGACGTTTTCAAGCGGGATGCAAATGAGTACCACAATGACGCTGTTGCAGTAGAGTGGTCAAGAATAGACAGCTTCGATGGCCTTGCTCTATTTGTGGGTGTCAACACTCCATTTTTCTTAAAGCCCCCTGACTCTGCTATTGCTGCTGTTGCCGCCGAGGAAGCGGAAGCTGCTGCTGCTGCTGTTGCTGGTGGTGGTGATGAAGTAGGAGAAGAGCCTGTTGGTGCTGCTGCTGGTGATGGTGATGAAGAAGGAGAAGGGCTTGCTGGTGCTGTTGCTGCTGATGGTGATGATGCTGGAGCTGAGGATGGAGAAGTTCAGGATGGTGAGGCTGCTGGTGATGATGATGAACAGCCTCCTGGGGGTGAAGATGAACAGCCTGCTGTTGTTGAAGAGGTTCCCCAAAAGGAGCCAGTGTTCAGGCCTGACTGCTTGTATGCTTCTCATCCAAGCATGTTTGACTTCAACCCTCAGCAAGAACCAACCTGGAGCCGCATGCACGTCCGTGGGGGCGCTGCAATTGGAGGATCGCTGGACATAAGGAGATATCACGGAGATGAAATTAGAGGCGAGGCACCAATGTGGTTCGTTCCATGGCTGCCACCCAGTCCTAACTGATGCAGCCTGGACCCCAATTTGCCACTTCCATCTATCTACCTTATCCTATCAGTGTGTGAATCTATTTCTCTTCAAATTTTATTGAGTGATTTGTTTAAGACAATGTTTATGTTAATTATGCGTGGGGTGACGGTTTTTATAATTTGGTTGTTTATGTTTTTTTCAATTTTATGTTATGGGTCAGTGAGAATGCCATTTTTTCCCTTATATTGCCTTCTAAACAATTACTCCCTCTGTCCTCAAAATAATTGTCTCAATGTTTATGTTTATGTAGTAACTGGAATGAAAGAACAGTGAGTTTGTGTTATCACTGTTGCTAAACGTCTACAACGACTTAGCCTCTGCAGTACTGTCATTTCAATCACCCACGTACAAATACATATAACCAACTGTACACGGTGAGAAAAATGGCCGTACGCGGAGATATACAACTGTACGCGGAGATGTTCATGGAAATATTATCGGATGAGGGTGTACTACAGGAGTAAGAGTTGACAATCTGTAAAATAAATCTTTTTTTTGCCTAGCAACCAAGATTAACTATTCAGCAAACTTATTAATAATGGACTAATAACATAAGCACTATTTTGTTTCCAGAACACATCAAAATAATCAGGAATGACAGTGAAGACACAGGAACATCAGAAAGAAATGAAGCTGGGACTCGGAATTCGTAGAGAATAGGGATTGCCAATCTCAGATATGTCTTTAGAGAACATATTATAGTCATACATGTATAATATAGACCATTATCGATTTCCTGTACAACCCCAACATGTGTGTCCGAACAAGTATGGACATCTATCAAGTACAACACTATACTGCCCTGGGGTGCACCCCCCCTCCTACTTAGAACACCCATGATATATTCCTTGTACACCACCTAGCGATGGCCGTACGATCCACGCGCGCTTTTCTGTACAACCCGGAAAACGTATGTCCGATTTAAAATTTCGTACGACAACTATCTTTCTTCCTGTACGACGACATCAAGCGTGTTCGTACAGGAAGGTCCGACCATCATGCACATCGTTTTCCTATCCTGGGGATAACACTCGCTTTTTCTTCCTGTACAACACCCTCATGCGACAGTACAACCATGATCGAAATCATGTACATCCCTATCGTGCGAGATCGTACATGAAGGTGTGTCTATCCTGTACAACTCTTTCCTATCCTGGGGATAGCAGCCGCTTTTTCTTCCTGTACAACACCCTTTTTTGGGTCCGTACAAGCAAGTTCGTCTATACTGTGCAACCCTTTCCTGACCTGGGGATAGCATTCTCCTCTTTCTTCGTTCACCCATGAAATTTTTCCTGTACAACCATTTAGCGGTGACCGTACGATCCTCGCGCATTGACATGTACAACCCGAATGAAATATCGCCGAATCAGAGATTCGTACAACCATGATCGAAATCCTGTACAGCCCTATCATGCGAAAACGTACAGGAAGGTGCGTCTATCCTGTACAACTCTTTCCTAACCTGGGGATAGCACCCGTTTTTTCTTCCTGTACAACACCCTTTTTTGGGTTCGTACAAGCAAGATCGTCTATACTGTGCAACTCTTACCTGAGCGGGTGCTCACCTGGGGATAGCATTCCCCTCTTTCTTCGAACACCAATGGAATTTTTCCTGTACAACCACTTAGCGGTGGCCGTACGATCCTCGCGCATTGACTTGTACAACCCAAATCAAATATCGCCGAATCAAAGATTCGTACAAGCATGATCGAAATCGCGTACATCCCTAACGTTCTAGATCGTACATGAAGGTGCGTCTATCCTGTACAACTCTTTGCGAGACTGCCCCACCACGCACCCTCTCCATCACGCCCGGGTGCCTAGCTTATTTTGAAAACTCGAAGAAGGAAACTACTCAATAGCAGCAAAGGGGACTGGTTCATCGGAGGAACCGCTGCGCGCCATCAGAACCGACGCCACCATCTCTGTCGACGCCGACCCATCTCCGTCGTCACCGACGCCGCCATCTCCGTCGCCGCCGTCCTCACTATACCCGACGGCGCCCTCGTCGCCAACCCGGCCGCCACAAATCTCCGTCGCCTTTGCCTACCCCGCCGCAGCCATCTCCGTCGCCGCCAACTCGGTCGCCAACTCCGACGCCGCGGTCGTCGTGATCTCCGTCGCCACCGTCGTCACCAACTCCGACACCGGCAACTCCGTCGCCGCCATTTCCGACGCCTCCAACTCCGTCACCTTCGTCACGGCTTCTTAATCTTCAACATCATCGGGGACATCGGAGAAATCGGAGCCGAAAATAGGTGGAGGAGTAAATCGGAGCCGTGAGGAGGAGAAGAAGGCTGTTGCCGGATGTCTTCCTCCAAGAAAAAAACAGGTGAAGACAACCCTTGTTCTTAACCCTTCCGAAACCCTAGATAAATTGATAGTTAATCCGGGGTTTACCATCTGGGGAAAATTGGTGCCTCCACCGTTACGCCGCCTGGTGCCGTTTTACTGTCATCGACTCGTCGGAGCCGTCCAGGACTCCAGGTGTGACCGATGTCGTCCCCGCTGGGTGCCCAGCGCCGTGCGCGTATTCCTTGTGCCTTCTAGCGTAAAGGCTAGGATGGATGAACATGCATTAGATACATGGTCTATTCTTCTAGTATTGTGATTGGGATCAATGCATGCCTAGTCTTGACGGCTTCTATAGTGTCTAAGCTTAAAGCTTCTACGGAGTATTGTTGTACGATCTATCCAATTAAGGTGTACGTGATGGATGAACCAGCAGCAGCGTAAACGCCGAGGGACGTGTTTTGGTTCAGCGTGCCTGTTGATCTGCTGCTCCAGGAGGCGGCGCGTGAGCTGACACAGCGTCGTCGCGTGCATTGATCCGGACGCGCTGGTGAGAGGCGCAGGTAAGCCGTACGCGTGAGATTGAATGGATGACTCAGGGGTTGGTGCGCACACATGAGATCTGATCGAACTAACTTTTTTAGGTGATCTCTAATTGATCAGGGGCTGGTATAATTTTACTTTTAGATCCCTATTCGGTATTTGTTTTGCTTTTCATTCTGTATTGGGTATTTTACTAATGTACACTCAACTTTAGATACATAATCCAAGGTCAGTCAAGTTTGGGGTAAATAACCAATTTTCCCTACCATCTGGTCTCAGGTGATTTTGCAAATTCCCCGACTAGCCAGAAGATTGCTGAAACAATTCGTGATTTGAAGTCTTTTGAGGCTCAGGATTATTCCCCATCAGGAAAAAAACCTGAAATGGTTTACAAACGGTCTAAAACTCAGAAGTCTGCAGACAGTAAAATGTTGTAGGGAGGGACCAAGAAAATAAGAAAGGCTGCTGCAGACGATGGGGAAAAAGGAAAATCAGATAAGAGATTTCTCAGGAGTTCTCTAGCCAGATCCAAGGCAGTAACTACTGGAAGAAATGGGGCAGGTGAACATAAAAGGGATAAACAAATAGAAGAAGAACAAGATAAGGATGAAGAGCAAGGAGAGGAAGAGGACAAAGAAGAAGAGGAGAAGCAAGATGAAATAGACAACGACTATGCTGCCGAAAATGATGAAGAATCCCCACACGGAAAAAATAGCCAGATTGTGCTTCATGACTCTCAGACTGCTAGTCATCGAGTGGCTGCAAATTCAAAGAGACCCAAAGCGTCAAGGAAAAAACTAGTCCTAGTGGATGAGGAAAACCAGTCTCCTTATGATTTCCAGAGCCAGCAATCGCTTTCAGTGGTAAAGAAAGCATTTGAACACTTGGAAAAGGTTCCAGCATGGTTAGAGAGTGTCAATGCTGCAGGGTTCGGTGCTTTCCGTACCACTGATATATCCACAACAATGAACAAGAACTGTATGAGATTCTGCATGAAGACTCTCAACACCCATACAATGACAATGGAGTTTGGCAACAACAAAGAGATAGAGGTTAACCGGTACAATATACACTTGTTGACTGGACTGCCAAATGGGGAACAGACAGCCCCAAGACCGACAAGAAAAAGGGCGCAAGATAAAGAAGAAGTTGTGAAGTTGAAGAGTGAACTACAGATAACGATGGGGAATAAGGGTGAGATAACAATAAAGTCCCTTCTAGAAAAGCTGGGTACGTTGGTAGACGATGAACTGAAAGCACCTGAGCCTGGGAGGCAAAACACTGCTCTCAAAGTATTCTACCTAATCTTCTTCAACAAGATATTATGCCCCGGATCTTCAGCACGCCTGATGAGAGAACTTGGAATGGTTGAGGGTCTGCAGTTCGATAAAATGATACAAATGGACTACTGCCAAATTGTTGTGGATGAGATTCAAAGAGCAGCGGAGGAATGGCAAACAATACAAAAAGGACTAAGTGGACGTATCTAGAAGGCTTCACCCTTGGACCAATGCTGATGTACTTAGATTCGCTGATATGTGACAACCTAGCCGAAATGACTACTAGATCTCCTAGAATATCCTATCTGAAAACATCTAATCTAGAAAGAATTGCACAGCTTGATTGCAGAAAGGATGAAGATGGGATTCAATTTGGCAATATTAAAGTGAGTATTCCTTATCCTACTTCTTTGTCAGATTGTAGTTGATTTACTTCTCCTTTACGATCCCTTTTTTGTGAGAACTTTTTTTGGACTGACAAAGAAAATAACTGGATTTTCAGGCCTGGAAAGCACAGGCACAACGAGTATTCAAAACTTACAAAGATCATGAGGCAGCAGAAAAAGAAGCTAGAAAATACAAGGCCTTAGCCATCTTTCGTGCTACAGATGGGGATTCTTCAACCCAAGTAGTGCCCCTGGAATCAAGGAAGAGGAAATTGGTTGATGGTGACCAAGAATGCAAAGAGGATGTACTGGGAAGGATTGAACAAAATTTGTAGGAGGTGGTTCGACTGGCAGAAATAATACCAACGTCTAGTGAAATCATAGGAGACAACAACAAAAAACCTAAGGATGCATTTGCTCAAGATGTCCTTAGGGAAGAGAGAAGTATAAAAACATTTATAAGCCAGACAAGCAATCTCATTGAGATGCTTCGCAACTTTGCCAAAGACCAGGAGTACACAGTGAATGAAAACATGGTTGTGCCGTCTCACAATACAACAAAACAAGTGCGGTTTGATCAGGAAACTGCAGGCTGTTCCAACCAAGACAAGCACAGAAATGAAAAGAAGAACAAGAAAAAGTTGAAGAAACAGCCACCTGCTAAAAAAATTGACGAACAAGTGGTCGATCCATCGTCAGCGGTTCAAGAGACAGAAACACTGGCAGACAAACCAGTAGAAATTTTAAGTGAAAATGTTTGACCGGCTAAATTTTAAATGGGCACTGAACAATTGCGACAATGATTTGATTGATTCAATTGTCGTTGATTCTTATTTTTCAGGAACAAGCAAATCAAATCCCACAACTGGAGAAAGAGCTGACGAACTTAAAGTGAGTGATTGGGTGACTACTTCTGGCGAGGTAATCTTCTCCCACCAATATCCGTATTTATTTACGCCGTAGGATCGAACCAGCATCTGAGCTTGATCAACAGGCCTTGCGTTCCCGTTCTACCAGATGGGTGTTCTCTGTTTATTCTATCGCAAGTTCATCATGTTTATACTTTTTTGTAGGATAAAGCAGACGAGACCCAATGTCAGCTAAAGGAAGGAGAAGCACAAAATCAGCCTAAGGATGCAACTCCTGCTAAACAGTTACTCGAAGAACAAGATGATCGCTCTCCGGAGAAAGATGATGAGACAACTCCTGCTAAGGATGGCGACGGAGAAAACAAGCTGGACAATAAAACTGCTGATCTAGAGGAGAATCATCAACAAGATCAAGATCCTAAAAACATGACAGGCAAGAACAAATAGAATCAAAATTTTATTTCTACAATCTCAGAATTACTAAATAGCTAATATAAAGTTCTTTTGATTTCTTATACAACAGACGCCGAGAGTCTGAAATTTGCGGACAGTGTAATTGTCTATCCACAAGAGGACGACGAACATTATCAACAAAAACAAATAGGTAACAAACTACTGCACATAAATGAATATAAAAACAGACCAGTATAGTCCATCAAATATTTAGTTGCATCTTTCTTTTCAATTTCCATTCAAGGCTGTGGGAAAGAAAATACAGGAGAATTAAGGGCAAGCATTGAAAGCAAAAATAATACCAAAGAGGAAAAAAGGAATCAGGTAAGATGTTCTTTTTCGATTTTATTTATGTTTTTTACATCAAAAATAAAAAACAAATTGTCGTCTCAATTCCATTACGTCAAAATTTAATCCAGGAAACAACCGGACAGATAGCAGAGGCTCCACAAGAAAGAGGCCAAGAAAGTGACAATCCTCAACCGGAAAAACCAGAAGAACCCAACTCATCGAGGGAAATACAACAGGTGGAAGAACAACAAGTAGAAAAGGCCCTACCAAGTCCTTTCGAAGACATAGGCAAGTAGAACTATGTTTTGAAAAACCATGGGCCATGCAGACAACAAGAAAATCGAGGGATCATGTATATTTCTCATGCTGTACTGGAAATGTACTTCATGGGAGGTTGCAATCTTTCCTGCCATTCGCATTTTGTAGTCCTTTTACTCAAGGACAACATCTATAAATAAAGAGAAGACTTTTGAGCAGCCAAGTAAAGGCCACTCTCAAACTACATTTTTTTCCCCAATTATTCATGCTGGATTGAAGACAAAAAAGGAAAGTCCCTGTATCTCATATCTGCTGCACTGATTTTAAGCTCATATTAGTTCAAACTTAATTATCACTTGATTGAATCTTTGAATCTCTTATCGCCGGTGCACTGGATTTGTTCTATTGTAGGTACTAGGGAACCTGAAAAAGATTCTGGAGAAAAAAGAAAAGAAGAACGTGCACCCGAAGAAATGGAAACATTGGAGGGAGTGATAGAGAAGCTGCATAGCGATATTTGCACAGAACAGCATACAAAAGAAAAAATGTAAGCAAACAACCAAAAAAAATTCACCGAGGTACATGTTAGGGATAAATGCATTTGATTTTTTTACCGATTGTTTTGATTAAATACAACAGGGAGGAAACATTTGTCGTACATGGCGACGAAGTAAATGGAGAAACCATAGTGAATCTTGATACTCTCGCAAGATCATTTAAAGATCTATCTGGTCTTGATTCACGTGTAGCAAACATAATAATTGAAAGAATCCGAGAAGAAGCACAAGAAACAAAAACCCTGATAGTTCCACTGTTCACGCTTGTGAGTACAATTATCTGCATCAGTTTAATTATGATTTAAACTTCATCACAATATGAGAAAAAAATGATCGCACTTAAATTTCCTCAGATGAGAGTAACAAAGAGAGTGGATTTGACAAAGAAAGCTCTGAAACGACTACTCAAAGCGATGGATCCAAACAACCCAGACCGTTTTCTGAAGGGATACAATTTTGTACGATAATTTCACATCAATGATCTATTTTTTCCTCTGATTTTTTAATGTTGTTTTGCTCCTGGAATGGATAATAAGATTTACTGGAATGCTGATTATTCACCGATAAAGATCCCTTGCATGGATGAGCCTGATAAAGTGGGAGAAATTTCCCATTTCTTCACAATAACGTTGAACGTAAAGAGAAAAAGATTCGAACTACTGGATTCCTTAGGAGGAAAAAGATACGAGCTGTTCTTCTTCAGAATGGTGGGAGTTCTAAAGGAATTATGGAGACTTGTAGTAAAGGAAAGCGGCAACGAGCTATCGCCGCCAAGCATAGACGACTTTAAGTGCTACAAGATTTATGTTCCAGACCAAGGAGAGACGTAAGAGTCTTAAAAAAACAAAAAATTATTTAACAACAGAAAGCAAAGTTGGATACCATAGATTGGCAGCTTTTTTAATCTGGATGTTTAATGCAGGTTAAATTGTGGATTTCACATGGTCTTAATCTTAATGCACTGGACTGGGAGATCGTTGGTCAAGTTTGACAGTTCGGATATTCTCCAAGTCAGAAAAAAATACTACACATACTCATGACATGGAAAACTTTAAAGATAGACTTCAGCCTGATTGGTTATAACAAAGGTAAATTGAGTTGTTAATGATCATGCTTCATTCGCTTACTATATTTCATTCCCTAACACCATATGATATGTCCTTTTCTTTGAAGCAAAAACTATATAGATAGCAAGGTTTTATACCCTCTATCTTATCTACTTTTTATGTATATTAGTGGACATACATTGCACTGGGTTCCTTCTTAAATCATGGTGGAGTGGATAAGTAAAATATAATTAAAATAATGTCAGGGAAATATGTACAATCACGCATGAGGGGGTTGTACAGGAATACGATAATTGTCGTACGAAAATTTTGATAATGAAAGAAAAATTATTCGGAGGGAGCGAGGAACGTACGGCCACCTCTAAGTGCATGCACAGGGAAGTGAAAATAGGGGTTCGAAGGAGGGGGAACTCGCATGAGGGGGGATGTACAGGAAGAAATATAGAGGTTGTACGGAAATTTAAATCGGAGATATGTTATTCGGGTTGAACAGGACAGGGCGCGTAGGACGTACGGCCAACGCTAAGTGGTTGAACAGGAAAGCTAAAAATGGGTCAACGAAGGAGGGGGAGCTACCCCCAGGATAGGAAAGGGTTGTACAATATAGACGAACAAGCTTGCACGGTCCCGCAAGAGGTGTTTGAACAGGAGAACGAACACGTGTGCTTTATGATAGTTCAGCTGTTAATTGCTGAAGTTTTATAATATTTTGATTGATAGTTGCTACCTCACCCTCCCACAATATAAGATGTTGTGCTTATGATAGTTCCCCTGAACTCTCCCTGCCCTACAATATATTGTCAATATAGTATGGTATATATCTCATTTCGACAAAATAAATTAAAACCAATTTTCTGTTATCCTCATTTGTTCTTAGATAAATACTCAAAAATCCCCTTACAATAACAAATCCAATATGAATGCAAATATGAATCCTGGTGACACTAACAGTTTTTTTTTATAATTCCTGACAACCCTAATTTCAATTGTGTAGATTACTTGCACAAGTTTCCAGAATTAAGTCGTCTGCTCCCAGACATGAAGATCCATCCAGAAGCAAAGTTAATGGAGGAGATTGAAAAAACCCCTCAAATAAGCATAAGAGAAAGGACGAGTACAGACAACTATGTCCTTCACAAACAAATGCAACACAAGGTAGTTGTGGTGATTGATCAAGCTGACATCAAAGATAACAGGCAGAAGCAACTGAGCATGGAGTACAGGAGGACAAAAAGGAGAGAAGAGGATGGACCTCAGGAAGAAGTAACCGAAAAAGAAGAACCGAAGAAACCAGATAAACAAGCGACAACGAGAAGAGATGCCCCACATATGCAGCTCCTCCCTGCCCCTAACTACGCAGTTCCAACGGAAAATCAACAACCTGGAGGTTACGCAGTAACACCTGATCGTTATAGGGCTCTTCAGCAGATATCAGAAGACTCGCAGTCCCCAGAGGTTCAGAAAAGGAAGAAAGGCGTTAACTATGCAGACATTCTGTCAGGCGTGAGGCCGATTGCACCTGCAAACAAGGTCTGCGAGGAAGTTGCTGAATATCGTCCACTCGTATTTAAAAGTAGCAACCTAGCAAAGAAGGTGATGGCTGTCATATTCGGACATGAGACAAGAGGAAAGATTGCAGGGTGAGAAGTTTGAATTGAAAAAAACTGCCTCAAAAACTACTACTATAAACGTATGCTATGAAAACTAACAACACTGCCCGTTTTGCAGAGAACTCCTGTTCGAAGCAAAACATCTTAAATTCCCTGAAAAGGGTCTCACGTTTTCTCTGAATGGCCACCACATCCAAGATTTGTTCGGTCCTAGCAGTTGCATCGAATGTCAGGTGATGGATTACATCATTGATGACTGGAACAGAACATCCGAACTATACAGGACAGGAGAACGCATTATGCTGACACCGGATTTTATAAAGGTAAGACCTCGTTACCATGGAAAACAACCAAACTGCAAATTTCACAGATAATTGTTTATAGACTGAAACAGAATATCTCACTAGAAAACTTATCTCCACAGGATGTGATTCAAGTTTTTGAATCGACAACAGATTTGGTAGAAAAGGAGAGACAAAAAGCTGAAATGAAATCTGGCAAAGTTCAAACAAAGGACGAGATGGTAAAGGGATTTGACATGGACAATGCAATGAAAATGTTTGACAGACACGTAAGAAGGAACAAAAGCTTGCTTCAAGCAAAATTGGTAATTAATCTGATCAATGATTTTTTTCCGTAATCTTGTCAGTCGTTGTACAATAAGAACTTTCGTGGACTGCAAAACTATTTACTACGTAGTTGAACAGAAGATAACTCGATCCTGAACCACTATAAACCGTAATATTGAACGCCATGGGATCGCATTAGCAATCGTGCTTGTTCAGATTTGCCGTGGGATTCACCAGTTCAGATAAACCAGTTCAAGTGGTACCTCTGTATTGTACAACATGATAAGCCATTCATGCACTACTCTCCTACCACTACATGCACATACACTTTTAATGAACCTACTACTACTCTGATAGCATGTACAGCTACTCTTCCTGGTTGAACAACAGGTATTGGGTTCCCGTACAACAATCGTCTAAACTACTGCGTCAGTAAAATATTTTGCACAGCTATTTTCTTTGTATATGTACACCAGGTCCGGTGAACCTGTACAACCTGACTCTTTTAATTTGTACGCCCTATGATATGCCTTTTTGGTCTTGATTACCAACACTTACAACTCTATATTTGTACTTATAACAGATACTTCTACCTTATTTCAAATGCAACCATTACAGCCTGTACATAATGAATAGATACAAAAAGTCAGTTCAAGTAATTGACTCAAGGAAATACAAACCTAGGGATGTGCGCTCATACAACTCCTTCAACTATGAACTAATGAAGATTGTAAGTTCTGAACTCTCACATATTATTTTTCAACTACATGATTATTATTTCTGTTTGAAAAAGTATTGATGAAATGAGCTCAAATTATATTAAAACAGATGTGCAGAATGGAACTAGTACTAAAGGAAAAGTACGGAGAGGCTGCATACAAAGCAAGCAAACAGCCAGATTAGGTTCAACTGGCTAAAAAAAACAGAGGATCAAAGTCCCTTGCCAAGGGGTCAACGAGTGTGGCTTCTACATGCTGCGGTAAGCCTACCATTTTGATCGACATCAAATGATTTACGACAAACCAGAGAACAAGATGAAATACAAAAAAATTGTGGACGAAGATGTAAGCAAGCTCGGTTGCAATGTTATTTTTAATTTAAACAACAATAAATCTGAACTCATGTTTTTGTGATCTTACAGCCAAACTCAAATGAATGGAAGGCGGAGTACTTGTACACCATGTTGTTCAGCTCGCACAACATGGCACAATTGCCAAAAGAGATCGAGGAATTTGCTCCACCGGACTACAGGAGTAAGAGTTGACAATCTGTAAAATAAATCTTTTTTTTGCCTAGCAACCAAGATTAACTATTCAGCAAACTTATTAATAATGGACTAATAACATAAGCACTATTTTGTTTCCAGAACACATCAAAATAATCAGGAATGACAGTGAAGACACAGGAACATCAGAAAGAAATGAAGCTGAGACTCGGAATTCGTAGAGAACAGGGATTGCCAATCTCAGATATGTCTTTAGAGAACATATTATAGTCATACATGTATAATATAGACCATTATCGATTTCCTGTACAACCCCAACATGTGTGTCCGAACAAGTATGAACATCTATCAAGTACAACACTATACTGCCCTGGGGTGCACCCCCCTCCTACTTAGAACACCCATGATATATTCCTTGTACACCACCTAGCGATGGCCGTACGATCCACGCACACTTTTCTGTACAACCCGGAAAACGTATGTCCGATTCAAAATTTCGTACGACAACTATCTTTCTTCCTGTACGACGACATCAAGCGTGTTCGTACAGGAAGGTCCGACCATCATGCACATCGTTTTCCTATCCTGGGGATAGCACTCGCTTTTTCTTCCTGTACAACACCCTCATGCGACTTTACAACCATGATCGAAATTCTGTACATCCCTATCGTGCGAGATCGTACAGGAAGGTGTGTCTATCCTGTACAACTCTTTCCTATCCTGGGGATAGCAGCCGCTTCTTCTTCCTGTACAACACCCTTTTTTGGGTCCGTACAAGCAAGTTCGTCTATACTGTGCAACCCTTTCCTGACCTGGGGATAGCATTCCCCTCTTTCTTCGTTCACCCATGGAATTTTTCCTGTACAACCATTTAGCGGTGACCGTACGATCCTCGCGCATTGACATGTACAACCCGAATGAAATATCGCCGAATCAGAGATTCGTACAACCATGATCGAAATCTTGTACAGCCCTATCGTGCGAGAACGTACATGAAGGTGCGTCTATCCTGTACAACTCTTTCCTAACCTGGGGATAGCACCCGTTTTTTCTTCCTGTACAACACCCTTTTTTTGGTCCGTACAAGCAAGATCGTCTATACTGTGCAACTCTTACCTGAGCGGGTGCTGACCTGGGGATAGCATTCCTCTCTTTCTTCGAACACCAATGGAATTTTTCCTGTACAACCACTTAGCGGTGGCCGTACGATCCTCGCGCATTGACTTGTACAACCCGAATCAAATATCGCCGAATCAAAGATTTGTCCAAGCATGATCGAAATCGCGTACAACCCTAACGTTCTAGATCGTACAGGAAGGTGCGTCTATCTTGTACAACTCTTTGCTGACCTGGGGTTAGCACCCGCTATTTCTTCCTGTACAACACCCTTATTAGGGTCCGTACAAGCAAGTTCTTCTGTACTGTACAACTTTTTACTGACCTGGTGATAACATTCACCTCTTTCTTCGAACACCATTGGAATTTTTCTTGTACAACCACTTAGCGGTGGCCGTACGATCCTCGTGCATTGACTTGTACAACCTGAATAAAATATCGTAGAATCAAAGATTCGTACAACCATGATCGAAATCCTGTACAGCCCTATCGTGCGAGATCGTACAGAAAGGTGCGTCTATCCTTTACAACTATTTGTTGACCTGGGGTTAGCACCCGCTATTTCTTCCTGTACAACACCATTATTTGGGTCCGTACAAGCAAGTTATTCTATACTGTACAACTTTTTCCTGACCTGGGGATAGCATTCCCCTCTTTCTTCGAACACCAATGGAATTTTTCCTGTACAACCACTTAGCGGTGACCGTACGATCCTCGCGCATTGACATGTACAACCCGAATCACATATCGCCGAATCAAAGTTTCGTACAACCATGAACGAAATCCTGTACAGACCTATCATGCGAGATCGTACAGGAAGGAGCGTCTATCCTGTACAACTATAACCTTACCTTGGGCTCACTAATTAGTGGGGCGTGATAAATTGGGGGACCACCTGACTAAACTAACCACCACCATTTCACAACCTCTGCCGTCTCTCTCCCATGCCGCGCACAACTCCAGGAGCCGAGCAGTCGAGGTTCATCTGGGACCTCCCTTCGGCATCGCCGCCACCTAGATCTATCCTCCCGCATCGCCGCCGCCTACAACTAGGCAGCAACGCCGCCGAGATAACCAGAGTTTTGGCTCGGTCTCTCGGAACTCGGAGATCCCTGGGAGCAACGCCGCAACGCCACGGGATCAAGCAGCGGGCGCATCAAAATCCACCGCCCGCAACAACTCCGAACAAATTCAAATCGAACCAGCACATCGGAAAGGACGGACTACACAGCAACAAGCAGGAGCAACAATTCAGAGGTTAGTTTTCTTTAACGCATTTGCAACTTTAAATCTCTGCCACTCAAACAAATAAACAAAGCAATGATCTGCTCGCTAGGGTTGGAAGAAATTTTCCACCAATTCTCAACAAGCCAGGAAGAAAAATTAAGGAAATAACCGCCCAAATAGTTTTCAAATAATTTGAAATCCAGGAGATCCTGAAAGTACCACAAGTTGGACAACAATTTCAAGACGGGTTGAACAACACTTATATGATGATTTTTCATATATGTGAAATATTATATACTATGTACAAATAGGAATCTGAGTAATACGTTTCCTGTTTTTAGATTTCGATGTCTAACTGCTGGCTAAACAATGTTGCGGAGCAAATATATGGACCCTAATCGCACAACTGTTAGCGACGAAGATGAGAAAACCATTTCAGTGGAACCACTGAATGTTTTACCTCCGGATAGTTCCAATGACTCAACAGGCCCCAAAAACGAGCCTCATGCATCGATGAGGAGGAGCGGAAGGAAAAGAAAGCCAGAAAAACAAGATACAGAAGCAACTACTGAGAACACACAGGATCAATTGGAACAGAAAACCACATGGCAAAGAGTCTGGAAAAAGACCAAGAAATCTGCTTACCGGAAAGATCTTGGCGAGCGCAGGAGCCCTAGATTTAAAAGTACTACCAAAAGTACTAATTATGTACACCTGAATCCCTCAGAGGAGGAAGAAGATGAAAGTAGCCAGCAAGAAGATTCTAGAGATAGTAATTTTCAAGGGGGGGAAAAGGAGGATGAAGAGGACACAAGTAGCCAGCAACAAGATTGTAGTGATAGTAGCGATGACAACAATAAGAAGGAAAACAATAACAACCTAAAGGTACAATAACACTTTACTCTTAATGTGCTGAATAAACTTACAATACTTATTTTATATGGAATTAAATGCTCATAATAAATGCAGGGGAAAAGAGTGAAAGGAGAAAAGAGGAGGGAGGGCAAAAAACTCAAGAAAAAGGATTCAACGAGGAGAAGAGGAGCAAAAAAGCTGAAAAGAAGCTTGAGAGATACAACTATCAGATGCTCTCTGGCAGAGTTCTACAAATGCGTAGATTTGTTGGATGAAGAACGACACATAAGAAGGCTACGGGATGCAGGACTTGGACCATTCCTAGATGGAAAAGTGAAAGAAAACACTGATCGGCAGCTAGCTTATCGAATCATGGAAAAATTAGATCCAGAAACAATGACATTGGACCTCGGAGTATCAAACAAAGTTATACAAATAACTGCATACGCAATCCATCAATTGTTTGGTCTTCCTCATGGCAACAACACAGCACCCAGACCTTCGGACACCGGCAATGACCAGGACTTATTTGACTTGAAGAAAGAGTTGGGATTTAAGAGGAGCGACCAAATCAAAACAGATAAACTTAGGAAACTACTTGAGGAGAATGTGAATGATGAAGGGAAGGATGATAAAGTCATAAAAGTTTTTATGCTGGTAATGTGCATGAAGATCATATGTCCAGGAACTTCTGTGCGAGTCTCAAGGGAGGCAACCCTGGTGAAGAACCTGGACTTGAATAATCTGAAAGAAATGGACATCTGTCAGTTGATTGTTGACGAGCTAAAGAGAGCAGCCATAAACTTCCAGAAAGCAAAGTCAAAAGTAAAGGCAGTACCAGGTTGCGTTGTGGCGCCGTTGCTGATATACTTGGACTGCTGCCTCAAAAGTAACTTATCTGATATGGACAAAAAAACACCCCGCATACACTACTTGGATACAAAAAAGCTTAAGCTGCTTGCAAAAGCAGACATGGTAACTGAAGGATGTGGCGGTGCAAAATCGTGGGGGTACGGCAACTTACCGGTAAGAGAAAATTCTCAAAATAACTTTCTTGTATCCCGCGCCTATATCTGCAGAATTAAAATGATGAACTAAAATTTAAATTATTGATTGCAGTGGAAAGCACCAAACGACATTGTTTACTACCATGCAAAAACTCCAATGAAGAGAGTAGCCGAATCTCATGAAGAACAAAGGGCAACCAAAAAACAGTTTAAAAAAGGAAGTCCATGTTGTTCAAAAGAACAATATGAAGGAAGCAGAAGCAAAAGTCCAAATTATACAACATTCGAAGAAATTGATTCTTTGATGACTAGGACGTACGAGGTTTCACTAACAATAGATAAATCACATGCGAACGACGAAGAAGAAAATCTGTTTCTACATCACTTGCAGCGGAGTACATTCCATCTCAAAGAATCATATAAAAACTTCAAGAACACCAGGGAAAAACAAGGCAGGAAAGCTCAGGAAAAGAATCAGACGATTGATCCTGATGAAGATAACAGACCAGCACAAGAAGGTTAGCCTTTCTATAATTTTTGACCTTCCTATTATGCAATATCCAGTTACTAGAAATATTATTTTGTATTAGGAAAAAACTTAAAACATTGAACCTCCACTGATAAAATAAACAATCCAGAGACTGAATTGATTCACAAGAATGATAAAGCCTCAGATTATTTGACCAAGAATCAGCCTGCAACAAAGACTAAAACATCAGTAAAACAACAATACAAGATTAACATCTCTATTAGAAATATATACATTTTGGCCTTCAACTCACAAACAATTGATATTGCTTCAGGTCCTGCTGCCAACCAAAGGGAAGAAAAGAGTCCATCACAACAAGGTTGCAATCTATAATATTTTTTTCTTTCCTTTTGTTGAAATATAATCCACTCACCCCATGTACTCTCCAGGGACAGAAACAACACAGCAGAATGTTAAAACATCGGCTGACTTGCCAGAGGAACAAGCTCCAGAGGCTTCGGAGATGACTAAAACAACAGGTTTGAAAAACAACAATTTCATGTTAATCTCCTATATTTGAATTTTTCCTGTACAACCACTTAGCGGTGACCGTACGATCCTCGCGCATTGACATGTACAACCCGAGTCACATATCGCCGAATCAAAGTTTCGTACAACCATGAACGAAATCCTGTACAGACCTATCATGCGAGATCGTACAGGAAGGAGCGTCTATCCTGTACAACTCTAACCTTACCTTGGGGTCACTAATTAGTGGGGCCTGATAAATTGGGGGTCTCCTATAATTAATTTTTTTTGGTAGCATAAATATAAAGATCAAATGATAATACCTCAGGACATGTTGACAAACTAAGGGAAGAAGACAGACCAAAACAACACGGATGCAATCTATAATATTTTTCATTCCTTTTATTACAATAGCCTTCCTTTTATGTTCTAAGAACTCCCAGAAAACTTTGGGGCACTAACAGAAGAGTTAATAATAGACTCCATTGATCACACAGACAATCGAGATTATGAATCAATACAACAGATTGTTGAAAAAACACATGAAATGACCAAGAGACAGACAATACAAACATGTTTGTAACAAATTATCTCAGTTATGGTGCCAATATTTCAATTCAACTTCTCTGCAATTTTTATGACACATGACACGCCAATTAAGCCAGGAAATTTGATTTTTTTGTTATTTACAATTAAGGTGAACGTTATTTTTTCAGATGAAGACTGCAATCAACAATTTGAAAAAGGCAAAAAGACAATGGAGGAGACAAAATTGAAGAAAAGAGAAGACATGGACCTGCTTATTCATAACGAAAGGATAATTGAGGCCACTATGAAAGAGCAGAACTTGTACTGGCAATACGTAGCTCATGGTCGAAAATTTAAGAATACCAAGGCCATAAACAAAGACACGTAAGACGGACAAGCTTATTTAGAAGAAGAAAAATTAATCAAACAATTACAAGCAGGCAACCCTTAGGCCACGCGAGGAACTGAGCTCCGAGGCAACCTTTTATTGAGATTGGAGCACTGGCAATACTAAATACTAAATACATTTTTTTGGCCTAACTTTTGCAGGCAACCTTTTATTGAGATTGGAGAAGCACACTGCTCATACAAGAATTTCAAAGACTCTCTTAGGCCACGCGAGGAACTGAGCTCCGAGTTCATGGATATATGGGCAGAGGATTTCAATAAAATAGAAGGACAGCTGGCTAACAAAAACAAGCTTCTAGTAAAAAAATATGCATTCTCATGCTACCTGGCGGTAAGATCTTTAAAGAGTACTACACACTTGGGCCTCTCTATCGAATTTTATTAATTTTACAAATTTTGGTAAAATAAAACAGATGAAACTGATTGTTGATCCAAAAGAATTCAAGTCCAACAGTTGTATGGGAGCCTTCAAAAGAATAAATAGAAAATTCAACGTTCCAAACGACGACCTCGTAAGATTTGAAAACCTTTACCCTTTTTTGTTTACCTTCTCCAGTTGCTGATTTTTAACTATAAGACTATTTTTTTAATGTTGAAATACAGCTGTTCTTCCTAGTGGTGAAAAACAATGACTGGATTGTTTGTTGCTTCAACCTTCTGCGCCAACAGTTCAACATTTTTGATTCCATGAAGTCAGATTATAAACCAAGCATCCTGAAAAATGAAGCAATGAATCTGGTAAGAAGACAACAACCTAGAAACAAAATAACTGATATAGAATATCTAACTATGGATAACAAGACAATGTTTTCGGTCAAACAGTTCAGGAATTTCTCAACACTTGTCAAAGACTCTGAAATATCTGGAAAAGACTTTGGAAATTTCAAGCACTTCACTCCTGATCACCCAAAGCAAAGAACAATGTAAGTTTACACCGCCAAAAGTTTGATTTTACAACAATAGAGTTGATGGTGAATGTTAATAAATATTTTGAACTTACAAAAACACAGATTTGATTGTGGCTTCTTCTGCATGTTGTTCATGGAATACTATGATTCAAGAGAAGTGGTGGAATACATATTGGAAAGTATCATTCAGTACCGGAAGATTGTTGCAGCTAGACTAATAAAGAACAGGGACAACAAAGTTGACTTAACAGACATTATGGAGAAGAAGTTGAAGTTTGTGTAGGATGAAAGAATTTATTATCTCGTCCAGAGTGTAAGTTAATGTTCAGGATTGATCGAACTGTCACTCTTAGACATTCTGAACAACCTGAAAGGTGTGAAAGTAGAAACCAGTAGGCAAATAACAATCAACCTTAACAGTCACACAGGATGTTCGAAGTCTAGTTTGATTGAGAGATGTCGACTGTAGCGACACGTCTCGCGACTGTAGCGACCCCGAGCTTCCCCCATGGCGGAACCACCTCGGCTTCCGTCCATGGCACCCCGACTCCGACAGTTATCCCCCGACACGCGGCGACTCAGCAAGTCCATTCCCACTCGTCAAGCCATCCTGTCGTCTCGGCTTCTCCGCAGGCAATCTCTGGGCGTTTCTGGAGGAAATCGACACTGGAGCAGGAAGTAGATGGAGAGGGGGGGATGGGCGGCGGCGCTTGCAACAGGGGAGGCGGTCTCGGAGCGGGCACGGCGGGCGCTGGAGCGGGAGTGGCGGGCCGCAGACCTGCAGAAGGCCAGTTCTATGGCGGTGCATGGCAGTTGGGGGACAGCGGGTACCCGTGCGCCGCGAAGGGCGGCGGCGAGATTTGCGGAGAGGAAGTCGACAACGTCAGCCTCGACATCGATCCTTGGCAGGAGGTACAAGGTATCACTCCGGATGATACTCAAACAGGCTTGGATTACGCATGCACTGCAAAGAGGAGTTCCCCAGAGATTCCGCTTTCGACCAGCGCGACGTTTCGGATCCATGCGCTGGATCATCAGAAAGCAGAGGAAGACGGAGGGAGTTTTGAACTTGGGACCTCCAATGGTGGAGCTCCTAGAGACAGAGGTGGAGTCAGCAATGGTGCTCGAGGACTTCAGAATGGCGACGTTTTAGAATCTGGATCACCTCTGGGCGGTGCTGAATCTGTGTGAATTGAAGAACCTGTGACGGAATGCCTGGGTTGGGATTTCCGTTGTGAACAGCCGATTGCAGGAGGAAGGCGGTCGGGAAAACCCCAACACCATGGATGGGTTCAGAAGCAGGTCCGGAGCTTGCGGGGGCTTTTGTGGGAGAACCAGCGGGGTCGGGGAGTCAGTCGCACAGAGGTGCAAGGGCCGGATGGGGTTTTCCCAGAGGATGACGCAGATGCGCTATACAGGCAGCTGTGGCATATTCCACTAGGGATCCCCTCCGCTTGCAGAGCTACCTACTCCCCTCTCCCCCGAGATCCAGATCTCGAACTCTCCACAAACCCCAGCCGCTGCAGGTGGATGAAGAGGAGGGCCTGAGAGCTCTTGGCCTGGAAGGGTGTTCGCTGGATCAGGAGCTGGTTTTCGATGGCGTAGCAATGGCGGATAGAGGCAGAGGAGGCCGTGGGAGGGGGAGGAATTTCGGCAGAGGTGACTGGCAGCAACAGCAGCAACAGCAACAGCAGCCGCCGCAGCAGTTCTACGGCCCGATGCAACCTCCTTTCCCGTACCCGCCTCCGTACTACACAGGTGGCCCGTGGGGATTTCCTAGTCAGTTTCCTCCATATCCTCCTCAGCAGTTTGGTCCGAATCAGGGGCAGTGGAATGAACAGGAGGGGGAACAACAACAGGAGATACCGCAAGCACAACAACCTCAACGCCATGATGTAAGCAAGGGGCAGCAGGTGAATGTTGTTCCTATGCAGAAGAAGAGGGCAATCCCTACGAAGGAGAATAGCTCAGGGACATCTAACCAGCAGATGAGCTACTCCAATACCATCTGCATGGGATCTGGGGAACCTGGGCATTTCAAACAGATCTGCACCAACAAAAAATGTGCTTCATCTGTAAGGCTTTGACACACGCAGTGGAGAATTGCCCGGTGAAGAAAAGACCTAGGCAGATGGCAAAGTTCATTGGCAGTGCAGCATCGGGTTTGGGGTTCTATCATGTGGAATGCCCTGAGAAGGTTGTCCATCCAGTAGCTTCTAACAAGAATTGCGGAGTGGTGATAATTAACTTTGAAGTTTTAGCATCTAAGTGGCTGTGTAACACCAGGTTCTTTCATCTAAACATAGCTAGTGCTGCTGTTTTATGGAGTGTTTGGCTAAATAGAAATAACCTAGTTTTTAACCGATGCTCCTGGATTAATATGAAACAGGTGTGGCAGTTAACTCTCTTTTTCCTGAAGATGTGGGTGGTTCCACTAAAAGAACCACCAGGAGGAAGACTGGAACTCTTGGCAACCTTGCTGATCGCAAAGCTCAAAGCACCCCTGGAGCTGGAACCGGGCTGAGGTGCACAGACTTCAGCTGGATCAGTACATGGTCGACAACGGCGACATCGGCTTTTGCTGGCCGTGCTTCGATGGAGTACCTGAAGATGCACCCGGAGGAGGCTGATGCGATTCACGTGGTCATCTGAAAGGGTCGTGACTCCCTGAGAGTGGAAAAGAAGCCGGAGGTGATTCCTTTTGGAGTTTTGCATAAGTTGTAAAGAAGCCATGTGGCTTAAACTAACTAGAGGGTGGTTTTGTTTTGGGAGCTGGTGGTCGCCGTAATCCTTTAGCTGGAGCCGAGACAAATGTTGGGGGAGGGAGCATCGTAGGTGCTCGTTTTTGTCTTCCTGTCTAGTTTTAGTAGCTGCTCGTCTTTCTTTTAGCTTGCAAACTTGTGTTACCTCTTCGTACTTGCCTTTTCGGCATGTTTTGTCCTGTGATCGGTTTCGTTTAATATAAATGGAACCGGGGAGGGGCTCCCTATATTTCTAAAAAAGTTGACTTAACATACATTATGGAGAAGCAGTTGAAGTTTGTGTAGGATGAAAGAATTTATTATCTCGTCCAGAGTATAAGTTAATGTTCAGGATTGATCGAACTGTAACAACCTGAAAGGTGTGAAAGTAGAAACCAGTAGGCAAATAACAATCAACTATGAAAATTTGCTGTACTACCAGTAGATAACACTATATACAACCTCGAGGCCTTAGATGTACAACAAGAAATACATGTAGATGTACAGCAAATAAAGCTCAGAACGTTCAACAAAACACCTACTAACGTACAACCAGAAATACAGTCATTGCCGAGGCGAAGCCGAGCCGTAGATGCCGAGGCGAAGCCGAGCCGTAGCTCACGCTACGACAAATGCGCGCAACGACCACCCTTTCAAGATATTATTATAAGATAACGAGGCGAAGCCGAGCCGTCATTGGCGAGGCGTAGCCGAGCCGTAGATGCCGAGGCAAAGCCGAGCCGTAGCACACGATACGACAAATGCGCGCAACGACCAATGCCCCCCTTTCAAGATATTATTAAAAGAAAACGAGGCGAAGCCGAGCCGTCATTTGCGAGGCGAAGCCGAGCCGTAGCACACGCTACGACCAATGCGAGTAACGACAATTTTTTTAAAAAATTTATTATATTTATATTATTTATATTTATTTTTTATTTTATATTAAAAGTTTCATCATATTTTGATTGAAAGTTGATACCTCCCTCCCATAACTTCCCCTGAAATCTCCCTGCCCGAAAATTACAAAGGGAAAATAACAAATGTGAAAGTTAGTAACTACATTGGTTTAACTCTGTTCCTGAAAAAGGGAAAAAGGGAAATTTGTTGTACAAGAAGGGCAAAACAAGTTGTACAAAACTGAAGGACTGGGTTCAAACAGAATTGTTATCGGGTCTGGATTGCGGACTGCGCCCGCTTCGCGAGAAAAGAGAAAAAGGGAAAAAAGCCCGCTTGCCTCCGGATTAGCTCCGCGCGCACCACGTGTCGCGAGCGGAGCGCGCCCGCGCGCCCACGTTTTCCTTTGCGAAGACAACCCTTCCCCTTGTCCAACCCTTTTTTGTTTGAGATAAGCGAACAAATATAGGTAATCATGGGCCCTCAAACTCGGGTTCATATCTGGGCTTCTGGCCGTTGGGCACTACTTGTCGGGCCAGCTCCGGTGAGATAAAAACCAGGGCCGGTCCTGACATTTTAAGGGCCCGGGGCGAAACAAGAATTTAAGGCCCTTTACTATAAGTAATTTAAAAATAGATATATAAAACATAAATTAAACGAGAGAAGCGTGATATAAATTTTAGCGTCAACTCATCTAGATTTGTCAGGCTGCTTAGCTGAAACTCAGCTTACTATTTAAAGATCCGTAAAGAGGTGCTCTATGTGATTCTATAAGTTTTGGTTCGCCTTTTCTTTTTCTCTTTTTTCAACATCGGACATATAACAACAATAGAAATAAACTGGAATTAGTAATTTAAATTAGGGGCTAAACATTCTAAACGCGGCTACACCATAAATTAGAAAAGATAAAAAGTAATCTTCCCTCCACTAAATCCTCACATGGCCACCCCCTTAAGACCAGGGCACTGTCAGTCCCTCGCCTGTCCTAACTAGATTATTATACTAGTATTCGAACTCTGTTAGAGCAAGTTAAGTTAAGCTGCTCTTTCCACCATGCATGCATGTGAGCTCACTTTATTCAGCTAGATTGCTTGTTTATTGGAACAAGTTAAGCTTTGTATCTCTCCGCCGAGGGCTAATCATACTGGCTTGACCGCCAACGTCGACGACCATGACCCCTTTTCTGAGTTTCGACGACGACTAGCCGGAGATGGGCAGTAGGCATATGCGAACAAATTTAGTTTTTCTTGTTTGAGATAGGCGAACAAATATAAGTAATCATGGGCCCTCAAACTCGGTTTCATTTCTGGGCTTCTGGCCGTTGGGCACTACTTGTCGGGCCAGCTGACCAGCTCCGGTGAGATAAAAACGAAGCCTCAAGAGTTGGATAGCACATTCAGACTGGGAAGTGGATCATGATCAGTGGAAGGAGACAAAGGTTACATCAAGATTCAACAACGTACACATTGAGACTGGGAAGTGGATCATGATCAGCGGAAGGAGGCAAAGGTTACATCAAGATTCAACAACGTACAGTGGGGAATAAAAATCTAAAGCAAGCTTAACCCGAGCAATCTAACAGATTAAGTAGGTCTATGAGGCTAATCAAGACACACTAATATTACAAGTGTAGCTACTACACAATGCTCAATAAGATCGACGTGGGACTAACTTCACATAGCTACAGCGGATGCAGTTAGACTCTTCAGCTGCCTGACAGAAAATCTAGAGGGAATTTAAAAAAAAAACCTAGTTGAAGTGCAGATACATCTTTTACAGGTCAGAAGGAACCATGCCGGGTCTTTCACCTCTGCAGGACCGTCTCACGCTCCGGAGGCGGTTAGCTTCAGATCGTCAGATGGTGTTCTCGACACGTCGACGATTGCCGATTGAACAACAGGGGAAGCCCAGCTCTGGTCTGCACTGTATGCTGAAGATACGACGTTCATTCTCGGGGCGACAGAGCTGTGCTGCCCTTGCTCGCTACTGTGTGTATCTGCGCTGGAGGCTGGAATGGCGACAGGTATGTGGGCAAATGTAGGTGCTGCATCCACTCTCGCCTTCTTTTGCTTCTGCTCCATTGGATAGCTTGGCATGAAGCTTCCGATCACAATCTGGTAATCAGATGAAATGATATTCTGTTATCTTTCGCAGCAAATGTATACAAGTCAACCAGGATAAATATGGAAAATCGACTTCTTTTCTTTATACCAAAATGTTACTATAGCAAAATTTCTTCAGACAATCAGAGAGTTCTACTATATATACTCATAGACATCACATTCTTATGAAAGGTAAGCAGCAGCACCTGAACAGGACTTGCCGCCACCAGTAAGCCGGCAACTCCACCGCCGACAACACGGCCGTCTGGGCTGGCAAGAGAAACACTCATCCCACCTGACCGACTTCGTGCTCCACTATTTTCAGTTGGCATAAAGGAACCAGATAAGGACAGCAACTCAAAGCGTCCCTACAGACAAAATATAGGGAATAAATAAGGATCTCATAGGACCAATAAGACTCCTCTGTATGTGAAATAACTTCATAACAAGGGATTATACGCATTATGAGCAAATGTCAAACCTCATAAGTTAATGTGCCACCAGAGGAATCCGGTTGACGAAGTGTAACATTTGATATGACACCATTGGCAGATAGAATACAAATCGCTCGTGGCCCTTGCTGAGAAAATGATATAACCTTCATCGTCACATCCTGAAAGAACGTCAATAAACATCAGTACCAGTAAGCATCATGGTCTTCATAGAACAACTTCATTTATTGTATCTATTGCAGGATCTGTAAGACTAGCAGCTATAGAACAGGCAAGAGCACGATTCACGGCTAACACTAGTCTATCAGATAAGATATTCGGATATCTTGTATCTACAAACTAGTATCAGGTATGACAAAGCTCTCTGGGATGCAGAGTACTTGGTACTTGTTTTCACATATACAGTTCAAGATCAGGTGACACACATTGTCTGGCGGGAATACCTCTGCTGCCAACAACATATACATCTTGAACGAGATGAACAAAATAAGATGTAAACTAGGAGCCAATTAAGACTTGAAAGAAAGCACTGAAACCATACCTCGCCAGGAGCAACAGTAATGATATGAGGAGTGAAATTCCCACCAGCAGAACACGCCACCATGTCACCTGCAAGCACTCACTGTGGTTAACAATCTGATACCAGAGTATTTCAAAACAAAGACAAGCGAACACAGCCTAAGATCGCTGGCTTGATAGAGGCAGGTTAAATATCCGACCATTGGTCATTCGTTCAAACCAAGAAGCCTGGTACTTTATGCTTATGCATCCACGCCGTCACTCTATCCGTTGCCATCACCGCCGCAGCACTAGAGAGATGGGGATGTCTAGAGGTACAAAGACATGATCTTGGAGGACCTTGGCACGATCAGAAACTATTTGGTTCCGGTATCAGAAACTAGCACGATGCCAGTGGCAGCCACGGCGACAGAACCCCACCACATAGCAGCAAGATGCCGAGAGGATTTCAGTGAGGCGAGCATATGCCTCCATCTGGACGGACCCCACGTGATCCCGGAGCTTCGGATCTTGGAAGGCACTAACCGGCCTGAGATCCCTGATTGGCATGCAACTGATCATGGATAAGAGGGGAAGAGAGGAGACAGCAAATATTCGGGTAAGAGAGGGACAGGGAACGGAGAGTGTCACGACATTGAAGGGAACGAGCTAGCTAGCGAGTGACGCTGACGCCGCAGACCAACTACCACTTCAGTCATTGGCCTGTCTGCAGCCGCCGGCCGGCCGGCCGGCCGGCATCGCCTCTCTAATCTCGTGATTCTGAGACCTAATCTAGGTGGAGAATTTGAACATCCACTTCTTATTTTCCATGGAGGAGTATGCGGATTGGGCGAACGATTGTTATTATGCAGCTTCATCTAGATTTACTTTGGGAGCAGATGTGAGCAAGATGAGGATACCTACCAATGGAGTCGAAGTGGAAGCCGAACTGCTGCTGCGGCTGCTGATGCTGCACATGGTGGTGGTACGGCTTGGGCGCCGCGGCGGCGAAATCAAGGGGCCGGCCCCTCCCGCGCTTCATGGCGGCGCCGACCGCCGACGCCGGCGTGTACTGCCCCGCCGCGACGGTGGCCGCCATCGGCGCCGAGGCTGAGATCGGCGTGGGGTTCAGGGGCCGGATCAGGCTCCCGTCCGGCCCGTACTTCCTCGGCCTTCCCCGCTTCTTCCCCACCTTCATCACCGGCCGCGCAGCCGGATACCCTCCTCTTCCTCCTCCCGCCACCACCACCGACGCAAAGCCCGGCGGCACCAGCAGGCCAGTACTTGTGCTGTTCTTCTCCAGCGCCGACGGTTCAGGTGCAGCCGCCGGAGGCGGCACAGATGCCAGTGGCTGGAAGCTCACCGTAGCCTCCGGAACCGCCGCCAGAGGTGCCGCAGATGCCGGTGACTGCAAGCCCACCGTAGCCTCCGGCACAACCGCCGCCACGACCTCCGGAACCGAAGCCGGAGCCGGAGCGCTCACTTCTCCCGACTTGGCCTCCATGCACGCGGCAGAGCTCGACACACACCCACCTCCTACTCGGGCTTTCGAGACGAGCTCCCGCCATTAGAGCTCCCACGCACTAACCCCATCTCGCACCACCTCCGCCTCCCACCTTAAAACGAACACCACCCCCGAAAATTCCCACAGAAAAAAGAACGAAAACACCGTGAAAAACCCACAAAAATCTACAAATTCCAGAACAAAAACAGAAAAAAAGATTATCAATCTGCCGCAGCTAGCTGGGAGGCGAGGGGAGGAAGAAACCGAGAGCGAGCGAGGTTGCAAAACAAAAGGGAGGAGCCGAGGAAATAAAAAGGCAAAACTAAAGCAAAAAAGGGGAGAGAGCGTGAAACAAAACCAATAAAAAATTAAATTAAACTAAATTATCGCGGGTGTATTAAATTAGGGCCGCGTCCGGGGTTTAAATAAAGAAATCAGACGCGCAATTGTCGCTGTACGCGCAGGACGAGTTTTTAATGCGGAATTCAAAAAATGCCATCCAAGCCAGGGGCAGGAACGGGAAGTGGAAAATGCTTTGCATTTTGTTTTTGAATTTTTCTCCTTTTCAGATTATTTTTAAAGCATTTCCAATAGCGGGTTGGATGGGTTAAGGTGAGAGGTGGCGATATTGGACGCGGTTTCTGGGTTAATCTGTGATTATGGTACTGTGGGTGGTCGCATGCGAGTGCGAGGGATTAGTTTCCGGCGAGTCAAAGGGGACAGTGGAAGCTCAACTGGTCCGTTGTGATGCCGGCTGGTCGTGTTTTTCAACGGCTAGTCTCGTGTGAAATGAAACACCATACACACTTGTTTTGGCAGCTCTACGCTCAAACCACATAATAACTGAAATTGATCCGATCAAATCTTTGAAAAATAAAATAAAAAACCCTCGCAAAAAAAAAGATCTCGTATAAGTTTGTGACTCAGATTTTTGTATGAATGTTCCAAATTTCATCTCAGGATTTCATATCCTAGTAGTGGTCCAAATTTGTTTGTGAGTTAAATACTGACATAAAACATGCACCTTAAGTCAAAGCAGTACCTCTACTCGGTAATACGTTTAATACGGTATTTGTACTCAATATGGTGATTATACGGTCCCTGATTAAATGTAGAACTCCGTATTTTATTCCCTATAATTTTGTTGACCGGTCCATCAGTGAGTACAACATGGCAACTCCACTAAAAAAAAGGTTGCCTCCCTAATCCAAATCCATGGGGTTGTCGCCTACCGTCATCCCACACCTCGCGCTCACGCTCACGCCGCTTTGTCCCGTGACCGACCATCGTGAGTTGGGCCACACTAGATATCTGCTGAGTGTGCCCAGAGTCATCGGGAGGTGCCAGAAACACACCGGCATCGTTGTCCGCCACAAGCCGCAGTTGTAGCCTCGACCCCTACTCTGAAGCTGGCATCAACACCGGTCAAAAGCAGCAGGAACACGCGGGCCTTCTCCTCGTCGACAATCCAAGTGAGCACGTATACAATATTCCGGCAAACCAAACTGACAACTATCTTTTTTTTATCACAAATCACTAAAAGTAGACACGCAGGCCGTCTCATTAAAAACTTTAAAGCCCCCTTAGATACCTGGAAGGAAAAAAATACGTAAAAACCTACGATCTTTTCACAGTTATAATTCATTACAATCCGTTGGGATCAACTCCAACACAAACTGACAACTATCTTGGTATTTGAGATGACACAACCCTAACATTCGTGAGCAAGTTCGTTAAGAAAATGATCAAAATTTGCTCCAGAGTGTCTCATATGCCCTAATGAAACAACTCGAGATGAACGGCTAAGTGATCGCGCACTTATAGGCTCGCCCGGCACACGAGTCTTTACTGTTCTCTGAAACCTGTCAAATTTTAATATAAATTGTTATAATAACTATATTTAATAAAGCCGATCACCATTAACCACAACTTTTTCAGGCCGAGATGAGAAAAAATAAAACCTATTGCACAAATGGGAGGAAACTGGCGGCAACAACAAATGGTTGTGCAAGTTTTTCTTTAATTTCCCCGCAGTGCTGCGTCGTAACGTGTCGAAGTCAAGCCAGCAGCACTACTACGCGCGCATGCATTTGCATGGCATGTCACCATGTGAGAGTGTACGCATGGAATGTGGATAGGTTTGGATATTTAGGTTGCAGAGCACCTGAGCGTGTGCCCGGCTTTGACAGTTGGACGGCATCTTCTGCGGTCGGTGGTCAGATGAACAAGCTATAGACAGCTCATGATTAGACCGTGCTCGAGCCTAACCCAGCCACCTGATGGAACCACGTGGGAGAGTCTAAAAGAAGAGAGAGACTCGGTGTAGTGGAATATACAGAATTTCGTCTCGCTAAAGAAATAAATCCATACCGCCGAATCAATATAAGGGGGTGAGAAAAACTTCTTACAAACCAGATCAAAGATAACAAATAAAAACACCTGCCGATTTGCACCCTCGACGTCAAACCTAAGACCACCCACTAGCAGGGACGGAGCCAGGGGGGTGCGAGCTGGGCCCCCTGTGCTGAATTTTTGTGTGAAAAGACCCCTATAAAATCTATGTTTTGACCCATAAAAAAATTTATGAGTAATTAGTAATATGGCCCCCTCCAACTAGTTTAGTCTTCATTTGGCCCCCTCTATTTATCAATCCTGGCTCCGTCCCTGCCCACTAGAATAGAACCTACGCCTCCACGAGAAATCGTTGAACATCGTCACCTCGAGCCCACCAGGGTATAGTCGGAAAGGGCCGCCTAGCTCTCGCTTCGGGCCATGGAGCATCGATCCTGCCCGCAAACAACGAGGATCGGAACCGTTGACAACTAAGTCGCGTGTATATGATAGGAGGTCACAAAGAACACCCTTGCCGAGGCTAAAGGGATTGAGGTAGGATCTGAACATGTTCGTCGATGCCAACAAGACGGTACATAAAAGAGCGAAGCTCCACGGTGATGCCCCCATGAGGGTGACGACACTAAACTGTCAGAGGTTTTCAACCGGAGTTCTGGTATGGGGCGGTGTAATCGTATGTGGATGGACAGCTCGTTACCCTTAGGGTACGGCTGGATGACTTTATATAGAGGTACAATACATGTACAAGGAGATTACATAACCGACATATACGGTTTAGGGTTAGAGCTACATACAATATCTAACACCCTCCCTCAATCTTAACAGTGTCTAACAAGCTAAGATTGCGCCGACATGCCTCAAACAGCGGCAATGGTAACTGAAAGAGCATTTTCCCTCATGTGTGGTTTTGGTAATTGAATGACAATCTCTATGGACTAATATTTACCTTGAGATATCATTATAGATCATGTCCATGGAGTTGTGGAGTTCATGTGTTGGACTCTTGAAGCTTATGTGTTGAGTGAAGCTTATTGCAAGCATGTCTTGAAGATTCAAGACATCATCTTAGTGAAGAAAAGATGAGTTGTGCAAGACCAAGAGAAGCTTTCTCAAAAAGATCCTATGCTTGGTGCTTGCAATGGATACATGAAGATGAAGCTTAGCGAGACTCTCCCATTGTGAGCATGGGGGAGTATTTGGAGAAGTCTTCATCAAGCAAGTGATTGGACGCGCAATCAAGAAAGATGACCCACTTGAAGAGATCAAGATAGTCATCTTCTAACTCAAGTGGAATGCTCAAGACAAAGGTATGATCTTGATAGGGCTATAGGATAGATAGGCGTACTATCAAGAGGGGCTCTCAAGTTAGTAACTTGATCGCATTCTTGTGCAGAGCTCAAACCTTTGCATACTTGGCATATCATGTTTCTTGGTTCTTATTTGGCTTTTATATTGGTGAGGAATTAGAGCTTGGTTCATCTCCATGTCAAGCTCTAGTTCATCGAAATCGGTTTTACTTTGGACAACTTGTTGCGTTTTCGGTGGCGGAAATATTGCCGGTTCTACCTTGAGGAAAGTCCCACACCTTGCCATGTGTGGGGATTTTACTCTATTCATGGGATGCAATATTTCCAACAAAATTGGTCTCACCTCATTTGGAGTTCATTTGCAAAAGTTATAGCAGTTTTCGTTTCGGTGTTTTGCTGATTCGGATTATTGGGGCCGGATATTCCGCCCTACCGGAATTTCCGGTTCCCCAGCTCATCCAAGAAAACGGCTAAGGAAAGGAGAAAAAGGGTTATGACTCCAGTCGGAAATTGTGCTCGGAAATTTCCATATACCGGAATTTCCGAGTGCCCCCAGAAAAGTCCTCCAGAAATGGCTAAGGAAAAGTTTGGTTTTGCTTCTGACTCCAGCCGGAATTTCCGAGCTCTCTTAGACCGGAATTTCCGGGTGACCGGAATTTCCGAGTCTCTCTAGACCGGAATTTCCGGATGACCGGAATTTCCGAGTCTCACTTATACCGGAATTTCCGAGTGTCGAAACAGCCAACGGCTATATTTCCTGGAGGGGTATAAATACCCCTCCCCTTCTTCCTCCTCAGCTAATCCAAGGCAGCACGACTTTCCCCTCTCTCCTACTCCATTGTTGACCTTGGAAAGCTCACTTCCCTCTCAATCCCTCCATTGAATCTTCCATATTCTTTAGGGAAAGTTGAGAGGAGATCTAGATCTACAATCCTACCAATCCATCTCTCCTCTAAGTGAGGGGAACTTAGTGGATCTAGTTCTTGGAGTTCCTTTGTGGTTCTTCCTCTCTTCTCCCCCCATAAGCATTAGTTGCTTTTCGTGGGATTGGAGTGAAGGATTTGACTCCTTTGTGGTTTCCTTTGTTCTTCCTCTCCTATTCCCCCATAAACATTTGTTGTTGTGTTGGAATTTGAGAGTGAAGGACTTGAGCACTTCGTGTGCTCTTGCCATTGCATTTGCATCGGTTTGAGCCCTCCACGAGGATTCGTGGTGGTATTACTTGTGAGCTTGTTACTCTTGGGTCTTTGGACCCTAGACGCCTTTTGTGGCCAAGACCTTTTGTGGTCAAGACCTTTTGTGGTCACTTGAGAGCCCCCAATTAAGTTGTGGGTGTGTGCCTCAAGACTTGGGAGCCCCCAATTAAGTTAGGTGTAGACATGGGACTGCACTTCAACAGCCTAGCACAGCGAAGAAGATCAAGAGCGTATTTCTTCTACGAAAGAGCCAGACCATCAGAGACCGGAGAGACCTCTAGGCCAAGAAAGAAGCGGAGAGGACCAAGATCCTTAACAGCAAATTCAACCAAAGGCTCTCAACCAGGCGACCAGCAGCAGAAGCAGAGGATCTCACCAAGATGATATCATCAATATAGACCAACAAATACATAGTGAGCTCAGGTCGATGAAGCATGAAAGGAAGTGTCAGCCATAGAGGGAACAAACCCATGAGCACGAAGAGCAGTACCAAGGCGCGCATGCCATGCGCGAGGAGCTTGTTTAAGCCCATATAGCGCCTTGATCAATCGACAGAGATGCTGAGGTTGAGCTGAATCAACAAAACCAGGCGGCTGACGCATGTAGACCTCCTCCTAAAGAACCCCATGCAAGAATGCATTCTGAACATCAAGCTGGCGAAGATGCCAACCTATGCTAACAGCTAGGGACAAGAGCGAACGAATAGTGGTAGGCTTAACCACCGGACTAAAAGTATCTTCGTAATCCAAGCCATACCGTTGCTTGAACCCTTTAGCCACGAGCCGAGCCTTATACCTCTCAATGAAACCATCAGATCTCTTCTTGACCTTGAACACCCACTTGGAATCGATGATATTGAGACCATGACTGGGAGGAACGAGCTGCCAGGTGTCATTGCAAAGAAGAGCATGGAACTCCTGCTCCATAGCAAAACTCCAGTGAGGTATACCGAGTGTCGGGGGGCTACCCCCCTGGTAGGGCAAATCTCGGCACGACTCTGCAGTGTGGCAACAGTATTTGACCTTTGGCGAGTGCAAGGGCCACCCCCTAGTGCGCTGAAGGGGTAATTTGACCTTTCAGAGCTGGTAGAGTGCAAGGTGCCTCCTGGCGGGCGCAAGGGTCATCCCTGGCGGCTATAAATAGCCCCCCATGCCTGCACCACAGCATAAGCAAGCGGATGGTTCCTCTAAGAACTAGCTTCTCGAAGATGTCTTTGGTGACAACCCAAGACATCTTCGGGAGGCTAGGCCTAGAGATGCTCATCCTAGAAGTTCTACTCGGATACATCCGGAAAGGATCTCGGAGGCTCCGGGTACACCTCCCGGTGGAGGAGATCCCGGGGGAACCGGATAGACTCCCCGGGTAGGTGAGAAAGGTACAAGCTTGCTCCCCGGGTACAAGCTAACCGGTATGTAGATCTCGGCCCTAGCAAATTGTCCGGTGTGTGCAGGAAAGACTTACAGGATGGAGCAAGGAGGTAGCCGACATGGGGGATGCCGGTAGATCGTCAATGGTCCGGAGCAGGCTTTCCCGCCTGGCGCGGGGGGAAGTACCATCCCCCATGTCGCGGAAGCATGGTCGCCTCCCGCCTGACACGAAAGCGTGTCAGCCGGTACGATAACGGTACGACAAGATCGGACATGCCTAGCCCGGCAATCCGGAAAAGGCTACTCGGGATGGGCAAAGACATGTCTTGTCTCTAACAGAGGGACAATGATGTTCCAGGACGGCGCCTGATGTCCTTGCCAGAATGATGACGGCAGGGCTATGCCGGATAGGTAGGCGCCTAGGTCGCACTAGCCAGTGTCGACATAACCGTTAGGCCTGTCTGGTGGGGCCATCCCGGATTAGGGTTTCCGTCCCTCCCGACCGGAACTCTATAAAAGGCGCCATAACTTCTCAAGTGAAGAGGGACCAACTTGGGAGCCAAGACCTTAGTCTCATTTACTCCTAGGACATTTACTCCTCCCTTTCTCTAGTTCATCTTGTTCTTCGTGTTCATCATCGCAAGAGCTCCAAGAGCGTGTTGTAGATCTTATTCCACACTTATATTGAGAGGGAAGGCAGGAGTAGGGGTGTTACCTCCCCACGAGGGCCCCAAACCTGGGTACATCGTGTGTGTGTGTGTCCTCTACCTTCGTGTAGTTATTTGTATTGCTAGATCTTCTTATCTTCCCTTCGGTTGTGTTTGTTGTTCTTCGGTGATCCCGGTCAAACCGACATCCTCCTCCGTGTGAGCTCTTTAGTTCGCTAGCCCTCCCCGGAGCCACCAGCGTCCATCAGCCCCACACTTTAGCCATCCTATGGCATCTGCCGTGACACCACCACGACAGTTGGCGCCCACCGTGGGGCTGACAGAGGCGCTGGCTGGTGTACACATCCGGACGGGTTCCTCCGTTCACTCCGGCCTTAGAGTTCTCTCCGGCCTGGTTGTCAGGCTAGGCGAGATGGATTTCGTCAGCGACAATGCCGGTTGCTTCCGGAATAAGCCCTTCCCGGCTGACGAATGCCTCATCGACTTCGGCGTCTTCACCACCTACGTCGCCACCGAGGTCATCTGCAGCTATCCGGACGTTGTCCTGTAGGCTGAAGATCCCCCCATGCTCCGCGCCGCCCGGGGTCCGCGTGGCGATCGCCCCGTGGGCTGCGTCGCAGTCATGATGGTCGGGACGACCGAGGAAGTGTCTAGGATGCCCCCGATGGCGATGCCGGCACTCACCGGGTTCGGTTAGCAAAACCTGCGCAGGAGAGAGGTGCTGCCCGGGACGGTGATCCTCAGCCCTCCCACCATCGTCGTCGCCCGGATCCCCTCTCGGGCCTGGTAGCTAAACTGGCTGTCCCGGTGACGGTGGATGTGGATACCCAAGTCATCTCAGCTGATTTGGACGAGCAGCGCAAATTGCTACTCGCAGAAGCGCACGAGATCGCCGAGATCCGGCGTGAACTCAGCGCCAGTCTTCGGGAGTACAATGCAGATCACGACTTCCCCAAGGTAGGCTCTCGGGACAAGCGCATTGCTGACCTGCGTAAAAAGGGCAGAATGGTGAATGATGAGTTGGCAGGTAGCACGGCACCTAGCCATAGCAGGACGGATAGCATGATCTCGGTAGAGAAGCCGGTGTACAGCTCGCCTGCCAAAACTCTTAGGGCTGCAGAAGCAGCTATGGTCGAGTTGGCAGGGCTATCCGGAGAAGCTCTCCGTAAGCAGCAAGAGCGGGTAAACGAGCTAGTCATAGAGGCTAACCGGCAGAACAAGGCCTTCAAGAAGAAGAATCCGGGAGTTGGATCCCATGTACATTCGGCCAGGGCCGAGAGCGACAAATCGGGCGGAGAGGCTTCCTCTCCACATCTGGGTAAAAGCAAGAGCAAGAGCCGAAGCCGGAGCAGAGGATCCGGGAAAAACAAGCAGTTGTAGGCGTACGACCCGGCCTTCGCCGGAGTTCAGCAAGCCGGACGAAACAATCCCGGTCAAGCTCGGGGTAGCCATAGCGGTGGTAACCAGGGTGTAGGAAACAATGCTGCGGTAAGCCACGGCAATCCACCCCGGTATCCACCACAAAATCAGGGAAACCGACAGAGAGACGCTGCTTCTGTCCCGCAGAAAGCCTTAGTTCCTGTGGTTAACCGGCATGATGATGGCAACTCGAGGCTGCAGCAACTCGGATACCAGCCTAACGAGAATCCTTTGGGATCCCGGATAGGAACTCGGCAGCTAGATCCCGCGGATTCCCGGATTAGGCTCGACCGGATTCACCAATCCGAGTTGGTTGATGAACAAGGTCCTCCGGGACCTGCGTGCTTTGGACCTCAGATCATGCGAGAACCAGCTGTAAGAAACTTCCAGCTCAACCGGGGTGCCAAGACTTATGACGGCAGCTCGAAGCCGGAAGATTGGCTAACCGACTATGTAACTGCAGTAAGCATAGCCGGTGGAAACAGACGCTGGGCAGTGTGGTACATACCACAAATGTTGGAAGGACCCGCTCGGATTTGGCTGAACAACTTAAGAACTGGCAGTATAGACTGTTGGTTGGATTTCGAGGAGGCCTTCATCAGCAACTTCACCAGCACGTACAAGAGGCCCAACCGACTGCAGCAGCTCGCCATCTGCCGGCAAAGGGGCAACGAAACCGAACGGGAGTACCTTACTCGGTGGAGCAACATTCGCAATTCTTACGAAGGAGTTATTGAAGCTCAAGCCATCTCGTGGTTTGCGCAGGGATGCCGGCATGGATCTATGCTTTGGCAAAAACTGCAGAGAAAGATGCCGACAACCTGGCTGAGACCATGCGCATCGCCGACACCTACACGCTTGGAGATCCCATGCAACCCCTAGTGGATGTCGGAGACTCCAACAGGAGGAATACGGGAACTCAGCGTTCGGGGCCGAGCAGAAGCCATGATCTCCACGATTTCGGCCCAAAGAGGAGTCAGCCCGAATTCCACTATGCCTCGCAGCAAGTTGCAGCAGTTAGCCGAGATCAGGGAGATGTCGGTAGCAATCAACGGCAGAAAACGACTGGTCCGGCTTGGGGTCAGAGCCAAGAGGTGCAGAAGACTTGGGTGGACCAGAAGAAGCCCCTGACGTATGAAGAGATGCTGAACAGGCCATGCTGTTATCATACGTTGGAGGCCAACAAGCCTGCAAACCACTCTACACGGCAGTGCAGCTGGTATCAGCGCACATTGCAAGAAGGCAGCGCGGGGGCTACTCGGCCGAACGCTCCGGCGTCGCGGCCGAACATACCGAGACCCCCTCCACCGCTATCCGGTGCTAATGCAGTCCGGATTAACCCACCCAACCAGGGACCTCCTCCCAGGCCTGTGAACATGGTGCACACCCGGAATGATAATGGCGCTGGTCCGAGTAACCAATCCGAACACCAGCAAGGCAACTACCGGGAGGCACACCATAGCTATGTGGTCTTCGTGACCGAGCCCACTGACCGGAAGAGTGTGCGACAACGCGCTCTGGAGGTAAATGCTGTAATCCTGGCGGTGCCCAAGTTCCTGCACTGGTCCGAGATGGAAATCACTTGGAGCCGGAAGGATCACCCCCGGGTTATGCCTAAGCCTGATGGCTATGCTCTAGTGGTGGACCCGACATTTTTCGGACCAAGCCTCAACGTCCGCTTCAGCCGGGTACTAATTGACAATGGTAGTGACATTAACATTATGTACAAGGATACCATGCTGAAGTTAGGGGTGTCCATGAACACGCTGCTCCCAACCGAGACAACCTTTCACGACATTGTACCCGGGGTATCCTGCTCCCCGATGGGCAAGATCTGGGTTGAGGTGTTATTTGGAACCCGGGAGAATTGCCGGACAGAGAGCCTGGAATTCGAGGTGGTAGATCTCGAAAGTCCATACCATGCGCTTATTGGCAGACCTGCACTGGCCAAGTTCATGATATCCACCCACATGGGGTATCTGAAGATGAAGATGCCGGGTCCGAATGGGGTAATCACCATAGCAGGAGACCACAAGCGCTCTATGGATTGTGCAACAGCCGGCTCAAACTTAGCCGAGTCCTTGGTTATTGCGGAGGAGAAAAAGAGGATTCAGCAGGTGATGGCACTGGCCCAAACCTCGCAACTCGAAATGCCCGGGATGGTAAACCCGGAGCAGAACACCTCATTCCAGCCACCAAAGGAGACCAAGAAGGTGGGAGTTGACCCCAAGTACCCGGAACGCCAGGTCATCATCGGTAGCAGCTTGGACAACAAATAGGAAGGCGAGCTCGTCGACTTCCTCCGTGAAAATCGGGATGCTTTTGCGTGGTCAAGTGATGATCTGCAAGGCGTTCCGAGGGAGTTGGCTGAGCACTCACTGTTTGTCAGGCCAGATGTGAAGCCGGTGAAGCAACCGACTAGGCGCCTCTCGAACGAAAGAAGAGCGGCGATCATGGAACATCTGGCAGTACTGCTTGCTGCCGGATTCGTGATGGAGGTACTGCACCCAGATTGGATTTAAATCCGGTCCTGGTAGAGAAGAAGGATGATCCCCTCCTGCTTAAGGTGTGGCGCATGTGCATCGACTTCACCAACCTCAACAAGGCTTGCCCGAAAGATCCTTTTCCACTTCCCCGGATAGATCAAGTGATCGATTCCACTGCCGGGAGTGAACTCTTGACTTTTTTAGATGCCTACTCCGGTTTTCACCAGATACCTTTGAATCCGGATGATTAGTTGAAAACTGCTTTTATTACCCCGTATGAGGCTTATTGCTATCGTGTCATGACTTTTGGTCTGAGAAATGCTGGTGCCACATACCAGAGGTGCATGCAAAAATGTTTACACGACCAGATAGGCCGGAATGCCGAAGTCTATGTTGATGACATAGTCATAAAAACAGAAGAAAGATCCTCTCTGGTCGATGACCTGAGGGAAAAATTTAAAAACTTAAGGAGATTCCGGATGAAGTTGAATCCGGATAAGTGCACATTCGGCGTGCCGGCAGGAAAACTACTCGGTTTCCTCATTTCAAGCCGGGGAATTGAGGTCAACCCGGGTAAAATACGAGCAATCGAGAGCATGAAGCTGCCGGCACGTCTCAAAGACGTGCAGAAGTTTACTGGTTGCCTGGCATCCCTAAGTCGATTTGTGAGCCGACTAGGGGAGAAGGCCTTACCCTTGTATCAGCTGATGAAAAAGAGTAAAAACTTCGTGTGGACTCCGCAAGCAGATACGGCATTCAATGACTTGAAAAGAATGCTCTCATCAACACCAGTGTTGGCATCCCCATTGCCCAAGGAGCCTATGCTACTGTACATTGCTGCCACTAACCGGGTAGTAAGTGTAGCTATTATCGTGGAAAGAGAAGAAGGGGACAAGCTGATACAGAGGCCGGTGTATTACTTGAGCGAGGTGATCTCGGAATCCAAGCAAAACTACCCGCATTATCAGAAGATGGCATATGGGGTATACTTGGCAGTGACCAAACTCAAGCACTATTTTCAAGAGCACCCGATCACAGTGGTGTGCGAGGCTCCCCTAGTCGAAATCATCGGTTGCAAAGATGCTAGCGGCCGGGTTGCCAAATGGGCCATCCAGTTGTCTCCGTACGCTCCAGCATACGAGAGGCGTGACGCCATTAAGTCGCAGGCGCTGCCGGACTTCCTGGTAGACTGGGCCGAGATGCAATACGAGCCTCCAGAGGATGCATTTCGATGGGTCCAAAGCCAAGATCGGATTGGGTGCCGGAGTGGTCCTCACCTCACCGAAACAAGATGTGCTGAAATATGTCCTGCAAATTCACTTCCGGGCATCCAACAATGTCGCCGAGTATGAGGCCTTAGTTCATGGACTGTATGTCGCCAAGGAAATCGGCATCCGCCGGATAGAGTGTTTCGGCGATTCCGACCTCATGGTGCAGCAGGTGTCGGGGAACTGGGATGCAATTGACGCCAACAAGGCCTTGTATCGGTTCCACGTACAGAAAATGTCCGGATTTTTTGAAGGCTGCGAGTTCAAGCACATTCCCTGAGGGGAAAACGAAGCAGCAGATGTGTTGTCCAAGCTAGGGTCATCTCGGGAGGCCATCCCACCCGGGATCGCTCTTGAGCATCTGAGGAAGCCGTCTATCCAGCCTTCGCCCGAGTCGGATTCTATCTTCATCCCCAAGGAGCACGGTTCGGAAGCTGCACCTATGGGGGTGGAATTCGGGAACATTGTGTTGAACCCGAGGACTGCATCACAGAACTCGGAGAAACTAAATAGCATGATGATGGAAGTAATGTCGGCCGAGCCAATGGACATAGATGCCCCCGTATTCCCGGTTCGACCTGTCCCGGGATGGGCACAGCCTATCATGGCGTACATATTGGATGGAACCCTTCCGGAGAACGAGGTAGAAGCCTGGCAAATATTGAGGAGATCCAAAGCATACACCGTCGTCAATCAAGAACTGTACAAGAGAAGTGTCACCGAGGTGCTCCAACGGTGTGTGGAACCCGAAGAAGGCCAAGAGATGCTATTGGAAATACACCAAGGAGAGTGTGGGCATCATGCATCATCTCGAGCGCTGGTGGCAAAAGTGTTCCGGCATGGATTCTACTGGCTCACTGCCTTGCAGCAGGCAGAGGACATTGTCCGTAAGTGTGAGGGTGCCAGAGGTTTGCACACCGGATACATATGTCGGCATCAGCACTAAAGACAATCCCTATCACTTGGCCGTTCGCAGTATGGTGCTTGGACATGGTCGGACAATTCAAGCCGGCAAGGGGCAATATGACGCACATGCTGGTCATGGTGGACAAGTTTACAAAGTGGATAGAGGTCAAACCAATCCGGAAGTGTGACGGACACACCTCGGTTCAATTCTTGAAAGACATCATCTTGAGATACGGATACCCGCACAACATCATCACGGATAATGGCACACTTTTTGCTGTGGGGGAGTTCGCTCGATTTTGTGCTGAGAAGAGAATCCGGTTGGATGTGGTGTCAGTGGCTCACCCGGAAGCCAACGGGCAAGTCGAGAGGGCAAATGCATTGGTCTTGGCCGGCATCAAAGCCCGCTTGATCGAGCCACTCTTAAGAACTCCGGGGTGTTGGATAGAGGAGATACCGGCAGTTTTGTGGGGTCTCCGGACCACACCAAACAGATCTACCGGGTACACCCCATTCTTCATGGTGTACGGTGCCAAGGCCGTGCTTCCAACCGACATCCAGCACGACTCACCAAGGGTTACAATGTTCACCGAGACCGAGGCAAAGGAAGCCCGGGAAGATGATGTGGATTTGCTCAAAGAGGCAAGGGAATTGGCACTGTCTCGGTCGGCAATTTATCAGCAAAATCTCCGTCGCTATCATAGCCGGAAGGTGCACCCCAGAGTATTCCGAGAAGGGGATCTCGTGCTAAGGCTTATCCAGCGCACAGCCGGGATGCGTAAGCTCTCTCCTCCATGGGAGGGTCCTTTTGTTGTAAGCAGGGCACTGCACAATGATTCTTATTACCTTGTAGATGCACAGGAAGCTAGAAAAGGTGTAATGGACAAAGCCGGTGAGGAAACCAAGCGGCCATGGAATGTAGCCTTGCTCCGACCCTTTACACTTAAAGGGTGCAATGTATGTATCTCGGTTCCCTATCAATGAAATTTCGACACCCCGAGATGTTACTCGGGGACGGTCGGCCCAAAGTTCTCCCTTGTCTTAACTTACATGTCGGTACCCTCGGGAGGAACCCGGGGACTGCCTCGTTTTATGCCTTCTGTTTTTTCTATTCATGCATGTCGGTACCCTCGGAAGGAACCCGGGGACTGCCTCGTTTTATGCCTTCTGTTTTTTCTATTCATGCATGCCGGCAACCCAAGGAGGAACCCGTGGACTGCCTGTTATCTATTTGTGGTTTGACGTATGCCGGGCAAAATCCGAGATCGATTTTCTAGTCGGAGTAATGTATGTCATGTAAAATAATCTTGTGACCCGACTGACGAACACCAAAATGGTAGTCAAGAGCAGAGAACGTCAAATATGGGAAACACGAAAACAAACTCGGGGACTCGGGATAGGAACTTCTCCGGCATACGTGTTTTGCTTATTCAGTTGTTTATTTTGTTATGTCGGAAATTTAGCAAACTGGAACTCGGATTTGCATAAGTAGTGTATACTGTAAAAGGAATTTTGTGACTCGACTGTCGAACGCCGAAATGGTAGACAAGAGCAGAAATTACCTAACTACGGTAAACATGAAAACGAACTCGGGGACTCGTTGCAAAATAAACCGGCATAACTTGTTTGCGTAACATTAAACAGAGTACGAATTAAAATATATATATTACAGCTGCACCCGGCATCTCGGGGATCTGACGCTTCTACACTTAGTGTTTTTAGGAAGTGGGAGAAGACGGTTTCTCAGGTACATCGGCAAATGAAGAAGTCACAATGGTCTCCTCCATGTTGGCAGTGGTGTCCAGAGCCTCCGGGTTCGCCTCGGCGTGGGAAGTCTCGGCCAGCGAGGGAGTAGCACCTTCCCGGGAGGTCACGGTCTCGGTAGCAGCACCGGTAGCAGCATCGTCATCCTCCGGGATCTCAGCATCCGCGTCACCGGTTTCAACCGTCTCAGCATCATCTTCGTAATGTGACTCGGAGTCAGAAGTGATGAGGCTCGTGGTAAAGACGCCGATGTCGGACCAAGACGCGACGCGATGCGCAACCTCTTGGCGTCGCTTGATCTTGGCCGGATCGGTGCACCACGGCGAGATGGTGCGCAGACGCTGGATCACATCAAGGTCGAGCCCCTCGTACCAGCTGAGCACGTGGGTCAAGACTTGGTCAACACCAGCCCGCGCACCGGAGCGCTTCCAAGCGTGAAGTCGCTTGCCGGCATCTCGGAGCGCAGTCGCCAATTCACTAACCGAGAGGGTAGCGGTGACGCCAGGCCATAGAGCGCCATGGACATGGACGGCCGCACTGATCAGCTCGGTCCCGATCGACCGGAGAGGTGCTATCCGGGCCTTCAGAGCGATGAGGTGGTCCTCGATATCCCAGGAGTCCGAGATAGGACCCTTCCCGGCACGCTTCTCCCGGGCGGTAGCAACTGCAAGGTTGGCGGCGTCTCGGGAGTGTTCAAATTGCCCTTTAAAAAGAAGAGCTGTCAAGCGGCCAGGTCATGAGGGTGGTGGAAGTAAAGAAAGAAAGCAAGAGAAAAAGATCTCGGTAAACTTACTATTGAGGTCCCGGTTTAAACCAGTCAGTTCAGCAAGCCAGCCATCCGCCTTCGACCGGAGAAGAGCCAACTCGGTCTTGGCGTGGTGCGCGCGCGCCTCGGTATTGTCCAAGGTTTCCTTCTGCTTCTTGGTCGCGTCCAGGAACCGCGCCTTCAAGTCAGTAGCGGTGGACTTGGACTTCTCCAGCTCGGCATTTAGCCGCAGGATCTCGGACTGAGCCGTCGACAAGGCAGTTTTTTGGTCCACCGAGACCTTTCGCGCGGCGTTCCGCTCCTCCCGGAGTCGCTCCTCAGACTTCTTGGACTGACCGAAGTCCGCAAGAAGCTGGTGGAAGACGCTGCTGCGTTTCTTGCCGCAATCCTATGTCAAAAGGTTATCCGATATCAGAATTCGGGAAGGATCCTGGGGACTCGGGAGTATCCGGAATCCACAATGGCTAAACAAACCAACTTTTTTTAAGATTAATGTCTAGTGATCTGCTACTCGGTGGAGTCTAGAGCACTAAGCATCAATCTCGGGGACTAGTGGGGATGGAAGAGTTGAAACTTTGGAGAAAGTGGAAGGAGGAAAGTTACATCGATCACCCGGGTGACATCCAGTGCAGCCACCTGGAGAGCGTGAAGGGCTTGGGCGCTGCGGCTCGTGCCGGCAGCGTGCAAATCCCCCACAATCTCGGAGGCATCAGCGGCGAGCCAGGCCTTGTTGTATTCTTCAATAATACGAAGGTCAGGCGCGTTCGCGGCAACGATCTCCCAGGATCCTGAAGACACAAAGGAGCTTACGGTCGCTCGAAGCGCCTGCAAGGCGGCAGTAGGGATCTCGGCAGGAGGTGGTGGTAATCCGGAATACTTACCCGGGGCAGAGGAACCCTTGCTGTGGGCCAAGTCTTGCGTCGAAGATTTCGGAGGGGCATTGGGCTTGGCAGCAACTATCTTCTGCCCGGAGGCCTGGTTGCGTAGGATCCCGACAGGAAGATCAGCCTGTCGGGAGAAAGAAGTAGACGGCTTCGGCGGCGGAGTCTTGCCGGAAGTCAACCGGGAAGAGGCGCGCGGCACGACTTGCCGCGGAGGGCTCGCCATCTCCCCCTCAAGATGGGACACCCGCCGCGGGCTGTCCGGAAGGATGGTATCCCCAGCCGCAGAGCTAGATGGTAGCAGAACCTCAGTCTCCCTGAGATCGGCCTCCGGAGCCACGACCTCGGGAAGCACGACACCAGGTGTAGGATGCTCATCGTCCTGCGCCGGGTGCCGAAATGGAGAAGGAGCAGCCCGGGAGGGGCTAGGAGTGCGGGATCCCGGAGGGTGGAGACCCACGGAAGACGGGACGTCAAGAGCATCTCTATAATGAGCATGTCAGAAAAAACCTCAGGAGAAATCAAAGCCAGATAACTCAAAGCAAGCAAATCATACCCGGAATCTACAGTAGGCGGACCTTTCCAGCATCGAGGAGGTTTTTCGCCCGGCTGCTTGGTCTGCCTACTCTTCTTGGGGACACCACCAGATTCACCGGCAGGGGTGGTGTCGGAGCTCACGCGTTTCCGGGTTTCGGCGCGCTTCGTCACGGCCGCTGATCTCGGAACTACTGGCGAAGCCCAATTGAGGGGAAGAGCGTCAATCACATCGAGTATTTGACAATCGTCACCATCATCATCGTCAGATGCAAGGTGGATAGCCTCTGGAGTTGAGGGATTACCCGGGGCGGTAGCACGGGCTGGGGGATGGCGAGGTGATCTTCGCCGTCGGGATCCTCTCTCGGCATCTCCTTCGGTATCGGGAAATCCGCCGCGAAGTTGCCACCGGCATGCATCGCGTCCTCCGCTGTCTGACGCTCGAACAGCTGCAGGAATAAATCGTTGCATGACAACCATGTCGATTTCCAGCAAAACCCGGGTGCAAAGGGAAGTTGGCGAAAAGCAGACACAAGCACCTGCTTCAGTGGTTTATTGCGGGAGCCGGCAACACGACCCCACGCGAAATTCACAGGCAGCTTAGTTCGAGCGATAGCTCGAACGCGCCGCCGGACTTGAGCTTTGTCCAGCGGGAAGATGCTGGTTCTCGTGGGGTCATATACACCACTGATATGACACAGCTTGTGAGCTCGAGTCTGCAGAGCGCAGATGCGGCGGATGATAAAGCAGCACAAGAGGTCATCCGAGGTCAGACTATCCGTGAGGATGCTCAGGACGTCGTGCATACACGTGATCTCCTCGGAATCCGGGAGCCTATTCCAGAGATCGAACACGCGGGGGGAACCCATGGAAAACTCGGGTAAGTTGATGAAATCCGGAGAGGAGGATCCCGGAGAGTCTCCCGAGGTCGCCCGGTTCTTCACGTAGAAGAAGCTCCGTTGCCACTTTCGGCATGATTCCAGCCCCTGGACCTTAGGGAATCCGGAACCAGGGCGAGGGATGATCATTGCCGCCCCGCAGTCAACAAGATCTTTGACCTTCTTGTCCGGGTTTGGGATGACTTGGCGGCGAAGGATGAAGTACTTGGCCCAGAGATCCACAAACGGCCAAATACCGAGATACCCTTCCGTGTAAGTGGCGAAGACGGAGAGCATCATGATTGCGTTGGCCGGTAGCTGATGAGGTTGGAGGTTGTAGGTGTCGAGGAAGGCGCGGAAGAAGGGGCTGGCCGGAAGCCCAAACCCCCGCTCAAAGTGCGTGAGGAACACTACATATTCGCCGGGTTGAGGTTTCGGCTGAACTTCGTTCCCCCGAAGTCGACTCTCAACCTGTGGAGGGATCCGGTGTGTCCGGTACAGCCAATCAAGGTCCCCCTGATTGGTCTCGGAACCGTCCCAGCAACCTTGGACACTCTCGTCGCCCATCTCGGATGGCACGGAGGACATACCAGAGCTACTCTGCAGGCGGAGTGGCAGTTAGTCGGGTTAGTATGCCGGTAACGGAAGATCCCGGAGTGGAAACTTCTAGCAACAACCGGGTTCCTGTTAAAGAGATCTAGCGTGCTCGAACAAATAAATTTAATCGGCACAATAATACCCGAGCCGTGCATGAGTGTGGACTAGCGCGGATCGAAACTAAGGCATGGTGTAGGCCACCGGCGACGCCGCGCCGAGCGCGCTCGCCGGCGACAGCATGGTTCGTGGACGCGCGAAGTCACGGGCTAATGCGGTGGTTCGTCACCGTAAAAAAGTTCACCGGAGAAAGAAACTCACCGGAGAAGCTGGCACCGGGGCGCGAGAGACCCGATGCCCGATCTTGAGGAAACGAACGCCTTCAGCGACGGACGACGACGGTGTCGCTCAAGCTCTGGGCACGGCGACGGTGACGCTTGAGCTGCAGGCGTGACGGCGGAGCGCTCGGGACGGTTGCGGAGAGGAAGGATGAATCGGGGAAGAAAGGGGATAACTCCTCCGCTCCCCTATTTATGGGAAGCCCCGGAGCGGTTTCCGTTTTTTCCCGCCCACGATCTCCCAAATCGTGGGTGGGATCAGTTTTGCGCCGCGCGGCACGTGGCGTCGCCCGGAGCGCCCGATCCGGCCACACCGCGGGCCACAGAGCCCCAACGGTTGGACTTCGGATCGGCTGCGGCTCCCGGCGCGCGAACCCGAGCAGCGGTATGCTTAGTCAAAAGCACTCGAGTACCTCTCTGCATTGACAAGACCTCGGGTGGAACCCTCCCCCCCATAAAACGACATCTTCCCCGACACGGAAGGTGAAGTTCAGATCGGCACGGCCTTATCCGGGTGACCGGCTAAGGGTGCTATCTCATTTACGCGAGCGCGACCTCCAGATAGGGGTGTCGGTGAAATACATCTCGGTACCAAAACTGAAGGTCGATCCTGGCTTGCTCAAGTGCTCCTCTTTTTTCTTAAAGCTGATCCCGCGCATCGTCTTGGGTCGCTGCACAGCACCAGCTTCGGGGACTAGTGTCGGGGGGCTACCCCCCGGGTAGGGCAAATCTCGGCACGACTCTGCAGTATGGCAACAGTATTTGACCTTTGGCGAGTGCAAGGGCCAACCCCTAGTGCGCTGAAGGGGTAATTTGACCTTTCGGAGCTGGTAGAGTGCAAGGTGCCTCCTGGCGGGCGCAAGGGTCATCCCTGGCGGCTATAAATAGCCCCCCATGCCTGCACCACAGCATAAGCAAGCGGATGGTTCCTCTAAGAACTAGCTTCTCGAAGATGTCTTTGGTGACAGCCCAAGACATCTTCGGGAGGCTAGGCCTAGAGATGCTCATCCTAGAAGTTCTACTCGGATACATCCGGAAAGGATCTCGGAGGCTCCGGGTACACCTCCCGGTGGAGGAGATCCAGGGGGAACCGGATAGACTCCCCGGGTAGGTGAGAAAGGTACAAGCTTGCTCCCCGGGTACAAGCTAACTGGTGTGTAGATCTCGGCCCTAGCAAATTGTCCGGTGTGTGCAGGAAAGACTTACATGATGGAGCAAGGAGGTAGCCGGCATGGGGGATGCCGGTAGATCGTCAACGGTCCGGAGCAGGCTTTCCCGTCTGGCGCAGGGGGAAGTACCATCCCCCCTGACGCGGAAGCATGGTCACCTCCCGCCTGACACGGAAGCGTGTCAGCCGGTACGATAACGGTACGACAAGATCGGACATGCCTAGCCCGGCAATCCGGAAACGGCTACTCGGGATGGGCAAAGACATGTCTTGTCTCTGACAGAGGGACAATGATGTTCCAGGACGGCGCCTGATGTCCTTGCCGGAATGATGACGGCAGGGCTATGCCGGATAGGTAGGCGGCTAGGTCGCACTAGCCAGTGTCGACATAACCATTAGGCCTGTCTGGTGGGGCCATCCCGGATTAGGGTTTCTGGCCCTCCCGGCCGGAACTCTATAAAAGGCGCCATAACTGCTCAAGTGAAGAGGGACCAACTTGGGAGCCAAGACCTTAGTCTCATTTACTCCTAGGACATTTACTCCTCCCTTTCTCTAGTTCATCTTGTTCTTCGTGTTCATCATCGCAAGAGCTCCAAGAGCGTGTTGTAGATCTTATTCCACACTTATATTGAGAGGGAAGGCAGGAGTAGGGGTGTTACCTCCCCACGAGGGCCCCAAACCTGGGTACATCGTGTGTGTGTGTCCTCTGCCTTCGTGCAGTTATTTGTATTGTTAAATCTTCTTATCTTCCCTTCGGTTGTGTTTGTTGTTCTTCGGTGATCCCGATCAAACCGACATCCTCCTCCGTGTGAGCTCTTTAGTTCGCTAGCCCTCCCCGGAGCCACCAACGTCCATCGGCCCCACACTTTAGCCATCCTATGACATCTGTCGTGACACCACCACGACACCGAGGGCCTCCTTGTAGGTAGAAGGCTCGAGAGTGGAATCAAGAACACCTTGAGCACGACATGCAGCAAACCAGGCAACTGTACCATCTTTGCGGTTGAAGGGCTTGAGGATGCCATTACGACTCTGTGTCGTAACCCGAGAGGGAGCAGCTGGTGGTGGTGGCGCTGGATAAGGGCTCGGTGGAGCTGCAACATTCGACGTGGGAGATACAGACGCAAGCAAGGCCGTGGGCGAGGAAGTCGACGATGACGGCCCAGCAGAGGGCGTCGCAGGGCTGGCCGGCTCGGGTGATACGGGCCGTGGCGAGGCCAGAGAATCGCCAGGAAGCGGGCCGAGCTGTGGAGCCACGGGAACCAGCAAGGGCCCAGCCGGAAGTGGAGCAGGCCGTGCATGGGACGGGATAGGGTACGTGCATGGCATTGTCGGCCGATCGACGTGAACAGCAGGAGGAGCAGCTGGATCATCTAACACTTCCAGGCGAGCACCACGAACAGAACCTGCACCATGGTTAGGGAGCAACGCAGGAGTATATGTGACGAGGTGTTAACTCGACAAGTCTCAGGGTTGTGCACCCCGGGTTGATTGATGGGGAGAGAGAGAGGTGTTGGTGATCACGACGGCTGACAAGCAAGGTTTTGCCCAGGTTCAGGCTCCCGGAGGATAACACCCTACTCCTGCTTGTCTGATTATTGATGCGAGTAGCGATTACAATGGCGAGATTGCGATCTCGCTAGGGTTTGCCGTGACGGCTATGAGCGTATCTCTTCGTTGGTACTTTTGGGGACGAGCCACCCTCCTGGCTTTATAGGTAGCCAGGTCTCGGGTGGTCGATGCCGATGGCAATTACAGATATGGCAGGTTATGCGACCTAACCGACTTGGACTAGGTTACATGGTACCCCGCGTGGGCCTTCTGTGGGCCTCCAAATCCTTGGCGTGGCCCAGGTAGCCTTATCGTGGGCTACCCGAAAGGTAGCCCCACGTCAGTAGCCCCCGAGTGCTTGGTCGAAGCGTAGAGTCGGGCAAAGGACTTCTTCCTCCTGGACGCGCCATTGGATTGCTTGATCTTGAGCTTGAACTCGATTTCTTCAGTCGAACCGGCCTCTCCCGATGGGAGTAACCTTTGCAGTCGAATTACTTTGCCTTGGTCTTCTTGTGAAGCTTGCGTCTATTCGGCCTGTTGGCTTACTTGTAGATGGATTCGGCTGCTCGAGCTTACTCGTTTTTTCTTTGCCACCCAAATGATTCCTTCGGGTTCTCGGATCAGCAGTCGATCCAACTTTGTTGGTTTCAGCTGAGAAGCTTACTACTCGAATCACTCTGTCGAGCTGTTTCAGTTGTTTTTGGAGCCGTTGGCTTGATGACGTCATTGGTGACGATCCATTGCACGCCGCTGCGCCCGATGGGACGTGACAAGGCGGGCCCCACTGTCAGAGCTGACAGCGGTCAGCGATAGTCACGTCTTCGAACTGGGCGCGAAATTTGCGCAGCATGATGACGACGCTGAAGGGGATCGTGTGCAGAAAACAAAAAATTTCCTACCAACGATATCCTAAAAGCAAGCCAAGATCTATTCTATGCAGGTATAGTAGTACGAACGGAGATCGGAATACGTACCCTTGTAGACCGAAAGCGGGGATTAAGTTCCCGCACAAACGTTGTCGATGAAGACCGACGAAGCCGACCTCAAGGTCGTGTAGAGGAAGCAGACCTCCGAGTACTGCTAGCGCATCACCTCACAGGGCGTCACACACGTACGATGGAGACGACGGCCTCCGAAGCTCCAGTCCAGGACGAGCAGTGGAAGACTTGGACCGGAACACCAGCAGCGCGACAGCGGGCTATGGTGGAAGAGACCCCCCCTCCTCAGCTCGGCGCGGCTCCGACTTGGGAACCACGAGATCGAGAGAGAAATCGGGAATTAATTGGTGAATTAAAAGGCCAGGGGTGCCCTTTCTTATATAGACTCCCAGGGGAGCCAACCTTGCCAGCCAGGCAATGTGGGACTATCCCCACATGCCTGGTGCGGCTAGGCCAGGTGCGCCGGCCCCCTGGTGGGCCCCTTGGCCCATCCAGGCCGGCCACCATGGCTCCCACCGAATCCCCTAGGGATTTTCCCCCTCTTGGGCCTTCTTTCGACCAGAAGGCCCATTTAGGGAAATCAGCCTAAATAAATTCGAAAATAAATATATAAAATCATATTTGCATATGAATTACACTAATTAATATCAAACATAATATATATAATTTTTCTTAGCTCCGAAAACTCTTTCGTCGCTGCCCGATCTCCATCGGACCCCTCCCGGGACGCTCCCGGTGATCTCTTTCCTTTCCGGTTGTCTTGTCGAAACCCCTTAAGTGTGTTACCCTAGCGGTTCGTTATAATAACAGGTATGACCAAGACTCCTCTATGATCAACGACTAACTCGTAGGCCTGGACCCCATGAATTAATCCCTGTGATATAACGAATGACTTTCATCTATCAAACCTGAACGCAAAGTCTTAAACCTTTTGCCATAGTGATACTTAGCATGTCCGAGCGTCGTTCCATAGATATCTCCATACCTAATCCCGACCTCGTTACCGACGACGCTATCTTCTACTCATTCATGATCTCATGTCTCCGTGACCTAGTCACATTCTTGCAACCTCATTAGACATGATCTCACCGAGTGGGCGCGAGAGTATCTATCCTGCTATGCGGACTGGAAAATCCCGCTCTTGACCCCTCGTCTCAACTACTCCTTTCCGATACCCAAAAGTATCACCGTTATTGTCATACTAAATAAGATACGACGTTTGGTGCGATCAAAGTATCTTCCAGGAATAACAATAAGAGTTGATCTCACGGTCAAAGGCGTAACGACTACGTTCTCCAAATCTGGGTATGTCCATCACATCGTTCTCCAACGATATGACTCCCATTGCCGACCGGCGCCATGCCCCATGACCGGGAAACCTCGATCATCAATCGCGCAACGAAACTAGTCTTAGTAGAGGCTACTAGGGACCTGGTTGTTTACGTATCACACCCGCATTAATGTTTCCGCTTAATACGGTTCTAGCATGACACAAAAACCTATTATGAACAAACGAGATATGATAAAGAATACACTTTATTAATTGCCTCTAGGGCATATCTCCTTCAGTCTCCCACTTGCACTAGAGTACAACTTAATCTAGATTACAACTTGGTAAAAGCTTAACACCCATAGCTAACTAGTGCTTTTCATGCTTATCAAGCGGAAGAGGCTTCGTCAGCGGATCTGCCACATTCAGATCCGTATGCACTTTGCAAATCTTCACATCGCCTCTTTGTACGTACTGACGTATCACATGGAAGCGTCGGAGAATGTGTTTGGCGGTGGAGTGAGACCTTGGCTCCTTGGCGTTCGCAATGGCACCCGTATTGTCGCAGAAGAGGATCACGGGGTCTTGCACGCTCGGGAACACTCCAAGTTTGATGACGAACTTCCTCAGCCACACAGCTTCATTCGCGACTTCGCAAGCAGCGATATACTCCGACTCCATTGAAGATTGTGCGACTATGGGTTGCTTCCCACTTCTCCAGCACACGGCGCCTCCATTCACCTTGAACACGTAACCTGTATGTGACTTACAGTCATCGGGGTCTGAGCAGAAACTTGCATCTACGTAACCTGTTACGCCAAGTTCTTCATCGCAGCCACCATACACAAGGAACATTTCCTTTGTCTTATTGAGATACTTAAGAATGCTCTTAACAGCTATCCAATGCGGCATTCCATGATTACTCTGGAACCGGCTTGTCAAACTTAGAGCTAATGCCACATCCGGTCTAGTACTCAACATTGCATACATGATTGATCCTATGGCTGAAGCATAAGGATGTTTGGTCATTTCGGCCTTACCCAGTTCCGTCACCGGACACTGTGCCTTCCACAATATCTTATTCTTGATAACCGGCAGAGAACCCTTCTTTGCCTTCTCCATACGGAAACGTTTCAGTATTTTATCAAGATAAGTACTCTGACTCAGTGCTAATAGGCGCCTTGATCTATCGCGATAGATTTTTATGCCTAAAACATACGCAGCTTCTCCTAAGTCCTTCATGGAAAATTTACTGTATAAATATTCCTTCACGCTATTCAGAAGTTTCACATCATCCCCAATTAGCAATATGTCGTCAACATACAGTGCTAAGAACACAACCGAGCTCCCACTCATTTTCTTGTAAATACAGGTCTCTTCCACATTTTGGATAAATCCAAAACCTTTGATTACCTCATCAAAGCGAAGATTCCAGCTCTGAGATGCCTGCTTCAATCCATAGATGGATCGCTGAATCTTGCACACCTTGTTAGCATTTCCTGGATCGACAAAACCTTCCGGCTGAACCATGTACAACTCTTCCTCAATGTTTTCATTTAGGAAGGCCGTTTTGACGTCCATCTGCCAGATTTCATAATCATAATAGGCAGCTACCGCTAACAAAATCCGAATAGACTTAAGCATCGCTACCAGTGAAAAAGTTTCATCGTAGTCAATTCCATGAACTTGTCGGAAACCCTTTGCGACAAGCCGAGCTTTATAGACGGTCACATTACCATCAGCATCAGTCTTCTTCTTAAATATCCATTTATTCTCGACGGCCTTGAGCCCTTCGGGAATATCCATCAAAGTCCACACTTTGTTATCATACATGGATCCTATTTCGGATTTCATGGCTTCAAGCCATTTCTCGGACTCTAGACTCGCCATCGCCTCCTTGTAGTTCGTAGGTTCGTCTTGTTCGACTAACATGACGGTGCAAACCATGTTGCCATACCATTCTGGTGCGATCCGAGATCTACCAGACCTACGAGGTAGAACATCTTCCTCGACAGTTTCTCCCACTCCTTCCACGGAGGACGTTTCCGGAATTGCTTCCGTTGCGCCACTCGGAATCTCGAGTTCAGGATCAACGATTTCATCGAGGTCTACCTTCCTCCCACTTACTCCTTTCGCGAGAAACTCCTTCTCTAGAAAGGTACCGGTCTTCGCGACAAAAGTTTTGCCCTCAGCTTGGTTGTAGAAGGTGTACCCAACGGTTTCCCGCGGATATCCTACAAAGACGACTTTCTCCGACTTCGGTTCGAGTTTGTCGGGTTGTAGTTTCTTAACGTACGCCTCACAACCCCAAACCTTCAGAAACGATAACTTAGGCTTTTGGCCATACCATAATTCATACGGCGTCGTTTCAACGGACTTGGACGGAGCCCTAATTAAAATGAATGCGGCTGTTTCTAACGCATAACCCCAGAAGGAAACTGGCAGATCGGTAAGATACATCATAGATCGAACACTATCCAGTAGAGTACGATTACGTCGCTCGGACACGCCGTTACGCTGCGGCGTTCCGGTTGGCGTAAGTTGGGGTACTATGCCACAACTCTTTAGATGTGTGCCAAACTCAAAACTCAAGTATTCTCCACCGCGATCGGATCGGAGGTGCTTGATTTTCCTTTTAAGCTGATTCTCAACTTCACTTTGGAATTCTTTGAACTTTTCAAACGTTTCAGACTTGTGTTTCATCAAATAGATATAACCGTATCTACTCAAGTCATCAGTGAAGGTGACGAAGTAACGATAACCATTGCGTGTCGAAACGCTCATCGGTCCACACACATCTGTATGTATGATCCCCAACAAATCCGACGCCCGTTCAACGAAACCTTTGAACGGTGTCTTGGTCATTTTGCCCATAAGGCATGGTTCACATGTATCGAGGGATCCGAAATCCAACGAGTCCAAAAGTCCATCGGAGTGGAGTTGCTTCATGCGCTTTACACCAATATGACCAAGACGGCAATGCCACAAATACATGGCGGTATCGTCACTACACTTAATCCGTTTGGCTTCTATGTTATGGATGTGAGTACTACGATCGAGATTCAACACGAATAAACCGTTATTCTCGGGAGCATCAACATAAAAGATATCATTCATATAAATAGCAATATTGCTTGACACTGATTTAAATGAATAATCGTCTTGTAACAGGCAAGACCCACTTTACTCAAGGATGGCACAAAATAACACTTATTTAAAACCAAAGCTAATCCCGATGGTAGATGCAGAGGGAGCGTGCCGACAGCCACCACGTCGACTCTCGATCCGTTGCCGACGCGCATCGTCACCTCATCCTTCGCCAGCCGCCGTCTATTCCGTAACTCCTCCTGAGAGTTACATATATGAGCAACAGAACCAGTATCAAATACCCACGTGTTGCTCCGGGCGGATGTAAGGTACACATCTATAACATGTATATCAAATATACCTTGCTCTTTGTCGACCGTCTTGCCAGACTTCCTATCCTCCAGATACTTGGGGCAGTTGCGCTCAGGTGATCCGATGGTCACCACCATCTTCTTCAGCTTGATTTCTAATTCGGCCACTTCGAGCATCTTCAGGATTTCCGACAGGGGTTTTGACGTCCCTTTCATGCCGTAGTCCACGATGGCGTTATTATAGCTAGGGGGCAGAGAAATCAGCGCCCTATCAATAACCACCTCCTCTGGGATCACACTTCACAGATCACTCAGAAGTCGAGCGCAGCCAAACAACTTGGCTAAGTGCTCACTAATATTGCCGTGCTCTTCCATCTGGGCTGAGAAGAAAAGCACAAATGCCTCGTACCTCTCAGCCTTGACTTGTCGTGCAAAAATAGTCATGAGTTCAGTGATTATATCATAAGCACCCTTGTTCATGAAGCGGTTTTGCAGGTCAGCCTCCATGGCAAAGAGCATGCCACTCTGGACATAAGAAGAAATCTCCGCCTTTACCTCATGGACAATCCTTTCGATTTCCGGGGCGGTGTTTGGAAGATCACCTAAGGGGGCATCAAGGATGTAGGCCACCTTGTGGGTTTCAAGGATGGACTCCAGATCGCGGAACCAGGACACAAAGTTAGACCCATCGGTCTTAAGCTTCTCTTTCTCAATGAACAGGTTTAGGTTAAAGGAGGGGTGAGACATCTACAATGGAATTTGCAACAACATAAGACTTTGTTCATAATAATTTTGAGTTATAGTATTTTAGAAAATAACTAACATAACTCCCTCTCAAACGAACATCCCTCCTGGTCGTTTAAGCGATTACACGACCCCCATCCATTGCACCACCCCTCATCATCAGAGCCGGCGGCACAACTTCAAGAGTAGACAAAATCGTCCGCCACACCAATTTTGTGACTCGTGCTCGACCTTTCGGTCTTCCTGTTCCGAGGCCATATTTCTGAATATGCTAGGCTCGCCACCAAAGACCTCCACGCTGACGCTTGTGCAACATGGCTTACACCCACTATATGCGAACGACGAGATGTCTGACACCCGATCATCACGACCTGCCTCATAACGTAGAACTTTCTTGGTGGTGCGCGTTGGAGGGAGAACACTAGTGGTATTTTGAAGGGATCATCTTATATAGCTACCGCCGTGTAACTAATGTATACTATACACACAATCACACAATATAAGATGCACACAAAACATCAAATGTAATGCAATGTGATATAGTCCATCGCGCCATGGTCTTCTTGGCGCCCGCAGTTTATAAACAATTTAATAAACCTACCTTGACCATATCACATAGCCCCTGAAAAATAAAGTTAGACGCTTCTACTTTATCTTTTGCATATTTTACGTGGCTTGGGGCTTTCGTAAATAGACCGCTTCATACCTACGAATCTTATGACCACAACAATGATCCAATAATTGCATGTTTAAGCATCCTTTCGGGCCCTCCATTGAAAATGTGAAGACCAACTAAAGAGAGAGAAACTGACACTCGCCAGCCACATATACGGTACAAGCCGTATGTCAGTAGTGGAACCAGTCTCGCGTAAGCATACGCGTAAAGTCGGTCCGGGCCGCTTCATCAACTCAATGCCGCTGGAATACACAAGTGCACGCTAGAGGGTAGCAAATAACAGGAACGGTGCCCCCGTGCAGAGCACGGGTTCTAACAGCGTACAGCTATATCTACGATAGATCGGCTCTGATACCACTGAAGGGGATCGTGTGCAGAAAAAAAAAATTCCTACCAACGATATCCTAAAAGCAAGCTAAGATCTATTCTATGCAGATATAGTAGTACGAACGGAGATCGGAATACGTACCCTTGTAGACCGAAAGCGGGGATTACGTTCCCGCACAAACGTTGTCGATGAAGACCGATGAAGCCGACCTCAAGGTCGTGTAGAGGAAGCAGACCACCGAGTACTGCTAGCGCAGCACCTCGCAGGGCGTCACACACGTACGGTGGAGACGACGACCTCCGAAGCTCCAGTCCAGGACGAGCAGCGGAAGACTTGGACTGGAACACCAGCAGCGCGGCAGCGGGCTATGGTGGAAGAGACCCCCCTCCTCAGCTCGGCGCGGCTCCGACTTGGGAACCACGAGATCAAGAGAGAAATCGGGAATTAATTGGTGAATTAAAAGGCCAGGGGTTCCCTTTCTTATATAGGCTCCCAGGGGGAGCCAACCTTGCCAGCCAGGCAATGTGGGACTATCCCCACATGCCTAGTGCGGTTAGGCTAGGTGCGCCGGCCCCCTGGTGGGCCCCTTGGCCCATCCAGGCCGGCCACCATGGCTCCCACCGAATCCCCTAGGGATTTTCCCCCCTCTTGGGCCTTCTTTCGACCAGAAGGCCCATTTAGGGAAATCAGCCTAAATAAATTCGAAAATAAATATATAAAATCATATTTGCATATTGATTACACTAATTAATATCAAACATAATATATATAATTTTTCCTAGCTCCGAAAACTCTTTCGTCGCTACCCGATCTCCATCGGACCCCTCCCGGGACGCTCCCGGTGATCTCTTTCCTTTCCGGTTGTCTTGTCGAAACCCCTTAAGTGTTACCCTAGCGGTTCGATATAATAACAGGTATGACCAAGACTCCTCTATGATCAACGACTAAATCGTAGGCCTGGACCCCATGAATTAATCCCTGTGATATAACGAATGACTTTCATCTATCAAACCTGAACGCAAAGTCTTAAACCTTTTGCCATAGCGATACTTAGCATGTCCGAGCGTCGTTTCATAGATATCTCCATACCTAATCCCGACCTCGTTACCGACGACGCTATCTTCTACTCGTTCATGATCTCATGTCTCCGTGACCTAGTCACATGCTTGCAAGCTCATTAGACATGATCTCACCGAGTGGGCCCGAGAGTATCTATCCTGCTATGCGGACTGGCAAATCCCGCTCTTGACCCCTCGTCTCAACTACTCCTTTAAGATACCCAAAAGTATCACCGTTATTGTCATACTAAATAAGATACGACGTTTGGTGCGATCAAAGTATCTTCCAGGAATAACAATAAGAGTTGATCTCACGGTCAAAGGCGTAACGACTACGTTCTCCAAATCTGGGTATGTCCATCACATCGTTCTCCAACGATATGACTCCCATTGCCGACCTTCGCCATGCCCCATGACCGGGAAACCTCGATCATCAATCGCGCAACGAAACTAGTCTTAGTAGAGGCTACTAGGGACCTGGTTGTTTACGTATCACACCCGCATTAATGTTTCCGCTTAATACGGTTCTAGCATGACACAAAAACCTATTATGAACAAATGAGATATGATAAAGAATACACTTTATTAATTGCCTCTAGGGCATATCTCCTTCAGACGCCTCGGTTTTCGTGCGTAGTGGACGAAGTGGGCGGCGACGGTTGGTTTTTTCGTGCGACACGTGGATGGCTGGATGTGTCTGCTTGAAACCCTTGTTCTGTGGACGGCTGAGATGAAACGTTTTTGAGGCATAAGTACTGCGCTTTGACGCGAGGGCCTTCATCTTCTCCAATCGTCCACGCCTCCTTTTCCTCTGCGCTCTACCATTCTCGCCACCAACCGAGCTCCAAATCTCGTGTGCTCCATCTCTGCCGCTGTTTCTTGCGACCATGGGCAAGCCGAAGGCCACCGCTGGGTCCTCCGCCGCCGCGGCCGGAGATGTTTTGAAGAAAGTCGAGGGTGATTGGCAGAAATCCACCGTGAAGAGAGCCGACCTCGACGGGCTTCGCGCGCAGGGCCTCCTGCCTCCCTCCGGCACGGCTCAGGTACGCGCTCCTGGCAAGGAGACCTTCCCGGCACCTCGTGAGGGGGAGCGCGTTTGTTTCGTGGATTTTCTTCCACGAGGCTTCGGGTTCCCTCTCCACGATTTTGTTCGTGGTCTCTTGTATGCCTATGGGGTGCAGATCCACGATCTGACCCCCAATGGCGTCTTGAGCATCGCTAGCTTTATCGTGCTATGCGAGTGCTTCCTGGGGATCGCGCCCCACTGGGCGCTGTGGAAGTCGCTCTTCCTTGTTCGCAAGAACAACGGGAAGGGCGGGTTGCCCTACCCGGTGGGCGGCTTCGGCATCCAGGTGCGTGGCGACACCACGTACTTCGAGATGAAAAAGTCTGACTCCGTCCAGGGGTGGCGGAAGAAATGGTTCTACACCCAGTGGAGCCAGGAGGGCGTGGAGCAGTTCGACAGCGCTCGCGGGTTGCGGAAGACCCGCGCATGGGCGCACCCTCTCACCGCGGAGGAGAGGGAGGCGACGATGCCTCTGCTGGGCCTGCTGCGCGACGTCCTCAAGACCCTCGGGCGAGATGCGGGTGGCGTCTTCTTGATGGCCACTTTCTTCCGTCTCAGGGTTCAGCCACTCGTTGCTCGGCCCCACCCGATGTGGGCCGCTGAAGGTGCCAGCATAGAGCCACTCGACGATGAAGGGGTGGAAACCAAGGTGAGGAGCATCACGAATCTCCGAGCCGCGGACCACTGCAACGTCAAGTGTCCCGTCGCGGCGTATGGAGTCGCGAACCCTATTCCATAGGTGAGTTTTTGATTCTGCCTTGATTCTGTATTCGACTTGCGTCTACTTGCTCATTTGTTCGACTTGCGCCTGCTTGCTTCAGGGTCGTTCTCTTCTGGTTAGCCTTCCTCCTCTCCCTGAAGACGGACGCGCCGACGAGGCGAAGGTGGTGGAGGAGGAGGATGACGACGATGAGATTCCCTCCGCTCATTCCCCCCACGAAGAGGTGGAGGATGAAGATGAAGAGGAGGAACCCGTACGGAAGAAGCGGAAGCTCCCGAGTGGTGGCGATTCTGTTACCGCGTCGTCACCCGCTAAGGATGCCGACGTTGTTCAGGAGGAGGTCGTCGCGACGTCGTCGGGTGCGCGGTCTTCGGGTGACTGGAATGAGCCCTTGGTTGTTCCTCCGGTCAGCTCCGCGGCTCCTCGTTCGTTTGCGCGGATGGCGTTGCCCTCCCTGGAGAGTTACGACGACCTTAAAACCACCAGGTGAACTTTTTGGTGCTTTATTTTCTTCGAGTTGTGTTTTGTAGCTGCAATCTTTGAGCTGATCAGTGTGCCTGTCTTTGCTGCAGCCATCGTTCTGGCGATGTGAGCTCCCCTCTTCGGGACGTGGAGCATACATCCGCCCCTTAGACTGATTTGTTGACTCAAGTGGCGGTGGAGGAGGTGCATGCACAGCCTTCTGGCATTGCATCGTTGAGTCGCGCTCCTCCTTCGACTTCAGAGGACCCTGACCTCCTGGATCACGTAAGTTCTTTGGCGCTTGTACTTGTATCCTTGAGTTTTCATCGGGTGCGCGCTCAGCGCTCCCGATGGGAGTAGCCCCCGAAGGTGTGGGTGACTAGTATAGTCGCCCGCAACTTTATTAATATCTTGCTTGACGCCAGCAGCTTGACGCAGCCGCGGCCTATGTCCGCCTGGAGAAGGAGAGGGACCAGCTACGCGCTTCTTTGGACCAGGCTACTGGGCGAGTTGCTGAGCTTGAGAAGGCTCTGCATGAGTTCAAGAGCGGGAGCTGGCGCGGGTCGCCCGGGAGAAGACCGAAGTCTATCGTCTCCTCTCACTCGGCGGCGTTCTTGGGGGTAAGTTTCGGCTTAATGCCTACTGTGTCTTGATCTTTTCCTTTGTCTGACCTTGAATCCCTTGCACGGAGATTTGCGGTGGAGCTCCTCCGGAAGACACGTCGAGTGAAGCTGTTGATTTGGCGACTGCCGTTGGCTTCCTCGACCGGGTCTGCGCATATGCGTCCGACGCGCTGAAGAAGTCCACAGCCGCACTGAAGAAGTCGACTAGAGCCCTCACTGTGGTGCACCGGAGCATCTTCCCGCGCGACCAGCCGCCGGCAGCCGTGGACGCCCTTGCTGCGCCGTTTGAGGATGCGACCACCATCGCCGACTTCACACGGTCGCAGACGGTACGCGGCTCCGAGCTCACCTTCCAGCTCCTTTTAGGACATCAGGTTCCGGGTGACTTTGAGAAGGTCGTCAGCGGCTTTTCTCGAAGACCCGATGGCCGAATCGCGTCGCTGGGTGGTGTGAAGGAGCGTGCTTCACAGCTGGCCGTGCAGCTTGTGGCACTCTTCGAGAGGGCCCTTGCTAAGGCGACTGAGGCGGCTGCTACTCGGAAGAGTCGCTCCCGGTCGCAGTCTGCAGCCTTAGAGTAGATGTAGCGTAGGAATTTGGCAGTCGCCGTGGTCTGTACCTTTAAACTTTTGGCCATGTAATGAATATTGTCCTTCCAGGTCTTCTGGCCTTCAACAATGCTTTTGCTAGAACTGAATTTCCTTCTGTCAAGTGTATATTTGCTGAACAGTCGTATGATTGTACTGACTCTGCATATTCGTGGCAGACTGTCGTTCGCGATGGTGCTTCTTCTTCTCCTGCGGCTGAACCGCGTGCCGAGGTTTCTTCTTCGGGTGCTCGCCGTCGTAGAGCGGCGCCGGCTCCTCCACGTAGTGCAAATGATCAACGGATAATCACGTACCTGAAGAACAAGGTGGTTGAGCTTGAGGCGACCCTAAAGAATACTGAGCTGCTGTTGCACCGCTCTAGGTCGCATCCTACTGCAGAGTTCTCACGGCGTGAGGATTTTCTGCTTGGGGAGATCGATCTGATCAGTCAACAGTTGCAAGGTTGGTATCCTTTTGGCGGCTGCTTTCTTTGTTGAAACTTGCTTGTTCTGACTTGTAGTTTGCGCGTGCAGATGTGAACCCGGATTGGCAGGCTGAGCGGGATCGCGTTGAAGAGCGAGTTGCCCGAGTGGCGTCCGGCGACTCCTATGAAGCTCGTCAATTCTGGGTGAACAAGCCGAGAGGGCGCGCCCTTGCCACTATGCTTGATCGTACATGGCGTGCGGCTTTTCTTCTGGAGAATTGCCGGAAGACACTCTGGCATATCAATCGTGTGTATTTCCCGTATAACGCACAGCCGAACGGGCTGTCTGCCTTGCTGGAGAGGTTTCGCGACGGTGAGGGGCTGAAGGAGGTCGTCCACGCCCAACTTGTGGCTGGGGCGAATGCGGCGCTGGCATACGTCCGGATGCATCGGCCACATCATCCGCTCGAGAAGGTGTTGGATGGCCTGCCTGGTGATGACAACTTCGCCGAGACCTTGGCGGCTGCACGCCAGATTATCGGGCAGGTTCAGAGGCTAAGTGAGCGCCTTGTAGGTCCTCTCGATGCACCGAAGGTCGAGCCTGCAGTTTAGGGTGGCTGTCGTCTGCTGTACAGGGTTAGCTATAGATGGCAAATATGCCTGTGTAAATCGCAATGTATGAGAAACAATACTTGCGAGTAATGAGAATTGAACTGCTTGCTCTGCTGTGTAAATGCCTGTTTTGATTTTCGACCTGTGTGGCGCAGTCCCCTAGTATGTTAGGCGGCGGCCTAGGTTTTTCCAAGTGTAACCTGTATGTCGCAGTCTCTGACTTTATCAGGTGGCAACTTAGGATTTTTGTTACTTGACCTGTACAGCGCAGCCCCCGAGTGAGTTCGAGTGGCGGCTGAGGATTTTCTGATAAGGCCTGTATGGCGTAGCCCCCGAGTAGGCCAAGTGGCAGCCTAGGTTTACAAGTGTCACCTGTGTGGCGCAGCCCCCGCGTGTGTTGGGTGGTGGCCTAGGATTTTGAACTTGACCTGTACAGCGCAGCCCCCGAGTGAGTTCGAGTGGCGGCTGAGGATTTTCTGATAAGGCCTGTATGGCGTAGCCCCCGAGTGAGTCGAGTGGCAGCCTAGGATTACAAGTGTTACCTGTTTGGTGCAGCCCCCGAGTATGTCGGGTGGCGACCTAGGATTTTGAACTTGACCTGTATGGCGCAGCCCCCGAGTGGTTCGGGTGGTGGCCTAGGATTTTCTGCTAAGGCCTGTATGGCGTAGCCCCCGAGTGAGTCGAGTGGCAGCCTAGGATTACAAGTGTTACCTGCTTGGCGCAGCCCCCGACTGTGTCGGGTGGCGACCTAGGATTTTGAACTTGACCTGTATGGCGCAGCCCCCGAGTGGTTCATGTGTCGGCCTAGGATTTTTTGATTTATGCTTGTATGGCGCAGCCCCCGAGTAGTTCGGGTAGCGGACTAAGCTTTTCTTTCAACCTGTGTGGCGCAGCCCCCCGAGTGGTTCGAGTGGCGGCCTAGGATTTTAGCTTCCTCTGTGTGAAAGGTAAAGGAGACAGATTTTCTTCAAATCACTTTATTGATTCTTGCGAACATGCCGCCTCATTAAAACCCTTCCAGTCCCCTTAGGTACCCTGGTGAGGGAAAGAGTGCGTCTGAAACCTGCCGCGCTGATTTTTCTTGTACAATGATTGAGTAGAACTAGGCATAGAACCGGCGAAGTTGTGCCACGTTCCATGGGTTGCTGCAGTCTGCTCCTGTCTTCGAGTCCTTCAGGCGGTAAGCTCCGTTGCCGATTGCTTCTGTCACGATGTATGGGCCCTCCCATGGGGAAGCGAGCTTGTGCACCTTCTTCTGCTTGAGTCAAAGAACCAGGTCGCATGCAGCGAACGCTCTTGGTCGCAGCCTCCGAGTGTGATAGTTGCGCATGTCTTGTTGATACACGGCTGATCGTGCCAGGGCGATGTCGCGTGCTTCATCCAGGGTATCCATGCTGTCTTCGAGTGCCTCTTCTGCATCCGACTCGTCGTAGGCGACCACTCTCGGTGCGTCGAATTTGATGTCGCAGGGGAGAACCGCCTCTGCGCCATATACCATGAAGAATGGAGTGTATTGGGTGGATCTGTTTGGCGTTGTTCGTAGACTCCAGAGGACTGACGGTAGCTCTTCCACCCATGCGCCCGCTGCACGTTTTAGTGGTACACGCAGTCGCTTCTTGATGCCGCTGCAGACGAGGCCATTGGCTTTCTCCACTTGCCCATTGGATTGCGGGTGCGAGACGGATGCATAGCTGAGTTTGATACCTTGCTCTGAGCAGAAGTCTTTGAATTCTTCGGTTGTGAAGTTCGAGCCATTGTCGGTGATGATCCCGTTCGGCACTCCGAATCTGAAGATGATTGACCTGATGAAGTTGACTGCTGTGGATGCAGTCGAACTTGTGATGGGCACGGCTTCGATCCACTTTGTGAACTTATCGACTGCAACCAGGAGGTGAGTGTGACCTCCGGGCGAGGATTTCTTCAGCGGGCCCACCATGTCCAGGCCCCATTGGGCGAAGGGCCAGGCTAGTGGTATTGTCTTAAGTTCTGACGCTGGCGCGTGTGGCTTGTTGGCAAACTCCTGGCACCCTGTGCATTTCCTTACTAGTTCCTCGGCGTCCTGCATGGCTGTCAACCAGTAGAACCCGGCTCGTAGTGCTTTGGCCACCAATGCTCGACTGCTGGCATGATGCCCGTAGATACCCGCATGAATGTCGAGTAAGATGGCTTGGCCGTCGACTGGATCTATGCACCTTTGCAGGATTCCTGGGATGTTCGTTTGTAGAGTTCTCCGTTGATGACGGTGAAACTTTTGGAGCGCCTGATGATGCGCTTTGCTTCGACAGGGTCAGCTGGCAGCTTCTGATGCAGTATGTACGCCAGGTACGGTCCTGTCCATGTGGCTTCGACTAGCATGACCTCCATGGGGACCTTGTCTTGGCTTGGCGGGTTAGCATCGCCTTTTGTTGTTGCAGTGCTTGCTGTGTTTTGAGTCTTGATGAATCTCTGCGTGATGCGCTCAAGGAAGACGCCGGGTGGAACTGGAACCCTGTCTGATCCCATGTTAGCGAGGACGTCGGCTTCTTCATTGCTTTCGCGGCCGATGTGCCGCAACTCGCAGCCGTCGAAGTTGCCTTCCATCTGGTTGTAAAGGTATCTGTAGGCGATCATGTTGTCGGCGATGGCGTCACAGGACTTCATGGTTTGCTGTACCACCAGGTAGGAGTCGCCATATATCATGAGGTGCGTGGCGCCGCAGTTTTTGGCCATCCGCATGCCGTGGATCAGGGCCTCGTACTCGGCTTCGTTGTTAGACGGTGTCGGAAAATCCATCTGTAGGACGTACTTGAGCTTGTCTCCCTTGGGGGAGATGAGTACAACTCCTGCCCCGGCTGACATGAATTTCTTGGAGCCATCGAAGTACATTGTCCATGCGTTGGACAAGTCGGGGACATTTGGTAGCTGGGCTTCTATCCACTCGGTGGTGAATTCTGGGAGGACTTGGGCCTTGATGGACTTCGGGTGAGCATACTTCAGCCCCCATGGTCCTAGCTCGACAACCCACTTGGCGACTCGTCCTGTTGCGCGTTGATTTGTGAGAATGTCTGCTAGTCCAGAGGAGCTTACCACCGTGATCGGGTGCTCGGAGAAGTAGTGGACGACCTTCCTGGAGGTCATAAAGACTCCATACGCCAGCTTCTGGTAATGCGGGTAGTTCTGCTTGGACAGGGTGAGGACTTTGCTGAGGTAGTAGACGGGCCTTTGCACCGGGTGACTGTGCCCTTCTTCTTCCCGTTCGACTACGAGTACCGTGCTCACCACCCTGTTTGTTGCCGAGACGTATAAGTATAACGACTCGTTTTCCAGTGGTGCCACGAGGACTGGAGAGGTTGTCAGGGTTTTCTTGAGATGGTCGAACGCATCCTGCGCCTCCTGTGTCGACTCGAACTTGTCCGTCTTCTTCATCAGTTGGTAGAAAGGTAAGGCTTTCTCTCCCAACTTACTAATGAACCGGCTGAGAGCTGCGACTCGGCCGGCTAATCGCTTCACCTCGCGAAGTTTGGTTGGTGCTGGCATTGTGAGAATGTTCTGCACCTTCCCGGGGTTCGCTTCGATTCCTCTTGCAGATACGAGGTACCCTAGTAGCTCTCCGGCTGGCACGCCGAACACGCACTTCTCTGGGTTGAGCTTGATCTGGTATACATCGAGTGCGGCGAAGACCTTGCGGAGGTCGTCGACTAAGGTATCCTCCTTTCGGGTCGTGACGACGATGTCATCGACGTAGACTTGGACGATCTGCCCGATGAGCCCTTTGAGGCACGCTTGCATTGTCCGCTGGTACGTGGCACCTGCGTTCTTTAACCCGAACGGCATCGTCTGGTAGCAAAAGACGCCGTCGGGTGTGATGAAGGCCGTCTTCTCTTCGTCTTCGACTTTCAGCCTGATCTGCTGGAAGCCTGAGTAGGCGTCCAGGAAGGACATGCGCTCGCAGCCTGCTGTCGAGTCGATGATCTGGTCTATCCGCGGGAGCGGGAAGTGATCTTTGGGGCAGCACTTGTTGACTGCAGTGAAGTCGACGCACATGCGCAGTTTCTTCGTCTTCTTCTTCTCTACCAGGACCGGGTTGGCGACTCAGTCCGAGTCCTTGATCTCTCGGATGAACTTGGCGTGTAGTAGTCTGTCGACTTCCATGGTGATCGCGTCTCGCTTGGGTCCTGAGAAGCGTCGCATGGATTGTTTGACTGGTCTTGCGTCCTTGTGGACCTTTAGAGAGTGCTCGGCGAGTTCCCTGGGTATCCCTGGCATGTCAGAAGGTTGCCATGCAAAGATTTTCCAGTTCTCACGTAGGAACTCGACGAGCGCGCTTTCCTATGCGGGGGTCAGACTTTAAGAGACCTTGACCATCTTTCTGCTATCAGTCGGATGGACTTGGTGGGTGACGGTGTCGTCGTTCGTGTTGAATGATGTGTCCTTACCTGGCTTCTTGCGAGACAGAAAGAGGGTCTTGTCGTTGTCGGCTGATATGGCCTTGAAGTGCTCTTCGACCCCGAAGAACTCAGAAATCTTGGCGAACTCGCGGTCGCAGCTGTTGGAGAGCCCGAAGTCGCCGCGTACGGTGATTACCCCTTTTGGCCCAGGCAGCTTGACCATCAGGTAGGCGTAGTGGGGTACTGCCATGAACCTGGCAAAGGTTGGGCGCCCGAGGATGGCGTGGTATTGTGACTTCTAGTCGACGACCTCAAAGTCTATCGACTCCTTCCTGAAGTGCTCGGGTGTGCCGAGGATGACGTCGAGTGTGATTGTTCCCATGGGCGTGATTGCTTGCCCTGGTACTATGCCGTGGAAGGTGGTTTCCGATTCCGGCAATTTCTCTGTCGACCTGTTCATTCTTCTCAGGGTATCGGCGAATATGATGTTGATGCCGCTGCCTCCGTCCATGAACACCTTCTTCAAGCTGTAGTCGCCGATCAGGGCCTCAATCACGAGTGCGGCGTGTTCGGGTCTGGTTACCTCGGATGGGTGATCTGCCCTGGAAAACGTGATGGGTGTCTCAGACCCGCGCAGGTAGTCTGGTACCGCGCGCAGGCTATTGATGGCCTGAAGCACTTGGCGGGTGATGAGCTTTTGGCGCCGGTTTGACGGGGGTCCCTTCTGGATCATGTTCAGCTGTCCCCGTGCGGGTGGATACGTGTCGGCTGCTGCCGACTGACCTTGTTGTTGTTGTTGCTGCTGCGGCTGGGGGAATGCTCCTGCCGCCTGCACCTGGTTGTTGTTTCGGGTGCCGCCTGGATGGCTAGCTGCGGGGCTGCCTGTATTGCCTGTACTGGAGCGATGATTTGCTGCATGGCTCGGTATATCTTTCTTGCTTTGCGACAATCCTTCAGAAGGTGGCTGGAACCCCATTTGCCTGTCTCCGGGTTGCGGAACGAGTGATGTTTACAGGGTTGCATCAGCTCCTCTGCTGGGGTCAACGGGCACTTCCACTCGCGCTTCTGGCCTCCATCATTGTGGCCAATGCTGCTGCTGCCCCGGTTGTACTGACTCGAGTTGGACTGTCGACCTTGATCGTACTGTCGACTGTTGTCGCGTTTGTCCTCGCGGGGGGTTTCATATCCCGCCGCTACTACCTCGATTGAATCGTGGGTGTAACGTGGCTTCTTCTTTTGGCGTGCCTTACGCCAGTTGCTTGTTTCGACCTCTTTCTTGGGGGAAGTATCGCCGACGTAGTCCTCTCCTTCGGCCCACTGGTTGGCTGTCTTCATGAGCTCTATTGTGGTCTTCGGCTGGAGCCTACCGAATTCCTCGCGGAGGTCGCGGCGAGCAACGCCGTGCATGAAGGCGTCCATCACCCGGTCTTCTGAGACGGGTTCCATGGTGTTGCGGAGGAGAGTCCATCACTGGATGTAGGAGCGGAGCGACTCATCCTTTCCTTGCTTGCAGGCCTGCAACTCGATGTAGGTCGTTGGCCTTGCAAATGTTCCCGAGAAACTCTTGATGAAATTATCCTGGAATTCTTCCCATGTTCGGAAAGAGTCTTTGGGTTGGCTTGTGAGCCACCCGCGTGCCGAGTCCGTCAGCATAAGCTGGATGTATTGCATTGCCGTAGTCGACGTCCCGCCTTGGCAAGTGCAGGCGATGAGGTAGTCCTCGAGCCACAGTCGTGGATCTTGCTTCCCGTCGTACTTTGGTGTGCCTGCTGTCAGCTTGAAGCCCTTAGGCATGCGGGTGTCGCGGATGTTGAAGCTGAAGCATGCAGCCCCACATGGCTCGAAATCGCGGTCGGCCTGGTCGTCGAGGTTCGTAACTCCAGCCGAACGTTCCTTGCGGTTGCGATCCACCGTCTTCTGCGTGAGGACGTCGCGAAGGTCCTTGACTGGTTGTCGCTGTGCCGCTGGGATGCCCGAGGTTGTTGGTTCGTGCGCCCGGTTGCTTGGCCCCTTGGCCGCCAGCGCTTCTTCGATTGCCCTTACGGAGGCGATTTGCTGCTTGTGGAGGAGGGAGCGCGCGTCCCCCTCCGGTGGCTGCGTGAGCCGGAGATATGTCTCGACTGAAATCAGGGCGGCGTTCGCCGTCTTTGGGACGGGTATCCCGTTCTCATCTTCGGTGACGAAGGACGAGTCGAGGTTGCGGGTGAGCCTGGTTCGATCGGCTTCTGCCATGAGGGGAACGCGGGCTCTGCTTCGCCGTGCTCCTTGGTTAACTTCCGTAGAGGAGGTGAAGGAGAGGGCGGCTCGCCTGGCACTCGATGCGTCCGCGTCCCTCTTGCACCGGAGTAAGTCGGCTTTTTCGGCGCGGAGTCGCTCGCCTTCCTTGCGTAGCAAGTAATGGACCGCCAGGTGGTCGTCTCGAGGTGCGTTGGGTGGGGGGAACGTGCCCTCGTCCACGTGCTTCATGGCTTGGATTGCCATGTCCCGTGTGATGACAAGTTTAGTCTGGTCCGGCATGTCCACTTCTAGCGGATATGCGGGTTCTTCGTCGTCTCCATGTGGTGCTGTGCCGGCCATGAAGACTTGCTTGGGGTAGACTTCAGTCGGGGAGTTGGTGTTGCCGCTGCTGCTTCTGTCGCCCGCGTCTTGCTCGGGATCGAAAATTGCTGCAACGTGGCGCGCGGCGCAGTCGCTGTCGCGTCTTCTCGCGATCGTCCCTGTGTTCACGCTCGCCGGGGCGAGTGCGATTGTCTTGGGGTAGATTTGGGATTTCCACGAAGATGAGGGCGCGCGTGACGTGGCTGTCGGGCGCGAGCTCCTGGTTGCCCGTGCGGGTGCGACAGTCGAGGTAGAGCTTGACTTAGTTGACCGCGCGACCAAGGTTGGGGTAGTAGACTCGATCTGCGCGGCCGTTGCCGAAATTGTCGATGTAGTCGACGCAGATGCAATCTTCGCGGGTGCGGCGGGCGCGCTCTCCGTGGGTGCGGCAGATGCGATCTTCGCGGGTTCGGCGGGCGCGGTCTCCGCGGGTGCGACAGATGTGATCTTTGTCCAGATCGGCGTACACCGAGCGGTGGGCCGGCGGGTGGAGGACGTACTCGAAGGAGCCGAAGCGGATCGACTCCCTGGCGGCGGACACGCCGATCTTCACTGCGGATGGAGCCGGAGCTACCATGATTCCAACACTTGTTTGACCTTCCCACAGACGGCGCCAATTGACGAGGTGTTAACTCGACAAGTCCCAGGGTTGTGCACCCCGGGTTGATTGGTGGGGAGAGAGAGAGGTGTTGGTGATCACGACGGCTGACAAGCAAGGTTTTACCTAGGTTCAGGCTCCCGGAGGATAACACCCTACTCCTGCTTGTCTGATTATTGATGCGAGTAGCGATTAGAATGGTGAGATTGCGATCTTGCTAGGGTTTGCCGTGACGGCTATGAGCGTATCTCTTCGTTGGTACTTTTGGGGACGAGCCACCCTCCTGGCTTTATAGGTAGCCAGGTCTCGGGTGGTCGATGCCGATGGCAATCACAGATATGGCAGGTTATGCGACCTAACCGACTTGGACTAGGTTACATGGTACCCCGCGTGGGCCTTCTGTGGGCCTCCAAATCCTTGGCGCGGCCCAGGTAGCCTTATCGTGGGCTACCCGAAAGGTAGCCCCACGTCAATATGCAACATCTTCAAATTGGTCAATGGAAACAGGAGATGATGCATGCAAATCTGGTGTGGTGGGGGATGGTAATTTGGCAAAAGGAAACGCATTTTCGTCAAAAATAACATCCCGAGAGATATACACACGATTTGTAGGAACGTGAAGACACTTATAGCCCTTGTGAAGAGAGCTATAGCCAAGGAAGACACATTTTTTCGATCGATATTCAAGTTTATGGTTGTTATAAGGACGTAAGTGGGGCTAACACGCACAACCAAAGACTTTACGAAAGGTGTAATCAGATTGTTGATCGAGGAGTTTCTGCAATGGAGTGTGCATATGAATTACAGGAGTACGGAGCCTATTAATCAAAAAACAAGCAGTAGCAAATGCATCACTCCAAAAAATGAAATGGAACCGAAGCATGAGTGACAAGGTTATACCAAACGGGTACCCCTTCGTGTGGGTACGTGGTACACGTAATGACTAAAACCCAATTGTCAATAGGCTAAATAAGCCCAACAAGCGAAGCCCATGTCGAAGACAAATACCAAAGATAGCATAGTCGGTAGTACTTTCCATATATGTAGTCCTAGTCGGTTACGACCCGAGACCTGTACCCCTATATAAAGGACAGGAGGGAACTGACCAGGGACACGCCCAATCAGAATCACCAAACCCTAGCAAGATCGACATCTTGCTAGACCTTGTACTCATCGCATATACACAATCAATAACAGACAAGCATGAGTAAGGGTTTTATCTCAATCTAGGGCCCCGAACCTGGGTAATTCCCGCTTGTCAGCCGACGAATCTACCAACACTACACGTTCTCTACCTCATAAACTCTTACCCAAGGCTTGTAACCATGGGTATTGATGGGGACATCCCTCGTCAATTGGCGCCGTCTGTGGGAATAGGTGGTGTTGGATCCACGGAATTTTCGGTCCAAATCTCAAACGGCGATCCGCCGACTCCTTCAAAGAGGTGCACATCAGCAACAGCAGATCGCATCCAGATCAAAGGCGACCACTCGCCAAAAGCAGCATCGCCAACAAGAATCAGGCCATACTCACCCGAAGCTCAGGAGATCTACTTCTGTCTCAATTCAGGTTTTGATCTAACTATTGGGGAACATAACTTCTTTTTTGATCATACTAGTGTGCATGATTTAGTCGAACAGATCGCGACTCAGCCGCTTCAGAAGAAATCGGCTGAGATCACATCTGCAGCAGACAAGGAAGATACCCTGGCGCAGACCGATCTGATCCCGCCGCCACAATCTCCAACAGATTCAATGACGTCCGCAGAATTCAACAAATTCATGGCGGATGAGTTCCATTAAGAGGAAGAGATGTCAACTACCTCAGTCGACGACATGATCATATCGATGGCTTCGGCTGAATGCACTGGAGCGCCAACATCACAGATCGATCCGATGTTGTCCATAACAGGGTCCATGTCCACAAAGGAATTCAATGAATTCATAAAGCAAAACGAGATGGAAGAAGAATTGCAGTCGACCTTTCATATCAACCCAATCGAAGACCATATGCAATTCGACGCTCCAGAAGAAAGCTTTCACCTACCTGAGTATGATGAGCCTACAGAAGACAGCGTACGTCTAGCCGACTTCACTGGCGCAAAGATCCAAGCTCCACATCATGTTGCCATCGACTACGATGCACATACGCAACAAATAGAAGACGGCGAAAGCAGCAAAAGCGTAGAGCGGGATAGAGATAGCGAAGTAGCATATGAAGAGCACTCAGACTACACATACCATATACCCCAGCAGGTTTATGTGGCAACAACCACGGAAACATCGGAAAAAGCAGCCAATCGACAACCAGTCGAGTATCCACGGACGGTCACTCTACCAGATGGTACCACCACCCTGGACATCACAGCAGAGATGGCTGCAAAGATAACGAAGGTCATTGAAGAAGGCATAATGATGCAAGCAGACGCAACTACGGATGAGTTGGCAACATACAACTACTTCAACTGGCAGGAGTCCCAGCGCTAGACAATACAGAGCAACACTCGAAGAGCGCAGAAGGCAAGCAAACATATCAAGTGCACGTAGACGACAACTATCCATGAGTTCTACAGTGGCAACCGAGGCACGACGTAGATCCAGATATGACATAATCCCTGAACACAAAAGAGCAGACGTTACTCGAAATTTGAGTAACTCGTTGCTAACCGTCGACTCTGACGGCATAATCCAACCTATAACAGCAGAGTGAGCTCTCATATCGATAGGAGCATACATCCAAGCAGGAAAACCACCGACACATGACCCAGCTGAGGCAAGATACCTGCAACAAATGAAGGCCGTGGAAATCGCAGCAAAAGAACTGGTCGATGGAGGAAGGAGAAGATGTAGCAGAAGCCGCTCGAGAGAGCGCTCCAGTCGCAGTCCTCAGCGAAGCAACGGTAGGAAAAGTTCAAGCCATCGCTGATCAAGGAGCCGATCAAGAAGCAGTTCCAGAGGATCAGGCGGTCGCGAATCACCTGACAATCGCAACGCAGGACCATGCGGAGCACAATGCTTCACTCGACGGATTTAAGAAACGAAACTCCCGAAGAAGTTTGGACTACCAACCATGTCGAAATTCAAATCAAAGCAGGAACCCTCAGGATGGCTGGAAGATTACAAACTGTCAGTCATATGCCAACGAGGAACAATAACAACGGCACTGCAATACATACAGCTAATGCTCGAAGTACGGCCTGTGACTGGCTCAAATCTTTACCCGAAGGAGCCTATGATTCTTGGGATCACTTCAAAGATGACTTCATAAAATATTTCGACCCTCTCTGCGAAAGGTCGAAAACATTCAATGAATTAAGAGCATGCCGACAAAAGACGGACAAAAAACTTAGGTCTTACATCAGACGATGGGCCTCCATCGGGAACTCTGTGGGTGCAATATCAGAAGATAGAGCGATGGACGCCTTCACAAATGGGGTCTACAGAAAAGACTTCAGAGAGGCAATCAGACGGCAAAAACCAAAAAACATGGCGGAGCTCATGAAGCTAGCAACCGAGTGGGCAGATGGCGAAGATGCAGTGCAGAGCAAAACCCCACACTTACCGCAACGACATCGCGACAGACGAGACAGTCGCGACCACCACGACAGCCGAGATCGACGAGAGAGAGATGAGAAACGAAAAAGGCGCGACTACGATCACCGCGGCAAGGACAAAGTCAAATATGTCGCAGCCGGATTCTCGCATGACGACCGGAATCACGATGATTGAAAGCAAAGTGATCGGCGAAGTAGCCGACAAGACGATCGCCGAGGCACACGAAGTGATAACTACAGACGAGATAGGCCGGTCGAAAGACGCGATGACCGAGGTCAAGACAAGCGCATAAGTTATAGAAGACAAGATTGGCAGAAAAGCTCAGATTCAAGAGTCGAGAAATCATTTCAAGAAAAGATGGATGATGAGTGCAGACTCCATATGTTCAAAGATCCGGCGACTGGACGGTTAACATCACATCACACAATGGGAAGCTGCCATGAATTCGAGCAAATGGCGATGGACTACATAAATCAGATGAAGAGAGAACAACCACAAGCTATACCGGCGGCATACGTAACACCTCCACAAATCGTGGCAGCATTACCGCCTCCACCACAACACGATGCGAGTAGCCAGATGGCAGGCGCCATACATCACGTACCGCGCAACATGGACATCCAATATCCACAGCCAAAACGGCAAATGTACATTATACAGAAGGGATGCACCTCCAACAGGAGTCAAAAACGCCACACCAGAAATGTCGATATGGCAGTATTAGCTCCACCCCCAGTAACAGAATTTTTGAAAGGATCAGACATAACAATCGCTTTTGATCAGGAGGATCACCCGCCAGCCATCTATCGACCAGGACACGTTGCTCTAGTACTCGAAGGACAGATTGGAGGATACACTATGACCAAAATATTTATGGACAGAGGCAGTGGCGTCAACATAATATTCACAGACACGCTCCGAAGGATGAACAGTTTAGTCGAAAACCTCCCGAAATCTACAAACACATTCCACGGAATTGTACCGGGCAAAGTTGTGCGTCCAGAAGGGAAAATCCAGCTCGACGTCACATTGGGGGATGCAACCCACTTCAGAAGCGAGCTCATCGACCAACATTTAATCATAATACCACGCCATATTGGCACGACTAGCATTTGCAAGATTCATGGCAGTACCCCACCACGCATACCTCAAGCTCAAAATGCCAGGTCCAAAAGGAGTCATCACAGTCAATGGAAATTTCCAAAAGTCAGACGACGACGACAGAGACTTTTGCAGTATCTCAGAAACATACGGAGTCAAAGAAACCTCAGACAAGACACGAGACAGAAGGGAAGTAGCAATAGCACCAGAACGCAAGAAGAGAGCAACCATAGCTGCAGTACATGAAGTAAACGCCATATGGACGGTCGAACCCACAGGAGAAGAAGAGAGAGCACAAGCCAAACGATGGACAATATACTTCGACGGGACCAAAAACGGCAGAGGCACGGACGCGGGTATGATACTTATAAATCCCAAAAAAGAGCGAGTACGGTATGTATTGCAGATAAACTTCCCGGCACCATCGAAAGTCGAAATCGACTACGAAGGTATGTTCCAAGGCATGCGACTGGCAAGAGCTTCAGGAGCACAAAACATCATCATCCGAGGGAGCTCGTCTACAATCACGAAAAACGTGGCAGGTGCAAGCAGAATGAACGTGGACAAGCTGGCTTGATATCAAGATTACTTCGATATGTGGCAAAGAAGATTTCACAGCTGCGAGCTACAGAATATAACACGTGCACGCAACAAACAAACCAACATGCTGGCCAACATTGGAGCGGCAAAGCGCAGGTGCCGCCAGACGTCCTATTCAAGCACGTAAACTACAGGTCAACCAGAAGGTGGCATCCACAGGCCACTCGAGAAATAAAAACCTTCAGACAAAAACTAGACCGAGAGGATCTCCCAAGCAAAAAACACAAGTTACGACTGATGACTCGCGGTCAAGCACAAGCAGATTGGCAAACTCAAGCCACATCACTACAATCTTCAACCAAGGAGTGCCAAACTGTGTCATCATACGTGACGATTGCAAAATGAGAAAGCAAGACGCGGCGGAGGCGATACCACTCGAAGCTTTTACTACTATGCACATCACATTACCAGGGAAAGGCACGCCCCACAAGGTCATACGAAAGGAGGTACAAGCTACAGATTCCACATCATCAAGAGGGAGCATACAGCTTGGAGAATAAGGCCAATTAGGGTCGTCTCCACGTAGCAAAAAACATCCAATCGATGTAGCAAAAGACTAATGTACCAAAAGGCCAGCAGGTTCCAGACGCGCTCTTTTCCTTACCAGGGTACCTAAGAGGACTGGAAAGTTTTTAATGAGGCGCCTTGCTGGTCAACATTTATAAAGAAAAAGATTATCCATATCTTTCCTGCATAATTTGTCCATCAACAAAGCAAAAAGCAGCCACTCGACGTACTCGGGGGCTGCACATATGTCAGGGACCACTCCCGGGTAGGGTAAAGGCCCGGATAAGTTGGCCCCAATGGCTGTCAGGTCAACTTTTGGCTAGCGTCAAGAGCCACTTGACCCTTCGAGTTACAGTAAGTTGGTCCTTGGGGCAGAGCAAAAGGTGGCCTTTGGGATGCCATTGGAACTACCCTTTGGAGAAGGCAAGAGGCAGGGATACGCACTATAAATAGACCCCCAGCCCTTCACTCTCACTCAGGCAGCAGCAGGGAGTTCTCCTAAGCACCAGCTTCTCGAAGATGTCTTCGGTGGCATAAGCTAAGACATCTTCGGGCGGCTGGGCCTAGGGCTACTCTCAGGAAGTACGTCGGATTTACAGGAGGGACAAAAGCAAGTACAAGGAGTTCTCGTGAGAACCAGTTTCTCGAAGATGTCTTCAGGATCAACCCTAAAGACATCATTGAGAAACTGGGCCCAGGATTACCCTCTAGGAGACCCCGGGAGCTGCACATAAAGAAACCACTCGACGAGCTCGGGGGATGCGCATAAAGCAAACACTCGGTGTGCTCGGAGCAGCGCATAAAACAGCCACTCGACGAGCTCGGGGGCTGCGCATAAAGCAACCACTCAACGGGCTCGGGGGCTGAACATAAAGCAAGCCCTTGGTGTGCTTGGAGCAACGCATAAAGCAGCCACTCGACAAGCTCGAGGGTTGTGCATATAGTAGCCACTCGACGAGCTCGGGGGCTGCGCATGACGAGGTGTTAACTCGACAAGTCCCAGGGTTGTGCACCCCGGGTTGATTGATGGGGAGAGAGATGAGTGCAGGTGGTCACGACGGCTGACAAGCAAGGATTTACCCAGGTTCAGGCTCCCGGAGGATAACACCCTACTCCTGCTTGTCTGGTTACTGATGCGAGTTGTGGTTACAATGGCGAGATTGCGATCTCGCTAGGGTTTGTGCTGTAGCTATGAGCGTGTCTCTGGGACGAGGAACCCTCCCGGCTTTATAGGCAGCCAGGTCTCGGGTGGTTGGTGCCGATGGCAACTACAGATATGGTAGGTTATGCTTCCTAACCGACTTGGACTAGGTTACATGGTACCCCGCGTGGGCCTCCTATGGGCCTTTCTATCCTTGGCGCGGCCCAGGTAGCCTTATCGTGGGCTACCCGCAAGGCAGCCCCACGTCAGTAGCCCCCGAGTGCTTGGTCGAAGCGTAGAGTCGAACAAAGGACTCCTTCCTCCTGGACGCGCCATTGGATTGCTTGATCTTGAGCTTGAACTCGATTTCTTCAGTCGAACCGGCCACTCCCGATGGGAGTAACCTTTGCAGTCGAATTACTTTGCCTTCATCTTCTTGTGAAGCTTGCTTCTACTCAGCCTGTTTGGCTTACTTGCGGATGGTTTTGGCTGCTCGAGCTTACTATGTTGCCACCCGAATGGTTTCTTCGGGTTCTCGGATCATCGGCCGATCCTACCTTGTTGACTTCATCTTTGAAGCTTTCTACTCTAATTACTCTGTCGAGTTGCTTCAATTGATTTTGGAGCCGTTGGCTTGGTGACGTCACTGGTGACGATCTGCTGCACGCCTCTGTGCTCGATGGGACGTGACATGGCGGGCCCCACTGTCAGAGCTGACCGCGGTCAACAGTTGTCACGTCTCCGAAGTGGGCGCGAAATTTGCGCGGCACGATGACGACGCCTCGGTTTTCGTGCATAGTGGACGAAGTAGGCGGTGACGGTTGGTTTCTTCGTGCGACACGTGGACGGCCGGATGTGCCTGCTCGGAGCCCTTGTTCGGTGGACGGTTGAGATGCTGATTTTCGAGGCATAAGTACTGTATCTTGACGCTTGGGATTTCATCTTCTCCAATCGCTCTGTGCTTCCTTTCCTCTGCGCTCTACCATTTCCGCCGCCATCCAGAGCTCCGGGCAATCTGTCCGTACACCTTGCAATCTGACCATGGGCAAGCCAAAGAGCGCCGCTGGCTCCTCTGCCGCCGCCGACGAAGCCGGGGTGATGAAGAAGCCCGACGGCGACTGGCAGAGATCATCGGTGAAGAAAGCCGAGGTGGAGCTTTTCCGCGCGCAGGGTCTGCTGCCACCTGCCGACCAAGTCCAGGTACGCGTTCCTGGCAAGGAAGTATTCCCCACTCCCCGCGATGGGGAACGTGTTTGCTTCGCGGATTTCCTTCCGCGGGGCTTTGGGTTCCCCATGCACGATTTCGTGCGCGGTCTCTTGTATGCCTATGGGGTTCAGATCCACGATCTGAACCCCAATGGAGTCTTGAGCATCGCGGGCTTCATCGTGCTCTGCGAATGCTTCTTGGGTGTCGCGCCCCATTGGGCGTTGTGGAAGTCGCTCTTCCTCGTTCGCAAGAACGTTGGGAAGAGCGGGTTGACCTTCCCCGTGGGCGGCTTCGGAATCCAGGTGCGCGGTGACACCGCGTACTTCCAGATGAAGAAGTGCGACTCCGTCCAAGGATGGCGCCGGAGGTGGTTCTACGTCCAGTCGAACCAGGACGGCCTGGATGCGTTCGACAGCGGACGTGGACTGCGGAAGACCGGCGCCTGGGCGCACCCGCTGACCGCCGTGGAGAAGGAGGCTGTGCGGCCCTTGCTGAGCCTGCGGTGCGATCTGACCAAGACCCTTGGGCGCGAGGCGGGTGGCGTCTTCCTGATGGCCACCTTCTTCCGTCTTCGGGTGCAGCCGCTCAGCGCTCGGCCTCACCCGATGTGGGCCGCCGAAGGCGTCAGCGCCGAGCCGCTTGACGATGAGGAGGTGGAGGCCAACGTCAGATCCATCACCAACCTCCGAGTCGCGGACACGTGCAACGTCAAGTGCCCGATTTCTGCTTACGGGGCCTCGAACCCCGTTCCTGAGGTAAGTCTTGTCTTGTTTTCCTTTTGTCCTTGTTCGACTTGAGTCTACCTTTCTTGCTGATTCGACTTGTGTCTACTTGCTTCAGGGTCGAGCTCTGTTCATCAGCCTTCCTCCCCTTCCTGAGAACGGACCCAACGACGAGTCGAAGTTTGTCGAGGAGGAAGACGAAGACGAAGAGATTCCCTCCGCACATTCTCCCCGTGATGAGGTGGAGGAGGAGGATGAAGTGGAGGAACCCGCGCGGAAGAAACGGAACCTTCCGAGTCATGGCGATTCTGCCACTGCGTCGTCACCTGCCAAAGATGCCGACGTTACTGTGGAGGAGGTCGTCGCGACATCGCCGGGTGCGCAGTCCTCGGGTGGCTGGGACGAACCCCTGAACGTTCCTCCAGTCAGCTCCGCGGCTCCTCGTTCTTTCGCGTGGATGCCTTCGCCCTCCCTGGAGAGCTATGACGACGCCGGCACCCCCAGGTGAGCTTCTTTATGATGTGTGTCCTTCGAGTTGTATTTTGCAGTTGCGACGTTTAGATTGACAGGTGTGCTTGGTTTTGCTGCAGCCACCGTTCTGGCAATGTTAGCTCCCCCCTCCGGGACGTGGAGCATACATCCGCCCCTTCGACTGGACTGGGGACTCAGGCGGTAGTGGAGAAGGTGCTTGCTGAGCCTGCCGGCGTTGCATCGTCTAGCCGCGTTCCTCCTTCGGCTGCAGAGGACCTTGAACTCCTGGACCACGTAAGTCTTTTATGCTTGTTCTTGCATTCTTGATTTTTCATCGGGTGCGCGATCAGCGCTCCCGATGGGAGTAGCCCCCGAAGGTGTGGGTGACTAGTATAGTCGCCCGCAACTTTATTAACATCTTGCTTTTGCTTCAGCCGTACTACCGTCAACAGCTCGACGCAGCCGCGGCTTACGTTCGCCTGGAGAAAGAGAGGGACCAACTGCGTGCATCTCTGGACCAGGCTACTGGGCGGGTTGATGAGCTTGAGAAGGCCCTTCATGAGTCCCGCGAGCGGGAGCTGGTGCGGGTCGCCCAGGAGAGGACTCAAGTCGGTCGTCTCCTTTCACTCGCCGGTGTTCTTGGGGGTAAGTTTCGGCTTGATGCCTACTGCGTCTTTGATCTTTTTCTTTGCTTAACCTTGAATTTTTGAACAGAGTCTTGCGGTGGAGCTCCTCCGGAAGACGCGTCGAGTGACACAGTTGACCTGGCGACCGCTGTTGGCTTCCTCGACCGGGTTTGTGCCTATGCCTCAGACGCGCTGAAGAAGTCCGCAGCCGCGTTGCAGAAATCGACTGGAGCCCTCACTGTGGTGCACCAGAGTATCTTCCCGGGAGACCAGCCGCCGGCACCCGTGGACGCCCTTGCTGCGCCGTTTGAGGATGCGACAACCATCGCCGACTTCACGCGGTCGCAGACGGTACGCGGCTCCGAGCTCACCTTGCAGCTCCTCTTAGGCCATCAGGTTCCAGGTGACTTCGAGAAGGTCGTCAGCGGTTTTCCTCGCAAACCCGATGGCTGAACCGCGTCGCTGAGTGGCGTGAAGGAGCGTGCCTCGCAGCTGGCCGTGCAGCTTGTGGCACTCTTCGAGAGGGCCCTTGCTAAGGCGACCGAGGCGGCTGCCGCCCGGAAGGGTCGTTCCCGGTCGCAGTCCGCAGCCTTAGAGTAGGCGTAGCTTTAGGAATTCGGCAGTCGCCGCGGTCTGTATTTTGAACTTCTTGTTCTGTAATGAATATTGTCCTGTCAGGTCTCTTGGCCTTCAATATTGCTTTTTCTGAATTTCTTTCTTCTGAGTTGAGCTGCGCTTCGCAGTCGCATGATTGTATTGACTCTGCGTATCCATGGCAGAATGTTGTACACGGTGATGCTCCGCCTTCTCCTGTGGCCGGGCCGAGTGGCGCGGCTTCTTCTTCGGGTACGCGCCGTCGTCGGGCGGCGCCGGCTCCTCCACGTAGTGTAAATGATCAGCGGATAATCACATACCTGAAGAACAAGGTGGTGGAGCTTGAGGCGACCCTGAAGAATACTGAGCGGCTGCTGCACCGCTCCCAGTCGCATCCTACGGCAGAGTTCTCGCGACGCGAGGATTTTTTGCTTGGGGAGATCGATCTGATCAGTCGGCAGTTGCAAGGTTTGCATCCTTTTGGCGGCTGCTGACTTTGCTGGCTTTCTTTCTTGTTCTAACTTGCATTTTATGCGTGCAGATGTTAATCCTGATTGGGAGGCCGAGCGGGCTCGCGTTGAGGAGCGAGTTACCCGAGAGGCGTCCGGCGACTCCTACGAAGCTCGGCAGTTCTGGGTGAACAAGTCGAGGGGGCGCGTCCTTGCCACCATGCTTGATCGTACGTGGCGCGCTGCTTTTCTTCTGGAGAACTGCCGGAAGACACTCTGGCACATCAATCGTGTGTACTTCCCGCATAATGCGCAGCCGAACGGGCTGTCCGCCTTGCTGGAGAGGTTTCGCGATGGTGAAGGGCTGAAGGAGGTTGTCGACGCCCAACTTGTGGCTGGGGCGAACGCGGCGTTGGCATACGTCCGGATGCACCGGCCACATCTTCCGCTTGAGAGGGTGCTTGAAGGCCTGCCTGGTGACGATGACTTCGACGAGACCTTAGCGGCTGCGCGCCGGATTATCAGGCAGGTTCAGGACCTGAGTGAGCGCCTTGTGGGTCCCCTCGATGCGCCGAAGGCCGAACCTGCAGTCTAGAGTAGATGTCGTCTGATGTACAGGGTTAGCTATAGAGGGAAAATGTGCCTATGCAAGCGTAATATAATGGCTTAAAGTGCTTTCGAGTTATGAGAATTGATGTGCTTGCTCAAAAGTGACAATGCCTGTATCGATTTGCAACCTGTTTGGCGCAGTCGCCTAGTACGCTAGGCAACGGCCTAGGTTTTTTCAAGTGTGACCTGTATGCCGCAGTCTCTGATTTTAACAGGTGGCGACTTAGGATTTTTGTAACTTGACCTGTATGGCGCAGCCCCCGAGTTGCTCGAGTGGTGGCCTAGGATTTTGGCTAAGACCTGTGTGGCGCAGCCCCCGAGTAGGTCGAGTGGCGGCCTAGGATTACAAGTGTTACCTGTTTGGCGCAGCCCCCGAGTATGTCGGGTGGCGACCTAGGATTTTGAACTTGACCTGTACAGCGCAACCCCCGAGTGGGTTCGAGTGGCGGCTGAGGATTTTTCTGAGAAGGCCTGTTTGGCGTAGCCCCCGAGTAGGTCGAGTGGTAGCCTAGGATTACAAGTATTACCTGTGTGGCGCAGCCCCCGAGTGTGTCGGGTGGCGACCTAGGATTTTGAACTTGACCTGTATGGCGCAGCCCCCGAGTCGGTCGGGTGACGGCCTAGGATTTTTTGACTTATGCTTGTATGGCGCAGCCCCCGAGTAGTTCGGGTAGCGGCCTAAGCTTTTCTTTCAACCTGTGTGGCGCAGCCCCCGAGTAGTTCGGGTGGCTGTAACAGTGTAACGTACCTGCACTTTTAATAAGGCAGATACCTGTGTATAGTGCAAATCACTGGATCGATTCGTTTGCACACACAGTTTACGATGTAATATCACAACAAAGTATCAATTTTATTACATCGATGATCCAGACTTACAAAATATTCAATACAAGTTGCATAGCATAAAGCTAGCTTCGAAAGAGTAAACAGCGGAAATACAATAGCAGTGAGTCTCTATCACTTTCATGCTGCCACAGGCAAAAACATGTTGGTTGCAGACTCGAAATCCCTTAACGAAACCTCACTCGTCATTTGAATAACCTGTAACAAATAAAATTTTGCAACATAGTGGGTCAGATTCCATTAAAAATGGAGTCTGGCAAGTGACACTATGGTGAATGTCCAATTTACGAAGAGTTGATAATAATTGTTGATCACCTCGAAGAATAGAACTAGTATTTTCTCTAAGTATTTTTCACATCAAGACTAAGCCATTAGAGGGCTTATTCAAGTTTATATAAAACAAAATATTTTACTCAACTTATGACCTTAGCCCATAGTCCTTTTGGACCAACCTATTTACCTTGCATTAACTTAAAAGATTTTCATGGCATGAAAAAGCATTTCTAGCCCTTAGGAATATTTTGCACATCATGCATAAACATATTTTCCTTAGAAAGTTTTATAAAACTTAGTTATTCATCTAGTAGGTGTTTGTGTGTATTGTGGAGTTGTGCTTGCTGTTGATTGTTGTATTGTTGTTTGTCTATACTGTTAGATTGAACGGAGAGTCCCGAGTATCGTTGAAAAGAGTTGTGAACAACGACAACATTCAAAGGCAAGTGGCACACCTCATAAACTTCTTATTTCTATATGCATTACTTAGTGTATTTTTTTTATATGCATGTGTAGGATAGTATTGCTATGCTAAACCTGTGTAGAATTCCTTATTCCTGTGTCTAGGTTCCTATGCAATACTTAGTAGAATTATTGATGCTATGCAAATGTTGTTTTGTGAAAATCTAAATTCTACTAAGTTAAGAATGAAACACCTGGGTGGTAAGTGGTTGCATGGTTTATGTTGAGTGGCTACTCAGATCCATGTCTATGGTTCCTGGAGTATGTACACTTGTGAATGGCCACCCAGGAACAGAGGAATCTGAAGAACTCCGAGTGACGATTGCTTCCAGTGCAGCCATTGCCATATGGGCTCTGGCTTGATCAATTATGTTGTGTGGACTCTCTCCGGCTTGACAAGCAGATGTAGGGGGATGTTAGGTGCAACGGGTCAAGCCAGAGTGGGAGGGAAAATGCTTCTGAAAGATCTCGTCTCATTTTCTCCTTTCCTTATCACAAATGGTGTGTAAAGGATAATCTGGATTGAATGGGTACAATGGTGAACGTGCACAACCTCTGCAGAGTGTAAAACTAAGTACTTAGCCGTGTCCCCGGTACGGACAATTTGAGCAGCTGATCACGGACGTCAACGGAGGATTCCACCATTTCAACTTCAGAAATAAAACTTGATGGGTGAACAAGGGAAGATGAGATTTATGGTTTTCATGCCATACTCGTCTTGATTTCAAGAAAAGTGTTTTCAAAAGAGTAGGAAAAATTGGCTTTATGCAAATTAGCCTTGAACTCCACCAGCCAAATATGCATATAGGCTTTAGAGTTATTCCATTAAGTGTCCACCATAGTGTCACTTGCCAGACTCCATAGTGGCTTTAACAAACTCTACCTTTATCACTTAAGGATGTCGTTCTTCATGTATCAAACCGCGGAGGACTTCAAGGACATGCGCTTTGGAAGATATCTTCTAGAGTTGGTAGAACTGTTGGCACTTCCAACACCCATCATCAAGGCAAGCCAGCTGAAGCACTTCAACAAAGAAGACTTATGGGGAATTCGCCTTTACCAACAAGGGTGCCAGGCTGAACCCAAGACCGAAGACATCCAGTACAAGTCGATTAGTGACTCCTTGGAGAAAGGGCTGAATCTCGTCACGCAGGAGCTAATAAGACGTCTTTGCTTGCAATTCCAGGAGGAGTTAAAAGACCACTACTTTTCTCACCTTGGCCAACGTGACGGAAATGGGATTCCTTACCTTGTTAGCGAGGAAGACAAAAACAAACCAGAACCTTTGTACCCATATCTCCAAGACTTAGAACTTCACCTCTGGCAACTCGAAGAGGATAGGCGCAACGAGCTGTTGAAGAATGATGAAATTATGGCACAAGTCAAGGAGAACCAAAAGAAGATCGAAGCCCAAGAAGAGGTGGCCAACGCTCAAGAGGAGAAGTTCCGAGCTCAAGAGAAGAAGTTTCAAAATCAAGAAAAGAGAATTAGAGACAAGAACAAGGAGATCAAGACCTTGAAGGATGAAATCCTGAGCAACGACGTCGAGTTCGAAGCTGATCGAGATTTGATCGAGACTCTACGCCGTGAGAAGAGAATGCTGCAAGAGAAGATTGAAGTCCTGGAGAAGGAAGCAATCGAGACTCTGCACCGGGAGACGACAAAATTACAGCAGGAGAATTACCCGCGGATTTATGCAAGGCATTCAAGGACCTCAGATTGGAAGTAGTACCTGAAGGGTTTGTAACCTCATTAGTTGTACAGCCCACCTTGATGGACAAGATACGTGAAGCTCAGAAAGGAGACAAGGAAATAGAAGAGATCAAAGTCAATTTAAGTGCTGGAAAAGCTAAAGGATTTCATGAGGATGAGCAGGGGATTTTGTGGTTTGAAAAACGTGTATGTGTGGCCAATGACCCTGATATTAGGAAGTTAATTCTGCAAGAAGCTCATAAAACACCTTATTCAATTCATCCGGGAAATACCAAGATGTATATGGATGTGAAAGAGAGATTTTGGTGGAATAATCTGAAGAGAGAAATAGCAGAATACATCGCTAAGTGTGATGTATGTAGTCGAGTAAAGGCAGAACATCAGAAACCAGCAGGACTCTTACAACCTTTGAAAGTACCGGATTGGAAGTGGGATTCCATTGGGATGGACTTCATCACCGGATTACCAAGGACCAGATCGGGTTATGATTCTATTTGGGTTATAGTTTGTCGCCTAACCAAAATAGCTCACTTCATACCCGTGAAGACCACTTATACTAGTGCAAAGCTAGCCGATATTTACATGAAGAGAATTGTGTGCCTTCACGGCGTTCCTTAGAGTATCGTGTCTGATAGGGTGACCCAGTTCACTTCTCATTTCTGGAAGCAGTTGCACGAATCTTTGGGAACCAGATTGGAATTCAGTACGGCTTTCCACCCGCAAACAGATGGTCAGACTGAAAGAGTGAATCAGATTTTAGAAGATATGTTAAGAGCTTGTGCGCTCGACTATGGATCTAGTTGGGATGATAATTTGCCATACGCTGAGTTCTCCTACAACAATAGTTACCAAGCCAGCATTGAGATGGCACCGTTTGAAGCCTTATATGGAAAGAAATGCACAACCCCACTGTTGTGGAGTGGTGTAGGAGAACGGAGTTTCTTTGGGCCTGATATAATACAAGATGCTGAAGAGAAAGTCAGGCTGATTAAGGACAGATTGAAAATAGCACAGTCACGCCAGAAAAGCTATGCAGATTCCAAGCATAGAGAAGTCACCTATGAAGTGGGAGATAGAACCTATTTAAGGGTGTCACCACTTCGGGGTGTGAAAAGGTTTGGAATCAAAGGAAAGTAAGCACCTCGATTCATTGGACCATTCAAAATTCTTTCTCGCAAAGGTGAAGTGGCATATGAGTTAGAGCTACCTGAAGTGCTGTCTGCTGTTCATAATGTGTTCCATGTCAGTCAGTTGAAGAAATGTCATCCCGAGATGATGGGAGTTCCCTTAAAGGATACTGTACCCCTCGAGGAGGTACAATTGGAGAGTGACCTGACATACGAAGAGAAGCCCATCAAGATATTACAGACAGCAGAAAGAGTCACCCGTACCAAAACCATCAGGTTTTGCAAGGTCCAGTGGAATCATCACACCGAGGACGAAGCCACCTGGGAACGAGAGGATGACCTCCGAGAAGACCACCCACACCTATTTGCTGACCTTTCCGAAGCTCGAGGGCGAGCTTCTTCTTAAGGGGGTTAGTCTGTAACATCCCAAATTTCTCAAAAATTTAAAACTTTGCATTCATGCATCATGCATCATAAAAGTATGGCATTGAAATCACATAAAGAGTAAATTGAATTTTAATTATAAGTTTAAATAAAGTTGTGGCCAATAAAGAGGTCTATTTGAGCTCCTTATAAAAATATGTATTTTATTATTTTATTTATTTAGCAAAATGATATCAAAAAGTTATAAATTAAATTAGCTTTTCAAAACATATTTTTATGAATTTTTCTGAAATGTTTTGATAAGTTTTAAAAATCAAATTGTTTGGAAAAGGGTTTAAACAGAAGAAAAAAATGTGTTCGGGCTAGCTGGGCCGAGCCCCTCTGCTATCTGCCGCGCGCGCACGAAGTAACGGCCCAGCAACCAGCCCACCTCCCTCCCTCTCTCACTGCCATACGGGGCCCACTCGTCATCTTCATCGTCGTGAAGAACACGAACTCCACCGAAACCTAGATTGTTACGGATCAAAATCCGTTGGTAAATTGCGATTAAATCGCTCCCCTCCTTCCCCATATAAACCCCCTCTCCGCCGCCGTTCCCCACGCCCAAAAACCCTAACCAATACTCGCCGAAATCGTGGTAACGAGAGTTTCATCTCCGACATCGCCGCCGCCGCGTTTCGCTCCGTTCCGGTGAGTACGGCACCCAAGCACCACCTCCACACCCCCTCTGCGACTCCCCGTCTCCGTACGCACCTAACGGACTTTCTCCGGCCTCCTCTTTTGCACCAGGGCGACTTATCCGTCGACGACCCGACGCCGCCGTCCGCCGTTCATCTCCGACGAGCACGCAGGGGAGGAGAAGGCCACCTCGACCGCACCTACCTCGCCATCGAGTTCGTCACGACGATCCGCTTCAAGTGGTGAGTTAAACCCTCTCTGACCGCACGTCGGTTGGCCGTAGCCGCGACTCCGGCAATGGCGCCACCGCGGGCAGAAGATCGCCGGCGAAACGCGCCGCCCGACCGTCCCCTTCTTACCCAGGCCGTCGGATCTAGATCCAACAGATCTAGATCGGATTGATCTGGAGCGCTAGTTTTAAAGTAGATCGGACGGCTCCTGTGCCGATCCGCGGCGAACCGGTATCGTCCAATCGGAGCCCGCCGCATGGCCTATTCATTTTTCTATTTCGGCTGAAAAATTGTTTTAAAAACAGAAAACAACACAAACTTACAAAATTCATAACTTTTGTTCCGTTCATTCAAATTTGATGAATTTTATATCCACGTGAAGCTCTACTCGTGTAGTTTAGTATGGTTTCATTAGTTTATCCTTTTAGTGTATATTAAATTGCGGAATTTAATTGTTTAGCTTTCGGATATTAAATCTATAACTTAATTAATAAAATTTCTTTCCAAATAAATCCAATTGTTTTAGAGATTTATTAATGCCCTCTATCCAGAGAGTGCAGCATGAGTTTTATTTGAAACTTCTCATAATAGACTTAAAGAAATTGGTTTTAGAACTTAAAACTACTAATATGCTCAATATTTTAAATGATTAAATAAAATATTAAAATATTGATCATTGCATTTCATGCATTAATAACAGAGAAATTAAAATGGTAATTATTTGGTCTTGTTAAGTTCATTACATATTAAGCATGCATACATATCTTTGTCTTGATATTTTAAGTGTTATGCTTGTGTGTTTATTTAGTTTTATTGTTTGTCTCTAGATTGTGAAGAGGAGGAAGGTCCTTGTGATTGTTATTCTTGCTGTGCTTGTTCCTCTTGTTACCAAGGCAAGTGACATTCATAATCTACCCCATGTTTTCTATATGCATTATTAGTAGATTTTGAGTAGTATGCATGATAGGGAAATTTTAAACTATCTTATAATGCTAAGTTAGTTTACACTTTGAAAATATCCTAGTAGTGTGTAGCCATCCCTCTCCATGCAGCCACCAAAAGTTTTATTAGATGCTTAGCTATGCTATAAAAGTGTTTACTTATCATGTTATAGAAATATTGCTAAGTGTTAAAACTTTGAATGCACACCTGGGTGGAATTGGTTGCTTGGTTTATGTTGAGTGGCTTTTGGGACCATGCTTGTGGTTGTCTTTGCCTAGGATGAATCTCTATTCTACTTAGGGCCATGAGTATGGTGGTTGTCACCCAGAAGTGCACTTGTGGACGGCCACCCAGGAACAAAGAGATTTCTAAGTCCCTCCAAGTTTAGAAGCTTCCCGTACAGCCTTTTGACAATGGGCTCTGTCTAGAACTACTAAGTTGTGAGAGTGCAACCTGTCAGCTTGACAAGCAGATGTAGAGTTGGTAGGTGGAACGGGTCTTGCTAGTATGGTTGCATTCTTCTTCTGAAAGTTCTTGTCTCAATTCTCTCCTTTCCTTAATGCACTCCGCGTGTATAGGATGTCTGGGTTAATTGAGTCTTAAGGTGAAAGTGCACAACCTCTGCAGAGTCGACAAACTGAGTACTCAGCCGTGTCCCCGGTGATGGACTACTTCGAGCAACTGGACAAGGATGGACAGAAGAATCTCATCATAGTTTCATAAAGTAAAATTTGACTAAGGAAAGAATTGTTGGTGCACTTGGGCTTCATCCCTTGGTGCCAAGTCTTTGAGAAACAAAAGTGTTTTACAAAAGATAGGAGAAAACTGGCTTTCTGCAAAATAGCCTCCAAACTCCACCAAGCCAAATATGCATATAGAATTAGACTTGTCATATTTATCCGCCATAGTCACTTGCCAATACTTCATTGTATTGACCTCCTACGGGGGCTGCATATTCAAATGTGCAGGTAATTCTGATGAGGAGTAAGTTTGGACTCGATTCTACACCCAACATGTCTGCTTGTGGCGTATGCTAGAAGAGGAGGCCCATTGCTTTTATTTTCGTTGTGAACTCTGAATATTTTAGCTAGTCTTCATGACTATGCACTTTGTAATAAAGCTATACTTGGCTATTTTTGGATCTCGTTGTAGTATTTGATACTTATGCAATGATACTATATATTTTGTACTGTGGTGCTGGCAGTGATCCAGGGACTAGCACATAACACAGGTGTTCCATCTTTATTTAAAAGATGGGGCGCTACAAAAATCTGTAATGTACCTGCACTTTTAATAAGGCAGATACCTGTGTATAGTGCAAATCCCTGGATCGATTCGTTTGCACACACAGTTTACGATGTAATATCACAACAAAGTATCAATTTTATTACATCGATGATCCAGACTTACAAAATATTCAATACAAGTTGCATAGCATAAAGCTAGCTTCGAAAGAGTAAACAGCGGAAATACAATAGCATTGAGTCTCTATCACTTTCATGCTGCCACAGGCGAAAACATGTTGGTTGCAGACTCGAAATCCCTTAACGAAACTGTAACATCCCAACATTTTATAATATTCAAAAAGCACTAAAATTTAAAACTTTTCTTTTTATTAAAATAAAACATTAAATGCATAAGGAAACCAACTATAAAAGACTTCAAACTTATTGAAAGAGTTTAATATTTCAAATGTCACAGTTTAAACACTTTATTATCCACTGTATTTCAAAAACCTAAAAGTGTAGTTGACAAATATTTTACAAACTACAATCCATTTTATTTTAAGTAAATAGTTTACTTATAAGAAATTGATTCCAACCACATAGCCATAGCTATTCATAAATTAAAATAATATTTACAAGTGTTCTTTTTAAACTATTTAAAACATGATCTATTTGTCAAATAGTTTTTCATTCCTTCAACTAGTTCAAAACTTAGTGTTAAAATTACACCCTATAGGTTTTAACTCTAATAAATTCATATAGTTTATAAATGGATTAACCAAATAAACATGTCATTGCTTAAATGAATTTCATCTATTTTCAAAGCATGGAATGATTAATATATTCTAAATAAGAATAAAATTAAAACAAAAATCTTTTCCAAAATTGTTATGAAGTTTTCAAATGGATTATCATAATATAAAATATAATGGTGCACAAAATATTTTCAATTAAAAAAATGATGAACACCTTATATTTCACATTTCCTAAACATTATTTATATTTAGTCTTTAATATTATGCCAAAATAAAGATGAATGATTTCAGCAAAATAAGTTTAAATAACTTAAATTCAAACATATTGAAATGTGGGTATTTTACAAATTTTATTTAGCCAAAAGAAAATTTAAATAAGATAGAAATTCAAATTTGACTTTAAGTGTCAAATTTGTAATTAATCAATATTTCAAAATATTATTTTCAAAAATATTCAAAACATGCCCACAATTGGTTTAACAGAAAGGTAATAATTTTACAAATCTTTAGAATTTTGTTTGACCTCATTTGAACATTCAAATCAAAAGTTATGGATTAATTAGAGAAACATCAAAAAAATCAAATCCCTGCTGACGTCAGCAGTGACGTCAGCAGATCATCTCCAACCTCTTTCCGAATATTGCGCCGAAGATTGAATCGAATCGGAGTCGAATCCTCTCCGTTTCTTGCGGGATTTGTTGCCGTAGATGCGTCCATATAAACCCCAGATCCCGCCGCCGTTTTCCCCTCTCAAACCCTAGCTCAGAACGCCCCTAGGCCGCCACGGTTGCTCGCCGGAGAAGCTCGAAGCCGCCGCCGTTTTCTATCGTTTCCCGGCGAGGTAAACCCTCCCCGTCTCCGAGACCACGCTTATCTGCCCCGCCGCGCCCGTGCGTATCTTCTGACCCCTTCCTCGCTTCTGTCCTGCAGCCGAACGTGGAGGCGAGAGCACGACCCGAAGGTTACCGGCGTTCGGACCACTCCGGCCTCGTATCCTCGCTGCCCTCGCATGCAATCGACGACGCCGCCACTTCCATCTCCTCCGTCGCCGCGCGCCGCGCGTCGCCGTCGTCTCCGCCGAGCAAGGGGATCACCGGAGCATCGTGTTCGTCCAAGCCCGAGGCCGCGCCGCCGTCTCCTTCGTCGCCGGTAGCCACCGCGCCGCCACCTTCTGGTCCATGCAACGTGAGCCCTTCGATCTCGATCTGACGGCGTAGATTAGAAGTCGCCGACGAACCGGTACGATCCGATCTGGACCGTCAGATCCAGATCTGACGGCCCAGATCTGTTGACTTATCCAGTCAGCGCCCGCGTGGCAGCCACGTCAGCGCCACGTCACTGCCCAGTCAGCTGCCACGTGGAAAACGATTTCCTTAATCAAATTTAATTGGCAGTTTTACAGAAACACCCCTGCCACTTAGATCTGTCACAACTTTTTAACCACAACTCCAAATTTAATATTTTTTATATATTTGAAAAGCTCTTGACATGTAGAATATTTTGGATCTGACAAAATTCAAATTTGACTTAGTATAAAATATTCAAAATTCAAATGGGGAATTTGAGTATATTTGTAATAACTTTAAATCTATAAATCCAAAAATTGCAAATAAATATGTTTTAGAAACTTTAGAATATTTGTAAATTAATTCTACTGCTATAAAATATTTTTGAGTAATATTTGAATGAATTCATAGTTATATATTTAATTTGAATAGTTTGAATATTTCAACATAACTATTAATAGAAATATTATTTTTGTATTAAATCAAATTGCATTAAATATAATTAAACCACCTCTGGCTATTAACACCATCTATAATGAAAATTGTGTTATAAAATATAAATCACATAAAACTTTAATTTATATGTCTCCTTTTATTATGTTTTGAAAATTAGAAACTAATTAAATTGCAATTATAACTTTATGCATATTTTATAAAATTCACAAAAATTAGTGTTATGTTGCTTGTGATTTAAAATTACATTTCATGCATAGCATATTTTATAGTTATATTTTCCATAAGGAAAACTCCTCCTCATTTTCTCTAAGTTAGGATTATTTTCAAACTTAGTATTTTGGGGAAAAGTGCTATACACTTAGACACTTAGTAATTTTCAACATGGAGCTGGAAGACCAAGGAAGGACTTAGCCAAACAAGACTCCAGAAGAATCTCCAAGGAGTGGGAGCACTTAGAAGAAAGATCAAGAAGAAGTTCATGAAGACCAACCAGAAATATTTTCTAAGTCTTTCTTCCTCTTTCTCCTTTCTCCCTCCTTCTTCTGTTAGACTTCATGAAGACTAAGTAAATCCAAGACCAGCCTCGAGGATACAAGAACCATCAAGTCTGAAGATTCATCAAGACTACCAAGAACTCAGTCAAGACATCATCCAGAAGAAAGTTACAAGTCTGGAGATGAAGCCTGGAGGACAACTACATCTTTCTTTCTATCTTTTCCCTCTTTCCTAATCTTGTCTTTTAGACTTAAACAAATTTTGATCATGATGTTATCATCTTGAAGTTGTTGGATCCTAGCGGCATAGTGGGATGAAGCGGCCTGGAAACAAACCTTACATGTCCACGTACATGAGACCTGTTCCACAATTTAAGTGGCTGGCCGGGTGTCTGTCTCTCTCACTTTAGCGAATATCCAATTTACAAAGAGTTGATAGTAATTGTTGATCACCTTATAGACTTAGTATTTTTCTCTAAGTATTTTGCACATCATGGCTAAGCCATTAGAATGCTTGTTTAAAGATGATATAAAACAAAGTATTTTTATCCAACTTAAGACCTTAGTCCTTAGTCATTCTTGACCCACCTATTTTCCTTGCATTAACTTAAGAAATTTTCATAGCATAACATGCATCTCTAGCTCTTAGAAATAATTTGCATATCATACATGACATGTTTTCCTTAGGAGTTTTACAAAACTTGTTGTTCATTTGATATGAGCATGTATGTTTGATGATTGTTGTTTGTTGATTGTTGTATTGTTGTTTGCTATTATTGTTTAGATTAAACGGAGAGCAAACGTTCGTTGTTGAAAAGAGTTTGTGAACAACGACAACATTCAAAGGCAAGTGGCACACCTCATAAACTTCCTATGATTTCTATATGCATTACTTAGTGTATTTTTATGCATATGTAGAATAGTATTGCTATGCTAAACCTGTGTAGAATTCCCTACTCCTGTGTCTAGGTTCCTATATCATACTTAGCAGAAATATTGATGCTATGCAATTGATGAAAGGTTTTACAAAATGTTAAGTGACTACTCAGGGCTGTGCTCATGGTTGTCGTCGCCTAGGAAGAATTTCTATTCTACTTAGGGCCGTGAGCATGGTGATTTTTACCTGAGAGTGCACATCCACTAAGTAAATGAAACACCTGGGTGGTAAGTGGTTGCATGGTTTATGTTGAGTGGCTACTCAGGTCCATGTCTATGGTTCCTGGAGTATGTACACTTGTGAATGGCCACCCAGGAACAGAGGAATCTGAAGAACTCCGAGTGACGATTGCTTCCAGTGCAGCCATTGCCATATGGGCTCTGGCTTGATCAATTATGTTGCGTGGACTCTCTCCGGCTTGACAAGCAGATGTAGGGGGATGTTAGGTGGAACGGGTCAAGCCAGAGTGGGAGGGAAAATGCTTCTGAAAGATCTCGTCTCATTCTTCTCCTTTCCTATTCACAAATGGTGTGTAAAGAATAGTTTGGGTTGAATGGGTACAATGGTGAACGTGCACAACCTTTGTAGAGTGTAAAACTAAGTACTTAGCCGTGTCCCCGGTACGGACAATTTGAGCAGCTGATCGCGGACGTCAACGGAGGATTCCATCATTCCAACTTCAGAAGTAAAACTTGATGGGTGAACAAGGGAAGATGAGATTTATGGTTTTCATGCCATACTCGTCTTGATTTCAAGAAAAGTGTTTTCAAAAGAGTGGGAAAAATTGGCTTTATGCAAATTAGCCTTGAACTCCACCAGCCAAATATGCATATAGGCTTTAGAGTTATTCCGTTAAGTGTCCACCATAGTGTCACTTGCCAGACTCCATTTTTAATGGAATCTGACCCACGTTGTTGCAATATTTTTTCTTATTGCAGATTGATCAGATGACGAGTGAGGTTTCGTTTAAAGGTTTCGAGTCTACAACCAACATGTTTTCGCCTGTGGCAGCATGAAAGTTATAGAGACCCACTGTTATTGTATTTCCGCTGTGTACTTTTTCAATGCTAGCTTTATGCTATGCAACTTGTATCAAATATTTTGTAATTCTGGATCATCGATGTAATAAAATTGACGCTTTGTTGTGATATTACATCGTAAACTGTGTGTGCAAATGAATCGATCCAGGGATTTGCACTATACACAGGTATCTGCCTTATTTAAAGTGCAGGTACGCTACAGATGGTATCAGAGCACTGTGTTGCCTGTAGGTTCGAAACCCTAGGTTTGGATATAAATAGGTTTGACCATAGGATTGAAAATCTATTTTTCTTCACTTTTCTAAAAACAAATATTTTCACTATGTCTTTCTCGTATTCTCATCTACTATCAACCTTCTAAAAACCTCTTATCTTTTTCTAGATGACCATGTTCTTATAGTCTAAGCCTGATTCTGCTGTTTCATATGGAAAAGCTACGATGCAACATAAAGTTCTACATGCATGAAGGACCACTGAAGAACCAGGATACGACCAACACTTCGAAGATATCCATAAAGGTTGAACAAGAACTTGAAGCACTTGCGAAGGAAGTAGATGTGACCACCACCTAAATAGAATGACGATATCGTGTTAGTGTATTGATCATATCAACTCGGCTATATGACAATACTAGATTGTTTGTTTGTTGTGAACCTTGTTGCTTGATGTTTGTTAGATGTTGATTGATTATGTTATAGATGGGTTGCCTTGTTTTGTTTTATTGAACTAGGATTCCTCCATAGTAAAATTCAACTCATTGCTTTCTAAACCAACCGGATGTCTCACCCAAATACCAACACCAATGTTTTGCATACAACTATGCAACTACTATTTGAGAACCAGAGTCAGCTGTGGAATTTGATCAATGATCAACTGCCAAAGATTGATCAAAACCATAGTGTTTTTGAAGAGGACCTTATGACCAAACTAAAGGTATGCAAAACTTGTGGAGAGATAGGACATACGTCCAAAGAATGTTCTGATGAGTGGCCCCATGGTCATACCAGACATCTAGTTAAAGGATGCCCACAAGTCAGGTTACTTGCTTCCTGTGTGAAGGAACAAATCATGTCCCAATACAGTGTCAACTTTATCCCTTGGTGCAACAAGTTATCCAGCAAACCAAGCAAGGAATGCAACAGTCTCTCATGAAGACCCTGGAGGAACAAGGACAAAAGCTTAAATCCAAGAAAGTTCTTAGCCACATAAGTTGCTACAAGTACAAAGATAAGGGACATTACGCTGATAAGTGCCCTGAGTGGAAGAAGGATAAATCTCTCCAAGGACCGAGTGGAAAACGTAAAGTACTATAACTTGCCGTATCACCACATACCATTACATTTTAAATAGTAGTACACTCTACATCAGAAAAATAAACAAGATTAAACAAAGTTCCTAGACTGACCACAAAAAAAAATTCTTTTAAGGGTGGTAGCCTCCCAGATAATTCTAACCCAGCTGCCTGAAACCCAGAGATCCCAAACCATCTTGCTTTCGAGCCTCCCCAATCAGAAAATTCATCCCCTGCTAGTTTCCAGTTTCCATGTCAGAAATTTCATTTCTCAAAACATCTCGAGCTATCAGAATCACTCAAGCATTTGCTTTGTCTTTCTAGCCTCTCCGAATCTCGGGGACGAGATTCCTTTTAAGGGTGGTAGTCTGTAACATCCCAACATTTTATAATATTCAAAAATCACTAAAATTTAAAACTTTTCTTTTTATTAAAATAAAACATTAAATGCATAAGGAAACCAACTATAAAAGACTTCAAACTTATTGAAAGAGTTTAATATTTCAAATATCACAGTTTAAACACTTTATTATCCACTGTATTTCAAAAACCTAAAAGTGTAGTTGACAAATATTTTACAAACTACAATCCATTTTATTTTAAGTAAATAGTTTACTTATAAGAAATTGATTCCAACCACATAGCCATAGCTATTCATAAATTAAAATAATATTTACAAGTGTTCTTTTTAAACTATTTAAAACATGATCTATTTTTCAAATAGTTTTTCATTCTTTCAACTAGTTCAAAACTTAGTGTTGAAATTACACCCTATAGGTTTTAACTCTAATAAATTCATATACTTTATAAATGGATTACCCAAATAAACATGTCATTGCTTAAATGAATTTCATCTATTTTCAAAGCATGGAATGATTAATATATTCTAAATAAGAATAAAATTAAAACAAAAATCTTTTCCAAAATTGTTATGAAGTTTTCAAATGGATTATCATAATATAAAATATAATGGTGCACAAATTATTTTCAATTAAAAAAAATGATGAACACCTTATATTTCACATTTCCTAAACATTATTTATATTTAGTCTTTAATATTATGCCAAAATAAAGATGAATGATTTCAGCAAAATAAGTTTAAATAACTTAAATTCAAACATATTGAAATGTGGGTATTTTACAAATTTTATTTAGCCAAAAGAAAATTTAAATAAGATAGAAATTCAAATTTGACTTTAAGTGTCAAATTTGTAATTAATCAATATTTCAAAATATTATTTTCAAAAATATTCAAAACATGCCCACAATTGGTTTAACAGAAAGCTAATAATTTTACAAATTTTTAGAATTTTGTTTGACCTCATTTGAACATTCAAATCAAAAGTTATGGATTAATTAGAGAAAAATCAAAAAATCAAATCCCTGCTGACGTCAGCAGTGACGTCAGCAGATCATCTCCAACCTCTGTCCGAATATTGCGCCGAAGATTGAATCGAATCGGAGTCGAATCCTCTCCGTTTCTTGCGGGATTTGTTGTCGTAGATGCGTCCATATAAACCCCAGATCCCGCCGCCGTTTTCCCCTCTCAAACCCTAGCTCAGAACGCCCCCAGGCCGCCACGGTTGCTCGCCGGAGAAGCTCGAAGCCGCCGCCGTTTTCCTTTGTTTCCCGGCGAGGTAAACCCTCCCCGTCTCCGAGACCACGCTTATCTGCCCCGCCGCGCCCGTGCGTATCTTCTGACCCCTTCCTCGCTTCTGTCCTGCAGCCGAACGTGGAGGCGAGAGCACGACCCGTAGGTCACCGGCGTTCGGACCACTCCGGCCTCGTATCCTCGCTGCCCTTGCACGCAATCGACGACGCCGCCACTTCCATCTCCTCCGTCGCCGCGCGCCGCGCGTCGCCGTCGTCTCCGCCGAGCAAGTGGATCACCAGAGCATCATGTTCGTCCAAGCCCGAGGCCGCGCCGCCGTCTCCTTCGTCGCCGGTAGCCACCGCGCCGTCACCTTCTGGTCCATGCAACGTGAGCCCTTCGATCTCGATCTGACGGCGTAGATTAGAAGTCGCCGACGAACCGGTACGATCCGATCTGGACCGTCAGATCCAGATCTGACGGCCCAGATCTGTTGACTTATCCAGTCAGCGCCCGCGTGGCAGCCACGTCAGCGCCACGTCACTGCCCAGTCAGCTGCCACGTGGAAAACGATTTCCTTAATTAAATTTAATTGGCAGTTTTACAGAAACACCCTTGCCACTTAGATCTGTCACAACTTTTAAACCAGAACTCCAAATTTAATAATGTTTATATATTTGGAAAGCTCTTGACGTGTAGAATATTTTGGATCTGACAAAATTCAAATTTGACTTAGTATAAAATATTCAAAATTCAAATGGGGAATTTGAGTATATTTGTAATAACTTTAAATCTAAAAATCCAAAAATTGCAAATAAATATGTTTTAGAAACTTTAGAATATTTGTAAATTAATGCTACTGTTATAAATATTTTTGAGTAATATTTGAATGAATTCATAGTTATATATTTAATTTGAATAGTTTGAAAATTTCAACATAACTATTAATAGAAATATTATTTTTGTATTAAATCAAATTGCATTAAATATAATTAAACCACCTCTGGCTATTAACACCATATATAAAGAAAATTGTGTTATAAAATATAAATCACATAAAACTTTAATCTATATGTCTCCTTTTATTATGTTTTGCAAATTAGAAACTAATTAAATTGCAATTATAACTTTATGCATATTTTATAAAATTCACAAAAATTAGTGTTATGTTGCTTGTGATTTAAAATTGCATTTCATGCATAGCATATTTTATAGTTATACTTTCCATAAGGAAAACTCCTCCTCATTTTCTCTAAGTTAGGATTATTTTCAAACTTAGTATTTTGGGGAAAAGTGCTATACACTTAGACACTTAGTAATTTTCAACATGGAGCTGGAAGACCAAGGAAGGACTTAGCCAAACAAGACTCCAGAAGAATATCCAAGGAGTGGGAGCACTTAGAAGAAAGATCAAGAAGAAGTTCATGAAGACCAACCAGAAATATTTTCTAAGTCTTTCTTCCTCTTTCTTCTTTCTCCCTCCTTCTTCTGTTAGACTTCATGAAGACTAAGTAAATCCAAGACCAGCCTCGAGGATACAAGAACCATCAAGTCTGAAGATTCATCAAGACTACCAAGAACTCAGTCAAGACATCATCCAGAAGAAAGTTACAAGTCTGGAGATGAAGCCTGGAGGACAACTACATCTTTCTTTCTATCTTTTCCCTCTTTCCTAATCTTGTCTTTTAGACTTAAACAAATTTTGATCATGATGTTATCATCTTGAAGTTGTTGGATCCTAGCGGCATAGTGGGATGAAGCGGCCTAGTAACAAACCTTACATGTCCACGTACATGAGACCTGTTCCACAATTTAAGTGGCTGGCCGGGTGTCTGTCTCTCTCACTTTAGCGAATATCCAATTTACAAAGAGTTGATAGTAATTGTTGATCACCTTATAGACTTAGTATTTTTCTCTAAGTATTTTGCACATCATGGCTAAGCCATTAGAGTGCTTGTTTAAAGATGATATAAAACAAAGTATTTTTATCCAACTTAAGACCTTAGTCCTTAGTCATTCTTGACCCACCTATTTTCCTTGCATTAACTTAAGAAACTTTCATATCATAACATGCATCTCTAGCTCTTAGAAATAATTTGCATATCATACATGACATGTTTTCCTTAGGAGTTTTACAAAACTTGTTGTTCATTTGATATGAGCATGTATGTTTGATGATTGTTGTTTGTTGATTGTTGTATTGTTGTTTGCTATTATTGTTTAGATTAAACGGAGAGCAAACGTTCGTTGTTGAAAAGAGTTTGTGAACAACGACAACATTCAAAGGCAAGTGGCACACCTCATAAACTTCCTATGATTTCTATATGCATTACTTAGTGTATTTTTATGCATGTGTAGAATAGTATTGCTATGCTAAACCTGTGTAGAATTCCTTACTCCTGTGTCTAGGTTCCTATATCATACTTAGCAGAAATATTGATGCTATGCAATTGATGAAAGGTTTTACAAAATGTTAAGTGACTACTCAGGGTTGTGCTCATGGTTGTCGTTGCCTAGGAAGAATTTCTATTCTACTTAGGGCCGTGAGCATGGTGTTTTTTACCTGAGAGTGCACATCCACTAAGTAAATGAAACACCTGGGTGGTAAGTGTTTGCATGGTTTATGTTGAGTGGCTACTCAGGTCCATGTCTATGGTTCCTGGAGTATGTACACTTGTGAATGGCCACCCAGGAACAAAGGAATCTGAAGAACTCCGAGTGACGATTGCTTCCAGTGCAGCCATTGCCATATGGGCTCTGGCTTGATCAATTATGTTGCGTGGACTCTCTCCGGCTTGACAAGCAGATGTAGGGGGATGTTAGGTGGAACGGGTCAAGCCAGAGTGGGAGGGAAAATGCTTCTGAAAGATCTCGTCTCATTCTTCTCCTTTCCTATTCACAAATGGTGTGTAAAGGATAGTTTGGGTTGAATGGGTACAATGGTGAACGTGCACAACCTCTGCAGAGTGTAAAACTAAGTACTTAGCCGTGTCCCCGGTACGGACAATTTGAGCAGCTGATCGCGGACGTCAACGGAGGATTCCATCATTCCAACTTCAGAAGTAAAACTTGATGGGTGAACAAGGGAAGATGAGATTTATGGTTTTCATGCCATACTCGTCTTGATTTCAAGAAAAGTGTTTTCAAAAGAGTAGGAAAAATTGGCTTTATGCAAATTAGCCTTGAACTCCACCAGCCAAATATGCATATAGGCTTTAGAGTTATTCCGTTAAGTGTCCACCATAGTGTCACTTGCCAGACTCCATTTTTAATGGAATCTGACCCACGTTGTTTTATAAAAATCCCGCTGTAGGGGCTTCCCCTACCGCATTCCTTTCATAAAAAAAAAGTTTTTTTTGCAACATAGTGGGTCAGATTCCATTAAAAATGGAGTCTGGCAAGTGACACTATGGTGGACACTTAATGGAATAACTCTAAAGCCTATATGCATATTTGGCTGGTGGAGTTCAAGGCTAATTTGCATAAAGACAATTTTTCCTACTCTTTTGAAAACACTTTTCTTGAAATCAAGACGAGTATGGCATGAAAACCATAAATCTCATCTTCCCTTGTTCACCCATCAAGTTTTATTTCTGAAGTTGAAATGGTGGAATCCTCCGTTGACGTCCGTGATCAGCTGCTCAAATTGTCCGTACCGGGGACACGGATAAGTACTTAGTTTTACACTCTGCAGAGGTTGTGCACGTTCACCATTGTACCCATTCAATCCAGATTATCCTTTACACACCATTTGTGATAAGGAAAGGAGAAAATGAGACGAGATCTTTCAGAAGCATTTTCCCTCCCACTCTGGCTTGACCCGTTCCACCTAACATCCCCCTACATCTGCTTGTCAAGACGGAGAGAGTCCATGCAACATAATTGATCAAGCCAGAGCCCATATGGCAATGGCTGCACTGGAAGCAATCGTCACTCGGAGTTCTTCAGATTCCTCTGTTCCTGGGTGGCCATTCACAAGTGTACATACTCCAGGAACCATAGACATGGACCTGAGTAGCCACTCAACATAAACCATGCAACCACTTACCACCCAGGTGTTTCATTCTTAACTTAGTAGAATTTAGATTTTCACAAAACAACATTTGCATAGCATCAATAATTCTACTAAGTATTGCATAGGAACCTAGACACAGGAATAAGGAATTCTACACAGGTTTAGCATAGCAATACTATCCTACACATGCATATAAAAAAAATACACTAAGTAATGCATATAGAAATAGGAAGTTTATGAGGTGTGCCACTTGCCTTTGAATGTTGTCGTTGTTCACAACTCTTTTCAACGATACTCGGGACTCTCCGTTCAATCTAACAGTATAGACAAACAACAATACAACAATCAACAGCAAGCACAACTCCACAATACACACAAACACCTACTAGATGAATAACTAAGTTTTATAAAACTTTCTAAGGAAAATATGTTTATGCATGATGTGCAAAATATTCCTAAGGGCTAGAAATGCTTTTTCATGCCATGAAAATCTTTTAAGTTAATGCAAGGTAAATAGGTTGGTCCAAAAGGACTATGGGCTAAGGTCATAAGTTGAGTACAATATTTTGTTTTATATCAACTTGAATAAGCCCTCTAATGGCTTAGTCTTGATGTGCAAAATACTTAGAGAAAATACTAGTTCTATTCTTCGAGGTGATCAACAATTATTATCAACTCTTTGTAAATTGGACATTCACTATAGTGAGAGAGACAGACACCCGGCCAGCCACTTAAATTGTGGAACATGTCTCATGTACGTGGACATGTAAGGTTTGTTTCCAGGCCGCTTCATCTCACTATACCGCTAGGATCCAACAAACTTCAAGACGATAATATCATGATCAAAAATTGTTTATGTCAAATGTGACAGACAAGATTAGAAAAGAGGGAAAAGATAGAAGAAAGATGTAGTTGTCCTCCAGGCTTCATCTCCAGACTTGTAACTTTCTTCTGGATGATGTCTTGATTGAGCTCTTGGTAGTCTTGATGAATTCTTCAGACTTGATGATTCTTGTATCCTCGAGGCTGGTCTTGGATTTACTTAGTCTTCAAGAAGTCCCAGAGGAGAAGAAAAGACAGAGAGAAAGACTTAGAGAATAGAAAGGGGGTTGGTCTTCTTAAACTTCTCCTCACTTTTCTTCTAAGTGCTTGACATCTTGAGGATGCTTCCAGGGTCTTGTTTTTGGCTAAGTCCTTCAATGGTCTTCTAGCTCCATCTTGAAAATTTCTAAGTGTCTAAGTGTAGCACTTCACAAAAAGGCTAAGTTGAAATTATTTCTAACTTAAAGAAAACTAATGAAGAGGGGTTTTCCTATGAAAATAAAATATGCTATGAATGAAATGAAATTTTAAGTCACAAGAAACATAAAAATAACTTTTGTGATTTCTTTATAAATATGCATGAATTTATAAATGCAATTTAATTCATTTCTAATTTTGGAAAATATAATAAAAGGAATAATTATAAGATTAAAGTTTTCTATGATTAAATTTTTATAATATAATTTAATAAATAGTGTTAATAGACAGGGGTATTTTAATTAAATTTATAGAAATTTACTTTAATCAAAAATAATATTAATAGTTATGTTGAAAATAGTCAAACCATTCAAATTAAATATATAACTATGAATTCATTCAAAAATTACTCAAAAATATTTTATAGCAGTGGCATTAATTTACAAATATTCTAAAGTTTCTAAAACAATTTTATTTGCAATTTTTGGATTTATAGATTTAAAGTTATTACAAATATACTCAAATTCACCATTTGAAATTTGTATATTTTATACTAAGTCAAATTTGAATTTTGGCCGATCTAAAATAATCTACATGTCAAGAGCTTTCCAATTATATAAAAATTATTAAATTTGTAGTTGTGGTTAAAAAGTTATAGATGTTTTAATTACAGGGACTAATCTGCAAAACTTCCAATTAAAATTAAAATAGAAAAAGATTTACACGCTGCCGCTGACGCGGATGCTGACGAGGCGCTGACTGTGCTGTCTACGTGGCGTCCTCTTATTCGCTAGTACCGGTTCGGAAAAGGAATAAATAACCTATCTAATCCAAGCCATTGGATCTTGATCGAACGGACGAGATCTAACGACAAAAGTGAGCGGCGCTAGGTCGCCGGAGACCTCGCCGGAGATGATTCGCGCGGTGGCGACGCGGCGGCAACACGTGTTCTACGCAATCTAGGTGGTCCTAGGAAGAGCGGCTTGTACCAGGACGTACGGGAGGCCGTGGCGAAGACGGTGGCGAGGTGGACGGCGTCGCGGTTGTCTGCTCCTCCCTGGTTTGCTCGCAGAAGTTGCTGCCGACGACGGATTGCTTCGAGCGAGGACGAAGGTGACGTTTCTCTGCGAAATAATCAGCTAGGAGGTGTCACGGGGATGCGCGCAAGAAAAATAAGAAGAAAGAGCGAGGGGGAGAGCTCGAGGTGGTCGGTAGCTACCGTAATCGGAAGAACTCCGTGGCGGCAATGGCGGACGGTGGCGGTTCGATCTGAGCAGCCTTTGGGCGATGAAGCTAGGGTTTTTTGGGTTAAAAGAGGGCGGCGTCTCTGGGGTATTTATGGGGCGCACGGAGGAGGATTATCCCGCAAGAAACGGATCGGATTTGATCCGTGTTCGGTACGAACTCCACCGGAAGGAAATCGCGAACAAAGTTTGAGGAAGATACGGCTTGAGGGAGATGACATGTGGGGTCCGTGCGTCAGTTGGAGAGGAGAGGGAATGGGCTTCTGCTGGGCTTCTGACGGCTGCGCGCGCGGGAGAGAGCGGATGGGCTTCGGCCCAGTTGGCTCGGCTGTTCTTCTCCTCTCTTTTTTTTTGACAAATCATTTTCTGTTTTCTGTATTTTAAAATAACTTTTAAAATATAACTCCAATTCAACTCAAATTAGATTCTAATAATTTATAAAAATCAATGTCTATCATTTAAAACCTTTGTGGCATGTTTTGAACATTTTTTTTAACATTAATAAATATGAAATATTGATTAACTACAAATTTGACACTATATGTTAAATTTGAAACTAGGGTTTAATAATTTTTATTTTTGGCTAAACTAAATTCTATGAAATACCCATATTCAATTATGTTTGAATTTAAGTCATTTGAAACACATTTTCTTAAGCATGCATCTTTATTTTGGTTTAATAGAAGCATAATATAATATAAATAATTTTTAAGGTAATAGGAAATTTAATGGATTCTAATGTTAATTAAATTTTATTTTGTGTAACATTATGTTTTATATTAAGATAAATCATTTGAAATTTCCTAAACAACCTTGGAAAAGATTTTAGATTTAATTCTTTTCATATATAGAATATATATTCATGAGAATCATTTTATGTTTTGAAAATAAATGGAATTCATTTTAAGCAAATGAAATGTTTATTTGGCTAATTCATTAATTTAAAATCTATGAAGTTTATAGTTGTAAATTACATAATTGAATTTTTAACACCATGTTTTGAACTTAGTTGAGAGAATGAAAACCATTTGGCAACTAACACCATTTTTAAATAATTTGTGAATTTATGAATAAATATGACTAAGGGGTTGAAATCAATTTCTTATAGCTAAACTATTTACTTAAAATAAAATGGATTGTAGTTTGTAAAATATTTGTCAAATTACATTTTAAGGTTTTTGAAATACAGTGGATAATAAAATGTTTCAACTGTGACATTTGAATATTAAACTCAAGTTTGAAGTCTTTCATAGTTGGTTTCCTTATACATTTAATATTTTATTTTAATAAAAAGAAAAGTTTTAAATTTTAGTGATTTTTGAATATTATAAAATGTTGGGATGTTACAGACTACCACCCTTAAAAGGAATCTAGTCCCCGAGATTCGGAGAGGCTAGAAAGACAAAGCAATTGCTTGAGTGATTCTGATAGCTCGAGATGTTTTGAGAAATGAAATTTCTGACATGGAAACTTGAAAACTTGGCAGTGAATGGTTTTTCTGATTAGGAGGATGGAAAGAAAGATGGTTTGAGATCTCTGGGTTTAAGCGACTGGGTTTGAATTATCTAGGTGGCTACCATCCTTAAAAGAAAAGTTTTGTTGATAATTAAACATTCTAATGTATAACCGAAAATCAAGGTAATCTATTACAAACATCATCTAACAAACATCAAGCAACAAGGTTCAAACACAAGCAAATGCATACATAAAATTTCAATCTTATGTTGAGAAATCGAACAATTCGTTTATCAAACGGAACACACCAAAGTCGTGGGAATACGAAAGCAACAGTACTGCCATACCACAATTTGATAGGTCAATACACTAAATCGATACGATAAGCTAAAATAAGATAAATGGTGGTCCCTCTAACGTGGTTTTGATTGCTACACTGATCCCTCCTAAATATTACGCTTGCGTTTTATTGCGTGGTTATTTGCCACAGGCGTGACTTCTCCCTCAGTTGACTCTTCAAACAGCACCTCTTCGGGGTCTTCTTCCTCTGGTCCTTCCTCCTTCGTAGCTGCAGATACCGTCACAACTCCAGTGCCTTGGTCACCTCCTTCTTCAGCTACTCGCGGGGGTGGAGGTGGAATGAGCTGCGCCTCAAGCATGGCAATTTGCTCATCCTTGCCAAGGTTCTCCAAATGTAGGTCATGGATGAGTTCCTTCAAATGACCAATAAGATTTTCAGAAGCCTGGAGTTCTTGGGTTTTTGCGTGTATGACGGCTTGTGCCTGATCCGCGACGTCATAAGCCTGTTGGACCTTCCTGGTCAGACAGTTGATGAGAAAATCCAAGTCTTCAAACGTCTTGTTAACGAGGGGCAGGTCCAGGCGATTTCCCGTGTGAGCCATCGAGAGACCATGTGCATCCCTCTTCCCAAAGGCACGGAAGGGTGATCCTGGTGCTAGCTTGTTGCGATACTTGTAACACAAACGAGCCATTAAGTCCACCATAGCTATGTTCACTCCCTCAATCCACTCTGGGTAGTAGGTGACATAGTCCACGGGCTCGAAGTCTGGCATCGTAGGATCCGGGGTCATGATGGTGCGGATTTCCCAACGTGTCCCATGGGGTATGTCGGTCTCCTCCTTCCTTCCTCGGAAATAGGGTGGTGGTAGCTTCAATACACTTGTCAACCTAGACAGCTGCCTCCCAAAGATGAAACCCGATAAAACTCCAGCATACGCAGTCTCAGTGTACTCTCCCATCTAAAATTTTGAACAGGTAAGAGTATTAGAATTTAAAAGGAAAGGGAAAGATGCAAGACAAGATAATGTAAAACAATATTAAAGGGAATTTGAAAAATTTACTCATGTTTTGGAAACCTAGTTTAGTTAACTATTTAACCTTTGGGGTCTCAGTCCAATCCTAGGGGTTTCGAACCTACAGGCAACACAGTGCTCTGATACCATCTGTAACGTACCTGCACTTTTAATAAGGCAGATACCTGTGTATAGTGCAAATCCCTGGATCGATTCGTTTGCACACACAGTTTACGATGTAATATCACAACAAAGTATCAATTTTATTACATCGATGATCCAGACTTACAAAATATTCAATACAAGTTGCATAGCATAAAGCTAGCTTCGAAAGAGTAAACAACGGAAATACAATAGCAGTGAGTCTCTATCACTTTCATGCTGCCACAGGCGAAAACATGTTGGTTGCAGACTCGAAATCCCTTAACGAAACCTCACTCGTCATTTGAATAACCTGTAACAAATAAAATTTTGCAACATAGTGGGTCAGATTACATTAAAAATGGAGTCTGGCAAGTGACACTATGGTGGACACTTAATGGAATAACTCTAAAGCCTATATGCATATTTGGCTGGTGGAGTTCAAGCCTAATTTGCATAAAGCCAATTTTTCCTACTCTTTTGAAAACACTTTTCTTGAAATCAAGACGAGTATGGCATGAAAACCATAAATCTCATCTTCCCTTGTTCACCCATCAAGTTTTATTTCTGAAGTTGAAATGGTGGAATCCTCCGTTGACGTCCGTGATCAGCTGCTCAAATTGTCCGTAGCGGGGACACGGCTAAGTACTTAGTTTTACACTCTGCAGAGGTTGTGCACGTTCACCATTGTACCCATTCAATCCAGATTATCCTTTACACACCATTTGTGATAAGGAACGGAGAAAATGAGACGAGATCTTTCAGAAGCATTTTCCCTCCCACTCTGGCTTGACCCGATCCACCTAACATCCCCCTACATCTGCTTGTCAAGCCGGAGAGAGTCCACGCAACATAATTGATCAAGCCAGAGCCAATATGGCAATGGCTGCACTGGAAGCAATCGTCACTCGGAGTTCTTCAGATTCCTCTGTTCCTAGGTGGCCATTCACAAGTGTACATACTCCAGGAACCATAGACATGGACCTGAGTAGCCACTCAACATAAACCATGCAACCACTTACCACCCAGGTGTTTCATTCTTAACTTAGTAGAATTTAGATTTTCACAAAACAACATTTGCATAGCATCAATAATTCTACTAAGTATTGCATAGGAACCTAGACACAGGAATAAGGAATTCTACACAGGTTTAGCATAGCAATACTATCCTACACATGCATATAAAAAAAATACACTAAGTAATGCATATAGAAATAGGAAGTTTATGAGGTGTGCCACTTGCCTTTGAATGTTGTCGTTGTTCACAACTCTTTTCAACGATACTCGGGACTCTCCGTTCAATCTAACAGTATAGACAAACAACAATACAACAATCAACAGCAAGCACAACTCCACAATACACACAAACACCTACTAGATTAATAACTAAGTTTTATAAAACTTTCTAAGGAAAATATGTTTATGCATGATGTGCAAAATATTCCTAAGGGCTAGAAATGCTTTTTCATGCCATGAAAATCTTTTAAGTTAATGCAAGGTAAATTGGTTGGTCCAAAAGGACTATGGGCTAAGGTCATAAGTTGAGTAAAATATTTTATTTTATATCAACTTGAATAAGCCCTCTAATGGCTTAGTCTTGATGTGCAAAATACTTAGAGAAAATACTAGTTCTATTCTTCGAGGTGATCAACAATTATTATCAACTCTTTGTAAATTGGACATTCACTATAGTGAGAGAGACAGACACCCGGCCAGCCACTTAAATTGTGGAACAGGTCTCATGTACGTGGACATGTAAGGTTTGTTTCCAGGCCGCTTCATCTCACTATACCGCTAGGATCCAACAAACTTCAAGACGATAATATCATGATCAAAAATTGTTTATGTCAAATGTGACAGACAAGATTAGAAAAGAGGGAAAAGATAGAAGAAAGATGTAGTTGTCCTCCAGGCTTCATCTCCAGACTTGTAACTTTCTTCTGGATGATGTCTTGATTGAGCTCTTGGTAGTCTTGATGAATTCTTCAGACTTGATGATTCTTGTATCCTCAAGGCTGGTCTTGGATTTACTTAGTCTTCAAGAAGTCCCAGAGGAGAAGAAAAGACAGAGAGAAAGACTTAGAGAATAGAAAGGGGGTTGGTCTTCTTGAACTTCTCCTCCCTTTTCTTCTAAGTTCTTGACATCTTGAGGATGCTTCCAGGGTCTCGTTTTTGGCTAAGTCCTTCAATGGTCTTCTAGCTCCATCTTGAAAATTTCTAAGTGTCTAAGTGTAGCACTTCACAAAAAGGCTAAGTTGAAATTATTTCTAACTTAAAGAAAACTAATGAAGAGGGGTTTTCCTATGAAAATAAAATATGCTATGAATGAAATGAAATTTTAAGTCACAAGAAACATAAAAATAACTTTTGTGATTTCTTTATAAATATGCATGAATTTATAAATGCAATTTAATTCATTTCTAATTTTGGAAAATATAATAAAAGGAATAATTATAAGATTAAAGTTTTCTATGATTAAATTTTTATAATATAATTTAATAAATAGTGTTAATAGACAGGGGTATTTTAATTAAATTTATAGAAATTTACTCTAATCAAAAATAATATTAATAGTTATGTTGAAAAAAGTCAAACCATTCAAATTAAATATATAACTATGAATTCATTCAAAAATTACTCAAAATTATTTTATAGCAGTGGCATTAATTTACAAATATTCTAAAGTTTCTAAAAAAAATATTTGCAATTTTTGGATTTATAGATTTAAAGTTATTACAAATATACTCAAATTCACCATTTGAAATTTGAATATTTTATACTAAGTCAAATTTGAATTTTGGCCGATCTAAAATAATCTACATGTCAAGAGCTTTCCAATTATATAAAAATTATTAAATTTGGAGTTGTGGTTAAAAAGTTATAGATGTTTTAATTACAGGGACTAATCTGCAAAACTTCCAATTAAAATTAAAATAGAAAAAGATTACACGCTGGCGCTGACGCGGATGCTGATGAGGCGCTGACTGTGCTGTCTACGTGGCGTCCTCTGATTCGCTAGTACCGGTTCGGAAAAGGAATAAATAACCTATCTAATCCAAGCCATTGGATCTTGATCGAACGGACGAGATCTAACGGCAAAAGTGAGCGGCTCTAGGTCGCCGGAGACCTCGCCGGAGATGATTCGCGCGGTGGCGACGTGGCGGCAACACGTGTTCTACGCAATCTAGGTGGTCCTAGGAAGAGCGGCTTGTACCAGGACGTACGGGAGGCCGTGGCGAAGACGGTGGCGAGGTGGACGGTGTCGCGGTTGTCTGCTCCTCCCTGGTTTGCTCGCCGAAGTTGCTGCCGACGACGGATTGCTTCGAGCGAGGACGAAGGTGACGTTTCGCTGCGAAATAATCAGCTAGGAGGTGTCACGGGGATGCGCGCAAGAAAAATAAGAAGAAAGAGCGAGGGGGAGAGCTCGAGGTGGTCGGTAGCTACCGTAATCGAAAGAACTCCGTGGCGGCAATGGCGGACGGTGGCGGTTCGATCTGAGCAGCCTTTGGGCGATGAAGCTAGGGTTTTTTGGGTTAAAAGAGGGCGGCGTCTCTGGGGTATTTATGGGGCACACGGAGGAGGATTATCCCGCAAGAAACGGATCGGATTTGATCCGTGTTCGGTACGAACTCCACCGGAAGGAAATCGCGAACAAAGTTTGAGGAAGATACGGCTTGAGGGAGATGACATGTGGGGTCCGCGCGTCAGTTGGAGAGGAGAGGGAATGGGCTTCTGCTGGGCTTCTGGCGGCTGCGCGCGCGGGAGAGAGCGGATGGGCTTCGGCACAGTTGGCTCGGTTGTTCTTCTCCTTTTTTTTTTTGACAAATCATTTTCTGTTTTCTGTATTTTAAAATAACTTTTAAAATATAACTCTAATTCAACTCAAATTAGATTCTAATAATTTGTAAAAATCAATGTCTATCATTTAAAACCTTTGTGGCATGTTTTGAACATTTTTTTTAACATTAATAAATATGAAATATTGATTAACTACAAATTTGACACTATATGTTAAATTTGAAACTAGGGTTTAATAATTTTTATTTTTGGCTAAACTAAATTCTATGAAATACCCATATTCAATTATGTTTGAATTTAAGTCATTTGAAACACATTTTCTTAAGCATGCATCTTTATTTTGGTTTAATAGAAGCATAATATAATATAAATAATTTTTAAGGTAATAGGAAATATAATGGATTCTAATGTTAATTAAATTTTATTTTGTGTAACATTATGTTTTATATTAAGATAAATCATTTGAAATTTCCTAAACAACCTTGGAAAAGATTTTAGATTTAATTCTTTTCTTATATAGAATATATATTCATGAGAATCATTTTATGTTTTGAAAATAAATGGAATTCATTTTAAGCAAATGAAATGTTTATTTGGCTAATTCATTAATTTAAAATCTATGAAGTTTATAGTTGTAAATTACAGAATTGAATTTTTAACACCATGTTTTGAACTTGGTTGAGAGAATGAAAACCATTTGGCAACTAACACCATTTTTAAATAATTTGTGAATTTATGAAAAAATATGACTAAGGGGTTGAAATCAATTTCTTATAGGTAAACTATTTACTTAAAATAAAATGGATTGTAGTTTGTAAAATATTTGTCAAATTACATTTTAAGGTTTTTGAAATACAGTGGATAATAAAATGTTTCAACTGTGACATTTGAATATTAAACTCAAGTTTGAAGTCTTTCATAGTTGGTTTCCTTATACATTTAATATTTTATTTTAATAAAAAGAAAAGTTTTAAATTTTAGTGATTTTTGAATATTATAAAATGTTGGGATGTTACAAACAGCCCAACTGTAACTTTCCAATTTATGTGTGCAATAAAATGGATAGTCATGTCATCATTCCATATGTGGTTGCATTCTTTTAATTATGTGCTTCAAATTCAAATTTCAAATTTAAATTCTTATTTTTGAATTCAAATGCTTTCAAATTAAATTCATTTGAAGTTTCAAATTAATTATAAATAATCAAACAATATTTTAATATGACTACTTTCGAAACTATTAAAAATTGCTTAAGAGTTTTTGTCATATTTCTTTTCTGTTTATGTTTATTTTGCAAAACCAGAAAACATTATAGAAAAGGAAAATAAAAAGTACAAAAAAAAGAGCTCCTGGCCGAGCTGGGCCACCACGGCCCAACTCAGCCAGCCCCAGCACCCCAGCCCGGCCCACCTTCTATTTCCCTTACCTCAGTACGGTCGCACAAACCTTTACATCGAGGACAAGCACCATGGCTCGCTGCGCCTTGCCCCCACCGTGCTCCCCCACTGCCCTCTCCCTCTCCTTCTTATCCACCGCACGCCGCCAGGGCCTCTTCCCCAAACCCTAACCACCCCTCGCGCCGCCACCTCTTTTCCTCTGTTAAGCACCGGAGGCAAAAACCACCGGAGCATCCTCGTCCCCGACGTCGCCGAGCACCGTCCGGTCACCTCCGGCGACCCCGGCCTTCCTCCTCTCGCCACCGCAGTCCCGAGGTGAGCCTCGTCCGATCCCCTCCTTTCCCTCTTCATTTACTGCACCGTTCGTCGCGAATTTCTGCCGGCGCCGGAACCGCGCCACGGCCATGGCGTCCCGCAGGAAATCGAGCACGGGCCCGAGCGCCCCGCGCCTCCCTTCTCCTCCCGTGTCTCGATGCTTTCAAATTAAATTCATTTGAAGTTTCAAATTATTTATGAATAATCAAACAATATTTTGGCCCTTTGGCAATAAGCTCAGATCGTGGAAGTATCTTCACTTCTCGATTTTGGGACAGCTTTCAGAAAGCCTTGGGTACCAAACTTCTGTTCAGCACAGCTTACCATCCGTAGACAAGTGGACAGGTTGAAAGAGTGAACCAAATTCTGGAGGATATGCTCAGAGCTTGTGTTATCTCCTTTGGCATGAAATGGGAGGATTGCATTCCGTATGCTGAGTTCTCCTACAACAACAGCTTCCAAGCAAGTCTAGGCATGGCTCCCTTTGAAGCTCTCTATGGACGCAAATGCAGAACTCCTCTCAATTGGTCTCAAGCTGGTGAACGTCAATTCTTTGGCCCTGACATTATCCAGGAGGCTGAAGAAAAGGTTCGCATCATTCGTGACAATCTGAAGATTGCCCAGTCTCGGCAGAAAAGCTATTATGATAGCAAGCACAGGGACATGGTCTATGCACCTGGTGATCAAGCTTACCTTCGTGTCACTCCTCTGAGGGGCACGCAACGCTTTGGCATCAAAGGCAAGCTCGCTCCACGTTATGTTGGCCCTTTCAACATTCTTTCAAGGCGTGGTGATTTGGCTTACCGTCTGGAACTTCTGCCAAACCTCTCCAAAGTGCACGATGTCTTCCACGTGTCACAACTCAAGAACTGCTTCCAAGATCCAGGTCGTGAAGTTGATCAAGGATCAATTGAACTTCGAGAAGATCTCTCTTATGTGGAACAACCGATTCGCATTCTTGACGAAGCTGAACGTCGCACCCGTAACAACACTGTCAAGTTCTACAAGGTTCAATGGTCTCATCATTCTGACAAGGAAGCTACATGGGAACGTGAAGACCATCTCCGTGCCGAGTACCCCAACCTCTTTGTTGCTCCATGAAGAATCTCGGGGCGTGATTCCTTTGAGGGGGGGAGTGTTGTAACAGCCCAACTGTAACTTTCCAATTTCTGTGTGCAATAAAATGGATAGTCATGTCATCATTCCATATGTGGTTGCATTCTTTTAATTATGTGCTTCAAATTCAAATTTCAAATTTAAATTCTTATTTTTGAATTCAAATGCTTTCAAATTAAATTCATTTGAAGTTTCAAATTATTTATAAATAATCAAACAATATTTTAATATGACTACTTTTGAAACTATTAAAAATTGCTTAAGAGTTTTTGTCATATTTCTTTTCTGTTTATGTTTATTTTGCAAAACCAGAAAACATTATAGAAAAGGAAAATAAACAGTACAAAAAAAAGAGCTCCTGGCCGAGCTGGGCCACCACGGCCCAACTCAGCCAGCCCCAGCACCCCAGCCCGGCCCACCTTCTTTTTCCCTTACCTCAGTACGGTCACACAAACCTTTACAGCGAGGACAAGCACCATGGCTCGCTGCGCCTTGCCCCCACCGTGCTCCCCCACTGCCCTCTCCCTCTCCTTCTTATCCACCGCACGCCGCCAGGGCCTCTTCCCCAAACCCTAACCACCCCTCGCGCCGCCACCTCTTTTCCTCTGTTAAGCACCGGAGGCAAAAACCACCGGAGCATCCTCGTCCCCGACGTCGCCGAGCACCGTCCGGTCACCTCCGGCTACCCCGGCCTTCCTCCTCTCGCCACCGCAGTCCCGAGGTGAGCCTCGTCCGATCCCCTCCTTTCCCTCTTCATTTACTGCACCGTTCGTCGCGAATTTCTGCCGGCGCCGGAACCGCGCCACGGCCATGGCGTCCCGCAGGAAATCGAGCACGGGCCCGAGCGCCCCGCGCCTCCCTTCTCCTCCCGTGTCTCGGAACGAATTCCCCGCACCTCCAGCACTCACGCACGCACACGTACGAGGCCGCGCCGCCCTCCTTTGGTCCCCGCCGGCGCCCGTTTTTCCTCCACCGCGCGGTGCTCTCTGAAGATCGTCAGTTAGCTGGCGAGGTTCAGTTTTCCGTCAGTTAATTTTGAGTGCCTTGCTTCGGTTCAAAACAGTTACTTCTCTGAATCTGTTACCATCAGAGAAGCAACCCGAGTGGCTAGCAGCTCCGCTCGATCCCTCGCCCGAGCGCGCAGGATCGATTCCCACCGGCCGCGTTGACCAAATAAAGGCCTCCTTTTAATTTCTTTTAGCTCGCTGACGAGTGGGTCCCCCTCGTCATAGACACTGGCGCTAGAACTTTTACCCCGAGCCCCCTGTGCTCTCTGTTCTTGCAGTTAAGCACTCACCTATACTGTTGCCATCACAAACAGGTCCCTGGAATTTCAGAAAAACACCCCACACTAAAAATGCAATAACTTTATTTCTAGAACTCCAAATAAAATAAACTTTATATGTTTTCATATTAGAAAAATGCAATAAACATTAATATCACATTCTTATGTCATTTTGCATCATTTATTTTAAACTCTTAGTTTAATTTAACAAATGCACTTAAATAATTAAATATGGAATATGTGGGGTAATAAATATATAATGCCCTAAATCCGTTTAATATGCTCATATCTTTTATACCATTTCTTGCCATGCTAATAAATATTTAATTTGAGTTGAAGATAAATAAATTGCAATTCCTAAATATGTAATGTGTTGGGCAATTAATTAATTAATTCCTATTCCATTTAAATTAGTTAGATCACCACATCTGCTATATATTAAGTAACATTTAAATTGTTGGCTACCCAAATAACTTGCACCCTAATATTTTGTCGAGATTTCATCCCCACTTTAAATATGACCTAATCATCTCATACCATAGTGCACCATCATTTGTTTGCGCATTTCTTTGTATTAATTATTGTTTCCTATTGTCTGTGTTTGGCTTTCTTTGGGTAGACGACGACGTGTCTGCTGCGAGTACCTACGATACTGAGGTTCCAGCTTTTGTGCCAGGCCACAAGCTGCCAGGCAAGCTTCTGCTAACCGGTTACACGATTGTCGGGTTTTCATTCTTGCCTTTTGATCTATGCTATCCTAGTTATCGATTCTTGAATTGCGATCCCATCATATGTTTATCCTGCAGCCTATACAGCTATATCCCCACAACCTATAACCCCTTGCATGTTTATCTGTTGGCCTTTGCGAATCGTAGTGCATGCTTAGAATTGGTTGAGCGAGTCGTTCCTTTGTTTTTATCTCATATGCTTAGTATGATAGATGGTTCTACTATAATAAACTGTTGTCTTATTGTGGGGTTCTATAATTAAAAGATAAGGCACCAGGAGGAAGGCCTTGCGAGGTGCTTTGTTCTGCTCAGTGTCGACCTAGGAACTGAGATTTTGTCCTCGAATCCAATTTTGAGCGCACTAACCACTTGTGGGTGGCCCAATGGAGCCCCCCTCGACTTTGACTAGAACTTCGACTTGTCCGGGAGCCACACCTAGTTCGGGTTTTCCCTTTGCCTCATATGCATTGATGATACTAGTGTAGTATTTTACTTTGGCGGTGTGCCTTGTTACATGCATATAGGGTGCGGCCTGTTGGTGCGGAGGGGTGTGTCCTGCGGGAGTCCGCACCCTTTTGGCCGGGACCAGCATAGCTCCCGTGGCTTCTGGACTTGTTGCGGTGAAGGAAAAGAGTTGGGTTGAGAGGCCCTAATGTTTTTGACTGGGTTGATATGCGAGTATGGGTCCAGTAGTGCACCGTTGCAGGGTATAATCTTATCGATGAGCCGTGTCCACGGTTATGGACGACTTGGTGATGATGCTGGCTAACAAGATCTAGACAACTTACACCTAATCGTTGTTAATTAATTTGACTAGTAACTATAGAATTACTTACACCCTAAATGGTAACTAAAATTGTTAACGTGTGAGTTTCCCGGATTGCTTCGTCATACTTGGTTGAGGGGGTTAATTCGAGAATGGGTTATGACTAGTGTTAGTTGTAGATGGCTACTCAAACGCTCTCTTATCTCTCTCTAACTAGACGGAAGTTTTAGCGCGTCTCTTTAGGTTGCTAGTGCTGCTGCCGCTAAGTACACCTACCCCCATACTTTGGGAATCTTACAGTTTTGTAACCTGTTAGCTTAAGCTTGTTCGGTACGCTTCGGTGTATTGACCCGTTCGCGGGCTGTGGTTTTTCTGCAGTTGAGGATCCTTCGCTCGACCAGGTTGGTGGATACTACGTGGAGTTCGACGACGAGATTTACGACGAGTAGTTAGAGTTCCCCTGGGCTACTTCCTGGTGGACTGCGTGGATGGGCCTTCTTTTCCGTTTCGGCCTTGAGCCCTTTGCTTCTTGTCTGTACTCAGACCGGTTTGTTTCCGCCGCATGATGTAATGTTGGGACATGTGTCCTCTGATTGGTGCCATTCGATATATTTTGCTCCGTGAGAGCTTTTGGATATTATTTCCTTTCTTTGTGTCTTAGGTTTATTCTGTGGTTTCAACTTGTTAAAAATCCGACTCGTATACCATGTGTGTATGGTTGAAGTATACGAGTTGGAAGATTTTTTTGGGTTCTTGCGTGCACAATCTGAAAACGTATGTGACGTTGGGGTCGACAAGAGCTGTCGGCCGATGATCCATTCCGAGCATGGCCTGATTGTTTCCTGGGATTGGTAACCCCAGTATGTTCTTGGTTGTGTGGCCCAACCGATACGTTTCGTTTGTGTAGCTTGAATTCAGGGTCTGACAATTGGTATCAGAGCTTAAACGCCCTCAGGTTCCCTTCTACTGGTCGTTGTTTGAGTCTAGAAAAATATTTTGTAGTTATCAGGAAATTCTTAAACGTGAGAGTAGGAATTCTGTTCTTTTACTTCTTTCCCCACCCACCCTCCCTGTTATTCTGGTAAGGAAGTGTTACGATATTTCCCTTCTCACCTAAATTTTAAAAATTAGGACATCACGTGTTCTGGGTTTATGTAGTACCATAGTTGCAGGTGTCTTCAAGGTGGTGCTCTTCGTTTCAGCAGTTTCAATCTCTTCGGCTACGTTCAGTTTCATTCTTGAATGAATCAGTTGTTTCTCCTCTTTTGGTGAAGTTACGTCAAGCTCAATTGGTGTTTCCTAGTTCTAGTGCTAGTCTTCGTTCTTACCTCTCTTTAAACCTTTCTGGAAGTGAACAAGGTGGCGTACCATGATGGATGGCCATGTCTCGTTCCTTGTTGTCTTATCTAAGCAATCTGAAGTTTTCCTTTAAGCACTTACGTTGGATTTTGTTTATCCGATTATCGTGCTAACGTTGTATCCTCCTCAGGATGGATAGTGGCGAAGAAGATACTCCAATGCCTTCCCAAATGAGGCAAGTTTTGTCTCAGATGACGCAAGTTTTGAGTCAAATTCAGCAAAACCAGAATCAGAGCAACAACTGTGTGTCTATCGTGCAGTTTCTCCAGCTCAATCCCCGCACGTTTGATGTTCCCTCTGAGCCACTCGATGCTGATGACTGGCTGCGTGAGATGAACAATGCTCTGGCTGTTTCTCATGTATTCGATGAGGATCGTGTTCCTTATGTCACCTACCTGCTCCGCGGTGAATCCATGTCTTGGTGGGAGAACTTCCTAGAGTTACGAGCACCAGGTGTTGTGACTACTTGGGATGAGTTCAAGGAGGCTTTCAAATGTCACCATATTCCAGAAGGGGTCATGGAAAGAAAGCGGGAAGAATTCTATGACTTGACTCAGGAAAGCATGTCAGTGCTGGACTATCAAGCTGAGTTCAATCGTTTGGCCCGCTATGCTCAGGATGAGGTATCAACTGATGCCAAAAAGCAAGCCAAATTCCGTAGAGGTCTAAACCCAGATCTTAAGTACGCACTCACTCTTATCAAGTGCGATACCTTTGAAGACCTCGTCAACACAGCTCTCCGAGAGGAATTTGGACGTGAGAAGTTCGAAGAATCTCGTAAACACTCTCTTGAAACAGCTTCTTCTCCATCAGATTCTACACCTCCGCAGAAACGTAGGGTTTGGATACCCTATGCAACTCAAACTCAACTCATCCACAGTCCAATCTCTCCGAGGTTTTCTTCCGGTCTAACCAACCCAACTTCAGCTACAAGGAGTTTCGTCGAGCAGACAACGACTATAGTTCCAAACTCTTCGGTCACCTGTTTCAAGTGCGGTGAGCCGGGCCACTTCTCTTACAAGTGTCCGCAGAACACACTTCCTTCCCAACCTTGTCGCCCTAAGAGTTGTGCTGTTACTCCTCAGGCCCCCAACATCGACAAAAGGTCTGTTGGTAGACGCGCAAGGGTGAATCATGTTACAGCAAAAGAAGCAGAGGAAGCTACTGATGTGGTTCTTGGAAGTCTATTCGTGAACTCCGTCCTCGCTAAAGTGTTGTTTGATTCTGGTGCGTCCCATTCGTTCATTTCGTAAAGTTTTGCTTCCAGCAATGGTGTTACTTTCGAAAAGATGGACAGCCCTGTCTTAGTGCAGCAACCAGGATCCAAATGGCTTACAAGAGAAGTTAGCCTGAACAACGGGATCTTAATCGGAAATCTTCCATTCCAAGCGTCTCTTATTGCTCTTCGTTCTTCAGACATTGATGTCATCCTAGGGATGGATTGGCTTGTGGAAAATAAAGCGGTCATTGACTGTACTGCTAAATCTGTTAAGCTTACTCATTCTTCTGGCCAGATAGTCTACTTCTATTCAAAATCTCCATCTGTTCAGCTATATACCCTCAATGTTCATCCTCTACCTGCTATGGAAGATATACCGGTGGTCCAAGACTTTCCTGACGTCTTTCCTGAAGAATTGCCAGGCATGCCGCCTGACAGAGCCGTGGAGTTCGTTATTGAACTAGAACCAGGCACTGCTCCTATCTCCAAACGTCCTTACAAGATGGGCCCCAAAGAACTGGCTGAACTTAAGAGACAGCTAGAGGAGTTGGAAAGTAAAGGTCACATCCAACCTAGTACTTCTCCTTGGGGTTGTCCTACTCTGTTTGTCAAAAAGAGGGACACGACTGAGCGACTGGTTGTTGACTACCGTCCTCTGAACAAGAAAACCATCAAGAACAAGTATCCTCTCCCTCGCATCAATGACCTGTTTGATCAACTGGCTGGTGCTAAGGTTTTCTCCAAGTTGGACTTGAGGTCAGGTTATCACCAGATCAAGATCCGCAAAGAAGACATTCCAAAGACAGCTTTCACCACTCGTTATGGTCTCTACGAATACACTGTCATGTCTTTCGGTCTCACAAATGCTCCGGCGACTTTCTCACGTCTCATGAACTTCGTTTTCATGGAATACCTCGATAAGTTCGTGGTAGTCTATCTCGATGACATTCTTATCTATTCCAAAACCGAAGAAGAACACGGAGAACATCTACGTCGTATCCTGTTGAAACTCCGAGAACACCGTATCTACGCCAAGTTCTCCAAGTGTGAATTCTGGCTTCCTAAAGTATCCTACCTTGGTCATGTCATCTCGTCTGAAGGCATTTATGTTGATCCAGAAAAAGTGAAGGCCATTGTTGAATGGTTGCCTCCTACATCGGTGAAACAAGTCAGGAGTTTCCTTGGCATGGCTAGCTATTGCCGTCGTTTTTGTTGAGAACTTCTCCAAAATCGCTAAGCCTCTCACCGATCTTACTAGGAAGGATAGAAAGTTTCTTTGGACTCCAAAGTGTGATGAGAGTTTCAATCTTTTGAAAGCTAAACTCACTTCTACTCCTGTTCTAGTTGGCCCAGACACTTCCAAACCTTTCCAAATATTCTGCGATGCATCTCTTCAAGGACTAGGCGCAGTCCTCATGCAAGAACGCAAAGTTGTGGCTTATGCATCTCGCCAGTTGCAGCCTCATGAGCTCAACTATCCTACACATGATCTTGAACTTGCAGCAATCATGTATGCCCTCAAGGCTTGGAGACCTTATTTGTTGGGGCACAGCTGTGAGATCTTCACTGATCACAAGAGTCTCAAATATCTCTTCACTCAACCAGACTTGAACCTCAGGCAAACAAGGTGGCTTGAGAAACTCTCAGATTACGATCTTACCATCTTTTACACTCCAGGCAAAGCTAATGTAATGGCTGATGCTCTCAGTCGCAAGTCCTATTGCAACAACCTCATGGTTGAGGACATCCAACCTCCTCTTCACGAACAATTCAAGAAGCTCAATCTTCAAGTGGTTCCTTCTGGTTATCTCGCAAGTTTGATTGCCACTCCTACACTTGAGGATAAGATCTGTGCCGCACAGTTGCGTGATTCTGGTGTCAGGAATATCAAAGCAAACATCGGCAAGGATAAGTACAAGAGTTTCTCTCTCGATGACAAGGGTACCTTGCTGTTTGAAGAACGCATTGTAGTGCCCAAGCTTGACAGCGTAAGAGAACTCATTCTCAAGGAGGCTCATGATACTCCGCTTTCTATCCACCCTGGCAGCACAAAGATGTACCAGGATCTCAAGACAATCTATTGGTGGACCAGGATGAAGCGTGAAATTGCTCGCTATGTGTCTCAGTGTGATGTTTGCTGTCGTGTCAAGGCAGTTCATCAGAGACCACCTGGACTTATTCAACCACTGCAAATTCCTGAGTGGAAATGGGACAAGATCGAGATGGACTTCGTTACTGGGTTTCCAAAGTCCAAGAAAGGCAACGATGCAATCTTTGTTGTCATTGATCGTCTCTCCAAAGTGGCTCACTTCTTCCCAGTCAAAGAGACAGTATCAGCTAGTCAGTTGGCAGAACTCTATATGACAAGACTGGTTCCTTTACATGGTGTTCCTTTGGCAATAAGCTCAGATCGTGGAAGTATCTTCACTTCTCGATTTTGGGACAACTTTCAGAAAGCCTTGGGTACCAAACTTCTGTTCAGCACAGCTTACCATCCGCAGACAAGTGAACAGGTTGAAAGAGTGAACCAAATTCTGGAGGATATGCTCAGAGCTTGTGTTATCTCCTTTGGCATGAAATGGGAGGATTGCCTTCCGTATGCTGAGTTCTCCTACAAGAACAGCTTCCAAGCAAGTCTAGGCATGGCTCCCTTTGAAGCTCTCTATGGACGCAAATGCAGAACTCCTCTCAATTGGTCTCAAGCTGGTGAACGTCAATTCTTTGGCCCTGACATTATCCAGGAGGCTGAAGAAAAGGTTCGCATCATTCGTGACAATCTGAAGATTGCCCAGTCTCGGCAGAAAAGCTATTATGATAGCAAGCACAGGGACATGGTCTATGCACCTGGTGATCAAGCTTACCTTCGTGTCACTCCTCTGAGGGGCACGCAACGCTTTGGCATCAAAGACAAGCTCGCTTCGCGTTATGTTGGCCCTTTCAACATTCTTTCAAGGCGTGGTGATTTGGCTTACCGTCTGGAACTTCCGCCAAACCTCTCCAAAGTGCACGATGTCTTCCACGTGTCACAACTCAATAAGTGCTTCCAAGATCCAGGTCGTGCAGTTGATCATGGATCAATTGAACTTCGAGAAGATCTCTCTTATGTGGAACAACCGATTCGCATTCTTGACGAAGCTGAACGTCGCACCCGTAACAACACTGTCAAGTTCTACAAGGTTCAATGGTCTCATCATTCTGACAAGGAAGCTACATGGGAACGTGAAGACCATCTCCGTGCCGAGTACCCCAACCTCTTTGTTGCTCCATGAAGAATCTCGGGGCGTGATTCCTTTGAGGGGGGGAGTGTTGTAACAGCCCAACTGTAACTTTCCAATTTCTGTGTGCAATAAAATGGATAGTCATGTCATCATTCCATATGTGGTTGCATTCTTTTAATTATGTGCTTCAAATTCAAATTTCAAATTTAAATTCTTATTTTTGAATTCAAATGCTTTCAAATTAAATTCATTTGAAGTTTCAAATTATTTATAAATAATCAAACAATATTTTAATATGACTACTTTCGAAACTATTAAAAATTGCTTAAGAGTTTTTGTCATATTTCTTTTCGGTTTATGTTTATTTTGCAAAACCAGAAAACATTATAGAAAAGGAAAATAAAAAGTACAAAAAAAAAGAGCTCCTGGTCGAGCTGGGCCACCACGGCCCAACTCAGCCAGCCCCAGCACCCCAGCCCGGCCCACCTTCTTTTTCCCTTACCTCAGTACGGTCGCACAAACCTTTACATCGAGGACAAGCACCATGGCTCGCTGCGCCTTGCCCCCACCGTGCTCCCCCACTGCCCTCTCCCTCTCCTTCTTATCCACCGCACGCCGCCAGGGCCTCTTCCCCAAACAATAACCACCCCTCGCGCCGCCACCTCTTTTCCTCTGTTAAGCACCGGAGGCAAAAACCACCGGAGCATCCTCGTCCCCGACGTCGCCGAGCACCGTCCGGTCACCTCCGGCGACCCCGGCCTTCCTCCTCTCGCCACCGCAGTCCCGAGGTGAGCCTCCTCCGATCCCCTCCTTTCCCTCTTCATTTACTGCACCGTTCGTCGCGAATTTCTGCCGGCGCCAGAACCGCGCCACGGCCATGGCGTCCCGCAGGAAATCGAGCACGGGCCCGAGCGCCCCGCGCCTCCCTTCTCCTCCCGTGTCTCAGAACGAATTCCCCGCACCTCCAGCACTCACGCGCGCACACGTACGAGGCCGCGCCGCCCTCCTTTGGTCCCCGCCGGCGCCCGTTTTTCCTCCGCCGCGCGGTGCTCTCTGAAGATCGTCAGTTAGCTGGCGAGGTTCAGTTTTTCGTCAGTTAATTTTGAGTGCCTTGCTTCGGTTCAAAACAGTTACTTCTCTGAATCTGTTAACATCAGAGAAGCAACCCGAGTGGCTAGCAGCTCCGCTCGATCCCTCGCCCGAGCGCGCAGGATCGATTCCCACCGGCCGCGTTGACCAAATAAAGGCCTCCTTTTAATTTATTTTAGCTCGCTGACGAGTGGGTCCCCCTCGTCATAGACACTGGCGCTGGAACTTTTACCCTGAGCCCCCTGTGCTCTCTGTCCTTGCAGTTAAGCACTCACCTATACTGTTGCCATCACAAACAGGTCCCTGGAATTTCAGAAAAACACCCCACACTGAAAATGCAATAACTTTATTTATAGAACTCCAAATAAAATAAACTTTATATGTTTTCATATCAGAAAAATGCAATAAACATTAATATCACATTCTTATGTCATTTTGCATCATTTATTTTAAATTCTTAGTTTAATTTAACAAATGCACTTAAATAATTAAATATGGAATATGTGGGGTAATAAATATATAATACCCTAAATCCGTTTAATATGCTCATATCTTTTATACCATGTCTTGCCATGCTAATAAATATTTAATTTGAGTTGAAGATAAATAAATTGCAATTCCTAAATATGTAATGTGTTGGGCAATTAATTAATTAATTCCTATTCCATTTAAATTAGTTAGATCACCACATCTGCTATATATTAAGTAACATTTAAATTGCTGGCTACCCAAATAACTTGCACCCTAATATTTTGTCGAGATTTCATCCCCACTTTAAATATGACCTAATCATCTCATACCATAGTGCACCATCATTTGTTTGCGCATTTCTTTGTATTAATTATTGTTTCCTATTGTCTGTGTTTGGCTTTCTTTGGGTAGACGACGACGTGTCTGCTGCGAGTACCTACGACACTGAGGTTCCAGCTTTTGTGCCAGGCCACAAGCTGCCAGGCAAGCTTCTGCTAACCGATTACACGATTGTCGGGTTTTCATTCTTGCCTTTTGATCTATGCTATCCTAGTTATCGATTCTTGAATTGCGATCCCATCATATGTTTATCCTGCAGCCTATACAGCTATATCCCCACAACCTATAACCCCTTGCATGTTTATCTGTTGGCCTTTGCGAGTCGTAGTGCATGCTTAGAATTGGTTGAGCGAGTCGTTCCTTTGTTTTTATCTCATATGCTTAGTATGATAGATGGTTCTACTATAATAAACTGTTGTCTTATTGTGGGGCTCTATAATTAAAAGATAAGGCACCAGGCGGAAGTGAAAGGATCGGTATGACACCTAGAGGGGGGGTGAATAGGTGCTAATTCAAATTTTAGTTCTTTTTCAAATTAGGCTTGACACAAAAGGTAAATTCACTAGATATGCAACTAAGGTGAATTTCCTATATGACAAGCTAGCAACTAAGCAAGATATAATAAGGCAATAAATAAGGATAGAAGAAACCGAAGTGAAGACACGAGACGACAAGGATGTATTCCCGAGTTCCTCCCTTGAATGGGAGTACGTCTCGTTGGAGAGGTGTGAACCAACACAATGGTTCAACGGCCACAAAGGCCTCACCCTAATCTCCGGTGAACCGCACCACAAATGTTTGGTCCACTTTCCACTATCGGAATCCTTCGAGGCGGAATCCGGAGCCTTTACAACAACGATTCGGGGCACGACCCACAAAGGGCTTGGGGGCTCCCGAACAGCTACAATCTGTCACAAAGACAATAGGTAAGTACAACAATGGGCTAGGTTTCCTAGTGGAAGCCCTAGCAAGTGTTCCCTCAAATGAATGAGGGGGAAATGAAGAACGGCTCGGTGAAGATGTAGATCGGGGCCTTCTCCTTCAATCCTCCAAAGATCAATGAGTTTGGATGGGGGGATTGGGAGATCTTGAGTTTCTTGGCTTGCAACAATGGAGCTCCTCCTTTTTAGGTCAAGCACTTTTCTGGAGGAAGGAGGAGGGGTATTTATACCCCTCCAAAGATGTAACCGTTGCAGCCAAAACCCAGGCCGGAGACTCCGGCCCTAGTGGCCGGAAACTCCGGCCTAGGGAGGCCGGAAACTCCGGGGGGCACCAGGGGCAGAACACCTGATCTTCAATCTGAACTTGGACATCTTCGAGATACATGAGGCCGGAAACTTTGGCCTGGGGAGGAAACTCCGGTCCTTGGGACCGGAAACTCCGCCCCCCCCACCAGGGGCTGAACACACTTTCGGCAACCGAGCAACGGAGAAGATTCCGGTCCTCAGGGACCGGAAACTTCATGCAGGGCCGGAAACTCCGGCCCCCTGGACCGGAAACTCCGGCCCCCATCAGGGGCTGAGCACACTTTCAATGTTGTCTCTTTTTCTCCTGTTTTGGTGCTGAGGCATCTGAAGAGTTCCTAGATTATCCTGCATTACTTAACACCAACTTAATACATCCACATGGTGTTAACTAACACACAAAACACAGAGATCATAGAAATGTTCTTTTAATCTCCCCCTTTTTGGTGTTAGATGACAACATATGGATTTGCAATAACAGTAATTTCACTAACATGTAATGATAGCTGAAAGAGCTCCCCCTAGATGTGTGCATCAAGAATATTTGCTTTGGAATGCACGTGCACACATATAGAGGCAATACATTTCACAAATAAGACATAGTATAGTATGGGTTGAGTGTTAGGAGATAAACCATACCTTGTGCATAAAACTGAAGATATTAACCCCACATAATCAAGGCACAATAGTAGTCTCAACCACATAATATAAGAAATCCAAATGTCTTACACACACAGTTCATGACAAAGAGAAGGCAAATGAGTTCGAAATTCAAATAACATAACAAGGACACAAGCGCAATAAAATGAAAGAGGCACATTCTTGTGTCCCAACCCATGCAAATCCCGGAGAGAACCTAATAGAACTACTTCTCCCCCTTTGGCACCGAGACACCAAAAAGGGGAAAAGAGCATAACTAACGGGCCCAAGAAGATCACTCGGTGTCTTCATCCATGTCGTCATCTCCTTCGTTGTCGTAGTCCTCATCGGAGAGGTTCATGGGAGCCTTGCCGTGGTTGTGAGACGAGGTAGGAAAGGAGGTCACATCCGAAAAATCAGCCCAAGGAAAGACATCCTGATTCCATTGCTCAAGAGGGACCGTGTCAGACGAAGATGAGGAAATGATGGGAATGCCAGCTTCATCTTCTTCCGGAGGAGGAGTAACATTTCCATTGTTCATTTTGCGCATCTCCTTGATCATCAAATTTTGGTTGCTCAAAATGTGTTTATCTCTCACATATGACCCATGATTCTCCTTGTGAATGGCAACATCCATGCATAGCAGTTTCCTCTTCCACCAAGAGAGCTTGCGAAATTCTGCGTTTACCTTGGCCTTCCCTTGAAGACTAGTGGGGGGATCGGCATTCTTACTTCTCCTCTTAGGTAAGGGAACGTCCTCTTCATCACTAGTTTGTGGAGGAGGTGCATGAGAGGATGAAGCTTGCTTTGTGTGCTTGGAGAGAATATGGAGAGTACCCTTGGCATGCTTGATGAAGGTAGAGCGATCAAGTGTGGGCACTTTGGAGAGAATGAGCTTCATCACATAGGGAGCATAGAGTGGATTCTTGTGCTCGAAAATGGCCCAATGCATCTCGCATTTAATGAAATCCATGACATCCACCTCTTGGCCACGGCACTCCGGACCGGCTTGAAGGACCCTGTAAGCATGGTGGAGTAGGTTGACAAGGCCTCCTCGAATAGCATCCACATTTCCGGCTTGAGGGGCAAGGTTGAGCCGAACCATGCGGAGGAAGATGTTGAAGGTGGGAAGGAGGTCTTGATTAGAGCCCACAGAAGAAGCAACGGAGTAAAGAGGACGCAAACGGCTCTTGTTATATGCAGTCCCTTCCACATGCATCCTCAGCCCAACTGGAGTAGTGGCCCCCTTGAATTCATAGCCCAGAGCTGTCGCAAACTCCACAAAGTTGGAGGTGCACCTGATAGGTCCAGTCATCCACGTCATAGTGACATCCTCATCGTTGTCAAACACCACCGTGGCAAAGAACTGCTGCACAAGCTGAATATCATAATCCTGCTGAGTGAAAGAGATGAGCTTTTCCAGACCAAGCTTCCTAGCAATCCAAACAGCCTCCCGAAAGTATGCTTTCTTGTTCAGCGCCTCAAGATCCAGAATCTTCTGTTCACAGACTGCGTGCTTCTCAATCCGAGCATAAATCTCCTGCATAATCAGCTGCTGCTCCCTCCTTGGGAAATTGGGGTTGGTGGTGTTGGGAGGCAAGTCATAGAACTGTTGTGACCTCATACGACGGAACTCAGTCCTTCCCATACCCAGAACAGTGGACAAAGAGTCAAAATGGGCTTGCTCGGCCTCTTCTTCATTATCAAAACCACCAAGTTCAGCTTGTCTAGTGGCTTCCTCATCAATAGTGCTCTGTTGTCTCATGCGGCCACTGGTGCTATCAAAAATAAGATTGTCCCTTGTTTGAGCTCTTTGTTTCCTTGAAGCAAGGAGCGGATTCCGAGTGACCACCTTTTTCCTATGACCTGTGAAAAGAGAGTACAAGGATAGCATGGAGATAAGTTTGCATGTCCAAGAAAGCCAAAAGAAGAAAATTAAAAGTGTCAGAATTTCTCCCAGATATGAGCTAGGCCGGAGTTTCCGGCCACAGGGGCGGATATTCCGGTCCACACCGGAGATTCCGGTGCAGGAGGGGCCGGAGTTTCCGCCCTGTGGCAGGAAAACTTCAATCTAGGTCAAATCTAAGGAAACAATGAGCACAACTAATTTTCTAGGGATTGAAATGGCAACACTAGGGTTCTACACCATGCAGCACAGGCAGAACTTCTCTCAAAACAAGATCTAGAGTGAAAACCTAGAGAGAGAGAGAAGAAAGCCTTTACCCGACATGGTGGAGGTAAAATGCGAGGGAGAATGATCCCTAGCACTTGTACGGAGGAGGGGCCGGTGGCACGGCGGATTCCGGCGGCGGGGAGCGGCCGGAGTGGTCTTTGGAGGCGGCGGCGGCGGCTGGGAAGGAGTGGGGGTCGGGGGTGTGTGGGGAGTTGTGGAACAACTCCTCACCCCGATCCCCTATGAAGACCCCAGCGAAACTGCCCAGACCGGAGTTTCCGGCCCTAGACACCGGAGTCTCCGGCCCTGGCCAAAGATTCCGGTTCTAGGGGCGGAACTTCAGTCAGACCGGAATCTCCGGCCTGGAAGGCCGGAGTTTCCGGTCCCACCGACTCCAAATCCCAGGTTTTAATGTGTTTTGGACATGCAAAGGCAAGAGGAGCAGTTTTTAAGATGAGGTAGGCCTGGGTTAAGACAAAAAGGTCACTGGAGATGGTACCATGCACTCAAGTTTGGTAAGAAACAACAAAAGCGACATTAATAAGCAACGCTTGAGTGCATTTTCCATAAGAGCAAGAATGAAACAAAGAAAGAACAAGATAACACCACAAGAGTATCAATTCTTCACAACGAAGAAGTTGGTGGCCAAGGCCACCATGTATGAGATTATGTGGTGTGATACCGCGAAGATATATCTTGGGTTCACCGCCATTACTCAACATTTAGGCTCACAATTCATAAGAATGAACAAAAAGGAGACAAAAACAATTCTTACTATTTGCATAATGGGGGGAGGGAAAGTCCAATAGATTAGGACCGCACTCCCCCTATGTCCATGCCTACACCTAGACCAAAGTAGAAAGTTGAGATAGAGGTGTGCATGCAAGGTAGTCAACCAATGCTCCTAGAATCCACGATATTTAGCTCATGCCTCAAAAATGTGAACCGAGCTTCGTCAAGTGGCTTGGTGAACATATCGGCAAGTTGAATCTTCGTTGGAATATAACCAAGCTCAATGTCACCCCGGTTGATGTGATCTCGAATAAAATGATAGCGAATCTCAATATGCTTCGTTCTTGAGTGCTCCACGGGGTTGTGACCAATCTTGATAGCACTTTCATTGTCACATAAAAGAGGCACTTTGTCACAAAGGACACCGTATTCCTTTAAAGTTTGCCTCATCCAAAGTAATTGAGTGCAAGCACTAGCGGCCGCCACATACTCGGCTTCGGTGGTAGATAAGGATATGCAATTTTGCTTCTTGGAGGACCAACTCACCAAAGATTTCCCAAGGAATTGACATGCACCGGAAGTTGACTTCCTATCATCCTTGCAACCGGCCCAATCCGAATCCGTGTAACCGGCAAGAGAGAAGTTGGACCCCCTAGGATACCACAAACCAAACCTTGGGGTATGAACCAAATATCGGAAGATTCGATTCACCGCTATCAAGTGACTTTCTTTAGGAGCCGCTTGATACCTTGCACACACTCCTACACTCAACACAATATCGGGTCTAGATGCACAAAGATAAAGCAAAGAACCAATCATAGAGCGATAGAGTTTTTGATCGACATCTTTACCCTTTGGACTAAGTTCAAGATGGCATTTGGTGTCCATAGGAAACCTTTTCTCTTTTGCATCTTGCATCTTGAACCTCTTGAGCATGTCTTGGATGTATTTGGCTTGAGAGATGAAAGTCCCTCCACTTAATTGCTTGATTTCAAAACCAAGAAAGAATTTCAACTCTCCCATCATGGACATCTCGAACCTATCCGTCATAAGCTTTGAAAATTCATCATTGAAAGCTTTGTTAGATGAGCCAAAGATAATATCATCAACATAAAGTTGACATATGAAAAGTTCCCCTTTTACCCTCTTTGTGAAGAGAGTGGGATCGATTTGCCCCACTTCAAAGCCACGGTCTAGCAATAGCTCTCTTAGGTGCTCATACCAAGCTCGAGGTGCTTGTTTGAGACCATAGAGGGCCTTATCAAGCTTGTAGACATGGTTTGGGAAGTGTGGGTCCTCAAATCCCGGAGGTTGCTTTACATATACCAACTCCTTTAAGGGACCATTAAGAAATGCACTCTTCACATCCATTTGTTGCAACTTAAAATTAAAATGAGATGCATAGGCAAGTAGGATACGGATGGACTCAAGACGAGCCACGGGAGCATAGGTCTCTCCAAAATCAATGCCTTCAACTTGAGAGTACCCTTGAGCTACCAATCTCGCCTTGTTCCTTACAACCAATCCATGCTCATCTTGCTTGTTCTTGAATATCCACTTGGTGCCAATAACATTGCGGCAATCCTTTGGTTTTTCTACTAGATTCCATACTTTGTTGCGCTTGAAGTTGTTGAGTTCTTCATGCATGGCTTCCAACCAATCCGGATCTTCAAGTGCTTCAAACACCTTCTTTGGTTCAATCATAGAGATATGAGCTTGATGTTCACTAAAGCTTGCCAATTGACTTCTTGTGGAGACCTTGCGAGATACATCACCAATGATGGCTTCAAGCTCGTGACACTTGATTTCCAAGTTTCTCTTGACTCTTTCTTGACGACGGGTTTCGATATCCCCATTGTTGCGTGGGATTTCGGCTTGATCACCTAGATCATTTGAGTCCCCGTCTTGACGGTCTTGATGAGCATTGCCATCTTGTTGCACATTTTCAATGATGGGAGAAGATGGATGCTCTTGCTCTTGATCTTGACTAGGGTTGAGAATAGGAGTTCTTGAATCTTGTGAGACCTCTTGGTCAACTTGAGGAGGAACTTGATCTTGTTCTTGGATAGGTGTCTCATTTGCTTCCATAGAGGGTGCCACTTCAACTTGTGATGATGGAATCTCCACTTGAGTGGAGCTTGTACTTCCTTGAGGAGGCTCATGATGAATCTCGATGGGGCGATGAAATCCAACACCCATTCTTTGTATTGCATCTTGAGGTTCCTCGTTATCTACATCACAAACATGAAATTGCGCCACTTGGGAGCCGTCATTCTCATCAAACCTCACACTACAAGATTCTACAACTCTCCCTAAGGATTTGTCATAGACTCTATAAGTGTGAGAGTTTGCACCATACCCAACAAGAACACCTTCTAAGGCTTTAACTTCAAACTTAGAAAGATGTACACCTTTGATTTTGTAGAAACACTTACAACCAAAGACTCGATAGTAGGAGATGTTGGGCTTGTTGCCGGTAAGCATTTCATATGGAGTTTCCTTCTTCCCTTTGCGAAAGAATAACCGGTTGGAGGAGTGACACGCCGTGGAGATAGCTTCGGCCCACAAGAAGAGTGGAGACTTAAACTCCGCCAACATGGACCTAGCCATGTCCATAAGAGTCCGGTTCTTCCTCTCGGCTACACCGTTTTGTTGAGGAGTATATGCGGCGGAGTATTGATGTCGAATTCCCTCGTCGCTAAGAAACTCATTTAGGGTGTAGTTCTTGAACTCGGAGCCATTGTCACTTCTAATGGCCAATATGGGAAGATTGTGTTGACGTTGAACTTCATTGGAGAAATCGATGATGGTTTGTTGAGTTTCATCCTTCGTCTTGAAGAAGAAAACCCAAGTGAATCTTGAATAGTCATCGACAATCACCAAACAATATTTCTTCCCACCAAGGCTAGGTTGAGGTACGGCACCAAAAAGATCAACATGAAGAAGTTCCAATACCCTTGATGATGAGATGATGGTCTTGCTTGGGTGGGGAGAATCATGCATCTTTCCTTCAACACAAGCCCTACAAAGACGATCTCTAGAAAAAGAAACATTCTCATTTAGTCCAAGAATGTGGCCACCCTTGTGAAGACTTTGCAAAGTTCTCATATTGACATGGGACAAGCGGCGATGCCACAACCACCCCACGTCGGCCTTTCCGAATAGGCATATTGCTTGAGTGTTGGTTGACCCCGAAAAGTCTACCACAAACAACTCATTTTCAACATGCCCAACGAACATGACCTTTAGAGTCTTGCTCCTCAAGAGTACCACCATATCAAGAGTAAAATAGACATCAAAGTTCATCTTATTAAGAGCACGAACGGACATAAGATTGTAACCTAGAGACTCAACAAGCATGACATTTACAAGGGTGATATCCCTTGCAACTACCACCTTGCCAAGACTCTTTACCTCGGCTTTGGACTTGTCACCATAAGAGACGGTTGAGTGATTTAAATTTGGTCTCAACTCCGTCATGATCTCCTTGCTTCCGGTCATATGACTAGTGCATCCACTATCAATCACCCATTTAGATCCACCGGAAGCATAGTCCTACAAGAAATCATTTCTTGCATTTAGGTACCCATTTTTCAATGGGTCCCTTTCGGTTAGCAACAAGGGTCTTAGGAACCCAAATAGAATAGTCAATGTAACCATCATAAGGACCAACATATTTTGCATAAACATCGCCATAATAATCAACATAAAGAATGTAGTTGGGATTGTTATGCCCCGCAAAGTCACTACGAGTGGTCTTGCCCCTAGTGGCATTACCACTCGCAATGTTAGTCTTAGCTTGTGCCGGCTTGGTCTTGTTCTCCTTGGTGTTGCTCACCTTCTTCTTTGCCTTGGCCACATACCCAAGACCTTCCTTTCCTTTGTGTGGTTTTAGCTCAAACAAATAAGCAAAACCCTTATCGTTACCTTTAGGAATGGAGGTCTTAGCATGATCCACCTTTAACCTAGCATTTTCTTCAATGACATTTTCATGAGCACGAGGAAGAATGGTTACGCTAGTTGAGCAAGTTTTAGAGAGTTGAGTTTGGAGTTGCTCATGTGACTTCACAAGGATGGAGTGGGTCGTTTTCAAGACCTTGTGAGCTTTATCAAGCTTCTCCATATCCTCAAGAAGTATAGCATTTGCAACCCCAAGTTCAACTTTCTCCTTTTTAATCACTTTATATTTGGCAAAAACATGATCTCTATCCTTAATGATTTTACTAATGATTTCATCATTTTTAGCATCAAGAGATTCAAGTCTTTCCTCTAGAGTGGTTCTATATTCACTTTCTTCATCAAGAGAGCTATTTAAGGATGCTATGGAAGCATTCAAGGAAGCAATGGTGAGAGAATCCTCTCTCTCAATCTTACTCTTTTCTTGAAGAAGTTCTTCGGCCGCACATAGTTGTCTCATGAGAGACTCAACATGTTCCTTGGCCTCACCTTGCAAGTTAGTCACAAAAGTATCGAAGGCAACTAGTTCCTTCTTAATCTCAAGACTAGATTGATCATGCATAGTCTTAGGAGAAGGGGATGATACCTCGGTGACATGAGCCATGAGGCAACGAGCGGTGTTGATGGAGAGGTTCTCATTGGGGGATTCAAAGAGAGATGATGATGAAGTGGAGACAATAGCCAATGCGGCTACCTCTTTGTTAGGTGCATCTTCATCTTCGGAATCACTTGTGGCATATTCCTCTTGTGCCACCAACACGATTCTCGGTGCCTTCTTGAAGAAGGGCTTTCTTGGTCTTGCGGGCTTCTTTTGAATCAACTTGGAGTGATCCTTTGGGATAAGCTTCCCACCATTTTGCTCACGGTTCTCATAAGGGCACTCTCTTATGTAGTGGTTCTTGTCATGAAAATTGTAGCATGTCTTTGTCCTTGAGGCAAGCTCTTTCTTGCCACTTGTGTTGTTATCTCGATCAACGCGAGCTTTAGCACTAGCCGGGTCATTCCAAAACACTCTTGTGGCAAGTGCAATGTGACCATTGAGGGCTTGCTCAAGATCATGTGGGGCAATGTTGCCGGGACAAGCTTCAACTTCATCATTGGCATCTAGGCAAGTCACCTTGGCCTTCAAGGCAAGAGAGGGACCTTGTCTCATTCCCATGGCCCTAGCACGGTTATCTTCGGCATTCTTGGTGGCAACCTTGGAGGCTTGGACTTCTTGCATAACTTCATGGGAAGACAATTGAAGGTAGTTGTATCTTCCTTGAATAGACTTCAACTCCATTGGCTCCGAGGGAAAGAGAGCATTCTCATACTTCCTCTTGACCCAAGCATCATCAACATATGTTGCTCCCACATCATAAAAGGCTTTGGCAAGAGTCTTGAGTCTACCATACATCTCTTCATGGGTCTCGTTGTCAAGCATGTAGAAACCTTCGGCGGCATTGCTCAAAGATTCATATCTATTTCTCTTCATGCTTTCATTTCCAAGGAAGGCACGCTCAAGACAATCCCAAGCTTCTTTGGCGGTGGTGGCATGTAGAACATGATGCTTGTCGGTGTCGCTCAAGGAGAGTTCAATCATATGGAGAGCGGAAGCGTTTAGTTGCTTTTCGGCGAACTCTCTCTTGGTCATGTTGCTTGGATCCTCCACAATGTATCCTTCTTCAATAATCCTCCAAAGCTCGATGGAGGCACTGTTGACATGAGATTTCATTGAGCGTTGCCAACTAGCAAAAGCTAATGCATTGAGCTTAGGTGGGGGACCTAAAGGGTTTATGCGGGTAGTGATAATTGGATCGGGAGAGTACCATCCCCGAACGGCATGATACTCTTCCTTATCCTCATGCAAGTTGGGAGATGACTTAGGCTTATCATTTGCTTTCACCTCCTTCTCTTTTTGCTCTTTATCCTCCTTGGGTCCACCCTCATCGGAGTTAGAAGCCTTTTCAAGCGGGATGATATCCGAGGGCTTGTTGTTAATGAGTTTATTGAGCAAGTCACGAAACTCATTAAACCTAGCATCCATGGAAGATGTCAAAGTTGTTTCCAAAGCTTTGATATCGGCCATGGATGCCGTGGTGGCTTGGTCCTTTTTAAGGGACTCATTAGCCTCGGCAAGCCTTGCGGTCTCATCCTCACTTTGTGTCATACTTCTCTTAGGCGGTTAAACCCGAAAAGAGAGCCTTAGCTCTGATACCAATTGAAAGGATCGGTATGACACCTAGAGGGGGGGTGAATAGGTGCTAATTCAAATTTTAGTTCTTTTTCAAATTAGGCTTGACACAAAAGGTAAATTCACTAGATATGCAACTAAGGTGAATTTCCTATATGACAAGCTAGCAACTAAGCAAGATATAATAAGGCAATAAATAAGGATAGAAGAAACCGAAGTGAAGACACGAGACGACAAGGATGTATTCCCGAGTTCCTCCCTTGAATGGGAGTACGTCTCGTTGGAGAGGTGTGAACCAACACAATGGTTCAACGGCCACAAAGGCCTCACCCTAATCTCCGGTGAACCGCACCACAAAGGTTTGGTCCACTTTCCACTATCGGAATCCTTCGAGGCGGAATCCGGAGCCTTTACAACAACGATTCGGGGCACGACCCACAAAGGGCTTGGGGGCTCCCGAACAGCTACAATCTGTCACAAAGACAATAGGTAAGTACAACAATGGGCTAGGTTTCCTAGTGGAAGCCCTAGCAAGTGTTCCCTCAAATGAATGAGGGGGAAATGAAGAACGGCTCGGTGAAGATGTAGATCGGGGCCTTCTCCTTCAATCCTCCAAAGATCAATGAGTTTGGATGGGGGGATTGGGAGATCTTGAGTTTCTTGGCTTGCAACAATGGAGCTCCTCCTTTTTAGGTCAAGCACTTTTCTGGAGGAAGGAGGAGGGGTATTTATACCCCTCCAAAGATGTAACCGTTGCAGCCAAAACCCAGGCCGGAGACTCCGGCCCTAGTGGCCGGAAACTCCGGCCAGGGGCGGAAACTCCGGCCTAGGGAGGCCGGAAACTCCGGGGGGCACCAGGGGCAGAACACCAGATCTTCAATCTGAACTTGGACATCTTCGAGATACATGAGGCCGGAAACTTTGGCCTGGGGCGGAAACTCCGGTCCTTGGGACCGGAAACTCCGCCCCCCACCAGGGGCTGAACACACTTTCGGCAACCGAGCAACGGAGAAGATTCCGGTCCTCAGGGACCAGAAACTTCATGCAGGGCCGGAAACTCCGGCCCCCTGGACCGGAAACTCCGGCCCCCATCAGGGGCTGAGCACACTTTCAATGCTGTCTCTTTTTCTCCTGTTTTGGTGCTGAGGCATCTGAAGAGTTCCTAGATTATCCTGCATTACTTAACACCAACTTAATACATCCACATGTTGTTAACTAACACACAAAACACAGAGATCATAGAAATGTTCTTTCAGGAAGGCCTTGCGAGGTGCTTTGGTCTGCTCAGTGTCGACCTAGGAACTGAGATTTTGTCCTCGGATCCAATTTTGAGCGCACTAACCACTTGTGGGTGGCCCAATGGAGCCCCCCTCGACTTTGACTAGAACTTCGACTTGTCCGGGAGCCACACCTAGTTCGGGTTTTCCCTTTGCCTCATATGCATTGATGATACTAGTGTAGTATTTTACTTTGGCGGTGTGCCTTGTTACATGCATATAGGGCGCGACCTGTTGGTGCGGAGGGGTGTGTCCTGCGGGAGTCCGCACCCTTTTGGCCGGGACCAGCATAGCTCCCGTGGCTTCTGGACTTGTTGCGGTGAAGGAAAAGAGTTGGGTTGAGAGGCCCTAATGTTTTTGACTGGGTTGATCATGCGAGTATGGGTCCAGTAGTGCACCCCTGCAGGGTATAATCTTATCGATGAGCCGTGTCCACGGTTATGGACGACTTGGTGATGATGCTGGCTAACAAGATCTAGACAACTTACACCTAATCGTTGTTAATTAATTTGACTAGTAACTATAGAATTACTTACACCCTAAATGGTAACTAAAATTGTTGACGTGTGAGTTTCCCGGATTGCTTCCTCATACTTGGTTGAGGGGGTTAATTCGAGAATGGGTTATGACTGGTGTTAGTTGTAGATGGCTACTCAAACGCTCTCTTATCTCTCTCTAACTAAACGGAAGTTTTAGCGCGTCTCTTTAGGTTGCTAGTGCTGCTGCCGCTAAGTACACCTACCCCCATACTTTGGGAATCTTACAGTTTTGTAACTTGTTAGCTTAAGCTTGTTCGAAACGCTTCGGTGTATTGACCCGTTCGCGGGCTGTGGTTTTTCTGCAGTTGAGGATCCTTCGCTTGACCAGGTTGGTGGATACTACGTGGAGTTCGACGACGAGATTTACGACGAGTAGTTAGAGTTCCCCTGGGCTACTTCCTGGTGGACTGCGTGGATGGGCCTTCTTTTCCGTTTCGGCCTTGAGCCCTTTGCTTCTTGTCTGTACTCAGACCGGTTTGTTTCCGCCGCATGATGTAATGTTGGGACATGTGTCCTCTGATTGGTGCCATTCGATATATTTTGCTCCGTGAGAGCTTTTGGATATTATTTCCTTTCTTTGTGTCTTAGGTTTATTCTGTGGTTTCAACTTGTTAAAAATCCGACTCGTATACCATGTGTGTATGGTTGAAGTATACGAGTTGGAAGATTTTTTTGGGTTCTTGCGTGCACAATCTGGAAACGTATGTGACGTTGGGGTCGCCAAGAGCTGTCGGCCGATGATCCATTCCGAGCATGGCCTGATTGTTTCCTGGGATTGGTAACCCCAGTATGTTCTTGGTTGTGTGGCCCAACCAATACGTTTCGTTTGTGTAGCTTGAATTCAGGGTCTGACAGTTGGTATCAGAGCTTAAACGCCCTTAGGTTCCCTTCTACTGGTCGTTGTTTGAGTCTAGAAAAATATTTTGTAGTTATCAGGAAATTCTTAAACGTGAGAGTAGGAATTCTGTTCTTTTACTTCTTTCCCCACCCACCCTCCCTGTTATTCTGGTAAGGAAGTGTTACGATATTTCCCTTCTCACCTAAATTTTAAAAATTAGGACATCACGTGTTCTGGGTTTCTGTAGTACCATAGTTGCAGGTGTCTTCAAGGTGGTGCTCTTCGTTTCAGCAGTTTCAATCTCTTCGGCTACGTTCAGTTTCATTCTTGAATGAATCAGTTGTTTCTCCTCTTTTGGTGAAGTTACGTCAAGCTCAATTGGTGTTTCCTAGTTCTAGTGCTAGTCTTCGTTCTTACCTCTCTTTAAACCTTTCTGGAAGTGAACAAGGTGGCGTACCATGATGGATGGCCATGTCTCGTTCCTTGTTGTCTTATCTAAGCAATATGAAGTTTTCCTTTAAGCACTTACGTTGGATTTTGTTTATCTGATTGTCGTGCTAACGTTGTATCCTCCTCAGGATGGAGAGTGGCGAAGAAGATACTCCAATGCCTTCCCAAATGGGGCAAGTTTTGTCTCAGATGACGCAAGTTTTGAGTCAAATTCAGCAAAACCAGAATCAGAGCAACAACTGTGTGTCTATCGTGCAGTTTCCAGCTCAATCCCCGCACGTTTGATGTTCCCTCTGAGCCACTCGATGCTGATGACTGGCTGCGTGAGATGAACAATGCTCTGGTTGTTTCTCATGTATCCGATGAGGACCGTGTTCCTTATGTCACCTACCTGCTCCGCGGTGAATCCATGTCTTGGTGGGAGAACTTCCTAGAGTTACGAGCACCAGGTGTTGTGACTACTTGGGATGAGTTCAAGAAGGCTTTCAAATGAGTTCAAGAAGGTGCGGTGAGCCGGGCCACTTCTCTTACAAGTGTCCGCAGAACACACTTCCTTCTCCACCTTGTCGCCCTAAGAGTTGTGCTGTTACTCCTCAGGCCCCCAACATCGACAAAAGGTCTGTTGGTAGACGCGCAAGGGTGAATCATGTTACAGCAAAAGAAGCAGAGGAAGCTACTAATGTGGTTCTTGGAAGTCTATTCGTGAACTCCGTCCTCGCTAAAGTGTTGTTTGATTCTGGTGCGTCCCATTCGTTCATTTCGCAAAGTTTTGCTTCCAGCAATGGTGTTACTTTCGAAAAGATGGACAGCCCTGTCTTAGTGCAGCAACCAGGATCCAAATGGCTTACAAGAGAAGTTAGCCTGAACAACGGGATCTTAATCGGAAATCTTCCATTCCAAGCGTCTCTTATTGCTCTTCGTTCTTCAGACATTGATGTCATCCTAGGGATGGATTGGCTTGTGGCAAATAAAGCGGTCATTGACTGTACTGCTAAATCTGTTAAGCTTACTCATTCTTCTGGCCAGATAGTCTACTTCTATTCAAAATCTCCATCTGTTCAGCTATATGCCCTCAATGTTCATCCTCTACCTGCTATGGAAGATATACCGGTGGTCCAAGACTTTCCTGACGTCTTTCCTGAAGAATTGCCAGGCATGCCGCCTGACAGAGCCGTGGAGTTCGTTATTGAACTAGAACCAGGCACTGCTCCTATCTCCAAACGTCCTTACAAGATGGGGCCCAAAGAACTGGTTGAACTTAAGAGACAGCTAGAGGAGTTGGAAAGTAAAGGTCACATCCAACCTAGTACTTCTCCTTGGGGTTGTCCTACTCTGTTTGTCAAAAATAGGGACACGACTGAGCGACTGGTTGTTGACTACCGTCCTCTGAACAAGAAAACCATCAAGAACAAGTATCCTCTCCCTCGCATCAATGACCTGTTTGATCAACTGGCTGGTGCTAAGGTTTTCTCCAAGTTGGACTTGAGGTCAGGTTATCACCAGATCAAGATCCGCAAAGAAGACATTCCAAAGACAGCTTTCACCACTCGTTATGGTCTCTACGAATACACTGTCATGTCTTTCGGTCTCACAAATGCTCCGGCGAATGCCGTGGATGCAGTCGAACTTGTGATGGGCACGGCTTCGATCCACTTTGTGAACTTATCGGCTGCAACCAGGAGGTGAGTGTGACCTCCGGGTGAGGATTTCTTCAGCGGGCCCACCATGTCCAGACCCCATTGGGCGAAGGGCCAGGCTAATGGTATTGTTTTGAGTTCCGATGCTGGCGCGTGTGGCTTGTTGGCAAATTCTTGGCACCCTGTGCATTTCTTTACCAGCTCCTCGGCGTCCTGCATGGCTGTCAGCCAGTAGAACCCGGCTCGTAGCGCCTTGGCCACCAGTGCCCGACTGCTGGCGTGATGCCCGCAGATACCCGCGTGGATGTCGAGTAAGATGGCTTGGCCGTCGACTAGATCTATGCACCTTTGCAGGATTCCTGAGATGCTTCTTTTGTAGAGTTCTCCGTTGATGACGGTGAAACTTTTGGAGCGCCTGATGATGCGCTTTGCTTCGACTGGGTCGGCTGGCAGCTTCTGATGTAGTATGTATTCCAGGTATGGTCCTGTCCATGTGGCTTCGACTAGCATGACCTCCATGGGGACCTTGTCTTGGCTTGGCGGGTTGGCATCGCCTTTTATTGTTGCAGTTCTTGCTGTATTCTGAGTCTTGATGGATCTCTGCGTGATGCACTCGAGGAAGACGCCGTGTGGGACTGGTACCCTGTCTGAGCCCTTGTTAGCAAGGACGTCGGCTTCCTCGTTGCTTTCACGGCCAATGTGGCGCAACTCGCAGCCGTCGAAGTTGCCTTCCAGCTGATTGTAGAGGTCTCTGTAAGCAATCATGTTGTCGGCGACGGCGTCGCAGGACTTCATGGTTTGCTGTACCACCAAGTAGGAGTCGCCGTAGATCATGAGGTGCGTGGCGCCGCAGTTCTTGGCCATCCGCATGCCGTGGATCAGGGCCTCGTACTCGGCTTCGTTGTTGGACGGCGTCGGAAAGTCCATCTGCAGGACATACTTGAGCTTGTCGCCTTTGGGGGAGATGAGCACGACTCCTGCCCCGGCTGACTTGAACTTCTTGGAGCCATCAAAGTACATTGTCCATGCGTTGGACAAGTCGGGGACATTTGGTAGCTGGGCTTCTATCCACTCGGTGGTGAATTCCGGGAGGACTTGGGCCTTGATGGACTTCGGGTGAGCATATTTCAGCCCCCATGGTCCTAGTTCGACAACCCACTTGGCGACTCGTCATGTCGCGCGTTGGTTTGTGAGAATGTCTGCTAGTCCAGAGGAGCTTACCACCGTGATCGGGTGCTCGGAGAAGTAGTGGACGGCCTTTCTGGAGGTCATGAAGACTCCGTACGCCAGCTTCTGGTAATGAGGGTAGTTCTGCTTGGACAAGGTGAGTACTTCGCTAAGGTAGTAGACGGGCCTCTGCACCGGGTGACTGTGCCCTTCTTCTTCGCGTTCGACTACGAGCACCGTGCTCACCACCCTGTTCGTTGCTGAGACGTATAGGTACAGCGGCTCATTTTCCAGTGGTGCCACGAGGACTGGAGAGGTTGTCAGTGTCTTTTTGAGATGGTCGAATGCGTCCTGCGCCTCTTGTGTCCACTCAAACTTGTCCGTCTTCTTCATCAGTTGGTAGAAAGGTAAGGCTTTCTCTCCCAACTTACTAATGAACCGGCTGAGAGCTGCGACTCGGCCGGCTAATCGTTGCACCTCCCTGATCTTGGTTGGTGCTGGCATTGTGAGTATGTTCTACACCTTCTCGGGGTTTGCTTCGATTCCTCTTGCGGATACGAGGTACCCTAGTAGTTCTCCGGCTGGCACGCCGAACACGCACTTCTCTGGGTTGAGCTTGATATGATACACGTCGAGTGCGGCGAAGACCTTGCGGAGGTCGTCGACTAGGGTATCCTCCTTTCGGGTGGTGACAACGATGTCGTCGACGTAGACTTGGACGATCTGCCCAATTAGCCCCTTGAGGCATGCTTGCATTGTCCGCTGGTACGTGGCACCTGCGTTCTTTAACCCGAACGGCATTGTCTGGTAGCAAAAAACGCCGTCGGGTGTGATGAAGGCTGTCTTCTCTTCGTCCTCGACTTTCAGCCTGATCTGCTGGTACCCTGAGTAGGCATCCAGAAAGGACAGGCGCTCGCAACCTGTTGTCGAGTCGATGATCTGGTCTATCCGCGGGAGCGGGAAGTGGTCCTTGGGGCAGCATTTGTTGACTGCAGTGAAGTCAACGCACATGCGTAGTTTCTTCGTCTTCTTCTTCTCAACTAGAACCGGGTTGGCGACCCAGTCCGAATCCTTGATCTCTCGGATGAACTTGGCGTGCAGTAATCTGTCGACTTCCATGGTGATCGCGTCTCGTTTGGGTCCTGAGAAGCGTCGCATGGATTGCTTGACTGGTCTTGCGTCCTTGTGGACTTTCAGAGAGTGCTCGGCGAGTTCCCTGGGAATCCCTGGCATGTCAGAAGGTTGCCATGCAAAGATTTTCCAGTTCTCACGTAGGAACTCGACGAGCGCGCTTTCCTATGCGGGGGTCAGACTCGATGAGACTTTGACCGTCTTTCTGCTGTCAGTCGGATGGACTTGATGGGTGACGGTGTCGTCATTCGTGTTGAACGCTGCGTCTTTGGCAGGCTTCTTGCGAGCCGGGAAGACGGTCTTGTCGTTGTCGGCTGATATGGCCTTGAAGTGCTCTTCGACGCCGAAGAACTCGGAGATCTTGGCGAACTCGCGGTCGCAGCTGTTGGAGAGCCCGAAGTCGCCGCGGACGGTGATCACTCCTTTCGGCCCAGGCAACTTTATCATCAGGTAGGCGTAGTGGGGTACTGCCATGAACCTGGCAAAGGTCGGGCGTCCGAGGATGGCGTGGTATTGTGACTTCCAGTCGACGACCTCAAAGTCTATCGACTCCTTCCTGAAGTGCTCGGGTGTACCGAGGATGACGTCGAGTGTGATTGTTCCCATGGGCGTGATTGCTTGCCCTGGTACTATGCCGTGGAAGGTGGTCTCCGATTCCGGCAATTTCTCTGTCGACCTGTTCATTCTTCTGAGGGTGTCGGCGAATATGATGTTGATGCCACTACCTCCGTCCAGGAATACCTTCTTCAGGCTGTAGTCGCCGATCAAGGCCTCAATCACGAGTGCGGCGTGCCCGGGTCGGATTACCTCCGATGGGTGATCTGCCCTGGAGAATGTGATTGGTGTCTCCGACCCGTGCAGGTAGTCTGGTACCGCGTGCGGGCTGTTGATGGCTTGAAGTACTTGGCGTGTGATGATTTTCTGACGCCTGTTCGACGGGGGTCCCTTCTGGATCATGTTCAGCTGTCCCCGTGCGGCTGGGTACGTGTCGGCTGCTGCCGACTGACCTTGTTGCTGCTGCTGCGGCTGGGGGAACGCTCCTGCCGCCTGCACTTGGTTGTTGTTTGCGGGTGCTGCCTGGATGGCTAGCTGCGGTGCCGCTTGTACGGCCTGCACCGGGGCGATGATTTGCTGCATGGCATGGTAGATCTTTCTTGCTTTACGGCAATCCTTCAACAGGTGGTTGGAACTCCATTTGCCTGTTTCCGGGTTGCGGAACGAGTGATGCTTACAGGGTTGCATCAGCTCCTCTGCTGGGGTCAACGGGCGCTTCCACTCGCGTTTCTGACTTCCCTCATTGTGGCCGATGCTGCTGCTGCCACGGTTGTACTGACTCGAGCTGGGCTGCCGACTTTGCTCGTACTGTCGGCTGCCGTCACGCTTGTCCTCACGGGGGGTTTCATAGCCCGCCGCTACTAATTCGATTGAATCGTGGGTGTAACGTGGCTTCTTCTTTTGACGTGCCTCGCGCAAGTTGCTTGTTTCGCCCTCTTTTTTGGGAGAAGTTTCGCGGACGTAGTCCTCTCCTTCGGCCCATTGGTTGGCTGTCTTCATGAGTTCTATTGTGGTCTTCGGCTGGAGCCTACCGAATTCCTCCCGGAGGTCGCGGCGAGTGACGCCATGCATGAAGGCGTCCATCACTCGATCTTCTGATACGGGTTCCATGGTATTGCGGAGGAGTGTCCACCTCTGGATGTAAGAGCGGAGCGACTCATCCTTCCCTTGCTTGCAGGCCTGCAACTCGATGTAGGTCGTCGGCCTGGCGAATGTTCCCGAGAAACTCTTGATGAAATTATCCTGGAATTCTTCCCATGTTCGGAAGGAGTCTTTGGGTTGGCTTGTGAGCCACCCGCGTGCCGAGTCTGTCAGCATGAGCTGGATGTACTGCATTGCCGTAGTCGACGTTCCGACTTGGCAGGTGCAAGCGATGAGGTAGTCTTCGAGCCACATTTTTGGGTCTTGCTTCCCGTCGTACTTTGGTGTGCCAGCCGTCAACTTGAAGCCTTTATGCATGTGGGTGTCACGGATGTTGAAGCTAAAGCATGCCGCGCCACACGGCTCGAAGTCGCGGTCAGCGTGGTCGTCCGCGTTTGCCGCACTAGCCGAGCGCTCCTTGCGGTTGCGGTCCACCGTCTTCTGTGTCAGGACGTCGCGAAGGTCCTTTACTGGCTGTCGCTGCGCCGCTGGGATGCCCGATGTCGTTGGTTCGTGCGCTCGGTTACTTGGCCCCTTGGCCGCCAGAACTTCCTCGATTGCCCTTATGGAGGCAATTTTTTGCTTGTGGAGAAGGGAGCGTGCGTCCCCCTCCGGTGGCTGCGTGAGTCGGAGGTATGTCTCGACTGAGATCAGGGCGGCATTCGCCGTCCTTGGGATGGGTATCCCGTTATCATCTTCGGTGACGAAGGACGAGTCGAGGTTGCGGGTGAGCCTTGTTCCGTCGGCTTCCGCCATGTGGGGAACGCGGGCTCTGGTTCGCCGTGCTCCTTGGTTAACCTCTGTGGAGGATGTGAAGGAGAGGGCGGCTCGCCTGGCACTCGATGCATCCGCGTCCCTTTTGCGCCTGAGCAGGTCGGCTTTTTCGGCGTGAATTCGTTCACCTTCTTTGCGTAGCAAGTACTGGACCGCCAGGTGGTCTTCTCGAGGTGCGTTGGGTGGGGGGAACGTGCCCTCGTCCACATGCTTCATGGCTTGGATCGCCATGTCCCGCGTGATGACCAGTTTAGTCTGGTCCGGCATGTCCACCTCTAGCGGATATGCGGGTTCTTCTTCGTCGTCATGTGGTGCTGTGCCGGCCATGAAGACTTGCTTGGGGTAGACTTGAGTCGGAGAGTTGGTGCTGCCGCTGCTGCTTCTGTCACCCGCTTCTTGCTCGGGGTCGAAAATTGCTGCAACGTGTCGTGCGGCGCAGCCGCTGTCGCGTCTTCTCGCGATTGTCCATGTGCTCACGCTCGCCGGGGCGAGCGCGATTGGCTTGGGGTAGACTTGGGATTTCCACGAAGATGAGGGCGCGCGTGACATGGCTGTCGGACGCGGGCTCCTGGTCGCCCGTGCGGGTGTGACGGTCGAGGTGGATCCTGACTTGGTCGACCGCGCGATCGAGGTTGGGGTAGTAGACTCGATTCGCGTGGCCGTTGCCGAAATTGTCGATGTAGATGCCCTCTTCGCGGGTGCAGCTGGCGCGATCTCCGCGGGTGCAGCAGATGCGATCTTCGCGGGTTCGGCAGGCGCGATCTCCGCGGGTGCGGCAGATGCGATCTTCGCGGGTTCGGCGGGCGCGACCCCCGCGGGTGCGGCAGATGCGATCTTCGCGGGTTCAGCGGGCGCGATCCCCGCGGGTGCGGCAGATGCGATCTTCGCGGGTTCGGCGGGCGCGATCCCCGCGGGTGCGGCAGATGCGATCTTCGCGGGTCCGGCGGACGCGATGGTTGGCGATTTTGGCGACGCCGTCGCGCGTAGCGCGGTAGTCGTAGACCTGAGTATACCACGACTATCGATGCAGCAGAATATGGAGCCGAAGGTGATGTGTATACCTTTGTCCAGATCGGCGTACACCGACTGGTGAGCTGGCGAGTGGATGACGTACTCGAAGGAGCCGAATCGGATCGACTCCCTAACGGCGGACGCGCCGATCTTCATTGCGGATGGAGCCGGAGCGACCATGATCCTAGCACTTGTTTGCCTTCCCACAGACGGCGCCAATTGACGAGGTGTTAACTCGACAAGTCCCAGGGTTGTGCACCCCGGGTTGATTGATGGGGAGAGAGATGAGTGCAGGTGGTCACGACGACTGACAAGCAAGGATTTACCCAGGTTCAGGCTCCCGGAGGATAACACCCTACTCCTGCTTGTCTGGTTACTGATGCGAGTTGTGTTTACAATTGCGAGATTGCGATCTCGATAGGGTTTGTGCTGTAGCTATGAGCGTGTCTCTGGGACGAGGAACCCTCCCGGCTTTATAGGCAGCCAGGTCTCGGGTGGTTGGTGCCGATGACAACTACAGATATGGCAGGTTATGCTTCCTAACCGACTTGGACTAGGTTACATGGTACCCCGCATGGGCCTCCTGTGGGCCTTTCTATCCTTGGCGCGGCCCAGGTAGCCTTATCGTGGGCTACCCGCAAGGCAGCCCCACGTCAGCGCATAAAGCAACCACTCGACAAGCTCGGGGGCTGCGCTTAAAGCAAACACTCGGTGTGCTCGGAGTAACGCATAAAACAGCCACCCGACGTGCTCGGGGGCTGCGCATAAAGTAACCACTCGCCGTGCTCGAGGGATGCGTCTGTGTCAAAAAACAAAAACAAAAACATACTCAAATACACTTAAGAACATCCAGCGCACGCGGGCAAAGGATCCTTAAGGGCATAACAACAAAACCCCACTTGCTTTACTCGGGGACTGGATCTCTGTATTTCATTTACAATATAAAACCTACACATAAGCTAAGCATCTTCATCCTTCAGCGGCATATTGGAGTCGATCAACTGCTTCCGCGCTCGGCTTATCAGCTTCTCAGCGGGGGTAAGAGTTCGCTCCATATCTTCGCTCGACAGTCAAATCTCCGACCGGGATGACGAAGAAGAAGGATGCAAAGAATCTTGGCGCTTCATATAGGCGAATGCAGCATTTGCTCCAAGCACAACCCATCGGGTAACAGCCTCTCGAATAGGCTCTTGAGAGCGGAACAGGTCAACTAGAGCGTGTATACCTCGTGGATGTGACCCCTGAGGAAACAAAAAGTGATCAGCCCGCGCAAGTGCCACCCGACAGCGCTCCAACAGAATAGCGCCACGCCACACTCGATCCTTCAGAGTGGCAAGAATTTCGGCATGATACGAATCAAGCCAAAAATGTTGAGCACCGGTGACGGCCACCTGAGTAGCATTCGCCAGACGTTCAGCCACACGAGCGGCCTTGGCACGAGAGTCATCTACAAAAACTACAGACAGAACAAGATGGTAAGACACCAGATGCAGCTCACACACACTCAAGAAACAAAGACAAAGAAAATACCTTCAAGTTTCTTGTTCAAATCTTCCATCTCATAGAGAACATATTTTTTCCTCTGAGTGGAAAGAGAAGGCCTTCCTCGAAGAATTTCCATGTCAGTTTGGGCCGTCTTGAGCTGCTGCTCCAGTTTAGCAACCCTTTTCTTCGCATAATCAAGCACGGGGGCGTCATTCGTCAGCTGCGCAGTCGAGCGCCACTCCCCTCCCACCCGAGCATTCCTCGGTGTAGTCGAGCAGTTCGACTGAGACACAATCATAAACACTTCAGGAAAGAAACAAATCAAAGAAAAAGGAGACACAAGAAGCATGCAAAGGATCAACAAAACATGTATCTTCCAAATACCAACAGTAGGTGGCATAATGTACATCACATATTACAGTCCAAAGCAAAAGAACTAACGCTAAAGTTGCCTAAGACTGGGTAGAAGGCTCAGACCCAGCCTTGCGGGCAACATCAACAGCTTCCATGCAGCGCTCCATAGTCGTAATACTAGCCTTAGCAAGACTAGAAGCGCGGTCGCTGAACTTCCCTAGAGACGAAGGTCTCTCATCTGGCTTCTTTTGAAAGTCAGACAGGAGAGACTCATACTCAGCATCTGCGCCTCGACTAAGAAGAAGCTTGAAGGTGGAGTCAGAGCCGCGTACCATCAGCTCCTGGGCGTAGGACTTCAAAGTCTTCGACTAGGGGCCCAGTCCCGCAGCAAATCCCGCTATGGTGGACGGGACCTCGGCTGATGGCAGCACTTCCTTAAAAACAGCGCCGAGTGTCTGAAGGGACGTCTCCAGAGATTTCTTGGCGTGCTTCACGGTCGCTCCCACCTGGTCGATTGCTTGATCGAGTGACGAGACATCACCCGCCGCGCCAGCGGAGCTGGAAGAAGGGCCTGCATAGCAAAAGAAAATACATATAAAAAATTCGGAAAAAAGGAAAAACAAGCAAACCAGCACAAAAAAAATCATTATTTCTCACCGGCAAGAGAGTGAGCATAGCCGAGCTGTCGCCTAGCCCGCTCCGCTTCAGAAGCACGAAGAGAACTCTTCCTGGGCAGTCGATTGCTGGGAGAGGGTCTTCTCAACATCAGCCAGTCGAGATTTCAAAATTTCTTTCTCCCCTGAAACAAAAGAGAGAAAGCAGTCCAGTCACATAAAAGAAGAGGGGCATCATGTGCAGAGCAAAGGAAGAAGCTTACAGCTGAGCTGATCTAGCTGGGAGCGAAGAGCAACTCACTCTTCTTCCGAGTGCGCAAGAGCCTCGCCAAAAGAAACAAGGCCACTTGCGGCCGGCTACAATCACAACGCATGCATCAAACACACATGCCAAAGAAAAAGACACCATGTTGACAGAGGAAAGAAGGTTTACATGATTTAGCCAGTAGGGCAGCGAAGAGGTCGAAGGTGCAGAAGTTGAAGCAGCCATGATAGGTGCTGCGCCCGTCGACGTAAGAGCAGCAGGCGGCGAAGGAGCAACTACCACCTCCGCAGCTGGAGAGGAGGTGGCAGTCGTGGTGTGGGCAGCTAAAGGACTAGTGCCCCGATCATCGCTAAAAATGCAAAGAAAAGGAAGTCGAAAATTAAAAGCATAGCGAAAAACCAAAAGAGGGTGAACACATTCACACAACAAAAGAGTTACCTTCGCTCATCTTCTTCGGAAGTGAGATCGAGGTCGAAGCGAGGCCCGCCAAAGCTAGAGTGGTCGGAAGAAGGCGGAGGTGACCACTGAGCCAAGGGTGGTACGTCCCACGCAGGTGAAGAGGCACCAGAGTCCGCGGCATCCTCACCTTCACCTGTGTGCACCTGGCGGAGACGCTTAGGCGTGGGCTCATCAGTCGCCTCGGTGTCGGGTCGCTCTACATCTTTTCCATCGACTTCGGACTTCTCCAAAGAAGAGGTTTCGGCCCCAGGCAGATAGTCCGTCGACTTCTCTCGCTCCTTCAGCACGGTTGTCTCCTCAACAGGCCCAGCTTCGAAAAGGGGAGGGATCAAAGACTTTGTCGAATGCACCTATACAAAGCAAAATCAAAGTTAAGGGAGAAGACGAAAGAAAAATTCAGTCGACGACGAGGGAGCAAATAACTTACTTCGGGAAGGGGATTCTCATAGGTGAAGGGAGCTATCTTGAAGTCCTAGTTGATGGTGTCCTCAACCTTATAACTAGTCACCGACTTCACGAGTGTGTCAAGCTCATTCGCCGACAGCTCCACATCACTGATCCTGGTAGCATCGAGTACTCCCCCATACGCCCACATCGGGTGCGCGCGCTACTGGAGGGGACACACCCGAGCCTTGAGGAATGTATAGATAAACTGAACACCGGAGACGTCGGTGTTCAGCAGTCCAGCGACTTTCTCCAGCAGCGGAGCAGCCTCGAGTTCTTCGGCTGGAGAAAGGGCGTGTTCCCAGGCCTTCGTCTTCTCAGCAACGTTAGCCGAGAAGGCGGGGCATACGTCTTGGCCCAGTTGGACGTAGAACCATTTGGTCCTCCATCCCTGAGCGGACTCGACTGCTTTCAAAGTAAAGTACTTGCAGCCGGCCTTGACTTGGAACCCGACACCTCCGACGGGGTTGACACGGCCGTGGCGAGCCATGGGGCGCACTAGGAAGATCGACTTCCATAGTGGCCAACTACGGGATATCCCCAAGAAGCATTCACACATTACTATAAAACAGGCAATGTGCAAAACTCCATTGGAGACCAGATCATGGATATGTATCACGTAAGCAAAAAGGACGCCGCGCACGAAGTCGTGCAACGGAAAGTCGAAACCGCGAGGGAGGAACTCGGCAAAACATACCCGTTCTCCGAGAAGAGGCGCGGGGAAGTTGTCCTTGCCGGGAGCCCGAACGGTGAGCTCCGATGGCGGAGGCAGAAGACCCTCCTTGCGGAAAACAGCCAGCCGTTTTTCCGTCACGGCGGACGAAGTCCAACCGCCCGACTCCTTCTTTAGAGCGGCAGGGACGGTGGCGGTAGTCGCTTCCTTCCTCTTCTTGCTGGCGGCAGTAGAGGACGTCGAGCTCTTCTTTGGGGCCATGGGGATGCAGGAGCAAGGAGGGCGCGAAAATGGAAGAAACCGCAAAAACATAGCGACGGCGGGCGCGAGGAGGAAGATGAAACAGAGGAAGGCAAATGGCAGGGTAAAAAATCATAACGGAGAAACCCGTACTTATGGTAAAAAACAGAGGCTCATCACGGCCGTCCAAACAAAAACACGGTGACACGTGGCACAATCGGAGGGGAACGGTCACAGACCACGCCGCCCACTATGCACGCAAAATGAGGAGATCATCATCACGTTCGCGAAAGTTTCGCCACATCAGGTCAAATCAGAACTGAACCCACGTCCACAACGGTCAAAGAGAGGAGCCCACTATGCGACGTCCCATCATAGTGCTATTCGCACGACAAGGATGCCACGCACATCATCATTCCAGAAGAATAAAAAATGGGCGTTGTGCCACGACTGACAAAAAGGAAAAGCTCCTTACAAACTCAAAAGCAAATTGGCAAGAATGAAAAAGAGTCGAGTGGGAAACTCCCATCGGGAGAAGGTAAAAAAGAATTCGACTAGTAAAAGCATAAAATTGAGATTATCCTCTACTGCAAGCAATAAAGTACAATCTCGGGGGCTACTCCCATCGGGAGCACTGCTCGGTATGCAGAACGCGCGTGTAGAGGCTGCAGGGGGCGATGGGCGTCTCACGGGGGGGCGATGTTCTCCACGAGGTTGTCGTAGTCGGAGTCGAGGCCGTCAAGGACGTAGGCGGCGAATTCCTCGTAACGAAGAGGCTGGCCGATCGACATGAGGGTATCGGCGACAGCTTTGACTTGGTTGAAGAAGGCCGAGGCGGTCATGGCACCCTTCTACATCTTGGTGAGCTGGCCACGAAGCTGGGTGGCTCGCGCATGAGTCTACGCGTCGAAGGCATGAACAAGAGTTGTCCAGGCCTCGGGGGAGGTCATTGCGAAGAGAACGAGTCCTCCGACCGCGGGCGTGAGAGAGCCCACGATTGCATGCAGGATCACCTGGTCCTGCAGCACCCAGGCACGGTGGCCCGAGTTGGCGACGATGACGACGTGGCCGTCGTCGCAGGTGGGCAACAGAAGGAGCCGCCGATAAATCCTTCAAGGTCATAGCTACGGAGCAGGGGCAGAATCTGTGAATGCCAAAACAAAAAATAGTCGGCCCCGAGCTTTACCGGAAGGAGATGTGTGAAGTGCACGTCAAGGAAGCACCACTCGACGACGACACGCCCGACGAGGAGAGACCAGAGAAAAGGCTGCCCATTGGTGTGGTCTGAAGAGCAGCGGTGGTCGGAGCCGGTGGCGCGACATTGGATGGCGGGAACGCACCGTCCGTCGAAGGCGACAGATCGCCGAGCGCGCCGATCGGGGCGTCACCATGTAAGGCGGCGGACGTGGAGTGCATCGCCGCGGGCGTCGACATGAGGACGACGGCGGCAGCGAGCGAAGGCGGCGGCTAGAGACGAGATTGGATCGGAAACCTTCTGATACCATGTAATCGTATGTGGATGGACAACTCGTTACCCTTAGGGTACGGCTGGATGACTTTATATAGAGGTACAATACATGTACAAGGAGATTACGTAACCGACATATACGGTTTAGGGTTAGGGCTACATACAATATCTAACATGCGGGGAAAATAGCGACACCCCTAGGAGGGTCACAATGCCCACATGCATCACCGCCGCCTGCGCCAAAGCGCTAGGCTTTCGCTCGAACCTCCACACTACACCATGCACCCATGGACGACCCACGGCCAGCAAGTGAGACCCCCAAGCCGCGATCTGGGTGCCATCACAGCCGACGCACCGCCAGTACTAGGATTTCTCGCAGCCCGCTCTTCATCATCAACATGGACAAAGAGACATGCCACCGCCGCCGCAATAACGATGGCCAAAGATCCATCCGCACGGTCCACCTTCCGAAGGCGCTGCCCAGACATTCATGTACCCCCCCCCCCCCCCCCCCCCCGTCGTGAAAAACACCAACATGACAAACCAAACGGGACGGGGGAGGCCAATGCCAGATCCAAATCCGCCTGGTCTTGAACCGTAAGGCACTCAGGGGAACGAGCTATGCTCGCCTGACCCGAAACCGACACCCCAAGCCACGATATCGAAGGATGGGCATCTTTTGCCCGCCGTCCATAGCCGACCACTCACAATGGTCAAGGCCCTGCCGCACCAGAGACTTTTTTTTCTAGAGGCAGTTTCTCATCCTAACTCGTGAGGCTAAGTATTATTTGGTGTCTTTGTGCTAAGACTACTCATAGTGGAGTAAAATAAATGATGTGGCAGACATTTAAATAGGAGAGAGAAATGAAGTACTTTCACACAACGTTTCCCAAGATGAAATTAGTCTAAAGATTATTAAATAATGTCATCATGTTACTTCCTCCGTTTACTTTGCATTATGTGATAGTCAAAGTCAAGTGTTGTAAAGTTGGACAAAATATATAGGATTTTTTAACATTAACAAAACTCAATATTATTAGAATCTTCATAAGATATATTTCCATCTTATATATATTTAATATGTAGATGTTAATACTTTTCTTGTATACTTGTTCAAAGTTTGAAAAGGTTGACTTATAAAAACTCCAAAACACAAAGTAAATAAAAATGAAGGAGTACTAGTTATTTTACACTATGAAGACAGTAACATATGCGTGTTATTAATAATCTAAATTAACCACTATGGCTAGCCCAAGAAAGATCTTCATCCCTCGGTCATATAAGAAGATTGAAGCAAAAACATAAATGAGTCTAGCCGTCTAAATGGACGATCTTAATGTTATTATTAGAACCGCTGAGTTTGGTAGACCGGGATTCAAGCAATCCCCGAATATAGGAGTACCATTAGCACAACCATCAAGTTAAGGACTTAATTACGAGCAAGCTTGATGACGGGTTAATCATGGTTGGTGTTTTGCTGAAGTTTGGTTATAGACAATTCCTGTCAAAAATTTAGTGGGTTGTTATATGACACGGGGATCAAAATGAACGCCGAAAGTTCTAAAGTTGCAACACAATATGGATAAACAATTTAGTGTTTACTACTCCTGCTTTACTACGTCTAATACACTACAATGGCTAACTATGCACGTAATCATGGAGAAAAGTCAATCGTGGACAGCTCACCAGAAATCAGCAATATATAACTTTTGCTTTATTGATGAAAAAGAACATTAAAAAAAATTAACCTTTCATTTTCCTGCAAGGTAAGCATGAAATATATAAGAATTTAACAGAAGAAAACATAAATATTTCCTATGTTGGATTACGACGGAAATATTTATAAACGATTGCAATTAGGGAGCACTAGTGCAGTAGTGTGGACTCAATACCCAACAGTCCATGAAAGCAAGACAGCACACAGAATAAATCTAATTAGTCGATTAAGATAGATCTAACTGAAAGCTTTACTCCAACCTTGCCTATAATTTATCTACCGCCTATCTATCCATCTAACATCTAATAATCTAATGACAAGAGGAGAAGGAAAAGAGGATTAGATCATGGGTACTCCACCACCTGTGTTAACCTGTTGGAGGACAAGCAAGCAACCAAAAGTAGAACAATTTGAACTTAAAGGATGTGATGGGTAAGTGGGTCTCTCTACTGACCATAAAGGGGATGATTAAGTAAGTACTAAACACCGCTTAATCATGAATTAGAGTGCAACCCTAACTGAGGGCTCATAGTAAGGAAACAAGTGGCAAATGCACAGACAACATAAGAAAGAAGTTCGTCAGCTAATTTGGAGGCACATGTCAATGTTTACACCTTCAATCATTCAGATCAAATATTATGCATATATATAACTCGGCTCTAATTTTGAAAAGGCGGCATGGGTTAACATATGATGTGTGTGTGTGTGAGAGAGAGAGAGAGAGAGAGAGAGAGAGAGAGAGAGAGAGAGAGAGAGAGAGAGAGAGAGAGAGAGAGAGAGAGAGAGAGAGAGAGAGAGAGAGAGTTATTGGGTAATGTAGGTTTAAAGATCAAACTAGATCTCACTGTCAAATGCAATGTTTCGGTCTACATAAGATATTTTGTCGTCAATTTGGTAATTGAAGAAATCCGGGATCAATTTTAGGAGTATGTCCAGGAATCCCCCGAGAGCTTATTCCTCTTCTCTTAAGTGTTCGTATTGTACCGAGCTACAGGAGAGGAACTGAACCTTCTACTCCCTTCTACGCTATGTTCCCCTTTTTACATTTATTTGTAGTTTTACATTTTCATGCCCTAACTATTTTTCTATTTACACTCAAGCCCTACTTACAACACTCCTCCTCAAGATGGGGCAAATGCATCATGAAGGCCCATCTTGCTACATAAAGTGGGAAATATTTTTTCTGATAAACCCTTAGTCAATATATCAGCAAGTTGATCGGAAGAACTGACATATGGCATGCATATGATTCCCAGGTCCAGCTTCTCCTTTATAAAATGTTTGTCAATCTCTATATGTTTTGTTCGACCATGGTGTACCGGATTATGAGCAATATCAAGGGCAGCTTTATTATCACAGTACAATAGCATTGGCTTCCCTTTAAATAAACCCAACTCCATCAATAATATTTTCAACCAAAGCACTTCACATACCGCTTGTGCCATAGCTTGGAATTCTGCCTCAGCTGTAGATTTAGCCACCACATTCTGCTTCTTGCTGCGCCAGGTAACAAGATTGCCTCCAACAAAAGTGCAGTAGCCAGAAGTTGATCTCCTATCATCTAGTGAACCTGTCCAATCTGCATCAGTGTAGCACTCAACTTGTAAATTACCATTTGATGTATATAATAAGCCTCTACCAGGACATCCTTTAAGATATCGGAGTATCCTCATCACAGCATCCATATGATGACTTCTAGGTTCATGGATAAATTGACTCACCACGCTTACTGCAAATGCTATATCAGGACGTGTGTGTGATAAATAAATTAAGCGTCCAACTAGTCTCTGGTATTGCTCTCTATCTATTGGATCTCCCCCTTCCTTTGTAAGGCGATGGTTGGTTTCAATTGGAAAGGAAGCTGGATGACACCCAATCATTCCAGTTTCAGATAACAAATCTAGGACATACTTTCTCTGAGAGAGATATATACCTTTTGCACTCCGAGATACTTCGATACCTAGGAAATACCTCAATAATCCGAGGTATTTAACTTCAAATTCTTTTGTGAGCTGGTGCTTTAGCATCTCTATTTCATTTTCATCATTTCCTGTGATAATGATGTCATCAACATAGACAATTAAAACAGTTAATATGTCACCACGACGTTTATAGAAGAGAGTATGGTCAGCATTACTTTGTTTATAGCCCAGCTGAATTATAGCCTTACGAAAACGATCAAACCAAGCACGAGGCGATTGTTTTAAACCATACAAGGACCGATGTAATCTTAACACTTTGCCTTCAGTTTCAGCAGTACCGAAGCCGGGAGGTATTTTCATGTATACTTCTTCACGAAGATCTCCATGAAGAAAAGCATTTTTCACATCTAACTGATGTAGATTCCAACCCAAGTTGCATGCACAAGATATCAACGTCCGTATAGTATTCATTTTCGCCACTGGTGCAAATGTTTCTTCGTAGTCAATGCCATATGTCTGTGAGTAACCTTTTGCCACCAAACGAGCCTTAAATCGTTCAACCTTCCCCTCAGGGTTATGTTTAACCGTGTAGACCCACTTGCATCCTACAGCCTCCTTACCTTTTGGCAGCTCCACCAATTCCCATGTTTTATTTTTCTTTAGGGCATTCATTTCTTCTAGCATGGCAGCCTTCCATTTCGGATCCTTTAAAGCATCCTCCCAATTTGCAGGAATAGAAGTGGAGTCTAATGATGCAATAAACCCTTTAAATGATGGACTACACTTATCATACGAAATAAACTTGGCCACATCATGCTTGTAGCCCACACAATCTTTAAGTCGTGCTGGAATTTCAGTACGTCTAACAGGTTTTCTCAATGCTATTGGATTTTCAACTATTGGAGCATTAGATATTATAGGGTCTATAGTACCTTCCTTTTCCGTAGCATCAAGGATGGATTCGCCTGGTACATGAGATCCTTGTGGAACATTTGTATGGTCAACATCATCTTCAACTACATTATCATGTACCACATCACAAGGTATATGAGATGTCTCCGGTTCTGTTGCTTGTTGAAATATTGGAGTATCACATACCTCATTAGTTGGTGAGTTTCTGCCTTTTCCATTCATAATACTTGTATTATTCTCCGCCTCTGCTTCATCACCGGATCGTGATATCTCCAGCATAGGAATCAATACTGAGCCACTGGAACTAAAATCCTTGTTAGAAATCTCCCCCTCACCATTAGTACTATAAGTAGGGTTAACATTTGAAGAATAGAAAGGTTCCTTCTCATGAAACGTTACATCCATGCTGACAAAAAATCTTTTCTCAGTAGGACTCCAGCACCGATATCCCTTTTGTGTTGGAGAATAACCCACAAAGATACACTTGATCGCTCGTGGATCAAGCTTTCCGGTTGTATTCCTGTAATCATGAACAAAACATGTGCAGCCAAATATCTTTGGAGGAACTATAAAAGAATTAACACCACTCAGGCACTCAACTGGTGTTTTATAATTGAGACTACGTGATGGCATACGATTGATTAAATAAGCTGATGTTTTAACAGCTTCACCCCACATAATCTTTGGTACATTCATCTTAAACATAATACACCGGGCTACTTCAAGTAGATGTCTATTTTTCCGCTCAGCAACTCCATTTTGTTCTGCTGTGTTGACACATGTGGTCTGATGTACAATGCCATGGGAAGACAAGAAGTCATTAAAATCCCGATTGACATATTCAGTACCATTATCTGTTCTCAATATTTTTACACATGCATTGTACTGGTTGCTAACCAAGGTATAGAAATTTATAAAAGCGGATAGAACTTCAGATTTCTGCTTAAGAAGATACAACCAGGTGCTTCTACTAAAACCATCAATAAATGTCACATACCACCGCTCTCCTAAAAGAGAGGTTACCTTTGAAGGTCCCCAAACATCAGAATGCACTATTTCAAAAGGAGCTTTACATCTTTCACCACTACTAGGATAATTAGCCCTTGTGTGTTTAGCCAGCTCACACACCTCACAAACAAGGCTCTCCTTGCAACATGATTCATAATAAGAAGGAAACATACGACCTAGAGACTGGAAAGATAGGTGCCCCAACCTAGAATGGAGTAAAAGTAGCTCATCTTTAGAGGTGGCACTTCTTGTGCTAAGTGCAACTGGAATTGGTGTGTTGTCAAGGTAATAAAGGCCATCACGTTCAGTTCCAGTCCCAAGTATCCTTCTTGACTTCAGATCCTGAAATACACATAAAGTTGGCTCAAACCAAGCTCCACAATTCAGTGACTTTGTAATGGAACTGACTGACTGATAATAAATTCTCCGGAAACTTGGGAACATGTAGGACAGAGCTCAAAGGTAAAGATGATGCACAATTGACGGTCCCACAACCCATTATGGGAGCTGAAGATCCATCGGCAATACGAACTCGATCTTTTCCCGATCGGGGTGTGTATGATGAGAAATTCCTCGATGAGCCTGTCATATGGTTTGTAGCACCAGAATCTATAATCCATGGAGTAATTAAATGGTTCTCACCTTTTGTGCCACTTGAGCTAGGTGCTTCACGATATCCTTCAGTTGCTGACATAAGTTTGGCCTTGAACTCTTCCACAGCTTGCACATCCACAGCAGTAGGCGGTTCCCTTGTAGCTGAAGTCAAATGACTACGTTCTGTATTCTTCTGAAAATTACCTCCATTCACAAAGCGATTCGGCTGCCTTATTTGCCAGCCAGAAGGATAACCCACTAACTCAAAACATTGTCTCTTCAAGTGTCCAGGTTTCCCACAATGGTCACATATGACTTTAGCCTTAGTCTTCCTTCGAAAATCAGGCTTCATAGTGTTTGCCTGATCAGCTTTTGTAACTACAGGTGGATGCAAAGTGAGAGAAGACAGTGCAGCTCGAGTATCAGCTATATTGGGAATTGTAGTCTGATTGGACAGTCTAGTTTCCTCCTCGAGAATACTTGCAATAGTTTGATCCAATGTAGGCCAATCAGATGTTGCTAGGATCAATTGGGAGCGTAAATGGAATTCTGGGTTCAGACCTTCAAGGAATGCTTGTATAAGCAGTGGTTCAAACCACTCTCGAAGCAGAGGTATGTCTCTGGGGTCGTGTGCTTTGAAGGGTCTGAAAAACTCCAAGTCCCTGAAAAGCTTCTTAATATCTCCTGCATATTCAGTTACAGTTTTTTGGTCTTGCCTAATGTGCCTCATTTCATGAAGTATTCGGCAGACTTGCATTTTATTCGACTTTCCTGAAAATTGCTTCCCAATGTTTGTCCAAACCTGTGCTGCTGTACCAAAATTCTCCACCTGCTCCCTGACAGATCTCTCCATTGATCCCAACAACCACACCATTACACGCTTTTTATTCTGCTCCCATTGCTCCTGAACGATATCTCATGGCTTCTTCTCATCCTCCTTCAAATATATTTCCAAGCCATGCGACTCCAAGATCAACATGGCATTTCGAGACCAACTGAAGAAATCCCCCGGACCAGTTAACTTGACTAGATTTGGTTCTATGGTTTTAACAGACTCAGAACCAGCACCAGCCTTTGTCTCCATCAGCTGCGAGAGCATCCTCTGCATCGCCTTGCACAACTTCTCAACACCATCCTTATCTCCCATGGTTCAACACAAATATGCAGCTAGCACGAATCACAAAGGAGTCGTAAATCGATGCTACAGTAACTCTGAACAGAGCAGTCTAGATCCGGTCAAATCCTACGAACTAGCTAAACTCAAATACAACCAAGTATTAACCAACCCAGAGCCAACCGGAGATAATTGGAATCTACCTCAAGTGTTGAGGTGCTGCAACGGTGCTCTTCTTCAACAGAACGGCCGGCCGGCCGGCCGCCACTCCAGGATCCAACGATGACTCCAATCTTCAACAGAACGCCACGAGCTCACTCAAGATCGACCCGCTCTGATACCATGAAGAAATCCGGGATCAATTTTAGGAGTATGTCCAGGAATCCCCCGAGAGCTTATTCCTCTTCTCTTAAGTGTTCGTATTGTACCGAGCTACAGGAGAGGAACTGAACCTTCTACTCCCTTCTACGCTCTGTTCCCCTTTTTACATTTATTTGTAGTTTTACATTTTCATGCCCTAACTATTTTTCTATTTACACTCAAGCCCTACTTACAACAGTAATCAAGTCACAACTAGTAGGAATCTCAGTCAAATTCATTGTGCTTATACATGATATATAAGAGTTGCTCGGTCTCCTCAAGCTTTCTTGATATATCGGTTAGAAAGAAGCTAATTAGTGTAGGCACGAACCATCATCTTCCCACCAATAAGCTCGTCCAAATCCCTGGGAAACCGAGAGAATCCCTATTGACACATTTGTATTTGTTTTAAAGATTCTTCCGCTAACTTAGCAAGGGTTCCCTTTGGATGGGTTAATTTAGGCCAGTTCACATGCTCATGGTAGGTAGTGGTTGAAAGGATGTGTTTACTCTTAGTTGATTAGTAAGAATGGAACCTTAAAAAGCATGGATATATTCTTGTATATGTATGCATGCTTCCCAGTTCCAACGCACTAGTTATCGCATGCTCTTCAGGGTGTGTTGTCCAATTAAACTGCTGATTTTAGCAGTACTTCCTCAGCATCCAACTAGCAGCTATAATGCATGTAAGCTTAACTAAGGATTATTATCCACTAAACCTGCTTTGTTGTGCATCTATCTGTCCGTATACATAAGTAATATGGTTTATATCGCAGAGCATACTCCACCAACTTTCGAGATCTTTCTTTTGTGCAAAACAGCGGTCCTGAACTGAAATATATACTAAGAAACACGGCGTGCATGATTGCAACCATGAGATGTGAGATGCCAATGACCAATTGGCGGCAAAGAAAAAGTTTTAAGATGCCAAAAGGGATTATCATGTACTGTTCCAGTCGCCTTGGAGCCTTTAAAAGAGATTTGGCCCTATCGCAGGAGGCCACCAATGTTGCACGCGCACATTCCTGCAGGCTGCAGCAGCCAGCAGCACACGGTTTAGTTCATCCACTGATCAGTTACAAGAGATCGTTTATGTTTTCATTATACATAATAATTATTATTTATTGAAATACTGCTAGAATGATTCTGAACTTCATGAATGTCCATACTACCGGTTTTGACGGTGATGCCTAATTGCCTACTGTCATTGGTCGGCGTGCTCGTGTGCGTCTCTGTGGTAATCTTCCTCCTTTTGCCTTCGATGGTAACCGGCCAGGCCCAGAATTAGCGAGAGGGAGTAGAAGGGCTACGCGTCGCAGGGATAGCCTTGCCGCTTCCTCAGCCCATGAGGAAAACTGATGAACGCGCCTTAGAATCTGGGCCATATGTCCAGTAAACATCAGGCCATGTCTCATTTTCTTGCCCCCTAATCCGCAGTGATTCAGCCCACTGCTCTCAAACAATTCCAATATATTTGGAACTCCCTCGTGTCTAAGTTTTTGAGATTTTTTTAATGAAAAATAAATGGTGTATTATAACTTATGGACAATTTTATCCATCAAAAAACGAGTCACAATCTGGATTGGAGGAAGTTGACAAATTATTTTCAGTCTATGGCAATGGGGACTCCTTCCTCTTGATTATTTCCGTAAAAATTAGTCCACCACATGTAAAATACTAATGTCTTAATATCCGTACCAAAACCTCAAACACCTTATATTAAAAAAGGGGGAGTATATTACTTGAAGATGGCAAATTAAAAGTGAATTGTAAAACCATCCACACAAGACGAGAAATGGTTCCTCTCAATCACAAAAACAAATTTCTTTCACGCATTACACTTTCGCTTAGCAAGAACACCCTTAATTAGTTAGAACTTAGAAGTGACTTTTTAAGTACTCCCTATGTATCAAAATATATGATGTTTTACCCTTTCCTGGACTGCACGTACCAAGAATCGTTTAGTATGTAGATTCATATGCATCTTACAGTAAAATAAGTCTAGATACACTAAAATAAGTCTAAGTAGATGTAAAAAGGCTGAAACATCTTATATTTGATACGAAGGAGTAAGAGAAAAAAAAATGGACAAGTGGAGATGTCACGGCAAAGAGAAGAAAGTAGACAGAGGGACATATCTGAAGACGAACACCACCAAATGGACAAAATGTAGGGATTCATTGGAGATATCCTTAGTCAACTCGTGCGGATGGTAGGCGCATTTCTTCAGTCCATGTAGGAACCTCGTTGTTCAATCTTCTGATTCTTTCTAGGTTCGCAAGTGTTTCTGTAACTTCTGTGTTTTTAAACCGTGTCTTTGAAAACGAAGCTAGTTATCAACGGAGATACGTTTGAAAGTTCTTCATGTCTTTGCTGCTTGGGAAGGGTCAGGCTGTTGTTGCTCCATATCAAGTTGTCTAGGCTGACAAGAAACGTGAACAGTATTTCACAGAAACAGAACTATTCCCTCCGTTCATTGTTATAAGACTTTTTAGCTTATTCCAAAATGCATATATCGATACACATTTAGTGTGTAGATTCACTCACATTTAAATATCTAAGAAGTTCTATATTCCCTGTATAAAAGTGAATATATTTAGACTCGTAACATGTTTACATACATCAACTTTTTTATGAATAGAAGTCATCCAATATGTAACGGAGAGAGTAATTGTTTATAAAGGGATTATCAATAACCCAAAATTGAAACCTTGGACATGTTGTTTATTCATGAGGGCTGCTAGGGTACCCCACCGGCCCACCCCCACCCCCAAACTAATTTCAAACTTGTTTTTCCCTATTTAGTTAATTAAACATAACTAATATTTTGACCCCCCCAAAGCCCATATCCAGAGCCATGACTGGAAGTGCTTGAAACCACAACGAATGTTCCCACCCCGGACAGTCTGGCGTGCATAATCGTGCTTCCGGTGCAGGTGCGGCGGCGAGCCCCGGGCTGGAGAAGCTCCACGGCAAGTACAACGCCAGCAGCGGCCGCGTGGGCGTCCGGTTCGAGCTGTTGCACCATCACCATCATGCTCGCACCGACGCCAAGCACCGGGCGCCCGCACAGAAGCAGGGGTTGTTCCAATGAGGTGATCACCCGCGGTTGGTGATCGAGGCGGCGGAGAACGGGTGGGCGCAGTTCGGTGGCGCCGACGCGGACGAGGTCGGTGACCTCGTCGCCACTCTGGGGTCTCTTCCTGGTCTGGGACGCCGGGACCAGCGACGAGTTGGTCGACGCTGCGTGGGATGTCCCCGTGGGATCGTCCTAGCGGATGCAGGCTGTGCGGCTCAACCCGGCGACCGCCTCTGGCACCGCCGCCGCGTCAAGCAAGAAGTGGTTCCCCGGAAGCGTCACGAGCCCGCTCTGTAGCGGCCAGGATCTGACAAACAACAACGCGATGTGCGTCGCCAGGATGAGCACGCCGTTCTCCCAAGACGCGGAGATCACCATTATCTATCTGAACACGCGGCGTCACGGACGAGCAAGCGTGGGAAGGACTGCTCAGGCGAGAGTGACCGCATCAAGCTCATCGGTTATGCACCGGACACCAACAAGACGATCCAAGAAACTACGGCTGCAAAGATGACCACAGGGACACCAATTGGGCCATACGGGTCATTACAGGGCCCTAGTACAATTCAGAAGCGATAACATGCATTGGATGGGGAATAGGAGCTTCACGTCTGGGTGGCGACGGTGAGGGGCCTCCCCTGCGCTCGCCGGTGCGGCTGTCCTCCCCTCTGCGGCTTTCGGTGATGGCCTCTCCTCGCGAGGCACCGGCGCTGGACTCCATCGTTGGTCGAGCTTGGGCGGACGTGGCGGAGGAACTTGACGAAGCGGCCGCGGTGGAGGCAGAGCTGGCGGCCCGTTTCACCTTGCCGGGGTCGCCGACGCTCGGGGACTACCTGGCGACGGCGCGTCGGGTACCTCCACGTCTCACTTGTCCCCGCCCTGCCCCGGTGAGCCCTGCGTATCGGCTAGAGGCGGTGCGGGTGCCCCTGTGCTGTCAGTGGTCGAGCAGGCGATCCAGCGGACCGCCGCCCGTCGCAGTCTCTCAGGTACTTCTAGTCCCTCCTCTCCTTCCGGTTCTAGATTTTCTATTCTCGCAGAGGTCCCGTTGGATCACCTGGCCCAGGTGGCCGACGATAGCGGCATTATCTTCAGGGGCGAACGTGTCCCTCGCCTTGAGCAGATCGTGGTCATCGAGGCACATGAGGAGTACGAGGGGGCCATGGCTGCCGCGCGCGCTCAGGTGGAGCGCGCTCGGGAGTAGGCCCCTGACTCTGGCGCCCCGGTGCAGGAGGCACCGGGGCTCAGTCGTGACTCCTCGCAGAGACCCTCTAGCGGGGATGCTCCCTCCGCGACCCGCCAGGTGGGGAGGCCGCGGGGGCGACCCCTGAAGGTTCCGTCCCGGCCCCCGACCTCTGGTGGGGCCCGCTCAGTCCCCCGTCAAGGGACTACCCCCAACAGTGTTCCATAATGGATACGCCCATCCATCTTCTCGGTTGGAACATGAGGGGGTTTGGGCAAGTGGGATGACGGTGACAGCTGAGGGACTACTTGTGACAGGAGGATGTCGACATTGTAGGCCTCCAGGAGACGATTAGGCAGGACTTCTCTATTGTGGAGCTCCAGGGTCTTAGTCCGCACAAGTTTGTGTGGCACTGGCTCCCGGTGTCTGGCCACTCCGGGGGGATCCTCCTTGGGGCGAAGGAGGAGACCTTCGAAGTCGAGGATATGGACCGGGGGGAGTTCTTTGTGAGCATGCTGCTCACCCATAGACGGTCTACCTTCACGTGGGAGGTTATCATCGTCTATGGCCCCGCGGACCATAGTAGGTCCCCGGCCTTCCTGGCCGAGCTTAGAGAAAATGTGGAGAGGTGCTCCACCCCGTTTGTCATTGCTGGGGACTTTAACCTGATTATGTCCCTGAATGATAAGAGCTCGAACAATATTGACCCCCGGAGGATGAGGATGTTCAACAACTTCATTGCTGATATCGCTCTTAGAGAGATCCGTCGAGTGTGCGCGAGGTATACCTGGTCTAACAACCGAGCGGACCCGGTACGGAGTGTGCTAGACCGGGTCCTGGTCTCGGTGGACTGGTAGGCGGCCTACCCCCTGTGCTCCCTCCGGGCTATCACTAGGGTTGGCTCTGACCACTCCCCCCTCCTACTATCCTCAGGGGGCTCCCGTCCGCCCAGGCTCAACCGCTTCCATTTCGAGAACTTCTGGTTGACCCAGCCCGGGTTTAGACAGGCTGTCTGTGTGAAGTGGACAGAGGCAGCAGCCCACCCCCCTCGCGTCTTTAACGCGGTGGATGTGTGGCATCACTGTCCTCAGTTGGCCCGCCAATTCATGCGTGGTTGGGGGGCAAATCTTGGGGCTGAGCTGAAGCAGAGAAAGGCGTCTCTACTCAGTGACATCCAGGCACTTGACCTAGCCTCGGACTCTGTGGGTCTCGACCCTCAGTAGTGGCAGCAGTGCTATGCCCTGGAGGCCTCCCTTTTGGATATATTCAGGGGCGAGGAGCTCTTCTGGCGGCAGCGGAGCCGTCAGAACTGGCTCCTCAAGGGAGAGGCGTATACGGCTTACTTCCATGCGATCGCCAATGGCTGCGCAGGAAGTGCTCTATTCCTTGCCTTTGGGACGAGGACCGCCTCCTGGAGGCGCTAGGAGAGCTCTCAGCCCATATCTACTCCTTCTACAGAGCGCTATTCTCGGCAGGCCCCCGCTCGGGGACCTCCCTCTCGGTGGACTTCTGGCAGGCGGCCCATGTCTCAGAGGAGGAGAATAGGGAGCTCACGCTCCCTTTCCTACCTGAGGAGGTGCAGAGGGTAGTGATGGAGATGAAGCCCAACTTGGCCCCTGGCCCAGATGGGCTCTCGGTGGCCTTTTTCCATACTTTCTGGGAATTTATTAAGGCGGTGATCATGCCCATGTTTCAGGAATTCTACGTTGGAACCTTGGTGCTATCCCGCCTTAACTTTGGCGTGGTAACCTTGGTCCCCAAGGTGGTGGAGGCCACGGACATCCGCCTATTTAGGCCTATCACTGCCCTCAATGTTATCTTCAGGATCATCTTCAAAGTGTGCGCGCTCAGGCTCGCTCCTGTTCTCCAGCGGCTCACTCATCCTTACCAGTTCGCCTTCCTCAAGGGGCAATTCATTCACGACGGTATCTTGGCTCTCAACGAAATCATCCATGAGGTCAAGACACGCCGACAGAAGGCCGTGTTCCTCAAGCTTGATTTCCAGAAATCCTATGACCGCTTGGACTAGGCTTTTCTCCGCTTGGTGCTGGAGCGGAGAGGGGTGGATGCGAGGATGATTACTTGGATTATGCAGCTGGTCACGAGTGGCAATACTGCCATCAACATTAATAGGGACGTGGGTCCCTATTTTCGTTCCTCCTGTGGCGTTAGACAAGGGGATCCCTTCGCCCCGTTGCTCTTCAACGCCGTAGTTGATTCCCTCGCGGAGGTCTTAGAGAGGGCTAAGACCGTCGGCCACATCTCAGGGGGTGGGGTGACCCACCTGCAGTATGCCGATGACACCATGATCATGGTTGAGGGGTCGGAACTTGACATTATCAACCTCAAGTTCCTACTCCTATGTTTTGAGGCTATGTCGGTGAAGGAGATATGCCCTAGAGACAATTAATAAAGTGTATTCTTTATCATATCTCGTTTGTTCATAATATGTTCTTGTGTCATGCTAGAACCGTATTAAGCGGAAACATTAATGCGGGTGTGATACGTAAACAACCAGGTCCCTAGTAGACTCTACTAAGACTAGTTTCGTTGCGCGATTGATGATCGATGTTTCCCGGTCATGGGGCATGGCGCGGGTCGGCAATGAGAGTCATATCGCTGGAGAGCGATGTGATGGACATACCCAGATTTGGAGAACATAGTCATTACACCTTTGACCGTGAGATCAACTCTTATTGATATTCCCCGAAGATACTTTGATTGCACCAAACGTCGTGTCTTATTTAGTATGACAATAACGGTGATACTTTTGGGTATTGGAAAGGAGTATTGAGACGAGGGGTCAAGAGCGGGATTTGCCAGTCCGCGTAGCAGGATAGATACTCTCGGGCCCACTCGGTGAGATCTTGTCTAATGAGCTTGCAAGCATGTGACTAGGTCACGGAGACATGAGATCATGAACGAGTAGAAGATAGCATCGTCGGTAACGAGGTCGGGATTAGGTATGGAGATATCTATGGAACGACACTCGGACGTGCTAAGTATCGCTATGGCAAAAGGTCTAAGACTTCACGTTCAGGTTTGATAGATGAAAGTCATTCGTTATATCTCAGGGATTAATTCAGGGGGTACAGGCCTACGAGTTAGTCGTTGATCATTGAGGAGTATTGATCATACCTGATATTATATCGAACCGCTAGGGTAACACACTTAAGGGGTTTCGACAAGACAACCGGAAAGGAAGGAGATCACCGGGATCGTCCCGGGAGAGGTCCGATGGAGATCGGGCAGCGCCGAAAGAGTTTTCGGAGCTAGGAAATATTATATATATTATGTTTGATATTAATTAGTGTTATTAATATGCAAATATGATTTTATATATTTATTTTCGAATTTATTAAGGCAGATTTCCCTAAATGGGCCTTCCGGACGAAAGAAGGCCCAAGAGGGGAAAATTCCCTGAGGGAATTCGGTGGGGGCCAGGAGGGCCGGCCTAGGTGGGCCACAAGGGGCCCACCAAGGGGCCGGCGCACCTCCCAAGCCGAACCAGGCTGTGGGGGGTTAGTCCCACATTGCCTGGCTGGCAAGGTTGGCTCCCCTTGGGAGCCTATATAAGAAGGGGCACCCCCAGCCTTTTAATTCACCAATTAATTCCTGATTTCTCTCTCGATCTCGTGGTTCCCAAGTTGGAGCCGCGCCGAGCAAGAGGAGTCGGGGATCTCCTCCACCATAGCCCGCTGCCGCGCTGCTGGTGTTCCGGTCCAAGTCTTCCGCTGCTCGTCCTGGACTGGAGCTTCGGAGGCGTCGTCTCCACCGTACGTGTGCGACTCCCTGCGAGGTGCTGCGCTAGCGGTACTCGGAGGCCTGCTTCCTCTACACGACCTTGAGGTCGGCTTCGTCGGTCTTCATCGACAACGTTTGTGCGGGAACGTAATCCCCGCTTTCGGTCTACAAGGGTATGTATTCCGATCTCCGTTCGTACTACTATATCTGCATAGAATAGATCTTGGCTAGTTTAAGGATATCGTTGCTAGGAAAATTATTGTTTTCTGCCCACGATCCCCTTCAGTGGTATCAGAGCCGATCTATCGTAAGATATAGCTGTACGCTGTTAGAACCCGTGGGGGCACCGTTCCTGTTATTTGCTACCCTCTAGCGTGCACTTGTGTATTCCAGCGGCATTGAGTTGATGAAGCGTCCCGGACCGACTTTACGCGTACGCTTACGCGAGACTGGTTCCACTACTGACATACGGCTTGTACCGTATCTGTGGCTGGCGGGTGACAGTTTCTCTCTCTTTAGTTGGTCTTCGCATTTTCAATGGAGGGCCCGAAAGGGATGCTTAAACATGCAATTATTGGATCGTTGTTGTGGTCATAAGATTCGTAGGTATGAAGCGGTTCTATTTACGAAAGCCCCAAGCCACGTAAAATATGCAAAAGATAAAGTAGAAGCGTCTAACTTTATTTTGCAGGGGCTATGTGATATGGTCAAGGTAGGTTTATTAAATTGTTTATAAACTGCGGGCGCCAAGAAGACCATGGCGCGATGGACTATATCACATTGCATTACATTTGATGTTTTGTGTGCATCTTATTTTGTGTGATTGTGTGTGTTACACGGCGGTAGCTGAATAAGATGATCCCTTCAAAATACCACTAGTGTTCTCCCTCCAACGCGCACCACCAATAAAGTTCTACGTTATGAGGCAGGCCGTGATGATCGGGTGTCAGACATATCTTCGTTCGCATACGGTGGGTGTAAGCCATGTTGCACAAGCGTCAGCGTGGAGGTCTTTGGTGGCGAGCCTAGCATACTCAGAAGTATGGCCTCGGAACAGGAAGACCGAAAGGTCGAGCACGAGTCACAAAATTGGTGTGACGGACGATTTTGTCTACTCTTGAAGTTGTGCCGCCGGCTTTGATGATGAGGGGTGGTGCAATGGATGGGGGTCGTGTAATCGCTTAAACGACCAGGAGGGATGTTCGTTTGAGTGGGAGTTATGTTAGTTATTTTCTAAAATACTATAACTCAAAATTATTATGAACAAAGTCTTATGTTGTTGCAAATTCCATTGTAGATGTCTCGCCGCTCGTTTAACCTAGGTCTGTTCCTTGAGAAAGAAAAGCTTAAGACCAATGGGTCAAACTTCATGGCCTGGTTCCGCAACCTGAGGATCCTCCTCACTCCCCATAGGGTGGCCTACGTCATTGAGGCCGCCATAGGTGACCCTCCTGCAGATGAAGCCTCTCAGGATGAGAAGAAGGTCTTCCAGACCCGATCGGAGGATTCTGCCTTTGTCCAGAGTGGCATGCTCTACGCCATGGAAGCCGACCTGCAGAAGCACTTTGAGAAGATGAGTGCCTTTGAGATCATCTCGGATCTTAAGGCTGTCTTTGCGCCGCAAGCTAAGGCTGAGAGATATGAGGCTTCTGAGCTTTTCTTCTCAGCCAAGATGGAAGAGCATAGCAGTGTGAGCGAGCATGTAGTCAAGATGTCTGGCTACGTTCAACGCCTGAATGCTCTGGAGTGCAAGATTCCCGATGAGCTGGCGATTGACAGGGTGTTGCAATCGTTGCCACCGAGCTACAAAGGCTTCGTCATGAACTACAACATGCAGGGCATGGCTAAGTCCCTGGGTGAAGTGTTCGTGATGCTCAAGACTGCTGAGGTAGAGATTAAGAAGGAGCACACGCTGTTGATGGTCAACAAGACCGTTGATTTCAAGAAGTCCGATGGCAAGGGAAAGCAGAGCTGGAAGTCCCGGAGGGAGGCAAAGTTGGCTGCCAAGCCCAGGACTAACAGGTCTGGTCCCAGAGCTAGCGTGGAGTGTTTCTACTGCAAGGGGAAGGGTCACTGGAAGCGCAACTGCCCCAAGTATCTGGAGGATAGGAAGTCTGGCAAGACGGTCGACAAAGAGAAAGGTATATTTGATATACATGTTATAGATGTGTACCTTACATCCGCCCGGAGCAATACGTGGGTATTTGATACTGGTTCTGTTGCTCATATATGTAACTCTCGGGAGGAGTTACGGAATAGAAGGCGGCTGGCGAAGGATGAGGTGACGATGCGCGTCGGCAACGGATCGAGAGTCGACGTGGTGGCTGTCGGCACGCTCCCTCTGCATCTACCATCGGGATTAGTTTTGGTTTTAAATAAATGTTATTTTGTGCCATCCTTGAGTGTAAACATTATAAGTGGGTCTTTCCTGTTACAAGACGGTTATTCATTTAAATCAGTGTCAAGCAATTGTGCTATTTATATGAATGATATCTTTTATGTTGATGCTCCCGAGAGTAATGGTTTATTCTTGTTGAATCTCGATCGTAGTACTCACATCCATAACATAGAGGCCAAACGAATTAAGTGTAGTGACGATACCGCCATGTTTTTGTGGCATTGCCGTCTTGGTCATATTGGTATAAAGCGCATGAAGCGACTCCACTCCGATGGACTCTTGGACTCGTTGGATTTCGGATCCCTCGATACATGTGAACCATGCCTCATGGGCAAAATGACCAGGACACCGTTCAAAGGTTTCGTTGAACGGGCGTCGGATTTGTTGGGGATCATACATACAGACATATGTGGACCAATGAGCGTTTCGACACGCAATGGTTATCGTTACTTCGTCACCTTCACTGATGACTTGAGTAGATACGGTTATATCTATTTGATGAAACACAAGTCTGAAACGTTTGAAAGGTTCAAAGAATTCCAGAGTGAAGTTGAGAATCAGCTTAATAGGAAAATCAAGCATCTCCGGTCCGATCGCGGTGGAGAGTACTTGAGTTTTGAGTTTGGCACACATCTGAAGAGTTGTGGCATAGTGTCCCAACTTACGCCCGCCGGAACGCCGCAGCGTAACGGTGTGTCCGAGCGACGTAATCGTACTCTACTGGATAGTGTCCGATCTATGATGTCTCTTACCGATCTGCCAGTGTCCTTCTGGGGTTATGCGTTAGAAACAGCCGCATTCATTTTAAATAGGGCTCCGTCCAAGTCCGTTGAAACGACGCCGTATGAATTATGGTATGGCCATAAGCCTAAGTTATCGTTTCTGAAGGTTTGGGGTTGTGAGGCGTACGTTAAGAAACTACAACCCGACAAACTCGAACCGAAGTTGGAGAAAGTCGTCTTTGTAGGATATCCGCGGGAAACCGTTGGGTACACCTTCTACAACCAAGCTGAGGGCAAAACTTTTGTCGCGAAGACCGGTGCCTTTCTAGAGAAGGAGTTTCTCGCGAAAGGAGTAAGTGGGAGGAAGGTAGACCTCGATGAAATCGTTGATCCTGAACTCGAGATTCCGAGTGGCGCAACGGAAGCAATTCCGGAAACGTCCTCCGTGGAAGGAGTGGGAGAAACTGTCGAGGAAGATGTTCTGCCTCGTAGGTCTGGTAGATCTCGGATCCCACCAGAATGATATGGCAACATGGTTTGCACCGTCATGCTAGTCGAGCAAGACGAACCTACGAACTACAAGGAGGCAATGGAGAGTCTAGAGTCCGAGAAATGGCTTGAAGCCATGAAATCCGAAATAGGATCCATGTATGATAACAAAGTGTGGACTTTGGTGGATATTCCCGAAGGGCGCAAGGCCGTCAAGAATAAGTGGATCTTTAAGAAGAAGACTGATGCTGATGGTAATGTGACCGTCTATAAAGCTCGGCTTGTCGCAAAAGGTTTCCGACAGGTTCATGGAATTGACTACGATGAAACTTTTTCACCGGTAGCGATGCTTAAGTCTATTCGGATTTTGTTAGCGGTAGCTGCCTACTATGATTATGAAATCTGGCAGATGGATGTCAAAACGGCCTTCCTGAATGGAAACATTGAGGAAGAGTTGTACATGGTACAGCCGGAAGGTTTTGTCGATCCAGGAAGTGCTAACAAGGTGTGCAAGCTTCAGCGATCCATCTATGGATTGAAGCAGGCATCTCGGAGCTGGAATCTTCGCTTTGATGAGGTAATCAAAGGTTTTGGATTTATCCAGAATGTGGAAGAGACCTGTATTTACAAGAAAATGAGTGGGAGCTCGGTTATGTTCTTAGCACTGTATGTTGATGACATATTGCTAATAGGGAATGATGTGGAACTTCTGAATAGCGTGAAGGAATATTTAAACAGTAAGTTTTCCATGAAGGACTTAGGAGAAGCTGCGTATGTTTTAGGCATAAAAATCTATCGTGATAGATCAAGGCGCCTATTAGCACTAAGTCAGAGTACTTATCTTGATAAAATATTGAAGCGTTTTCATATGGAGAAGGCAAAGAAGGGTTCTCTGCCGGTTATCAAGAATAAGGTATTGCGTAAGGCGCAGTGTCCGGTGACGGAACTGGGTAAGGCCGAAATGACGAAACATCCTTATGCTTCAGCCATAGGATCGATCATGTATGCAATGTTGAGTACTAGACCGGATGTGGCATTAGCTCTAAGTTTGACAAGCCGGTTCCAGAGTAATCCTGGAATGCCGCATTGGATAGATGTTAAGAGCATTCTTAAGTATCTCAATAAGACAAAGGAAATGTTCCTTGTGTATGGTGGCTGCGATGAGGAACTTGGCGTAACGGGTTACGTAGATGCAAGTTTCTGCTCAGACCCCGATGACTGTAAGTCACAGACAGGTTACGTGTTCAAGGTGAATGGAGGCGCCGTGTGCTGGAGAAGTGGGAAGCAACCCATAGTCGCACAATCTACAATGGAGTCGGAGTACATTGTTGCCTGCGAGGCCGCGAATGAAGCTGTGTGGCTGAGGAAGTTCGTCATCGAACTTGGAGTGTTCCCGAGCGTGCAAGACCCCGTGATCCTCTTCTGCGACAATACGGGTGCCATTGCGAACGCCAAGGAGCCAAGGACTCACTCCACCGCCAAACACATTCTCCGACGCTTCCACGTGATACGTCAGTACATACAAGAAGGCGATGTGAAGATTTGCAAAGTGCATACGGATCTGAATGTGGCAGATCCGCTGACGAAACCTCTCCCGCTTGATAAGCATGAACAACACCAGTTAGCTATGGGTGTTAGGCTTTTACCAAGTTGTAATCTAGATTAAATTGTACTCTAGTGCAAGTGGGAGACTGAAGGAGATATGCCCTAGAGGCAACTAATAAAGTGTATTCTTTATCATATCTCGTTTGTTCATAATATGTTTTTATGTCATGCTAGAACCGTATTAAGCGGAAACATTAATGCGGGTGTGATACGTAAACAACCAGGTCCCTAGTAGCCTCTACTAAGACTAGTTTCGTTGCGCGATTGATGGTCGAGGTTTCCCGGTCATGGGGCATGGCGTCGGTCGGCAATGAGAGTCATATCGCTGGAGAGCGATGTGATGGACATACCCAGATTTGGAGAACATAGTCATTACACCTTTGACCGTGAGATCAACTCTTATTGATATTCCCCGAAGATACTTTGATTGCACCAAACATCGTATCTTATTTAGTATGACAATAACGGTGATACTTTTGGGTATTGGAAAGGAGTATTGAGACGAGGGGTCAAGAGCGGGATTTGCCAGTCCGCGTAGCAGGATAGATACTCTCGGTCCCACTCGGTGATATCTTGTCTAATGAGCTTGCAAGCATGTGACTAGGTCACGGAGACATGAGATCATGAACGAGTAGAAGATAGCATCGTCGGTAACGAGGTCGGGATTAGGTATGGAGATATCTATGGAACGACACTCGGACATGCTAAGTATCGCTATGGAAAAAGGTCTAAGACTTCACGTTCAGGTTTGATAGATGAAAGTCATTCGTTATATCTCAGGGATTAATTCAGGGGGTCCAGGCCTACGAGTTAGTCGTTGATCATTGAGGAGTCTTGATCATACCTGATATTATATCGAACCTCTAGGGTAACACACTTAAGGGGTTTCGACAAGACAACCGAAAAGGAAGGAGATCACCGGGATCGTCCCGGGAGAGGTCCGATGGAGATCGGGCAGCGCCGAAAGAGTTTTCGGAGCTAGGAAATATTATATATATTATGTTTGATATTAATTAGTGTTATTAATATGCAAATATGATTTTATATATTTATTTTCGAATTTATTAAGGCAGATTTCCCTAAATGGGCCTTCCGGACGAAAGAAGGCCCAAGAGGGGAAAATTCCCTGAGGGAATTCGGTGGGGGCCAGGAGGGCCGGCCTAGGTGGGCCACAAGGGGCCCACCAAGGGGCCGGCGCACCTCCCAAGCCGAACCAGGCTGTGGGGGGTTAGTCCCACATTGCCTGGCTGGCAAGGTTGGCTCCCCTTGGGAGCCTATATAAGAAGGGGCACCCCCAGCCTTTTAATTCACCAATTAATTCCTGATTTCTCTCTCGATCTCGTGGTTCCCAAGTTGGAGCCGCGCCGAGCAAGAGGAGTCGGGGATCTCCTCCACCATAGCCCGCTGCCGCGCTGCTGGTGTTCCGGTCCAAGTCTTCCGCTGCTCGTCCTGGACTGGAGCTTCGGAGGCGTCGTCTCCACCGTACGTGTGCGACTCCCTGCGAGGTGCTGCGCTAGCGGTACTCGGAGGCCTGCTTCCTCTACATGACCTTGAGGTCGGCTTCGTCGGTCTTCGTCGACAACGTTTGTGCGGGAACGTAATCCCCGCTTTCGGTCTACAAGGGTATGTATTCCGATCTCCGTTCGTACTACTATATCTGCATAGAATAGATCTTGGCTAGTTTAAGGATATCGTTGCTAGGAAAATTATTGTTTTCTGCCCACGATCCCCTTCAGTCGGGCCTCAAGATCAACTTTTACAAGAGTGAAGTCATCATATTAGGATACTCTCAAGAAGACCAGAAGAGGATCGCCGACATCCTCAACTGTAGGTTGGCGGTCTTCCCTGTCACCTATCTGGGCATGCCGATTCGGGATTCTCGTATCATGATTAAGGACTTAGACCCGCTAGTAGAGCGGGTAAAGTCTAAATCGGAGCCTTGGCAAGGGAGGTTTACCTCCAAGGCAAGCAAGACCATTCTCATTGATGCTTGCATGTCTAGCCTCCCCATTTTATGATGGGGATGTATATCCTACCGAAAGGGACCCATGGCGACTTTGACGAGGAGCTCTCCAGGTTCTTCTAGCAAGCGGACTCGGGGCGCCAGAAGTACCATATGGTCAAGTGGGCCGACATTTGCGCCCCCAAGGGCCCGTCCTTCCCTGGACCTCCCACCTGTGGAAGGCTCCTATGCCGCTTAAGATCAGAATTTTCACTTGGCAGCTGCTTCGGAACCGCCTCCCCTTGGGGGTGGAGGTGGCCAAGCGCTTGGGCCCGGGGGATGGGCTCTGTCCCCTCCGTGGGGTCCCGGAGACGGAGACACATATCCTATTCTCCTGTTCCGCCGCTCGCTTCATGTGGAACTTCATTGCCGAGGCTCTTGGGCCTGAGTGGCAGGCCCATGACCAGGTAGGGTTCATTGAAATGCAAGCGAACCGTGCCGGAAGGAGGAGGCGCCTCTTCTGGCTGTTGTTTGCTGCGATGACCTAGACTCTATGGACTATTCGCAATAAAAATGGTTATCGAGCATGTCTTTCTACGACGGGCTTCTGACTCGGTGTTTAAACTTTTAGCTTTTCTCCAGGAGTGGCACCCGCTATGTAGGCAGCGGGACAGGGAGCGGTTGGTGAAGGGGTTACGGTGCAGAAAACAATAATTTTCTAGCGAGTGAAACCCTAACTAGCCAGGATCTATCTATCTAGTACATGCGATAACGGTGGCGGAACGGGTTACATTACCTCCATGTAGACCGATAGCGGGGATTACGCTCCCGCATAAGCGTTGACGATGAAGTCGTACGTAGCCGACCTCGAGGTCGCGGAGAACTTGTCGCGATGTCGGAGTCGATGACGCCGGGGTGTCGACGATGATCTGCGTCGACGGGCGTCGGGCGGAAGAAGGCAGAGCGCCAGCACCGGGGCTGGCGCGCCGGCAGCAGAGGGGGGAGGCGCGGCGGCTGCAGGGGGTGAGACGACGTCGCCCAAGCTCCTCAATAGAGTAGCCTCCGAGCACTCGCAAACATACGGAGCTTAGCGACAACTCCCGGTCATTCAGATCCAGCTGAAATCGCAGGAGTAGATCTTATCTGGAATCCCGCAGAGCAACGGCGCTCTGCGGTATGGCTTAGGTGGAGAGAGACCCCCTTTCCTCAGCTCGGCGCGGCTCCGACTTGGGAACCACGAGATCGAGAGAGAAATTGGGAATTAACTGAATTTCCTATGAATTAAATCAATTAATATGCCTTGCTATATAAAGGGGGAAGGGGTGTGCCAACCCCCTTGGCTCCCCCATGTGGGACTAAAGGAGGAGAGGGGAGGGGGGGTTCGGCCGAACCCCCCTTGGGCTTGTCCCACTCCTAGTCCAACTAGGACTAGGAGGCCCAAGCCTTCCCATTTTCCTTGTAGGATGCGGTTTCCCCCTCTTGGGCCCTCTTAGGGCCTATTTAGGTGGGAGCCCCCTTTTTTCCTTTATTTAATTAATATTAAATTAATATAAAAATCCCATTAATTCATAATTAATATATTTATATATAATTCAATATCCCATGACTCCGAAACTATTTCGGAACCACCCGAACAACTTTCGGACATTCTCGGAACCCTTCCATAGCTCCCCGGAACTCCTTCCGGACCACCGGAACTCTTTCCGGATCATTTCTTTCTCTCTAATAAAAACCTATAAAATTCCAGAACCTATCTCCTAGCGTCGCTAAGACCTTAAGTTTGTTACGCTACGGTTCGGGAACACTCCAGACATGGTCGAGACACTCCGCTCACCAATGATCGTCAGGGATACCTGGAAATATATGACGACCCCTGTGCATTCCACGAATATCGTCGTTGAACCATAAATATGATATTCATTCCCTTTGTCTCTGCGATACTACCTTGTCCGAGATATGATCGTAGACACACCGATGCCTTTGTTGTATCTCGTTACCGACGAAGGTTATTAACTCGTCTGCGATATTACCATCTCCATGACCTAGTCACAAGCTGCGCAGCTATATAGATGCAATATCACCGAGTGGGCCCAGAGTATCTTTCCATTACAAGAATGAACAAATCCCGTTCTTGATCCTTACGTCTCGATGCTCTTTCGGAATACCCAAGATGGACACCGTTATTGTCATGCTATATAAGACACAATGTTTGATGCTCTCAAAGCACTCCTACGAAGCAACAATAAGTACGGTCTCACGGTCTAAGGAATAAGCTATCATACTCTTATCTATTGCAAATGACAAACATCGTAATACGATCTTATTGCAATACTTTGCGTATGTCCATCACCTTATTCTATTAACAAGATGACCCCATTGTCAACCGACGTCATTGTCCTTGATCGGGAATCTCGATCAACTGTTGCCCAATGGACTAGCTCATATAGAGGCTTGCTAGGGACCTGGTTGTCTATGTATCACACGTGTATTAATAATTCCGATTAATACAGTTATAGCATAATACATAAACCTATTATAAACTTATGAGATACTGCAATAAATACTACTTATTTATTTGCCTCTAGGGCATATCTCCTTCAGTCTCCCACTTGCACTAGAGTACAAATAAACCAGCTGCATTTTACTTTATCAGAATCCCTTATCAAATAAGAATCATTTGATAATGCTTGCTCGTGGAAAAGTGTTACTGCACAATCTGTGATTATACATGCTTTTGCGATTCACGGATATTAACTTGCTTGATATCACCATGTTGTTTAACAACACATATGCAAACACCGCAACTAAGTGAGACTACCGCTTCCCAGCGCTTACTCTGATTATACTAACCAGATAACTGCCCTGAAAAACACACTCAGTCATGCCGAGCCCCTTGCAACAATTACAAACTCGTGATGTCTACATACTTTCGCACCAATGTAGAAAACTTGACATTCAAATGTCAATCCCTTAACTAACGCACATCTACTTCCAGTAAATTCCAAAATAACTGTTCTTATTTCAAGAACATCGGTTATATATCATCGAGCAGATAATATGGTTCCTGTATGATGTCTAATATTACATAATAGACCCACATGTCATACAACCATTACTTTCATTCATCATTACTCTTAATGATCAATTGGATTCCAAAGGACCATCCTTTTGATTCTATTCTGACTCCTCAGATATAATCCAACACAACTCGACTAACTATTAAAATTCCCGTTCTATTTCAAAATAGACACTGACTTTCAAATAGTTTCACAACTTCATCCTATTCTATTGGTACAGTTTCACAATGTGTTAACTACACAAAATGAATTCGACTCCCACTCAAAATATGTTTCCACATATTTGACAACACGAGCTCCCACTCAAAAACATGTTATCCACATATTTGAGTTCCTAAGCTCCCACTCAAAAATATGTTCTTCACATACTTCTCCTGAGTGAACTAACTATGACTCCCACTTAAATCGACATCTTGGTTAAACCAAAATCATTGATCTACTATCAATTCGAATTTAATACAAACTACAGTATTACATTAATACAAATCCCTCAGACTTCAAGCATGTCTACATAAATGTAGTCAACAAATTTGATCTTGTCCAAGACACATTTCTTGACAAGACATGCTACCGCGTCTTTCTTATAGTCACATTTATCATATAACACCTTATATGACGATTAAACAATCTTATTCCTCTAATAAGAATTGCAGCAACAATTACTCTCTTAATCCTTTTAAACGTAACTTTGATTTCCAGGCTGAAGAGCCTTTGTTCGTATTCCGATATTTTCTCAACTTTCTTTGTATTCATAAAGTGCACCTTGATCTGTCAACAAGATCTGAAGTACTTAATACAGTGCTGTGACCCGACAGCAATATTAAATATAACAGCACTTTATTTAGAAGTTTCTTTCATGAAAATATTATGATCTTTATGAAGAGGATTGCAAGCAGAAAACAATTATCTAGTCTCCCTCACTCTTAATCACCAAATTTTCATTAGCAGACATATACTCTTTGGAACATCTTCCAACATAAGTCTGACACTTTATTCCAAACTTCTAATTTCAATCCACAAACCACAATTCGAAAAGTCATCTTTTCTCGGAATTACATAGACAACAAACTGAACTTTGTTTCTAATTTGTTTTGGAATACACTCTCATCCAATGCGAGCAATCTACAAAGAACTACTCATGTATATTCCGAATTATCGCATAATCATATACATGTCGACACTACTGCCGATCCTATGAATTCTCGTTGAGAAAAATATATATTTCCTAAAGTGGACATCGACTATAATGTTTCGAACGTATTAGGAGATTCTAAGACTGATTCTGACAGGCCATACTTTATTTAATAAATTAGAGCATGATTATAATTCCCCACATATCACTATATGTGACATTATAATTTTGTGAAGCAAATTTCCACAAGTCTCTTGTGTTGAAAACATAATTCAAAAATACTGTCCTTTGATCGAATTTTGTGAACACAATGTTCACTAATCTTTCTTCTGAAAAACCCCATTTGATCTATTATCAAATTAATCTCAGACTCCACAATTTATCGGGCAAATACTCCTACTTGCCAAAAATCATGGAGGAATTCGGATCAAACAATAAACACCATTGATTAATCATTTTAAAATGACACTCAATTAATTTCCGCCAGTATTGCAACTTCAATACTTGATTTCAAACTTAATCAACTCGGCATTCGAAATACTTAAATGGACCAAAGACATCCATTACTTCTTTCATTGCTTTTATGACTAAACTCGACGGTGTTTATTCTAGCAATAGAACCTTTGTTCATGGGACAAGATATTTTATCATATCTACAATTATGAATACTTATCATACAATCAATGTAACTGAGATGTGGAAACTTTATTCATAAGATAAAACAACTGACTTGTTCCATAACATAAAACAACTGATCTTGTCTTATTACATGAATAACTTTGTCTTGCAACAATCAAGACACACACACTCGCCCACTATTACAAAAGATCGTATCAAAAACTATTAATGATAACTATGATAACTTGAGGACGTGAACACCAAAAGGCCATCAACTCCTTGACTACCAGGTTCAGCGCCAGGTCATATCAAAACGCGCCGCATATATGTGATAATCAGGACCTGTTTCACAAACAGAGCAATTATCAAACATTTCATCATATACCATGGGCGAATTCATAATTCTGCATATATCAAATATATATACCTGTAGCATCGAAGATCTCTCCTTCGATGGAATCAACCTTCAGAGACTGGAACTCGCGTACGAACACGTAGAAGTTCATATCATCAGCTTTCAAAATGTACTTGCAAACATGCTTCTCATAGCTGGGAGGTAGAGATATCAGGACAGTTCGAATGGCACAAGAATCTGCCATCCAGTAATCGAAGACCATCGTCAGCTGGAAGTAGATGTCATACAATCTCTTCAAATGTGTCTTCAGACAGGTATGCTCCTCCATGTGAACGGTCTGGAACATTCTAAGCTGTCTGAACTGCTCACGTTTTAATTCATCCCCGAAGTGCGTCTTTATCGCATCCATCATGACGCTTGGCTCCTTGCGTCGAAACATCTCTTTCAACTCGGGTGCCAAGCATACGGTCATGGTGATCTCCACTTCAATGAATACGTCTCGACGCCTACGGAAATCATCTTCCTCCTCCTCGCTAGCAGAATCTCCTGGTCCTTCTCCTACCGGTTCATCGAGAACATATAGAATGTTGTTGTGTTCGAGAATGTTTCTAAAACCCCTGTACCATCTGATGAAGTTGGATCCGTCGGCTTCTAATGTAGCATCCGGGCTCTTGAGGAAGTAACCGAAGTATAGTTGCGTAGTCTACAGATGTGATCGCAAAAGAGGTAAGGTTAAGTTTATAATATGTAGGTGAGTTTTAGTTCTATACTCTCATTATCAAAAACACACCTCACCAAGATTATTATCCCTAAAATAATAATGGCGATGACACGACCCTCATCCACCATACTACCCCCGATCATCACGGCCGGCAGCATAGCTTCAAAGGTGGACATAAAATGTCGATCATAACAACTCTATGACTCGTGCTCGATCTTTCGATCTTCCCGTGTTCCGAGGCCATACCTCTGAGTATGCTAGGCTCGCCAATCAAACCTCGAAGACCTGCGCGTGCAACATGGCTTACACCCACTGTATGCGAACGACGAGATGTGTGACACCCGATCATCACGGCCTGCCTCATAACGTAGAACTTTCTTGGTGGTGCGCAACGAGGGAGAACACAATTTTGGTATTTGTTAGGGATCATCCTATTTACGACGCTACCGTTGTATATCTAGCATATAAGCAATAAATAGGATGCACACACAACAGCACACAATAATGATGCAATGAAGTGCGATGTGACATGGTCGATGCGCCTGGACCTTCATGGCGCCATGTGCCTGGCCCCCGGCGCCCCGGCATGACTCCGAGTCTACAGAGCCCTCCATTGCCTCCGACAGTACGAGTAATATCAAAACTTACCGTAACCATGTCACATGAAATAACGCCTCTGCAAAACAAAGTTAGACGCCTCTAGCTTTATCTAGTTTTGCAAGTTTTACGTGGCATATAGGCTTATTCGTAAGAGAATCGCTTCCCTACCTACGAACTTTGTACCACAACGTCGATCGTATAATTGCATGTTTAAGCATCCCTTTCGGGCCCTCCATTGAAAATTCTTTGCCGACTAGAGAGAGAGAAACAGACACCCGCCAGCCACAGATACGGTGCAAGCCGTATGTCAGTAGTGGAACCAGTCTCGCGTAAGCGTACGCGTAAAGTCGGTCCGGGCCGCTTCATCAACTCAATACCGAAGGCATCGCAAGTGCATGCTAGAGGGTAGCAAATATAAGAAAGACGCCCTCATTCAACATGAGTTCTAACCGTACCAGCAGTACTACGCATAGATCGGCTCTGATACCACTGAAGGGGTTACGGTGCAGAAAATAATAATTTTCTAGCGAGTGAAACCCTAACTAGCCAGGATCTATCTATCTAGTACATGCGATAACGGTGGCGGAACGGGTTACATTACCTCCATGTAGACCGATAGCGGGGATTACGCTCCCGCACAAGCGTTGACGATGAAGTCGTACGTAGCCGACCTCGAGGTCGCGGAGAACTTGTCGCGATGTCGGAGTCGATGACGCCGGGGTGTCGACGATGATCTGCGTCGACGGGCTTCGGGCGGAAGAAGGCAGAGCGCCAGCACCGGGGCTGGCGCGCCGGCAGCAGAGGGGAGACGACGTCGCCCAAGCTCCTCAATAGAGTAGCCTCCGAGCACTCGCAAACATACGGAGCTTAGCGACAACTCCCGGTCATTCAGATCCAGCTGAAATCGCAGGAGTAGATCTTATCTGGAATCCCGCAGAGCAACGGCGCTCTGCGGTATGGCTTAGGTGGAGAGAGACCCCCTTTCCTCAGCTCGGCGCGGCTCCGACTTGGGAACCACGAGATCGAGAGAGAAATTGGGAATTAACTGAATTTCCTATGAATTAAATCAATTAATATGCCTTGCTATATAAAGGGGGAAGGGGTGTGCCAACCCCCTTGGCTCCCCCATGTGGGACTAAAGGAGGAGAGGGGAGGGGGGGGTTCGGCCGAACCCCCTTGGGCTTGTCCCACTCCTAGTCCAACTAGGACTAGAGGCCCAAGCCTTCCCCTTTTCCTTGTAGGATGCGGTTTCCCCCTCTTGGGCCCTCTTAGGGCCCATTTAGGTGGGAGCCCACTTTTTTCCTTTATTTAATTAATATTAAATTAATATAAAAATCCCATTAATTCATAATTAATATATTTATATATAATTCAATATCCCATGACTCCGAAACTATTTCGGAACCACCCGAACAACTTTCGGACATTCTCGGAACCCTTCCATAGCTCCCCGGAACTCCTTCCGGACCACCGGAACTCTTTCCGGATCATTTCTTTCTCTCCAATAAAAACCTATAAAATTCCAGAACCTATCTCCTAGCGTCGCTAAGACCTTAAGTTTGTTACGCTACGGTTCGGGAACACTCCAGACATGGTCGAGACACTCCGCTCACCAATGATCGTCAGGGATACCTGGAAATATATGACGACCCATGTGCATTCCACGAATATCGTCGTTGAACCATAAATATGATATTCATTCCCTTTGTCTCTGCGATACTACCTTGTCCGAGATATGATCGTAGACACACCGATGCCTTTGCTGTATCTCGTTACCGACGAAGGTTATTAACTCGTCTGCGATATTACCATCTCCATGACCTAGTCACAAGCTGCGCAGCTATATAGATGCAATATCACCGAGTGGGCCCAGAGTATCTTTCCATTACAAGAATGAACAAATCCCGCTCTTGATCCTTACGTCTCGATGCTCTTTCGGAATACCCAAGATGGACACCGTTATTGTCATGCTATATAAGACACAACGTTTGATGCTCTCAAAGCACTCCTACGAAGCAACAATAAGTACGGTCTCACGGTCTAAGGAATAAGCTATCATACTCTTATCTATTGCAAATGACAAACATCGTAATACGATCTTATTGCAATACTTTGCGTATGTCCATCACCTTATTCTATTAACAAGATGACCACATTGTCAACCGACGTCATTTTCCTTGATCGGGAATCTCGATCAACTGTTGCCCAATGGACTAGCTCATATAGAGGCTTGCTAGGGACCTGGTTGTCTATGTATCACACGTGTATTAATAATTCCTATTAATACAGTTATAGTATAATACATAAACCTATTATAAACTTATGAGATACTGCAATAAATACTACTTATTTATTTGCCTCTAGGGCATATCTCCTTCAGTTGGATGCGATGCTTCATGACCTCTTGCGGGCGGCTCGCCGTCTTCACTCTTCATCCAGTCGTAGGGCTCCTCCTTAGGGAGTGAGTTTGTTTTTGTCTCTGTACTTTTTCCTTGTCCCTAGGCTTGTTGTGTTGTGGCCCCAGCTTTTATGTCCCTCTAGGCTGTGTACTTTGTACTGATACGGTTGTAACTGTGGTGGTTGCTTTATTTATAAAGTGGAGTGTGAGCCTGTTTCATGGCCTAGTACAATTCAATTAATGTTTGTTTACATAAAAACGAGTAGTGAAGGGTACAGATGGATCACAGCCGTCAATGTGTTTGAGTTTTGATTTTTCAGGTAGGGGGTTGTACGGAAGCACGAGGCTTCATTTTGGTAGGTTGGAGTGTGAGTAAAATTCAGCAACGACACTGCCCATGGCTTCCAAGCTGGCGGCCCAAGTCACTCTGTAGGAGTATAAACAATCCGGGCAATTCGCACGCGACCTTCGGAATACCACGCATCGATCGGAGTACCCGGGGGCCGGAACGCGAGCTTGTACCTTTGTAGCCTCCGGTTTTCCATCAGTCCCGGAATCATTCATTCCGGCCCCGCATAGAGAAATCAGGCCGGCATGGAGGCACGCTGGCTGCTGGCCGCATCCGCCCAAACACTCGTGCAAACGACGCACCCCATGTGTTATTTTCTCCATTCCGGCAAACTATAACTATATAGGAGTATAAAAAACCAGAAATTTCGCATACGACCTTCAATTCTCTCTGCGGATAGACAGATACATGGCCAATTCGAGCACGGCCTTCGTTCTGGATCTTTCTCCCAATCAAGTTATACAGGCCCCTTTGCAATCATACGGAACTCAAGCATGAAAACAAGAAGACAGAGCAATTTGCAACTTCGCAAAGGAAAGCTACTTTGAAAACACAGGTGATCGACAGGTGACCTCAGTGTTCGCAGCAGAGTCTGAAAGTCAAGCGTGTGTTGTGGTGTCATCCTTGAGACGAGCGGCAGCCATGGCCCATGGCTGGAGCTGCTTCCCGACCTGGTCGATCGACAATTCGACTCACCAACCAACTTCACCGTGCAATGCACTTGTACTGCCGCCTCGCGCGACACACTGGCCCGCCCATTCATCTCTCTGCAGCTAGCACCGGGATATTTATCGTGATTTGATTAGCTAGATAGATATGCAGATACATATATAGATATATATATATAGAGAGAGAGAGATGCAATACACTCCATGTGCCATGTCCCATGTCCAGCTTAGCAACCAGAAACCGCCACACAACTAGTTGCAGCGCATGCCATCCCAGATTAAGATCAACTTGCCTCCTGATTGCCTTAAAGCTTGGCTCCAAATGTAGGAGTAGTATCTCCAGGCCAATGCCGAGCTAGCTATAAATACGGAGCTAGGCTCGGTTCCCACCACACTCTTCAACATCACTCATCGATCAGTCTCCTGCAACTGAAACAACCACAACCATACCAGCAGCTCAGTCTTGTTCACTAGAAGAAGCGCAGTGTGAGTTGAAACAGATCAATGGCGGGGAAGCTGTACCAGCTCATGGCGAGGCTGCAGATGGCGCGGAGCCGCCCATCGTCGGCGGCGGATGTGCCCAGGGGCCACTTCGCGGTCTACGTCGGCGAGAGGCGCAAGCGGTTCGTGATCCCGACGGCGTACCTGAGGAACCCGTCCTTCCTGGTGCTCCTCAAGAGGGTGGAGGAAGAGTTCGGCTTCGATCACCCTGCCGCCGGTGGCCTCACCATCCCCTGTTCGGAGGGTGACTTCGCCGACATCGTCGGCGGCTGCTGCTCCGCACCGGTGGATCACCACTAGCAACAGCTCATTTGATCGCACCGGTGCCGGCGCATTCATCGGCCGGTCCAGCCATCGATATGATTATTAGATTATTTAGGACGAATTCATTTGTCTCTAGTCTATGTGAGACCTTGTTTGTTTGGGCTGCAGCTGAATGAGAAGCGGCTGGAGCTAGAAAGTTGGTGAATATAAAAAAGATGTTTGGCAATCTGCTTTTAGTATGGCTGGTGGACATACATCTGGTATTAAAAGTCTAAAATACCCTTCTATACTAAAGATAAAATATAAAGTATTGACTGAAATGTTGGTCTAATTACGATTCATACTAGCTCAAATAATGTGTTCATTACATTTTTAATGTAATAGTATGTTTAAGTTCTCTAATAAATTTAGCACACAAATGAATTATATATAGTAGAATTCCATAGAACAACTCCATAATATATAAATCGTGAGATTACCACAGGCCATACAAGTAATCATTAAATATTAATTTGTTGCAGTTCGTGCATAGCAATCATGTATCAGGTTGCGTGTATCAGGTTGCAGTTCGTGCAAAAAAATGTACTCCCTCCGATCCATATTAATGGATTTAACTTTGTCTAGATACAAATGCATCTAGTCTAAACACTTAGCTAGATGCATTCGTATCTAGACAAAGTTAAGTCCATTAATATGGATCGGAGGGAGTAGTATGAGGTTGCAGTACAACGATGTCCCAGCCAGATCCACTGCTCGCGTTGGGTCGCTGCTTGCGTATGGCTGCTGCTCGCTGCTCGCTGCTCGTGTTAGGCTGTTGCTCGCGTCCAGCCGCCGCCGACGCCTGCTGCTTGCTCGGCGGCCGGCTCTTCCGTCCGTGGATTGGCGTGGGGCGGCGATGTCCATCACAGGGACGGAGCCGAGACCGAGCAGGAGAGGTTGATGGGAACGAGGTGGCCTGTGGGCGGAGAGGTCCGTCACGCCGGCCGGAAACGTTGCTGGGAGAGGCCGAGGACGGTGGCGGCGGCGTGAAACCCTAGCTGCCTCCGGTATCCCCCATGTGAACGAAGGGGACAGGACGAACGGGTACGCAATTCGTCCAGACGTTGTGTGCAGTTTGGCGCGGTGGCATTCGGGTGTAAATAAGTGGAGTTCGAGGGGTACCTCGTTGTATCGTTTCGTCTTTTAAGTTTGAAGCCGCGGGAAGCAGGGAAAGCACCCTCGGACTTGCTTTTCGGCTTGCAGTGCAAATATGAGAAGCGCTTAAAGAACCTGGCCCTAAGAAATAAAGTGTTTGGGTGGGCTTCTGCTTTTAAAGGTCCAAAAGCACTAGAAGCTCTAGCCCCAGCCCAAACAAAGAGGGTCTGAGTGCTATTGCATTTGCTTGAACCCTGTAAATTATGATTGAAGGGATATGTAAATTCTGCGGAAAAGCAACGCCACACCGTCGTGGGGGTACCCGGCCTATCTGGGACGTCCTTTTTCAATCCCACGATCGCTCAGTGTATTGTTGCAAAAAGCACCCTACACTTTGACGAATATATGATTTTGATCCTATTATAAAGACACCATAAACGGCCATCATTTTCTCCTCCCACCACCCCGACCTCCCCGCGCCGCCCCAATTCCACCTCCCACTTCAGCCCCGCGCCCGACGAGGCCGCTCCAACCCCACCTCCCACCTTCAGCCCCGCGGCGAGCTGCTCCACCCACCTCCAGCCACGGCGAGCTGCTCCACCCACCTCCAGCCCGACGCGCCGCTCCCGCCTCCTGCTTCGAGCCATGGACGAAAAGTTCGGCCGTGGAGGGTCGAGATCCGGCGGTGGAGAGACGAGATCCGGCGGCGGAGAGACGAGATCCAGCGGTGGAGGCTCAGGATCCGCCTCTCCTCCTCCCCAATCCGGCGACCTGCGGCACCGACCTACAGTGGAGACACAGCCGCGCCCCGGGCGACCTCGCGAGGTCGACTACGTGGGTGGGCACCCGAATTCGGCCATGGTGGCACCAGATCTGTTATCCCTTCCTTTGGATCTCGATTTTGTGTTGTGATTATATTTTGTTTTTATCCGTTTTTTGTTCGGATCTAAGTTTTTTTTGTTCTGTAATGGATCTGTAATGTATTTTTTTTGGGTATTTTCAAGCGTGAATCCAAAAATCTTAATTCCAGTGGAAGAAAAGATCCAGGATGATTTTGTTTGTTAATGCATAATTTCCTGTTTGGTTAATGTGTTCATGTATGGAGGATCCAAAAAAATTGTTCAGATCCGAAAAACATTTTGTAATGTTTGTTCATGTATGATCATCAAGTTCCTGTTTTTGTGCATGAAAAATGTAAATGCATGGATTTTCCTTCTGAAAATGCAAAAAAATCATGTATGGAGGATCCGAATTCATATATGAAGAAAATATGCAAAATACATTCTGTAATGTTTGTTCATGTATGTTCATTAAGTTCCTGTTTTTTACATGAAAAATGAAAATGCATGGAATTTTACCTTCCAAAAATGCAAAAAAATCATGAATAGATGATCCAAATTTTTTGTTCATGTATGAAGAAAAGATCTGAAAAACATTCAATGTTTTGTTCATGCATGTTCATCAAGTTCCCGTTTTTGTGCATGAGAAATGAAAATGCATGGAACTTTTCCATCCAAAAATGCAAAAAAAATCATGTATGGAGGATCCGAATTTTTTGTTCATGTATGAAGAAAAGATCCGAAAACATTATGTAATGTTTTGGTACAGAATGAAACACACAATAACCAAAATAATATGGGGCATGCTGTGTAAAATCGAAGGGACCAGGTGCTTAAGAAACTAGACAATTCCCCGCGCGTTGCTGCGGGAATTCTTGGAGATATGGTAATTAACTGATGAAAAAAACTTTATTTAAGGGCTGGTTACATGTAAACATTATTTAGGCCTTAGGTTGGGCGTCATCTTTGTGGAGGACAATTGTGAGATGTTGTTTTCCTTTCTTCATGTATTCAACGATGTACTTGGAAGACTTGTTTAGGTGATAGTCGTCGAGCTCCGTTGTGTCTTGTTCATCCTGTACATGTCGTTGTAAAGTGATGTAGATTGGTGGATCTGCATTATTCTTGATCTTCGCCAAAGCTTCGTTGTATCTCTTGTTATTTTCTCTAGACGAATGAGAAGGATAGAGGGGCAGAATTTTCTTTGGTGCGACAGCTCGAATCCTGGAGAAAAATGAGTTTATGTTGTTCGATATATCGATTGTGCGTAGCTGGAGAAAATAAAATGTGAATGTAGTATGCATACCTGTTGCCTTGCTGCGGAGTGTCCATATATTTTTCAATGGAGAAAAGTTTGTGTTAGAAGAGATTATGAAATTATAGATGTATGGGGTACAGCCGTTTTGGGTGGTCTTATATAGAGTTCTTCCGGGACATGAAGGATGTGTAACCGAAGGATATTATTTAATAATAATAAATTCCGCAATGAATGTATAGGAAACAGACAGAAGGGAGAGCCGCGCACCGTCGCCGGTAACGGCACCGGGGATGTATCCGAGCTGCTCCCTCATCTTGCTCTCCACGTCACAGAGCACGCGGCGGATGTCAGCGATGTGTGGGTGCGAGTCGTCGCCGCCACCATGACCTCTACCCAGCTGTAACCGCCCTGCTTCCTGAGGCCTCTGCTGCGCATGGCATCGCGCACCTGCTGGCACTCGCGCCACTCACCGGCCTCAGCGAAGATGTTCGACAGCATCACGTAGTTCGCCGGGTTGTCGTCGTCGATTGCCAGGAGGATTTTGCCTACCTCCCGGCCCATGGCTAGTCTTATACAATGTATTGTCAGTCATTTAAGTGGTCGATTCAACAGACCGACATGACCATAGAGGCCAATATTTATCATTATAGACCGTGTCGTCATTTCCTGCGGTGTAATGGTAAGCAAAAGGCTTCCTTTTCTATTGTTTTTGTTATTACAGACAGCTCTTTTCGTTGACTGACACGATGGCCAAAAAACTGTGCAAGGAATGGTATCACCACGAAACCGGCTTCAGCAAGTGAGGAAGCGACGGTTAAGTTAAATAATTGGATCTTACAGAAAGGAAAAGATGGGCAGAGGTGCATAGATAAATTAATCCAGAAGTATACGTGAGAAGGTGCTAACAATATCTGAGCATTTGATTTTGTCTCACTAAAATCGCCCCCTTGCATGCTGTAGATGACAAATGAGAAGGAATAATAAAGAGAAGGGTTGTGAATTCTAAAGCTATGACACCATAATTGGAGTACACATGAAATCGAAGAAAAGGAACAATTAGAAGCACAACATTTCAAACGTATTTGGGCAGCAGAAAGTTGCACTGGCGAATGTAAAAGTAAAGTCTGGTTCATAAGGAACATATTCGTGCAGTTACATGAAGCCGTAGTTGGTACACATGAACTCGATGAAAAGGAATAATTGGAAGCAACAACATTGGAGATGTAATTGGGTAGCACAAAGTTTCAATTGCGAATGTAAAATTAAAGTCTAGTTCGAAGTCTGGTTGGTAAGGAACACATCCATGCAATGCAGCCGTAGTTGAGACACATACGTAGTTATTTATTCAGAAGAAGTTGTTGGTGTATCTCCTGCATGTATTATAAATGGTAGGATATTAAAAAATGTCAGTAATGCAAGTACGAAAACACTGTAGTTAGAACTGAAATACCGAAGTTACCATTGTTCGTAAAGCATACCTATGGTTTTCCCTTCTGGCAGTTCATTTTTTTCTAATGCATTATCATTTTCTGCACTGTTTTGTAAGGAGAAGATAGAGAAATATAAATATTTGATTGAGAGAAGTCGTGTTGTGAGAATGTTATGTAGATTATTTGAGAGCAGATGCATACCCTTGCTTCTGCCTTTTCATAGGAGTATTATCCAGTTCCTTTGGACTGCAAATGAGAAAACTGTATGTCATTAAAGAAAAAGGTAAGTTGCCATATTTGTGAGAATGTTATGAATTTACCTGTCTGATATGATTGCATCATCTTTGCTAAAATCAAGGCTTCTCTTTGCCAGGGAGCTGATTAGAGTACACTATGGATGAAATTGTAATCCTGAGCAGATGAACTGAAAAGAAGATAGGTTTATCGGGAACTACCTGGTGTCATCATCTTTTATGTGGATGGTTGGTTGTGTAGCAGGGGGTGTATTGGCATAGGAGGCTTCTATCTCCTGTGCAGCTTGGCTGGAAAATTGGAAATGTAAGATTCATTGTAAAGATAAAGTTATTTTTTTGGTGAGCTTAACGATACTATAGATGGTTGCGAACCTATGAGGATTTATGGGAGAAACTGCAAGGGACTGCTGATTGTCTTGAGGTTTTGACTGTTAAATCATACATGGTAAGTTAATAGTGCAGTATATATGTATGTAATAATTATTAGTAAGTTGCGAACCTGTGGAGCAAGTAGCAGAGGCATTGCATTTGTATTTTCCACGGGAAAACTTCTTCGCAGAATAAAATTTATTGGGTACTTTGCATAAGAATCAGCAGTCATTCCTATTTGGAATAATCTGTCTTTACCCACCGCATTATCAAGGCTAACCACATGATCTGCTGGGTCTATCTTCATATTCATAGAAACTTGGTCAGCGAGATGCTCCACTAAGTCTTCAGCTACTTTAGTAAAAGCAATTGCGTCCAAACTTCCTGAGTTGTCTGCTATGGTGAGGGGTAGTTTGTACCTGAAACATTAAACAATAGTTCGTAACATGGAAAATACAATATAAATATGTTAAAGATTAGAGTGTATGAAATATGTACGGTACATTGAGCGTGGAGTTGGTAATTGGCAGGTACACGTGGGCGTATCTAGCATGTTGTTATATCCTTTTTCCACAACTCTTGCATGCCTTGTAATACCACTTGACTGACGGTATTATTGATGCAACTCTTGCAATTGTACATAAGGTTTTGCCTCCCTGTGTGATGAAAGGTTTGTGTGATTAATCATATGATTTAACTTAACATACCAAAAAAAGTATTTACCTGAAAGGATGAAGCCGGTTGTGTAGATATTTGTTGAATGGTGTACAGTTTGCCTGCTGCTTCTAGTGGTGATAACTGTGTAACCTGAGGGAGATGCTTCTGTAGTGATGGGTGTTTCCATTGATAGCTTGAAACAATTTTATATGAGTATTAGCATGTTGCACCATGGAAAAAAATGGATATAATAAAGCAGAGAGAGGGAGAGAGAACCTGCTACTATACTTATGAACTTCAGGCAAATCAAGATTTAGATATATTTGAGTTGCGGAACTTGAGGATCCTTGTATCGTTCCTATAAGGATATGTGATTATTTAGAAGGTAAAATAAGCGAACCAATTTGTTTTCATAAGTGAGCTTGTCGGAGAAGTCACCTGTAAACTTTTGCAGCGTTGCAGTTATACCAGCAAAAATTGCTATTACAATTCCTTCTTCAGATTTTTGGAGTACTGTGTCTTCATCAAATAATTCCCCATGTTTTCCCCATAGAACTAATTCTTGCGTTTGCTCACTGGAAAAACAATGCAATCATATTTAGACAAAAGGGAAATTGTTGTAGGAAAAAGTACGACAGTTATCGTAGGGTAAACAAACTCCAGGTCGCGAATTTTGATCTTCCGAAGTTTCTTCTGAGATGTTGGGCTAGCATAGTCGTATGGACCGACATCACTGATGACTCCTATCACATCTAAAATGACGAAGTATGCGGACAAAATTAAGAAGCATTGAAGAACAACAAAGGATCAATGAAAGAAGGAAATATTATTACCTAGAAGAGGTTTTGATGGAATTGCTTTTTTTTGCAGCTGGTCAAATGGACAGAAGTCAAATGCAAGTGTAAGTATGTCTGACCCTCTTGAATGTAGAGGATGGACCTTTGTATCTTGCTTGAATTGCAACATATAATTCTGATGGTGATAGACATATGATTTGCTCCTGGCATCAACAGCCGCAGTATCAGAAATAATGTAGACAAATCCCTGAGTGAGCAAGGGTCGGAATTGTTTTTCATATTTTTTGGGAACACTAATCTGTGTCATGGTGCCCTGAAAAGAGTGTATAGCAGTAAAGAAGATTTGAATGATTAGTACCATGGTGTCATAGTATGGAAATATATATGGCTGGAATAGATAATTGAAATATACGTACATCTTCATCTAAAAGAATGCCATCAATGCTGATTAAACCATCTCCATATCTGGGGTTCATATTTATAGCATCCCAAAGCCTGATTAGACGCCCAAAGACCTTGCAGTCTTGTTGCCCAACGTTGATGCTTTTCAGTTTTGTAGCTGGCTCCATAGATGAGATACTTTCATAAGAATAAGAAGGACGTTAGGGAATAATAAGCTAACATTTCATAAATCACATAATTGTAAATGTAGAAATACCTATATGTTAGCTTATTTGCCTATTAATCTGACTGAACACTTCAGTATACACTACGTTGTGTGTGCAATGCTCATAAGAAGGTGGACTGTTTTCTATCAAAACCCGTAAGCCTTCTGGTGATGTAACTCTTGAAAATGCAACATATAATTGGCCATGGGAGAAGACAGGAGACGGCAAATAAACACCTACTCGTCTAAGTGTTTGCCCCTGACTTTTATTTATTGTCATAGCATATGAAACACGAACAGGAAACTGGCGTCGTCTTAATTTAAAAGGCCACTTTGAGTCAGTTGATGTTGTGACAATCCGAGGGATATATACTTTTGAACCTATAGCTTTCCCTGTTATGATTTCTCCTTCTATAACACGACCAGTTAGTTGCGTGACAATGAGCCTAGTACCATTACAGAATCCCCTTGAAGGATCAAGATTACGTAATAGCATGATAGGAACACCAATTTTCAAATGCAAGACGTGGTCTGGAAGTCCAGGTATTGGAATGGTGTTTAGAAACTCTGTTGGATATAATGCTTCTAGAGTAGAAACATTAGGACAACTGTCATCAATTGAATCTGAGCTATAATACGACATTTCACTTGTTGTCAACTGAGCAATTATTCTGCTGTTTATATCAGAAACCACATCATTGGTTGGTGCAAGAATAGCACGATCACAAAAATATGAAGAAACGTTAGAAGTGTCACAACCTAAGTTATACACAAAGGATATCAGCCCATCTGTATCCCTATGATCTGGGGGTAACAGGAGATAATGAGGAATCGCTATAAACATGCTCTTTGGGTCATCTGGAACAGGAACAGAAGGTTCGGTACCATTTCCAACTCGTAGAAGCCAATCAACAAAGTTGCGCAATGATTCTTTCTTGGAGATTGAAAGAGTTCCAGAGGTTAGCATCATATTTTCAGTCAACTGTAGAAGCGTGCACTGGTTCCACAAATAAGAGTTAACGATGCAAGATTTCAAAATTTGTTGCCGTGTTGCATTTTTTATTACTGGTAGAGTCTGCCGAAAATCCCCACCAAGAACTACAGTGATACCTCCAAACTGCATGTCATCTGCATTAGTCCTCTTGTCTGACATTATATCCCTAAGGGTTCGATCGAGTGCCTCAAAACAGTATCGATGATTTACTGGTGCCTCATCCCAAATAATAAGAGATGTGTTTTGAATTAGTTCTGCCAAGTGCGTGTTTTTCTTAATGCTGCACATTGAAGTTTGAGAAATATCCAAAGGAATTTTAAAGCGGGAATGTGGTGTCCGACCTCCTGGGAGCAACAGAGAAGCAATTCCTGATGATGCAACTGCTAATGCAATTTTCCCCTGGCTTCGTACCGAGTAAAGTAAAGTAGTCCATAGAAAAGTTTTTCCAGTTCCCCCATGTCCATAAACAAAGAAGGTCCGGCCTTCATTATTTATGGCAGAATTATAAATAGCGTGAAAGACATTCTTCTGGTTGATGTTCAGCTTTGAAATGTTGTCATTCAAAGTGGTTGCCATGGCTGGAATGTCATAGGTAAGTTCATCTAGCAGAAGCCTATTTTCTGAAGAAACATTTCCTATATTATCTGGGAGTGGCAGATTAAAATGGGCTAAGCAATATCCAAAATCCCTTAGCAATTTGTCCAACTCAATTAGAAGAGATGATGTTACATAGGAATCTATTGTTGAATTGGTGTGCCCAGAATGATGACGGTGTAACCGATGTGTTATATCTTCAGACATCTTTGTTGCATGTTCTTCAAAAAGTTTGATAGGATTTGTTACTTGGCAAAAAAGCAGTAGTGTGACAAAAAGCTGACGTAATTGGAATGGTAGTGCCCACTGAGCTGCATCATTTAAAGAATTCGACCATTCTATGTCATCACCAATGAGACCTAGAGCTTCGCATGCAGAACGAAATGTAGGATACTGCTGGTCCCCTATAGTCCTTATTGCAGAGAAGGAGGTTGGGCCTTTAACTATATGGAGCAGCATGCGTAAATAGTAAGATTCTCCCTGAGAAGGGTCCACATGGGCAATACGCCCAATTTTCTTATGAGAACCTCGACGATGTGACCAATGTTTCTCTTGTGGGTGCCATGTCCAATATTCTGGAAATTCTATGTAGGTGTACTGTCGAGCTGCAGGGTGTTCCATATTGGCCTCTAACCAAGCAGTTAGTTTAGTGGTGACATTTTTTGGGTCTTCAATCACTTCTTCCAGATTATCATCTTCAGAGTAGATTACATTGTTCTCAAAAGGAAGGTGAACAGGTAGCCGCTCTACAGAAGGGTCTGTGTAGTGAATGTCATATTCTAGTAAACGCCAGGTAGCATCATTCGGTGTCACACAACGACATTCTAAAAAATTATCAATTTCATTGATTGTTTCAGCTGATGAACCTGATGCAGACTTAGACTGGATCCCCACTCTGGCACAGTCAAATCCTTTTGTTACATACTTGAAAAGATATTTGTGCATACCATCATGATTAACCTTTTCTACATTTATGTGGGCTTGATACTTGACAACCAAGTCAACATTGTGAGGAACAATAAATCTGTTGTCAATGTCAACCTTATTTTTATTGGCAGTTATTCCATTTTGTGGTCGCGCATATTCTGTGAATCCATTTTCTCGTACAGTGGTTTGCTTCGAAAACTCCTTTGGGTAAAATTTCGTACATCTACCTTCAGACATACATGGTGCTGATCTGTTTAAAGCGCCGCAAGGTCCATGTACCATAAAAGAAGAAATAGCATCATATCCTGTTGGATCTGTTGTAGGATCTGGTAATTGGGCAGAAATATATGAATTTATCTTATGTGCATCTAAGGGAGCATCTTTGGCCAACCATATAATTATATGAACATGTGGGAGGCCACGTTTCTGAAACTCAATTGTGTAGATGACTGAAGGGAAAAATCAATATTTACAAATTTGGTATGAAAGTGTTGTTGAAAGGTAGTATGTTATAGGAATTTATGAGTACCTGCGTTTATGGGACCAAAGAATTGTTTCTTTTTAATATCATCCATTAAAATGTTAAGCTTCATTTTGAAAACCCGGTTGACAATGTCTGGACGGTCAGATGGTTGTTGGCCCGGTATAGATGATAAAGCCTCTGTAATTTCAGACCAGAGAGGATTTGATGTGAATGTGACAAACAGGTCTGGACAACCATATTTTCTACAAATTGCGATGGAGTCTTGGTAGTTCTGGTATAAGTAGCGGGGCCCTCCCGTAAATGAGGATGGCAATACAATTCTTTGACCAACAGAAGAACCAGATGTAATACCTTTTGCTACAGAGTTTGCCAAAGAGTTCTAGGGAGATGATCTATATTTACGCTGAAAGCTAGGACTGTGGTAAAATCCGATGCGAAATGTTTCAACAGAACAATTGACGAGGTGCTAACTCGACAAGTCCCAGGGTTGTGTACCCCGGGTTGATTGATGGGGAGAGAGGAGAGTGCAAGGTGATCACGACGGCTGACAAGCGAGGTTTACCCAGGTTCAGGCTCCCGGAGGATAACACCCTACTCCTGCTTGTCTGGTTATTGATGCGAGTAGCGATTACAATGGCGAGATTGCGATCTCGCTAGGGTTTGTCGTTCTGAGCGTGTCCTCTAGGACGGGCAACCCTCCTGGCTTTATAGGCAGCCAGGTCTCGGGTGGTTGGTACAGATACGGTAGGTTACAAGTCCTAACCGAGTTGGACTAGGATATGAGATACCCCGAGTGGGCCTTCTGCGGGCCTTTCCATCCTTGGCGCGGCCCAGGTAGCCTCATAGTGGGCTACCCACAAGGTAGCCCCACGTCAGTAGCCCCCGAGTGCTTGATCGAATCTCAGAGTCGGACAAAGGACTCCTTCCTGGACGCGCCATTGGATTGCTTGATCCTGAGCTTAAACTCGAATTTCTTCAGTCAAACCAGCCGCTCCCGATGGGAGTAATCTGTGCAGTCGAATTACTTTGACTTCTTCTTGTGGAGCTTGCTTCTATTCAGCCTGCTTTGGCTTACTTGTTGGATGGATTCGGCTGCTTGAGCTTACTGTGTTGCCACTCGAAAGGTTACTTCGGGTGCTCGGATCACTGGCTGATCTTACCTTGTTGATTTCAGCTGTGAAGCTTACCACTCGAATGAATCTTTCGAGTTTCTTCGGTTAATTTCGGAGTCGTTGGCTTGGTGACGTCATTGATGACGGTTGTGTTGCACGCCTCTGCGCCGGATGGGACGTGACGTGGTGGGCCCCGCTGTCAGAGCTGACCACGTCCACAGTTGTCACGTCTCCGAAGTGGGCGCGAAATTTGCGCGGCACGATGATGACGCCTCGGTTCTCGTGCGTAGTGGAGGAAGTTGGCGGCGACGATTGGTTTCTCCGTGCGACACGTGGACGGCTGGATGCTCTCGCTCGGAGCCCCTGCTTGATGGACGGTTGAGATGCCGATCCTCGAGGAATAAGTACTGCGCCTCGGCCTTTGGTATGTCATCTTATCCAATCGATTCTTGCCTTCCCTCTCCTCTTGCGCTCTGCCATTTCCGCCGCCGTCCCGAGCTCAAAGCAATCTGTCCACGCACCCTGCGACCTAGGCAATGGGCAAGCCGAAGGGCGCTGCTGGCTCCTCCGCCGCCGCCGCCGATGACGCCGGGGTGATGAAGAAGCCCGAGGGCGATTGGCAGAGGTCGTTGATGAAGAGGCCCGATGTGGAGCTGCTCCGCGCGCAAGGCCTGCTGCCCCCTGCGAACAAAGTCCAGGTACGAGTCCCTGGCAAAGAAGTGTTTCCCACTCCCCGCGATGGGGAGCGCGTTTGCTTCGCGGACTTCCTTCCGCGTGGCTTCGGGTTCCCCATGCACGATTTCGTGCGCGGACTCCTGTATGCCTATGGGGTTCAGATCCATGATCTGACCCCCAATGGCGTCTTGAGCATCGCGGGCTTTATCGTGCTATGCGAGTGCTTCTTGGGCGTCGCGCCCCACTGGGCACTGTGGAAGTCGCTCTTCCTCGTTCGCAAGAACGTGGGGAAGAGTAGGCTGACCTTCCCAGTGGGCGGCTTCGGAATCCAGGTGCGCGGTGATATCGCGTACTTTCAGATGAAGAAGTCCGACTCCGTCCAAGGGTGGCGCCGGAGATGGTTCTACGTCCAGTCGAACGACGACGGACTGGACGCATTCGACGGCAAGCGCGGACTGCGGAAGACAGGCGCCTGGGCGCACCCGCTGTCTGCCGTGGAGAAGGAGGCTGTGCGGCCCCTGCTGTCCCTGCTGCACGAGCTGACTCAGACCCTTGGGCGTGATGCGGGTGGCGTCTTTCTGATGGCCACCTTCTTCCGTCTTCGGGTGCAGCCACTCAGCGCCCGGCCTCACCCGATGTGGGCCGCCGAAGGCGTTAGCGCCAATCCGCTGGATGACGAGGAGGTGGAGACCGACGTCAGGTCCATCACCAACCTCCGAGCCGCGGACGCATGCAACGTCAAGTGCCCGATTTCTCCTTACGGGGCCGCGAAACCCGTTCCTGAGGTGAGTCTGATCTTGCTCCCTTTTTGTACTTGTTCGACTTGAGTCTACTTTGCATTTTGATTCGACTTGCGTCTACTTTGCTTTAGGGTCGGGCTCTGTTCATCAGCTATCCTCCTCTCCCTGAGAACGGACCCGACGATGAATCGAAGTTCGTCGAGGAGGAGGGCGAGGACGAAGAAATCCCTTCCGCACATTCTCCCCGCGATGAGGTGGAGGAGGAAGACGAAGTGGAGGAACCCGCGAAGAAGAAGCGGAAGCTTCCGAGTCGCGGCGAGTCTGCCACCGCGTCGTCGGCTGCCAGGGGTGTGGATGTTGCTGAGGAGGAGACCGTGGCGACGTCCCCGGGTGCGCAATCTTCGGGTGGCTGGGAGGAACCTCTCAACGTTCCTCCAGTCAGCTCTGCAGCGCCTCTGTCATTCGCGCGGATGCCCTCGCCTTCTCTGTCGAGCTTCGACGCCAGCACCCCCAGGTTAGTTTCTTTGCAACGTGTCCTTCGAGTAGTACCTTGCAGGTTCGTCGTTTAGTTGTCTTGTGTTCTTGACTTTGCTGCAGCCACCGCTCTGACAACGTCAGCTCCCCCCTTCGGGACACGGAGCTTACTTCTGGCCCTTCGACTGGGCTGGAGACGCCTGTGGTGGTGGAGAAGGTGCATGTTGAGGCCGCCGGCCTTGCCTCGTCTAGCCGGGCTCCTCCTTCGGCTACCGAGGACCTTGAGCTCCTGGACCACGTAAGTCTTCTCGTGTTTTCCTTGTATTTCTGATTTCTCATCGGGTGCGCGATCAGCGCTCCCGATGGGAGTAGCCCCCGAAGGTGTGGGTGACTAGCATAGTCGCCCGCAACTTTATTGACATCTTGTTCTTTTTTTATTTTCAGCCATACTATCGCCAGCAGCTCGACGCAGCCGCGGCTTATGTTCGCCTGGAGAAGGAGAGGGACCAACTGCGTTCCTCGCTGGACCAGGCTACTGGCCGGGTGGATGAGCTTGAGAAGGCTCTTCGTGAGTCTCGAGAGCGGGAGCTGGCGCGGGTCGCCCAGGAGAAAACTCAAATCGGTCGTCTCCTTTCACTCGCCGTTGTTCTTGGGGGTGAGTGTCGGCTTGACGCTTACTGAGTCTTCGTTCCTTTTCTTGTCCTGACTTTGAATTTCGGCGCAGAGACTTGCGGTGGAGCTCCTCCAGAAGACGCGTCGAGTGACACGGTCGACTTGGCGACCGCGGTTGGCTTCTTCGACCGGGTTTGCGCCTACGCCTCGGATGCCCTGAAGAAGTCTTCCGCCGCGTTGGAGAAGTCGACCGGAGCTCTGGCCGTGGTGCATCAGAGCATTTTCCCGGGCAACCAGCCGCCAGCGACCGTGGACGCTCTGGCTGCACCGTTTGGGGACGCGACCACCATCGCCGACTTCACGCGGTCGCAGACGGTACGCGGCTCCGAGCTCACCTTCCAGCTCCTATTAGGCCACCAAGTTCCAGGTGACTTCGAGAAGGTCGTCAGCGGTTTTCCTCGCAAACCCGATGGCCGGACCGCGTCGCTGAGTGGCGTGAAGGAGCGCGCCTCGCAGCTGGTTGTGCAGCTTGTGGCACTCTTCGAGAGGGCCCTTGCTAAGGCGACTGAGGCGGCTGCTCGGAAGGGACGTTCCCGGTCGCAGTCCGCGACCTTATAGTAGGCATAGTTGTAGGGATGCGGCAGTCGCTGTGACCTGTATTTTGAACTTCCTGTTTGTAATGAATATTGCCCTGTCGGGTCTTTTGCTCTTCAGTATTGATTTTGCTGACTTTTCTGTCTTCTGAGTTGAACTGTGTTTGGCAGTCGCATTTCTGTATTGACTCTGCATATTCCTGACAGAGTGCCGTGCGCGATGATGTTCCGCCTTCTCCCTTGGCCAAGCCGAGTGGCGCGGCTTCCTCTTCGGGTGCTCGCCGTCGTCGGGCGGCGCCGGCTCCTCCGCGCAGCGCAAATGATCAGCGGGTAATCACCTATTTGAGGAACAAGGTGGTGGAGCTTGAGGCGACCCTGAAGAATACGGAGCGGCTGTTGCAGCGCTCCCAGTCGCATCCCACGGCGGAGTTCTCACGTCGTGAAGATTTTTTACTTGGAGAGATGGACCTGATCAGTCGGCAGTTGCAGGGTATGTATCATGTTGGCGGCTGCCGTCACCGTTGTTTGTCCTTCTCGTTCTGACTTGCAGTTCGTGTGCGCAGATGTTAATCCCGATTGGGAGGCCGAGCGGGCTCGCGTTGAAGAGCGAGTCACTCGAGAGGCGTCCGGCGACTCCTATGAAGCTCGCCAGTTCTGGGTAAACAAGTCGAGGGGGCGCGTCCTTGCCACCATGCTTGATCGTACGTGGCGCGCTGCCTTTCTTCTGGAGAGCTGCCGGAAGACACTTTGGCACGTCAACCGCGTGTACTTCCCGCATAATGCGCAGCCTAACGGGTTGCCTGCCTTGCTGGAGAGGTTCCGCGATGGCGAAGGGCTGAAGGAAGTTGTCGACGCTCAGCTTGTGGCTGGTGCAAACGCGGCGCTGGCGTACGTTCGGATGCACCGGCCACATCTTCCGCTTGAGCGGGTGCTTGAGGGCCTGCCAGGTGACGACGACTTCGACGAGACCTTGCCGGCTGCGCGCCGGATTATCCGGCAAGTTCAGGACTTGAGCGAGCGGCTTGTAGGTCCTCTCGGTGCGCCAAAGGCTGAACCTGCAGTTTAGAGTAGCTGTCGTCTGATGCACAGGGTTAGCCATAGGGGGCAAGTATGCTTGTGTAAATATGATGTACCAGATTACAGTACTTTTTCGAGTAATGAGAATTGATCTGTTTACTCGAAAGTGAGGGTGCCTGATTCGATTTGCGACCTGTGCGGCGCATCTGCCAAGTGTGCTAAGCAGCGGCCTAGGTTTTTCAAGTGTTACCTGTATGCCGCGGTCTCTGATTCTATTAGGTGGCGACTTAGGATTTGTAACTTGACCTGTACGGCGCAGCCCCCGAGTCGTTCAAGTGGTGGCCTAGGATTTTGAATAATTCCTGTCTGGCGCAGTCCCCGAGTAGGTCGAGTGACGGCCTAGGATTACAAGTGTTACCTGTTTGGCGCAGCCCCCGAGTATGTCGGGTGGTGACCTAGGATTTGGAACTTGACCTGTGCAGCGCAGCCCCCGAGTAGGTTCGAGTGGCGGCCGAGGATTTTTCTGAGTCCTGTTTGGTGTAGCCCCCGAGTAAGTCGACTGGTAGCCTAGGGTTGCAAGTGTGACCCGTGTGGCGCAGCCCCCGTGGGTTGCGGGTGGCGCCTTAGGATTTTGGACTTGACCTGTATGGCGCAGCCCCCGAGTCGGTCGAGTGGCGGCCTAGGATTTTTGATTCTGTGCTTGTGTGGCGCAGCCCCCGAGTAAGTTGGGTGGCGGCCTAAGCTTTTATTTCAACCTGTATGGCGCAGCCCCCGAGCGGTTCGGGTGGCGACCTAGGATTTTTGGCGTGCTTGTATGGCGCAGCCCCCGAGTGGTTCGGGTAGCGGCCTAAGCTATTATTTCAACCTGTGTGGCCAGCCCCCGAGTGGTTCGAGTGGAGGCCTAGGATTTTTGAGCTCCTTGAGTGACGGGAAAAAGGAGACAGATTTTCTTCAAATCACTTTATTGATTCTTGCGAGCAGGCCGCCTCATTAAAAACCTTCCAGTCCCCTCAGGTACCCTGGTAAGGAAAAGAGTGCGTCTGAAACCTGCCGCGCTGACTTTCTTGTACAATGCTTGCTTTGAACTAGGCGTAGAACCGGCGGAGTTGTGCTACGTTCCACGGGTTGCTGCAGTCTGCTCCTGTCTTCGAGTCCTTTAGGCGGTATGCTCCATTGCCTATTGCTTCTGTTACGATGTACGGGCCCTCCCATGGGGAAGCGAGCTTGTGCACCTTCTTTTGCTTGAGTCGAAGAACCAGGTCGCCTGTCACGAACGCTCTTGGTCGCAGCCTCCGAGTATGATAATTACGCAGGTTCTGCTGATACACGGCTGATCGTGGCAGGGCGATGTCGCGTGCTTCGTCCAGGGCGTCTCTGCTGTCTTCGAGTGCTTCCTCTGCTTCTGACTCGTCGTAGGCGACTACTCTTGGTGCGTCAAACTTGATGTCGCAGGGGAGGACCGCTTCTGCACCATACACCATGAAGAATGGCGTGTACTGGGTAGATCTATTCGGCGTTGTTCGCAGACTCCAGAGGACTGATGGCAGTTCTTCCACCCATGCGCCCGCTGCGCGTTTTAGGGGTACGCGCAGTCGCTTCTTGATGCCGTTGCAGACTAAGCCATTGGCCTTCTCTACTTGTCCGTTGGACTGCGGGTGCGAGACCGACGCGTAGTTGAGCTTGATCCCCTGCTCTAAGCAGAAGTCTTTGAATTCCTCGGCTGTGAAGTTCGAGCCGTTGTCGGTGATGATCCCGTTAGGTACTCCAAACCTGAAGATGATTGACCTGATGAAGTTAACCGCTGTGGACGCAGTCGAACTTGTGATGGGCACGGCTTCGATCCACTTTGTGAATTTATCGACCGCGACCAGGAGGTGGGTATGACCTCCGGGTGCGGATTTCTTCAGCGGGCCCACCATGTCCAGGCCCCATTGGGCAAAGGGCCAGGCTAGTGGTATTGTTTTGAGCTCCGATGCTGGGGCGTGCGGCTTGTTGGCAAATTCCTGGCACCCTGTGCATTTCTTCACCAGCTCCTCGGCGTCCTGCATGGGTGTGAGCCAATAGAACCCGGCTCGTAGCGCCTTGGCCACCAGTGCCCGGCTGCTTGCGTGATGTCCGCATGTACCCGCGTGAATGTCGAGTAGGATGGCTTGGCCGTCGACTGGATCTATGCACCTTTGCAGGATTCCTGATATGCTTCTTTTGTAGAGTTCCCCGTTGATGACGGTGAAACTTTTGGAGCGTCTGATGATGCGCTTTGCTTCGACTGGGTCAGCTGGCAGCTTCTGATGCAGTATGTATGCCAAGTATGGTCCTGTCCATGTGGCTTCGACTAGCATGACTTCCATGGGGACCTTGTCTTGGCTTGGCGGGTTGACATCGCCTTTTGTGGTTGCAGTGCTTGCTGTACCCTGAGTCTTGATGGATCTTTGTGTGATGCACTCGAGGAAAACGCCGGGTGGGACTGGCACCCTGTCCGAGCCCATGTTAGCTAGGGCGTCGGCTTCCTCGTTGCTTTCACGGCCGATGTGGCGTAGCTCGCAGCCGTCGAAGTTTCCTTCCATCTGATTGTAGAGGTCTCTGTAGGCGATCATGTTGTCAGCGATGGTGTCGCAGGACTTCATGGTTTGCTGTACCACCAGGTAGGAGTCGCCGTAGATCATGAGGTGCGTGGCGCCGCAGTTCTTGGCCATCCGCATGCCGTGGATCAGGGCCTCGTATTCGGCTTCGTTGTTGGACGGCTTCGGGAAGTCCATCTGCAAGACATACTTGAGCTTGTCGCCTTTGGGGGAAATGAGCACGACTCCTGCCCCGGCTGACTTGAATTTCTTGGAGCCATCAAAGTACATTGTCCATGCGTTGGACAAGTCGGGGACGTTTGGTAGCTGGGCTTCTATCCACTCAGTGGTGAATTCTGGGAGGACTTGGGCCTTGATGGACTTCGGGTGAGCATACTTCAGCCCCCATGGTCCTAGTTCGACAACCCACTTGGCGACTCGTCCTGTCGCGCGCTGATTTGTGAGGATGTCTGCTAGTCCGGAGGAGCTTACCACCGTGAACGGGTGCTCGGAGAAGTAGTGGACGACCTTTCTGGAGGTCATGAAGACTCCGTATGCCAGCTTCTGGTAATGCGGGTAATTCTGCTTGGACAAGGTGAGCACTTCGCTAAGGTAGTAGACGGGCCTCTGCACCGGGTGGCTGTGCCCTTCCTCTTCGCGTTCGACTACGAGCACCGTGCTCACCACCCTGTTTGTTGCTGAGACGTACAGGTAGAGCGGCTCGTTTTCCAGTGGTGCCACGAGGACCGGAGAGGTTGTCAGTGTCTTCTTGAGATGGTCGAATGCGTCCTGCGCCTCTTGCGTCCACTCGAACTTGTCTGACTTCTTCATCAGTTGGTAGAAGGGTAAGGCCTTTTCTCCCAACTTACTAACGAACCGGCTAAGAGCTGCGACTCGGCCGGCTAATCGTTGCACCTCCCTGAGCTTCGTTGGTGCTGGCATTGTGAGTATGTTCTGCACCTTCTCGGGATTTGCTTCGATTCCTCTTGCGGATACCAGGTACCCTAGTAGCTCTCCGGCTGGCACGCCGAACACGCACTTCTCTGGATTGAGTTTGATCTGGTACACGTCCAGTGCGGCGAAGACCTTGCGTAGATCGTCAACTAGGGTATCCTCCTTCCGGGTAGTGACGACGATATCGTCGACGTAGACTTGGACGATCTGCCCGATTAGCCCCTTGAGGCATGCTTGCATTGTCCGCTGGTACGTGGCACCTGCGTTCTTTAACCCGAACGGCATCGTCTGGTAGCAGAAAACGCCGTCGGGTGTGATGAAAGCTGTCTTCTCTTCGTCCTCGACCTTCAGCCTGATCTGCTGGTAACCTGAGTAGGCGTCCAGAAAAGATAGGCGTTCGCAACCTGCAGTCGAGTCGATGATCTGGTCTATCCGCGGGAGCGGGAAGTGGTCTTTGGGGCAGCATTTGTTGACTGCGGTGAAGTCCACGCACATGCGTAGTTTCTTCGTCTTCTTTTTCTCAACTAGAACCGGGTTAGCGACCCAGTCCGAGTCCTTGATCTCTCGGATGAACTTGGCGTGCAATAATCTGTCGACTTCCATGGTGATAGCGTCTCGTTTGGGCCCCGAAAAGCGTCGCATGGATTGCTTGACAGGTCTTGCGTCCTTGTGTACTTTCAGAGAGTGCTCGGCGAGTTCCCTGGGTATCCCCGGCATGTCAGAAGGTTGCCATGCGAAGATTTTCCAGTTCTCACGTAGGAACTCGACGAGCGCGCTTTCCTATGCGGGTGTCAGGCTTGATGAGACCTTGACTGTCTTTCCGCTGTCAGTCGGATGGACTTGGTGGGTGACGGTGTCGTCATTCGTGTTGAATGCTGCGTCTTTGGCAGGCTTCTTGCGAGCCGGGAATACGGTCTTGTCGTTGTCGGCTGATATGGCTTTGAACCGCTCTTCGACGCCGAAGGACTCGGAGATCTTGGCAAACTCGCAGTCGCAGCTGTTGGAGAGCCCAAAGTCACCGCGGACGGTGATTACTCCTTTTGGCCCGGGTAGCTTTATCATCAGGTAGGCGTAGTGGGGTACCGCCATGAACCTGGCAAAGCTTGGGCGTCCTAGGATGGAATGGTATTGTGACTTCCAGTCGACGACCTCAAAGTCTATCGACTCCTTCCTGAAGTGTTCGGGTGTACCGAGGATGACGTCGAGTGTGATTGTTCCCATGGGCGTGATTGCTTGCCCTGGTACTATGCCGTGGAAGGTGGTCTCCGATTCCGGCAATTTCTCTGTCGACCTGTTCATTCGCCTGAGGGTATCGGCGAATATGATGTTGATGCCGCTGCCCCCGTCCAAGAACACCTTCTTCAGGCTGTAGTCGCCGATCAAAGCCTCAATCACGAGTGCGGCGTGCCCTGGTCGGACTACCTCCGCTGGGTGATCTGCCCTGGAAAATGTGATTGGTGTCTCCGACCCGCGCAGGTAGTCTGGTACCGCGCGCGGGCTGTTGATGGCTTGAAGTACTTGGTGTGTGATGATTTTCTGCCTCCTGTTCGACGGGGGTCCCTTCTGGATCATGTTCAATTGTCCCCGTGCGGCTGGGTACGCGTCGGCTGCTGCCGACGGACCTTGTTGCTGCTGCTGCGGCTGGGGGAACGCTCCTGCCGCCTGCACTTGATTGTTGTTTGCGGGTGCTGCCTGGATGGCTACCTGCGGTGCCGCTTGTATGGCCTGTACTGGGGCGATGATTTGCTGCATGGCGTGGTAGATTTTTCTTGCTTTGCGACAATCCTTTAACAAGTGGTTTGAACCCCACTTTCCTGTTGCCGGGTTGCGGAACGAGTGATGCTTACATGGTTGCATCAGTTCCTCTGCCGGGGTTAACGGGCGCTTCCACTCGCGCTTCTGACTTCCATCGCTGTGGTCGATGTTGCTGCTGCCACGGTTGTACTGACTCGAGCTGGGCTGTCGACTTTGCTCGTGCTGTCTGCTGCCCTCACGCTTGACCACGTACAGTTCCTCTCCCGGAGGTCGCGGCGAGCAACGCCATGCATGAAGGCGTCCATCACCCTGTCCTCTGATACGGGTTCCATGGTATTGCGGAGGAGCGTCCACCTCTGGATGTAAGATCGGAGCGACTCGTCCTTCCCTTGCTTGCAGGCCTGCAACTCGATGTAGGTCGTTGGTCTGGCGAATGTTCCCGAGAAACTTTTGATGAAGTTGTCCTGGAACTCCTCCCACGTTCGGAAAGAATCTTTGGGTTGGCTTGTGAGCCACCCGCGTGCAGAGTCTGTCAGCATGAGCTGGATGTACTGCATTGCCGTGGTCGATGTTCCGCCTTGGCAGGTGCAAGCAATAAGGTAGTCCTCGAGCCATAACTTCGAGTCTTGCTTCCCGTCGTACTTTGGTGTGCCGGCCGTCAACTTGAAGCCTTTAGGCATACGGGTGTCGCGGATGTTGAAACCGAAGCAAGCCGCACCACATGGTTCGAAGTCGCGGTTGGTATGGTCGTCCGCCTGTGCTGCGTTAGCCGAACGCTCCTTGCGGTTACGGTCCACCGTCTTCTGCGTCAGGACGTCTCGAAGGTCCTTGACTGGCTGTCGCTGCGCCGCCGGGATGCCCGACGTCGTTGGTTCGTGAGCTTGATTACCTGGCCCCTTGGCCGCTAGAGCTTCTTCGATTGCCCTTATGGAGGCAATTTGTTGCTTGTGGAGGAGGGAGCGCGCGTCACCCTCCGGTGGTTGCGTGAGCCGGAGGTATGTCTCGACTGATATCAGGGCGGCATTCGCCGTCTTCGGGACGGGTATCCCATTCTCGTCTTCGGTGACGAAGGACGAGTCGAGGTTGCGGGTGAGCCTTGTTCGATCAGCTTCTGCCATGTGGGGGACACGGGCTCTGGTTCGCCGTGCTCCCTGATTCACCTCTGTGGAGGATGTGAATGAGAGAGCCGCTCGCCTGGCACTCGACGCGACGCATCCGCGTCCCTTTTGCGCCTGAGAAGTTCGGCCTTTTCGGCGCGAATTCGTTCGCCTTCCTTGCGTAGCAAGTACTGGACCGCCAGGTGATCGTCTCGAGGTGCGTTGGGTGGCGGGAACGTGCCCTCGTCCACATGCTTCATGGCTTGGATCGCCATATCACGCGTGATGACAAGTTTCGTCTGGTCCGGCATGTCCACCTCCAGTGGGTATGCGGGTTCGTCTTCGTCGTCATGCGGCGCTGTGCCGGCCATGAAGACTTGTTTGGGGTAGGCATGGATTGGAGAGTTGGTGCTGCCGCTGCTACTTATGTCACCCGCTTCTTGCTCGGGGTCGAAAATTGCCGCAACGTGGCGCGCGGCGCACCCGCTGTCGCGTCTCTTCGCGATTGTCCATGTGCCCGCACTCGACGGGGCGAGTGCGAGTGGCTTGGGGTAGACCTGGGACTTCCACGAAGATGAGGGCGCGCACGACGTTGATGTCGGACGCGGGCCCCCGGTCGCACGTGCGGGCGCGATGGTGGAGGTGGGTCTTGACTTGATTGATCGCGCGATCGAGGTTGGGGTAGTAGATTCGATTCGCGTGGCCGTTGCCGAGATTGTCGACGTAGATGTCCTCTTCGCGGGTACGGCTGGCGCAAACCTTGCGGGTGCGGCAGATGCGATCTTCGCGGGCCCGGCGGTCGCGATCTCCGCGAGTGCGGCAGATGCGATCTTCGCGGGTCCAGCGGTCGCGATCTCCGCGGGTGCGGCAGATGCGATCTTCGCGGGTCCAGCGGGCGCGATCTCCGTGGGTGCGGCAGATGCGATCTTCGCGGGTCCAGCGGGCGCGGTGGTCGGCGATTTTGATGGCGCCGCCGCGCGTAACGCAGTAGTCATAGACCTGAGCATGCCACGACTATCGATGCAACAGAATATGGAGCCGAAGGTGATGTGTATACCTTTGTCCAGATCGGCGTACACCGATTGATGAGCTGGCGAGTGGATGACGTACTCGAAGGAGCCGAATCGGATCGACTCCCTGATGGCGGGTGCGCCGATCTTCATTGCGGATGGAGCCGGCGTGACCATGATCCTAGCACTTGTTTGAACTTCCCACAGTCGGCGCCAATTGACGAGGTGCTAACTCGACAAGTCCCAGGGTTGTGTACCCCGGGTTGATTGATGGGGAGAGAGGAGAGTGCAAGGTGATCACGACGGCTGACAAGCGAGGTTTACCCAGGTTCAGGCTCCCGGAGGATAACACCCTACTCCTGCTTGTCTGGTTATTGATGCGAGTAGCGATTACAATGGCGAGATTGCGATCTCGCTAGGGTTTGTCGTTCTGAGCGTGTCCTCTAGGACGGGCAACCCTCCTGGCTTTATAGGCAGCCAGGTCTCGGGTGGTTGGTACAGATACGGTAGGTTACAAGTCCTAACCGAGTTGGACTAGGATATGAGATACCCCGAGTGGGCCTTCTGCGGGCCTTTCCATCCTTGGCGCGGCCCAGGTAGCCTCATAGTGGGCTACCCACAAGGTAGCCCCACGTCAACAATAGCTGTCCACAAAGTAACCCTGCGTTAATCTTTTGCCTCGTAGCGCAGTATTGAAATGACCTGGCCTATCATATAACCTATATGCATAATACTCTAGCATTGTAACTTTTTGCCGTTGATTAGCTGAAATTCGTGCCCTTGAACTGTACATGAGCTCATAATGGTAGCCATCCTCACCATATGGAAATAAAAGAGGATACTGCATGGCCATAAACTTAGGGTGCTTTTCATTTATTCGTTGTAACCTTGATGAATGATCTTCTATTATAATATCTCGGCCAACTTTAGATGACCCCAAATCACCAACCACCAATCCAACAACCTCAGATGTCACAGGAGCACTAAAGATATCTCCATGGGCATCAGGTTTACCATATATCCTGATGGAGAAGTGGTCAGAATTATTTCCAGCTAATCTTTCACGTGCTGTCCTGAATAGTTTGACTATTGGGTTATTTGTGTTCAACATCTGTATGAGCAACTGAACAATGTCCTCATTAGCTTGGAATGAACTGCGTGAAGGCACAGCAGCACGCGAGGATGAAGACGAAGCAACATTTATTCGATTTTGGACCTCATTTTCTGTATCAAAAATGTACAATTGTACATATTCGGGTCTCTGACCTTGACATGGTTTTATAGAACCTATGCGATGGCAGGGTTGGCCACTAATTTTGAAAACATACGGGCCGCGTCCATCATTTATGGACTCATTAACTTTAGCCCCCATAGAAGTCATTGCAAACATGGTGTTGTACTGGCGAATATGATCAAAAAAGTGTTGTGAAAGTGTCCTATCTTGTGAAGTTAACAAATCCAAGAGGGGCTGAGGAGGAGGTTCATATGGTGGCAGTAAAACTTTTCCTCCTTTACAACATAAATTATAGACGGGATCTTGAGTGTGCCTGTCCCTACGTAGACGCTCATCATACCAAAATAGAGCCCCACAATGTTTGCATGAATGATTTGGGCCTCCAAGATTTAAGGGTTCAAAGATAGTTCCTGAAACATTAGCGGGGAAGGGATGTTTTTTAAAAGGTGAAGGACGCATACAATACCAAACATGGATGAAAATAGGAGCTTACGTTTATGTAAATATATCGGATTTTCAGTGTGTAACGTTGATGAGGATGATTCTTCAGTTAATGGTTGGCAAAAAGAATGTCCGTCCATAGAGGTTGTTGCTTTGTAGATAGAAATAATCATATGATCAGATGAATCAAACAGGTTGCACTGGAAGACCACCTAGCTGAACGAATATGACGTGCCTAACTAACCTTTGTTTCTGTTTCTGGCCATGAGATGCATACGCCTGCGACGGTTCTCATCGGCAATATGTGGGTTTGGCTGGGGAGAGGGATTAGGTGACCGTGGACGTCTTGGGCGACCACGACCACGGCCACGTACAGGGGGAGCCGTGTTTCTACGCACGTTACGTGAAGAACTTTCTGCTCTATCCATGATATCGATCTAACAAACGCCAGTGGATTGGAAATGATGAAGGCCGCTACTTATTGAATATGACATATAATCAAATTACATCTGTATGTAACATACGGAGGTTTGGATGACTGTAATAAAAGTAGAAGCTAGAGCTGGTCAAGTAGTACAGAATACTAAGAAAATAAAAAATGGGAAGGGAACTGTACCAACTGGAGGTGATGGTGTAAGTATGTAGGGAGGAATTGCTGAAGATTTCAAAGGAGTCCTGCACCTGACCAAGTAAAATGTAATAGCCCAAAGTCATGCATATGTAGATTAATATGGAACTAAAACAAACAACCAGGATCTTGGATCGCATGTAGATTAATATGAATCAAACATTCAAGACCTTGGATGAAGCAAAAGAAATTGAAATACAGAGAAGAAGAAACACAACTGTAGCTATCAGTGCGTACGTAACATGCAGGGATGATCCTGGATGTACGAATTACCTAGGAGCCTTTTAGTGTGGCGTGGCAGAAGGAAGGTGCAGCTTGCCCGGCGCCGGCGATTGAGACGTTTAGCAGCTCAAGTAGTTGTTGAGAACCTGAGGTAGTAGAAAAACAACGAATCTAAACAGGGTCACTGGAGAAAACATGAAGGAGCTGAAACGAAAATGTGGAGAGTGGAAAATCTGATGGAGATGCTAACCAGTGTATGAGCTGCGTGGAAGAAGCCCAGCGTTGCCGTTGTTGATAAGAACAAATCCGTTGAAGGTGGAGCTCAGATTTAAAGAGGGGAAATCTTTGGGCAACTCCATCGGCAATTCCTCCACCGGTTACTGGTGATTGAATAGATCGTGGGGGGGGGGGGGGGGGGAGGGAGTTTCTCGCGGTTTGATTGCGGAGAAGAAACGGAAACCATGAATGGAGAGATGATTTTTGGAGAGTTCGTTGACAGCTTCGTTGTTGAAGAGAAAACACAGGGAGGGTTTGTAAAGAGGAAGAAGGTAAGGTGGGCTACGTATGGGCCTTTTGGGCTGCTGCGAGGCACTGGTCGAAGTAAAACTGAAACAAACTGGACCCATCAAAGTAGTTGCTGAGGTGGACCGTCTGCATATGTGGACTAAAACTGAAACAAAGCGGACCAATCAGAGAAGCTGCTGAGGTGGACGCTCTGCATGTTGAGAGAAATAGTCTTAGTGGGTTGCTCCCATATAGAAACTATAGATGGAGTAGTTCAGGGTGTTTTCTGCAATGTGAAAAGGAACTCGCACAGATCTAAAAGCAAAATTCAATGCAGGGGATAGGGCGGGTACCCCAACCACGGTGTGGGAAAACCGCGCTCGTAAATTCTGGTGTTCACGTCTCGTCACATTTCTATTTTCCCAAAATGGATGCTAATTTTCTGACTGTCTCGTTACATTTCTTTTTAGCTGAGGATTAATTTCTATGGCGTCTGCTTGAAACCCTGTAAATTATGATTGAAGGGGATAAGTAAATTCTGCCCTCCTAGCTAGTATCATCTTATGTTTAAGAACCATGCAGGAGCACTGCATCAGATAGAAGAAAAGAAAGCCAAAGGATGGCTGAAGTCTCACAGAAGGCCGTCGGCTTGAAGAAATGGAGAGACACACAAAATGAAAGCACGACCTAGCCTGAAAAACTATACATATTACACAAAGAAAGATCAAGATTAAGACCACCTACTAACCAAACTCCAGAGTAAGACGACCAAAAAAATTCAGTTTCCTTTGAATCGACATGATACTTTGTACGGAGGCCAAAGATTTTGTACCGGATCATTGACATGACTTTATCACTCCTTGTCACTTCTCCCGGCATTAGTTCCGGTTTCTCTTAATATTTTGAAGCAGTGCTGAATGACTTCCGTAAAAAAAAAAGACAAAATAAAACATTATCCTGCGTCAATGAGGTAATATGGAGTGCACCTACTTAATCGTATTCAGTGTCAGCGGTTCAGTTCACATCTGAGCTCACTAACCCACTTCAAGCTTTTCTCTGCCTGACAGTATCAGTATTGTAAAATATCCTACCTACAAAACTATGAGCTGATTGGTTTTGTCTGTAGAAAAAGGCACCACTCATTGCAGTGGTGCTCTGCCCTCTCGCAACTTGCAAGACTCCAACAGTCAAACAGTGCAACTAGCACATAATACAAATAGATTAAACCTTTTTTCAAGCCAGCTTGAACCATCTTGAACCGGCGTAGCGTAGAAGAAAACAAAGCGATTAAACCGTTTTTTCAAGCCTAAAATACCCCAACCGGATCGGCATATATAGAAACCAGTTTGTGTACCTCCAAACCCAAAACGGTGCACACAATATAGGCTTAAAATTGTGCAACTTGGTTGACAATCAAGCCCGAGAATTCATACAAAATACGAGACCGAGTTTAAGGAGCAGACAGGCTTCGCGGTGGTGCTGTCCGAATGGCACGCAGAGCACTAAATATGCAACGTTCTCGTGTTTGTGTACCAGCACTGTACGTACGCCGATCTCATCTAGATTCAGACTTGACACTCGAGTAATGGCTCATGTGAACTGATGCAGTGATACGTACACTGAACTCTCCCGTCCTCGTGCATGAACACACAGCGATTGCCCTTTGTCAACTTGGCCATTGAAGGGACAAGTAGGCATCGGCACAGTGGTCAGTGCAGCTCTGGTTTTGGACGGCGCCCTCCTCCAGGAAGAAATGAGCGGCAATGCGTTCATGGGGGTACTTGTGTTTCCCTTCTGAGCCACATGGCATGTGGGGTGCAGCACCAATGCTCACGAAATTGTTTGAGTTTCGTAGAAATTCTCAGACTCTAGCAATCAGCAATGAAATCTAGGCTGAGCAAGCTTGTTTGCAGACCCTGCGAAATCAGTTCAGTTGGTACAGGAGACATTGTAAATGTTGGACGTGCCAAAGGACAAGGTACCACCTAAACTAGTCCGACGACCTGGCAAATGGAGTAAACCACCAGATGGAACAGTCAACTAGTCAAGTTAAATACAGATGGTGCAATCTCTGTGGACTCGGGTCTGGATTCGTCAGGTGTTGTTGCGAGAAATGAAAGAAGCTTTCTTGGGGCAGTGGGCAAGCTCTACAAGGGAATCGTGGATCCTCTGATTAGTGAAGCCCTAGCTCTCCGAAGGTGTCTTTTGCTGTGGACATGGGTTTTAGCAAAGTCATCTTTGAGGTGGATTGCTCTGAACTCGTGAAGATGTGGCTTAATCGGTTGGCTGATAGATCTATTATCAAGCCAATGTTGGATGAGATTAGCGATCTTAGTGTGTTTTTTTACTTCTTTTAGTGTTGTTTTTGCGCGTCGCTCGCCAGGCGGCTCACTTTTGTGCTAAATTTGCTATTATCCAAGAGGAGTCGTTTTTATGGGATGCTGAGCCACCGCCGTTTTTAGTCCACAGTCTTAGTACTGATTGTATCAATGTGGTTTTGATTTAATAAAGCTCGTGGTTTCCCTAAAAAAAATGTTTGCAGACTACAACCTCAATAACTAATACATAACTGTGAAATTGTGGTCATCCAAGCGTCTGTAGTCCAACGGTTAGGATAATTGCCTTCCAAGCAATAGACCCGGGTTCGACTCCCGGCAGACGCATTTTTATGTTCGCTAACTGAACTTCGGCGCCCATTGTTTGTTCCCCTTTTTTTTTGGTCCCTTCAATCATTTTCCCGTTGTCAGCATTTTTTCTTCTGCGAAGCTGAAGAACAAAATGCACTGTAATCAGTGCAGTTCAGTGACAAAAAAATATCTGCTTTCATCCACCTCGAAGTCCCGACGAACAATCTGCCAGGAAAGCGTGCCGGATCATGTATCAGATCTCGCCGGCACCCTGCATGTTCTTGCAGCGCGATCCCGCTCCCTCTCCCGGCATGGCTCGCCGGGAGGCCGAGCTGTTCCATCGTCACCCACGCGAGGCGCGGGCGCGCGCTGCGCGATTCCTGGCCGCAGAAGCTGGACGATGCATGCTGTGGGCGCCATGGCCGATGCCGTGGGCCGACGCCGATCAAAATCTTGACGCCGGAGGTGTCCACTGGGGCGCACTCCATCGCTGTCTGAACCCCTCTCCAGACTTCAGGTCTCTATCCACTCACCTGCCCTTAATCCCAGCCTCCGATCGATCGAGCTTATTATCGGTGTTAATCCGCCATTGCCGGCGCCAATGATTGAGCTCTCAAATCCGTGCGCGCGCGGTCAAGCACATGAGGATGGATCGACGCCCATGCGGCGGTGTCTCCGTCGCCGGGCAATTGTACACGAGCTGAATTCGCGATGGATGCAGCCCGTGGGGTCGCCTCCATTTGTATTGTCCAGTTGTCGCCGCAGTTGCTTCTGCATAGTAGGCTTCAAGTTGGCTCGAGACACACATCGCGAGGGAGCAGGCGTTGGATCGCTGTGACGCGAACAAACGACAGCCACAGGTTCTTAATTCTGAAGCGGGTTATCCATGTCCACCATGACTATATCCTCGCGAAGCGTGGCCGCATTGATCTTGTGTTCATCGTCAGAAACTTTCAGCAAGTCCTTCACGAATGAAATGAAACCAACATATAGATCTTGCCAGTTATCTTGCCATTTACAAAACTACTTTACTGTCAAAGAATGTAGGTTGCCGAGGTCTTCTGTGAAGGGACTGAGGCTGGTTTGATGAAAACCTCCTGTGAATCGCAAACTCAACACTTCTCAAAAGAACACATACATAACTACTCAACAAGAAACGATATGAGAGCTCAACTAGAGACCACTAGGGTGTCCATATATTAGCAGCACATGTCATCTCAAGTGGACTCGTCCTAACGAGAAAGCTACAGATCAGACAACTCTCATGTGGCAATGTTCCTTGGTCATCAACACCCTCGAAACAGAACAAATTAATTCCATTTCAGGAGGCTTAACAACGGACAACACGCAGAAAAAATATATACCACTCCAGCACTATATGTAGCAACAGCATTGTTGAGCCGCTGCAACCTGCAACTCCAAGCTAGCCACAACTCATAACACTCACACTGACACTAGCTAGCGAACGTACGGTACTGAAAGAAAGTACTGCAACAGAACATTTTCATCTAGCCCCAGCAGCATTCGAGCTAGCTGACCGATGCCATGGGCGGGAAGCTGCAGCATCTGATGTCGAGGCTCCACCTGGCCAAGGGCGGCGGCGGGAGGGGCGGCGTCGCAGTGCCGAGGGGGCACTTCGCTGTCTACGTCGGCGAGTCCAGGGCGCGGTTCGTGATCCCGACGGCGTACCTGAGGCACCCGGCGTTCGTGGCGCTGCTCGAGAGCGCCGAGGAGGAGTTCGGCTTCGACCACCACGGCGGCTCCGCCGGCGGCGGGATAACCATACCGTGCTCTGAGAGCGACTTCGTCGAACTCGTCGGCAGCCTTAGCTCGTCCTCACCGTCGTCGTGGCGGCATTGATTTCGTTTCTTCCTCGTCGACGAGGAGATCTTGTTCCCTTCGTTTTTTGTTTTCGTGGCAGTGGCAGTATGTACATAACTGTATTTTACCGTAGCCGCCGATGCTCAAAAGTCAGGTATTCTGGAATAGCTGGTGAAGCTATGAATTATGACGGGCTCAACGGCCATGTTTCAGTCCGATGGTCAATCTGATTCGGTGTCAAATCCAAACGGGATAAATGGATTTCATAGGAACAACTGAAAATCTGTCTATAAAGGAAACAATTGAATTTCTGTTTGAAATAGGTAGTACGTTCTAGAAAAGAAAACTTTGTTCCAAATTAGGCCTCATAGTGTAGGATTTTAATTCCTTCGGTATTTGCATAATTAGGCCATTTATCGGGGTTTGGCGTGGGCATTGGGACAGCACTGCTTAATTTTGTTTTAGAGGAACACGTTGATTTTATTGATCAAATAACCATACTGCCTTCACAAATATGCTCCCGGATGCACTCCGGGACAACAACACGCGACACCACACCAGAAATCTTACAGGATCTAGCTAGCAAGTGAGCTGAAGCATTGGCACCTCTGAACACATGAATGAAAGAGCAGGACGGAACCAAACAAGCTACATGTTTAATGTCTTCTGTGACAGCACGAAACGTCGATTGATCAACCTCGGAGCTGGTCATTCGATGACCGATCGGTAGTATGAAGCCACCATCAGAAGCCCAAAACCTTCTTCAACAGCAAAGGTCAGCGCACACCAAGAGCAAGAGTTTCGCCAAGTTCATGAGACGTTACCCCATCAACATGCTCACCCCATGCAGCAAGGCATGATCCATTGTGATCCCGGTAAACAATTCCAAATCCCATACTATTGGAGGACGTGAATATCTCTACATCAGAGTTCACCATAACCATCCCAATCGACGACGATGACCACTTGTTAGTCGTCGAGGACTCACGCGTGTGATTGACAGCAGGTTTGTAGAGGTGCAGCGAAATCAGAATGATGTATACCTTCACTTTGGTTGGAATGGATACAGGATGCGTAAGTGTTTCACCCTCCCAAACTTTGTTCCGTGCATCCTGTCACATAGTCGACATAAATCGTTGTTTTTTCCAAGTCCGGACAACGAGCCAGGAAGTCAAAGCACCCAGACACGTGGAGAAGTGAACGAGTTTTTTTTATAAATAATACGATTTTTTAATAGAAATTCGGATTCTATCGCGTGGAATCAATTTTTTTGAAAAATAGGGCGCCGTCGCGTGCCGATCGATAGCACCCATGCCGATCAGCAGCGGTCATGCCCATCTGCATGTGGATCATAAGTGATGGTAGGTAGGTTCCAGTTTCCTTTAGATTAATATAGGATTAGATAAACCGTGTCTCGGTTCGAGATGAAATATGTATAAAATATGTGCGTATCGATGAGTAGGTTCCATTCCCGCGATCGGTTTCAAGTTTGATCGCCTCTAACTTCTTAATTTTGAATCGCAACTCGTACAGTTATTCGACGAATTTTGTCAAATTCCTCGCACTTGTTTGACCGTTTTAATTTTTTTTGCACGAGTACGTCTAACTCACCATTCTTCACAACTATTACGTTGTAACTTTTTTGTTTCGACAGATGTATTTATATTTTCTTGAAACCGATCGCGGGAATGGAACCTACTCATCGATACGCACATATTTTATACATATTCCATCTCGAACCGAGACACGGTTTATCTAATCCTATATTAATCTAAAGGAAACTGGAACCTACCTACCATCACTTATGATCCACATGCATATCGGCATGACCGCTGCCGATCCGCATGGGTGCTGCCGATCGGCACGACCCGTGCTGACGGCGCCCTATTTTTCAAAAAAATTGATTCCGCGCGCTAGAATCTAAATTTCTATTAAAAATCGTATTATTTTAAAAAAAAACTCAGGAGTGAACAGCCGCCTGCATAACTGAAGCGGGAATTGAGACTGAACCTCCTGCCATGCTCCACAGTTTCAACTCTGCTGCAAATGATGCAAGCACCAGCCACAGGAACTCTGTTTCGACCGAGTTGTAGGCCACTTGGCAAAGAGTTGTGGAGATAATGCCATAGGTGATTTCATAGGGCCAGGGACCTTGGACGCCCATAATTTCTTCCACAATTTCCCTCACCTGCTATTTCGAAAACAAACCTGAGGTAGACATGACACGAGCCGAGCGAGCAAGATTGTAGGCTGCGCAAATGGAGTAGGGTCGAAAGCGGGCGTGCAGCCAATATGCAAAATCCTCTACTCCATGGCGACTTATAGGCACCAGCTTGATCTTTCCCGCCGTTTCCTCGTCAAACAAGGCATGAATAACCTTGTAGTTCCAGTTCTTGGAATCTTACGTTAATAAAGAGCCGTTGTATTGTCCTCTATGGCATAAGGTGCAACATAGTATGGTTGAAGGTCTGATATCCAGTGATCCGACAAGATCTTCGTCCGCTTTTCCATCACCAATCCCCCACCTTATACCTTTCGCCACCAATTGTTTTTCAAAATGGATGCTTCTCCAAGCGTACAATGTTGATCTCGGGACCAGGGCATCCCAACATTCATAGTCCAAGATATCTATTTATTAAGGCTTGACAAGCCTTGTAAATAACTATGTAAATTTGTGCGGCTCATAGAAAATGGAAAATTTCAGTGGGAGGCTTTCCCACTGTTTCGCTTAAAAAAAAGAAATCTATTTATTAACGGGTGTATACTTTGCTTGTGTAGCCGAAACCAACAAATCTAGCGTGCACGGTATATCCCATGCATGCATCCGCCACCCATATCTTCTTGTGATTGGTGACCTATATTTTCTCATTGTTTGCAATAGGCTTCATTTTCATTTAACATGGTGTACTATGTATTGTGTTCTTTGTGTAAACATGCACACTTGCTCACATTCCACACTTTGATTATGTAATGTCGTGCGGTGTACTTGTGTTGTGACCCACATGTAAATGAGCAATGTGTGTGCATTGGAGTAAGAGATGCAAAATGTTTCACCCAACCATGTGTTTTTCTGGTGATTTCAAGCATTGGATCTATTATATCTTTGGACTAGAAAGTTGCATTTTTTTCCGTTTGCATATTTGATTTGGTGTCGAATAATTTTTCAAATACGACCAATCTTAAATTCATTTTGAGAAGATTTAAAATTCACATTCTGAAACATGGTGAAAAACATATAAAAAACGTATAAACTACGAAGTCTTGTGAGACTTTTAATTTGCATAAATTTTGATCTTAGATGCTTCTCCATACCTTAATTATGTTCTCTCGGTACAAGTTTTATTTGTGTTAGGTCAATATACTTGAAGGACGATCAAGAAACAAACTTGTCTTAATCAACCATCTGTTTTACGGGTAGAATGATAAGACTATCCACATAAAAAAAATCTTATTCGACAATACAAGATACAATTCATACACATAGTGGTTTCATTTAAAATAATTACACAAAAACATGCTAGAGATTATGTACAAATGCACAACAACCACCTATTATGATAGCAATATGAACAAAGACATAATGATAGACGACAACAATTCTAGCTCTTTATGTTTGAGAAAGAAAATAGAAAAATTCAAACAAGCTTAATAAATTGATATGCACCTACTCTTGTTTACATAATTTGAATGCCAACTCAATAACATATGGTCAACATGCTTGGAAAAAATATTTCTTTATGTTTTGCGAAAGAAAAATCTTATAATATCACCATGGTTACGCAAAAAAAAAATCGCCACTACTCAACAACCAAGATCTATCAATGAAGGTGCAAGAAAGGGCTAAATCTATTTGTTAATAACACCATGAAGAGGAAGTAGATGTTGATGAAATATGATGAAGACCCTCACGGCTAAGTCTAGCGGTGAGGATGTCACCCATTCCCTGATTCAGTTTTCAAAGTCCAACCGAGCGAGGAGGATCTCATGTGTGATCCCTTTGAGGATGTGCATGCATCCATCTCCACTAATCTATCAAAGCTGTCGTCTAGGGCTCATGAACTACTGGTGAATGGTGGAGTTCACAACACATGAGAGAGAGATATTATATCTAAATCTAATAAGAGAGGACACCTCAAAACCCCATTAGATCGAGATGGAGAGAGGAAAGGGGAGGATCATCCTCCACAAGTCCAATTGTGTGGGAGGAGGGTTGCCCTGTCCTCCTTTATATATCGGTTTTGCTATTTCTCATGAGTGAGAATTAAGTTACACCCTCTGATCCATGAAAAGTGTCGCCCATTTTGTGCTAAGCTAGTACAAACTTCATACTAGATGGGCGACACTTTTTATGGACCGGAGGGAGTAGAACTCACTCAATTCTAAACCCGTTAGAACTACGTCGTGATTGGTGCGGGATGTGAGTTGCCACTGAGATTTTCCTACGTAAATATAAGTTGCAACTACCCCCCCCCCCCCTCTAAAAGAGGATGTTTATTGGATGCAGTTAGACATGACTTAGTGTATAGATACATTCAAATTTGTTACATGCTTTTTCACCTACCATTGTATTACCCTTATTTCTAATAATTGAATTTAGCAGTTCTCGTGCTAACATTCAAAAATTTGTATAAAGTCCAAAATATCCTTTGTTGGATGGAGAGAGTATATATTTTTAGTTGCACATGAATTACACATGAGTTGCAAATTCAACTGAAGTCTGAGTGAAAATTAAGTCAATTCTCACATTGTCTGAGTGCGATTTAATTAATTATCATTCAGATGAGCCCTAATCACTCCCATAAAAAAGAGCCCAAACCCGTTTTCTCGGACCTGCTTGAGCGTATGAATTGAATTTCACGTGATTTTGAAAGTATAAACCACGCGAATCGAAGAGAAATCTGGCTTGTCCTTGTGAGTTGTGACCTTGTCCCTTTCGCCGTTCCATAGGCCAGGCCAGCAGCACATAAAGAAAAGGGGAAGCAGCTCCGTGCAATTTCCATCTCCCCCAAAGGAGAGCCAACCCCACGATCTCTCCACCAGCCGCCACCGACCCAGCCCCAAAACCCCACGCCGCGCAAACCCTAGCCGCCGCCGCCGCCACAGCAATGGCCGGCCTCCTGCGGCTCGCCGGCGCCGCCAGATCCCTCTCCCGCGCGCTTGCCCCTGCGGCGCCGTACAACCGGAGGCTCGCGGCCTCGGCGGCTGCCCTGGCGGAGGACGACTGGACCGAGTGGGAGGAGGAGGAGGAGGAGGCGCGGCGGCAGCGGGCCCGAGCGTCCGCGCCGGCCGCCGAGTCGTGGCCGGCGGGCGGCGGGCCCGCGGGCGTGCAGTGGGTGGTGATGGGCCGCCCCGGCCCACAGAAGCACGCCCACGCCGCGCGCCTCGCCGAGGTGCTCGCCGTGCCCTACATCTCCATGGGCACGCTTCTCAGGCAGGAGCTCAGCCCCACCTCCTCGCTCTACAAGAAGGTTCGGCCTCGTCCCAGCCCCCGCTCGGAATCGTACGATCCCTTTCCGGGTTCTCGATTCTCTTCCACTGCATCTGTTCTAATTTGAGCTGCCCGTCATGTCATGTCCCCTTTTCTAGTAATTTTGCGATTACGGGACCTCCTCGCGACACTAACCTCGATCACCTGAGAACGCCACAAATTCTGGAGATTTCTTTTTGTTTTGATGACTAATTTTGGAGGCCTTCCAGCCGTTTCGGTTATTCTGACAAACATTTCCACAAATCATTTGCCCAATTGATGAACTGCTGCGATTTTTCTCCAATTAACCCAAGCCAGATTGTAAGGTTCTTGGTCAATTCCCCGCGCGCTTTCTCGAAATCTCTCGTGACTTACCGTTGTACTCATGTGCTCTCTGTGATACTTGCCCCCAAATTCTGCAAGACCACAACTTTCTCTGGAATAGCAAAGTTCTTCACCTCCTCCTCATTTTTTCGCACAAAGTATACCATAATTCAAAAGAAATTTTCTCTGGCGACAGCTTCCTAGTCCTTAATTAAAGGCCCAACATTATCGCACGAGTATTTTTTTTCCACATTTTTATGCTCATATATATTGGACCCTATGATGCTGGGAAAGGAGTGTGGCTGCCATGTCCTTTTCAGCTTCGCTGATGACTGGGGGCAACCTCGTAATTTGCTTATGTTCACATGACATTCTGGGGGCAGTTGTGGAAATCCACATTACTTGGGTTTCATAAGCAAGTTTGTAGCATCCAACTCTGGCATCTTGTGGAGGGCAGCCGTCTGCATATACATGCTTCCAACTTTGCCCTGCATTTGTCCGGCCTTCTGGTTCTACTACCCTGTTTGAAGGGCTGGAGAGGAGTTGGTAGAGTTTCCTTATTGTAGACATAGATGACCATTTCACAAACGGCACTATACTACAGAACAAATGTATTATTACTAAATAAAAAATGTAACAGCAATTAGTTGTGGCTTTGTGGTTATTATATTGTGTTAAATTGCTTTTGCATCGCATATCAACAGATTGCTAATTCGGTGAATGAAGGGAAGCTGGTGCCAGAGGATATCATATTCGGATTGCTGACAAAGCGTCTTGAGGAGGGTTACAACAAGGGTGAATCTGGATTCATCCTCGATGGAATCCCACGCACTCGTATGCAAGCTGTAGGTTCCTATGACCTTTTATGCTTGAACAAAATAACATACTTACTATTACCTAGTGGTTAACCAGTTACCCTAGGCAATGGAATGCCTTGGTGCCCAGATACTTCCATTGTTTGACTAGTTTCACATTTCAGGAGATTCTTGATGAGATCGTTGATATCGACTTGGTTCTGAACTTCAAATGTGCTGATAACTGTTTCATGAAGAAGCGGTCTGGGGGCGACATCTGTTCCCACTGTGGGCAGCTATTTGATGTCAGTAGTCCGGTCTCTAGGGAGCGTAATTTCTCCCTCGGAAGCTCTACGTGGCATGGTCAGGCACAACATGCTGCTATTCCTATTATTGGCATGGAGAACTCAAGGATGGAGAAGATGCGTGCTTACGCTGAGCAGGTATTATTTTTTGCTTTGGCCAAACCTTCTGAATCCATGTGCTAGTTAGGAACTTAGGATAGGTCTCAGTTCGATTTGCACTTAAGGGACCAGACAACTCAAAATTAGCAATGACAGTATTCTTCTTATGCTCCCTGAAACACAAGACAACTCTAAGTCATGGATAGAGTTTTGTGCTATTACAACTGTACTTATGGTGTGTGTGTGATTACTTTTAGTAATATCGACACTCATGTGCAGGCCAAGCAGCTGGAAGATTACTACAAGAAACACAGAAAACTTGTGGAGTTGAAGACATCAGCTCGCCCTGGGGAAACCTGGCAGGGGGTTGTATCTGCCCTGCGCCTCCAGCATCTAGACCCATCCCCAACACCACACAAACTCACCGCGTAAATAGTGTCCGCTGAGTCTTAAGGATCTACATTGTGATCCTCTCGCATGCGACGTACGTAGTATAATGATATGCTTATGAGTTCTAGCCCCTGAGGAGTCAGTCGGCCATGATGTGTTGCTCTTTTTTGTTGTTATAGATAAAATGTAAGCGATTTTGTAGACACGCTTGCTTATATGTTTGTAACTGAGAATACTGAACTTGCGAGTGCAAGTCTGCGGTGTGCCAGGCTCCGCTGTGCTGTTGTTTTGAGTACAACTTCTGCTCAATATTGGTTATTGTGCAATCAACCTAAAGCAATATATTATTGTGCACATGCATCATCTCCTGATGTGGGCTTGTAACCCCTTAAGATACTAGGGAAGACCAGAAGATCAAGTGTGTGTGGTAAGCAGCAGAACTTGTGCTCCCTGAATAACAGCGAAAATAAGCTTCATCTTGTTCACTTATTAGTGAGTAGTTAATTTCCCTTTCTTTGAATCCTGTCGGAAAATGCTAGAACTTCTTACATTTCAGAACACAGGGAGTAGTTTTTTTCCTGGAGCTCGACCAGTAACCCTGGCTGTATAGCTTATTGCTCTGCTCTCTTCTTGAAATGACAGATTTGATGCACAAACCTATCTCTTTATCCCGGGCCAGTTCTGTGTTTAAGCTTTATATAATCCTTGTGCTGCATCAGTGGTGAAGCTGTTGTTTGTGCTTGTGAATGGAACTGCCTATAGATCATTTCTATTCGGAGGACTGAAAAACACACGAGTAAGAAAAATGTGGAAACTGCAATCTATATGCTTCTCAATGCAGCGCAACAGAGATATTTTGAAAAATAGTTCACTTGATATTCAATCGAGTAAGAAAAATGCAGAAACTGCAATCTATATGCTTCTCAATGCAGGGCAACGAGCTGTTTTGAAAAATATTTCCTTTTGAGATTCAATCCTACCATTGAACAACAACCTACAGAGTGAGTGACACATGATTATTTCGAAGGATTTCAATGGGAGGTTGGTTCGTCCTTCGAAATTTCTTCAAGTCAAAGGAGACCTAAATCTTGTACAGTAGATTATTATAGCACAATGATGCCTCTATGTCACACCTTGCTTCTATGAATTAGTAGCTTTTAGACTATCAAATGCTGACAGACAGTGTGAGGTCTTTTGATGATCTGGTCGAATCAGTAGTAGAGTTTCACACAGTTTCCGTCCTTCACAAAGGAAGATGTCTTCTTACTGCCCGTGTGAGAGTGTGTCCGACTGACTGTGGGTGGCGCCGCCCAGCCACGGCCAACATTGGCCGTCGGCGGCGAAGGCCGAAGGGATCCCATAGAGACAGGAGCTTGACTGAGATACGACACCGTGACCTGACTTTGATCCACGAACGGCGCCGATTACACACCCCAACGAACGAACGGTCCAGATTCCTCTGATGACACCTTTAGCCCCGTCCCGTGGCCCACAAAAGCACCACCATCTTCTCGTCGTCTCGTCTGCCTCAAATCGAAAAGCCGTATCGCCGAGAACCGAACCAAACCCCGAACCGGAGAGAGAGGAGCAAGGGCAAAACCCCACCTTCAGCGGCGGCGGCAGCGGCAGCGGCAGCGGCGATGGAGTCGGTGGAGGCGCTCGTGGCGCACATCCAGGCCCTCTCCGGGAGCGCGGACGACCTGGCCCAGCTCCACGCCCTCCTCAAGCAGGCGGACGGCGACGCCCTGCGCGGCGCCCACTCCGCCGCCCTCCTCCCCTTCCTCTCCCAGCTCCACCCCGCCGCCCACTCCCTCGGCTACCTCTTCCTCCTGTACGCCACTCCCCTCCCCTCCCCTCGTTTACCAAAACCCTAACCCCCAACCCCAATCCCAATCCACCGCGCCTCGCCGCGCTACCCTAATCTCTCCTTCGCGTCGATCGATTACTCGCGCACGCACGCATCTGACGACCCTCTTTGTTTGCTTATTACTCTCTGCAGGGACGCTTTCCTCTCGGTGTCCGCTAATCTGAGGGCGCACGCCGGCGGGGACCTCCTCGTGACCGTCGCCGATTTCCTCATCTCATGCTCGGCCGACCAGATACGCCTGTCGCCTGATAAATGTGCGTGCTGTCCCCGATTTCATCAAATCGGATCGTTTGTTTTGTTTCGCCGTGGGCTAAAGTTTCTAATTAAAACTCTACCTGTTCGCCGTGCAGTTCTGAACGTGTGTAAGGTGCTCAAGAGCGAGGTCATGCAGCTCAATGCGCCCATCAGAGGGATCGCCCCGCTAAGCGCGGCCGTCCGCAAGATCCAGGCCTCGTCGGAGCAGCTCACCCAGCTCCACGCCGAGTACCTTGTCCTGTGCCTGCTGGCCAAGCAGTACAAGGCTGGCCTGAGCGTCCTGGAAGACGATATATTTGAAGTTGAGCAGCCAAAGGACCTGTTCCTCTACTGCTACTATGGGTCTGGATTAACTCTGCTGTGCATGACATGTTTTTTTTGTTTTGAGAATGCAACACTTGCTTACTAGCTTGCCTTCTCCTGCAGGGGGATGATATATATCGGGCTCAAGAAGTTCCGCAAAGCCTTGGAGCTTCTTCACAATGTGAGGCTTCCACTATGCTAGTTCTTTTGGTAGTTGTTTCTCCATTTGTCGGTTGCTTACCGATGTATACCTCATTTTTAAGGCTGTCACTGCCCCAATGTCGTCATTGAACGCTATTACTATCGAGGCTTACAAGAAGTACGTCCTAGTTTCACTCATTCAGAACGGGCAGGTATTACACTTCCTTGCATCCTATATACTGCTTAATTGATTGATGATGCACTTTTAGGGAAAAGTTGTTCTATGCTATTGGGTTGAGATCAATTATGGCAAGCCTGTTTCGTTTAGCTTTTATCCATGACATTGCTGTATTATAATACATACAATAAGATATAAGAACGTTGAGTTCCATGTCACCGGCATTTCTTGAGACAACAGGTTCGTTTCCTCCCAGCTTTAATGAAATGGAACTCAGTTTATATAGATCAAAATTCGATCAAAGAACCAACTTGGAAAAGAAAATGTCATATATACTTCATATGACCCTTCATAGATTAAGGTAGTTCTGTATATAAGCTAATAATGTAAAAGGCATTGCATCAGATGAGATGCTAGAATGCTAGATTAGTGTAGTAACATATTTTATCCTTGAAAGAGGCAAATCTACATTGCATTTCAAGCTGATTTGATGCATCCCCTTCTGTTGATGGCATAATAAGCTTGGTCTACTACATTCACTAATTTTGGTGATCATAAATTCATTTAGTCCTTTGTTTTGTGATCTTTAGTTGGTATAAATAAGGAGCACAAGGACACCATTTTGTAAATGAAATAACAAAAAGTTGGCAGTATGGAATATACTCTTGATCCCCACATCAGTGTGTACTTATCCATATCATGAACAGTCGTCCGCCAGCATTTATTTGGAAGAAAAACCAAGGACCGCATAGTTGTTCCTTTTGCTCTACTGGTGACTCCTTCAAACCAATATTGAGATATGTTGTTACATTCTGAACGTGTTAGTTGAAGTTTTATGTGGGATATCGAGTTGAGATATATTGAATTTATGGAACAGGTTCCATCATTCCCAAAGTACACATCTTCGACTGCTCAGAGGAATCTGAAAAATCATGCTCAGGTATACTTCCATCCAGCGTCCCTATTTCAGTTTTCATTGTATTCCGTGGTATAAATTATGCTCTTGGTGTCAAGTTGTTGGATGCAATGTGGAGTCACTTGCCCTTCCTAGTTTCTTTACGGTTTTGGTGTGAGTTATGACAGTAGTCAAATTAATTGAGTTGTGATAAGTTTTCATGGTGGTTAGTCATTCATTTTACTGGACAACTGTAGATTTCTTAGCACTAATCAGCTACATTTTGTTGATCCTTGTTACTCTGTGCAAGTCTTATACTTCTTAAAATGACTAAGATCATTTAATAGGCCTAACACAATCAGTACAGCCGTGTTTAGAATAAAGGAAAATGGTAGGAATTTTGGTGGATAGGATTCTTACAGGAAATTTTTCTATGGTACCCTTTGGAACAAAGGAATAGGAATCTCATATAACTTTGAAATTCCTACGGGATAAGCTATTCCATAGGAATTTTTGAGGAAAACAAACATGAGGTCTCACCTCAACTTTTCATCTTTCCATGTCTACAATTCCTGTGTTTTCTGCTAACATCCAAATGACACTTCGAAATTTTTCCTGTGTTATTAGTTCCTGTAGGAATTTAGGAAACATGACACCTCAATTCCTGCGTTTTTCCAATTCCTACGTTTTATACTTCTTAAAATGACTAAGATCATTTAATAGGCCTAACACATATCCCTAGTCAGATGCAACCTGACTACCACTAAGGACATGTTTTTTTAATATATGCTAAATTGTACTATTGATGATGTACTTTTTCTTTTTAATTAACATTTTTTCATCTTTCAGAAAGCATTCATCTTGTATATACTCTTTAAATTTCAGGTTTACATCGATCTGTCTACTTGCTATGGCAATGGTAGCTACTCTGAGTTGGACACATTCATCCAGTCAAACGCAGAGAAGTTTCAAACTGTGAGTATTTCTTCCTTCCTGCTTTGGCTAACATTCCCCTAGGAACTAGTGCTAGTCTGTTACCAGGCATACCGGGCCTTTGGACATAGGATTCTGAAACCAAAGGGATAGGAAAATAGAGGGTTCAGGTGCTACACTACACATCCCCAATCCTATGGAATGTCAACTACAGGAACGGCAACAACAGAGCCTTTGGCTGCACCATAGGAATAGTAGAGGAATTCCATGCATTAAATACTACTCCCTCCGTTCCTTGATGGTGTATAAGTTTTTGAAGAAAAAATCCAAAATATAAGGTGTATTTGCTATTTATGCACAATTTGACCCATCAAAAAATAAAATATAGTGTCAAAAGAGCGATTTAACGGATTGTATTCATTTTGTACCAATTAAGAACTCATCTCTTGCCATTTTTTCTACATAAAAATTTAGTACACTATGTACAAAATAGCTTGTCTTAATATCCGTGCAGAAAACTTATACACCCTATATTCAGGAACGGAGGGAGTATTATTTTTAAGTTTGAGGTCTGATTAGGAAGGCAGGCGTAAGGGTATGTACAATGGTAGTCTTGCAACGTAGTTTAGATATGACAATAAAACTATACAATGGGTTATCTTTTAGTCTTATCTTTAATCATCGGATCTCCTACAATTGTGGTGAGACATATTATGCTAAGAGATGATCTCTTAGCTAAGATAGTAGTCTTTTTTTCAGTTCTCTCCTCCACATCAGCAAACATCCTACGTGTCAACGCTAAGACATAACGATTGTACATGCCCTAAGTGTTTTGTCCGAGTACGCGAATCAACGCTCGCAGTTTTGGCGTGAGGACCCAGCTCAAGCGCTCACTTTCTGCATCAGGAAGTTTTCCTAGAGGTCAGACCTAATGTCTAAATTCCTCTGGAATCAGCCCCTTAGGAACCCTCAAGGTCCCAATCCTTAGATCCAAACACATTCCTCTGAAAACAATCCTTAGGATTGAAATCCTACGGAAATCCTTTGAAATTCCTCCGATCCAAAGAAAGCCGACTGTAGGCTGTAATTACTTGCCAACTTCCTCCCCTGTTGGGAACTACTTGTATTTATCTGTCTATATCCATACTATATATTATTAATCAATATTTTTTCTTAGCAGAGTTATTTTTGTAATTTTTTCTGATTGCTGTGTTCCTTTCTCCTTTGTTTCAGGATAACAACCATGGACTTGTGAAGCAAGTACTCTCCTCAATGTACAAGCGAAACATCCAAAGGCTGACACAGACCTACTTAACTCTTTCACTTGAAGACATTGCCAGCTCTGTTCAACTTAACACCCCAAAAGAAGCTGAGATGCATGTACTTAGGATGGTGGGTGTTGTATATTTTTTTGTTTGGTGGTGTTCAGCATGTATAAAAATTGTTATCTGACAATTTGACTGTTTTATCGATTCAGATTGAAGATGGTGATATCCATGCAACGATAAACCAGAAGGATGGCATGGTCAGCTTTCATGAAGATCCTGAGCAATATAAAAGTACTGAGACGGTGGAGCATATTGACTCGTCAATTCAAAGGTATTTCCACTATTATATGTTAAATATAATCTGTGCATATTTGGAGATTTCTGTAATTTTATTGGTGTCGTTGGTCTATAGTTCATCTTGGCGCCTTATGCATAATCTTTGCTTCAGAGCATCGGTTGAGAACTTGAGATATAGTTAATGCATTGTTTAACTCCTTTTAGAAGACGGCATATGTTTTTGATTTACTACTATGTTTTTTTGTATGCCCAAATTCATTCTTAGACACATGCAGTCATGGACAATGTTTTGTCAAACCTATGAATGCTAATTAAGTATGGGGAATAAAACCTTTTTGTATGCCAGAATTCATTCTTTGGCACATGCAGTCATGGACAAGTTTTTGTCTAACCTATGAATACTAATTAAATATGGAAAAGAAACATGATTATTGTGATGTAACCGATTCAATGCTCTAACAATTATTCTCCAGGTTGATGGCTTTGTCCAAGAAGCTGACCTCAATTGATGAGAACATCTCATGCGATCATGCATTTTTGACAAAGGTTAGCTCAGACTTGCAGATGTGTTTTCCTGTCCCCTTGTCACTGCCTTTCGTTGTTTTCTAACCTTGAATGTGGTGCAGGGTACAAGGGAGCGTGGAAGATTCGACTACGATGACTTTGACTCAGTTCCACACAAATACTTTTGAGACGGTCTGTGTCTTATTAGGTTGAAATTACTGCCATCAAGCCCTTCTCCTGAGGTTATTGTCGGTTCGATCCTTGTAATCCGCCATCAGAGTTTGAACCCTGTAAATTCTAGCATTAAAGGATGGGGAGCTTTGGAGCTTTTTTCTTAGGGATAACGAAAACACTCGGAACAATCTATCAAGCTAGCTGTCATTTTGAGTACCTATTGTTGTTTTTTGAGGGAAGAATGCTTGTGCATTTTATGCGGCCTTGTGTTATGTATACTGCATTGTTTGGGGGTTGTGTCCTGGCTGGCGGTTGGGCTACTTCAGTTTGAAAGTTTGAATGGGATTTGTGGGACGTGATATAACCACGTGAAAAGTGGTGGAGAACAAAATTTGTTTTTTCTCGCCTGTGTTACCCACGATTTCATTCACCTACAGGAAGACTTTACGTCTTCCAGAGGTGGAACAATGGATCTAAAATCAGGACGCCATTTGGCTCGCCTGTGTTACCCACGATTTCAGTTACCTACAGGAAGGCTTTCCGGCTTCCAGAGGTGGAGCAATAGATCTAAAATTAGGACGCCATTTGGAGTCCATGGTGAGTTTTCTGGACCTCCCCTAACTGGATAGGGAGTAACTTGTAACATCTTACAACTAGCATCCCTCATCTGCATAGTACCTACAAGTACGTGAATCAGAGTTACTCATATTATATTTGTCCTCCAATTGTGCAAATGCAAACCTGAGCCAAATACTCACAACGATGGCGTTAACTCTTATATTCCTTCACCGCATAACGAACGTGATGGCGTGACTTCTATAATCATCTTTTTTGGAAGGAATGCCGATGATGTTTATTTATGGTCCCTTAGGATAGTCAATTCTAGGTACCCTTTGATCCGGTAGATCATCATCTTATGTACATGATCTGTTAGTTACGTTTTTACATTTTAGTCCTCAAATTTTCAGAACTCAACCTGCACTACACAGCAGAAATCATTTAAACGAAGGCCTATGGTGAGTTGCCCCCAACCTTTATGGTCTTTGTAACAATTTTTCAGTGCCACATCTTTTAAATTGTAATAAAGCTGCATGATTTTTATTGCGAAAACGCACATGAGGTTGTAAGTTTTTTTCGTGTTTGTTGTACTTTGCTTTCCCCCCAGATTTTCCATGTCAAACATGCATGACTTTTGTTGCTATATATTGCAAGGTTTCTCTGGGCGTTTACTACAAACTTTAGTGTTTCTCTTTTTTTAGAAAATGTTTTACATGCTTTTCAATGATCAATACACATCGTGTTTTTTGTAATTGTTTGCACTTTTGAAATAGTTGGTTAGTTTTGTTGCAAATAGATATGTGAGATATTTTTCTATTGCGTAACCACTTTTTTATTGCTGCAAACACAAAAGTATTTTTAGCGTTTGTGATATTTGTTAAAAGTTTACTTTTATTGCAAATCAAGTTATAACAAAAAATATTGTTTAACCACTTTTGACGCATTATTATTTTAGGTTATGTACCATTAAAAGATCCGAACCTTTCGGTGATATTTTTCTCAAGCCCAAACTTTGAGTCGTCAATTTTTGGTGGTAGAAAACCACTTTTCCCTTTTTAAAAAGTTTTGACGTTCAATTGAACAATATTATTTAGACAAGGTGAGAGATTTTCTTCGCCGGCCTTAGAATCGTGAATAGAGGGAGTACTACACATACTTAGATACACTCTCTCAATTAGCGCTCGTGTATAGTTTTAAGGAGAATGGCATGTATTAGTCAGCTGATTTTATAAAATATTAGTCCCAGTCACATTTAAAAGTTGCAATGACGGTTTAATACAAAGTGTAATTGTATATTTCTCCAAACTACTGTTGCACTTTTCCAAAGGTGTCTTATACTTGGGAAAAAACTTAGCAAATCTGCGTAAGAAATATCCAAATGAATTCAATCCGGGTAAAACTTACCTAGGGAGGGTCTAGAACTCCACGTTCCATGTTACTGTTGGTACCAGGAAACTTACAGGCTAAGGTAGAGAGTAGCATCATGATCGGTTTCCAAGACCTTGAGATACAGTAGCTTCCAAGAAATTCAGCGATCCTAGACCTAGTTCGAGCAAGACACCTCTCGCCGTCGCACTACATCAACAACAGCGGCGAGGGCGATATAGAAAGGGATTTGCTAATTCTCAGGCGCCTGAGAATTTCTTAAGTCTCAGTCATCTACAAAAATATGCATCAGTTGCACTTTTCTGATAAAAAAGTGCAATTGCACTTTTCTGACCCTCCCCCTACGCTTACTCGCTTACTCGCTAAACCCTCGCCCTACGCTTCCGATGGCGAACCTCCGCTTCCCCGGCCGCGCGGCCTGGCCGCGCAAGACTCCGCTCCTCCTCGCCCTGCTGCTCGCGGCGGCGCTCCTCGTCCCGCAGGCCGCGCTCGCGGCGTCCGGCGGCGCCATGGGCGGGCGCTCTTCCTCCCGCTCCTCCTCCTCGTCATCGAAATCCACCCGCTCGTCGTCTTCCAGTTCGGGACGGCACTCGTACTACCACCACCACCATTCGACGACCTACGTGTCGTCGCCCCGCACGCCGGCGCCTCCCAGCGTGGCCACGGACGCCGGCGACGCGCCGGGCGCCGTGTTCTGGCTGGTGGCCCTCGGTCTCGTCTCGCTGTTCGTCGCCGCGATGTACTACGGCAGCCGGCAGAGGACCACCGTGGTCAAGCTCCAGGTACGGTGCTCCCGGCGGTTTTGTTTGGTTCTTCCATGCAGCAGCAGCAATTTACCTTTCCGTTTCATTCGTTCAAGCCAAAGGAAAGGGAGGTCGTGACAGTTTCTGGATGTCCTTTTTGTTGATGATTTCAGGTTGCGTTGCTGGGCTGGGCAAAACCGTTCCAGAAGGAATTGAATGAGATTGCTGACAAAGTGCAGGCCTGCAACGAGCGTTCGTATAAACTCATGTTGACTGGTAATGTGTGCTGTATCTCTACATGCTTTGGTAGTTTGGTGTACTGTATATGATTACCCTGCAGCTTGAATCACATGCCTCAGTTGTGTATTAGCTTAACTTTGTAGTTAGCTTTGAGGTTCTGCACTGTGCAACTTCAGTGCTACTCGAAGATAAAGATGGGATACTGGTGTCTTTTAACATGCTTGCCTTTATGTAATGTATTCTCTGTTCAAACTTTGGGTTCTGATGTCTAGTTCACTCTGTCACTAAAAACTAATATCTAATCGTGTTTCAACATACATAAAAAGAAATGAGAATAATTATCCCCGGTGTATAAAGTGAAGTGGCAACTCCTGAACTGAATGTGGTTTTTGTTGTAGTCTCTGCGGGAACAGATAGTACACTTATGCTGAAGTGGGACGGACTCTTGAACTGAATGTGGTTTTTGCTGTACATCCTGCAGAAACATATAGGGAATTTACATTTGTATCTAGGCCATAGGTTACACACAAGCTGACAAATTTATAAGAAAATGCATATTTATATCCTGGGATACGAGTGGTATTCAAGAATTATCACATGTTAGCCTACAGAAACTAGCCTGCTTATTCGCATGACCCAATATGACTGTAAATCTGTAATAGTATTGGTCATTTACCTGCATAGTGGGAGATATCAGATACTTACTTTCAATATGTATTATTAGCATATACAAAAACTAGCCAGCTTATCTGCACGACCCACTTCAGGGAAATACTACGTTATCACATACTTATCTCTTATCTGCTCAATGTTGGTCATTTACCTGCATAATGATGGATATCAGATCACTTTATTTCAGTAATCTTATTAGCATCTACAGAAACTAGCCTGCTCAGTCGCACAGTCCAATGTGACTGCTATAGCATTCAGGAGCATATTACATTATCATATACATACCAGTTATCTGCACACCCTTGGTCATTACATAGATGTTTTTTTAATTTCAATACATCTTGTACAAATATATATGGCTGATATCAATTGTTTGTCAGTACTGACTTGTTTATCCTGTTCCTGTGATGCAGAGACCATATGTTCGTTGAGCCGTCACAAGGATTGCTGCATATTTTCAAGCTTATCAGTAAGAAACATATATGATACCTCTTGGTTATACATAAATCTATGTGGTTTGATGCTTCTCCTTAATATAACCACTACTGGGATTTTGTATGCAGTACCCTCTAGTTGAACTCACTGAATATTGTAATTTTGCTATTTAATTTCTTTAGGTTGATGTAAAAAATGGAACGGATTCTTGGGAGGCGTATTTTGATGAACTTTCTATCGAGGAGAGGAGCAAATTTGATGAAGAAACACTTTACAGCCTGGACGGAATCAAGAGGACGAAGGAATACTCGAGAAAACAAGATGGCTCCAGAAACGAATATATAGTGGTATGAACTTCATCCACAGTAAAACTGTTTCCAGAAAAATGCCTTCTATCCTTCCTTTTCGATGTGAGCTACCTGCTGACAGAGAAGATTGGTGAAAACAATTATTCTCATGATTTGATATTCTTTCATGGTGGCATAATTGATGTTTGTGATAATTTTCATTTCCTCCAGGTAACAATCCTAGTCGCTGCTAATGGAGCACTGAAGTTCCCTGAGATCACAAGACCTGCAGATCTGGAAGCAGTAGTGAAAAAACTCAACTCTATACATGAAGGAGATATTCGGGTATGGAGAACATTTCCTATCATAATTCACTCACGATTGATTTCAGAATTGAGATAAAAGAATGAAAAATATTTTGCATGTCATTTTGTCTAACATCGCTGATAACTAATTCCTACCTGTTCTTGCTGTCTCAGGGCATTCATGTTTTATGGACTCCGCAAGAAGAAAACGATGCACTTACCGAAGAGGAGCTTCTAGCAGATTATCCACATCTGAGGCCCCATTCTGATGACTAGCACAACGCTAATTCCATATTCTTGGAAGCCATAGTGTACATAAAATCAAGTCAGGAAAGTCGTTACATGTAAAAAGGGTACTTTAGGTTGGAAGCGGCTCTCATTTTCTATTCAAGCAAGCACATTAAGAATCTAGACTGCCAATCTCCATCCGTAAGGCAAGCATAGTGTAGCACAAACTATAGTTGCCTGGGTGTAGAAATTAAGTATGTGACTGATCTTTTGTGTTTCTGCCTTGCGACAGTGAAGCTATCTATAACTCCTACTGATTATTCAAATCTCAGTTTATAGAATGTCCATGACGCGTACAAGGTCTGCAAAAACTGTGTGCGATATGCGATGTATCTTCCCTATTTCAAATTGCTTGTCAATTTAGTTAACGTGCAGACCACAACTATCAGTAATTGATATGTGGATTTTGTTATAATAAAATACGTCACCAAACTGAAAAGATACAGTACGTACTAGTCTACTTCGGCAACATTGGACATGGCTAGAAGTCCATGTCACATCCTACTATGTCGGAAACTTACATGCAAGCTAGACTGAATTCTAGTAAAACAAAGCAATATCAGTTTCCAAGCAAATTCAGATTCAGAATTCTAGTACAACTTGCACTAAATCTGAGTCAATTGATTCAGAATGGAGGGAGTACCTTCCAAGAAATTTTGATGCATTTCGCAATTGCTATATTTAGTGCCAACTTTACGGCAATACGATCAATCCTCTGATAGTTCACCAAAATCAAACCCCTCGCCTCCGCTCCCAATGGCGGCCACCGGCTGTACCGGCCGCTCGCCGGCGCGGAATTTCCGCACGACCCCGCAGTATGTCCCCTCAAGACCCCGCTCGGTCTCGCTCTGCTGCTCGTGGCCGTCGTCGCGGCGCTGATCCCGCAGGCCGCGCTCGCCGCGTCCGGCGGCGTCATGGGCGGGCGGTCCTCCTCCTCGTCGAAATCCACCCGCTCGTCGTCTTCCAAAAGGTACTCGTACCACTCTTCGAGGACTTACATGTCGGTCGGCACACCGGCGCCTGCCCGCGTGGCAACGGACGTCGACGGCGGCTCACTCTTGATGGTGGCCATCGGTGTCATTTTGCTTGTCGCCGCCGTGAAGTACTACAGCCGGCCGAGGACGACGGTGGTTAAGCTCCAGGTACTACCGATTTCTCTTCAGTTCAGCAGCAGTTTGCCTTCCAGTCCAGTATCACCGTCCACTACTCATAAAGTCATACAGTAATTACGTGCAAGCCAACGGAGGTCGTCACAGTTTCAGGTTGTAATTTTCTGAACAATTATTTCAGGTTGCCTTGATGGGCTGGGCAAAACAGAAGGAACTGACGAGATTGCTGAGAGAGTGCAGGCTTCCAACAAGCGCTCGTATAAACTCATGCTGACTGGTAATGTGATTCCTAAGTTCTTGAGGTTCTAGATACTTTGGTGTGGTTACATCGTACCTCTGCAAATTGACTTCCATGCCTCATTGTTTAGTAGCTTCAGTTTGTCGTTAGTTTCGAGGTTATGCATCGTGCAACTTCAGTAGAGGGTGGCATACAGTGTTTTTGTTCAGATGCTAACATGCTTTGCTCTATTTACTGTAATTTTCAGACTATTTTAATCTGCTGTCAACTTCACCCTGTCATTGAAAACTAAAGTCCATTCGTTTCGAAGTATATAAAAGAAGAAACGTTAGCTTGGACAAGATACAGTTATCTCTGGTGTATAAAGTGAAGTGGCAACTTTCGATCTGAATGATGTTTTTCTCGCAGTTTCTGCAGGAATAGATAGTTTACTTGAAGCAGGTATTTACAGTTGTAGTACTTGGGCTGCAGGAGCAACTCTTGAACTGAATTTGGTCTTTGCTATAGTTTCTGCTGATATAGATACATCACTTAATGCAGGGTATTTACAGTTGCTCCTAGGCCATACGTTGCAGACAAAATGACAAATATATGAGAGCATGCATATTTGATAATGGATGATATCAATTATTTGAGAGCATGCAGACAAGTTGACAACACAATTGATATCAGCCATCATCAAATATGCTTATCCTGTTCCTATGATGCTTGTTTGTCAGTACTGACTTGTTTATCCTGGTCCTATGATGCAGAGACCATATGTTCCTTGAACCGTCACAAAGATAGCTGCATATTTTCATGCTTATCAGTAAGAAACCTATACGATATAGTACTTCTTAGTGATACATAAATCATGTGGCTTGATGGTTCTCTTTCTAAGATGACCACTAGGATTTTGTGTGCAGTGACCTATAGTTGTACTCACTGAATCTCGAAATTTTCTGTTTGGTTACTTTAGGTAGATGTAAAAGATGGAACGGATACTTGGGAGGAGCTTTTCGATGAAATTTCTATCAAAGAGAGGAGCAAATTTGATGAAGAAACACTTTACAGCTTGGAAGGAATCAAGAGGACGAAAGGGTTCACAAGAAAACAAGATGGCTCCAGAAACGAATATATAGTAGTATGAACTTCATCCACAGTAAAATGTTTCCAGAAAAGTGCATTATATGCTTGCTTTTCGACGTGATCTACCTGCTGATTGAGATATATTGGTAAAAACATCTTTTAATGATTTCATATTCTTTTATTAGGAATGCAAAAGTTTCCTGGTTGCAGAATTTAATTTTTGTGATGATCTCAATTCCTTCAGGTAACCATCCTAGTCGCTGCTAATGGAGCACTGAAGTTCCCAGAGATTACAAGACCTGCATATCTGGAAGCAGTAGTGAAAAAACTCTAACTCTATACGCGAAGGAGATATTCAGGTATGTCAATGTTTTTCCATGTCATTTTCTTCTAATAACGTTGATAATTAATTTCCTACTTGTGCCTGCTGTCTCAGGGTATTCATGTTTTATGGACTCCACAAGAAGAAAATGATGTACTTACCGAAGAGAAACTTCTAGCAGATTATCCACATCTGAGGCCACATTATGATGACTAGGACGGAGCTCTATGTTCATATTCTAGGATGCCTATGTAAGATCTATAGTAGCCACGAAGAATGTTACATGTAAAAACGGTATGGTAGGGCTGCTACTCACGGTCACTTTGTCTTCAAACAAGATCATTAACAGTCTAGGCTGCCAATTTCCATTCATGCGACAAGTATGGTGTAGCCCAAACATTTGCTTAATTGTCTGGGTAATGGTAGATATTCATGTGGCAAGTATTCTGCGTTTATGTTCTACCTTTGAATGTGAAGGCATGTGTGAACACTTACTGATTCTTCAAATCTCAGTTTATAGAAGGTCCATCATGCGTACAAGTAATTGATATGTGCATTTTGTTATAATAAAATACGACAGCTAACTGAAAAGCCAAGTTTTCTAATGCCATACCCAAATTTTGTATCTGCCTACTACGATGTGCAGGAGCACAGTGCCCTTATATTAACATTTTGCATTTTATGTTCTTATTTAAGAACAAAGAAGTAAAGAAAGAAAATGGAGCAGTCTAGGATCCAAATGAATAATCCCGAGGATGATGTCCGGATTGTAGCATTAGTTCAACATAATTTCGTAGATAGGATAATTTCCCAACGAAAGCGTGACTACACTCAATACTCACCATATGTCTGTCTTTGATCCAAAACATGAAGTCCTTTTAGTGAAGTATGTATGTTGCTCTGTGTTATTTTTGCATTTCTTCTAATTTCTATTCATATTTATAGTATCCAATCAACCGTGTAAACAAATGTTCTTCCCATCTCCCGTGTCCCGACACAAAGGCGGCTAGTGTTCTCCCCTCTTCTCCGGCAAGGACACCGCTTCCGTCCATCTCCAGTGCCCATACAAGTCTTTATCCGTTTGTTCAAACAGCAATGGACGTGGTGGTGGCGTAATGGCAAATTGACAGTAGAATAAGTTCCGGCCATCTCTACATCCAAATGATGTGGTCCCTTGGATCTTGGCAGCATATATATTGGGTTTTCTCATGCCAATGATATTATGTTGGTTGGTAGAGGCATGCTGGAAGTGTTGGTAGCGCTAGCAACCGTTGGAGGACGAAAAATGGAGAATAAAATTTCATTTTGTTTGGTGTGCATGTTGGCTGTCTTGGTATCCCAGTTTAGAGAGACTCTCTAGGGTGATGTTGTTGGGTCAGCTAGTCAAAGTGCCGATAACTTGTGGCTTAGACTCATCGATATGACTTGTCTCGCGGTTGTCAGTTGCGGGCTTGCCATGATACAGCTAGAGTTTGATAGGTGCCTGTATTGTTTAAATTGTTTGTAGTGTTGGTTCCTCTCATCTTTGACATGAATCTGAAATAACTCAGGGTGTTTTCTCTTACTCCATCTTTTTTTATACTCATCGATAAGGCCACTATCTCTTTTTCAGATAGCAAAGAAACAAATCAACTAATTAATAGCAAGACTCTCTCATGTTCTAGGCTAATTAACTATGTTGTTTGTTGTGCCTTTTTCTCTATGATTACATGCAATGTTTATTTAGCACCATTGTACGAGGTAAAAATTTAACAATTTATCTTGGGAATAGATAGTGGCATTGTATAGATGTAAATTGTAATTTTGACAGTGGTCTTACATTTAAAAACAGAGGGAGTAGAAAAATTGTTATGATTGTTTATTATCACCTTTTGTGCAGTACTAATTTCATAAGAATTTTAGGGTGATATCCCTTGTCCCAAATTGAAGTTCAAATTGTCCTCTTTAAACACTACACTTTCTTTTGTGGTGCTACGATGAAACACATATTTATGTGTTTTTTGACTTATAAATCAAAATTTAAACGGTTTTGCTAGTTCTAAGTCGTCTGAGAACTCACGAGTTCTCAGTCGCGTCCACCACCGTTCGATCATGCGTCAAGATCCGTGTGTTTTCCCTTTTTTCTTTTACACGTTTTTTCCAGTTGCATGCGACCTGAGCTCTAGACGCGCCCAAATTTAAAAAGCCAAAGTAAGCGGGGGCCTCGAGTGAGAGATTTGGCTTTCGATTTCACCCTATTCCTAAAACCCTCCTGGCTCCTGCGGCTAAACCCTCGCCCCGTCGTTCTCGAATCCTCCACCGCTTCCAATGGCGGCGATCACTACCTGCTTTCACCACCCACCGCCCGCCCTCCGCTGCGGCGGACCTCCATCAAACCCCTTCCTCCGCTTCGCCTCCTCGGCGCATATCCTCCACCGGTCCTACGGCGCCGCAGCGACCCCTCCCCTTGCTCCCGTGTCTGCTCGCGGCGACGAAGACTGACGACGCGCTCCCCTACCCAAAGTCCCGTAAGAGCTCGTTTGGTCTCTCCCCGCTACTCGTCGCCGCGGCGGCGGTAGCGGCGACCCCGCAGGCCGCGCTCGCGCTGTCCGGCGGCTCCTGCGGCGGTTCAGATGACTCCAGCTCGTCGTCGTCGTCGACCTCGGATGACTCCACTACTGATTCCATAGATTGGTCGTCATCTGAGGTGACTCACGAGTCCGTCGGCACAGCGGCGGCTCGTCCGGCGCCCCCCAGCGACGACATGTGGTTTTGGGGCGGCCTCGCAGCGACTTGTGTAGCGTGCGCCGCCATAGGCTGGATAACGCGCGAGACCACCACCGTGATTAAGCTGCAGGTCCTCTCCCCGATCTCGTAATCCAAATCTAGTTCAGTTTTAGGACACTAGCTAGGTTTCCTTGATCACTTGGATTTTTTTCCGCAATTCAGGTGGCGCTGCGTGGTACGGAGATGGTAAAACCAGTCCTAAAGGATCTGAATGCGATTGCTGAGAGGGTGCAGGCTTCGAACCGAAGCTGGTACAAGTTCATATTGACCGGTACGAACTGTGCACGTTGCTCCTGGAATCATTTAGTTTGTGTGTGTTCACCCTTAAGAATTCAGTGCATCGTTGACAGATGTCTGCAGTTTGGTTATATGATTCAGGCTGGCCATGATATTGATCTCTAGCTTCGTACTGTTCAGTGGCTTAAAAAAAACCTTGTCAATGAGGGAATGGTCTCTTCCTTGGTAACAGGTTGGTAGGTAGTTGAGACACCCGATTTATTCGAGCACGCGCAGCTGGGCCTCGGATTTTTTCGAGCGCGCACAACTCGGACTCCAACCCGGCCCGGCTGGTTCCTCACTCGAAAGGATGTGATCTCTCCACTAATTAACATGGATAAAACCCTAGAGGAGTCCCGCTGCCTCGCTGGGCGCAGGATTCGAACGTGGTGGTTGCGCACTCGCTGCCTTTGGGCTTTAGCACTGAACTAGTGCCCAGTTCTTCAGTGCCTTTCATTCTAACGAGATATTTTTAGAGACATACATATGTATTTTGATGTGCATATACACATATCTCAGTGTTAGTATTTACTGAAACTATTTTTATTAAGAACCATAGATATAGGGGTCTAAAATATACATATAAGTATTAATGCACAAGGTTATTAAACCACTCACATACTCCATCCTTTCCAAATTACATTGTGTTTTAGCTTTGGTAAAAGTCATACTCAAGTTTGATCAGGTATAGAGGTAAATATCAACATCTGCCATATCAAATCAGTTTTTACTAGAACCGGTCTAGCATTTTTTTTCTCGTGTTGTATACATTTAATATCATAGATGTTGGGTTTTTTTCCAATATAGTTGGTCGAACTTTACAAAGTTTGCCTTGAACAAAGTTAAAAAAGGTGTCATTTAGAAAAGAGAGGGTGCATATTAATATACATCAAAAGTTATCTGTACAAGTTGCCCATCATTACTTCTTTTTCGACGCTCCCTTTGAAACTACGCTTATTTACCTCCTCTTTTAGATATCAGAACATTTGAATAACTAATACTTTGTTGTGGCCAATTCTGATGATTATCATTTTGCAGAGACCATGCATACTTTGCGCCATCACCAGTCTTTCCGCATCTCTTCATGCTTATTATCAGTAAGATAGCATATGAATTCCTAAACGTTGGTTGATTATACAAAGTATACACAGTATCAGTTAGAACCTTCGGGTGTTAGATATTTTTGTACATACGCTGCTGCTTCTTGTTGTGGAGACATTTTTTAAGTCATGCATGAACGCCCCCAGCAGAGTAACTCGCTGAATCTTGCAATTTCCATTGATTTTATCTACTTTAGGTTGTCGTAAAAGGTGATTCTTGGAAGGAGCATTTTGAAAGAATTTCTGTCCAGGAGAGAAGCAAGTTTGATGAAGAAACGCTTTCGAACTCGGACGGGGTGAAGCGAAAGAAAACCTACTCCATGAAAACAGATGGCAGCAGAAACGAATATGTGGTGGTATGCTACACAGAAAGCCCTAAAACTTATTTTGTCATCCCTGTGTTTACTTAGAATACAGCCCTTACTGTTTTGGCACATATTTCTTCCTTGATGAAACATGGATATTCACGGTATTTTGATCCATCTGAGGAGTTTTACTGACAATCGACTCCAAAACTTTTCAAGGTAACCATTCTTGTCGCTACTAATGGAAAGATGAACCTCCCGGAAACTATCAGAAGCGCTGCCGATCTAGATGCAGTAGCAGCAAAGCTAAATTCTACGCCTGAATATGAACTTCGGGTATGCAAAACGTCTCCTTCCTGATCCACTAGTTGAATAATTGACTTGTTGTTTCGTTCATTCGATAATTTTAGCTTAGTTTGTTGCTTTGCTAACTAATCCTACATTTTCAGGGTGTTCGAGTCATGTGGACACCTCAAGATGTGGATGACGTTCTCTCGGAGGAGAGGATGCGGAAGGAGTACCCAAACCTGAAACCCCTTGACTGATGAAGGATTAGGCAGCATTTTGCTGCTCATCACGCCCTTGGCTCAGATCAAGTCTGCTCACCGTTTGAGCCTTATCTTTTTGGTTAGAAGAACATATGCAGATGATAGGTTATGAACTTATGATAGGTGATGGAGTGGTGAGATGCTTATTACACCTACCATGTCTTGCAATGTTACGTTTTCGTTTCTTATTTCTAAACAATACTACCCTGCTGAAAATGATTCTATATGCACAATTTGGTTATCTAGCTAAGTTCCACAATACTCATACTCCCTCTGTTGCATACTAAATCCCTTACATGTGGCTACATGTGGATATATCTAGACATATAACATGTCTAAATACATCCACATGTAGCTACATGTGAGTCATCTAATGTAGAGCGAGTACATGATTATAAGAATCTACTCCTTGTTAGCTTGTGTGTTGTGATTTGTACGGTTTCATCATCTTCAATGTATCAATTATCATTTTGTGCCTCAAATAAGGAAGTCGATTGCATTGTATCACCACATATAAATAATAAAACAGAAATAGGTTTACAAAAATCTAGATTCGAACTATAATTTAATCACTTAGTACTTTTTATGACTAGTATGGTTAAAATGAAAATACAACTCAAATACGGATCAGTCCATCACTTTTTTTTTAGAAATGGGGATAACTACCATACACGAGGTGTCGCGTTAGATAGCAGGGTGGTTTAGAGCCCACCAATGAGTACAATGTTCTGGTATCTTACATATTCAAAATACATCAAGTAAACTGAGTTCTTTTTATGAAGGGATCAATGTTAAAGTGACACTAACATGCCAAGGATCTCTCCGGATCGATGTATTTTCTTGTAAGATTTGAATATGCAGAAACTTTGACCATTAAAAATTTAGGATTAAAGGACTTCAGAAAGATGATAGACCTGACGGAAGAGACTTCTGTGCCTTGCATAAACATTCTGTCCCTCAATGCTGCAACATTATTGCTTTTAGGACTCCATAAGTCGTTCCATCTCAATCCTATATTATTTTTCATTGTTTTCATATATTAATTCCCGCAAAAAGGAGGATGATATGTATCTTGAGATGCATAGCTCACCATTTTTTTCCGAGGCTTATATACCTCCTCTTTTAGATATCAGAATATTTGAATAAATAATACTTTGTTGTGACCAACTCTTATGATTGCCATTTTGCAGAGACCATGCATACTTTGCGCCTTCACCAGTCTTTCCGCATCTCTTCATGCTTATCAGTAAGATAGCATATGGATTCTTAAACGTTGGTTGACTTATACAAAGTATACACAGTATTAGTTAGAACCTTCGGGTGTTAGATATTTTTGTACATACGCTGCTGCTTCTTGTTGAAGACAATTTTGAAGTCATGCATGCACGTCCCCCAACAGAGTAACTCGCTGAATCTTGCAATTTCCATTGATTTTATCTACTTTAGGTTGTCGTGAAAGAGGATTCTTGGAAGGAGCATTTTGAAAGAATTTCTGTACAGGAGAGAAGCAAGTTTGATGAAGAAACGCTTTCGAACTCGAACGGGGTGAAGCGAAAGAAAACCTACTCCATGAAAACAGATGGCAGCAAAAACGAATACGTAGTGGTATGCTACACTGGAATGCAGCCCTTAGTATTTTGGCACATCTTCCTTCCTTGATGAAACATGCATATTTCACAGTATTTTGATCTATCTGAGGAGTTTTACTCACAATCGACTCCCAAACTTTTTCAGGTAACCATTCTTCTCGCTGCTAATGGAAAAATGGACCTCCCGAAAACCATCAGAAGCGTTGCCGATCTAGATGCAATAGCAGCAAAGCTCAATTCTACGCCTGAAGATGAACTTCGGGTATGCAGGACGCCTCCTTCCTGATCCACTAGTTGGATAATTGACTTGTTGTTTCGTTCATTCAGTATTTTTAGCTTAGTTTGTTGCTTTGCTAACTGATCCTACTTTTCTAGGGCGTTCGAGTCATGTGGACGCCTCAAGATGCGGATGACGTTCTCTCAGAGGAGAGGATGTGGAAGGAGTACCCAAACCTGAAACCCCTTGAGTGATGAAGGACTCGGGCAGCATTTTGCTGCTCATCACGCCCTTTGCTCATATCAAGTCAGCTCACCGTTTGAGCCTGGTCTTTTTGGTTAGAAGAACATATGCAGATGATAGGTTATGAACTTATTATAGGCGACAGAGTGATGGAATGCTTATTACACCTACCATGCCTCGCAGTGTTTTGACGACCTAAGGCGGGGAGTTCCCGCATTGCATTATAGAAGAAGAGAGATAATCCAGTTAATTAGGAAAACCGGATCCAAAAACCATACAAAATGCGATTAAAAAACCGCCCACTCAACCTCATGGAACAACGTCCGTGCTTGAAACAAGGGAACCTAAACCCAAGCTAACAGGCCACACCTCATATCCAACTAAAAGGACCTCTCCAAACCCACACAAACTCTCACCGCTACAGATGCACCGGTGTGCGTCCTCCACACAAAAGAGATCAAGCATTACTCACAATTAAGTCTCGAAAAGCCTCCATCACCTGTGGTGTGCGCTGCTTCTTGTACATCTGCAAATAAAATTGCATCTTCTCCTCTAAGACTTCATCGGTGACCTTGTCTTTGCTCTTGAGTTTAGGGGTTTCTCCAAAAGCTTCTGCCCGCCTAAACTCTGCGCGCTTGGCTGCTGGAATGCCACAATCTTTGTTCGTCTTATCCAACCGGATGCTTCGTCGCTCGGCCAAAGAGGGAGTAACCATCCGAAGCTGCTTGTCCTTGGGCATGTCGGCAATCTCTCGGCAGAGCTCCTCCATCAAAGAAGGCAAGTTCTTCTCCTGTGGCTCAATCACGTCAAACTGAGCCATCACCTTCGCGATCTTCTCCTTTGGGCTAGGGGCAATAGAACCCCTCAACTCCTCTGAAGCCAAAACCATCTCCACTCGAAGATCCTACATCGGGGGGGGGGGGGGGGGGGGGGGGGCTGCACCACCGGGGAGACATGCTCCGAGGCAGCAAAAGGCGTGGAGGTGGACTCCAGGGCAAGAGCTGACGACGCTGAAGAGCTGACCCCCCTGGGAGAGTAGGAACCAAAGCACATGATCCTGCCGTCAGCGCAATCAGCATTGCCCGCGGTACACAGAGGTTGTGTTGGCTCCACCTGTACCACCGCCGACGGCAAGGAGAGCCTCTCCAGAACCCCTTCTGCCCGCTCCAACAGACTCTCTAGAGCCCCCTCGGCCTGCTCCAAACAACTCCCAACCCGCTCCAGCAAAATCTGCATAGCTTCCGTCATCACGACCTGGAGCTGAGACACGACAAAGTCTTGCACCTCTGCCCGCAACAAAACCATTTGCTCCTCGACAAGGGACCTCACCAAAGCTTCCGGGGGAGCGGCCGTTGAGCTTTCCGCTGGCTGCACACGAGTTGGGGGCTCCCGGTCCCCAAGCTTGGCAGGGGGGGGGGGGGGGGGGCGGCAACAGATGCCCAAGAGCGGTCCAAGGGACGGCATGGACCGGCCGGCGTCTTGGAGGAGCGGGGTGCCCGGTTGGTCTTCTTGTGGGGAGCCAGGTTGGTCTTCTTGTGCTGCGGACAGTCACGCTCCCGATGGCCGGGGCAGCGGCAGGCAAGGCAACAAATGTCTCCGTCGCAACCCGCCACACGATGCCCGGGCGACAGGCAGCGGAAGCACAGGCCATGAAGCCGACGTCGGAACGCCACAGCGCGGTCCTCACCGGCGCTAGGAGGAGAGAGGGGCGTGAGGCACTGCAGCGGGCGCCGCTTGTTGCGCACCTCCTGCCAAGGGAGGCCATCATCTTCCACCTCCAGCGCAGAGGGCCTAGGCATACCTAGCTCCTGCAGCACGAGCTCGGACGACGATTGAACCGTAGGAGGCGACGGATCGAGGGGGCAGGTGGCCACGACCACCTTCAACTCCGAGGGATCTGGCATGAGCAGACCCTCCTCCAGCAGGGCCTCCGCCCCGTTGAGCAAGGAGCTGAGGTCCCCGATGACCACGGATTGGATCGAAGGGCGCGGCGGATCCTGCGGAAGCAGAACAAGGCGGGGGGTGAATCCGGCGGGGACGAGGGCTGGCGGGGGCGGGGGGATTTGGTGTGGATGCAGGGATACTGTGGCCGACGGTGCCGGAGCGGCGGCCACCGGTAGGGGCCGGTGTGTTACGATTTTGTTTCTTATTTCTAAACAATATAACCCTGCTGAAAATGATTCTGTCACAATTTGGTTATGTAGCTAAGTTCCACAATACTCCTACATGATTACAAGAATCTACTCCTTGTTAGCTTGAGATACAACTCAAATAGGTTTACAAAATTCTAGATTCGAACTATAACTTACACTTATTATTTTAATGACTAGTGTGGTTAAAATGAAAATACAACTAAAATACGGATCGGTCCATCACTAAGTGTGCACAGTTTTATAGTAAGAAAAATGTGAAGCACACATGGTGCCGCGTTAGATAGCAGGGTGGTTTAGAGTCCACCTATGAGTACAATGTTCTAGTATCTTACATATTTGAAACACATCAAGCAAACGAGTTCTTTTTATGAACGGATCAAATGTTAAAGTGACACTAACATGTCAATGACTCTCCAGATCGATGTATATTCTTGTAAGATTTGGATACGCAGAAATTTCGACCATTAAAAATCTGGGATTAAAGGATTTGAACTAGATGATAGACCTCAGAGAAGACACGTTTGTGCCTTGCATAAACATTCTCTCCCTCAAAGTTGCAACATTTATTGTTTTTAGGACTCCATAAGTCGTTATATCCCACTCCTACATTTTCGGTCACTGTCTTCATATATTCCCGCAAAAAGGAGGATGATATGTATCTTGAGATGCATAGAGCTCACCGGGTTTGAGGTTTGTGGGGAGGGTGAGAATTTAGGTAAAAAAGATACTAATAAGTGTCATTCTAGTTTGCAGGATTCAAAAAATATCATCTGAATTCTATACATTTGGCTGGTCCACAAAAAAACTAAAAACACATGAATTCTAATAAACATGGCTGGATCAAATTGGATTGTTAAATTATGCATTTTAAGTACTCTATGAAACTGAGATCCATTATTTTTTCCATTGCTTCATCTTTCGAACAAAACATATGGATAGTGTCATCATTGGAAAATTTCTTCTTCCTATGTTGTTCCTCCAACTTTTTTTTTGAACAAAACAAGCCTATAAGAGTTTAGAAATATCGAATTATCTTGGCTTCTCTAAAGATAAAGATTCGGTGAAATGTTTCTAGTAATCGGCCGATAAGCTCCCTAACTATATTGTTAGCCCTAATACTGGAGTACCTTGGTCCAAGAAAATATGGAATGCTTTGGCCCATCTTTCGGGAGAGAGTAAGTACGTATTTTTTTTGCTTATAAATAAATAAAGATAGTCGGGCTTTAAAACGCGTTACTCCTACTCTGCAATTGCGCTGTAAAAAAGAAGGCATTTCGTCAACAGTTTCAGTTTACAGCCCACGCAAAGGAGACCCCATCGCTCGCGGCCACGTAATCCATCCCGCAACAAAACCAACGCACAAGCGCCCACCACCATCACGCGCCGGAATTCCTCCCGTCGCCGCCATGCCCGCCGATGGCAAGCCCCGAGCGCTCCTACCCCTCCGGCCGCTCCTCCTCCTCTCCATCCCCTTCCTCTCCCTCCTCCTCCTCTACGTATACTCATCCAACTCGCCGCCCCCTGCCCCGCTCCTCCCCGGCGCCATCCTCTCCTCCTCCCCGCCCAACCCTCACATCCGCATGCGCCGCGATGCCGCCTTCCGCTCCTACGACGACTACCTCCGCCACCAGCTCAACAAGACCCTCGACCCGCGCCTCCGCCGCGTCTGGGCCACCCGCGACTGGCGCCGCAAGGTGGACGCCTTCGCGCGCGCCTTCCGCGCGCTCCGGGACGAGGGCCTCCTCTCCGACGCCTCCCGCGCGCTCTGCGTCGGGGCCCGCCTCGGTCAGGAGGTGGCCGCGCTCCGCCTCGTCGGCGTGCGCGACGCCGTCGGCATCGACCTCGCCCCGGCGCCGCCGCTCGTCATCAGGGGCGACTTCCACGCGCAGCCCTTCGACGACGGCTCCTTCGACTTCGAGTTCTCCAACGTCTTCGACCACGCGCTCTTCCCGGACCGCTTCGCCGCCGAGATCGAGCGCACGCTGCGCCCCGGAGGCGTCGCCGTCCTGCACGTCGCGGTGCACCGACGCGGGGACAAGTACTCCGCAAACGACCTGCTCGACGTCCAGGGATTGCTCGGCCTCTTCCGCCGGTCGGAGGTGCTCAGGGTCTCCAAGGTCGACGCCTTCGGCCTCGACACAGAGGTCATCCTCCGCAAGAAGGGATCGCCCTAGCCCGATTCTCGAACCTCCGCACGATCCAACTTGCAAAAGAGACCGCAGATTTTTGTTGTACGTACACCGATTTGCTATTCTAGGCAGATAGTTGATTCTTTTTTGATATGGACATGCATCGCAATCGATCCATCCTTGTTGATCTTGTACGATATCTTAGAGAGCAGGTGAGAATTCTCCGGAGGCAAAGAATCGTAAAGGAGAAACTGCGCATGATTAGGCCGTTTGCAGTTTCCATCTTTTCTTGAACACTCAATTTGTTCTTCTTGTCTTTTGTACCTTTTCTCTTCGTAGACTTCATGAGAGAAATCTTTGATTGATTTGCGCGTGACTAGAGGCACTGATGGAGCAGCATAATTGTGTCCGTGCAGAGTTAGAAAAATGATGGTCAGATACAGATTGGCACAAAACAGTACACCTACTAGCATTGTTTCTTGCTGTAATGCAGGGATATATTGTAAAAGGATTTTGGGATTTCAAGCACTGGAACTTTGCTAATAATTTCTTCCCGCACGAATACAGCTTATGTATGTGTGGACTTTCAGCATTGGAGAGGGTAATGCGGCTAAATCACTTGTACTCCGATTGTGGCAATGACCAGAGCAGAATCTTTTCCTTTCTCTTTAGGCAACGGCAAGATGTGCTGATTCGGCTACAAGTTGATACACACTTTCGGGGGAAAAGTATCATCTTTTCTTTCGCTTGTCCGCTTTGGGAAGAGAAGCAGAAGCGTATCAGAGTGTCAGAGATTGACGTCCCCTATTCTGGCATTCTCCACAAGAGGGAGGGACATCTCTCTTTCCGTATCGTTGTTCAATTTCAAAATTTAAAGATAAACTTAGAGCAACTCCAACGAACAACAATTATGTTTGTGTTTTGTCCGTTTTAATCGCCAAATGGATAAGCGTCTGGACCATGCATGTCCGTCCTTCCCAGGCTAGTGAACCTAACGGAGCGTCACCCCGACCAGTTTTCTAACATTTTTTTTATCCTTTTTGACTCAGCCGTTCCATACAACATACGAAATAAAATTCAAGAAAATAATACAAATAGTTTACAATCTAAACTGTTCAGCAATTAATACGATTTTTCCACAAATAGTTATTACAATCCAAATAGTGCACCAAATAATAGAAAGTGTTCCATACATAGTTTCACAAACCAACTAAACTGTAGCAAATGGATCTAGCGGTTCCCATCGAGCTGCCACGCATGTTCGACCAAATCATTTTAGAGCTGAACACGAGTCTCTTTTTCACGCATATCACTGCCGAAGTCGACGAACTGAGCAAAAGATGTAGATCCGTTAAACTGCTCAACCAACTCACCATTAAACTGTCATGCGTCATCGTAGAGACTATCATCACACTCATCCTCCACAATTATGTTGTGTATGATCACGCAAACTGTCATCACCTCCAACATGGTCTGTTTGCTCCATGTTCTAGCTGTGTGCCCAACAATAACCCATCGTGCTTGTAGGGCGTCGAAAGCACAATCCACATCCTTCCTAACACTCTCTTGTTATTTGGCGAACTTTTTCTTCTTCTCATCAGATGGCCTAGAGATGTCTTTACAAATATAGTCCATGTAGGGTAAAATATAGACCATCAACTAGATAGTATGTATTGTTGTATGTTTGGTAATTGATCTCGTAGGTCACGTCAGGGGAATTGCTATTGGTGAGCCTATTGAACACCGGAGAGCGCATAATCACATTAATATCATTGTGCGAACCTGCCATGTCAAAAAAGTGACAAATCCACATATCGTGTGTTGCCACGGTTTCAAGCACGATCGTACACTCTCCACCATGTCCCTTATACTGTCACTGCCATGCAAATGGACAATTCTTTCACTCACAGTGCATACAATTTTTTTTTGGAAATGAAAGCGGTGGGGGAAGCCCCCACAACGAATTTTTTTCTTCAAAATAATAAGAACCCAAATTCGCATCCGTGAGGATTTGAATCTGGATGGCTGAGTTATACATCCACTCCACTAGCCAAGTGAGTTGGGCTCACTTCTTACGGTGCATGCAATATGTGCTACAAATCATCACAGGAAACACTCTTGACTTGTTGCTCAACAATGTCGGGTTGTGTCCTTAACAATGGGTTCCCTCAAACACTCTAGGCAAAAGACCAGAATCACATCTTTGCAAAACTTCTACATTGCTTCTAGGCATTTGGATTCACTCATCCGCATGTACTAATCCACAAGATCATTGGCAACTCCATATGAAAGCATGAGAATGGTTGTGGTGCATTTTTGGTAAGAGGAGAAGCCAAGGTTACCAACGACATCTCTCTTGCATATAAACTAATCATCAAAGTGCATCACCCCTAAACGGATACAATGAAACAATGACCTCTTCATTCGGAAGCAGCGTCAAAAAATCTTGGAAGGATAGGTCGGTTTCACGCGACGCAAATAGTCCCCTAGAGTTGGACGTGTCGTCTGTTGCAGTCCAAAGCAGGAGAACGGCCTAGCAACGACCTTTTAAACAATGAGCCTCTGCCTCGAGAGGTGCTCATTGACAATGTGGGTGGCAACAAGGGCATCACTCTTATCATCGAACGAATCGTCGGAGGAGGATGTGTACATGATGCAGGTCTTGAAAAATAATAATCGTTAGAGCTTTTCATGGCGAAGTCGTACCTAAGTTTTGGCTGGGGCAAACTGCCAAACACCTTGCAGGCGGCTTCGGGTGGCGGGAGCTCCAAGCCACAAGGCCGCGAGATTCACTAGCCACGGTGTGGAGGAAAAACCTCCGGGGAAGAGGAGTAGGCGACGGCCTCCCGGGGATGGCCTAGAATACCATATCGGGTGGCGACGGCTAGGTGGGGGCGGGAGGGGAGAGGAGAATAGGGGTGAGAATGGTGTGTTGGACGTGCCAGGGCGGACAAAGGAAGGACATAAGAGTTGTTAGTTCATGTCTGCGGCCGACGTAAAGCTGGTCAAGATTTTGGCCGAGAATGAGACATGACGGGCAGAAAAAGGACCGCGGTTCGTTTGCATTGTCGTATTGGGACTTAGTTTTTACTCGCGAGGATAGAAACGGACACGACGAACTTAATGCATCGACACGTTTGGAGACTTGGAGTTGCCCAGACACCAATCTACCATCAGGTCACATATAAGCTATATATAGCATAAGCATGAACCATCCCAGTCACCCGAGGGAAGGAGCTAACAACCATTTACCGAATTGTGTTGTAGCACCAGTACGGAACATGGGTTTTCAACGAATACAATACGGCCGGCCAGCTGAGGGGATGAGACGATTGTCCACAGCCACGTGAGTGAGCGCATGCATGCAGTAGGTGCTCAGTGGTCACTCTTGCTGTGACCGTCCCATGGAAAAGAACGGTATGTGTCACGAGATGCCTTGCGCGTGCACTTCCACGGACATAAACATAAAATTTTACCGGAATTTCGTTGGAATTTCACGGTAAGCGGTCAGGTTTCACCGAACACCCCGCTGGACATATCGTGCAATCTTACAGTCCCTTCGTTTCACAATACAAATCTTTTTAGTTAGTGTTTAGCTTGCTAATTAATACATTTAAAACCGAGGTAGAACAAACGGAGGAGTAAGTTATAAGTTATAACTGCGGAGTATGATTTTATACCTTGCGTTTTCTTAAAAAAAAACTGCGGAGTATGGACCTATTCTTGTTCCTTTCTCCCCGATCGCCAATTCTTGTTCCTAATTTCTTCCGGATGGCCAAATAACAGGATGAAAGCCATATATGACAGACCAAATACTCCTGCATTTATCGTGTACTCGACGAGTTTTGATTGTTCGTTTGAGGGTTTTCCCTTGTCGGTAGCGAGGACCTACAGAAGATCAAAACGTGTGATGACCCGCCATGCTACCGCATGATTGCAGCACGCAGGACATCGATGTAAAACTCACGGAACACCGTTCCGCAAATTTCACACCATCAGAGTGGCACAACAGAAACATTGCGTGGGTCCAACGGTCATACATATATTATTACAAGCCAAAAGTGTACAAATTCAGAAAGATCCTCTTTGGTCCACCGAGGATCCGCACTACTGGGTTCTATTTGTAAACTTAAGAGTTTACAAACAAGGGTATTAACAAACTTAAAACCATGTAGCTCAGCAACTTATTAGTAAAGTTCTATGTTGCTCGGCTCACTAACTATGCTAGGGATTTGCTCTAGTAATCTTTCGTCTCTTCCTCTTGGCCGCCGTAGGTGATGAGGTAGTCGACGCCTTCGACTCCACCTGATAGGTCTGGCTCGTCGTAGACCAGATTGTCTTGGTTGTAGATGTCGTAACCTTCTTCGTCTCCTGTGGCCTCAAAGTCTAGAAAGGGGTTTAAGGCAAGGGTGAGTAACAGCGTTACCCCGCAAGTTCATTATGGTAGGGTGGGAAGTTTGATGCACTAGCTACAGCCACAGACAATGGATTGTCGTAGGCTAATGCAATTTTTATAAACATTTCTTCAAAGGTTGCTTTTATTCTGAAAAGCTATGTCCGTCAGGAGTCACAGGGCTAGGGCTTTGAGGAGCCTCCTTTCCTGCTGCGTTTGTCGTTCCGTCCTGGAACGTGGAGTAACATGTCACATTCTTACACTCTGCAGAGGTGCGCTGCTTTACCCATAAGAGATCAAGACTTTGTTGCACATCTGGGCGATCTTCCCGTCCACACTTCCTTGGTGTGGGGCCCAGTCAGTAATCCAAGCCAATCACTGCGCCTTTCCACCATCCCCGCACACCCCCCCATTACTCCGGTTGCAAGCTAGTGGGCACCGTCCCATGCTAAAACTTGCTGACCAGTGGGCACCGTCCCAAGCTAGTCCCGAAGCCAACCTTCAATAGATACTAGACATCCGGCCGTTGTGATTCACAGGTTAGACATCTCCCGGTAATACGGCTTTATCCTGGAACTGCGAACTCGCAACGTCAAACAAGCCCACCGATAGACATCTCCCGGTAATACGGCTTTACCGGTGGCTTGTACGCACTACCCGGCCCAGAATAGTACCCGTTGGTGTACGAGAGGAAAAGGGTACATCTGACTTCTCCGTCCCATTTCATATCTCATGGTTGCGCGTAATATTCGGCGCAAGAATCACTGGCGACATTTGTTATTAAATCCTAGATGATACTTTCCCGTGCAAATGGAACCTCCACCTCAACATCCTTACCGTGGTCCCATCTGCCAGCCATATGAGATTACCACCTCACTGGTGGATAACCATAGTCATATTATTATAAAATAAGTTTTCTGCCCTTTTTGTGTGATATGCAATAATAATAACATTTTGAAAATAGTTTCTTAACAAATACTTCAAGAGGACATGAGTAAAAGGGATGAACTTGCCTGCTGGCTGAGTGGTGGTGTAACGTGAAGGTTCAGACTGACCCGGGACCTCGGGTTCTGAAATAAGGCATCATTGTCTCATAAGACAATGTTTAAAGAGGCAAATGATGCTATTATGCATAATAATGCTATGCATTGAATTTATTTTGCTAAATTCTTATTGAGGTGAAATTCTATTTTGAAGTGTTAATAGAATGTGTGTTATTTTCTTCCTTTTTAATTCTTCAGGAGTAATTAATAATTATCTCTGGAGGATAAACAAATATTTGGAATTCAAGTTTTTAAATGGTTTTATATTTAAAACAGAAATAATTTCAAAAACTTAATTGATATGATTTAGTAAAGGAAATGGAATTTCTTTTCTTGATTTTAATTTGTATGAATGAATAATATTTTTATTTTATTTATTTGCAATATTTCTCACAATTAAATTCCTTATAGAAATATTTTAAAATAAAATTTAGTTTGTAACTTATTTTTTTCATGATGAAATAAGATGAGTTTATTTTCTTGACTTTTACATTACATATATTCTTTCTTTTTAAATAGTCTAGGATTTATAAATAAACTTATTTTACAAGATATTATTTAAAATCAGGAATAAACAATTTTGAATACTTTACATTTTCTAGATTCAAAACTAATCTTTATTTAAATTTGGAGTTTATATTTATTTCTTTGGTAGATGGTTTTATTTTATGTCTTTGTTTTATTTGGAGGAATTTTCATTGGGCTTTTATTTTAAATGGCCCACTGACCAGTGGGCCAGGGTGACTTGGTCGGGTTAGACCAGCTCGGGCTGGCCAAACCGGTCCAGTGGACCAGACCCGCACCCATCGCCACGCTCTCCCCGATCCCCTTTCTCTCTCCTCTCTGGCGATCGGAATCGCCGCCGCCGTCGCCGCCTCGCTCCGGCCATCTCTGGCGACCTACGCCCCCGCCACCGCACGCCATCGACGCGCCGCACCGAGCTCTACCCCTCTGTCCGCGATTTCTCGCCGGGTTTGTCCTTGCGCCGACGTGCCCTCTCCGGTCCCGAGCTAGGGTTTCCGCCGTCGGCTTTTTGCTGGTTCCGGCGATGCTCCGGTGGTTCTGGTGTACGAGGAAGACGTCCCCGGGGTTGCGCTGCGCCGGCCGCGTGGGCTCTGCCCCACCACGCCGCCGTGGTTGCGCCCGTGCGCTGGTAAGCATCTCTTCTCCAGTACCCTTCTTGCTCTCTCCCCATTTGTCCCGAGGTCGTGCTCTATGATGTTGTCAATCCATTAGTGACTACTGGATCATCTGATGCTAGGTTATTATCAGCTCGTGTGTTGTTGTGTGGTTCACACGACTTGGTGACTGGTGTTGCTTCATTGATTTGATTCCACTGATGTGGTTCTGTTACACTATTGAATCTGTGATCATCAGTTACTGATTTCTATTAGTTGCCCCAGTAAGATATTTATATGTGTTACTCTGAATCTCTAAGTTCAAAGATATGCTATCATTTGTTCAACTGAAACAAGTGTTCAGTTAGCAATAAATTGCTTTGTTGCTTTGTTTGAGAATGATTCCTGGGTGGTAATACCAGGAAAAGGATTTTTTATTGGATGGCTCAGTTTTTTTTTAGCACCAATTGGTATGATCTGGGTGTATTGTTTGTGGTTGTGGTGCTAGTTCCACTGGAATTAGTGCCCAGCAAACCATGTGCTAGATCTGGTTGATTTGTATAAGATCTTTAGCTAATTGCTATTAGCAAGGAATTGAGTTATGTTGCCTCAGCCAATGGTGCATAAGCTGAGGCTTTAATTTATCGCCCACAACCTGTGATGCACAAGCTGAGGCTATGAATTATTAAGGACATATGACTATGCATTGGTATTGATTGGTGGTTGCCTCCTACCTATGATGCTTAGGCTGAGGTGATGTTGATAATGGATGAGATGTTTATCGTAGGGTTTTATCTGGCCAGGGATGCAAAAGTCTGAGGAAAATTCTTTAAAGAACTGATGCATGCTTGATTTACTTTGATGCATTCCCTGTGATGAGCCATGCATAGCATTTCTATGCATGTCTGAGGGAAAACTAATCCACGATATAATCTGTTGCTTGCATGACTAGCTATATGTGTTGAGATCAACCTTTGGCTGTTGTGTGTGGTAGTAGTTTGTTGTGGAGGTCCTGGATCAGATGTGGTTGTGCAGATCCTGATCAGTTGTTGTGCACCTCCTCCTCCTGGGCTCCGGTGTGCTCCTTGTGGCTGCTGCCCTTCTCCTCCTGGTTTGTACTCAGCCCTTCTGCTCCTCTTGTGCTCAGCCCTTGTCCTCCTAGGTGCTGCTGGCCTGCTTCTTGCTTTGCTTATAGCAAAGGTGAGATCTGGTCAAGTGGTGCTGGGTGGATGATTTGGGTAGAGATGAACTGGTGTGGATGGATTGGTTGGGTGATGATGAATAGATAAGGGTGATGTGTGTTGTGTTTGAGCTGAGGTGACCAAAGGGTTTTTGCCTCCCTTGCTGCTACGGCAGCACCTCTTATCTATCCTAGTTCTTCTGTGCTGGTGACAGCAGTGGGTTTTTGCATGAGTGATTGAGCTGCTTGTGAGCTTGCCTGTGTACTGACTTGTCCAGATCCTGTGCTTGGAGCTGATCCATTCGGCTGGCTTGGTATTATCCCTGCTGGATATTTATTTTGTGATGCCAAGTGTATTATTTGTCCCTAAGCCAATGATGTTGTTCTGAGGCTAATCTAAGGATGAGAACAGATACTAAACCTGATTAGGTTCTAACTCGATGATGTGATTTAGCAGTGCATCTCACTGCCAAAACTGAGAGTAATATTTTAACTCACACTCCATGTTCTTATTTGCTTTTGCTTTATCTTCAATGTTCTTGTATTGCTTTCTTTTGGATTGCAGGGAAGCAGAAGATGATACGAGATAAAGTTGAGTAGGATGGATGAAGATTTGAAGAAGATGGATTTAGTTTAAGAAATAAATTCTTTATGTAATTTACTTTTCATATCCTTAATTGTAAAGACAATATATTATTGTAAGTTACTAATAAAGTGATTTCATTTGTCTAAATCACTTCTTTTATATTTAACATTTGTAATTATTTGTTTAAGAGATATGTAACTATTTGGTTTGTAATATAATTCTTTATTATGTAATTGCTTATAATTTATTCTGTGTTGTTTCAAATTCAAATTATTTGAATATTTGAATTTGCTGAATCTCTCTCAAACAAGTAAAATACCTAAAGGTCATGTCAAAATTTATCGCAATCACCTCAATTGAACTATATCCTACTCAATGAGATGAAAGAAACTTTGATCTCTTCAGGATTTTAAGTGGCGAAAAATTTACTCAGATTTTAAGATGCATGAATGCAGATGCACAAATTCTATTTCTACCCTCCGTGGTTTCCTAAACGCTGGGACGTTACAAAACGTGAGTTGTCAATCTTAAAATCTTGATATGTAGAGGCTTCGATTACCTTCTAGGGAATCCATGGATGTTACTAGGTTCTAAAGGTCCGGTTAAATAAATACATAATAAAAAAGTCCTAGAACATAAGTTTGTATTCTTAGACATGGACGCAAAAGGGCCGGTAAAGTACCTTGGTTTGCCTGCTTCGGCCGAGGGCTGGGTTAGAGAACGGGGATACGCGAGGGAAATAGACGGGCCTGCCGCTGTGGATTAGCCTCGGCAAGAGGCTCTGCTTAACAGCCTGCGTTGGCTGCGACGCGCTGCCTCCGATCCTCCTCGCCGCATACCGAATCGCCGCTGCCGCCATGACTGGGTTCCTTCCTACGCGTGTGCGTGGGGTACGACTACGTAGAGGCCACCCTTTCCAAAGGCCTGTTTGTGCGTCAGGTCTAGCCACGTGGCAAGCGTACGGGTCCCGAACCGGTACGAAGCTCCGCGCGTCGGTGAGCGCTCGTACGATGCCCTGCGCGCTGTAGGCTTGTACGCTGTACATGCGTTGTAGAGCTTTATTTTTCTAGAAATAAAATAACGTATGATCTAGATCTGCATTTATTATTAGTTCGGTACAAAATATAATTTTAGGTAGTACAGAAACACAAACATGGTTGTACAGACCGGGTTGTATAACTATCCAGACCGGGTTGTACAGCAACACAACCCGAGTTGTACAACAACACAACCCGAGTTGTAGAACAACACAATCCGAGTTGTACAACAATGCAGACCGGGTTGTACATCAACGCAGACCCGGTTGTACGTGCAACTACGCAGACCGGGTTGTACAGCAACACAGAACATGTTGTACGTATGTTATACGTGCAACTATACCTAGCAGGTTGTACGTACAATTACATTTAGGTTGTATAAAACATACACAATCCAAAGTAAAAAAAAAAAGTTTGTCGAAACCTATCAACATGTGATCTAGTTTTGAAGATCTCGACGCGAGAAGTTTAAAAGTAAAAACGGTTCGTATTCTTAAGATATTTCATTTTTTAAAAAGCGAATCTAAAAACAATGCACATACATCTCTCTGCCCACCACCAGAAAGTTGTCACTTGTCATGCAGGGAGGAAAGGTGGAATTGAAAGCACCCAAAATTGCGACACTTGGCAGCAGCAGAGAGGGTGAGAAGCGAACATCACGAAGGGAAGTCTTTTTCTAATGATTTCCGGGTGCGTGTGTTTATTTGTGCTGTGGACAAGGCCGAGGCAGGGAGAGCTTGGCCTGACATAATAAGCACGATCGGGGGTGTTCCGACGACTCCTCCGTCTCCGTCTCCGACTCCGACACCAAACCAATCGGTTACCTTGAACGAGGCCGAATCTTGCTAGAGTTAGGGTTACTCGCAGCGATCGCCTTCAGCCGCCACCGACTCCAACACCGTAGGCCGAAGCAACAATATTTCTCCTTCCAATGATTTCACCGAAACTCAGCAACAGCCCATTTACTTACAGGTAAACTGGGCCGGCCCAGGTACGCTGGTTCGACTGGTTCTTTTCTGTTTTCGTCAAACGGAATACTCCGTACAAGTAGTTTCTGGTCGTTTTTTATTTATTTTGTCCATTATTTCTTCACTCGTTTTTTCTGTCGGTCATTTATTTTTCATACACAAAGATAAAAGGAATTATCTACCACGGGAAAATTATAACGGAAGAGTCTATACTGCTTGCTTTTCTCAGCAGTAGTGCCGTAAAAAAACTCTTATTCTCCGGAGAGGTAAACATATGTTGTTGCATGATCAACCACATTAGTCCCAATCTTCAGACAGATCGTCAACATACATGACAGCAACTGGTAAGTAAGAAAGCAGGTGTCAAATCTCTCTCTATTCCTCGGACACGCCCAAACCGCTGCTGCCAGTGGCTGCCATAACAGAAGCACATAACGGCACAACGAACCAAATCTTCTCACCCATGAGCAGAAAAAAGTCTCGATGCATTCAGCGTATGACCTCCCCCGTGATTACCTTGCAGAACGCAAAATTCTGAAAGGTAATCACTTTTTTTTTTGAATTCTGAAAGGTAATCACTGGTTCGTGTAAACATAGACATCACCTGCTTTGACTATCTGCAGCTGATCATCTGGAGGTCTGAACATTCACCGAACCACCTTGGCCTCAAACTGAACAAAAAAACGCAGCACCAGACCGGAAAATTTATGACCAAATCATGTTCTAGTATTATTTCCATCCTACAAAGCTGCCAAGCGACATGATCCACACTGCATTTGCGGCTCAAGCTTGCAGCTTGGCCAGGAAACGGCAGATTGGTACAACAAATTGGATTTGTGTATGGCAGCCTGGAGACTAACAACCTGATCATTTACATTCTACAGATGGAGTGGAATGGCACACGAGGATGCATGTATTACCCACTCTTCCAGCTGAACGAAGCAAGGACTATGTTGGATGCTGGAGGTCGCTTCAGGTGGCCATCGCAACACCTTCGTTCTCCTTGATGAAACGGCCCTGCAGTTCAGTGAAGCAAGATGCACACTTGTGTCAGAATAGGATCAAGTGGCAAAATGGAGTAACTGACTGACTGGTTTCTGTGCAGCATTACTGGTCTGAATACGAAAGTATTGAATGCACAAGCAAGAAACATAACGTGCATTGCCCCTCCTGTCTGTCCGAAGTTAGGTAAAAAACCAAAAACATTATCCGGGAGCAGTAGTTATTCTTTGCAATCGTCGAAACATAGTAATGTCAGCACGGGACCATAAATTTGAGGCTATCTTTGCATAGTCCTGTCTAGAGTTTCAGTTCAGATATATAGCCCTAGCTTGATCAATTCGTTTAACTGTTCCTGGACCATAAATTTGGTCTCTTTGATCAAAGATTTGCACACAAATTCCTTCAAGTGTACTTAGAATCTAATCCTACTTTATCCCAGAATAGACTCCCGATGTCATTTTGCAGTTGAGAACTTCAGATCAGTACTGATGGATCAACATATTGCTAGATCACAGCAGACACAGACACAGTAAGGGAGCTGCAACAAGTTCAGATATACATCACGAGTGCAGCGTCGAGAATCACTGGAGTACCTTCAAGCGCGGCCGCCTGACGGCATTGATCCGGCGAACCTCGTACCGGATCCGCTTGGAGAAGAGCCTGGCATGCCGTTTCTCCTTGTACCGCCTCACCCTCTCCGCCCTATCCGACGCATCCGGCGCAGTCCACGCCGCCGCCTGCCGCCACGGCTCCACCTCCACCAACACCTGCACAGACGACGCGTGTCACGCATGAGCCACGAACGCGTGTCGTGCCTCCGACTGCGGCGAGGAACACAAAGGGGATCTTGGGCTTACCGAGTCGGGCTCCAGCTTGGGCGCGGACACGCCGGCGGCGGCGGCGCCGATGTAGAGGGACCCGCGGCCCGCCCAGGCGGCCAAGACCTCGTCGTGGTCCAGCTTCAGCAGCGGCGACCGCGCGGAGGCGGCGGCGCCCGTGCTGGCGGCGGACGAGCAGGAGGACGACGTGGTGGCTGTCGCCGCGCTGGGCGAGGAGGAGCTGCTCCGGCAGTACACCCACCGCTCCCTCCCCCGGAGCGCCCGCCGCGCAAGGTCCTCCTCCTCGCCCCCAAATCGGCCGGAGGCGTCCGGAGAGGGGGCGCACGACGGCGACGACTCCCCTCCTCCGCATCCGCCGCCGCCGGAGAAGGAGGAGGAGGATGTGCCGAGGATGTCGCTGAGCGACGGCGCCGCCGCGAACAGCGTGGACGGCGCCTCTGGATGCAACGCGAACGGGTCGAGCTGCTGCTCCTCATGCCCGCATCCGTCGTCCCCACAGTCCTCCTCAAGCGTCTGCACAGCCGACGGCGAGGCGGGCGCCGAGGGTGGTGGCAAAGATTCCTCTGCCGAGGACAGAGATTCGGCGGGCCTGTGGACGACCTCCACAACCTGGGCGAGGTGGCGGCTGAGGCTGAGGTACTTGGTCTTCTTCTTCACCTTGGCCCGGCGCGCCCCCTTGCGCCGGCGGCCGCCGCCGCCACCGCCGTTGGCCATCGCCGCCAAAAGAAATACTCCGCTACCTCAGGGTGGTGCGCGCAAAGTGGGAGGGAAAGCTCTGTGACATTGGCACGGGGGATGCCGGATGCTATTTGGAGGGAAAGGGAGGGGATCTCCCGCGAACGCGAGCAGGGTGGCGCGCTTTTTCCCTGATCCTGCGCTGACGTGGCGAGATGCAGCTGACATGGCGACGCGCCACTGGATGGCTGGATTGCGGTGTCGCCTTTTTTGCTTCGGGGTCCTACGGGATCAGGAAACAGGAATGGTGGTGGGGTTTTAACGGCTTCACGAGGGTTTTGTGATGAGGTGAGCGTTCACATCGTCTCCGTTGCGACTTTAATACTAGTAGAACATCTTAATCTCGATCTAAACTTCTCTTATTGTACACTCCCTCGAATACACAAGGCGCATCTATGTCGACAGCAACATTTGCTCATAGTAAGTACAACATAATTCACTAATGTCCCTTCAAATAAAAAATAATAACTCACTAATGTCAGATGTTAAATAGGGCTGATGTGTCCTGCCTCGACCGGGTTCGAGTCCTGCCACTCACAGCCCGGTGTCGTGCGCACCTTTCTTCTTAATATGGTGCCAAGGGGGCTCGTCCCCCTTCGATCTAATTTTTTATGTTGTTTTTTTTACCTTGTTGCTATGTTGTTGGTTACCATGATTCCAACTTGTCAAGCCAAAGAGAAGGACCGCCGACTCAAAGAAAACATGTCACCTCATTTATTAAAGTCGGGACACTTGCAATTTCATAAGAGGGAGAGATTGGTGAGAGGGGAAGGGGGCAAGCAAGAGAGGAAAGAAGGAGATATAAACAATTGGGGGCAATACTTGATTCTAACCCGAGGGAAGGGGGGCTACGGCCTACCGTCTAGTCCTAAATAGTTAATTGGTGTCAACTCCTTAAAAATGAGAACTGATGACAACCAATAGGACAAATAAGAAGAGAAATAAAAAAACTGAAAGTGTGATAATGAGCCAACGAGAGAGGTCTCATAAGTTGTGTAGTCCATCATTTACTACGTACCACCAGTGAGTCATATTCAACATGCAATAGTGCATCAAAAAATACACTTGAGGAAACTAAATATAAATGATCAACAAAGAGATCCCTCATTAAATTAAGGTCCTCTTCGATTAGAATAATATCATATAAATTTTGGAGCATTATGTTAGACATATTTATAGAGATGATGTTTTTTTGTATTCATGATTTATTGAATGTTCGTTATAATGTATTTTTTATTGATTGGCAACACGCGACCTGTTTTTGTGAAACTTTATACGTGTTATTCTAAAATTGCCCCTAGTTGGAATTCATGTGAGGACACACCTAAATGTATTATATTAGCACATGCACTAGCTTATAACCATGTTTCACAAGACATACACTCGAAGATGTCAAGCCAATAATATTGTTAGATGTTATGAACATGTGGTGGACTGATCCTACTTGAGACATAGCAAGAATGCCATTAATTAGTCCTCTCTTTACAGAATGTGTTCGCCTTTTCTCTTAGATGTAATATCTTGGCCAACCTCGGGCTAGTGGTTGTTACCCTGGCAGCTCTCAAGAACTTCTATACTACTCCCCCACAGTTCAAAACTAATCTTTGTACGCACTTCGTTCGCACTTGTGCGCACGTGGAAAGAGTTTGTAATCCGTCCGCTATCCGCAAAATTCTTTTGGTCAAACACGGTTAACCTAGAGATTTTGTTATATGAGTTTACATAATAATAAGATGTCCCACGTGTCCATGTCATTGATCTGCACATGCCCGCCTAACCGCGAGGTTTAGCTCCAACCCCAAATATAACACCTTGGACCAGCAGTTTTTACCACTAGTAGCTCTCTAGAATTTCTAGACTGTCCACATAAACCAACGCTAATCTTTTCTACGCGTTATCCCCGGAAGAACTTACCGGTCGGTCGGTTATCCCCGGATTGCTTCAGTTCATGCACATTCAACTATGAGTATTCCTTAGACGAGTTTCTGAAAAATAAAATACACCTTGTTGATATATTCAATCATATTAAGGATGGGACATGATGTCACACAAATGCTAGACCGAGCGTGGTGGGCCTGTCCGATACAACACGATGCACCCATCACCCATGCAATGCACTACAGGGTACATTGCTCCAAAAAGAAAAGGTCTACAGGCTATAGACGCACAAGTTGACAAGCGGCATAGGGTACATCACGCCAACACAAAAAAGCTTGACCACACTACATGGTAAATTTACAACTTCAGCCCCGGGAAAAGAAGCGGTGACGGTCTGACCAACGTCTGGGTCACTGGCTCACTTCCTCACGGGTGCGTCAAACGGGACCTGACAGTTTCGAGGACACTGGTGCGAGTGAGGAGGGGGGCGATGCGAGAGTCGAGAGAACGCGCGCAACACCACGCAAATGCTTTTGACCTTGACTGCCGGTGTGATTAACTTACGTCGCCAGAGGCGCTCAGCGCTGCTGATAATCGCAGCGAGAAAGCAGACAGCTCACACGCACGCTTAGGCCATTGGTGCCGATTCAAGTAAAAAACTTGTTAGATTTGAATCGCTTGGCCAATGTCCACTATATGTTGAACCGCAGTAGCTGTGGGACCTAGTAAGACATGTATGCAGGGAAAAGTTTGCCTCTCTCTTCTCCATTCCTTCACACACGGATATGAGATGCATGTAGGAAATTGTTTTTTACTTAACTTGAACCGAACCAACAATATGAGCCGCTTTTGTTATACAATATGATGCGATGCTCTACTATGTGGTGAACCGGTTCAATTGCCTCTTTGAAACGCTTTTGACACACATAGTGGATGGTCTTAGCCGGTGGATCGACTCTTGAAGATAAACAAAGTCACCACGGTGTATTGTTGTTAACGGAAACGTCGTCTCGTATTAATACAATATTTTATCTAAATGTAACACACATACGTTAAATCTGGAATTGAACTCTGGTGCGTTGAGTGTAAAACCACCTGCTAATCATCCAACCACAAATTGGTTTGCTAGTCACAATGTTTCTATAACATAACATAAAACAAAAACCAGTCTCGGGTTCCCCAAAACTGATTTTTCTATTCAGAACAATTTTATGCTCCCTCTCGCAAAAAATAACTATCGTGTGTGGTCATTTTTCAAAAACGGCCTTCAATTTGTTTTTCCTCAACCCGTACTCCACCCCTATTGGTCAACCACTCCCTTCCTCTATGTACTCCACTTGCCGCGGTGTCCGTCGCCTTACCGCCGCGCTCCCCTCCACCTCGTCGCGCTTCCCTCCCCATGGAGCTCCCTTCGCCTCGCATCCTCGCTCACCTCCCCTTCACCTCGGCGCACTCTCGTTGCATCACAGGCGAGCTCCAAAGCTCTGTTTTTGTCTCCGCCGTCGACTAAGGTTTGAGTTTTCCCTAAGAAGGCAATGAATTGTCGGTTCTGACGTCTACCAGGCAAGGATACAGTGGATACGAGGCTGGATCGGGGAGGAATCGAGATGGAATGGTTCGTCCAGCTCTAGATTTTTTTTCCATACTCTCCTCGCTCTTGCTCTCAGCCTCCGTCTACTCTGTTCCCCTCATCGCGACTCGACAGCCACCTCAACCCTGAGCCCGAAAAGCCGCGTCACAACCTACCGAGCTTGAATCTCGTCGCCCCAGCACTAGGGAGCTACATGAGGCTACACCGGTGAGGAAGTCTTACCAACACAAGGAGCCGCGTAATCCAAAAGTTGATCCACGAACTGTGAGGTATCCGCACCCGGAGTAGCAGAAGCGCGAGGGGGTGACAGATGGACGAATTCGAGAGCGGCGACAAGGGAGTTGCTAGTCTCGACCCAGCCCCCGGCGCTAGCGACGATGACAACACTGCGCAACTCCCTGAGAAGGTAAGCGTGGGATATCTCCTTGGCTGCTGTTGTGGCTGCTTAGTTTAAATATTTGATGAAATTTGGTGTCCATTTATGGTTTTGTTTCTTGGTTAGAGCATCTCCACCGGCACCCCCAAATCTCGTCTAGCAGAGGTGTCGATAACGCGGTTGGGCGTTGGCGCCCAAACCGTCGGCCGTTCAGGGGGGCACTCCGTGCACGCTGACAAACCCCAACAATTAAACCGCCAACAGTAACAATCACGCATAGTTCCAAATTCAAGTTCATCGGCCATGATCGACCAAATGGTACGCGGTTCATAGCCACATCGGCCTGAATTCAAATCATCACAAACCAAACAAATGGAGTCACCGCTGACTTCTTTCACCGCCGGTGTGGGCTGCGGTGAGGATGATGATGCCAGAGCCGTTGTAGCAGGTGCCCACATCGGTGGTTGATTGACCAAAGGATGTTCTAGGTCGATCGACTATGATCTTGCTAATCAGCGGACGCATAGCCTGTACCGGTGGGGAGTGGACATAGTGGTTGATGCCTTCCCACCCACTCAAGATCGAGTACTCATGCTTGCTACTTTGCCAGTGGCGGAGCTGCCATAGAACCGTTGGGTTCACATGAACCCAACAAAATCCATCAAAACTCTCTTAATTACTCTATGATATTTTGAATTATTAGATGTTTACACTGCAATAACAATAGATGAACCCAATGACGTTTTGCTCTAGCTTCGCCCCTGTACTTTGCTGAGTTCAAACCACTCTTCTATGAAACAAAATGTGCATGACCAATTTTCTTTTACATTTTGGTAATTTATGTGGAGTGATAAATAAACAAATCAGAGTTAACTATGGAGCCTTTCCAAAAATAAAACTTTGTTAGTAGCCTAATTACGACCTCATCCCAGGCTCCCAGCTCCTAATGTTGTATACGAAAACCATAACATAATAACTTAACAGAAGGAAAACGGGAGCTGTACTGCATTTGACCAATTGAAGGAACAAGATCAGAGAATTTGCAAGCGGGTACTTACACCACGTTCCACGCTACTATATAACGACTCTTAACAGATGGACGAACGCACACTACAACAATGACGACGTACGTGCGCGCGCGCGGGCTCAGCTCAGTTGGACCTCATCTTGTTGAACTGGTTGAGCGCCGGCTGCAGGATGTTGAAGAGCACCCAGCCGATGGCAGGCGCCACCACGAAGAGCAGCAGCAGGCCCCGGTTGTCGTCGGTCGGCGACGCGGCGGCCAGCGCGGCGAGCTCCTGCACGGCGGCGTTGGCCGGCTCCGGCGCGGCGGCCAGGCCGGCGGCCGCGGCGGCGCCGATGCCGAGCCCGGCGACGAGCGCCTTCTCGGACCGCATCTTGTTGAACTGGTTGAGCGCCGGCTGGAGGATGTTGAAGAGCACCCAGCCGATGGCCGGCGACACCACGAAGAGCAGCAGCAGGCCCCGGTTGTCGTCGGCCGGCGTGGCCGCCGCCACGTCGGCGATCCTCTGCGCCGCCATCGCCGCGTCCGACGTCGCCAGCGAGGAGAAGAAGGCGCCGGCCATGGCCGCGGCCGCGGGCGACACGGCCAGGGCTCCCTTCTTGGACGCGCCCTTCTGCAGGCTGCGCAGCGAGATGCCGCTCGGGGAAGCGGCAGACGAAGGCGTGGACAGCCTCGCCTGGATCTTGGCGGGCTTGAGCATGGCCATGGTGGCTATGGTCGCCATGGACGTACGTAGGCCTAGCTCCCTGGTTGCTGGCTGGCTACCTTCCTTGCTCCTCACGAGACACTGGAAAATGCGAGTAGATGGAGGAGTGGTGTGAGCGTGTAATGCAATGTCCCACCTTCGCTTGGTTTCTAGGACGAACGATGTGGCTAGCTTATCTTGTGCGGGGAGTGTGCGATCGAGGTTTCAAAGCTTATCTCGCGGCTTGCAACTTGCGATGCTATTGGCTGGGAGCACCAAGGTGGGAACCACACGATTTACATGGAAATTTTGATACTGTACTATCTTATACCACGAACATAAGGGTGAAAAGCGAATGCTCTAGAATGTCCCATGGTGTGTGAAATGCAAGATCCTACAGCGCTATTTATATATTTTTACGGCTATTTTGCATCGGTCCAGGCTTTGCACCTTTTTTTTTTGTTTACACGTTCATCTTCAACAAAGCTGTGTGATGGCGAGTGGTGAAGGGAGCACACGACGGATTACTATTGCAGATCTCAGTACGGTAGACAATGGAAACTCAGAAATATTGCAAATGTAACATCCAAACACAGATAAACAATTCAAAGGTTCATGAATTACTCCATTAATGAACATATCATAATGAGATAATAAATGACAAACAACCAAACTAGATACAGCACAAAATAAAAATGAAACTTCAGCAGCAATTATTCACGCACTACACGGAATCGTCAGGCAGGGAATATCCTGCGTTTCCAGCCATTATTCTTCAGGGTAGACACCACGGAGGTCAAACAAAACAAATGGCAGCCTGATTACAATTCGTTGGAGCCCTGCTCCGCTCTTACTCAGGCCCCAAGTTGCAGCTTCTTTATCGTGTCGATCTGCTTTGCCGGGTTCAGCCCCTTGGGGCATGCATGTGTGCAGTTCTTGATGGTGTGGCAGCGGTACAGCTTGAACTCGTCGTTGATGGAGTCAAGGCGCTCCTTCGTGTACTGGTCACGGCTGTCCTGGATCCACCTGGAAGGACGAATGCGTTTAAGGCACAGGCCACCCACATTATTACAAGAATGTTATATGATGTATTAGACACGTACAGTTGCTAGCACTTAGCACAGACCAAAAGGCTGAACACGGTAAAAGAGCTCCATTTGCAGATAAGAGAACTGAGATATTTGTAGAAGTAACAAACCTAAGACATCTACTATAATCTGTGTTTCCAGTCTCTTGTCAGTATATTATTTATTCAAAAAATAATGTGAATGTGCCAAACACATTTTAAGATTTGAAGTTAAGATGATGGCAAACTCATTTCAAATTGTCCAACTAATATCACTATAGCAGTATAGCATAACGCAAAACTACTATACATCAGCCAGGGCCTATACTGACTATCCTAGTGACAAATCAGTTTAATTAACACACATTAAGTCAGAGTCAGGTAAATCTCAGTAACCACATCAAATCAGTCAAAAAAAAAGAATTAAACGCCCAGCTCATTAAATCTTTGAACAATCTTAAGCTTCGCTTCATAAATGCTGAATAGCATGCAAAAGAGTACATTACAATGGTTCAAGTAGATAAAGAAAAAAAAACACAAAGGCTGCTGGCAAAAAAAACTTGACAGATAGTTTCAGGGATCAAACACTGAAAGACTGCACGGAGGCAACCTTATTTTACTGGACTACTGCAGAGCTAGTTTGTTGTTCTACCGTCCTGTTAACATCTACCAAGACGCCTTCTTAACACCCATCACTTCACCCTTATTTGCCAAGGTGCGGAACACAATACGAGACATCCGGAATTTCTTGTAGACACCACGAGAGCGGCCCGTGAAAATACAGCGGTTCCTAATACGTGTCATGTTACTATTTCTTGGCAGCCTGGACAACTTATCACGAAACTTATCCCTCATATCTGATGGTAGATCAGGGTCCCTACAGACAGACTTATAAAGTTTTCCTCTCAGCTCATATTTTGCTGCAAGCAATCTACGTTTGTGATCCCGCAAGTTTCTCTTCTCTGCTATTGGCCACCCATGATATCCTCGAGCTTGGACGTGCATGGACATGTTGGGTTTTGGTTTCATTATTGTCCCATGATATCCTCGAGCTTGGACGTGCATGAACATGTTGGGTTTTGGTTTGATTAGCGTCCCCCAGAGCGGAAGCCTAAAAAGGGTGAACGGGTGAACGTGTCATGGACTTAGCAACATCCTAAAGCTTACAGCAAAAAGCAATAAACATATTAGAAAACTATCATTTGAGGATAGGCACCAAAAACTTTAGCATCTTAAGTTGGTAGATGGTCAACCATAATTTGGTGGTGAAGGGAGAACTAGCATGCTCTATACTGAAAGAGTGGCCATCACTACTATAAAAGAATTCGATATAAAGGCATCGTCGTGAACAAACTAACCAAGCTATGAGTCACGGTGCAATCGAGAAGCGGATTACCAAAACAACCAAAGCATGATTATTTGCAACGCTGGCATCAACTCCCATATCAAAGGTAAACACGAGACAAAGAAGTATTCCAACAGTCTCCAATGCCCCATAATGTCTAAGCATTCTGCAACCAAATGACCATTTCCTAGTAGCCAGCCAATGAACATGTAAACTACTTCGATTCCCGGGTGAGCTACCAAATAGGTAAGAGAGGATCGTCACATAAAAACGTCTAGGCATTCTGAGGGTGCAAACTAAACAAACATTTCCTAGTATCCACCCAATAATCATCTAAACCACTTTCTAGATGGTGATCACCTAAACCGTTTTCTAGATGATTCCTTACACATTAGAGCAACAAACAATTCACCTAGATCACAAACTCCCACAACCAATCAAAGTAAGCGCGATAAAGCAACCTACATATCTCTCATTCATTGGATTATCCCACAACCATTTAACAGCAAGCACAGGGAGCATGACGCCCCAATTGATCAATCACATAAAAAAACCGTTATTCAGTCATCAAACAGATCCAGCACACAGAGGCAAGTAATATCAGAATTCACAAAACCAAGAGCCTAGAAGGAAGGAAGGAAGGAAGGCGAATGGTATACCTATTGGCATGTAGCAGCGCGGCGGGGCCAAGATACTCCTCGGGGTTCCACCAGTATGATGGGCATGACGTGGAGCAGCAGGCGCATAGGATGCACTCGTACATGCCGTCGAGCTTGGCCCTGTCGGCCTTGGTCTGCAGGATCTCCTTCTTCTCCGGCGCGGGGGCGTCCTTGCGCTTGAGCCACGGCTCGACGCTCTTGTACTGGTTGTAGAAGTTGGTCATGTCGACGACGAGATCCTTGACGACGAACATGTGCGGGAGCGGCGAGATCGTGGACGCGCTCGCCGCGGCCGAGCCCTCCGCCTTGATCTTGGTGAGGCAGGCTAGGCCGTTGTCGCCGTCGATGTTCATGGCGCAGCTGCCGCAGATGCCCTCGCGGCAGCTGCGGCGGAAGGTGAGCGAGGGGTCCTGCTCGTTCTTGATCTTGATGAGCGCGTCGAGGACCATGGGCCCGCAGTCGGAGACGTCGATCTTGTAGTCCTTGAGGTGCGGCTTGGTGGACGGGGAGTCGGGGTCCCAGCGGTAGATCGAGAAGGTCTTGGTGGTGGTGGCGGGCTTGGAGGCTGGCGGGGCGGGGGTGGAGGAGTGGGGCTTGGAGGCGACGAGGCGGGAGGAGAGGGCCGGCGACAGGAGGGCGCGCGCCGCCGACGGCGAGCGGCGGAGGAGGGCGGCGGCGGCCATCGGATTTGGGGGCTGATTCGCGTTCCTCTCTCTGTTTTTTTCTCTCCTTTTCTTTTGGGAGGTTGGAGAATGGGCGCGTGGTGGGCTTAGGCCCAGCTTGGTATATATACGTCGGGAGGCTGATGGGTGGATGACGTGTGGGGTCGGGTTGGAGAGATGGGAATGCCGGTGGTGCTAGGGTTGGGATGGGTCGATGACAGGTGGGGACGGGTGGAGTTTGGGTTTGGGCCGTTTTGTGGATGGGAGAATGGAGATGTGGACAAGTTCTGGGCCGTTCGGAAGATGACAAAGCCAAGTTTGAGAAGAAAACGACTTCCATCCTAGGTAAGTTTAAGATAAGCTTGATTGGGTTGTGTAGTTATTTGTTCATCTCTCTTTTTTCTCCAGTCTCCCATCGTTTTGACTATGATGTCATCTTACAGTAAAATACTGTCCATTTAGGATGGTCTTGTTCCGTTGAGAAGTGGCTAGAGGATGTAATGGTATGTACTCGCTCTGTTCCAAATAAGATGACTTTTATTTGCATAAAAGTTGACATATCTCGACATGTTATAAAAGTCATCTAATGTGGCCGGCCGAGCGCCTAGAGGGGTATGGGCATGAGGAGAAGACCTTGGTGCAGGAGAAGGCCAATCGATTGATCGTTTTGCTGGAGCTGCCATTAGGGTTGGAATCGAGCCGAGTCGAGCCGGCTCGGCTAGGCTTGTGCAATCTCGACCCGAGCTTGCCTCTAAATTTTTTCTGAAAATGGGCTCGAGGCTCGGCTCGTTGGGCTTGCGAGCCATGTCTTTTTTTTCCAATCGATCAAACTCAACCTCGACCCCAACCCCAACCCCCCGCTCCTACGATTTCTACGGTTCCGCCGCCGGCAGCCACCAGCCCACCACCGACGCCGGCCGCCGGCCGCCACCACCGACGCGGCCGCATCCCGCCACCACCCGCCCATGGCCATGGTTCCTGGGGCAAGACGAAGGAGAAGGAGCAGTACATCGCGGAGGCGTCGCTGGGGCAGCTCGGCATGCCCAAGGACATCGCGCCGCTCGTAGGCCTCCTCACCAGCAACGCCGGTGAGTGGGTCAACGCGCACAGGTCCTGCACTGCAACAGCGGCAGCACCCTCACCTTGACTGCTACTTGATTACTGTAGTTCATTCAGGGACGGAGCCAGCCACAGTCATTAGAGGGGGCGAAATTATGTTGGAGGGGGTGAAATAGAGTTGAATCACTAAAATTTACCAAATATAAGTGGGATTAGTAGTAGGATTGTGAAGGAAATTAAATTCATGGGGGGCTTAGCCCCTGGTCGTCCCCCCTTCCTCCATCCCTGAGTTCATTCATCAACTGGTGTTTTGTTGGATCTTAGCAGTACTCCTACTTGTAACGTTAATCTTTGCACTAGGATTGCATGTAGTCAAGGATCCGTGAGGTACCGAGGTTGTTTCTCCTTCTCTCCATGTGAACTTTGTATGTTCACACAAAGCAACTACATTCAGAATCGGTAATGGATGTCAAATGAAGCTGTTCCCCACTATCCATACTTCATACGTATGCTAAGTGCACTTGTGTTTGTGATGTATGACACTCTTAATGATTAGTTGATGCATTGTGAAACTTGTTAGACTATCTCATGAAGATATTAATGCTCTCTTGTTGATTATAATTGTCAAATGTTATAATTTTAGGAAAGATCATGTCAATTTTTTGTATTTCATCGAGCCTTCAAGCCGTCTTACGAGCTTTTTCGAGCCTGCTTGTCGAGCCTCGAGCCTTGCTCCGAAGGTTTAGACTTTGCTTGTCCGACCTTCGAGCCGGGCCAAACCCGAGCCAAGCCTTGTCGAGCCCGAGCCGAGCCTCGAGCCTCAAGCTTCATGTCCACACCTAGCTGACATGAACTGAGTCTGAAGCTATTTCTATGCGTGCATTGAGGAAGAAAGAAGTCCCGGGCCAACAGGCGACCATTTGTTCAGCGAACCACAGCCCAGGTCATTCCGACGTGGTCTGGCTCAACCAACTAGTCCTTCCATCAGAGTTTTTTTTAATAATATGTTTTTTTATTACAAATTTGGCAGGTAGTACCGCGCGCCAAAGAAATTTAAAAATTAGCGCGCTGTCGGTCCCGAGGAGCCGAAAGCTATGTTTCGGCTTGGGCCAGGCTGAAAGTCTTATGTCGACGCACTAGCTGACGAGAGCTGCATGTGCAGCACGGGTGGCAGGCGGGGTCCCGCCTCTTTCGACGCGGAGCGGAGTGACATGCTACTTTCGGCTCGGAGCGAGCGAGCCGAAAGCAAGCAGATAAGAATCTCCGGCCTCTGCCCCCGACCCTCACTTTCCTCTTCCTCATGTTCGTTTTCTTCCTCCTGTTCTTCCTGTTCTTCCTCTCCACCAAATGAGCAGTCGATTCGATTCAAAATTATTTTTTGCAAGTGATTAGATAGCTAAAAAAGAAGAGAGAAGTGCTGGGGCATCAAGGATCTGTTGATGGATTAGGTTTTCTTGGACTGCTTTTGATGGGTGGAGGTGGAGGTGGAGGTGGAGGATTGGGAGCAATGGTGGTTAAGAATGGTGGAGGATAGTGGTGTTTGAGAAGGTGGTGCTGTGGTGGAGGTTGGAGGCGGTAGATTGAACCCGTAGAGCTGTGACGACGGGATCCACACGCGTCAAGGGTAAACCCTAATTAGTCACTAGATAATTTATGTTTAGTGTAATAATAGTTTGTGAGCGGACGTAGCATTAAATTGTTTTGTTGGTGCATGCATTACAGTAAATAGTGTAGATTTTTTTAGTCACTAGATAATTTTTTGTTTTATTTGTTAGTATATTATCTGAATAATTTATTAGATGGATACGTTAATATTAGTCATAGTGTTATATTAGTCATAGTCTAGACATTTTACCGGTGGTAGTAATATTATATTTTGTCAGCTAGATTTAGTAATATTATTAAGTGCTCGTAATAATGGTCGGTCATAAATAAATTTGTTTAGGTTATGGAAGTGGTTGATATTGTCATGCACTATGGCGCCGGTAATGTCAGTGTAAATGAGTGAGGTGTTGATTTGAGTGAATTTGATAATATGTCGATTCAGCTTACAGACCCGATGAATTTGAGAATAGCTGTCATTCAGCAGTATTTCACAATGAATTTCGGGTTTGATCCTAATAGCTGGACAATTAAATTCAGTCAATATGGAGCAAATCCCGTACAAATATTTTTCGGGAGTTGTTACCGCTGGATCGGACAAGTCAGTGGACATCTTGGCTGGCATCATGCGAACGCCGAGGTACACAACCAGAAATCTTGCTGATGTTTTATCAGAAGAAGAACAATATGGAACACGGTGGCGAAGGTCCGGAGCATGGACAGAGTAGTGAGCATACTGGATCAGAAAATGTTGATTTGTTTGGCTCTGTGGCAGATATTTCTGAAAATTATGAACCAGCGCTTAGTAGTCAGTTGGTCGGATCAACGGAAGTAGGGGAGGCAGATGGGGATGAGCATTCAGGAACATTACAACAAGAGATGTTGAATGAAGATGAGGATGGCCATGCAGAAGATCTTGATTCTGATAATAAAGAGGATGATGAGGAGGATGTTGATGATGATGTGCCTATTCCCGACTCTTTGAATGTGGACAAGTCGAACATGACAGTCGTGCATGACAGACCCTCTTCGTCATGGGAATATCACATGAATAATATTCAAATCGGTGCTCAGTACAGCACAAAGCAGCAGCTTCGGGAAGCCGTGATTATGTGGGCTTTGTCCACACAAAGGGTTTTCCGCACTGAAGTCTCAAACAGTCAATATTTGACTATGAGTTGTGTTGATATTAACTGTCCAGGAATGGTGCATGGTCACTTACCCAAGTATGACGTGATGTGGGTGGTATCCGGGTTCGAGCCGCACACTTGTGAAATATCGAGTACAATGAGTGACCATCCAAACCTGACTTCAACTCTCATTGCACGCCTCTTGTAATATGAGATAGTGCGGACAAAAGATATGATGGCGAGGAGCATTCAGTTGAAAGTTAAGGCTAGACGGAAAACAAGCATTAAGTATGGAAAAGCGTGGAGAGCAAAACAGAAGGCATGTGCAACGCGTGCGTGAAGAGTAAGGAAACCTCTTCGCTACTTGGATGCCCGCTTCTTCTGCACCTTTGGTCTTGGGAGAGGTTCCCTGTTGGCAGACCTGGCATCGACGCGCACATTCCTTGGGACTACAGACTCATGGATCATACCGAGGTCGATGCGTCTACGTTCGGCAGCACGTGGGCACAACGAGAGGTAAACAGTCAATTATATTCGGTTATGTACTATGTTATTTTTCGGTGAACTAACTAGTCTATTATATTTACATACAACGACGATTCAAGGGTGACCAAGTCAGGAATTGTTATGGATCATTCACTAAGTGGTTCGATGGGCTTCAACACCACCAGGTTATATGGGAACCATACAACCTTATCGCAAGGCAGACTAGATTTCTTGGGGGGATTTCTCTACTGTGCACGAAGATCAAAGGTACTGGTTCACACGAGCTCGTATTGTGTACGACGTATCGGTAGAGGAGATGTCACAACACCGGATCATGAGACAGTTCGGAGCACGCCAGTTGCCGGAGCCTCCGGGCGACCTCACCTCCCTTCCCACGTGCACAGTTAACTCTTCTACCTTAAATTAATCTACACGTATTTATACTGCACGCTACATCTAATAGTTTTAAATTACTCTACACGTATTTATACTGCAGGTTAAGTCGCCAAGTAGACATACCACTTGTAACTGGGATGCAGAAGGTCCATCCATACATAGCTGAACGGGCGACTGCGACCGTGATTGAAAATATGTGGCCGGTAAATGAGGTTTTTGTGCGTACTGATTTTGAGCAGTATCTACAGGCATACAGACAAGCCACTCGCACAAGGTTACTTCCGTCGGTACAGCCTGATCAGATGCAGCCAGCTACTATCACCGACATGTACCCATTACGCGACATCGGAGGGCCGCGGTATTCTGCGGTACGTACGGAAAATATGATCATCCACTGAATATTCTATGTCATAATATAAATATATATCATTTTTCGTTATTACACAGGCTGAGCTGATAGCTGAGATTCAGCATGATGTGAGTACGTACGAGCCGCCACCTGAGTGTGTGCCATGGTTCAGACGACTAGAGGACAGGCTTCGTCGGACGTACAGTGTGCTTACCTGTTCTAGGGCTACCGATGTTGTTCCACGACAGCCAGCTCCGCGTCCTCCACGCCACTCAACGTTCGAGGTCGGTTCATCATCGCACCAGCCAGAGTATTTCGAGCCGGGTCCTTCACAGCCATTTCCTTCCCAGCCTGGTACTTCCTCGTTGGTCATGCCCCCTGGTATGATGATGCAGCAGCCCGGTATGCATCAGTGGGGCATGCCACGTGATCAAGGTTTTGGGCAGCCGTCTTATGGACAGTTGACTTGGAGCGGGTCTTTCCCTCCTATGAGTCAGTCAATGCTTGGTAAGTATGTTTTCTTTTTGTAACATATTGTAACAGCCCGTTTGTAACTTTCCTAATATGTGTGCTAGCTTGTGAAATATAATGGATATTCATGTCATCATCCCAGTGTGCTTGCATTTAATTAAATATATTGCTTCCTTTTTCTTTTCCAAATTTAAATTCTTATTTTAAAATTCAAAGGCTTCTCAAATAATTTCAAAGGAAGTTTCAAATTATTTATAAATAATCAAATAAGATATTAATATGACTAATTTGAAACTATTAAAAATTGTTTAAAAGTTTTTATTATATTTCTTTTCTGTTTTATGTTTAAATTACAAAACCAGAAAACATTAAAAGAAAAGAAAAATAAACAGAAAACAAAAAACAGAGCTCCTGGCCGAGATGGGCCAAATTTCTGGCCCATCTCAGCCCAGGGCCTGCTTCTCCCTCCTCCGTACAGAGGAGGAGGTCGAGCACCTTTACAGCGCACGAGCACGCCATGGCTCCCTGGCAGCCTGCCCCCGCTGTGCTTCCCCACTGCCTCCACCTCTCCTTCTTATCCCCTGCGCCGCAGCGCCCCCCAAACCCTAACCCTAGACACTCTCGCAGCACCGCCCCTCTCCTCCCTCTGTTCCTCCACCGAAAGTCCACCGAAGCTCCCACCGCCGCGGTTGCCGACTCCGGTCGCCCCCTTCCTCATCCTAGTGCCAGCAGCTGCGTCGCGCCTTTCTCTTTCTGCGTCAGCAGAGGGCCGGACCCGGGACGCACCGTTGTTTGCTCTCTTCTCCGACGCCGGCCGCGCCCCTCCACTTCGTCTCCGGCACCGATAGGACGACTCCGGCCGACCCGCGCTCCCTCGCCTCGCCACCAAGCTCCCTCGGTGAGCCACGCCGCTTTCCCTCTCCTATCCTCTTTCGAAACCGTCCCCCTCGCCAGTTTTCCACCGCCGCCGGACCCGCTCCGCCCGACCGTGCCCCCCCCCCCCCCCCCCCGCGCACGAGGTCGAGCACCAAACTGCGTGCTCCTCGCCTCCCCTCTCCTTCTGGGCATCGGAACGCACCCTCCATCCCACACACCGCACGCACGATCCGTGCTCGCACGCCCGGCGCCGCCCGATTTGGGTCATCGCCGGTGTAATTTTGTTCTGCCGCCGCGCACGATCCCCTGTTCCAATACGTTTTCAGTTTCGTCAGTTTCGAGCCCTGGCTACTCTTTAAAAACAAACGAACACCATTTCTATGACTTGCACCCATCGGATCCAGTGGCTAACAGAGCAGAGTCGCTCCGTGCGCGCCGCGCACCAGAGTTCGAATCCCGGCCAGTGAAATAAAGGCCTCCTTTTTATTCTCATGAAGCTCGCTGACGAGTGGGTCCCGGTCGTCAGAGACACAGGCACTAGAAATTTACCCCGAGCCCCCTGCGTTTCCTGTTTTGCACAGAAGTCCTTCCAGTTGTTTTCCCATCACGGTTAAGTCCCTGGAATTTCAGAAAAACACCCCAACACTTCAAAATGCAATAACTTTTAATTTATAAATCCAAATTAAATAAACTTTATATGTTTTTATATCAGAAAAATGCAATGAACATTATTATAACATTGTTATGTCACTTTGCATCATTTATTTTAAATGCTTAGTTTAATTTAACAATTGCAATTAAATAATTAAATATGGAATGTTGGGGTAATAAATATATAATGCTCCAATTCCATTTAATTTGCTAATATCTTTTATACCATGTCTTGCCATGCTAATAAATACTTAATTTGAGTTGAAGTTAAATAATCTGCAATTACATACTAAATATGGAATGTGTTGGGCAACCAATTAATTGATGCCTATCCCATTTTAAATTAATTAGATCACCATGCCATGCTATATAAGTTAAACAACATTTAACTTGTCGGCTACACAAATAACTTGCACCCTAATCTTTTGTCGGGATTTCATCCCCGCTTTAAAATGACCTAATCACCTCATACCATATTGCACCATCTTTTGATTGTGCATTTCTCTGTATTGATTATTGTTTACTATTGTCTGTGTTTGGCTTTTTTTGGGTAGACGACAACGTGTCTGCCGCGAGTACCTACGATACTGAGGTTCCAGCTTTTGTGCCAGGCCACGAGCTGCCAGGCAAGTTTCTGCTAACCGGTTACACGATTGTTTGATTTTCATTCTTGACTTTTGATCTATGATATCCTAGTTACGATTCTTGAATTGCGATCCCATCACATGTTTATCCTGCAGCCTATACAGCTATATCCCCACAACCTATAACCCCTTGCATGTTTATCTGTTGGCCTTTGCGAGTCGTAGTGCATGCTTATATTTGGTTGTGCGAGTCGTTCCTTTGTCTTTTATCTCATATGCTTAGTATGATAGATTGTTCAAATATAATAAACTGCTGTCTTTTTTTCGGGGTTCTATAATTAAACGATAAGGCACCAGGCGGAAGGCCTTGCGAGGTGCTTTGTTCTGCTAATGTCGACCTAGGAACTGAGATTTTGTCCTCAGATCCAATTTTGAGCGCACTAACCACTTGTGGGAGGCCCAATGGAGCCCCCCTCGACTTTGACTGGAACTTCAACTTGTCCGGGAGCTGCACCTAGTTCGGGTTTTCCATTTGTCTCATATGCATCGATACTAGTATAGTATTTGACTTTTGGCGGTGTGCCTTGTTACATGCATATAGGGCGTGGCCAGTTGGTGCGGAGGGGTGTGTCCTACGGGAGTCTGCACCCTTTTGGCCGGGACCAACATAGCTCCCGTGGCTCCTGGACTTGTTGCGGTGAAGGAAAAGAGTTGGGTTGAAAGGACCTAATGTTTTTGACTGGGTTGATCATGCGAGTATGGGTCCAGTAGTGCACCCCTGCAGGGTATAATCTTATTGATGAGCCGTGTCCACGATTATGGACGACTTGGTGATGATGCTGGCTAACATGATCTAGACAACTCACCTAATCATTGTTAATTAATGTGACTAGTAACATAGAATTACTTACACCATAAATGGTAACCAAAAATTGTTAACGTGTGAGTATTCCCGGATTGCTTCCTCATACTTGGTTGAGGGGGGTAATTCGAGAATGGGTTATGACTGGTGTTAGTTGTAGATGGCTACTCAAACGCTCTCTTATCTCTCTCTTTTTAGACGGAAGTTTTAGCGCGTCTCTCTAGGTTGCTAGTACTGTTGCCGCTAAGTACACCTACCCCCATACTTTGGGAATCTTACAGTTTTGTAACCTGTTAGGTTAAGCTTGTTCGATACGCTTCGGTGTATTGACCCGTTCACGGGCTGTGTTTTTTCTGCAGTTGAGGATACTTCGCTCGACCAGGTGGGTGGATACTACGTGGAGTTCGACGACGAGTAGTTAGAGTTCCCTTGGGCTACTTCCTGGTGGATTGCGTGGATAGGTCTTCTTTTCCGTTTCGGCTTTGAGCCCTTTGCTTCTTGTCTGTACTCAGACCGGTTTGTTTCCGCTGCATGATGTAATGTTGGGACATGTGTCCTCTGATTGGTGCCATTCGCTATATTTTGCTCAGTGAGAGCTTTTGGATATTATTTATTTTCTTTGTGTCTTAGGTTTATTCTGTGGTTTCGACTTGTTAAAAACCCGACTCGTATACCATGTGTGTATGGTTGAAGTATACGAGTTGGAAGACTTTTTGGATTCTTGCGTGCACAATCTTGAAACGTATGTGACGTTGGCGTCGCCAAGAGCTGTCGGCCGATGATCCATTCCGAGCTTGGCCTGCTTGTTTCCTGGGATTGGTAACCCTAGTATGTTCTTGGTTGTGTGGCCCAACCGATACGTTTCGTTTGTGTAGCCTGACTCCAGGGTCTGATAGTTGGTATCAGAGCTTAACGCCCTCAGGTTCCCTTCTACTGGTCGTTGTTTTAGTCTAGAAAAATATTTTTTAGTTATCAGGAAAATCTTAAACGTGAGAGCAGGAATTATGTTCTTTTACTTCTTTCCCCACCCACCCTTCCTGTTATTCTGGTAAGGATGTGTTACAATATTTTCCCTTCTCACCTTAATTTTAAAATTAGGACATCACGTGTTCTGAGTTTTCCGTAGTACCATAGTTGCAGGTGTCTTCAAGGTGGTGCTCTTCGCTTCAGCAGTTTCAACCTCTTCGGCTACGTTCAGTTTCATTCTTGATTCAATCAGTTGTTTCTCCTCTTTTGGTGAAGTTACGTCAAGCTCAATTGGTGTTTCCTAGTTCTAGTGCTAGTCTTCGTTCTTACCTCTCTTTAAACCTTTCTGGAAGTGAACAAAGTGGCGTACCATGATGGATGGCCATGTCTCGTTCCTTGTTGTCTTTTCTAAGCAATCTAAAGTTTTCCTTTAAGCACTTACGTTGGATTTTGTTTATCCGATTATGGTGTTAACGTTGTATCCTCCTCAGGATGGAGAGTGGCAAAGAAGATACTCCAATGCCTTCCCAAATGGGGCAAGTTTTGTCTCAGATGACGCAAGTTTTGAGTCAAATTCAGCAAAACCAGAACCAGAGCAACAACTGTGTGTCTATCGTGCAATTTCTCCAGATCAATCCCCGCACGTTTGATGTTCCCTCTGAGCCACTCGATGCTGATGACTGGCTGCGTGAGATGAACAATGCTTTGGCTGTTTCTCATGTGTCCGATGAGGACCGTGTTCCTTATGTCACCTACCTGCTTCGCGGTGAATCCATGTCTTGGTAGGAGAACTTATTAGAGTTACGAGCACCAGGTGTTGTGACTACTTGGGATGAGTTCAAGGAGGCTTTCAAATGCCACCATATTCCAGATGGGGTCATGGAAAGAAAGCGGGAAGAATTCTATGAGTTGACTCAGGAAAGCATGTCCGTGCTGGACTATCAAGCTGAGTTCAATCGGTTGGCTCGCTATCCTAAGGATGAGGTATCAACTGATGCCAAAAAGCAAGCCAAATTCCGCAGAGGTCTAAACCCAGATCTTAAGTACACACTCACTCTTATCAAGTGCGATACCTTTGAAGACCTCGTCAACACAGCTCTCCGAGAGGAATTTGGACGTGAGAAGTTCGAAGAATCTCGTAAACACTCTCTTCAAACAACTTCTTCTCCATCAGATTCTACACCTCCGCAGAAAGTAGGGTTTGGATACCCTATGCAGATCAAACTCAACTCATCCACAGTCCAATCTGAAAGAGCATTTTCCCTCATGTGTGGTTTTGGTAATTGAATGACAATCTCTATGGACTAATGTTTGCATTGAGATATCATTATAGATCATGTCCATGGAATTGTGGAGTTCATGTGTTGGACTCTTGAAGCTTATGTGTTGAGTGGAGCATATTGCAAGTATGTCTTGAAGATTCAAGACATCATCTTAGTGAAGAAAAGATGAGTTGTGCAAGACCAAGAGAAGCTTTCTCGAAAAGATCCTATGCTTGGTGCTTGCAATGGATACATAAAGACGAAGCTTAGCGAGACTCTCCCATTGTGAGCATGGGGGAGTATTTGGAGAAGTCTTCATCAAGCAAGTGATTGGACGCGCAATCAAGAAAGATGACCCACTTGAAGAGATCAAGATAGTCATCATCTAACTCAAGTGGAATGCTCAAGGCAAAGGTATGATCTTGATAGGGCTATAGGATAGATAGGCGTACTATCAAGAGGGGCTCTCAAGTTAGTAACTTGATCGCATTCTTGTGGAGAGCTCAAACCTTTGCATACTTGGCATATCATATTTCTTGGTTCTTATTTGGCTTTTATGTTGGTGAGGAATTAGAGCTTGGTTCATCTCCATGTCAAGCTCTAGTTCATCGAAATCGGTTTTACTTTGGACAACTTGTTGCGTTTTCGGTGGCGGAAATATTGCCGGTTCTACCTTGAGGAAAGTCCCACACCTTGCCATGTGTGGAGATTTTACTCTATTGTTGGGTAGTCATCGTTGCTATCTTTCCAACAAAATTGGTCTCACCTCATTTGGAGTTCATTTGCAAAAGTTATAGCAGTTTTTGTTTCGGTGTTCTGCTGATTCGGATTATTGGGGCCGGATATTCTGCCCTACCGGAATTTCCGGTTCCCCAGCTCATCCAAGAAAACGGCTAAGGAAAGGAGAAAAAGGGTTCTGACTCCAGGCGGAAATTGTGCTCGGAAATTTCCGTCTACCGGAATTTCCGAGTGCCCCCAGAAAAGTCCTCCAGAAATGGCTAAGGAAAAGTTTGGTTTTGCTTCTGACTCCAGCCGGAATTTCCGAGCTCTCTTAGACCAGAATTTCCGGGTGACCGGAATTTCCGAGTCTCTCTAGACCGTAATTTCCGGATGACCGGAATTTCCGAGTCTCACTTATACCGGAATTTCCGAGTGTCAAAACAGCCAACGGCTATATTTCCTGGAGGGGTATAAATACCCCTCCCCTTCTTCCTCCTCAGCCAATCCAAGGCAGCACGACTTTCCCCTCTCTCCTACTCCATTGTTGACCTTGGAAAGCTCACTTTCCTCTCAATCCCTCCATTGAATCTTCCATATTCTTTAGGGAAAGTTGAGAGGAGATCTAGATCTACAATCCTACCAATCCATCTCTCCTCTAAGTGAGGGGAACTTAGTGGATCTAGTTCTTGGAGTTCCTTTGTGGTTCTTCCTCTTTATTCTTCCTCTCTTATCCCCCATAAGCATTAGTTGCTTTTGGTGGGATTTGGGAGTGAAGGATTTGACTCCTTTGTGGTTTCCTTTGTTCTTCCTCTCTTATTCCCCCATAAACATTTGTTGTTGTGTTGGAATTTGAGAGTGAAGGACTTGAGCACTTCGTGTGCTCTTGCCATTGCATTTGCATCGGTTTGAGCCCTCCACGAGGATTCGTGGTGGTGTTACTTGTGAGCTTGTTACTCTTGGGTCTTTGGACCCTAGACGCCTTTTGTGGTCGGCCTTTTGTGGCCAAGACCTTTTGTGGTCAAGACCTTTTGTGGTCACTTGAGATCCCCCAATTAAGTTGTGGGTGTGTGCCTCAAGACTTGGGAGCCCCCAATTAAGTTGTGGGTGTGTGCCTCAAGAGTTGTACGGGATTCGATCTCCGCCCCAAAGGAGATCAATAGTGGAAGGTGAACTCGAACCTTTTGTGGTTGAGTTCATCAGGAGAAGAAGGTGAGCCTTTGTGGCGCTGCGGCTAACCTGTTGTGGTTGCGCACACCTCTCCAAACGAGACGTACACCTTTGGGTGGAACTCGGGAATACATCCTCGTCTCCGCGTGCCTCGGTTATTTCTATACCCGAGCTCTTTACTTATGCACTTTACATTGTGATAGCCTTCGTGCTTGAAGTCATATATCTTGCTATCATCTTGTTACTAGTATTGCTTAGCTTAAGTTGTTGGTGCACATAGGTGAGCCAAGTTTATATATATAGGTTGTATGATTGTTAAAGTAAACCTCTAGTTTTATTCCGCCTTTATCAAGCATACCGGAATTTCGGTGGCGGAAAGGTGCCGCATATTCCGGCTACTCGGAATTTCCGGTCACTCTTGGACCGGATATTCCGGCTCCTCGAAAAAGTTTTAAATCGCCTATTCACCCCCCCCCCCCTCTAGGCGACGTCTATCCGTTCACAATCTCTCCGAGGTTTTCTTCCGGTCTAACCAACCCAGCTTCAGCTACAAGGAGTGTCGTCAAGCAGACAACGCCTTTGGTTCCAAACTCTTCGGTCACCTGCTTCAAGTGTGGTGAGCCGGGTCACTTCTCTTACAAGTGTCCTCAAAACCAACTTCCTCCACCACCTTGTCGCCCTAAGAGTTGTGCTGTTACTCCTCAGGCCCCCAACATCGACAAAAGGTTTGTTAGTAGACGCGCAAGGGTGAATCATGTTACAGCAAAAGAAGCAGAGGAAGCTACTGAGGTGGTTCTTGGAAATCAATTCGTGAACTCTATCCTCGCTAAAGTGTTGTTTGATTCTGGTGCGTCCCATTCTTTCTCTCGCAAAGTTTTGCTTCCAGCAATGGTGTTACTTTCAAAAAGATGGACAGCCCTATCTTAGTGCAGCAACCAGGATCCAAATGGCTTACAAAGGAAGTTAGCCTGAACAACGAGATCTTAATCGGAAATCTGCCATTCCAAGCATCTCTTATTGCTCTTCGTTCTTCAGACATTGATGTCATCCTAGGGATGGATTTGCTTGTGGCAAATAAATCGGTCATTGATTGTACTGCTAAATCTGTTAAGCTTACCCATTCTTCTGGCCAGATAGTCTACTTCTATTTTAAAACTCCATCTGTTCAGCTATATGCGCTCAATGTTCATCCTCTACCTGTTATGGAAGATATACCGGTGGTCCAAGACTTTCCTGACGTCTTTCCTGAAGAATTACCAGGTATGCCACCTGACAGAGCCGTGGAGTTTGTTATTGAACTAGAACCAGGCACTGCTCCTATCTCCAAACGTCCTTACAAGATGGGCCCCAAAGAACTGGCTGAACTTAAGAGACAACTAGAGGAGTTGGAAAGTAAAGGTCATATCCAACCTAGTACTTCTCCTTGGGGTTGTCCTACTCTGTTTGTCAAAAAGAGGGACACGACTGAGCGACTGGTTGTTGACTACCGTCCTTTGAACAAGAAAACCATCAAGAACAAGTATCCTCTCCCTCGCATCAACGATCTATTCGATCAACTGACTGGTGCTAAGGTTTCCTCCAAGTTGGACTTGAGGTCAGGTTATCACCAGATCAAGATCCGCAAAGAAGACATTCCAAAGACATCTTTCACCACTCGTTATGGCATGTATGAATACACTGTCATGTCTTTCGGTCTCACAAATGATCCGGCGACTTTCTCACGTCTCATGAACTTCGTTTTCATGGAATACCTCGATAAGTTCGTGGTAGTCTATCTCGATGACATTCTTATCTATTCCAAAACCGAAGAAGAACACGGAGAACATCTTCGTCCTATCTTGTTGAAACTCCGAGAACATCGCCTCTACGCCAAGTTCTCCAAGTGTGAATTCTGGCTTCCGAAAGTATCCTATCTTGGTCACGTCATCTCTTCTGAAGGCATTTCTGTTGATCCAGAAAAAGTGAAGGCCATTGTTGAATGGTTGCCTCCTACATCGGTGAAACAAGTCAGGAATTTCCTTGGCATGGCTAGCTATTGTCGTCGATTTGTTGAGAACTTCTCCAAAATCGCTAAGCCTCTCACCGATCTCACTAGGAAGGATAGAAAGTTTCTTTGGACTCCAAAGTGTGATGAGAGCTTCAATATCTTGAAAGCTAAACTCACTTCTACTCCTGTTCTAGTTGGCCCAGATACTTCCAAACTTTTCCAAATCTTCTGTGATGCATCTCTTCAAGGACTAGGCGCAGTCCTCATGCAAGAACGCAAAGTTGTGGCTTATGCATCTCGTCAGTTGCAGCCTCATGAGCTCAACTATCCTACACATGATCTTGAACTTGCAGCAATCATGTATGCCCTAAAGGCTTGGAGACCTTATTTGTTGGGGCACAGCTGTGAGATCTTCACCGACCACAAGAGTCTCAAATATCTCTTCACTCAACCAGATTTGAACCTCAGGCAAACAAGGTGGCTTGAGAAACTCTCAGATTACGATCTTACCATCTCTTACACTCCAGGCAAAGCTAATGTAATGGCTGATGCTCTCAGTCGCAAGTCCTATTGCAACAACCTCATGGTTGGGGACATCCAACCTCCTCTTCATGAACAATTCAAGAAACTCCATCTTCAAGTGGTTCCCTCTGGTTATCTTGCAAACTTGATTGCCACTCATACACTTGAGGATAAGATCCGTGCCGCACAGTTGCGTGATTCTGGTGTCAAGAATATCAAAGACAACATTGGCAAGGATAAGTACAAGAGTTTCTCTCTCGATGACAAGGGTACCTTGCTGTTTGAAGAACACATTGTAGTGCCCAAGCTTGACAGCTTAAGAGAACTCATTCTTAAGGAGGCTCATGATACTCCGCTTTCTATCCATCCTGGCAGCACAAAGATGTACCAGGATCTCAAGTCAATCTATTGGTGGACCAGGATGAAGCGTGAAATTGCTCGCTATGTGTCTCATTGTGATGTTTGATGTCGTGTCAAAGCAGTTCATCAGAGACCACCTGGACTTCTTCAACCACTGCAAATTCCTGAGTGGAAATGGGACAAGATCGAGATGGACTTCGTTACTGGGTTTCCAAAGTCCAAGAAAGGCAACGATGCAATCTTTGTTGTCATTGATCGTCTCTCCAAAGTGACTCACTTCTTCCCAGTCAAAGAGATAGTATCAGCTACTCAGTTGGCAGAACTCTATATGACAAGACTGGTTCCGTTACATGGTGTTCCTTTGGCAATAAGCTCAGATCGTGGAAGTATCTTCACTTCTCGATTTTGGGATAGCTTTCCGAAAGCCTTGGGTACCAAACTTCTGTTCAGCACAACTTACCATCCGCAGACAAGTGGACAGGTTGAAAGAGTGAACCAAATCTTGGAGGACATGCTCAGAGCTTGTGTTATCTCCTTTGGCATGAAATGGGAGGATTGCCTTCCGTATGCTGAGTTTTCCTACAACAACAGCTTCCAAGCAAGTCTAGGGATGGCTCCCTTCGAAGCTCTCTATGGCCGCAAATGCAGAACTCCTCTCAATTGGTCTCAAGCTGGTGAACGTCAATTCTTTGGCCCGGATATTATCCAGGAGGCTGAAGAAAATGTTCGTATCACTCGTGACAATCTGAAGATTGCTTAGTCTCGGCAGAAAAGCTATTATGATAGCAAGCACAGGGACATGGTCTATGCACCTGGTGATCAAGCTTACCTTTGTGTCACTCCTCTGAGAGGCACGCAACGCTTTGGCATCAAAGGCAAGCCCGCTCCGCGTTATGTTGGATCTTTTAACGTTCTTTCAAGGCGTGGTGAACTGGCTTACCGTCTGGAACTTCCTCCAAACCTCTCCAAAGTGCACGATGTCTTCGCCATGTCACAACTCAAAAAGTGCTTCCAAGATCCAGGACGTGCAGTTGATCATGGATCAATTGAACTTCGAGAAGATCTCTCTTATGTGGAACAACCGATTCGCATTCTTGACGAAGCTGAACGTCGCACCCGTAACAACAGTGTCAAGTTCTACAAGATTCAATGGTCTCATCATTCTGACAAGGAAGCTACATGGGAACGTGAAGACCACCTCCGTGCCGAGTATCCCGACCTCTTCGTTGCTCCATGAAGAATCTCGGGGCGTGATTCCTTTGAGGGGGAGAGTGTTGTAACAGCCCGTTTGAAACTTTCCTAAAATGTGTGCTAGTTTGTGAAATATAATGAATATTCATGTCATCATGCCAGTGTGCTTGCATTTAATTAAATATATTGCTTCCTTTTTCTTTTCCAAATATCAATTCTTATTTTTAAATTCAAAGGCTTCTCAAATAATTTCAAATGAAGTTTCAAATTATTTATAAATAATCAAATAAGATATTAATATGACTAATTTGAAACTATTAAAAATTGTTTAATTTTTTATTATATTTCTTTTTGTGTTTTATGTTTAAATTACAAAACCAGAAAACATTAAAAGAAAATAAAGATAAACAGAGCTCCTGGCCGAGATGGGCCAAATTTCTGGCCCACCTCAGCCCAGGGCCTGCTTCTCCCTCCTTCGTACAGAGGAGGAGGTCGAGCACCTTTACAGCGCACGAGCACGCCATGGCTCCCTGGCAGCCTGCCCCCACCGTGCTCCCCCACTGTCTCCACCTCTCCTTCTTATCCCCTCCGCCGCAACGCCCCCCAAACCCTAACCCTAGCCACTCTCGCAGCACCGTCCCTATCCTCCCTCTGTTCCTCCACCGAAAGTCCACCGAAGCTCCCACTTGCACCCATCGGATCCAGTGGCTAACAGAGCAGAGTCGCTCCGTGAGTGCCGCGCACCCGAGTTCGAATCCCGGCCAGTGAAATAAAGGCCTCCTTTTTATTCTCATGAAGCTCGCTGACGAGTGGGTCCCGGTCGTCAGAGACACAGGCACTGGAAATTTACCCCGAGCCCCCTGCGTTTCCTGTTTTGCACAGAAGTCCTTCCAGTTCTTTTCCCATCACGGTTAAGTCCCTGGAATTTCAGAAAAACACCCCTTCACTTCAAAATGCAATAACTTTTAAATTATAAATCCAAATTAAATAAACTTTATATGTTTTTATATCAGAAAAATGCAATGAACATTATTATAACATTGTTATGTCACTTTGCATCATTTATTTTAAATGCTTAGTTTAATTTAACAATTGCAATTAAATAATTAAATATGGAATGTTGGGGTAATAAATATATAATGCTCCAATTCCTTTTAATTTGCTAATATCTTTTATACCATGTCTTACCATGCTAATAAATACTTAATTTGAGTTGAAGTTAAATAATCTGCAATTACATACTAAATATGGAATGTGTTGGGCAACTAATTAATTGATGCCTATCCCATTTTAAATTAATTAGATCACCATGCCATGCTATATAAGTTAAACAACATTTAACTTGTCGGCTACACAAATAACTTGCACCCTAATCTTTTGTCGGGATTTCATCCCCGCTTTAAAATGACCTAATCACCTCATACCATATTGCACCATCTTTTGATTGTGCATTTCTCTGTATTGATTATTGTTTACTATTGTCTGTGTTTGGCTTTCTTTGGGTAGACGACAACGTGTCTGCCGCGAGTACCTACGATACTGAGGTTCCAGCTTTTGTGCCAGGCCACGAGCTGCCAGGCAAGTTTCTGCTAACCGGTTACACGATTGTTTGATTTTCATTCTTGCCTTTTGATCTATGCTATTCTAGTTACGATTCTTGAATTGCGATCCCATCACATGTTTATCCTGCAGCCTATACATCTATATCCCCACAACCTATAACCCCTTGCATGTTTATCTGTTGGCCTTTGCGAGTCGTAGTGCATGCTTAGATTTGGTTGTGCGAGTCGTTCCTTTGTCTTTTATCTCATATGCTAAGTATGATAAATTGTTCAACTATAATAAACTGCTGTCTTATTTTCGAGGTTATATAATTAAAAGATAGGGCACCAGGCGGAAGGCCTTGCGAGGTGCTTTGTTCTGCTAAGTGTCAACCTAGGAACTGAGATTTTGTCCTCGGATCCAATTTTGAGCGCAGTAACCACTTGTGGGAGGCCCAATGGAGCCCCCTTCGACTTTGACTGGAACTTCAACTTGTCCGGGAGCTGCACCTAGTTTGGGTTTTCCATTTGTCTCATATGCATCGATACTAGTGTAGTATATTACTTTTGGCGGTGTGCCTTGTTACATGCATATAGGGCGCGGCCTGTTGGTGCGGAGGGGTGTGTCCTGTGGGAGTCCGCACCCTTTTGGCCGGGACCAACATAGCTCCCGTGGCTCCTGGACTTGTTGCGGTGAAGGAAAAGAGTTGGGTTGAAAGGACCTAATGTTTTTGACTGGGTTGATCATGCGAGTATGGGTCCAGTAGTGCACCCCTGCAGGGTATAATCTTATCGATGAGCCGTGTCCACGGTTATGGACGACTTGGTGATGATGCTGGCTAACAAGATCTAGACAACTTACACCTAATCATTGTTAATTAATGTGACTAGTAACATAGAATTACTGACACCATAAATGGTAACAAAAAATGTTAACGTGTGAGTATTCTCGGATTGCTTCCTCATAATTGGTTGAGGGGGTTAATTCGAGAATGGGTTATGACGAGTGTTAGTTGTAGATGGCTACTCAAACGCTCTCTTATCTCTCTCTTTTTAGACGGAAGTTTTAGCGCGTCTCTCTAGGTTGCTAGTGCTGCTGCCGCTAAGTACATCTACCCCTATACTTTGGGAATCTTACAGTTTTGTAACCTGTTAGCTTAAGCTTGTTCGATACACTTCGGTGTATTGACCCGTTCGCGGGCTGTGGTTTTTCTGCAGTTGAGGATACTTCGCTCGACCAGGTGGGTGGATACTACGTGGAGTTCAGCGACGAGATCTACGACGAGTAGTTAGAGTTCCACTGGGCTACTTCCTGGTGGACTGCGTGGATGGGCCTTCTTTTCCGTTTCGGCTTTGAGCCCTTTGCTTCTTGTCTGTACTCAGACCGGTTTGTTTCCGCTGCATGATGTAATGTTGGGACATGTGTCCTCTGATTGGTGCCATTCACTATATTTTGCTCAGTGAGAGCTTTTGGATATTATTTCTTTTCTTTGTGTCTTAGATTTATTCTGTGGTTTCGACTTGTTACAAACCCGACTCGTATACCATGTGTGTATGGTTGAAGTATACGAGTTGGAAGACTTTTTGGGTTCTTGCGTGCACAATCTTGAAACGTATGTGGCGTTGGGGTCGCCAAGAGCTGTCGGCCGATGATCCGTTCCGAGCTTGGCCTGCTTGTTTCCTGGGATTGGTAACCCCAGTATGGTCTTGGTTGTGTGGCCCAACCGATTCATTTCATTTGTGTAGCCTGACTCCAGGGTCTGACACATATTATGCTTGTTCACAAATATCAAATACTAACAAACTATCATCTACAGGTGGAGGTGGTTCCGCGTACAATTCTCCCCAGTTTGACCAGGAGCATCCGATGTACTATACCCCACCGCCCGAAACACAGGAAACCTAGTTTGACCAGGAGGGCGAGGAGTTGCCGCTTCAAGGCCGTGGGATGCGACAACACCGCGCTCCGACACGCTTGTCACCTTCCGGACCTCGCCAGAGAAGACATCGCAACCGTCCTCAGGCAGACGAGTAGCGATACTTTTATGTACGATCTATTTTTATCTATATGTTGTACTAGACATATTTCTACCTATGTATCATTATGTAGTACATATTATGTATCGTTATGTACTAGACTTAATTCTACCTATGTAGCAATATTTGATATGTCCGTAACTGGTATACATTGATACGTAAGATAAGATACAACACACTTCGAGTACATACCGATCACACCACACAACAATAGGAAATGAAGGTACAACTACTAATTAATCGATACTCAAAGAAAGATACAACATAACTCAAATTAAGATTCTACCTATCTCCCATCAATGCAACCTGCACCATCTGCAGATTTAGCACCCTTGCCCTTCGACGATGATTCAGTCTTCTTTCCCGCACCCTTGCTCGATGTTTCTGCCTTCTTCTCCTTGCCCTTACGCAGTGCTTCAACCCCCCTTTCCTTTGACGATGGCATGAAATCGTTGTCATCATCGCTGGAGTATACCCAGAGAAAGGAACGACCGTACCTCTCACGTATGTTTTGAGTTCGATGAATCGGCTTATTGGTAACGTGCCTACCGAACTTATCTGCAAGCCTCAAGATTTCAGCACGGATTTGTTCTGTGGTCCTATACGAAAACCCATCTCGGCATAGCCTCGCCCCAAGCAAAGCGAGATGTCTCTCACTACCAATAATTTCTTCAAGTGGAACTTCCCTACCATCTACCTTCAAATAGGTGATAATCTTAGCCAGATGCTCGGATGCGGCTATATGAAAGCCAGACACACACTTCTCACAAGGTACAATACACACCATGCTGGCGCTCTTTGAGAGTACCCTGCTTAGCCTAGAGTGGTTTTTATAGGACAACTGAGGTGAAAACGGTCGCGGGAAATGGTGGCGGGAGGACCAGGCGAGAAACAGTGGCGGGAGAAACGGGCGGGAAACAGTGGCGGGAGAAATAGGCGGGAACGGCTGGCGGGAGAAACGGGCGGGAAACAACGGCGTGGGAGAAACAGGTTGGCAGGGAAAGAGTTGCCGAAAGTTGTCTACTTTTGGTTCTGCCCGAGCTGAAAGTAGACAACTTTCGGTTCTGCCCGAGCCGAAAGTGGCTCAACTGACACGGCCCGGCCTGCTGCATGCAACCCTCATCTTCTTCCATGCTGAATGATTCTTTCGGCTTGTCGGCTTTCGGCCTGGCCCAAGCCGAAAGCTTCAGCTTTCGGCCCGCTCTGGACCGACAGCGTGCTAATTTTCGAAAACCGTTGGCTAGCGTACTACCTGCCAAATTTGTAAAAAACATATTATTTATAAAAAACACGCCTAAAAAAAACTAATCACTCAGACTCTTGTTTATATCTAACACACCACTACACCAGACTGCATGCAAACTCCATTAATTATCCACATTTTTTTTTGGGCCCCATATTCCATGTCGCACGGGGGCCTCCATTTCCTGACGACGGCCCTGCGTGTATCCCAGGACAGAGGAAGTACTTTATAAAACGACTGATCTTCTAGTGTGAATAGGTTGAACACGGGGGACATATCACATATATAACCCGCTATTTTGAAAAAAAATGAATTAACCCCCTTTTAAAATGTAAAAATAATCTGAAACAAAATTCCATAAAAAACAATGTGCCTAGTACATGATTTTGTGTTCAAATTTATTTCCACTTTGCCCGCGCAAAAAGAGAAATTTTCGGTGCTAGAAACATACACATTGAGTCATATTTTGTGTCTTTTTTTACACACGCTAATTAAAAAGTCATTTCTCCATGGAACTTTGTAGACACACATAGAACCTGTAGATGTACGCACGCAAAAAAAAATCAGACTTTTTAAATATTTAAAAAATGTTTTTCGGAAACAGGGCATATGCGCCCGTGTTCAAATGCCTATTTTCCCAGTCTTCTAGATTTTCAACATTTTTCTTCCCTCCTACAATCGATGTTCAAAATACTAAACCGGTGAAGTAGGGAACTTACATGCACAATAAAATTTTCCAAGAAAGGAGCAGCGTCAAGAAACGAAACAAGGCACAGAAGATTCCTTGATGAGATGTGCATTTTCATCTCCATGTGCTTGAGGGAACAAAACTTATTGGTTGGATTCCTCGCTGGAATAATCATCTGCATCGGAAATATAGTCAAGATAAAGTACTCAAGAGTTTGTCAAAAGAAGTAGTTTCTGTTGAGTATGTAAGTAATTTTCCAATTATATTAATCCAAGTATAAACTAAAGTCATGACGTAGATAGTGCTAATGACATGCTAAAACTTAACAGTGTAATCGTGTACTAGGCATATAGTAGATACATCTACGTAAATCACTAGTATAACAAACAAGTAAATAATCAGGAGGGGTATGAACATATCATACCCGATAGTTGCCCAATTGGCCGAATCGGAAGCAGCGGCGTCGTCGGCAGCCCTCTTGTCCGCGACAGCCTTCTCGATCTCGGCGTCAGTGCTCATGGTGATGACGAAGGCGACGAGGACGTAGTTGAACTAGCCGACGTAGTGGATGAAGATTGGCGAGCAGTCGCGTAAGAGACGCTCCCTAAAAACCTAATCGCCCTCTCCCGTACAGGAAACAGAGAGGCGGGGTTTCGGAGGCCTGCTCTCCCGTCGACCGTGTACGCGGCGGACGGGATGGGATCAACGATGGCAGCGACATGATAGGAGGAACGACGGTGGCGGCTGTGGGCAGGTGAGTTCTTTTGTCTGATGTGTCTTCGGAGAGGAGCGACCTCTCCTTTTATGCACAGACGCGGGAGACAAAGGGTCCAGACGAAACGCACGTAATGAATAATCGTTAAGACTGAAAACGCACGTACTTAAGAGCACTTAAGACACGGCGTTTCAGCTAGCAATCAATCTCCATTACCGCAGAGCGTTTCATGACCGTTGACATTTTATTCCTGCGTGACAAAAAGAATACATCGGCTCGGCGAGATTCCCGCAACCCGCGGCGCGGCGCATCGTGACGTGTCGTGACGAGGCGAGGCGAGGCGTGGCGAGGCGGGCGGCGGAGGAGGAGGAGCGCGTGTGTGGTACACATCCATTCTCCTCATACCTCATACCAAATCATACTAGTAGTAGAGTGCCTCAGTATATAAGCTGGTGCACATATCATCCAGCTAGTAGTATGAGACTAAACTCCCACCACATGCCATGACAACATGGGCCTTAGGGATTTTCAGGAATTGATAATGGGCTAAAAGGCCCAATATTTCAGCAATCCCCCACCAGATTCCAAAGACCCATGAATATGTCATCCGTTCCAAACACTGTTTTGATATACTAGTATTTTCAGTAGAGACCTGTTAAGGTTGAACTCTACCTAGAGCAATTAGCTACACTCCTGCACAACTAACAATTGACTAGGCCTTGAATTGTCAGTTTGGCGTAAAGTAGTTTCACTAACTGTCTTACCAGTACTAGGCTGTCGAAGGCTGACCCCTCGGGTGGAGCATATTAGTCACTCCTGACCTTTTCATGAATTTACTAGAGATCACCCTAATCTCATAGACTGTGACCAGCAGTCAGGTTCATATAGGTGTGTTCTTTCAAAGATCGCTCTATAGGATAACATCTTGCTTATGCAAATCTTTGGAACACATTAAGACAAAAGTCAACCTGCCATACAACAAAACCGAGAGTATTGCATCTCAACGGAGTGGGTTAGTATAATTTACTCTCTCCAGTTAACCAATAGCTTGTTCTTCCCAGGTCCTACTTCACGGGATCTCTGATCACATAGGTTGGGTTACTACCATGGCAACTCATGTGGGTTTCATACCCATCTCACTCGATGTATTTTCTATCACAACACGTGATAGCCCTTTAGTAAAGGGATCTGCCAGATTCTTAGCCGACTGGATATAATCCAAGGCTATAACTCCGGAGTTTCTTAAATGTCTGACAGATTTTAATCTCATTCTTATGTGTTTGTTGGACTGCATGTTGTCCTTTGAACTCTTCACCTTGACAATCACTTTTGGTTATCACAATTCATAAGGATAGCCGGAACTGGCTTTTCAACCACTGGCAAGTCCATCAAAAGATCTCGAAGCCATCCTGCTTTGACACCAGATGTGTCCAATGTTGTTAATTCTGCTTCCATTGTCAATCTCGTTAGGATCGTTTGCTTGCAAGACTTCCAGGAAACAACACCACCTCCAAGGGTAAACACATACCCTGTTGTGGCTTTCATCTCATCAGCATCAGAGATCCAATTCGCATCACAATACCCTTCAAGCACTGACGGACTTCCAGAATAGTGAAGTCCGTAGTTCTCAGTACCTTTCAGATAGCGCATAATTCTTTCGACAGCATGCCAATGCACATCACCCGGATTGGAAACAAACCGGCTAAGTTTGCAAACCGCAAACATGATGTCAGGCCTTGTCGCGCTAGCTAGATACATGAGAGAACCTATTACTTGAGAGTACCTCAGTTGATCCTTAGCTGTGCCAGTAAACTTTCGAATCTGCACACTAGGATCATAAGGCGTTGTAGAAGCTTTGCAGTCCGAATATCCAAATCGACTCAAAATCTTCTCAATGTAATGGGATTGCAAAAGTGTTATCCCACCCTCATTATCTCTCAATAGCTTGATGTTCATAATAACATCAGCCACACCAAGGTCTTTCATCTCAAAGTTTTGAGATAGAAAATACTTGATCTCCTCAATGATTTTGAGGTTGGTCCCAAAAATCAGTATGTCATCAACATACAAGCACAGTATAACTCCTTCGCCCCCACCATGGCGATAGTATACGCATTTGTCAGCCTCATTGACAACAAAACCAGTAGAGGTTAAAGTTGTATTGAATTTCTCATGTCATTGCTTAGGCGCTTGTTTCAGGCCATATAAAGATTTCAATAACTTACATACCTTTCCTTCCTGACCATCTAATACAAAGCCATCTGGCTGTTGCATATATATTTCCTCGTCTAACTCTCCATTTAGTAAAGCCGTCTTAACATCCATTTGATGGACAAGAAGACCATGCGAGGCTACCAAAGAGAGTAAAACTCGTATGGTGGTCAGTCTAGCCACAGGTGAGTAAGTATCGAAGAAATCTGTATCGAAGAAATCTTCCTCTTCTTTCTGGGCATAGCCCTTGGCCACAAGCCTAGCCTTGTACTTTTCAATCGTACCGTCAGGCCTAAGCTTCTTTTTGAACACCCACTTGCATCCCAACGGTTTACAACTGTAAGGACGTTCAGTAATTTCCCATGTCCCGTTAGCCATGATGGAATCCATCTCGCTACGGACTGCTTCTTTCCAGTAATCAGCATCCGAAGATGCATAAGTCTCTGAAATAGAATTGGGAGTGTCATCCACAAGGTACACGAGAAAATCATCACCAAAGGACTTTGCAGTCCTCTGTCGCTTGCCCCTTCCAAGGGTTTCCTCATCATCCTTCTCAGGATTTTCATCATGGGTTTGTTCATAATATTCCATAGGAATGGCAGGCTCAGGAGTTTCTTCAGATTCCTGTATAGAAGTGCTTTGCATATCTCTCATAGGAAAAACATCCTCAAATAAAGTAGCATCTTTAGACTCCATAATCGTACTGACCTTCACGTCAGGTACATCAGATTTCACTACCAAGAATCTATAGCCAACGCTATTCTTAGTGTAGCCCAAATTAACACAGTCCACGGTCGTAGGTCCAAGCTTACGCTTTTTGGGGATCGACACATTGACTTTCGCCAAACAGCCCCAAGTATGTAAGTATGAGAGTGTTGTCCTTCTCTTCTCCCATTGTTCATAGGGAGTGAGTTCATTATCTTTTGTTGGAACCTTATTCAGGACATGACATGACGTCAATAGCGCCTCCCCCCACCATGCCTTGGATAATCCCGATGTATCTGACATGGCGTTAACCAAATCAGTTAGAGTACGGTTTTTCCGTTCGGCAACCCCATTTGACTGGGGAGAATAGGGAGGCGTCATCTCATGAATAATTCCATGTTCCATACAGAAAGAGTCGAACTCATTAGAGAAGTACTCTCCACCACGATCAGACCGGATGTGTTTAATTTTCTTTTCAAGTTGGTTCGCAACTTCTGCTTTATAGATTTTAAAGTAGTGTAGAGCCTCATCTTTAGTACCTAACAAATATACATAGCATAATCTAGTGGAATCATCTATCAGTGTCATGAAGTATCTCTTTCCACCTTTAGTCAAAACACCATCCATCTCACAAAGATCAGAATGTATAAGTTCTAATGGTGCCAAGTGTCTTTCCTCCGCAGCTTTATGAGGCTTACGAGGTTGCTTTGCTTGAACACACGAAAGACATTTAGAACCTTTGGCTAAAGTGAAAGATGGGATTAAACTTAGTTTTGCTAGCCGCGTCATACAACCGAAACCAATGTGACAAAGACGTGAATGCCAAACTTCTGTTTCATTAACATTCGAATGAATACTGTTCACGACTTTATTACAGAAATCATCAAGAGAAAAGCGGAACATGCCTCCGCATTCATAACCTTTTTCAACAAATAGTCCATATTTCGTAACAACTACTTTGTTAGACTCGAATACCAACTTAAACCCCTCTCTACGTAGAAGGGAGCCACTAACGAGATTCTTCTTAATGGCGGGGACATGCTGAACGTTCTTGAGCTGCACGATCCTTCCCGAAGTAAACTTCAGATCGATCGTGCCAACACCAAGAACTGAAGCACTCGCGCCATTCCCCATCAATACGGATCCGTTCCCTGTGACCTGATAAGAAGAAAACAATGAAATGTCAGCACACACATGAGTATTTGCACCAGTATCAATCCACCATTCGTTAGACTGAAAAACTGAAAATAAAGTAAACAAATTACCATACCCGGATGCACCGTTCTCATTGTTGCTCACGATCATGTTGACAGACTTGGGGTCTTGTCCTGGTTTCCTGAACTTCTTCGGGCACTTAGGAGCCCAATGTTCCTATGAACCACAGGTGTAGCATGCACATTTCTTCTTATCCTTCTTGAAAGGTTTGTTACCCTTCTTCTTGAAGTCGGTATTCTGTTGGACGATAGTTTTTCCCTTGTGCTTGTGGGAGTTGAAGTTCTTCTGTACCATATTGGCAACAGAAGCACCTTCGCCTTTTCCATGTGAGTCCTTTGCCCTTAAATTCTGCCTCAACAATCAGATGGCCAATGACATCCTCAACAGAGAATTCACGCCTCTGATGTTTCAGAGTAGTAGCAAAGTTTCTCTAGGAATTGGGCAGCTTTGCGATTATGCATCCCGCGACAAACTTGCCCGGTAACACACACTTTAGAAGCTCAACCTCCTTAGCGATGCACTTATCTCATGAGCTTGTTCCAATACAGAACGGTTATCAACCATCTTGTAATCATGGAACTGCCCTATAGTGTACATATCGCTTCCAGCATCAGTTGCGCCGAATTTAGATTCGAGCGCCTCCCACAAGTCCTTGGCAACCCGCACATGTAAATATGCGTCAACCAACTTATCTCCGATCACGCTCAGAACGGCTCCAATAAAGACGACTGTGGCATCCCTAAACGCCTTCTCCTGTTCAGAAGTAATCGTTTCAGTGGGAGTGACACCGGCGACCCAGAACACGTTCATCGCAGTGAGCCATAAGATGCTTTTGGTTTGCCAACGCTTAAAATATGTCCCCGTAAACGAGACTGGTTTCAGTGCAACAGCAAAACCATTCACCGAAAATTGCCTACACAGATTAGGTTTTTGGATTGTTGAGTATGTAAGCAATTTTCCAATTATATTAATCCAAGTATAAACTAAATTCATGACGTAGATAGTGCTAATGACATGCTGAAACTTAACAGTGTAATCGTGTACTAGGCATATAGTAGATACATCTACGCAAATCACTAGCACAACAAACAAGTAAATAATCAGGAGGGGTATGAACATCTCATACCCGATAGGTGGCCAATTGGTCGAAGCGGAAGCAGCGGCGTCGTCGGCAGCCCTCTTATCCGCGGCATCCTTCTCGATCTCGGCGTCAGTGCTCATGGTGATGACGAAGGCGACGAGGACATAGTTGAAGTAGTCGACGTAGTGGATGAAGATTGGCGAGCAGTCGCGTAAGAGACGCTCCCCAAAAACCTAATCGCCCCTCTCTCGTACAGGAAACGGAGAGGCGGGGTTTCGGAGGCCTGCTCTCCCGTCGACCGTGTACGCGGCGGACAGATGGGATCAACGATGGCAGCGACATGATAGGAGGAACGACGGTGGCGACTGTGGGCAGATGATTTCTTTTGTCTGATGTGTCTTCGGAGAGGAGCGACCTCTCCTTTTATGCACAGACGCGGGAGACAAAGGGTCCAGGCGAAACACACGTAATGAATAATCGTTAAGACTGAAAACGCACGTACTTAAGAGCACTTAAGACACGACGTTTCAGCTAGCAATCAATCTCCATTGCCGCAGAGCGTTTCGTGACCGTTGACATTTTATTCCTGGCGAGATTCCCGCAACCCGCGCCGTGTCGTGACGTGACGTGTCGTGACGAGGCGAGGCGAGGCGTGGCGACGCGGGCGGCGGAGGAGGAGGAGCGCGCATGTGGTACACAGCCATTCTCCTCATACCTCATACCAACTCATTCTAGTAGTAGAGTGCCTCAGTATATAAGCTGGTGCACTTCTCATCCAACTAGCAGTATGAGACTAAACTCCCACCACATGCCATGACAACATGAGCCGTAGGGATTTTCAGCAATTGATAATGGACTAAAAGGCCCAATATTTCAGCAGTTTCCACCAACAAACCTGGGTATGTCCATCTAGATACAATGTATCAAGATTAGGCATAATAGGGACAAGTTCAGAAAAAGCATAATCTGCAGCATCCCCTTAAGTAAACTCAAAGCGTGCATCCTTCACATAACACTTTTCTCTTACTATATCGGTTTGTGTAATGAAAGAAGATAAATGGATCCCGATCTTAGAGAACCTTTTATTTAAAAATATTCAATAAAAAAACATTCTCGAAACATCCTCTACATTTTTTAGCTGCGCAAGAATAATAAAATCTGATAGCTTTTAGATGTACGCAATTTTGCATTACTCACTACTTTAGATGCCAGATTTTGGGACACTTCTTTTAAGCTTCAGCTTATATAAAAGCCTGTTTCTAGATTTTGGTGGAGAGAAGCTGTTGTGGGTAGAAGCTCCTAGAACTTCCTGGACATTTTTTTTGGTCTTCTACAGGTTTTGCTTATTTGTTGTGTTTAGTTGTGAGATGTCCAGACTGCCCCTAGATTTGATATGTGGACTTAATAAAGTAATATTATGACTTATTTATTATGTTAAGTATGAGAAATGAGCAAAAATCAAAATATTATTACGTCATTTGTAGCTGCTACTTTTTTTCTTTTAACTTGGAACGCATCTAGCTGCATGAGATGTGATTGATTCATGTAAACCAGCCTATATGCACCTACCGCCTACCGATGCCATGTTAGGTAATCATGATCGATCCTTTTCCCTGTAATTGATCCCTTTTCCCTGTGATCTGTTCGTGAGAGCTACTCCCTCTGTTGTGAATTAATTGACTCAGATTTACTTTAAATTTATATTAAATCTAAGTCAATTAATTTAGAATGGAGGGAGTAGCTTGCAAAAGATCGATCAATCAGATCGACTGCTCACCTTCTAACGTGCGCAGTTGCCGTTTTGCTTACGAGGGGCCTTGTACGTGCGTATACGCCAGAGAATACTCGGCGATTACAAAGGTGTAGATTAGGCCTACGCCAACGGCCCATCCACTCGTGATACAAAGCCTAAAAAAAGAGTGACGCGGTGCCTGTGAACGAGACAAAGGTGTGGAGTGGCATTCCTCTACAAAGAGCTAACAAACAGGGGCAAACTAGTATACCCAGAACAGGTTCGATGCAATTTCTGAAATTGCACTAGGCTCTTGTTTCTGGGTGGGAATAAGCTAGACAGTAATCGGACACTTCTTTTAGGCTTTTGTTGTGGGAGACCTAGAAGCCACTTTAGAAGCTGAAAAGAAGTGTCCCTTTGTCATTCTTGTGTAGCTAAAACCATAGAGGATGTTTCGAGAATCTTTTTTTAATATTTTTAAATAAAAGGTTCTCTTAGCGCTCGGGATCCATTTATTTTCTTTCATTAAACAAAACGATATAGTAAGAGAAAAGTGTTATCTAAAGACATGCCAAAGGTAGCCTTTTGTAACAGGTAACTTGAGTGGTACAAGGCTTATATATATATATATATATATATATATATATATATATATATATATATATATATATATATATATATATATATATATATATATATATATATATATATATATATACTACACTCACGTCCCCACTCCCCACATAGTCGAACAAATAAAAACAAAAGCAAAGGTTGAGCTTATTTGCAACCTCTTTTTTTCTCCTTATAGGACTGCACTTCTAGCAACAATGTAAGCAATTCCCACATCCAAACTGTATTGCCTTATACCGTACTTTTTTTAGACCCATGGACACTACCGCCCAGAGCTTTTTTTATAGGAGAAGTCTCATTTGTGAGAAAATTCAGAAAATTTTATCCCCGATGAGGATCAAACTTAGAATGTCAAGAGTGCTCGACCACTCTCCAACCAATAGGTCACTCGGTCACTCCCTGTTCTCGTCCTGCCTTAGACCATACCACTACACCGTTAGCAGGTTTGCACTATCACTAGGTTTTACTTTTTTTCCTTCTAAAAAACGTGGCTGGCCGGTTGCCTGCTCACCTCTGCGTGCGTCCTTTCAGCATATCCTCCGTTTTATCTAAGTATTTTTCGGATGGAGTACTAGATGCAGTGAAATGATCTTCATATTCCCTTTCGTCGTTCCGTTAAAAGCTCCTGAGAATTGCCTAAGTCTTTGAACTACAGGGTCTAGTGGTCCATTACATCAAGATCAAGTCTCCTCGTCCATAAATTTCTTCCCCGGTTCAGAAGAAGGACCGGTGTCCTCCTACAGTACAAATGACAGGCAAGAAGTACCTCATTGATTGATGAGGCGTTTAAGTCCTGCTAAAATCTTGCGTCTCCTGCCTCCATGGAGATCCTCCACTGTTACCACACGTAGCTACCGTCTGTGATTACCAGTGTCCAGTCAATGCAGCAGTTCGTTGAGTAATGGGGGTTTGGGTGTGGATGAAAGCTGGACTTCACCCTTGCCATTTTCCATCAGATGCCATGCATTGCATTTTTTCTTTCACGAACAAGAGAGAAATAAACAAGAGATCGAGCGAGCATGTAGATGAGAGGAGGATAGGATTCTTTTCCAGTTTCCCTACCCATATCTCCTGAGCAGAATTTGCGCCTGGCTCCATTCCGTCCCATCCCTGTATTTTTCTTTATAAGTTCACATGCATATGGAGCCATTTCAGTTTCGCAGCTAAATTTATACTCGAATTAATTACGCAGAAGCAAGTGCCGATATACTCGAGGCGAACGAGCATGCTGCGTCACAAAATTTAATGTGGTGTTCAACACTGTTTGCCCCTACACATATATACTAGCCCTAAAATGGAGGCTAAACCAAGAGTCAAACCAAAAGGTGGCACACTTTCGTCGCAAGCTACACTGTCGCGCATAGTTTAATGTGAGGACAGCCTCCTGTTTTTAATCACAAGAAACACATCTACTAACGGCACTAAAAGAGTGTACTAAATTTGCACCCAGCAAGCAAAGCACAGACATAATCTTGGGACTCTAGGCATGATGACACGATCACTTCTGTAATAATGTATGCATAAAGCGACATTTCTTTCAGCAGTGCAGTGAGTGGAGTTGACACAAGGAGACTAGCTAGCTCATCAACAACGATTCAACTGTCTGCATTTTCATCACTAATCAAACGGTGATTAGAAAAACAGTAAACAGGTCGGCGTACCCAACTAATCTTGGTCCCCTCTTTGTCGTATCGCCCTTGAAAGTAGACAAGAAAATATAATAACATGTGCTGCGAAAAGAAGGCCCCAGACATCCATCCTGACAGAAGAAACAAATGCCAGGGGAGGTGCAGCACTGTAAACATCACATTACCGTAACGTGGTCGGCTCAAAATCAGTTGATAAACTAAACATAGACTAGCATGAAAACCCGCTTGCAAAACTCTTCTATATGCTCGTGGAATTGTTGTATATCGTTTTTGTGGTATGCTAAAATCGTGCAAAAGATAGGTGCATAAAACAATCATGTAAGAACTATTTGTGAGTGTGCAATAAATCCATATGGTAGCAACTAATCATTAAGGCAGGCCATCGCCAAAAAATATTTAATTTCATTTTTTTCCACCGACATTGTCGTCTCGGGCTTGGAGGAGAATCCGAGTCACTGTTAGAGCTTGATCGCACGATCCTATCCCCGTTTCTTGTAGTCCCATTGTCTTCTTAGAGCTCGGTGTGAAATTGGGCTCTACTACGAGCTCAAACATCAGTGGCGTGAGCGTCGCAACCACTATCTTAGACGAAGAGTTCGACGAGAAGGAAGAATATACAAGGAGAAAACTGACACTAAATAGGAGGAAGAGTCAAAGAGTGTGATTTCTTAGTTGGAACAAACATTTTGGCGACGAGGTGCTCGGGAGAACAAAGTTACTGGTGTATGGCGATTGTTCAACCTAGAGCACTCTACGTTTGGCGGGTGCATAGATGAGACGTTATATATCATTAGGTTCGATGGTGAACAAATTTTTAATTTGATAATCAAGCCATAGTGACCGTAGAATACGATCAAAAGATAAACTATCACCGTGTGCATCCACTGATCCAAGTTGATGACATTATTGTCAAAAACTAAACCAATCTTCTCATACAACAAGAATTTGAAACATAATATTTTTAATTAGTCTCCACGGATGACCCGATCAAACCTACGCAGAGTAAAACAAAAAACGAAAGCAGATTCTTTTTTTAAATAATTCTGGCACTTAAATGAGGAAAGAAGGACAAGCAGCGGTGGCCGGTGGGGTCACGAGCTCCCCAGCATCAGCAACAGTAAATCTGACGCGAGCCCCTCCGCACGTCGCTTCTCGCCGACAGGTGGACCCACTCCAACCTGTCATGGACTCGTCCCAGCCACGAGGCGACCAGTGTCCAATCCTCTCCATAAAATACGATAATGCCCCTCGTATTGATCCGTATTAACGGATGCATGCCACCGCTGGCACGCACGACGAGGCTCCATTTTTTTCCCATCCACTACTCCAGAATCAACCAGGGTCAATCAGCCCTCCCACTTCGGGCATAATTACGCGCTCTGCCACTACGTTGCCCCTCGTCTTCCTGCTCCACCCCCTTTGCTTCCTCCCGTTATTAATGTCCTGGTGGTGGTGGCGGTGGTGGTAAAGACTGGGAGCGGGGTGGAGCGGAGCGGACCGTGGCGGCGGCGGTGGTGGTGCCTAAAGTCATCGCGGCGGCGGCTGGGGACTGGGGAGGGGGGCGGCAGTGTGTGTAAGCTTCGGTTCCTAATGAATCCCCACTTTTTTTCCTCTGTTCTTGGAGTTGATTCGGTGCTTCTGCTTCCTGGGTTCGCGCACTGCTCGCTGAGACGTTGCGGTTTTCTCGTTTGTTTTCATTACCCTGTTTGAGGCGCATTCCTCTGTGGGGAATTGCGCTTCTTTCTTCCCCCCTCTTTTTTTTATTCCCCCCGATGCGAGGTTTTTCTTCGAAGAACCCGAATTCCGATGTTGGTTTTGTCTCCGTGTTCTCTTAATATTCTGTTTCCTTTTTTTTCCTGTTCTTAGATGCATTCGGCATTGTGTTTGTCGTCTTCATCTTTTCAAAGTCTTTTCTTTTCTACTGTAAGATAAGATTGATCTGCTTTAAACTGTTCGCCCAATGTCTATCTTTTTATTTTCTGATGTAAGATAACGCTGGTTAGGGTAAATCGTGCCGAACTTTCACTTCCTCGAAAATCGGAGTGTATGGTCCGCATTTCACGTTACCGCGATTCCAAAAGGATGGAAATTTTGGATAGGGAATCTGCTTTATTTATGTCTCAGTTAATTTTGTACAGCGTGCAGTGCATAGTATGTCCTGAACACTGCTCTGCATTGCAGGATTCAGCTTCAGCCGTCAGACTCTCAGCAGAGTTTCAGTTCTAGAACCAGCCTGGAGTAGTTGATTACAAGCTTTTTCAAGATGATTGAGGGGAGGAGGCATTCGGTTGACATCCCGATTTCGAGGGCTCTGGTGGCTGTCATGAGGTCCAGATCTCTGAGGGACCCCGACACCAACTCGCTGGCCAAGTTCTCCGCCAAGAAGACCATCTGGGAAGGGTGTTCCCTCGAGGAAGACGACGTCGAGGTGAGCAACTATGGCAGGCACAGCTTTAGCTACAACATGTATGATCATGTCCAGAGGAGGAGGGAGGAGTTTGGGGGCCGCCTGGCCAACTCGCCGATCAACATCATCAAGGCCAATGCGAGGGTGAAGGCGGCGCTCCATAACCACAGCTGCTGCTCTGCAATCTCCGGGATGTCCAGAGCGGCTAAGGACAGGGCTTTCTCTCTCGAGATTGAAGGAGAAGAGCTCGGTCGGAGGGAGCCTCAGGAAAGCGCAAGAAGCTTGCTCCAGAAGTACCGGCCCAAGTCTTTCTCTGAGCTGGCTGGACAGAGTGTTGTTGCACAGTCTCTTTCTAGCGCCATTTCGCAAGGGAAACTCGCTCCAATCTATCTCCTCCACGGTCCTCATGGCATTGGCAAGACATCTGCGGCTAAAGTATTTGCAGCGGCGCTGAATTGCCACTCTCCAGGTGTGAAACAACCGTGTGGGCACTGCGAGGAATGTGTGGCCATATTCTCAGGAAACAGCAGCAGCGTGGTAGAGATTGATGCTTCCAAATTGGATTGCAAATCTAGAGTTGCAGCCTTGCTCAGGAATGCCTGTGAAGTTCCTGCTTCCTCGCACTTCAAGGTTCTCATTGTAGATGATTGTCAGCACATGGATAAGGAGGGATGGTACTCCATCTATAGTAGCCTTGAAGGGATCCCTGACAGAACAATATTTGTCATGATAACATCTGACATTGATAAGCTACCAAACAGTTCAGCTGGGTGGTGCCAGAGCTATAGGTTCTGCAAGATAGATGACGCAGAGATGGTACGCAGGTTGAGCAAGATTTGCACGAAAGAAGGTATGGAGTTCGAAGCCGAAGCGCTTGAGCTTCTTGCTCGTAAGGCCAGTGGTTCCATTCGTGATGCAGTTCAAATGCTTGATCAACTAACTCTTCTCGGAAAAAGAATCAGCAAATCAGTAACATACGACCTAGTAAGTTTATCTACTGCAGTCTTCTAACCTTTATCATCACAAACTATTTTGTTCTTTGAAACCTACAAAATAACCCCAATGGTGTATTGGCAGATAGGTGATGTCTCAGACGACGAGTTGCTTGATCTTCTTAATCTGTCTATGTCATCGGATGCTGCTACCATTGTCCGGAGGGCTAGGGAGCTTTTGAGTTCAAAGGTCGATCCCCTGCAGCTATTAGCTCAGCTTGCAAATCTTATCATGGATATTTTAGCTGGGAAGCACCACTCAGATTCTTCAGAAGTTCGAAAAGTTACTGGCAAAAATACATGTATGTCCCCTTCCCTCTGTAGGCAAACTATATGAAAAATACATGCAAATCTGTTGTTCTGTTGATGGATTGTGTAACTTAGCGACACGCCAATATGTATAATATACACTTGTGTACATGCATCTATTGGTTCTTTGTCCATCTAACCTTGTGTGCAACTTCTCAGCTGCTGAGGTCGACGTGCACAAACTTAGGAATGCACTGGAAATACTTTCTGAAACTGAAAAACAATTGAAAACCACAAAGAACCAGTCTACATGGCTTACTGCAGCTCTGTTACAATTCAATATGAGAGAGCCTTACTGCCTTGAGGCCCTAGACGATACTGCAGGTTCAAGCATGTTCACAGAGAGTCAGACAGGTAACCAGTATTCTCTGCCTGAGCATGCATGTTTCATTACTGCCAAAATATCTCAAAACATTTCATACATCTAAGATCACTAGTAAGATGCCCGTGCGTTGCTACGGACCCATAGTTTATAATTTACACATGTTAGTCTTATGTTTTGCGTTCACTATTTATAAAAAATACCTCTATATTACTAAAATACAATGTTTTTTGCTCAACTATTATAATATTTTTTTTGTTCCATTAAAAAGAATTACTCACTCTTGGAAAATTATACTGCTCAACTATTATACTGCTGTAAACCAAAATGAAAAGTAATACTCTCTCTTGGAAAATTGTACTGATATGTATACGATCAAACAAATCGTCCTTCTGCCATACCTCCTGTGTGTTTGCAGTGTTCCTCTATTGCTGGTTTCATTTCCAGCTGCTTCAACAAACTATGTACAGCATTGGATATATATGCACATCTTCCTTTCAGAATAAAGCCAATGTGTACCCCCAAAATAGTATACACTCTGCAAAACTGAATAACTTGGCAAAGAACAAAACTTTCACATCAGTAAATCAGTTGTTAGCCATGAAGACCCTGATCCACAACTTCCTGGGTCGATGGTACTCATTCAGTCTAAGAGTCATGATGGGTGCACCGGACGTCCCAAAACTCAAGTTGAGGATTTGGCATGAACAAGGTCACCACTCACCAGCCTCCTGATTTGGAGCACCGGATTTCTTGTAGATCCTCCCAATTATATTTCTTCACTTTACCACTTCATGATTATCAAAATTTATATCCTCACTTCTCTTTTATACAACAAATCCTATCATCTGATCTCATTTTAGTTTGATTCCATCAAGGGTTGCATCATGTTCACTGCACCCCTTGCACTATTTATCACGTCTCAGGTTCTGTCATTTGCTCTTATGTATGAGGTGTATCAGGTACCACAGTTAGAGAACAGCAGGTATCATTGTTGCCTCGAAATTGAGCAAACGGAAACAAGCCTTGATGGATGAAGAATTAAAGATATATCCAGCAAACTAATTTCCGTTAAGAAAGTTATGAAACAATAAGAAAATCTATAACCAAACCATCGCTATAAACCAAAAATTGAATATATTAATTCCTCTAAGAACTACAGTATTCATTTCCATCAAAGAAACGTACTAACACCCATGCGAAAAAATTGATGAAGGTATAGGAATGGTTCTTCATCTTCGTGCCGCTTCAAATTACATTTCTCTAAAAATGATTACCCCATAGCATTTTTTAACTTCACACTTTGAGGTTCAGCTTACCACTCAGGAAGATCATACACAACGCTTTTGAAGACCACAAATAGTCTTAGAAAATAGCTCCAGAGTCCAGATTTTTGTAGGTTAATTGTTGATACTTGAGTATTAATTTGTCTGAAACTGTAGCAAATGACTATTTCTTAAAACTAGCTAAAGCGTACTAAGCAAACACATATGGCATTCGTGAATGAATACTGATGTTTGGAAGACCATTAAATTAACCTGTCAGTGCTTAAGCCTATGAAGCAAGAGGCCGCACGGAAGATTGATAGGATCTGATATGGCCTTTTTTCCAAAAATAAAGAAGTAATAATAGGATCAATGAAGGAAATAAAATATAACACAGAAGACCCTAGATGAGAGCAGTTAACACACGTGTGATAAGACCCTAGATGAGAGCAGTTAACACACGTGTGATAACATGTCCATTCGGTGCTCAGATTACATGATTGACTGCTGAGTATATAACACATAAACAACATAATTTCATTGTCATCAAACAGGAGATATATCAGAGCAGTGTCATGTTCTAATCAGAGGAGAGAATGCCAGGGACATTTTTTTTAGATTGAATAGCTGCGATTCATATTAACTCTCCATGGAGTCCAGGTTCAACCTAGATCTTTTTAGATAATATGTATATGAGAAATAGCCTCCTAACATGGTGGCTACCTATGCACCACTTCCCATCCGTTGGATCACCCCTAAGAGATATTGAGAGGATATGAGCATACATATGAAGTTAACAGAACCATTGATGCCATACTCCACTGTTTTATTCTTTCCCTCTTGTACTACGGGGATTTTGTTTTTCGTAGGGGATATATTGCGAGTACTAAAATCTATCATTTTGAAAAAGTTTCAGTCTTTTGTTTTTCATAGGTGATATATCCCGAGTACTAAAATCTATCTCAGAGTGCTAGACATTTCCGACAAGCACGCAACAAATCATGTGTCATGTAGTTTCTCGACCGTCTACAAACAAAAATCTATATCATTACGTGGATTTATGATTAGGAGGAAAATGTGTGCTTTTCTTGCTTTTTAGGTTGATGGATTTGTTTCTGCTACCATCAGCTTTATTTTTGATGATTATGTAAATTTTGGAGCTAGCTTGAAAGATTTGTGTCTAAAAAATGGTAGGATTTGCACAACGCTAAATCTAAGTACATGTTTTGCAAGTCTTTTTTTTCATCCACGAGTTCTTTTCTAGAGCCTCACCGAATTTAGCACCATTTAATCCTACCTAACCTTTATTTATATTTTATACTCACTCATAACGGCAACCGCCACCCAATTTCCATCAGAAATATACTATCTGATCATATACTATCCAAACGTTAACAGGAACATTGTTTTGTCCTTGTTTTAAAATAGGGTATACTAAAATAGACAAGAAGCATGCAAGCACTATCCAGTACTATCCATCAGAAAACACAATGCACAAATAGCACTAACACCATCAACGCATGCAAGCACTAAAATAGACAAGAAGCATGCAAGCACTATCCATAAGAAACCACCATGCACAGATAGCACTAACACCGTCAACGCATGCAAGCACTATGCAGTGCAGCCCAAACCATAGAGATCTAATACTATCAATATCCAACGGCTCGCAGGGTATGCATAGGTAGCCACCATGTTAGAAAATCCGCGTTGATATATATATATAGATAGATATAGATTATGAAACATGGAAAAGGCAAACGACGGAACAAACGTTTCTTTTTAGATAGTATATATATATAGATATAGATTATGAAACAAAACACTTATGATGACCAGTTTTCTGTTTACAGACAATTGTGCTGCTCATCAGGTATCTGTTTACTGACAATTATGCAAATCATTACGCAGATGATGGAGCTGCTGTCCTGAAAGATGAAAGCTTAGACACCAGTTCTCATCTTTACTATCAGAACAAAACCGGTTGTCTAGATATGAATTTAGGAGATCCAGATGTACTTGAGACAATATGGCTGAAGGCTCTTGAAAACTGCACATCGAATTCACTACATGGTCTGTTGCAGAAAGATGGGAAGCTGTCATCCCTATACACAACTCAAGGTAAGTTTAAACTGTGTGTTTGGATCTTTTTCTTCTGTTTTTTTTTAGTTTGAGACTGGATCTTTTTCTTCTGTTGTGTTCAGAAGGAAGATTAGTTTGCCCTTCTATCTAATGAAAACATGTCCCTGCTTTTCATCAGAGCTCTTCTGTATCAATTGGCATAGTCCCAGTTTCTTTTTAACACATTTACCATGCTCAGAGCTCTTATTTATCAATTGGCATTCAGTGTGAGCAATCAGCATCACTGCATGCCTACGCTGCAGACATGTTAAGTCAGATTTTTCATTATGTTTGTCTTTGTATTGCAGGCGTAGCAGTTGCCGAGCTACAGTTCTGTCATCCTGAGGATGTACCAACATCAGAGAGCTTCTGGATGCCACTTGTGGTTTCTCTGCAGAATTTGCTAAAGTGCAACGTGGACATCCGGATCAACCTTTCTCCAATCCCCATCAGCAACAGGGTTGCATCCAAGAATTCGTCAGTCAGTCTGGTCATGCAATCGAGAGAAGATCAACAGGCGCAGACTGCAGTCGCCACGGACTGCAGAACCGTAGCTTCATCGAGAAGGGAGTGCCTTTCGCCGCCACAGCCCAAGGAGAAAGCATCCCACATTCTGGGATGCCTTCATGGTACTGATAGCGACACTGGAGACGCCGAGTCGAGGATCCTTAGCTACCAGAAGATCTCTGTCATACCTGAAGCATCCACAACAGGGAATGTCCCCTCGAAAGCTGGAGAGCATGTACCAAAGGTTGAAGAAGGCAGAACTAATCGTCGTGGCTGCTTCTCGAAGATTCTACCGCCTGGTGCATGTACCCCATGTCGGAAGTCCCAGCACTGTGATAAGCACAGAGCTCAGCGGCCTCGCAAGGGACTCTTCAGCTGCTGTTTCTGCAAGATCAGACCAGACTGCAGAACGAAAGCTGACGCTGTGTACAGGCAGGAAACCCAGGACGTGTTCCATTAGTGTTTAGTAGCATGCTGTAACTCAAATCTTTTAGGAGGCGGGCACCGTTGAAGCAAGGCCGATAATGGCTATCATTTGGTACGGATGTGGGTAACCAAATTTCCCTTGAAAATTAGATCAGTCTAGGCGAATCTGATAACTGCGGGTTGCCGCTGAGATCGGACACAACAGATGTGTACCATAGGTGTTGGATTTCGGTCCAATCTGTCTCTGGAACTCTACTGGTAGATCAAATGAAAGAACATCCGTCTGATTACATCCTTTTGTCACGGTCATGAGCAATCTTTTTATTAAGCTTCATTAATCATCAACTCCTTATTACACGTAAAGATGATACTATATCAGACAATCAAAGAGCAGAATTGTATCCATAGCGTCTCCAAAAAGCACTGTCGATTCACACGTGACCCAAGTTGCTATCGTAGTTTAGGTTCGGTAAGAGAATTACGAAACCACAGACGTCAGTGCAGGAGAAGCAGATGCAGTGAAAACGTTTACATGAAGTTTTTTCTGCTCCGTTTTACTTGATGTAAAAAGAAAATGTCTATGAAGAAGTTAAATGGGAACCAAGAACAGCAAAGGGTATGTCCAGAGATGCAAAGATCTAGACATGAGCCACCACCACAAGCAAGAGGGGCTCGTTGATCTACCTATGACACGCAAGTCCAGCGACGTGCATCAGAAACACAAACGCAAATGCACACGAACTAAATGGTCTGCGTAACACCACACTCTGCCTGCCTGCGTCTTCGGGTTTGTTTCCCGGTCCAGCTTGACGATTCCTGCTTGCTCGGTCACCAGTTCAAGTTGAAGCAGCGACACTGAAAGAGGTTGCAAGCCATCCGTTCTTCTTCCCATACTCCACGTAGGAGAGGAACTTCTCGCTGGCATCAGGAATGTCAAGAGCAAGATCATCAAGCCCGTCCCTGACCCTGGAGAACCCCTTGGTCATCTGGTTAATGGTTATGATCCCTTCGCCAAAGCACTCATGAAGCAGAACCAGGGGGCGCTCTTTCTTCTTCTCCATCGCCATGACAAGCGCCTTCTTGACCACCTCATGGTTGAAGAAAGGCATGTTCATCTCACGGATGCAGTTGCACGCTTCCCCTACATCACCTCCGCTCTCATATTCCTCCAGGAGCTTTGCTATCTTGTCCTTGGCATCCTCAACAGCCCATCCTGTCCCGCCGCCCCAGCATCTCAGAAGCCTCTCTCCTGCATGAGGGGCAGAGGCGAGTGAGCGTGCCATGGTCAATGTTTCAGCCCCACTGCACTTTGGTGGAAGGTCGCTGCCAATCTCATCTAGGTTTAGAGGCGCAAGCACATCATCAATCACTGCTCTGGCTAGGAACAGTCCCAGCTCATCTGAGGCATCCAGTATGTCCAGCGCAGTATCTTCTGCAGATTCAAGAAGCATTATGAATCCCTTGACAATGTCTTCAGTAGAGAACAGCTCCATGCTTAATGAAGATAGGAGAACTGATGCCATCTCTTTCTCCCTGTTCTTGCGGTCCATAGCAATTGTTACAAGCTTCTTGATAAAGATTGGGTTATACTCTGGAACACCAAGCTCTTTGAGTGTGCGAATAAGCTCTGGTATATCATCAGAAAGGAAGTACTCATGTATCATTGACACAGCCGCCCTCTTGTACTTCAACAGCTTCTCATGGTCACCATCATGGACATTGCCGTTAGCACCTGAAGGTACATATGAAGAGTCAAGCCACCCCTCAGAAACTGCTTTAGATACCAATGTCTGGAACTGAGTCTTTGCAGATGGTATATCAAGGGAGAGATCATCAAGACTCTCAGTAATACGGGAGAATCCCTTCACCATCTGGCTAGAGCTTATCAAGCCTTCTTCAGATGCTTCCTTCAGAAGCTTGATGATAAGAGTTTCTGCAGCTAGACTTTCCATTCCAAGAGTGACAGCTCGCTTGATGACCTCATGGTGGAAAAATGGCACAGACAGCTCTCTTATGCACCTACATGCCTCATCTGTATCACCATTCCTGATATATTCCTTTACAAGATCAGTAATCCTCCTCTTTACCTCCTCCACTGTGATGCAAGTTGCACCACCCCAACGTCGCTCGAGTAACTCTGCATGGTGAGGTGCTGAAAGATAGCTCTTCACTGTAATATGAAGAACATCCATGCCCTTCGAAGACTCTGTCAGACTTCCTTTTGCCTTGTTGAGAAAAACAGGTGGAAGAATTTCATCAACAACTGCTCGTGCAATGAAAAGAGCAAGGACATCAACCGCATCAGGTATGTCAACAGCCAAATCATCAACAGCCTGTAGCAGCATCAGAAAACCCAGCTTGATTTGAGTTGAACTGACCACATCTCCATACAGACGTGATAACAGCACTGACACCATCTCTTTCTCCTTATCATGCCTGTCCATTGCCATGGAAACAAGCTTCTTGACAAAGAAGCGGTGGTTCTCATAATAACCCAGCTCTTTAAGTTCAGAAGCCGTCTGTTTAGCATCACCAGTACTGAAATATTCCTCAATGATCGTGACAAGAGATTTCTTGTAATCCTCTAGTGGAGTTGTAGTAGGAACTTCGATTAGTTCATACGGCTCCTGATTAGGCAAACATAACAAGATATAAGTGTCGAGAGTTTGGCTGAGTACCGAGTATTAACCCCATAAACAACACATACAGAAAAGGCGAATATGGGTATATTTACCAATTTCTTGCGACTAATTTAACGTCAAACAGTTTAGCATTGCGTAAGGAAAAGACTGGAGTATACAGGTCAAAACATAAAGTATTACCTCATCACTATCATAGTTTGGATCATTTTGGTCAAGGAATGTGGCTGTATCGGCATCGATAAGTCTTCCCCAAGTGCCTTTGCCACCAGCGCCATCTACAGTACAAAAGAGCAGCAAATCAGACATTTTTGCAGTCATCTATGTTACAAAAGTATTAATGAGAACTAATAGATCATGAGATAGTGGAAAACAGATCTACCTTCCAATTGCAAGTATTCGATAGAACCTACAGTAGTATTCAATAACTCCCCAAATGATAAAGGTCAACCTATGCTTTGGACTTGGACTGTGAATGAATAATGTGAATCATAAGTAAACTACTGACACTCCAGATCATACTGATTTAAACTCTATACGTCGCACAGTTGGTTTCTGTACAAGGCCACACAGCAATTCAATGTCCTAATGAATAGATTGAGTGACCCATTCTAGATTCTATGACACAAGAGCAGTGACAAGAGGAAAGTTCAAGAGAGCATTCCTAACAGCTGGTATTTGCAAATAGCAACAAAAGTCACCGTATCACTGTATCAACAGCTTTAACGTAAAATATCCAATGGAAGACACAAAACTTAACACACCTGATGTGTACAGAAAGCAAATGGAAACTAAACAAGAAAGAATCAAAGGCACTAGTAATAAAATGCCCAGAATGACAACCTCATATTCCAACAAACCAGAAGTAAGAATTTCAAACAGGAAATGAAATAAATAACTATGCAAAGCCTGTGAACCACCTATAATCAAAACAATAAAAATGTAAGTAGAATGAAAGAAGCCTGCACCGAAGAACGCTATAATACACTATACACTATACGACATAGGGTTCCAATAACAGCCAGCGAGTAATTAATAGAGATATGAAATGAGTTTTCCAGTTATTACTACAGAAAGCTAAACAGTACATGCATCTGCCACAAAAGGTGAACTATTCCCTCCGTTCCAAAATATAAGCCTTTCTAGCCTTTTTGCACGCATGTATCTAGACATGTTTTAGTGCAAGATTTGATACATGCGTGCAGAAAAAGCCTAGAAAGGCTTATATTGTGGAATGGAGGGAGTAATAAATAGCAGAGTCAAGTATAACCATACAATGGGGCTAGCACAAGCTTCCAGTATACGCTATGCATGCATATGCATAGATGCGGACCAAATTTTGGGGCTAGCACAAGCTTGCAGTATAGGCTATGCATGCATGCATAGATGCGGACCAAATTTATCAGCTATAATAATGAACTGAAATTGTAAGAAGAATACAAGCAACCCATGTCCCGACAGAATAAGAAATACTCAACTGCTCATCCTACAATATGATGATCACAACCGGGTAGAACTCACACAACAACAATACAGAGGGCCACCACTAGAGTCAGCTCATGGTACATGTTATATGTGGGGAGAATTTGAAGTGCACTGTCGGATTAGCAAATGCCCTGTAAAAGATGGTTGTCATCTTGCATTCTTGCCACACAGGACAAGTCAGTGGTACGAGCTAACCAAGAACTTCAAAACGGGAACAGGTAGATAATATCCTCAGATACCTTTACATTACCGTATATCATATTGTAGGATCTAAGTAATTAAGAACCGAAAAAACAGGACAAACAAACAAAACACTAAGAGGTACGAAATGCAATCAGAATAAAGAAAACCCAACTCATTCAGCATAGAAAAATTATATGTTGCCAGATTATAGCTGTCGTTATCCCACCAAATCAATCCCGTAAAGGTAGCTCAGGAGCACCAATGAACACGCACACGGAACAGCTGAATTGCTTTGCATAATGCGTGCAAAGCTAACCCTCAACGTAGCAAACAGCAGGTGTGTACAATCAAAATTCAAAGCTCATCAACTTAAGAAACCTACTACTTCAAATCTGTAAATTAATGAGCAGTCACACAACTCCAGGACTCTCAGTGAAATTCCATGAATGTTGCGGTGCCTGCTAGGCCACACACAGTGTGGCACCTACATGGGACACGAACTAGCAGCACTAACATTACACACCAGAGGTAAAAGGCACAACTTCGAAACTAACATCAACAGGTAGATCGTGCTAAACCTACATTCGGAGAACCTTAAACCAGATCGACTCCACACAAGGGGTGAAGAACACGCCAAGCCGTATCGTCGTTCACCAAGGCAGTAATAATCACTAACAGTAGCAGCACACATCACTCACGTCTTAATCAAGCACGGAACGGAAGGCTCTAGAACAAGCTGGATGAAAATAGTGCAGCCATTAATTAACTAGAGAGAGAGAGAGAGAGAGAGAGCAGAAACAGATCGAGCGCCACCTCACCTTTCTTAAGCTTGACGGCCTTCCCGGAATGCGACCGGCGCGCGTGCCTGACGGGAGCCCCACCACCACCACCACCCCCGCCACCACCCGCCCTGGCGGCCGCCGCCGCGGCCCGGCGCTGCTCCTGCTGCAGCTCGTACTGCAGGAGCAGCGCGGAGGTGGTGCCCCCCGTGGGCGAGCGCGGCGAGGCGAGCGAGAGCGTCTCGGCGTCCTGCACCGCGACCCGCAGCTGCTCCCGCTGCTCCTGCGTCAAGAACCCCCCGTCGTTCCTCGGCGACGACATCCCGAATCACAACCACCACCACCCTGCGGCAACTATCACACCACGGAAAAACCCAAATCAAATCAGCGCCGGAATGGGGAACGAATTCGAGTAGTGACGCGCGGGGGCGGGGCGAGCAAGCAACGGCGGTCCGTACCTAGGGTTTCCGCCGCGGATCGAGCGCCCCGTGCGTGCGCCGCGGCTGCGGAGCGAGCGAGTGGTGATTACTTGTTTTTTTTTCTCTCTCTTGCTTCCCGTCTCCCTCTCTCGCTTTTGGTTTTTCTGCCGGAGACGAGGGAGAGAGGTGGATAGGGGCAATTTATACGGAGGCGGCGTGGGTTCCGGGACACGTCACTCGCACATTGGGACCCACATGTCATCGACACCGCACGGCTGCCTGCGGTGTGGGCTCGCCGGTTTGCGGGCCGACGGTTTGGGCCGCGGATCCCTATCCGCTGCCACGCGGCCGAGTCCGCTTCGCCCGCTCGTGGCCCACTTCGCGCACACGGTTCGAGAACGTCCCCAATAGCTGACATGTGGGTCGCGCAGCTAGGTAGGCCCAGCTGTCGGTGAGACGACGAGGTGGTTTCGGGGCGATTGATGGGTGGTCGGTGGGGATCGATCGGATCAGACCGTGGGAGTTAGGGTTTTGCTCTGCTCGGGTGCGGGATCTTCTGCGGCGGAGCGTGGTGTGTGTGTGGCGTGAGTGAGGCCGTGATTATTGGTCCGGGCGATGTGGATAAGAAGAAGGCGGGTGGATGGATGACCTGACGGGATGAGCATGACGCGTCGGAGTTTAGTCAAGATTCAGTGTCATGTTCAAGCTACTCCTGACCGGATTATACTGGAAAATCCCACTCGCCGACGAGTTTAATATCTTTCGTGTGTCCGATTTCAGGGAAAACGTCACATTTGTGAGTGGATTTTCATTTGTGAGTCACGTCATGTTTGATTCGTAGGAATTTAATCGGCTGATTAATCACATGCAGCCGGTCCAAAATGAGTGATAGTTGTGAAACAAATAGGCATGCGTTCATTGGAGTAGGGTGCGCACATGCGTGTGTGTTTGTTGGCTTGAGTGTGCGCGCGCGTTTATGAACATCTATGTTTGTACTTTTTTTTTAAGACATACGTAAAAAAAAATAGATATATGTTTAGGTCCCAGCGACAAGGTAACTTTCGCGAGAAGTGTTTTGATGCTTTTTGAAAAGGTTTGTGCATAAGTTTTAAAACGGACTGATGGTTGAGGTTAGGTTCACATGAAATTTAGAAACGACATAAGAGGAGTATTAGCCATGTGGGATTAGCATCCTCAATCTCCACCCCTAACTCACACTAATTGATGTATTTTAAAATTCATGTAGATTTTTTTCTGGAAAACACGGAAACACTTCTCCCGCTCCACTAGTAGAAAACGAGCCTTTGGTTCACCCCTTTAGTCTCGGTTCATTTTTTGAACCCAGACTAAATGGGTGAGAGCCACACCGCTGGATTTGTGAGGGACCTTTAGTCCCGGTTCGTGTTACGAACCGGGACTAAAGGTTCAGCGCACGCGGCAGCAGAGGCGGGCCCCAGCGCCAGAGACCTTTAGTCCCGGTTCGTAACACAAACCGGGACTAAAGGTCCTCACATTATCAGCTTCTTCCAGCCCGAGCCAACTCCATTTTTCCCACCGAACCCGAGCTCAAAATCATTTCCTCTCCATTTCTTCTCCATTTCCTCTCCCCAATACTAGATAATCCATAATATTTTACACCATTTGGAGAGATTGAAGCCACCCCACGGTTAGCCTCTTCATCCTCTTTCCGGCATTGCTTATTTAGCTCATTTTGCTCATTTCAATTTTTTTGTGCAAGCAAGGTGTTCGATGTAATGACTAAGTTATGATCTCATTTGTGTATATGTGCAATTTGTTCTCAAACTAAAATAATGATTTATGTGTTTTAGTGTGGTGAGGAGCCTTATCGACGTCGATCGCCCGCGCCGTCCCGTCACCACCTCGGTGAGCCTCTATATTTTATTTTATTTTATTTTAAAAACATAGCTTTTTTGATTTAGATGCATAGTTACTACTTGTATAATTTTCTAACTTGTATTATATGTATAGTGTCATGGTTCTGATATCCGTCCCCGTCGCTCCTCGTCCGGTCTATGATTCGGATGTGGTATATTTTCAAAACTATTTATTTCATTCTATGTTTCTGACAATTATAGCGACCAACTTGACATAGAATTATTTTTATCTAGGAGGTAGTTGAACCAGAAATTGAACCTGACCCTATTGTCGAGTTTTTGGATAAAGAAAACAATGATTTGAAAGCAAAATTGAAAAGAAGTGAAGCTCTTTATCTTCAATGCTTAGAAGATAAGATGAAATTAGAGCTCAAACTTGCCGACGTGGTCGATGGTAACGAGATCAAGATGGATGCAATGCGCTTGAAGATAAAAAGGATTAGAAAATATGCCATTAATCGGGAGGCTTGGTATCATTATGCTGTGGGTTCAGTATTTACCTTAGTTGCGATTTTGATCGCATTTGTTGTTGGATTTAAATTCTTTAGATAATTTTTATATTTGTTTCAGTTAATGTATGTTTTGTTCAACCTATGTATTACCGCTTGTCAATGCTCTACTCTTATTTTAATGGATGACATTGTATTAATTAATTTGCTCTTACATATTATTTATGACACAGTAGTGTAATAATGGGGTTCGATATACTTTTATGTAATACAGATGAACCGACAATGGATGTACGGTGACCGATGTTGTCCTGAGTTCATTGATGGCATGCATAATTTTCTCCATATGGCTGAGGCAAACAAGCCAAAGAACGGTTTTATTCGTTGTCCATGTAGTGCCTGCAAGAATATGAGTGATCACTCTACCTCAAAAGTCATTCACTCACACCTCTTGCATAATGGTTTTATGCCTGGTTATTATTGTTGGACCAAGCACGGAGAAACAGGGGTTATCATGGAAGAAAATGAAGAAGAGGAGGATAATGACAAGTATCCTTGGTTCAGTGATACTACAATGGGAGAAGACGAAACTGAAGAAGATCCCATTATTGATGAGCCCGACGATGATCTTCGTCGGGCCATTCGTGATGCACAAATGGACTGTGGAAGTGAAAATGAAAGGTTGAAGTTGGAGCGTATGTTAGCTGATCACGCCAAATTGTTGTACCCAACTTGTCAAAATGACCAGAAAAAGCTAGGTACCACACTTGAATTGTTGCAATGGAAGGCAGAGAATGGTACTTCTGACAAGGGATTTGAAAATTTGTTAAAAATAGTTAAGAAGATGCTTCCAAAGGATAACGAATTGCCGTCTAGTACGTATGAAGCAAAGAAGGTGGTATGCCCTCTAGGATTAGAGGTGCATAAGATACACGCTTGCATTAATGACTGCATCCTCTACCGCGGTGAGCACGAAAAATTGAATGCATGTCCTGTATGCGGTGCTTTGCGGTATAAGATCGGGCGAGATGACCCTGGTGATGTTGAGGGCGAGCCGCGCCCCAGGAAGAGGATTCCTGCAAAGGTGATGTGGTATGCTCCTATAATACCACGGTTGAAACGTTTGTTCAGCAATAGAGAGCATGCCAAGTTGTTGCGTTGGCACAAAGAAGATCGTAAAAAAGACTTGATGTTGAGACACCCCGCGGATGGGTCCCAGTGGAGAAAAATTGACAGAGAGTTCCCGACATTTTCAGATGTCGCAAGGAACTTAAGATTTGGCCTAACTACAGATGGCTTTAATCCTTTTGGAGAGCAGAGCTCCAGTCACAGCACTTGGCCCGTGACTCTATGTATCTATAACCTTCCTCCTTGGCTGTGCATGAAGCGGAAGTACATTATGATGCCCGTGCTCATTCAAGGCCCGAAGCAACCTGGCAACGACATTGATGTGTACCTCAGGCCATTAGTTGAAGAACTTTTGCAGTTGTGGTGTGAGGAAGGTGTACGTGTGTGGGATGAGCACAAACTGGAGGAATTTGATCTACGAGCTTTGCTTTTTGTAACCATCAATGATTGGCCTGCTCTAGGCAACATTTCAGGACAGTCAAACAAGGGATACAATGCATGCACGCACTGTTTAGCTGAGACTGATAGTATACATTTAGGTAACAAGAATGTGTACCTAGGTCATCGTCGGTTTCTTGTACCCAAGAATCCGTTAAGGAAGAAAGGCAAGCATTACAAATGTGAGGCAGATCATCGGCCGAGGTCTACCCGTCCTTCTAGTTCTGCTATACATGATATGGTCAAGGATTTAAATGTAATCTTTGGAAAGGGTCCTGGCGGTCTCACTGTTCCGAATGACGCAAACAACCACGTACCCATGTGGAAGAAGAAATCTATATTTTGGGAGCTGCCATATTGGATAATGCTAGAGATTCACTCTGCAATCGACGTGATGCACGTGACAAAGAACATTTGTTGCAATTTGCTAAACTTCTTAGGCGTGTATGGGAAGTCAAAAGATGGGAAGTCAAAAAAAGGTACACCGAAAGGAAGGCAGACCCATCAACGTATGAGCGAAGAGATGCATCGAGACGATACTCATTCAGAGAATCAGCCAGGTCCTGCAAGCTACGCTCTTACTAAAGAAGAGAAGAAAATATTTTTTGAGTGCCTTCGCAGTATGAAGGTTCCATCTGGCTTCTCATCAAATATAAAAGGAATAATAAACATGGCAGAGCAAAAATTTCAGAATCTAAAGTCTCATGACTGTCACGTGATTATGACACAATTACTTCCGGTTGCATTGAGAGGGCTTCTACCGGAAAATGTTCGAGAACCCATTGTGAAGCTATGTGCATTTCTCAATGCAATTTCTCAGAAGGTCATCAATCCACTAACTCTAAAAAATTTAGAGAAGGATGTGGTCCAATGTCTTGTCAGCTTCGAGTTGGTGTTCCCACCAACCTTCTTCAATATTATGACGCACCTTGTAGTCCACCTAGTCGAAGAGATTTCTGTTCTCGGTCCTGTATTTTTACACAACATGTTCCCCTTTGAGAGGTTCATGGGAGTCTTAAAAATATATGTGCATAACCGGGCTAGGCCAGAAGGAAGCATCGTCAAGGGTTATGGAACAGAGGAGGTCATTGAGTTTTGTGTAGATTTTATTCCTGATCTGAAGCCGATCGGTGTTCCTGAATCACGTCATGAGGGGAGACTGCATGGAAAAGGCACCCTTGGAAAGAAAGCAACAATATGTCAAGACAGGGATTCTTTCACTCAAGCACACGACACCGTTCTACATAATTCCAGTTTGGTGGGTCCGAATGTCGAGGAACACAAGAATGTTTTACGCTCCAAGTACCCGGAGAAATCTGAAGATTGTATTGATGGAGAACACATGAAGACTTTCAGCAGTTGGTTAAAAAGACGTCTCATTAATGACACCAATGTTGAAGAACAACTATACTTGTTGGCCACATCACCAGCTTCAACTATATTGACTTTTCAAGGGTACGAGATAAATGGAAATATATTTTACACAGCCAAACAAGATAAAAAGAGCACCAACCAAAACAGTGGAGTACGCTTTGATGCAACAAACTGCAACGGGACAAAGGACACATATTATGGTTACATAGAGGAGATATGGGAACTTGACTATGGACCTACTTTTAAGGTCCCTTTGTTCAAGTGCAAATGGTTCAATCTACGAGGCGGGGTAGAGGTAGACCCACGATACGGAATGACTACAGTGGATCTCAACAATCTTTCGTACGAGAATGAACCATTCGTCCTAGCCAGTGAAGTTGCTCAGGTTTTCTATGTGAAAGACATGTCTACCCTACCGAAAAAAAGAAAAGATAAGCAAGCGAATACATCATACGATGAGCCAAAGCGCCACATAGTTCTTTCAGGGAAAAGAGTCATTGTGGGAGTGGAGGACAAGACAGACATGTCAGAAGATTACGATAAGTTTCATGACATTCCGCCCTTTAAAGTCAACACTGATCCAAGTATCAAGTTAAATGAAGAAGATTGTCCGTGGTTACGGCGCAATCGGAAGAACAAGTAAACACTAGAGAGGGATATTATTGTTGATGTGTAATATCCGAATGTTTTGTATCAGAAGAACAAGTGAACTGAAGTATTTTGTAGATGCATGGAACAAAACACACGATTTCACCTGCATACAGCCCAACGGTGGCTCGTGAGTGCCTGCATATGAAATGCACCGTTGGACGTATGCAGGGAATCCGAATGCTTTGTATTCTGTCGATGAAGTAGAATGAGGAGACAATGACTGCCGAACATGTTCAAGAGGGGGCTATATATAGGGTCATGTGGGTCACGAAGTGGTCATGATAGTGCCCATCCAACAGCTCAGAATCTCTCAAAAGAAACACATCTCTTCATCCAACGGCTCACAAGTGCTTAAAAGAAACACACGATCCATGTGCTTCTTTAGTCCCGGTTGGTGTTACCAACCGAGACTAAAGAAGCACATGGATCGTGTGTTTCTTTCTAGTGCTTGTGAGACGTTGGATCTGAGGTGTGTTTCTTTTGAGAGATTCTGAGCTGTTGGATCAGCAGTATCACGACCACTTCGTGACCCACATGACTCGGTTGTTGTTACCAACCGGGACTAAAGAAGCATTGTAGTTCATTTTGCAGAATTTGGCAGCACACGGGTATATCCCCCCTCCCGGACATGTTCAACACTCAGTGTCTACTCATTGTAGTTCATTTTGGCAGCACACGGGTAGCAGAGAACACTCAGTGAAGGCTGAAGGTGAACCCTCCCCTCGGCAGAGGCATCTCTGGGCAACCAGCGGCAAGACGTCTCTGATGATCTGCGACCGTTTCAAACGGTTGCAGATCATCAGAGATGTCTTGTCGGACGGTTGTAGATCATCAGAGATGTCTTGCCACGGTCATTTGGCTTGGCTTGAAATGACCATAACTTGGTCATTTGGCTTGAAACTTCTAGATGTTCAAGGATTTGATTTTTTGAGGTGTTTATCATTTTTCCTAGCAACTAGTACACATATAAGGAGCCCATGCCAAAAGATTTGATTTTTTGAGGTGTTTATCACTTTATTACATTTTTTCTTAAAAACGATCAAAACGGTCGCTACGACTAATCATCGGAAGAGGTGATATTTTCTAGAACTATCAATGTTTCTGTGATATAACCACTAGTTGTGTACCTTAAAATGATTTTTCCAAAACTTTCATACCAAACTATCAAATAGTTGTAGTTCAAATTTGAATTACTTTCGATAAATCAACATAAACTCAATTAACTAGTGGAAATTAGTTAGAATTGTAAGAAAAAACTCATACTTGGGGATCATCCATCATATGTGCACCACTCTTAGTGAAAAATAGTTGGTTGCCATTTGGAATCATATTTTATGTACTCACTTCACAAAAAACCTCATTTTTTGCACTCAAAAAAAGGAAAATGATATTTATGAAAATAATTTAAAGAATCCCTTTGGCATGGTTGTTTAATATACCAATATGCACCTATGTGTGGAGTATGAGATCTTTATCACAAACTATGTCGTCGAAATGACCATAACTTGGTCATTTGGCTTGAAACTTCTAGATGTTCATACATGATAGACCTTTTTGTGAAGACTTTTTTTGCAAATGTAGGCAAAAATCAAGTTTATCATTTTTCCTAGCAACTAGTACACATATAAGGAGCCCATGCCAAAGGATTTGATTTTTTGAGGTGTTTATCACTTTATTACATTTTTTCTTAAAAACGATCAAAACGGTCGCTACGACTAATCATCGAAGAGGTGATATTTTCTAGAACTATCAATGTTTCTGTGATATAACCACTAGTTGTGTACCTTAAAATGATTTTTCCAAAAGTTTCAGACCAAACTATCAAATAGTTGTAGTTCAAATTTGAATTACTTTCGATAAATCAACATAAACTCAATTAACTAGGGGAAATTAGTTAGAATTGTAAGAAAAAACTCATACTTGGGGATCATCCATCATATGTGCACCACTCTTAGTGAAAAATAGTTGGTTGCCATTTGGAATCATATTTTATGTACTCACTTCACAAAAAACCTCATTTTTTGCACTCAAAAAAAGGAAAATGATATTTATGAAAATAATTTAAAGAATCTATTTGGCATGGTTGTTTAATATACCAATATGCACCTATGTGTGGAGTATGAGATCTTTATCACAAACTATGTCGTCGAAATGACCATAACTTGGTCATTTGGCTTGAAACTTCTAGATGTTCATACATGATAGACCTTTTGTGAAGACTTTTTTTGCAAATGTAGGCAAAAATCAAGTTTATCATTTTTCCTAGCAACTAGTACACATATAAGGAGCCCATGCCAAAGGATTTGATTTTTTGAGGTGTTTATCACTTTATTACATTTTTTCTTAAAAACGATCAAAACGGTCGCTACGACTAATCATCGGAAGAGGTGATATTTTCTAGAACTATCAATGTTTCTGTGATATAACCACTAGTTGTGTACCTTAAAATGATTTTTCCAAAAGTTTCAGACCAAACTATCAAATAGTTGTAGTTCAAATTTGAATTACTTTCGATAAATCAACATAAACTCAATTAACTAGGGGAAATTAGTTAGAATTGTAAGAAAAAACTCATACTTGGGGATCATCCATCATATGTGCACCACTATTAGTGAAAAATAATTGGGTGCCATTTGGAATCATATTTTATGTACTTACTTCACAAAAAACCTTAAAACATAGAAAATAATATTTATGATATAATTTGAAGAAATCACCTTGGCATCTTAAAATGTTAGAAAATATAAAACAAAACATAAAAATAAGCTAGAAACCAAAACAATTCAAAAAATAAGTAAACCAAAATAAGAAATAGAAAAGTAAGCAATTCAAACAATTTAAAAGAAAACAGAAACAAAAATTAGTAAAAAGAAATAAGGAAAAAAGAACCTTTAGTCTCGGTTGGTAACACCAACCGAGACTAAAGAGATAAAGAGGCCTCTGCGCTCCAGCCAGAACCCTTTAGTCGCGGTTGGTAACTCCAACCGCGACTAAAGACCCTTTAGTCTCGGTTCGTGGCTAGAACCGAGACTAAAGGTCCTTCCGCGACGTTTTGGGTGGTCGTGGCCGGAAATTTTCTTATCTTTCCCAAATCTTCCGTCGCCTCCCGCTCCGCCGCGCCGTCGCCCTGCCACGCCGTCGCCCTGCCGCACTTCCGCGTCGTCGCCCTGCCGCTCCGCCGCGCCGTCACCCCCCCCCCACGCGACACAATCCTCTCGCGCGCCGGCGTCTCCTCTCGCTCGCATCGCAACTCGCCGCCGCCGGTCCTCCCGCCTGCGCCCTCGACGCCCTCGCGCGCACGGTCTGCCGCGGGCGCTCCTCCTCCTGCCCGAGCCCTCGACGTGCACTGTCCCGCGCCCTCGACGCACACGACAACTCCCCGAGGTGCTTCGCTCTCCCCCCTCCTTCCTCTCTCCATTACCGCACCGAAGGTGTATGTGAAAATGCTCAAGTGAAAATGCTCATGAAAATCATCTTGTGTTCTAGTTGATTCAAATGCCACCAAGTGCCCAATGCATGTATGAATAGATGACTTTATTTCTATTTTTATCAAATAGAACATCATTTCTGCAAAATACAGAAGAAACAACATAAGGATGCACATATAAGAAAGGATCTGGTTTTTTATTGTATTTCTCTTAGCTAGTTCTCAAGCATTTTTACAACTGAACATGGTTGAAATAAATTTGATGCCACCTTAATAATAGACCAAACTTCATCGGTGTAATTACATTCGGCAAACAAATATATAATAGAGTTATGATCATGAAAAAAAACATTGGTTACTACCATGTTCATTTTGTTTGACTATATGATTCTTGGTTTAAATGCTTGCCTTCTCTAGATACAAGGGAAAATACTAATCTTTCAAGGGACCTTCATCTACATATTTTTTTTTATTAACTGATGCATCTACCTTGACTATGTGTGGTACACTGATTTGACAAAAAAAGTGTCATTCTCATGAAAATTCCATCAGAACTAGCAAGGTGGCCCTTTGTCTTCAGCTTATTGAATATGTTCATGAACTACTTGTTTTTATTTTTCTACAAACTATAAAGGAAATCTAACTCATAACATTCTATAACCATTATAAATATATTGCAGATAGAATTTTAGATGTGTGACATATTTTAATTTACAGTAGGGTACGTATTCTGATATTTTCTAAAAATACCAAGCCACATATTTTAGAAGGTCATTTATGTTTAATCGTATGTAGTGCTAATTTAATATATACATTTTTTTTACTCTCTTACCGCCACCCCATTCATTGTTGCACACATTGTGTCTTGTAACAACGACTACATGTATTTATATGTCACATAGTTTCATGCAACAAACTTGGATGATACATAGTTTTAGCATTTTAATCCATCACCAATTTACTTCAAGGCAGATTACAAATATTTTTAGTTCCTTGCAGCATCCTCACACTTTTAGTTCCTTCCAGCATCCTCATACAATTGTTTTTCATGACATGAAACATGACTGCACTGCTATGAACAACACTGTTTTGGCGTCTTCATCGATCAAATTAACTTATTTCCAAATTCAGTAAATGACCCTTGTTAAATTTAAATAATAAGTCAATAAAGTTCTTCACTAAACCGCCCTCAAACAAAAAAAAAATCTTATTCAATCACATCATAAGAAACTAAGGAAAGCCATAGGAACTTATACATCATTGAGAAACTAAGGAAAACAATAAAGTACTTTTAACTGAGATTTTAACGTTTATGTGATACATCATTGACAATACAATATGTGACATGTGTTGCAATTTAATTTGTGCTCAAGTGATATGTGTTGCAATTTAGAGAGGTGTGAGTGAACCATGTTGTCTGAACATATATGCAATGTTCATTCCACTTTGTTCACTGACGCCATCTCTAAATTTCATATGTGACTGATCAATTCCACATGAGGCATTGCTTGTTTTTTAATTACATTTTTGTTGAGTGTTCTTTAACTTGCATTTTACAATCTTGCAGGAGGTCTGCTGCTCGGGTCCTTGTGTCCACGACTTTTCAGGAGGTCTTGCTCCTTGCCGAGGCTGTGCCGCTCCTCCTCGTCGTTGCCTCGATTTCAGGTGTAAAAGACATGCCTATATGATCCAGTAGTAAAGAAAATCCGAACTATTTGTATATAAAGCTGATGAAATTCTAGATTCCTCGATATGTCTACAACATGTATATAAAGCTGATGGAATTTAAAGTTGTTGGAGAACTTGAGGTCTGAAGATGAGATATTGCCTTCATTATGTGTATGGAATTTGGGTTGCAGATATTTGTTTGAACTGTGATGTGAGTTAGCCGAGGTCTGAAATTAAATCTTAGACCTTTTGTGTGTTAGATATGCAAATTGAGATGATTGTAATATATATAATATATATGACCCAGTTGTATCAGCTGCTTCCTCCCAGTTTTATTTATGAGAATTACACTTGGGTGCATTAGTTTGACATGCTTGAGTAGTAAACAGGTACATTGTAATTTATATAATATTTTAAACAATCATTCAACCCAATATTCATATTCTTGTAATTTATAGGATTGCATACTTGTATCTTTTTTAGAATAAATCTAAACTTGATTGCAAATTTGATTGATTGCAGGTACATTTGAGCTATGGAGCACTTGCGAGACGAGCAGATAGAAGAAGCACAATTTCAACGAGACGAAGAGATGGAAGACCAAATGGAACAACTTATTTTTAATGATGCCCGAGCTGGAGGAGATGTAGATGATTATGATTTCGACCAATTTTTGAACGACTTTGGAATCGAGTCACAAGACTTTGATGTGGTGATAGCAAACTCCGGCGGAGAGGTGTATATGTGTTTATAATAAATATGGCGATATGTTGTTGTTAACTACATGCATTTATTAACGACTTATTTTTCTTTTAGCCATCCGGATCGAGCCAATCTGCAAAAAAGCAGCCACCATGTGCTCCTCGAGGCAAGGCAAAAAGAATGACGAGCGAGGATCCAAAGTTACCGATTGAGGAAATTGCTGATTCCGGCGAACCGCTCGAACCAAAACAGAACCGCAACAAATTTATAAGTCAAGCTGGAGTTATTGTTAGGGACATGATCCCAATCAGCATACGCGAATGGAATAAGCCGGCGGTCGCAGATGTGGACGACCCATGTTATGTCCACCAAGTTCTTAAGGATTTGGTCTATAACACGCTGTTGTCACATTTCACCCTCCCGCCAGATCTCTCTAAAGTGAAGAAGGACAACCTCAAGAGGTGGACTCTTATTAAGATGGCGGAACAATTCCGGAACTGGAAGAAAAAGTTATGGAATTAATATGTAGAAACAAAAGAAGTGCCAGATTTCAGTGGAGCACAAGGGAAGAAGTTAGAATCTGAATGGGCGGCGTTTAAGGCGTATAGGGAATCACCTATGGCTGTGTCCCGATCGAAGATAAATAAATTGAATGCTAAGCTGAAGGAACACCACCATACATTGGGAAAAGGTGGCTACAAGAGCGCCATTCCTAAGTGGTTAGCCTATGAAGAAAAACTGCTTCAATCGGGGGTCCGTCCACAGACACTTGACTGGCCCGAGAGGTCGAAATTCTGGTTGTTCGCGCATGGGGCAATGTTGGACCCTAAAACCGGAGAGATTGTTGGAAGGGGAAAATGGAAGGTTCTCGTGGAGCGTATAAAAAAGAAGCTTGAAGAAGCAATTAATGATGTTCGCAATGGTGTGTTCAAACCCGATAGAGAGGATGACGAGCTGACACAGGCACTGGGGAATCCTGAACATGTTGGACGAGCTCGAGGCTTTCCTGGTGGTGCTACGTTTAAGACTGCGTGGCCGGAATCCGCTCACACTTATAGAAGCCGTAGCAGAGGTAAGAAGAAGGAGGCCGACCGTATATTACAATTGGAACGTGAAATGAAGGAGCAACGGGCGGAAATAAAAGCATTGAAGGAGCAAAGAACGGAACCTCAGGAGCGGCACCAATTAGACCATGAAGCGCATGCCGCCCCATCTCAGCGTAGAAGCAGCGTTGGTTCCACGCGTCAGGGCGACGTTGGTGCCTACCCAGTGGATGACATCACAGAGCCTACAGGTTGTGAGCTACATATAGCAATGCGAAACATAACTTTGAAGGTGGCGGTGGGGCAAGCTTTAGTAATTCAACCTGGAGAACTCTACCATTGTGGTCAAATTCCAGATGGCTACGCTCGTGTCGGGGTGGACGAAATTATGCCGGGATTTGAATCCTTGGAACTTGAGTTACCTGGAGGTGACGAGGAGAAAACATTGGCAGACGTCAAGCATGCCTTCGCCCTATGGCCCAAGAAATACATCGTCCTTCCAGAACAAGCAAAGTCCACTCCTCGTTCTAGGAGTCCAGCTCACCAGCCAAGTCCACTCTTCCTCGAGAGGGATCAAAGACGGAGTCCATCTCCACCCCATCAGCAAAGCCCACACCTCCCCGATAGGGACCCCAGCCCGAGTCCATCTCCAGCTCAACAGCAAAGCCAACCGCCCCCCGAGAGGGTTCCTAGCGTGAGACCATCGCAGTCTGTGCCAGTCCGCCAGAATGTTAAGTCGCTCTCGAGTAGGCGCCAGTCTGGTTCTCCTGTTAGGAAGAAACCTAGAAAGCAGAAAACACCGCCGCCTACTCCAAAGTTACCTTGGGAGAGAACCGTCGAGGAAAACGATATCACATGCAAAGAACATACGGATGCCTGGCTTGCTGGCGTGAAACAGAAAGCGTTAGCGAAACAATTGCCTCCTGCAAAATTTACTGCCGGAATTCCTCAGGAAAAAAATGATCGTTGCATCGATGCCCTATACAACCCCCCACCATCGCCGCCAACAGACTATGATCGCAACATTGGTAAGTCATATGACGAAGAGATGGATGATCGATCGAAAAAAGGGAAACAAGTTGCCCAACTCGGAGAACAAGACGCACAGTCGCCCCCCCCCGCTCAAGGTGCTTGATGACAGAGTTCTCAAAAACATCAATGTGCGGGAGCTGGTATATTCGGGAGATGATATCCCCTTCGCGGATGTTGTTCGTACTTATGTTCACGGGGAGAATTTTGTTGACGGCGACTTACCCACAAGAATGCGTCAATTTCAAGCCTGGTACAAGGATACCATAAAGGAGACGGATAAAGTCGCTCTCCAGATGGCAGTTAAGGAAGAGCATTATTTCCAAGAATACTCCGTTGTCCTTTACTTCGCCGAAATCTTTCAGTTATACAATCTCCGGGCCCTCGACAAAAACATCATAAGTTCATATTGTCTGTAAGTCATCTATTCCTGTAATTTAATGTTTTAATTAGCTCTACTCGTTTATTGTCTGTGATAATCCTCTCTATAATATTTTGTGTGCTTTATTACGCAGAATGAAGATGCTCGAATGCAAGAAGAAGAAAATCAACCACATTGGGTTCATTGACCCCTCTATAATGCATGAAGATAAGATAATTGATCCACTACTTAACAAGGATACACCGGGGAATTTGCTAATGTTTTTCAAGCGACAAGCTTACAAAAAATATATATTATGGCCTTACAACTTCAAGTGAGTGTTACTGCTTATTACACATTCTATTTTTCTCACCCGATGTTAAGTTTAATTGATTAGTTATGCATGACTATTTATAAACGTGCGCAGCTACCACTACATTCTTATCGTTATTGACTTGCGGAAAGGAGAAATTGTTGTCCTTGACTCGTTAAGAAGATGCCCTAAACAATACAAGACATGTTTTGATTTGGTGGCAAGGTACTTTCTTTTCTTATCGCCTCTTTCGTTCATTTCCTAATATCAAGGAATTTATGACTCATTCATTCAGTTTCTTGTCATGCAGCGTTTGGAAAATGTTCCTTGCGGAACATCCGAACAGTGGATGGCCAGAGAAACTGCGCTGGCGTACTAACGATGTAAGTAGTACTATAACTAGGCCCATGCACCATTATCATACTTTATTATTATTTGATTAAATTTTATTCTTCTATAGACTTGTCTTAAACAACCAACCGGTACTGATCTATGTGGATTCTTCGTTTGCGAGTACATGCACACTGTGGTCAACGAGAGTTTGAAGAGCAAAAGAAGTATCGAAGTACGTAAAGCTCTAGTCACAACATTATTTTTGTATCATCAATCGTGATGAGTTTTATTCATTTCATATCTCATGTATTCATTGTGATATCATTTTTTTTACAGTTGGAAAGAAAGCGCAACGAGCTACCAATAAAGACCCGCTTCAGGGCAATTGCAGAGGAGTTGACGGGATTTTACCTCACCGAAGTCATACCGGAGACCGGAGAGTACCACTATGTTGACTAGTGCGGACATGTAATATATAGTGATCTCCATGTAACAAAATATTTCTAAGTCTCTGGAACCGGGAAACGTGATATTCATGTACCACGCGTACTTAAATGTATATGTGTTATGAACACATGATCTTCATGTAATTGTATATATGCATGATGCAACTTCATCTAGGTTTGTATAATAATTTATACGTGTTTTTCGCCCATCGAAGCTGTAGCATCCGAAACCCCTACCCCCGACGCATCGACATGGTACCATCCGAAACCCCCTACCATCACACATCGACTATAGTATCGACGTGGTACCATCCGAAACCCCCTACCGTCACGCATCGACGTGGTACCATCCGAAACCCCTACCCAGAAAACCGGTAGAAATAAAAAACAGTAAACCCTGAAATGAAAAAAGCAAAACCCTGAAATTTAAAATAAAATAAAAACCCTAGTCCCGGTTCGTATTACGAACCGGGACTAAAGGGTTCGACCCCCGCACGCCCTGCCGCGGCCACGTGCGCTGCGCTCATTGGGGGGGGGGGGGGCTCCGGTCCCGGTTCGTGTTAAACCGAGACCAAAGGGTCCGGGGGCTCTAGTCCCGGCCTGACAGTCCCGGTTGCTACACCGGAACTACAGGCCCTCTGGAACCGGGACTAGAGCTCTAGTCCCGGCCTGACAGTCCCAGCTTAAATCATTTAAACATGGCTACTTGACGAAGTTTACATCAGCATTGTGTTTATTTTCGTATGTGACAAAACTTTAAGTTAGATGTTAAACCTCATTTTCAGGTGTGACAAGTTTTTCGATGGTTAAACCTTAGATCAATCCTCACATGTCCCGTCTTTATTGTAAGGTTAAGAAACATCATAAGTCTAGTCTTAATAGAAACAATAAACTGTAACAATCCATAATTTAGATACTAAAAATAGAGGGACGTAGAAGTATGCGTTACATTTATTCATCAGAAAAATCTGAAGATTTTTCACACAATTGTTTTCAAAACACTAAGTGATTTGTTTTGCCCCGCGCCGTGCGGTATCGAAAAATGATTTTCTGGTCAACTGGATAAGAGATCTGGTAACGCAATATCTAATATCTGCTAGAGATGCTCTAACACGGTACTTTCATTTCTCTCTTAATGAACCATTTTTTCATGTCACTTCCAATGATTAAAAAAAACTAGTAAAATGCCCATGGGTTGCTACGGGCTGATAAAAAATTTAATGATTTATTTCTCAAACCAAATAACTCTCAAACCTACCCGTTCGTTTTAATGGGAGAGAAAAAATTCACTTTTAAATGATAAAAATAGGTGTCCTCCAAATTTTGTCATGAAGTTTTAAATTAATTTTTTATATTCAGTTCCATCTATATCCATTGGCCCTAAGATCATTGTAAACTATAAATAAGAAGAAACTTTTAAAATCGATACATGAACACTACAAATACAAATGATTTTAGAAGTAATCAGCTAGCCACCTGATCATACTACTTATCCATATGTCTAGTCACGGGGTATGTATTGAAAGGAAAAGGAAAAAAACTAATTACCAATATAAACTACAATGAATGCAGAAGTCGAATGCTTGGAGAAAGAAAATTGTCGATTAAATTTAGGTGTGTTAGCTAGCCATTTAGCAAGAAGTAATCATCTAGCCACCTGATCATCCTACTTATCCATATGTCTAGTCACGGGGTATGTATTGAAAGGAAAAGGAAAAAAAAAACTAATTACCAATATAAACTAAAATGAATGCAGAAGTCAAATGCTTGGAGAAAGAAAATTGTCGATTAAATTCAGTTGTGTTAGCTAGCCATTTAGGAAGTATCCCTATTGTTTCTTGCAGCTACACGTGTCAACTTACTCTACATAGCACTTCCATTATAAGCTAATCATTTTAGTATTGCAATAAACACATCCATGCATGACATGTATAAATTATGCAATTAGAGCCGGTTTTTTCTTTGTGTAACTAACCGTGTAACTATCCGTCGTTCCATTTCTCATTACAATTTCTCCCTCTTGAATGCAATTGCGTTTATTTCATTTATAAACACAACTGAGGGGGCAGCCCAGTATGCCTTCTTAAACAAGATTCTAATATTTTTCTTAAACAAGATTCTGATGTTTTCCTCTGAAGCTCCTGCAATAGCATAAGATTATGAGAACTTCCACATTTCTCTACCAGATATATTTAGGAGCAATGAATATAAGACTATTAGGGAAAAATAAGTGAAACCTTAGAATAGTTATTATATGTAGTCCTTAGTGAATCCCAATGACGGTGAGAAGATGGATCCATCAAATTAGTTCTCGGTTACCTCTCCAGTTATTCACACCTTAACAATTTTAATTCTAATTCGAATACATCAAGATGGAAATATTGCAGAATACATAAGGCCGTCTCTTTAGCCAAGAGAGAATTTGGGCGCCCCTTTTTTATGGAGGTTATTGTTGCAGCTTGTTGGCACATTTGGCTGCATCGCAATGGCAAGATTTTTCAGCAGTTCTTCTACAACCCCCTCCCCTTCTCCTCCGTGTTCTCCCCATCTTATTAACTTCCTTATTAATTTTTCGACATGCATCCTCAATCTCCTCTTCCCCATTGAGGAATACAAGGATATCACCAGCAGGTTCAGACATATGTATATGCACAACAGTCATGATAGCAGCTTTAAGATAGTCGCTTTGTATAAAAAAACTCAACAAGATGAAGTCTACCAGGAACCTTCATCCATTGTGCACTGCTGAAATAACCCTGAAATTTCTCAGCCTCAAGGGAAGCACTCATAACAACGAGCTTCAAGTCAGGTCTGATCTTTAGAGCTTCCTTCAATAGTCCAAACATAACAACAATTGCGAGCGTGCACTCATGAGCCTCATCAAGAACAATCACCTTGTACCTCTCTAAAAGTGGATCTGCCATTGCTTCTCTCAGAAGCATACCATCTGTCAAATATCTGATAGGAAGCAATAGTGTTCAACACAACATGATTAGATCAGAATACCTATACCTATAATAAAAACAAATAAAATATAGACTCCATATCAATCAGCCAATGGTGCAACAAATATATCAGCCAAAAGGATGGTGCAACAAATAATGTTTTTACACGAATCACAAGAACCAAGATCTTACTTGAGAACATTTTTGTGACTGCTGCAATCTTTGAAACCATGTGGCAGCGCCGACCTGCTGCCTCTTGACCCGGCCACGGCGTCGACCCAGGCGGTTGTTGTTCAGATGAATTATGGAGGTCATGGAGGGGAATCATGTTGGCCTTTATTCTTCCTTCTTCTAGCACCAAACCATGCGGCCAGGGTAAATTTGATGTGACAGAGAACAACACGAAATGCACTCGCTTACCACCCATTCATCTGAACAGTTAAGATGTCAGTGTGAACCCGCAAGAACATAATAATAGACACATCATGATTGATAAAATGCTATGTGCTCGTTTCTCTATAATGAACAGATGTACTGAAACTGCATCACCAATCAAGCCCTAAATCTGCATTTCAAATCACACGTGCCGCAACACGCTCCTATACTGAACAGAAGGACTGAAACTGCATCAAAACTCACACAAGGCGCAGAACGCTTTTATACTAACCGAAGGACGGGAGCTGCACCCCAAATCGAACCCTGAAACTGCATAGCAGCTACGTCTCCGCCGACGGATAGTGCCGCCTCAAGCACGCGGAGGTCATCGTCCCCAAACCTGTGGGGTCAATGCGGGAAGAGAATGAAATGGGAGGCTCTAATCAGAGGGAGTAAGATCCAGGTGTAGGAACCACCGACCTCTCCCGCGACGGAGCTGCAGGGAAGATTAGAGTGATTGTATTTTTTAGGTCAGTGCCATTTTCTTCCACGGCAGATAGGAATCAAACATGGATAGCAATCGGTGTGTGCCCGATACATAAATATCAGAAAAGGCAAGGGCTTTTGTGCAAAAAACCGTGTGGGCTGTCAGGTCAGGAAGCGACGGCGCAGGATCAATACATTGTTCATAATTGTTCATGCTACAGTAGTTGGAGTGTGGATAGAGCGTGAAGATATCCGCTCGTTATATATAGAGGTAATTGAATCTTGGACATATGAGAGGACTCAACGGGTGGAGCTGAACAGTGTGTTGTGTGTGGAGTGGACGCAGGGTTGTGTTGTGTACGGCCTGAATTTACCAATGGCAAAGGCCAACAAATAAGACCTAAATTTACCAACTACGCGTCAAGAGTTGAAGAGGACTTGATGTAATTGTATTGTTGAAGATTTAAATTGGTAAACTGGATCACGTGATCTGAACCATCGAAGTCCACCGGAAATTTCATTAGCGACCTGAGCCAGGTAAAGAACCGAAGAGGAGTGAGGGAAGAACCAAAAGGAGCACATCCTGTTGCGTGCTTTTCCTGGACGGACGGTCCGCAGCCTGGCGGCCGGCCCCCACCGGCGTGCGCATCTCACTTGACATGAAGAAGCAGATGTAGACAGGGCCTTTGGCTACCTGGTGGGCTGAACGGTGGCGGTCGGCGTCGGGGCTGAATGGCAAGCTCCCGTTGAAGACATTGAAGGAGAGTGAAAGAGCATTTTTTGTCTCCTGAGTTTTGGATAGTAATGACAACACGAAAAGGATGTTTAACGGTGTGCCTAAGTATTTCAGATACTACATAATCTTGAAGAACAAAAAGGATGAAGATCAACAGGATTAAAAGAGAGAATTGGCTGGCAGTTTTTCCTGTTCTGTCAGGCCGGAAGTTCCGGTGCTGTGACCGGAAGTTCCGGCCTACGGTACGGAACTTCTGGGCCTGCACCGGACATTTCTAGCTGGCCAAAAAAAGACTTAGTCCTTTAGGATTTAAGCTCTGGCAAAGGCGGAACTTTGGCCGGAGGTTTGGCCGGATCCTTCCGGGCGACCGGAAGTTCCGGCCGACCGGAAGTTCCGGCCAGCCACCGGAAGTTCCGGTCTAGACAAACGAGAAAATCGGCTAAGTCAAAACTTGCCTGCGCACGGGCAAAACCAGAACTTTGTCCGGAGATTTGACCGGAAGTTCCAGTCTACTCACCGGAAGTTCCGGGGCTGACTAGCAGAGAAATCTGCTAAGTCAGGAATTGCTCGCGCACGGGCAAAACCGGAACTTTGGCCGGATCTTTCCGGGCTACCGGAAGTTCCAGCCAGACAACCGGAAGTTCTGGTGCTGAACATGCTGGTTTTTCTCTAAGTCTGGAACTGCATGCGCCCTGGCCAGGCCGGAAGTTCCTCCGGAACTTTAGCCGGAACTTTCCGGGGTGACCGGATGTTCCGACTTAAGTGACCGGAAGTTCCGGCCTGCGCAGTGAAAAATGGCTAGTTCTTGGAGGGGCTATAAATACCTCTCCACCTACCTCCAGCCATTTCAGCTCTTACACTCTCTCTCATCATAAATGTGTTGAAACTCAAATCTTCAAGATCTCCCAACTCCTCCACCCAAACTCGTTGATCTTTGGAGGAGTGAAGGAGAAGGCCCCGATCTACTTCTTCACCGAATCGATTTGTAATCTTCCCCCATTCACTTGGGGATTTCGAGTCTAGGGTTTCCTCTAGGAAAACCTAGATCTCACCATTGTTGGTACTTGGTGTAAGCTTGACCTTTTGTGGTCATCTTGAGAGCCCCAATTAAGTTGTGGGTGTGTGCCTCAAGCGTTTGTAAGGGATTCGATCTTCGCCCTAAAATGGGATCAATAGAGGAAGGTGAACTCGCAACCTTTGTGGTTGAGTTCATCGGAGAAGAAGGTGAGCCTTTGTGGCGTTGCGGCTAACCTGTTGTGGTAGCACACACCTCTCAACGAGACGTACACCCTTGGGTGGAACTCGGGATTACATCTTCGTCTCCGCGTGCTTCACTTGGTTCCCCTTATCCTTTCTCCCTTACTCGCTTGTCTTGTTTATCTTGTTTCTGCTTAGCTTGTCATTTAGGTAAATTCACCGTAGTTGCATATCTAGAGAATTTACCTTTGTGTTGAGCATAAATTTGAAAAGACCTAAAAAAATTAGTAGCACCTATTCACCCCCCCCTCTAGGTGTCGGAATTCCGTTCAAATTGTATCAGAGTCATGTTCACTTTTAAGGGCTTAACCGCCTAAGTGCAACGATGACGGAATCCGATGTCGAGAGGGTCGCCCGTGAAAAATTAGAGGCGGAGAAGTAGGCGTTAGCCAAAGGGGCAACCATGGCCGATCTCATAAATATGAAATCGTCCTTGGAGGCCCAACTCCTCAAGATGAATGAGATGCTCATGGCACTCTTGAAGTCTAAGGAGCCCGAGGCTACTTCTCCCTCTCCTCCTCCTAAGGAGCACGGTGAGAACTCTAAGGACTCATCCTCGAATGGGTCCAAAGATGTTCCTCCAAGTGCTTCCCCAGATAAGGCGGAAAAGGATGAATCACCTAGCTCCTCTAATACCCTCAAAGGAGAGGAATTTCATAATGTTAACCATAATTACTCTCCTAACCCTCCTATCCCTTTTTTTGAATCTGTTACCGTAGGGAAAAAACCCTACGGTGTACATTTTCAAAATTTATATGTAGAAACAAGAAGTTTCCAACATTACAAACCAAATCAGAGATCGAAGATCCGCTCTGTCCAAAAGATTAAGGGGGGAAAATAGAAAAGTCTAGATAACAACACAGTAGCCATCTAAGAGAAAGTAGCTAAGACCCAAGCAACCAGGGGCTGATCCAGCGAAGCCTTGACACGATACTGATGCAGCAAAATATCAGCCTGAACCCGCACCTTCCATCGAGCAAAGGAAGGTTGCAGATCATTGAAGATCCAATCATTTCTGGCTTTCCAGATGTTCCATAAACTGCAAATTGCTACCTCCATGAAGCAGGGTCCAGCGAAGGAAGCCTTGGCAACCAAGAGACGCTGGGAGAAAGAAGAGTTAGTCCACGTAATACCCAGAAAGCTCTAGCATCGCTGAGCAAAGCTACACGAGAAGAGCAAGTGATCTCGAGTTTCCATTATCGCATGTGGACAGAGAACACAGTTTGTACCCCCATCAAAGTGCCAGTGTTTCCGTGTCATAAGATCTTTGGTATTGATACGATCATAATGAACCAACCAAGCAAATACTCGTAATTTCGTAGTTAATCTCGACTTCCAGATGGCCTGAATAACAGGATTCACTTCCAGGTGAGAGAACAGGAAGTTGTAATATTTGGAAGAGGTATAGATAGCATTTCCCCAAGGGAAGATTTTTACGTCCGGATCCATTGCTTGTAGATCAAAATTGGTAAACAGATCGACCACTTGTTCCCATTCCGAAAAAGCCTCAGGGGAAAGCGGAAGGTTAAAGAGGTTGCTTAATGTAGCCGAAGGATCAATAGGAGCCATTGCTCTGACCGAAGAATCCACCTGCCGAGCAAAAGAGAAGAGGTGGGGGAAGCGGTCACACAACAGTTATTGGTTAACCCAGAGATCCTTCCAAAAAAGGGTCGTTTGTCCACCCACCACCGAAGACCTGGTAATACCACGATAGATGTCCATAAGCTTGAAGATGTCTCTCCGCCAGAAAGAACCTCTCGGAGATTGAGCATGCGGAGGCCTGTCAGAGTCATAAAGAGACCAGACCAACTTAACCCAAGGAGTGTCAGCCTTTGCAAAGAATTTGTGAAGTTGTTTCAGGAGCAACGCCATATTCTGAATCTCAAGGTTTAGCACTCCTAAACCACCATACTTTTGGGACGGCAGACCAGGTTCCAGGCTGCAAGCGAATTAACATTTCCCGAGTCCTCTTCTTTGGCCCAAAGACAATGTCGTCTGGATCGATCAAATAATTTAATGAACGATTTGTGGATTTTTAGAGAGCTAACGAAATGCATCGGCAGAGAAGACATAACTGAATTAACAAAAGTTAGCCTGCTACCATAGTCCAAGAAACGGACACTTGCATTCAGGCGCCTCTCAGCTTGATCAAGCATCGGGGCGAGATCTTGCGTGGATGGTCTTGAGGCACCAAGAGGTAAGATAGGTGAAGGGATGAGTACCGACTGAGCATCCAAAAACCCCAGCAAGCTCTGCAAGGCGGGCTTCAGACACATTTACAGGCATTAGACATGATTTTGTATAATTAACTCGCAAACCCGTCGCTTGAGCAAACGACTGGAGGAGGTTCTTGAGGGCCAGGAGCTGAGCGGGGCATGCACGTAAGATTAGTAAGGTGTCATCGGCATATTGGGCAATTGGGAAATCAGTACCAAGAATTGGGAGAGGGGGTACAAGTCAAGCTGTCTAGTGAGACTCTCTCAAGTACTCTCACCCAACACATGGGTCTTGCGGCAATAACGTTTTGGAAGAATTCCGGAAGGGCCAAAGCGAGGATTGACAAGAAGTTCCCCTCCAATAGAGGAAAGCCAATCAACAAGGTGAGTCTTTGCTATAATTGTGATGACAAAATCCACTTTGTTGTAGATTGCCCATGGGAAAGAAGAGAGGATCATGGTGGGAGGCTCGTTTCCAAGACGAAGGGCAAGGGGCCCATGCCCATGAAGAAGCCCTACTTCAAGAAGAACCAAAATATTGTCTTGGTAACTCAGGAGAAATATCCCACGGATGATGAAGACAGTGACAAGGAGGATACCCCAACGCAAGTGGCCTCTCTAGCCATCTACTCTACATCTACGCCACTCTTCTCCTCACCAAATGAGAGCCCCATCAATGCAAGATGTCTTATGGCAAAGACATCCGAGATAAAATTGTCCCCTAACTCCATATCCCATGAAATTGATGATGGTATGAGTCTTGAAGTCAAGGAAGAAATTATTGCTTTTGATAAATTCATGACTAACTTGCAAGGAGAAGGAAAGAAACACTTTGGCTCGATTATGAGTCGTATAGGTGAGCTTGAGTTAACAGGTGAGATTGAGAGAGAGGATGCTCACACTAAGGTGTCTCTCCAATCCTCCCTTGAAGATGAACAAGAATCTCATGCTCTCCTCAAGGAGCAACTTGCTAAGATCACTAAGGATCGTGATCTTTACTTTGCTAAATGTAAAATTGTGCAAAATGAAAAGTCCAAGCTTGTAGTTGCTCATGCTAGACTTTGTGAAGACTTCGAGTCCCTTGAAAATACTCACAAGGTATTTACAAGTGATCATGAACGTCTCCTCAAGTCTCGTGATCAACTCCAAACTCGGATATCTACTCTTGAGAAACCTAGCACTCCTACTCTTTTGAACACTAATGCAAATGTTGTTAAGGATAAAGTTAGGGTTTGGTTTGTTCCTCCCATGGCAACCGAGACCAATACCTCTCGTGACAAAGGTAAGGGGACAATCACTACTCCTCTTCATGAGCTAGTGCCCCACAAGGGTAAAGAAGGTATAGGCTATGTTGCTAAGGAGAAGAAGAAGATCAAGAAGAAGGCCAAGCCCGCACAAGCCAAGAAAGATGACATTGCGAGTGGAAATGCCACAAGGGGTACTCCCACTCGTGATGACTTTGCGGGCATATCTAACCCCAATTATGCTTTATATGTTGATTATTATGGGGATGTCTATGCTAGATACATTGGTCCGTTTGATGGCTATATTGAATATGCTATTTGGGTCCCAAAGACCCTTGTTGCTAACCAAAAGGCACCCATTGCAAAATGGGTACCTAAATCAAAGAATTGATTGTGTGTAGGGCCTTGCTTCCGGAGGATCGAAATGGATAATTGATAGTGGGTGACCTAGTCATATGACCGGAAGCGAGGAGATTGTAACGGAGTTGAAGCCTAATGATGATCAAATGACCGTTACATATGGTGACAATTCAAAGTCTAAAGGTAATAGGGCTCGGCAAGGTGGTAGTGGCACCGGACATCACACTTGTGAATGTCTTGCTTGTCGAGTCCCTAGGTTTCAACTTGATCTCGGTCCATTCTTTAACTTTTTTGGGTTACACCGTTATTTTCGAAAAGGAAATGGTTATCCTCATGCGGAGCAAGTCTCTCAATGTGTCTTTCGTTGGATACATTGAGAATGGGCTCTATGTGGTTGACTTCTCCGGAGTCACCACTTCCCATACAATGTGCCTATTCGCTAAGGCAGACTTGGGTTGGCTATGGCATCGCCGACTAGCCCATGTCAACATGAGGACTTTGCAAAGTCTCGACAAGGGTGGCCATATCCTAGGACTAAAACACCATGTTTCTTTCTGGAAAGATCGAATGTGTAGGGCCTGTGTTGAAGGAAAAATGCATGACATTCATCATCCAAGCAAGACCATCATTTCATCAACAAGGGTTATTGGAGCTTCTCCATGTTGACCTCTTTGGTCCCATTTCGGAAGCTAGTCTTGGTGGCAAGAAATATTGCTTGGTGATCGTTGATGACTATTCAAGATACACATGAGTTTTCTTCTTCAAGTCGAAGGTGGAGACTCAACAAACTATCATCGACTTCTCCAATGAAGCTCAACGTCAACACAATGTCCCTATCTTGGTGATAAGAAGTGAAAATGGTTCCGATTTCAAGAACTACACCTTGAACAAGTTCCTTAGTGAAGAAGGGATTCGTCATCAATATTCCGCTGCTTATACTCCCCAACAAAATGGTGTAGCCGAAAGGAAGAATCGCACACTTATTGAGATGGCAAGATCGATGATGGCCAAGTTCAAGTCCCCTCACAACTTTTGGGCTAAAGCCGTCAACGCCGCTTGCCATTCATCCAACCGACTCTTCTTTTGTAAAGGACTCATGAAGACACCTTATGAAGTGCTTACCGGGAACAAGCCCAATATCTCTTACTTCCGAGTTTTTGGGTGTTAGTGTTTCTATCTCATCAAAGGTGTCCGTTTAGGCAAGTTTGATTCTAAGTCTCTTGAAGGGACGTTTGTGGGCTACGGTTCCGAATCCCATACTTATAGAGTATATGACAAGGCCTCGCGCATTATCATAGAAACGTGTAGTGTGGTGTTCGAGCAGAATGACGGCTCCCTTGTGGAGCAATGTGGTGTTTCCGATGTAGGTGATGATCAACCTCAAGAGGCTATCCGAAGGATGGGGTTAGGCGTCCACCGCCCCGTCGAACTCTACTATGAGGTTGCACAACAAGATTCAAGCTCTGCGCAAGCAGTGTCTACTACCTCACAAGAAACCCCCGACAACAACACCGTGCCCAACACGCCTCAACGAGAAGAAGTTCAAGAAACTCCAATGCCCCTGAAGTTTCCGGTGCACCGGAACTTCCGGTCTTTGGTCCGGAACTTCCGGCCCCCCAGGCCGGAACTTCCGGTGCCAAGGATATTCCGAGGGGCAGTTCTCCCCAAGGCCAAGATCAACCTCCTCCTTCATCGTTCACACCTTTCGTTGATCAAGGCAATCAACTCAGTCAAGGCGGAGACATGAGTGATCAAGATGATCAAGCGATCCCTCCCACCACTAGGAGGGAAATCGAGATCCGCCGCTTGAATAGGGTTGGCACCTCACAAGAATTAAGAGCTCTATCTCTTGACAAGGTGCTTGTGGATGTGAGAAGCAAGGTCTCTACCCGAATACAACTTGCAAGGTTTAGTGAACATCAAGCTCACATCTCCATGGTGGAACCCAAGAAGGTCTTTGAAGCTCTTGAAGATAAAGATTGGCTTGATGCTATGCATGAAGAGCTCAACAACTTCAAGCGCAACAAGGTGTGGAAGTTGGTGGAAAGACCCAAAGATTGCCGCAATGTTATCGACACCAAGTGGATATTCAAGAACAAGCAAGATGAACATGGCATGGTGGTGAGGAACAAGGCAAGATTGGTGGCTCAAGGTTACTCCCAAGTTGAAGACATTGACTTTGGAGAAACCTACGCGCCCGTGGCTCAACTTGAGTCAATTCGTATTCTTCTTGCCTATACCTCTCATCATAACTTTAAGTTGCAACAAATGGATGTTAAATCCGCTTTTCTTAATGGTCCACTAAATGAACTTGTTTATGTTAAGCAACCACCGGGGTTTGAAGACCTCAAGTATCCGAACCATGTCTATAAGTTAGATAAGGCACTCTATGGCCTTAAACAAGCCCCACGTGCGTGGTACGAGTACCTTAGAGAACTACTTGTAGACCGTGGGTTCCAAGTTGGGGAAATCGACCCCACCCTTTTCACTAAGAAAGTAAATGGAGAGCTTTTCATTTATCAATTAATCGTGTATGACATTATATTTGGTTCTACTAACAAAGTATTTAATGAAGAATTCTCCAAGCTTATGACTGACAGGTTTGAGATGTCTATGATGGGTGAGATGAAGTTCTTCCTAGGATTCGAGATCAAACAATTGAAGGAAGGAACGTTCATCAGCCTAGCAAAGTACATTCAAGAAATGCTTAAGAAGTACGGTTTGCTTGAGCTCAAGGGTGCCTCTACCCCAATGAAAACCAAATGCCACCTTGAGATCAACCCCAGGGGTAAGGATGTGGATCAAAAGGTATATCTCTCCATGATTGGATCTCTTCTTTACCTTTGTGCACCTAGACCGGATATAGTGCTAGCCGTAGGAGTGTGTGCAAGGTATCAAGCGGCTCCTAAAGAAAGCCATGATATGGCGGTCAAGAGATTCTTTAGATATTTGGCTTATACCCCAACCTTTGGATTGTGGTACCCCAAGGATGCACATTTCTCATTATGTGGGTACACGGATTCCAATTGGGCGGGAGATCAAGATGATAGGAAGTCAACCTCCGGCGCTTGTCAATTTATTGGGAGGTCCTTGGTAAGTTGGTCTTCTAAGAAGCAAAATTGTATATCTCTCTCCACCGCCAAAGCCGAGTATGTTGCCGCCGCAAGTTGTTGTACTCAATTGCTGTGGATGAGGCAAACTTTAAAGGAATACAGAGTCGATTGCGACAAAGTGACTCTTCTATGTGACAATGAAAGTGCCATCAAGATTGCTTACAACCCGGTGCAACATTCAAGAACCAAGCATATTAAGATCCGCCACCATTTCATAAGAGATCATGTGGCCCGAGGAGACATTGACTTATCATATGTGGGCACAAGGGATCAATTGGCGGATATCTTCACGAAGACCCTTGAGGAAGGAAGGTTTTGCTTTTTGAGGAATGAGCTCAATATCATTGATTAGAGATCCTTAGCTTGATCGCTTGCACACTCCCCTAGGTCGTAATCGCATTCTATCTTGACTAGATGTAGGCATGGACATAAGGGGAGTGCGGTCCTAATACATTGGATCATCCCTCCCCCCATTATGCCGATAGCAAGTGTTCTTTTATCTCTATATTCATTCTCATGTCTATTTTGAGATAAAACGATGAGTAGTGGTTTGTACCCAAGATATATCTTCGCGGTGACATGCCCAACACTCCAACATGGTGGCTTCGGCCACCGACCTCTTCCTATTTTTTTAGGATGATTTGGTTTTAATGACTTACTCTTGAGTTTCATTTGAAGGGAATATGCCCTAGAGGCACTTAATAAGCATAGTTTATTGGCAATATCCCAATCGTTCATTATATGTTTTACACCATGGTATAACTGTATTAAGCGGAAACATTAATACAGGTGTGGTAGATAAACAACCAGGTCCCTAGTAGCCTCTACTAAGACTAGTTTCGTTGCACGATTGATGATCGAGGTTTTCCGATCATAGGGCATGGCGCCGGTCGGCAATGGAAGTCATATCGTTAGGAGTAACGATGTGATGGACATACCCAGTATTTATAGGACATAGTCGTGACGCCTAAAGACCGTGAGATCAACTCTTATTGGTATTCCTGGAAGATACTTTGATCGCACCAAACGTCGTATCTTATTTAGTATTACAATAACGGTGATACTTTTGGGTATCGGAAAGGAGTAGTTGAGACGAGGGGTCAACAGCGGGATTTGTCAGTCCGCATAGCCGGATAGATACTCTAGGGCCCACTCGGTGAGATTATGTCAAATGAGTTTGCAAACATGTGACTAGGTCACCAGCTGACATAATATCATAGACGAGTAGAAGATAGCGATGTCGGTAACGAGATCATGCTAGGTATGGAGATTCTGAGAATGATGCTCGGACACGCTAAGTATCGCCATGACAAAGGGTTTAAGATTATACGTCCAGGTTTGATAGATGAAAGTCATTCGTTATATCTCAGGGGTTAATTCATGGGGTCCAGGCCTACGAGTTAGTCATTGATCATTGAGGAGTCTTGATCATACCTGATATTATATCGAACCGCTAGGGTAACACACTTAAGGGGTTTCGACAAGACAACCGGAAAGGAAAGAGATCACCGGGAACGTCCCGGGAGGGGTCCGATAAAGATCGGGCAGCGCCGAAAGAGTTTTCGGAGCTAGAAAAATTATATATATTATGTTTTGATATTAATTAGTGTAATTAATATGCAAATATGATTTTATATATTTATTTTCGAATTTATTTAGGCTGATTTCCCTAAATGGGCCTTCTGGTCGAAAGAAGGCCTATGGGGGGGGGGGGGGGGACCCTCAAGGGAATTTTGTGGGGAGGCTTGGCCGGCCTAGGTGGGCCAAATGGGGCCCACCTAGGGCCAGCGCATCAGCCTTGGCCGAACCAGACATGTGGGATAGTCCCACATTGCCTGGCTGGCAAGGTTGGCTCCCCCTGGGAGCCTATATAAGAAGGGGCACCCCTGGTCTTTTAATTCACCAATTAATTCCCAATTTCTCTCTCGATCTCGTGGTTCCCTTGACGGAGCCGCGCCGAGTAGAGGTGCCCCTTGACTTCCACCATAGCCCGCTGCCGCGCTGCTGGTGTTCCGGTCCAAGTCTTCCGCTGCTCGTCCTGGACTGGAGCTTCGGAGCCGTCGTCTACACCGTATGTGTGCGACTCCCTGCGAGGTGCTGCGCTAGCGGTACTCGGAGGCCTACTTCCTCCACCCGACCTCGGGGTCATCTTCGTCATCTTCGTCGCGCTGAGTTCTCCGCGACCTAGAGGTCGGCTACGTCGTCTTCGTCGTCAACGCTTGTGCGGGAGCGTAATCCCCGCTATTCGGTCTACGAGGGTATGTATTCCGATCTCCGCCGTATTTCTATATCTGCATAGCGTAGATCTTGGCTAGTTTAAGGATATCGTTGCTAGGAAATTTTTTGTTTTCTGCACACGATCCCCTTCAGTGGTATCAGAGCCGATCTATCGTAGATATAGCTGTACGCTGTTAGAACCCGTGTTCTGCACGGGGGCACCGTTCCTGTTATTTGCTACCCTCTAGCGTGCACTTGTGATTCCCGCGGCATCGAGTTGATGAAGCGGCACGGACCGACTTTACGCGTACGCTTACGCGAGACTGGTTCCACTACTGACATACGGCTTGTACCGTATCTGTGGCTGGCGGGTGCCTGTTTCTCTCTCTTTAGTTGGCTTTGCATTTTCAATGGAGGGCCCGAAAGGGATGCTTAAACATGCAATTATTGGATCGTTGTTGTGGTCATAAGGTTCGTAGGTATGAAGCGGTTCTATTTACGAAAGCCCCAAGCCACGTAAAATATGCAAAGATAAAGTAGAAGCGTCTAACTTTATTTTGTAGGGGCTATGTGATATGGTCAAGGTAGGTTTATTAAATTCTTTATAAACTGCGGGCGCCAAGAAGACCATGGCGCAATGGACTATATCACATTGCATTACATTTGATGTTTTGTGTGCATCTTATATTGTGTGATTGTGTGTATAGTATACATTATTTACACGGCGGTAGTTATATAAGATGATCCCTTCAAAATACCACTAGTGTTCTCCCTCCAACGCGCACCACCAAGAAAGTTCTACGTTATGAGGCAGGCCGTGATGATCGGGTGTCAGACATCTCGTCGTTCGCATACAGTGGGTGTAAGCCATGTTGCACAAGCGTCAGCGTGGAGGTCTTTGGTGGCGAGCCTAGCATATTCAGAAATATGGCCTCGGAACAGGAAGACCGAAAGGTCGAGCACGAGTCACAAAATTGGTGTGGCGAACGATTTTGTCTACTCTTGAAGTTGTTCCGCCGGCTCTGATGATGAGGGGTGGTGCAATGGATGGGGGTCGTGTAATCGCTTAAACGACCAGGAGGGATGTTCGTTTGAGTGGGAGTTCGGATAGTTATTTTCTAAAATACTAGAACTCAGAATATAATGAACAGAGTCTGTTTTGCAAACCTTTCTAGATATTAACTATTGTGATAGCATCTTTTCAAATTAGGCGCATTCCTGCGATTGAGAAACTTAAAAGGTTGGGTCCAAACTTCATAGTTTTATACTTTAGCTTGAGGATACTCCTTGTTTAAACCGTTAGCTCTTTGTGTTACAATACCCGCTAGGAGATAAACCCGGAGATTCCGCTAACAAAAGATAATTTTGATTATCGGATTTTGTGCGGATGATATCATCATAGTCCAGTGCATGCTATGATCTCTGCCTTAGAGAACCAATGGTGGGTACGAGTTATTGAACTCGGGGTACCCCTAAGGTTGGGTTGATGAAGTTTATCAGTACGTTGACTGATTGTCTTCTCAACCAAGATGGAAGAGAATACACACATTGAGGGAGCACGTGGCGGTCATACTTAATGACGTATGTTCACGATTAATGAACATTGAGACACCTCGCTCAGCTCAATCACTGGATGACAGACATCGTTGCCAAGTGCAAATCCTCTTTCATAGACTATGTCATGCAAGGGGAATCGTTCACCTTCATGGTTCTTGATTACGGTGGAAGTATCAAGAAGATGAAACAGATCGCCGGAAGTCATCAATGATGATGGTGTATATATGATATACATGTTATGAATGTTTTAGCTAAGCAAGTGCTCGCAGTAGTGACTAAGTCTTGAACTAGTCATGTTTTGTGAAAAACCAGGTTTACTGCTTGAGTAGCTTGAAAGGATGAGGCGACATTGCGTGTTGATAACGGCAGTCAAGTTGTTGTGACGGCCATAGACACTCTCCCTCTAGATCTACCATTTGAATAAATTCTTTAGGATCGGGTGTTGGTATGATTGTTACGAGTGTGTCTCCTCTAGCGAGACACTTGTTCATACATGATAGTGACAAATTGGTGTCCTATATTTATGAAGTAATGATCATATGCCGATTTGAATTTAGATGGTAGAAGCTCCCACATTCATAATATTAATGCCAAAGGATACAAACTTAATAAAGACACCACATATGTGTGGCACTACCGTTTAGTCATGTCAATGTTATATGCATTAGCTCCACACTGGATGGACCTACAAGTCCTAAGATTTGATCTTTTGACACTTGCAAAATAACTGTGACACCGTTTTCGGAAAACGGGCATATAACTCATTGATAGTCATACATGGAGATGTATGTGGTTCAATAAAGTAAATGACGGGTAGTGGAGACCTTTATTTCGTGAACTTCACTGAACGTTTTGAGTATAGCTTGTTGAGAATCATGCATATGGGTGTATGTGAATCAATGAAGTACTTTAACGTGTAGTGGAAGTCTTTTTTTCATAGACTTCATGAATATTCCGAGTAGATATATGGATATCCACTCCGGGTAATGTTAGTCTGAATTTTTGATTCGATCAAACGAAGTTCAGAATGAAGTAGGAAATAAACTTAACAAGAAAATCAAATTCCCGTGATGCAAATCGAGGAATGAAGATTTGAGTTATAATGTTGGCACATCATTGGAAGACTTGTGAGAAGAGTTCCACAAATTACGTCGCATGGAACACCATAGTGTTATGGTGTGTTAGGGCGTCGTAATCGCACCCTATCGGATAGTGTGTGGTAAATAAATCTCTTACCGAATTATTGTAATCATTAGAGTCATATGGTAGAAACGTAAACACTCACGTTAGCAAATAGGGAAACCATTTGAATCCATGGAGACAATACCATACGAGTGATGGCATGGCTTTTGAGCCTGGATTGTCGTTTCAGCAACTTAGTGTTTCGATGTAATCGAACCTAAAATGGATTAATATTTGTAGTATACCCTACCTAAAGAGTTAGTTGGGTACATGTCTCATGACATAGGCAAAATCTTTGCCGGGATATACCTTGCGAAAGAAATAGTTTCTTGTCCGAGGGTATAAGTGAGAAAGAAAGTAGAGTAAGACGAAGTTGGTGAACTTCTTCTCCAAACATCAGAGTGGCGCAATCGAAAAAAAAATCGGTGTCAGGCCCCACAGCTTGAAAAGGCTAATGATTCAAGATCATGATGTTCTGAGCTCATACTGAGAGCGTAGGCATACGAGGTTGTGTTCCACACTGTGTGTTACGACAATCTTGTTATGGAGGTCATATTAATGGAATATGATAGACCTATGAACTACGAAGAAGAGATGGTGGACCTAAGTCCGAGAAATGGCTGTGAGTCATTTATGATCCGAAATAAAATCCATATACGATTACCAGGTAATGACTTGGGAGATCTTCTTGATGGCATCTATTCTGGGTCGTTTAGCAATAACTATAATTTCGAATGAGAAATTGATAGATGGATGAGAAAACCATGGTTCTTAATAGTGTAATTAAGAATGGTTTGTAATCCTGAGGATGCTAAACATGTGTGCAAACTTCGGTTGTCCATTCATGGGCAGAAGCAAGCATATCGGAGCTGGAATCTTCACTTTGATAATGTGATCAAAAGATTTTGGAGTTGTCCAAAAATAGTTGAAGAAACCTACATTTGCAAAGAAGTGAGTGGGAGCAAAGTAGCTTTCCTTGATCTTGTATGCGGAGGCATATTTGAGTGGGAGCTAGGTGTCATTCGTGATTTGGTATGTAACAACATATTGAATGACACAGATCCTCTAGTAGAGTGTAAAGGATTATTTAAGTGATTAAATTTTCTATGAAATGAAGTTAGGAGTATTAGGCATCCGATTTATAATTGTATAGATCAGAGGGGGCTTAATAACATTTAAGTCGGAGTATTTCCTAATTCAGGATTCTGAAGTGTTTCAGAAAAGGACAAGTGAAGAAAGAGGTTCTTGCTTGTATGACTAGGTAAAAGATTAAGTTAATCTTGGCTTTTTCAGTGATAGAAAATGATGTTCGACATTCTCTATGTATCACACATAGAGTCTATCAGGCTGAAAACTCGACTTGGTGTGACCAGAGTTCTTGGTTCAAGAACAGGTTCTAGAGTGATCCTTGTGTGGATCAATGAACAAACGTTAAGTTTACTCTTCAGTGTCTGTGAGAACTGAAGATAGGTTTTCTAGTAACGGGTAAGAGTGGAATGGCAACTTGCCGTAAAGCGGTTACGATGATGCAAGTTATTACACTGACCCATACGACTAGAAATCTCATATAGGAGATGTCCTTTATTTTGAAAGATAGACATGGTTAGTTTGCGAAGTCGCATATGAATGCACTGTCGCACAATCTACATAGGTATAGAAATATATCGCGAATTTAGAAGTAGCAAGTGTGATTGGACTGAGCAGTTCTCCGAGCGTAGGTGGTCCCTTAATAGATCTTTCAGACTTTTAAGGCACATGCTACGCGAATGCTCGAGTCTCACTCCATCCACTGGGATATATTTCACCGTCATTGTAAGATACGGGATTATGTCAAACTAGGTGACATAGAAGTGTTGCAAAGCACATATAGGTCTCAATGTGCGAGATCTGTTGACTGTATTCCTCTTCCACGAAGCGAGCAGGCACCAAGATGCTATGGGTGTTGAGCTTTTACCAGGTTGTAAACTAGATTAAGTGTTACTCTAGTGCAGGTGGGAGACTGAAGGGAATATGCCCTAGAGGCACTTAATAAACATAGTTTATTGGCAATATCCCAATCGTTCATTATATGTTTTATACCATGCTATAATTGTATTAAGCGAAAACATTAATACAGGTGTGGTAGATAAACAACCAGGTCCCTAGTAGCCTCTACTAAGACTAGTTTCGTTGCGCGATTGATGATCGAGGTTTTCCGATCATAGGGCATGGCGCCGGTCGGCAATGGAAGTCATATCGTTAGGAGTAACGATGTGATGGACATACCCAGTATTTATAGGACATAGTCATTACGGCTTAAAACCGTGAGACCAACTCTTATTGTTATTCCTGGAAGATACTTTGATCGCACCAAACGTCGTATCTTATTTAGTATGACAATAACGGTGATACTTTTGGGTATCGGAAAGGAGTAGTTGAGACGAGGGGTCAACAGCGGGATTTGTCAGTCCGCATAGCCGGATAGATACTCTAGGGCCCACTCGGTGAGATTATGTCAAATGAGTTTGCAAACATGTGACTAGGTCACCAGCTGACATAATATCATAGACGAGTAGAAGGTAGCGATGTCGGTAACGAGATCATGCTAGGTATGGAGATATATGAGAATGATGCTCGGACACGCTAGTATCGCCATGACAAAGGGTTTAAGACTATACGTCTAGGTTTGATAATGAAAGTCATTCGTTATATCACAGGGATTAATTCATGGGGTCCAGGCCTACGAGTTAGTCGTTGATCATAGAGGAGTCTTGATCGTACCTGTTATTATATCGAACCGTTAGGGTAACACACTTAAGGGGTTTCGACAAGACAACCGGAAAGGAAAGAGATCACCGGGAGCGTCCCGGGAGGGGTCCGATGGAGATCGGGCAGCGCCGAAAGAGTTTTCGGAGCTAGGAAAAATTATATATATTATGTTTGATATTAATTAGTGTAATTAATATGCAAATATGATTTTATATATTTATTTTCGAATTTATTTAGGCTGATTTCCCTAAATGGGTCTTCTAGTCGAAAGAAGGCCCATGAGGGGGAAAACCCTCAAGGGAATTTTGTGGGGGAGGCTTGGCCGGCCTAGGTGGGCCAAATGGGGCCCACCTAGGGCCGGCGCACCAGCCTTGGCCGAACCAGGCATGTGGGATAGTCCCACATTGCCTGGCTGGCAAGGTTGGCTCCCCCTGGGAGCCTATATAAGAAAGGGCACCCCTGGCCTTTTAATTCACCAATTAATTCCCAATTTCTCTCTCGATCTCGTGGTTCCCTTGTCGGAGCCGCGCCGAGTAGAGGAGGGGGATCTCTTCCACCATAGCCCGCTGTCGCGCTGCTGGTGTTCCGGTCCAAGTCTTCCGCTGCTCGTCCTGGACTGGAGCTTCGGAGGCCGTCGTCTCCACCGTATGTGTGTGACGCCCTGCGAGGTGCTGCGCTAGCGGTACTCGGAGGCCTACTTCCTCCACCCGACCTCGGGGTCATCTTCGTCGTCTTCGTCGCGCCGAGTTCTCCGCGACCTAGAGGTCGGCTACGTCGTCTTCGTCGTCAACGCTTGTGCGGGAGCGTAATCCCCGCTATTCGGTCTACGAGGGTATGTATTCCGATCTCCGCCGTACTACTATATCTGCATAGTGTAGATCTTGGCTAGTTTAAGAATATCGTTGCTAGGAATTTTTTTGTTTTCTGCACACGATCCCCTTCAGTGGTATCAGAGCCGATCTATCGTAGATATAGCTGTACGCTGTTAGAACACGTGTTCTGCACGGGGACACCGTTCCTGTTATTTGTTACCCTCTAGCGTGCACTTGTGATTCCAGCGGCATCGAGTTGATGAAGCGGCCCGGACCGACTTTAAGCGAACGCTTACGCGAGACTGGTTCCACTACTGACATACGGCTTGTACCGTATCTGTGGCTGGCGGGTGCCTGTTTCTCTCTCTTTAGTTGGCTTTGCATTTTCAATGGAGGGCCCGAAAGGGATGCTTAAACATGCAATTATTGGATCGTTGTTGTGGTCATAAGGTTCGTAGGTATGAAGCGGTTCTATTTACGAAAGCCCCGAGCCACGTAAAATATGCAAAAGATAAAGTAGAAGCGTCTAACTTTATTTTGCAGGGGCTATGTGATATGGTCAAGGTAGGTTAATTAAATTGTTTATAAACTGCGGGCGCCAAGAAGACCATGGCGCAATGGACTATATCACATTGCATTACATTTGATGTTTTGTGTGCATCTTATATTGTGTGATTATGTGTATAGTATACATTAGTCACACGGCGGTAGCTATATAAGATGATCCATTCAAAATACCACTAGTGTTCTCCCCCCAACGCGCACCACCAAGAAAGTTCTACGTTATGAGGCAGGCCGTGATGATCGGGTGTCAGACATCTCGTCATTCGCATACAGTGGGTGTAAGCCATGTTGCACAAGCGTCAGCGTGGAGGTCTTTGGTGGCGAGCCTAGCATATTCAGAAATATGGCCTCGGAACAGGAAGACCGAAAGGTCGAGCACGAGTCACAAAATTGGTGTGGCGGACGATTTTGTCTACTCTTGAAGTTGTGCCGCCGGCTCTGATGATGAGGGGTGGTGCAATGAATGGGGGTCGTGTAATCGCTTAAACGACCAGGAGGGATGTTCGTTTGAGTGGGAGTTCGGATCGTTATTTTGTAAAATATTAGAACTCAGAATATAATGAACAGAGTCTGTTTTGCAAACCTTTGTAGATATTAACCATTGTGATAGCATCTTTTCAAATTAGGCGCATTCCTGCGATTTGAGAAACTTAAAAGGTTGGGTCCAAACTCCATAGTTTTATACTTTAGCTTGAGGATACTCCTTGTTTAAACCGTTAGCTCTTTGTGTTACAATACCCGCTAGGAGATAAACCCAGAGATTCCGCTAACAAAAGATAATTTGGATTATCGGATTTTGTGCGGATGATATCATCATAGTCCAGTGTATGCTATGATCTCTGTCATAAAGAACCAACGGTGGGTACGAGTTTTTAGATCGCGAACATATGATATGGTCGCTAAACTCGGGGTACTCCAAACGTTGGGTTGATGAAGTTTGTCAGTACGTTGACTGATTGTCTTCTCAACCAAGATGGAAGAGAATACACACATTGAGGGAGCACGTGGCGGTCATACTTAATGACATATGTTCATGATTAATGAACATTGAGACGCCTCGCTCAGCTCAATCACTGGATGACAGACATCGTTGCCAAGTGCAAATCCTCTGTCATAGACTGTGTCATGCAAGGGGAATCGTTCACCTTCATGGTTCTTGATTACGGTGGAAGTATCAAGAAGATGAAACAGATCGCCGGAAGTCATCAATGATGATGGTGTATATATGATATACATGTTATGAATGTTTTAACTAAGCAAGTGCTCGCAGTAGTGACTAAGTCTTGAACTGGTCATGTTTTGTGAAGAACTAGGTTTACTGCTTGAGTAGCTTGAAAGGATGAGCCGACATTGCGTGTTGATAATGGCAGTCAAGTTGTTGTGACGGCCATAGACACTCTCCCTCTAGATCTACCATTTGAATAAATTCTTTATAATCGGGTGTTGGTATGATCGTTACGAGTGTGTCTCCTCTAGCGAGACACTTGTTCATACATGATAGTGACAAATTGGTGTCCTATATTTATGAAGTAATGATCATATGCCGATTTGAATTTAGATGGTAGAAACTCCCACATTCATAATATTAATGCCAAAGGATACAAACTTAATAAAGACACCACATATGTGTGGCACTACCGTTTAGTCATGTCAATGTTATATGCATTAGCTCCACACTGGATGGACCTACAAGTCCTAAGATTTGATCTTTTGACACTTGCAAAGTAACTGTGACACAGTTTTCGGAAAACGGGCATATAACTTATTGATAGTCATACATGGAGATGTATGTGGTTCAATGAATTAATTGACGGATAGTGGAGACCTTTATTTCGTGAACTTCACTGAACGTTTTGAGTATAGATTGGTGAGAATCATGCATATGGGTGTATGTGAATCAATGAAGTACTTCAACGTGTAGTGGAAGTCTATTTCATATACTTCATGAATATTCCGAGTAGATATATGGATATCCACTCCGGGGAATGTTAGTCTGAAATTTTGATTCGATCAAATGAAGTTCAGAATGAAGTAGGAAATAAACTTAACAAGAAAATCGAATTCCCGCGATGCAAATCGAGGAAATAAAGATTTGAGTTATAATGTTGACACATCATTGGAAGACTTGTGAGAAGAGTTCCACAAATTACGTCGCATGGAACACCATAGTGTTATGGTGTGTTAGGACGTCGTAATTGCACCCTATCGGATAGTGTGTGGTAAATAAATCTCTTACCGAATTATTGTGATCATTAGAGTCATATGGTAGAAACGTGAACACTCACGTTAGCAAATAGGTAAACCATTTGAATCCATGGAGACAATACCATATGAGTAATGGTGTGGCTTTTAGCCTGGATTGTCGTTTCAGCAATTTAGTGTTTAGATGTAATCGAACCTAAAATGTATTAATCTTTGTAGTATACCCTACCTAAAGAGTTAGTTGGGTACATGTCTCACGACATAGGCAAAATCATTGCCGGGATATACCTTGCGAAAGAAATAGTTTCTTGTCCGAAGGTATAAGTGAGAAAGAAAGTAGAGCAAGACGAAGTTGGAGAACTTCCTCTCCAAACATCAGAGTGGCGCAATCGAAAGTGTTTTCGGTGTCAGGCTCCACAGCTTGAAAAAGCTGATGATTCAAAATCATGATGTTCTGAGCTCATACGAAGAGCGTAGGTATACGAGGTTGTGTTCCACACTGTGTGTTACGACAATCTTGCTATGAAGGTCATATTAATGGAATATGACAGACCTACGAACTACGAAGAAGAGATGGTGAACCTAAGTCCGAGAAATGGCTGTGAGTCATTTATGATCCGAAATAAAATCCATATACGATTACCAGGTAATGACTTGGGAGATCTTCTTGATGGCATCTAGGATGTTGATAGTATATGGAGTTTTATGAGAGAGTAGATATTGAGCAGATTCGATTTGTCGTGAAACAGTTCCGACAGACCACATGAGACTTTGTCTCAAGTTGCGAAGCCTAAATCTATTCTGGGTCGTTTAGCAATTACTATAATTTCGAATGAGAAATTGATAGATGGATGAGAAAACCATGGTTCTTAATAGTGTAATTAAGAATGGTTTGTAATCCTGAGAATGCTAAACATGTGTGCAAACTTCGGTTGTCCATTCATGGGCAGAAGTAAGCATATCGGAGCTGGAATCTTCACTTTGATAATGTGATCAAAGGATTTTGGAGTTGTCCAAAATAGTTGAAGAAACCTACATTTGCAAAGAAGTGAGTGGGAGCAAAGTAGCTTTCCTTGATCTTATATGCGGAAGGCATATTTGAGTGGGAGCTAAGTAGCTTTCCTTGATCTTATATGGGGAAGGCATATTTGAGTGGGAGCTAGGTGTCATTCGTGATTTTGTATGTAACAACATATTGAATGACACAAATCCTCTAGTAGAGTGTAAAGGATTATTTAAGTGATTAAATTTTCTATGAAATGAAGTTAGGAGTATTAGGCATCCGATTTATAATTGTATAGATCAGAGGGGGCTTAATAACATTAATTCGGAGTATTTCCTAAGCCAGGATTCTGAAGTGTTTCAGAATAGGACAAGCAAAGAAAGAGGTTCTTACTTGTATGACTAGGTAAAATATCAAGTTTATCTTGGCTTTTTCAGTGATAGAAAATGATGTTCGACATTCTCTATGTATCACACATAGAGTCTATCAGGCTGAAAGCTCGACTTAGTGTGACCCGAGTTCTTGGTTAAAGAACAGGTTCTAGAGTGATCCTTGTGTGGATCAATGAACAAACGTTAAGTTTTTTCTGCAGTGTCTATGAGAACTGAAGATAGGTTTTCTAGTAACGGGTAAGAGTGGAATGGCAACTTGCCGTAAAGCGGTTACGATGATGCAAGTTATTGCACTGACCCATACGACTAGAAATCTCATATAGGAGATGTCCTTTATTTTGAAGATAGACATGGTTAGTTTGCGAGGTCGCATATGAATGCACTGTCGCATAATCTACATAGGTATAGAAATATATCGCGACTTTAGAAGTAGCAAGTGTGATTGGACTGAGCAGTTTTCCGAGCGTAGGTGGTCCCCTTAATAGATCTCTTAGACTTTTAAGGCGCATGCTACGCGAATGCTCGAGTCTCACTCCATCCACTGGGATATATTTCACCGTCATCGTAAGATACGGGATTCTGTCAAACTAGGTGACATAAAAGTGTTGCAAAGCACATATAGGTCTCAATGTGTGAGATCTATTGACTGTATTCCTCTTCCACGAGGCAGGCATGCACCAAGATGCTATGGGTGTTGTGCTTTTACCAGGTTGTAAACTAGATTAAGTGTTACTCTAGTGCAAGTGGGAGACTGAAGGGAATATGCCCTAGAGGCACTTAATAAACATAGTTTATTGGCAATATCCCAATCGTTCATTATATGTTTTACACCATGCTATAACTGTATTAAGCGGAAACATTAATACAGAAGTGGTAGATAAACAACCAGGTCCCTAGTAGCCTCTACTAAGACTAGTTTCGTTGCGCGATTGATGATCGAGGTTTTCCGATCATAGGGCATGGCGCCGGTCGGCAATGGAAGTCATATCGTTAGGAGTAACGATGTGATGGACATACCCAGTATTTATAGGACATAGTCGTTACGCCTTAAGACCGTGAGATCAACTCTTATTGGTATTCCCGGAAGATACTTTGATCGCACCAAACGTTGTATCTTATTTAGTATGACAATAACGGTGATACTTTTGGGTATCGGAAAGGAGTAGTTGAGACGAGGGGTCAACAGCGGGATTTGTCAGTCCGCATAGCCGGATAGATACTCTAGGGCCCACTCGGTGAGATTATGTCAAATGAGTTTGCAAACATGTGACTAGGTCACCAGCTGACATAATATCATAGACGAGTAGAAGATAGCGATGTCGGTAACGAGATCATGCTGGGTATGGAGATATCTGAGAATGATGCTCGGACACGCTAAGTATCGCCATGACAAAGGGTTTAAGATTATACGTCCAGGTTTGATAGATGAAAGTCATTCGTTATATCTCAGGGGTTAATTCATGGGGTCCAGGCCTACGAGTTAGTCATTGATCATTGAGGAGTCTTGATCATACCTGATATTATATCGAACCGCTAGGGTAACACACTTAAGGGGTTTCGACAAGACAACCGGAAAGGAAAGAGATCACCGGGAACGTCCCGGGAGGGGTCCGATAAAGATCGGGCAGCGCCGAAAGAGTTTTCGGAGCTAGGAAAAATTATATATATTATGTTTTGATATTAATTAGTGTAATTAATATGCAAATATGATTTTATATATTTATTTTCGAATTTATTTAGGCCGATTTCCCTAAATGGGCCTTCTGGTCGAAAGAAGGCCCATGGGGGGGGGGAAACCCTCAAGGGAATTTTGTGGGGAGGCTTGGCCGGCCTAGGTGGGCCAAATGGGGCCCACCTAGGGCCGGCGCATCAGCCTTGGCCGAACCAGGCATGTGGGATAGTCCCACATTGCCTGGCTGGCAAGGTTGGCTCCCCCTGGGAGCCTATATAAGAAGGGGCACCCCTGGTCTTTTAATTCACCAATTAATTCCCAATTTCTCTCTCGATCTCGTGGTTCCCTTGACGGAGCCGCGCCGAGTAGAGGAGGGGGATCTCTTCCACCATAGCCCGCTGCCGCGCTGCTGGTGTTCCGGTCCAAGTCTTCCGCTGCTCGTCCTGGACTGGAGCTTCGGAGGCCGTCGTCTCCACCGTATGTGTGCGACTCCCTTCGAGGTGCTGCGCTAGCGGTACTCGGAGGCCTACTTCCTCCACCCGACCTCGGGGTCATCTTCGTCATATTCGTCACGCCGAGTTCTCCGCGACCTAGAGGTCGGCTACGTAGTCTTCGTCGTCAACGCTTGTGCGGGAGCGTAATCCCCGCTATTCGGTCTACGAGGGTATGTATTCCGATCTCCGCCGTACTTCTATATCTGCATAGTGTAGATCTTGGCTAGTTTAAGAATATCGTTGCTAGGAATTTTTTTGTTTTCTGCACACGATCCCCTTCATCATTTGCATCTTCTTGCTTTAATGGAAAACACACTCAAGTTGGTCTTCTCGAGAGCTTATTACATTTTGCAATTTGAGTGTGAAGTACCATGATCAGTTTGGACTTCTCACCTAAGCTTTCCCCCCCCCCCCCCCCCTTTAACCTTGCTATTCCATCACCCATGTCCATTTTTGTTTCACTTTCCAGAAAATTTGGTTTGGTTTTCCTTAAGTCCGGAAATTCCGGGTCTCAGACCGGAACTTCCGGTGCTCAGGAAACTCCAGCACTTCATTCTGTGGCTAAGTCCAGATTTCTCCACTCACTGGAGAAACCGGAACTTTGCCCGGAAGAAGTGCCCACCGGAACTTCCGGCCAACCGGCCGGAACTTCCGGTGCCAGGAAATTTCCAGTTTTTCTTCCAGCGGCTAAGTCCAGATTTCTCCACTCCCTCGAGAAACCGGAACTTTGCCCGGAAGAAAGACCGGAAGTTTCCGGTGCACAGGAACTTCCGGTGGGAGGACCGGAACTTCCGGCTTAAGTGGCTCGGGTCTATAAATAGGGCCGCGCGGGGTGAACTGTTTCGTTTCGAACGGTTCTTCCACCTCCGCGCCGCCCAGATCCAATCTCTCTCCTCTCCCAAGCCCTAGAACTCCACCAAATCACTCCGAGGCCTTCCGACCTCGGATTCCTTCGGTTCAAAGCCGGATCGGCATCTCCTCGACGAGGGGATCCGTTTTCTCCGATCGGTTTTCGCCATGGACCTCGGTAATGTCTTCTATTTTCAAATCTAGGACGAACCTCATTTCGTTTAACCTAGTGGATCTAGAACATATTATGTAGACTCCTTTGGTAGAAACCCTCTCTTAGGCTTGCCCTACAATCTCCTATCAGTATTTTGAATTTTTGTTGAAATTTCTTGAAGTTACATGGAATTTTCGGTTCTGAAATCCGGAACTTCCGGTCCCCAGGCCGGAACTTCTGGTGCCAAGAAAATTCCAGCAGTTCCTCCTGCGGCTAAGTCCGGAATTCTCCACCCCCCGGAGAAACCAGAACTTTGCCCGGAATAACTGCCGGAAGTTTCCGGGGCGCCGGAACTTCCTGTAAGGAGGACCGGAACTTCCGGTCAGGTGGACCGGAACTTCCGGGCCCTCCAAACCGGAACTTTCAGACTAAACACCGGAACTTCCGCACTAAAATCAGAAATTTCTGGACTAATTCAATCTGCTGATGGATCTTGTTTCCTTGGAGATGAGTGCTTATCCCCGTGCTTCCCTCTATCTCTATGCTGTGTTCATGCAGGTGCAGGGAGTCAGGCAGGGAGTCGCCGTGGTCGGGCTAAGAAGCAAGTTGTCAAGAGGAGTGCAAGTCGTGGACCAGCACCCGAAGAAGAAGAGGAGATCTTGTCTGAGGAAGAACATCAGCCAGATCCAGCCTGGGTTCAGTCATCTGCAGCTCCTTCCAGCAAGAAAAGCAAGGGGCCAGCTGTCTCAGTTTTGCGCATGACAGCCGCAGAATTCAATACCTGGAGGTGCTCGTTTGACTGTGCCAATCCTTTGGAGCACAAGATCTCATAGCTTGGACATGAAGCTACTTCATGATGAGCTCTACAGCGACTTCTCGGAGAAGAAGCGCGTGCGCCACATGCAGTCTATTGAGAAGAAACACAGTTATTATGGAGGTGTTATCTCTATTGTGGATGGTCTTGGTCTTCGGTCCCTTATGACCCGTCAGTGCAACTACATCATTCCTTTGATCCATGTGTTTGATGACTCCCCCAACATTGGGATGACATGGATGTCAGGGAGATTCAGACTTCAATCTTCCTTCAAGGACTTGGCTGTGCTTCTTGGTTACCCCTTCAATGGGTTGGATGAGCCTGCTGGTATGAGATTGCACAATGATGATGACCGCTATGACAAGAACGACATGGTAGAGTGCTATGAGACAAATGGCACCATTGGTTTGAAGCCCGTCTATGACATTGTCCTTCGGATGTTCCGCCACTCCATTGCTCCAAGTGGAGGGAACAATGATGCTATTCGTCGAGGACTTGTTCATCTGATGGCCTTGGCGAGCCGAGCCTACCTCTCAGACTCCGTGCCCGAGCCCAACTCATTCTCCTTTGATGTCATGGACTTCATTTTCCGCGAGATGCACTATGCGATGTTCCATAGGAAGGTACCCCCGTATGCACCCTACATCATGTTGCTCATCAAGGATCGGTTTCCTTTCACCCCTGAGGAGAAGTTAGATGTGGACGCTGAAGGGGATCGTGTGCAGAAAACAATAATTTTCCTAGCAACGATATCCTTAAACTAGCCAAGATCTATTCTATGCAGATATAGTAGTACGAACGGAGATCGGAATACGTACCCTTGTAGACCGAAAGCGGGGATTACGTTCCCGCACAAACGTTGTCGATGAAGACCGACGTAGCCGACCTCAAGGTCGTGTAGAGGAAGCAAGCCTCCGAGTACCGCTAGCGCAGCACCTCGCAGGGAGTCGCACACGTACGGTGGAGACGACGCCTCCGAAGCTCCAGTCCAGGACGAGCAGCGGAAGACTTGGACCGGAACACCAGCAGCGCGGCAGCGGGCTATGATGGAGGAGATCCCCGACTCCTCTTGCTCGGCGCGGCTCCAACTTGGGAACCACGAGATCGAGAGAGAAATCAGGAATTAATTGGTGAATTAAAAGGCTGGGGGTGCCCTTTCTTATATAGGCTCCCAGGGGGAGCCAACCTTGCCAGCCAGGCAATGTGGGACTATCCCACATCCTGGTTCGGCTAGGCTTGGTGCGCCGGCCCCCTGGTGGGCCCCTTGGCCCATCCAGGCCGGCCACCAAGGCTCCCCACCGAATCCCCTAGGGATTTTTCCCCTCTTGGGCCTTCTTTCGTCCGGAAGGCCCATTTAGGGAAATCTGCCTTAATAAATTCGAAAATAAATATATAAAATCATATTTGTATATTAATAACACTAATTAATATCAAACATAATATATATAATATTTCCTAGCTCCGAAAACTCTTTCGGCGCCGCCCGATCTCCATCGGACCTCTCCCGGGACGTTCCCGGTGATCTCCTTCCTTTCCGGTTGTCTTGTCGAAACCCCTTAAGTGTGTTACCCTAGCGGTTCGATATAATATCAGGTATGATCAAGACTCCTCAATGATCAACGACTAATCCGTAGGCCTGGACCCCATGAATTAATCCCTGAGATATAACAAATGACTTTCATCTATCAAACCTGAACGTGAAGTCTTAGACCTTTTGCCATAGCGATACTTAGCACGTCCGAGCGTCGCTCCATAGATATCTCCATACCTAATCCCGACCTCGTTACCGACGACGCTATCTTCTACTCGTTCATGATCTCATGTCTCCGTGACCTAGTCACATGCTTGCAAGCTCATTAGACATGATCTCACCGAGTGGGACCGAGAGTATCTATCCTGCTATGCAGACTGGCAAATCCCGCTCTTGACCCCTCGTCTCAATACTCCTTTCCAATACCCAAAAGTATCACCGTTATTGTCATACTAAATAAGATACGACGTTTGGTGCAATCAAAGTATCTTCGGGGAATATCAATAAGAGTTGATCTCACGGTCAAAGGTGTAACGACTACGTTCTCCAAATCTGGGTATGTCCATCACATCACTCTCCAGCGATATGACTCTCATTGCCGACCGGCGCCATGCCCCATGACCGGGAAACCTCGATCATCAATCGCGCAACGAAACTAGTCTTAGTAGAGGCTACTAGGGACCTGGTTGTTTACGTATCACACCCGCATTAATGTTTCCGCTTAATACGGTTCCAGCATGACACAAAAACCTATGATGAACAAACGAGATATGATAAAGAATACACTTTATTAATTGCCTCTAGGGCATATCTCCTTCAGTCTCCCACTTGCACTAGAGTACAATTTAATCTAGATTACAACTTGGTAAAAGCCTAACACCCATAGCTAACTGGTGCTGTTCATGCTTATCAAGCGGAAGAGGCTTCGTCAGCGGATCTGCCACATTCAGATCCGTATGCACTTTGCAAATCTTCACATCGCCTCCTTGTACGTACTGACGTATCACGTGGAAGCGTCGGAGAATGTGTTTGGCGGTGGAGTGAGACCTTGGCTCCTTGGCCTTCGCAATGGCACCCGTATTGTCGCAGAAGAGGACCACGGGGTCTTGCACGCTCGGGAACACTCCAAGTTCGATGACGAACTTCCTCAGCCACACAGCTTCATTCGCGGCCTCGCAGGCAGCAATGTACTCCGACTCCATTGTAGATTGTGCGACTATGGGTTGCTTCCCACTTCTCCAGCACACGGCGCCTCCATTCACCTTGAACACGTAACCTGTCTGTGACTTACAGTCATCGGGGTCTGAGCAGAAACTTGCATCTACGTAACCCGTTACGCCAAGTTCCTCATCGCAGCCACCATACACAAGGAACATTTCCTTTGTCTTATTGAGATACTTAAGAATGCTCTTAACAGCTATCCAATGCGGCATTCCAGGATTACTCTGGAACCGGCTTGTCAAACTTAGAGCTAATGCCACATCTGGTCTAGTACTCAACATTGCATACATGATCGATCCTATGGCTGAAGCATAAGGATGTTTCGTCATTTCGGCCTTACCCAGTTCCGTCACCGGACACTGCGCCTTACGCAATATCTTATTCTTGATAACCGGCAGAGAACCCTTCTTTGGCTTCTCCATATGAAAACGTTTCATTATTTTATCAAGATAAGTACTCTGACTTAGTGCTAATAGGCGTCTTGATCTATCACGGTAGATTTTTATGCCTAAAACATATGCAGCTTCTCCTAAGTCCTTCATGGAAAACTTACTGTTTAAATATTCCTTCACGCTATTCAGAAGTTCCACATCATTCCCTATTAGCAATATGTCGTCAACATACAGTGCTAAGAACACAACCGAGCTCCCACTCATTTTCTTGTAAATACAGGTCTCTTCCACATTCTGGATAAATCCAAAACCTTTGATTACCTCATCAAAGCGAAGATTCCAGCTCCGAGATGCCTGCTTCAATCCATAGATGGATCGCTGAAGCTTGCACACCTTGTTAGCATTTCCTGGATCGACAAAACCTTCTGGCTGTACCATGTACAACTCTTCCTCAATGTTTCCATTCAGGAAGGCCGTTTTGACGTCCATCTGCCAGATTTCATAATCATAGTAGGCAGCTACCGCTAACAAAATCCGAATAGACTTAAGCATCGCTACCGGTGAAAAAGTTTCATCATAGTCAATTCCATGAACTTGTCGGAAACCCTTTGCGACAAGCCGAGCTTTATAGACGGTCACATTACCATCAGCATCAGTCTTCTTCTTAAAGATCCACTTATTCTCGACGGCCTTGCGCCCTTCGGGAATATCCACCAAAGTCCATACTTGGTTATCATACATGGATCCTATTTCGGATTTCATGGCTTCAAGCCATTTCTCGGACTCTAGACTCTCCATCGCCTCCTTGTAGTTCGTAGGTTCGTCTTGCTCGACTAGCATGACGGTGCAAACCATATTGCCATACCATTCTGGTGCGATCCGAGATCTACCAGACCTACGAGGTAGAACATCTTCCTCGACAGTTTCTCCCACTCCTTCCACGGAGGACGTTTCCGGAATTGCTTCCGTTGCGCCACTCGGAATCTCGAGTTCAGGATCAACGATTTCATCAAGGTCTACCTTCCTCCCACTTACTCCTTTCGCGAGAAACTCCTTCTCTAGAAAGGTACCGGTCTTCGCGACAAAAGTTTTGCCCTCAGCTTGGTTGTAGAAGGTGTACCCAACGGTTTCCCGCGGATATCCTACAAAGACGACTTTCTCCGACTTCGGTTCGAGTTTGTCGGGCTGTAGTTTCTTAACGTACGCCTCACAACCCCAAACCTTCAGAAACGATAACTTAGGCTTGTGGCCATACCATAATTCATACGGTGTCGTTTCAACGGACTTGGACGAAGCCCTATTTAAAATGAATGCGGCTGTTTCTAACGCATAACCCCAGAAGGACACTGGCAGATCGGTAAGAGACATCATAGATCGGACACTATCCAGTAGAGTACGATTACGTCGCTCGGACACACCGTTACGCTGCGGAGTTCCGGCGGGCGTAAGTTGGGGCACTATGCCACAACTCTTCAAATGTGTGCCAAACTCAAAACTCAAGTACTCTCCACCGCGATCGGACCGGAGATGCTTGATTTTTCTATTAAGCTGATTCTCAACTTCACTCTGGAATTCTTTGAACTTGTCAAACGTTTCAGACTTGTGTTTCATCAAGTAGATATAACCGTATCTACTCAAGTCATCAGTGAAGGTGACGAAGTAACGATAACCATTGCGTGTCGAAACGCTCATTGGTCCACATACGTCTGTATGTATGATCCCCAACAAATCCGACGCCCGTTCAACGAAACCTTTGAACGGTGTCCTGGTCATTTTGCCCATGAGGCATGGTTCGCATGTATCGAGGGATCCGAAATCCAACGAGTCCAAGAGTCCATCGGAGTGGAGTCGCTTCATGCGCTTTATATCAATATGACCGAGACGACAATGCCACAAAAACATGGCGGTGTCGTCACTACACTTAATTCGTTTGGCCTCTATGTTATGGATGTGAGTACTACGATCGAGATTCAACAAGAATAAACCATTACTCTCGGGAGCATCAACATAAAAGATATCATTCATATAAATAGTACAATTGCTTGACACTGATTTAAATGAATAACCGTCTTGTAACAGGCAAGACCCACTTACAATGTTTACACTCAAGGATGGCACAAAATAACATTTATTTAAAACCAAAACTAATCCCGATGGTAGATGCAGAGGGAGCGTGCCGACAGCCACCACGTCGACTCTCGATCCGTTGCCGACGCGCATCGTCACCTCATCCTTCGCCAGCCGCCTTCTATTCCGTAACTCCTCCTGAGAGTTACATATATGAGCAACAGAACCAGTATCAAATACCCACGTATTGCTCCGGGCGGATGTAAGGTACACATCTATAACATGTATATCAAATATACCTTGCTCTTTGTCGACCGTCTTGCCAGACTTCCTATCCTCCAGATACTTGGGGCAGTTGCGCTTCCAGTGACCCTTCCCCTTGCAGTAGAAACACTCCACGCTAGCTCTGGGACCAGACCTGTTAGTCCTGGACTTGGCAGCCAACTTTGCCTCCCTCCGGGACTTCCAGCTCTGCTTTCCCTTGCCACCGGACTTCTTCAAATCAACGGTCTTGTTGACCATCAACAGCGTGTGCTCCTTCTTAATCTCTACCTCAGCAGTCTTGAGCATCACGAACACTTCACCCAGGGACTTAGCCATGCCCTGCATGTTGTAGTTCATGACGAAGCCTTTGTAGCTTGGTGGCAACGATTGCAACACCCTGTCAATCGCCAGCTCATCGGGAATCTTGCACTCCAGAGCATTCAGGCGTTGAACGTAGCCAGACATCTTGACTACATGCTCGCTCACACTGCTATGCTCTTCCATCTTGGCTGAGAAGAAAAGCTCAGAAGCCTCATATCTCTCAGCCTTAGCCTGCGGCGCGAAGACAGCCTTAAGATCCGAAATGATCTCAAAGGCGCTCATCTTCTCAAAGCGCTTCTGCAGGTCGGCTTCCATGGCGTAGAGCATGCCACTCTGGACAAAGGCAGAATCCTCCGATCGGGTCTGGAAGACCTTCTTCTCATCCTCAGAGGCATCATCTGCAGGAGGGTCACCTATGGCGGCCTCAATGACGTAGGCCACCCTATGGGGAGTGAGAAGGATCCTCAGGTTGCGGAACCAGGCCATGAAGTTTGACCCATTGGTCTTAAGCTTTTCTTTCTCAAGGAACAGACCTAGGTTAAACGAGGGGCGAGACATCTACAATGGAATTTGCAACAACATAAGACTTTGTTCATAATAATTTTGAGTTATAGTATTTTAGAAAATAACTAACATAACTCCCACTCAAACGAACATCCCTCCTGGTTGTTTAAGCGATTACACGACCCCCATCTATTGCACCACCCCTCATCATCAAAGCCGGAGGCACAACTTCAAGAGTAGACAAAATCGTCTGCCACATCAATTTTGTGACTCGTGCTCGACCTTTCGGTCTTCCTGTTCCGAGGCCATACTTCTGAGTATGCTAGGCTCGCCACCAAAGACCTCCACGCTGACGCTTGTGCAACATGGCTTACACCCACCGTATACGAACGAAGATATGTCTGACACCCGATCATCACGGCCTGCCTCATAACGTAGAACTTTATTGGTGGTGTGCGTTGGAGGGAGAACACTAGTGGTATTTTGAAGGGATCATCTTATTCAGCTACCGCCGTGTAACACACAATCACACAAAAATAAGATGCACACAAAACATCAAATGTAATGCAATGTGATATAGTCCATCGCGCCATGGTCTTCTTGGCGCCCGCAGTTTATAAAAAATTTAATAAACCTACCTTGACCATATCACATAGCCCCTGCAAAATAAAGTTAGACGCTTCTACTTTATCTTTTGCATATTTTACGTGGCTTGGGGCCTTCGTAAATAGAACCGCTTCATACCTACGAATCTTATGACCACAACAACGATCCAATAATTGCATGTTTAAGCATCCCTTTCGGGCCCTCCATTGAAAATGCGAAGACCAACTAAAGAGAGAGAAATTGTCACCCGCCAGCCACATATACGGTACAAGCCGTATGTCAGTAGTGGAACCAGTCTCGCGTAAGCGTACGCGTAAAGTCGGTCCGGGCCGCTTCATCAACTCAATGCCGCTGGAATACACAAGTGCACGCTAGAGGGTAGCAAATAACAGGAACGGTGCCCCCGTGCAGAGCACGGGTTCTAACAGCGTACAGCTATATCTTACGATAGATCGGCTCTGATACCACTGAAGGGGATCGTGTGCAGAAAACAATAATTTTCCTAGCAACGATATCCTTAAACTAGCCAAGATCTATTCTATGCAGATATAGTAGTACGAACGGAGATCGGAATACGTACCCTTGTAGACCGAAAGCGGGGATTACGTTCCCGCACAAACGTTGTCGATGAAGACCGACGTAGCCGACCTCAAGGTCGTGTAGAGGAAGCAGGCCTCCGAGTACCGCTAGCGCAGCACCTCGAAGGGAGTCGCACACATACGGTGGAGACGACGGCCTCCGAAGCTCCAGTCCAGGACGAGCAGCGGAAGACTTGGACCGGAACACCAGCAGCGCGGCAGCGGGCTATGGTGGAAGAGATCCCCCTCCTCTACTCGGCGCGGCTCCGTCAAGGGAACCACGAGATCGAGAGAGAAATTGGGAATTAATTGGTGAATTAAAAGACCAGGGGTGCCCCTTCTTATATAGGCTCCCAGGGGGAGCCAACCTTGCCAGCCAGGCAATGTGGGACTATCCCACAGCCTGGTTTGGCTAGGCTTGGTGCGCCGGCCCCCTGGTGGGCCCCTTGGCCCATCCAGGCCGGCCACCAAGGCTCCCCACCGAATCCCCTAGGGATTTTTCCCCTCTTGGGCCTTCTTTCGTCCGGAAGGCCCATTTAGGGAAATCTGCCTTAATAAATTCGAAAATAAATATATAAAATCATATTTGTATATTAATAACACTAATTAATATCAAACATAATATATATAATATTTCCTAGCTCCGAAAACTCTTTCGGCGCCGCCCGATCTCCATCGGACCTCTCCCGGGACGTTCCCGGTGATCTCCTTCCTTTCCGGTTGTCTTGTCGAAACCCCTTAAGTGTGTTACCCTAGCGGTTCGATATAATATCAGGTATGATCAAGACTCCTCAATGATCAACGACTAATCCGTAGGCCTGGACCCCATGAATTAATCCCTGAGATATAACGAATGACTTTCATCTATCAAACCTGAACGTGAAGTCTTAGACCTTTTGCCATAGCGATACTTAGCACGTCCGAGCGTCGCTCCATAGATATCTCCATACCTAATCCCGACCTCGTTACCGACGACGCTATCTTCTACTCGTTCATGATCTCATGTCTCCGTGACCTAGTCACATGCTTGCAAGCTCATTAGACATGATCTCACCGAGTGGGCCCGAGAGTATCTATCCTGCTATGCGGACTGGCAAATCCCGCTCTTGACCCCTCGTCTCAATACTCCTTTCCAATACCCAAAAGTATCACCGTTATTGTCATACTAAATAAGATACGACGTTTGGTGCAATCAAAGTATCTTCGGGGAATATCAATAAGAGTTGATCTCACGGTCAAAGGTGTAACGACTACGTTCTCCAAATCTGGGTATGTCCATCACATCACTCTCCAGTGATATGACTCTCATTACCGACCGGCGCCATGCCCCATGACCGGGAAACCTTGATCATCAATCGCGCAACGAAACTAGTCTTAGTAGAGGCTACTAGGGACCTGGTTGTTTACGTATCACACCCGCATTAATGTTTCCGCTTAATACGGTTCCAGCATGACACAAAAACCTATTATGAACAAACGAGATATGATAAAGAATACACTTTATTAATTGCCTCTAGGGCATATCTCCTTCAGACGCTGCCCTTGAGTGCACCCTCCACAAGCCTGTTCGTCTGCACATGAAGAGATCTCACGTGGCTGCCCCAACTCGTCCCATGGGTACTTATGATGATGAGGAAGCCACCACTGGGCGAAACCGTGTTCCCTCCAACCCCGCAGTCAAGAAGGCAGCCAAGAAGAAGCGTTCGTGGTTTGTGAGGGCTCTTGAGAAGATCATGCTCATGGGCACTTGTCTGCACAGGGAGGACAATGCCATATATGAGCAAAACCATGCCATCCTCACCAACCAGTCCGCCATGATGACTCACCTGAAGATGCCCAACCCACCGTCTGCTCCTCCTCCTCTCGTTGAATACAAGCATCGGAACGCAAGAAGGATTGGATGGGACATTGATGTGCCAGAAGATCTCACAGATGATGAAGATGCCATGGACGAAGACCGGATGGCTTGGACCACACCTCCGACTGACTCTTGGGGTGTTAGCATCGATCTTCTCCCTTTTTGGTGTTGCAAGATGCCAAAGGGGGAGAAGTTTATCTATTAGGACTTCTCGGGGATTTGGAAGGGTGGAAGCACAAGCCTTTATTTGTCTTTCGGTCTTAACTTGTGCTTCTTGAACTTTTTAGTTGTGTTAGTTGGAACTCTATCTTTTAGCATGTGGTAAGACGTGTGAAACATTGTGATGTAATCAGTTTAGTCGTGTCTTACCTTATTTTTTATTTCAGCAAGTTATGCTATCTATTCCTCGTATGATGAACTTGCTAGGATTGTAAAAGATAGGAGGAGCTATGATCCTAAACAGATGCGCACCTATATTCAAACACAAGATTTAATAGTGCACATATTTAGGTGGAGTCCGTCTATTTTTTGCAAATCCTCTGTCCCGTTTGTGTTGTCATCTCTAACCAAAAAGGGGGAGATTGAAAGAGCATTTTCTGTCTCCTGAGTTTTGGATAGTAATGACAACACGAAAAGGATGTTTAACGGTGTGCCTAAGTATTTCAGATACTACATAATCTTGAAGAACAAAAAGGATGAAGATCAACCTGATTAAAAGAGAGAATTGGCTGGCAGTTTTTCCTGTTCTGTCAGGCCGGAAGTTCCGGTGCTGTGACCGGAAGTTCCGGCCTACGAGACGGAACTTCCGGGCCTGCACCGGACATTTCTAGCTGGCCAGAAAACGGCTAAGTCCTTTAGGATTTAAGCTCTGGCAAAGGCGGAACTTTGGCCGGAGGTTTGGTCGGATCCTTCCGGGCGACCGGAAGTTCCGGCCAGCCACCGGAAGTTCCGGTCTAGACAAACGAGAAAATCGGCTAAATCAAAACTTGCCTGCGCACGGGCAAAATCGGAACTTTGTCCGGAGATTTGACCGGAACATTCCGGGCGATCGGAAGTTCCGGTCTACTCACCGGAAGTTCCGGGGGTGACTAGCAGAGAAATCTGCTAAGTCAGGAATTGCTCGCGCACGGGCAAAACCGGAACTTTGGCCGGAAGTTTGGCCGGATCTTTCCGGGCTACCGGAAGTTCCGGCCAGACAACCGGAAGTTCTGGTGCTGAACATGCTGGTTTTTCTCTAAGTCTGGAACTGCATGCGCCCTGGCCAGGCCGGAAGTTCCTCCGGAACTTTAGCCGGAACTTTCCGGGGTGACCGGATGTTCCGACTTAAGTGACCGGAAGTTCCGGCCTGCGCAGTGAAAAATGGCTAGTTCTTGGAGGGGCTATAAATACCTCTCCACCTACCTCCAGCCATTTCAGCTCTTACACTCTCTCTCATCATAAATGTGTTGAAACTCAAATCTTCAAGATCTCCCAACTCCTCCACCCAAACTCGTTGATCTTTGGAGGAGTGAAGGAGAAGGCCCCGATCTACTACTTCACCGAATCGATTTGTAATCTTCCCCCATTCACTTGGGGATTTCGAGTCTAGGGTTTCCTCTAGGAAAACCTAGATCTCACCATTGTTGGTACTTGGTGTAAGCTTGACCTTTTGTGGTCATATTGAGAGCCCCAATTAAGTTGTGGGTGTGTGCCTCAAGCGTTTGTAAGGGATTCGATCTTCGCCCTAAAATGGGATCAATAGAGGAAGGTGAACTCGCAACCTTTGTGGTTGAGTTCATCGGAGAAGAAGGTGAGCCTTTGTGGCGTTGAGGCTAACCTGTTGTGGTAGCACACACCTCTCAACGAGACGTACACCCTTGGGTGGAACTCGGGATTACATCTTCGTCTCCGCGTGCTTCACTTGGTTCCCCTTATCCTTTCTCCCTTACTCGCTTGTCTTGTTTATCTTGTTTCTGCTTAGCTTGTCATTTAGGTAAATTCACCGTAGTTGCATATCTAGAGAATTTACCTTTGTGTTGAGCCTAAATTTGAAAAGACCTAAAAATTTGTAGTAGCACCTATTCACCCCCCCCTCTAGGTGCCGGATTCCCGTTCAGAGAGGTCGAGCACCTGAGCACAGTGCCGGAGAAGGAGTTGAGATGGAGGTGGAGGCCCGCGAGGCGCTTGAGGGAGAGCAACTCATGGATACTGGCAACGACGGCGATGGGAATTAGAGAAAGAAGACGTTGGCCTTGGCGTTCCACCGTACTGACGTGTGTGCGATCAGATCCACGCCGGCGGCACGCGGTCAAGGTCACCGTTGGCCGCGCCTGCGAGGACGGATAATCTTCCAAGTCGGGACACGATGGGGTGGAACGGCCTCGGCAGGGCGGTGCGACGCGGCGTGAGGCTTCGGCGGCTGGAGATGGAGATGGGGTGGGGGCGGCGGCGGCGGTAGGTCGGGAAGGGGATTTTGTCGAACCGGCACCTAACTTAAAAAAGAGTGCGGGTTGATTACATAACTTTGTGAGGGACTAAAATGCAAAACGGACACGACGTACAACGCCTCACCCTAAGGGGAGTAGTCTCTACGCTACTATATAAGATTGCTTGGGGACACCGGTCGTACGTCATCGGACGTTTTGCACTTAGCCCCTCAGCTTTTGGAAAATCACCCCGCAGTCTCCGCATAAGAAAACGGTCAACGCCTTCTTCCGTGACTGTGACCCCCAAATCCTCCAGCGGCGCCTGCCCTCCCTCGCTGAGTGCATCCACCTCGGCGCATCCAAGGTCGCCCACCGTCCGGGCAGCCCACCCCAGCGCAACCACCGCATTATCGGCTCAAGAAGATGGCCTCGGCCGCCAAATCATGTTCAAGTTATGCGTCGTGCTCGGCTGGTTCGGCATCAGGCTGTTGGCCATCGCCCGCACACCGCCCGCGGCCACCGATCCACCCAATCCACGCGCCAGCCCTGGTGCCTGTCTAACGCCTCCGGCCTCCTCGCGCTGATGGATATTGCCTCCTCTCCTGTGCGTATGTTCTCCATCCTCCACTGCGCGCATCCTGACACCCTGTAGCGCGGCGGCGCGGCCCGTGGACTTCGAGACATTGGACCCTGCCTGGGAGTGAAGGAGATATGCCCTAGAGGCAAATAAATAAGTAGTATTTATTGCATTATCTCATAAGTTTATAATAGGTTTGTGTATTATGCTAGAACTGTATAAATCGGAATTATTAATACACGTGTGATACATAGACAACCAGGTCCCTAGTAAGCCTCTATATGAACTAGTCCATTGGGCAACAGTTGATCGAGATTCCCGATCAAGGACAATGACGTCGGTTGACAATGGGGTCATCTTGTTAGTTGAATAAGATGATGGACATACGCAAAGTATTGCAATAAGATCGTATTACGATGTTTGTCATTTGCAATAGATAAGATTATGATAGCTTATTCCTTAGACCGTGAGACCGTACTTATTGATGCTTCGTAGGGGTGCTTTGAGAGCATCACGTTGTGTCTTATATAGCATGACAATAACGGTGTCCATCTTGGGTACTCCGAAAGAGCATCGAGACGTAAGGATCAAGAGCGGGATTTGTCCATTCTTGTAATGGAAAGAAACTCTGGGCCTACTCGATGATATTGCATCTATATAGCTGCGCAGCTTATGACTAGGTCATGGAGATGTAATATCGCAGACGAGTTAATAACCTTCGTCGGTAATGAGATACAACAAAGACATCGGTGTGTCTACGATCATATCTCGGACAAGGTAGTATCGTAGAGACAAAGGGAATGAATATCATATTCATGGTTCAACGACGATATTCGTAGAATGCACAGGGGCCGTCATATACATCCAGGTATCCCTGACGGTCATTGGTGAGCGGAGTGTCTCGACCATGTCTGGAGTGTTCTCGAACCGTAGCGTAACAAACTTAAGGTCTTAACGACACCAGGAGATAGGTTCTGAAAAATTATAGGAATTTGTTGGAGAGAGAGAAATGATCCGAAAAGAGTTCCGGTGGTCCGGAAGGAGTTCCGGGGAGGTCTGGAATGGTTCCAGGAATGTCCGAAAGTTGTTCGGGTGGTCCGAAAGAGTTTTCGGAGTCACGGGATATTAAATAGTATTTAAATATATTAATGATTAATTAATTATATTTTATATTAATTTAATATTTATTAAATAAAGGAAAAAGGGGGCTCCCACCTACATGGGCCCTAAGAGGGCCCAAGAGGGGGAGCCGCACCACCAAGGGGGGGTGGGCCCCATGGATGGTTCGGCCAGCCCATGTGGGGGCCGACCCCCCCCCCCCCCCTTCTCCTTTGTTTAGTCGCACATGGGGGAGCTAGGGAGTTTGCACACCCCCTCCCCCCTTTATGTAGCAAGGCATATTAATTGGATTAATTCATTGGAAAATACAATTAATTGTATTGCAAGCCGGCCGAGCTGTTTCTCCGCCCGTTTTGCCCCCTCTCTCCACCTAAGCTATACCGCCGGGCACCGTTGCCCTGCGGGATTCCAGATAAGATCTACCCCTGCGATTTCAGCTGGATCTGAATGACCGGGGGTTGTCGCTAAGCTCCGTATGTTTGTGAGTGCTCGGAGGTAACTCTTTTGAGGAGCCTGGGCGACGTCGTCTCCCCCCTTGCAGCCGCCGCGCCGCCTCCCCCTCTGCCGCAGGCGCACCACCCCTGGTGCCGGCGCCCCGCCTTCTTCCGCCCGACGCCCGTCGTCGCTGATTATCGTCGACACCCCGGCGTCATCGTCTTCATCATCGCGGCAAGTTCTCTGCGACCTCGAGGTCGGCTACGTACGACTTCATCGTCAACGCTTGTGCGGGAGCGTAATCCCCGCTATCGGTCTACATGGAGGTAATGTAACCCGTTCCGCCACCGTTATCACATGTACTAGATAGATAGATCCTGGCTAGTTAGGGTTTCGTACACTAGAATAATTATTGTTTTCTGCACCGTAACCCCTTCAGTGGTATTAGAGCCGATCTATGCGTAGTACTGCTGGTACGGTTAGAACTCATGTTGAATGAGGGCGTCTTTCTTATATTTGCTACCCTCTAGCGTGCACTTGCGATGCTTTCGGTATTGAGTTGATGAAGCGGCCCGGACCGACTTTACGCGTACGCTTACGCGAGACTGGTTCCACTACTGACATACGGCTTGCACCGTATCTGTGGCTGGCGGGTGTATGTCTCTCTCTCTCTAGTCGGCAAAGCATTTTCAATGGAGGGCCCGAAAGGGATGCTTAAACATGCAATTATACGATCGACGTTGTGGTACAAAGTTCGTAGGTAGGGAAGCGATTCTCTTACGAATAAGCCTATATGCCACGTAAAACTTGCAAAACTAAATAAAGCTAGAGGCGTCTAACTTTGTTTTGCAGAGGCGTTATTTTATGTGACATGGTTACGGTAAGTTTTGATATTACTCGTACTGTCGGAGGCAATGGAGGGCTCTGTAGACTCGGAGCCATGCCGGGGCGCCGGGGGCCAGGCACATGGCGCCATGAAGGTCCAGGCGCATCGACCGTGTCACATCGCACTTCATTGCATCATTATTGAGTGCTGTTGTGTGTGCATCCTATTGATTGCTTATATACTAGATATACAACGGTAGCATCATAAATAGGATGATCCCTAACAAATACCAAAATTGTGTTCTCCCTCGTTGCGCACCACCAAGAAAGTTCTACGTTATGAGGCAGACCGTGATGATCGGGTGTCACACATCTCGTCGTTCGCATACAGTGGATGTAAGCCATGTTGCACGCGCAGGGTCTTCGAGGTTTGATTGGCGAGCCTAGCATATCCAGAAATATGGCCTCGGAACACGGGAAGATCGAAAGATCGAGCACGAGTCACAGAGTTGTTGTGATCGACATTTTATGTCCACCTTTGAAGCTATGCTGCCGGCCGTGATGATCGGGGGTGGTGTGGTGGATGAGGGTCGTGTAATCACCATTATTATTTTAGGGATAATAATCTTGGTGTGGTGTGTTTTTGGTAATGAGATTATAGAACTAAAACTCACCTATATATTATAAACTTTACCTTACCTCTTTTGCGATCACATCTGGAGACTACGGAACTACACTTCGGTTGCTTCCTCAAGAGCTCGGATTCTACCTTAGAAGCCGACGGGTCCAACTTCATCAGCTGGTACATTGGTTTTAGAAACATTCTCCAAACACAACAAACATCCTATATGTCCTAGAACATTAGTTAGGAGTTAGACCAGATGATTTTGATAGCAAGGAGCAAGATGATGAGTTCCGTAAGCATCATGATGTTTTCATGGAAGTGAAGGTCGTCATGAGCGTATGCCTAGCACCTGAGTTGAAAGTTGTTTCAACACATGGAGCCATATGTCGTGATTGATGCGACCAGAGGTCACTTCAAAGATGAATTGAGCGGTTCAGACAGCTTAGAAAGTTCCGGACCATTCACATGGGGAGCATACCTGTCTGGAGACTCAGTTGAAGAAGTTGCGTGACATCTACTTCAGGCTTACGAATATCTATTTCTAGATAGCGAACTCCAGTGCAATAGAGATTGTGCTTTACCTCCCAGCTGTGAATAGCATGTGCGTGAACATGCCATAGAGACTTGATGAGCTTCTTCAAATTTGTGAACAAGTTCAAATCTCTAAAAGTTGATTCCATCGAAGAAGAGTTCTTCGACGCTACGGGTATATTTGATATACGAAGATATAAATGTATTCTTCTCATACTTGGTGAAAAGTATTTAATACTTGTTCTGTTTATGAAACAGTACCTGATTATCACAAGTATGCGGCGAAGGGTGACGTGACAGTGCACAAGTGATGGCAAGTTCATGGCCAGTAGTGCTCACGCCCTCGAGATATCATATTAGTTATCATCAATAGTTTTTGATAAGACATTTTGTAATAGTGAGAGTGTGATCTAGTTTGGTGTCTTGAATGTTGCAAGACATAATTATTCATATAGAACAAATCAGTTGTTTTATGTTATGAAACAAAGCAGTTGTTTCATGTTATGAGTAATTTGCATCACATCTCAATTACATTATGCGTATGATATACATTTATAATAGCGGGAATGATAAAATTATGTGTCCAAAGAACAAACACCATCGAATTTAGTCATAAAGGCAATGAAAGAAGTAATGGATAATTTTGGCCCATTTAAGTATTTCGAGTGCCAAAATTGATTAAGTTTGAAATGCAGTATTGAAGTTGCAATACTAGAGGAAATTGATTGAGAGTCATTTTTAATGATTAATCAATGGTGTTATTGCATGATCCGAATTCTTCCATGATTTTGGTAAATAGGAGTATTTACCCGATAAATTATGGAGTCTGAAATTAATTTGATAATAGATTAAATGGGGTTTTTCAGAAGAAAGATTAGTGAATATTGTATTCACAAAATTCGATCAAAGGACAATATTTTTGAATTATGGTTTCGACACAAAAGACGTGTGGAAATTTGTTTCACAATATTATAATGTCATATATAGTGATATGTGGGGAATTATAATCATGCTCTATTTTATATAAAGTGTGGTCTGTCAGAATCTGTCTTAAAATCTCCTAATATGTTCGAGACATTATAGTCGATGTCCACTTTAGAAAATGGATATTTTTCTCAGCGAGAGTTCGTAGGATCGACAGTAGTGTCGACTTGTATATGATTATACGATAATTCGGAATATACATGAGTAGTTCTTTGTAGATTACTCGCATTGGATGAGAGTGTATGTCAAAACCAAATAGAAACAAAACTTAGTATGTTGTCTATGTAATTCCGAGGAAAATATGATTTTTCGAATTATGGTTTATGGATTGGAATTAGAAGCTTGAAATAAAGTATCAGACCTATGTTGGAAGGTGTTCCAAAGAGTATATGTCTGCTAATGAAAATTTGGTGATTAAGAGTGAGGGAGACTAGAAATTTTTTTTCTGCTTGCAATCCTCTTCAAAAAGATCATAATATTTTCATGAAAGAAACTTCTAAATAAAGTGCTGTTATATTTAATATTGCTGTCAGGTCACAGCACTGTATTAAGTGTTTCCGATCTTGTTGACAGATCAAGGTGCACTATATGAATACAAAGAAAGTTGAGAAAATATCAGAGTACGAACAAAGGCTTTTTGAGCCTGGAAATCCAAGTTACATTTGAAAGGATTAAGAGAGTAATTGTTGCTGCAATTCTTATTAGAGGAATAAGATTGTTTAATCGTCATATAAAGTGTTATATGAGAAATGTGACTATAAGAAAGACGCGGTAGCATGTCTTGTCACGAAATGTGTCTTGGACAAGATCAAATTTGTTGACTACATTTTTGTAGACATGCTTAAAGTCTGAGGGATTTGTATTAATGTAATACTGTTGTTTGTATTAAACTCGAATTGATAATAGATCAATGATTTTGGTTTGACCAAAATGTCGATTTAAGTGGGAGTCAATGTTAGTTTACTCAAGTGGAATATGTGAAGAACATATTTTTGAGTGGGAGCTTAGGAACTCAAATATGTGGATAACATGTTTTGAGTGAGAGCTCGTGTTCTCAAATATGTGGAAACATGTTTTGAGTGGGAGTCGAATTCATCTTGTGTAATTAACACATTGTGAAACTGTACCAATGGAATAGGATGAAGTTGTGAAACTATCTGAAAGTTAGTTTCTATTTTGAAATAGAACGGGAATTTTAAATAGTTAGTCGAGTTGTTTTGGATTATATCTGAGGAGTCAGAATAGCATCAAAAGGATGGTCCTTTGAAATCCAATTGATCATTAAGAGTAATGATGTATGAAAGTAATGGTTGTATGACATGTGAGTCTATTATGTAATATTAGACATCATACAGAAACCATATTATCTGCTCGATGAAATATAACCGATGTTCTTGGAAGAAGAGCAATTATAAAAGTAAATTTAGAATTTACTGGAAGTAGAGGTGTGTTAGTTGTTGAATTGACATTAGAATGTCAAGTTTTCTACATTGGTGTGAAAGTATGTAGATATCGCGAGTTTGTAATTGTTACAAGGGGCTCTGTGGTGATCCAGCATACCACTGCATGGTGTAGTATGCTATAGTCGTTGACATAGCACCAATGGATCACCGCCCACTAGTGTTACGTCATCAGAGTGGTACAACAGAAACATCGCAGGTCCAAGACATGACTATAGATTACAAACAGAAGATCCAAAACAACAGATCTATAGAACCTCCTCGAAACAATGAGGCAAGGCCCTAACAAAAGAACATCAAATGGAAAATCTCAGAGGAACTAATCTATACTAAGCCTACTGCTAATACGGCTAGGCTTGCGATTGCGCTATAGCAACGCCAACAGAGATAGGTTCTATGACTAGGAATCTATCCTATTTTACACTACGCCTTCATTTGTCCTCCGTCTTCCTTCAAATGCTTCAACTCGATGTAGTTGCCTTCCTCGGTATCTTGAGTTTGTCCGTCTTCAGAGCCTCCATAGCCTTAAGTGCTGCCTTCTGGTGGTTCTTCAGGTCTAGCAGGGGTTTAGGAGGCAAGGGTGAGTAACAACGTTACCCAGCAAGTTCATTATGCAAGGTGGGAAGTTTGATGCATAAATACAGCCACAGACAATGGATTGTCGTAGGCTAATACAAGTTTTTGAAAACATTTCTTTAAAAGGTTGCTTTTATTCTGAAGACTATGCTCGTCAGGAGTCACAGGGCTAGGGCTTTGAGGAGCCTCCTTTCCTGCTGCGTTCGTCGTTCCGTCCTGGAACGTGGAGTAACATGTCACATTCATACACTCTGCAGAGGTGCGCTGCTTTACCCATAAGAGATCAAGACCTTGTTGCACAACCGGGCGAATCTTTCCCGTCCACACTTCCTTGGTGTGGGGCCCAGTCAGTAATCCAAGCCAATCACTGCGTCTTTCCACCATCCCCGCACACCCCCATTACTTCAGTTGCAAGCTAGTGGGCACCGTCCCATGCTAAAACTTGCTGACTATTTGGAAACCGCATCAAATCAGTCCTGAAGCCAACCTTCAATAGATGCTAGAAGCCACAACCCGAAGGTGAGGTTATTATCCTGGCCACCTCAAGCTCAGCGGATTTACACACCGCCCGGCTTTGATCTAGTCACCCGTTGGTGTACGAGAGGAAAAGGGTACAGCTGACTTCTCCTTCCCATTTCAGATCTTATGGTTGCGCGTAATATTCGGCGCAAGAATCACTGGCGACATTGGTTGTTAAGTCCTAGGTGATACTTTCCCGTGCAAATGGGACCTCCACCACAACATTCTTACCGTGGTCCCATCTGCCAGCCATATGAGATTACCACCTCACTGGTGGATAACCATAGTCATATTATTATAAAATAAGTTTTCCCCTTTTTGTGTGATATGCAATACTAACATTTTGAAAATAGTTTCTTAACAAATACTTCAAGAGGACATGAATAAAAGGGATGAACTTGCCTTTCTGACTGCAAGATTATGCAGACAGGGTCTTTGGTATAATATAACTCCAAGAAATCTGGAAACAACATCATTGGTCCGGTAAGGACTAATGTTTAAAGGAGCAGCATGATTAATGCATAAGTATGAGATGCATCGCTCTAAACCCCATATCTGACTCTCAGAGATTGTATTTTGTTTGGGTTGGGTGTTTTCATTTAGAGTTGTTTGGTCTTCAAGTTTACTTTATTAGAAAAATGGATTCTTTAATGTTGAGTTATTAGCATCAAATTAAGCATACAAGTAAAGTAAAACAACATACAATTTTAATGGCGGTTTTAAGTTGTGTTTATCTTAGGTTGGTAGAAGACATGTATGAACTTTAATTAAATAGAGCTAGGGTAGTATTATCTTTTATGATGGCAAAAAGAATAACTTTTGAAGAACATGAGAATGTAAATAAGTGTGATTATGATATGAAGTGGTTAAGAGAAGTTATATGATTATTCTTCTTTGTGTGTTTTACCCAAGACTTTGTATTATGAACATATTTTAATTTAATTAGGCCCTTATATAAGTTATTCCCTACTTATTTTACTTCACTAGTTATAAGTAAACATGAGTTAAGTAATTTATATTAAAAATAAGTGGAGCGTTCATACAACGTAAACTTTAGTAGTTTTCAAATGTTATTGGATTATTTATGTATTTGAAATGAATACCAAATGGTAGTAGAATAGCTTTCATAAGCTTATACTTTTATTTTCTTTTTATTTTTAATTTTAAAAAAATTAATAATACTTATTTATTATTTTCTAAAATAGAACATTATTTTAAAATAGCAATAGTTGAATTATGAATATTATATTTTATACTGAATTTATGTTTTCAGTTTTAAAAGAATGTATGTGAAATATTTTAAATGAAGTTTGAAATACATCCAGAATAGCATTTCAAAATTACTTCATATTTTAAACAAAGTATGTGGTTTGTATTTCAAATTTTATTATATTACAATTTTATTCAAACACAAATAAGAATGATACAAGAATATATATTTTATTTTTCTGATCATTTTGGTATAAAGATTATATTTTTCTGATTTAAAATGAATTAATTCTGATTTTAGAAAGTTTAACTCGATTTAAAAGTTTTGAATTAAATTAAAAGAAAATGATTTAATCCAGGTGCTGGCGTCAGCTGACGTCACACCGGAGCAACTCTTCTCCACCGAATTCGAATCCCACGATTTCGACCAAATTGGCAGGAACGGGGACTACCTACGGATAGAGAACAACAAAGCGAACCATAGGATGGCGGCGCTTGGACCATATGGTCACTGGAGCATCGCCGGCGGCGAGGTTTGCGGCGGCGGCGCTCGGCTCCCGTCGGGCCACGAACTCAGTACGATTTGGGAGGAACGGAGGGTGTAGGAAGGTGCACAGGCTCACCCTGAGCGCGATGCGAGGCTCGGTGAAGCGAACGGAGGTCTGACAGCGACGAACTCGTCCGCGGCGTCGGCGGCCGGAGGCGAGGAAGACGGCGCGATTCTCCATCTCCCGAGCTCCCCTGCACGAACGGCTCGACGAGGAGGTAGAGGAAGACGAGGCGAAGCTTCCTAGATCCTCAGAACGGCAGGGCATGGCCGGAACCGGTGGCAGTCGCCGGCGCACGGCGGCGGCCCGAGAAGCTAGGGTTAGGGATTTGGAGAGGGACCGAGAGAGAGGAAAGAAAGACGCGAGTGAGAGAGATAGGAGGATGAGGATGTCTCCTCCACGACCTTATCCACGGGAGAGAGCGAGAGGGAGGAGCACGGCTGCTCGGAGGCGAGGACACGGCGCTCCGGCCTTCTGTCGCGAGGAAGAAGAAAACGGATTGGAAATGCAATTTTGCAGAGAACCCCCTGGGCTCTTGGGAAACTGCCAAAACCGTTGAAACAGGCCCCTGTCTCCTGTTTTGGATCTGTTTATGATTGTGAGAATTGCAGAGAAGTCCTGGAAACTTTATAATGGAGATAAAATGTTTATTTCCTTTATATAATTTTTATTGCTTGATATAATTTTATTGCTAGGTATATTTTGAATTATTTATTCTTTTAATTGAGTTTGGACATATTTAGTTATTTTCCTTCCATTGGAAATTTATAACTTTCACATGACTAAATTTTTAGGTTGCATTTAGGAATATGAGAATTTTTCCTATACTATCATTTAATTTGGAATTTGTTATTTCCAAATTATTAATTGGTTTGGGATTTTGTTTCAAGGAGTATATGTGAACATGAATATTCCATTGTGTTATATTTTGTTGCTTCCACTAAATCATTTTTATGGTGCATTATAACCGTGTGAAATTATTTCTATGGCCTTATTTATTTATTTCTAATTTCTTTCCATCAACTTCTAAAATGATCTAGGTTATGGATTTTAAGATATTGAAATATTTGAATACACCAACTGATGGTATGGTGATTTAAGTATTTCTAACCACACCAAATTAAGGTTTGATGGAAATAACAAAATGGATCATTGTGGATCCTAAGAAGAGTATGCACAATGAGGGCATTAAATTTCATGTTAAAGATGGAACATTACCATTGTGACTTTGACATATGACACCTCATCACTACATCATGTGGAAACATGAGTAGGTGTCCCTAGAAGTACAAGGTATAGATAACCCGCCTAAGTTATGTCTTATGATGATATGATAGCTGCAGTGTTAAGTGGAAAATCATTCTTATTCACATGTATATGGCACTTCATTGTTTGTGCATACAAAAATGAGTTGTCAACAAGGTTGCAAAGCTTGTTATCAACCTACTTCTATATCACACTAACATTGTAATGTCATACCATTTCCTGAGAAATTAATAAAGATGGTTGAAGATGAAAGAGTTTCCAATTCTTCATGATAGATTGACATAACACTTCTATGTCCATCAAATGAATGCTTCTCTATGTCTTCTTGTTGTATTTCTTCCCTTCTCGATATCTTCTCTTGTTGATGCCTTCGAGAAGATTGGGAGATAAGGAAATATGATGTCAAGATAAAAGTGGAAGATCTAGGTTAAGCTTTAGGTAATTCAATTGGTCTCCAGGAATGTCATGGTTTCCATGTACTAGAAATATGTCTAGCACAATTGATAAGAATAGATGATCAGAGAATAACTAAGAATAGTTGTTCTGGTCATTAACCCTTAAATATTGTTTTGATGTAACAAGTTTTGTTTTCTTTGGTGTAACCTCTCATCGTGTAACTCTTTACCCCAAAATAAGGTTTAAGCCAAGATCATCTCGAAGTTTATAACGCTCAAGTTGATGATCTACTTCAACTCCACCAACTCAAGTGAAACTTCAATCACTTAGTGTTTTGAAAATTAAATGCGCGAAAATTATCCGGATTTTCCGATGCATGAATGCAATGCACACTCCTGTGTCCACTCTATTTCTGGACCCTAAGTTCTGGGATGTTACAGTCTCCCCTCCTTAAACTAAACTTCGTCCCCGAAGTTCGTACTCTCTTACGTTTTGGATTGAGGATCCGTCTTGTATATAAGTTGGCAGTTCTCAACTCCATGTTAATTCTTTATGGAGATAATTGGTGTATCCCCAAATCCATATTTTTCCTTGAATCCTCTTTTGACTTAGTACTTTGCTAACTGTCAACTCCTTTGATTATGTGATTCCTTCTTGGAATATTCCACTTCTAGGCATGTCTTATTGAAAATCTCCTGGGATCAGGCTTTATCAAATCCTTGTTAGTCCTATTAATAGCTCTAAGTAACTTTCTTCACGTAATAACTGTCCTACTTTGGAAGGTACTTAAGGTTTTAGGAAGTCTTACTACAGTACAATTTAGTTTTGCTTGAACCAACCTTGGTAATGGCACTATACATAGTCCACCCAGGACAAGAGGGTTTACTTTATAAGGTTTACTTAGTCGATTTCCTTTTTCTCGTGTCATCTGGAATCTTCTTAATACACTCGTCCTAGTGATGCAAAGCGGTCTTCTGATATGTTTTACTAGGTGATTTCTCCAACACCATTCTTCCGTCATGGTCTTGGTTAGAACCAAGGAATGACCCTTTATTGACAAAAGTAGTTCAACAACTTGGTTTTGTCAATCTCCACTTCAAGTCTACTCCTTACTTCGTTCTGGTAGGAACCTCAACCTGATTTGGGATTACCTTATGGGTTCTTTTTTTGTCTGGATTACAGTAAACCTTATGAGAATAAGGCCCAACTGCTCCAAATCTAGGGTTCCTTCTCATATTTACTCCAATTGATCATACTTCCACACTTCTACTTCTTTATTTACTCCCCTCCTTAGATTTTTGTAATGGTTTCCACACTCTGGGTGTACCAACAGGGGTTTTAGGTTTGGGATCATGGTCTTTGTATACCTTACATTTACCTTTATCTAATCTTACAAAGGAAATCTACGGTGTACCCACATAATTGTGGATATCCGAGGTAAATTCTCCAAATAATCTTCCCGCTAGAAGGTCCTTCGTCTCTTCTGATGCCAATACTTCTGGCGAATCCCGGAATTCAGAGTTATACACAACTGTTATGTGCTCTTAGACATGTTAGCCGAGAGTTACTGGGGTACCACTCCCAAACAGAATTGCACTGCAGGCGTGCCGGGAACACCGGTCACACAAACCCCTCGGAAGACTACCACGCTAATCATAACCAAGAATGCATAACAAAGAATCCTAGAATCGTGTTACTGTCGGACTCGACCTCTGAATTATACGGCAATGCTATGTGTCACTGGTCATGCTACGTAACCAAGGGTCCCTGGGTTTACCAATCCCAGACCGATGCTCATCGGTAGGCGTGCTCGGAATGGATCATCGGCACACAACCCCTCAGTTGCGCCATAACACGGGCATAGCCAAAACTGCATAACAAAGAGCCCAAGAACCATATCCCTTCATCTTCATGCAAGTCTTCGTCTTTGTCCTTGGAACTCGACTCTTCCTTACACGAATTCCTATTCTATCTAGATTTATAACATTAAGCCATAACTTGGTGATGCAACATGCATTTGCACATCAAGCGAAGCTTCATGAATAGATCTAGTCACACAAAGAACCAATAAAATCCAAGAAATCCAAATGATATGCATACATGCATAAGTAAAGCCTATAACATAGCACTTCGAGTATAATATCTCTCGTACTAAGGCTTGTATAAAGTATTATAGTATGATGCACACATATAGTAGTATATAGGTCTCTACCGTTGTTTGGTAAGGTATAGGGTTCAAACTACTCTTCATCTCACTGATTATCCCAGTTGACCACTTGCAACGGGATAAACTATAATAATGGGATCCAAACTAATAGTTATCTAGCACTAATTGTGATCTAGCTTACTTATTATACATGCTACCAACTGTGTTCCAACTAAGTACCAACCTCACATAATCTCTCACAACAGCTACACAAGTTCTTATTAGCCTATATTGTCTCCTCATCATCATATCTATGTTATCTCTATCTCGCATATGTTGATCCTACATACTTTTATTCAACGTTACTTCCTTAGTAAAATGTCACATTTAATGTTCCCATCATGGTTTAGGAGCTAAGCTCACCATGAGACTTTCTTTATTAATCTACTTTTGTCATACTCCTTATCTTATGTCATACTAGCATTGGCTCAAGGATGCTACACTATCATGTAAAGAATCACAAGTGAATCTCACGTGATTTATAGTCGTGGTTATACTACCTCAGATGCCTTCTCTTTACATGATACCACCATCAACACAAATAGGTGCTACTAAATTGGTCCTACTTCACTTCATTAAACACCGGTGGTTATAGGATAAGCTTTACTAGGTCATAATACTAAGGATGAGATATGTACGTATTCGTTAAAGATTACATACATAACTTTATCTTAGGCCAGATAGGAAATACTTCTTCCAATAAGATATGAAAGGGAATTTTTACTCTAGAGTGATAAGGTTATTCCCAAGTGTATATCCATCACAAGTCCTTTAGAAGTTTGGTTTAGATAAGATGACTACCTATAGTCACTACCCAACCTACAGGTCTCCTTTAGAGGGTTTTAATCCTAGGGTCAAAGCGTTTGCTGTGATACCAGCTGTGGTGACCCAGCATACCACTGCATGGTGTAGTATGCTATAGTCGTTGACATAGCACCAATGGATCACCGCCCACTAGTGTTACGTCATCAGAGTGGTACAACAGAAACATCGCAGGTCCAAGACATGACTATAGATTACAAACAGAAGATCCAAAACAACAGATCTATAGAACCTCCTCGAAACAATGAGGCAAGGCCCTAACAAAAGAACATCAAATGGAAAATCTCAGAGGAACTAATCTATACTAAGCCTACTGCTAATACGGCTAGGCTTGCGATTGCGCTATAGCAACGCCAACAGAGATAGGTTCTATGACTAGGAATCTATCCTATTTTACACTACGCCTTCATTTGTCCTCCGTCTTCCTTCAAATGCTTCAACTCGATGTAGTTGCCTTCCTCGGTATCTTGAGTTTGTCCGTCTTCAGAGCCTCCATAGCCTAAAGTGCTGCCTTCTGGTGGTTCTTCAGGTCTAGCAGGGGTTTAGGAGGCAAGGGTGAGTAACAGCGTTACCCAGCAAGTTCATTATGCAAGGTGGGAAGTTTGATGCATAAATACAGCCACAGACAATGGATTGTCTTAGGCTAATACAAGTTTTTGAAAACATTTCTTTAAAAGGTTGCTTTTATTCTGAAGACTATGCTCGTCAGGAGTCACAGGGCTAGGGCTTTGAGGAGCCTCCTTTCCTGCTGCGTTCGTCGTTCCGTCCTGGAACGTGGAGTAACATGTCACATTCATACACTCTGCAGAGGTGCGCTGCTTTACCCATAAGAGATCAAGACCTTGTTGCACAACCGGGCGAATCTTTCCCGTCCACACTTCCTTGGTGTGGGGCCCAGTCAGTAATCCAAGCCAATCACTGCGCCTTTCCACCATCCCCGCACACCCCCCATTACTTCAGTTGCAAGCTAGTGGGCACCGTCCCATGCTAAAACTTGCTGACTATTTGGAAACCGCATCAAATCAGTCCTGAAGCCAACCTTCAATAGATGCTAGAAGCCACAACCCGAAGGTGAGGTTATTATCCTGGCCACCTCAAGCTCAGCGGATTTACACACCGCCCGGCTTTGATCTAGTCACCCGTTGGTGTACGAGAGGAAAAGGGTACAGCTGACTTCTCCTTCCCATTTCAGATCTTATGGTTGCGCGTACTATTCGGCGCAAGAATCACTGGCGACATTGGTTGTTAAGTCCTAGGTGATACTTTCCCGTGCAAATGGGACCTCCACCACAACATTCTTACCGTGGTCCCATCTGCCAGCCATATGAGATTACCACCTCACTGGTGGATAACCATAGTCATATTATTATAAAATAAGTTTTCCCCTTTTTGTGTGATATGCAATACTAACATTTTGAAAATAGTTTCTTAACAAATACTTCAAGAGGACATGAATAAAAGGGATGAACTTGCCTTTCTGACTGCAAGATTATGCAGACAGGGTCTTTGGTATAATATAACTCCAAGAAATCTGAAAACAACATCATTGGTCCGGTAAGGACTAATGTTTAAAGGAGCAGCATGATTAATGCATAAGTATGAGATGCATCGCTCTAAACCCCATATCTGACTCTCAGAGATTGTATTTTGTTTGGGTTGGGTGTTTTCATTTAGAGTTGTTTGGTCTTCAAGTTTACTTTATTAGAAAAATGGATTCTTTAATGTTGAGTTATTAGCATCAAATTAAGCATACAAGTAAAGTAAAACAACATACAACATTTAATGGCGGTTTTAAGTTGTGTTTATCTTAGGTTGGTAGAAGACATGTATGAACTTTAATTAAATAGAGCTAGGGTAGTATTATCTTTTATGATGGCAAAAAGAATAACTTTTGAAGAACATGAGAATGTAAATAAGTGTGATTATGATATGAAGTGGTTAAGGGAAGTTATATGATTATTCTTCTTTGTGTGTTTTACCCAAGACTTTGTATTATGAACATATTTTAATTTAATTAGGCCCTTATATAAGTTATTCCCTACTTATTTTACTTCACTAGTTATAAGTAAACATGAGTTAAGTAATTTATATTAAAAATAAGTGGAGCGTTCATACAACGTAAACTTTAGTAGTTTTCAAATGTTATTGGATTATTTATGTATTTGAAATGAATACCAAATGGTAGTAGAATAGCTTTCATAAGCTTATACTTTTATTTTCTTTTTATTTTTAATTTAAAAAAAAACTTATTTATTATTTTCTAAAATAGAACATTATTTTAAAATAGCAATAGTTGAATTATGAATATTATATTTTATACTGAATTTATGTTTTCAGTTTTAAAAGAATGTATGTGAAATATTTTAAATGAAGTTTGAAATACATCCAGAATAGCATTTCAAAATTACTTCATATTTTAAACAAAGTATGTGGTTTGTATTTCAAATTTTATTATATTACAATTTTATTCAAACACAAATAAGAATGATACAAGAATATAGATTTTATTTTTCTGATCATTTTGGTATAAAGATTATATTTTTCTGATTTAAAATGAATTAATTCTGATTTTAGAAAGTTTAACTCGATTTAAAAGTTTTGAATTAAATTAAAAGAAAATGATTTAATCCAGGTGCTGGCGTCAGCTGACGTCACACCGGAGCAACTCTTCTCCACCGAATTCGAATCCCACGATTTCGACCAAATTGGCAGGAACGGGGACTACCTACGGATAGAGAACAACAAAGCGAACCATAGGATGGCGGCGCTTGGACCATATGGTCACTGGAGCATCGCCGGCGGCGAGGTTTGCGGCGGCGGCGCTCGGCTCCCGTCGGGCCATGAACTCAGTACGATTTGGGAGGAACGGAGGGTGTAGGAAGGTGCACAGGCTCACCGTGAGCGCGATGCGAGGCTCGGTGAAGCGAACGGAGGTCTGACAGCGACGAACTCGTCCGCGGCGTCGGCGGCCGGAGGCGAGGAAGACGGCGCGATTCTCCATCTCCCGAGCTCCCCTGCACGAACGGCTCGACGAGGAGGTAGAGGAAGACGAGGCGAAGCTTCCTAGATCCTCAGAACGGCAGGGCATGGCCGGAACCGGTGGCAGTCGCCGGCGCACGGCGGCGGCCCGAGAAGCTAGGGTTAGGGATTTGGAGAGGGACCGAGAGAGAGGAAAGAAAGACGCGAGTGAGAGAGATAGGAGGATGAGGATGTCTCCTCCACGACCTTATCCACGGGAGAGAGCGAGAGGGAGGAGCACGGCTGCTCGGAGGCGAGGACACGGCGCTCCGGCCTTCTGTCGCGAGGAAGAAGAAAACGGATTGGAAATGCAATTTTGCAGAGAACCCCCTGGGCTTTTGGGAAACTGCCAAAACCGTTGAAACAGGCCCCTGTCTCCTGTTTTGGATCTGTTTATGATTGTGAGAATTGCAGAGAAGTCCTGGAAACTTTATAATGGAGATAAAATGTTTATTTCCTTTATATAATTTTTATTGCTTGATATAATTTTATTGCTAGGTATATTTTGAATTATTTATTCTTTTAATTGAGTTTGGACATATTTTAGTTATTTTCCTTCCATTGGAAATTTATAACTTTCACATGACTAAATTTTTAGGTTGCATTTAGGAATATGAGAATTTTTCCTATACTATCATTTAATTTGGAATTTGTTATTTCCAAATTATTAATTGGTTTGGGATTTTGTTTCAAGGAGTATATGTGAACATGAATATTCCATTGTGTTATATTTTGTTGCTTCCACTAAATCATTTTTATGGTGCATTATAACCGTGTGAAATTATTTTTATGGCCTTATTTATTTATTTCTAATTTCTTTCCATCAACTTCTAAAATGATCTAGGTTATGGATTTTAAGATATTGAAATATTTGAATACACCAACTGATGGTATGGTGATTTAAGTATTTCTAACCACACCAAATTAAGGTTTGATGGAAATAACAAAATGGATCATTGTGGATCCTAAGAAGAGTATGCACAATGAGGGCATTAAATTTCATGTTAAAGATGGAACATTACCATTGTGACTTTGACATATGACACCTCATCACTACATCATGTGGAAACATGAGTAGGTGTCCCTAGAAGTACAAGGTATAGATAACCCGCCTAAGTTATGTCTTATGATGATATGATAGCTGCAGTGTTAAGTGGAAAATCATTCTTATTCACATGTATATGGCACTTCATTGTTTGTGCATACAAAAATGAGTTGTCAACAAGGTTGCAAAGCTTGTTATCAACCTACTTCTATATCACACTAACATTGTAATGTCATACCATTTCCTGAGAAATTAATAAAGATGGTTGAAGATGAAAGAGTTTCCAATTCTTCATGATAGATTGACATAACACTTCTATGTCCATCAAATGAATGCTTCTCTATGTCTTCTTGTTGTATTTCTTCCCTTCTCGATATCTTCTCTTGTTGATGCCTTCGAGAAGATTGGGAGATAAGGAAATATGATGTCAAGATAAAAGTGGAAGATCTAGGTTAAGCTTTAGGTAATTCAATTGGTCTCCAGGAATGTCATGGTTTCCATGTACTAGAAATATGTCTAGCACAATTGATAAGAATAGATGATCAGAGAATAACTAAGAATAGTTGTTCTGGTCATTAACCCTTAAATATTGTTTTGATGTAACAAGTTTTGTTTTCTTTGGTGTAACCTCTCATCGTGTAACTCTTTACCCCAAAATAAGGTTTAAGCCAAGATCATCTCGAAGTTTATAACGCTCAAGTTGATGATCTACTTCAACTCCACCAACTCAAGTGAAACTTCAATCACTTAGTGTTTTGAAAATTAAATGCGCGAAAATTATCCGGATTTTCCGATGCATGAATGCAATGCACACTCCTGTGTCCACTCTATTTCTGGACCCTAAGTTCTGGGATGTTACAGTCTCCCCTCCTTAAACTAAACTTCGTCCCCGAAGTTCGTACTCTCTTACGTTTTGGATTGAGGATCCGTCTTGTATATAAGTTGGCAGTTCTCAACTCCATGTTAATTCTTTATGGAGATAATTGGTGTATCCCCAAATCCATATATTTCCTTGAATCCTCTTTTGACTTAGTACTTTGCTAACTGTCAACTCCTTTGATTCTGTGATTCCTTCTTGGAATATTCCACTTCTAGGCATGTCTTATTGAAAATCTCCTGGGATCAGGCTTTATCAAATCCTTGTTAGTCCTATTAATAGCTCTAAGTAACTTTCTTCACGTAATAACTGTCCTACTTTGGAAGGTACTCAAGGTTTTAGGAAGTCTTACTACAGTACAATTTAGTTTTGCTTGAACCAACCTTGGTAATGGCACTATACATAGTCCACCCAGTACAAGAGGGTTTACTTTATAAGGTTTACTTAGTCGATTTCCTTTTTCTCGTGTCATCTGGAATCTTCTTAATACACTCGTCCTAGTGATGCAAAGCGGTCTTCTGATATGTTTTACTAGGTGATTTCTCCAACACCATTCTTCCGTCATGGTCTTGGTTAGAACCAAGGAATGACCCTTTATTGACAAAAGTAGTTCAACAACTTGGTTTTGTCAATCTCCACTTCAAGTCTACTCCTTACTTCGTTCTGGTAGGAACCTCAACCTGATTTGGGATTACCTTATGGGTTCTTTTTTTGTCTGGATTACAGTAAACCTTATGAGAATAAGGCCCAACTGCTCCAAATCTAGGGTTCCTTCTCATATTTACTCCAATTGATCATACTTCCACACTTCTACTTCTTTATTTACTCCCCTCCTTAGATTTTTGTAATGGTTTCCACACTCTGGGTGTACCAACAGGGGTTTTAGGTTTGGGATCATGGTCTTTGTATACCTTACATTTACCTTTATCTAATCTTACAAAGGAAATCTACGGTGTACCCACACAATTGTGGATATCCGAGGTAAATTCTCCAAATAATCTTCCCGCTAGAAGGTCCTTCGTCTCTTCTGATGCCAATACTTCTGGCGAATCCCGGAATTCAGAGTTATACACAACTGTTATGTGCTCTTAGACATGTTAGCCGAGAGTTACTGGGGTACCACTCCCAGACAGAATTGCACTGCAGGCGTGCCGGGAACACCGGTCACACAAACCCCTCGGAAGACTACCACGCTAATCATAACCAAGAATGCATAACAAAGAATCCTAGAATCGTGTTACTGTCGGACTCGACCTCTGAATTATACGGCAATGCTATGTGTCACTGGTCATGCTACGTAACCAAGGGTCCCTGGGTTTACCAATCCCAGACCGATGCTCATCGGTAGGCGTGCTCGGAATGGATCATCGGCACACAACCCCTCAGTTGCGCCATAACACGGGCATAGCCAAAACTGCATAACAAAGAGCCCAAGAACCATATCCCTTCATCTTCATGCAAGTCTTCGTCTTTGTCCTTGGAACTCGACTCTTCCTTACACGAATTCCTATTCTATCTAGATTTATAACATTAAGCCATAACTTGGTGATGCAACATGCATTTGCACATCAAGCGAAGCTTCATGAATAGATCTAGTCACACAAAGAACCAATAAAATCCAAGAAATCCAAATGATATGCATACATGCATAAGTAAAGCCTATAACATAGCACTTCGAGTATAATATCTCTCGTACTAAGGCTTGTATAAAGTATTATAGTATGATGCACACATATAGTAGTATATAGGTCTCTACCGTTGTTTGGTAAGGTATAGGGTTCATACTACTCTTCATCTCACTGATTATCCCAGTTGACCACTTGCAACGGGATAAACTATAATAATGGGATCCAAACTAATAGTTATCTAGCACTAATTGTGATCTAGCTTACTTATTATACATGCTACCAACTGTGTTCCAACTAAGTACCAACCTCACATAATCTCTCACAACAGCTACACAAGTTCTTATTAGCCTATATTGTCTCCTCATCATCATATCTATGTTATCTCTATCTCGCATATGTTGATCCTACATACTTTTATTCAACGTTACTTCCTTAGTAAAATGTCACATTTAATGTTCCCATCATGGTTTAGGAGCTAAGCTCACCATGAGACTTTCTTTATTAATCTACTTTTGTCATACTCCTTATCTTATGTCATACTAGCATTGGCTCAAGGATGCTACACTATCATGTAAAGAATCACAAGTGAATCTCACGTGATTTATAGTCGTGGTTATACTACCTCAGATGCCTTCTCTTTACATGATACCACCATCAACACAAATAGGTGCTACTAAATTGGTCCTACTTCACTTCATTAAACACCGGTGGTTATAGGATAAGCTTTACTAGGTCATAATACTAAGGATGAGATATGTACGTATTCGTTAAAGATTACATACATAACTTTATCTTAGGCCAGGAAATACTTCTTCCAATAAGATATGAAAGGGAATTTTTACTCTAGAGTGATAAGGTTATTCCCAAGTGTATATCCATCACAAGTCCTTTAGAAGTTTGGTTTAGATAAGATGACTACCTATAGTCACTACCCAACCTACAGGTCTCCTTTAGAGGGTTTTAATCCTAGGGTCAAAGCGTTTGCTCTGATACCAGCTGTGGTGACCCAGCATACCACTGCATGGTGTAGTATGCTATAGTCGTTGACATAGCACCAATGGATCACCGCCCACTAGTGTTACGTCATCAGAGTGGTACAACAGAAACATCGCAGGTCCAAGACATGACTATAGATTACAAACAGAAGATCCAAAACAACAGATCTATAGAACCTCCTCGAAACAATGAGGCAAGGCCCTAACAAAAGAACATCAAATGGAAAATCTCAGAGGAACTAATCTATACTAAGCCTACTGCTAATACGGCTAGGCTTGCGATTGCGCTATAGCAACGCCAACAGAGATAGGTTCTATGACTAGGAATCTATCCTATTTTACACTACGCCTTCATTTGTCCTTCGTCTTCCTTCAAATGCTTCAACTCGATGTAGTTGCCTTCCTCGGTATCTTGAGTTTGTCCGTCTTCAGAGCCTCCATAGCCTAAAGTGCTGCCTTCTGGTGGTTCTTCAGGTCTAGCAGGGGTTTAGGAGGCAAGGGTGAGTAACAGCGTTACCCAGCAAGTTCATTATGCAAGGTGGGAAGTTTGATGCATAAATACAGCCACAGACAATGGATTGTCGTAGGCTAATACAAGTTTTTGAAAACATTTCTTTAAAAGGTTGACATAACACTTCTATTTTAATGTCATACCATTTCCTGAGAAATTATTCTTCATGATAGATTGACATAACACTTCTATGTCCATCAAATGAATGCTTCTCTATGTCTTCTTGTTGTATTTCTTCCCTTCTCGATATCTTCTCTTGTTGATGCCTTCGAGAAGATTGGGAGATAAGGAAATATGATGTCAAGATAAAAGTGGAAGATCTAGGTTAAGCTTTAGGTAATTCAATTGGTCTCCAGGAATGTCATGGTTTTCATGTACTAGAAATATGTCTAGCACAATTGATAAGAATAGATGATCAGAGAATAACTAAGAATAGTTGTTCTGGTCATTAACCCTTAAATATTGTTTTGATGTAACAAGTTTTGTTTTCTTTGGTGTAACCTCTCATCGTGTAACTCTTTACCCCAAAATAAGGTTTAAGCCAAGATCATCTCGAAGTTTATAACGCTCAAGTTGATGATCTACTTCAACTCCACCAACTCAAGTGAAACTTCAATCACTTAGTGTTTTGAAAATTAAATGCGCGAAAATTATCCGGATTTTCCGATGCATGAATGCAATGCACACTCCTGTGTCCACTCTATTTCTGGACCCTAAGTTCTGGGATGTTACAGGCTCTCTATGGTTGAGTGTGTTTTTCAGGGCAGTTATCTGGTTAGTATAATCAGAGTAAGCGCTGGGAAACAGAAGTCTCACTTAGTTACGGTATTTGCATATATGTTTTTGAACAACATGGTGATATCAAGCAAGTTGATGTCAGTGAATCGCAAAAGCATGTACAATCATGGATTGTGCAGTAACACTCTTCCACAAGCAAGCATTATCAAATGATTCTTATTTGATAGATTCTGATAAAGTAAAATGCAGCTAGTTTATTTGTACTCTAGTGCAAGTGGGAGACTGAAGGAGATATGCCCTAAAGGCAAATAAATAAGTAGTATTTATTGCATTATCTCATAAGTTTATAATAGGTTTGTGTATTATGCTAGAACTGTATAAATCGGAATTATTAATACACGTGTGATACATAGACAACCAGGTCCCTAGTAAGCCTCTATATGAACTAGTCCATTGGGCAACAGTTGATCGAGATTCCCGATCAAGGACAATGACGTCGGTTGACAATGGGGTCATCTTGTTAGTTGAATAAGATGATGGACATACGCAAAGTATTGCAATAAGATCGTATTACGATGTTTGTCATTTGCAATAGATAAGATTATGATAGCTTATTCCTTAGACCGTGAGACCGTACTTATTGATGCTTCGTAGGGGTGCTTTGAGAGCATCAAACGTGGTGTCTTATATAGCATGACAATAACGGTGTCCATCTTGGGTACTCCGAAAGAGCATCGAGACGTAAGGATCAAGAGCGGGATTTGTCCATTCTTGTAATGGAAAGAAACTCTGGGCCTACTCGATGATATTGCATCTATATAGCTGCTCAGCTTATGACTAGGTCATGGAGATGTAATATCGCAGACGAGTTAATAACCTTCGTCGGTAACGAGATACAACAAAGACATCGGTGTGTCTACGATCATATCTCGGACAAGGTAGTATCGCAGAGACAAAGGGAATGAATATCATATTCATGGTTCAACGACGATATTCGTAGAATGCACAGGGGCCGTCATATACATCCAGGTATCACTGACGGTCATTGGTGAGCGGAGTGTCTCGACCATGTCTGGAGTGTTCTCGAACCGTAGCGTAACAAACTTAAGGTCTTAACGACACCGGGAGATAGGTTCTGAAATATTATAGGAATTTGTTGGAGAGAGAGAAATGATCCGGAAAGAGTTCCGGTGGTCCGGAAGGAGTTCCGGGGAGGTCTGGAATGGTTCCAGGAATGTCCGAAAGTTGTTCGGGTGGTCCGAAAGAGTTTTCGGAGTCACGGGATATTAAATAGTATTTAAATATATTAATGATTAATTAATTATATTTTATATTAATTAAATAAAGAAAAAAGGGGGCTCCCACCTACATGGGCCCTAAGAGGGCCCAAGAGGGGGAGCCGCACCACCAAGGGGGGGTGGGCCCCATGGCTGGTTCGGCCAGCCCATGTGGGGGCCGAACCCCCGCTTCTCCTTTGTTTAGTCCCACATGGGGGAGCTAGGGAGTTTGCACACCCCCTCCCCCCTTTATATAGCAAGACATATTAATTGGATTAATTCATTGGAAAATACAATTAATTGTATTGCAGGCCGGCCGAGCTGTTTCTCCGCCCATTTTGCCCCCTCTCTCCACCTAAGCTATACCGCCGGGCACCGTTGCCCTGCGGGATTCCAGATAAGATCTACCCCTGCGATTTCAGCTGGATCTGAATGACCGGGGGTTATCGCTAAGCTCCGTGTGTTTGTGAGTGCTCGGAGGTAACTCTTTTGAGGAGCCTGGGCGACGTCGTCTCCCCCCTTGCAGCCGCCGCGCCGCCTCCCCCTCTGCCGCTGGCGCACCACCCCTGGTGTCGGCGCCCCGCCTTCTTCCGCCCGACGCCCCGCCTTCTTCCGCCCGACGCCCGTCGTCGCAGATCATCGTTGACACCCCGGCGTCATCGTCTTCGTCATCGCGGCAAGTTCTCTGTGACCTCGAGGTCGGGTACGTACGACTTCATCGTCAACGCTTGTGCGGGAGCGTAATCCCCGCTATCGGTCTACATGGAGGTAATGTAACCCGTTCCACCACCGTTATCACATGTACTAGATAGATAGATCCTGGCTAGTTAGGGTTTCGTACGCTAGAAAAATTATTGTTTTCTGCACCGTAACCCCTTCAGGGAGTTCACCTATGGCAACCATGTGACTACCTCGATCCTTATGCTGCTCTGGATTGCAATGTTGCTCGAGAGGTTCTTTAGATGGATGTTAATTTCGTTTTCAGTTAAGGTCTGATGTCCAATACGTGGTGCAGACAGGTGGCTCGTTTCGGCAGATGCCGCAGAGCGGTTGGAGCTGTTCGAAGCAAACTGACTGGAGGAGAAGCGTGTAAATTCAACCGTTTATACTACTTACTTGCTGTTTGTCTTGAAGATTTTTACCTGTTATGAATTTTAACTTCTGTTTCTGGCAGGAGAACAAGGTTCTAAAGTTCATCAGCTTCATGTGGAACCCTGTGTCCTGACTCCTGAGTGATAGAGGCAGCAGGGTTCATGGCATTACTCTTAGCAAATGGGGGTGTAAGTCAACTACTGCTATGTTACTATAAGTTTTGTGACTGATTCAGTCATGGAAGTCTATGGACTTTCAGTAAAAGAAGAGATGGGGTGAGATCTGGGGAGCGCCACTTATCAAGGTTACTGTTCTCCATATACTCGCAGACCAACATCCTGATAGGAGTGCCATGGATCCGAATGCTGAGCAGAGGTACGATAACTAAAGAAATGTGAAGCATTACATTGCTTTCTTGGCTGAAGAGCAAGCTAGCATTTTGTCCTGAGATAGCTGCAGGAATCAGAGAACAACATGCAAAAGGAGCAGGAACGCAGGCAGCGGGGGACAGGAGGCGGCTGCCAAACGAAGTGTTCCGCTGATCCTACATGAGTTGGAATGATATTACGTACGTACGCCCATCAATGATAGCTGCGACGATGACTCTAACCTGCCCCTTTCTCCATTTGATGAGTCTCTGCATTGCCCCAATTGCCATGTATCATTCATATGATGGACAAAGGAAGATCATGTTCGGGACTATTTCTTGCAAAGTGTTTGTAGTGGATCTTGCAAAGTGTTTGGGACAATGATTTTCGGCGCGTGAGTGGCACAATCAATTTCAAACTGAATCGATCGGTGAAGTTTGTCAGAGTATTTTGTATATTTGCCTACTCGGTATTTCACGAGTTATGAACATGCAAGAAAGGATACTAAATCTCGTCGTAAATTTCCCAAGCCAAAATTATCACGGTAGTTTTAGACTCCTCTTGTGTGGTAATTTTCCCTTGCTTATCAAAGGAATTAACTTGGCAAAACCTGAAACCAATCAGGAGAATAAAAAATGGCACACATAATCATACTTAATGTTTGTTCGTTCATGTTATTTAGGTTGTTAAGATGAAAATGCAATAAATTTTTCATCCTACAAAAAATAATTTCAATCAAATAGGCAGTAAGCTCCGACCAAGGCTTCAGAAAACCAGAATTGACTAAAGGAAAAAATTCGGTGGTCGCACTGAGCGTTCGGCTAACCCCAAGGCCCCAACAATTCTCCGGGTTGGGAAACTTATTTTCTCTTCCTCACTTTTTTGTATTGTTTTGCTCTGCATTTATTAAACTTTATATCTCTTTATGTCAAATTTAACGATCCCGAAAATGTTTTGAAATAATTACGGTAAAAATTCTACTTTGTATACAATCATTATGTAAATGACTTACATTTATTTATCATATGATTAAAAAGGTTGTTTTTTAGATCAGAAATTTCTCGAAGACACATGCTCATGGTTAGTAATCCCATTCCATAAAATTGTTTCCTGATATTGTAACTATTATTTCTCCATGTCATCGTATGAAAATGATGATGAAATCATTGGTTTATAAAGATTAACCCGAAGCAACGTATGGGCATTTTGCTAGTAGAGATAGAGATTTTTTCTTTTGAGAAAATATAGCACCGTAGCCTGTAGGACGCCCTAGAAAATTTACTCATGGGCTGGCCCAAGCTACTTTAGTAGGCCGCACACAATATAAATGTTGCCGGAGGTCTAACATGTGAGCCCGATTTCTGCTTTCTCGATACGGCCGGAACCCCAAAGCCCACCACCCTGTCCCCGTCCATCGCCGGCGGGCGCCACCACCATGCCCAGCGCGGCCGCCGCAAGAGCCTTCTTCCCATCGCCGTCACCGTCTCCCATCCTCCCCGCGGGACTTCGAACCGCGGTCGCTTTCTTCCCCCGGAGATCTCCTCCTTCCACCGCCCTCTCCCTCTCGGTCTCCGCCCCCGCCTCGCCGCTGGCGCCGGCGGCCAACCCCAAGTACCACAACGCGAAGGCGGACGCTGGAGACGAGGACGTGGACGGGGGAGAGCTTCTTCGGAGGTTCACGCGGGAGGTGGCGCGCTCGGGCGTCAAGCACGAGGTCAGGCGGCGGCGGAGGCACGAGGACGCGCGGGACAAGCGCAAGCGCAAGTCCCGAGACGCCGCCTGGCGGTTGAGCCGCAGGTGCGTCCCCCCTGATCGATCGACCGATTGTCCGATTACTTGCCTGATATCCTGATCCTGCATATGCCGATCTCTTTCAGTTTGGTCTCCCCACTGTGTTGACCACTATCTTTGCTGCATTCGCTTACTCATTTTAGGTGCTATAGATCACATGATGATTTCTCATTCTTCTGCATCATTGTTTCTGTACCATTTGGCAGCATTTTTGAGATTTCGGTGGTTGATTTGTCCACATATGAACACGATGTTGCATCCAAATTAAGCAGCACACTCATATCAGTATATCACATCAGATTGCTATGCTGATCATGTTAGATAACAGTACTCCACTCGGTACCCCTATTCACAGTAGCAATTCAATTATTGGAGGGATTAGCTGTATAATGTGAGTACAGTGTAGTTTCAAATGGAACTATGGACATCAAATTATTCATGCAAACTATTCTGTGGTCATATGTTGCTGATCATGAATGCATGGTGGCAATGTGTATTGCCAATTCGTAGAAACCAATGTGGTGACCCAAGTCGATCGTCCATTGAAGAATCGCACGGAGAGTTTATACTGAACTTTGTATTTTTTTCGGCAAGGGACATCCCTAGTTCTTTGAAAGGGCGTATTATACTTGGTGATTCAGAAGCACCTCCAAGTTCATTATCCGAACTGTAGTATTGTTCCTCCTAATTGGTGCTAGTCCTTTTTCTTGTAGGCGCTTCAAGGGTCCATACCCATTTGACGAGGAGGAGCCGAAGGAGGGAGTCTCGGACGATGATAGGCGTGATAACTGGGATCTTCCTGGAGGAGAGCTTCCTTCTTACAGATGAACCGAAAGGCCACACTTCTGTTTCTGTTTCTGCCTGACGAAGAATTCTGACGCCTCAGTTCAGTTCTGTTTCTTTAGTAGGATGAGGAACCTGATTTCTCCTTTTGCGTAGCAGGGAAGACATGGCTAGGTAGAGTGAGCATGCATCTTCAGGATCCAAAGCTATGTTTCGAATGTAATGTGCCTATATCTCAAAGAGTCAAAGCTCTAACGTGAAGGTGTGATCTCTGCTGTGTATTTCAGTCAGAATTTCCAGTTTGCTGCAGTTGCAGTGATCTAAGGCCATGAGTCCTCTTAATTCTTTCGTCCATTTCTATTATGGTAGGTGCAGCTGATAGCAAACACACTAAATAAGTTCATTTGCTCTTGGCCCATATGGTCACCTTTTTTTCTTAACTTAATATGGTTTACCTGATAGGCCAGATTTAATGGCCCAAGAGCCTGCCACTACAAGAGTTTGCAAAAAAAAAATTGCTTTCTGTTTGTGTGCCATGGATTTTGTGATTGCTGACCATGCCTAAAAAAACATAAATCATTTAAACTTGTATTTTTTCTTTTTACTGGCAACATATGATTGTGTATGAATTCATTGACGTCCCAGGTCCTAATTTACATAAATTAATTGCAAGGTTTATGCGTAGTAGTGTAGGCATAACAATTTGAAAATTATGTTAAACAAAACGATAAGTACTTATTTATTATGGGTGTAAATTCATCCCCAAGGTGATTGGTGAGTGGAAGGAATTTGATGAATCCCTTCACCCATTTTTCTTAATTTTTCAAATATGTTTACATCCCAATACACTAGTATGGTGTAAAAAACTATTTTTGGGGATATTTTGAGATTATCCCAGGTAAAATCAGCATGGTAAACGAATCATTCGAGATTTTTCAGAATCTGAAATGATCCCTTTGAAATATACTTCAAATTCACTGAAGATAAACAAGCCTAAGGGCTAAGGGAGAACAAAGATGTGAAGCCACAAGACGACGCGTGCACGTCCATGTCACTCTTCCCGCAGATTCTTGGTATTATTAGGCGTATTACTGGGAGTGCCATTCTTCTCCTGCTGCTGATTCGTCGAGTTGGCGGCCATACAGCTATGGTTTACTTGGAGAACGGTCGAATGCTCCAGCACAGCGGCGACAGATTGCTTCTCGAGCGTCAGCAGACAACGCCTCAGCGTCCGCCCGCCTAACAGCAGTCCCACCACCGCCACCGGTATTTCTTCCCGCTGCCTCGTGACTTTTTAATTTATTCATGTCTCTTCTTTTCTTCAGTATATTCAAATGGTTCCTTGTTCCACAATATAACCCGTTTTGGCTGACTCAAAGCTCCACAAGGCAAGAAGAGTCCAGGCAAACTCTGTCCAGCAAAGTACAGGAATCTGTTATCTTTTCACAGAGATAACCATTGTAACTGTGAACGCAGTTGCAGTATGCAGTGATTAACATGTTGCAGATAGTGTGAAACCCAGCAGTAAACCTCACGTGGATCATGGCATTCTGTCCTGTATCGTCAGCAACAGTCTATCTACACTTCTACATCACCTTCTACCTCTGACTATAGTATATAAGCCAAATCCCATCCCTCCAGTTTAGCTAAGCACAACTCTGCTGTTCAGTAGAGACAAGCAGAATCAATGGTGTGGTGTGCCAGCGGCTTACCTGCCAGAAATTCAGGCACTGCTGACCTTCCGAGGTGCAACCTACCTAGGAACAGTATTCAGCTATCACGCTTGGCAGCTCATATGTCTACATACATGCCCTGCCAATACTGTTATTCTTATTATACATGTGGTATGTGGACTATTATTGTATTATTATTTGTACACTGATGGGGCACCATATGGCCAAATCATTGCTTAGTTTGTGTAGTTTACTCCTCCAGTCTTCGTCAGCACACCACCAGATGGCAGCACCCCCAGAAGGAACCAAACCGGCCTCTCGTGTTCTTGTCCAGAGCATTCCTTGATTGGTACAGCTAAACAAACAATGCTGATCTGGGGAGTGGAGATTAGGAAAATTAAAAAGAAGGTTTTGTCAGCCTGGTTCCAACCTTTGACCTTAACTAGTGGAAAGCTGTCCTGGTAGACCTGGGATAGTGGTATAATAGTACAGAACTGGAACCTTTGGGGAGTGTGTAGACAAGGCCATCTTTTCTGTCTTCAAGAGGAAAAGAAGCCTAAATTTTATCAAGCGTTCTTGTGTGTGTTAGGTTAATTAATCAAGTAACCAACCCTCCCTCCCTGAAAGTTCAGTAATGAAAGATGAAGAAGAAAGCAATGGCTATGAGAATGATCTGGATGTGGATCCAGTTGCTTTAGATTTGATTTTTCTCTAAGAAATTGGCTGATTTGATAGGAGAATGGTACATTCCCCAAAGCAACTAGAATCAGTTACGACTAAAGATGCTAAGCATAAGGTGGCCATCATGCATATATCAAATAAAGTAAAAGAAAGCAGGCGACATTGATAGTTGTCCGGGTGTAAATTTTTCCATGAAATGTCAAATATTCTTGCAGGACTACTTGCTCTTCATAACCAATTTCTTTGCATAGGTTGGTGATCAGCTAGGTAAGCATTATAATTCTACATCTTCAGATCTACAATATAATTAGACGAGAGAAGACAGAACAATGAAGTCAAGTAATTCACTATATACATTCTCCCTTTCGACAGTAAATTGTTCTAATTATCCGTGTAGATACAAAAGAATCATTTATCTCTTATATATGATATGTTAAAAGAAAAAGATGATTCTAAACTAAGGACACCAATCTAACAACAAAGCCTAAACATATACCGAAGAGCAAAGATTACCCTGCTACCTATCCCATTTCGTGTTTCTTCTTTTTGCTGTCTGTTGTTTCTCCATATCATGTATTGTGTCCCGTGCGGATCAAATGAAGTGGTCAACAATCTACCATGGAAGATTTCCAGTCTGTGGATCTGTGAATTCTTTATGCACAAAATCTTTCAAACTGGTGTCATATACTTCACAGAACCGACTCGGCCAATCCTCTGGTTCCACTGGTTTGGTCCCTAGACCTGGTGCCCTGTCCCTGGATCCAACATTCTCCTCGTCTTGCCAATCGGCAACATAGGTCGCAACACGCCCAGAGAACTTGTCCTTGAACACCTCCCAGACTTGGTATTTGTAGTGGTTGATCAGCATCAAGCCCTGACCAACGTTTGCATACTTCATCCCTTCCTTCAGATGGAAGTGATGCACCACATTGATCAGTGATGGATTCAATGCATCTGGCCTCACAATTGACTTGTGGCGCTCCGGCGCAGCCAACCGGCAGGTGTACCCTGTTGTGACTCCCTTCTTGGGGATCTTTGTCCGACCTGATGGACCAAAGCTGTGGCACGAAGTCCTGAGTTCACCAATCTGTGGCCTGCTTGAGTAATTCCGGATGACATCTTGTAAAGTTTGGTTGCCAGGAAAGTGCAAAAACTCGTCGATATCGATGAACCCCACCCACTCGCAGCTCTCCCGGGCCCTGAGCGCACAATGTGCAAATCCAGCTTCCTGAGATTTCATCCATGGCCACAAGTAGCGTGTCACACTGTATGTGGATGGATCCATAGTGTTGAGGACTTGCTCAATGTCATCGTCGCTATTGTTGTCATAGATGAACCACCGTTGCACACCGATATGAGAGTGGTAGATGATCCATTCCCGGAGGAACCTTGCTTGGTTGCGGAGCATGGTGCATACACACATTGAGTGTGCCTTCTGCTGCCGATGCCTAGTACGCCGGTGCCTGTTATACCTAGGAAGTGGCTCTGGTTGTGCGATTGAGGGGAGTGTCGAGCTCCCTCTGCCTTTAGTCCTGATGGAGACCAACATAGGTTCGCCATCACTGTTTCTGTTGCTGCCCTCATCAGCTGTCATCCTGAGGTACCGGCGAACGCGGAGAGGTGTCACACACCGGAATGTCTCCTGAGCAGCAGAGATCACAGGGGACGTGACAACAAACTTCGGCTTCGACAAGTCCCGGCCAAAGACACACTCATACCGTGATGACACACCGAGACGGCCTGGGCGGAGGTTCATCCCTTTGGCAAACAAAATGGTGGAGTTATCCCGGCTGTCAAGAAGCGCCGTGTACACAAGCCGGTCCCATTGGAATGGTGGCACCGGCGGCGACTGCGTCAGAGACAGGGACACAGCCACCCCAGATGGTCCGGCGGGGCAGTGCACGAGGCTGGGTCCATCCGGCAAGGCGGCGACCGAGAGGGGAGGTTGACGCAGCTGGGTTGAGTTGGCAATGAAGTACAGGCACTCGAATTGCCAAGAAGCTGGCAGCAAAGACCCATCTCTGAGGATTAGGAGAACATGGTCCGGCAGAGCGACGGCGTGCCGAATTTGGACAGAAGGCAAAACGGTGCCAGCGCCATCGCCACCAGCTTGCTGCACCCGGCGCTCTGAGGAGAGGGCGTTCAGGGTCGCCGATGGCCATGCCGTCATGAGGACCGGCCGGAACGACGCTGCATAATCACAAGGACACGAGTTAAATTATCACATCACAAGGAGAAATAACCAAACGAATTTAAAAAGCGTGCCTAAATTCATCACGCACGACACAAACATTCTTCATGTGAAGACGTGAGCTTTTTTCTATTCTATTCTGGGATCAATCAGTCAAAGGGCAGCAGCATGAGACTCGATGGCTAACGTTACGATCCAGAAACGGCAAGCTGCTCAAATCGAGCAGGCGAGCCATACAGAAATCTAGCGATGAGAACTGCGATTTTTCAGCCAGTGATAAGACTCCATCAGATCTCCAGCGACTCCACTTTAGAAAGAGTCCAACTTTTATTTTTCACCTCCACAACCACAAGGATGAACACCAACGAAGATTGGCATCTAAAAATGGATTTTTTTCCCACCACGCACTGCTCTAGCCACAAGATTTACATGAGAAAATAAACAATTCCACCGAGCTACCTAAACCCAACCAAGACACAATTTGCCCCACCCCCGCGGGCTCCAGATTCCATGAGGGGAATGGGCTCACTCACCTCCAATGGCGTGCACGCCGCCGAAGACGACCGCTCCGGCGCACAGGAACGCGAAGAACGCAGCGAACAGCCGCCGCCGCGTCCCCGCCGGCGGACTCCGGCCACCCCTCGCGCCTCCACCTCCTCCTCCGTTCACCCCCTTACCGCTCCCGAGCCTGCTCAGCTTCCTCTCCTTGGCCGACACCGCCATGTCGGGAACCGTCCGTCCGGCCGTCGCCTCCTCACCCCGACAGCGCGCGGCTCAGATCCACGAGGCCGCCACGGACCGCACCATTAACGCGTCGGCGGCGCAGCCAGAATGACGGCGCCTCTGCCCCTCTGAACTCTCACCCCGGCTCCTCCCCGGAACTCGTTCGTTTCCGCGGTTGCCGCAGTCGGTGTGGTGGTGGCGAGGTGGCCGTAGAAACCGAAGCGGTGGTTGCTCGGGGTGGGAAGCCGTCGCCGCAGCGGCGGTGGCGTTTATACCCGCGCGCACGCCGGCCGACGGGTGGGCCACGAGCTCCTACCTGTCCCCACACGTCGGTGGCGGCGCGTTTTCGGGAATGACGGGTGGGTCCGGATCGACACACGGTCACTGGCTGGTGGGGTGGGGAGTAACGGCACGGGCACGCCCGGCCAATCAGTAGGCGTTACGTGGAGCGGGGTTAGCTTCTTAGACGGTGAGGGTGGATGACGTGTGGGACCCACAGGTGGCACCCAAAAGTCAGTTGGGTGTGCGAGTCTGTAACAGCAATTATTGGTGTGCACATGGGGGAACGTATCCAGTCCTGTATGTTCACCAGGGAATTTCTTGGAATAGAATAAAATATTATTCGTAAGGAAAATGTGTTAACACTAAAAGAAGGCGTTCATTCTGCTACGCTGCTTTCGCTTCCAAAGACATTTAATTAGCTGACAAAAGAGTGGGTTTGGTTTTGGAATAAGGTGGAATGAAATGAAACCGTTTCACACTTAGAATTTATTCTTCTGTTTGGTTAAAAAGAGGAATGGAACCAACTGATTGCTCAAAAGAGAATGGTCCCCTTATATGTAGAACACACTCGTCCGGTCAAATCAGTAGAAATAAGTGGAACGACACGCTACACTGATAACTACACTCTTTAAAGGTTTACACCACCATTTCATTTCATCATTTGCCTCTAACCAAACATAAAAATAGAATGTCACAGTATGTCTAGATAAATGTATATACGTATGAATGTGAAAAATTAAAAGTGAAAGGGAAGGACTTGGTGGTTAGACGAGCCAAAGAATATTTTTGCCGGGGAGTTCGAGGTGGTGAGGTCGCATACGGTTGTTGATGGTGCAAGCCCGTGATTTTCACACTTTTAGATTTTCAATGTGTTTCTTCGCAAGCATATAGTTTGTTGCATACACACACCGACCATGCTGGAATGATTTTGAGCAATTTTTATGCTCGGCTATTTAATCAGGGCATACCGTGATCCGGACTCCTAATGGAGCTCCACCCTTCAGAGAGAGTATATGCATGAAGAATCTACCATCTCATCGCATATATTATCACATTAATTGCTAAATTCAAATATTCAAAATGATTGATTTCATAAACCATTAATCATATTAGAGAGTCTTCTTCACTTTTGTGTTCATCTTCAAGAGAGCTTCAAAACTTGATCTCGTGTTCCTATGTTTTTTACATTTTTCACGGCACTAGTTGCCATTTTTCTTGTATACTCGTGTTGCCAAAATTGTGATATGCTTCATTCCACCGAGAAGTTGCATCACGATTTGACCAGAAAAATCATGGATAATATTTTGCTGATACTCTTGAATTTAAAGAAGGCCCTACCTGAAAGGCTAAAGGTAGTCAAACGTGGTCCTTTAAAGGGTCCTGTACCGTACGTATTAAACACTGGTTTAACCCTTGCTGGACCATGGTTAAGCGCTTGCATTGCAACTTGCATGATACAGTATATGCCAACCCTGGAAACCTGCAGCCAAAACAAACTAATGTCGAGCCCTTGCCAAAAAGCTATTATAAAAAAGTCATTGTCCTGGCAAATGGCAAAAATACTTTACTGACTGCACTAAATGTTCATGCAACTTGCTTACCTTTTCTTTGTACAATTTAGTAAGGCGCATGGCTGCAGGACTCGAGATTCTTCACCTCCTCTGGATTCAGGGAGCAGCGTACTAAATGAGAAGGATTTAGAGAATCAATCTCTCGCTGTGTGGATGCTAGGACTACCCTGTCCAGTACTAATTTATTGGCAGTAACATCTCAACGAAAACAAATATCCAGTGTGTTTTTATCATCCGGTAGTAACTTAAGATCTGTTTGTGTTTTGTATCCAAACAATAATTCATTTCAGCATGCTTGATCTTTAAAAACATGGACATTTCATGGCCTCCCCTGTTCTGCAAGAGTAAAAAGTATCTGAAAAGCAAGAGAGCGTAGCAAGGATAGTCCTGGTCAGAGTTTGTTGGAAAGCAGAACCGCGTTTCAGAAACAGGTTTCTAAGCACGCGCAGCTCGTGCTGGAGAATATTGGAACGGAGCAGAGCAGGAACTTGATGTTGATCTGAGCTATAAAAGGGCAGCCATAACTCTGGAAATTTTCAAGCCGAAACACACGAGGTGGCTCTGAAAGTAAGAGTTGTAGGAGACTGAACTCTTTCATGTCCGAGACATTTCTCCAGGAGTTCAGTTTCCTCCAACGTCTCATCTTCAGCGCTGCATAAACCACAATCAGAGAAGATAATTTGGCAGATGAATTTGAGTGTTGGATGGGATCAAATCTTGCTGCTGGGTGAGACAAGATTTGGTTTCCTCCAATATCTCATGTTCATCTGTCAGACACTGGAACGTTGCAGGTAGTGAGAGTTCGATGAACAGCTGAAAACTTGTCTGAAGAACCTCGGAAGCTGAATGTGAGATTTGATAGGCTAAACCCTGAAGCAACCCCTTTCACCATTTGAAATGCAATACATGTTTGAATATTTCCTATCTTCTTCCAGCCATCAAACTTGTTCAATTCGTTTTCTTGAGATGTGGAATAGTAATATCTTATTTCATGGTAAGTTTTAAAAAAAGCATGCATGCATCAGAATTTGCATTACATCTACTGAAGCAAAAACATGTACACCAGTTCATATTACCAAGACAAAACTAGAAGTTGTTCATACATAACGCATTACATTTCAGCAAAATCACCCTTAACAAGCAAGTGTAAGCGTCACATCGACCTGATGTAAGCATAAACCTTATATAAGCCCAGGACAGGTAATTTGCCTCCTTCCCTTCGTTCATCGGCGACGAAACTGAATCCACCATCTTGCAACAACCGACAGAACACAAGAGCAGCGCCAAAGCTTTGCACATTCATCATCTAGGTCATATTTACATGTCAGATTTCCAGGATCAGGCAATAAAAGGCAAGCAGTCATCCATGTGGATTCATGTCAGCGATGTAACTCGATCCTGCGAAAGAGCAGCTCAAGCAAGTTAGGTAGAAGAACTCTGCTGGTGGACTATTGCCTCTGGCCTTGCTGCTTGTAAATTTGACAAGGCAACTTCCTCCAGGCGCTTCCATGTAGCCTCACGTTTTGATCTCACCGCAGCTCCTTGAGCTTCGTCGTCCTGAAACTTCTTAAGGCACTCCTCAAACAGTACAGGGTCATGGTCCAAGAAAATTTTGCGTACATTAAGACTCAAGCTTTGAACTGCTTGGTTCCAATGACCTTTTGTATTTCGTTCTAACGCAGGAAGGATTATGGGCAGTAACACCTTGCTGTTCTGTTTGATCAAACCCTCAATATGATCGTTGTTCCACAGGAACAAAGCTCTCTCTGCCACCTGCAAAATGAAAGAAGAGATGCATCATTAACTTGTATACTAAACAAGTTGCATGGAAACATTATGGAACATAGAATAATTTATCGTATGGTCCTACTGCCAGAACATTACAGAAAGATAATGAGGTGCAAGACTAAGTATAGACAATTATTCTTGATCAGTGGAATCAGTTGTTAATGAATTCAATGACACACCATTAACAGCCAAATGAACAACATATATAAGTCTACCTTTCAGGCCTCCACAAAAAGTGAATAGTAGGCATGATAATTAAGGATATAGTGATATACTCTATTGTGAGTTTGTGACCAGAATAAAAACAGCTTGTGTATGAAAGTAGATTGCTTTTTAAAGAGGGCATATCACAGGAGGTCAGAATGCTAACTTAGTGGTCTTCATGTCATGTACTATTTACAGCATAGACATACAATCAGCCCAAACTCAATACTAATATTATTATTTTTTACCACTTTCAGTCCAGTAAGCATTTCAAGTAAACATAGCTCAGAATGCTCACTTAGTGATCGAAGTATAGAAATATATGTACTTTCAAAGTGATTCTAAATACAGGAAAAATTTGGCAGTTTATTCAACCATCCACAATAAACAATACATATGTATATCACGAAATAACAATATCCATAAGAGACCACACAGTCTTGAAGGTCTTGCTATGATGAAGTGATGACTTACTATATCTCTAGGAAACAAAGGGTAAATCAGTAAATGGGTGCACTAATAAGCTGTGAAACTAACCACATTTAGGTTCTGTCCTCACATCCTATCTGAATATGATCAAAAAAATAAATAGAAGTCTAACTTTCAGGCCTCCACGAAAAGTGAATAGCAGGTATGATATTTTAAGGATATACTGTATTGTGACCAGAATAAAATCTGCTTGTGTATGAAAGTAGCTTGTTTTTGAAATAGGTCATTACGAATAATTATATGAAAATATTATATACATAGAAACCTAGTTATACAAATTAGTAAGAACATAGGAGCTCAGAATGCTGACTTAGTGATCGAAGGATAGAAATGAACACGGATGTACTTTCAAGACGATTCTAAATACAGGAAAAAGGTGCCAGTTTCTTCAGCTATCCCACCCACAATATATGACTTACGAGACATACATATCACGAAATAACAAGATCCATAAGAGACCATACAGTTTTGACTGTCTTACTATGATGAAGTGGTGACTTGCTATCAGTAAAGGTGATTATATCTCTAGGAAACAAAAGGTAAATGGGTGCACTAGGAAGCTCTGAAATTAACCACACCGGGTTCTGTTCTCATATCCTATCCGGATATGATGTAATGCTAGTAGTGTTATTAAAACGATGAACACACGTCAATGATAATTTAATACTGGCAGACTTAATTATTAATACACACCACCACTTATCTAATTCAACATTTATCAGCTATAGTTACATAGAGGGGTAATGTGATAAAGGTGATGTATGCTTTCCGATACTGATATGAAACTTTTTGGTACCAGTATTCATAAGGAAACAAGGTAATTCAGCAAAGCCAACTCTTGCAATATTTTTCTCATCAACCATTATCCAACCTCGATCTCTCCGGATAAAGATAGTTCCTGAGAATCTCGGGACTTGGATAAGCTTGAAGTAGCAACACAATGGACCTTGTTATGGCCAAGTTATAGTCAACAGCTTAAATCAATTCAGTATCTGGATGTTTGCAAGGAATTATTCATGACGTAATTATATTGACAAGGAAACGGCTAACATAACTATCTGATTTCAACATGAATAGAACTATTATGCGCTTAATATTTATGCCTATCGTTTGCTACAGCTCAGTTAATTGCAAAATAGTTCTACAAAATCACAGCATAAGCAAGAACTGTCACAAAATTAATAATAGTTTGTCATGACAAATTCCATGAGAAATTAAGAAGTAAATATCACATGTGTGGTTTTTTTTTGGCACTCTGCAATTCCAATCTTACCTGGAAGTGAGAACTACATAAACAGCGTGCAATCTGTCGGAAAAGCGGAACCATACATCTCTGGAATTCTGCTGGCTGGGTAGCATCCAGTACCTCCTCTAACTCGCCCAAAAACATCACCTCCTTTGAGCTATTTGTGATAGGCCAATACTTAAGTAAACCTCTTATAACAGTATCAGCAAGCTTGCAATCTTTCTCAACAAACTGAGTGACACAGTACGACAGTTGCTGATGATACATGCTAACGCATTTTGGTTTGTGGAGTGGTATCAGCGCTCGGACTAGAAATGATTTATGCTCTTCCTTGAGTGGCAAAGCAAAACCATTGATTATGCTACCCAAAATCTCTAACAGCTCTGCAATCCCGTAATGCTTCTCTGTCTCAAATATAAATCTGTAGAATATATTATTAATCGACTTCCTGATGAATGGACGGTGTACCATAAACTTGCCATATATCCTGTGAAGTATTGTCTTCAAATACTCCCTTTCCCTAGGATCCTCAGAGTCGAAGAGATCAAGCAGCTTGAGAATGAAACCCTGATCGACATATCTCTTGGCCATCTTGGCATCTGTCTCAGGAGACTGAACAAATCTCAAGAATAGTTCAAAGACAATCTGCAGGTGAGGCCATGCCGGGTCCATGACAGGCTCTTCCTCCTCCAAATCAAACGACTCGAGTGCCTTGTTCTCCCTTGGTGCAGGATTCAGGGCCCGGAACAGGTTTGTGGATACCATGTTAACAGCCTCTTGCACAACAGGCTCTGGGAATTTCCCGGTGGCAGAGGTGACATAATCCACGAGCTCAAGCAATGTTTGCCTCTTGATCTCCTTCTCTTTCACATCCTTTGTCGGGTCCGTGAAGTCGAACACCACGCAGCACATGGCGAGCTTCCTGAGGAACAGGCCAGGTTTCTCCGAAGGCGGCACATCCCGGAAGCTTGGAAGCGCCTCATAAGCAGGCGGGGCAGTAAAACCATTGCTGGCACCACCCGCACCAACACCGGCGTTCTTGTTGCTGTAGCTCTGGCCAGGATTCGCGCCCGCGGCAGCATAGTTGTTTGTATTGACAATCCTACTAGACATGGTCAAATCCGTGGTGGTTCTTGCATCAGACGTCAGGGTGGACAACGAGGAGCCGGCGGCTCCGGAGAAATCCTTGTCGCCGGACTTGGCCTGCTTCTTGGGGAGCCTGCCCAGGATTTGCTTAATCATAACGGATTGACGAAACAAGTCCCCGATCAGACCGCGCTACAAAACTCCCCCCAAATCCATCACCTGATCAAAGCACATGCTGTGACCCGTGAGAAACATCGAAAAAAGGAAATAATTTTAATCGGAAGAAAAAAAAAGGAAATCCACGCATCGCACGAGAACGATAGGGTAAATAAAACTGAACCTCACCAGATCAAATCGAGGCCTCCGGAGTTGAAACCGCGCCTCTCCGATCGGTGACGCCGATAAAAAGAAGAGCCGCCCTGGGTCAAAAGGGGAGATGGGGCTCAGAGGGTAAAGCAAAAGGCGAAAAAATCGCGCCTTTTCCCCCAAAAATTTCCACGCGAATTGGCCCGGGCGGAAAGGAGAGGGTGCAAACTGGATGGATTCCTGCAGAAACCTGTGGGGAATTCGTTGAGGAGGAGGAGGAGGTGGTGGTGGAGGCGTCGCCGGTCGGGTTCGTTCGGGTCGCTTCCTGGGGGAACAGTGGGAGGAGGAGTCACTGGGTGGGCGAAGCGAGGACCAGAATGGGAGCCAAAAATTATTAAAGAGATGTTTTTTTTGGACCAAATCTAAGACGAGTAGCTTCGGTCGGTGGCTGGTAAATATTCTGGTGCACATTTTAGGTTGCACCCAACACAAACACAAAGTTCAGTACTAGTTCACCTTAGAAAAACTCAACTAAAAATGCTTCGTGAAATAAAACTCAACTAAAGATTCAACTAAACAAGATAGAAGTCGACACCAGTTTTTTATATATTTTGGATTACTGGATTGTGACTTTGTAGACGGCTTGAAATACTCCATGAGTTTATCCAATAGTAGTGATTTTCTTGGAACAAAAAATATTGATCCACCGAGATAACCGGGCGGAAAACCTTAACGCTGATTTTAATGCTTTATACGCGTATAACTCTAGTTATAGATTGTGGCCTTGGGATTGTGAACCTCGTGAGTAATTGGCATCCAAAGTTTTGGCCCATCTTGGTGGCACCGAATTACTGCGGTGTAAAGTTTTATTTTAGTTAGTTGTTCATCTTTTTTTTTTCCTTATCTATCATCTTCCCCACAATACAACATACAAGAAGTGATTTGGTAACCTAACTTACATGTCAATCCCCCAACCAATGATGTGTAGCGATTAGAAGTTACCTCGTATTACGATGGGCGGCTCATGCAATTTTAATATATCTACAAGATTAGTTCAATTTGTACATGTTTAATTTTATATATTTCTTCACCATATGATTTAATACAAGTTGAGATATACAAAATGGAGGTAAAGGTGGTGATTCGAACGTAAGTTGTAAATTTTAGTTGATCTATAGGTAATGATAATCCATCCTCACTCATACCCTGCACGGGCCATGACGGTGTACCTCATGTCGTACTTTACAATTTATTTATATTAAAAGTATCATATTAAAAACTTTGACTTGTGATTTGGACATGCTTCAAAAAGTTTCTTGGTACACTACTCGGTCTATTTACACGACGTAGATCGGGCGAAGAGTCACGAATTTGTGTCATTCGCTGAGTAGGTTAATTTTACCTTGGCAAACGGTAAAATACAATAAATCATATTTATATGTTTGTCAGAACGAGCACAGTAATAGATCCCGGATAATAACCCTCACTGCGAGAAAAGAATGAAAGTACAAGAACCAAAATGATTGCCTAAAAAATATTCTTGGTCGTCTTCGTGTACTCTTTGTGAGTACTCAAAAGAATAAGTCACCAAAATAGAATTGCCTATAAGAAAATCATATCATGTGGATAATCTACGATTAGATCGCACTTATGATTCAGCACTGGCCCCGCTGATAGACTTGGAATAGCAGGTCCAGCACACAGGGATAAAACTAGGAGGAGGAAAGACCGGAGGCAAAATGGTGGGCACCATTAAAGATGGTCAAATCTCTCTGTCCCTCTCCTAAAAGCTCATCCAATGAAAAAATCTTATGAAAGTTTCAATGTTGCTGCAGCTGATTAGTCCGTCAGATTAGTTCAATAAGCACTCATAAAGATAAACAAAGAGCGGAATAGTGGATATATATACAATCTAATTGATGAAATGACGATTGGTTAGCAACAGAGAGATGGACGGAGACAGTGAGTGAGGGGGAAGTTTCCAACATAAGTGGTTAGATAACCTGCCTCTGGTGTCACTGTTACGAGCTGAAGCAGGTAAACAGATGGCTCAAGGAAAAGAAAAGACAGGGAAGAGATCCATGTCACCTTCATGGCAATGTGATCGACAAAGCAAAGGTCTGTGTTGTGCTTTGCCTGTGTCCAACTGCTTTTGCAATTAAGCAGCTTTCACCTAATCCTAATCCGTGTCCTTTACTGTACCCTGAAAGCAGATCTTAGTCTAGCTAATTAGGTGGCTATAGGCATCAGAAATAAGCCTCCTGAAAAGAAAAATAAGCTATACGATCAGGGCTGAATGCAGCAAGGTTGATTAATCAATCTTCGACATATCTCTGGCCAGCCATCGGTGCTTCACTCCAGTATCTGCCGTCTGGCTAATCTTGAATGGACGGTCGATAGGCTCGCGGTGGCGAATGCATGCTCGGGAACCTAACTCATTCCCTGATGCACACGGCGGCAGTAGCTATCGGTCGATGCGAAATGAACGTCGACAGCGATCAGACGGTCACTGGCAAGCTACTGTTGAAATCTAGTGGACTGGTTAACAATTTGCATCAGACCGGAGTTTTGTTTTGCGCTGGTTAGTGCGTACAAACACGACATGGTAAAACATATATATAAAGCAAGCCGCCTCTTCCCCACTTCTTTTTTCAGAAAGACCCATTCAACGCGATGCATGTCAAGTTTTATCGCACAAATTCCTTTCTTCTCCACTTTCTTCTTCTTCATTGAACGTATGCATTCATAAGAGATTATTCTTCCTGGCACGAAGGCACTTTGATTCTCACTAATAATATCACGAAGCAACACCTTCAATCTAGCAGCAAGCGTCTTCGAGATTACTCTATAAATGACGTCTCAGAGACTTTTATGGTTGAACCGTGTAATGCTTCCGGGGGCATCAACCTTCAAAATAAGAACTATTGTTGCTGAGTTCCAACCTTCTGGTATAGCCCTACTATTCACCGCTGCAAGTTTTTTTTTTGTTAATTCTACTCCAAACAGGTCCAAAAACCTTTTTATAAAAGATTGCATGTAGACCATCCGGTCCCGGAGCCTTCAAATCATCTATGCCGAATAACGCATATTCAACCTCTTCTTCCATGTACGATGTTGCCGGTGATTCATTTATGTAATCAGAAAAAATGGTTTCACTTCTCGTATAACATCCTACCCATGAACATAAGCAGTAAACAACTCTTTAAAATACTCAATGCTAAGAGCTAATCTGATCATCCCCTTCGAGCCAAATCCCCTCACAATTTTTCAGTTTCTTTATGGCTGTCCGCTTATTACGTGCTCTTGCAAAATGGTGAAAAAAAACCGTTTTTTTATTGACATGCTTCAACCGGTTAGCACGGCTTCGCTGCACCCAATAAATCTCCTCTCTCTCAAGTACTTCCTCAATCAGAATTTGTACTTCACACTGACATACATCATTTTCCTCCGGCATTACACCAGCTTTGAGATCCTCTAGCTCTTTATTTAGCTCCTTCATTTATTGTGTGGCTCCTTGAGAACCGTCTGATCCCAGTGGTGCAACTCATCATGGACTATGGTTGTTCAACTTGTGCACATCATTCTCTTCCAACCAACGAACCTCGGAAGAGTTAGCGCCTCCCTAGCGTTGGAAACAACATTCTCATCACATTCTAGAAAACATGGAGTACTGCTCTAATATTAGTTTTTCTTTTCTTTTTCGATGGACATGGCAGGGAAATACGGATGCGAGGGTTGGGTCAAATCTTGGCCCAATATATGCTCCCATTAGTGGAGCCTAATTTTCGGTCTGTTCCTGGCTCGAGTTTAGCCCAATTTCTTTTTCTCGGACAGGCCCATCTACTAGCCCACCCAGCCTACTGCCTAAAAACAAAAGTAGCCCACACAGCCCTTTCTATCAGTGTCATTTTTCTTTCCTTCCTCCATCGAAGTACTCCAACGAACACGATGGCGTCTTTCTGCCGCTCCGCCGCCGCCACTGCCAGGTCGGCGGCGCTCCGGTCGAGATCCCGCATCGCGAACCCGTTCCCGGCGACGAGTTCTCCCGTAGCCCCTCCGTGCCTCCGCAGGTTGCTTTCGTGTCTCGCCACTAAACTAGGTCTCCCGCGAAACTGCTCTGAGAGGTTTTTTTTTTTACCCTGTTAGGTCCGCGGTGAAGGCGCTAGCGGGCGGCGCGGAATCACTGATGCCTCTCCATAGCGCGGTGGCGGGCGCGCGTCTGCGCTCGTGCATCGCAGCCGACTCGTCCTGCTGGAGCTCCCTCTCCCAAGGTGAAGCCGACACTTCTTTGCTTTTTGTACAGTTAAATGTGAAAATCATGCTAGGTTTATTGTCTATACTTGTGTTAATGATTTATTTTATAATTTCAAATGCTGGAATTGCAATGCTTTGTTTTTGTTGAGAGACTAGTCAGATGAGATTGTTAAGTTCTAGGATCTGATGTTTTATATAGCTGGGAAAAAACATTTATGACGTGTGTGTGCATAGGATATATCATTGCGTTGGTCCGAACAGGATGCAAAGCTATTGGGTTTATCAGTTTATGTATGTCAACACTCTAACAGATTCTATTGGCTTTGGAGAACGTTGTCATGCTTGTTGCTCGTAAATTGTAAATTTGATGTAACATTTCTGTCTATTGTCTGTGTGTGCTATGTTTTTATACTTAGCAAGCTAAGAAGATGCATATTCTTAAACACTATTGTTTTTTAGCAGCTAGAGGATCCAAGAACAAGTGATTGGTCTTTAGCTGGATAGGTATAGCGTTTCGTTGTCTGCTTGTGCTTGTTTCTCGCATAAGGACTTTAACCAAACATGCACAGCTTTTCATTGTATGTTGGAGATGACAAGATTGCAGCTATTGTCATTTCGTAATTCTAAAATGGCGTTTTAGAATACGAGGAGTCTAAATATTGACCCTCACGTGTGAACATGTTTAAAACTATTCAGTTGGCTACATGGAAATCATACCACTAGGTTTTTTTTGCTAAGCGTATTTTTTTCATAAATCTGTAATATAAAGTTATTTATATAAATATGAAACTATATGTTGCTTAATGATCAAAAACGTGTCTTAGAACTATGAAAACTTAAAATTTAATGGATCAATTGCTTACTTGTTGTTTACTTACATTTTCAGCGTGCTGATTTCTGTTTTGGTAATCATCCTGGTAGGTTTTATCAAGCGCATCTGATCATGGCTAGGAGCATAATGTTAACGGACATGGATCACGTGTTCCTGTATCATGTTTCAAGATGTTTTCTTTCTGCTCTAAAGAGTAGCACATGTCAGTGTATTAATCTAATTTTGTTGAAAAAGCAGAACTAATCTGTTTCTGACATACCCAAAACTATTATTAATTTCGCTCTATGCAGTAACAGAGTTATCCCAGTTCCTTAACACAGTGTTTACATTTGTGGACATCCTGATTCATAGCACCTGGTGATATTACGATGTTCATCATTTTTTTCCTGACGTTACAAGTATTAGTGGTCATTTGTGTGTTTTTGGATTATCTTAAGTGTGATGCTCAACGGATTACAAAATCCAGGTCAAAATCGTGCCGTGGTGGCCGTTTACAATTCCTTTGTTAAATTGTATTGACTTATGTTTTCTGATATTCAGTAAGGAGCTTTCTCTTTTTTCTTCCTATCTTCTCACTCAGTTTTGTTCTTTTGTATTGAAACAACACATTAGACTTTGCTCTACCACGGTGACAAAGACTGAAGGGAGGTGGGCATCCTACTCGGAACAGCGCTCCACATGGATCTTATTTCCCTGTTAGATGCTTGGCTTGGCGAGACTTGGTGCTTGTGCATTTTCCCCCTTTATATTGATTCCTAGAGTCTGAAATGTCCTTTTCTCTGTATTAACCGTGCATCTTGTGCCTAATCTGAACATGTGTTTTGTTCTTCATGAAGACAAAAGTCGAGTTTGATTCCCTATCCTGATCTTGGTTCACTGATCGTTTGTTCCTTTCCAAAAAATGAAAATCTCATGCTGACAGATCAGAATATTTTTCTGCCGGCTTGCAATCATTATTTCAGTGATTTTGATTAGTTAAGTTGGCAGACTGGACCAGGTCCTATGTGTTAGTATTTTCTATTTGGCCGGCTTACCTTTGTCCTGTATAATTATCAGTTAGTTTGCCGGCCTACCTGTCCTTACATCAGGTCAATGACCTGTCCAAATTTCTGCAATTTGGCAAGCAAGGGCATAGTATACTACTTAAGAACCGAGTTGATACATCCGCTGCATTACCTTCCAATTCTACCATTTGCCAATTTTCCAGTAGTGTGCTCCGGCACGGCGGAGATGGCCGAGATCACATCGGCGGCCACATGTGCTCCCTTCATCATCATCATCTTCTTCGCTTGTTGCCTGCCTCCTACTGTTGTGCCCTTGTCCTTTGACTACCCAACTTTCGGCTCAGATGAGCAGAGGGCCATCAGAATTGAAGGTGACGCCTCCTTTAGCGTTGGACACATTGATATTAGCGCAAACCAGGTGGAGAAGGTGCTCGGGAGCAGAGGGCGTGTGTCATACAGCGCCCAGCCCATGGTGCTCTGGGATGAGCACACAGGCGAAGTGGCTAGCTTCACCACACGCTTCTCGTTTATCATCAAACCACCGAAGAACATCAGCAACAAGGGGGCCGGCATGGCATTCTTCCTTGCAAGCTACCCATCAAGCCTACCGACCGGGTCGTCGGCTTATTACAATCTTGGCCTCACCAACCTAAAAGGAGGTGCTGTAGCGTCAGGCGACAGCCGCTTCGTGGCGGTGGAGTTTGATACCCGCAATGAGACAGATGTATTAGACCCCAACACCACCTTGGATCACATCGGCATTGATGTGAACTCATTAATATCGGTGAATACCTCGGCCTTACCGAGCTTCAACCTCACGGGGAACATGACCGCATCAATCCAGTATGACAACATCTCAAGCATCATGGCTGTGACACTATGGCTTGGTGATGGTCGAGATCAGAATTACAGCCTTAGCTCGAAGGTTGATCTCAAGAATGCATTGCCCGGGGAAGTCGCTATTGGTTTCTCGGCGTCAACTGCAGGAGCCATTGAGCTCCATCAACTGCTTTCTTGGCATTTCAGCTCGTCTTTGGAAGGCAAGACGGCACTGGTAACAGCACCACCGGTACAATCGCCACACTCCTTGGGAACCTCCAGTTCTGGAGTTATAGCGGGAGCCAGTGTTGGGGCATCATTGTTCCTCGTGCTGCTCTTCACCATGTCAGCCTTGTTGGTATGTCATCGTCGGAACAAGAAGAAGCAGGATGCAGAGGAGAAGGATATGGACTCCGAAGGCGAGGTGGTCATGGAGATGGAGTTGGGGACGGGGCCAAGGAGGTTCCCTTATAGGCAACTTGTGAACGCGACAAGGAACTTTGCAGTGGAGGAGAAGCTTGGGCAAGGTGGCTTCGGTGCAGTGTATAGAGGCCACCTGAGAGATCTTGGCCTCTCGGTGGCCATAAAGCGATTCTCCAAGGAGTCGTCCATGCAAGGGAGAAAGGAATACACGTCGGAGATCAACGTCATCAGCCGGCTGCGCCACCGGAATCTGGTGCAGCTCCTCGGCTGGTGCCACAACCATGGTGAGCTTCTGCTGGTCTACGAGCTCATGCCCAACCGAAGCCTCGACATCCATCTCCACGGCAAGGGTACCTTCTTGACATGGGCAATGAGGTAACATCTCATACAATATTAGTTGCACGGTGCCAAACCTGAACCTGGCGATTGTACATATATACTACCTTCAAGCTCGTCATAGATGGATTTTAATTGCAACAGGATGAAGATAGTGCTGGAGCTTGGCTCTGCCCTGCTCTACCTCCACGAGGAATGGGACCAATGCGTGGTTCACCGCGACATCAAGCCGAGCAACGTGATGCTGGACGAGTCCTTCGGCGCCAAGCTAGGCGACTTCGGGCTGGCGAGGCTCATCGACCACGCCGTCGGGATGCAGACCATGACGGTGGTTTCGGGGACGCCGGGCTACGTGGACCCCCAGTGTCTGATCACCGGCCGCGCCAGCTCCGAGTCCGACGTGTACAGCTTCGGCGTGGTCCTGCTGGAGGTGGCGTGTGGGACGAAGCCGATGAGCACGCTCGACAAGAAGAAAGGCGTCTTTCGGCTGGCCGAATGGGTCTGGGACCTGTACGGCCAGGGAGGCGTTGTTGAAGCTGTCGACGGGCGGCTGGACGGCCACTTCGAGGAAGCAGAGGTGAAGCGCGTGATGGTCGTCGGGCTGTGGTGCGCGCACCCGGACCCGAGCGCGCGGCCGTCTATGAGGACGGCCATGGCCACGCTGCAGTCGAAGGATAACAAACAGCTACCCCTGCTGCCGGCCAAGATGCCCGTGCCGACCTATGCGCCACCGATGGCCATGTGGGATGGGCAGTCGTCTTCGTCGTCTACGGGGATGTCGGCGTCCACTGCGACCCGATCATCGGGGACGAGCGGCTTCACAGGGCCAGTGCCAATCGTGACACCCAGGGCCTGAGCACCGGCTGGTTACTGATCAAAGGCAGCTGTACATACAACCCGATCTTGATATTCGTCCAGTTTTGAAGGAGGTTTTACTTCATCTGTGTATCATACCTCTCTTTTTTGCGGGTCTCCTGTGTACCTGAAAAAAAAACACTAATTCTCGTTCTTCATGGCTTTTAATTCTGAACTGAAATGTCCAGCTTGACATCCAATCAGTTTTATTCCTGCTTTATTAGGTCATTTTTCAGAATTCTTCTGTATGAGATCCCGGGCCCAAATTTTCCGATCTATCTCCCTGTTTTCCCTCGGATGCCACTGCCATTGCCGTGACCTCTCTCGGATGCCACTGCCGCATCTGATTCATGTTTAATGACTGTTACGGCAGCCACGGTCGGCGCGTGCACTCCGATCTGAGCCCCTGGCCTGGATCATAAATCCATCATACATGGAATGCAATGCGATGCGATGCAAGTTGCACGCGTCTTTCGTACCCCTCATTAGCTGGTTTTAATGCGTTAACGGTCTTCTGCTGAATGGGTCCATTCACGGGGAGAAGCTTCGATGTGTTTTACGCCCTGGTCGATGAGGCGATCGAAATCGGTTAGGAAACAGAGGTTAGTATATCAAAACAAAGTGAATCTGAAGGTCAACACAGTGCTCACTGTTCGCGAGTAGTAGTTTAACTGTCGGTTTCTCTGCCACGCGATCGATGATCGATCCATACGCAACGGATTTAGGACGACTTTGCCTCGACAACTGAAGCCTACCACAGCAATATTCAAACAGGTCCGGCGCGTAGGAGTACAAGGTACTACAGCATTTCAAGACGAACGGAACCGATCCAATGGATGGATCACAGGAGGAACTGGTACAGACGTACCTGAACAATTTTGAGAAACCAAATCTTCACGTGCCTCTCGGAGGAATCTTTAAGTTAAATCTGCGTACACCGGCCAAAGAACAGGTGTACGTTGGTACGTACGCTACGTCGCTACGCACCACGCAAAGCCCTCGCCGGCGTCAGCTTATAAAAGCAGAACCCTGTGGTGGTCTCGTTCCTACCAGACAGCAGCAACAGATCAGCGAGGTAACGAACAAGATCCACATATACATTTCGGAGATGGTGCACAGGCTCAGGCACAGTGGCGACGTGGTTTCCGCCACGGCGGAGGGGAGGAGAAAGAGGCAGCGGCGGCAAGGTGGCGGAGACGCGATCGCGGCGATCAAGAGGAAGATGCTGCGATGCAGCGTGGCCGGAGAGCGGGGGAGGTTCAAGCGGAGCTACTTGGGCGGCGCCGGCGCCGCTGGCGATGCCTCCTCCGCCGTCTTCTTCTACCTGGCCTGCATCGCCTGCGCGCCCGCTTGATGTATCTCTACACTGGTTGTAATCGGCTGATTGGAATTTGTCCGCGGTTAGCCTTTTTCATATTGGTGGTAGGCTCTCAACACTCAAGAGTTGACATCTCTTCTCGTAGATAATTTTTCTCTCTCAAAGTTTTGGAGTCCGCCGTGTGTGCACACACACTGGCTGCATGTTCCACCACAGAGAGAGCAGTAGTCCTGTAGTCCCATGGTTGATTTGTGTACATTTCAGTATTCCAACTTGGACCAGTGATTAGTTTGTGCTATGTGAAACAAAAACGTTACATCTGGGTTCCCATCCAAAGGACATTACCCCAAGTGTGATTTATTAAACTACGAAATTTACTGTAAGAGTTCAAGGTCAAAGTTATGGTGCACATGATCAGGGTCGAAGAGAACTTGTATGATGGTCACAAGGTGGTTGTACCTGAGTGCATCAGAGTTCAAACTTCATAATTGACGTTGATATTTCTCATTTAGCCGAAATATTTTTTAATGTGACATGATGTTTCCTTTAACAGCGAGACGAGACGTCGGTGGTTACTTCAGTATTGATCGCCGGTTCGGTCTTTCAAATGTACTCATAGGGATAGGGTATGCGTGTGCGCTTCTAGGGGTGAGTCTATACAAATATTTGTGTCGTACTTACTTTGTATCTCAATTTTATTTAAATTTATATATGTATCTAAATATATTTTATTGTGTAGATATATATAAATTTAGAAATTTCATAAAATTTCACAAAAAAGAAAAATATCAGGGTCGGAAATTTTTCTTACAACCACGGTGGAGTGGTGGACAAAGTTGGCATTCGGTGCACCGGATCGCAGCCAATTTGGATTGCAGCCTCGTTTGAAACATTGTAGCCTTTTAGGCCATTGGGTGGAGCAGGCCGCATTGTCTTATGGGCCTATGGGCATTAAGGCTTGGTACGTGTCAATCGCAGAGCCTTTAGGTAAACAGTACTACGAATTCTCAAAAAAAAAAGTAAACACTACTCCCTTCATTTATATTTTTATTAAAATATAAAGATATTTTAAATGTTAGGCATGTTGTTAAGATGCATATTAAAACAGATGAACATATACAATAAAATTATGTCTAGATATATTTGTGTATCAAAAAGAGACTTGAGACACTTATTTTGGAACGGAGAGAGTATTTAAAATCAGAGGGACTAATACTGTAGATGGAATGGATCAGAAAATCACTGACAAAAGTTGTACTTCTTAAAATGTGTCCCTTCACATTCTCTTTGTTTAATATTTTATTTTTTGTATGCTTCGATGGTACCATACATGTTGAAGCTATCCATCTTAAAAAATAGCCATTTGGATAATTTATAAAGATGGGAATGAGTATGTTGGTGAGATCTTGGACGAGGATGATCAACATACTGAAAGCTGGGCGAATATATTACACCGATTGCTTCAACGTATAGACATGTATAACGATGTATAATATAGTAATGAATTAAGTAACCAAATTTTGCTTCGTATTACAAGGTATGATGAGAATAAAATTAAACATAAGGTTGAATTTAAATGTTTTGTAAATATAAATAAACTACATAATTTGGTAAAATTTAGGTATTTTCGTGCGTTGCACATACATGCTTACTGGTAATATATACTATAGATGAAATCGACCAGAAAATTACGCATGGATAGACGATGAGACAAACTGCTTATGTGATCCTCTACTCGTCAAGACCTCAAACACAGGCGGACGAGTGGTTGCCGCCAAGTATCAACCCGACACGTTAGGAAAGAAGATAATACATACGTCAGAGCAACTTGAAAGGGGCAAACGAGAACAAATGATAGTACTCCCGGTCTCCCTCTTATCAGCTGTTCACAAGTTTATACCGGGTGGGTCATACTCCGTCACTTATTCAGGATCAGATGGAGTATTTATGAAAGGCATATTTCCAATGACATTAGTACTAGCAACCAGTGTTACTTTCATTATTATGTTATAATAATAATTTTCTAGAGGCTCTGGTGCAACATAATAATTAGTTAAAATTTCCACGTTAAAAAAGGGCTAACTCTCTCCTCTCCTAATTATATGTCTTTGGTCTCAAGAAAAAAAGAAATGGCGCTCCTGAGATAATCTCCAGAAGCCGTTGGAATCAGACTAGGTTCGCATGTTGGATTTGAAGGCAAATAAGTTTGAATGAATATTCGTCCGCAGTCGGGGCTCACGGGAAGCAGACGAGCGGGTGACAAGGAGAGTTTCCTAACCCGCGTGTCGCGAGTCGAGCGTGCGTGCTGACCAAAGCAGGCCGCTGCTGACACGAAATTTGGTGAAGCATCTCGAAGGCCGATGGCATTTGTGGGAGCATATTCGTCTGGTGGCTCTTGCGTAATTATCCATCCGCACGACGACATGGGCTATTTACATCTCTAGACACCCTGTGTTGGTCGTGGTCGGAGACCCCACCCACGGCCACGGGACGCCCGCCGGCCGGTGGCGCAAGATCTCGGCCGGGATCCGCCGTCCCTGTCGTTGTTCCCTTTCCCGTGCAATGCAGCTGCAGCCCTACCTCTTCCGTGTAGATTTATTCATGTCAAAAAACATTTCCAGAATATTTATGATTTACCGATCTATTATGAACATTTCAATAGATGGAATGGAACTAGGGTGAATCTTCTCAAGACAATTTCAGTGTCCAAAAAACGTCGCATTCTTGTAAATTGAAAGAAATAGCTAGGAACTTGAGATTCATTAAGGAGTCTCCGTGTTATGCATGACACTGGTTTTTTGTTTTACTTTACTTTTTATCCTAACAGACTAACTTGCATCGCCATAAATTATTGAGTTCAAAGAACATGACAAGTTGTAAGTTGTTCGTGTCGACGCAAGGGTGTCGAAAAAAATTGAGGGTATTATAAGACAATTTATGCTCGATTTGGATACAAGTGGTGAAAAAAATAGATGGTATTATAAGACAATTTATGCTCGATTTGGGTACAAGTGGCTCACCCGTATGAACTTGATGAATGATGCATATGTCATGGTAGAGACTGGGCAAGTATAATAATTTGGAGGGTGGGCAATTATATTTCACATTATGGTACTTCGACTAGGTTATGTAGACAAGTTCTCATAAATTTGGAGATCTATGTATCATATATAGTAACATAGGGGTTAAGGATGGCAATTTTACTCACAGGTACGGGTATTCACGGGTACCGTACCCATATGGGTAGGGTATGGGTATAGTTTTATACCCACGGATAGTAACTGTACCCTACCCATTAATTCACGGGTAGGACACGGGTATAATCTTGTACTCATGGGTATACCCGTACCCTAACCATTTATATATCTTACCCATGGAGATATAATATTCATTCTCGTGAGCCTATGAACCTATGATAAATTTTTCATCAATTATCAATTTGAGTTGAGATAATTATCATGTACTCGAATATATATAATGAGTTGAGATAAATATTTTTTCTTTTATTGATGTGTTATCGATAATGTAAATTTATATATAGCATGTGCACTAATTGATCTACCGTTGGGTACCCAACGGGCATAGGTATCCGCCGGGTATGGGTACGGGTAAAGATTCACATCCATGGGTACGGGTATGGGTAAATTTTGTACCCATTGACTACACGGGTATGGGTATGGTATTGCTCTACCCGTCCCATATACCGTGCCCATTGCCATCCTTAATAGGGGTCTTTTAGATAATTTCACATAGTCTAAAAATACACATGAAAAAGATCTGACTTATTTACTACAACAAGTGTACAACTAGGAAGGATGTTGATTTAAAGTAGACCAATGTCTTTTGTAAAATTTGTAAAAGTTGAGCGTTCACAGAATAGGATGCACGAGTCACCCTCTTGCATTTTTTAAATGCAAGAACATGATGTGTTTAAAGGAACTAGACCATGCCCTCTTTGTAAGCCCGTTTTGCCTGCAAAAATAAAAAATACACGCAGTGTTTTACATACCTTTAGTAGAAAAATTACAATTTTGATGTGGTTATCAATTTAAGAATATATATTCTAATTCTATGAATCATATTATGTTTAAATAGATATTTTTAAAATCAGAGAAGAAGTCAGAATAAGTGATCGCAGGAATAATAGCACCTGTCCACAAATTGTTAAGGGGGTCAATTTTTTAATGGACACAATGTTACTCGGTCTGGATGTACTCGTTATGAAAATGTATTTTAAAATATATTTTAACATGTCAAAAAAATTAAGAATTTTTTTAGGTGTACATCAGACATTTTCCGCAAAGAAATCCGCAAAAAAGACATTTTCCATGGGCTTTGCAAAAAGGTAAAAAAGTCTCGTAAAAATCATTTTTGTACGCAACTTCATGTATGAATATAAAATATATAATTGTAAACCCCAGATTTTTTATTGGACTTTTGAAACACTTTTAATATGATTTTTAGGTAATGGGTTCATATGGTCTTACGACCCAAAATCCAAAACTGATTTCCATTGTACTATACATTATAGGTGTGAATGTAAGGACGGAATTTTTTGTACTACACATATATAAAATGGAGAAACAATGGGGTAAACTTTTATGTTTTCGCAATTGTGTCTTAGTCATAACTCATAGGCGTCGTTGGACACCGGCAATTGTACTGTAGGTCAGCCCTGCGTACGTGCGAATTAGACGGTCTTGTGCAAGTGAAATGAGGTCGTGAATGAAAGATCAAGGCAGCACAAGCACAACAGCGCACTCAAAGCAAAAGATCCGGATTCCATCTCATTTGCTTGGGACGAACATGCGTGGATCGCCGCCTTCTCACCGTCGCCGGCGGCCATCCAGCCTTTCGGACCACCTTCAGACTACTCGGCCAGTGCCACACATGGACCAACCAAACAACACTACACTAGCTACTGCGCATCCCACCACGAACAAATCAGCATTACCCCTCCAATAAAAAAAATACTCCACTCTCCTTTTCTCGACCCATTTGTTTACCCGCATTATTGGCATGTAAATATTCTAAAAATAATCATTACCGGAAATAAAATAATTCTCCTACAAAAGCTACGGGAAAGCAAAAACGCCTCTTTCTTCTTTCTTGCGCGAGAAACCAGAGCAAATATTCCACTCCCGCTTTCTACTCTTTCTTGCCCGAGAAACCACGACCACCGACGCGTGTACACCCGCCCCAAGCCACATGTCCACCACCCATGACACGTGGGTCGCGCCAATGCCAGGCCCACAGGTCACCGAGACACGTGGCCCTCCGGAGAAAGGCAACGGAGGGACAGGTCACCCGCGCACCTCGGATTTAATTAAATCAATCAATCAATCAATTAATTCGCCTCGATTTCTTTAGTTTTTTCCGGCAATCAATCCCACTTCGCCTTTTCCTCTCCTGGCCTTATATAAACCGTCCGCTTAAACCCTCTCGCCCCATTCGCTTCCAGACACTTCTTCTTCCCCCATCCCCGTCTCCATCTCGCGTCGTCACAGTTCCACTCGCAGCGCCATGGGTAATTCGTCGCCCACCAAATCCTTTCGTTACTGCTTTATGTTTCGTTGCCTCCTGATCTGATCGTTGTTTGTTTTGCTTGGTTTGATTTGGGGCGCGCGCATGCAGGCAAGATTAAGATCGGAATCAACGGTAAGTTTTCTGCGCGGTTTAATTTACCCGATCGGTCGGCGGTGGTTGATTTTTCTCGGTGCTGCGGTTGGATGGATCTGTGCTGATTTTTGTTTTTGCTTCGTCAGGTTTCGGAAGGATCGGGAGGCTCGTCGCCAGGGTCGCCCTCCAGAGCGACGATGTCGAGCTCGTCGCCGTCAACGACCCCTTCATCACCACCGAGTACATGGTATGCCCCTCCCTCGATCTGGGGCGTCGATTGCTAGATCTGGTGGTCTGGATGGATTTAGATCGTTCTTACTGACGGTTTGAATTAGTGGCACTGGCATAGTGGCATGCATGATTGGGGTGGGTGGTTCGCGTTTCATGATGGTTGCGGTTTCGTGGCTTGCGCTGTTCGGTATTGCTCTGTAGTTTGATAATCGTTCACTAGTTTGTTTGTTTTTTCCTAAGATTTTCCTGGTAGTATCCCAGACACCCGAGTGAAACAGACAAACAGTGGTTTTGCTTCCCTCGATGGTGATTACCTATCTTAGATGGCAGCAGAATCAGAGTAGTTATCTCTGCTTACTTGCGCACTTAGTAATTTCCTGTACTATGTCAGTCACCAGACTCTGCCTCATTTTTTGGTGATTTCGAATCTTAGAACAGAGTATTACGGTCTGCTTGGTTGCACAATTATGCTGTCAGTGGTTCAGTAGAACATGCGTATGTGTAAGTTGAGTGATTTGCTCTGGTGTTTAGGTGAGCCTAATTGTGTATTCTGTGATGTGCAGACCTATATGTTCAAGTACGACTCAGTGCACGGGCACTGGAAGCACAGTGACATCAAGCTCAAGGACAACAAGACTCTCCTCTTCGGCGAGAAGTCAGTTGCTGTCTTCGGTTGCAGGTAGTTATTTGTTGCAGCTTACCCCGGGCAGTTGTGCCAATGCTTATCTGGCTAATATTAGTTCTGAAACTAATGGTTGATCTTCTGCTATTCATAAGGAACCCTGAGGAAATCCCATGGGCTGAGGCTGGTGCCGACTATGTCGTGGAGTCCACCGGTGTCTTCACTGACAAGGACAAGGCTGCTGCTCACTTGAAGGTATGATTGTTCTTCCAAGTTCATATCTGCCTACAAGCATATTGTTCCAGCCAATGTTCCTTTTCTGGCACTTGCAAGCAAGACTGAGAAAGAATACCGTGTGGATATTTATGTTTGAAAATATACTATAGTGTAACTTTTATTTCTATTTTCTTTTGCAAAAGCATGTCCTGAGAACACACTCAAAGAGAGTGGGAGAGCAGTTCCCCCCAAATTATCTATCTGCTGGACTAATTTACTTTATTCTGTAGTAACTTGCCAAGTACTGGCTTCACTATTCGTGTAGCCTATTCAATGTCTGATAAACCTAGCTATACTGAACACGCTTTTTTTTGCCTTTGCCTTTGTTGCTAGTTGCATTGAATTGCCATTGTTTTACAGAAACTTTGCATTTGCAATGCGTTCCAAACAGTAGGCATGTACTGATATCTTATGGTTTCAGGGTGGTGCCAAGAAGGTTGTAATCTCAGCCCCCAGCAAAGATGCCCCTATGTTTGTTGTTGGTGTCAATGAGGACAAGTACACTTCTGACGTTAACATTGTCTCGAACGCTAGCTGCACCACCAACTGTCTTGCTCCCCTAGCCAAGGTATGCTCTGTTTCTTAGCATCAGCTTACTATGATGGCTGTGGTTGGGATTCTGGTCCATTACTTAATAATGGTTTATGTCATTCTCCAGATCATTAATGACAACTTCGGTATTGTTGAGGGTCTGATGACCACTGTTCATTCCATCACTGGTACGCTGCCTGGCTATGATCTTGTAAATAATTGAGTTGTCTTAAAGGTTTCAGTGAGATGACGCTGGTATACTTTCTCTCAGCCACCCAGAAGACTGTCGATGGTCCCTCAAGCAAGGACTGGAGAGGTGGGAGGGCTGCTAGCTTCAACATCATTCCAAGCAGCACTGGCGCTGCGAAGGTATGCCAAGAACACTGCTCTTCATTTGTTTCCTGAGTTTGTTTTAACTGCATTGCTTGCCTTCTGCTATACTGCATGTTCTGTGCATATTGTACGTGTGTATGTTCTTCCATAAGAGTTTATATCAGCTATTAGACTTGGTTACCACTTGACAGTATAAACTGCAAAATTTGAGGTTTTATTGTTAATCATCTTTTAAGATTTTAGTGGTTATACTACAACGTATGATATATGCCCCTTTTTCATCAGTTGCCACTGCCTTTATAAGATCACAATCTCATGCACACCTCTGTTCTGGTGTTAGTTTCTGTTTATCTAGTTGCTGAGGGTACTAGTTTTACGTTCTTTAGGGATGCTTATGTTATGTCCGGTCTTTGTAGAATGCTGTTTTGTTAATTTTTACATTGACACGGTGACCAATGATTTATAAATGGATCTCAGGCTGTTGGTAAGGTTCTACCTGAGTTGAACGGAAAGCTTACCGGCATGTCCTTCCGGGTTCCCACTGTGGATGTGTCAGTTGTTGATCTCACTGTTAGAATCGAGAAGGCTGCATCATATGAGGACATCAAGAAGGCTATCAAGTAGGTCGTTTTAATCTTTAGTCCTTTCCTCAGCTAGAAGAAATCCTTCTTGACAAGTACTCTGTTTCTGGAACGCCACTGACCAAAGGGTATGCTAATCGTTTTCTCAGGGCTGCATCTGAGGGAAACCTCAAGGGAATCATGGGTTACGTTGAGGAAGACTTGGTATCTACTGACTTCATTGGAGACAGCAGGTATGCTGATGCCTTCATAGTTCATAGAGCTGACAAATACTCTCAGTTTTCACAAGCAGTTACTTATTGTTCATGTCTGTTTTTGCAATTTAGGTCGAGCATCTTCGACGCCAAGGCTGGAATTGCTCTGAACGACAACTTTGTCAAGCTTGTCTCGTGGTACGATAACGAGTGGGGTTACAGGTGAGTTGGTGGTACTCAGAAATATTTTCTACACCCTAGTCTATGGTTTTTCCCCTTTCATCCCGTTATAACAATTAACACCTGAAATGACTTCTTATGCAGCAACCGTGTTGTCGACCTGATCCGCCACATGGCCAAGACTCAGTAGAGTGTTCGCGCTTTTCTTCAGGGCGAGTCGGAGACAAGCCTTCATCTTTGTGTATGCAGAGAATAAATGTGGATGGTGTCGTCTGACGCTGAGTTCATGCTTAGTTGGACATGAGTTGATTTCTGTTCTCCACATCTACTACTACCTGTAATGGAGTTGCTAATCAGAACTCTTTTTTGCTCGTTTGTGAAAATATATCGTTCGTTCATGTTATCATCTTGTTTCTGCTTGCTGGTTTTATGGGTGAGGCCCAGAATTGAGCTATGTGCTGTGCTGTCTTGATTTACTGTTACTATGTTGTGGACCTTGGCATTGGGACTGGTTGTTGCAAATCTTGGTGGAATAGCGGTGACAACGGAGTGAATTGAGATGTTCATGAAAATTAAAAATCATGGTAGTGGACGCAGCAGTCCCACGCCTGCAATATTAACCTTCGGTCTGTCTGTTTTAGCATGAGGATATTGTGCTGTCGCATTATCGCTTGGCCATCAGTTCTTTATCACGTTGTAACCATTGTATCTTAGTTGTGATTTTACATTGGTCCAGTTCTTTATCACGTTGTAACCATTGTATCTTAGTTGTGATTTTACATTGGTCCCTTGACTTCATACCTTTTTACAGCTGCATAGTTTTTTTCTTGTTTTGCTTGAAATTTTGCCATCCCTTTTTACAACATTTTAAACTTGACGGTTCAAGAACTCGGGAATGGGGAATGGGATAAATTTGGCATTGCAATTTTATGTCCCTCCAGCCCTATAAGATGAGCCCTTCTCGGGGCTCCGATTTGCTCCTCTCTCCTTTGTAGCGACGCGTCCGCTCAGGGCCGAGGAGGCTTGGCGGCGGTGGATTCACGGTGGCAGTGTATGCCAAGCTTGCCTAAGGCATATTTCTCTCTACTTGGCTTCGTGGTTGCGCTGAGAGGATGAGTTTGCTTTTGTGGTGTCTCGGGCCGGCAGTTGTCAGGACCTAGAGTCCTTCCAGGGATGGCCAGTTTGCTGCAGCATTTGGATTTATCAACGGTTTGTCATTGTCATCTTCGATAACCGGAGTAACTCCAAGCCAGAGCACAAGTTCTGATCTAGGTTCTTCCTCCTCAATTGGAGAATCTTTAGGAGCTCGGTCATGACGTATTTTCATCAAGTAGTTTTGTCCCCAACGAGGACGTTGACGGCCGAGGCGTAGAATTTTTCTTTGTCGGCGGTGGTCTAGAACATGATGGCGTTTCTTCGGAGCATTTCAGGGTGCCTGGTGTACCTTATCTGTAATTTCCTTATTTTCTGCGGGCCTTTTATGTAAGTTTAACTACTTCTGTGGTAGATTTTTTTTCTTAGGATTCCTCCAAAATCAGTACGTGTGAAAATCCTTGGAACGAAGAGGGCTGTGTAGTTGCGGCCAGTATTGACGTGGGCCTGGAGTAATCGTGCGTGTTTGGTTGCTCGGCCTACTTGTCACGTAAGCTCGGCTCTCTTGTCCAGCCCAGCTTTAATATCAGCGCAGGCCCATGCTCCATTTCCTCGTTTCTTCCACCTTTGACGCGCGAGCACGACCTCATCTCATCGTCACCGGAAGTCTCCGGCGAAGCAGCCGCGTATGGTCGTCGCTGTCGCTGGGAATTTCCTTCCGGCATCTCTCGGCCGCTCAAAGTCACAGTCTCTCTGTGAGCATCACGCAATTACGCTTACGCCTGCTGTACTTGATTCCGTACGTACCTTGATCATCAGCCATCATCGTCCGCTGCATGCGACGACCGGTCGCGAGTCGTGACTTATCAGCACAACTCTTGTTGCTTTGTGCTTGACTGGTAGCGTATTCGGTGATTTCGGTCAGTTTTGATCATCTTGCATGCTCTTATAAGTTATAAAGATATCTGCTGATGAACCGCACCTCGGCTATGCATGGAGATAAGTCTTGCGATCAGCATTTCTACGTCGACGGAATAATTTTCCCGGGCTAAAAGCAAAAAAGTTCCTGAGACGATTGAGTTAGAATAAGCATGGGTTTACACCAGCGAGCTTTGCTTCTCTTCTCTCCCGGACATGCATGCAGGTGCAGGTGTGGCAAATAGAGCGGCCCGGCGCCAAGCTCCAGATCTTTTAGTTAAGTCGTCTCCGCCGATTTCTTGACTTCGAATGGCCGGCGTCCGCGTTTCCATTGGATAACGTGGAATCTTCAAAGTCTACGCCGATCGACGACTCTTGGTTTTTCTATTCCTCGCCGAAAAGCAAAGCCACCAAACGTCATCCAATTTCAGTTTGATTTTACATCTTTCATCTCAAGCAGCGTAGGTCAACATTCCGCATTTTTTGGGGTTACTTTGGTTTGTGTCCCGGCAAAAGTGTTTAGGCTGATACTACTTAGGTTGCTTAGGATCGTCCTTACACACAACCAAAGAGAAGAGGCGATGTACATCCCCAAACAGGCCCTGTCCCCAAATTTGCTAATCCGGTATCGATAAAGCTAACTAGGACTTACTGTAACTTGGGCCTCTCCATCAACATATGCATACAGTTGACTTTCACAGCAATAGATGCCAAACAGACAGGGTACTGGGGTTACAAAGCTAGACAAAACAGAGGCCATCAATACGAGAAAACCTTGTCCTCTCCATTATCCATTTGAATCAATAAAATTCATCCATTTTCCTAAGAAAAGAGAGAGAGAAAGAGAGAGAGAGATATCTTATACGCCGACTACACATGTACAAAAGAGTGGTTTGACGGGATAAAGATGTTTGCCGCATGAATAAACTAAACACACGTAGTGGTCAAACCTTCAACGCGTAGCTACATTCCACATCAACCTCTGAGATTAGAAGGCAACCTCTGGTTTGCAACCACCGATCCTGATTCATACGACACACCAAGGGTTCAGTTGACCAGAACGTCGAGGCTGACGGTTACAGAGGAAATTCCCGGCTCGAGAACGTGTGAGTGAGACAGTTTGGCTCTTTGGCAAGCACCGTATGTTACTGACCTGATGCTACGAAAAACGAACCTTCCCTCTCGCTTCCGCCAGCAATTTCACAAGCTAAACCTGGGCTAGTTTCTGCTGTGATGATCCCGTTTCTTCAACCGTGTGTTTCGCACATCAGATCAACAAGTACAGTCTCTGCCTCGACCTAGCGTCAGGCCAGCCAGAGGCGCTCCAATAGATATTCCGGTATTGGGTGGGTGGGAGTGCCTCCCGTCCCCGCCGCTTCTCAATAGACACACCCAATTGTTTTTGAACCGGTTTTCTTCTCGAAAAGAAACAGTCATATCTGAAATATTCAAAATAAAAGCATATTACATGAACTCGAACACATCAAACTGTTTCATGATGATAAGTAAATAAATTCATTTTATAATTCGGATTAAATTAAATCGCACATTCAATTAGGATTGACGGCTGCTTTTCCTTGGTCTACCCACAAATACACAACTATATCATTTCGCATTTGCAAGTGAGTTCGGAATTCATTGTGAGGAAAGTGGCAAAGTTCTCGAACACTTCTTGATGAACCTGAGCAAGAGGGGTCTGATGTTAGTTCAGCACCAAAAGAGCATTGGGGAAGAAAAGAAATGGTTGGATCACTGCCGGATTATCCGCTCATCAAAACGTGATAGGCGTTAGCATGATTGCAGGCGGGCAGTGGAGGACCTAAAGAAGATTTTGAGAGGGGGCACATAAGTTGACTGGAGACATTTCTTGTATAACTTCACTAAATTTAAATGTTTTTTCTTTTAAAAATTAATAAATCTATTGAAATTCAAATTTTTGAGTGGGCGCACTTGGGTCGCCCCTGCAGGCCAGCTGAAATGCTCTAACGTAGCCTTGCTTGCCAAGTCCACGTCCTGGTCGTCACTCAGTTCCATTTCATATATTTTGTGTCTGGCAAGTCAACACTTTACGCGTATCTGCTGGGACCCGCACTAGCGCCTTCCTTGGACGTAATTGGGTCAAATCGTCAACTCGATCTCGTCCCTATCAAACGACGATGCTTGCGGACTCTGCATTGCTCCGGCATTACGCCAACTGCATGCAGACACATGACAAGTTGACCATGTTGCATCGTATTGGTTCACGCGTACTGTGCCCCGGATTACATACGTGTGTGCATCGAGTATTGTATTTTGGGACTTGGATTATATTATATAGTATGCTAATGTGAGATAATGCGTGCGTACAATACAACTAGCAAAACATGGCTTTCACACCTAGACCAATCTTTCAGAAACTTACCATACAATGAGAAAAGTTGGTGTGAGTTTTTGGTACCCCTCCGTTCCAAAATAAGTGCGACGTGATTTTAGTTTATACGTGAACTAAAACCAAGCCTATTACGACGAACTAAAATCACGCCACTTATTTCCAAACTGAGAGAATAGTCTTTAGAATCTATAAACATATCTTCTATTTTTTAAAAGATAAGAAATTGTCCTAATACTTGACGAAAGGTTATATGAGTAAAGTTCAACTAAATAACCAAGAAGATATGTGTGCTGTGAAAACTATCTATTATTTATCATCTATTTTCCGGGAAAATTGTCCTAATACTTGATAAGAAGATATGTGTGTGTATTTAACAATTTGCGAAGCTTACAAATGTGCTTCTCGCTACAATATGTGTGCGGTGAAAACTATCTATTATTTATTATCTATTTTTCTGCGAAAATTGTCCTAATACTTGATAAGAAGACATGTGTGTGTTTTCAACAATTTGCGAAGCTTACAAATGTGCTTCTCGCTAGAATATGTTTGCGGTGAAAACTATCTATTATTTATTATCTATTTACCGTGAGAATCAGCAAAGAGGATTAAGCACATTAACTCCATGCGTCTCTAGTCTCCATGCGTCAGGAAACATCATAGCGAAATCATGAATTGGTGGGGCCTTGAAGGTCGACAAACTCGAGTAGCAGCATATATCGATCTCGCAGTCCATCGACGAAAAATCACATGTTATGCAGTTAATATCCGTTTGTTCGACTTGTGTGCATGCAAAAGATAAAAACCAGGCCGATATGATGTGATTGGTTCAACTGGTCAAGGATGTCACTTTCTTGACCTTTCATATGTAGGCCAATCAAATAATGTAATCGTAATCACATCACTCATGCATGTGACAAGTGGAAAAGGAGAAGAATAAAAAAACCTTCACTGTAGGACATTAAAAATAAGAAGGTGTTGCTTGATGGTCGATATTTGTTCTCAAACATCTCCAATGCGCTTATGTGGCTACATGATCCGATCCTTGCAAATACTACCATTGATGAAGCATCGAAGCATAGGGAATAGGCATACCGTTAAATTGGTCTCAGGATTGACACTATGCAGCTAGAATAATAAATGGAAATATATATACTACCAAGCGGTTTTGAGGGGATGTTATCATGTCATAATTTACTCTAATTTATTTCAAACTAGTAGGAGCCGAAGATGATTTCCGTACTATCCAGTAGCTTGTTTGTTTGCGCGATGAGGAACTCAACTTGAATCGATGGCAGGGGGTTTGACAGTGAAGTGAGCGCGGCTAGTTTTTTTTAAATAATACTTTTTTATTGAAATTTTGGAAAATATTGCGCAGATTTAGGAAATTTTAAAAATAATACGGCTTCGGCCTGGAGGAGGCCGACTGGGGCTCGTCGGCCTGGAGGAGGCCGACTGGGGCTCGTCGGCCCAAAGTTGGCCGACCAGGTCTCGTCGGCCACATCCGCGCCTGCACGGATCTGGCATGGACCTGGTCGGCCCAGAGCAGGCCGATTAGTCCCTGTCGGCCCAGGAAAGCCGAGCCCTGCATGCAGGCATTTCTCCCCCACCTATTTCTCCCGCCACCGATTTTTCCCGCCTTTTTCTCCCGCCACAGTTTCCCCCATTTATCCCGCAAGCCGTTCCCGCCTATTTCTCCCGCCAACGTTTCGCCCATTTCTTCCGCAAGCCGTTCCCGCCTATTTCTCCCGCCAACGTTTCCCGCCCGTTTCTCCTGCCACCGTTTTCCGCATGTTCCTCCCGCCACCATTGTCCTATAAAAACCACTCTAGGGGGGGGGGTACTCTTAAAGAGCGCCAGCATGGTGTGTATTGTACCTTGTGAGAAGTGTGTGTCCGGCTTTCATATAGCCGCATCCGAGCATCTAGCTAAGATTATCACCTATTTGAAGGTAGATGGTAGGAAAGTTCCACTTGAAGAAATTATTGGTAGTGAGAGACATCTCGCTTTGCTAGGGGCGAGGCTATGCCGAGATGGGTTTCCGTATAGGACCACAGAACAAATCCGTGCTGAAATCTTGAGGCTTGCGGATAAGTTCGATAGGCATGTTACCAATGAGCCGATTCATCGAACTCAAGACATACGTGAGAGGTACGGTCGTTCCTTTCTCTGGGTATACTTCAGCGATGATGACGACGATTTCATGCCGTCGTCAAAGGAAAGGGGGGTTGAAGCACCGCGTAAGGGCAAGGAGAAGAAGGCAGAAACATCCAGCAAGGGTGCGGGAAAGAGCCGGAATCATCATCAAAGGGCAAGGGTAGGTAGAATCTTAATTTGAGTTATGTTGTATCTTTCTTTCAGTATCGATTAATTAGTAGTTGTACCTTCATTTCCTATTGCTGTGTGGTGTGATCGGTATGTAATCGAGATTTGTTGTATCTTATCTTACGTACCAATGTATACCGGTTACGGACATATCAAATATTGCTACATAGGTAGAAATAAGTATAGTACATAACGATAAGTAGAGTCTCGAGGGAAAGAAGTAGCATACATATGTCTCATACATAGGTCCTACGGTACATGAAAAATAGCGAACATATGTCTCTGATACATAAGTAGAGTCTCAGTCATCGCCTCTGCCACGACGTGGCGGATGTGGCTGAGAGTGCTCCATCCAAACCGATGGGGTGGGCGGGTGACTCGTGGAGGAACCAAAGACCCGTCATCTGCCTGCTGTGTATCCTGTGTGGGGGGTGGAGGAGGAGTGTTGTACATGTTGATGAAGGGGATCGTGTGCAGAAAACAAAAAATTTCCTACCGACGATATCCAAAAAGCATGCCAAGATCTATTCTATGCAGATATAGTAGTACGAACGGAGATCGGAATACGTACCCTTGTAGACCGAAAGCGGGGATTACGTTTCCGCACAAACGTTGTTGATGCAGACCGACGAAGCCAACCTCAAGGTCGTGTAGAGGAAGCAGGCCTCCGAGTACCGCTAGCGCATCACCTCGCAGGGAGTCGCACACGTACGGTGGAGACGACGGCCTCCGAAGCTCCAGTCCAGGACGAGCAGTGGAAGACTTGGACCGGAACACCAGCAGCGCGGCAGCGGGCTATGGTGGAAGAGATCCCCTTGCTCTGCTCGGCGCGGCTCCAACTTGGGAACCACGAGATCGAGAGAGAAATCGGGAATTAATTGGTGAATTAAAAGGCTGGGGGTGCCCCTTCTTATATAGGCTCCCAGGGGGAGCCTACCTTGCCAGCCAGGCAATGTGGGACTATCCCACACAGCCTGGTTCGGCCAAGGAGGTGCGCCGGCCCCCTGGTGGGCCCCATCTGGCCCACCTAGGCCGGCCTCCAAGCCCCCACCGAATTCCCAAGGGGGTTCCCCCCCCTCTTGGGCCTTCTTTCGTCCGGAAGGCCCATTTAGGGAAATCTGCCTTAATAAATTCGAAAATAAATATATAAAATCATATTTGCATATTAATAACACTAATTAATATCAAACATAATATATATAATTTTTCCTAGCTCCGAAAACTCTTTCGGCGCTGCCCGATCTCCATCGGACCCCTCCCGGGACGCTCCCGGTGATCTCCTTCCTTTCCGGTTGTCTTGTCGAAACCCCTTAAGTGTGTTACCCTAGCGGTTCGATATAATATCAGGTATGATCAAGACTCCTCAATGATCAACGACTAACTCGTAGGCCTGGACCCCATGAATTAATCCCTGAGATATAACGAATGACTTTCATCTATCAAACCTGAACGTAAAGTCTTAGACCTTTTGCCATAGCGATACTTAGCACGTCCGAGCGTCGTTCCATAGATATATCCATACCTAATCCCGACCTCGTTACCGACGACGCTATCTTCTACTCGTTCATGATCTCATGTCTCCGTGACCTAGTCACATGCTTGCAAGCTCATTTAGACATGATCTCACCGAGTGGGCCCGAGAGTATCTATCCTGCTATGCGGACTGGCAAATCCCGCTCTTGACCCCTCGTCTCAACTACTCCTTTCCGATACCAAAAAGTATCACCGTTATTGTCATACTAAATAAGATACGACGTTTGGTGCAATCAAAGTATCTTCCGGGAATATCAATAAGAGTTGATCTCACGGTCAAAGGCGTAACGACTACGTTCTCCAAATTTGGGTATGTCCATCACATCACTCTCTAGCGATATGACTCTCATTGCCGACCGGCGCCATGCCCCATGACCGGGAAAACTCGATCATCAATCGCGCAACGAAACTAGTCTTAGTAGAGGCTACTAGGGACCTGGTTGTTTACGTATCACACCCGCATTAATGTTTCTGCTTAATACGGTTCTAGCATGACACAAAAACCTATTATGAACAAACGAGATATGATAAAGAATACACTTTATTAATTGCCTCTAGGGCATATCTCCTTCAGTCTCCCACTTGCACTAGAGTACAACTTAATCTAGATTACAACTTGGTAAAAGCTTAACACCCATAGCTAACTGGTGCTGTTCATGCTTATCAAGCGGAGAGGCTTCGTCAGCGGATCTGCCACATTCAGATCCGTATGCACTTTGCAAATTTTCACATCGCCTCCTTGTACGTACTGACGTATCACATGGAAGCGTCGGAGAATGTGCTTGGCGGTGGAGTGAGACCTTGGCTCCTTGGCGTTCGCAATGGCACCCGTATTGTCGCAGAAGAGGATCACGGGGTCTTGCACGCTCGGGAACACTCCAAGTTCGATGACGAACTTTCTCAGCCACACAGCTTCATTCGCGGCCTCGCAGGCAGCAATGTACTCCGACTCCATTGTAGATTGTGCGACTATGGGTTGCTTCCCACTTCTCCAGCACACGGCGCCTCCATTCACCTTGAATACGTAACCTGTCTGTGACTTACAGTCATCGGGGTCTGAGCAGAAACTTGCATCTACGTAACCCGTTACAACAAGTTCTTCATCGCAACCACCATACACAAGGAACATTTCCTTTTCTTATTGAGATACTTAAGAATGCTCTTAACAACTACCCAATGCGGCATTCCAGGATTACTCTGGAACCGTCTTGTCAAACTTAGAGCTAATGCCACATCCGGTCTAGTACTCAACATTGCATATATGATCGATCCTATGGCTGAAGCATAAGGATGTTTCGTCATTTCGGCCTTACCCAGTTCCGTCACCGGACACTGCGCCTTACGCAATATCTTATTCTTGATAACCGGCAGAGAACCCTTCTTTGCCTTCTCCATATGAAAACGCTTCAGTATTTTATCAAGATAAGTACTCTGACTTAGTGCTAATAGGCGCCTTGATCTATCACGATAGATTTTTATGCCTAAAACATACACAGTTTCTCCTAAGTCCTTCATGGAAAACTTACTGTTTAAATATTCCTTCACGCTATTCAGAAGTTCCACATCATTCCCTATTAGCAATATGTCGTCAACATACAGTGCTAAGAACACAACCGAGCTCCCACTCATTTTCTTGTAAATACATGTCTTTTCCACATTCTGGATAAATCCAAAACCTTTGATTACCTCATCAAAGCGAAGATTCCAGCTCCGAGATGCCTACTTCAATCCATAGATGGATCGCTGAAGCTTGCACACCTTGTTAGCATTTCCTGGATCGACAAAACCTTCCGGCTGTACAATGTACAACTCTTCCTCAATGTTTCCATTCAGCAAGGCCGTTTTGACGTCCATCTGCCAGATTTCATAATCATAGTAGGCAGCTACCGCTAACAAAATCCGAATAGACTTAAGCATCGCTACCGGTGAAAAAGTTTCATCGTAGTCAATTCCATGAACTTGTCGGAAACCCTTTGCGACAAGCCGAGCTTTATAGACGGTCACATTACCATCAGCATCAGTCTTCTTCTTAAAGATCCACTTATTCTCGACGGCCTTGCGCCCTTTGGGAATATCCACCAAAGTCCACACTTTGTTATCATACATGGATCCTATTTCGGATTTCATGGCTTCAAGCCATTTCTCGGACTCTAGACTCTCCATCGCCTCCTTGTAGTTCGTAGGTTCGTCTTGCTCGACTAGCATGACGGTGCAAACCATGTTGCCATACCATTCTGGTGGGATCCGAGATCTACCAGACCTACGAGGTAGAACATCTTCCTCGACAGTTTCTCCCACTCCTTCCACGGAGGACGTTTCCGGAATTGCTTCCTTTGCGCCACTCGGAATATCGAGTTCAGGATCAACGATTTCATCGAGGTCTACCTTCCTCCCACTTACTCCTTTCGCGAGAAACTCCTTCTCTAGAAAGGTACCGGTCTTCGCGACAAAAGTTTTGCCCTCAGCTTGGTTGTAGAAGGTGTACCCAACGGTTTTCCGCGGATATCCTACAAAGACGACTTTCTCCGACTTCGGTTCGAGTTTGTCGGGCTGTAGTTTCTTAACGTACGCCTCACAACCCCAAACCTTCAGAAACGATAACTTAGGCTTTTGGCCATACCATAATTCATACGGCGTCGTTTCAACGGACTTGGACGGAGCCCTATTTAAAATGAATGCGGCTGTTTCTAACGCATAACCCCAGAAGGACACTGGCAAATCGGTAAGAGACATCATAGATCGAACACTATCCAGTAGAGTACGATTACGTCGCTCGGACACACCGTTACGCTGCGGCGTTCCGGCGGGCGTAAGTTGGGGCACTATGCCACAACTCTTCAGATGTGTGCCAAACTCAAAACTCAAGTACTCTCCACCGCGATCGGACCGGAGATGCTTGATCTTCCTATTAAGCTGATTCTCAACTTCACTCTGGAATTCTTTGAACTTTTCAAACGTTTCAGACTTGTGTTTCATCAAATAGATATAACCGTATCTACTCAAGTCATCAGTGAAGGTGACGAAGTAACGATAACCATTGCGTGTCGAAACGCTCATCGGTCCACACACATCTGTATGTATGATCCCCAACAAATCCGACGCCCGTTCAACGAAACCTTTGAACGGTGTCCTGGTCATTTTGCCCATGAGGCATGGTTCGCATGTATCGAGGGATCAGAAATCCAACGAGTCCAAGAGTCCATCGGAGTGGAGTCGCTTCATGCGCTTTATATCAATATGACCAAGACGGCAATGCCACAAAAACATGACGGTATAGTCACTACACTTAATTCGTTTGGCTTCTATGTTATGGATGTGAGTACTACGATCGAGATTCAACAAGAATAAACCGTTATTCTCAGGAGCATCAACATAAAAGATATCATTCATATAAATAGCACAATTGCTTGACACTGATTTAAATGAATAACCGTCTTGTAACAGGCAAGACCCACTTATAATGTTTACACTCAAGGATGGCACAAAATAACATTTATTTAAAAACAAAACTAATCCCGATGGTAGATGCAGAGGGAGCGTGCCGACAGCCACCACGTCGACTCTCGATCCGTTGCCGACGCGCATCGTCACCTCATCCTTCGCCAGCCGCCTTCTATTCCGTAACTCCTCCTGAGAGTTACATATATGAGCAACAGAACCAGTATCAAATACCCACGTATTGCTCCGGGCGGATGTAAGGTACACATCTATAACATGTATATCAAATATACCTTGCTCTTTGTCGACCGTCTTGTCAGACTTCTTATCCTCCAGATACTTGGTGCAGTTGCGCTTCTAGTGACCCTTCCCCTTGCAGTAGAAACACTCCACGCTAGCTCTGGGACCAGACCCGTTAGTCCTGGGCTTGGCAGCCAACTTTGCCTCCCTCCGGGACTTCCAGCTCTGCTTTCCCTTGCCACCGGACTTCTTGAAATCAACGGTCTTGTTAACCATCAACAGTGTGTGCTCCTTCTTAATCTCTACCTCAGCAGTCTTGAGCATCACGAACACTTCACCCAGGGACTTAGCCATGCCCTGCATGTTGCAGTTCATGACGAAGCCTTTGTAGCTTGGCGGCAACGATTTCAACACCCTGTCAATCGCCAGCTCATCGGGAATCTTGCATTCCAGAGCATTCAGGCGTTGAACGTAGCCAGACATCTTGACTACATGCTCGCTCACACTGCTATGCTCTTCCATCTTGGCTGAGAAGAAAAGCTCAGAAGCCTCATATCTCTCAGCCTTAGCCTGCGGCGCAAAGACAACTTTAAGATCCGAGATGATTTCAAAGGCGCTCATCTTCTCAAAACGCTTCTGCAGGTCAGCTTCCATGGCGTAGAGCATGCCACTCTGGACAAAGGCAGAATCCTCCGATCGGGTCTGGAAGACCTTCTTCTCATCCTCAGAGGCATCATCTGCAGGAGGGTCACCTATGGCGGCCTCAATGACGTAGGCCACCATATGGGGAGTGAGGAGGATCCTCAGGTTGCGGAACCAGGCCATGAAGTTTGACCCATTGGTCTTAAGCTTTTCTTTCTCAAGGAACAGACCTAGGTTAAACGAGGGGCGAGACATCTACAATGGAATTTGCAACAACATAAGACTTTGTTCATAATAATTTTGAGTTATAGTATTTTAGAAAATAACTGACATAACTCCCACTCAAACGAACATCCCTCCTGGTCGTTTAAGCGATTACACGACCCCTATCCATTGCACCACCCCTCATCATCAAAGCCGGCGGCACAACTTCAAGAGTAGACAAAATCGTCCGCCACACCAATTTTGTGACTCGTGCTCGACCTTTCGGTCTTCCTGTTCCGAGGCCATACCTCTGACTATGTTAGGCTCGCCACCAAAGACCTCCACGCTGACGCTTGTGCAACATGGATTACACCCACTGTATGCGAACGACGAGATGTATGACACCCGATCATCACGGCCTGCCTCATAACGTAGAACTTTCTTGGTGGTGCGCGTTGGAGGGAGAACACTAGTGGTATTATGAAGGGATCATCTTATTCAGCTACCGCCGTGTAACACACAATCACACAAAAATAAGATGCACACAAAACATCAAATGTAATGCAATGTGATATAGTCCATTGCGCCATGGTCTCCTTGGCGCCCGCAGTTTATAAACAATTTAATAAACCTACCTTGACCATATCACATAGCCCCTGCAAAATAAAGTTAGACGCTTCTACTTTATCTTTTGCATGTTTTACGTGGCTTGGGGCTTTCGTAAATAGAACCGCTTCATACCTACGAATCTTATGACCACAACAACGATCCAATAATTGCATGTTTAAGCATCCCTTTCGGGCCCTCCATTGAAAATGCGAAGACCAACTAAAGAGAGAGAAACTGACACCCGCCAGCCACATATACGGTACAAGCCGTATGTCAGTAGTGGAACCAGTCTCGCGTAAGCGTACGCGTAAAGTCGGTCCGGGCCGCTTCATCAACTCAATGCCGCTGGAATACACAAGTGCACGCTAGAGGGTAGCAAATAACAGGAACGGTGCCCCCGTGCAGAGCACGGGTTCTAACAGCGTACAACCATATCTACGATAGATCGGATCTGATACCACTGAAGGGGATCGTGTGCAGAAAACAAAAAATTTCCTACCGACGATATCCAAAAAGCATGCCAAGATCTATTCTATGCAGATATAGTAGTACGAACGGAGATCGGAATACGTACCCTTGTAGACCGAAAGCGGGGATTACGTTCCCGCACAAACGTTGTCGATGCAGACCGACGAAGCCGACCTCAAGGTCGTGTAGAGGAAGCAGGCCTCCGAGTACCGCTAGCGCAGCACCTCGCAGGGAGTCGCACACGTACGGTGGAGCCGACGGCCTCCGAATCTCCAGTCCAGGACGAGCAGCGGAAGACTTGGACCGGAACACCAGCAGCGCGGCAGCGGGCTATGGTGGAGGAGATCCCCTTGCTCTGCTCGGCGCGGCTCCAACTTGGGAACAACGAGATCGAGAGAGAAATCGGAAATTAATTGGTGAATTAAAAGGCAAGGGGTGCCCCTTCTTATATAGGCTCCCAGGGGGAGCCTACCTTGCCAGCCAGGCAATGTGGGACTATCCCACACAGCCTGGTTCGGCCAAGGAGGTGCGCCGGCCCCCTGGTGGGCCCCATCTGGCCCACCTAGGCCGGCCTCCAAGCCCCCACCGAATTCCCAAGGGGGTTCCCCCCCCTCTTGGGCCTTCTTTCGTCCGGAAGGCCTATTTAGGGAAATCTGCCTTAATAAATTCGAAAATAAATATATAAAATCATATTTGCATATTAATAACACTAATTAATATCAAACATAATATATATAATTTTTACTAGCTCCGAAAACTCTTTCGGCGCTGCCCGATCTCCATCGGACCCCTCCCGGGACGCTCCCGGTGATCTCCTTCCTTTCCGGTTGTCTTGTTGAAACCCCTTAAGTGTGTTACCCTAGCGGTTCGATATAATATCAGGTATGATCAAGACTCCTCAATGATCAACGACTAACTCGTAGGCCTGGACCCCATGAATTAATCCCTGAGATATAACGAATGACTTTCATCTATCAAACCTGAACGTAAAGTCTTAGACCTTTTTCCATAGCGATACTTAGCACGTCCGAGCGTCGTTCCATAGATATCTCCATACCTAATGCCGACCTCGTTACCGACGACGCTATCTTCTACTCGTTCATGATCTCATGTCTCCGTGACCTAGTCACATGCTTGCGAGCTCATTTAGACATGATCTCACCGAGTGGGCCCGAGAGTATCTATCCTGCTATGCGGACTGGCAAATCCCGCTCTTGACCCCTCGTCTCAACTATTCCTTTCCGATACCCAAAAGTATCACCGTTATTGTCATACTAAATAAGATACGACGTTTGGTGCAATCAAAGTATCTTCCGGGAATATCAATAAGAGTTGATCTCACGGTCAAAGGCGTAACGACTACGTTCTCCAAATCTGGGTATGTCCATCACATCGCTCTCTAGCGATATGACTCTCATTGCCGACCGGCGCCATGCCCCATGACCGGGAAAACTCGATCATCAATCGCGCAACGAAACTAGTCTTAGTAGAGGCTACTAGGGACCTGGTTGTTTACGTATCACACCCGCATTAATGTTTCCGCTTAATACGGTTCTAGCATGACACAAAAACCTATTATGAACAAACGAGATATGATAAAGAATACACTTTATTAATTGCCTCTAGGGCATATCTCCTTCAGTTGAGCCACTGGGTGTCCGCATCGGGAAACACGTCCGACTGACTCACCCAACCCGACGCACCCGAGTAATGGTCGGAGATAATAGGCCCCAAGTCGAAGTCGAATTGTGCTAGAATCGAGAAATTTTATGTAACTTGTTATTTTGTAAATACTTTGAATACATGAGAATGTAGTAGTACGAATCGACATACCGTGTGGTGGACGAGGCTGGAAGCCGGTCCAGGGGCTCTGCTGGTACTCCGAAGAGGGTCGCTGCTGGTAGCCCCCAGTGGGGCTCTGCTGGTAGGCCCCCTGCTGGTAGCCCACAGAGGGGCTCTGCTGATAGCCCCCCTGGTGGTAACTCTCCTGCTGCCAGCCCGAACCTCCAGGCTGGTCAGGTGGAGGTGGTGCGACACGTGGACGCGGGTGCTGTCGGTGTGCCTCCGTAGGTGGCTGCACGTTACGCCGTGCCCGCCGTTGAGGCAGCTGCGTGGACAGATGCGGTGGCCGTTGTGCAGCATGTGGGAGAACGTCTGACGAGCGGACACACGTGATAGCCTCGTAGATCCGTCGCACTCTCTGGGCAGCGGACTGCAACCAAGACCGATGCTCTTCGCGTGTAAGCAAAGGCCCGGTCGAAAGTGAACGGTCTAACTGGTCTATATCATTCCCAAGATCCCACGTCAACTCAGCCTGAAAGTGGTATAGACATTTAGGAAATGAACGACAATATAAAAAAAAGTAAATGATTGTAGAGAAGTTAATTATTTGTACCGCGTGTTGCCGTGAGCCGGACATAGACTGGCTTCCCACGTAGCAGGGGCCGGCATCACATCCGGCTGGGCGTGATGAACGAGAGAAACCCTTGCGGAACTGACGTACCACTGTAGGTACTCGTCGTACTCCGCCGGATCGAAGAGTTGCGCCTCTTCCCAGAGACGAGTCAGCGCATCAACCCACTCGGCCACGTAAGGTTGCACTCTTTGCAACCATTGTGTCGCAGTACTGTTAGTTCCCTTCCTGCTCCATCTACAAGACAAGAAAGATGTGCATAATTGTGGATGACAAGTGTTCAAACAAAACTGTGTGGTTAAGAAATGGACGTACCGGTGGACAATGTCTGGTAGAGGGGCATCCATAGGCGGGGGAACCGACATCTGACGCAGACCGAACTGCCTCATAACACGCTGCTGGGCCATCTCCTCAACGCTGACGTCGAAGATAATCTTCGACTTCGTCATCCAATATGCTTCATCTCGCGTGCACATGATAGAAATTCCTCCATGGAATTTCGACGCGATCGCGTCAGGCGAGTATGGCTCCCAAATAACTGAAGCCGCGGAGAGAACGTCAAACTGCTCGTTGAATGCCGGGTAGAAGTTCCTAACCTGATCTCGAGCGAATCGTCTCTGCAAAACACATACGTAAATTGTATAAGTAAACAGGAAGATACTCATTGACAAGCATAATTAGTAAACTATTATTGAACATACCTTGCGATGTGTCCAAAGTGTGCCAAAAGTTGGGTCGTCTATGTGCTCCGCGTCGAAATAATTGTTGAGGGGCCACGGGTCGGCATCCGAAATGTCAGATCGTCCAATGGGGAACCTCTCCCACGACCACAGCTGTAACAGCATAGGGAATCCAAGAATTGCTGACTTTGTCGCCGTAAGAAAGCACACGTTGCACATACCTCAGTACGTGGCCGCTAAGACTGCAGAACCCCAGCTACGATCAGTGATGTGGTACGGTGTCGCACTTGCAATCTCCAATGCCATGGGGATGTATCGCGCACTGATAGTGGTGACATGGTTCTCCGTGAACATCACTTTTCCTCGCAGCCACATAATGTACGCCTCGAGGCTCCGAGTAATCTGGGCCTCAGACATCTGGATCGTGCCAAAATTCTGTATCTGCACCGAAAACAATAATTGTACAAGTTAGGTAAAGGTTAGCTGAAGCGATAGATGAAACAAGACAATGACGTAGTACTAACCTGGAACTTAAGCAACCAATCAAGTTTGGGTCCGTGATCCTCATGCATAAACACAGTTGTGTTGGGATTTATATGTTGGAACCGGTCTGCCATATCCTCAGACCACATATCAGGGGTCTGTAACGGACCTATGGGCTCACCAGCTATAGGAAGGCCCAATAGGTAGGAGACATCCTGTAGAGTAGGAGCCATCTCGCCCCAGTGAAAGTGAAACGTGTGCGTCTCCGGTCTCCATCGATCCACCAAGCAGGTGAGCAAACAGTGGTCCATCGCAAGCCGACCACTCACATCTGACGCCTCAACAAGGCGAGCAAAGGGTAGGAGCCCAGCCCACGTCAAACTGCATGTATCAGAAAATTGTTAACTATTTGACAAGTACATGTTATGAGCAAAATAAATATAAAACTTACCGATCGATCCAAGCTGGGTGTATCTGCCAATTATCCTTCTGACCACGAGTGATAAGAGGTTGGAGAACATTATCCTGCATTAGCTTAGCACGATGCTTGCTGTCCACCACCGGGTTAAGCAACGCCATCCCCGCCATCTCTGTAAGGACAGATTAAAATGATAATAGAATGACCAAATAACAAAATTTAAACGAGTACAAATCCAAACAAATTACAATTTTGAGTTTGTAGCTAAACGAGTACAAATCCAAACATAATGGTTCCACGATTACAGAGTAGTACATAGAGGAAGATACATAGTCTGCATTTATTATAAATATAAAGGTACTCTAGTTTCTTCCTCTTCCTCTCCGGCCTCGGTTGCCTCTTCCACGTACCGTAGCATCACCAGGTCCAAACTCCGGACAGTTCGTATCCCTATGGCCAAATTGGTTGCATAGAAAACATTGCCTGGTAGGTCCTCAAGCTTCCGATTCATCCTTATCATTACGTATGCGTCTACACTGCCGGCTACCTCTACCCGGACGAAGTAACCTTGGGTCAGGAATGTATCTCCTCTCACTTGGCTCAACGGTGTTGAAATTACCAATGGCTCGGAATCCTTGCATCTCACCTGTCCATGTGTTCAAGACAGCTTCACGACTGAAGTACGGTGAGACAAACGAGATTGCTTCCAAACCAAGCTGCCCACAAGCAGCAAGTACATGCGAGCAAGGAAGGTGAAACAATTTCGGTTTGTTGCATGTGCATTCACAGGTTGGCCATGCTTCATTTCCAATCTTCACCTCATGCGTTCTCAACACATTGCCACAACCGAACTTGTTGGTAGGTAAGCGGACCTCGAACCTCCTTTCCTGATTTCCGATGGCAACCACTTGGAAAGTTCGTGCCTTCTCCATCTTAGCATCCATGTACTTCGTAATCTTTTCACACCAGGGTGAGTTTGGAGTGCGAAGTATATGCATTTCGGATTGCTGGCGTTTGACTCTGAAGTAATTAACCGTGCCTTGGAAAATTCTCTCCACAAGGGCAGTTAATGGCAAGGCTCTGTTCCCTCGGAGGACAAAATTGTATGTTTCGGCAAGGTTTGTAGTCATGACGCCATATTTGGCTCCATATGAGTCGTGCAACAACGACCACCTCTCCACGGGCTCATGCTCAATCCACTGCTGAAAATTCTTAATCAACCGTCCACCCTTTCTCCTCGTGCCCGGTGGGTCAAAGCCTGGCAGATCACACAGACCGATCGGTTCTTCTTCAGGCGGTGCATGCGTTGTAGCTGCTTGTGCCGCTACTTGGGCTACATGAAACGCCACAGCTGCAGTACGTGCAGCTTTCCTCTCCCGAACATGTTTGTTCGTGAACTCATCAAGCTTGCCACGGATAAAATTGTACTTCCATTCCTGGTTCTGCTTGCAGAGCTTTTTGAACAGATTCATGAGACTCTTATTTCTGAACTGTGAGAAGAAGTTAGCACCTAGATGGCGCATGCACCAACGACTCTGAAGATCCACCCACGGTGTTTCTTCATCTGGTCCAGGGTTTGTTAATGCCTTTATAGCGTTGAGAATACCCGGATGTCTGTCATGTAGAACGCAAACATTCTGCTTATCCTTGACAACTGCTTTTTTCAACTGCCTAAAGAACCACGTCCAACTATCCGTGTTCTCGCTCTCAACAAAAGCGAAAGCAAGGGGCAACAGTTGGTTACTGTCGTCTTGGCCAATAGCAGTCAATATCTGACCCTTGTACTTGCCGGTCAAAAATGTGCCATCGACACATAACACTGGTCGGCAGTGGCTGAAGGCTTCGATGCATACACCAAAAGAGAAGAACAAACGGTGCAACACCCTAACTGTAGAGAACTCTGGCATGTAGAAGTCTTGAAGATCAACATATGTGCCAGGATTCCTCGCCTGAAGCGTGCGGAGCAAACGGACAACAGAATCATATGAGTCAAAGAATGACCCAAATCTCTTCTCCAGCGCGCTCTGCTTAGCCCTCCAGGCCTTGCCATAAGAAATGTTGAAATTGAATCTTGTGAAGACTTTGTTCCTTATTGCCTTCACTTCCATCGCCTTGCTCTCCACTATCTCCATGTAAAACAAACGGGCAATAAGCGTGGATGACAGATTACGGTGATCCTGAAGGATGCTGGGAATACGACATGTATGCATTACCATGTCACTCACAACCCAGTTTGTATCATACTTGGGGACATATGCGTGCACCCTACCCGGACAATCTATTCTCGAGCATTCCATGGTCAGATATTTCTTACTCGACACAGTTGTCTTGAAAACCCTTGATGTCGACATTGCCCACTGTATGATTACTTCCTGCAGATGTTGCTTGTCAGCGTACATTGCTCCCACACCCATGCTGCTCTGGTGATATTGCCAGGAAGAATCATGACCATCATCCAGAGTCATGCCAGATGAGAAGTCTTGAGTCCATGAAGCTGGATAAGGCACCTCCGGCTCGTACTCTGCGTCATTCGACGAATCAGAATCACTGCCGTCCCCGCAATCACCCTCAATATCTTCATCTTCCATCTCGTTCTGCATTCGGCCATCTTCCTCATCCCCATCTGCCTCCACATTTTCACCGTCATCATGCCCTCCAACCATACTACTCTGCCCTGATTCATAACCACTGCCTCCATCATAACCATGGCTGTCATCATGTTCAATTTCCATGGTTGCTGAACTGCTCTGCCCTGGATCGTGCCCACCCTCGCCTTCAGGAGGATTGACATTTACCTCCTTAACGACAGGAAGCAACAAGGCAACTGGGTGGCTTCCCCTGTTTTCACAACCTTGCAACCAGTTCACCCACTGAGAATCCCGATCAATCGGTCTCAGAGTGTACCTAATTTTTTTACTGAACCTCGACCATAACGCGTGCACCCCGACCGTGTGTGTTTCTGCATTTAATCCCAAACACTCTGCCAACCAATATTTTAACTGACTAACAGACTAATTTTTAGGGGCAGTCAGATCCAACTCGATATGCTGAAACTGACTCAGGTCCATCTCGTTCACTGATTTGGTCAGACCCTAGAGGAGTCAGCAAATGTGTGCCATTGCCACGCTCCTCATGGGGTTTCATATTCAAAGTGAAGTGAACCTCAGCTCTGCTCAGCTGTCAGAGAGCGACTTCTCCAGCTGGGTGTGTACGCCTCCATTGCCCCCAGTTTGAAGCTGAGATAAATCCGACAACCTCACAAAAGTTTTGCTATTAGCTGAGATCAGATGGTGTTGATCGTGTCATCGTTACGTTCCTGTATGTGTACAAGTACAAGAACTGTACCCATTGCAATTGCAGACAATTCTTTTTCCATCATATGCTTGACTTTTTGGGTTCTACTACATGTTTTGCTAACAACTGGCGTATGGTTCACTTCGCTTATTGTCCTCTGGTATTTGTAGTCGTTTCTGTAAGTATATTTCAGTTATTCACACACGCCATGTTTTTTTTTGAAACTATGTATTTTTGTTTTTGTATGCGCGTGGAACACCCCAAGTGGGTTCTGATAAACCATCGCTACCCGCCTGGAAACACATGCATTTCTCTGACGCGAATCAAACTGGAAAAATATGTTAGATCGAGTAGTTAGTTTAGTTAGCTGCTTGTGCGTGCATGATTGATGCATGATGCACGAATCGAACAAACAACGGAGCTGACGACGGAGGCTAGCATTACATTATGAACAGCTTGAACAACGCCTGCCAGTTGCCACACCATTCATACGGAATTTCCGAAGATTTCGGCTCTCTTTTCTAGCTAGTCTCCATCATCTCACGCCATGCTGGCTGATGCCAATATATGTATACTACTCCTACACAAAAATATTTTTTAGCTGTCGTTCTAGTGTATATGTATTCAGAGAATCTTCCTGATAATACAGAGGAATCTGTTTGGTAATTTCGCCGGTTAATTTATTATATTTCGTGGGTTGATACATCGATCAATCACATGTAGTTGCTAGCTTGTATCATAGAATCAGGCAGGTTTTATGGGTTGTCAAACAGCTATACAAATCCGGGGTCAACTTTCTTAGTAGCAATGAGTTTCTTTTTAATCGGAGCATAAGAATTAACATAATGTTATCTATCTTTGTGGGACTAATTAAACCTATCCATTGGCTCATGGAGTTCCGGTAGAAACCACCTCAATAAAATTCCAGCCAACCCAATTAGCAAAATCGATGTAATAAATCATAGAAAGGGAGCTTATACAAAACATATATATAAACTAGTACTGCTACATTATTGGCACAAATAAATCATGTTGGTGAAATATTCAGCAACAAAAAATGGATTATACTTTGAAAAGTCACATAACACCTGAGCAGACGGAATTCTAAACTTCATCTGCATACACACTACCACGCATATATGCTAATTAAACATGTCTCTCATGATCAGTGCATGATGTCTGGGTGACGTATTGTTGAAGAGGCTATATTTGCCAAGCATGCGACTAATTCCCCATAAAGCTATTTTCATTTTCATCGATGTGTTTGAGAGAACAGCAAGGAAGATTCTATACCTTCTCCTCCCCGGTTGTTGGGTGTGCATGAATCTAAGTGAGGTCCACCATAAACGAGGAGCAGAATGTCTCGATAGGAATCTCACTTTCTGTAGCCTTTAGCCCTTTGGCATGGATGTAGATCAAGCAAAAAAGGTAGTTAGATGCAAGTAGTGTGTGGGGTTTACTATGCTATGATACATTCACATCTAAAAAGTAAGTAACATAGATAGAGGGTCACATACGCTCTTTACAATTACTATTCCTCAATAAGTTTGACCAACATATAGATAAAAATATAATTATTTCGTATATCAAATTAGTATGAATAGTTCCACCAAATAACATATTTAAATAGCATGCTTATTAGATCTTTTAAATGTTCATATTTTATCTATAAGATCGGTCAAAGTTAAACTATGACAAATTTTAACTAAAATATAGGCCTTATTTTGAGAAATGGAGGTAGTACTACTATACAAATCAGCTCAGAACTGGACACGATGGCCCGACTCAAAGGTTTAGATGCAACTGATAAAAATGTATTTTAAATAAAATTTAAAATGTCAAACATTCCATTTTTTTATTCCTAGTAGCTTACCGCAAAAATTGATAATTCTGGCACCCAGCCCACCAAGCAATTTTATTTCGTGGCATGTGTAAAAACTATGAAAAAAGTGTCTTGTGAGAATTTATTTGGAGCATCCAAATTTGTTTTGCGCAAAAAAGATGTTTTCTTAATGAAATTTTGTGTGCTAACATAAATTTCCTGTTGTACTTCCAAAACATTTTGTTTATAATTTTTTGCAATTTCGAAATAAATTTTGGTTAGAGATTATTACATCTACTCATGTGAGGCAAACCTGATTTCCCCTCAGAACTTCACTACACTCATCAGAAAAAATAGGAAAAACATAGCTAACAAATATACAAAAATATATTTACATTTATTTTTTTTATTTTAATATAGACCAGGATGATTTGCTCTATACTGTTTTGTGTTTCATCATTTTCTTGTTTTATGGACTATATTTTGTGGGTTACTTTATGCTAAACTTAGATACATATGAATTAATTTCCCTCTAAATAAATGTCATAAGGCATAAGGTGAACATGCTAGTGTATAAGTTTTTTTTAGATATGTATTATTTTAGTTTTGTAATCTTGTGACATGTGGTTTGCTAGTGTACAACTGGATATATGGTCATAAATAAATTTAGGAACAAACAAACACAAATGCATTAAATTAGTCAATAACTCTCCTGGTCTCGGTGCCCTTGGACAAGGACTCTGCCACCACTTGCTAGTTGCTACTGTAGATTTGAAGCATCACAATGTCTAGCCACATTCTTTACAATTCCTATATAGTCCATCCGTCCACAGTTACATGATATTCTAGTTTTACATGATTAGGCGCCTGTTATTTAGCGTAAGTCTACCTCTCCATCCACGCGCAATCGCACAGAAGAAGCATGTCTGAAAAGGAGTCGAGTGTGATTTTTGCATGCATGTACTAAAATTCAAAATTGTTGACATCACCATTCATTAAATGCAAAATTTAAAAATTCAATGTTTTGTAGCTCGAACTGTTTATCGGATTTATGATCTGTTTTCACCGTTGGACTAGTCGCGTCGAGATCTTTAAAACTAACTAGATCCTATGTTGATATGTTTCGATAATATTTTTTTACGACCAAAAGTTACCACCCATTAACTCGTGAGTTATCAGGCAGTATTTATGTAAGTTACCACCTAAACAATGATTAATTTTTGCAAGCTATCACCTAGATAATTATTAATATTGGGGTAACTCTATCACTGTTTAGCTGATAACTATTACCGAGAGTACTATGAAACCACATTGATTTTATGTATGGATAACTACATCATGAACACATGGATTGTTATGTGTGATAAGTTTATCAGTATTAGAGGTAAAATATACCGAAATAGTATGGTAACTATATTGATTTTGTGTTGATAAGTTCATCTGTATTGGTTTGGAAATATTATCGAAAAATATGGTAAATATTACCGAAATAGTATGGTAACTTATGTGTTATGGGGTGGTAACTTTTGGGCAAAAAAAAAAGTTGTCTGAACATATCAATATGGGATCTAGTTTTAAAGATCTCGTCGCGACTAGTCTAATAGTGAAAACGAATTCTCAATCGGAAGTACAAAACTTTTTAATTTTTTGAACAGTTGCTAGGACGTGCGTGCGCGGAGAGAGAAATGACGTCACAGCGTGGAGCAACAGATCACCGTTTATCCGAGATCCGACGGTGCACGTGCGAGCGTGGAGGAAAACCTCGTGTAAGTTGCCTGTTGTATAGATTTTCTGTTTGATTATTAATTTGGCCCATAGACAGTGGCATATAACCCACGTTAAAATGATGGTCAAAATATAATCTAAAAAATGTGTGCTCCATTATACCGTGGATACATAGACAGTGGCGGACCAGCATCCCTGCAGCTTGGACGCTTGCGGGCTTCTGGTTGGCCGGCACCGTTAAGTTTTATAAAAAAATGAGTAAAAATAGTAAGCTAAGCATTTGATTAAGGTTTGATCTAACCTTTTGTAATATTTCTGAATCCGCTAACACACATGCAAGCATGGATTTTGATACGTGGCCTCTCATCACCAAATGCACCAAAAGGAAATGAGAGTTGTCTTAGAGGCCACGGGAGGCTGAGAAGAGTAGGGGTCGAAAACGACAATTGCACTTAAGGTGAAATATTTGTGAGAGGACGGAGAGTGATCTTAACATCTATTAATGGGTAGGACAACCTCTCGACCTAGGTATGCTCTCATAGAACATTGCCGCAATGAAAATTCCGACTAAATAATATAGTGGGATGAGATCTGCTCAAACAAAATATAGACAAAGTAGTTAAGCCGGATTCCACGAGACAAATTTGCCAAGATCGAATGTATCCATAATCCATGGCAGCTTGTTCTTGCAATCGTGGCATCATACACCAATCAAATCATCGTAGCCATTCCCTATGACATCCCAATGTAGTTCTTAATTAGTTTTCTCTTAGTGACAACACAGATAAATATACTTCGTTGGTCATTGATGGGTTGTTTAACCAGTGTCCACACTGTAATCTCATCGACAGAGTCTCTTTCTATGTGGAACTACATGACATTTTTCAGTAAAGAAAAAAAAACTAATCGATCGTAAGCCGGCATGCATTTCATTGGCAGTTTCGCACAATATATTCAACATTTGATTTTGTTAGCCGGGGAATTGGTTAATCCATGCTTCCTTGGTACTGGTGACGCGCCTCTCTCTACTTTGTAGCCAAGCCATGTAGTCCAAATGGCGCGGACGCGTGATCCAAATAGTTATTGTAGACTAGTATCGCGCTGACTTTTTTTGAGAAACACAGTACAACGCAAGTATTCATATACACGCACACACACTCACCCCTATGAACGCACGCACGCACACCCTACCCCTATGAGCACCTCCGAGAGACTGAGTCGGCGGGTTTTGAGATTGACGAAGTCACATCAGTATCTTTCTTCGCAATTTACGTGTCAGGTGGAATTCCAAATGACATCCCCGACTGGTTCGAGGGCGAAATGTGAGGGCATTTCCAACGATACCCATTGCTCGCACGCGTCCATTTTTGTCAATGGATTAGAATTTTCCTCCATTATAAATTAGATGACTTATATTTATTTAAAAATAGATGTATTTAGATAAGTTAAAAATCTGGATATATCTCTTTTTATATAAATGAAAATCATCTAATTTAGACTGGAGGTAGTGCCACCAAACGACACACAACAAACGGATAAGAGGTCTGGGACATGTCGGTCATGTCTTATTTTCATCCTAATTTTCGGTTGGAAATGCACCAATCGAATGTGAGCAGACCGGCAGCTTACTCTTACGTGTTCGACATGGGTCTGCACGTATGCGACCGCACCCCCTTGCTTGCCTCACACTCTCACGTTTTAATGGGGACTAGTCGCGTGCCCACCTCTAACATTGTTGCCCCCACTTTCCACTGCCTTTTGAACTGTAACTAGCATGAGCAGAAACCCTAGCTAGCCGAAGGTGAAGGGCTGGTGGAAGGGTTGCCAGAGGGAACATAAGGTCTAGTTGTCCTCTGGCGGCCACTACGCACGACCAAGGCAGCGATCAAACGTTTGCATAGAGTTGGCCCGAATATATAGGGACCTCGCCGAGTCTATGTTGTGGTCGTACGTGCACCTCATGATGGGTGGCACCTCAACCGACGGTGCATCCTCGTGCCAGGGATCCCTACATCGAAGCCGGTACGTCGCCGTGTGATAAGGCAGCACCGAGCTTTACTCCCGCCAGACCTGAGAGTGGATCCCGCCTACGCCTACAAGTCCAACCTCCAAGACCGTTGCTTCGAGGTAGAGTATGATGGGCCGAGTCGCCACAGTCGGATGACACCCCCAGGACAAGGAGGAGCTATACGACGGAGCCGGAGGACACCCAAGACGAGGAGCTATCACATTGGTCATCCTGCCTAGGACGCCCCCAATTCAACTAGCGACTCACTAGGGGGTGGTCGCCGGGAGCACCTGCAAGATGCCACCCATTGTCATAAAGATTGAAGATGACGACGTCTAGGCTACCGACGACGAATCCTTGTAGATAGGTTTCATCTTTTACGATTTATGTTGTTATTTACCTTATTGAACCATGTCGTTTAATATCTATGTGGTATAATGTAACTTGATTGAGTGTCGTTGGATTTACCACCCATCCCAACCGGAGGATGTAGACTGGTTCGTGGGGCACCCTAAATTTATCAAAACGGATACTTTCTGCGTTAGATTTAGGATGTTGCACTTGGAGATGCCTTAAGATTGTTTGTTTTTACTCTAATATTATAAGTAGTGATAGATAAAGATTCATCGGTATTTGGGCATTTTTTTAGTCGTCTGAATGTCTTAGAGCAAGTCCAACAGTTCACTCAAACCCTCCTCTATATATTTTTAGGGGGGAAAGCGAAAAAACAACCGCCCAACAGTTCACTCAACGCTCCCCCGATTTATCGGCGACCCCGATTTTGCTCGCTCGTCCCCCTACCAGTAGGGGAGGTGAAAGACTCCCCTATCCCGATATTTGTGAGTTTTTTGAGACTGCAGTATGCTGATATTAATGAGTTTTTTGTTTATCTTTCAGATTTTGGTGATGGACAAGTTTTTAACACTACAAGTTAGAGTTACAGAGGTATCCGTTAGATTTTACATGTTAGTTATAATTTATTCTTAAAATATAAAAAAATAGATAAAGAAAAATTAAATAGGGGAGATGTTTTAGGTGAACTGCTGGGGTTAAACATGTTTTACGAGAGATTTGTATAGGGGTAATCCTCTACATGGACATATAGGGAGACATTTTAGCCAAAATGCTGGACCTGCTCTAGGGAGGGGCGGGGCCACACGGGATCCTACAGCTGGGGCCCCCAGTTGCGGCCTGCGCGGGAGTCAACGGTCAACTCAGCAGTGTTTGTGGCTTTGTGCGCTCGCGCGTTCACAGCGCGGCGATGGATGTATGGCCGACTTGCTCGGCTCCGCTCCCTGTGCTGCTCTATAAAGAAGACGAAGAGTCCAACGCCTCCTTACCAATTCCCCTCACCTCACCCATCACACTCTCTTCCTCTCTCCATTGCTTGCTGTTGCTGAACACAAGGCAAGCTCTGTCGGCCGGCCATGGGGACGCAGTCGGAGGACCAGAACTTGCCGCCGGTCAAGGTACGCCAAGCACAATCTCTCCCCCCGCACCCCTCTCTGCTCTGCACTCTTCTATGTTTCGCAAATTTGAACTGCAAAGAAGAGAAACGGCGTGAAAGCTTTAGAGGGAGAATCCGGAGCTAGAGCTGGTGCGAGATGATGCAGCAGGGATCTTCGGAGGCGGACATGACATGACATGGACAAGCCCGGCCGAACTCACCAAAAGGCCGGAGCCAAAAGCCGCCTTTTGGCTAGATTTCCATGGAGGATTCTCTTCCATCGGTCTCCCGGCATCTAGCAAGTCTAGCTTGTTAGTGGGGACGCCGCCGGCCGCCGGCAGCCGCGCACCAACCAACTAGCCACCAAACTAGAGATTCCCGGCCGGGCCAGCGGGCCCTCCTCCTCCTAGCTAATTCTTACACGTACCGCACCATTTCATCTTCTTCACGTGAAAAAAAGAACATCCTTTAATTACCAGCTCATCTTCTCTCTGTCTCTTCAAAAAGTTAAGAACTTTAGTAAGTATATCCATGTAGTAGTATCTCTTTCGTCGTCATAGAATTTGTGTGATTTGTGGTGCTTTGCCTTAACTGTCTGATTCCATCGCTCTTTGTCCCTCGCGAGAAGAACGGGTTCTTCTAGTTACTCTGTTCTTGCGCTGTAACTGAATCTTGCGTACAATAGCTAGCATCATGCACCCCGATTTTTACGGTAACTAGAACTACTAGTATTAGGAGTTATTTTCGTTTCAGAAATTACATAAGAGTCAAGAGAGTATGTGCAAAAGTCTCCTGTTGTCTTAGTCGCATGGTCCACACCTGGTCTTGACTGTGAAGTATGAACGCTCCCTGTACTTTCAGAGTACGAACTAGGCTTATATTTGGTTTTAGCTTTCAAGGCCAGAAATTTCTTGAGGTTCAAAACTTACCAGAATTATGTAATGAACATATCAAGCCCCTCGCCTCAGAAATTTAAAATGAAAATTCAAACCCTCCACCTTTTATTTTTCACCATTAAGTTGCGGTTTATTTCTACATTTCTCGGTGCGTTTTCCCTAGTAATCCCCACATCCACCAAGATAATTGCATGTTTCTCACCTGTCCTTTTCTCACAAACTCCACGCATATGCACCTCTGTATACATGCCTGCTTACTTGATATTTTTCTTTATTTATTCAAGGAATGGGCACTGTCTTTCATGCGTCTATTTAAAAGAAAATTAGTAAGAGATATTTTTTCTATGCTAACACTCTGACAAAATGTCATGAAAGAAGCGCGTACATCTCATCTTTCTGGACGGATTATACTAGTGTTACGCCTTGGAATAGCCGTTGGTAGCTGGCCAGCTCCTACCATCAAATTTGCATCACAGCTAACGAGGGGCCAAGCCAAGTTCATTACTCATATAATCCAAAGGATTAGTTTTGTCACGGTCTCCAAGAACAATATGCTAAAGATTAAGTCAGTAGCAGGATAATTAAGATATAACAACTAGCACACTACTTTACAAGCTTCCTTTAAAAAAAATGCACTACTTGCAAGCTTCAGCCACTTGGCGCCCTCGGCCGAATCTTGGTTCAACTTTGAACTAACATCTTTGAAATCACAGCCTGGCCGTGAGTTGTTATATATAAAAAAATGTGTTGCCGTTGTCAGTTGAACATGCTGGATAGAAAAAAATATCTTTGGTATGAGGTGGCCGTGGCAATTAAGCATGGATAGTTGATCTTGGACGTTGGCAGCCTGCCCATGTGACAAGTCAACTGCCTAGGAGAAACGCCGTGGATAGTTGATCACTTTCTGACATAAGTGAATTCCACTCTTACTCTTATCTAATCTACCTTCAAAATTTCAACGACGTGGAAGAAAATTTCTTGCCGATCACTTATCCTTTCGCTTTCTTAGTTGCTCCCTAGCTAAGATGAATTCCATGGAAATGCAACCAGGGTACAACTAATTAGAAAAGTCAGCTGACAGCAAAAACTCCATTTTCCAGGATGAAAGGACGGCGGAGCAGAAGAAGATCGACGACTGGCTCCCGGTCACGTCGTCGAGGAACGCCAAGTGGTGGTACGCTGCCTTCCACAATGTCACCGCCATGGTCGGCGCCGGCGTGCTCAGCCTCCCCTACGCCATGTCCGAGCTCGGCTGGTACGTCCGTCGTACATCGTGGTTTCACCACCTCACCATCGATGGTTAACCCTGTCCGCCGGCAACTGATCTCTCGAACGATTGTTTCTTGTATATATGCAGGGGTCCCGGCATAGCGGTGCTGGTGATCTCGTGGATCGTCACGCTGTACACGCTGTGGCAGATGGTGGAGATGCACGAGATGGTGCCCGGGAAGCGGTTCGACCGGTACCACGAGCTCGGGCAGCACGCCTTCGGGGAGAAGCTCGGCCTATGGATCGTGGTGCCGCAGCAGCTCGTCGTTGAGGTCGGCGTCAACATTGTCTATATGGTCACCGGCGGGAAGTCGCTCAAGAAGTTCCACGACGTGATCTGCGACAACAATTGCAAGGACATCAAGACCACCTACTTCATCATGATCTTCGCCTCCGTCCACTTCGTCCTCTCCCAGCTGCCCAATCTCAACTCCATCTCCGGCATCTCCCTCGCCGCCGCCGTCATGTCGCTGTCCTACTCGACCATCGCGTGGGGAGCGTCCGTTCAGAAGGGGAGGATCGCCGAAGTGGACTACAGCTTCAGGGCCACGACAACGGTCGGGAAGGTGTTCGACTTCTTCAGCGCGCTCGGCGACGTTGCGTTCGCCTACGCCGGGCATAACGTGGTGCTGGAGATCCAGGCCACCATCCCGTCGACGCCGGAGAAGCCGTCCAAGAAGCCCATGTGGAAGGGGTGTGTTGTCGCCTACATTATCGTCGCACTCTGCTACTTCCCAGTCGCGCTCGTTGGCTACTGGGCATTTGGCAGAAATGTCGACGACAACATCCTCATCACCCTCTCCAGGCCCAAGTGGCTCATCGCCATGGCCAACATGATGGTCGTCATCCATGTCATCGGAAGCTACCAGATTTACGCGATGCCAGTATTCGACATGATTGAGACGGTGCTTGTGAAGAAGCTGCGGTTCCCGCCTGGCCTGACGCTCCGCTTGATTGCCCGGTCAACCTATGTTGGTAATGCCCCTTCCTGTTCAATTTCAAATTTGTGGACATGCAAAAATATAGTAGAAATAATGTTGATGATGATTATGCTGCAGCGTTCACAATGTTCATCGGCATCACCTTCCCCTTCTTCGGTGGCCTGCTCGGGTTCTTTGGCGGCTTCGCTTTTGCACCGACGACCTACTTTGTAAGCACTTGTTGGATAATCCGCTGCACTCCCAGTAATCATTCATAGCAACTGCAAGAATTCGGAGTTTTCTGACGAGAACCAACCTCTTGTTCCTGCCCTGCAGCTTCCGTGCATCATGTGGCTCGCAATCTACAAGCCCAAGAGATTCAGTCTCTCGTGGTGCTGTAATTGGGTAATTAAATTATGCTTTTCCTCGTACATATGCAATATAGTAGCACATAAGCTTTTTGTATCTTTGATTTCGTTCTAATTTTCTATGTGTTCTCCATGATGATCCTCAGGTCTGCATCGTCCTTGGGGTGTGTCTCATGATCGTGGCGCCCATCGGCGCGCTCAGGCAGATCATCTTGAGCGCCAAGACATACACGTTCTACTCATAGATTGATCTTACAATCACCATCACGTATCGTCACTTCTAGATTCGTGATTCTTGGAAGGCATTAATCTGTTGCAGCGTCGATAAACTACGGACTTCTTTTTTTGTCCTGCAAAGAAAACAAAAGGAAAAACATAGTAGTACCACGGATTTTTTCATTACGGATGGTGGATAGATCATCGTTAAATGTGGCTTAGTCAAAGCAAAAAAAAAAGGGTTGTATTTGGGGTTAAACATACGTAATATATGCGGTGTACGTGGATTTGTTTTGTCTATGTTGTAGGATGGGTAACATGGCTTAGCATTTGTTGTTCCCAGAAGACATAAAGAACAGCTCTTTCTATGCATTTTACGGTTTCTTGTAAAGGTACTTTAACATGATGTATTGGTTGTGATTAAATACATGGTTGGCTTAATCGGTCTCTTTTGGTATGTCATAAAGAAAATACATGATGTGATCAATCGCTTTTTTGGTCGAAAAACTTTGGGGAATCAATGATTGTTCTGTAAAAAAAAAAGAATTAGCTACAAGAGTATAAGTAGGGCCGGTTTACTATTAGGTATTTAGGTATCCCGATTCATTATCATAGAATTATAAATGCTGAATGGAAACATATCGAGTATAGACTATAAAAATAAGCTAAACAACTGGAATAAAAGTACTATCTCTAGGTAAAAAATCCGTTCTTATAAACTCAAAACTAACTAACATGTTATTGTACATGATTTGTTTCTTTCATTTATTCAAATGAGTTTTATATAGATTAGACTAACTCCAATCAAAATTCTGTTGGGGAGATAGTGAAACAAATGAAATATCTTCTAACTAGATGAGATGTGGTGCTTCGGCCTAAAAATTAACGGGGATTGGGTCTTTATGACCTTCAAAAATACAACCCTACCGCTAAATGGCGTTTCTGAAGTGGATCGCAGGCAGAAAATAATTTTTTTTCTAGCAACGATATCATTAAACTAGCCAAGATCTATAATATTCAGATATAGTAATACGACGGAGATAAGAATACATACCCTTGTAGACCGAACGTGGGGATTACGGTACCGCACAAGCGTTGACGACGAAGACGACGTAGCCAACCTCTAGGTCGCGAAGAACTCGCCGCGGCGAAGACGACGAAGATGAACTCGAGGTCGGGTGGAGGAAGTAGGCCTCCAAGCACCGATAGCGCAGCACCTCGCAGGGCGTTACACACATACGGTGGAGACGACAGCCTCCGAAGCTCAAGTCCAGGACGAGCAGCGAAAGATTTGGACCGGAACACCAGCAGCGCGGCAGCGGGCTATGATGGAGAGATCCCCTCTCAACTCGGCGCAGCTCCGACAATGGGAATCACGTAATCGAGGAGAGAACGAGAAATTAATTGGTGAATTAAAATGTCAGGGATGCACTTCTTTATATAGGCTCCCGGGGGGAGCCAACCTTGCCAGCCAAGCAATGTGGGACTATCCCCATTGCCTGGTGCAGCTCCAGATGGTGCGCCGGACCTAGGTGGGCCCCATTTGGCCGACATAGGCCGACCTCCCTTCCCCACCAAATTCCCTAGGGGAATTTTCCCCCAATGGGCCTTCTTTTCACCAGAAGGCCCATTTAGGGAAATCAGTCTAAATAAATTCGAAAATAAATATATAAATTATATTTAATCATTAATTACACTAATTAATATCAAACATATTATATATAATTTACTCTAACTCCGAAATAGTAAACTATTTCGTCGCTGCCCAATCTCCATCGGATCATTCCCGGAACGTTCCTGACGATCTCTTTCCTTTGCGGTTGTCTTGTCCAAACCGCTTAAGTGTGTTACCCTAGCGGTTCGATATAATAACAAATATGATTGAGACCCTCTCTCTGATCAATGATTAACTCGTAGGCCTAGACCCCATGAATTAACCCCTGTGATATAACGAATGACTTTCATATATCAAACCTAGACGTCGAGTCTTAAACCTTTTGCCATAGCGATACTTAGCGTGTCCAAGCATCGTTCATAGATATCTCCCTACCTAACATGATCTCGTTACCGACAACACTATCTTCTACTCGTCTGTGATATTATGTCCTGATGACCTAGTCACATGTTTGCAAACTCTTTGACATAATCTCACTGAGTGGGCCCTACAGTATCTATCCTGCTATGTGGACTAGCAAATCCCGCTCTTGACCCCTCGTCTCAACTACTCCCTTCCGATACCCAAAAGATATGACGTTTGGTGCGATCAAAGTATCTTCTAGGAATAACAATAAGAGTTGATCTCACAGTCGAAGGCGTAATGACTACGTTCTACAAATATGGGTATGTCCATCACATCGTTCTACCAACGATATGAATTCATTGTCAACTAACGCCATGTCACATGATCGAGAAACCTCGATCATCAATCGCACAATGAACTAGTCTTACTAGAGGCTACTAGGGACCTGGTTGTTTATCTACCACACGTGTATTAATGTTTCCGCTTAATACAGTTAATAGGATGGTATAAAACATATAATGATCAATTGATATATGCCTAATAAACATCTTTATTAAGTGCCTCTAGGGCATATTCCCTTCAGTCTCCCACTTGCACTAAAGTAACACTTAATCTAGTTTACAACTTCGTACAAGCTCAACACCCATATCATCTTGGTGCATGCTTGTCTCGTGGAAGAGGAATACAGTCAACAGATCTCACACATTGATACCTATATGTGCTTTGCAACATCCCGTATCTTACAATGACGGTGAAATATATCCTAGTGGATGGAGTGAGACTCGAATATTCGCGTAGCATGGGTCTTAAAAGTCTAAGAGATCTATTAAGGGGACCACATATGCTCGGAAAACTGCTCATTCCAATCACATTTGCTACTCTCTGAAGTTGCCATATATTTCTATACCTATGTAGATTATGTGACAGTGCATTCATATGCGACTTCAGAAACTAACCATGTCTTTCTTCAAAATAAATGACATCTCCTTTATGATATTTCTAGTCGTATGGGTCAGTGTCATAACTTGCATCATCGTAACCGTTTTACGGTAAGTTGTGTTTCACTCTTACCCTTTACTAGAAAACATATCTTTAGTTCTCATAGACACTGAAAAATACACCTAACGTTTGTTCATTGATCCACACAAGGATCACTATAGAACCCGTTCTTCAACCAAAAACTTGGGTCACACCAAGTCGAGCTTTCAGTCTGATAGCATCTATGTCTGATACATAGAGAATGTCGAACATCATTTGCTATCACTGAAAATGCCAAGATAAACTTAATATTGTACCTAGTCATACAAGTAAGAACCTTTTTCTTCGCTTGTTCTATTCTGAAACACTTCAGAATCTTAACTTCGGAAAATGTTCTGACCTAATGTTATTAAGCTCCTTTTGATCTATACAATTATAAATTAAATGCCTAATACTCCTAACTTTACTCATCAAAAATTTAATCACTTAAATAATCCTTAATATTTTACTAGAAGATTTGTATCATTCTCAATATGTCGCTACATACAAAATCATGAATGACAACTAGCTCGCACTTAAATACGCCATCCGTATATAAGACCAGGGAATTTCTTTTAGCTCCCACTCAAATATGCCATTCACATATAAGATCAAGAAAATCTACTCAGCTCCCACTCATTTCTTTGCAAATGCAAGTTTCTTCAACTATTTTGGACAACTCCAAAATCCTTTGATCACATTATCAAAGTGAAGATTCCAGCTTCGATATGCTTGCTTCAACCCATGAATGGACAACTGAAGTTTGCATACATGTTTAACATCCTTACGATCACCAAACCATTATCGTACTAATTACAATTCTTTCTTAATGATACCATCAAGAAACATGGTTTCCTTATCCATATATTAATTTATCAATTTGAAATTATAGTAATTGCTAAACGACCCAGAATAGATTTAGTCTTCGCCACTTGAGACAAAATCTCGTTGTGGTCAACTTTTGAATCTGTCGGAACTGTTTCTCGACAAATCGATCCTTATCAGTGTCTACTCTCTCATAAAATTCCATATTCTATTAACAGCCTAGATGCCATCAAGAAAATCTCCGAAGTCATTACCTGGTAATCGTATATGGATTTTATCTCGGATCATATATGACTCATAGCTATTTCTCGGACTTAGATCTACCATCTTTTCCTCGTAGTTCGTAGGTCTGTCATATTCCATTAATATGACCTTCAAAACAACATTGTCGTAACACACAATGTGGAACACAACCTTCGTACGCCTACGTTCTTAGTATGAGCTCAGAGCATCATTGATTCGTCTCCAACGTATCTGTAATTTCTTATGTTCTATGCTATGTTATACCATGTTATTACATGTTTTATATGCATTTTATATAGTTTTATGCATTTTCTGGGACTAACCTATTAACAAGATGGCACAGTGCCAATTCCCTGTTTTCTGCTGTTTTTGGTTTCAGAAAATCTCTTAAGGAAATATCCGCCAAATTGGAAACGAGTCAACCAAGAATTATTTTTTGGAATATTTGCGTCCAAGAAAGCCGAAGACGAGACGAAGTGGGGCCGTGATGCCGCATCATCACATGGTAGCGCGGCTGCTACAGGAGCCGCGCCGGGAGGTGGTGTGGCGCCCTCGGGCGCCCACTGAAGGGGATCACATGTAGAAAACAAATTTTTTCCTAGCAACGATATCCTTAAACTTGCCAAGATCTACACTATGCAGATATAGAAGTACGCCGGAGATTGGAATACATACCCTTGTAGACCGAAAAGCGGGTATTACACTTCCACAAGCGTTGACGACGAAGACGACCTCTAGGTTGCGAAGAACGCGGCGCGACGAAGACGACGAAGATGATCTCGAGGTCAGGTGGAGGAAGCCAACCTCCCAGCACCACTAGCGTGGCACCTCGCAGGGCGTCACACACATACGGTGGAGACGACGACCTCCAAAGCTCCGGTTCAGGACGAGCAGCGGAAGACTTGGACCGAAACACCAGCAACGCGGCAGCGAGCTATGGTGGAGAGATCCCCTCATCCTTCTCGGCGCAACTCCAACAAAGGGAATCACCAAATCGAGGAGAAATAAGAGAATTAATTGGTTGAATTAAAAGGCCAGGGGTGCCCCTTCTTATATAGGCTCCCAGGGGGAGCCAACCTTGCTAGCCAGGCAATGTGGGACTATCCCACATGCCTGGGCGGCCAAGGAGCATGCGCCGGCCAAATGGGGCCCACCTAGGGCCGGCGCATCCATCCTAGCCGCACCAGGCATGTGGGATAGTCCCACATTGCCTGGCTGGCAAGGTTGGCTCCCCCGAGGAGCCTATATAAGAAGGGGCATCCCTAGCCTTTTAATTCACCAATTAAATTCTCAATTTCTCCTCGATTACGTGATTCCCTTTGTCGGAGTTGCGTCGAGGAGGATGAGCGAGTTCTCTCCACCATAGCCCGCTGCCGCGCTGCTGGTGTTCCGGTCCAAGTGTTCCGCTGCTCGTCCTGGGCTGGAGTTTCGGAGGCCGTCGTCTCCACCGTATGTGGGTGACGCTCTGCGAGGTGCCACGCTAGTGGTCCTGGGAGGTCGGCTTCCTCCACCCGACCTCGAGGTCATCTTCGTCGTCTTCGTTGCGCCGAGTTCTTCGCGACCTAGAGGTCGGCTACGTCGGCTTCGTCGTCAACGCTTGTGCGGGAGCATAATCCCCGCTATTCGGTCTACAAGGGTATGTATTTCGATCTCCGCCGTACTTGTATATCTGCATAGTGTAGATCTTGGCTAATTTAAGGTTATCGCCAATATGATTTTTTTTGTTTTCTGCCTGCGATCCCCTTCAATGGTATCAGAGCCGATCTATCGTAGATATAGCTATACACTGTTAAAACCCGTGTTCTTCACGGGGGCACCGTTGCTGTTATTTGCTACCCTCTAGCGTGCAATTGTGATTCCAGCGGCATCGAGTTGATGAAGCGGCATGGACCGACTTTACGCGTACGCTTACGCGAGACTGGTCCCTCTATTGACATACGGCTTGTACCGTATCTGTGGCTGGCGGGTGTCTGTCTCTCTCTCTTTAGCTGGCTTTGCATTTTCAATGAAGGGTCCGAAAGGGATGCTTAAACATGCAATTATTGGATCGTTGTTGTGGTCACAGTTTCGTAGGTATGAAGCGGTTCTATTTACGACAGCCCCAAGCCACGTAAAATATGCAAAAAATAAAGTAGAAGCGTCTAACTTTATTTTGCAGGGGCAATGTGATATGGTCAAGGTAGGTTTATTAAATTGTTTATGAACTGTGGGCGCCAAGAAGACCATGGCGCATGGACCATATCACGTCGCATTACATTTGATGTTATTGTGTGCATCTTATATTGTGTTATTATATATTAGAATATATTACTTACACGTCGGTAGAAATATAAGATGCCTCCAAAATACTACTAGTGTTCTTCTTTCGATGTGCACCACCAAGAAAGTTCTACGTTATGAGGCATGCTGTCACGATCGGGTGTCAGACATATCAACGTTCGCATACAGTGGGTGTAAGCCATGTTGCACGCGCGTTCGTTGAAGGTTATTGTGGCGAGCCTGTCGGGTTATGACTCCCTAGAAATGGGGGTAGTCACTTCCTGAAGTGTAGTTCGTGAAGGGGATTGAACACGGAGGCCAAGACCCTCAAGGGGCATGGCGACGCTGCTCGCAGGACCTGAAGACGAAGCACCCACTGCAGAGATAGACACCAGCCCGTACCCAGGTTCACGGCCCTCGTGAGGAGGTAAGACCGCTACTCCTGCTTGTCTGTATTGAGTTGTGGAGATTACAGTACAGCTAGGCTTGACGAGGGCCCCTTGAGGCAGTTCTTGCCTTGGGAGGGAAGTTATGACCTTCTTCCTCCTCCAGCCAGAGGCTATCGTACTTGGGATCGCTAGGGTTTACAAGTGTTGTTACTAGCCAAAGGCCGACCTTTTCTACGATGGAAGTCTTGTCCCTTTTATAGGCGCCTTCGGCGCTCTCCTTCTGCTTGGCCTTCGAGGTGGTTCCCACATGGCAGAGCCATGGTGGAGCAGGAGTCCACCGCGGCCCGTTCGTCCATGGACGCGGTCCATTGCTGATAAAGGGGGCGCGGTGGCCGACCAACAGGCGACCGCGCAGTACTGCTGCAGGGGGAGGCAATCTCTAAGGTGGAGCCTGCGATGAAGTTCTCTTTGGAGGGTTGCGCCGTCCACCCGCTTTATCACTGGAGTGGAAGGTCCTGGCAGTTCTGCGGCAGGCGGAGCAACTTTATTGACTCCTTTATCCCCAAAACGGAAAAAGGGGCCCTTGCGTCACCACGTGGTCGTGGCATAGGCCATGTGCGCCCCGCCGTACTTCCTTGGCCGCGCTGTTTCCCCTCAGGCCTGGAGAGGCCTGTAGGGGGACTTCTGTTGACTTCCCTTCAGGCGCGCTAGCGCCTCGTGAGGGTCTCCTGAAGCGAGGGCCCCCTTGAGGCCCTCGTTTCCTCTTCAGACCCTCAAGGGGAATTCCCTCTCGAGGGTCCCGCCAGGCGGCGAGGCCTGGTCCTTAGTCGTTTTGTCTAACTGGCCAGTGTGCGAGGCCTGGGGGGAGTGGGCTCTCCATACCCCAGTTCCCACTGGGCCGACTGTAGCCCTAGGGCCCGCGATGGGCACGATTGAGCCTATGGGCTCAGGCAAAGCGTCGTGGGCCCTTTTTGCCCAGCCGGCCCGAGCCACGCGACACTCAAACAAGTAACAGTCTCGCACAATCCGGGGCGTGAGTCGTGGGGGGTACCACCACGCCCCGGTAAATGCTCCTTGAGGGGATATAAAGCCCGAGCGTTGCGGTAGGGAGCCGTTACCGTTTCCAAACCTTCTCGTAGAAGTTTCTGCCTCCTAGAGCTCTCCGCCTCCGCTCTCTCCTGCGATTCTCCTTTCTCCGTCTCCTTCAGTCCTCCGAGCCCGCAACGATGAGCCCCCTCAAGAGCAAGGGCAAGGCCGCCGCGGGGTCTTCCTCCCAGGTGAAGGTCCCTGAGGTCGTCCAGGGCGCGACGCTGCTGGGCGTTCGCGTCTACGAGAAGGCGCTCGCCAAGGTCCGGTTCCTGGTTGCGGACCAGACGAACGAGCATGGCGCCACCACCCTGAAGCCCGCGGCGCACGGGAAGCGCCCGCGAGGGTACTTCCCGATCTTCCAGCATCGCCTCGCCGCAGGACTGGTGCCGCCCTTCTCGCCGTTCCTGGAGGCGGTGCTGGCGTTCTATCAGGTACAGTTATTGCATCTGCACCCCAACTCCATCCTCATCCTCGCCGTCTTCGCCTACCTCTGCGAGGCGTATCTGGGCCTGGAGCCCACGGTGGGGCTGTTCCGGTGCTTCTACGCGCTCTGGAGCACGGCAAAGAATGAGCGCTCATGGTGCGTCTCATTCCGCATAGTTGACGACATGGGAAGCGTCTACATCCCCATGTCCTGGAGCGAGAACAAGGCCATCACCTCGGTGACGAAGAAGGTGGATGTATTCCGCCAGAAGTGGTTCTTCGTCGGGGTGGAGCGTCCCTGCGCCTTCCTCGAGGTCCCCGACGAGCCCCCGCTGAAGAACTCCCACTGGGGCGAGGCCACCTTCGACGGCGCGAGGAACGTAAGCTTGATGGGGCGCCTGAGCTTTCTCCGTGAGGAGGGCCTCACGGGGCAGATGATCGTGGCAGACTTCGTGACTCCGTATCGCGCCCCTCCAGGCACACTCGGTGCCCATGTGGATGTACTCGGGGCCGAGCGACAAGATGCGGCTTCACGTCGAGGACAACGACAAGGACACCATCGACAACGTCCTATCCGCGCTCTTCGTCAATCCATCGGTGCCTGCCGTGGATCAGCTCCCCGTGACGCTCCGGCATCTTCATCAATACAACTTGACGGAGCGCATGGACATCCTGCAGGGGATGCCTCCGTTCACCCCGACAGGCCGGGCGGACTCGGAGTTGCCGACGCCAGCCATGCGGGGAGCGGAAGGGGCAGATTCTCCCTCGGCCTCAGGAGCTGGCCTAGGTGTGGAGGAGGCCACGGTCGGGGAGGTGTCTTCTTCGAGGGCCGGGCCATTCACTGACGAGGTCTGCGACATCTCGTCAGGTGACGATGATGCCTTCGTGGTGGCTCCCTCGCGCCCCGTGGAGGAGGAGGCTGAGGAAGAGGAGGCCTCTGACGCGGAGGCCTCTCCAGGGAGGCACGGGCCCCGCACCATGGCTGCCGTGGACCACTCGGGGGCGAGGCCGTCTGACGTCCCCTCAAAAAGGAAAGCGGTGACGCCCCCTGCGAGGCCTGGATCCAAGACCTTCCCCTCATGGCGCTCGCCAGGCTTGGCGTGGGTCGATGCTGGCGCCCCCCTTTAGGGTAAGCGTTCATGACACGTGGTCACTTGCGTTTTGTTTTCTTTCTTTTTTACTTTGCCCTTTATTGAAGATCTTTTCTTGGGATTTTGCCAGTGATCTTGTACCTGCGAAGCGCCGCAGGCTTCGCAAGGCAGCATAGGTGAAGCGAGCCTCTGCAGAGGCCGTGGCTGTCGAGGTCGCGAGGCTTGTGTAGACGGCCTCCGCAGACCCCCCTGAGGGGGTGCCCTAATCGGAGGCGGCTGCGCCTCAGGCGGGGGCGACAGAGCCTCAGGCGGAGGGGGAAAAGCCATGCCTAGAGGCACTTGCACCGCCCCCCGAGCCGATGGTGGTGGAAACCATGGAGGAGAGGGCTTCCACGGTGCCTCGCGCTCCTACTCCTCCTCGCACGGTTACGCCTCCGCGTGACGCGACTCCGCCACGCGAAGCAACGCCGCCGCGCGTGCCGACACCACCGCGCGCGCCTACCCTGCCGTCTGCGCCCACTGCTCCCGTGGCGCCTGCGACGGAAGCGCGCGAGGCACCAATAGGCGCGGGCGCGTCCGCTGAGGGAGATTCTTCCTCGCCTCCTCGTCAAGCTGGAAACGAGGAGCGCCCTGCTGCCGCGGGGCCCGAAGAGGATGCCGGCGCGGGCACATGCGGAGCCCAGGCTAGCCCCCGAGCTCTCCCCGAGGCCGGGCCCTCGGGACTCGACGCCGGAGCCGGCCCCTCCTCAAGTTAGGAGCTGGTCCTTCGAGGCTGGGACTGGAGCACGGGGCGCCGCGAGGTCGCCTTCGGCCTCGTGAGAGAATCTTTGGAGGGCTTGGAGGCGCACCTCGCCCTCGGGGACATATGGCTCGCTCGGCAGCAGGAGGAGCTGGCGAGGTCGTGGGCGTCCTTCCATGCGGCGGTCGAGGCGCGCCGGCTGGAGGACTTGGGCTGCAGACCGCACGCGAGGAGGCCACCCGCTTCACCAAGGAGATCCGCGAGGGGGCCATCCGCGACGCCGCAGAGCTCCTCGAGCCCCTCCAAGCGGAACACGGCGCCGCTGCGAAGCTCCTGCGCGAGGCCAAGGCGGAGCGCGAGGCGATGGAGGGCTCGCTGGCGCAGAAGCGCCACGAGCTGGGCCAGCTGGAGACCCAGCTGCTCTCCGCCCATCAGGCCGCGCAGGCCGCTCTAGAGGAAGACCGCAAGGGCTTTGCCGAGCGCGAGCGACAACTGGCCCTCAAGGAGAGAGAGCTGCGGCAGCGCGAGGAGCAACGCCTTCAGACGGAGAAAAACTTAGCCGCCCAGCGTGAAGCCCTCGAGGCGCGCGAAGGAGACCTGGCCAAGGCGATCTCGAAGTACGACGAGAACGTCGCTGCCCAGAAGCTTGCTTATGAGCGCTTCGAGCGGCGTTTCGCCGAGAAGAAGGAGGAGGCCGATGACGCCCTCGCGGAGCGCGAGAAGCAGTTCCGCCAGTCCACTTCTTAGAAATATCGCGACCTGGCCCAGAAGCAGGAGGACCGCTTCAAGGCCAAGCGCGCCGCGGATGCTCGGCGGATCTCCGAGCTCGAGAAGGAGAACTCCATGCTGGAGGCCCGCCTTAAGCGCGCCAAGGACGGTCGTCGCCGAGCGGAGGAGGCCCGCACCGAGGCAGTTCACAACCTCAATTCCTTGGCCAAGGACGTGGAGGAGCAGGTGGCCCCTGCGATGGAGCGAACGGCGGAGGCCCGGCGTCTCGCGCGCTCACGAAGCAGCGTGAGCACATGTTTGATGCGTTGGTCGCTCGGGCAATGAGCTTGCTGCGCAGCTCGGCGCAGACGCGCCGCACACCGACGTCCGAGGCCGTGGCGATGCGGCCATGTACCTTGTCTCTTTGCGGCACTCGAGGGCCCCGTCGCCGAGCTTCGTGAGATGATCGAGGACGAGAGCCGGCAGCTGGGGGTGGTTGTTGATCGCATCTTCACCAACCTCAGGCTCCTCACGCCAGGCTTCGACCTCTCCACCATGACAGAGGCTGCTCAAGGCGAGGATGCGCAGCGGGTATCCAGCTCCCTTCGCGAGCAAGTTGACGCCTTCTGCAACCGCTTCAGGCGCGCGGAGGCTGCGGCGGAGGACAGCGAGGAGGAGGCCGCCTCTGCCGAGACCGCGGAGGGCGCAGTTGAAGAGGTAGAAGACGACGATGCCTCCGCCAGAGCCGCACGCTATTGCGCCTGCGTGCGCTTGTATCTGAAACAATCTTGTGTTTAGATGTTTAAGACCTTTTGGCCTATAATATATTCTTTATTGTTATATACATTTAGCTTGCTTGCCCCTCGAGAAGTCTCTTTGGACTCATCTTCTTGTCTATTTGCTCTCTGCGTCGGTAGGACCCATCTCTTCGTGCCATGACTCCGCCGCTTCGGTATGCAGGAGCAATGACTCCGCAATGCCGGGAGGAGTTTAGGCCTAGGAGAGGTAAGAGCCCTGAGTCGCAATGCTCAAGTGCCCCCCTTAGACGTGCGAGTAGTGCATGAAGCGTAAGGGCAACCGAAGTCGCTTGAGGGGCAAACGTGCGCTAGAGGGGGGAGAAAACGCTCTTAAGGCGTGGGTGCGAGACTTAGCTTCTCGAGGTTTTCGCCCTGTAGAGGCTTTTTGCCTGGCGAGGAGGTTCTCTTGAGGGGTCATCCCTGGATGCCTCCTCAGGCTTGCGGGGGCTTATGTTCCCTGTAGATGTTAGAGGGGCGAACCCAAACGCTGGAACATGGTTCAAGGGACTCGTGCGCGCTTGTAGGTGCCCTCAGGCGTTCCTCGCGAGGAGAGTAAGTACCAAGGTCCTCTGTAGATATGGCGTGTTTGTGTGATCTAGCCCTCCAGCCAGAGCTCGAACTCTTGGATTTTGCAGTGCTGCTGGTGTTTAGGCACTGGCACCGTACTCAGCCCCCGCTCGCGAGGTACGCATGTGGAGAGATATAAGCGCACTCTTCAACAAAGTAATGCGTAAATAAAACTCACCAAATATATTACATAGCGGCGCCGAGGCGCTAAGTTCACTTGGGAACGAAATTGTTTCATTATGCTTGGGGTTGCCAAGTTAATGTTTTGACCATGTCGAGGCATGGGGACCACCCATTAGTGGCAGAGACTCTCAACGGCCTGAGGTGACTCGTTACATGGAGAGCTCGGAGGGTTGATGAAAGAGCATTTTCCCTCATGTGTGGTTTTGGTAATTGAATGAAAATCTCTATGGACTAATGTTTGCTTTTGAGATATCATTATAGATCATGTCCATGGAATTGTGGAGTTCATGTGTTGGACTCTTGAAGCTTATTGCAAGTATGTCTTGAAGATTCAAGACATCATCTTAGTGAAGAAAAGATGAGTTGTGCAAGACCAAGAGAAGCTTTCTCGAAAAGATCCCATGCTTGGTGCTTGCAATGGATACATGAAGACGAAGCTTAGCGAGACTCTCCCATTGTGAGCATGGGGGAGTATTTGGAGAAGTCTTCATCAAGCAAGTGTTTGGACGCGCAATCAAGAAAGATGATCCACTTGAAGAGATCAAGATAGTCATCATCCAACTCAAGTGGAATGCTCAAGGCAAAGGTATGATCTTGATAGGGCTATAGGATAGATAGGCGTACTATCAAGAGGGGCTCTCAAGTTATTAACTTGATCGCATTCTTGTGGAGAGCTCAAACCTTTGAATACTTGGCATATTGGTCTCACCTCTTTTGGGTAGTCATCATCGCTATCTTTCCAACAAAATTGGTCTCACCTCTTTTGGAGTTCATTTGCAAAAGTTATAGCAGTTTTCGTTTCGGTGTTCTGCTGGTCCGGATTATTGGGGCCGGATATTCCGCCCTACCGGAATTTCCGGTTCCCCAGCTCATCCAAGAAAACGGCTAAGGAAAGGAGAAAAAGGGTTCTGACTCCAGTCGGAAATTGTGCTCGGAAATTTCCATATACCGGAATTTCCGAGTGCCCCAAGAAAGGTCCTCCAGAAATGGCTAAGGAAAAGTTTGGTTTTGCTTCTGACTCGAGCCGGAATTTCCGAGCTCTCTTAGACCGGAATTTCCGGGTAGCCGTAATTTCCGAGTCTCTCTAGACCGGAATTTCCGGGTGACCGGAAATTCCGAGTCTAACTTATACCGGAATTTCCGGGTGTCAAAACAGCCAACGGCTATATTTCCTGGAGGGGTATAAATACCCCTCCCCTTCTTCTTCCTCAGCCAATCGAAGGCAGCACGACTTTCCCCTCTCTCCTACTCCATTGTTGACCTTGGAAAGCTCACTTCCCTCTCAATCCCTCCATTGAATCTTCCATATTATTTAGGGCAAGTTGAGAGGAGATCTAGATCTACAATCCTACCAATCCATCTCTCCTCTAAGTGAGGGGAACTTAGTGGATCTAGTTCTTGGAGTTCCTTTGTGGTTCTTCTTCTTTGTTCTTCCTCTCTTCTCCCCCCATAAGCATTAGTTGCTTTTGGTGGGATTTGGGAGTGAAGGATTTGACTCCTTTGTGGTTTCCTTTGTTCTTCCTCTCTTATTCCCCCATAAACATTTGTTGTTGTGTTGGAATTTGAGAGTGAAGGACTCGAGCACTTCGTGTGCTCTTTCCATTGCATTTGCATCGGTTTGAGCCCTCCACGAGGATTCGTGGTGGTGTTACTTGTGAGCTTGTTACTCTTGGGTCTTTGGACCCTAGACGCCTTTTGTGGCCGGCCTTTTGTGGCCAAGACCTTTTGTGGTCAAGACCTTTTGTGGTCACTTGAGAGCCCCCAATTAAGTTGTGGGTGTGTGCCTCAAGACTTGGGAGCCCCCAATTAAGTTGTGGGTGTGTGCCTCAAGAGTTGTACGGGATTCGATCTCCGCCCCAAAGGAGATCAATAGTGGAAGGTGAACTCGAACCTTTTGTGGTTGAGTTCATCAGGAGAAGAAGGTGAGCCTTTGTGGCGTTGTGGCTAACCTGTTGTGGTTGCGCACACCTCTCCAAACGAGACGTACACCTTTGGGTGGAACTCGGGAATACATCCTCGTCTCCGCGTGCCTCGGTTATTTCTATACCCGAGCTCTTTACTTATGCACTTTACATTGTGATAGCCTTCGTGCTTGAAGTCATATATCTTGCTATCATCTTGTTACTAGTATTGCTTAGATTAAGTTGTTGGTGCACATAGGTGAGCCTAGTTTTTATATCTAGGTTGTATGTTTGTTAAAGTAAACCTCTAGTTTTATTCCGCCTTTATCAAGCATACCGGAATTTCCCCAATCTTTTGTGTACCGGATATTCCGGCTACTCGGAATTTCCGGTCACTCTTGGACCGGATATTCCAGCTCCTCGAAAAAGTTTTAAATCGCCTATTCACCCCCCCTCCCTCTAGGCGACGTCTATCCGTTCAGTTGACCCTCGAGAGAAGCCTTTGGAGCTTGGATGTTTAAGCCGTGAGCTTTTAACCTCTAGAGACAAAAAGTGCTTGGAGGTTGAGCCGTAAGCTGCCTCTTCCGCCAGATGTCTTGACGTGACAATGATCACGGGCGTGACGATGATCACTTCTGAGTTTGTTCCTTTTGGAGACAAAAAATTGTGTGAGGTTTAAGCCGTGAGCCGTAAGCTGCCTCTTCCGCTAGATGTCTTGACGTGACAATGATCACGGGCGTGACGATGATCACGGGTAGAACTTGCGTAGGTGCATGATGTTCCGTGGATTCTTGACGGGGACGCCGTCTTGAGTCTTGAGGCGAGCCGCGCCATGCCTGGCCATGTGGGTGACCCTGTAGGGGCCTTCCCACATCGGGGACAGCTTGTGGAGGCCTTCCCTGGAGAGGATTCGCCTAAGGACGAGATCGCCTGCCTCCAGGGTACGTGAGCGCACGTTGCGGCTGTGGTAGCGTCTGAGGTCCTGCTGGTATTTGGCCGCCCGGAGGGCGGCGCGGCGTCGTAGTCCTTCAAGGAGCAGCAGGTCGTCGTTGTGGAGGTCCTCTTGCTGGTCCTCGTTAAAGGCGAGGACCCGCGGGGATCTATGCTTTAACTCTGTGGGGAGGACTGCTTCGGCTCCATAGACGAGGGCGAACGGAGTTTCCCCTGTAGGCTTGGGTGGCGTTGTACGGATGGACCAGAGCACCGAAGGGAGCTCGTTGATCCAGCCCTTGCCGTGGCCTTTGAGGATATCGAAGGTCCTGGTCTTTCGGCCTTGGAGGACTTCTGCGTTTGCGCGCTCGGCCTGTCCGTTGCTTTGCGGATGGGCGACTGAGGCGAAGCAGAGCTTGATGCACATTCTTTCGCAGTAGGCTCTGAAGATGCCACTGGTGAATTGTGAGCCATTGTCGGTGATGATGCGGTTAGGCACTCCGAAGCGGCAGACCAGGCTTCTGATGAACCTCACCGCCGCGCCTGCTGTTATTGTGCGCGTTGCCTCCACTTGAGGCCACTTAGTGAACTTGTCGATGACCATGAAGAGGTAGCGATATCCGCTCTGCGCTGTTGGGAAATGTCCCAGGATGTCCAGCCCCTAGACCGCAAATGGCCGAGAGAGCGGAATGGTCTGTAGCCCCAGCGCAGGTTGGTGGATTTTCTTGGCGTGGAATTGGCAGGCTTCACATGCTTGGACGATCTCCACTGCAACCTGAAGTGCTTGAGGCCAGTAGAAGCCGCTCCTGAAGACTTAGCCCACGAGGGTGCGGGCGCACGAATGGTGGCCGCATTCTCCACTGTGGATGTCCTTGATCAGCAATTTTCCTTCTTTTGGAGGGACGCATTTGAGCGCAGTGCCGTTTGGTCGCTTGCGGTAGAGATTTCCTTCGAGGACTTTGTAAGATATTGCTTGGCGGGCGATTCGCTCTGCTTATACATCTTCCTCGGGAAGGATCCCTCTGTCGAGGTAGTCTTTGATCTCGTCAATCCATCCTGATTCTTGATGCACCGCTGTGAGAAACAGACGCTCCCCTGTTGGGGGCCCACAGTCTGGCGCCCCGTTTGCAGGTGTTGGTGGGAGCGCTTCATCTGTGCTTGCGGGCCTGGCCTCTTGAGGCTGCTTTGTAGATGCTTTGACGAGCCTTTCTTCAAAGACGCCCGGCGGCTGAGCTTGCCTCTTTGATGCGTGCTTGGCGATGTCATCAGCCTTGGTTCTCCTTTCTTGGGATGTGCATGAGCTCCATTCCCCTGAAGTGCTTCTCAAGCCTGGGGACCTCTTCAAGGTATGCGGCCATGTGGTCGTCCTTAGGCTTATAGCTTTTGTTAGAGAAGTTGACAAGCAGCTGGGAGTCGCCCTTGATGAGTAAGTGCTTGATGCCAAGTCGATTGCGGCGCGTAGGCCAGCAAGCAGGCCTTCGTACTCAGCGATATTGTTGGAGATCTTGTCGATTCCGAAGCACAGCTGGACCGCGTAATACAGCTTGTCGCCCTCTGGTGAGATAAGTACCACACCAGCCCCACCGTGGCAACAAGCGAAAGCTCCGTCGAACTTCATGGTCCAGTGGCTGGCCATTTTGTCTCCACAGGGCTCTTGTTCTTCTCCCAAAGGCTCTTCAGGGGTTGGGTCACTCCATTCGGCGACAAAGTCTGCCACTTCCTTTGATTACCCATGTGGTATCGAAGCGCAAATTGAATGGTTGTAGCTCAATATTCCATCCTGCGACACGATCTGTGGCATTTGGGTTGCGCAGGATTTGCTCCAGTGGAAAAAAGGTTACCACCGTGATGGTGTGCCCCTGGAAGTAGTGTCGCAACTTTCTTGAGACGACGAGGAGTGCGAGGAGGAGCTTCTGCTGCATCGTATACCGCTCGCAAGCATCGTGCAGTACTGTACTGACGAAGTAGACTGGATGCTCGACAAGGGTAGTCTGTGTAGCCTTGGTGTCTTCTGCCTGAAGGGCCTCCGCTAGGCCCTCAAGGGGGTTGGCCTCTGGGGGCATGACCTGGCCCTCGAGGGAGTTTGCCTAAAGGGGCTTGTTATGGGCCTCGGGAGGGTTGGCCTCAAGGGACTTGACAGGCTCCCTTGCGGGATCTTCTTGCAGCAGTTGACTTGGAGCGGGCCTCTCGTCGAGCTCCTGATCAGGAGGCTTTTCCTTTGTAGTGGTTGCACTCTTCTTGTGGAGTACCGGCTCTTCCCTTTCTACCACAAGGACGACACTGGCTGTCTGTGAAGTAGCTGATAGGTACAGCTTCAGGTGCTCGCCTGACCTTGGGGCGACCATTACTGGTGGGCTGGCCAGGTACTTCTTCAAGTCCTCAAACGCTTTTTCAGCTTCGGGGGTCCACTTGAAAGTGCCCGTTCTTTTCATGATCTTGAAGAAGGGCAGTGCTCTCTCGCCGAACTTGGAGATTAATCTACCCAAGCTGGCCATGCATCCTGCTAGGCGTTGCATGTCCTTGAGCCTGCGTGGAGGTTGCATGTCCTCTGTTGCCTTGATTTTGTCAGGATTTGCCTCTATGCCTCTATGGGACACGAGGAAACCAAGCAGTTTGACTGAAGGCACTCCGAAGACGCACTTGGCGGGGTTGAGCTTGATGTTCACCTTGCGCAGGTTGGCGAAAGTCTCTTCAAGGTCCCCGAGGAGAGTGTCTCCTTCTTGGGATTTTACGACGATGTCATCGACATATGCCTCGGCATTTCTCCCCATTTGCTCGCCAAGTGCTATCCTCATCAGCCTCTGGAAGGTGGCTCCGTCATTGTTTAGGCCGAAGGGCATGCAAACATAGCAGTACACACCGCAAGGGGTGAGGAAAGCCGTCTTCTCCTCATCCTCCTTAGCCATTTTTATTTGATGATAACCATAGAATGCATCGAGGAAGCAGAGGAGGTCGCAGCCTGCCGTGGAGTCCACGATCTGGTCGATTCTTGGCATGGGGTAAGGGTCCTTGGGGCAGGCCTTGTTTACGTCGGTGTAGTCGATGCAGAGGCGGCCTCCTCCGGCGGGCTTTGGGACTACCACGCCGTTGGAGAGCCACGTGGGGTGCGCGACTTCACGGACGACCTTTGCCATTTTGAGCTTCTCGACCTCCTTGACGATGAATGCTTGCTTCTCGGGGGCTTGTTTTCTTGCTTTTTGCTTGACGGGGCCTGCGTTTGGACACACGGCCAAGTGGCGCTCGATCACCTCCCTCGGTACACCAGACATATTTGACGGTGTCCATGCGAACATGTCAAAGTTTGCCTGGAGGAAGGCGACGAGCGCGCTTTCCTATATGGGAGGCAGCGCGGCGCCAATGGTGACGCTAGCCCCCGAGCCTTCAGCCCCCGAGCTGCTGGAGCTTAGAGAGACTTTCTTTGTGGCGGCTGGCTCTTGGGAGAACAGCTGCTTCTTCTTCTTGGGCCTCTCGAGAGGCTATAGGTCCTCGTCCGCGGGGAATTCCATGGCCGCAGCCTTGTAGGCCGTCTCGACAGCGCGGGTGGCATCCAAGACATGTCCACGGATGGTGATTGTGCCAGCTCTGCCGGGAATCTTGACCATGTTGTAAGCATGATGCGTGACGGCCATGAATTTCGCGAGCGCGGGTTAGCCGAGGATGGCATTGTACGGTAGGCCGATGTGCGCAACATCGAAGTCGATGTGCTCGGTGCGGTAATTCTCCTTGCTTCCGAAGGTGACGGCAAGCCTGACCTGGCCCAGAGGCTCGATCGAGCCGCTGGTGACCCCTGTGAAGGGCCTGGAGGGCATGAGCCGCTCGTAAGGCACTTGAAGCGCTTCGAACGTATCTTTGGAGATAACATTCAGGCCTGCTCCACCGTCAATGAGTGTCTTGGAGACTGTGACGTTGTCGATGGTGGGGCTGCAGACCAGCGGGAGGGTTTCAACAGCCTTGGTGGACTTGGGGTGGTCCTGAGCGTTGAAGGCGATGGTGTACTGCGACCACTTGATGGGTATGGAGATCTCAGTGCTTGGGAGGGCGGCGTTGAGCTCGCGGGCGAACTGCTTGAACTGATTGTTCGACTTTGGCGCCTGTGCCCCTCCAAGGATGCATGCCATGTCGCCTCTTGGGGCTTGGTAGCCACCTTCCTCTTTGTCAGGGAGGTTGTCGTTTTTCTCTACAACATTGGCTTGATAGCCAGATGGCTTCTGGTAGCCGCCCTTGCGTCCGCTCCCGCGGCAGCCACGGCCGCCACTGCCTTCTGCTTGCTCGCGCTCCTTGCTCAACCTTTTGAGGTCGAAGCAGGATTCTGTAGAGTGACCGCGCCTGTTGTGGTAGATGCAGAATGGGCGGTGGTCATCTTTCCTCTCTCCGGGCTCAGGGGAGTCCCTGCGGGTGCCCTTAGCGTCAGGCTCTGCCGCGAGAACCACGGTGGCCTTGCGTTTGGGCTCCTCCTTCTTCTTCTGGCTCCTGGACCCCTCAGCGTGCTCGTCCCCTCTCGAGGACATCTTGACGAAGAGGAGTCCCTCTTCAGCCTTGGCGCACTTGTCCGCCAGGTCAAACAGCTTCACCACAGAGGTGAGCTTGTCGTGGATGCCCAGCTTCTCGAGCATCCTGCTGTTCGTGACGCCCTCGCGGAAGGCGGCGATGACCTGGGTATCAGGGATGTTTGGGATCTTGTTGCGCACTTGGCTGAAGTGCTGGATGTACTTGCGAAGCGTCTCATCCTTCTTCTGCACCACAGCGCGCATGTCGTTGTGGGTGAGGGCGCGCTCGTATGTTCCCTTGAAGTTAGAGACGAACTGCTTGCAGAGCTCCTCCCAAGAGTTCACGGAGTCCTCAGGGAGGTTCAGGAGCCACGACAGCCCAGAATCGCGAAGCGCGTGATAGAACCAGTTGGCCATGACCTTGTCGTCTCCACCTGCAGCTTGGATGGAGGTGGTGTAGAGCTGCAGGAACTCGATGGGGTTTCTGGTGCCGTCGTAGCCCTTAGGGAGAGCCGACCTGAACTTCGGGGGCCAGACCACGCGACGCAAGGAGCGGGTGAACGCTATGAAGCCCGTGGCGTACGTGGCGACCCCGTTTTGCAGCGCGCCGCGGTTCTGTTGGCCCGCCTGGCCGATCTCCTCCACGAGCCTGTTCTGGCGGTTGCGCTGGAGCTCCATCCCCACGCGAGCGTCGGGCGCGGTGCGCTGCACGATCAAGCAATCATGCGGCGAGGACGCGTGCGAGGCAGCCCTCTGCGTCGCAGCCGGTGCAGATCCTGGCGGGGGCGGAGGCGCGTTTGTTGCGACCGTGCCCGCGAGAGAGGGGTGCACGTTGGACTGTGACGGAGCGGGGCGCGTCGTGGCGATGCCGACGAGGTGGTTGAGGCGCTCCATCCACTGTTCGTGGGCCTCCGCGGTGGGCTGGTAGCGAAGAAGCTCATGCGCCATCAACAGCGCGGTGTGAGGCGCGGGGTCCGTCCTGCCTGGGCCAGAACCGCTCGGGCGCCGCGTCGGGTGCGACGACTGAGCGTCCTCCTGGTGCTCGGATTTGTGCTCGGGCTCCTCCGCATGAGGGCCCGAGGGGGCGCGCTCTTCATGGCGGGGTCGGCCCCGTCGTGCACGAGTGGCCGCGGTGCCTGGCGGGGCGCGCGCTTTTCCAGGAGTGCGTCGATTGACGCGGGCGGCGCGGGTAGCGCGGGTGTTCGCCATGGCGCGAAGGCGGCTCGAAGGTCGTTGACGCGCCTCAGTCCCCTACCTGGCGCGCCAAATGTTGGGTTATGAGTCCCTAGAACTGGGGGTAGTCACTTCCTGAAGTGTAGTTCGTGAAGGGGATTGAACACGGAGGTCAAGACCCTCGAGGGGCACGGCGACGCTGCTCGCCGGACCTGAAGACGAAGCACCTACTGCAGAGATAGATACCAGCCCGTACCCAGGTTCACGACCCTCGTGAGGAGGTAAGACCGCTACTCCTGCTTGTCTGTATTGACTTGTGGAGATTACATTACAGCCGGGCTTGACGAGGGCCCCCTTGAGGCAGTTCTTGCCTTGGGAGGGAAGTGATGACCTTCTTCCTCCTCCAGACAGAGGCTATCCTACTTGGGATCGCTAGGGTTTACAAGTGTTGTTACAAGCCAAAGGCCGACCTTTTCTACGATGGAAGTCTTGTCCCTTTTATAGGCGCCTTCGGCGCTCTCCTTCTGCTTGGCCTTCGAGGTGGTTCCGACATGGCAAAGGCATGGTGGAGCAGGAGTCCACCGCGGCCCGTTCGTCCATGGACGCGGTCCATTGCTGATAAAGGTGGGCGCGGTGGCCGACCAGCAGCCGACCGCGCAGTACTGCTGCAGGGGGAGGCAGTCTCTGAGGTGGAGCCCGCGATGACGTTCTCTTTGGAGGGTTGCGCCGTCCACCCGCTTTATCACTGGAGTGGAAGGTCCTGGCAGTTCTGCGGCAGGCGGCGCAACTTTATTGACTCCTTTATCCCCAAAACGGCAAAAGGGGCGCTTGCGTCACCACGTGGTCGTGGCAGAGGCCATGTGCGCCCCGCCGTACTTCCTTGGCCGCGACCTTTCCCCTCAGGCCTGGAGAGGCCTGTGGGGGGACTTCTGTTGACTTCCCTTCAGGCGCGCTAGCGCCTCGTGAGGATCTCCTGAAGCGAGGGCCCCCTTGAGGCCCTCGTTTCCTCTTCAGACCCTCGAGGGGAATTCCCTCTCGAGGGTCCCGCCAGGCGGCAAGGCCTGGTCCTTAGTCGTTTCGTCTGACTGGCCAGCGTGCGAGGCCTGGGGGGAGTGGGCTCTCCATACCCCAGTTCCCACTGGGCCGACAGAGCCTAGCATATGCAGATATGGCCTCGGAACACGGAGGCCGAAAGGTCGAGCATGAGTCACAAAGTTGTTGTTATCGACAATTCGTTGTCAACCCTTGAAGTTGTGTTGCCGGCTCTGACGATGAGGGGTTGCGCAATGGATGGGGGTCGTGTAATCGCTGAAATGACCAGGAGGGATGTTCGTTTGAGTGGGAGTTCTTGGAGTTATTTTTTAAAATACTAGAACTCAAAATATAATGAACAAAGACTGTTTTGCAAAACCTTTGTAGATATTAAGCAATGCGATAGCTTATTTAAAATTAGGCGCAATCCTACGATTGAGAAACTTAAAGGGTCAATTGGTTCTGTGCCATACCCAACTGAGCTCTATTGGTCTGTGCCATACCCATGCTGTTTCTCTGTTTTGTGCCCTGGTTTGCTCGCATATCGCCCGAACGCTTGTTTCCCTCTGGTCAACCTACTTTGACCCGCACTTGGCCTGACTGTTGGGGTCTGCTCGTTTGTCGCCTCGGTTGGGATTTCCTGGGAGCGGCGCGTGGGGCCGGGCACTAGTCTGACTAGTGGGGTTGTGGCACTAGTCTGACTGGTGGGGAAAGCACGTGGGATGCGCGTGGGGTCATTGTGGCACTGCACCTCTGCTTGGAAGACACATCCATGGCGGCAGATCCAGGCCTCGCCGTTACGCCCGTTCCGCTGGTCAATTGTGGACAGTTTCAACCTACTGCAGGATTGAGGTTGTTCGGAAACGAATTTAACATGTCGAACACATTGCGGGCCACACGAACCGCCTCCGATGAACAAGATTGAGATGGTTCGGAATAGAATTCAACATGAATGCATACTGTCGAACACCTTGCGGGCACACGAACCGCTGCCGATGAACAACATAAATGGTGAACATAAATTGATTCAAGCATTTAAACGAGATTTAACAAACTTACAATGACAAATCTAAACGTGATTTAAGAAACTTAAACCTAAACAAAATAGCTTTCGCCCCGCTTTATAAATAAGCAAACCTAAACAAAGGGTTTAGGTTTTAGGGATTACATAGAGGCCTATGCATGGCCATCCCTCAACACCACCGCCGGCGAAGAGATACCGCTCCATCCCGGTGAGGGGGAGAAGATGCGAACCAAGTCAGCCTTCACCTGGTCCGTAGCCACCGCCGTAGCGGCTGAGGCTTCTGGCTTCGCCGGTGCCGTTTTCGATTCACCGCCATGACATGCGGGGGGGGGGGGGGGGGGGGGGCGTTTTAAGGTAAGCCTCTTCGTCTTGCGCCGCCGCTTTCTTCAGTGAAAGCGACGCTGCTGACCAAGATGCAGACGCTGGTAGAGGACAATCGAGCAGCTCGGGGTCGTCGTCGTCGTCGTTGCCGTCGCCGCCCTCGCTGTCACAGTCGTCGTCCGTTGTGGACAACTCCGGCGTCGGCTTTCGTCGACCGCCAAGACGCGCCTCGTACTCCTTGTCCACCACGGCGTGCCAATAGGGCGCCGAGATGGAGTACTTGGCGTCGAGCCTTTGCTCGCACGGCATCTCCGCCCACTTGCCCTTGATGAACTCGACGCTGGCCTGCCCGCTGAGCCGCGGCGCCACCGGAATGTACACGACGTTCCTCACCCACCCATCCGGAAGGATGGCGTCGTCGTCCACCGGCAGCTGGTGGCGGCTACTCAGCCGCGCGGTCTCCAGTTAGAGCACGTAGGGACGAGAGGTCTTGGCCTCCTCGCCCCACATGACTTGTTCAAACGCCTTGGCCATCTCGACGTCCTCGTTGTGACGCCGGAGTTCCTCTAGCTGCAAGTGGCGTTGCTGCCCGCCAGGGCTGCCCGCCATGGTGGCCTATGTTTCCGTTTCCTTGGGGCGAAGAAGAGAGAGGAGGAAGTGTTGGTGTGAGGAGAGGAGGACTGCACTGCGTCGGGTTTTTAAAGGCGACCGGAGTAGCGGGATTTGGTGGCCTGCATTAACGCGGCCACCGCTTCGCCTTGCCGCGCATTGACGCCGACGCGACCAGACGCTGCGACTGCCAGCACGCATCGCTTCCGTCTGCGCCATTGGAAGCGCCCCGGCTTTATTACAACTCCAGCCGCTGCGACAGCCAGCACGCATCGCTTCCGTCTGCGCCATTGGAAGCGGCGCGGCGTTATTGCGACTCCAGCCGCTACGACTCGAGCACGCTTGCTTCCGTGTACAGGGCACCGAATGCAGCACCCGTCGCTTCGGTCCGCGCCTGCCAGGTGAACGGGATGCGTGATGCCACGAAAAAGACAAGTAAGAAGGGTAAAACTAAAGACCACTTGCGCAGACGAAAGCGAGACATGTTGGAGTCGTTTTTCGACATGAGCATCACCAACAATTTTTTTTATTGTATTTCTGTCGTACGCTTTAAGTGCGCACTCTGGACGCGCTCAGAGCGTGCCCGGTGTGCTCTGGGCGCGCACATGCGCACATTTGTGTAAAATTTGGGCGCACACAGCCTAGACCATTCTTAGTCACTCCTAAATGATACTTTCGTGAGAATTTTGAAATTATCATGTTGCAATTCTCATTTGCACATTTGAGTTATGCGATATCACATGAGATCCATGCCCTTCTCATTTGAATTTATGTAGACCATCTTTTTCAACTTGAGTCGTTAGTATATGACATAAGAAGACTATGTGCATCGGTTTTTCAATTTTTTGATAATTTTTTAATTTTTTATGGTTATTTCAAAATCGGTCAAACCTAAGTTTAACCAATATTTAAACAAGTTTAAAAAATGAAAATGAAAAACTAAGCATGGATTCTTCTTAGTCACTCCAAAATGAATCTTTAGTGAGGTTTTTGAAAATTTCATGTTGCAATTCCCAAACCACTTCTCTCCAACCTTAGACCTCATAGTTTGAGTTATGCGATATCACATGAGATCCATGCCCTTCTCCTTTTGAATGTATGTAGACCAAGTTTTTCAACTTGAGTCGTTTGTATATGACATAAGAAGACTATGTGCGTCGGTTTATCAATTTTTCGAAAAGTTTTGAATTTATTATGGTTATTTCAAAATCGGTCAAACCTAAGTTTTACCTACATTTAAACAAGTTTAAAATATGAAAATGAAAAACTAAGCATGTATCCTTCTTAGTTACTCCAAAATGAAGCTTTTGTGAGGTTTTTGAAAATTTAATGTTGCAATTCCAAAACCACTTCTCTCCAATCTTAGACCTCATAGTTTGACTTATGTGATATCACATGAGATCCATGCTTTCTCATTTTGAATGTATGTAGATCATGTTTTTCAACTTGAGTTGTTAGTATATGACATAAAACGACTATGTGCGCAGGATTTTTCATTTTTTCCGATAATTTTTGAATATTGAAGCTGATTTCCTATAGGAATCTGCAGCCGTCCGATTTCCTCTACAAGGAATCTGCGACAGTCCGATTTCCTCCAGAAGGAATCTGCAAGCAGACTCGGGGCGATTCACGAGAAGCTCATTCTGCGATCTGATTGGACGCGCGCGTAGGACAAGGGCTGTACACCCGCTGACGAGTGGACCACGGCGGACCCAACGGGGATTTTGGCTCGCCCACCCCCATTTGCCTCAGTGACACAAAATGGGTATTTTGGCACACCAAATGCAGATAGCCATGACCTTTCTCAAATCTAGCTTGGACTCGCTAAAAAATGTGTTTCAAATGACCTCGAAATGGTAGGGTAAACGACCTCATTTCTAAGCAAAATTGGTGGACTCGCCGAAAAATGTGTTTCAAATGAGATCCAAAGGTAGGGTGGTGGACACGCTGAAAAATGTGTTTCAAATTAGCTCGAAAGGTAGGGTAAACGGCATAATTTGTAAGCAAAAATGGCCGACTCACCGAAATATGTGTTTCAAATGAGTTCGAAAGGTAGGGTGGTGGACTCGCTAAAAAATGTGTTTCAAATGAGCTCGAAATGTAGGGTAAACAACCTCATTTCTAAGCAAAAATGGTGGACTCGCCGAAAAATATGTTTCAAATGAGCTCCAAAGGTAGAGTGGTGGACTCGCTAAAAAATGTGTTTCAAATGAGTTCGAAAGGTAGGGTAAACGACCTCATTTGTAAGCAAAAATGGTGGACTCGCCGAAAAATGTGTTTCAAATGAGCTCCAAAGGTAGGGTGGTGGACTCTCTATAAAATGTGTTTCAAATGAGCTCGAAAGGTAGGGTAAACGGCCTCATTTCTAAGCAAAAATGGTGGACACGCCGAAACATGTGTTTCAAATGAGCTCCAAAGGTAGGGTGGTGGACTCGCTAAAAAATGTGTTTCAAATGAGCTCGAGAGTTAGGGTAAACGGCCTCATTTCTAAGCAAAAATGGTGGACACGCCAAAAAATGTGTTTCAAATGAGCTCGAAAGGTATGGTGGTGGATTCGCTTAAAAATGTGTTTCAAATGAGCTCAAAAGGTAGGGTAAACGGCTTAATTTCTTATCAAAAATGGTGGACTCGCCGAAAAATGTGTTTCAAATGAGCTCCAAAGGTAGGGTGGTTGACTCGCTAAAAAATGTGTTTCAAAGAGCTCGAAAGGTAGGGTAAACGGTCTCATTTCTGAGAAAAAATGGTGGACTCGCCGAAAAATGTGTTTCAAATAAGTTTCAAAGGTAGGGTGGTGGTCTAGCTGAAAAACGTGTTTCAAATGAGCTCCAAAGATAGGGCAAACGGCCCAATTTCTGAGCAAAAACGGTGGACTCGCTTCAAAGGTGACTTATAAACCGGGATGGAGGGAGTACTAGTTATCGAAAAATGAGCGACACGTATACGTTCATGTTAGGGTTACCTTCATGTTTATCCGTCCTAGCGTAAAGGCAAGAATCCGAAGCAAATCAATTTTTACGAGTCGTACGATGAGAGTATGAGACACATCTGTCTGAGAGCCTTCCAGTTCGTGCGAATTGAATACGTGCACATTGAATACGCGCGTGGCATGCCGTAGTCCACCATGCCGTCTATGTAGCGTGCACGGATAGGCATGGCCATTGAAATGAAAGCTTTTGTTATTAGAAGGTTCTCCTTCGCTAGCCACTCCTTCCGCTCCTCTGGCTTCATCTCCTGCATGTCGTGCATATTTCCTCAGGCGAGTAGAGCTCCGAGTCCGGCATCGGCGATGGCGTGCTCCACCACATTTTTGAGGGAGGGAGGGGAGAGAGAGGTAGAGAAAATGGAGTTTCTACTCCGAGGGCGGCCCCCTTTTATTAGCCACGACGGGGAGGGTGAACAAACCCTAACCAACCCACGCTGACCCCATGCGCCAACCTCACGCCGACCCCACGCGCACCCCACGTGTCGTCCCCACTAGTCAGACTAGTGCCACAGCCCCACGAGTTGGACTAGTGCCACAACCCTACCAGTCAGACTAGTGCCGGGCCCCACGCGCCGCCCCAGGAAATCCCAACCGAGCCGACAAACGAGCCAAGCCGCGCCAGGCCGACCCCACCAGTCAGGCCATTGCGGGTCAAAGGAGGTTGACCAGAGGGAGACGAGCGTTTGAGCGATATGCGAGCAAACCAGGGCACGGACCAGAGAAACAACGCGGGTATCACTAGAGCAAAACAAGCCACTGGTCCCGGGCCGGCAGGGCTTTTTGTCCCGGTCACGCGCCCGGGACAGCGTGTTCGGGACAAATAGCCTCCCCTATTTGTCCCGGCCACGCCACAGCCCGGGACCAATAGGGGGGCCACGTGGCCAAACAAGCCAGCCTCTGGCTGCGACTCATTTGTCCCGGTTCGTAATACGAACTGGGACCGTATATATGATTTTTTGTTTTCTTTTTTTGTTTCTTTTTTTGTTTCCTGTTTTCTATTTGTGTTTCTGTTTTTGATATTTATGTTACTGATTCTTTTGTGTTTCTGTTTTTTCATTTATGTTTCATTTCAAACAAGATCGAGTTGCATATTATACGTTACTATATAATATATATCATGAATACACGATTGTTTCCTCGGGATATAGTCATGAATACTACTAGTACACGAGTTCTCCCAAACAAATATTTACAACAAATATTTACAACCGGAAGATCATGCCTAAATATTTACAAACAGAGATCATTACATGACAGAGAGGCATTAGACCCTATTTTTTCCTCGGGATGGTCTTTTTCCGCGGCTGGATTATACTGCATTCTGCGCCTGGCTTTATGACATAGTCAAGCAGAAAGCCCGCAATTTCCTCCGCAATAGGTAGTAGGCGGTCTTTTGCATCAAGCCTGTTCCGGATCGTCTCAAACTAAAAAGGAGAGATCAACACCAATATATCAACCATTATGAAAATAATTCAATTTAAAAAGTGAACAAGTTTGAATAAATTGTTAACGTACCCTATTCCAGTCTGCACCCTCATTGAAGTGAATTCGGATGAACTCGCAGACATAGAATCCACACAAATTGGTGCCTTGTTGCTGCTTCGCGCACTTTATGATAGAATAAGATAAGAAACCAATAAAAAATAATCAAAAATATTGATAAATGGTATTGTGAGACTGAAATTAAGAATATGCATACGTGGAACCTAGCTAGTTCGGCTTACCTCTCGCCATTTAAAAGTGAGGTTCCGGGCTATACCGACGTCCTTGTGGAAAGAGGTGAACTTGTCCCAAACCCTGAAGTTTACGGTATGGAGAATTAGTAAAGACGTTTACTAATTACTATATATTATTAGAAAAGACGAGGTCGATTGTGGTAATGAACGAAATTACCTCTGGAGCATCTGTTTCGTGTCGTCGAACTTTTCTTCAGGTTTCGATAATGGGTCGAGGACATCAACGATTGCCTTTTCAACATCAATCTCAAATAATACCCAGTGAAATCTGCCATATGTTTATATTTGTTAATAACTAAATCATCAATTACATATACTTAACATCGAGTATGTATAAGAAAGTAAACAACTCACTCGAAGTTGAACAGGAAAAGTATGGTGTTTTTGTAATGTTGCGCCATCAAATAAGTAAGCAAAAGCTCCTCCGTACTCTCTGGGTAATGTAACAAACCATGATGATGAACTCGATTAGGGTCAATGAATCCAATCTTGTGATTGAGTCCCAGCTTTCGAGATTGTATAATTTTCAGTCTGCATAATAGAGTACAAAAGTAATATAGTGATAACTATAATTACAAGCAATGAAAAATAAGTTGAGCTAGAGAATTACTGACATATATACATAATTTAATTACTTACATGCAAAAGGCACTGATGATAGATTTGTCGAGCGCGTCAAAATTGAATAACTGCCATAATTCACAATACTCAATTTAAATCTCATCATCACTAGGGCCATAAAAATCCGTTGGAATTTTCGCATAGAGCCAGTCTCCTTCTTGACTTTTCGTAGTATGCATGTACCATGCATTTAGTTGGTGCAACCTAGCTGGTAGAGTGCGCACCATAGCAGGGTCGACAAGATCTTCTCCTCTCACATATTTCCGCACCACCTCATGTATGGTGACACTCTCGCCAGATTGTAATGCCTTAAGCTCTGCCAGAGTTATACCTATATCTCTAGCTTGCTGCGAAAGTACATCATCGACCGGGTTCCGGTTGTAAGGCGCCAATATGAGTGGAGGGGCCGATTGTCCCGCCTGCATTCCGAGCTGTGGAACATCTCTCTTCTGGGTGGCAGCAGATTTTTGTTCTTCCCGCACTCTCCTAGATGTACGCACCAGAACGCGTGTGTAGTCATCGTTCATATTTAGTTCATATTGCAACGGATGCGTAAGAAATTCTATGGCCCACCGTATCGCATCCGAAGAATATACCGGAACAGGCAAAGGCATCTTTTTTGCCTTCTTTCTCTGGGAAGCCTGGATCTCGTTGACCCATATATCGACATCTTCGCGAGAGTTCACAAAGCGAGACTTCGCCGTTTCACTTTTCTGAGTACTAGTCGACGCAGCGATGCACTTCCGCTTCTTTTACGGAGGCGGCGGAGTACGCTCACGCGGCGGAGTACGCTCACGCGACGGCGGAGATGTACTAGCGCCTTGGTTGTCGTTGTGGGGGGTGTCTGGACTAGCGCATTGGTTGTCGTTGTTGTAGTTATGTGGGCTGGCATGTGGACTGGGAGGGCGATTTTGCTGCATGTGTGGGAACACGATGTATCCTTCTTTCCATAAGCAGGTACTCTTGAGGGCAAATCTCAACTCAACCTCGTCTTCACCCGTAGGGAAGTCCAGCTTAATTCCCTCATATGTCTTGATAACCTCATCAACCCCGACAACAACATAGCCATCTGGAATAGGGCGACAATGGTAAGTTCCATTTGAAAGCCGTGCGCCACCTTCACGGTTATGTTCAAGCATCGCACATGTAGGTCGCAAAGTTCCCGCTGCACGATATTATCCACGGGGTGACGAGGACCCGGCATATCATTGTGGCGATCGAGCTCCGTCGAAGCCACGCTGCTTCTCTGCATTGATTTTGGATCAGGAGAAGGATCTTCGGGCGTCTCAGATTCATAGGGCATCCGTCGAGTCTGCGCTGCCTTCAGCTCTGCTATCTCCTTCTCATGCTGTAGTAATTTATTTTCCATCCACTGGGACCGGTCGGCAAGCTCTTTCTTCTTTCTCGATCGGCTTCTGTAAGTGCCAACATCTTTGGGAAACCCAATTATCCACGGTACGGAGCCGACGGTTCCTCGTGTTCGTCCACTGTGTTCAGGATTCCCAAGGGCTCGCGATAGCTCGTCCTTCTCTCTGTTAGGGTGGAACCTGCCTTCTGTGACCTCCTTCCATACCTCTCTGAGAGCTTTAATAGGGTCAGCTCCATGCTCTGTGGTAAAAAGACAGTCACCTATTTCAGGGTCTAACTTTCCACCATGCCCATAGAACCAAGCCTTAAGCCGGTCTGGCCAGCCAAATGTCTCGATGTCTATACCTTTAGCCAAAAACTCATCCTCCATTTTCGTCCACTTAGGCATGGCCGTCAGGTAGCCACCTGACCCCATGTTATGGTGATATATCTTTTTCTCTGCATTTTTCTTATTTCTCGCTGAGATTTTCTTAGCGGCTTCCGATTGCTTGTACGCCTTAAATTCGGGCCACTCATCTTTTATCTTTTCATAGACTCCGACAAATTCTGGAGTCTTACCTTCAGTTATGAACCTGTTTAGCCTTTTCTTCCAGCTGCGGAACAATTCACCCATCTCAATATAAGTCCAGGCCTTGCATCGATTCTCTATAACCGGCTTCTCTACATCCTCCTCTTCCGGTAAAGTGAAATTCTGCATGAGCTCGTCCCAAAGGAGTTGTTTGTCTTCATCCCTTACATAAATAATGTAACATCCCAACATTTTGGAATGTTCAAAAATCACTAAAATTTAAAACTTTTGTTTTGATTAAAATAATATATTGAAATGCATAGGAAAACTAACAATAAAGGACTTCAACCAATTTGAAAAGGTCTATTATTACAAAATTCCCAATGTGTCATTATTTTCAAAAGTGATTTCAAATTAAACATTTCATGATCCATTGTATTTCAAAAACCTTAATATGAAATTTGACAAAGGCTTATTAAACTTCAAACCATTTTATTCCAATAAAATAATTTACTTATAAGTAATTGTTTTCAACAACTTAGCCATATCTATTCATAAATTCAAGATTATTCAAAATGGTATATTATTACCAAATGGTTTTCATTCCTTTAACTAAGTTCAAAATATAGTTTGGAAATTTTAAGCCTATAGTGTATAACTTTAAAACTTCATAAATTAAAAATTAATGAATTACCAAATAAACATTTCATTTGCTTAAATGAATTTCATCTATTTACAAAGCATGAAATGATTAATATATTCTAAATAAGAATAAAATTAAAACAAAAATCTTTTCCAAAGTTGATATGAAGTTTTCAAATGAATTATCATAATATAAAATATAATGTTGCACAAATTATTTTCAATTAAAAATGAATACCCTATATTTCACATTTCCTAAACAGTGTTATATTTAGTTCTTTAATATCAGGCCAAAATAAAGAAGAATGATTTTAGTAAAACAAGTTAAATAACTTAATTTAAACATAATTGAATATGGGTATTTCATATAATTTATTTAGCCAAAATTAAAATTATTTAAACCCTAGTTTTAAATTAAACATAAAGTGTCATTTTCACATTTAATCAATATTTTTAAATTATTATTTTTGAAAAGTGTTCAAAACATACCCACAACTGGTTTAACAGCAAGATATTATTTTTACAAATTTTTAGAAATTAATTTGACATCATTTTGATATTTAAATCAAAAGATATGAATTAAACAAATAAAAACAGAAAAGGAATTATTGGATGACGTCATCGCTGACGTCATCATCGTCAACCTCCAGAGAAAATCGCGGCCGAAACTACTCCCCCGATCCTTTCCAAAATTCGAGCGCAATGTACGCGATTTCTTTCCTCCGTTCGGTCCTATAAGTAGCCCCCCCTCCTCCGCATTTCCCCTCTCGCTCCAAACCTAACCGCGCCGCCAGGCCGGCCCCATAGCTCGCCGGAGATCGCCATCGCCGCCGGTGTTTTCCTCGAGTTCCGGTGAATGAAGACCACCTCGTGCTCTCTCCTCTGTCCCATCTTTTTTGTTTCGTCCGTGCGCAACTCAATGAAATTTTCCCGTGAATTGTTAGGCGCCAGAACGACGAGTCCGTGCTCGACCTGAGGTCGCCGGAGTGCCCGTGGCTCCGCCTGCGTGTCCATGCTGCTTCAGGAAGAACGGGAAGACGCCGCCGCATCCATCGCCCTCCCCGCGACGCGCCGCGCCCGGGGCTGCCCTCCGTTCATCCGGGGAGGAGCTACAACCCCGGCGCCGTCCTCTCGCGAGAGCACCGCCGCCACCTCCTCCAACTCCGGCGAGTTTCCGCCGCCACCTCCCCTCCATCGCACGGTGAGCGTCCGATCTATTATATACGGTCACGATTAGAAGTTGCGATCAACCGGTAAGATCGGATCTGGACCGTCAGATCCAGATCTGACGATCCAGATTCAATCACTTAACCACGTCAGCGCCTACGTGGCATGCACAGTCAGCGCACAGTCAGCGCTGACGTGTAAAATCATTTTCGTAATTAAATTTAATTGGCAGTTTTACAGAAACACCCCTGCCACTTAGATCTGTCACAACTTTTTAACAACTCCAAATTTAATAATTTTTATATATTTGGAAAGCTCTTGACATGTAGAATATTTTGGATCGGCCAAATTCAAATTTGACTTAGTATAAAATATTCAAATTTCAAATGGTGAATTTGAGTATTTTTGTAATAACTTTAAATCTATAAATCCAAAAATTGCAAATAAAATTGTTTTAGAAACTTTAGAATATTTGTAAATTAATGCCACTGCTATAAAATATTTTTGAGCAATTTTGAATGATTTCATAGTTGTGTGTTCAATTTGAATAGTTTGACTAATTTGGAAATAACTTTTAATAGAGACATTATTTTTGACTAAATCCAATTGCAATAGATTTAATTAAATGCTCTCTGTATATTAACACTAATTATAAAATTGTGTTATAAAAATTTAATCATAGGAAACTTTAACCTCATAATTATTCCTTTTATTATATTTTCCAAAACTAGAAATTAATTAAAATTGCATTTATAAATTCATGCATATTTAGAAAGAAATCACAAAAGTTATTTTTATGTTTCTTGTGATTTAAAATTTCATTTCATTCATAGCATATTTTATTCTCATAGGAAAACCCCTCTTCATTAGTTTTCTCTAAGTTAGAAATAAATTCAACTTAGCATGTTTGTGAAGTGCTACACTTGTAAATTTCAACATGGATCTGGAAGACCAATGAAGGACTTAGCCAAAAACAAGACTTCAGAAGTATCTTCAAGAAGAAGAAACACTTAGAAGAAAATCAAGAAGAAGTTCATGAAGGACTTAGAAGAAAACAGACTCTGGAAGCATCCTCAAGATGTCAAGCACTTAGAAGAAAAGTGAGAAGAAGTTCAAGAAGGCCAACCCCCTTTTATTCTCTAAGTCTCTCTCTCTGTCTTTTCTTCTCCTCCGAGACTTCATGAAGACTAAGTAAATCCAAGACCAGCCTCGAGGATACAAGAACCACCAAGTCTGAAGATTTATCAAGTCTATCAAAACTTCAATCAAGACATCATCCAGATGAAAGTTACAAGTCTGGAGATGAGGCCTGGAGGACAACTACATCTGTCTTTCTATCTTTTCCCTCTTTCCTAACCTTGCCTTTTAGACTTAAACAAATTTTGATCATGATGTTATCATCTTGAAGTTGTTGGATCCTAGCAGCATAGTGGGATGAAGCGGCCTGGAAACAAACCTTACATGTCCACGTACATGAGACCTGTTCCACAATTTAAGTGGCTGGCCGGGTGTCTGTCTCTCTCACTATAGTGAATGTCCAATTTACAAAGAGTTGATAATAATTGTTGATCATCTTGAACAAATGACTTAGTATTTTTCTCTAAGTATTTTGCACATCATGGCTAAGCCATTAGAGTGCTTGTTTCAAGAAGATATAAAACAAAGTATGTTTATCCAACTTAAGACCTTAGCCCTTAGTCATTCTTGACCCACCTATTTGCCTTACATTAACTTAAAAGTTTTTTCATGGCATGGCATGCATCTCTAGTCCTTAGAAATAACTTGCATATCATGCATGTCATGTTTTCCTTGGAAGTTTGAGAAACTTATTTGTAGGTGTTGTGTTGTTTTATGATTGTTGTATTGTTGTTTGTTTGTATTGTTTAGACTGAACGGAGAGTCCCGAGTATCGTTGAAAAGAGTTGTGAACAACGACAACATTCAAAGGCAAGTGGCACACCTCATAAACTTCCTATTTTTATATGCATTACTTAGTGTATTTTTATATGCATGTGTTGCTATGCTAAACCTGTGTAGAATCCCTTATACCTGTGTCTAGGTTCCTATGCAATACTTAGTAGAATTATTGATGCTATGCAAATGTGTTTTGGGAAAATCTAAATTCTACTAAGTTAAGAATGAAACACCTGGGTGGTAATTGGTTGTATGGTTTATGTTGAGTGGCTACTCAGGTCCATGTCTATGGTTCCTGGAGTATGTACACTTGTGAATGGCCACCCAGGAACAGAGGAATCTGAAGAACTCCGAGTGACGATTGCTTCCAGTGCAGCCATTGCCATATGGGCTCTGGCTTGATCAATTATGTTGCGTGGACTCTCTCCGGCTTGACAAGCAGATGTAGGGGGATGTTAGGTGGAACAGGTCAAGCCAGGTGGGAGGGAAAATGCTTCTGAAAGATCTCGTCTCATTCTCTCCTTTCCTTATCACAAATGGTGTGTAAAGGATAATCTGGGTCGAATGGGTACAATGGTGAACGTGCACAACCTCTGCAGAGTGTAAAACTAAGTACTTAGCCGTGTCCCCGGTTACGGACAATTTTGAGCAGCTGATCAAGGACGTCAACGGAGGATTCCATCATTCCAACTTCAGAAATAAAACATGATGGGTGAACAAGGGAAGATGAGATTTATGGTTTTCATGCCATACTCGTCGATTTCAAGAAAAGTGTTTTCAAAAGAGTAGGAAAAATTGGCTTTATGCAAATTAGCCTTGAGCTCCACCAGCCAAATATGCATATAGGCTTTAGAGTTATTTCCTTAAGTGTCCACCATAGTGTCACTTGCCAGACTCCATTTTTAATGGAAGCTGACCCACGTTGTTGCAATATTTTTCTTATTGCAGATTTCATCAGATGACGAGTGAGGTTTCGTTAAAGGTTTCGAGTCTACAACCAACATGTTTTCGCCTGTGGCAGCATGAAAGTTATAGAGGCTCTCTGCTATTGTATTCCGCTGTGTACTTTTCCAATGCTAGCTTTATGCTATGCAACTTGTATCAAATATTTTGTAATTCTGGATCATCGATGTAATAAAATTGATGTTTTGTTGTGATATTACATCGTAAACTGTGTGTGCAAATGAATCGATCCAGGGATTTGCACTATACACAGGTATCTGCCTTATTTAAAGTGTAGGTACGCTACAAATAACCCCCTCTTTTGGCACCTTTGGCTTATACCATTCTTGAGCCCTGATGGAGAGTCCGCCCCTTTTTCATTGATCTCCTCGATGTGGTACTTCTGTTTCCCTTGGAGCTTTTTGGTCCCGGTTCGTGGCCCGCCTCGTTTCACCGCTGCTTTTTTGCTTGGTCCCGGTTCATGGCCCGCCGACGGCTAAACACAAGAAAAAGTGATAGTTAATATATGTAGACACACAAATCTATTAAACGGAGACAAAAACCTGAGGGCATATATCTACCTCGGCGGCCGACTTTCCAACAGTAGAGTCGGTGAACTGTCGGTGAGCTGAACTGGCGGTGACGTCTATTCCGTCTGAATGCCCCTCCAGTCCATCACCGGACTCGTTCAAAAATTTCCCGGTGAAATCGTCTAAGTGTTCCTCTTCTTGTTGGTCCAATCCATCACTTTCGCGGATGATGCCGAACATGTCCTCTTCTTGTTCAATGTTTCTACCGGTGTCCATAGTTTCTGCAAGGGATTTCAATCCATTTACATAATTGTACAAATACATTAAGACATTTCAGTTTTACAAACTAAACAACACCATATATTTTCTTTTTTTGAACGTTTTCATATAAAGTTTGTATCAATTACACAAAGTAAACAACATGTATTTTATTTTTTTGAACATTATGACACAACAACATAACAACATGTCAATAGAGAAATTAAATACACAAACTTAACATCAATGACACAAAATTTAACTCACAAAACTCACAAAACTAACTAACTAAACACAAAATTTATTTATAATTTATGTATGACACAACACCATGTAATTTTTTTCTTTTTCTGTTTTAAAATGATTTAATTATAATTTTCAAAAGTTTATTAATATTTCAACTCACAAAACTAACTAACTAAACACAAATTTAACAAACACTTTATATAAAGTTGTATTTTACAGGGAGTAACAAACACTAACTAAACACTAACTAACTACACGCATTGCGGCCAGAGGTGGGGGTGCTCACCGCACCGGCATTGGGGCAAGAGACGTGCGCGCGGACGACGGTGTAGATTCAAATTTATAATTTTACAGGGAGTAGATGACGGGGAGGAGACGGAGACGACGGGGAGTAGACGGTGATGGCATGCTACAAATACCAAGTCACATTTGTAATTCAAATTTTATATTTATTCGCATACACATTTGTAATTCAAATACTAATTCGCATACTAATTTACATATACAAGTTTTTATTTGCATACAAATTCGAATGCTACAAATAATAATAAAAAAATACAAATTCGCATGCTATAAATATTCAAATACTAATTCGCATACAAATTTGCATACACACGCTTTTTTTGCATACTACACATACTAATTCGCATGCTACAAATACTAGAAAAACTAATTAAAAAAATGACTAACACATATTCAACTCACAAAATACTAGCACATGGAGTTAACTATATTAATATTTCAACTCACAAAATTAACTTACTAAACACAAAATTTAACTAACACATATTCTAAAAAACTTAAAAAAAACACAATTTTGGGGCTGACGTCACGCATCCGCCGCGCTGACATCAGCAATTGCGGCGGCGGAGCGGGCATTGGCAGAGGCGGCGCGGCAACGGAGGCGTGCGGGCGCGCGGGCAGCAGCGGGCGGCGCGGCAACGGAGGCGTGCGGGCACGACACGAACCTTCAGAGGTGCGGGCAACAGCGGCGGCGCGGACGGAGGCACATCGGCGGCGTGGACTGAGCCGCGGCGAAGGCCGGATGGAGGCGCGGGCAACAGCGGCGGCGCGGACAGAGGCGCGAGCGACAGCGGCGGAGCGGACGGAGGCGCGGATGAAGGCGCCGCGGAGGCACGGGACGACGGCGGCGGCGGCGGCTAGGTCGCGGAAAATTTTGCCAGCGCTTCGCGAGGAGATTGGAACTGCTCTGGGTGGTTGCTCGACCTGGGAGCGCTAAGTGTTGCTTTTATAGCAACACACTATCTGTCCCGGGTCGTGGCTCTGCACGGGACAAATAGGTGTCATCTGTCCCGGGTCGTGGCTGCACCCGGGATAGATAGCACCCCTATTTGTCCCGGGTGGAGCCACGACCCGGGATAGATAGGGTTTTTCTTTTTCTGTTTTAAATAACTTTTACACACTTTGGAATTTAAAAAAACTTTCAATATGAAAGTGTTTGAATTTGACTAACTAATACAACAACATTTTCTGTTTTCTATAATAATTATTTTAATTAGTTTAAAACTAGTTTGAATGTGAATTTGTATAACTTTTGCAAAATTTGGAATTTGGAAAAACTTTCAATATGAAAAGTGTTTGAATTTGACTAACTAATACAAAAACATTTTCTCTTTTCTATAACCATTATTTTAATAAGTTTAAACTATTTTGAATGTGAATTTGTATAACTTTTGCAAACTTTGGAATTTGAAAAAACTTTCAATATGAAAAGTGTTTGAATTTGACTAACTAATACAAAAACATTTTCTCTTTTCTATAAACATTATTTAAATTAGTTTAAAACTATTTTGAATGTGAATTTGTATAACTTTTGCAAACTTTGGAATTTGAAAAAACTTTCAATATGAAAAGTGTTTGAATTTGACTAACTAATACAAAAACATTTTCTCTTTTCTATAACCATTATTTAAATTAGTTTAAAACTATTTTGAATGTGAATTTGTATAACTTTTGCAAACTTTGGAATTCTGAGCTGTTTGATCAACACTTTAACTTCCAAACCGGGACTAAAGAAGCACACGGATCGTGTGTTTCTTTCAAGCACTTGTAAGCCGTTTGATCAGGTGTGTGTTTCTTTTGATTGCTTCTGAGCTGTTCGATTAACGCTTTCAGTTTCAAACCGGGACTAAAGAAGCACACAGATCGTGTGTTTCTTTGAAACACTTGTTAGCCGTTCAATCAGGGGTGTGCTTCTTTTGAGCACTTGAGAGTTGTTGGATCAACACTATCAGTACCACAGGTTGAGCCCGTGACCCTATATATAGCGCCCTCTCGGACGAGGCGAGCACTCAGTGTTTCCTCCTTCTAGGTGCCTAGCCGGGTGGTGTGTGGTATACAAATCACTCGGATTCCCTGCATACGCCCCACGGTGCATTTGATATGCAGGCACTCAGGAGCCACCGTGGGGCTGTATGCAGGTGAAATCGTGTGTTTTGTTCTATCAAAAGAATAGTTCAATTCATCTACTGAGGAATATGTACAAATTACTCGGATTCCCTGCATACGCCCCACGGTGCATTTGATATGCAGGCACTCATCAAGAGCCACCGTGGGGCTGTATGCAGGTGAAATGGTGTGTTTTGTTCTATCAACGCCGACGGATCCATTTGATATGCAGGTAAAAATGGAGCATCTTCTTCATATAAAAAGTTTAATATATTAATTATTACATATCGCACCAACATCTCCATCACACAACACCGCCAGTTCTTCTGCGTCGGAACCATGGAGCATCTTCTTCAATCAACTTGATGATTGGGTCAATGTTCACTACGAAAGGCGGAATTTCATCAAAATTATTATAATCATCTGACATGTCTGTCTTGTCCTCCACTCCCACGATGTTTCTTTTTCCTGAAAGAACTATGTGACGCCTCGGCTCCTCCACTCCCAGGATGTTTCTTTTTTTGGGTCTGCTAGACATGTCTTTCACATAGAAAATCTGAGCCACATCATTGGCTAGCACGAATGGCCCTTCGTCCAGTGCGCCTGCGATGCAGTGCGACCGCCTGTTTGAAGAGCTGGTCGCGCGTGGTAGTGAGCTTGCGGCGCGGCTCGGTGCTGACGCACCGTATCCTTGGGCCCAAGACCACGACGGTGCCGCCGCGTTCCTGGCCTACTTCGACCAGCTTCTCGCGGCGCTGGAGGGCCCCGCCGCCGAACTTCGCGAGGTGATCGAAGACGAGAGCAGGCAGCTCTTAGGGGTGGCTGTTGATCGTATTTTCACCAACATCAAGCTCCTGGTGCCGGACTTTGACTTCCGCCTTGTGACCGAGGTTGCTCTCGGTGAGGACGCGCATCGTGTCTCGTCTTCCCTCCGCGAGCAGGTGGATGCGTTCTGCAACCGCTTCAGGCGTGTGGAGGCTGCGCTGGGCTCCGGGGAGGAGGAGGCTCGCCCCGCCGAGGTCGAAAGAGGTGCTGTGGAGGAGGAAGCCCGCTCCGTCGAGGTCGAAGATGGTGCTGTTGTGGAGGAGGCCCGCTCCGCTGAGGTCGAAGCTGGCGCTGCGGAGGAGGAGGCCCGCTCTGCCGAGATCGAAGTGGGCACGGCGGAGGCTCCAAGCGCTGCTACCTCCCCCTGAGCCTTTCTTGGCTGCGCCTGCGGGCACTTGTAACTGCACCAGCTGTGTGTTTTTAGACACCTTAAGACCTTTTGGCTTGTAACATACTTTTAATTACTGTTTAAGTTCGAGCTCGTTTGCCCCTCTTGAGGTCTCTTTGGACTCATCTTCATGTCTATTTGTTCTCTGCATCGTTAGGTCCCATCTCTTCGTGCCATGACTCCGCCACCTCGGTTCGCGGGAGCAATGACTCCGCAAGGCCAAGGGAGGAGTTTAGGCCTAGGAGAGGTAAGAGCCTTGAGTCGCGATGCGCAAGTGCCCCCCTTAGACGTTCGAGTAGTCCATGAAGCGTAAGGGAAAGCGAAGTCGCTCGAGGGGCAGAGACGCGCGCTAGGGAGAGAAAAACGCTCTTAAAGCGTGGGTGCGAGACTTAGCTTCTCGAGGTTTCCGCTATGTGAAGGTTGTTCGCTTGGCGAGATTGCCCACTTGAGAGGTCGCTCCTGTGGGGGCCTTTTGCCTGGCGAGGTTGCCCGCTTGAGGGGTCGCTCCTGAGGAGGCATTTTGCCTGGCGAGGTTGCCCACTTGAGGGGTCGCTCCTGTGGGGGCCTTTTTCCTGGCGAGGTTGCCCGCTTGAGGGGTCGCTCCTGAGGAGGCATTTTGCCTGGCGAGGTTGCCCACTTGAGGGGTCGCTCCTGAGGAGGCCTTTCAGGCTTGCGGGGAAATCTTCCCTGCAGGTTTTAGAGGGGCGAACCCAAACGCTAGAACACGGATCAAGGGATCGTGCGCGCTTATAGGTCCCCTCAGGCGTTCCTTGCGAGGAGAGTAAGTACCAAGGTCCTCTGTAGAGATGGCTTGTTTGTGGGGAATTGCCCTCCAGCCAGAGCTCGGACTCTTGGATTTTGCAGTGCTGCTGGTGTGTCATTTGAGGCACTGGCACCGTACTCAGCCCCCGCTCGCGAGGTACGCATGTGAAGAGATATAAGCGCACACTTCAACAATAGCAATGCATAAATATAAAACCCCCCAAAAACGTTTTTTTAAGCGGCGCCGAAGCGCTAAGTTCACTTAGGAACGAGATTGAGTCACTATACTTGGGGTTGCCAAGTTAATGCTCTGACCATGTCGAGGCATGGGGACCACCTGCTGGTGGCTGAGAATCTTAGCGTCCTGAGGTGGCTCGTTTTATTTGAGAGCTGGGAGGGTTTTTCCCTCGAGCGAAGCCTTTGGGGCTTTGGAGGTTTAAGCCGTTGGCGTTTTAACCTCCGGAGACAAGAATGCTTGGAGGTTGAGGCGTAAGCTGCCTCGTCCGCTAGGAGTCTCGACGTGACAATGATCACGTGCGTGGCAATGACCACGATTGCGTTTGTTCCCTTAGGAGACAAAGCATTTGCTTGAGGTTTAAGCCTTTTGGCGTTTTAACCTCTAGAGTCGACATCGCTTGGAGGTTGAGCCGTAAGCTGCCTCTTCCGCTTTGTTTTCTCGACGTGACAATGATCACGGGTGTGGCAATGACCACTTTGGCATTTGTTCCTTTAGGAGACAAAGCTATGTTTTTGGAGGTTTAAGCCTTTCGGCGTTTTAACCTCTAGAGACGAAAAATGCTTAGAGGTTGAGCCGTAGGCTGCCTCGTCCGCTTGACGTCTCGTCGTGACAATGATCACGGGCGTGACAATAATCACTTTTTTTTTTACTTGTTCCTGGCGGATACAAAGGTTTGAGAGGTTTAAGCCTTGAGCTTTTAACCTTGAGGGACAAAAAGGTGCTTGGAGGTTGAGCCGTGGGCTGCCTCTTTCGCTAAATGCCCTGACGTGACAATGATCACGGGTAGAACTTGCGTAGATGCATGATGTTCCACGGATTCTTGACGAGGACGCCGTCTTCTGTCTCGAGGCGATGTGGGTGACCGTGTAGGGACCTTCCCACATCGGGGACAGCTTGTGGAGGCCTTCCCCGGAGAGGATTCGTCTAAGGACGAGATCGCCTGTCTCCAGGGTGCGCGAGCGCACATTGCGGCTGTGGTAGTGCCTCAGGGACTGCTGGTACTTGGCCGCTTGTAGAGCGGCGCGGCGTCTTAGCCCTTCAAGTAGCAGTAGGTCGTCGTTGTGGGGGTCCTCTTGCTGGTCCTCATTAGAGGCCAGGACCCGTGGGGATCCATGCTTTATCTCTGCGGGAAGGACTGCTTCGGCTCCATAGACGAGTGCGAACGGCGTTTCCGCGGTGGGCTTGGGTGGCGTGGTACGGATGGACCAGAGCACCGAGGGTAACTCATTGATCCAGCCCTTGCCGTGGCCCTTGAGGACATCGAAGGTCCTGTTCTTCAAGCCTTTGAGGACCTCTGCGTTGGAGTGCTCAGCCTGTCCGTTGCTTTGCGGATGGGCGACTGAGGCGAAGCAGAGCTTGATGCCCATTTTCTGACAGTAGGCTCTGAAGATGCCGCTTGTGAATTGCGAGCCATTGTCGGTGATGATGCGGTTAGGCACTCCGAAGCGGCAGACCAGGCCTCTGATGAATTTCACCGCCGCGCCTGCTGTGATTGTACGCGTCGCCTCCACTTCAGGCCATTTTGTGAACTTGTCGATGGTCAGGAAGAGGTAGCGATATCCACCTTGTGCCGTAGGGAAATGTCCCAGAATGTCCAGCCCCCAGACCGCAAACGGCCACGAGAGCGGAATGGTTTGTAGGCCCAGCGCTGGTTGGTGGATTTGGTTGGCGTGGAATTGGCAGGCTTCACGAGCTTGGATGATGTCCGTTGCATCTTGAAGTGCTTGAGGCCAGTAGAAGCCGCTCATGAAGACTTTCCCTGCGAGGGTGCGGGCGCACGAATGGTGGCCGCATTCCCCGCTGTGGATGTCCTTAATCAACATTTTTCCTTCTTCAGGAGGGACACACTTGAGCACGATGCCGTTTGCGCACTTGCGGTAGAGATTTCCTTCGAGGATTTGGTATGATTTTCTTGGCGGGCAATTCTCTCCGCTTCGACATCTTCCTCGGGAAGGATCCCTTTCTTGAGGTAGTCTTTGATCTCGTCGATCCATCCCGTCTCTTGGTGCACCGCTGTGAGCAACAGACGCTCCCCTGTTGGGGGCCCGCAGCATGGGGCTCCGCTTACAGGTGGTGGCGGGAGCGTTTCTTCTATGTTGGTGGGCAGGGCCACGAGAGGCTGCTTTATGGATGCCTTGACGAGCCTTTCTTCAAAGACACCTGGCAGCTGGGCTTGCCTCTTTGATGCGCGCTTGGCGATGTCATCAGCCTCTTGGTTCTCCTTTCTTGGGATGTGCATGAGCTCCATTCCCCTAAAGTTCTTCTCCAACCTACGGACCTCTTCAAGGTACGCGGCCATGTGGTCGTCCTTGGCCTTGTAGCTTTTGTTGGAGAAGTTGACGAGCAACTGGGAGTCGCCCTTGATGAGTATATGCTTGACGCCTAGGGCCGTTGCGGCGCGTAGGCCAGCAAGCAGCCCTTCATACTCTGCGATGTTGTTGGATATCTTGTCGATTCCGAAGCACAGCTGGACTGCGTAATACAACTTGTCGCCTTTTGGTGAGGTTAGGAGTACACTTGCCCGACCGTGGCGACAAGCGAAAGCTCCGTCGAACTTCATGGTCCAGTAACTGGGCATTGCTGCTCCAGAAGACTCGTGCTCTTCTTGCCAGGGCTCTTCAGGGGTTGGATCAGTCCATTCGGCGACGAAGTCTGTCAGCGCTCTTCCTTTGATTACCCTTGTGGTATCAAAGCGCAAATTGAATGGATGTAGCTCAATGTTCCATCCTGCGACACGATCTGTTGCATTTGGGTTGCGCAGAATTTGCTCCAGGGGGAAAGAGGTTACCACCGTGATGGGGTGCCCCTGGAAGTAGTGCCGCAACTTTCTTGTGGCGATGAGGAGTGCGAGGAGGAGCTTCTGCTGCATCGGGTACCGTTCACGAGCATCACGCAGTACTGTGCTGACGAAGTAAACTGGGTGCTCGACGAGGGTAGTTCCTGTTTCCTTGGCGTTTTTCGCCTGAGGCGGCCCAGCTTGACCCTCGCTGGGTTGGCTCCAAGGGGCTTGTCCTGGGCCTCGAGGGATGTGGCCTCGAGGGACTTAGCCTCGAGGGACGTGGCCTCGAGGGACTTGGCCTCGAGGGACGTGGCCTCGAGGGACTTGGCCTCGGTGGACTTGTCCTCAAGTGACTTGGCCTCGAGGGACTTGCCCTCGAGGGACTTGTCCTTGCGGGACATGGACTCGCAGCGCTCCTCCTGGGCCTCGAGTGCGTTAGCCTCTTGCAGCAGTTGACTCGGGGCGGTCTCCTCTTGAGGCTTTGGGCCTGGGGTGGGCCTTGTGATGACCGCCCCTTCTTCGAGCTCTTTATCAGGAGGCTTTTCCTTTGGAGTGGTTGCACTCTCCTTGTGAAGTACATGCTCCACCACAAGGACAGCACTGGCTGTTTGTGGGGTGGCTGACAAGTATAGCTTCAGGTGCTCGCCAGGCCTTGGGGCGACTATTACAGGTGGGCTGGCCAAGTACTTCTTCAAGTCCTCAAATGCTTTTCAGCTTCAGGTGTCCACTTGAAGGTGCCCGTCCTTTTCATGATCTTGAAAAACGGCAAGGCTCTTTCGCCGAACTTGGAGATGAATCGACCCAAGCTGGCCATGCAGACCGCCAGGCGTTGCATGTCCTTGAGCCTGCGTGGAGGTAGCATGCCTTATATGGCCTTGATTTTGTCTGGGTTTGCCTCTATGCCCCGATGAGACACGAGGAAGCCCATCAGTTTGCCCGAAGGAACTCCGAAGACGCACTTGGCGGGGTTTAGCTTGATGTTCACCTTGCGCAGGCTGGCGAAGGTTTCTTCCAGGTCTCCGAGCAGGGTATTTCCTTCTCGTGACTTCACGACGATGTCATCGACATATGCTTCAGCGTTTCGCCCCATTTGCCCGCCCAATTTTTTAGGCCGAAGGGCATGCAGACGTAGCAATACACACCACATGGGGTGAGGAAAGCCGTCTTCTCCTCGTCCTCTTTAGCCATTTTAATCTGGTGATAACCAGAGAAGGCATCGAGGAAACAGAGGAGGTCGCAGCCTTCCGTGGAGTCCATGATCTGGTCAATTCTGGGCATGGGGTAAGGGTCCTTGGGGCAGGCCTTGTTCACGTCGGTGTAGTCGATGCAGAGGCGGCCTCCGCCGGCGGGTTTTGGTACTACCACGCCGTTGGAGAGCCAAGTGGGGTGCGCGACTTCGCGGACGACTTTTGCCGCTTTGAGCTTCTCGACCTCCTTGACGATGAATGCTTGCTTCTCGGGGGCTTGTTTTCTTGCTTTTTGCTTGACGGGGCGCACGTTTGGGCACACGGCCAAGTGGTGCTCGATCACCTCCCTCGGTACACCAGACATATCTGACGGTGTCCACGCGAACATGTCAGAGTTTGCCTGGAGGAAGGCGACGAGCGCGCTTTCCTATTTGGGAGGTAGCGCGGCGCCAATGGTGACGCTAGCCCCCGAGCCTTCATCCCCCGAGCTCCCTGAGCTCAGAGAGATCTTCTTGGTAGCAGCAGCCTCCTGAGAGAACAACTGCTTCTTCTTCTTGGGCCTCTCGAGAGGCTCTTGGTCCTCGTCTGCGGGGAAGGCCATGGCGGCAGTCTTGTAGGCCGTCTCCACAGCGCGCGTAGCGTCCAGGACATGCCGGGCAAAACGGGCGGAGAAACAGCTCGGCCGGCCTGCAATACAATTAATTGTATTTTCCAATGAATTAATCCAATTAATATGCCTTGCTATATAAAGGGGGGAGGGGGTGTGCAAACTCCAAAGCTCCCCCATGTGGGACTAAAGGAGGAGAGGGAGGGGGGGTTCGGCCGAACCCCCTATGGGCTTGTCCCCCTCCTAGTCCAACACGGACTAGGGGGCCCAAGCCCCCCTTCCTTAGGTGGTGCGGCTCCCCTCTTGGGCCCTCTTAGGGCCCATGTAGGTGGGAGCCCCTTTTCTCCTTTATTTAATTAATTATTAAATTAATATAAAATATAATTAATTCATAATTAATATATTTAAATAATATTTAATATCCCGTGACTCCGAAACAATTTCGGAACCACCCGAACAACTTTCGGACATCCCTGGAACCATTCCAGACCTTCCCGGAACTCCTTCCGGACCACCGGAACTCTTTCCGGATCATTTCTCTCTTCAAAAAAACCTATATTATTCCAGAACTTATCTCCTGGCGTCGCTAAGACCTTAAGTTTGTTACGCTACGGTTCGTTAACACTCCAGACATGGTCGAGACACTCCGCTCACTAATGACCGTCAGGGATACCTGGATGTATATGACGGCCCCTGTGCATTCTACGAATATCGTCGTTGAACCATAAATATGATATTCATTCCCTTTGTTTCTGCGATACTACCTTGTCCGAGATATGATCGTAGACACACCGATGTCTTTGTTGTATCTCGTTACCGACGAAGGTTATTAACTCGTATGTGATATTACATCTGCATGACCTAGTCATAAGCTGCGCAGCTACATAGATGCAATCTCACCGAGTGGGCCCAGAGTATCTTTCCATTACAAGAATGAACAAATCCCGCTCTTGATCCTTACGTCTCGATGCTCTTTCGGAATACCCAAGATGTACACCGTTATTGTCATGCTATATAAGACACAACATTTGATGCTCTCAAAGAACCCCTACGAAGCATCAATAAGTACGGTCTCACGGTCTAAGGAATAAGCTATCATATTCTTATTGGAAATGACAAACATCGTAATACGATCTTATTGCAATACTTTGCGTATGTCCATCATCTTATTCAACTAACAAGATGACCCCACTGTCAACCGATGTCATTGTCCTTGATCGGGAATCTCGATCAACTGTTGCCCAATGGACTAGCTCATATAGAGGCTTGCTAGGGACCTGGTTGTCTATGTATCACACGTGTATTAATAATTCCGATTAATACAGTTATAGCATAATACACAAACCTATTATAAACTTACGAGATAATGCAATACATACTACTTATTTGTTTGCCTCTAGGGCATATCTCCTTCATATGTCACCACCTGACATAATATCATAGACGAGTATAAGATAGCGATGTCGGTAACAAGGTCAGCTAGATATGGAGATATCTAAGGACGACGCTCGGACACGCTAAGTATCACCATGACAAAGGGTTTAAGACTTAACGTTCAGGTTTGATAGAGATGAAAGTCTTTCGTTATATGACAAGGGTTAATTCATGGGGTCCAGGCCTACGAGTTAATCATTGATTAGAGAGGGTCTCGATCATGTATAGTGTTATATCGAACCGCTAGGGTAACACACTTAATGGGTTTCGACAAGACAACCGGAAAGGAAATAGAACACCAGGAACGTCCCGGGAATGGTCTGATGGAGATCGGGCAGCGAAAAAATAGTTTTCGGAGCTAGAATAAATTATATAGAATATGTTTGATATTAGTTAGTGTAATTAATGATTAAATATGATTTTATATATTTATTTTCAAATTCATTTAGACTGATTTCCCTAAATGGGTTTTCTGGTGGAAAGAAGGCCCATGGGGGGAAATTCCTCAGGGGAATTCGGTGGGGGGAGCTATGGCCGGCCTAGGTGGGCCAAATGGGGCCCACCTAGAGCCGGCGCATCCATCCTAGCCGCACCAGGCATGTGGGATAGTCCCACATTGCCTGGCTGGCAAGGTTGGCTCCACCCGGGAGGCTATATAAGAAGGGGCACCCCTAGCCTTTTAATTCACCAATTAAATTCTCAATTTCTCCTCGATTACGTGATTCCTTTTGTCGGAGTTGTGCCGATGACGATGAGAGAGTTCTCTCCACCATAGCACGCTGCCGCGCTGCTGGTGTTCCGGTCCAAGTCTTCCGCTGCTCGTCCTGGACTGGAGCATCGGAGGCCGTCGTCTCCATCGTATGTGTGTGACGCTCTTTGAGGTGCCATGCTAGTGGTGCTGGGATCTCGGCTTCCTCCACCCGACCTCGAGGTCATCTTCGCCGTCTTCGTCGCGCCGAGTTCTTCGCGACCTGGAGGTCGGCTACGTCGGCTTCGTTGTCAACGCTTGTGCGGGAGCGTAATCCCCGAGATTCGGTCTACGAGGGTATGTATTCTGATCTCTGCCGTACTTCTATATTTTCATAGTGTAGATCTTGGCTAGTTTAAGGTTATCGCCGATAGGAAATTTTTTGTTTTCTGCCTGCGATCCCCTTCACAAGGATCACTCTGCAACCCGTTCTTCAACCAAGAACTTGGGTCACACCAAGTCGAGCTTTCAGCCTGATAGAATCTATGTCTGATACATAGAGAATGTCGAACATCATATTCTATCACTGAAAATGCCAAGATAAACTTAGGGTCAATTGGTTCTGTGCCATGGTTCGCTGAGTATTATCGGTCGGTGCCATACCCGCGCTGTTTCTCTGGTCTGTGCCCTGATTTGCTCGCATATCGCCCAAACGCTCGTCTCCCTCTGGTCAACCTCCTTTGACCCGCATATGGCCTGAATGGTGGGGTCGGCCTGGTGCGGCTCGGCTCGTTTGTCGGCTCGGTTGTGATTTCCTGGGGGCGGCGCGTGGGGCCGGGTCTGACTGGTGGGGCTATCGCACTAGTCTGACTGGTGGGAACGACACGTGGGGTGCGCGTGGGGTTGGCGTGGGGTTGGCGCGTGGGGTCAGCGTGGGTCGGTTAGGGTTTGCCCGCCCTCCCCACCGCGGCTAATAAAAGGGGGCCGCCCTCGCCGTAGAAACTCCATTTTTTCTACCTCTCTCTCCCCTCCCTCCCTCGAAAATGTGGTGGAGCACGCCATCGCCAATGCCGGACTCGGAGCTCTACTCGCCTGAGGAAATATGCACGACATGCAGGAGATAAAGCTAGAGGAGCGGGAGGAGTGGCTAGCGAAACAGAACCATCTAATAACAAAAGCTTTCATTTCAATGGCCATGCCTGTCCGTGCACGCTACATAGACGACATGGTGGAATACGACATGCCACACACGTATTCAATGCGCACGAACTGGAAGGCTCTCAGACATATGTGTCTCATACTCTCATCGTACGACTCGTAAAAATTGATTTGCTTCGGATTCTTGCTTTCACGCTAGAACGGATAAATATGAAGGTAACCCTAACATGAACGTATACGTGCCGCTCGTTCTTCTATAGCTAGTACTCCCTCCATCCCGGTTTATAAGTCACCTTTGAAGCGAGTCCACAATTTTTGCTCAGAAATGGGGCCGTTTACCCTATCTTTGGAGCTCATTTGAAACACATTTTTTGAAAGGAATATGCCCGAGAGGCAATAATAAAGTGGTTATTATATTATTTCATAATTATGATAAATGTTTATTTCTCATGCTAGTATTGTATTAACTGGAAACATTAATACATGCGTGACTAATGAACAAATAAGAGTTCCTAGTAACGCCTCTCGTTTAACTAGCTCGTTGATTAACTGATGATTACGGTTTCCTGATCAAGAATATTGGATGTTGTTAATAGCGGGATCACGTCATTAGGAGAATGATGTGATGAACACACCCAAATTAAGTATAGCAATGTGTTCAAGTCATTAAGTTTACATTGTTGTACTAAGCATACGAAGTAATCCTAATCCTTAGACCATGAGATCATGTCAATCACTAACACCGGAAGATTGCTTTGATAACATCAAACGTCACACCGTAACAGGGTGACTATAAAGGTGGCGTTGGGTATTCCGAAAGTATTAGTTTAGGCTCATGGATCAAGAAGTGGGATTTGTCCATCCAGATGACGGAGGGATATACTCTGGGCCCTCTCGGTGATATCACATCGACACCGCTTGCAAGCATGTGACTAGGTCACAAGGATGTCATATCACATAACGAGTAAAGAGTACTTGTTGGGAACAAGATCGAACTAGGTATAGATGATACCAATGATCGGATCTCAGACAAGTAAAATATTGCGAGACAAAAGGAATTGGTTATGACGTTTTTGGTTCACACGATCACAAGATTCATCGTCGAATATGTAGGAGTCATTACGGATCTCCATATCCCGCTGTTGACTATTGATCGGAGAGGTGTCTCGATCATGTCTACATTATTCACGAACCGTAGGGTGACACAGTTAAGGTTTGTCGACGCTTTTGGGTAGACACGGAATTTCGGAGAAAAGTTTGGATAGCACCGAAATTGTTTCGGGTAATATTGAAATAGTTCAAGGAGTTAATTGTCAATGGTTGCCAATGGTTGTTAATAGAATTAACAAATGAACCAAGGGGGTAAGTGTTAATGTTTGTTAACAGAATTAACAAAAAAAAATGAAATTGTTTTATTTAATAAAGAAAACCCCTTGGAATTTTGAGTGGGAATTGATGAGAGAATGAGTGGGTTGAGTGGAGACTCCACTCACATGATTAGGGGAGAGGTGGGGGCACTCCAAATTCGTGGCTCCCTCCCCCTCCTATATAAAGAGGGGTATAAGCTCCCTCTCCCAACACACTTGCCTCTCTCTCCCAACTCCCGCTGCTCCACCTTCCAGCCATCCGCTTGGCGAAGCCATGGCCGATTAGTTTCTCCACCACTACACGCCGTCGTGTTGCTGGAGTTTCCGGTGGTTCTACTACTTCCTCTGCCCCGCTGGATCGAGGGAACGGAGGTCGTCATCAAGCCGTACGTGTGACCGAGTACGGAGGTGCTGCCCGTTGCAGCGCACATCTTCACGATCTTGAGATCGGCGAGTGAACGACTACATCATTCACGAGAATTATTCTCGAAACGCTTACGGTCTTCGAGGGTTAGTTCTCTTGGAATTTGTTCCACTCGTTACGAGCATCTCCTAGACTAGATCTTGGCTTGTTGGTTTGTTCACACCGTAGGAAATTTTTTGTTTTCTATCCTACGAACCGATCATTTTTCCTACCTTTGCAGCTCATTTGAAACACATTTTTGGGCGAGTCCACCATTTTTCCTTAGAAATGAGGCCGTTTACCCTACACTTCAAGCTCATTTGAAACAAATTTTTGGGCGAGTCCACCATTTTTGCTTAGAAATGAGGCCGTTTACCCTACATTTCAAGCTCATTTGAAGCCATGGCCGATTAGTTTCTCCACCACAGCACGCCGTCGTGTTGTTGGAGTTTCCGGTGGTTCTACTACTTCCGCTGCCCGCTGGATCGAGGGAACGGAGGTCGTCATCAAGCCGTACGTGTGACCGAGTACGGAGGTGCTGCCCGTTGCAGCTCACATCTTCACGATCTTGAGATCGGCGAGTGAACGACTACATCATCCACGAGAATTATTCTCGAAACGCTTACGGTCTTCGAGGGTTTGTTCTCTTGGAATTTGTTCCACTCGTTACGAGCATCTACTAGACTAGATCTTGCCTTGTTGGTTTGTTCACACCGTAGGAAATTTTTTGTTTTCTATGCTACGAACCCATCAGTGGTATCAGAGCCAGGTTTATGCGTAGATGCTTTGTACGGGTAAAACACATATGTGTATGTGGGCGTTGATGATCGTGTTATTTCTTCCTTTGTATATTTTGTATCTTAGTGGCATAGTAGGATGAAGCGGCCCGGACTAACCTTACATGTCCACGCACATGAGACTTGTTCCACGACTGACATGCAACTTGTTTTGCATAAGTGGCTTTGCGGGTGTCTGTCTCTCCTACTATAGTTAAGATATAAAATAGAACATGTTGCTAATAATATTTTCATTACCGTTGCGGTTTCATGTTCGTAGGTAAGAACGGTTCTATCGTCGAAAGCCCTAAGCCACGTCAAATATGCAAAAATAAATTAGAGGACGTCTAACTTGTTTTTGCAGGGCATGTGATGTGATATGGTCAAAGTTACAAATTTGATGTATGAGATGATACCTTTTTGTAAATTATGACAAACCGGCAGGAGCCAAATGGTTGTATTTTTAATTTATGACATGCGTGCTAAATATCATATCTAGATGATATGTTGTAAATTTGGAGGACAATCAAGAAGGAGGCACCATGGACCTTGGTGCCACGCCGGTGGAATGATGGAGATCATGCCAAGATGCACAAGATAGAGATTAAGTGCGAAAAGGACCATATCATATCACATTATCCATGCATGTGATGTTAATCCTTTTATGCATCTTATTTTGCTTAGATCTTTGCTTAGATCGTGACGGTAGCATTATAAGATGATCCCTCTCACAGTTAATATCAAGATAATAATGTGTTCTTCCTTAGTATGCATCGTTAAGAAAGTTCGTCGTTTCGAAGCACCACGTGATGATCGGGTGTGATAGACTCAACGTTCGCATACAACGGGTGTAAGCCAGATTTACACACACAAATACTACAGTTCTACGTGGCGAGCCTAGCATGTACGGACATGGTCTCAGAACACGTAACCGAAAGGTAAAGCATGAGTCATATGGATGATATGATCAACATGGTCGATGTTCGCCTTTGCAGCTGCACCATCTCTCGTGATGATCGGTTATTGGTGTAGTGAATTTGGTTCATGTAATCACTAAAACGACTAGAGGGATGTTGTTTTTGAGTGGGAGTTGACGTAATAATTTAGAATTAGTTTAACTCCATATATCTATCATAAACATAGTCTAAAATTGTCTTTTCATGAATATTTGTAGTATTGGCATCCGTAATCCACTACGCACTAGGCTCGTTAGTTGAGATCAAAACTGTTCAAAATCTGATATTTACTCTATGGACTTGTACCATATTGTTAGTAAGTAATTATGTATAGAAAAGTTTTAAAGTTCTATTGCAAACTTCCGGTAACTCTAAAATTTCTCCATGTGATTTGGAATCTAAAATGAGCAACAATTCTTATTAGTGTCTTAATTCATTCTTGTCTCCGTGAAACTTAGTTTTCGAATTTGTTTTATAATTGAGGACAACGATGGAGCTGAAAATTTGTTTTCAAAAATGAATGAGGTTTGAGATATGACTGATATCTAGGATCTTGTTTTGGTTACAAGTTTTTATGAATTTCAGTGGGAGTACCTGAGCTCATATTGTATGAGTATGTACTATAAGATAGAAGATGCTAGGCATCTCGATATCCAAATTAGTTTGGCACTGATTCATATCCAATCTAATTGAGCCATGGTAGCTTCATCATGATAGGATTCATGATGGGATGGATAAATAGTGTAAGTGAATTTGTTCATTGCATTAAAAGACCACTAATAGTGAAATCCAGAAGAACACTTATCATATGATGATCAACTTCAATATAAAACTCCAAAGGGTGCTAATACTGACTATTCACGCCTAGGATTTTGTTCCAATTTGATTGGCACATATTTTTATGTTGAATGCTTCTTCCGCATAGAGAGGAAAAACCGAAAGAGGATATGCAAAAGTATTTGGCAGAAAAGAAAAGACTAGAAAGTCTAGTTCAGGTGTATATGGCTGATATACATGTTATAGATATTTTTCCTGTTAGTCACGTACTGTAATTCTTGGGTATTTGTACTAGATTGGTTGGTATGAACTGTCATACAACTCAATACAAGAATACAATGACCTAAGTGACTTACGAGGAATGTGGTAACAACACAACAAAAATATGATAATTTGTTATTGTGTTCGTAGTTGGTATTATAACTAGCCCGCGAGATTTATTCTAAAATAACTTAATAAATGTGTTATTTTGTTCTGGTCTAAATAAAACAAGTAGTTGTTCAAATTTTGACCATAATCCATAGAAGATGGATAAGTTATTATAAATCTTGTTGGTAAAACATATATCTATAATACTAACGCTAAACGCCATAGGGCTAACGATTTGAATTCCACATAATTGTAGAACCACCATTTAAGTCATATTAGAAATAATTGCATGAAGAAACTCAATGTTGTTGAATTTCATAGTCACCTGATTTTGAATAATTTGACGCTTGCAACACTTTCTAAAAGGAAAATGACTTGAACTTCGTTCGAGAGGCCTAAGATTGAACAAATGGCTAAACATGTTGGAAACCACACATGATTGATGTATGTGATCCATTGGGTGTAGCCATAAGCGGTAGATTCATCTACTTCGTTGATGATTTGAATAGATATATTCAGATTTACCTTTTCAATGAGAAAGCAGTCTGAAACATTTGAATATGTTCAAAGATTTCAACATGACATAGAAAATCATCGTAACAATAATATCTATGATGAGTTCATAGAAGGGATTATTTAAGTTACAGGTTTAGCACAAGACATCTAAGTGTTGTGGAAGTAATTCCACAAATTATGCCTCCCTAAAACACCACATTAGTATGGTGGGTTCGTGTAACATCCCAACATTTTATAATGTTTGAAAATAACTAAAATTTAAAACTTTTGTTTTTGATTAAAATAAAACATTAAATGCATAAGAAAACCAACTATAAAAGACTTCAAGCATATTGAAAAAGTTTAATATTTGAAATATCCCCAAATAAACATTATTTTCAAAAGTTGTTTCAAGTTAAACATTTTAATATCAATTGTATTTCTTAAAACCTCAATATCTAATTTGACAAATGTGTTAAAAACTTTCAAACCATTTTCCTGTAATAAAAAGTTCGTTCTAAGTATTTGATTTCAACCACATAGCCATAGCTATTCATAAATTAAAACAATTTTTACAAGTGTTCCTTGAAACTATTTAAAACATGATCTATTTGCCAAATGGTTCTCATTCATTTGACTAAATTCAAGTTATAGTTTTGGAAATTATAAGTCTATAGTTTATAACTTTAATAACTTCATATATTTTATAATTAGTGAATTATCCAAATAAACATTTCATTAGCTTAAATGATTTTCATTTATTTTCAAAACATAAAAGGAATTTCATGAATATATGTTCTATATAAGTAATGAATTAAATCTAAAATCTTTTCCAAAGTTGTTATGAAGTTTTCAAATGATTTATCATGTTATGAAACTTAATGGTGCACAAAATATTTTAAATTAAAAATGAATACATTATTTTCCCTTTTTATTTTCATATAGAAATGTTATACTATTTAGTATTATACTAAAGCCTAAAATGATTTTAGTATTTGAAAATGAGTTTAAATGACTTAAATTCAAACATATTGGATTGTGGGTATTTTACAAATTTTATTTAGCCAAAAGAAAATTTAATTAAGACATAATTTTAAATTTGACCTTAACTGTCAAATTTGTATAAAACAAATATTTCAAAATTATAAATTTTAAAAAGTTTTCAAAACACACCCACTATTGTTTTAAAACATAGATAATAATTTTACAAATTTTTAGAAATTTGTTTGACACCATTTGGACAAATATATCAAAATATATGAATTAAAGGAAAAAACAGAAAATAGAAAAAGAAAAATTGATGACGTCAGCGTCTTCTTCCTCCGACAAAAATCAGGGCCGAGATTCCTTCCCCGATTCGCTCTCCAAATCCGGCAAAATTAGCGCGATTTTGGTTCCCTCCTCCTGTCCTATAAAACCCCAACTCCTGCCGCACCTTTCCCCTCTTCCCCCTCTCAAAAACACGCCGCCAGGCCGCCGGAAAAGCTCGCCGGAGCTCCATTGCTACCGCCACCATTTTTCTTTGTTCCCCGGCGAGGTGAGCCTTCCCCGATGCCCCTGACCCTCTCCTCTTCCTTGCCGTCCTCGTGCGTATCTCCTAAGTCCCGCGTTCGGTTGTTTCCTGTAGTGTTTCGAGCGCATCGTGCACGACCGGACCTCACCGGAGGCGCCGCCGCACTCGTCCTCGCCTCCCCGCTGTCCAAGACGCCCGAGATAACCTCGCCGTCACCATCCACCTCGCCAGGCCGCGCCGCGTCCGCCCATCGCCTCCATGAGCCCAGGAAGGCACGGCAACAACGGGAGCGTCCACGCCCGAGCGCCGCCGCCGCCATCGCCTCCAACTCCTGTGAGTCCCGCCGCCGGTTTTTGGTCAACACTCCTGGACCGTACGATTAAGATCCAGCGGCCACGATTAGAACTTTAACGCGAAGGGGTACGATTTGATCTGGACCGCCAGATCCAGATCTGACTGCCCAGATAATTCCACTTGCCACGTCGGATCCGCGTCAGCAGCACAGTCAGCGCCCAGTCAGCGCTGATGTGTAAAATGATTTTTATCGATTTATTTAATTTGGCAGTTTTGCAGAAAAGCCCCTGTTAATAAAAAATGCTATAACTTTTTAACCACTTATCCAAATTCAAATATTTTTATATATTTGGAAAGCTCTTGACATGTAGAATATTTTAGATCTGTTAATTTTCAAATTTGACTTAGTTTAAAATATTCAAATTTCAAATGGATGATTTGAGTATATTTGTAATAACTTTAAATCTATAAATCCAAAAATTGTAAATAAAATTGTTTTAGAAACTTTGAAATATTTTTAATTTGATGCCTCTGTTATAAAATATTTTTGAGTATTATTTTGATGAATTCATAGATTTATATTTAAATTGAATAGTTGAATATTTTCAACATAACTTTTAATATAAACATTATTTTTGAATAAATCCAATTACCATAAATTTATTTAAATCCCCTCTATCTATTATAATTTTTTTTTATAAAAATTTAAATTATATAAAACTTAATCTTATATTTATTCGTTTTTATTTATATTTTGCAAAAAAATTTAATTAAATTGCATTTATAACCTCATGCATATTTATACAGAAATCACAAAAGTTATTTTGAGGCTTCCTTGTGATTAAAAAGTGCATTTCATGCATAACTTATTTTATTATATAGTTATTCTCCTCATAGGAAAATCTCTTCAGTATTTTCTCTAAGTTAGAATTATTTTCAACTTAGTATTTTGGTAAAAGTGCTATGCACTAGACACTTAGGATTTTCAACATGGAGCTAGAAGACCAATGAAGGACTTAACCAAGAAAACAAGACTTCAGAAGAATCTCCAAGAAGTAGAAGCACTTAGAAGAAAATCAAGAAGAAGTCCAAGAAGACCAACCCCTTTTATTCTCTAATTCTTTCGCTCTCTCTTTCTTTTCTCCCTTCTTCTCTGAGACTTCATGAAGACTAAGTTAAATCCAAGACCAGCCTAGGTGATACAAAAATCATCAAGTCTGAAGATTATTCAAGTCTACCAAGAATCCAATCAAGACATCACCAAGGAGAATATTACAAGTCTGGAGATGAAGCCAGTAAGATCAACTACATCTTTCTTTCTACCTTTTTCCCTCTTCCCAATCTTGTCTTTTAAGATTTAAACAAATTTTGATCATGATGTTATCATCTTTAAAGTCATTTTGACACCCATCTTCGCTTTGCATTAACTTAAAAATATTTTCTTAGCATGACATACATCTCTAGTCCTTAGAAATATTTTGCACCTCATGCGTAAACATATTTTCCTTAGAAGTTTTTATGAAACCTGTTTGTTCACTATGTATGTACATGTATGTTTGATGATTGTTGTTTGTTGATTGTTGTATTGTTGTTTGCTTATATTGTTTAGATTGAACGGAGAGCAAACGTTCGTTGTTGAAAAGAGTTTGTGAAAAACCACAACATTCAAAGGCAAGTGACACACCTCATAAACTTCCTATTATTTTATATATGCATTACTTAGTGTATTTTTATATAAGCATGTGTAGAATAGTATTGCTATGCTAAACCTGTGTAGAAATTTCTTATTCCTGAGTCTAGGCTCCTATGCAATACTTAGTAGAATTATTGATGCCATGCAATGGATGAAAAGTTTTACAAAATATTAAGTGACTACTCAGGGCTGTGCTCATGGTTGTCGTCGCCTAGGATGAATGTCTATTCTACTTAGGGCCGTGAGCATGGTGATTTTCACCTGAGAGTGTACATCCACTAAGTTAATGAACCACCTGGGTGGTAAGTGGTTGTATGGTTTATGTTGAGTTGCTACTCAGGTCCATGTCTATGGTTCCTGGAGTATGTACACTTGAGAATGGCCACCCAGGAACAGAGGAATCTGAAGAACTCCGAGTGACGATTGCTTCCAGTGCAGCCATTGCCATATGGGCTCTGGCTTGATCAATTATGTTGTGTGGACTCTCTCCGGCTTGACAAGCATATGTAGGGGGTGTTAGGTGGAACGGGTCAAGCCAGAGTGGGAGGGAAAATGCTTCTGAAAGATCACGTCTCATTCTTCTCCTTTCCTTATCACTATAAGTGTGTAAAGGATAGTTTGGGTTGAATGGGTACAATGGTGAACGTGCACAACCTCTGCAGAGTGTAAAACTAAGTACTTAGCCGTGTCCCCGGTACGGACAATTTGAGCAGCTGATCACGGACCTCAAAAGGAGGATTCCACAATTCCAACTTCAGAAGTAAAACTTGATGGGTGAACAAGGGAAGATGAGATTTATGGTTTTCATGCCATACTTGTCTTGATTTTAAGAAAGTGTTTTCCAAAGAGATAGGAAAAATTGGCTTTATGCAAAATAGCCTTGAACTCCACCAGCCAAATATGCATATAGGCTATAGAGTTATTACATTAAGTGTCCACCATAGTGTCACTTGCCAGACTCCATTTTTAATGGAATCTGACCCACGTTGTTGCAATATTTTTCTTATTGCAGATTGATCAAATGACGAGTGAGGTTTCGTTTAAAGGTTTCGAGTCTACAACCAACATGTTTTCGCCTGTGGCAGCATGAAGTTGTTGGAGACCCACTGCTATTGTATTTCCGCTGTGTACTATTTCAAAGCTAGCTTTATGCTATGCAACTTGTAACGAATATTTTGTAAGTCTGGATCATCGATGTAATAAAATTTATATTTTGTTGTGATATTACATCGTAAACTGTGTGTGCAAACGAATCGATCTAGGGATTTTCAATATACACAGGTATCTGCCTTATTTAAAGTGCAGGTACGCTTCAGTTCGAGAGACATAATCAGACTGTGCTTTGACATGGAATATCAAAGATGTAAATTGAAATTGCCATTATATTTTTGAAGAGCTATGCTTTAGAGACTACCACTTTTACACTTATAAGAGTACCATCATATGTGATCCACTAAATTGACAACCATATGAGATATGTGACGGGAAGTTACCCAACGGTCTTTTCTTAATTTTTGGTATGCAAATGATTTTCCAACCAAACTGGATAAATATCTTTGTAGGTTATCGCAAGGAAGCATTGGGAATTCTTTCCACTTTAAGCCAAAGACAAAGTGTTGTTCTCGCTGTGAATGGCTTATTTCTGAGAAGGATGTTCTCGTGAATGTTTTGAGTGGGAGGACAATAGAATTCAATAACTAAGATGAGCAGAGGGCGCAACATCAGAATTTGTTCTGGAAGCAGCCATGTCGCCCATGACACCCACAACTACAAGTTTTTGAAGCTCTGGAGATTGAATTATATATTGAACCTGACTGGTCGGGTACGCTTTCGTAATCGAATAATATGGATTTGAGAACGAAATATTATTGTAGGACAATAGTAAACCGATTGTATACAAGGAAGCGATGATGGGCCCCTTAACTGCGTTAAAAATGGTTGAACTCCATAAAATCCTAGATAGTATTAATAGACGAAATCAAGCTTGGAACTTGGTAAAATAAAAATGAGTCTATAAACAGAAGTGGATGTCACATCCATAAAAGGTTTGAGTTGTCAAAAATTGTTTACGACAAAGTTCAAGAAGTTGACTACGTTAAGATTTGGATCTTCCGTAGCGAAAGCTTAAATCTGAATGGGATTATTCTAGCAATCGCTGCATATGAGTTATGCCGGGTAAAAAAGTTGTGTTCCGTAGTTGGAGTACTAACCAGACGTATAGCTGATACATCCGAGGGAGTTGTTGATCCCGAGAGAGCTAGAAAGGGGAATGCAAACTTCCATGATAGAAGTATGCATCACGGAGATGATATCTTCATTGTATGAAATAGTCAAATGAATTTTTAATTTCATTATGAACAATGAAGATGTTTGCTTTCGCAAGAAATTAAGTGGGAGCGCTAAGACATATTCATTATACTTTATGTAGATGACATATCGTTGACTGAAAGATCATGTATATTTACTTGACATAATTAAAAGTTTCACTGAAAATAGTTTTCACTGAAAGGACATAGACCAAAAATCATGTTAGGCATCTAAGATTCATGGAGATGAATTGATATGCTTAAAAGGTTGGGTCAAAGTACATAAAAGAAATACCGAAGTAGTTCGATATGGAAACATCAAGAAGTGTTCTTGTTACATGGCGTGTTAACAAGACTAGAGTGTATTCGACACTTGATGAGTTTAGAAATATGAGCTTATATGTATATATATATATATATATATATATATATCAATCATAAACGCCATGATATGTACACAACCAGATATCATATGCTGTAATATAGTTACAAGCATATACCAGAGTGATTCATGTGATGATCACTGGATAACAGTAAGATATTCTTGAGTGCTTTGGAAGAACGAATAATATATATTGGGTACGAAAGTGACAAACATATCGCTGTAATATGTTACACTGAGGGGAGTTGTATCACATATCCGAATAAAATTAATTTTGATCTCAATAAGGCTATATGTGTCTTAAGTGAAAGTGGCATAATAGGATGGAAGGAAGTTCCATGTTGGTTTTCGATGAGTTCCAAAGTTCAACAATATGACGGATTCCAAATGAGGATAAGTGTACTGTCGCTGTGACAAACGGCATACTACAACCTAAGGCTAAATATATCATTGCTATGACTAGCAAACGACAACTAAGTATATCGTTGTTTTGACAACAAATTTTGAGTTAATAAGTTCTTGAGAACTTGGTGTAGTTCCATGTGTGTCAGATCTATGTAGCTATATTGTTTTGACAGTATTAGCAACGTGATTCAGACCGATGAACTAAAGGTTCCACCATGTGACCAAAGTTATACTAAGTCATGCCTAATCTCATTCGGAATGAGTCGTGCGTAGAGACGCAAAAGATATGCAATATACATACGGACCTGAAACGTTCAAGGTTCGTTGACTAAAACCTCTTCCATGAGCTAAACATGATCATCACCAGAAGGCCATTGGTGTTGGATCTTTACAAGTGTGAACTAGATTATTGACTCTAGTGCAAGTGGGAGACTGAAAGGAATATGCCCGAGAGGCAATAATAAAGTGGTTATTATATTATTCCATGTTTATGATAAATGTTTATTTCTCATGCTAGAATTGTATTAACTGGAAACATTAATACATGTGTGACTAATGAACAAATAAGAGTTCCTAGTAACGCCTCTCGTTTAACCAACTCGTTGATTAACTGATGATTAAGGTTTCCTGATCATGAACATTGGATGTTGTTAATAGCGGGATCACGTCATTAGGAGAATGATGTGATGAACACACACCCAAATTAAGTATAGCAATGCGATCAAGTCATTAAGTTTACATTGTTGTACTAAGCATACGAAGTAATCCTAATCATTAGACCATGAGATCATCTCAATCACTAACACCGGAAGAATGCTTTGATAACATCAAACGTCACACCGTAACAGGGTGACTATAAAGGTGGCGTTGGGTATTACGAAAGTATTAGTTGAGGTTCATGGATCAAGAAGTGTGATTTGTCCATCCAGATGACGGAGAGATATACTCTGGGCCCTCTCAGTGATATCACATCGACACCGCTTGCAAGCACGTGACTAGGTCACAAAGATGTCATATCACATAACGAGTAAAGAGTACTTGTCGGGAACGAGATCGAACTAGGCATATATGATACCAATGATCGGATCTCGGACAAGTAAAATATCCCGAGACAAAAGGAATTGATTATAACGTTTTTGGTTCACACGATCACAAGATTCATCGTCGAATATGTAGGAGTCATTACGGATCTCCAGATCCCGCTGTTGACTATTGATCGGAGAGGTGTATCGACGATGTCTACATTTTTCATGAATCGTAGGGTGACACACTTAAGGTTTGTCGACGCTTTTGGGTAGACACATAATTTCGGAGAAAAGTTTGGATAGCACCGAAATTGTTTCGGGTAATATTGAAATAGTTCAAGGAGTTAATTGTCAATGGTTGCCAATGGTTGCTAATAGAATTAACAAATGAAACAAGGGGGTAAGTGTTAATGTTTGTTAATAGAATTAACAAATATTAAAAAATTAAATTGTTTTATTTAATAAAGAAAACCCCTTGGAATTTTGAGTGGGAATAGATGAGAGAATGAGTGGGTTGAGTGGAGACTCCACTCACATGACGAGGGGAGAGGTGGGGGCACTCCAAATTCGTGGCTCCCTCCCCCTCCTATATAAAGAGGGGTGTAAGCTCCCTCTGCCCACACACTTGCCTCTCTCTCCCTCCTCCCACTGCTCCACCTTCGAGCCATCCGCTTGGCGAAGCCATGGCCGATTAGTTTCTCCACCACAGCACGCCGTCGTGTTGCTGGAGTTTCTGGTGGTTCTACTCTTCCGCTGCCCGCTGGATCGAGGGAACGGAGGTCGTCATCAAGCCGTACGTGTGACCGAGTACGGAGGTGCTGCCCGTTGCAGCGCACATCTTCACGATCTTGAGATCGGCGAGTGAATGACTACATCATCCACGAGAATTATTCTCGAAACGCTTACGGTCTTCGAGGGTTAGTTCTCTTGGAATTTGTTCCACTCGTTACGAGCATCTCCTAGACTAGATCTTGGCTTGTTGGTTTGTTCACACCGTAGGAAATTTTTTGTTTTCTATCCTACGAACCCATCATTTTTCCTACCTTTGCAGCTCATTTGAAACACATTTGTGGGCGAGTCCACCATTTTTGCTTAGAAATGAGGCCGTTTACCCTACATTTCAAGCTCATTTGAAACAAATTTTTAAGCGAGTCCACCACCCTACCTTTCGAGCTCATTTGAAACACATTTTTCGGCGAGTCCACCATTTTTACTTAGAAATGAGGCCGTTTACCCTACCTTTCGATCTCATTTGAAACACATTTTTAAGAGAGTCCACCACCCTACCTTTCGATCTCAATTGAAACACATTTTTCAGCGAGTCCACCATTTTTGCTTACAAATGAGGCCGTTTACCCTACGTTTCGAGCTCATTCGAAACACATTTTTAAGCGAGTCCACCACCCTACCTTTCGAGCTCATTTGAAACACATTTTTCGGCAAGTCCACCATTTTTCCTTAGAAATGAGGTCGTTTACCCTACCTTTCGAGCTCATTTGAAACACATTTTTAGCGAGTCCACCACGCTACCTTTGGAGCTCATTTGAAACACATTTTTCGGCGAGTCCACCATTTTTGTTTAGAAATGAGACCGTTTACCCTACCTTTTGAGCTCATTTGAAACACATTTTTTAGCGAGTCCACCACCCTACCTTTGCAGCTCATTTGGAACACATTTTTGGGCGAGTCCACCATTTTTGCTTAGAAATGAGGCCGTTTACCCTACCTTTCGAGCTCATTTGAAACACATTTTTAAGCTAGTCCACCACCCTACCTTTAATTTGGATCTCATTTGAAACTCATTTTTCGGCGAGTCCACCATTTTTGCTTAGAAATGAGGCCGTTTACCCTACCTTTCGAGCTCATTTGAAACACATTTTTTAGCGAGTCCAAGCTAGATTTGAGAAAGTTCATGGCTATCCGCCAAAATACCCATTTTATGTCACTGAGGCAAATGAGGGTGGGCGAGCCAAAATCCCCGTTGGGTCCGTCGTGGTCCACTCGTCAGCGGGTGTACAACCCTTCTCCTACGCGCGCGTCCAATCAGATCGTAGAATTTGCATCTCGCGGATCACCCTGAGTCTGCCTGCAGATTCCTTCTAGAGTAAATCAGACGGTCGCAGATTCCTTGTAGAGGAAATCGAAGCCGCAGATTCCTTGTATAGGAAATCAGCTTCAAATATTCAAAATTTATCGAAAAAATAAAAAATCCTACGCACATAGTCGTCTTATGTCATATACTAACGACTAAAGTTGAAAAACATGGTCTACATACATTCAAAAGGAGAATGGCATGGATCTCAGGTGATATCGCATAGCTCAAACTATGAGGTCTAAGGTTGGAGAGAAGTGGTTTTGGAATTGCAACATGGAATTTTGAAAAACTTCACTAAAGCTTCATTTTGGAGTGACTAAGAAGGATCCATGCTTAGTTTTTCCGTTTCATGTTTTAAACTTTTTTAAATGTTGGTCAAACTTAGGTTTGACCGATTTTGAAATAACCATAAAAAATTCAAAAATTATCGAAAATTAGAAAACCGACGCATATAGTATTTTTATGTCATATACTAACGACTCAAGTTGAAAAACATGGTCTACATACATTCGAAATGAGAATGGCATGGATCTCAGGTGATATCGCATAACTCAAACTATGAGGTCTAAGGTTGGAGAGAAGTGGTATGGAATTGCAACAGGAAATTTTCAAAAACCTCACTAAAGCTTCATTTTGGAGTGAATAAGAAGGATCCATTTTTAGTTTTTCATTTTCATGTTTTAAACTTGTTTAAATGTTGGTCAAACTTAGGTTTGACCGATTTTGAAATAACCATAAAAAATTATAGAAAAATTATAGAAAAATTGAAAAACCGACGCACATAGTCTTCTTATGTCATATACTAACGACTCAAGTTGAAAAACATGGTCTACATACATTCAAATGAGAAGGGCATGGATCTCATGTGATATCGCATAACTCAGATGTGCAAATGAGAATTGCAACATGATAATTTCAAAATACTCACGAAAGTATCATTTAGGAGTGACTAAGAATGGTTTAGGCTTAGTTCGCACCCAAATTTTACACAAATATGCGCATGTGCGCGCCCAGAGCACGCCAGGCACGCTCTGAGCGCGTTCAGAGTGCACACTTAGGGTGTTCGACAGAAGTACAATAACAAAAATTGCTGGTGATGGTCATGTTGAAAAATGACTCCAGCACGCCTCGCTTTCGTATGCGCAAATGGTTTTTAGTTTTACCCTTCTTACTTGTCTTTTCCGTGGCATCACGCGTCCCGTTCACCTGGCAGGCGCAGACCGAAGCGACGGGTGCTGCAGTCGGCGCTCTGTACATGGAAGCAAGCGTGCTCGTGTCGCAGCGGCTGGAGTCGCAATAACGCCTCGCCGCTTCCAATGGCGAAGACGGAAGCGATGCGTGCTGGCAGTCGCAGCTTCTGGTCGCGTCGGCGTCAATGCGCGGCCAGGCGAAGCGGTGGCCGCGTTAATGCAGGCCACCCAACCCCGCTCCTCCGGCCGCCTTTAAAACCCGACGCAGCGCAGCCCTCCTCTCCTCACACCAACACTTCCTCCTCTCTCTTCTTCTCCCCAAGGAAACGGAAACATAGGCCACCATGGCGGGCAGCCCTGGCGGGCAGCAACGCCACTTGCAGCTGGAGGAACTCCGGCGTCGCAACGAGGATGTGGAGATGGCCAAGGCGTTCGAGCGAGTCATGTGGGGCGAGGAGGCCAAGACCTCTCGTCCCTACGTGCTCTCGCTGGAGACCGCGCGGCTGAGTAGCCGCCTCCAGCTGCCGGAGGACGACGACGCCATCCTTCCGGATGGGTGGGTCAGGAGCGTCGTGTTCATTTCGGTGGCGCCGCAGATCAGCGGGCAGGCCAGCGTCGAGTTCATCAAGGGCAAGTGGGTGGAGATGCCGTGCGAGCAAAGGCTCGACCCATGGTACTCCATCTCGGCGCCCTATTGGCACGCAGTGGTGGACAAGGAGTACGAGGCGCGTCTTGGCGGTCGACGAAAGCCGACGCGGGACTTGTCCTCCACAGACGACGACTGTGACGGCGAGGACGGCGACGCCAGCGACGACGACAACGACCCCAAGTTGCCCGATCTGCCTCTACAAGCGTCTGCATCTTGGTCAGCAGCATCGCTTTCACTGAAGAAAGAAGCGTTGCAAGACGAAGAGGTTTATGGCGGTGAATCAAAAACGGCGCCGGCGAAGCCAGAAGCCTCAGCCGCCACGGCGGTGGCTATGGACCAGGTGAAGGCTGACTTGGTTCGCATCTTCTCCCTCTCACCGGGATGGAGCGGTATCTCTTCGCCGATGGTGGTGTTGAGAGATGGCCATGCATAGGCCTCTCTCTCATCCTATTCTCTAAACCCTTTGTTTTGGTTTAAGTTTGTTTAATCTCGTTTAGATTTTTAATTGTAAGTTTGTTAAATCTCGTTTAAATGTTTGAATCAATTTGTGTTCACCGTTTATGTTGTTCATCGGCAGCGGTTCGTGTCCCCGCAAGGTGTTCGACAGTATGCATTCATGTTGAATTCGTTTCCCAACCACCTCAATCTTGTTCATCGGGGGCGGTTCGTGTGGGCCGCATTGTGTTCGACCTGTTAAATTCGTTTCCAAGCCACCTCAATCCTGCAGTAGGATGAAACTGTCCACAATTGACCAGCGGAACAGGCGGAATGGTGAGGTCTGAATCTGCCGCCATGGATGCGTCTTCCAAGCGGAGGTGCGGTGCCACGCTGACCCCACGCGTCGTCGCCACCAGTCAGACTAGTGCCACAGCCCCACTAGTCAGACTAGTGCCATAGCCCCACCAGTCAGACTAGTGCCACAGCCCCACCAGTCAGACTAGTGTCACAGCCCCACCAGTAAGACTAGTGCCTGGCCCCACGCGCCGCCCCCAGGAAAATCCCAACCGAGCCGACAAACGAGCCGAGCCGCGCCAGGCAGACCCCACCAGTCAGGCCAAGTGCGGGTCAAAGTAGGTTGACCAGAGGGAAATGAGCGTTTGAGCGATATGCGAGCAAACCAGGGCACAGAACAGAGAAATAGCGCGGGTAGGGCACATACCGATAAAACTCAGCTCGGTATGGCACAGAACCAATTAACCCATAAACTTAATTTTTTACCGTGTCATTCAATCAGGAACCTCTCTCTTCGCTTGTTCTATTTCTGAAACACTTCAGAATCTTAACTTACGAAATATTCCGACCTAATGTTATTAAGCCCCTTACGATCTATATAATTATAGATGGGTTATTTATCAGGTTGCCCTCAGTTGTGGCATAGACCTCAGTTTTGCCCCTAGTCGCAAATCTTGCTCAGTTTTGCCCCTACTTCGTGCACAGGGATTCATTCCGTCACTCCAGCTGTCTCCGTTAGCCTTTCTTACATGTGGGACCCAGAAGACAACCGTTTTTTTTGACATTCAGAAGAAAACCGTTGGTTGTGGGACCCAGAAGAGTACCGTTGGCGCGCCTTGTGGGACCCAGTCGTTGACCGTGCGCTGGCGGCGGCGTGTGATGTAAAAGCGGCGGAGCGCGTCCCCGGAGCTCGCAGCGGGTAGCACGAATCAGCCAGGGGGTTTGGAATTGGAGGCGGGCACCCACTGAGGTTGTCGGCGACTCCTCTTGGTAGTAAGCAGCTGGGCGCGGGCAACCGATTGGGCGGTGTCGACGGGGAGCGCCGCCGACGGGAAGATCGGCGTGGACGGCGCGGCCATCTGCTACAACTAAAGGGGCCGCGCGCGTAGGATCTGAGATCCCCTACGGCTCCGTCCGGTCGAGAATCGAGGTCGATGTCTACCTCTAGCTCTCGCGCGACGTCGCGGATCGAGATTCCGGCGCACATGGAGATGCCGATCTTCCTATGTCCGCGGTGTCAGGCGGACGTTGTTCGTAGGATTTCGCAGACAAGGAAGAACATTAATCGTCCGTTCTACGTGTGCAAGGCTAATGGGGTAAGAATCGGAGCAATTTCACAAATTTAGTGCATCTAGAATGGGGTGAATGGGAGCAATTTTACTAAATTGATCTGTTTGACATTATTGTAGATAACTTGTTTCTTTCTTTGGGTCGATGCTCTGACCAAGAAGCTGACGGTTGAACTGCTAGGCGAGCATGAAGAATGGTTGCCTATCTTGCCACAGAGGGCAGCGGCCGTAGAGCGAGCTCCGGGAGAAGATACGGAGGGTGGAGCACGCATTGATGCTGTTGAGCTTAGGAGGTTGAACCAGAAGATTAAGAAGCTCGAAGAACAAACACATATTTCGGTTTGCAATTACATTTGGGAATTTGTAGGTGTGCTAATCGCACTAGGTGAAATATTAAAATTGTATGGAAAGGCATGAATTTGGGGGAAATTTGTAAGTTTGAAATTGTATGAGAAGTTTGAAATTCAGAACATTTATGAATGCAATTTAGCTCTGAAACATACTGATAATCCTTAAAAGACAAAATCGGATTCCGTTAAAAAATGTGTGAATGCACTAATGGGCCAACTACACCAATTAGTCCCATTCGTAGTGGCCAAATGGGATTCTCTTTAAAAAAAGGTGAGAAGGGTCCAAAATGAACAAAAAATGGTGCGGCTGGGACTCGAACCCAGGACCTCGCTGTATTGTTGTCAATATGGTCGCGCTGGTAACCGGGAGGAGAATGAGGAGATGTTGGTACATGGAGGGAAAGAAGATAACTATAGTTACTGCATGACTTTGTTTATAAATTTGAAAATGCATTTTTGTACTGATTTTGTTTGTGACGTTGCTTAACCAGTTATGTAGTTATATCTTTGGGCACACATAAATTTGACGACGTTTTTTTGCGCTGATTTTTTTTCACGTTCCTAAACCACTTGTGCATGACTTGGTTCAAAAATATAAACACACATTACATATAGGGTAACCCTTACATATATTAGCACGTAGGGGCATATATATATACCCACATTACATATGTTAGCACAGAGGGGCATATATACCCACATTACATATATTAAACAAAAGAGGACCCTAGACCCTAACTGCTGGCGCCCCTTCATCGGAGGGCGCCCTTCCGTCCGTCGGCCAGCCGCCGGTGGTTGCCTACTCCTTCACTGCGCCGGCCTCCTTGTCGTCCACTCCGCCGCCCTATCCGCCCTCTCGCGTTCGTCAAGGGCCCGGGCATTGGCCTCCCGCATCTCGGATTGTTCCCTTTCCCGGGACTTCCTTATGGGGCGCCGCACCCTCTTCTCCTCCATCTTCTCCTTCATCTTCTTCTCCCTCTTCTCCTTCTTCTCCAAGGCGGCGAGGAGGTCCTCGGTCTCCTTGTTGGAGCGATGGGTGATCCTCGCGACCTCGTCGGGGTCGGGGTTGTGGACGAAGTGGCCGTCGCGACCTCGCAACCTCTTCGGAGGTTTGTCGTCCTTGCTCACCGTCTCCTCCGTCGCCTCCCACCACCGGCGAGGGGCTGGGTGGTTGTCCTCGTCGCTGAGGGGCTCGGGGCTCGACGGGAGAGAGTAGGTCGACATGGTGGAGGGAGGATGAGGCAAAGGGGCTGGAGAAGGATGAGAAGAAGGGAAGATGGCTGGGGCAATACTTAAAGACCCGATGAGTGTGAAATAAATGGGGTAGATGAAGAAGAAAGAGGCGCAAATGGTGTGAAAGCGTAAGAGTAGTACGTGCGAGGCAGCCGCAACGTTGCGGTCAATGCGGTGACTGCAAAAAATAGCTAGGCTAGGATACGACGTGACCCTGCATGCGTGCATTAACGCAAGTCCAAAGTCTCACGCTCACGCCTGCGTTAACTACCTGTCCAGCAGAACGGAGACCGACCGAGGAAGCAAGAGGCACAATGGACAATAGTCTGCCTCTCTTTGCATTAATTCTACACTAGGGGCATGTAACATGTTAAAATTTCTTCCGTAGCTGCATGTCGAGCATGTATGCATGCAAACTACGGTGGCGACAGCCTGCAGACCCAGTTTAAGCAACACAAGAGCAGTAGACTTGTTAAGAGCTCAATAATAGAGCAGTAGACATGTTAAAAAAAATTCGTAGCTGCATGGCGAGCACGTATGCATGCAAACTACGGTGGCGACAGCCTGCAGACCCAGTTTAAGCAACACAAGAGCAGTAGATCGACACTAATAACATATCTAACGACTGGCGACTAGCTAGCAAGTAATCAAATCCTAAAGCAATGAGAAAAATAATGTCTTCACAATCTGAACAAAACGATCAACCGTAAATCTCATATCCAAGGAAAAATAATTCATAGCAAAGAGAAAAAGAAATCAGAGCAAAATCATTTCCTCACAATCTGAACAAAACGATGAACCCTAAATCTCATATCCAAGGAAAAATAATTCATAGCAAAGAGAAAAAGAAATCAGAGCAAAATCATTTCGTCACAATCTGAAAATATCCAAAGAAATATCGCGGCCCGACTGTTTTCAGCGTCCAATCAAGTGGCCGGAACCAACCTCTCGCGGATCGCTATCGGGAATCCTTCTAGAAGATCGTATCTGAGGGATGTCGTTTGGCAGTAGGGTTTGATCGGACGGTTAGGGTGCGACGGTAGGGTTTGATCAGATGCTGCGCTAGGATTCAAATGAGCATAATTAATTCAGAAAAAATCAAAATGACATGAGACCAGCGCCGAATGTTGTTATATGTGATATAGTTGCTATAAAAAATAATAAACATGATATATGGATAATTGATCGAAAATGGTTTCCACAAAAGATCTATCTTGTATAGACTTGGTTAGAGTTTAATAATAGAGCGATGGGTTCAAATGAGCATAATTAATTCAAAAAAATCAAAATGACATGAGACCAACGCCGAATATTGTTATATGTGATATAGTTGCTATAAAAAATAATAAAATTGGTTTATGGATAATTTATCGAAAATGCTTTCCACAAAAGAGCTATCTTGTATAGACTTGTTTAGAGTTCAATAATAGAGCAATGGGTTCAAATGAGCATAATGAATTCAAAAAAAATCAAAATGACATGAGAACAACACCGAATGTTGTTATATGTGATATAGTTGCTATAAAAAATAATAAACTTGGTTTATGGATAATTGATCAAAAATGCTTTCCACAAAAGATCTATCTTGTATAGACTTGTTTAGAGTTCAATAATAGAGCGATGGGTTCAAATGAGCATAATTAATTCAAAAAAAAAAACAAAATGACATGAGACCAATGCCGAATGTTGTTATATGTGATATACTTGCTATAAAAAATAATAAACTTGGTTTATGGATAATTGATCCAAAATGCTTTCCACAAAAGAGCTATCTTGTATAGACTTGTTTAGAGTTCAATAATAGAGCGATGGGTTCAAATGAGCATTAGTAATTCAAAAAAAAATCAAAATGACATGAGACCAACGCTGAATGTTGTTAGATGTGATATAGTTGCTCCTCAAATTTATTTGGATCATTTAAACAAGGTTGATTTTTTCATGAAATTACAAATGGGAGTGTTTACCCTAGGTTCGGACCTCATTTGAAGCACTTTTCTCATGAGAATAGAGTGATGGTTTCAAATGAGCATAATTAATTCAAAAAAATCAAAATGACATGAAACCAACACCGAATGTTGTTATATGTGATATAGTTGCTCCTCAAATTTATTTGGATCATTTAGACAAGGTCGATTTTTTCATGAAATTACAAATGGGAGTGTTTACCGTAGGTTCGGACCTCATTTGAAGCACTTTTCTCATGAGAATAGAGTGATGGTTTCAAATGAGCATAATTAATTCAAAAAAAATCAAAATGACATGAAACCAGCTCCTCAAATTTCATGAAAACATAAATCCCACATCATTCAACACAATAGTAAGGGTTGTTTCATAGAAATACAACATGATTCATAATGTTTCATAGAATTTTTGGCAATACTTTGCTCCTTGTGATTCTTGTGTTACTTGCTATCATTTTGCTCTTTGTGCTCCTTGTTATCACTGTGCTCACTGCTTCTTCTCTTCCCCTCTTGTGTGTCTTCTTCGAACAGACCACAGAGCTGAACAAAAAGTGAGCACAAGGTTTACATGAAGTGATATATGTACAAAAAATTTGAAAATACCATATTTTTCAAAGTGAGAAGAATATTTACATACCTAGGAGTACTCAGAAGCACAGATGGTTGGTCAATATCCGTTGGAGCATCATTTTCAACATCATTTTCAGCATCTTTTGGCTCAACATTTTCAGCATCCTCAAAATAATTATTTTGAGCATGATCATGAAAATAATTATTTTTTTGCAGCATGATAATCAAACTCATCATTTGGAGCATCATCATCCGAATCATCATTTGGAGCAACATTTTCATTTTCTGTTGCATCCGGCTGCTGATCATGATTTTCATCAGAACTCTCTCTGAACGCTGGATCTACAGCATTATCACAGTACTTACCGAAATGACCAGACCCACCACACTTTTGCACTTACGCTGCCTTGCACCAAGTCCAGCTCCTTCGCTGCGACGTCTATACCGACTCTTCCTCGGTCTACCTGCTACTCTCTTCAGAACTGGAGCGCAAAGGTCCACTTTGTCCCACTGTTGTTTTCCCTCCAAAGCAGGCAAGGCATGTGCATATGTGGCTCTGAACCTTGCAACAGAGTAGTACTCATGAACATACTGTTGTATGTTCCCTGCTATACCTGGGAGAGAAGTGATGAAAAACAACGCATGAATACATGGCAACCCAGTTATCTGCCATTGCCTACAACTGCAAGTTCTAGCTTCTATATCCACTGGATATTTCCAGTTTCTCTTCTCTCTATCCATTACTGATACCTCTGTTGTGATATCTGACAATAGAATCATGCTCATTACCAGGCCTACTGTTTTCTGCTTCAGTTCAGTCATCACCGAAGGGATAATAGTGTGGCCCATGAATTTAGCCTCAGCTATTCCATCACGAAAATGAAAGTTCTGCGCGTATTCTATCCTTATCTTGTCAAGCAAATCCACCAAATAAAGATCTTTAAATTTCCGGATGGTTGCGTTGAAAGACTCTGCAATATTATTGTGCACATAATCAACTTTGCTCAGTTCACTAAATTGGCTTCTGGCCCATAACTTGGAGTGGTGTGTTTCCAAGTATTCCTTTATTTTGGCATTGGTGTATAACTGCCTCATGTGGAAGTTGTGCTTCCTCACACTACAAGTCAAAGATGATGGCCATAAATTGTCTGTATATGTCTTTCCTTTGAATTTCTTCACAAAATTTGCAGCAAGGTGACGAAAGCACTCCCTATGCTCTACTCCAGGGAACACATTGTCCACAGCCACTTCTAAACCTTTACAGGCATCTGTATGAATTACCAAGCCATTGGGATGTGCAATAGCTCGGCGCAGATTCTGCAAAAACCAAGTCCAGCTCTCCTCGGACTCTGTCTCCAGCACACCGTATGCAAGTGGAAATACAAAATTGTGCGCATCTACTACACAAGCTGCTACTAATTGTCCTTTAAACCCGCCTGTGAGGAAAGTAGCATCAATAGCCAAATATGGCCTGCAGCCTGCCAAAAAACCCAGTTTACAAGCCTCAAAGCACACAAAAACCCTTCTAAAGCATTCCTTGGTCCTTGTCACTCCCTTCAATGTGTACTCCACTGAGTGGTGATGAATTTCAACAATACTACCTGGGCTTGTCCTCTCCACTTCAGCTTTGAATGAATACAACAATTCAAAACTTTCGTGCCAGTTACCATAGATAGATTCCATAGCTTTTTGTTTGCCATTGAAGACCCTCATGTATGGTAAATCCATCTTGAACTTGGCTTTGATGTTTCCCTGCAATTCCTTTGTACCCACTTGATGGTTTTCTGTCACCCACTTCTTTACTGCTTCTGCCACCCATTTTGACTTGGCTCTACTGATTTTTTCCTTTCTGAGAGTTGATTCTTCGCATGTGTGGGTAAAAGGATTCACTTTTACCTGACTATTCAAGCTTTTCCGCATTTTAGATGCGTGCATCCTCCATTTACAACCCTCAGTCACACAATGCACTGTGTAACGTCGTTTATCGCTCTTGTCAACAATAAAAGCACGTTCTGCCTTGATGCAGTAATATACAACTGCATTTCTACACTCACTCATGGATGCAAAAATTGTACCTTCCAGCAACTGAGGGTTTTTAGGGTCCCACTGAACAGGTGGAAGGTCTTCCTCCTCATTTTCATCTTCATCTTCATCTTCTTGCTCATAGTCACCATCATCTGGGATTTCAACAGCACGAGATGCCCGTCGTAAATTATGAATGACATCAGAGTATAGCCTATCTTCATCATCCCCAGATATGTCAGCATCAACCTCCACTTCAGTACGTACCCTTCTGTTGTTGCCCACGCTTGTCGAGCCACCACGTCGCTTTGGATGAGATGAACTATTCTGGCTAGAAATTGCTTTACGACGAGATGGTTCTGTCCGAGAAGATGAACCTGACACCCTTGCATTACTCCTAGATGCCGGCACAACCACATTTACTTGCAGCCTCACCTTGAATTGATCTTGCTCCTTATGCTTACCAAACATGGTAGCGAGTTCTGCATCATTGCTAATCTTGACCCGATCCATCCCCCCATCGTAGTATTTGAACTCCACTTCTTCATGCAAAGCCCAAGGATATGGGAAGCAAAGAACCTCCCCAAATTGCCTAAAATTCCAATTGCAATCCATTGGCAGGTCATAATCGAAACCTCCCTGGAATTTCTTATGGGTGTTGTCTTCATTCATGATGTAGCGCTCTCTTCTAACGTTCACCAAGAAAACAAACCGCAACTCCATCCTAACCCACGAAAAAACAGAGACGCAATCAGCAGAAGCAAAAATGGGAAGCTATTACAGAAGAAGGCTATGTCCAATTGCAGAAATAGACCGCGTCCTATGTATATCGACTGTTCAAATGCACAAATAAGCAAAAATTGGAAGCCTTACCCCTCGGGAGCCCAGTCGTGGACGCGGCGGGTCTCCCGCCCGACGCCAGAATCGCCAGGTACTCCAGGGTCGCCGCCGCAATCCATTTCGCCAACAACGTTCTTGTTGGATACAACAGCCCTTCACCTATCAGCCCTCCGGCCGGGCGCACGGAAGGAGCCCAGCCACAGGTCGAGCAGGTGGCGGCCGCAGTGGCGGAACGAGCGGCCCTAGTGGCGGAACGAGCAGTCGCGGGATGGTGGCGGCGAATATGCTAGTGGTGCTCTATCTGGTGGCGAGGACGGCCGCGGCGGCGCAGGTGGTTGATTGGGCAGCGCAAATGGTGGATTGGCCGTGGCAGGGAAGCACTGAACGCCGGCGAAGCACAAATTGGGGATCAGGACGTTGGGCAAGGCCCACCTTTAAGAATTGCACCCTGTCGGCCCCACCTCTACGTTTTTTTGTTTTTAAAATTAGGTCTCACCTCTGCGTTGGGCGGGCCCTCCTATAAGAACTGCACCAAGTTGGTCTCACCTCTAAGTTGCGGACCCACTGTCAGTAACGCCATCCGACGGAATAGACTTCAAACTTGTCGTCGAGGGCAAACCATAGTACGTGCGAACGAACTAGGGGCAAAACCGAGGACGATTCGCGACTAGGGGCAAAACGGAGTCTGAGAAGGCTGCTAGGGGCAATCCATTAAATGACCCATTAGAGATTGGATGCCTAATACTCCTAACTTCATTCATAGAAAATTTAATCACTTAAATAATCCTTTACACTCTACTAGAGGATCTGTGTCATTCAATATGTCGTTACATACAAAATCACAAATGACACCTAGCTCCCACTCAAACATGCCTTCCGCATATAAGATCAAGGAAAGCTACTTAGCTCCCACTCAAATTTGCCTTCCGCATATAAGATCAAGAAAAACTACTTTGCTCCCACTCACTTCTGTGCAAATGCAGGTTTCTTCAACTATTTTGGACAACTCCAAAATCGTTTGATCACATTATCAAAGTGAAGATTCCAGCTCCGATATGCTTGCTTTAGCCGATGAATGGACATTGAAGTTTGCATACATGTTTAGCATCCTCGGGATCACCAAACCATTATTGTACTGATTACAACTCTTTCTTAATGACACTATTAAGAAACATGGTTTCCTTATCCATCTATCAATTTCTCATTCGAAATTATAGTAATTTCTAAACGACCCAAAATAGATTTAGGCTTCGCCACTTGAGACAAAATCACGTTGTGGTCAACTTTTGAATCTGTCGGAACTGTTTTACGACAAATCGATCCTTATCAGTATCTACTCTCTTATAAAATTCCATATTCTATTAACATCCTAGATGCCATCAAGAAAATCTCCCAAGTCATTACATGGTAATCGTACATAGATTTTATCTCGGATCATATATGACTCATAGTGATTTCTCGTACTTAGGTCTACCATCTCTTCTTCGTAGTTCGTAGGTCTGTCATATTCCATTAACATGACCTTCATACCAATATTGTCGTAACACATAGTGTGGAACACAACCTCGTACACCTACGTTCGTAGAACGAGCTCAGAGCATCATGATCTTGTATCATCAGCTTTTTTCAAGTTGTGGAGCATGACACCGAAAACACTTTCGGTTGCGCCACTCTGATGTCTGGAGAGGAAGTTCACCAACTTCATCTTGCTCTACTTTCTTTCTCACTTATACCCTTGGACAAGAAACTAACTTTTTAGGTACGGTACACTAAAAAGATTAATCCATTTTAGGTTTGATCACATCGAAACACTAAATTGCTGAAACGACAATTTAGGCTATAAGCCATGCCATCACTTATATGGTATTGTCTCCATGGATTCAAATGGTTTTCCTATTATCGAACATGAATGTTGTGTTTCTACCATATGACTCTAATGATCACAATAATTCGATGAGAGATTTAATTAGCACACACTATCTGATAGGGTGTGATTACGACGTCCTAACATACCATAACATTATGGTGTTTCATGCGACGTAATTTGTGGAACTCTTCTCACAAGTCTTACAATTGATGTGCCAACATTATAACTCAAATCTTTATTGCAGAAATTTGATTTCCTTGTTAAATTTATTTCCTACTTCATTATGAACTTGTTTGATCGAATCAAAATTTCCAGACTAACATTCCTTGAGTGGATATCCATATATCTACTCGAAATATTCATGAAGTCTATGAAATAAAGACTTCCAATACACGTTAAAGTACTTCATTGACTCCCATGCACCTATATGCACGATTCTCAACAAGTTATACTCAAAACGTTGAGTGAAGTTCACGAGATAAAGGTCTCCACTACCCGTCAATTACTTCATTGATCCACATACATCTATATGCATGACTATCAATAAGTTATATGCCCGTATTCGGAAAACGGTGTCTTAGTTATCTTGCAAGTGTCAGAAGATCAAATCTAAGGACTTGTATATCCATCTGTTATGGAGTCATTGACTATAACATTGACATGAATTAAGGCAGTTCCACACATATGTGGTGTCTTTATTAAGTTTGTATCCTTTGACATTAATGTTATGAATGTGGGAGCTTCTACCATCTAAATTCAAATCGGCATATGATCATCACTTCATAAATATAGGACAACGAATTTGTCACTAACATATATGAAAAAAATTCTCGCTAGAGGAGACACACTTATAACGATCATACTAACAAGCGATCATAAAGAATTTATTCAATGGTAGATCTAGAGGGAGAGTGTCTATGGCCATCACAACGATTTGTCTGCCATTATCAACACGCAATGTCGCCTCATCCTTTCAAGCTACTCAAGTAGTAAATCTGGTTTTCATAAAACATGACTAGTATCAAAAACTTAGTTACTACTGCGAGTACTTGCTTATGTAAAACTTTCATTACGTGTATATCATATATACACTATCATCATTGATGACTTCCGGCGATCGGTTTCATCTTCTTGATACTTCCAACGTAATCAAGAACCATGAAGGTGAACGATTCTCCTTGCATGACATAGTCTATGACAAAGCATTTGCACTTGGCAACGACGTCTGTCATACAGTGATCGAGCTAAGCGGCATCTAAATTTTCATCTAGTATGACCATATGTCATCAAGTATGACCAATGTCATCAAGTATGACTAGTGTCATCAAGTATGACTGCCATCTTGGTTGAGAAGAAGAACAGTCAACGTACTGATAATCTTCATCAACCCAACTTAGGGGTATCCCGAGTTTAGCGATCATCTCACATGTTCGCGATCTAAAAACTCGTACCCACTTTTAGTTCTTAATGGCAGAGATCATAGCATACACTGCACTATGATGATGTCATCCGCACAAAAACTTGATAATCCAAATTATTGAAGGGGATCGTGTGCAGAAAACAAAAAATTTCCTAGCAACGATATCTTTAAACTAGCCAAGATCTACACTATGCAGATATAGTAGTACGGCGGAGATCGGAATACATACCCTCGTAGACCGAATAGCGGGGATTACGCTCCCGCACAAGCGTTGACGACGAAGACGACGTAGCCGACTTCTAGGTCGCGGAGAACTCGGCGCGACCAAGACGACGAAGATGACCTCGGGGTCGGGTGGAGGAAGTAGGCCTCCGAGCACCGCTAGCGTAGCACCTCGCAGGGCGTTACACACATACGGTGGAGACGACGGCCTCCGAACATCCAGTCCAGGACGAGCAGCGGAAGACTTGGACCGGAACACAACCATCGCGGCATCGGGCTATGGTGGAAGAGATCCCCTCATCCTCCTCGGCGCAACTCCGGCAAAGGGAATCACGAGATCGAGGAGAAATAAGAGAATTAATTGGTGAATTAAAAGGCCAGGGGTGCCCCTCTATATAAAGGGGCAAGGAGGCTGCCAACCTCACCAGCCGGGCGGTGTGGGACTATTCCCACACCAGCCACGACCTTGGGAGGTGCGCCGGCCCTAGTAGGCCCCTTGTGGCCCACTAGGGGCCGGCCGAACCAGCCCTCCTCCCTTGGGGGGAAGCTTCCCCCCCTCATGGGCCTTCTTTCCACTAGAAGGCCCATTTAGGGAAATCTGCCTTTAAAAGTTTGAAAATAAATATATAAAATCATATTTAAACATTAATTACACTAATTAATATCAAACATATTTTATATAATTATTCTAGCTCCGAAAATTATTTCGTTGCTGACCGATCTCCATCGGACCATTCCCGGGATGTTCCCAGTGATCTCTTTCCTTTCCGGTTATCTTGTCGAAACCCCTTAAGTGTGTTACCCTAGCGGTTCGATATAATAACAGGTACGATCAAGACTCCTCTATGATCAACGACTAACTCGTAGGTCTGGACCCTATGAATTAATCACTGTGATATAACGAATGACTTTCATCTATCAAACCTGGTCGTATAGTATTAAACCCTTTGTCATGACGATACTTAGCGTGTCCGAGCCTAGCATGATTTCGTTACCGACAACACTATCTTCTACTCCTCCATAATATTATGTCAGCTGGTGACCTAGTCACATGTTTGCAAACTCATTTGACATAATCTCACAGAGTGCCCCTAGAGTATCTATCCGGCTATGCGGACTCACAAATCCCGCTGTTGACCCCTCGTCTCAACTACCCCCTTCCGATACCCAAAAGTATCACCGTTATTGTCACACTATATAAGATATGACGTTTGGTGCGATCAAATTATCTTCCGGGAATAACAATAAGAGTTGATCTCACGGTCTTCAGGCGTAATGATTATTTCCTATAAATATTGGGTATGTCCATCACATCGTTACACCTAACGATATGACTTCCATTGCCGACCGGTGCCATGCCCTATGATCGGAAAACCTCGATCATCAATTGCGCATCGAAACTAGTATTAATAGAGGCTACTAGGGACCTGGTTGTTTTATCTACCACACCTGTATTAATGTTTTCGCTTAATACAGTTATAGCATGGTGTAAAACATATAATGAACAATTGGGATATTTCCAATAAACTATGTTTATTAAGTGCCTCTAGGGCATATTCCCTTCAGTCTCCCACTTGCACTAGAGTAACACTTAATCTAGTTTACAACTTGGTAAAAGCTCAACACCCATAGCATCTTGGTGCCTGCTCGCCTCGTGGAAGAGGAATACAGTCAATAGATCTCACACATTGAGACCTATATGTGTTTTGCAATACTTCTATGGAACACTTCTTTTAGGCTTCTGCTTATGCATAACCCTGTTTATAGATTGTGGTGGGAAGAAACTGTGGTGGGTAGAAGCTCGTAGAAATCGGTTAGAGACTTCTTTTAGGCTTCACAAGATTTGGCTTATTTACCGTGTTTGGTTGTGAGATGTCTAAAATGCCCTTGAATTTGATATGTATACTTAATAAAGTTATATTAAATCTTATTTGTTGTGTTTAGTTTGAGAAATGACCAAGGATTAAAATCAAATACTACAAAAAGTAAAAATAACATGGTGGATGAATCAACGTCACATACACGTACATAAGTTGAGAGGCAAGCAAGGAGCTCCAATCGATCGAGATCATTTGAGCTGAACCGTAAGCAGGTAGCCTTACTGCACAAATCCATCACGTACATGCCCACAAACAGGTCAACAACTGAGTGTGAACGGTGATTCGTTGATGACGGTGGCGTGATTGACCAGCTGCTGCTGTCGGCAGGAATTTGGTGGAGTGGCATTGCTCTGTAATAAATAAGTCAACAGAGGGTAGAGCTGTATACCGGTTCGCTTTCTACCGGAGAAGCTCGGGATGCTGGGTCGCGCTTGCTTCTGAGATTGCACGCGATGGCAGTTTCGCGGTCCAGAGAAGCAGCCCACCAGCCGGACACTTCTTTCTTGCTTCTGCGGTGTGAGGCCTATAAACCACTTCATAAGCCCAAAAGAAGTGTCCCTATGTCACCTAGTTTGACATCATCCCGTATCTTACGATGAAGTGAAATATATCATAGTGGACGGAGTGAGACTCGAGCATTCGCCTAGCATGGGTCTTAAAAGTCTAAGAGATCTATTAAGGGGACCACCTACGCTCGGAAAACTGCTCAGTACAATCACACTTACTACTTCTAAAGTCGCGATATATTTCTATTCCTATGTAGACTATGCGACAGTGCATTCATATGCGACTTCGCAAACTAACCACATCTATCTTCAAAATAAAGGACATCTCCTATATGAGATTTCAAGTCGTATGGGTCAGTGTCATAACTTGCATCATTGTAACCACTTTACGGCAAGTTGTCTTTCCACTCTTACCCTTTAATAGAAAACACATCTTCAGTTCTCATAGACACTGAAGAATAAACTTAACGTTTGTTCATTGATCCACACAAGGATCACTCTAGAACCTGTTCTTCAACCAAGAACTCGGGTCACACTAAGTCGAGCTTTCAGTCTGATAGCATCTATGTCTGATACATAGATAATGTCGAACATCATTTGCTATCCTATTCATACAAGTCATACAAGTCAGAACCTCTTTCTTTGCTTGTCCTATTCTGAAACACTTCAGAATCTTGACTTAGGAAATATTCCGACTTAATGTTATTAAGCCCCTTACGATCTATACAATTATAAATCGGATGCCTAATACTCCTAACTTCATTTCATAGAAAATTTAATCACTTAAATAATCCTTTACACTCTACTAGAGGATTTGTGTCATTCAATATGTCGTTACATACAAAATCACGAATGACACCTAGCTCCCACTCAAATATGCCTTCCGCATATAAGATCAAGGAAAAGCTACTTAGCTCCCACTCAAATATGCATTCCGCATATAAGATCAAGGAAACCTACTTTGCTCCCACTCACTTCTTTGCAAATGTAGGTTTCTTCAACTATTTTGGACAACTCCAAAATCCTTTGATCACAATATGAAAGTGAAGATTCCAGCTCCGATATGCTTGCTTCAGCCCATGAATGGACCATTGAAGTTTGCATACATGTTTAGCATCCTCAGGATCACCAACTCGTTCTTAATGACACTATTAAGAAACATGGTTTTCTTATCCATCTATCAATTTCTCATTCGAAATTATAGTGATTGCTAAACGACCCAGAATAGATTTAGTCTTCGCCACTTGAGATAAACTCTCATGGGTCAACTTTTGAATCTATCGGAACTGTTTCACGACAAATCGATCCTTCTCAATGTCTATTCTCTCATAAAATTCCATATACTGTTAACATCCTAGATGCCATCAATAAGATCTCCCAAGTCATTACCTGGTAATCGTATATGGATTTTATTTCGGATCATAAATGACTCATAGCCATTTCTCGGACTTAGGTCCACCATCTCTTCTTCGTAGTTCGTAGGTCTATCATATTCCATTAATATGACCTTCATAACAAGATTGTCGTAACACACAGTGTGGAACAAAACCTCGTATATCTACGCTCTTAGTATGAGCTCAGAACATCATGATCTTGAATCATCAGCTTTTTCAAGTTGTGGAGCCTGACACTGAAAACACTTTCGGTTGCGCCACTCTGATGTCTGGAGAGGAAGTTCACCAACTTCGTCTTGCTCTACTTTCTTTCTCACTTATACCCCTGGACAAGAAACTATTTCTTTCGCAAGGTATATCCCGGCAACAATTTTGCCTATGTCGTGAGACATGTACCCAACTAACTCTTTAGGTACGGTACACTACAAAGATTAATCCATTTTAGGTTTGATCACATCGAAAACCTAAATTGCTGAAAACGACAATCCAGGCTAAAAGCCATGCCATCACTCGTATTGTATTGTCTCCATGGATTCAAATGGTTTCCCTATTTGATAACGTGAGTGTTTACGTTTCTACCATATGACTCTAATGATTACAATAATTCTGTAAGAGATTTATTTACCACACACTATCCGATAGGGTGTAATTACGACGTCCTAACACACCATAACACTATGGTGTTCCATGCGACGTAATTTGTGGAACTCTTCTCACAAGTATTCCAATGATGTGCCAACATTATAACTCAAATCTTCATTTCCTCGATCTGTATCGCAGGAACTTGATTTTCTTGTTAAGTTTATTTCCTACTACATTCTGAACTTGTTTGATCGAATCAAAATTTCAGACTAACATTCCCCGGAGTGGATATCCATATATCTACTCGGAATATTCATGAAGTCTATGAAATAAAGACTTCCACTACACGTTAAAGTACATCATTGATTCACATACACCCATATGCACGATTCTCAACAAGCTATACTCAAAACGTTCAGTGAAGTTCACGAAATAAAGGTCTCCACTACCCGTCAATTACTTCATTGAACCACAAACATCTCTATGTATGACTATCAATAAGTTATATGCCCGCTTTCCGAATACGGTGTCACAATCATTTTGCAAGTGTCAAAAGATTAAATCTTAGGACTTGTAGATCCATTTGGTATGGAGCTAATGCATTGACTATAACATTGACATGACTAAAAGGTAGTGCCACACATATGTGGTGTCTTTATTAAGTTTGTATCCTTTTGCATTAATATTATGAATATGCGAGCTTCTACCATCTAAATTCAAATCGTCATATGATCATTACTTCATAAATATTGGACACCAAATTTGTCACTATCATGTATGAACAAGTCTCTCGCTAGAGGAGACACACTTGTAACGATCATACTAACAGACGATCATAAATAATTTATTCAAATGGTAGATTTAGAGGGAGAGTGTCTATGGCCATCACAACAACTTGACTGCCATTATCAACACGCAATTTTGCCTCATCCTTTCAAGCTACTCAAGCAGTAAACCTGGTTTTCACAAAACATGACTAGTTCAAAACTTAGTCACTACTGCGAGTACTTGCTTAGCTAAAACATTCATAACATGTATATCATATATACACCATCATCATTGATGACTTCCGGCGATCTGTTTCATTTTCTTGATACTTCCACCGTAATCAAGAACCATGAAGGTGAACGATTCCCCTTGCATGATATAGTCTATGACAGAGGATTTGCACTTGGCAACGATGTCTGTCATCCATCGATTGAGCTGAGCGAGGCGTCTCAATGTTCATTAAGTATGAACATATGTCATTAAGTATGACCGCCACGTGCTCCCTCAATGTGTGTATTCTCTTCCATCTTGGTTGAGAAGACAATCAGTCAACGTACTGATAAACTTCATCAAACCAACATTTGGGGTACCCCGAGTTTAGCGACCATATCATATGTTCGCGATCTAAAAAACTCGTACCCACCGTTGGTTCTCTATGGCAGAGATTATAACATGCACTGGACTATGATGATATCATCCGCACAAAATCTGATAATCCAAATTATCTTTTGTTAGCGGAATCTCCGGGTTTATCTCCTAGCGGGTATTGTAACACAAAAAGGTAATGGTTTAAACAAGGAGTATCCTCAAGCTAAAGCATAAAAGTATGAAGTTTCGACCCAACCTTTTAAGTTTCTCAATCGCAGGAATGCGCCTAATTTAAAAAGATGCTATCACAATGGTTAATATCTACAAATGTTTGCAAAACAGACTCTGTTCATTATATTCTGAGTTCAAATATTTTAGAAAATAACAATCCAAACACCCACTCAAACGAACATCCATCCTGGTCGTTTAAGCGATTACACGACCCCCATCCATTGCACCACCCCTCATCGTGAGAGCCGGCATCACAACTTCAAGGGTAGACAATTGTCAATCACAACAACTATGTGACTCATGCTCGACCTTTCGGCCTCCGTGTTCCGAGGCCATATCTGCATATGCTAGGCTCGCCACTATAACCTCCACGCTGACGCTTGTGCAACATGGCTTACACCCACTGTATGCGAAAGACGATATGTCTGACACCCGATCATCACGGCCTGCCTCATAACGTAGAACTTTCTTGGTGGTGCGCGTTGGAGGGAGAACACTAGTAGTGTTTCGGATATATCAACTAGGTGTATCTCCGACATGAATCAATCCGGCTAGTCCAGGGTGGCCCAAGGGTGGTATGGCTGAAGCCTGCCGGGCGGCCCAGATAGCTGACGTACAAGGAAGTAGGCGGACGGTCCAAGAAGGCGTAAGGCCGAAGCCCATCAAGCCACCAAGCCCAAGACGAAAGGCGGCAACTAAGCCGGCTAGGTCTAGGACTCTGATTACTTGCCGGACAAGTACTTGCCTTGTATCCTGGGGTCTGGCCGCCTATATAAGCCGACCACCAGGAAGCCTTTAGGGCACGCTTCAATACGCATCATACACATTGTAACCTGTTCACGGCTATTGCCTCATAGTGAATTATAGCAGCACGTAGGATCTCGCCACCGCTGCGGGATCCGAAGCTGGGTAAACTCGCTGTGTTCAATCCCGTCCTCGACGACACCAACCTTCTTCCCCACAATCCCTACGTAGGCTAGAGGACCCCCGTCTCCTATCAATTATGTCGATACCACGACAGTTGGCGCCCACCGTGGGGCATAAGGTTCCTGGCGTCACGTTCCAGGCGGGAACACTTGGCGGCGTGGGCAAGCAGATCGCCGTCGGTCGCGTCACAAGGTATGGCGGCCACAGCTACGTCAACTCGGATGAGTCCTGGCTCCCGGCGGACGACTACCTTATCGGATGCGCAATCGTACAGATCGGAGGGATCGACGTCTTCATCGGGTATACGCCAGAGGCGTACGGCCTACCGCGTTTCTACAACCCCACCCACCAACCCCTCGACCAAGCAGTCGACCGACAAGATGGATCTGAATCCGCCTTCTCCCAGGAGTCGACCGAATCTGATTTCCACTTCGTCGGAGTTGTCGGACTAGGATCAGGCTCCCAACCGGAAAACAACGATCCTGAGTCAATCCTCCCTGCTCTCCAGGAGGATGCGATGTCAGATGCCGGATCCAGATCTACCGTTCAACTCAACGTAGACTCTGACTCTGATGATGCTAGTCTCTTCGAAGAGAAGATCAAAACCCACTTTTCCAGTGGTAATCCGGCTCCTTCAGAGGGCACAGCGGATACTGACATGCCTGACAAGCTGGCTATGATGGTTGTCGTCGGTCACGAGACAACCCCAGTTGCTTCGGAAGCGCAAAACAAGCCGATGGAAGATGCCGGCGACACCACTGCCGGTCAACTCATTGAAAGTTCCGACAAGATGCGCACGAAGAAGAAAACTGGCCTCGAGAAAGGCGGAAGCAGCAAACCCACGGATTTGCTCTCCATCATCAAAGAAGTAGACGAGATCATGAATACTCCGGTGAATAAATACACCCCACTCGACGAAGTGGAAGAGCTTAGGATTAACATGCTTAAGCACTCTGACTTCCTGCGAAAAAGAGAGGAGCACGTTGAGAGCCTTGCGAAGAAGATCGAGAAAGAACAGGAGAAGATGTCGGCCAAAACTAGCCGGCAACTCTTTGAGGAAAAAAGGTCATAAAAAAACCGCCGTGACAAGGAGCCGCCAACACGCGCAACGACAGCGGCTCAAGATCTCGGGTTCGATTGGCGTACGGCACCACAACGCGTGGACAGAAGGGGAGATGTTGTTTTTTGCACCCCCATCCTCAACGCGGCTGCTGCGCTAGATACCCTCGACGACAAAACTTACACGGCGGAGGAAAAGTTGGCCAATGCAAGACACTTCGTGAGCAAGGCCCTAGAACAACAAGCTCGCGCTGATTCCTACGGCCACATGGCGGATGCTCGCGGGCGAGACCTAGAGTCTAAGTCAGGAAAGTGCAAAGCTGCACCTGGCGACGACCCCGAAGGCCCGTCTGGCTCCAGTAGCCATGGAGACAAAAGGAAGGCAACGCCACCTCCAAAGAAGACGCCACCGCCAAAACCAAGGCGGGACGAGAATTCAAGGACAGGAAGCAGGGGAGACCTGCCTCCTCCAGCCCAGCCAAGACGCGACAATGGCGGTAGCCGGAACAATAGACTGCCGCCTAGGAAAGATGCCGGTAACGACCCTCCCAGGAGAGGTTGAAGTCGGTCTCCGCAGCGTAGCACCGGCAGCAAGAGGAAAGAGGAGGCAGAAGGGCCCAGGCGCAGCATAAGCCGGGCAGCGCAGGGCGAGCCAGACGCAAACAGAGGCGGACGGCAGCTCGATCCAAAAGACGCACGACACCGCCTACAAGACATAGCAAGAGGAAAGGAGCCGCTATATTCTGGAGCAAAGTGCTTCGGCGACGCCATCCGCAGAGAGCCGTTCCCTAAGGACATGACATCAGTGTCAAAAAATTGTTCTAGCTACAACGACCTCGTTAAGCCGGATTCATGGCTAGCCGACTATGCCATAGCCATAGATATTGCCGGCGGGAGCAGCTATATTGCCGTCCGTTACCTACCTCTCATGTTGGAAGGCACGGCAAGGGCTTGGATCGACAACCTTCCTGAAAAGTCTATCCATAGCTGGTACGACATGGAAAAGGTTTTCTCCCAGCACTTCCAAGGAACATACAAGCGTCCAAATACCTACACGGATTTGCAACGCTGTATCCAAAAGCCGGACGAAACCATGACAGACTTTGTCAGCCGTTGGATATCCGAAAAAGCCAACTGTCATGGTGTTTCAGACGCTCAGGCTATCCACGCCTTCTACACGGGCCTGCAGAAGAAGTCCTTGCTCCGTCATCGGCTCGTCCGCGAGCAAATCACGGACCTTGGCGAGATGCTCAACCTAGCCGCCCAATACGCGGCGGCGGATGACGACGCCCGGGACGATGATCCAGACGTCAACATCTTGCCAAAACGGAACAACAAGCGCAAGCAGGCGGCGGATGACAAAGACGGACCTTCCAACGAGGTAGCTGTCGCATTCCAAGGGAATGCCGGCAAAAAGAAGTGGAAGAATAAGAAAGATAGTCGCGACGCCGGCTCAGGGCCTAAAGCGGCGCGAATCACTTATGAGCAGGCAAAACTTTTGCCGTGCCCCATCCACGCCTCACTCGGCAAGGTCAACCATATGCTCGGCGAATGTCGTTTCATGGACGACTTCAAAAAGGACCCCACAGTCGGCTGGAAGTCAAAGAAGTCAAAGAAGAACGACAAGAAAGACAACAAGGAGGATGAGGATGACGACGACATGTCTGTCTCAAGCGAGGATGACGCGGCCGCCAAGAAAAAGATAACATATCCGAAGGTCAAAGAATCTCTTGTATGCTTTGTCGGCACGCCTTCGGCTAAGGCGGATAAGGTGGAAATGCGCGAACTCAACGCGACAATGCCGAACGTCCCTCAGTATTTGAACTGGTCGGAAGCAACAATCACTTGGGACCGATCCGACCACCCTGATCACGTTCCTCACCCAGGCAAGTACGCCCTCGTCATCGATCCCATTGTCGACAACTTCAGACTCACAAAGGTACTCATGGATGGCGGCAGCAGCCTCAACATCATGTACTACGACACACTAAGCCGCATGAACCTGTCAGAGGATCAGCTGGACCACAACAACCTCACTTTTCACGGCATAGTGCCCGACAGGCAAGCAAAGTCAATGGGGAGCATTAGGCTGAAGGTAACTTTCGGACCAAAAGAGAACTACCGCTCAGAGTTCCTCCGATTCGAAGTTGTCCCCTTCAAAAGCGCCTACCATGCAATCTTCGGACGACCGGCTTTCGCCAAATTTATGGCAAGGCCGTGCTACATATACAGCAAGCTTAAAATGCCGGGGGAAAACGGAACCATCACGATTTCCGGCAACTTTAAGAAAGCCAAGGAGTGTGAACGTGGTATGGCTGCCTTCGCAGAAGCCGGCATCCACAAAGAAGAACTCATACTACTTGGGGCGGATTCAGACAACTCCATGCCCAAGCCAAAGATTGATGTCAAGAAGACCTTTGAAGCTTCAGAAGACACCGAAAAGGAGGACCTCATCCCAGGCGACAAGTCTAAGCAAGTCGTCATCGGCTCCAACCTTGACAGCAAATAGGAAGGCGCGCTCGTCGAGTTCCTCCGTGAGAATCGTGACATATTTGCATGGTCGCCTTCCGACATGCCTGGTGTACCGGGGGAACTTGCCGAGCACTCACTCAACGTCATAAAAGGATCCAAGCCGGTGAAGCAAGCAACAAGACGCTTTGGAGATGAGAGACGCAAGGCTATAGGAAAGGAGATAAATAGGCTGAAGGCCGCCAATTTCATAAAAGAAGTTGTGCATACCGATTGGGTGGCAAATCCTGCACTTGTTCCAAAGAAGAATAAAGAGCTGAGGATGTGTATTGACTATACCGGTGTTAACAAGTGCTGCCCAAAGGATCCCTTTGCGCTGCCTAGAATTGACCAAGTCGTAGACTCCACAGCAGGCTCCGAGCTGCTTTGTTTTTTGGACGCCTACTCAGGGTACCATCAAATCAAGATGAGAGAGTCGGATCAGCTGAAAACATCTTTCACCACTCCATACGGGACTTTCTGCTACATCACGATGCCTTTTGGCCTGAAGAATGCAGGGGCAACATACCAGCGCTGTATGCAGAATTGCCTGCACGAACAGATCGGCCGCAATGTTCACGTCTACGTAGACGACATCGCGGTGATGTAAAAAAAGAAGGCAGATCTCCTAGAGGATTTGGAAGAAACTTTTCAGAATCTCCGAAGGTATCAGATGAAACTCAATCCCGCCAAGTGTGTTTTCGGCGTTCCAGCCGGCAAACTGCTCGGGTTTATCGTCTCAGAACGAGGGATCGAGGTTAATCCGGAGAAGATCAAGGCCATCCAAAACATATCCAGACCTACTTGTCTGAAGGACGTGCAACGTCTAGCCGGATCGGCAGCGGCCGTCAGTCGTTTCATAAGCCGCCTAGGGGAAAAGGCAATGCCTCTCTACCGGCTATTGAAGAAATCCGACAACTTTGAGTGGACAGCAGAGGCAGATGCCGCCTTACAACAACTTAAGGAGGCCCTCATATCTGCTTCGATATTGGCAGCACCTCGATCACAAGAACCGATGCTGCTGTACATCGCGGCAACAGGAGCTGTTGTCAGCGTTGTCTTGGATGTGGAAAGAAAGGAGAACGAAGCCGCGACGTATGAGCAACGACCGGTCTACTTCATCAGTGAAGTATTCTCCGCCTCCAAGCAGAGGTATCCGCATTACCAAAAGCTGGCTTATGGTGTATTCTTCGCCGCCAGAAAGCTTAGGCATTATTTCTAGGAGCACACATTGACAGTAGTCAGCAAGGCACCGTTGGGAGACATAATCAACAATGCAGAGGCAACAGGTCGAGTTGCCAAATGGGGCATCAAACTTGCCGCCTTTGATATAGTCTATAAGCCACGGACCGCCATTAAGTCTCAAGCGCTTGTAGATTTTGTCGCCGACTGGACAGAAGCCATGGAGGAAACGACGCTCCCCGAATCAGAATATTGGGTCATGCACTTTGACGGATCAAAGATGCTCAAAGGCTCGGGGGCTGGAGTCGTTCTACGCACGCCTAAAGGTGACAAGCTTAGCTACGTGTTGCAAATCCACTTCACAACAACCAACAACGTTGCCGAGTACGAAGCTTTGCTTCATGGGTTACACGTGGCAAACGACCTCGGCGTCAAAAGAATCCTCTGTTACGGCGACTCAGATTTGGTCGCGCAGCAAGTAAGCGGAACATGGGATGCAAAAAGCGCAACAATGGAGGCATACAGAGCCAAAGTTGACGAATTCGCAAAAAACTTCGTGGGCTACGAAGTCCGGCATGTTCCAAGAGCTGAGAACGAGGCGGTGGACACACTTGCAAGACTAGGGTCAGAACGCAAAAAGGTACCAAAAGATATTTTCCTGGAACATTTGCACAAGCCATCCATTAAAGGCGCCGATTTGATGGACCCCGATGCAGACGAACCGGTAGAAGCGGCAAGTCTCGATGTCTACTCGATACAGCCAGATTGGACTGTCCCATATCTCGATTTTCTAATCGACAGCAAGTTGCCGGAGGACGATGAGGTGCTAAAAAGGCAGATCATAAGGCGATCCAAGGCATTCACGATAATAAAAGGCGAGCTATATAAGCGAAGCACGTGCGGCATCTACCAGCGGTGCATACAGCCAGAAGAAGGCCGGGAAATTCTGAAAGACATACATATTGGCACCTGCGGGCATCATGCTTCCGCCAGGTCCATTGTATCCAAAGCTTTCCGCCAAGGTTTCTACTGGCTTACCGCCAAAGAAGACGCCGAGAACATCGTAAAAACATGCAAAGGTTGCCAGTTGTACGCTCGTCAACCTCACTTACCGGCACAAGAACTAAGGACAATTCCAATCACCTGGCCGTTCGCGGTCTGGGGCTTAGACATGGTGGGTCCCTTCAAGAAGGCGCGTGGTGGGTATACCCACCTATTGGTCGCTGTCGACAAGTTCACTAAATGGGTCGAGGCTAAGCCGATCAGCAAACTTGACGCACGAACAACCACCAATTTCCTCTGGGGAATTATCTCTCGGTTTGGAGTTCCACACAGCATTATCACTGATAAATGGCAGCAACCTATCTCAAGGCGACATAGAAGAATACTGCAGTGATCTGGGTATCCGGCTTGATTTGGCATCCGTGTCACACCCTCAATCCAATGGACAAGTAGAGCGTACAAACGGCCTAGTCTTATCAGGACTTAAGCCTCGTCTCGAAGCTCCATTACACAGGGCAGCCGGCGCTTGGGCAGATGAGTTACAGTCGGTACTATGGAGTTTGCACACAACGCCAAATTGGTCTACCGGCTACACTCCTTTCGTCTTGGTATATGGCGCTGAGGCGGTGCTACCTACCGACATGAAATATGATTCCCCAAGAGTTCAAGCCTACATCAAGCAAGACGTAGAAGGTGCAAGACAGGATAGCCTAGACCTGCTAGACGAAGAAAGAGACGTCGCTCTACATCGCTCCGCCTTGTACCAGCAACAACTTCGCCGCTATCATAGCCGGAGAGTGCGGAAGCGAAGCTTCAGAATAGGTGACCTGGTTCTCCGCCTAATTCAAGACAGAAAAGGCTTGCACAAGTTATCCCCGCCATGGGAAGGACCAATTATAGTCACAAAGGCGCTGCTCAATGGTTCCTACTACCTGGCCGACATCCGCGACGAAGATGAAAAGAAGAGGCGCAAGAAGGCGGCAGGAAAAAGGGGAACCAAGCGCAAAAGAGGCATTGATGATCCGTTCAAACAAACAAGACGGCCTTGGAATATTGAGCAGCTACGTCCTTTCTACAGTTAGCAATTTATAATTGTAATAAGTTATATATGATTATGCAATAAAAGTCTATGGTTCCTCATCTGTGTTGAGAAGCATGCCATCTTTTATCTTTTCTGGCAATCATATTTCCCCTATGTATCTAAGTTACCTATTTTTCTAGCTCCGTGCATAGGTTCAAACTGGTAGATACTTGCAGCTTTTGACTCAAGACGGAAGGCGGCAACTAAGCCGGCTAAGTCTAGGACTCATTACTTGCCGGACAAGTACTTGCCTTGTATCCTGGGGTCTGGCCGCCTATATAAGCCGGCCACCAGGAAGCCTTTAGGGCACGCTTCAATACGCATCATACACATAGTAACCTGTTCACGGCTATTGCCTCATAGTGAATTATAGCAGCACGTAGGATCTCGCCACCGCTGCGGGATCCGAAGCTGGGTAAACTCGCCGTGTTCAATCCCGTCCTCGACGACACCAACCTTCTTCCCCACAATCCATACGTAGGCTAGAGGACCCCCGTCTCCTATCAATTATGCCGATACCACGACAAGTGGTATTTTGAAGGGATCATCTTATATAACTACCGCCGCGTAACTAATACATACTAATATATATAATCACACAATATAAGATGCACACAAAACCTCAAATGTAATGCGATGTGATATAGTCCATGCGCCATGGTCTTCTTGGCGCCCGCAGTTTATAAACAATTTATCAAACCTACCTTGGCCATATCACATAGCCCCTGCAAAATAAAGTTAGACGCTTCTACTTTATCTTTTGCATATTTTACGTGGCTTGGGGCTGTCGTAAATAGAACCGCTTCATACCTACGAACCATATGACCACAACAACGATCCAATAATTGCATGTTTAAGCATCCCTTTTGGTCCCTCCATTGAAAATGCAAGACCAACTAAAGAGAGAGAAACAGGCACCCGCCGGCCACAGATAAGGTACGAGCCGTATGTTAGTAGTGGAACCAGCCTCGCGTAAGCGTACGCGTAAAGTCGGTCCGGGCCGCTTCATCAACTCGATGTCACTGGAATCACAAGTGCACGCTAGAGGGTAGCAAATAACAGGAACGGTCTCCCCGTGTAGAACACGGGTTCTAACAGCGTACAGCTATATCTACGATAGATCGACTCTAAAACCACTGAAGGGGATCGTGTTCAGAAAACAAAAAAAATCCTAGCAACGATATCCTTAAACTAGCCAAGATCTACACTATGCAGATATAGTAGTACAGCGGAGATCAGAATACATACCCTCGTAGACCAAATAGCGGGGATTACGCTCCCGCACAAGCGTTGACGACGAAGACGACGTAGCCGACCTCTAGGTCGCGGAGAACTCGGCGCGACCAAGACGACGAAGATGACCTCGGGGTCGGGTGGAGGAAGTAGGCCTCGGAGCACCGCTAGCGCAGCACCTCGCAGGGCGTTACACACATACGGTGGAGACGACGGCCTCCGAAGCTCCAGTCCAGGACGAGCAGCGGAAGACTTGGACCAGAACACCAACAGCGCGGCAGCGGGCTATGGTGGAAGAGATCCCCTCATCCTCCTCGGCGCAACTCCAACAAAGGTAATCACGAGATCGAGGAGAAATAAGAGAATTAATTGGTGAATTAAAAAGTCAGGGGTGCCCTCTATATAAAGGGGAAAGGAGGCTGCCAACCTCACCAGCCGGGCGGTGTGAGACTATTCCCACACCAGCCACGACCTTAGGAGGTGCGCCGGCCCTAGTGGGCCCCTTGTGGCCCACTAGGGGCCGGCCGAACCAGCCCTCCTCCCTTGGGGGGAAGCTTCCCCCCCCCCCCCCCCCCCTCATGGCCCATTTAGGGACATCTGCCTTTAAAAATTCGAAAATAAATATATAAAATCATATTTAAACATTAATTACACTAATTAATATCAAACATATTTTTTATAATTTATTCTAGCTCCAAAAACTATTCCGTTGCTGACCGATCTCCATCGGACCATTCCCGGGACGTTCCCGGTGATCTCTTTCCTTTCCGGCTGTCTTGTCGAAACCCCTTAAGTGTGTTACCCTAGCGGTTCGATATAATAACAGGTACGATCAAGACTCCTCTATGATCAACGACTAACTCGTAGGTCTGGACCCTATGAATTAATCCCTGTGATATAACGAATGACTTTCATCTATCAAACCTGGACGTGTAGTATTAAACCCTTTGTCATGGCGATACTTAGCGTGTCCGAGCATCATTCTCAGATATCTCCATACCTAGCATGATCTCATTACCGACAACAATATCTTCTACTCGTCCATTATATTATGCCAGCTGGTGACCTAGTCACATGTTTGCAAACTCATTTGACATAATCTCACAGAGTGGGCCCTAGAGTATCTATCCGGCTATGCGGACTAACAAATCCCGCTGTTGACCCCTCGTCTCAACTACCCCCTTTTGATACCCAAAAGTATCACCATTATTGTCACACTATATAAGATATGACGTTTGGTGCGATCAAAGTATCTTCCGGGGATAACAATAAGAGTTGATCTCACGGTCTTCAGGCGTAATGACTATGTCCTTTAAATACTGGGTATGTCCATCACATCGTTACACCTAACGATATGACTTCCATTGCCGACGGGCGCCATGCCCTATGATCGGAAAACCTCGATCATCAATCGCGCAACGAAACTAGTCTTAGTACAGGCTACTAGGGACCTGGTTGTTTTATCTACAACACCTGTATTAATGTTTTCGCTTAATACAGTTATAGCATGGTGTAATACATATAATGAACAATTGGGATATTGCCAATAAACTATGTTTATTAAGTGCCTCTAGGGCATATTCCCTTCAATTATTTCTTTTGTTAGCGGAATCTCCGGGTTTATCTCCTAGCGGGTATTGTATCACAAAGAGCCAACGGTTCAAACAAGGAGTATCCTCAAGCTAAAGTATAAAACTATGAAGTTTTGGACCCAACCTTTTAAGTTTCTCAATCGTAGGATTGCGCCTAATTTTAAAAAAGCTATCACAATGGTCAATATCTACAAAGGTTTTGAAAAACAGACTTTGTTCATTATATTTTGAGTTCTAGTGTTTTAGAAAATAACTATCAGAACTCCCACTCAAACAAACATCTCTCCTGGTTGTTTCAGCGATTACACGACCCCCATCCATTGCACAACCCCTCATCGTGAGAGCCGGCAACACAACTTCAAGGGTGGACAACAAATTGTCGATCACAACAACTTTGGACTCATGCTCGACCTTTCGGTGTCCGTTTTCCAAGGCCATATCTGCATATGCTAGGCTCGCCACATAACCTTCAACGAACGCGCGTGCAACATGGCTTACACCCACTATATGCGAACGACGATATGTCTGACACCCGATCGTCACGGCCTGCCTCATAACATAGAACTTTATCGGTGGTGCACGTCGAAGGAAGAACACTAGTGGTATTGTGAAGGGATCATCTTATATATAACATCCGCCGTGTAACTAATATATATATATATATACTAATATATAGTCACACAATATAAGATGCACTCAAAACATCATATGTAATGTGATCCGATATAGTCCATTGCGCCATGGTCTTCTTGGCGCCCGCAGTTCTTAAACAATTTAATAAACTTACCTTGACCATATCACATTGCCCCTGCAAAATAAAGTTAGACGCTTCTACTTTATATTTTGCATATTTTACGTGGCTTGAGGTTGTCGTAAAAAGAACCGCTTCTTACCTACGAACCTTATGACCAAAACAACGATCCAATAATTGCATGTTTAAGCAGCCCTTTCGGGCCCTCCATTGAAAATGCAAAGCCAGCTAAAGAGAGAGCGACATACACCCGCCAGCCACATATACGGTACAAGCCGTATGTCAGAAGTGGAACCAGTCTCGCTTAAGCGTACGCGTAAAGTCGGTCCGGGCCGCTTCATCAACTCAATACTGCCGGAATCACAAGTGCACGCTAGAGGGTAGCAAATAGCAGGAACGGTGCCCTGGTGTCGAACACGGGTTCTAACAACGTACATCTATCTCTACGATAGATCAGCTCTGATACCACTGAAGGGGGTCGCATGCAGAAAACAAAAAAATTCGTAGCAACGATATCCTTAAACTAGCCAAGATCTACACTATGCAGATATAGAAGTACGGCGGAGATCCGAATACATACCGTTGTAGACCAAAAAGCGGGGATTACGCTTCCGCACAAGCGTTGACGACGAAGACGACGTAGCCGACCTCTAGGTCGCGAATAATTCGGCGCGATGAAGACGACGAAGATGACCTCGAGGTCGGGTGGAGGAAGCCAACCTCCCAGCACCACTAGTGTGGCACCTCGCAGGGCGTCACACACATACGATGGAGACGACGGCCTTCGAAGCTCCAGTCCAGGACGAGCAGCGGAAGACTTGGACCGGAACACCAGCAACGCGGCAGTGGGTTATGGTGGAGAGATTCCCTCATCCTCCTCGTCACAACTCCTACAAAGGAATCACGAAATCAAGGAGAAATAAGAAGATTAATTGGTTGAATTAAAAGGCTAGGGGTGCCCCTTCTTATATAGGCTCCCGGGGGGGAGACAACCTTGCCAGCCAGGCAATGTGGGACTATCCCACATGCTTGGTGCGGCCAAGGAGCATGCGCCGGCCCTAGGTGGGCTCCATTTGGCCCACCTAGGCCGGCCCTCCCCCAATCCGAAGCCCTGGGGGGACTTCTCCCCCCCCCCCCCTCATAGGCCTTCTTTCCACCAGAAGGCCCATTTAGGGAAATTAGTCTTTAAAATTTTGAAAATAAATATATAAAATCATATTTAAACATTAATTACACTAATAAATATCAAACATATTATATATAATTTATTCTAGCTCCGAAAACTATTTCGTCGCTGCCCGATCTCCATCGGACCCTTCCCGGGACGTTCCCGGTGATCTCTTTCCTTTCCGGTTGTCTTGTCAAAACCCCTATAGAGTGTTACCCTAGCAGTTCGATATAATAACAGTTATGATCGAGACTCCTCTCTGATTAACGACTAACTCGTAGGTCTGGACCCCATGAATTAATCCATGTGATATAACGAATGACTCTCATCCATCAAACCTGAACGTTAAGTCTTAAACCCTTTGGCATGGCGATACTTAGCGTGTTCGGGCGTTGTTCTTAGATATCTCCATATCTAGCTGACCTCGTTACCGATATAGCATCTTCTACTCGTTTATGATATTATGTCAGCTGGTGACCTAGTCACATGTTTGTAAACTCATTTGACATAATCTCACCGAGTGGGCCCTAGAGTATCTATCCGGCTATACGGACTGACAAATCCCGTTGTTGACCCCTCGTCTCAACTACCCCTTCTGATACCCAAAAGTATCACCAATCATTGTCACACTATATAAGATATGACGTTTGGAACGATCAAAGTATCTTACATGGATAACAATTAGAGTTGATCTCATGGTCTTAAGGCGTAATGACTACGTCCTATAAATATGGGTATGTCCATCACATCGTTCAACCAACGACATGACTTCCATTGCCGACCGGCGCCATGCCCTATGATCGGAAAACCTCGATTATCAATCGTGCAATGAAACTAGTGTTAAAAGAGGCTACCAGGGACCTGGTTGTTTATCTACCACACCTGTATTAATGTTTCCACTTAATACAGTTATAGCATGGTATAAAATATATAATGAATAATTGGAATATAACCAATAAACTATGTTTGTTAAGTGCCTCTAGGGCATATTCCCCTCACCCACCGACCTGGGTCTTTCGCCCATAAATACCTCCCTGACCTAAAAACTTTGCACGGTTAGACACTTTTTCCTCCACGGGTCCCGAACGCCGCCGCCATCGCCGACAAGTTTCGGGAGTCAGAAGTTCCTGTTTCGGCACCCTGCTGGGATGGGGATCGACCCCTGGAGCCATCTCCATCGACTCCATCGCCTCCACTTTGACTCCATGATGGTTTGTGAGTAGTTCCCCCATGGACTACGGGTTCTTGGATGCAGCTAGTTGGTACTCTCTCTCCCGAGCTACGGGTCAATACAACGTTCTCATGAGCTGCCTTACATGATTTAGATCCATATGATGTAATATGTGTTGTGTTTGTTGGGGTCCGATGAATTGTTAAAATATGATCAGTCTATCCATATAAGTTTGTGAAGTTATTGTTGTTGCAATCTTGTTATGTTTAATGCTTGTCACTAGTGCACGGGTGGCATGATCTTAGATCTAAGTTCTATATTTATTGCTTAGATTGTATCTACAAGTTATGCACATGTCATTGTCCGGAACCGATGGCCCCAAAGTGACATCAATTGGGATAACCGGAGGGAATGGCTGTGATGTGAGGATCACATGTTTTCACCAAGTGTTAATGCTTTGCTCCGGTGCTCTATTAAAAGGAGCACCTTAATTTCCAGTAGTTTCCCAAGAGGCCCCGCTGCAAACATGCTGGCAGGACAAAAGATGTTATGCAAGTTTCTCATTGCAAGCACGCACAAACTATATATGGGAAACATGCCTACTTAATTACTAATCTGGATATTCTTACTTAATATTATTTCAATACTGTCAATTCCCAACTATAATTTGTTCACCCGACACTTGTTATTTGAGAGTTACCACTAGTGTAGATAGCTGGGAACCCCGATCCTTCTGTCATCATCATTGCTCTAAAGTCAACTCCACACAAACTACTGTTCTCTGGTGCTATTGTCTCTGTGTTACTGTTACTACTGCTCTCATATTACTACTGCTTTCCAGGTGCAGCTGAATTGACAACTCGGCTGTTAAGGCTTATAAGTATTCTTTACCCCCCCCCCTTATGTCGAATATATAAATTTGGGTTTTACTTCCCTTGAAGACTGTTGTGACCCCTATACTTGTGGGTTATCAAGACTATTTTCGGTTGCCGTTGCCGGGGAGGCATAGCTCTACTCATAAGTTCACCTGGGGAGTACACTCTACCTCTTTCTCTCTGTTTTTTTTTTGTATTTTATTTTCTTGTCTAGTTTATTTGTGCTTAGTTTATTTCTGTTTAGTTTTGTTTTGATTAGTTTACTTTTGTCTTGTTTATTTTTGTCTTGTTTTATTTTATATAACCAAAAAACCATAAAAATTTGAAAAACCAAAAATTAAAAAAAAAGGTTACTATGGAAGAACTAAATGAATTATAGAGAATCACGTAAAGGAAAATTCATGAAAGACGTGTTAGAAAAGTTGAATACACTTGCTAAAATTTTGCTTAAACGCCATGATATAAATTGCTGCTCTGAACAGGATAATAAACAGCTTAAATTTCAATGTGGCTTTAGTAAAGAAGTTATAATTATGAACTATCATTGGAATAAGTATATTGATCTTGGATTTGAAGAAGTTGACGAATTTGTTATATTTATGGGAGCTTCTGAAATAGAATCCTTCTTGCCAAAAAAATTATGAAACCTGTATTGCTTGTAATACACTTAAAGATTATGTCTCCTCTATCCTTGATTATTGCATAGAATATTTCAGCAATAATCCTTATATCATTGATTATAAAGAGAGACTCATTAATGCACAAGAATGTATCCACAATTTTCAGGAACCTGTGGAAGAAGAAATTGCTGAACCTGAAAGCTCATTAGATGAAAAGAAGAGGAGAGTGAAGAACTAAAGGAGGAAGAATGGAGTAGCTACCCATGTCTACCTTATAATGAGAATAACTCTTCATCCCTTACGCTATTTGATTGTCCCCCATGCTTAGCAAAGGAGGATGAATGCTATGTTCCTGTGGATTCTCTTGAAATATTCCCTATGAGTAAAACTTGTGAAAATAATTATGCTACTGTTATATATGATAATCCATGCTATTTTGACAAATCTTATGAAAATCCTTTGTTTATTCCTAATTTCTAAATGCATGGTACTAAAGAAGTTTGCTTACAAAATATTTATGATAAAGCTCTAGATGATGGTCCTATGTTACTTGATAATATTAATTGTACTACTATTGAAAATGGGATTGGAGAGGTCTTGACTTTATCTAGGAGTCCCATATACATTTAGAATGATCAATCATCTTGTTATAAACGTGTTGCAAGTGGGTTTGAAAGTTTTTATCCAACTATTATGGAGCTTGATAAAAATTATGTGTTTATAGATCATGAAAAGCATGCTTTACGTGATGGTTATGTTGTTTAGTTTATTCATGATGCTACTGAAAATTATTATGAGAGAGGAAAATATGGTTGTAGAATTTTTCATGGTACTAAAACACCTCTCTATATGCTAAATTTTTCGAAGTTGTTCTTGTTTTATCTTCCTATGCTTGTAACTTTGTTCTTTGTGAATTTATGTGTGTACAAGACTCCTATGCATAGCAAGTGGGTTAGACTTAAATGTGTTTTGTATTTTCTTCTTGATTCTCCTTTTGCTTCATTTTCTATTTTCATGAGAGCATCATTAAAACTATCAAGCCTAGCTAAAAGGCATTAAAGAAAAGCTCTTATGGGAGACAACCCATGTTTTATTTCTGTTATTTTTCTTGTTTGAGTCAAGGAGCATGCTTACCTCTGTAACAACTCCTTTGTATCTTTATTTTATTGCATAGTTGTGCCAAGTAAAGTCTCTAGTTGAAATTTGATGCTAAATTTCAATTCCTGCACATAAACAGTTTTCTGCAGTCCACTATTAAATTCATAACTTTTTACTGAAACGTCAGAAAAATCTGCCCTTTTGTGTGCGTGATCCTCATATATGTACGCAACTTTCTTTAGTTTTAGTTTTCCGATCTGATGTAGCGCCCCAACTTTTATTAAATTTGGAACACCTGTGTTATGTGCTAGTCCCTGGATCACTGCCAGCACCACAGTACAAAATATAAGGTACCAATGCATAAGTATTAAAATTACTACAACGAGATCCAAAAATAATAGCCAAGTATGGCTTTATTACATGTTGCATAGCCATGAAGGCTAGCTAAAGTTCAGAGTTCACAACGAAAGCGAAATAACATGGAGCCTCATCTTCAAGCATGCGCCACAGGCAGACATGTTGGGTGTAGACTCGAGTCCAACTCATTCAGCTTCAGAATTACCTGCACATCTGAATATGCAGCCCCCGAAGGAGGTCAATACAATGATGTATTGGCAAGTGATTATGGTGGATATATAATGACAAGTCTAAAATCTATATGCATATTTGGCTTGGTGGGGTTGGAGGCTATTTGCAGAAAGCAAGTTTTCTCCAATCATTTTGTACAACACTTTTATTTCTCAAGACTTGGCACCAAGGGATAAACCCCAAGTGCACCAACAATTATTTCCTTAGTCAAATTTTACTTTATAAAAACAGTGTTGAAATTCTTCCGCCCAGCCTTGTCCAGTTGCTCGAAGTAGTCCATTTCCGGGGACACGGCTGAGTACTCAGATTGTCGACTCTGCAGAGGTTGTGCACTTTCACCTTTAGACTCAATTAGCCCGAAAATCCTATACACACGGAGTGTATTGAGGAAAGGAGAGAATTGAGACAAGAACTTTCAGAAGAAGGATGCAACCATACTAGCAAGACCCGTTCCACCTACCATCTCTACATCTGCTTGTCAAGCTGACAGGTTGCACCCTCACAACTTAATTATTCTAGACAGAGCCCATTGTCAAAAGGCTGCACGGGAAGCTTCTAAACTTGGAGGGACTTGGTAATCTCTTCGTTCCTGGGTGGCCGTCCACAAGTGCACTTCTGGGTAACAAACACCATACTCATGGCCCTAAGTAGAATAGACATTCATCCTAGGCGACGACAACAACAAGTATAGTCCCAAAAGCCACTCAACATAAACCAAACAACCAATTCTACCCAGATGTGTATTTAAATTTTTAACACTTAGAAACATTTACAAAACAGGGTAAACATTTTTATAGCATAGCTAAGCAACTAATAAAACTTTTCATGGCTGCATAGGAGAAGGGGTGGCTACATACTACTAGGATATTTGTAAAATACAAACTAACTTAGCATTATAGAATAAATCCAAAATCCTGTCATGCACACTACTCAAAATATACTACTTATGCATATAGAAAATATGGGATATAATATGTATGTCACTTGCCTTGGTAACAGGAAGCACAAGCACATCAAGAGTAACAATCACAAGCAAGTCCTTCCTCCTCTTCACAATCTAACAACAAGCAATACAAAAATATATAAATACAACATGCAACACTTAAAACTCCAAAGCATAAATATGTATGTATGCATGATATGTTATAAACATAACCAAAACAACTTATTATCAATTTTATTTTCTCTGTCTATTTAATGCATGCCATGCAATGAACAATATTTTATTTTCTATTTTAACAATTGAATATAAAGAACAATTATGGTCAATTTAAGTACAAAACTTTCAATAAAAACTCATGTTGCATTTTCTGGACAGAGAGCAAAATTATTATTCCACAACAATTTGATTTAGATGAAAAACATTTTTATATTTACATTATGACTTTAAATGGCCGAAATGCCAATCTGTAAATTTTACAATTTTAAAGATACTAAAATGACAAACTAATGATATAGGAATAAACTACATGGGCAGGGCTTTCCAATGATATAAAGTTTATCAAATTTGAATTTACAGATTGAAAGTTATGAATTTTGCAAGTTTTAATAGCTTTCTGTTTTAATTTTTTAATTCTATTCGAAATAGGAAAAGATTCGGCCACGCGGCGCGATCTGATTCGTCCGTACCGCTTCGACGCGGATCGGCAGTGCGTGCCGTCCGATCTCCTTAAAAACGAGCGCTCGGGATTAAATGGATCTAGATCCGTTGGATCTAGATCCAACGGTCCGAAAGCGGAGACTACGCGTGGGCGGCGCGGTTCGCCGGAAAAACTTCCGGCCGCGGCGGCGCCACGGCCGGCAATGCACGTGCTCGCGTCCTAGGGATCTACGGGATGGATGGGTCTTACCGAGACGTAGAGAAGATCGATGCGGGGACGGTGGCGAGGTAGCGGTCTCCGGCGTGAGCTCCTCCTCGCGTAATCGCTCGCCGGAGTAGCACGAGGCGGCGGTTCTTCTCGGGCGAGCACGGACACGGCGTTGCACTGCGGAAACGAGTTCAAAACCATGTCAAAAAGCTTCGCAAGGAAGAGGTAAAGCGAGAGGGATCAATGAGAGGGTACGGGGTGGCTAGGTTTGCGCGCACGGCGAGGTTCTCACCGACGGCGACGGCGGAGGAACGGGGTCTCTAGCGGCCAGCCCAGGGGCTCTTTGGAGGAGATGTTTGGGGCAAAACACGGAGGAGCTCGGGGACTTTTAATAGGAGGAAGAGGCGTTGTAAACAGCGTAGTAAATCTCCCGCAATCAAACGAATCAATTTCGTGCGTTTCGGTCGGTGACGGGGGCGGGATTTGGGGAAGAACTGCTCCGCGGGGGAGATGACAGGTGGGTCCCGCCTGTCAGCGACTGCGAGCGAGAGAGAGGGGGCGCTGGGCCGCTGGCAGGCCATTGCGTCTCACGCGCGCGGCAGTTAGCTAAACGGGCCGGCCCGATTTCCTTTTCCTTTTAAAAGAAATTAATATCTGTTTTTAAGTACTGATTTCAAAAATGATTTTTAAACCTATCCAAAATATTTCAGAAAAATTCATAAAAATATGTTTTGGAAAGGTTATTAAAAATGGGTCTTTTTGACATTATACTTGCCCATAAATAAATTTATCAAATTAACACTTTATGGAATTATAGATTATTTAAATTTATAATTTGAAGTTTTATTTAATAAATTTTGTGATGTAGTTTTATGCCTAATGATGAATGATGCATGGATGCAAAGTTTTAATTTTTTGCAAATTTTGGGATGTTACAGACTAACCCCCTTAAGAGGAAGCTCGCCCTCGAGCTTCGGAAAGGTCAGCAAATAGGTGTGGATGGTCTTCTCGGAGGTCATCCTCTTGTTCCAAGGTGGCTTATTCCTCGGTGTGATGATTCCACTGGACTTTGCAAAACTTGATGGTTTTGGTACGGGTGACTCTTTCTGCGGTCTGCAATATCTTGATGGGTTTCTCTTCGTAGGTCAGGTCACTTTCCAATTGTACTTCTTCGAGAGGTATTGTATCCTTTAAAGGAACTCCAATCATCTCGGGGTGACATTTCTTCAACTGACTGACATGGAACACATTATGAACCGCAGACAGAGCTTCTGGTAGTTCTAACTCATATGCCACCTCACCCTTGCGAGACAGAATTTTAAATGGTCCAATAAATTGAGGTGCTAATTTTCCTTTAATTCCAAACCTCTTTACACCCCTGAGTGGTGACACTCTGAGATAGGTTCTATCACCCACCTCGTAGGCGACTTCTCTACGTTTAGAATCCGCGTAGCTTTTCTGGCGTGACTGTGCTATCTTCAATCTATCTTTAATTAATCTGATCTTCTCTTCAGCTTCTTGGATTATATCAGGTCCAAAGAAACTTCTTTCTCCTACACCACTCCACAACAATGGGGTTGTGCATTTTATCCCATATAAAGCCTCAAAGGGTGCCATCTCAATGCTAGCTTGGTAACTGTTATTGTAGGAGAACTCAGCATAAGGTAGATTGTCATCCCAACTAGACCCATAATCAAGCGCACAAGCTCTTAACATATCTTCTAAAACCCGATTTACTCTTTCAGTCTGACCATCCGTTTGCGGGTGAAATGCCGTACTGAATTCCAATCTAGTTCCCAGTGATTCATGCAACTGCTTCCAAAAATGGGATGTGAACTGGGTCCCTCTATAGGACACGATACTCTTGGGGACGCCGTGTAGACACACAATTCTCTTCATGTAAATATCAGCTAGCTTTGCGCTGGTATAGGTGGTCTTCATGGGTATAAAGTGAGCTATTTTGGTTAAATGACAAACAATAACCCAAATAGAATCATACCCTGATCTGGTCCTTGGTAACCCGGTGATGAAATCCATCCCAATCAAATCCCACTTCCAATCCGGTACCTTCAAAGGTTGCAAAAGTCCTGCTGGTTTCTGATGCTCAGCCTTTACTCGACTGCATACATCGCACTTAGCGATATATTCTGCTATTTCTCTTTTCAGATTGTTCCACCAAAATCTCTCCTTCACATCCATATACATTTTGGTATTTCCTGGATGAATGGAATAAGGTGTTTCATGGGCTTCTTGCAGAATTAACTTCCTAAGATCAGGATCATTTGCCACACATACTCGTTTTTCAAACCACATGGTTCCTTGCTCATCTTCATGAAATCCCTTGGCTTTTCCTGCTCTCAGATTGACTTTGATTTCTTCAATATCTTTGTCTCCCTTCTGAGCTTCACGTATCTTATCCATCAAATTTGGTTGTACTACTAACGAAGCTACAAAACCATCTGGTACCACTTCCAATCGGAGGTCCTTGAATGCCTTGCATAAATCCTCAGGTATCTCTCCTGCCGTGAGGCCATTCACATAAACCTTACGACTCAGGGCATCAGCCACTACATTAGCCTTTCCAGGATGGTATTGAAGACTTAGATCATAATCCTTGATAAGTTCTAACCATCTTCTCTGCCTCATGTTCAATTCTTTCTGAGTGAAAATATACTTCAAACTTTTGTGGTCAGTGAACACTTCACATCTTTTTCCCATTAGGTAGGGTCTCCAAGTTTTCAGGGCATGTACCACTGAGGCTAACTCGAGATCATGAGTGGGATAATTTGTTTCATGTTTCTTGAGCTGTCTAGAGGCATAAGATGCCACTCTGCCTTCTTGCATCAGCACACTTCCCAGGCCTTGGCGTGAAGCATCACAGTATACTTGGAATTCTTTCTCTAAATCAGGTAAGCATAGAACTGGGGCTGAAACTAGACGTTTCTTCAACTCCTGAAAACTGGCTTCGCATGCGTCAGTCCACTCAAATTTCTTCTCCTTCTTTAAAAATTCCGTCAGTGCCTTGGCGATTTTGGAAAAGTTTTCTATAAATCTTCGGTAGTATCCTGCTAGACCAAGAAAACTTCGTAATTCTCCAACATTCTTTGGTGGCTCCCAATTGGTTACAGCCAAAACCTTTTCAGGATCCACTGCTATACCCTCCTTGGATACTATGTGTCCTAGGAATGCGACTTGTTCCAACCAAAATTCACACTTGCTGAATTTAGCATATAAATTATGTTCACGTAGTCTCTGCAATACTAGGCACAAATGCTCTTCATGGTCTTTGTGACTCTCGGAGTAGATCAGAATGTCATCTATGAACACTACCACAAACTTGTCCAGAAAATCCATGAACACTTTATTCATCATATTCATGAAATAAGCTGGAGCATTGGTTAATCCAAATGGCATTACTGTGTACTCATAAGAGCTATATCTTGTAACAAACGCCGTCTTTGGTATATCCATTTCTCTAACCTTCATTTGGAGATAACCTGATCGAAGATCAATCTTGGAGAAGACACATGCACCTTTCAGTTGATCAAATAATTCATTTATCTTGGGTAGCGGATACTTGTTCTTGATGGTGTGTTCATTTATATCCCTGTAGTCCGTTACTAGTCTCTGGGTTTGATCTTTCTTTTTGACAAACAGAACTGGCGCTCCCCAGGGCGAAGAACTTGGATGGATAAATCCTTTCAGAAGGTGTTCTTCCAGTTGCTTCTTGAGTTCTTTCAATTCATCGACGGCCATAGGGTAAGGTCTCTTAGCTATTGGTCCGGTACCCGACTTCAGTTCAATGAGAAATTCCACATCTCTATCGGTTGGCATTCCCGGTAATTCTTCTGGGAATACATCTGGGTACTCTTGGACAATCAGCACCTCACCAAGGCTAACCCCCTTAAGAGAATTTAGCCTAACTTTCTTAAGTTTGAAAGTTGATCTGAATTTAATCTTTTGTTTTTCTGGGGTGGTGAGGGTGATAGCTCTATTTGCACAGTCTATGATCCCTTCAAAACGGGTCATCCAATCCATTCCGATGATAACATCCAAACCTTGGGTTTCTAGGATGACTAAGTCTGCTGGGAAAAGATATTTTCCAATCCTTAAATCTAACTGCCTATAGCCCGAATTTACTATCATCTCACCCCCAGGTGAACTCACTCTAATAGGTTTTCCTAAGCTTTCCTCGGCTAGCCCATGTTTGTTTACAAAAGCTCTTGATATGAATGAATGCGATGCTCCAGTATCAAATAAGACTAATGCTGGAAAGGAATTGAGCAGGAACTTACCAATCACAGCATCAGGTTCATCATGAACTTCTTCCACATTGATGTGATTTACTTGCCCCTTCTGAAATGGATTGGGCTTGGAATTTTCATCAGCCTTCCTCTCTGGGCATTCAGTTGCATAGTGTCATGTCTTCTTGCACTTGAAGCAAGTCACATTAGACAAGTCTTTCTTCCCTTCATAGTTAGGACGGGGATTACCATTCCCATGATTTTGGCCATGGTGATGGTTTCCCTTGAACCCACCATTATTTCCTTTTTACCCTCCATTGTTTCCTTTGTATCCTCCATTGTGGTTATGACCATGATGCTTTTGGCCACTACCACTGTTGGAGTAGTTCCAGGGTTTATGGCCACTGACTTCAGAGGTGTGTGGTTTCTTGTGTGTCCCTTTAGAGTTACCCTTACTTGCACCGAACTTCCTCTTCCTATTTTCTTCCTTTCTTATGTTATTGTCCAGAGTGATTGCTTGATCCAGCAGAACTTGATAATTTGGAGCATATGCCACAGATAAGGGTATCTTCAGTTCTCCCCTAAGTCCATTAAGGAATTTTTCCTTTCTCTTAGCATCTGTGTCGATGTCTTATGGTGCATACCTTGATAACATACAAATGTCATCCATATACTCCTTCAGAGTTCTACCTCCCTGTCTCAAGCTTCGAAATTCCTCCTTCTTCAGATTCATTATGCCAGAGGAGATGTGAGCATTGCGGAAACCATCCTTTAACGCATCCCAAGTCATGCCATCCAAGGGGTGGGTCACTTGATAGGTCTCCCACCACATGGCAGCAGGTCCTTCCAATAGGTGTGTAGTGAACCTCACCATTTCTGCCTCAGAACACTCACATGTTACTAAGTCCTTGTTGACTGAACGGAGCCAGTCATCCGCCACTATTGGTTCAGTGGCAGAGGAGAACTTATTAGGTCTAAGCCTGAGAATCTTGCAAGTCTGTCCACTGGAGGTGGTGGTGGTGGTGGGTGGTTGTTATTGTTGTTGTTGTTGTTGGTTGCTGCAATGAACTGGGTCATCATAGTCATCAGTTGGGCTTGAGCTGCCATCAGCTGTTGCATAGCTTCGTTGTTGTCGGTATCACGACGTGGAGGCATCTGGGGGGTTTTAGCATGGATGAGTAAAAGATAGATAGAACTATAAGGAGGAATCCTACCCATGCACAAAACAATCAAGTCAAGCACACCATCAACAACACACCACTTATAAAACAATCAACAAACAAATCAAAACTTTTGGCTTAAGGAAAGCGATAAAAAAGTTTGGAAAATAAACTCACGAGGTTCCGAGAATACAAGGGAAAGTACTTCCTTACCACATGTTGGTAGGTCAATACGAAACTAAGATAACGATGTGACGTATGATAAATGGTGGTCTCACTAACTAACTACTCGACCATGACATCTTCTTCCTCTTCAATTTCCTGAATCTCGATCCCTTCATTGGCGAGTACATCCTTGAGTTCCTTTACTTCTTTCTCCAGGGCAGAGTTCTTTTCTTGCAGCTCCCTCTTCTCAGTACGAAGCCTTTTGATCAAGTCACTATCAGCCTCGAACTTGACTTCATTGCTCTCGAGTTCTGCCTTTTGTTCCCTGATAGTCTTGTTCTTCTCTTGAACTCTTTTCTCCTGCCTCATGTACTTCTCCTCTTGTGCAGCGAACCTCTCTTCTTGTGCCTTAGTCACTTCCTCTTGAGCCTTCACCTTCTCTTCGTTCTCCTTAAGTAAGGCACATAGCTCATCGTTCTTCAGGAGCTCGGTGCGTCGATCTTCATACAGTTCAGTGACAAGGATTTCCAGCTCCTGGAAATAAAGACTAAGGGATTTTGCCTTGCCTCTTTCTCCGACATCATACAGGTAAGGTTCTCCATCCTCGTTTCTCCTTCCAAAGAAAATGGAGTAGTGGCCCCTCAACTCTGTGTTGTAGCGTCCGCAGAGGCGCCCAATCAAATCTTGCATGACTAGATTGAGTCCTTTATCTTTGGAGTCGCTAACCATTTTGATCTCCAGTGGGGGCTCTTCTCCACGTCCTGGCTGAGTTGCTTTTATTCCCCAACAACCCTCTTTGTTAAACTTCTTCAGGATGAAGCCCTTGACTTGGGGTAGTGGTAACCCTATCTTCTCGCCGATGTCGAGAAGGTAACAGCCAAAACGGGTGTTCTTGAAGTCCTCCGCGGTGGTGAAGTGGAAGCTCGTCATCCTTTAGGTAGAAGAAAGGAATTAAAACAAGAATTGCATAAGATAAGGAAGTACTAGTCAGGGTGTGTATTATTAATTTAGAAGCATACTAAGTCAAAATCTTAAGGTGGTCAACATATATTAACAACTCTTCGTAAATTGGATTTTTCACTATAGTGAGAGAGACAGACACCCGGCCAGCCACTTATATTGTGGAACAGGTCTCATGTACGCGGACATGTAAGGTTTGTCCCGGGCCCCTTCATCCCACTATGCCGCTAGAATCCAACATACTTCAAAGATGGTAACATTATGACCAAAAGGGGATTAACCAATCCTAGGGGCTCGAACCTACAGGTAACACTTTGCTCTTATACCATTTTGTAGCGCCCCAACTTTTATTAAAGTTGGAACACCTGTGTTATGTGCTAGTCCCTCGATCACTGCCAACACCACAATACAAAATATAAGGTACCAATGCATAAGTATTAAAATTGCTACAACGAGATCCAAAAATAATAGCCAAGTATGGCTTTATTACAAGTTGCATAGCCATGAAGGCTAGCTAAAGTTCAGAGTTCACAACGAAAGCGAAATAACATGGAGCCTCATCTTCAAGCATGCGCCACAGGCAGACATGTTGGGTGTAGACTCGAGTCCAACTCATTCAGCATCAGAATTACCTGCACATTTGAATATGCAGCCCCCAAAGGAGGTCAACACAATGATGTATTGGCAAGTGACTATGGTGGATATATAATGACAAGTATAAAATCTATATGCATATTTGGCTTGGTGGGGTTGGAGGCTATTTGCAGAAAGCAAGTTTTCTCCTATCATTTTGTAAAACACTTTTATTTCTCAAGACTTGGCACCAAGGGATAAACCCCAAGTGCACCAACAATTCTTTCCTTAGTCAAATTTTACTTTATGAAAACAGTGTTGAGATTCTTCCGCCTATCCTTGTCTAGTTGCTCGAAGTAGTCCATTTCCGGGGACACGGCTGAGTACTCAGATTGTCGACTCTGCAGAGGTTGTGCACTTTTACCTTTAGACTCAATTAGCCCGAAAATTCTATACACACGGAGTGTATTGAGGAAAGGAGAGAACTGAGTCAAGAACTTTCAGAAGAAGGATGCAACCATACTAGCAAGACCCGTTCCACCTACCATCTCTACATCTGCTTGTCAAGCTGACAGGTTGCACCCTCACAACTTAATTATTCTAGACAGAGCCCATTGTCAAAAGGCTGCACGGGAAGCTTCTAAACTTGGAGGGACTTGGTAATCTCTTCGTTCCTGGGTGGCCGTCCACAAGTGCACTTCTGGATAACAAACACCATACTCATGGCCCTAAGTAGAATAAACATTCATCCCAGGTGACGACAACCACAAGTATAGTCCCAAAAGCCACTCAACATAAACCAAACAACCAATTCCACCCAGATGTGTATTTAAATTTTTAACACTTAGAAACATTTCCAAAACAGGGTAAACATTTTTATAGCATAGCTAAGCAACTAATAAAACTTTTCATGGCTGCATAGGAGAAGGGGTGGCTACATACTACTAGGATATTTGTAAAATACAAACTAACTTAGCGTTATAGAATAAATCCAAAATCCTGTCATGCACACTACTCAAAATATACTACTTATGCATATAGAAAATATGGGATATAATATGTATGTCACTTGCCTTGGTAACAGGAGGCACAAGCACAGCAAGAGTAACAATCACAAGCAAGTCCTTTCTCCTCTTCACAATCTAACAACAAACAATACAAAAATAAATAAATACAACATGCAACACTTAAAACTCCAAAGCATAAATATGTATGTATGCATGATATGTTATAAACATAACCAAATAAACTTATTATCAATTTTATTTTCTCTGTTTATTTAATGAATGCCATGCAATGAACAATATTTTATTTTCTATTTTAACAATTGAATATAAAGAACAATTATGGTCAATTTAAGTACCAAACTTTCAATAAAAACTCATGTTGCATTTTCTAGACAGAGAGCAAAATTATTATTCCACAACAATTGGATTTAGATGTAAAACATTTTTAATATTTAAATTATGACTTTAGATGGCCGAAATGCCAGTCTGTAAATTTCACAATTTTAAAGACACTAAAATGACAAACTAATGATATAGGAATAAACTACATGGGCAGGGCTTTCCATTGATATAAAGTTTATCAAATTTGGATTTACAGATTGAAAGTTATGAATTTTGCAAGTTTTAATAGTTTTCTGTTTTAATTTTTAAATTCTATTCGAAATAGAAAAAGATTCGGCCACACGGCGCGATCTGATTCGTCCGTACCGCTTCGACGCGGATCGGCAGCGTGGGCCGTCCGATCTCCTTAACAACGAGCGCTCGGGATTAAATGGATCTAGATCCGTCGGATCTAGATCCAACGGTCCGAAAGCGGAGACTACGCGCGGGCGGCGCGGTTCGCCGGAAAAACTTCCGACCGCGGCGGCGCCACGGCCGGCAATGCACGCACTCGCGTCTTAGGGATCTACAGGATGGATGGCTCTTACCGAGACGTAGAGAAGATCGATGCGGGGACGGTGGCGAGGTAGCGGTCTCCGGCGTGAGCTCCTCCTCGCGTAATCGCTCGCCGGAGTAGCACGAGGCGGCGGTTCTTCTCGGGCGAGCACGGACACGGCGTTGCACTGCGGAAACGAGTTCAAAACCGTGTCAAAAAGCTTCGCAAGGAAGAGGTAAAGCGAGAGGGAGCAATGAGAGGGTACAGGGTGGCTAGGTTTGCGCGCACGGCGAGGTTCTCACCGACGGTGACGATGGAGGAGCGGGGTCTCTAGCGGCCAGCCCAGGCGCTATTTGGAGGAGATGTTTGGGGAAAAACACGGAGGAGCTCGGGGGCTTTTAATAGGAGGAAGAGGCGTTTTAAACGGCGTAGTAAATCTCCCGCAATCAAACTAATCAATTTCGTGCGTTTCGTCGGCGACGGGGGCGGGATTTGGGGAAGAACTGCTCCGCGGGGGAGATGACAGGTGGGTCCCGCCTGTCAGCGACTACGAGCGAGAGAGAGGGGGCGCTAGGCCGCTGGCAGGCCGTTGCGTCTCGCGCGCGCGGCAGTTAGCTAAACGGGCCGGCCCGATTTCCTTTTCCTTTTAAAAGAAATTAATATATGTTTTAAATACTTATTTCAAAAATGATTTTTAAACCTATCCAAAATATTTCAGAAAAAATCATAAAAATATGTTTTGGAAAGGTTATTAAAAATGGGTCTTTTTGACATTATACTTGCCCATAAATAAATTGATCAAATAAACACTTTATGGAATTATAGATTATTTAAATTTATAATTTGAAGTTTATTTAATAAAATTTGTGATGTAGTTTTATGCCTAATGATGAATGATGCATGGATGCAAAGTTTTAAATTTTTGCAAATTTTGGGATGTTACATCTGAGCAAGTTAAGTGCCTCGAAAAAATTCATCTTTATTGGTTGTTCTGTTTTGACAGATTTTGTCTCTCTTTTTTTTGCATTGTCTCTTGTGGACTTTAAGCAAGGTTCTCTATCATGGAGGTCTGTAGCTAATGTTTTATTGAGTTCTTGTATTGTGTCACAACATTACCAAAGTGGATTAATGTTTTTGAATACTAACCCCTCTAATGAAGTTTATGAGAAGTTTGGTGTGAAGGAAGTTTTCAAGGATCAAGAGAGAAGGATGATATGATGTGATCAAGAAGATGAAAGAGCCTAAGCTTGGGGATGACCCCGTGGGTCACCCAAGCATATTTCAATAATACTCAAGCGTCAAAGCTTGGGGATGCCCAAGGCATCCCCTTCTTCATCAACAAATTATCAGGTCATGTCTTGTGAAACTATATTTTAATTCCGTCACATCTTATGTGCTTTACTTGGAGCGTCAGTTTGTTTTTATTTATGTTTTTGTTATTTTCATTCTCTAAATAAATTGTATCCTAGTATTCTTGTTTGGGAGAGAGACACGCTCCGCTTTTTCTTATGAATACTCCTATTCTTCACTTATATTTGTTGAGAATTCTTCTCTAGCTACTGCAACACTTTCAGCTCTTGTTTTTCATGCACCTCTTGTTCAGAGCTGTTAGTTATCATATATTATACTCTCACATCTCATTGTTTAATACTTGGAGAGTTTATTGGTGTTTGGTTGGAAACAGAAAATGCTAAATGTGGTAGATGGTATAATGAAAAGATATACATGTTCTTGTAGATCATTGTCTTGATTTTTTTGTGATGCTTGGCAATTGTTTTGAGCTCTCAAGTAGATCATGTTTAACCTTTTACATCATGTAGTTAAAACCTATTAGTGGAAAACTACCGTAAAACTTGTTGAAATTTGGTTTGCATGTTTGGTATCTCTAAGGTCTAGATATTTTCTAGTTAAAGTATTTGAGCAACAAGGGAGACAATGTAGAATTTTATAATGCTTGCAATATGTTTTGTATATACGTCTTGTTGTCTTAGTTTATACTTGTGTTTGCTTCAAACAACCTTGCTAGCCAAAGCCTTGTATTGAGAGGAATACTTCTCGTGCATCCAAAAACCTTGAGCCAAAGCCCATGCCATTTGTGTCCACCATACCTACCTACTACATGATATTTCCTGCCATTCCAAGCAAATACTTCGTGTGCTATATTTTATTCAAAACTTAGTATCCCTTATTTGTGTCAATGTTTATTAGCTCATGAGGAAGTATGTGGTGTTATGGATATCAACCTTGTCGTTCGCTTTTAGACAGACTTTCACCAACCGGACTAGTGGCATATACACCGCTTATCCATTAATTTTGCAAAAAGAGCTGGCAAATGGGGTGCCCAGTCCCAATTAATTACAACTTTAACCGCTGCATTCTCTTCACATTTTTGCCCTGATCTAATCAGCCAAGCAATGATACTAGTTCTAAACTACATGTGTAATCAAAAGAGAAAAGAGGGATGATCTGCCCTTGGGTAGAAATAATGTCCTTCATGGGAGCCGCTCTTGAAAGTCTGGTTGACAAGGGGGGTAGAGTGCCCATTACCATTCGTTGACAACGACAAACACCACTCAAAAACTTATTTGTATGCTCTCTATATGATTTCAAAAACCTATAAAACTAAGAAGCTCTAGCACATGCTTGGATCCTTGCTTCCCTCTCCGAAGGGCCTTTTTACTTTATGTTGAGAGTTTACCTACTTCTTTCTATCCCCGAAGCAAACACTTGTGTCAATTGTGTACAACAATTCTTATATGCTTACTTATTTCACTTGTTATATTCCTTTGTGTTGACAACTATCTATATGATATACATGTTCAAAGTTGAAAGCCAATGTTGAAACTCATATCTTCCTTTGTGTTGCTTCAATGCACTTTTACTTAGATAATATTGCTTTATGAGTTAACTCTTATGCAAATCTTATTGATGCTTGTTTGAAAGTCCTATTCATGAAAAGTGTTTACTTATATGATGTAGTTGTTACTCTTTGTCTATTTGTTAGCAAACTATAGATCATTGCCTTGAGTCATTTCATTCATAACATGAGCCTTACGATATTATATGATTAAGATTATGTGAAAGCATGTCACTTCAGATATTATTCTTTTTATCGTTCTTGCCTACTCGGGACGAGTAGAACTAAGCTTGGGGATGTTGATACGTCTCCAACGTATCTATAATTTCTTATGTTCCATGCTATGTTATACCAATGTATTACATGTTTGATATGCATTTTATATAGTTTTATGCATTTTCTGGGACTAACCTATTAAGAAGATGCCACAATGCCAGCTCCCTGTTTTCTGCTGTTTTTGGTTTCAGAAAAGCTCTTAAGAAAATATCCGCCAAATTGGAAACGAGTCAACCAGGAATTAATATTGGAATATTTGCGTCCAAGAAAACCGAAGACGAGACGAAGTGGGGTCGCGAGGGCGCCAAATCACCTGGTGACGCGGCTGCTACAGGAGCCGCGCCGGAAGGTGGTGTGGCGCCCTCGGGCGCCCACCGACCTAGGTCTTTCGCTCATAAATACCTACCTGAACTAAAAACTTCGCACGATTAGATACTTTTTCCTCCACGGGTCCTGAGCGCCGCCGCCATCGCCGACAAGTTTCGAGGGTCATAAGTTCCTATTCCAGCACCCTGCCGGGACGGGATCGACCCCGGAGCCATCTCCATCGACTCCACCGCCTCCACTTCGACTTCATGATGGATTGTGAGTAGTTCCCCCATGGACTACGGGTTCTTGGCTGTACCTAGTTGGTACTCTCTCTCCCGTGTACTTCAATACAACGTTCTCATGAGCTGACTTACATGATTGAGATCCATATGATGTAATCCGTGTTGTGTTTGTTGGGATCCGATGAATTGTTACATTATGATCAGTCTATCTACATAAGTTTGTGAAGTTATTGTTGTTGCAATCTTGTTATGTTTAATGCTTGTCGCTAGTGCACAAGTGGCATGATCTTAGATCTAAGTTCTATATTTATTGCTTAGATTGTATCTACAAGTTGTATGCACATGTCATTGTCCGGAACCGATGGCCCCAAAGTGACAGCAATTGGGATAACCGGAGGGAATGGCTGTGATGTGAGGATAACATGTTTTCACCAAGTGTTAATGCTTTGCTCCGGTGCTCTATTAAAAGGAGCACCTTAATTGCCAGTAGTTTCCCTAGAGGCCCCGCTACAAACGGGCTGGCAGGACAAAAGATGTTATGCAAGTTTCTCATTGCGAGCACGCACAAACAATATATGGAAAACATGCCTACTTAATTAATAATCTGGATATTCTTACTTAATGTTATTTCAATACTATCAATTACCCAACTGTAATTTGTTCATCTGACACTTGTTATTTGAGAGATACCACTAGTGTAGATAGCTGGGAACCCTGGTCCTTCTGTCATCATCATTGCTCTAAAGTCAACTCCACACAAACAATTGTTCTCTAGTGCTATTGTCTCCCTGTTACTGTTACTACTGCTCTCATATTACTACTGCTTTCACATCACCCATGTTACTTGTGCTTTTCAAGGTGCAACTTAATTGACAACTTGGTTGTTAAGGCTTATAAGTATTCTTTACCTCCCCTTGTGTTGAATCAATAAATTTGGGTTTTACTTCCCTCAAAGACTGTTGCGATCCCCTATACATGTGGGTTATCAATCATGATCTTGTAGCTTGGAGCATGACACCGAAAACACTCTCCGTTGCGCCACTCTGATGTCTGGATAGGAAGTTCATCAACTTCGTCTTGCTCTACTTTCTTTCTCACTTATACCCTTGGACAAGAAACTATTTATTTTGCAAGGTGTATTCCGGCAACGATTTTGCCTATGTCGTGAGACATGCACCCAACTAACTTTATAGGTATGGTACACTACAAAGATTTATCCATTTTAGGTTTGATCACATCGAAACACTAAATTGCTGAAACGACAATCTAGGCTAAAAGATTCCCCTTGCATGACATAGTCTATGACAAAGCATTTGCATCTGGCAATGTTGTCTGTCATCCAGTGATCGAGCTGAGCGAGGCGTCTCAATGTCATCAAGTATGACCATATGTCATCAAGTATGACCAATGTCATCAAGAATGACTGCCACGTGCTCATTCAATGCGTGTATTCTCTTCCATATTGGTTGAGAAGAAAAACAGTCAGCGTACTGATAAACTTTATCAACCCAACTTTAGGTGTATCCCGAGTTCTGCGATCATCTCATATGTTCGCGATCTAACAACTCGTACCCACCGTTGGTTCTCTATGGCAGAGATCATAGAATACACTGGACTATGATGATATTATCCGCACAAAACTTGATAATTCAAATTATCCTTTTGTTAGCGGAATCTCCGGGTTTATCTCCTAGCGGGTATTGTATCACAAATAGTTAACGGTTTAAACAAGGAGTATCTTCAAGCTAAAGTATATAACTATGAAGTTTGGACCCAACTTTTTAAATTTCTCAATCGCAGGATTGCACCTAATTTTAAAGAATGCTATTACATCGGTTAATATCTACAAAGGTTTTGCAAAACAGACTTTGTTCATAATATTTTGAGTTCTAGTATTTTAGAAAATAACTATCAGAACTCCCACTCAAACGAACATCCCTCCTGGTTGTTTCAACGATTACACGACCCCCATCCATTGCGCAACCCCTCGTCATCAGAGCCGACAACACAAGTCAAGGGTGGACAACGAATTGTCGATCACAACAACTATGTGACTCATGCTCGACCTTTCGGCGTCCGTGTTCTGAGGCCATATCTGCATATGCTAGGCTCGCCACAATAACCTTCAACGAACGCGCGTGCAACATGGCTTACACCCTCTGTATGCGAACGATGATATGTCTGACACCTGATCGTCACGGCCAGCCTCATAGCGTAGAACTTTCTTGGTGGTGCATGTCGAAGGAAGAACACTAGTGGTATTTTGAAGGGATCATCTTATATTTCTACCGCCGTGTAACTAATATATTCTAATATATAATCACACAATATAAGATGCACACAATAACATCAAATGTAATGCAACGTGATATGGTCCATGCGCCATGGTCTTCTTGGCGCCATAGTTCATAAAACAATTTAATGAACCTACCTTGACCATATCACATTGCCCCTGCAAAATAAAGTTAGACGCGTTCTACTTTATCTTTTGCATATTTTAAGTTGCTTGGGGCTGTCGTAAAAAGAACTGTTTCTTACCTTCGAACTTACGACCACAACAACGATCTAATAATTACATGTTTAAGCATCCCTTTCGGACCCTCCATTGAAAATGCAAAGCCAACTAAAGAGAGAGACAGACACCCGTCAGCCACAGATACGGTATAAGTCGTATGTAAGTAGTGGAACCAGTCTCACGTAAGCATACGCGTAAAGTCGGTCCGGGCCGCTTCATCAACTCAATACTGCCGGAATCACAAGTGCACGTTAGAGGGTAGCAAATATAAGAACGGTGCTCCCGTGAAGAACACGGGTTCTAACAGCGTACGACTATAACTACGCATAGATCGGCTCCGATACCACTGAAGGGGATCGCAGGCAGAAAACAAAAATATTCCTAGCAGCGATATCCTTAAAGTAGCCAAGATCTGTACTATGCAGATATAGTAATACGACAGAGATCGGAATACATACCCTTGTAGACCGAACGCGGGGATTACGCTCCTGCACAAGCATTGACGACGAAGACGACGTAGCCGACCTCTAGGTCGCGAAGAAGTCGACACGACGAAGACGACGAAGATGACCTCGAGGTCGGGTGGAGGAAATAGGCCTCCAAGCACCGCTAGCGCAGCAGCTCACAGGGCGTTACACACATACGGTGGAGACGACAGCCTCCGAAGCTCCAGTCCAGGACGAGCAGCGGAAGACTTGGACTGGAACACCAGCAGCACGGCAGCGGGCTATGGTGGAGAGATCCCCTCTCAACTTGGCGCAACTCCGACAATGGGAATCATGTAATCGAGAAGAGAAAGAGAAATTAATTGTGAATTAAAAGGCTAGGGGTGCCCTTCTTTATATAGGCTCCCGGGGGGAGCCAACCTTGCCAGCAAGGCAATGTGGGACCATCCCCCATTGCCTGGTGCGGCTCCAGATGGTGCACCGGACCTAGGTGAGCCCCATTTGGCCCGCCTAGGCCAGCCTCCCGGGAATTTCCCCCCCCATGGGCCATCTTTCTACCAGAAGGCCCACTTAGGGAAATCAGACTAAATAAATTTAAAACTAAATATATAAAATCATATTTAATCATTAATTACACTAATTAATATCAAACATATTATATATAATTTATTCTAGCTCCGAAAACTATTTCATCGCTACCCAATCTCCATCAGACCATTCCCGGGATGTTCCCGACGACCTCTTTCATTTCCGGTTGTCTTGTCGCAACCCCTTAAGTGTGTTACCCTAGCGGTTCGATATAATAACATACATGATGAGACCCTCTCTCTGATCAATGATTAACTCGTAGGCCTGGACCCCGTGAATTAACCTCTGTGATATAACAAATGACTTTCATCTATCAAAGCTAGACGTCGAGTCTTAAACCTTTTGCCATAGCGATACTTAGCGTGTCCGAGCATCGTTTATAGATATCTACATACCTAGCATGATATCATTACCGACAACACTATCTTCTACTCGTCTGTGATATTATGTCAAGTTGACCTAGTCATATGTTTGCAAACTCTTTGACATAATCTCACCGAGTGGGACCTAGAGTATCTATCATGCTATGCGGACTGGCAAATCCCGCTCTTGACCCCTCGTCTCAACTACTCCCTTCCGATACCCAAAAGTATCACCGTTATTTTTACACTATATAAGATATGACGTTTGGTGCGATCAAAGTATCTTCTAGGAATAACAATAAGAGTTGATCTCACGGTCGAAGGCGTAATGACTACGTCCTTCAAGTATGGGTATGTCCATCACATTGTTCTACCAACGATATGACTTCATTGCCAACTGACTCCATGTCACATGATCGGGAAACCTCGATCTTCTATCGCACAATGAACTAGTCTTAGTAGAGGGTACTAGGGACCTGGTTGTTTATCTACCACACGTGTATTAATTTTTCCGCTTAATACAGTTATAGCATGGTATAAAACATATAATGAACAATTTATATATGCCTAATAAACTGTCTTTATTAAGTGCCTTTAGGGCATATTCCTTTTTTAGAGACTTGAGACACTTATTTTGGGACGGAGGGAGTACTATTTAACATGTGAAAAATATAAAAATGAACTCGAGGGGATGTGGTGAATGATTATAGAAGCAAGCCTATGGCTATATTTATCACGGACAACTAAATCATAAGCACATTCAAGGACACACTGTTATGATTCTATGGAGAAACAAATACAATACATACACCTTTCATGGCACGTAGGAATATGTGTGCATGACCTGTAGCAACGCATAGGCATTCTACTAGTCTTTATTAAGTGCCTTTAGGGCATATTCCCTTCAGTTTCAAGATATACTTGTTCCGCTCTGGATATTTTATTATTAAGGATGACTGGTGACGTGGGGCTACCTTGCGGGTAGCCCACGGTGAGGCTACCTGGGCCGCGCCAAGGATGGAAAGGCCCGCAGAAGGCCCACTCGGGGTATCTCATATCCTAGTCCAACTCGGTTAGGACTTTAACCTACTGTATCTGTACCAACAACCCGAGACCTGGCTGCCTATAAAGCCAGGAGGGTTGCCCGTCCTAGAGGACAGACGCAAGCTCAGAACCACAAACCCTAGCGAGATCGCAATCTCGCCATTGTAATCGCTACTCACATCAATAACCAGACAAGCAGGAGTAGGGTGTTATCCTCCGGGAGCCTGAACCTGGGTAAACCTTGCTTGTCAGCCGTCGTGATCACCTTGCACTCTCCTATCTCCCCATCAATCAACCCGGGGTGTACAACCCTGGGACTTGCCGAGTTAGAACCTCGTCAATTGGCGCCGTCTGTGGGAAGGTCAAACAAGTGCTAGGATCATGGTCATGCTGGCTCCATCCGCAATGAAGATCGGCGCACCCGCCATCAGGGAGTCGATCCGATTCGGCTCCTTCGAGTACGTCATCCACTCGAAAGCTCATCAATCGGTGTACGCTGATCTGGACAAAGGTATACACGTCACCTTCGGCTCCATATTCTGTTGCATCGATAGTCGTGGCATACTCAGGTCTACGACTACGGCGTTACGCGCGGCGGCATCATCAAAATCGCCGACCACCGCGCCCGCTGGACCCGCGAAGATCGCATCTGCCGCACCCGCGGAGATCGCAACCGCTGGACCCGCGAAGATCGCATCTGCCGCACCCGCGGAGATCGCAATCGCTGGACCCACAAAGATCGCATCTGCCGCACCCGCGGAGATCGCGACCACCGGACCCGCGAAGATCGCATCTGCCGCACCCGCGGAGATCGCAACCGTTGGACCCGCAAAGATCGCATCTACCGCACCTGCAAGGTTTGCGCCAGCAGTACCCGCGAAGAGGACATCTACGTCGACAATCTCGGCAACGACCACGCGAATCGAATCTACTACCCAAACCTCGATCGCGCGGTCAATCATGTCAAGACCCGCCGCTACCATCGCACCCGCACGTGCGACCGGGGGCCCGCGTCCGACATCAACGTCACGCGTGCCCTCATCTTCCTGGAAGTCCCAGGTCTACCCCAAGCCACTCGCACTCGCCCCGTCGAGTGCGGGCACATGGACAATCGCGAAGAGACGCGACAGCGGGTGCGCCGCGCGCCACGTTGCAGCGATTTTCGACCCCGAGCAAGAAGCGGGTGACATAAGCAGCATCGGCAGCACCAACTCTCCAATCCATGCCTACCCCAGGCAGGTCTTCATGGCCGGCACAGCGCCGCATGACGACGACGACGAACCCGCATACCCACTAGAGGTGGACATGCCGGACCAGACGAAGCTTGTCATCACGCGTGACATGGCGATCCAAGCAATGAAGCATGTGGACGAGGGCACGTTCCCGCCACCCAACGCATCTCGAGACGATCACCTGGCGGTCCAGTACTTGCTACGCAAGGAAGGCGAACGAATTCGCGTCGAAAAGGCCGAACTTCTCAGGCGCAAAAGGGACGCGGATACGTCGAGTGCCAGGCGAGCTGCTCTCTCCTTCACATCCTCCACAGAGGTGACTCAGGGTGCACGGCGAACCAGAGCCCGTGTCCCCCACATGGGAGAAGCTGATCGAACAAGGCTCACCCGCAACCTCGACTCTTCCTTCGTCACCGAAGATGAAAACGGGATACCCGTCCCAAAAACGGCAAACGCTGCCTTAATAGCAGTCGAGACGTACCTTCGGCTCACGCAGCCACCGGAGGGTGACACGCGCTCCCTCCTCCACAAGCAACAAATTGCCTCCATAAGGGCAATCGAAGAAGCTCTAGCGGCCAAAGGGCCAGGTAATCAAGCTCGCGAACCAACGACGTCGGGTAACCCGGCGGCACAACAACAGCCAATCAAGGACCTCCGTGACGTCCTGACGCAGAAGACGGTGGACCGCAGTCGCAAGGAACGTTCGGCTAGCGCAACACACACAAACGACCACGCCGATCGCGACTTCGAGCCGTGCGGCGCAGCATGTTTCTCCTTCAACATCCGCGACACCCGCATGCCTAAAAGCTTTAAGTTGACGGCCGGCACACCAAAGTACGACGGAAAGCAAGACCCGAAGCTATGTCTCGAGGACTACCTTATTGCTTGCACCTGCCAAGGCGGAACATCGACCACGGCAATGCAGTACATCCAGCTCATGCTGACAGACTCTGCACGCGGGTGGCTCACAAGCCAATCCAAAGATTCTTTCCGAACCTGGGAAGAGTTCCAGGACAACTTCATCAAAAGTTTCTCGGGAACATTCGCCAGACCAACGACCTGCATCGAGTTGCAGGCCTGCAAGCAAGGGAAAGACGAGTCGCTCCGATCTTACATCCAAAGGTGGACACTCCTCCGCAACACCATGGAACCCGTATCAGAGGACAGGGTGATGGACGCCTTCATGCATGGCGTTGCTCGCCGCGACCTCCGGGAGGAATTTGGTAGGCTCCAGCCGAAGACCACAATAGAGCTAATGAAGACAGCCAACCAATGGGCTGAAGGAGAGGATTACGTCCGCGAAACTTCTCCCAAAAAGGAAGGCGAAACAAGCAACTGGCGCGAGTCACGTCAGAAGAGGAAGGCACGTTACGCGCACGACTCAATCGAGTTAGTAGCGGCGGGTTACGAAACCCCCCGCGAGGTCAAGCGTGAGGGCAGCAGACAGCACGAGCAAAGTCGACAGCCAAGCTCGAGTCAGTACAATCGTGGCAGCAGCAGCATTGACCACAGCGATGGAGGTCAGAAGCGCGAGTGGAAGCGCCCGTTAACCCCGGCAGAGGAACTGATGCAACCCTATAAACATCACTCGTTCCGCAACCCGGTAACAGGAAAGTGGGGTTCAAACCACCTGTTGAAAGATTGCCGCAAAGCAAGGAAGATTTACCATGCCATGCAGCAAATAATCGCCCCAGTACAGGCCATACAGGCGGCACCACAGCTAGCCATACAGGCAGCACCCGCAAACAACAATCAACTGCAGGCGGCAGGAGCGTTCCCCCAGCCGCAGCAGCAGCAACAAGGTCCGCCGGCAGCAGCCGACGCGTACCCAGCAGCGCGGGGACAGCTTAACATGATACAGAAGGGACCCCCGTCGAACAGGAGGCAGAAAATCATCACACGCCAAGTACTTCAAGCCATCAACAGCCCGCGCGTGGTACCAGACTACCTGCGCGGGTCGGAGATACCAATCACATTTTCCAGGGTAGATCACCCAGCGTAGATAGTCCGACCAGGGCACGCCGCACTCGTGATCGAGGCTTTGATCGACGACTACAGCCTGAAGAAGGTGTTCCTAGATGGAGGCAGCGGCATCAACATCATATTCGCCGATACCCTCAGGCGAATGAACAGGTCGACAGAAAAATTGCCGGAATCGGAGACCACCTTCCACGGCATAGTACCAGGGCAACCAATCACACCCATGGGAACCATCACACTCGACGTCATCCTCGGAACACCCGAGCACTTCAGAAAGGAGTCGATAGACTTTGAGGTCGTCGACTGGAAGTCACAATACCACGCCATCCTCGGACGCCCAAGCTTTGCCAGGTTCATGGCAGTACCCCATTACGCCTACCTGATGATAAAGTTACCCGGGCCAAAAGGAGTGATCACCGTCCGCGGCGACTTTGGGCTCTCCAACAGCTGCGACCGCGAGTTTGCCAGAATCTCCGAGTCCTTCGGCGTCGAAGAACGGTTCAAAGCCATATCAGCCGACAACGACAAGACCATCTTCCCGGCTCGCAAAAAGCCTGCCAAAGACGCAGCATTCAACACGAATGACGACACCGTCACCCATCAAGTCCATCCGACTGACAGCGGAAAGACAGTCAAGGTCTCATCAAGCCTGACACCCGCGTAGGAAAGCGCGCTCGTCGAGTTCCTACGTGAGAACTGGAAAATCTTCGCATGGCAACCTTCCGACATGCCGGGGATACCCAGGGAACTCGCCGAGCACTCTCTGAAAGTACACAAGGACGCAAGACCTGTCAAGCAATCCATGCGACGCTTCTCAGGGCCCAAACGAGACGCTATTACCATGGAAGTCGACAGATTATTGCACGCCAAGTTCATCCGAGAGATCAAGGACTCGGACTGGGTCGCTAACCCGGTCCTGGTCGAGAAAAAGAAGACGAAGAAACTACGCATGTGCGTGGACTTCACCGCAGTCAACAAATGCTGCCCCAAAGACCACTTCCCGCTCCCGCGGATAGACCAGATCATCGACTCGACTGCAGGTTGCGAACGCCTATCTTTTCTGGACGCCTACTCAGGTTACCAGCAGATCAGGCTGAAGGTCGAGGACGAAGAGAAGACAGCTTTCATCACACCCGACGGCGTTTTCTGCTACCAGACGATGCCGTTCGGGTTAAAGAACGCAGGTGCCACGTACCAGCGGACAATGCAAGCATCCCTCAAGGGGCTAATCGGGCAGATAGTCCAAGTCTACGTCGACGATATCGTCGTCACTACCCGGAAAGAAGATACCCTAGTCGACGACCTACGCAAGGTCTTCGCCGCACTGGACGTGTACCAGATCAAACTCAATCCAGAGAAGTGCGTGTTCGGCGTGCCAGCCGGAGAGCTACTAGGGTACCTTGTATCCGCAAGAGGAATCGAAGCAAATCCCGAGAAGGTGCAGAACATACTCACAATGCCAGCACCCACGAAGCTCAGGGAGGTGCAACGATTAGCCGGCCGAGTCGCAGCCCTTAGCCGGTTCGTTAGTAAGTTGGGAGAAAAGGCCTTGCCCTTCTACCAACTGATGAAGAAGTCAGACAAGTTCGAGTGGACGCAAGAGGCGCAGGACGCATTCGACCACCTCAAGAAGACACTGACAACCTCTCCGGTCCTCGTGGCACCACTGGAAAACGAGCCGCTCTACCTGTACGTCTCAGCAACAAACAGGGTGGTGAGCACGGTGCTCGTAGTCGAACGCGAAGAAGAAGGGCACAGCCACCCGGTGCAGAGGCCTGTCTACTACCTTAGCGAGGTGCTCACCTTGTCCAAGCAGAATTACCCGCATTACCAGAAGCTGGCATACGGAGTCTTCATGACCTCCAGAAAGGTCGTCCACTACTTCTCCGAGCACCCGATCACGGTGGTAAGCTCCTCTGGACTAGCAGACATCCTCACAAATCAGCGCGCGACAGGACGAGTCGCCAAGTGGGTTGTCGAACTAGGACCATGGGGGCTGAAGTATGCTCACCCGAAGTCTATCAAGGCCCAAGTTCTCCCAGAGTTCACTACCGAGTGGATAGAAGCCCAGCTACCAAATGTCCCCGACCTGTCCAACGCATGGACAATGTACTTTGATGGCTCGAAGAAATTCAAGTCAGCCGGGGCAGGAGTCGTACTCATCTCCCCCAAAGGCGACAAGCTCAAGTACGTCTTGCAGATGGACTTCCCGAAGCCATCCAACAACGAAGCCGAGTACGAGGCCCTGATCCACGGCATGCGAATGGCCAAGAACTGCGGCGCCACGCACCTCATGATCTACGGCGACTCCTATTTGGTGGTGCAGCAAACCATGAAGTCCTGCGACGCCATCGCTGACAACATGATAGCCTACAGAGACCTTTACAATCAGATGGAAGGAAACTTCGACGGCTGCGAGCTACGCCACATCGGCCGTGAAAGCAACGAGGAAGCCGACGCCCTAGCTAACATGGGCTCGGACAGAGTACCAGTCCCACCCGGCGTTTTCCTCGAGTGCATCACGCAAAGGTCCATCAAGACTCAGGGTACAGCAAGCACTGCAACCAACAAAGGCGATGTCAACCCGCCAAGCCAAGACAAGGTCCCCATGGAAGTCATGCTAGTCGAAGCTACATGGACAGGACCATACCTGGCATACATACTGCATCAGAAGCTGCCAGCTGACCCAGTCGAAGCAAAGCGCATCATCAGACGCTCCAAAAGTTTCACCGTTATCAACGGGGAACTCTACAAAAGAAGCATATCAGGAATCCTGCAAAGGTGCATACATCCAGTCGACGGCCAAGCCATCCTACTCGACATTCACTCGGGTACATGCGGACATCACGCAAGCAGCCGGGCGCTGGTGGCCAAGGCGCTGCGAGCCGGATTCTATTGGCTCACAGCCATGCAGGACGCCGAGGAACTGGTGAAGAAATGCACAGGGTGCCAGGAATTTGCCAACAAGCCGCACGCCCCAGCATCAGAGCTCAAAACAATACCACTAGCCTGGCCCTTTGCCCAATGGGGCCTAGACATGGTGGGCCCGCTGAAGAAATCCTCACCCGGAGGCCATACCCACCTCCTGGTCGCAGTCGATAAATTCACAAAGTGGATCGAAGCCGTGCCCATCACAAGTTCGACTGCGTCCACAGCGGTCAACTTCATCAGGTCAATCATCTTCAGGTTCGGAGTACCTAATGGGATCATCACCGACAACGGCTCGAACTTCACAGCCGAGGAATTCAAAGACTTCTGCTCAGAGCAAGGGATCAAGCTCAATTACGCGTCTGTCTCGCACCCGCAGTCCAATGGACAAGTAGAGAAGGCCAATGGCTTAGTCTGCAACGGCATCAAGTAGCGACTGCGCGTACCCCTGAAACGCGCAGCGGGCGCATGGGTGGAAGAACTGCCATCAGTCCTCTGGAGTCTGCGAACAACGCCGAATAGATCTACCCAGTACACGCCATTCTTCATGGTGTACGGCGCAGAGGCGGTCCTCCCCTGCGACATCAAGTTTGACGCACCAAGAGTAGTCGCCTACGACGAGTCAGAAGCAGAGGAAGCACTCGAAGACAGCAGAGACACCCTGGACGAAACACGCGACATCGCCCTAGCACGATCAGCCGTGTATCAGCAGGACCTGCGTAATTATCATACTCGGAGGCTGCGACCAAGAGCGTTCGTGGCAGGCGATCTGGTTCTTCGACTCAAGCAAAAGAAGGTGCACAAGCTCGCTTCCCCATGGGAGGGCCCGTACATCGTAACAGAAGCAATAGGCAACGGAGCATACCGCCTAAAGGACCCGAAGACAGGAGCAGACTGCAGCAACCCGTGGAACGTAGCACAACTCCGCCGGTTCTACGCCTAGTTCAAATCAAGCAGTGTACAAGAAAGCCAACGCGGCAGGTTTCAGACGCACTCTTTTCCTTACCAGGGTACCTGAGGGGACTGGAGGGTTTTTAATGAGGCGGCCTGTTCGCATGAATCAATAAAGTGACTTGAAGAAAAACTGTCTCCTCTTTCCCGTCACTCAAGAAGCTCAAAAATCCTAGGCAGCCACCCGATCCACTCGGGGGCTGACCACACAGGTTGAAATAAAAGCTTAGGCCGCCACCCAACTTACTCGGGGGCTGCGCCATACAAGCATGCCAAAAATCCTAGGTCGCCACCCGAACCACTCGGGGGCTGCGCCATACAGGTTGAAATAAAAGCTTAGGCCGCCACCCAACTTACTCGGGGGTTGCGCCACACAAGCACAGAACCAAAAATCCTAGGCCGCCACTCGACCGACTCGGGGGCTGCGCCATACAGGTCAAGTACAAAATCCTAAGGCGCCACCCGCAACCCACGGGGGCTGCGCCACACAGGTCACACTTGCAATCCTAGGCTGCCACTCGACTTACTCGGGGGCTACGCCAAACAGGACCCAGAAAAATCCTCGGCCATCACTCGAACCTACTCGGGGGCTGCGCTGTACAGGTCAAGTTCAAAATCCTAGGTCACCACCCGACACACTCGGGGGCTGCGCCACAAAGGTCGCACTTGCAATCCTAGGCTACCACTCGACTTACTCGGGGGCTACGCCAAACAGGACTCAGAAAAATCCTCGGCCGCCACTCGAACCTACTCGGGGGCTGCGCTGCACAGGTCAAGTTCCAAATCCTAGGTCACCACCCGACATACTCGGGGGCTGCGCCACAAAGGTCACACTTGTCATCCTAGGCCGTCACTCGACCTACTCGGGGACTGCGCCAGACAGGAATTAATCAAAATCCTAGGCCACCACCTGAACGACTCGGGGGCTGCGCCGCACAGGTCAAGTTGCAAATCCCTAGTCGCCACCTGACAAAATCAGAGACCGCGGCGTACAGGTAACACTTGAAAAACCTAGGCCGCTGCTTGGCATACTCGGCAGCTGCGCCACACAGGTCGAATCAGGCACCCTCACTTTTGAGTAAACATGACAATTCTCATTACTCGAAACAATGCTATAATCTACAACAATGTATTTACGCAAGCAAATTTGCCCTCTATAGCTAACCCTGTACATCAGAAGACAACTACTTTAAACTGCAGGCTCAGCCTTTGGCGCATCGAGAGGACCTACAAGCCGCTCGCTCAAGTCCTGGACTTGCCGGATAATCCGGCGCGCAGCTGGCAAGGTCTCGTCGAAGTCATCGTCACCCGGCAGGCCTTCAAGCACCCGCTCAAGCGGCAGATGTGGCCGGTGCATCCGAACATACGCCAGCGCCGCGTTTGCACCAGCCACAAGCTGAGCGTCGACTACTTCCTTCAACCCTTCGCCATCACGGAACCTCTCCAGCAAGGCAGGCAACCCGTTCGGCTGCGCATTATGCGGGAAGTACACGCGGTTGACGTGCCAAAGTGTCTTCCGGCAGCTCTCCAGAAGAGCGGCAGCGCGCCACGTTCGATCAAGCATCGTGGCAAGGACGCGCCCCCTCGACTTGTTTACCCAGAACTGGCGAGCTTCATAGGAGTCACCGGACGCTTCTCGAGTGACTCGCTCTTCAACGCGAGCCCGCTCGGCCTCCCAATCGGGATTAACATCTGCGCACAAGAACTGCAAGTCAGAAGGAGAAGGACAAACAACAGCGACGGCAGCCGCCAACATGATACATACCCTGCAGCTGCCGACTGATCAAGTCCATCTCTCCAAGCAAAAAATCTTCACGACGTGAGAACTCCGCCGTGGGATGCGACTGGGAGCGCCGCAGCATCCGCTCCGTATTCTTCAGGGTCGCCTCAAGCTCCACCACCTTGTTCTTCAAGTAGGTGATTACCCGCTGGTCATTCGCACTGCGCGGAGGAGCCGGCGTCGCCCGGCGACGGCGAGCACCCGAAGAGGAAGCCGCGCCACTCGGCTCGGCCAAGGGAGAAGGCGGAGCACCATCACGCGTGTCACTCTGTCAGAAATACGCAGAGTCAATACGGAAGCGCGACTGCCAAACACGGTCCAGCTCAGAAGACAGAAAGTCAGCAAAATCAATACTGAAGAGCAAAAGACCCGACAGGGCAATATCCATTACAAACAGGGATTTCAAAATACAAGCCACAGCGACTGCTGCATCCCTACACCTACGCCTACTCTAAGGCCGCGGACTGCGACCGGGAGCGACCCTTCCGAGCAGCCGCTTCAGTCGCCTTAGCAAGGGCCCTCTCGAAGAGTGCCACAAGCTGCGAAGCCAGCTGCGAGGCGCGCTCCTTCACGCCACTCAGCGACGCGGTCCGACCATCAGGCTTGCGAGGAAAACCACTGACGATCTTCTCGAAGTCACCTGGAACTTGGTGGCCTAAAAGGAGCTGGAAGGTGAGCTCGGAGCCGCGTACCGTCTGCGACCGCGTGAAGTCGGCGATGGTGTTCGCGTCCCCAAACGGTGCGGCCAGAGCGTCCACGGTCGCTGGCGGAGGGCTGCCCGGAAAAATGCTTTGATGCACCACGGCCAGGGCTCCGGTCGACTTCTCCAGCGCGGCGGAAGACTTCTTCAAGGCATCCGAAGCGTAGGCGCAGACCCGGTCGAAGAAGCCAACCGCGGTCGCCAAGTCGACCGTGTCGCTCGACGCGTCTTCTGGAGGAGCTCCACCGCAGGTCTCTGCGCCAAAACTCAGTGTCAGGACAAGAGAAGGGACGAAGACTAAGTAAACGTCAAGACGATGCTCACCCCCAAGAACAGCGGCGAGTGAAAGGAGGCGACCGATTTGAGTTTTCTCCTGGGCGACCCGCGCCAGCTCCCGCTCTTGAGACTCACGAAGAGCCTTTTCAAGCTCATCCACCCGGCCAGTAGCCTGGTCCAGCGAGGAACGCAGTTGGTCCCTCTCCTTCTCCAGGCGAACATAAGCCGCGGCTGCGTCAAGCTGCTGGCGATAGTACGGCTGAAAACAAAAAGAACAAGGTATCAATAAAGTTGCGGGCGACTATACTAGTCACCCACACCTTCGGGGGCTACTCCCATCGGGAGCGCTGATCGCGCACCCGATGAGAAATCAGAAATACAAGAAAAACAAGAGAAGACTTACATGGTCCAAGAGCTCAAGGTCCTCGGCAGCCGAAGGAGGAGCCCGGCTAGTCGAGGCCAGGCCGGCGGCCTCAGCATGCACCTTCTCCGCAACCACAGGCGTCTCCAGCCCAGTCGAAGGGCCAGAAGTAAGCTCCGTGTCCCGAAGGGGGGAGCCGATGTTGTCAGAGCGGTGGCTGCAGCAAAATCAAGAACACAAGTCAATTAAAGGGCGAACCCGCAAAGTGCTACTCGAAAAACATGTTGCAAAGAAGCTAACCTGGGGGAGCTGGCGTCGTCGAAGCTCGACAGAGAGGGCGAGGGCATCCGCGCGAAGGACCGTGGCGCTGCAGAGCTGACTGGAGGAACGTCGAGAGGTCCCTTCCAGCCACCCGAAGATTGCGCACCCGGGGACGTTGCCACGGCCTCCTCCTCGGCAACATCCACACCCCTGGCAGGCGACGACGCGGTGGCAGACTCGCCGCGACTCAGAAGCTTCCGCTTCTTCTTCGCGGGTTCCGCCACTTCGTCTTCCTCCTCCACCTCATCGCGGGAGGAATGTGCGGAAGGGATTTCTTCATCCTCATCCTCCTCCTCGATGAACTTCGACTCATCGTCAGGTCCGTTCTCAGGGAGAGGAGGGTAGCTGATGAACAAAGCCCGACCCTAAAGCAGAGTAGACGCAAGTCGAATCAAAATGCAAAGTAGACTCCGGTCGAACAAGTACAACAAGAAAGAGAGAACATACTCACCTCAGGAACGGGGTTCGTAGCCCCGTAAGGAGCAATGGGGCACTTGACGTTGCAGGCGTCCGCGACTCGAAGATTGGTGATGGACCTGACGTTGGCCTCCACCTCCTCGTCGTCCAGCGGTTTGTCGCTAACGCCCTCGGCGGCCCACATCGGGTGGGGCCGGGCGCTCAACGGCTGCACCCGAAGGCGGAAGAAGGTGGCCATCAGAAAGACGCCACCCGCCTCGCGCCCAAGGGTCTCGGTCAGCTCGCGCAGCAGCACCAACAGGGGCCGCACTGCCTCCTTCTCCACGGCAGACAGCGGGTGCGCCCAGGCGCCAGTCTTCCTCAGCCCGCGCCTGCCGTCGAATGCGTCCAGGCCATCTCCGGACGACTGGACGTAAAACCATCGCCGGCGCCACCCTTGGACGGAGTCGGACTTCTTCATCGCAAAGTACGCGGTATCACCGCGCACCTGGATTCCGAAGCCGCCCACTGGGTAGGCCAGCCCACTCTTCCCCACGTTCTTGCGAATGAGGAAGAGCGACTTCCACAGTCCCCAGTGGGGCGCGACCCCCAAGAAGCACTCGCAGAGCACGATGAAGCCCGCGATTCTCAAGACGCCATTGGGGGTCAGATCATGGATCTGAACCCCGTAGGCGTACAAGAGCCCGCGCACAAAATCGTGCATGGGGAACCCGAAGCCACGCGGAACGAAGTCCGCGAAGCAAACGCGCTCCCCATCGCGAGGAGTAGGAAAAACCTCTTTGCCAGGGAGTCGTACCTGGACTTCGTCCGCAGGTGGCAGCAGACCCTGCGCGCGGAGTACATCGACGTCGGCCTTCTTCGTCATCGACCTTTGCCAGTCGCCCTCGGGCTTCTTCATCAGCCCGGCGGCATCGGCGGCGGTGGCGGAGGAGCCAGCAGCGCCCTTCGGCTTGCCCATTGCTTTGGTCACAGGGCGCGTGGGCAAATCGCTTCAAGCTCGAGACGGCGGCGGCAATGGAAGAGCGCAAGAGGAGAGGAAAAGGCAAGAATGGATTGGAGAAGATGACATCCCAAACGCCAGGGCACAGTACTTATTCCTCGAAGACCGGCATCTCAACCGTCCATCGCGAAAGGGCTCCGAGCGAAGCCATCCAGCCGTCCACGTGTCGCACGGAGAAGCCAATCGTCGCCGCCAACTTCCTCCACTACGCACGAAAACCGAGGCGTCGTCGCCGCGCCGCGCAAATTTTGCGCCCAGTTCGGGGACGTGACAGCTGTGGGCGTGGTCATCTCTGACAGCGGGGCCCACCACGTCATGTCCCATCGGGCGCAGAGGCGTGCAGCAAAGCCGTCATCAACGACGTCAGCAAGCCAACGGCTCCGAAACCAACTGAAAAAAAAAACTCGACAGATTCATTCGAGTGGTAAGCTTCACAGCTGAAATCAACAGGGTAAGATCAGCAAGTGATCTGAGCACCCGAAGTAACCTTTCGAGTGGCAAAACAGTAAGCTCAATCAGCCGAATCCATCCAGCAAGTAAGCCAAAGCCGGCTGAATAGAAGCAAGCTTCACGAGAAGAAGCCAAAGTAATTCGACTGCACAAGATTACTCCCATCGGGAGAGGCTGGTTCGACTGAGGAAATTCGAGTTCAGGCTCAAGATCAAGCAATCCAACGGCGCGTCCAGGAAGAAGGAGTCCTTTGTCCGACTCTGAGACTCGATCAAGCACTCGGGGGCTACTGACGTGGGGCTACCTTGCGGGTAGCCCACGGTGAGGCTACCTGGGCCGCGCCAAGGATGGAAAGGCCCGCAGAAGGCCCACTCGGGGTATCTCATATCCTAGTCCAACTCGGTTAGGACTTTAACCTACCGTATCTGTACCAACAACCCGAGACCTGGCTGCCTATAAAGCCAGGAGGGTTGCCCGTCCTAGAGGACAGACGCACGCTCAGAACCACAAACCCTAGCGAGATTGCAATCTCGCCATTGTAATCGCTACTCACATCAATAACCAGACAAGCAGGAGTAGGGTGTTATCCTCCGGGAGCCTGAACCTGGGTAAACCTTGCTTGTCAGCCGTCGTGATCACCTTGCACTCTCCTATCTCCCCATCAATCAACCCGGGGTGTACAACCCTGGGACTTGCCGAGTTAGAACCTCGTCAACTGGTAGATTAGATTATAAAAGGAAAATGCTAGGGAATACCATTTTCTGAAATAATATCTAATTTTATCGGTTTTGTTAATTCTCAGTCGCCGGAGAATTAGCTAAATCTCAGTCGGCTCGACCACCGTTGGAGTTTTCTTTTTGAATTTTTACCACACTATATTAGGTCAGCAAGCCGCATCATTAAAAACCTTCCAGTCCCGTTAGGTACCCTGATAAGGAAAAGAGCGCGCCTGAAACTTGTCGCCTCAACCAAACACAGATACATCGTTTATTACATTGATTTTCACAAAAGGAGGGGGATCGCCATCCCAAATAAAAGACCTATCCGTATCAAAACTCAATCTAGCTAAATTATGTGCTACTTTCTTTGCTTCTCTAGGACAATGAGTAAAGGTAATATTTCCAATGCCTTGAGCCACCTGAAAGCAATCAGCTTGAATAGAAGTGTAGGGGCTCCAAAGTGGTATCATCCCGGTACAGGCTTGAATTAACTCTAAATTATCCGCCTCCACAATCGCTGGAGTGCAAGCCATAGATTCCAAGAGCTTGAGACCTAAACGCAGCGCAAAGGCTTCAGCTGTTGATGAATCAAGAACATTATCCACAGGTTCCGCTATGCCCGAGATTGCTTCGCCTTGGTCATTTCTAATCACAGCCGCCGCCGCACCTGTACCATTCGGAAAAACAAGCATCAACATTAACTTTATATGCTCCAAACGTAGGCTTTGTCCACATTATTTCTTTTGGTTTTGCCATAGGAGATGCCAGTGTCGGCCCAGTGGGAACTGGGGTATCAAGAGCCCATTCCCCCCAGGCCTCGCTCGCGGGCCAGACGGACGAAACGACTAAGGACCAGGCGTCACCGCCTGGCGGGACCCTTGAGAGGCGATTCCCCTCGAGGGCCTGAAGAGAAAGCGAGGGCCTCAAGGGACCCCTCGCCTCAGGGGATCCTCCCCCCGAGGAACCAACCCGCCTGAGGGAAGTCCGACAGGAATCTCCCCTCAGGCCTGAAGGGAAACATCGTCGCCAAGGAAGCCCGGCAGAGCGCACGTGGCCTCTGCCACGCTCGTGCAGTGGCGCGCACCCCCCCCCCCCCCCCGTCTCTGTCCCTGGTGATAAAGTGGTCAACAAAGCTGCTCCGCCTGCTGCGCAGCTGTAAGGACCTTCTACTCTGACGATAAAGCAGGTGGACGGCGCAACCCTCCAACGGAGATCGTCATCGCGGGCTCCACCTCAGAGACTGCCCGCTCTGCTGATAGTACCGCGCGGTCAGCCGCCTGTCGGCCACGGCGCCACCTTTATCAAGAATGGACCGAGTCCATGGACGAAGGGAGCACGGTGGACTCGTGCTCCGCCCCGCCACTGGCAAGTGGGAGCCACCTTGAAGGCCAAGCCGAAGGAGAAGGCTCGAGGCGCCTATAAAAGAGAGAAGATATCCATCATAGCAAGGGTCGGCCCTTTGCGGGCAAAACACCCTTGTAAACCCTAGCAGCGCTGGTTAGGTTAGCCTCTGGCTGGAGGAGGAAGAAGACCATCGCTTCCCTCCCCAGGCAAGAACTGCCTCAAGGGGGCTTCCGGCAAGCTCAATTGTACTGTAACATTCCACATATAATACAGACATGCAGGAGTAGCGGTCTTACCTCCTCACGAGGGCCGTGAACCTGGGTAAAGGACGGTGTCTTCCTTGGTCGGGTGTGCGTCTTCTTCGGGTCCGGCGAGCAACGTCGCGGAGCCACTTGAGGGTTTTAGACCTCCGCGTTCAATCCCCTTTCGAACTACACTTCAGGAAGTGACTACCCCCGATTCTTGGGAGTCATAACCCGACATTTGGCGCGCCAGGTAGGGGATTGAGGCGCGTCAACAACCTTCGAGTTTGTCTCCGCGCCATGGTGAACACGCGCGCCACCCGCACCGCTCGAGTCAACCGACGTGCGCCCGCGGGAGCACACGCGCCCCCAGGTGCCGCGACCACCCGCGCGCGGCGGGGCCGACCCCGCCACGAGGAGCATGTCCCTTCTGGCCCTCACGCGGAGGCACTGGAGCACGACGCCGAGCACCAGGAGGACGCGCAGTCGTCGCACCCGACGCAGCGCCCGAGCGGCTCGGGCCCGGGGAGGACCGACCCCGCGCCCCACACTGCGCTGCTCATGGCGCAGGAGCTGCTCCGCTACCAGCCCACCGCTGAGGCCCACGAGAAGTGGCTCCAACGCCTCAACCACCTTGTCGGCATCGCCACGACGCGCCCCGCTATGTCGCAGTCCAACGTGCACCCCTCTCTCGCGGGCACGGTCGCAACAAATGCGCCTCCGCCACCCCTGGGGCCTGCACCGGCTGCGGCACAAAGGGTCGCTTCGCACGCGTCCTCGCCACACGATTGCTTAATCGTGCAGCACACCACGCCCGACGCTCGTGTGGGGATGGAGCTCCAGCGAGACCGCCAGAACAAGCTCGTGGAGGAGCTCGGCCAGGCGGGACAGCAGAACCGCGGCACACTTCAGCACGGGGTCGCTACGTACACCTCTGGCTGCATGGCGTTCACTCGCTCTTCGCGTCGCGTGGTCTGGCCGCAGAAGTTCAGGCCGGCTCTTCCCAAGGGCTACGACGGCTCCAGCAACCCCGTCGAGTTCCTGCAGCTCTACACCACCTCCATCCAAGCTGCGGGGGGAGACAACAAGGTCATGGCCAACTGGTTCTCCCACGTGCTATGCGACTCTGCGCTGTCGTGGCTCCTGAACCTCCCGGAGGACTCTGTGAACTCCTGGAAGGAGCTCTGCAAGCAGTTCGTCTCCAACTTCAAGGGGACGTACGAGCGCGCCCTCACCCACAATGATCTGCGTGCTGTGGTGCAGAGGAAGGATGAAACGCTCTGCAAGTACATCCATCGCTTCAGCAGAGTGCGCAACAAGATCCCGAACATCCCGGACACTCAAGTCATCGCCGCTTTCCGCGAGGGCGTCACAAACAGCAGGATGCTCGAGAAACTGGGCATCCACGACAAGCTCACCTCTGTGGTCGAGCTGTTTGACATGGCGGACAAGAGCGCCAAGGTTGAAGAGGGACTCCTCTTCGTGAAAATGTCCTTGAGAGGGGACGATCATGCTGAGGGGTCCAAGAGTCAGAAGAAGAAGGAGGAGCCCAAGCGCAAGCCCACCGCAGTTCTCGCGGCAGAGCCTGACACAAAAGGCACCCGCAGGGACTCCCCCGAGGCTGGAGAGAGGAAAGATGATCACCGCCCTTTCTGCATCTACCACAACAGGCGCGGCCACTCTACTGAGTCCTGCTATGACCTCAGAAGACGGCGACAGCCGCGGTCGAGGCCGTGGCTACCACGGGAGCGGACGAGGGAGGCTACCAGAATCCAGCTGGAAATCGAGCCAACGCCGCAGAAAAGAACGACAACCTCCCTGACGAGGAAGACGGCGGCTACCAAGCCCCGAGGGGCGCCATTGCCTGCATCCTCGGGGGGGGGGGGGGCGCAGGCGCCAAAGTCAAACAACCAGTTCAAGCAGTTTTCCCGTGAGCTCAACGCCGCCCTCCCAAGCACGGAAACCTCCAGGCCCCTCAAGTGGTCGCAGTACACCATCGCCTTCGACGCTCAGGACCACCCCAAGTCCACTAAGACTGTTGGAACCCTCCCGCTGGTCTGCACCCCCACCATCGACACCGTGGCTGTCTCCAAGACGCTCATCGATGGTGGAGCAGGCCTGAACGTTATCTCCATAGATACGTTCGAAGCGCTTCAAGTGCCCTACGAGCGGCTTATGCCCTCGAGGCCCTTCACGGGGGTCACCAGCGGCTCGATCGAGCCTCTAGGCCAGGTCAGGCTTTCCGTCACCTTCGGGAGCGAGGAAAATTACCGCACCGAGCACATCGACTTCGATGTTGCGCACATCGGCCTGCCGTACAACACCATCCTCGGCTACCCCGCGCTCGCGAAGTTCATGGCCGTCACGCACCATGCGTACAACATGGTCAAGATCCCCGGCTGCGCCGGCACGATCACCATACGTGGGTATGTCCTAGACGCTACGCGCGCTGTTGAGACAGCCTACAAGACCGCCGCCATGGCCTTCCCCGCAGACGAGGACCAAGAGCCTCTCGAGAGGCCCAAGAAGAAGAAGCAGTTGTTCTCCCAGGAGGCAGCTGCTACAAAGAAGATCTCTCTGGGCTAAGGTAGCTCGGGGGCTGAAGGCTCGGGGGCTAGCGTCACCATTGGCGCCGCGCTGCCTCCCAAATAGGAAAGCGTGCTCGTCGCCTTCCTCCAGGCAAACTCCGACATGTTCGCATGGACGCCTTTGGATATGTCTGATGTACCGAGGGAGGTGATCGAGCACCACTTGGCCGTGTGCCCAAACACGCGCCCCGTCAAGCAAAAAGCAAGAAAGCAAGCCCCCGAGAAGCAAGCATTCATCGTCAAGGTGGTCGAGAAGCTCAAAGCGGCAAAAGTCGTTCGTGAAGTCGCGCACCCCACTTGGCTCTCCAACGGCGTGGTAGTCCCAAAACCCGCCGGCGGAGGCCGCCTCTGCATCGACTACACTGATGTAAACAAGGCCTGCCCAAAGACCCTTATCCCATGCCCAGAATCGACCAGATCGTGGACAACACGGCAGGCTGCGACCTCCTCTGTTTTCTTGATGCCTTCTCTGGTTATCACCAGATTAAGATAGCTAAAGAGGATGAGGAGAAGACGGCTTTACTCACCCCATGCGGTGTGTATTGCTACGTCTGCATGCCCTTCGGCCTAAAAATGTCGGAGCCACTTTCCAGAGGTTAATGAGGATAGCCCTTGGCGGGCAAATGGGGCGAAACGCTGAAGCATATGTCGATGACATCGTCGTGAAGTCGCGAGAAGGAAATACTCTTCTCGGAGACCTTAAAGAAACCTTCGCCAGCCTGCGCAAGGTGAACATCAAGCTCAACCCCGCCAAGTGCGTCTTTGGAGTACCTTCAGGCAAATTGCTGGGGTTCCTCGTGTCCCATCGGGGCATAGAGGCGAACCTAGACAAAATCAAGGCCATAGAAGGCATGCAACCTCCACGCAGGCTCAAGGGCATGCAACGCCTGGCAGGCTGCATGGCCAGCTTGGGTCGATTCATCTCCAAGTTCGGCGAAAGAGCCCTGACGTTTTTCAAGATCATGAAAAGAACGAGCACTTTCAAGTGGACCCCTGAAGCTGAAAAAGCATTTGAGGACTTGAAGAAGTACTTGGCCAGCCCACCTGTAATGGTCGCCCCAAGGCCTGGCGAGCATCTGAAGCTGTACTTGTCAGCTACTCCACAAACAGTCAGTGTTGTCCTTGTGGTGGAAAGAGAGGAGCCTGTACTTCACAAGAAGAGTGCAACCACTACAAAGAAAAAGCCTCCTGATAAAGAACTCGACGAAAGGGCAGTCCCCACAAAGCCACCGCCAGGCCCAAAGGCTCAAGAGGGGACCGCTCCGGGTCAATCGCTGCAAGAGGTTCATGCCAAAGGGACTGAGGAGCCTCAAGAGGCTAACACACTCGTGGCTCAGGAGGAGAGCTGCGAGGCCACGTCCCTCGAGGCCACGTCACTCGAGGCAAAGTCCCTCGAGGCCATGTCACTCGAGGCCACGTCCCTCAGGGCCACGCCCCTCGAGGCAAAGTCCCTCGAGGCCACGTCCCTCGAAGCAAAGCCCCTCGAGGCCACGTCCCTCGAGGCAAAGTCCCTCGAGGCCACGTCACTCGAGGCCACGCCCCTCGAGGCAAAGTCCCTCGAGGCCACGTCCCTCGAAGCAAAGCCCCTCGAGGCCACGTCCCTCGAGGCAAAGTCCCTCGAGGCCACGTCACTCGAGGCCACGTCCCTCAGGGCCACACCCCTCGAGGCAAAGTCCCTCGAGGCCACGTCCCTCGAAGCAAAGCCCCTCGAGGCCACGTCCCTCGAGGCAAAGTCCTTCGAGACCAAGCCCCTTGAAGCCAACCCCATCGAGGGCCAAGCTGTACCACCTCAGGCGAAAGACGCCAAGGAAGCAGGAACTACTCTCGTCGAGCATCCAGTTTAATTCGTCAGCACAGTACTACGTGATGCTCGTGAGCGGTACCCGGTGCAGCAGAAGCTTCTCCTCACACTCCTCATCGCCTCAAGAAAGCTGCGACACTACTTCCAGGGGCACCCCATCACGGTGGTAACCTCTTTCCCCCTGGAGCAAATTCTGCGCAACCCAAATGCAACAGATCGTGTCGCGGGATGGAACATCGAGCTACAGCCATTCAATTTGCGCTTCGATACCACAAGAGTAATCAAAGGAAGAGCGCTGGCAGACTTCATCGCCGAATGGACTGATCCAACCCCTGAAGAGCCATGGGAAGAAGGGCACGAGTCCTCTGGAGCCGCAATGCCCAGCCTCTGGACCATGAAGTTTGACGGAGCTTTCGCTTGTCGCCGCGGTGGGGCAGGCGTAGTCCTGACCTCACTCAAAGGCGATAAGTTGTATTACGCAGTCCAGCTGTGCTTCGGAATCTACAAGATATCCAACAACATCGCCGAGTATGAAGGGCTGCTTGCTGGCCTACGCGCCGCAATCGCCCTAGGCGTCAAGCATATACTCATCAAGGGCGAGTCCCAGCTGCTCGTCAACTTCTCCAACAAAAGCTACAAGCCCAAGGACGACCACATGGCCGCATACCTTGAAGAGGTTCGTAGGCTGGAGAAGAACTTCAGGGGAATGGAGCTCATGCATATCCCAAGAAAGGAAAATCAAGAGGCTGATGACATCGCCAAGCGTGCATCAAAGCGGCAGGCTCAGCCGCCAGGTGTCTTTGAAGAGAGGCTCGTCAAGGCATCCATAAAGCAGCCCCTAGAGGTCCTGCCCGCAAGCACAGACGAAGCGCTCCCGCCACCACCTGCAAGCAGCTCCAGGCTGCAGGCCCCCCACAGGGGAGTGTCTGTTGCTCACAGCGGTGCACCAAGAGGCAGGATGGATCGACGAGATCAAAGACTACCTCCACAAAGGGATCCTTCCCGAGGAAGATGTTTAAGCGGAGCTAATTGCCCGTCAAGCAAAATCGTACCAAATCCTCGAAGGAATTCTCTACTGCAAGCGCCCAAACGGCATCGCGCTCAAGTGCGTCCCTCCTGAAGAAGGAAAACTGCTGATTAAGGTCATCCACAGCGGGGAATGCGGCCACCATTCGTGCGCCCGCACCCTCGCAGGAAAAGTCTTTAGGAGCGGCTCCTATTGGCCTCAAGAGCTTCAAGATGCAGCGGACATCATTCAAGCTTGTGAAGCCTGCCAATTCCACGCCAAGCAAATCCACCAACCAGCAGGCCGTTTGCGGTCTGGGGGCTGGACATCCTGGGACATTTCCCAACGGCGCAAGGTGGATATCGCTACCTCTTCGTGGCCATTGACAAGTTCACATAATGGCCTGAAGTGGAGGCGACGCGCACAATCACAGCAGGCGCGGCGGTGAAATTCACCAGAGGCCTGGTCTGCCGCTTCGGAGTGCCTAACCGCATCATCACCGACAATGGCTCGCAATTCACAAGCGGCATATTCAGACACCGCGCAATTCACCGACAAGTGCCTAACCTGCTGCTCCTTGAAGGGCTAAGACACCGCGCCGCCCTACGGGCGTCCAAGTACCAGCAGTGCGTCCTCAGGCGAATCCTCTCCAGGGAAGGCCTCCACAAGCTGTCCCCGATGTGGGAAGATCCCTACTGGGTCACCCACATCGCCAGGCCTGGCGCGGCTCGCCTCGAGACGGAAGACGGTGTCCCCGTCAAGAATCCATGGAACATCATGCATCTGCGCAAGTTCTACCCGTGATCATTATCACGTCAGGGCATTTAGCGAAAGAGGCAGCCCACGGCTCAACCTCCAAGCACCTTTTTGTCCCTCAAGGTTAAAAGCTCAAGGCTTAAACCTCGCAAACTTTTGTATCCGCAAGGAACAAGTTAAAAAAGTGATTATTGTCACGCCCGTGATCATTGTCACGTCAAGACGTCAAGCGGACGAGGCAGCCTACGGCTCAACCTCTAAGCATTTTTCGTCTCCAGAGGTTAAAACGCCAAAAGGCTTAAACCTCCAAAAACATAGCTTTGTCTCCTAAAGGAACAAATGCCAAAGTGGTCATTGCCACACCCGTGATCATTGTCACGTCGAGAAGACAAGCGGAAGAGGCAGCCTACGGCTCAACCTCCAAGCAATGTCGTCTCTAGAGGTTAAAACGCCAAAAGGCTTAAACCTAAAACACATGCTTTGTCTCCTAAGGGAACAAACACAACTGTGGTCATTGCCACGCATGTGATCATTGTCACGTCGAGATTCCTAGCGGAAGAGGCAGCTTACGGCTCAACCTCCAAGCATTCATGTCTCTGGAGGTTAAAACGCCAATGGCTTAAACCTCCAAAGCCCCAAAGGCTTCACTCGAGGGTAAACCCTCCGAGCTCTCAATTAAAACGAGCCACCTCAGGTCGTTGAGAGTCTCTGCCACCAACAGGTGGTCCCCATGCCTCGACATGGTCAGAGCATTAACTTGGCAACCCCAAGCATAATGACTCAATCTCGTTCCTAAGTGAACTTAGCGCTTCGGCGCCGCTTAAAAAACGTTTTTTGGGGGGTTTTTAATTACGCATTACTATTGTTGAAGTGTGCGCCTATATCTCTCCACATACGTACCTCGCGAGCGGGGGCTGAGTATGGTGCCAGTGCCTCAAATGACACACCAGCAGCACTGCAAAATCCAAGAGTCCGAGCTCTGGCTGGAGGGCAATACCCCACAAAAACGCCATCTCTATAGAGGACCTTGGTACTTACTCTCCTCGCAAGGAACGCCTGAGGGGACCTATAAGCGCGAACGAATCCCTTGATCCGTGTTCCAGCGTTTGGGTTCGCCCCTCTAATACCTGCAGGGAAGAATTACCCCGCGACTCCTCAAGCGGGCAACCTCGCCAGGCGAAAAGCCTCCCCAAGGAGCGACCCCTCAAGTGGGCAATCTCGCCAGGCGAAAAGCCCCCCCAGGAGCGACCCCTCAAGTGGGCAACCTCGCCAGGCGAAAAGCCTTCACAGAGCGAAAACCTCGAGAAGCTAAGTCTCGCACCCACACTTTAAGAGCGTTTTTCTCTCCCTAGCGCGCGTCTTTGCCCCTCGAGCGACTTCGTTTTCCCTTACGCTTCATGGACTACTCGCACGTCTAAGGGGGGCACTTGAGCATCACGACTCAAGGCTCTTACCTCTCCTAGGCCTAAACTCCCCCCGGGCTTGCGGAGTCATTGCTCCAGCATACCGAGGTGGCGGAGTCATGGCACGAAGAGATAGGACCTAACGACGCAGAGAACAAATAGACATCAAGATGAGTCCAAAGAGACCTCACGAGGGGCAGACAAGCTCGAATTAAAACAACAATTAAAAGTATATTACAAGCCAAAAGTTTCAAGATGTCTAAAGCACACAACTGGTGCAGATACAAGCGCTCGCAGGCGCAGTCAAGAAAGGCTCAGGGGGATGTAGCATCACTTTGAGCCTCCTCCGCAGCGCCACCTTCGACCTTGGTGGAGCGGGCCTCCTCCTCCGCAGCGCCATCTTCGACCTCGGCGGAGCGGGCCTCCTCCCCCCTGAAGTCCGACGCAGCCTCCACACGCCTGAAGCGGTTGCAGAAGGCATCCACCTGCTCGCGGAGGGAAGACGAGATGCACTGCGCGCCCTCGCCGGGAGCAACTTCGGTCACCAAGCGGAGGTCAAAGTCCGGCACAAGGAGCTTGATGTTGGTGAAGATGCGATCAACAACCACCCCCAAGAGATGCCTGCTCTCGTCTTCGATCACCTCGCGAAGCTCGGCGACAGGGCCCTCCAGCGCCGCGAAGAGCTGGTCAAAATAGGCCAGGAACGTGGCGGCGTTGTCGTGGTCTTGGGTCCTAGGAGACGGCGCGTCTGCGCCGAGCCGCGCCGCAAGCTCACCACCGCGCGCGACCAGCTCTTCAAACAGGCGGTCGCACTGCATCGCAGGCGCACTGGACGAAGGGCCAGCGCCGTGAGTCGCCACGTCGTGAGCCTCCTCCGCTCGGCGCCAACAGGCCTTGGCGCGCTTGAAGCGGCGCGCCAGCTTGCTCGGCCTTGAGGCGGTCCTCCCGCTTCCGCAGCCGAGCGCGGTACTTCTGGAGAAGGGACCGACGGAGATGTCTCTCGTGCTCCGCGAGGGCCCTCTGCGCCGCTCTCGTCCTCTTGGCGAAGCGCCGCTCCGAGCGCTCGTCGGAGCGCTTCTGAGCAGTGACGTGCTCGTCGAACTTCGAGATCGCCTGGGCCAGGCCTCCCTCGTGCGCTTCGAGGGCCTCACGCTGGGCAGCCAAGTCCTTCTCCACCTGGAGACACTGCTCTTCGCGCCGATGCAGCTCACTCCCCATGAGGGCCAGCTGCCGATCGCGCTCGGCCAAGCACTTGCGGTCCTCCTCCAGAGCGGACTGCGCGGCCTGGTGGACAGAGAGTAGATGGGACTCCAACCGGTCCAGCTCGCAGCGCTTCTGCGCCAGCGAGCCCTCCATCGCCTCACGCTCAGCTGTGGCCCCTCGCAGGAGCTCCGCAGCGGCGTCGCGCTCTGCCTGGAGGGGCTCGAGTAGCTCTACGGCATCGCGAATGGCTCCGTCGCGGATTTCCTTGGCAAAGCTGATGGCCTCTTCGCGGGCTGCCTGCAGCGCCGAGTCCTCCAGCCGGCGCGCCTCGACGGCCGCATGGAAGGACGCCCATGATCTCGCAAGTTCCTACTGCTGCTGGGCGAGCCGTATGTCACCAAGGGCGAGGTGGGCCTCCAGGCCCTCCAAAGACTCCCGTACAAGGCCGAATGCCACCTCGCGGCGCCCCGCGCTCCAATCCCAGCCTCGGAGAACCAGTTCCTGGCTAGATGAGGGCCCAGCTGCAGCGACCGGTCCCGTGAGCCCTGCCCCACGTCGAGCTCGGGGGCTGGGTGTGGCTCCACCTCCATCCACACCGGCCTCCGCTGCGGCGCTCGAGCCATTAAGACGCTCATCTTCTCCGGTAGGGCGAGGTGGCGAGGCCGCACCCCCTTCTGCGGCCGCACTTGCGCCTGCGGGAACCTCGGTCGCTCCCTACAGTGGTGGCGAGGCCGCACCCCCTCCTGCGGCCGCACTTGCGCCTGCGGGAACCTCGGTCGCTCCCTCCAGAGGTGGCGAGGCCGCACCCCCTCCAGTGGCCGCGCTTGCGCCTGCGGGAACCTCGGTCGCTCCCTCCAGAGGTGGCGAGGCCGCACCCCCTCCTGTGGCCGCGCTTGCGCCTGCTGAAGCCTCGGTCGCTCCCTCCAGAGGTGGCGCGGGCACCGCGGGCGAGCATTGTGGAGGTGACGCAGGCGGCGGCGTCACTGCGCGCGGCGACGGCAGCATGCGGAGCAAAATTGACTCGCGGGGTGGCGTGGCCGCGCGAGGAGGAGTCGGAGCACGAGGTGACGCGGGAGTCGTCTCCTCCGTGCTGTCCACTAGCAGAGGCTCGGGAGGCGCTGTTTGAGGCTCAGGCGCCCCCTCTAGGGGCACGGCCGCTCCCTCCTGAGGCGCCCCCTCCGCTGGGCCTGGAGTGGACGTCTCCACAGGCCTCGTGCGCTCGCCAGCCGCCACCGCAGCTGCGGCTCTCTTTGCACCTGCTGCCTCGCGGAGCTTGCGACGCTTTGCAGGCACCAGATCACTGGAAAAAGTCCAAAGAAGGTTGTTCAGGAGAAGACGGAGCAGGGGGGACAACAAAAGCCAAAAATAACCAAGTGGTGGGAATACTCACCATGAAGGGGAAGCACCGGCGTCGACCCACGACAGGCCGGGAGAGCGCCAGGAAGGTGTGGGATTGGCACCTGATCCCTCCAGAGGCGTCGCCGCTTTTCTTTTGGAGGGGAAGTCGGAGGGCCTCGCCCCAGAGCGATCCACCATCGCCTTGGTGCGAGGCTCGCGCCTCCCCGGCGAAGCATCTGTCTCAGAGGCCATCCCCGCCTCAGACGCCTCCTCCTCGAGGCGCGAAGGCGTCGTCATTGCCCAACGAGATGTCGCAAATCTCGTCGGTGAATGGCTCGTACCTCGCAGGGGGCGCCCCTCCCGTCGCGGCCTCTTCCTCGCCGCTCCAGGCACGGGAGGCGGACGAAGAATCAACACCCACGACTGCGCGCGCCAGCGAAGCGACCTCCTGATCCATCAAGCCCGCCAGACCACGAGGAGTAAAATCCGGCATTCCGTCCAGGATATCCACGCGGTCGCTCACGGGAAGCTGATGCAGAGGACGCACGGAGCCGGCGATCTTCCCAGGCACATCCGGACTGGCAAAGAGGATGTTTAGGATGGTGTCGACCACGTCCGAGCCAAGGTCCTCCGGATGAAGCCACATTGGGTCGGAGGGCCCAGCATACATCCACATCGGCTCCGAGTGCGCCTGAAGGGGGGCGATGCAGCGTGCCACGAAGTCCGCCGCGACCATCTGACCCGTGAGACCCTCCTCGCGGAGAAATCTCAAACGCCCCTCCAAATAAGCGTTGTCCGCACCGCGAAGAGCAGACTTGCACCCGTGGGAGTTCTTCACGTGCGGCGCCTCCCGGACGTCCAGGAACGCGCAGGGTGACGAGACGCCGATGAGCAGCCACTTCTGGCGAAAGTCACCCACTTCTTGAGCAGGGCCGTGACAGGCTTATCCCCACTCCAGGACATGGGGATGTATACGTGCCCCATGCCGTACGCGATGCGGAAGGAGACGCACCCCGTCCTTTCGCCACCAGCCGTGCACCGCAGCGAGTAGAAGGTCCTGAAGAGCGCTACCGAAGGGTGCACGCCCAGATAAGCCTCGCAAAGGTAGGCGAAGATGGACAAGATGAGTATGGAGTTTGGGTGAATATGGAGGAGTTGAATTTGGTAGAATTCCAATACTGCCTCCAAGAAAGGCGAGTACGGCGGCACCAGCCCTGCGGTGATGTCGGGTTATGACTCCCGGGAATCGGGGGTAGTCACTTCCTGAAGTGTAGTTCGAGAGGGGATTGAACGCGGAAGTCTACACCCTCAAGTGGCTCCGCGACGTTGCTCGCCGGACCCGAAGAAGACGTACACCCGACCAAGGAAAACACCGTCCTTTACCCAGGTTCACGACCCTCGTGAGGAAGTAAGACCGCTGCTCCTGCCTGTCTGTATTATATGTGGGAGGTTACAGTACAATTGTGCTTGCCGAAAGCCCCCTTGAGGAAGTTCTTGCCTGGGGAGGGAAGCGATGATCTTCTTCCTCCTCTAGCCAGACGCTAATCTAACCAGAGCTGCTAGGGTTTACAAAGGTGTTTTACACGCAAAGAGCCGACCCTTGCTACGATGGAGGTCCTTCCTCTTTTATAGGCGCCTCCGGCCTTCTTCTTCGGCTTGGCCTTCAAGGTGGCTCCCATTTGCCAGTTGCGGGGTGGAGCACGAGTCCACCGCGCTCCCTTCGTCCATGGACTCGGTCCATTGTTGATAAACGGCTAACGGCACTTAGTGCCCAGCCGGGCCGAGCCACACGGCACTCGGACGACTAACGGCTTTGCACGATCTGGGGCGTGAGTCGTGGGGGGTCCCACCACGTCCCGATAACTGCTCTTGGAGGGGACATAAAGCTCGAGCGCTACGGCAGCGTTATTGTTTCCAACTCCTCGCAGAAAATTCCGCTCCACAGAGCTCTCCGCCTCCGCGCTCTCCTGCGAGTTCCTGTTCTCCAACTCCTTCCAACCTTTGCGCCCGTGACGATGAGTCCTCTCAAGAGCAAGGGCAAGGCCGCCACGGGGTCTTCTTCCCAGGCGGAAGCCACGGAGACCGTGATGGGCGCGGCGCTGCTCGGCGTGCGCGTCAACGAGAAAGCGCTCTCCAAGGTCCGTTATTTTGTGGCGGACCGGACGAACGAGCACGGCGCCACCGCCCTGAAGCCCGCGACGCACGGGAAGCGCCTGCGTGGATTTTTTCCGGTCTTCCAGCACTGCCTGGCCGCGGGACTAGTGCCGCCCTTCTCTCCGTTCCTGGAGGCGGTGCTGGCGTTCTACCAGGTGCAGCTGCTGCACCTGCACCCCAACTCCATCCTCATTCTCGCCGTCTTCGCCTACCTCTGCGAGGCGTACCTGGGTCTGAATCCCACGGTGGGGCTGTTCCAGTGCTTCTACACGCTCCGGAACACGGCGAAGAACGAGCGCTCCGGGTGCGTCTCGTTCCGCATCGTCGACGGCATGGGGGGTGTCTACATCCCCATGTCTTGGAGCGAGGGCAAGGCCGTCACGTCCGTGACAAAGAAGGTAGACCACTTCCGCCAGAAGTGGTTCTTCGTCGGGGTGGAGCGTCCCTGCGCCTTCCTCGAGGTCCCCGACGAGCCTCCGGTGAAGAACTCTCACTGGGGCAAGGCTATCTTCGACGGCGCCAAGAACGCGAGCCTGATGGGGCGCATGAGCTTCCTTCGCGAGGAGGGCCTCACAGGGCAGATGGCCGTGGCGGACTTTGTGACCCGCCGCATCGCGCCCCTCCAAGCTCACTCGGTCCCCATGTGGATGTACTCGGGGCCGAACGACAAGATGCGGCTCCACGTCGAGGATAACGACAAGGATGTCGTCGACAACATCCTCTCCGCGCTCTTCGTCAACCCCTCCGTGCTCCCCGCTGATGAGGTCCGCGCGGCGCTCCGTCCCCTTCACCAGTACAACCTGACGGAGTGCATGGCCCTCCTGGAGGGGATGCCTTCATTTTCCCCGACAGGCCCGACGGAATCCGACGCGCCGCTGCCGGCCCCGCGGGGAGCGGAGGGGGCCGATTCTCCCTCGGCCACCGGAGCTGGCCTGGGCAAGGAGGAAGCCACAGCGGGGGAGGTCTCCTCTTCTAGGGTTGGGCCCCTTGCTGACGAGATTCGCGATGTCTCGTCAGGCGACGAAGATGCCTTCGTGGTGGCGCCCTCGCGCCCCGTGGAGGAGGAAGCTGAGGAAGGGGAGGCGTCAGACGCAGAGGGCTCTCCGGGGAGGCGCGGACTTCGCACCAAGGCCGCCGTGGACCACACAGGGGCGAGGCCTTCTGACGTCCCTCCCAAGAGGAAAGCAGAGGCGCCCCCCGCGAGGCCTGCTTCCAAGCCCTTTCCCTCGTGGCGCTCGTCAGGCCTGGCGTGGGTCGACGCCGGCGCTCCCCCTCCAGGGTGAGTTTATACGTCGTTGGGTCGTTTGCCCTTTTGGTTTCTAATTCCACTCCACCTTTTGCTGAAACCTTTCCTTGCGCTCTTGACAGCGGACCTGCGCCTGCCAAGCGCCGCCGGCTCCGCAAGGCGTCCGAGGTGAAGACCGCCACAGCAGGGGCCGTGGCTGACGAGGCCGCGAGGGCTGAGGGGGCGGCCCCGACGGTCCCCCTTGAGGAGGCCCCTCAAGTAGAAACAACGGCGCCCCTCGCGGGGCCGGCTGGTCCACCCGAGAAGGAGAGCGCCGTAGGCCCGGATGCCCCTGCAGCACCGCGCGAGTCTCCGTTGGTGGAGGGCTCGGAGGCGAGGACTTCTGCGCCCGCTGGTGCCGCCGCTCCGCCTCACGCGGCTACGCCTCCGCGCGAAATCACTCCGCCACGTGCGGATACGCCGCCGCGCGAGGCCACTCCGCCACGCGAGCTGACGCCGCCGCGCGTGCCGACACCTTCGGATGTGAATGCTGAATCATCTGCGCCCAACGCCTCTGCGCAGCCCGCGATGGAGGCCTTCGAGGCGCCGGCGGGTGCGGGCGCGTCCACCGGGGACGGTTCCTCCTCTTCTCCGCGCCAGGCTGGAGGCGAGGAGAGCCTCGCGGCCGCAAGGTCTGAAGGAGGCGCGGGCACGGGCTCCGACGGGGCTCCAGCCAGCCCCCTTGTCCTTCCCACGGCAGGACCTGCGGGACTCGACACCGAGGTCGGCACTTCTGCGAGCCGAGACCTGGTGCTCCGCGGCTGGGACTGGAGCGCAGGGCGTCGCGAGGCCGCCTTCAGCCTCGTGAGGGAGTCCCTGGAGGGCTTGGAAGCGCACCTCGCCCTCGGGGACATATGGCTCGCTCAGCAGCAGAAGGAGCTGGCGGGAGCGTGGGCGTCCTTCCACGCGGCAGTCGAGGCGCACTGGCTGGAGGACTTGGCGCTGCAGGCCGCCCGCGAGGAAGCCGTCAACTTCGCCAAGGAGACCCGTGAAGCGACCGCCCGCGACGCTGTGGAGCTGCTCCTCCCCCTTCAGGCAGAACGCGACGCTGCCGCGAAGCTCCTGCGCGAGGTCGGGGCGGAGCGCGAGACGATGGAGGGCTCGTTGGCGCAGAAGCGCCGCGAGCTGGGCCAGCTGGAGGCCCAGCTGCTCTCCACCCACCAGACCGCATCGGCTGCTCTGGAGGAGGACCGCAAGGCCTTTGCCTAGCGCGAGCGGCAGCTGGTCCTCGAGGACGAGGAGCTGCAGCAGCGCGAGGAGCAGCGCCTCCAGGCGGAGAAGGACCTGGCTGCTCAGCGCGAGGCCCTCGAGGAGCGAGAGAACGAGCTGGCCCAGGCGACTCTGAAGTACGAGGACAACGTTGCTGCCCAGAAGGTGGCTTACGAGCGCTTCGAGCGGCGCTTCGCCGAGAAGAAAAAGGAGGCCGAGGACGCCCTCGCGGAGCGCGAGAAGCAGTTCTGCAAGTCCACTTCTCAGAAGTATCGCGACATGGCCCAGGCGCAGGAGGACCGCTTCAAGGCCAAGCATGCCGCGGACGCTCGGAAGATCGCTGAGCTTGAGAAGGCCAACTCCAAGCTGGAGGCCCGCCCCACTCGCGCTAAGGACGGCCGTCGCATGCTCATGTTCGAGGCGTTGGTCGCTCATGGCAACGAGCTGGCTTCGCAGATGGGAGCAGATGCGCCGCAGACCGACGTCTGGGGCCGCGGCGACGTTGCCATGTACTTGGTCTACTTCGAACAGCTCTTCGCCGCGCTTGAGGGCCCTGTCGCCGAGCTTCGGGAGATGATCGAGGACGAGAGTCGGCAGCTCTTGGGGGTGGTGGTTGACCGCATCTTCACCAACCTCAAACTTCTCACGCCAGGCTTCGACCTGGGTTCTGTGACCGAGGCCTCCCAAGGCGAGGACGCACAACGGGTCTCAAGTTCCCTTCGCGAGCAGGTGGACGCCTTCTGCAACCGCTTCAGGCGCGCGGAGTCTGCGCCGGAGGACAGCGAGGAGGAGGCCTGCTCTGCCGAGGCTGTCGGGGCCGCTGCGGAAGAGGTCCAAGATGGCGCTGCTTCTCATTGACCCATCCTTTATTGCGCATGCGAGCGTTTGTATCTGCACCAGCTGTGTGCTTTTAGACACCTTAAGACTTTTTGGCTTGTAATATACTTTTAATTGCTGTTTAAATTCGAGCTCGTCTGCCCCTCTTGAGGTCTCTTTGGACTCATATTCATGTCTATTTGTTCTCTGCGTCGTTAGGTCCCATCTCTTCGTGCCATGACTCCGCCACCTCGGTCCGCGGGAGTAATGACTCCGCAAGGCCTAGGGGGGAGTTTAGGCCTAGGAGTGGTAAGAGCCTTGAGTCGCGATGCCCAAGTGCCCCCCTTAGACGTGCGAGTAGTCCATGAAGCGTAAGGGAAAGCGAAGTCGCTCGAGGGGCAGAGACGCGCTAGGGAGAGAAAGCGCTCTTAAAGCGTGGGTGCGAGACTTAGCTTCTCGAGGTTTCCGCTCTGCGAAGGTTGTTTGCTTGGCGAGATTGCCCACTTGAGGGGTTGCTCCTGTGGGGGCCTTTTGCCTGGCGAGGTTGCCCGCTTGAGGGGTCGCTCCTGAGGAGGCATTTTGCCTGGCGAGGTTGCCCACTTGAGGGGTTGCTCCTGTGGAGGCGTTTTGCCTGGCGAGGTTGCCCACTTGAGGGGTCGCTCCTGTGGAGGCCTTTCAGGCTTGCGGGGGAAATCTTCCCTTCAGATTTTAGAGGGGCGAACCCAAATGCTAGAACACGGATCAAGCGATCGTGCGCGCTTATAGGTCCCCTCAGGCGTTCCTTGCGAGGGGAGTAAGTACCAAGGTCCTCTGTAGAGATGGCTTGCTTGTGGGGGATTGCCCTCCAGCCAGAGCTCGGACTCTTGGATTTTGCAGTGCTGTTGGTGTGTCATTTGAGGCACTGGCACCGTACTCAGCCCTCGTGTAACGCCCCGGGATTTATCCCCTTTATTTGTGAGTTTTTCTTTTTGCATCAACATGGCATCGCATCGCATCACATTAATTTAATTGTTGCATTTAAATTAAATTCCCACAATTAAATTCAAATGCATTTCAAATTAATTAAAATGTGTTATTTTCAAATCTTTTAAAAATGTTAAAAATTAGTTTATTAAATTGTCTATTGAAAAACTAAAAATATTTTGTATAGTTTTCGTATGCAAATTCCCTGTCTATTTTGTTTTAAAAATATAAAACCGAAAAGTTTAAACGGTGAGAAATTAAAGCCCAAGCCCATCTAACCAAACCCTAGGTTTTCCCCCAGAAATTTCTTCCCACCCCCTGCAATTTTTGCAGCCACCCTCCTCTCTTTTCTGGAATTTGCAAAAGATTCCTCCCACCTCCCTTTTTCCTTTTCTCCCCTTCCTTTCTTTTCTTTTCCTTTTTCTCCTTTTTTTCTTTTCTTCTTTTCCTTCCTTTCCTCTCCTTCTCTCTCCTTCTTCCCGCACGAGCCCGACCCAGCCCGAGCTGCCCCCCCTCGCCTCCACGCCCGCCGGCCGAGCTCCCACGCCGCCTGCCGCCGGCCGCCACCGCGCCCTCCGCCGCCGCGCGCCCCGGCCTCGGGCTCGCCAACGCGCCGCCCCGTGCACCGCCAGCGCCCGCCGCCGCCGCTCGCTGCCGCGCACGCCGTCTGACCGCGTCGCGCCGCCCCCTCCCGAGCAGCCGCCCCGCGCGCCTGCCGCCGACTGCCGCGCCCCGCGCCCCTCGCCCCGAGCGCCTCCCGAGCTTCCGCGCCGCCCCGGACGCCTCTGGCCCTGCCGCCGCCGCGCCTGATCGCCGATGCGCGTGTCGCCCCCAGCCACCGCGCCGCCGCTGCCGCTGCGTGCTCGCCACCCACGCTCGCTGCCGCCCGCGCCGCCGCGCGCCCCGGCCTCGCTCCTGCGCCGCCGTCGCGCCGCCCGCACCGCACGCCGCCTCTCTCCGGCCACCCCGCACGCAGCGCCGCCGCTCCCAGCCGCCGCGCGCCGCCGCCGCATCCTCCGGCTATGCCGTCGCCTTCCGCAGCGCGCCGCCGTCGCCCGCGCCGCGCCGCTCCACGCCGTTCGTGTGCGCGCCCACCGCCGTGCGCGTGCTCGCAGTCCGCTCCGTGGCTCCGCTCCGCGCCGGCCTCTTTTCTCCGTCCGGTGGTGTCCTCGCGTCCGCCGCCCGCAAGGTGCTCGGTGGAATTTCCGCACGACCCCGGCGTCACTTTTATTGCCCGTTTTGTCCACCCTTCGAGGTGCTGCCCGTGCGCGTGCGTGTGCTCCCTCTGGTGTCGCTTCGCCGTCACTGTCCGTGTCCGTGTCGCGGTGCCCGCCCGTGAGCGTTTCTTTCTGGTGTTCGTTCCCGTGCTCCTACGTGCCCGCGCCCGTCAACGGTGATGTCCGAGTACGACTACCCGACCACTTCCCCGACAAACGACGATGCCCCGGTTCCGTGACGGCTACTTCCACGACGACGACTTCTTCCCCTACGGACCGAAGACGCTGGTTTTCGAACCCTAGTTCACCCGATCCGATGTACGGACCCAAAACCGTAGACATACACCTATTTTATAAATGTCATCTATCTTCTGCATATCGCATCATAACTGCATTTGTTGCATCTCTTGGGTTTGCAGGTGTAGCAAATCACCTAAATAATAATATGGAATGTGTGGGGCAAATCAAAATATGTATTGCCCGATTCCATTTAAATTGACTAGATCATTCATGCCATGTCTTGCCACGTTAACCAACATTTAATATTGTTGAGTAAATAAATAATTGAACTTAAATATTAATTGTCGGAATCCCGGTTCCGCTTAATTTGAATTAAGCGCATCTCGCATTGCATCTTGCCATGTCATTCATCAGTCCCATGATCATGCTGGATCTTTTGCCGTAGTTGTAAGATGCACTATCTACGCTTTCCAGTGTTTGTTGCTTCTTCGCGGATAAGACGTTGAGATGTGTGAGCAACGACAAGATCTGCTTCCATGCGGGATTCCAGGCAAGCAAAGTTTGCTAGTTTACCTATACATTGTCTTTCATTCCTGCCGTTGATCTCTGCTACCCTAGTATTCGATTCTTATCACGATCCCATCACATGTTTATCCTGTAGCCCATACAGCTTTATCCCCACAACCTAATACCCGTTGCATGTTTATCCGTTGGCCTTGCGAGTCGTAGCGCATGCTTAGAGTTGTATGTGCGAGTCGTCTGTTGGTCTTATGTTTCATCTGCTTAGTATGATAGATTATTCTACCTTAATAAAATGTTGTCTTATATTGGGGTAATATAATTAAAAGATAAGGCACCAGGCGGAAGGCCTTGTGAGGTGTTTTGTTCTGCTCAGTGTCGACCTAGGAACTGAGATTTTGTCCTCGGATCCAATTTTGAGCGCACTAACCACTTGTGGGAGGCCCTATGGAGCCCCCCTCGACTTTGAACGGATCTACAGCTTGTCCATGTGCCGCAACTATTTCGGGTTTTCCATTTGCTCATATGCATGGGCATGATGATGATGATGATGATGAGAGGGTATGTGATACGGGGGGTCATATAGGGGTGGTGCGCGCGTAGCGGACAGTTCCTACTGTGGTTTGAGCCGCATGGCGCGTAGGCACAAACTAATGAGTCCGCAATTGAGATTCGACCGGACTCCTGACGCGGGTAACAACTCATATGGGTGGCACTTGGACTTGCTGTAGTGAAGGAATAAGTCGTGTTGAGAAGCCCTGATTCTTGCTTGGGTTGATCATGCGAGTATGGGTACAGTAGTGCACCCCTGCAGGGTATAATCTTATCGATGAGCCGTGTCCACGGTTATGGACGACTTTGGTGATGATGCTGGCTAACAAGATCTAGACAACTTGCACCTATTTAATGTTAATTAAATTGACTAGTAATATAGAATTACTTTCACAATAAATTATAACTAAAACTGTTCAACGTGTGAGTTTCCCGAATTGCTTCCTCATACTTGGTTGAGGGGGTTAATTCAAGAATGGGTTATGTTTGGTGTTAGTTGTAGATGTTTACCTTATGCGCTCTCTTATCCCTCTCTGATTAGACGGAAGTTGTAGCGTGTCTCTTTAGGTTGCTAGTGCTGCTGCCGCTAAGTCCACCTCCCCTTTATTTTGGGAGATGGTGTAGAAAGTAGGCAAGTCGGTTTTGCTTGCCAGGGAGTGCCCTGACCCTCTTTTGGGATGTGCTTTATGTGCAGTCAACAGGTTTGAAGTCAGACGACGTTAGCTTGGGAATCCCTCCGGCTTGGCTGGGCAGGGACATGGCGCCATTGCTTATCTTCAGGACTCTTAGTCCAAATTGCATCTTATCCGTAGTCGGATACTAATTTTGCTTCCGCTGTCATTTGTATCTTTGTATTGAATCTTTTGTATCTTGACTCGTTCGAGTCGTTGTTGTAATTTATCTTCTATTGTATTTGTGGATGTATCGGAACTGTTGTAATGTTATCACAATTCCACCCACATAATGCGCATGTTTCGGCGTGCACATTATGTCTGGTGGGCGACCTAAAATCGTTATTATGCGGATTTCGGCGGGAACACTTAAATCTACATAGTCCCGATTTTTAGGGCGTCAAAAAGTGGTATCAGAGCCTTGGTTTTGCTCTCCTTGTTGTTTCGATACGAATGGTTATCGAAGCAGCGGGTCCGCAAAAGCCTGTAGGATAACCTCGCTAACGGTCGTTGTTTCTAGAGTATCGAAAAACTATTTGACTTAAATTATTTTTGAAAAATATCTCAATAGGTTTCTTTTTACTCCTTATCTCAATTCTATTTCTCCTCTTACCTTATTTGTTTTGGAGTCTCTTTCCTTATCCAAACTTTCAAAGTTTTAGGATCCTACGTGTGGGTGGATGATTTCTAGCCTTTTATCCTATTAGGTTCGATCTTTCGGAGTCGTCTTCGTCGTGAGCAACAATCCCTTGTTAGTGGTGTCGAGAATTTCAAGGTGGAGCAACAATCCCTTGTTAGTGGTGTCGAGAAGTTCATCCCGGAGCGTGAAGACTCGATAGTTACCCCTCTCTTCTTGTGGTCTCGGCGTGGATCGCGGGACGCGATCCCTTGTTAGTGGTGTCGATTGTAACGCCCCGAGATTTATCCCCTTTTTTGTGAGTTTTTCTTTTTGCATCAACATGGCATCGCATCACATCGCATTAATTTAATTGTTGCATTTAAATTAAATTCCCACAATTAAATTCAAATGCATTTCAAATTAATTAAAATGTGTTATTTTCAAATCTTTTAAAAATGTTAAAAATTAGTTTATTAAATTGTCTATATAAAAACTAAAAATATTTTGTATAGTTTTCGTATGCAAATTCCCTGTCTATTTTGTTTAAAAAATATAAAACCGAAAAGTTTAAACGGTGAGAAATTAAAGCCCAAGCCCATCTAACCAAACCATAGGTTTTCCCCCAGAAATTTCTTCCCACCCCCTGCAATTTTTGCAGCCACCCTCCTCTCTTTTCTGGAATTTGCAAAAGATTCCTCCCACCTCCCTTTTTCCTTTTCTCCCCTTCCTTTCTTTTCTTTTCCTTTTTCTCCTTTTTTTTCTTTTCTTCTTTTCCTTCCTTTCCTCTCCTTCTCTCTCCTTCTTCCCGCACGAGCCCGACCCAGCCCGAGCTGCTCCCCCTCGCCTCCACGCCCGCCGGCCGAGCTCCCACGCCGCTTGCCGCTGGCCGCCGTCAGCCGCCACCGCGCCCTCCGCCGGCCGCTCCTCCTCCCTCGGGCTCGCCACCGCGCCGCCCCGTGCGCCGCCAGCGCCCGCCGCCGCCGCTCGCTGTCGCGCACGCCGTCTGACCGCGTCGCGCCGCCCCGCGCCTCCCCATGGCCGCTGCCGCCCCCTCCCGAGCAGCCGCCCCGCGCGCCTGCCGCCGACTGCCGCGCCCCTCGCCCTGAGCGCCTCCCGAGCTTCCGCGCCGCCCCGGCCGCCTCTGGCCCTGCCGCCGCCGCGCCTGCTCGCCGCTGCGCGTGTCGCCCCCAGCCACCGCGCCGCCGCCGCCGCTGCGTGCTCGCCACCCACGCTCGCTGCCGCCCGCGCCGCCGCGCGCCCCGGCCTCGCTCCTGCGCCGCCGTCGCGCCGCCTCGCCCCGCGCGCCCGCGCCGCACGCCGCCTCTCTCCGGCCACCCCGCACGCAGCGCCGCCGCTGCCAGCCGCCGCCGCATCCTCCGGCTATGCCGTCGCCTTCCGCAACGCGCCGCCGTCGCCCGTGCCGCTCCACGCCGTCCGTGTGCGCGCCCACCGCCGTGCGCGTGCTCGCAGTCCGCTCCGTGGCTCCGCTCCGCGCCGGCCTCTTTTCTCCGTCCGGTGGTGTCCTCGCGTCCGCCGCCCGCAAGGTGCTCGGTGGAGTTCCCGCACGACCCCGGCGTCACTTTTGTTGCCCGTTTTTTTCACCCTTCGAGGTGCTGCCCGTGCGCGTGCGTGTGCTCCCTCCGGTGTCGCGTCGCCGTCACTGTCCGTGACCGTGTCACGGTGTCCGCCCGTGAGCGTTTCTTTCTGGTGTCCGTTCTCGTGCTCCTACGTGCCCGCGCCCGTCAACGGTGATGTCCGAGTACGACTACCCGACCACTTCCCCGACAAACGACGATGCCCCGGTTCCGTGACGGCTACTTCCACGACGATGACTACTTCCCCTACGGACCGAAGACGCTGGTTTTCGAACCCTAGTTCACCCGATCCGACGTACGGACCCAAAACCCTAAACATACACCTATTTTATAAATGCCATCTATCTTCTGCATATCGCATCATAACTGCATTTGTTGCATCTCTTGGGTTTGCAGGTGTAGCAAATCACCTAAATAATAATATGGAATGTGTGGGGCAAATCAAAATATGTATTGCCCGATTCCATTTAAATTGACTAGATCATTCATGCCATGTCTTGCCATGTTAACCAACATTTAATATTGTTGAGTAAATAAATAATTGAACTTAAATATTAATTTTCGGAATCCCGGTTCCGCTTAAGTTGAATTAAGCGCATATCGCATTGCATCTTGCCATGTCATTCATCTGTCCCATGATCATGCTGGATCTTTTGCCGTAGTTGTAAGATGCATCTTCTACGCTTTCCAGTGTTTGTTGCTTCTTCGTGGATAAGACGTTGAGATGTGTGAGCAACGACAAGATCTGCTTCCATGCGGGATTCCAGGCAAGCAAAGTTTGCTTGTTTACCTATACATTGTCTTTCATTCCTGCCGTTGATCTCTGCTACCCTAGTATTCGATTCTTATCGCGATCCCATCACATGTTTATCCTGCAACCCATACAGCTTTATCCCCACAACCTAATACCCGTTGAATGTTTATCTGTTGGCCTTGCGAGTCGTAGCGCATGCTTAGAGTTGTTTGTGCGAGTCGTCTGTGGTCTTATGTTTCATCTGCTTAGTATGATAGATTATTCTACCTTAATAAAATGTTGTCTTATATTGGGGTAATATAATTAAAAGATAAGGCACCAGGCGGAAGGCCTTGTGAGGTGTTTTGTTCTGCTCAGTGTCGACATAGGAACTGAGATTTTGTCCTCGGATCCAATTTTGAGCGCACTAACCACTTGTGGGAGGCCCTATGGAGCCCCCCTCGACTTTGAACGGATCTACAGCTTGTCCATGTGCCGCAACTAGTTCGGGTTTTCCATTTGCTCATATGCATGTGCATGATGATGATGATGATGAGAGGGTATGTGATACGGGGCGTCATAAAGGGGTGGTGCGCGCGTAGCGGACAGTTCCTACTGTGGTTTGAGTCGCATGGCGCGTAGGCACAAACTAATGAGTCCGCAATTGAGATTCGGACGGACTCCTGACGCGGGTAACAACTCATATGGGTGGCACTTGGACTTGCTGTAGTGAAGGAATAAGTCGTGTTGAGAAGCCCTAATGCTTGCTTGGGTTGATCATGCGAGTATGGGTACAGTAGTTCACCCCTGCAGGGTATAATCTTATCGATGAGCCGTGTCCACGGTTATGAACGACTTTGGTGATGATGCTGTCTAACAAGATCTAGACAACTTGCACCTATTTAATGTTAATTAAATTGACTAGTAATATAGAATTACTTTCACAATAAATTATAACTAAAACTGTTCAACGTGTGAGTTTCCCGAATTGCTTCCTCATACTTGGTTGAGGGGGTTAATTCGAGAATGGGTTATGTTTGGTGTTAGTTGTAGATGTTTACCTTATGCGCTCTCTTATCCCTCTCTGATTAGACGGAAGTTGTAGCGTGTCTCTTTAGGTTGCTAGTGCTGCTGCCGCTAAGTCCACCTCCCCTTTATTTTGGGAGATGGTGTAGAAAGTAGGCAAGTCGGTTTTGCTTGCCAGGGAGTGCCCTGACCCTCTTTTGGGATGTCCTTTATGTGCAGTCAACAGGTTTGAAGTCAGACGACGTTAGCTTGGGAATCCCTCCGGCTTGGCTGGGCAGGGACATGGTGCCATTGCTTATCTTCAGGACTCTTAGTCCAAATTGCATCTTATCCGTAGTCGGATACTAATTTTGCTTCCGCTGTCATTTGTATCTTTGTATTTTATCTTTTGTATCTTGACTCGTTCGAGTCGTTGTTGTAATTTATCTTCTGTTGTATTTGTGGATGTATCGGAACTGTTGTAATGTTATCACAATTCCACCCACGTAATACGCATGTCTCGGCGTGCACATTATCTCTGGTGGGCGACCTAAAATCGTTATTATGCGGATTTCGGAGGGAACGCTTAAATCTACATAGTACCGATTTTTAGGGCGTCACACCCCTCTCGCGAGGTACGCATGTGGAGAGATATAAGCGCACACTTCAACAATAGCAATGCGTAAATATAAAACCCCCCAAAAACATTTTTTTCTAAGCGGCGCCGAAGCGCTAAGTTCACTTAGGAACGAGATTGAGTCACTATGCTTGGGGTTGCCAAGTTAATGCTCTGACCATGTCGAGGCATGGGGACCACCTGTTGGTGGCTGAGACTCTCAGCGTCCTGAGGTGGCTCGTTTTAATTGGGAGCTTGGAGGTTTTTTCCCTCGAGTGAAGCCTTTGGGGCTTTGGAGGTTTAAGCCCTTGGCGTTTTAACCTCCGGAGACAAGAATGCTTGGAGGTTGAGCCGTAAGCTGCCTCGTCCGCTAGGAGTCTCGACGTGACAATGATCACGTGTGTGGCAATGACCACGGTTGCGTTTGTTGCCTTCGGAGACAAAGCATTTGTTTGAGGTTTAAACCTTTTGGCGTTTTAACCTCTAGAGTCGACATTGCTTGGAGGTTGAGCCGTAAGCTGCCTCTTCCGCTTTGTTTTCTCGATGTGACAATGATCACGGGTGTGGCAATGACCACTTTGGCATTTGTTCCTTTAGGAGACAAAGCTATGTTTCTGGAGGTTTAAGCCTTTCGGCGTTTTAACCTCTAGAGACGAAAAATGCTTAGAGGTTGAGCCGTAGGCTGCCTCGTCCGCTTGACGTCTCGACGTGACAATGATCACGGGCGTGACAATAATCACTTTTTTTTCTTGTTCCTGGCGGATACAAAGGTTTGAGAGGTTTAAGCCTTGAGCTTTTACAATTGATGGACAAAAAGATGCTTGGAGGTTGAGCCGTGGGCTGCCTCTTTCACAAAATGCCCTGACGTGATGATGATCATGGGTAGAACTTGCGTAGATGCATTAGGTTCCATGGATTCTTGAAGGGGACGCCGTCTTCCGTCTCGAGGCGAGCCGCGCCAGGCCTGGCGATGTGGGTAACCCTGTAGGGACCTTCCCACATCAGGGACAGCTTGTGGAGGCCTTCCCTGGAGAGGATTCGTCTGAGGACGAGATCGCCTGCCTCCAGGGTGCACGAGCGCACATTGCGGATGTGGTAGCGCCTCAGGGACTGCTGGTACTTGGCCGCCCGTAGGGCGGCGCGGCGTCTTAGCCCTTCAAGGAGCAGCAGGTCGTCATTGTGGAGGTCCTCTTGCTGGTCCTCATTAAAGGCCAGGACCCGTGGGGATCCATGCTTTATCTCTGCGGGGAGGACTGCTTCGGCTCCATAAACGAGTGCGAACGGCGTTTCCGCGGTGGGCTTGGGTGGCGTGGTACGGATGGACCAGAGCACCGAGGGTAACTCATTGATCCATCCCTTGTCGTGGCCCTTGAGGACATCGATGGTCCTGGTCTTCAAGCCTTTGAGGACCTCTGCGTTTGCGCGCTCAGCCTGTCCGTTGCTTTGCGGATGGGCGACTGAGGCGAAGCAGAGCTTGAGGCCCATTTTCTGGCAGTAGTGTAACATCCCAAAATATTAATATAATTATTAATGCAAAAATGTGGTCCAACAAAAACTTTTCTCATAAAGATTTGTGTATGTTTAATTCTTGAGTATTGTTGTTTGCTTTGCTTGCAAGATTGTTGAATTCTAGCTCTAATTAAAAGTTTGAAGAAAAAGAAAACAAAGGAAACAAATTACAAAAACATAGCACCATGTGACACATGTCACATTAATTTTCCAAAGTGAGAAGTATAATTTTATTTTCAATCCTAAAATCAGTGGAGTAATATTCTAAACACTCCTATTTGATTTTCACAAACTATTCCCTTTCAATTTTCAAATACAAAATCCTCAAATTCAAATTAGAAATTCATTATTGAAATATTTCCAAATATTTCAAAAAGACTTTGTATCACTTACAGATAATGTATTTAGCCTAGATCCTAAGTTTGGACCCAAAAGAATTAAGCAAAGCAAGGAAATTAAATAGCCAAAGTGCACACTGTTTTGGTTCTGGAATTTCATCAAACACCTGTTGAGCACCCCCTGTTCTTCCCAAATCCGAGCCAAGTCGCGGATCAATCGAGCGAATGTGAGTTTGGTTTGTCAAATTGAAGCCCGCACTGGACTCCCCTCATCGCCACGATCACGCCGCACCCGAGGACGAGCCAAACGGTGGCTGGGATCGACGAGGAAACGCGGGCGACAGCCGCGGCCGTACGCACGTCGCCGTGTCGGCACTGTGGCCGCGGCGACGCCGCGCCGTGCCGGCCGCGCTGCTCCCTCTCTCTCCCTCCCTCACCTCCTGGCGCCCTCACGCGGCAGCAGCACGCCCCAGCACGCCCCGACCGCGCCGCGCCCGCGCCACGCCGCGCACGTCGTGCACCGCCCGAGCGCGCTCACGGCAGGGCCATGAGCCCGAGCGCTCCCGAGCGCGCCACGCCTTCCCTCCTTGCCCACCTTGTTCCCCAGCCAGCCCGCAGAGTAGCCGCACCCCTCCACCGGCCTACGGCGACCTAGCACGGCCACGGGAGCCTCTGCACCGCGTCCACCGTGCGCCGCCCGGCCGCTATAAAAATGGCACCCCGTGCCCTGCTTCTGCCACACCGCCACACCACCTCTTCTCTCCACTCCCCTCTCCCTTGTGCACCGCTAGGAGGCCAGGACCGAGGCCGCGAAGCCTCGGGTCGCCGTGACCTTCCCCGAGCTCGCCGAGCCCGAGGTAGGCGACGACCGTGGCCAGGCCACAGCACCCTCTCCAGCGCTCCCCTCTGCCCGTGCTCGCCTCCCCTTGCTACCCGCTCTCACCCACGCCCCTTTTCCCTCTGTCCCGTGCCCAGGATCGCTAGGGATTGCTCGCCGGAGTTGCAGTGCTGCCGCGGAGGAGAAGTTGCACCGCGCCGTCGCTCGGAGCCACGCCAGCAAGCGCCGCTCGCCCCAGGATCTTCCCAGCGCCGTCGCCGTTGCTCCGCACCTTCCTCGCGCCCTCCCGAGCCCCCTAGGTGAGCTTCAGTCCCGCCTCGCCGTCGCCGGAGTCGCGCGCCGCCCGTTTTAGGTCGCCGGCGTCGCGGCCGATCGAGGGCCGTTGGATCTTGATCCAACGGTGCCTTACCGGTTCGGTTTAAATAAAAAGAACTTGACAGGCGGACCCCACCCGTCACTTTTAAATAAACCCGCGCGCGCTCGCTGAGTCGCTGACCAGTGGGTCCCCTCTGTCAGGGTTTTCAACATTATCCACTCCTGGCTTTTATTTCGAATTTAGATTTAATTAAAAAGTCAGTACTGAACTCAATTTTAGAAAATCCATAACTTTATATTTACAACTCCAAATGGAGCAAATCCAACTGTTCTGGAAAGCTTATGAAAATATCTTTCCAACCCAATTGGTTGCACTCCATTTGGATATATAATAAAAATACACTATTCAAAATACCATAAATGGTTTAAATTCTAAACTAGTTTGTTTCTGATACTCTGATAATCCAAATTAGTTGAAACTAATTTTATTAGGTCACATTTGACTATGGTTAGTCATCCCTAAAAGGGTTTAATTTTTAGATGAATATAATTGAAATAATAGCCAAAACCTTATTAATTAGCATCTGGATTCAAAACAATGTGTAGGGAGTTTGGTAATTCCAAATGACCCAAACCCAATTGTGTCATTTTCTACACATCATTAGCTTTCTGTAGAATTTTAATTTGTATTTTTGTGACAAACATAACTCAAGCTATGAAATTAAACATGTGCAACAAGTTTCTGCCCTAATTAAAATACAATGGAATAATGGTTAAATCAATTAAATTGAAACCACATAGTGTTGTTTGGTATGTGGAATGGTTAATTAGAACCTCTAAGAGTGTATTGCTATTATGATTGTTTGAATAGGCTAGTGATTGGTTGTATTGATTGCTTGTGTATTAGACGAGAACGTTGCCGGATATATCGAGGAGGAAGGATTTGTGGAACCTGAAGACCAAGACCAAGACCACTTTGTTGAGCAAGGCAAGCTACTCTCTGAGCTTGCACATAACTTATGCATCTAGATTTACAAATCATTTTTCAAAGGCAAAGGTTTATAAAACCCTTTTTAAAAGTATATAGAGATTATTTTGCCACCCAATGTAGAAGTATATGCTAAAACTATAGGATGGAAAAACCAAGATTTGTTTATTCAAAACTCCTTTGAAAACTTGTGTGGATATAAAGCACTATGATATGGTGTTGAAGTAAAGAAATGGAGAAAGGTGGTTTTGTTTGAGAAAAGCACATTGTGTCTTAGTACTTAAGTCAATCAGCCGATACTCTGTGCGACCACATTTACCCACATATGGGAAAGGGCCTAGTCATATAGTTTGCTCTTATTAGTATGGGACACTGCATCAACAGAGATGACTCTGTTATGCATGAGGGAATGGTTTGACGACCAACCCCTGACCTGGGTCCTCTCTCAACATCGATGAGTAGATAAGGAGAAGGATAGAAGGATGTCCCCTATACACCGCCAGATAAAACATGTGAGTCCTCACACTTAGATCCCGACGGGCTGTGTTAAGTGTCGATGGGAAGTATCATATGGGCAGGATCCTATACTAGCATGAGCAAAGGAAAGACTAGGGTCGGTGACTCAACTTCGCCTACCACGGGTATGGCGAAGCGTGGCTGACACGATGAGTTATCGGATGAGTGTGGGAAAAGCGTGCTACCTCTGCAGAGGGTAATTAAACTATTCGAATAGCCGAGTCCTCGAATATGGACAGTTGAGAGGCCCTACTTTGACCATGTGCAAGTTTTGGGAAAAGATTTGAGTTTTAAAAGAAAAAGGAATTGGAGAATGTTCCATACACCTATACCAACGGATCGGTATGAGGTAGTTGGAGAATGATTACCAAAATGGTTTATGGTCGGAAAAGGAGGAGTTTTTGAAGAAAACTAATAACATTGAGATAGTAGGACTAGTTATAATTTCCTTATCTTCTTCAACAAAGATATAGAGATGTCTTAAATAAATAAAAGTGTGAAACTAAAACTGAGACTAGTGCACTCATGTTGGAGTAGTTTGCGAGTACATTCAAATGTACTCATACTAGCTTTGTCTCTGGCTATTGTCGTAGCCAGACTTCGAGGAGTCCTACGCCCAGGAAGAGTATGGCGACATCTATGCCAACTAAGGATCTTCATAAGTCGACTGCCTGTCGGGTCATCGCTAGGATTTGATGTCTACTACGCCTTATTTCCGCTGATTGTTTTGGTTTGGCCCTTGAAGGCACCTATGTAAGACTTGGTCTAGATGACCATTTTATGTAAGACTTTAATTCGGTATTGTCATGGATGTAAACGTTGGTATTCAATTCGGGTTATGTGCAACGACAGACTGATCATGGGATCGTTGTGTTAAGCATAATCGGGTATTTCGGACAGTTAGTCCGGGGTCCCCACAAGTAGGCTCTGAAGATGCCGCTTGTGAATTGCGAGCCATTGTCGGTGATGATGCGGTTAGGCACTCCGAAGCGACAGACCAGGCCTCTGATGAATTTCACCGCCGCGCCTGCTGTGATTGTACGCGTCGCCTCCACTACAGGCCATTTTGTGAACTTGTCGATGGCCAAGAAGAGGTAGCGATATCCACCTTGCGCCATTGGGAAATGTCCCAGGATGTCCAGCCCCCAGACCGCAAACGGCCACGAGAGCGGAATGGTTTGTAGGCCCAGGGCTGGTTGGTGGATTTGCTTGGCGTGGAATTGGCAAGCTTCACAAGCTTGGATGATGTCCGTTGCATCTTGAAGTGCTTGAGGCCAGTAGAAGCCGCTCCTGAAGACTTTCCCTGCGAGGGTGCGGGCACACGAATGGTGGCCGCATTCCTCGCAGTGGATGTCCTTAATCAACATTTTTCCTTCTTCAGGAGGAACGCACTTGAGCGCGATACCGTTTGGGCGCTTGCTGTAGAGATTTCCTTCGAGGATTGGGTATGATTTTGCTTGGCGGGCAATTCGCTCCGCTTCAAAATCTTCCTCGGGAAGGATCCCTTTGTGGAGGTAGTCTTTGATCTCGTCGATCCATCCTGCCTCTTGGTGCACCGCTGTGAGCAACAGACGCTCCCCTGTTGGGTGCCCGCAGCCTGGGGCTCCGTTTGCAGGTGGTGGCGGGAGCGTTTCGTCTATGCTTGCGGGCAGGGCCTCGAGGGGCTGCTTTATAGATGCCTTGACGAGCCTTTCTTCAAAGACACCTGGCAGCTGGGCTTGCCTCTTTCATGCGCGCTTGGCGATGTCATCAGCCTCTTGGTTCTCCTTTCTTGGGATGTGCATGTGCTCCATTCCCCTGAAGTTCTTCTCCAACCTACGGACCTCTTCAAGGTATGCGGCCATGTGGTCATCCTTGGCCTTGTAGCTTTTGTTGGAGAAGTTGACGAGCAGCTGGGAGTCGTCCTTGATGAGTATATGCTTAACGCCTAGGGCGATTGCGACGCGTAGGCCAGCAAGCAGCCCTACATACTCGGCGATGTTGTTGGATATCTTGTCGATTCCGAAGCACAGCTGGACTGTGTAACACAACTTGTCGCCTTTTGGTGAGGTTAGGACTACACCTGCCTCACCGTGGCGACAAGCGAAAGCTCCGTCGAACTTCATGGTCCAGTAACTGGGCACTACGGCTCCAGCGGACTCGTGCTCTTCTTCCCAGGGCTCTTCAGGGGTTGGATCAGTCCATTCGGCGACGAAGTCTGCCAGCGCTCTTCCTTTGATTACACTTGTGGTATCGAAGCGCAAATTGAATGGCTGTAGCTCGATGTTCCTTCCAGCGACACGATCTGTTGCATTTGGGTTGCGCAGAATTTGCTCCAGGGGGAAAGAGGTTACCACAGTGATGGGGTGCCCCTGGAAGTAGTGCCGCAGCTTTCTTGAGGCGATGAGGAGTGCGAGGAGAAGCTTCTGCTGCAACGGGTACCGCTCGCGAGCGTCACGCAGTACTATGCTGACGAAGTAAACTGGGTGCTCGACGAGGGTAGTTCCTGTTTCATTGGCGTCTTTCGCCTGAGGTGGCCCAGCTTGACACTCGATGAGGTTGGCTTCAAGGGGCTTGTCCTGGTGACGTGGGGCTACCTTTCGACTAGCCCACCGTAAGGCTACCTGGGCCGCGCCAAGCATGGAAAGGCCCACAGAAGGCCCACTCGGGGTACCACGTATCCTAGTCCAACTCGGTTAGGACTTGTAACCTGCCATATCTGTACCAACCGCCCGAGACCTGGCTACCTATAAAGCCAGGAGGGTTGCCCGTCCTAAAGGACAGGCTCATAGCCAACACCACAAACCCTAGCGAGATCGCAATCTCGCCATTGTAATCGCTACTCGCATCAATAATCAGACAAGCAGGAGTAGGGTGTTATCCTCCGGGAGCCTGAACCTGGGTAAAACCTTGCTTGTCAGCCGTCGTGATCACCAACACCTCTCTCTCTCTCCCCATCAATCAACCCAGGGTGCACAACCCTGGGATTTGCCGAGTTACCACCTCGTCAATCGGCGCCATCTGTGGGAAGGCAAAAAAGTGTTGGAATCAGGGTCGCTCCGGCTCCATCCGCAATGAAGACCGACGTCCGCGTCGCCAGGGAGTCGATCCGCTTCGGCTCCTTCGAGTACGTCCTCCATCCTCCGGCTCGCCGCTCGGTGTACGCCGATTTGGACAAAGGTATACACATCACCTTCGGCTCCGTGTGCTGCTTCGCCGATAGTCGCGGAATACTCAGGTCCGCGGCAACCGTGCCTAGCGCGGCAGCACCTGCATCGGCGAATCTACCGCCGCCCTCATCAAGACCCGCGAAGATCGCATCTGTCGCGCTTGGGAAGATCGCATCTGTCGCACCCGCGAAGATCTCATCTACCACGCCCGCGAAGATCGCATCTACCGCGCCCGCGAAGATCGCATCTGCCGCACCCGCGGAGATCGCTCCTGTCGCGCCCGGGAAGATTGCATCTGCGACGAATGCATCGACAACCTCAGCAACGGCCGCGCGGATCGAGTCTACTACACCAATCTTGATCGCACGGTTGATCAAATCAAGATCTGCCTCAACTACTGCACCCGCGCGGACGACCAAGGGTTTGCAGCTGACAGCCACGTCGCGCGCGTCTTCGTCTTCATGGGGCTGCCAAGTCTACCCCAAGCCAATCGCACTCGCTCCAGCGGCTGCGAAACCTCAGAGCACGTGGACGATCGCAAGGAGGCGAAACAACGACTACGCCACGCGTCACGTGGCAGCAATTTTCGATCCCGAGCAAGGCTCGGATGACGGAAGCAGCAGTGGCAGCACAAACACACCGACCCAAGTCTACCCCAAGCAATGCTTCATGGCGGGCACAGCGCCACCCGAGGACAATGAAGAACCCGCATACCCACTAGAGGTGATCATGCCGGACCAGACTAAAAGCGTCATCGAATGGGACATGGGAATCCAAGCCATGAAGCATGTCGACGAGGGCACGTTTCCACCCGACGCACCTAGAGAGGATCACCTGGCGGTCCAGTACTTGCTACGCAAGGAAGGCGAACGACTCCGCGCCGAAAAAGCCGACTTACTCCGGCGCAAGAGGGACGCAGATGCATCGAGTGCCAGGCGAGCTGCCCTCTCCTTTACCTCCTCCACGGAGGTTAACCAAGGAGCACGGCGAAACAGAGCCCGCGTTCCCCTCCTGACAGACGCCGACCGAACCAGGGTCACCCGCAACCTTGAGTCGTCCTTCGTCACCGAGGATGAGAACGGGATACTCGTCCCAAAGACGGCGAACGCCGCCCTGATCTCAGTCGAGACATACCTCCGGCTCACGCAGCCACCGGAGGGGGACGCACGTTCCCCGCTCCACAGACAGCAAATAGCCTCCATTAGGGCGATCGAAGAAGCTCTAGCGGCCAAGGTAACAAGCAACCGAGCGCGCGAGCCAGCAACCTCGGAGGTCCCAGCAGCACAGCGACAACCAATCAAGGACCTTCGCGACGTCCTCACGCAGAAGACGGTGGACCGCAACCGCAAAGAACGTTCGGCTGGAGCTGCAAACCTAGACGATCAGGCCGACCGTGACTTCGAGCCATGTGAGGCTGCATGCTTCAGCTTCAACATCCGCGACACCCGCATGCCTAAGGGCTTCAAGCTGACAGCAGGCACCCCAAAGTACGACGGGAAGCAAGATCCACGACTGTGGCTCGAGGACTACCTCATCGCCTGCACCTGCCAAGGCGGGACGTCGACTACGGCAATGCAGTACATCTAGCTTATGCTGACGGATTCGGCGCGTGGGTGGCTCACAAGCCAACCCAAGGACTCTTTCCGAACATGGGAAGAATTCCAGGATAATTTTATAAAAAGTTTCTCGGGAACATTCGCCAGGCCAACGACCTACATCGAGTTGCGGGCCTGCAAGCAAGGAAAGGATGAGTCGCTCCGCTCCTACATCCAGCGGTGGACACTCCTCCGCAACACCATGGAACCCGTCTCAGAAGACCGGGTGATGGACGCCTTCATGCACGGCGTTGCTCGCCGCGACCTCCGCGAGGAATTTGGTAGGCTCTAGCCGAAGACCACAATAGAGCTCATGAAGACAGGCAACCAGTGGGCCGAAGGAGAGGACTACGTCCGCGATACTTCCCCCAAGAAAGAGGTCGAAACGAGCAACTGGCGTGAGGCACGCCAAAAGAAGAAGCCACGTTACACCCACGACTCAATCGAGCTAGTAGCGGCGGGATATGAAACCCCCCGTGATGACAAACGCGACAACAGTCGACAGTACGATCAAGGTCGACAGTCCAGCTCGAGTCAGTACAACCGTGGCAGCAGCAGCATTAGCCACAATGACGGAGGCCAGAAACGCGAGTGGAAGCGCCCGCTAACCCCGGCAGAGGAGCTGATGCAACCCTGTAAGAATCACTCGTTCCGCAACCCGGAGACAGGCAAGTGGGGTTCCAGCCATCTGCTGAAGGATTGCCGCAAAGCAAGGAAGATATACCAAGCCATGCAGCAAATCATCGCTCCAGTGCAAGCAATACAGGCAGCCCCGCAGCTAGCCATCCAGGCGTAACCCGCAAACAACTACCAGGTGCAGGCGGCCGGAGCATTCCCCCAGCCGCAGCAGCAGCAACAGCAACAAGGTCAGTCGGCAGCAACCGACACGTATCCACCCGCACGGGGACAGCTGAACATGATCCAGAAGGGACCCCCGTCAAACAGGCGCCAACAGCTCATCACCCGCCAAGTACTTCAGGCCATCAACAGCCCGCGCGCAGTACCAGACTACCTGCGCGGGTCAGAGACACCCATCACGTTTTCCAGGGCAGATCACCCATCCGAGGTAACCCGACCCGGACACGCCGCGCTCGTGATTGAGGCCCTGATTGGCGACTACAGCTTGAAGAGGGTGTTCATGGACGGGGGCAGCGGCATCAACATCATATTCGCCGACACCCTGAAAAGAATAAACAGGTCGACAGAGAAATTGCCGGAATCGGAAACCACTTTCCACGGCATAGTACCAGGGCAAGCAATCACGCGCATGGGAACAATCACGCTCGACGTCATCCTCGGCACACCCGGGCACTTCAGGAAGGAGTCGATCGATTTTGAAGTCGTCGACTGGAAGTCGCAGTACCACGCCATACTCGAACGCCCAACTTTTGCCAGGTTCATGGCAGTACCCCACTATGCCTACCTGATGGTCAAGTTGCCCGGACCGAAAGGAGTAATCACCGTACGCGGCGACTTCGGGCTCTCCAACAGCTGTGATCGCGAGTTCGCCAAGATTTCTGAGTTCTTCGGAGTCGAGGAGCACTTCAAGGCCATATCAGCCGACAATGACAATACCATCTTTCCATCTAGCAAGAAGCCAGCTAAGGACGCAGCATTCAACACGAACGACGACACCGTCACCCACCAAGTCCATCCGACTGATAGCAGAAAGACGGTTAAGGTTTCGTCAAGTCTGACCCCCGCATAGGAAAGCGCGCTCGTCGAGTTCCTACGTGAGAACTAGAAGATCTTTGCATGGCAACCTTCTGACATGCCAGGGATACCCAGGGAACTCGCCGAGCACTCTCTAAAGGTCCACAAGGACGCAAGACCAGTCAAACAATCCATGCGATGCTTCTCAGGACCCAAGCGAGATGCGATCACCATGGAAGTCGACAGACTACTGCACGCCAAGTTCATCCGAGAGATCAAGGACTCGGACTGGGTCGACAACCCGGTCCTAGTGGAGAAAAAGAAGACGAAAAAACTTCGCATGTGCGTTGACTTCACCGCAGTCAACAAGTGCTGCCCCAAGGATCACTTCCCGCTCCCGCGGATAGACCAGATCATAGACTCGACAGCAGGCTGCGAGCGCCTGTCCTTCCTGGACGCCTACTCAGGTTACCAGCAGATCAGGCTGAAAGTCGAGGACGAAGAGAAAACGGCCTTCATCACACCCGACGACGTCTTTTGCTACCAGACGATGCCGTTCGGGTTAAAGAACATGGGTGCCACGTACCAGCGGACAATGCAAGCGTGCCTCAAAGGGCTCATCGGGCAGATCGTCCATGTCGTGGTGGTGTCACGGCAGATGCCATAGGATGGCTAATGTGTGGGGCCGATGGACGTTGGTAGATCCGGGGAGGGATAGCGAGCTGATTAGCCCACGCGAGGAGGATCCCGGTATGACCGAGATCTCCCAGGAACAAGAAACAAGATCAAAGTGCAAAGGGGAAGATCTAACAAACACGAGCAAATGCACGAAGGCACACGACACACACACGATATACCCAGGTTCAGGGCCCTCGTGAGGAGGTAACACCCCTACTCCTGCCTTTCCTCTATATATATTTGTGGTACAAGAACTACAACTTGCTGCTAGATGTCTCAAAGGGAGGAATACCAAGAACTAGATGAACTCAAGGTGAGAAGAAGTAAATGCTCTAAAAGTAAATGTGCCTATAGCTTTGGCTCCGAAGTTGGTCTCTCTCCCTCAGGAGCAGTTATGACGCCTTTTATAGAGTTCCGGCCAGGAGGGCCGGAAACCCTAAATCGGCTTGGCCCCACCGGACAGGCCTAGCCGGCATGTCGTCACCGGCTAGTGCGACCTAGTCGCCGCGCTATCCGGCGTAGCCCCTTCGTCATCATCTCGATAAGGACGGTAGGCGCCGTCCTGCACCATCATTGTCCCCCTGTCAGAGACAAGACATGTCTTTGTCCATCCCGGATAGCCTTTTCCGGATTGCCGGGTTAGGCATGTCAGGTCTTGTCGTACCACGATCGTACCGGCTGACGCGCTCCCGTGTCAGGCGGGAGGTGACCATGCTTCCGTGTCAGGCGGGAGGTGACCATGCTTCCGTGTCAGGCGGAATGGTACTTCCCCGCGACAGACGGGAAAGCCTGCTCTGGACCGTTGACGGCCTACCGGGAGCCCTCTCGCCGGCTACCTCCTCGCTTGCAACCGTGAGCCTCTTCTGCATAAGACCAAGACCGAGATACACGTTCCGGTTAGCACCCACCCAGACTACCTATCCGGTAAAGCCGAGTATTCCTCCTTCCGGGAGTTTCCTCGGAGCCCGAGATCCGGGATCCTTTTCGGAGGGGTCCGAGCTCGTCTCAGGATGAGTATCTCTAGGCCTAGCCTCCCGAAGATGTCTTAGCTTATCAGCAAGGACATCTTCGAGAAGCTAGTTCTTAGAGGAACCACCCGCTTATGCTTGTGCTGCGATTGTGCAGGCCAGGGGCGTCTATTTATAGCTGCGATAACTGACCCTTGCGCCTGCCAGGAGGCACTTTGTCCTCTGCCAGCGCTCAACGGTCAAGTTGCCCTTTCATCACACCAGGAGGTGTCCCTTGCTCTCGCCAAAGGTCAAATACTGTTGGCACCTTACTGAATTATACCGGGATCTGCCCCTACCCAGGGGGCAGCCCCCCGACACTAGTCCCCGAAGCTGGGGCTGCACAGCGACTTCGGATGATGTGCGGGATCAGCTTTTAAACAACAACTATCTTCCGAGAACATATGACACCATTCTCCGTTTTCTTGCCGAGATTGATTTCTCCCGAGACCTTCTTACCGAGACTGTGTTAACCGGGAGGCGAAGCCTGCAACCGGATAACACAATCTCAGTGAATCTCGACCGTTGGCCTCATGCTGAGTTCGAGATCACGGGCTGGGGCCCACACGACGTCTCGTCCGAGCAGAAATGCACTCGAGTGCTTCTGCTCGAGCACGTTGTCGCTTGGGTTCCCGCGCCGGGAGCCGCATCCGATCCGGAGCCCAACCGTTGGGGTCGTGTGACCCTCGGTGTGGCTGGATCGGGCGCTCCGGATAACGCCACGTGGCGCGCTGCGCAAAACAGATCCCACCCACGATCGTGGAGGTCGTGGGCGGGAAAAATGGAAACCGCTCCGGAATCCCCCCCATAAATAGGGGACCGGAACGGTCTCCTCTCCTCCTTCCTTTGCTTCGCCGCACTCGTCCACCATTGTCTCGAGCGCATCGCTGCCGCCGCACTCGTCGCCCGAACGCCGCCGCCCTCGCCGTTCTCCGGAGCCCGAGCGCCGTCGCCCTCGCCGTCACCGATCTCCTCTTCTCCGGTGAGTCGCTCCCTCCGTCTCGATGATCTCCTTTAGTAGAATAGCCGCTCGCCTCCGGCCGTGCCCTAACACATGCACGGTTGAGTCGCCGCCAGTGAGCACTAGTTGAGCGGCGCGCGCGAGGCGCACGGCGGGGACGCACCGTTGCGGTAGGATGCAGACCTTTCGCTCGCACTTTGCTTCGTTCGAGTTTAGCCCGCACCCTTTTTTCCTTCCTTTTGTTTTGATTTTCTAGCACACGGTAGATCTTATTTCCCAGGAACTCAGTTGTGTTTAGCAGTTTGTGCTCCGGCATCCTAGCTCCCGGTAGACTAACTCCAACTAACCGCCGCTGCGCCTGCAGAGTAGCCCGGATACATCTGCAGACTTCTCCGACATGGGCGAAGAAAGTATCCGGGGATGCTGGGATGGATCCGAAACCAAACAATGGGACCTGGACTGGCTGTACCGGACACACCGGATTCCGCCAGAAGTTGAGAGCCGTCTACCGGAGGGCGAGGTTGAGCCGGAACCCCAACCCGGGGAATACGTTGTATTCCTTACGCATTTCGAGCGTGGGTTTGGGCTTCCGGCTAGCACCTTCTTCCGCGACTTCCTCGACACCTACAGCCTCCAACCGCATCACCTCCCAGCCAACGCCATTATGATGCTCTCGGTCTTCACCACGTATGCAGAAGCATATCTCGGCGTGTGGCCCTTTCTGGATCTTTGGGCCAAGTATTTCATCCTTCATCGCCAGGTCATCCCAAACCCGGATCAGAAAGAAAAAGACTTGGTCGACTGTGGAGCGGCCACCATCATCCCTCGTGCTGACTACGGATTCCCTATAGTCAAGGGATTAGAATCCTGCCGGAAGTGGCAGCGCAGCTTCTTCTACGTGAAGAACCGAGAGAACTCGGGAGATGGTTCGGGATCCTCTAATCCGGATTTCATAAATTTGCCGGAGTTTGTCCATGGCCCTCCTCGCAAGTTCAACCTCTGGAAACGACTGCCGGATACCGAAGAGGTCAATTGCATGCATGACGTGCTCTTGGCCCTGAACAAGAAAATGACCGGCGACGATCTCCTGCACTGCTTCATTATCCGCCGCGTGCAAACCCGAGTGCACAAGATGTGCCATATGGATGGGAGCTATGACCCCACCAGGACCAGTATTTTCCCTCTTGACCGTCCCGCGGTCGTCCGACGTGTCCGAGCTAATGCTCGGACGAAGATGTCGGATGAGTATGTTTAGGGTGTCATTGGGGGATCCCGGAAAAAACCGTTAAAACAGGTGCTCCTGTCTGTCTTTCGTGCATTTGCCTTCGTACATGCGTTCACCTGGAAATCAACATGTGGTGATTTGTTTGCGCAGTTATTTGAGCGGCAAGCCGAGGAGGACGCAGTCCACACCGACGGGAATTTCGTGCCGAATATCCCGGTGCCGGATAAGATGCCGAGAAAGGACCCCGACGGCGAGGACCATCTCGCCATTCCTCTATTCAAAGCTGCAGCTCCGGGTAATCCTTCAACCTCAGAGGTAGTTTCCATTTCTTCGGATGATGAGGATGAGATTGACTGCCAAATTCTCGATGTTATTGACGCTCTCCCTCTCAACTGGGCCTCAGCAGTGGTTCCGAAGCCGACTGCCGGGACCAAACGCGCCGAGAGCCGGAAGCGCGCGGCTTCCGACACCGAGGCTGCCGACAACCCCGGCAACCCCCCCAAAAGGAGCAAGCCGAATAAACAAACGGCCCCGAAGCCTCGCCGGCAAAGGGGCCCTCCCACTGTGGACTCCGGGTACATTCTTCTTGCCTTATGCCACATGACTTTGCCTTCTCCATAAATTATTACTGAGGTATTTTCTTTCAGGGACGCACTCGACCTCCCGTCACCTGCTATTCCTCCTCCTCCCGGAACACGGACTCCCAGCCCTGCTTGGGCTTCGCCTTCTCCTCCTCGCCCCTCTACCCGAGGAAGCGAAGCTGCTGCCGCTGGTGCCGCACCGGCATCCGTTGTGACTCCGGATGCGTGCCCGGTGATCGACGAGATCCCGGTGCAGGCCACGACGACCTCGGGAGACATTTTCCTTCCGGAAAGTCCGCGCCGGGTGCCCGGTCTTGAGGCGGAGATCTTGAGCCCTCCCCGGTAGTCCGTGCCAAGCGGTCCCTCCCGGCAAGCTCCGGACAAGACTGCCCCGGAGAAGCGGCCTGCAGCCTCCTCCCGGCCAGCTGATCCACCTGCCGGGAAGTCGCGCCCCAAGGTCGCTGGGCAGAAAACGACTTCTGCCAAGCCTGCAGCTGCCCCGACATCCTCGTCCCAGGACTTGGTGCTGCGCCCGGGTACGTTTTCATCGTTACCGCCGCCTCCCGCCGAGATCCCTACTGCTGCCTTGCGGATGTTGCGAGCAACCGTTAGCTCCTTTGTACCTTCAGGGTCCCGGGATATTGCTGCTACCCGCGCGCCCGGCGGCTCCGGCATACAGGTTGTTGACGAATACAACCAGGCCTGGCTTGCCGCTGACGCCTCCGAGACCGCGGGAGACTTGCACGCTGCAGGCCCCAGCCGCAACGCCCAAGCCCTGCACGCTCTCCAGGTGGCCGCGCTGGATGATACTCGGGTGACCGAGGTAAGCTTGTTCTATTTATTTTATCAAAAAACATTTGTTCCTTCCACTACCACTAGTCCCCGAGATTGGTGCTTAGTGCTCTAGATTCCACCGAATAGCAGATCACTAGGTTCCAATCTTAGAGAAAATTTCAGGACTCGGACACCGAGTCCCCGAGATCCTCCCAACCGGGTAGCTTGCTTCAAAATTTGCTTCATAACCACTAGTCCCCGAGATTGGTGCTTAGTGCTCTAGATTCCACCGAATAGCAGATCACTAGGTTCCAATCTTAGAGAAAATTTCAGGAGTTGGACACCGAGTCCCCGAGATCCTCCCAACCGGGTAGCTTGCTATGTGTTAGAGATCCCGCATTCTCCCGATTTCCTTACATTTGTCCCCGGCTAATTCTTCCTTCTCTGTCTCGATTTCAGGAGTGCAGCAAGAAACGCTGCAGCATCTTCAACCGAGTTCTTGCTGACCTCGGTCAGTCCAAGAAATGCCAGGGGCGGCTCCGGGAGGAGCGAGACGCCGCGCGCAAGGTCTCGGTAGACCAGAAAGCCGCACTTGCCACCGCACAAGCCGAGATCACGCGACTCAACGGCGAGCTCGAAAAGGTCAAGGTTGCTGCGACCGAGATGAAGACGCGCTTCATCGAGGCGACAAAGAAGCAAAAGGAGACCTTGGACCAATCCGAGGAACGTGCGCATCTTGCCGAGACCGAGCTGGCTCTCCTCCGGTCCCGGTCCGATACGTGGCTCTCCGAGCTCACCGTACTGAACCGGGATCTTAACAGTAAGTGGACCGACATCCCTCTTGTTGCTTTCTTTCTTTGCTGTTGCTTTTCTTATGACCTAGCCGTTTGACAGCTCTTCTTTTTAAAGGAGAATTCGAGCACTCCCGCGATGCTGCCACCCTTGCCGTTGCTGCCGCCCGAGAGAAGCGCGCCGGGAAGGGCCCTGTCTCGGATGCCTGGGACATCGAGGATCACCTCACCGCCCTGAAGGCCCGGATAGTGCCTCTTCGGTCTATCGGGACGGAGCTGCTTAGCGCTGCGGTCCACGTCCACGGCGCACTGTGGCCGAGTATCCGCGCGACGCTTTCGGTTCCCGAGCTCGCGAGCGCACTCCGGTGTGCCGGGAGGCGCCTCCACGCTTGGAAGCGTTCCGGTGCGCAAGCTGGTGCCGATCAGGTCTTGACCCAAGTACTTAGCTGGTACGAAGGTCTTGATCTGGAGGTGATCCAACGCCTGCGGACTGTCTCGCCGTGGCTGAGTGATCCGGCCAAGATCCAGCGGCGACAAGAGGTGGCGCACCGCATCGCTTCGTGGTCCAGCATCCGTGCCTTCACCGCCAGCGTCCTTCCTTCCGACTCGGAATCTGATTACGAGGATGACGAAGAAACCGTTGCGACCGGCGACGCGGATGACGAGGCCCCGGAAGAAGATGACGCTGCCTCCGGTGCCGCGCCCGAGAGTGTGGTTCCCCGGGACGCAACGACTCCGCCGAGACCTGAGGCCATCGAGACCGAGGTGCGCCCCGACGCCCCGAGTAGCACTGCCGGAACTGAAGCCGAAGCTGCTCCTGCTGCCTCTTCCGAGATTGCTGCTACTGGTGATGCCACCGGGACTGCTTCTCCTGCTGATGCCGCTCCCGAGGTCGCTGCTCCTGGTGTCTCGGTCGAGAAACCGACATCTCCTAATGCTTAGAAACATTTAAGAGTAGGTTTGTTAAATCCCCGGGATGCCGGGTACAAGATGTAATATACACTTATATTATTTTCGCTTCGTACTGAATTATTTATCCGAGTAACTTATGTCAATTTATTCTGTTATGAGGTCCCGAGTTGTTTTTCATGTCTACCGTACTTAGGTAATTTCTGCTCTTGTCTACCATTTCGGCGTTCGACAGTCGAGTCACAAAACTCCACACACGGCATACATTACTTAAAACAATCCGAGTTCCTACTAACCGAATTCCCGACATAAAAAACAACTAAGTTAGTAAAAAACAGGTATGCCGGAAAAGTTCCTGCTCCGAGTCCCCGAGACCATTTTCGTGTTTCCCACTTTCCCTCTCTTTGCTCTTGACTACCATTTCGGCGTGCGTCAGTCGAGTCACAAGATGATTTCACATGACATACATTACTTTGACTCTGAGAATCGAATTCGGAACTTTTCCGGCATAAAAATAAAACAGAGGACAGTTATCTGGCAGTCCCCGGGTTCCTTCCCGAGATGCCGGTATAAAACAGCAAATGAACTTGACAAAAGTGAGAACAAAACATGCATATAATCGAGGCAGTCCCCGGGTTCCTCCCGGGGTGCCTTACTTTCATTAATACTGAAAATTGAGATACAACATACACTCAGCCATTTACGTGTAAAAGGGGCGAAGTAGAGCTACATTCCATGGACGCTTGGTTTCCTCACCGGATTTGTCCATTACACCTTTTCTAGCCTCCTGTGCATCTACAAGGTAATAAGAATCATTGTGCAATGCCCTGCTTATCACAAAAGGTCCCTCCCATGGAGGTGACAATTTATGCATTCCAGCCGTGCGTTGGATGAGCCTTAGCACAAGATCCCCTTCTCGGAACACCCTCGGGTGCACTTTCCGGCTATGATAGCGACGGAGATTCTGTTGATAAATTGCAGACCGAGATAATGCCAATTCTCTTGCCTCTTCGAGTAAATCTACATCATCTTCTCGGGCCTCCTTTGCCTCCGTCTCGGTGAACATTGTCACTCTCGGGGAATCATACTGTATGTCAGTCGGGAGTACTGCCTTAGCACCGTATACCATGAAGAATGGCGTGTACCCGGTAGATCTATTCGGTGTAGTCCGGAGACCCCATAACACCGCCGGTAACTCCTCTATCCAGCATCCCGGAGTTCTCAACAATGGCTCGATCAAACGAGCCTTGATGCCGGCTAAGACTAAGGCATTCGCTCTTTCGACTTGCCCATTTGCTTCCGGGTGTGCAACTGATGCTACATCCAGCCGGATTCCCTTCTCAGCACAAAATCGAGCGAATTCCCCCACAGCAAAGTTGGTGCCATTATCCGTGATAATGCTGTGTGGGTACCCGTATCTCAAGATGATGTCTTTCAGGAATTGCACATCGGTGTGTCCATCGCACTTCCGGATTGGCTTGACTTCTATCCATTTGGTGAACTTGTCCACCATAACCAGTATGTGCGTCATATTGCCTCTTGCCGGCTTGAACTGACCGACCATATCCAAACACCAAACTGCGAATGGCCAAGTGATGGGAATTGTTTTCAGTGCTGACGCCGGCATGTGTATCCGGTGAGCAAATCTCTGGCGTCCTCCACACTTCCGGACAATATCTTCTGCTTGATGTAACGCAGTGGGCCAGTAGAACCCATGCCGGAACACCTTTGCCACCAGGGCCCGGGATGATGCATGATGTCCACATTCCCCCTGATGTATTTCCAGTAGCATCTCTTGTCCTTCTGCCGGTTCTACACACCTCTGGAGTACCTCAGTAACACTCCTCTTGTATAGCTCTTGATTGATGACGGTGTATGCTTTTGACCTTCGCATTATCTGCCGGGCTTCCACCTCATCTTCCGGGAGGGTTCCTTCCAAGATATAAGCCATAATGGGCTGCGCCCATCCCGGGACAGGTCTAACCGGGAACATGGGAGCGTCTATGTCCATTGGCTCTGCCGACATCACCTCTATCATCATCTTTCTTTGCCTCTCTGAGCACTGCGATGTAGTCCCTGGGTCCAATGTTATGCTCTCGACATCTACTTCCATGGGTACTGCATCTGAACCAGGCTCCTTGGGGATGAAGATAGAATCCGACTCTGGTGAGGGCTGAATAGATGGCTTCCTCAAATGCTCCAGGGCTATCCCGGGTGGGATGGCATCCCGAGACGATCCTAGTTTGGACAATACATCTGCTGCCTCGTTTTCTCCTCTGGGTATATGCTTGAACTCGCATCCTTCAAAAAATCCGGATATTTTCTGCACATGAAACCTGTATAAGGCCATGTTTGCATCGAGGGCATCCCAATTCCCCGACACCTGTTGCACCACGAGGTCGGAGTCACCGAAACACTCTATCCGGCGGATGCCGATTTCCTTGGCGACGTTCAGTCCATGAACCAAAGCCTCATATTCTGCGACGTTGTTGGATGCCCGAAAATGAATTTGCAGCACATACTTCAGTACATCCATCTTTGGGGAAGTGAGGACCACTCCGGCACCCAATCCGATCTTAGCCTTTGAGCCATCGAAATGCATCCTCCAGAAATTGTAATCCGGCATCGGAGGTTCATATTGCATCTCGGCCCAGTCCACCAAAAAGTCTGGCAGCGCCTGCGACTTGATGGCATCTCGCCTCTCGTACGCCGGAGCGTATGGAGACAACTGGATGGCCCATTTGGCTACCCGGCCGCTAGCGTCCTTGCAACCGATGATCTCGGCCAGAGGAGCTTCGCATACCACTGTGATCGGATGTTCCTGAAAGTAGTGCTTGAGCTTGGTCACTGCCATGTACACCCCATACGGCATTTTCTGGTAGTGCGGGTAGTTCTGCTTGGATTCCGAGATCACCTCACTGAGGTAATACACCGACCTCTGTATCAGCTTGCCCCCTTCTTCCCTTTCTACCACCATTGCCACACTGACTACTCGGTTGGTTGCGGCAATATACAGCAGCATAGGTTCCTTTGGTGATGGGGATGCCAACACGGGTGCTGTCGAGAGCATCCTCTTCAAATCGTTGAACGCCGCATCAGCCTGCGGGGTCCAAAAAAATGTCTTGCTCTTCTTCATCAGTTGATACAGGGGCAAGGCTTTCTCCCCCAGTCGACTCACAAACCGACTAAGGGATGCAAGACACCCGGTAAACTTCTGCACATCCTTGAGACGCACGGGCAATTTCATGCTCTCGATAGCACGAATTTTACCCGGGTTGACCTCGATTCCCCGGCTTGAGATGAGGAAACCGAGTAACTTCCCTGCCGGAACACCAAATGTGCATTTATCCGGGTTCAATTTCATCCGGAACCTTCTCAAGTTTTTAAATGTTTCCCTCAGATCATCTATTAGGGAGGATTTTTCTTTTGTTTTTATGACTATGTCATCGACATAGACCTCGGCATTTCGGCCTATCTGGTCATGCAAGCATTTCTGCATGCACCTCTGGTATGTAGCGCCAGCATTCCTCAAACCGAAAGTCATGACACGATAGCAATAAGCCCCATAAGGGGTAATAAAAGCAGTTTTTAATTGATCATCCGGATTCAAAGGTATCTGGTGAAAACCAGAATAGGCATCTAAAAAAGTCAAAAGCTCACTCCCGGCAGTGGAATCTATGACTTGATCTATCCGGGGCAATGGAAAGGGGTCCTTCGGGCATGCTTTGTTGAGATTGGTGAAGTCGATGCACATGCGCCACACCTTAAGCCGGAGGGGATCATCTTTCTTCTTCTCTACCAGGACCGGATTTGATATCCAATCCGGGTGCAGCACCTCCATTATGAATCCAGCGGCCAGCAGTATAGCCAGATGCTCCATGACCGCGGCTCTTCTTTCATCCGAGAGGCGCCTAGTTGGTTGCTTCACCGGCTTCGCATCCGGTCTAACAAACAGAGAGTGCTCTGCCAACTCCCTCGGGACGCCTTGCAGATCGTCACTCGACCACGCAAAAGCATCCCGATTCTCACGGAGGAAGTCGACGAGCTCGCCTTCCTATTTGCTGTCCAGGTTGCTGCCAATGATTACTTGGCGCTCCGGGTTGCTGGGGTCCACACACACCTTCTTGGTCTCTTTGGGGGGCTGAAATGATGCTCCCTGCTCCGGGTTCACCATCCCGGGCATTCCGAGTTGAGAGGTCTTGGCCATTGCCACCACCTGCTGGATCCTCTTATTTTCTTCCGCGATCACCAGAGACTCGGCCAAGCACGACCCCGCCGAGGCACATTCCATGGAGCGCTTGTGGTCTCCCGAGATGGTGATTATGCCGTTAGGTCCCGGCATCTTCATCTTGAGGTAGCCCATGTGAGTCGAGATCATGAACTTGGCAAGGGCCGGTCTGCCGATCAGTGCGTGATACGGGCTTTCGAGGTCCACGACCTCGAACTCCAAGCTCTCGGTTCGGCAGTTCTCCCGAGTTCCGAATAGCACCTCAACCCAGATCTTTCCCATGGGCGAGCAAGAGACTCTGGGCACAATGCCGTGGAAGGTTGTCTCGGTAGGCAGCAGGGTGTTCATGGATACTCCCAGCTTCAGCATCGTGTCCTTGTACATGATGTTAATGGCACTGCCATTGTCGATCAGAACCCGGCTGAAGCGGACGTTGAGGTTGGGTCCGACAAAAGTTGGGTCTACCACCAAGGCATACGCCCCCGGCTTAGGCATAACTCGGGGGTGATCCTTCCGGCTCCACGTGATCTCCATCTCGGACCAGTGCAAGAATTTGGGCACCGCCGGGATCACAGCATTCACCTCCAGGGCACGCTGCCGCACACTCTTTCGGTCAGTGGGTTCGGTCACGAAGACCACATAGCTTTGATGTGCCTCCCGATAGTTGCTCTGCTGCTGTCCGGCTTGGTTACTGGGGCCTGCACCGTTGTCGTTCCGGGTGTGCACCATGTTCACTGGCCGAGGTGGGGGTCCTCTCGGAGGAGGGGAAGTCGTACAGCGTTGGCCCCCGATGTCGGAGGAGGGGGTCTCGGGATATTTGGCCGAGATGCCGGAGCACTCTGCCGAATAGCTCCCGAGCTGCCTTCCTGCAACGTGCGCTGATACCAGCTGCACTGCCGAGTAGAGTGGTTTGCGGGCTTGTTGGCCTCCAGAGTATGATAGCACCATGGCTTGTTCAGCATTTCCTCATATGTCAGCGGCTTCTTTTGTTCCACCCAGGTCTTTTGCACCTCCTGACTCTGACCCCAAGTCGGGCCACTTGTCTTTTGACGCTGGCCGCTGCCGGCATCCTCCTGCTCCCGGGTCACTGCTGCGACGTGCTGTGCGGCATGGTGGTACTCGGGCTGATTCCTTTTGTGGTCGAACTCCTGGCGATCATGGCTCCTGCCCGGTCCTGAACGCTGAGGTCCCGCATTCCTCCTGTTGGAGTCACCGACATCCACCAGGGGTTGCATGGGATCTCCAAGCGTGTAGGTATCTGCGATGCGCATGGTCTCTGCCAAGGTCGTTGGCATCTTTCTTTGCAACTTCTGCCACAGCATAGAGCCATGCCGACATCCTTGTGCATACCATGAGATGGCTTGTGCCTCTACCACTCCTTCGCAAGAATTGCGAATATTGCTCCACCGGGTAAGATACTCCCGATCAGTCTCATTAATCCTTTGCCTACAGATGGCGAGCTGCTGAGGTCTGTTTGGCCTTTTGTACGTGCTGGTGAAGTTGCTGATGAATGCCTCCTCGAAATCTAACCAGCAGTCTATGCTGCCAGCTCTCAGGTTGTTCAACCAGATCCGGGCTGGTCCTTCCAACATTTGTGGTACGTAACGTACCGCCCATCGTCTGTTTCCACCGGCTATGCTTACTGCAGTTACATAGTCGGTTAGCCAGTCCTCCGGCTTCTTGCTGCCGTCATAGGTCTTGGCACCCCTGTTGAGCTGGAAGTTCCGAACAGGTGGTTCCCGCATGATCCGAGGTCCGAAGCAGGCAGGTCCCGGAGGTCCTTGCTCTTCCACCAACTCGGACTGGTGAATCCGGTCGAGCCAAAATCTGGCGTCTGCCGGGTTCAGCTGCCTGGTTCCTATCCGAGATCCCAAAGGGTTCTCGTCTGGCTGATACCCGAGCTGCTGCAGCCTCGAGTTGCCGTCATTGAGCCGGTTCTGCGCAGGGATCATGGCCTGCTGAGGGACAGAGGCGACCTCCCTCTGCGGGTTTCCCTGAACATGAGGAGGGTTTCGGGGTGGATTACCACGGCCGACAGGGTTATCGTTTCCTACACCCTGGTTACCATCCTCACGGGTACTTCCCGCCTGCCCCGAGTTATGCTGTCCGGCTTGCCCGGCTTGCTGGATGCCGGCGAAGGCCGGGTCATAGGTCTGTAGCTGCTTGTTCTTCCCGGAGCCTCGACTCCGGCTTCGGCTCTTGCTCTTGCTTTTGCTTCTGCTCGGATGCGGGGAAGAGGCCTCCCCATCCGACTTCTAGCTGTTGGGTCTGGCTGAGTGCACTTGGGACCCTGCCCCGGGGTTCTTCTTCTTGAAGGCCAGATTCTGACGGTTGGCCTCAATCACCAACTCGTTTACCCGCTCCTGCTGCTTGCGCAGGGCCTCACCGGATAACCCCACCAATTCGGCCATGGCGGCTTCGGCGGCCCTAAGAGTTTTCGCCGGTGAGTTGTACACCGGCTTCCCAGCTGAAATTCGACTTCCCGTGTGACTGGTGGTGGCTCCACCAGCCAACTCGTCATTCACCATTCTTCCTTTCTTGCGCAGATCCGCGATGCGCTTGTCCCGGGAGTCTATCTTAAGGAATCCGTGAGCTGCATTGTACTCCCGGAGGCTGGCATTGAGCTCGCGACGGATTTCGGCGATCTCCTGCGCTTCAGCGAGTAGCAACCTCCGCTGTTCCTCTAAGTCAGCCGAGGTGGCTTGGGTATCCGCTTCAGCAGCCACAGGTACAGTCAACTTGGCCACCAGCCCCGAGAGGGGACCCGGGCGACGCCGCGGCTGGGATGGCTGTGGATCGCCATCTCGGGCCGCAGGTCTTTCCTGCGGGGGTTTGGCCAAACGGGGGTAGCCGCTCCCGGTATCGCCGTCAGCTTCCTGGTACTCCTCCTCGGTTGCCCCGACCATCATCACCGCGACGGAACTCGGGGGGCGACCGGTACGCAGACCCCGAGCAGCGCAGAGCATGGGCGGGTCCTCAGCTTCCAGGACCATGTCCGGGTAGCTACAGACAACCTCGGTGGTGACGTAGGTGGTGAAACCACCGAAGTCCATGAGAGATCCGTTCACCGGAAAAGGTATGTTCCGGAAGCATCCTGCGTTGTCGCAGACGAAGTCCATCTCCCCTAGCCTTACGACCAGGCCAGAGAGAACCTGAACCTCGAAGTGAACAGGAGAGCCCGTCCGGATGTGTACACCTGCCAACGCCTCTGTCTGCCCCACGGTGGGCGCCAACTTTCGTGGTGGTGTCACGGCAGATGCCATAGGATGGCTAATGTGTGGGGCCGATGGACGTTGGTGGATCCGGGGAGGGATAGCGAGCTGATTAGCCCACGCGAGGAGGATCCCGGTATGACCGAGATCTCCCAGGAACAAGAAACAAGATCAAAGTGCAAAGGGGAAGATCTAACAAACACGAGCAAATGCACGAAGGCACACGACACACACACGATATACCCAGGTTCAGGGCCCTCGTGAGGAGGTAACACCCCTACTCTTGCCTTTCCTCTATATATATTTGTGGTACAAGAACTACAACTTGCTGCTAGATGTCTCAAAGGGAGGAATACCAAGAACTAGATGAACTCAAGGTGAGAAGAAGTAAATGCTCTAAAAGTAAATGTGCCTATAGCTTTGGCTCCGAAGTTGGTCTCTCTCCCTCAGGAGCAGTTATGGCGCCTTTTATAGAGTTCCGGCCAGGAGGGCCGGAAACCCTAAATCGGCTTGGCCCCACCGGACAGGCCTAGCCGGCATGTCGTCACCGGCTAGTGCGACCTAGTCGCCGCGCTATCCGGCGTAGCCCCTTCGTCATCATCTCGATAAGGACGGCAGGCACCGTCCTGCACCAGCCTGCCGTCCTGCACCATCATTGTCCCCCTGTCAGAGACAAGACATGTCTTTTCCCATCCCGGATAGCTTTTTCCGGATTGCCGGGCTAGGCATGTCACGTATTGTCGTACCACGATCGTACCGGCTGACGCGCTCCCGTGTCAGGCGGGAGGTGACCATGCTTCTGTGTCAGGCGGGAGGTGACCGTGCTTCCGTGTCAGGCGGAATGGTACTTCCCCGCGACAGACGGGAAAGCCTGCTCTAGACCGTTGACGGCCTACCGGGAGCCCTCTCGCCGGCTACCTCCTCGCTTGCCACCGTGAGCCTCTTCTGCATAAGACCAAGACCGAGATACACGTTCCGGTTAGCACCCACCCGGACTACCTATCCGGTAAAGCCGAGTATTCCTCCTTCCGGGAGTTTCCTCGGAGCCCGAGATCCGGGATCCTTTTCGGAGGGGTCCGAGCTCGTCTCAGGATGAGTATCTCTAGGCCTAGCCTCCCGAAGATGTCTTAGCTTATCAGCAAAGACATCTTCGAGAAGCTAGTTCTTAGAGGAACCACCCGCTTATGCTTGTGCTGCGATTGTGCAGGCCGGGGCCGTCTATTTATAGCTGCGAGAACTGACCCTTGCGCCTGCCAGGAGGCACTTTGTCCTCTGCCAGCGCTCAACGGTCAAGTTGCCCTTTCAGCACACCAGGAGGTGTCCCTTGCTCTCGCCAAAGGTCAAATACTTTTGGCACCTTACTGAATTATACCGGGATCTGCCCCGGGGGGCAGCCCCCCGACAGTCCAAGTCTACGTCGATGACATCGTCGTCACGACCCGGAAGGAAGATACCTTAGTCGATGACCTCCGCAAGGTCTTCGCTGCACTCGATGTGTACCAGATCAAGCTCAACTCAGAGAAGTGCGTGTTCGGCGTACCAGCCGGAGAGCTGCTAGGGTACCTCGTATCTGCAAGAGGAATCGAAGCGAACCCCGAGAAGGTGCAGAACATTCTCACAATGCAAGCACCAACCAAACTCCGTGAGGTGCAGCGATTAGCCGGACGAGTCGCAGCTCTCAGCCGGTTCATTAGTAAGTTGGGAGAGAAAGCTTTACCTTTCTACCAACTGATGAAGAAGATGGACAAGTTCGAGTGGACACAGGAGGCGCAGGATGCGTTCGACCATCTCAAGAAAACCCTGACAACCTCCCCAGTCCTCGTTGTCGTGGTATCGGCATAATTGATAGGAGACGGGGGTCCTCTAGCCTACGTATGGATTGTGGGGAAGAAAGTTGGTGTCGTCGAGGACGGGATTGAACACGGCGAGTTTACCCAGCTTCGGATCCCACAGCGGTGGCGAGATCCTAGATGTTGCTATAATTTACTATGAGGCAATAGCCGTGAACATGTTACAATGTGTATGATGCCTATTGAAGCATCCGCCCTAAAGGCTCCCTGGTGGCCGGCTTATATAGGCGGCCAGACCCCAGGGTATAAGGTAAGTACTTGTCCGGCAAGTAAACAGAGTCCTAGACCTAGCCGGCTTAGTTGCCGCCTTCCGTCTTGGGCTTGATGGGCTTCGGCCTTCCGCCTTCCTTGGACCGTCCGCCTACTTCCTTGTACGTCAGCTATCTGGCCGCCCGGCAGGCTTCGGCCTTACCACCCTTGGGCCACCCTGGACTAGCCGGATTGATCCATGTTGGTTATACCCCTAGTTGACATATCCCCAACATTAGCCCCCAGAAAGGTTGAAGTTCTCCAGGCGCCGGCTTCTTCTTGATTCTTCATCTGTCAAAATTGGCGGTTGCAGGACTTGAACCATTCTGAAAATCAACGAGGCACGCGTGTCTTGATATTGACATGCGGCCGCCTTTATCCATCATGGGAAAAGACGGCTACTCGGCAATCTTGCCGAGCATTCTTCTTGACGGTTTCCACCTAGCCGGCTCACGACAGTTTGAAAACAGCCTAGGCGGGAATCTCGCCATGATCACAAATTGCGGGAAAAGAGGAGGCGTGGAGATCGTGCAATCGTGTGCTGCAACGGATGCTGGACACGTGTCCGACTAAAAGCACCGTTGCACAGGGAGCAACGCCTGGCCCTATAAATAGGTAGCCAAACGGTCCATTTTCACCACCCTGCCTTTGCTCTCCGTGCCCTCTTGCCCTTCCACTTCTCCGCTTCTTGCTTCCGAGCGAACTCCGGCGAGCTCATCTCCTCCGGCGACCTCTGCGCGCGGCGATGTCCACCGGCCAGAACCTTTCCACGACGTCGAGCGGTCCGGCAACCGAGACCGCGCCTGCGACGGCGATGGGCGGCGCGATAACTCGTCCCGCGACGGCGGCGACGGGCAATGTCGCCACCGTCGCCCCCCGGACTTCCACAGCGCGCACGCCAGCGGCGGGCCTCTCGGCTCCTCAACCAACCACCGCGGCGACGATGGCGGCTGTTGCTCCCGTCGACGAGGAAGAGGAAGCGGCGGACCTCGGGTCCCACTACTGGCTTCCTTCCATAGTCGACGAAGACGCCCTCCAAGACTTGGAGGCCGTCGACTACCTCCCCACTCGGGAAGATTGCCGGTGGAGGGCCGCCTACGGAGACGTCATCCCGGCCCCGAGAGCCGGGGAGCGGGTAATCCTCACCTCCCATTTGGTTAGGGGAATGGCGCTTCCGCCCTCCGCCTTCTTTAGCGAGGTTCTAGATCATTATGGGCTCCAGCCCCACAACATAGCACCCAATAGCATACTAGTCCTAGCCGGCTTCACAGCTCTGTTCGAAGGCTACCTAGGTATTAGGCCTAGTTTAGACTTCTTCAGATATTGCTTCCGTTGCCGGCGACAGACGGTGCCGGACGGTGGGCTTGCAACCTGCGGCAGCGTCACCTTCAACTGCCGCCAGGGCCGCCAATGGTATCCTAAGATACCATACCTTGAATCCGTCAAGGGTTGGACCTCCACATTCTTCTACTGCCAAGATATGGCAGCTCCGGGCCGCCAAGTTGGCATCCCTGAATTCGTCAACGCGCCACCTATGCCCCGGCCCTGCTGGGACGAGGCGGTGCCCAAGCTGACGGAGGAACTCCGCCTTATTCAAAGGCGGATTGAATTCCTCACGCGGACGATGGCTCCCCCTCTGCTGGATGGGGTCGACACCGTCATCTGCTGGCTCGGCCGGCAGATCCTCCCCCTGCGGTACAGCCCGCACAAAATCTGTCAGTATTCGCCTACTGACACGGCCTCTCTCCGCGTGAGCGAAGAGATGTTGCCGGTTGCCGACCTGGCGTTCCGGCTCCGCAGCCTTGTCAAGGCGGGGCTGGTGAAGGCGGTGGAGGGCGTGCCCATGCACACCCACGACAACCCTCCCCTCGAGGTAAATATCTTCTTCCTTGCCCCTTGTTTGATAGCTTCGCCGGCTAAAATTGAGCTCCATTAAACTTGTCTTCTTTTTCAGCTCTCCGACTTGGGGGAGGATGACCTGGCTCCCGACTTCTACGAGTCGGAAGCCGGGAAGACGAAGAAGCGCAAGGCATCCGGCGCCGCTTCCTCTACGGTGAATGCCGATAGGAAGAAACGGATCGCATCGGCTACCGAGCTGGCTCTCGCCAACCTTGGCGAGAACGCGGGGATTAATATCCCCCGAAGGTACTCAATTCTGCCTTTAATAGACGGCAAACTTCTTCAATACTGGCACCCAATTGACTGTGCTTGCTTTTTATTGACAGGGAAAGGGTCGCAACTTCCCGGTTGACGACCAGGCTTCTTGGCAAGGGTAAGCGGCCACAAGGCAGCTCGCCGGCTACCGTGCCGCCAACTCCTCAGCTCCAAGCCAGCAGCTTTATGGGCGACGCTCGTCGTCAGCCCCCGGCTCCGGCTTCTGGCGCTCCGCCAAGGGCCTCTTCCACCGACCGCGCGCCCAAGACTCCCCTACTGCTGGCTGAGGCTACGGCCGATGAAGCCGCTCAATCGCGCGCCGCCAATGAAGGGTTGCTGGAGTCGACTGCCGGCGGGTCTCGGAGGGCAGCCCCGACTGCGGGAGGCGGCAAGGTCAGGGACCCTTGGTCCACCTTTAAGGAGGCCAAGGAGTCAACTTTGGCTTTCGCCAACTTCGCCTCGCAGGCCTTCGCCGACTTGGAGGGCGACCTATCTGTAAGTTTTTACCACTCCGGCATATACATAGCCTTTCCCCCGAGCACTTAGATGGCAAGTCAAAAATAAAAGAAATTTTGACTGCCGGCTTAGTGGTTATTTGACAATATGTTTTATGCCTTTGTTTTGTCCTGCAGGGCCTTGTGTCCGCCAACGTCGAGCTTGTCTCCTCCCGAGTTGAGATAAACCGGCGCTGCCGCGACCTGAAGAAGGAGTGCGAGGCTAAGGACCTGCGGATTGCCGAGTTGGAGACGACCCGCAAAAAAGATGAAGGTAGGGTTAATCCTCTTCGCCTTCAGCTATACTTTTGACTTATGTTGCCGTCAATCATTTAGTTAGCGAATCCATATTTGTAGAACTGCTAGACCACGCCCAGGATATTCTGAAGGCGTCCACTGATATGCAAGCTCTTATGAATGAAGCTTCTGATTTGGCGGCCGCCAACTTGGAGTTGAAGGAGGCTCACCAGAAGGAGATGGAGGCCCAGCAGCTCAAATTTGCGCAGGAATTTAGCCAGCTCACTGGTGAGCTGGAAAGCCTGCGCAATAAGTTGGCGGAGGCGGAGAAGACGGCTGCCGAGGAAATCTCCAAGCAGACTCCTCGCGCCCAAACTGCCGAGGATGCGCTGGCAACTCATATGATTGAGCTGTCCGCTTTCCATAACTCGGCCCTTGGTAATTTCTTACTCCTTATTTGATGTTGCCATTTTGCTTTAGCCTGAGCCAAACTAATGGCTTCATTTTTGATACAGTTCCCGCCGGTTTAGGCGATGACAAGGTTGTCAGCCCCCGTCTGGATCGCCTTGCGCGTCTAGGCGAACTGATCACCGAGACTTTGGCGGCGTCCAAGCGGTTTGCCGCCAAGTTCTTCACCTCCTCCGGCAGCCAGGAACCGACCGAGTTCAGCGACGTGCCCGCTATCTTGGAGCAGGCGACCAAACTGCACAAGAGCTCGCTGAAGTCGGCGGCGCGGGGTGGTGCCAAGACCGCACTTGGGTTATCCATGGCGCACTACCCCGAGGCGGAGATAGAAGCCGTCACCGAAGGCATGCCGTCAACATATGAAGACGGCAGCGAGGTTGAGCCGGACGCTGTTCTGGACAGCGTTGCCGGCTACGCCACGCGTGTTGCCGATATGGTTGACACTTCAATCTTCTATCGGCGCCATCCTACGCCTGGCGGAGAGGGAGCTGGAGCTGCCGGCGCGGCCGAGGCGGAGGGGAGTGATAGTTCCGGGGCTGAAGTTGTCAGCCCCCAAGCCTGGTGTAGATGTTCCCCCGAGCCATATCTTTATGTCCTTGCTTCCTATTAGCCTTATTTGTCGGCCCCTGAAACAATGCAACATTGACTTGTAATATTTGTATATACTTTTGTTCCTGCTTTGTTAGGCGGAAACTAGCTGACAAGTTTTATTTTGTCTTTATTTATATGGCCCGCCTTAATTCTACCCTGACTTATATGTTTGACTTTTTGTATGTTGACGAAATCTCAGCCGGTAACTTTAGCTGAAGCAACCAGGGCTAAACCATGCGTTTAGAATCAGAGACCAAAGCCAACATGTTGGTGTCAAAGACATACTACTAGGCGAACCACATATAAGTAATCAGAGGTAAAAGAATTAGGCGGCGCAAAAAAGTTTATTTTTGCTTTGGGTTGGCTCGAAAGCTGCAAGTATCTACAAGTTTGAACCTTTGCACGGAGCTAGAAAATAGGTAACTTAGATACATAGGGTAAATATGATTGCAAGAAAGGACAAAAGATGGCATGCTTCTCAACACAGATGAGGAACCATAGACTTTTATTTCATAATCATATTTAACTTATTACAATTATAAATTGCTAAGTGTAGAAAGGACGTAGCTGCTCAATATTCCAAGGCCGTCTTGTTTGCTCGAACGGATCGTCAATGCCTTTTTTGCGCTTGGTTCCCCTTTTTCCTACCGCCTTCTTGCGCATTTTCTTTTCTTCTTCGTCGCAGATGTCGGCCAGGTAGTAGGAACCATTGAGCAGCGCCTTTGTGACTATAAACGGTCCTTCCCATGGCGGGGATAACTTGTGCAAGCCTTTTCTGTCTTGAATTAGGCGGAGAACCAGGTCACCTGTTTTGAAGCTTCGCTTCCGCACTCTCCGGCTATGATAGCGGCGAAGTTGTTGCTGGTACAAGGCGGAGCGATGGAGAGCGACGTCTCTTTCTTCGTCTAGCAGGTCTAGGCTATCCTGTCTTGCACCTTCTACGTCTTGCTCGATGTAGGCTTGAACTCTTGGGGAATCGTATTTCATGTCGGTAGGTAGCACTGCCTCAGCGCCATATACTAAGAAGAAAGGAGTGTAGCCGGTAGACCTGTTTGGTGTTGTGCGCAAACTCCATAGTACCGACTATAACTCATCTGCCCAAGCGCCAGCTGCCCTGTGTAATGGAGCTTCGAGACGAGGCTTAAGTCCTGATAAGACTAGGCCGTTTGTACGCTCTACTTGTCCATTGGATTGAGGGTGTGACACGGATGCCAAATCAAGCCGGATACCCAGATTGCTGCAGTATTCTTCTATGTCGCCTTGAGACAGGTTGCTGCCATTATCAGTGATAATGCTGTGTGAAACTCCAAACCGAGAGATAATTCCCCAGAGGAAATTGGTGGTTGTTCGTGCGTCAAGTTTGCTGATCGGTTTAGGCTCGACCCATTTGGTGAACTTGTCGACAGCGACCAATAGGTGGGTGTACCCACCGCGCGCCTTCTTGAAGGGACCCACCATGTCTAAGCCCCAGACCTTGAACGGCCAGGTGATTGGAATCGTCCTTAGTTCCTGTGCCGGCAAGTGAGGTTGACGAGCGTACAACTGGCAGCCTTTGCATGTCCTTACGATGTTCTCGGCGTCTTCTTTGGCGGTAAGCCAGTAGAAACCTTGGCGGAAAGCTTTGGATACAATGGACCTGGCGGAAGCATGATGCCCGCAGGTGCCAATATGTATGTCCTTCAGAATTTCCCGGCCTTCTTCCGGCTGTATGCACCGCTGATAGATGCCGCACGTGCTTCGCTTATATAGCTCGCCTTTTATTATCGTGAATGCCTTGGCTCGCCTTATGATCTGCCTTTTTAGCACCTCATCGTCCTCCGGCAACTTTCTGTCGATTAGAAAATCGAGGTATGGGACTATCCAATCCGGCTGTGTCAAGTAGACAGCGAGACTTGCCGCTTCTACCGGTTCTTCTGCATCGGGGTCCATCAAATCGGCGCCTTTAATGGACGGCATGTGCAAATGTTCCAGGAAAATATCTTTTGGTACCTTTTTGCGTTCCGATCCCAGTCTTGCAAGTGTGTCTGCCGCCTCGTTCTCAGCTCTTGGAACATGCCGGACTTCGTAGCCCGCGAAGTTTTTTGCGAATTCGTCAACTTTGGCTCTGTAAGCCGCCATTGTTGCGCTTTTCGCATCCCATGTTCTGCTTACTTGCTGCGCGACCAAATCTGAGTCGCCATAACAGAGGATTCTTTTGACGCCTAGGTCGTTTTCCACGTGTAACCCATGAAGCAAAGCTTCGTACTCGGCAACGTTGTTGGTTGCTGTGAAGTGGATTTGTAACACATAGCTAAGCTTGTCACATTTAGGCGTGCGTAGAACGACTCCAGCCCCCGAGCCTTTGAGCATCTTTGATCCGTCAAAGTGCATGACCCAATATTCTGATTCGGGGAGTGTCGTTTCCTCCATGGCCTCTGTCCAGTCGGCGACAAAATCTGCAAGCGCTTGAGACTTAATGGCGGTCCGTGGTTTATAGACTATATCAAAGGCGGCAAGTTCGATGCCCCATTTGGCAACTCGACCTGTTGCCTCTGTATTGTTGATTATGTCTCCCAACGGTGCCTTGCTGACTACTGTCACTGTGTGTTCCTGGAAGTAATGCCTAAGCTTTCTGGCGGCGAAGAATACACCATACGCCAGCTTTTGCTAATGCAGATACCTCTGCTTGGAGGCGGAGAATACTTCACTGATGAAGTAACCGGTCGCTGCTCACACGTCGCGGCTTCGTTCTCCTTTCTTTCCACAGCCAAGACAACGCTGACAACAGCTCCTGTTGCCGCGATGTACAGCAGCATTGGTTCCTGTGATCGAGGTGCTGCCAATATCGGAGCGGATATGAGGGCCTCCTTAAGTTGTTGTAAGGCGGCATCTGCCTCTGCTGTCCACTCGAAGTTGTCGGATTTCTTTAATAGCCGGTAGAGAGGCATTGCCTTTTCCCCTAGGCGGCTTATGAAACGACTGACGGCTGCCGCCGATCCGGCTAGGCGCTGCACGTCCTTCAGACAAGTAGGTCTGGATATGTTTTGGATGGCCTTGATCTTCTCCGGGTTAACCTCGATCCCTCGTTCTGAGACGATAAACCCGAGAAGTTTGCCGGCTGGAACGCCGAAAACGCACTTGGCGGGATTGAGTTTCATCTGATACCTCCGGAGATTCTGAAACGTTTCTTCCAAATCCTCTAGGAGATCTGCCTTCTTTTTTGACATTACCGCGATGTCGTCTACATAGACGTGAACATTGCAGCCGATCTGTTCGTGCAGGCAATTTTGCATACAGCGCTGGTAAGTTGCTCCTGCATTCTTCAGGCCAAAAGGCATTGTAATGTAGCAGAAAGTCCCATATGGAGTGGTGAAAGATGTTTTCAGCTTACCCGACTCTCTCATCTTGATTTGGTGGTATCCTGAGTAGGCGTCCAAAAAACAAAGCAGCTCGGAGCCTGCTGTGGAGTCTACGACTTGGTAAATTCTAGGCAGCGCAAAGGGATCCTTTGGGCAGCACTTGTTAACACCGGTATAGTCAATACACATCCTCAGCTCTTTATTCTTCTTTGGAACAAGTACAGGATTTGCCACCCAATCGGTGTGTACAACTTCTTTTATGAAATTGGCGGCCTTCGGCCTATTTATCTCCTTTCCTATAGCCTTGCGTCTCTCATCTCCAAAGCGTCTTGTTGCTTGCTTCACCGTCTTGGATCCTTTTATGACGTTGAGCGAGTGCTCGGCAAGTTCCCTCGGTACACCAGGCATGTCGGAAGGCGACCATGCAAAGATGTCACGATTCTCACGGAGGAACTCGACGAGCGCGCCTTCCTATTTGATGTCAAGGTTGGAGCCGATGACAACTTGCTTAGACTTGTCACCTGGGATGAGGTCCGCCTTTTTGGTGTCTTCTGAAGCTTCGAAGGTCTTCTTGACATCAATCTTTGGCCTTGGCATGGAGTTGTCTGAATCCGCCCCGAGCAGCGCGAGTTCTTCCTTGTGGATGACGGCTTCTGCGAAGGCGGCCATGCCACGCTCGCACTCCTTGGCTTTCTTGAAGTTGCCGGAAATCATGATGGTTCCGTTTTCCCCCGGCATTTTAAGCTTGCTGTATATGTAGCACGGCCTTGCCATGAACTTGGTGAAAGCCGGTCGTCCGAAGATTGCATGATAGGCGCTTTTGAAGGGGACAACTTCGAACCGGAGAAACTTTGAGCGGTAGTTCTCTTTTGGTCCGAAAGTTACCTTCAGCCCGATGCTCCCCATTGACTTTGCTTGCCTGCCGGGCACTATGCCATGAAAAGTGAGGTTATTGTGGTCCAGCTGATCCTCTGATAGGTTCATGCAGCTTAGTGTGTCATAGTACAGGATGTTGAGGCTGCTGCCGCCATCCATAAGTACCTTTGTGAGTCTGAAGTTGTCGACAATGGGATCGACGACAAGGGCATACTTGCCTGGGTGAGGAACGTGATCAGGGTGGTCGGACCGGTCCCAAGTGATCGTTGCTTCCGACCAGTTCAAGTACTGGGGGACGTCCGGCATTGTCACGTTGAGTTCGCGCATTTCCGCCTTATCCGCCTTAGCCGAAGGCGTGCCGACAAAGCACACAAGAGATTCTTTGACCTTCGGATACGGCTTCTTTTTCTTGGCGGCTGCGTCGTCTTCGCTTGAGATAGACAGGTCGTCGTCATCCTCATCCTCCTTGTTGTCTTTCTTGTCGTTCTTCTTTGACTTCTTTGACTTCCAGCCGACTGTGGGGTCCTTTTTGAAGTCGTCCATGAAACGGCACTCGCCAAGCATATGGTTGACCTTGCCCAGTGAGGCGTGGATGGGACATGGCAAAAGCTTTGCCTGTTCATAAGTGATTCACGCCGCCTTAGGCCCTGAGCCGGCTTCGCGACTATCTTTCTTATTCTTCCACTTCTTTTTGCCGACGTTCCCTTGGAAAGCTACGGCTACCTCATTGGAAGGTCCGGCTTTGTCACCTGCCGCCTGCTTGCGCTTGTTGTTCCGCTTTGGTATGATGTTGACGTCTGGGTCATCGTCCCGGGCGTCGTCATCCGCCGCCGCGTATTGGGCGGCCAGGTTGAGCATCTCACCAAGGTCTGTGATTTGCTCGCGGACGAGCCTATGACGGAGCAAGGACTTCTTCTGTAGGCCCGTGTAGAAGGCGTGGATAGCCTGTGCGTCCGAAACACCATGACAATTGGCTTTTTCGGATATCCAACGGCTGACAAAATCTGTCATGGTTTCGTCCGGCTTTTGGATACAGCGTTGCAAATCCGTGTAGGTATTTGGACGCTTGTATGTTCCTTGGAAGTGCTGGGAGAAAACCTTTTCCATGTCGTACCAGCTATGGATGGACTTTTCAGGAAGGTTGTCGATCCAAGCTCTTGCCGTGCCTTCCAACATGAGAGGTAGGTAGCGGACGGCAATATAGCTGCTCCCGCCGGCAATTTCTATGGCCATGGCATAATCGGATAGCCATGAGTCCGGCTTAACGAGGCCGTTGTACCTAGAACAGTTTTTTGACACTGATGTCATGTCCTTAGGGAACGGCTCTCTGCGGATGGCGTCACCGAAGCACTTTGGTCCAGAGTATAGCGGCTCCTTTCCTCTTGCTATGTCTTGTAGGCGGTGTCGTGCGTCTTTTGGATCGAGCTGCCGTGCGCCTCTGTTTGCGTCCGGCTCGTCCTGCGCTGCCCGGCTTATGCTGCGCCTGGGTCCTTCTGCCTCCTCTCTCTTCTTGCTGCCGGTGCTACGCTGCGGAGACCGGCTTCGACCTCTCCTGGGAGGGTCGTTGCCGACATCTTTTCTAGGCGGCGGCCTATTGTTCCGGCTACCGCCGTTGTCGCGTCTTGGCTGGGATGGAGGTGGCAGGTCTCCTCTGCTTCCTGTCCTTGAATTCTCGTCCCGCCTTGGCTTTGGCGGTGGCGTCTTCTTTGGAGGTGGCGTTGCCTTCCTTTTGTCGCCATGGCTACTGGAGCCAGACGGGCCTTCGGGGTCGGCGCCGGGTGCAGCTTTGCACTTTCCCGACTTAGACTCTAGGTCTCCCCCGCGAGCATCCGCCATGTGGCCGTAGGAATCAGCGCGAGCTTGTTGTTCTAGGGCCTTGCTCACGAAGTGTCTTGCATTGGCCAGCTTTTCTTCCGCCGTGTAAGTGTTGTCGTCCAGGGTATCTAGCGCGGCGGCCGCGTTGAGGACAGGGGTGCAGAAGACAACATCTCCGCTTCTGTCCACGCGCTGTGGTGCTGTACGCCAGTCGAACCCTAGATCTTGAGCCGCTGTCGTCGCTTGCGTTGGCGGCTTTTTTCCACGGAGGTTTTTTTATGACCTTTTCTCCTTGAAGAGTTGTCGGCTTGTTTTGGCCGACATCTTCTCCTGTTCTTTCTCGATCTTCTTCGCAAGGCTCTCAACGTGCTCCTCTCTTTTTCGCAGGAAGTCAGAGTGCTTAAGCATGTTAAGCCTAAGCTCTTCCACTTCGTCAAGTGGGGTGTCTTTATTCACCGGAGTATTCATGATCTCGTCTACTTCTTTGATGACGGAGAGCAAATCCGTGGGTTTGCTGCTGCCGCCTTTCTCGAGGCCAGTCTTCTTCTTTGCGCGCACCTTGTCGGAACTTTCAGTGAGCTGACCGGCAGTGGTGTCGCCGGCATCTTCCGCCGGCTTGTTTTGCGCCTCCGAAGTAACTGGGGTTGTCTCGTGACCGACAACAACCATCATAGCCAGCTTGTCAGGCATGTCAGTATCCGTTGTACCCTCTGAAGGAGCCGGATAACCACTGGAAAAGCGGGTTTTGATCTTCTCTTCGAAGAGACTAGCATCATCATCAGAGTCAGAGTCTACGTTGACTTGAACGGTAGATCTGGATCCGGCATCTGACATCGCATCCTCCTGTAGAGTAGGGAGGATTGACTCAGGATCGTTGTTTTCCGGCTGGGAGTCTGATCCCAGTCCGACAACTCCGACGAAGTGGAAATCAGATTCGGCCGACTCCTGGGAGAAGACGGATTCAGATCCATCTTGTCGGTCGACTGCTTGGTCGAAGGGTTGGTGGGTGGGGTTGTAGAAACGTGGTAGGCCGTACGCCTCCGGCGTATACCCGATGAAGACGTCGATCCCTCCGATCGGTACGATTGCGCATCCGATAAGGTAGTCGTCCGCCGGGAGCCAGGACTCATCCGAGTTGACGTAGCTGTGGCCTCCATACCTTGTGACGCGACCGACGGCGATCTGCTTGCCCACGCCACCAAGTGTTCCCGCCTGGAACGTGACGCCAGGAACCTTATGCCCCACGGTGGGCGCCAACTGTCGTGGTATCGGCATAATTGATAGGAGACGGGGGTCCTCTAGCCTACGTATGGATTGTGGGGAAGAAGGTTGGTGTCGTCGAGGACGGGATTGAACACGGCGAGTTTACCCAGCTTCGGATCCCACAGCGGTGGCGAGATCCTACGTGCTGCTATAATTCACTATGAGGCAATAGCCGTGAACAAGTTACAATGTGTATGATGCCTATTGAAGCGTCCGCCCTAAAGGCTCCCTGGTGGCCGGCTTATATAGGCGGCCAGACCCCAGGGTATAAGGTAAGTACTTGTCCGGCAAGTAAACAGAGTCCTAGACCTAGCCGGCTTAGTTGCCGCCTTCCGTCTTGGGCTTGGTGGCTTGATGGGCTTCGGCCTTCCGCCTTCCTTGGACCGTCCGCCTACTTCCTTGTACGTCAGCTATCTGGGCCGCCCGGCAGGCTTCGGCCTTACCACCCTTGGGCCACCCTGGACTAGCCGGATTGATCCATGTTGGTTATACCCCTAGTTGACATATCCCCAACACTCGTGGCACCGCTGGAAAACGAGCCGCTATACTTATACGTCTCAGCAACAAACAGGGTGGTGAGCAAGGTACTCGTAGTCGAGCGGGAAGAAGAAGGGCACAGTCACCCGGTGCAAAGGCCCGTCTACTACCTCAGCGAAGTCCTCACCCTGTCCAAGCAGAACTACCCGCACTACCAAAAGCTGGCGTATGGAGTTTTCATGACCTCCAGGAAGGTCGTCCACTACTTCTCCGAGCACCCGATCACGGTGGTAAGCTCTTCTGGACTAGCAGACATTCTCACAAACCAATGCGCGACAGGACGAGTCGCCAAGTGGGTTGTCGAACTAGGACCATGGGGGCTGAAGTATGCTCAACCGAAGTCCATCAAGGCCCAAGTCCTCCCAGAATTCACCACAGAGTGGATAGAAGCCCAGCTACCAAATGTCCCCGACTTGTCCAACGCATGGACAATGTACTTCGATGGCTCCAAGAAATTCAAGTCAGCCGGGGCAGGAGTTGTGCTCATCTCCCCCAAGGGTGACAAGCTGAAGTACGTCCTACGATGGACTTTCCGACGCCATCCAACAACGAAGCCGAGTACGAGGCCCTGATCCACGGCATGAAGATGGCCAAGAACTGCGGCGCCACGCACCTCATGATCTACGGCGACTCCTACCTGGTGGTACATCAAACCATGAAGTCCTGCGACGCCATCGCCGACAACATGATCGCCTACCAAGACCTGTACAACCAGATGGAAGGCAACTTCGAGGGCTGCGAGTTAAGGCACGTCAGCCGCGACAGCAACGAAGAAGTCGACGTCCTCGCTAACATGGGATCAGACAGAGTTCCAGTTCCACCCGGCGTCTTCCTCGAGCGCATCACGCAGAGATCTATCAAGACTCAAGCCGCAGCAAGCACCGCAACAAAAGCAAAAGGCGATGCAAACCCGCCAAGACAAGAGAAGGTCCCCATGGAGGTCATCCTAGTCGAAGCCACATGGACAGGACCATACCTGGCGTACATACTGCATCAGAAGCTGCCAGCAAACCCACTCGAAGCAAAGCGCATCATCAGGCGCTCCAAAGGCTTTACCGTCATCAACGGGGAGCTCTACAAGAGAAGTATCTCGGGAATCCTGTAACATCCCAACATTTTATAATGTTCCAAAATCACTAAAATTTAAAACTTTTGTTTTTGATTAAAATAAAACATTTAAATGCATACGAAAACTAACTAAGAAAGACTTCAAACTTATTGAAAGAGATTAATATTTCAAAGATCTCACTTTATCATTATTTTCAAAAGTTGTTTCAAGTTAAACAATTTATTATCCATTGTAATTATTAAAACCTCAATATCTAATTTGCCAAATGGTTTTCATTCATTTAACTAAATTAAAATTAAAGTTTTGGAAATTATAAGTTTATAATTCATAAGTTTAAAACTTCAAATATTTATAATTAATGAATTATCCAAATAAACATTTCCTTAGCATAAATGAATTTCATTTATTTTCAAAACATAAAATGATTTTCATGAATTTATATCTAGTATAAGAAATAAATTAAATCTAAAATCTATTATAACAATATGTTATAAAGTTTTCAAATGATTTATCATATTATGAAACTTAATGGTGCACAAAATAATTTGATTTAAAAATGATTACATTACATTTCCTCTTTTCATTACAAATAGATGTAATAGGTTATTTAATAATCTATTGAAGCTAAAATTTATTTAATATGGGAAATGAGTTTAAATAACTTAAATTCAAACATATTTGAATGTGGGTATTTCATAGATTTATTTTAGCCAAAATAAAGACTTATTAAAACTTATTTCTAATTTTAACATAAAGTGTCAATTTGTATTTAATCAATATTTCAAAATTATTATTTTTGAAAATTGTTCCAAACATGCCCACAACTGGTTTAACTCAGAGATATTGATTTTACAAATTTTTAGAAATTAATTTGACATCATTTAGACATCTAAATCAAAAGTTATGAATTAAATTAAAAATCAGAAAAAGAAAAATCGATGACGTCATGCTGACGTCACCGTCTTCAACCTCTGCCCAAATCACGCCCGAGAAATCCGCCGACGACCCCCTTCCAAAATATGAGCCGTGATCAACGCGAGCGTTCACCCTCTGCCCCCTATTTAAACCCCACGACCCCCTCTTCCATTTGCCCCAAACCCTAGTCTCTAATACGTCGCCAGGCCGGAGAAATCGCTCGCCGGAGTCAACCATCTCCGCCGCCGTGTTCTTCTCGTTTCCGACGAGGTGAGCCGAGCCCCCTGTCCGAGAGCCCATCCATCCTCTCCCCCGTGCCGACGCGCACCACCCTGACCCTTTCCCTTGATTTCTTTCGCAGCAAATCGTCGAGTGCGAGGAGCTCGCCAGACCCGCCGTACCCCGACCACGGCCAGCCGCTGTCGAGGATGCGCGAGTCGACGCCGACCACCGCATTCGACTCGCCGTGCCGCGGGGAACCTCCTGGCACTCTTCCCACGCCCGGGGAACCACTGGAGCCCTGCCCCCGACGACCACCGGAGCGCAGCGCCGCCGTCCCCTCCATCTCCGGCCACCCCCGCCGCCACGGTAAGGTCAACGCTTCCCCGCCGTCTGATCTCCTTCAAACGGCCCCGATTAGATTCTTTAGCCGAACCGGTACGAGTTGACGAGATCCGTTGGATCTGGATCTGACGGCCCAGATCCAGTCACTTATCCACGTAGGATCCAGTCAGTAGCCCAGTCAGCATCCTAGTCAGCGCACAGTCAGCGCCAGCGTGGAATTTCTTTTTCTAATTAAATTAAAATGGCAGTTTTGCAGAAAAGCCCCTGTCTATTCAAACTATCATATATTTTTCTCTGTTTATCCAAATTCAAATATTTTTATATATTTGGAAAGCCCTCGACATGTAGAATATTTTGGATCTGCCAATATTCAAATTTGACTTAGTTTAAAATATTCAAATTTCAAATGGAAGATTTGAGTATATTTGTCATAACTTTAAATCTATAATTCCAAAAATTGCAAATAAAATTGTTTTAGAAACTTTAGAATATTTGTAAATTAATTCCACTGCTATAAAATAATTTTGAGTAATATTTGAATGAAATCATAGTTATATATTTAATTTGAATAGTTTAAGTATTTTCAACATAACTATTAATAGAAATATTATTTTTGATTAAATCAAATTGCTATAAATTAAATTAAATGCCCCCTGTCTATTAACACTATTTATAAAATTTTGTTATAAAAATATTAATCACATAAAACTTAATTTCATATTTATCCCTTTATTTATTTTTTGTAAAAATAGAAATTAATTAAATTGCATTTATAATCTCATGCATAATTATTAATAAATCACAAAAGTTATTTTTGATGCTTTCTTGTGAATAAAAATTGCATTTCATGCATAAAAAATTTTACTATATAATTATATCCCTCATAGGAAAACCTCTTCATTATTTTTCTCTAAGTTAGAAATATTTTCAACTTAGCATTTTGGTGAAGTGCTACACTTAGACTATCGTGGTGGTGTCACGGCAGATGCCATAGGATGGCTGATGTGTGGGGCCGATGGACGTTGGTGGATCCGGGGAGGGATAGCGAGCTGAAGAGCTCACACGGGGAGGATCCCGGTAAAACCGAGATCTCCCAAGCACAAGAAATGAGATCAAAGTGCAAAGGGGAAGATCTAACAAACACGAACGAATGCACGAAGGCACACAGCACGCACACGATATACCCAGGTTCAGGGCCCTCGTGAGGAGGTAACACCCCTACTCCTGCCTTTCCTCTCTATATATTTGTGGTACAAGAACTACAACTTGCTACTAGATCTCTCAAAGGGAGGAGTACAAAGAACTAGATGAACTCAAGGTGAGAAGGAGTAAATGCTCTAAGAGTAAATGTGACTATAGCTTTGGCTCTCAAGTTGGTCTCCTTTTCTCAGGAGCAGTTATGGCGCCTTTTATAGAGCTCCGGCCAGGAGGGCCAGAAACCCTAAATCGGCTTGGCCCCACCGGACAGGCCTAGCCGGCATGCCGTCACCGGCTAGTGCGACCTAGTCGCCGGGCTATCCGGCGTAGCCCCTTCGTCATCATCTCGATAAGGACGGCGGGCGCCGTCCTGCATCATCATTGTCCCCTTGTCAGAGACAATACATGTCTTTTCCGGATTGCCGGGCTAGGCGTGTCAGGTCTTGTCGTACCACGATCGTACCGGCTGACGCGCTCCCGTGTCAGGCGGGAAGTGACCATGCTTCCGTGTCAGGCGGGAGGTGACCATGCTTCCGTGTCAGGCGGAATGGTACTTCCCCCCGCAATAGACGGGAAAGCCTGCTACGGACCGTTGACGGCCTACCGGAAGCCCTTACGCCGGCTACCTCCTCGCTTGCCACTGTGAGCCTCTTCTGCATAAGATCAAGACCGAGACATACATTCCGGTTAGTTCCCACCCGGATAACCTATCCGGTAAAGCCGAGTACGCCTCCTTCCGGGAGTCTCCTCGGACTCCAAGACTCGGGACCCTTTCTGGATACGCCCGAGCTCGTCTCAGGATGAGTATCTCTAGGCCTAGCCTCCCGAAGATGTCTTAGCCTATCAGCAAAGACATCTTCGAGAAGCTAGTTCTTAGAGGAACCACCCGCTCATGCTTGTGCTGCGATTGTGAGGGCCGGGGGTGTCTATTTATAGCTGCCAGAGCTGACCCTTGTGGCTGCCAGGAGGCACTTTGCCCTCTACCAGTGCCCAAGGGTCAAGTTGCCCTTTCAGCACACCAGGAGGTGTCACTTACTTTCGCCAAAGGTCAAGTACTGTTGGCACTTTACTGAATTACACCGGGATCTGCCCCTACCCGGGGGGCAGCCCCCCGACACTAGTCCCCGAAGCTGGTGCTGCACAGCGACCCCGGATGATGTGCGGGATCAGCTTTAAACACCAACTATCTTCCGAGAACACATGACATCACCCTCCGTTTTCCTGCCGAGATGGATTTCTCCCGAGACCTTCTTACCGAGACTGTGTTTACCGGGAGGCGAAGCCTGCGACCGGATAACATCGTCTCAGTGAATTACGACCGTTGGTTTCCTGATGAATTCGAGATTGCGAGCTGGGGCCCACCCGACGTCCTGTCTGAGCAGAAATGCACTCGAGTGCTCCTGCCCGAGCACGCCGTCGCTTGGGTTCCCGCGCCGGGAGCCGTAGCCGATCCGGAGTCCAACCGTTGGGGGCCGTGTGACCCACGGTGTGGCCGGATCAGGCGCTCCGGGTAGCGCCACGTGGCTTACTGCGCAAAACAGATCCCACCCACGATCGTGGAGATCGTGGGCGGGAAAATTGGAAACCGCTCCGGAATCCCCCCCATAAATAGGGGACCGGAGCGGTCTCCTCTCGTTCTTCCTCTTCTTTGCTTCTCCACCATTGTCTTGAGCACATCGCCGCCGCTGCGCTCGTCACTCGAACGCCGTCGCCCTCGCCGTGCGCCGGAGCTCGAACATCGCCGTCCCTCTCGCACGTCACCGATCTCCTCTTTCATCGGTGAGTCGCTCTCTCCGTCTCGATGATTTTCTTCGGTAGAACAACCGCCCGACTCCGGCCGTGTCGTAACACAAGTGCGGTTGAGCCGCCGCCGGTGAGCACAACTTGAGCGGCGCGCACGAGGCGCACGGCGGTGATGTACCATCGCGGTAGGATGTAGATCATTCACTCGCATTGCGCCTCGCCCGAGTCCAGCGCGAGCCTATTTTCTTCCTTTTTGTTTTGATTTTCTAGCAGACGGTAGATCTTATTTCCAGGAATCCGGTTGTGTTTAGCAGTTTATACTCCGGCATCCTTGTTCCCGGTAGACTAACTCCGACTAACCGCCGCTGCGCCTGCAGAATAGCCCGGATACACCTGCAGTCTTCTCCGACATGGGTGAAGAAAGTATCCGGGGATGCTGGGACGGATCCGAGACCAAACAATGGGACCTGGATTGGCTGTACCGGACTCACCGGATTCCGCCAGAAGTTGAGAGCCGCCTCCCGGAGGGCGAGGTTGAGCCGGAACCCCAACCCGGGGAATACGAAGTATTCCTTACGCATTTCGAGCGTGGGTTTGGGCTTCCGGCTAGCCCCTTCTTCCGCGACTTCCTCGACACCTACAGCCTCCAACCGCATCACCTCCCAGCCAACGCCATTATGATGCTCTCGGTCTTCAACACCTATGCGGAAGAATACCTCGGCGTGTGGCCCTTTCTGGATCTTTGGGCCAAATATTTCATCCTTCGTCGCCAAGTCATCCCCAACCCGGATTAGAAAGAGAAAGACTTGATCGACTGCGGAGCGGCCACCATCATCCCTCGCGCTGACTCCGGCTTCCCCATAGTCAAGGGACTAGAATCCTGCCGGAAGTGGCAGCGCAGCTTCTTCTACGTGAAGAACCGGGAGCACTCGGGAGATGGTCCGGGATCCCCGAATCCGGATTTCATAAATCTGCCGGAGTTTGTCCATGGCCCTCCTCGCAAGTTCAACCTCTGGAAAAGACTCCCGGATACCGAAGAGGTCAATTGCATGCATGACGTGCTCCAGGCGCTGAACAAGAAAATGACCGGCGACGATCTCCTTCGCTGCTTCATTATTCGCCGCGTCTATCCTCTGCAAAACCGAGTGCACAAGATGTGCCATATGGATGGGAACTATGACCCCACTAGGACCAGTATTTTCGGGTTAGACCACGCTGCTGTCGTCCGACGCGTTCGAGCCATTGCTCGGACGAAGATGACGGATGATTACACCTGGGGTGTCCTTGGGGGATCCCGGAAAAAGCCGTTAAAACAGGTGCTCATGTCTGTCTTTCACGCATTTGCCTTCGTACATGCGTAACCTGGACACCGACACGTGGTGATTTGTTTGCGCAGTTGTTCGAGCGGCAAGCCGAGTAGGACGCAGTCCACGCCGACGGGAATTTCGTGCCGAATATCCCGGTGCCGGATAAGATGCCGAGAAAGGACCCCGACGGCGAGGACCATCTCGCCATCCCTCTATTCAAAGCTACAGCTCCGGGTAATCCTTCAACCTCAGAGACAGTTTCTATTTCTTCGGATGATGAAGACGAGGTTGACTGCCAAATTCTCGATGTTATTGACGCTCTCCCTCTCAATTGGGCTTCAGCAGTGGTTCCGAAGCCGACTGCCGGAACCAAACGTGCCGAGAGCCGGAAGCGCGCGGCTTCCGACACCGAGGCTGCCGACAACCCCGGCAACCCCCCAAGAAGAGCAAGCCGAATAAACAAACGGCCTCGAAGCCTCGCCGGCAAAGGGGCCCTCCCCTTGTGGACTCCGGGTACATTTTCCTTGCGTTATGCCACATGACTTTGCCTTCTTCATAAATTGTTATTGAGATATTTTCTTTCAGGGATGCACTCGAACTCCCATCACCTGCCATTCCTCCTCCTCCCGGAACTCGAACTCCCAGCCCTGCTCGGGCTTCGCCTTCTCCTCCTCGCCCCTCTACCCGAGGAAGCGAAGTTGCCGCCTCCGGTGCCGCTCCGGCATCTGTTGCGACTCCGGATGCTTGTCCGGTGACCGACGAGATCCCGGTGCAGGCCACGACGACCTCGGGGGACATTTT